>JANCRA010000020.1:11782807-14223816 GCA_024362935.1 Setophaga petechia | reverse complement strand
CTTCATGTTTTGTGTCATTAACTTCAGTGCTTAAGAGAAACACAGCTGCCTTGGCAGGTCACACTCAAGAAGAAAGGCAGTTTCTGAGTAAGTGCAAAAGCTCCTTAAAGTCATGATGACCTAGGGGAAGGATTTTAAATTAATTGCCAGTATCTCCTAGCAGGAAGCACTGGCACGGTAGGTCCCAAGTGCTGTGGAAGGCCTGAGATGCAGCCTTGTCACCAGGGTGCCCCTTCCCAGCTGTCCCCTTCAGGACAAAGCAGGGCACACAACAGCTGCCAAGCCTGATGGCTTCAAGTGTCACAGTTCCATCTGTGTCTGCCACAGAAGAACACAGGTTACTGCTACAAGTCCACTCATTATGTGGAAGTCACCTGAGTGCACAGAATGTCTCTGGCTGTACTGAATGTCTCTGGGACTACATGCAACAGCTCAGGATAAATTGAACTCTGGGGTACTGTTGTGATGTCAGTGATTTAGCCTGACACAAGAAAATAGTGTTAAAATAGCAAATAAAGGCAGCTTAACAAGGCCAAGTGTAAGGTCCTGCACCTGAGTCAGAGCAATCTCAACCAGGTGATGAGTGGACTGAAAGCAGCTCTGCCAAGAATGACCTGATGAAAAACTGCCTTTGAACCAGCAGTGTGCACTTGCAGCCCAGAAAGCCAGCTGTTCTCTGGGCTGAATCAAAAGCAGCATGGCCAGCAGGTTGAGGGAGGCAAGTCTGCCCCTCTGCTTTGGCAGTGTGATAACCAAGCTGGAGCACTGCACCCAGCTCTGGGCTGCAGTGTCCTCAACACAGGATGGACATCAACCCTTTGGAGCAGGTCCAGAGAAGGTTACAGACATGATCAGAGGGCTGGAGATCCTATGAAGACAGGCTGAGAGACCTGGGGCTGTTCAGCTTGGACAAGAGGAGGTCTGGGGAGATCTTGTAGCACCTTCTAGTACCTGAAGGGAGCCTACAGAAAAGACATGGAGGGACCCTTCACCAAGGAATGTAGTGTACAAGGGGTAATGCTTTAAACTGAAAAGAGGGCGGGTTTAGATTAGATACTAGGATGAAATTCTTTACTGTATGGGTGGTGGGACCAGGTCTCCCAAGGAAGTTGTGGATGCTCCATCCCTGAAAGTGTTCAATATCCAGCTGGATGGAGCTCTGGTCTAGTGGAAGATGTCCCTGCCCACGGCAGGGGAATTGGAACTGGATAATGGTTAAGGCACCTTCCAATCTAAACCATCCTACAACTCCATGATTTTTCTCCTATGTTTAAACTTGGATAGGGAGAATAAATCTCTCTCCATAGAGATCTACGAACCACATGCAAATGCAAAGCTCAAGTGTTGGAGCAATGAAGCATATGTAACAAAAAGCTTGACATATTTTCTGAGTAAGGCAATAGAAAACACTTTATTTACAAGGTACAGGAGCCAGCATAAGGGATGTTTCACACATGCAGAAGAAGACAGACTACTGACCATGTGGGAAGTGGGCACAGCAGTCACGCTCACCAACACATATGGAAGGAAAAAGGCATGCTTCCCTCCTACTAATCTTACCAGTCTCTTCCCTAAAAAACAAGAGTTTTAAGGGCCAAGTATTTTTAAAAGGATTACAGTAGACAAGAACTTAAACAAGCATGATGGCATTTTCTGAAGTTATAAACCTGCCTTATATGATGGGAAAGAGAAAGGAGTGCTTTGGGAACTCACATTTTGGCTGGAGAACTGCTTTTCCCCTTCTGTGTTGTCTTATGAAGTCCACTGTCCTGGTTTAGGAAGGGCACTCCCCAATATAGTACTCCCACTAGAAAGAAAATAAACCACTCCCCTCCTCCCCCACTCTGGTGGGAAACAAAAGGCAGAGAATATGGGTTGAGATAAGAACAAGTTACTAGAAACAGCAGCAAGATAAGAAAAGGAACAGTACCAGTAACAACACTAATAAAAGAAGGGTATAACAGGCAAAAATGCTCACCAAGCCTGAGACAGTGAAAAACAGTGGCAAACACCCTCCCCATGCCACGTTTCCCCACCCCACAAGCCATGCCCACCTTCCTCCCAGGAGCTGCAGTCCCTTCCTTCCATCCCTGGCAGTGATGTGGGTGATATAGAACAACAACTCAGACGCACCCACACAGCTCCAGGCTCTGCCCCCTCATGGCTACTGTAAAGAAAATACCAAAGAAAGACCAGAAAATACTGGCCAAAACCAGGACATCCTCATCAGTCTCTTCTCAGGAGTCCTGCACAGAGAGCCCTGTTAGCAGGCCAGAGGAATAACTAATGAACAAGGATGCTACACTTCCAAGTAACTGGTGGGGTTTCTTTGGGTTCTTTTCTTTTGGGTTGTTTTCCATTCTCATCCCTCAGCTAAATGCTAACAACTCTGTGGCAAATAAGGAACATTTCTAATTCTCTAACCACTTTGAACATAGTTCTTTCTAAAAGGGTAGGTAATCTTCAGAAAGTAGATAGCTATCCTACAGCCATCATAATAATCAATTTTGCAGGTATCTCTACAGCCAAAAATTACCAATGCTATCTAAGATCAACCAATCAAACATGAAACAAAGCAATTTTTATCAACTAAATGCATTTTTTTAAGGAGGACAAGTAACTAGTGCTGACTGTAACTACCCTGGCATTTTCCTGAACCTTTTTTTTTGCATGTTCTTATAGGAACGGAAGACTCAATGTGCAGTAATTAACACAGTTATATGTCAGGTTTTAACAGCAGCTGGGACATTTCCATTAGCCTTGACAGCAACACTTAATATTCCACATGTACCATACCTTTTTGTTACTGTGGAAATAGAAATCTAAGACTCCAACCTCCCCCCAGTAAGGCACTTAATTTTGCTTTAAGAAAGTGTCTCTTGACTTTCTGTTTATTTGAAAGCTGTTTCTTTTAAAGTCTCTCCTGTTTTCTGCCTCTCAGGGAGGTACATCACTTACTTGGAAGCACGAGTCACAGTCACAGCTGTGCTCACCTACCATGTGTGAAAACCAGCACGCGCTTCTGGATGTCACTTTATGGAGAAAGTCTTCAGTGGAGGATCAAATGCCAACAGGAATAAGGGGGGCAGGGAACTATCTACCCACACACATCCCTGCCCACAAAACCTAAAACAGCCTGGAGGGATGGAAGGAACAAGGTTTGACCATGATATCCAACACTTCCTCTCTGCGAGGATAATGGAAAGTGCCTAAACCATTCTGCACAAGCTGGAAAGCTGATGGTTATGGGAAAAAATGCAGCAGATTTTATGATGACAGCTATAGGAAACATCCAAAAAATCCACAAATAAAGTTTTACAGGAAAACAAAATCATTTTAATGAAATCTGCAGACTGTTTAAGGATGAAACCAATTGAGTCTTGACTTGCACTGCTATCTCATTTGTGTGTTGCTTCAGTTCCACCCACTCCTCAAATACCTACCTTCAGTCTGCCACAGCTACTTCGTTTTCGAGTTTTTTTACTCCTTCTTTTTTTTTTTTTTTTCCCTGAGGTTTCCACTGAGGAATAAGAGGAATTTAGTATGTGATAGATTACAGAAATTTCTCAAGCATGGTGGTGCAAGCATTATCAGTGGCAAATAACAAGATAACATGAAAAATGTCCAAGAATTTCAGGAGAAGGTTAAAGATTAAGTATCTATTGTATACTTCTCCTAGATAAAGTTTGAAGAGAAAAGCAGGTATTTTCAAACTGTTTAAAAATAATTTAAAGGGAGAAACAAAAAATTGCAGGCTGAACCCAGCAAATATTACTTTACTGGATATTTTTATTCCACATCATTATTTCTTTAAGTCTCCAGGCATAATCTGAATTGGGGGATTTTCATCAGACAACTACCAAGCATGAGAAATCACCACTTCAATTTCAGCACAGTATGGGGGAAATGTCTATGAAGTGAAGGTATATATTGCATAAGGGAAATAATTACTAACACGGGCTACATCAGCCACACATAGCAAAGCCCCCTCTGCACTGCATTCCTCACATTGGTTTATGCAAAACTATGGCCCAATGTAACTGTTATCAGCTTTAGTACCTAATAACTTCCCTGGCTGGAGAGCAGGCAGTTACAGACAATTGTTTGGACTGGATTCTGTTACATCCCTTGACATGGCATGAGAAATATCTCAGAGATTTCAAGGCTTTTGTACCTGTGCCTGTCACAGAGCATGAGCAGATGTTGCATTTAGTGTTCTTGTTTTCACGCCTTGCAAGTCGTGGGTTCTTGACAGATGTGCTGGAGCAGATCCCTGTGCTTGCACCAAAAGAACTCCAAAATACTCCCACTAGACATCTCTATTTCCTCATGATTTTTTTTTTTTATTTTTTAATGCATGCCTAAACAGCTCAAGAAAAGCATTTAATTTCCCACAAGGGAAGTTCCATGTGGCAGAGTTATTTTCAGCTGTGTGCTTAACAAATACAAAAACTCATTTTATGCTTTTGTTTGAGAAAGTGCACGACATTTATGTCAACACAGTTTTGGTAACAAAAGCATAAGTTTAGGCACAAGTAGCAATCACTTAAAACCTTCCAAAAGTTACTCCTTCAAAAAAGTAAAACAAAAAAAAGAAAAGTACAAATATAAGATACAGAAAACACAGAGAACAAGAAAATTAAAACTATTAAGTAAAGAATTTACAAGAAGTATCGAAGATCCAGCCAGTGTTCTGCACTAGTTCAGACTTGTACGGTGTTTGTTGGCATGGTGTGTGCCATTCCAGAAAATCCTTACAGAATTTTGCAGAACCTTGAACTTAAGAAATCTTAAAAAGAAGTCTTAAGTTGATGAAAGCACTGTCTTATGCCATGAAATATTCGTGCCCAATCAGAAAACACATATAAACTCACTGAATTTAAAAAGCATGTGAAATCTCTCTTGAAGCAATAGCTAAGACCCAACAGCAGCCAAGTGGGCTCCCAAAGGGTGTCAGCAGGTGACTGCAGGCAAACAGTGCTCACCTGCACCCAGCAGCTCCCCTGATACACACTCAGCATTAGGATGAGAAGCCTCAATGAATCTGTTAGCATGTGAGCTGGCAAAAATACAGACTAAAGGGTAAAGCCAGACATTGGAGAGTCCCAGTCAGCTGTGCCTTGCTGGCAGCATGGGGCAGTCAGATTCCTCCCCAGTTACCCATCAGGGCAGGCTCCACTGCCCCAGCTCAGCAGAACTACCAATAAACCCAAGTGTTTGTTTCCAATATTGAGAAAACCAGCACACTACTCAAAACATAAATCTCCTCTGGCTGAACTCCCATCATTTACTCTGGGTTTGGATCTCCTGACCAGCTGCATTGTTAACACAAGGTGTCCTTTCTGTTTATCCACAAACCAGCACCTGGAAGGCAAGCCAGCTGCTTCCTTACTCCTGCAAAACTTTTGCCCTGTTTGCCTTCAGTGCAATCCAGCTCTGATTTATGTATGGTTTACACCACAGCAATTCTTGTATTTCCACTGGCATTGCAGGAGTGTATTCAAAGACAAGAGCTTTAGGCTGCAATATGCAATGATTGCTCTGCACACTTAACAGACATTAAAAAAAAAACCCAAACAAAATTATGAAGACCCTATCTCACATTGGATACTTCAAATCAATTAATGAAATCCAGTCTTGCTCATGACCCAAGTCCCAGCTAGCTTTGAACCACAGTCCTTTTCAACATCTCCCCACAGGAAAAAAATTTTCTAAAAATCCCAAATATTAAAGTACATTTCTGAAAGTCCTTCTCTGCACATATAATTCTAGGCTACAATTTCCAAGTGTGACATGCACACAACTATCAAAGCATAAAACAAATACGCCCAAAAGTGATGCAGAGAAAGGCACTGAGGTTTGTATCTATTGATAGCTCTGTGGCTGGCACATCCTTCTGTTAATGAAACATAAGATCCATTCACATTTTGAAATTTGCTGCTCATCAAAGAGCTCCAAAACCAGGGAGAACAAAAGATGTTGAATTCTCATAGCTCTTTGTGTTGCTTGTAAATGTTTCCCAAGCCACAACTCCCCATGCAAGCTTTTGAGCCTAAAACCCAAGAGACAAATAATTATGGAGAGGAAGACTGCCAAAGCACCAAGACAGAGCAGCAATAGAAAGCAACAAACAGCAAAGAATTAAGTGGTACACAGGATGCTACCTATTTGTTACACTGAATGGTGACATCTCCACTGATGCCCACTGTCCTTACAGGGGAGGGGTGACAGGATTTGGACTGGCACAGCTATTCCTGCACCAAAGCTCTCTCAAATTCACACCTGCCTGCAGAATAAAGGCTGGGAAAGGATCAGGAGACATGGATTCCTCTCTGGGTACTGTCAAGTCAAGTTTGCTTCCTTTGGGCCACAGGCTGCACTGCACATGACCTGGAAGAAGCCAACTTATGAGATGGATGTGATGGGCTCTCTTTTGCCCTTTGACCGCGGTGGGTATGGACCCAGTAATCCTCCCTGCACAGCATTCTGCACCTCTACAGAGAGAAGCTGCAGGCTCAGCTGGGACACATCACTTTAATACAACCATCTTTGATGTTCCACACAGAAACTAAACTATCCTTCCTTACATTTGCTCACACCAATGCCAACCCAGAGGTACTTGTAGACAAATGGATTTCAAGGAACCAGCCAGAAGAACAGAAATAATCTTGATTTCTATCAAACCAATGCAGCCATAAGCGTGCTTATGCAAACCCTGGAAAATGACCTCCCAAATGTCTCACCACACACCTCACCAGACTGGAACCCCAGCAAGATGCCACGTGCTCCATCATCTTCCACAACATTAACACTGTGGGGCCACAAAGAGATTGAATGTTCCACAGGTGGGCTCGAGGAAGGCAGCGCCCAGGGCTCTGTGCACGCACTCAGCGGGAATGGCGCGAGGAGCTGCACACAGGGGCAAGGTGCTGGGGGGCAGGCACTCATGGGGACCAGCTGTGTGCATGTCTGGGGAAAGGCAAAGGGCACACACAGCTGGGGTGCCCGTGGGGGAGGGCAAACAGAAGAGAAATCCATCAGTGGGAAGAGCAGCCATTGTGGGGAGTGAGGTAACACAGCAATGCACAGCAGCTCCCTCAGCAAATGCTCTGCTTCAGGGAGATGTCACTGGATACAATGCTCTCCCACTTCTGGAAAGACCATTTCTAACCAAAAACTATCAGTGGAAATACAAGAAGAGGAGTTATTTTGCATCTGTCGTCAACAACTGTGTACCTCAGAGAAAAAAAATTCTCACTAATGAAAACGTGCACCACTCAGATAACGTGACACTGCAGTATGAGGAAAAAATGAGATACCAGAAAGTGGGCTTCACTGGGTTTGGTTTTAAGGTTTTTTTCACCTTACCCTGAAATGGACAGTGGACTTATTTTTTTAGAGTAAGGACTTTAGATATTACTAAATATTGTTCAGAGAAGTTGTGGATGCCCAATCCCTGGATGCTCCTTCCCTGGAAGTGCTCAAGATCAGGCTAGGCAGGGCTTTGAGCAAGTGAAAAGATGTCCCTGGACATAGCAGAGGAGTTGGATTAATTGATTTCTAAAGCTCAAACCAAAATATGCTATGATTAGAAGACACTTGGAAACTTGAACTGGTTTTAAAAATTCCATAAACACTCTGAAAAAGACAGGCAATCAGGCACTGACAGTTCAGACCTCCCAGGGATGCAATTTATCATCCAGTATGTTCTTCTGAAATGTAATAATTCAAGATCTATCAGACACAGAATTAACACACAGGATGGAGGATATCCTGTATTACAGAACCACACACTTGAAAAGAGAGGATGAGGAAGAACCTGTAAATATAGTGAAAACACAAATTGTTTAGGATACACAACATTTTCTTCTCCACCCCCTTCTCAGACAAGAAGGATTACAGTAAGAAGGCAAATTAAGTACCTTTTAACAACACAAACAGTTACTGTGGAGATAGAGGAAGGGCAGCAGTACAAAATACTGTATTTCACAGGTTTTATAAGACAACAAATTGAATATTATTTTTTTTCTTTTAATAAGAATAAAGTTAAATATGTTTAAGAGGTGTATGATTTAAGAAAATATGGACTACACCATTTGGCAATTAAAATCCAGCCACCCTTAATGACCAAAGCTAATCAGATTTTACTATTAATGTTAGACACTAAAGATTTCAGCTCCTAACTGAATGAAATGTGTATCTGAATAGAAAGAAAGTAGACTGAGTCTCTTTCAGGATTTGCCCCCAACTGTTTTTAAGAAGAAAGACTGGTTTAGGGAATATTTGAACCTACTTCAGACACATTTAGTGTGAAAGCAAGGACCATTTCTCTGGGTGGCAACAGCCCCTAAGCTGGAACTCCTGAAGATAATGCCTACAAGAAAGGGATGGTCCGTATTAGGATAAAGGGAGGAACTACAGGGACACAGAAGCAAGTACTGCTGATGGAGCTGGATGGGCTGGAGAAGGTGTGAAGGACAGGAGATGGCTCCAGTGTGGGAATTCCCCACCTCTGGGAATTCCCAGGCCTTTAGGTTCCACAAGGCAGCAGTACCTGCATGGGGACTTCAAAGAAACAGGACTAGAACCCACATAAAGACAGGCAAAATTTCATTCTCTGTTTGCAGACAGCATTCTCCTCAATATCTCTTTTCCAAAAACCAACCAACCCAAATATAATATATACCCACACTGCTCCAGCCACTTTTTTTTTCTTTTAAGTAAAAAGCAACAACTTAGAGAGTACAAAGAAGAAAAAGCTAAAATTACAAAAACACACAGTTCCCAAGAAATGATGTTGTATCACGCTTTTCATACCTTCAGGAACCAAAAGTTTTTTGTGTTTTTTTGTTCATTTTGTAAAATAACAGCCCCTCTCCCCACCTTCTAATTGAAACACTATGTTTTAGAGAGTGTGTGCCACAATGCCCATGGGTGGGACTTCTCACAGGATATGCACAAAGCAACGCACTGGTCATTACTGAGGGCCCTCCATCCAGCCAGTGCAACCCTATCAGGTGCTGGCAATAGGGTGCCCAAATTTCACAAGTGCTGAGGGAGCCAAAAGCCCAAAAAACAATAATGACTGCAGAGGACTCAGCCTCCAAAAAGGAAAACAAAAAACCAGCCTGGGTAAGCCAGTCCTACACAAAAGTTTTGTGTGAGCAAGGACAACTCAAACTGTCTTAATGAGAAGCAGTCCAACACATCCCTGCCATCAGGTCAGGAAGCTCCATAACAGCACTGGGGCTGCACACAAGGCCTGATGAGACAATCACATCAGCCTCAGTCTACCTAATGCCAAGCCAACAGTTATGCAATGACAGAAACAAAACGTTGTATTCATGGGGGACTGGATGACCAGCTGACAAAGGCTTCTTTTTGTGACTTCTTTTTGAAGTACTTTATATGAAATTTCTGCTCCAAGTCCCCTCTCCTGACTGACCGAACTGCCATTAACTCAGGCACAGCTTGGTCATCCAACAATGCTTCTAAGCAAAGAACTCGGCAGACCTTGGAATTTTGTGTTGTTATTATCATCATTATGAGCAAAATGTTCAAGAAAAGTTTTCTTGTCTTTACTCCCCTTTTCCCAACTGCTACATTCAGGACAACACCTTCTATATGGACATAAATTATATACTTCACATACTGTTGCAGTCTCACAATGTGCAAGATTAACTTTAGTGGGTTTTTAAGATTATTACGACTGAAATAAAGATGGGCTTCTTCTTAAGATGAATCACTCACGAAGATTTAAAACAGCATTTTGATTTCAAACTGCTAACAGTGTAATTCACTGAAGGAAAACCAATTTCATACACTTAGCAGCAAAGACATTTAAGAACAATTTTACATGGAAATCAATACTCTTCCCTTAATAAGACAGTAAAAACATTCCTTTGTTTCTATACCTCTTCCCTCCCTATTCCAAGATTTATTGGACATCAACCCATGCCAGTAAAAGTGTTAAGTTAGGAAGAAGATAGTGAGATGTAGACAAGATGGGAGAGGCTGCCCACTTTGCAGTTTCATTTAATATCAAAAGTTCACACAGGAAAAGAATACAGCTAATACAGCTGGTTGGTTTGCTTCAACCATCAGAACTGCTGAGGCTACAGGAATCAGTATTTTACTGTGCATTAAAAGGGGTGTAGAAAACTTCTAAAAAGCTTAGTAAAAAGACATTAATACTAGAGGAGTCTGATCTTCACTAAGCTAGGGAACAAATCAGTTAATAAGCATTTGGGAATTAGGTGATGCGAATTAATTTAACAAAGTAGCAACCATAGGAATTCCGTCAGCTTCCTTTAGCTTTGGCTGAGTAATTAATTTTTTTCTTCTTAATTAAAACCAGAGAGAGTGCCAGCATCAGTATGTGCATATTAACACTTGGGCACGCACTGATAGCTCTGCTTTAGCAGTTGCAACCTCTAAGCAATAACATGCCAGTGGCAAAAACCAGACCAAAGATAGAAAAATACAGCTCTATCTTTTCTTTTCCCAAACTTCCCAACTTTGACTACTGCTTAATTAATTTGGATGTATTGTTGGTTGAAAGAGAGCTCGCGGGAAGCAGCCCATATACTCAAGTCCCACGCTGAAAGGATGGGAGTGCTGAAGATGAGCGCTGACTGCCGAGGGACCCAGGTGCACCACGGACCTTTCCCTCCCCAGGGCCCCATTTCTGCTCCCGTTACCACTGTCACTCAAGCGCTACCCTCCCCGTAAGTTTGGGAACAAAAGTTGCCACTTTCCACCCATACCCAACTCCCTCCACCGCTGCCGAGGGAACAGCGCACCACGTAACCCCAATGGCCCGCAGGACTCCCCAGCGCTCACACCTACTAACTGCATCTCGCCCGGCACACGGGAGCGCTCCGCACTGCCCGCTCCACTCTGCTCAGCACCTCCACTCTCCTGCCTGTGTCCCGAGGCCATTCCCCCTCTGCTGACCAAACTTCGCAGCCCGGCAAAAGCCGACCCGCACCTCTGGGGACGGGGGTCTGGCGAAGAGGGGCTGCGACCCCCCTGCTCCGCCCTACGTCGAGGGGCAAAAGGGGAACACCGAGCCAGTCCCCAGCGCCGGGCGGCGACACCGAGACCCGCGGAGAGCCCCGGGCACGCTCCGGCCGCCCCTGCCCCGCCGAATGCGCCTCTTCCTCGGCTTCTCAGGGATGGACCACGGGATGCAGAAGCTCCGGGCCGGCTGCGTACAACCGCCTCCGAAACTACAGATTCTGCATTGTTATCATCATCATCATCCACATCAATGATTTACTTTCAGAGGAAGGGAGCGCTCTGCAGCTGGCGAGCAAGGTCCCGTTGTTCCGCCGGACAGGGTGTCCCTGCGCCCGTCCCCGCTCCCGCTCCCTTGCGCGGAGTTTCTGCGGCAGCGGCGCCGAGCGAGGCGGGCGGAGGGGCGGCCGCTCCCCCTCCCCGCGCCGCCGGGGCGCTCAACAGGCGGCTCCGCTGCCGCTGCCCCCGCCGGGGCTGCCCCGCACCTGCCCCCGCGCCCACCCTCCCGCAGCCGCGGCTCCCCTGCGGTCCGGGGCGCGGGCTCGGCCGCAACCGCGCTCGCTTACCCATGGCCGGCTCGCGTGGTCCGGGCGGTGCGGGGGGCGCAGGGCAGGGGCTCGCTGTGCTGTGCCGGGCTGTGCCGTGCCAGGCTGGGCTGGGCTGTGCCGGGCTGGGCTGTGCCGGGTGAGCGGGCTGGCGGAGGGCAGCGACCGCAGCTCTCGCAGTGGCGGGCTCGGCTGGGCTCGCCTGCGGCGGGAGCGGCGGGAGCGAGGGGCGGGAGGGGCTGAGAGCTTGAGGGGCGGGAGGGGCGGGGCGGCCCCGCCTGCGCCGCCCCAGGGGCCCGGCCCGGCCGCGCGGGGCAGCGGGCACAGCGCCCCCCGGCGGCCGCCGCCCCGCCCGGGGGTCGCGCTCGGTTCCGCCCCCGTGACATCCCCGTCCTCCTCCAGCGTGACATCCCCGTCCTCCTCCAGCGTGACATCCCCGTCCTCCTCCTGCGTGACATTCCCGTCCTCCTCCAGCGTGACATTCCCCCTCCTCGGGGGCTGCCAGGGACGAGCCGCCGCGCCGCGGGCAGGCAGCGCCCCTGACCCTCTCTTCTGGGAAACCTTGGGAACCTGAGCTGCGGGCACCCTTGACCTTCAGAGGCACCTGCCCCCTAATGTTTCTCTGTGACAATGGCAAGGGCACTGTGTGCTCAAACACAACATCATTTCATTCATTACTGTCCGTACCCGTGCTCAGCAATGTGATTCTTATCTTCACAGCCCCTTCTGAAGCGTCTCATGCCGCTCCCCGGCGTCACGCAGCACTGCGGGAGCTGCCACCTGAGCGGCGTTCCAGCCACACAGCCGTGCAGGACGGTCCGCGCAGGGACTTCTGCCACTCTTTAAGCACTGCGAGGAATGTGTCTTGGCTTTGGGAAAATTCGGTGAAAAGGACCCTGGAAGTAACAGACCACGTAGTTCGGGGGCATATGGGTGGCTTCTCCCTCAGGGGATTACCAGTAGCCCCTTCTCCACACCTAGAGATGTTGGTGGTAAAACTAACAGTGGGGATCACGCAGGAGTGATCCTTCACAGACACTGAAGGCAGGTATGGAAGACAGTGGCAAAGTCAGCTTTTTCAGTTTAGTTTTTTTCCTGAATTGGACTTTTACCATTAGAGCAATTTGATTGCTTCAGTTGCAAAGGCCCGTGCTTTAGACAGAATAAGTGCATCTACACTGACTAATATCAATCAGATTGTTCTGATTTACATTAACTGGGTACTTGGCATGCATTTGCTTTGTCTTTGCCACAATAATAATACACTAATCTTCTCTTATTTATGTGCAGTGTAAGGATATATTTCATTTCCTCCTATGATCATTAACACATCAATCTATTCAATTATGTAACAATATTTTTCACCTCAAATTGAGATCGGTTGCTTAAGAACATATTAATAATGTTCAAAAGCAAAAGAGTGACAGAAGTGTGAACACTAATTTTTAGGGATATTAGTTCATACTTCAGAAATTCAGGCCCTTGTTCCCAAAATAGTGTGTGCACTCATTATTAAAGTTGCAATGTTAAAGTGTGGTTTCTTTTCCATTAAAAAAAAAAAAATTCACAGTCTCCTGGGCCAAAATGATCTGAGGCTTTTGCATTGATTAATGAACATATATGTTTTTTCAGTAAGGTCTGTGAGCTCAACACCATGCAAGCACCATGGGATCAGGGAGTAAATGCCTCTCCTCTAACAGGCAATAAGTGGATTGATGGAGTAAGCCATTTTATAAAGATAAAAAAAATCATAGCTAAGCTGATCACTAGCAAGCTGCTTCCAGACCCCACTGGGAATTAAAGTAGATGAGCTATACACCTTTGAAAAATTAGATTAATTATGGAAATAGCACATGACCCTTAACTAGAGTGGCACTAAATAGTACTGAAATATGGTGGGAACAAGAGGTAAATGGTAAGAGCATCCCACTGTGTGCAACACTATGTGCTGGTGAAGGTGTAAGTTAGTTTCCTTTTTAAAAATAAAAATTAGTTGAAATTTATATTCCTTGAAGTTGGTACAGCATACTGCTTGATTTAGAATCAGCTGGAAAATGCCCCTTAGTTCTGACTGTACTTGCACTTAAGGGTAACTCTACATCACTGAAATCCATAGGATGAGTTCTTCAAGGGAAGTTGGTCAGTGCTGTCGAGGCTGGGTTAACACACTTACACTGAAGTATGAGGCAGATATTCCTAAGGGAGTGAAGAAGTTGTCCATATCAACCCATTTGCAGGGAGAGGAGGGACTCATTTTCTGCCATTCTCGGAAATGTTGGTAATTTTTCTCTCCAAAGGGTAAAGCAAAGAGCAGCTGTCCAAATATTGGTTATGGCTCCACAGTCAGTGATGATTTCCACTCACAGAGGTACCAAGTCTCTGAAAAGTGTAGAGAGAAGTTGACGGAAGTTTTGGTTCCTTAAGCAAAACTACATTGTAATATTCAATTGAGGTTAAGGAGACAGGAATACTTGAAATTTCTGTTAGGAATAGAAACGAATAGATTTAATTTCAAAACCAATATGTCTGGAGAAACAAGTCTTTCCCTGTGTGGTAAAGGCTTAGGACTGGATTCTGGTCCATGCTCTTGCTCTTGTATCTGGCACACAATGTAGAGGATCAAGGCTGAAGCATGCAGCATTTCAACAAGACTCCCTGTTTGAATGGTCCCTTGGGTGCTATAGCTGTTAGCTGTAAGGAGGGGATACAGGCCTACTGTAAATGATGCTGGAAGCCAGACTGATCCAAACAATCTCTTATCAAGGGATTATAAAATAACTGTTGCAGATTTGATCCACAAAAGAGAAAGAGAAGGTTAGAATTTTGCATTGATTAATGTCATTGTCTATGTTGGGTGCTTAAAACCTTTTCCATAGTTTAGGTGACAACCTGCAAACATTCTTCTATATGCATAGTTACCCTAATACTAACATCATGATACCAGGTGTTTCAAGAGACACCTTCACCCCCTGTAGCAATATGCTTGGATTACCTACTAACTGATTCTGGAGCAGTAAATTCCTCTCTGGAGATGTTTTAAGGAGGCCATTTGATGTTCAGGACAAGATTTAACTTCAATCTCAAGATTAGTCAAGAAGAGGCAAGATGGAATGTAGGGGTCTCACTAGTTGTAACTGAGGGCATGACATCAGTAAGAAATATCCTATTTTACTGTATTTGACCATTTCCAGCAATTAGTGGTGAAACAGATTTCTAGATTAAGGGAAGGCTCATTCTTTTTTTGTTTAGTTTACCAGACACCATCTGTTTCTTCATTTCTCCACTGCAGAACATCCTAGCTCTAAAACAAATTCCTTTTTTTTGTGGATGGAATGGTGTGATAGCTGCCGCTACCTGTTTGTCTCTGTTTCCCACTCCCACTCTTTCCTCAGGCTGTCTAACTAGACATATTGCCCTAGGTAGGAAACCTTCCCAATTAAAAACAGAATCAAAGGCAGTGTGTTTCCACTTAATGTTTCAGCTTTGACTAAACATTCTGGTGCATTAAAGATAGTGGTGTAATAAAAATATGTGCTAATGGGTTGTGTGTTTCAGTGGGTTCTCAGCTCCCACATCAGCTGTATGTGAGGCCCTATCCCATGGCTCCGTCTGCCAAGAGTGAAGCTAATGGTTGGTTAATCATGATATTCCTTCCTCTGACTACTACACAGACAGGGTCAGTGGGCAGAAGTCATGGCCACTTTCCCGAGGATTAGAGTGAGTGTATGGGGTGCTACTTTGCTCTTGCAAAAATCCTGCAAATTTCCAAAACCTAATAAAATCAGGGACCGATAAAACAGCCTCCTCCTGAATGTTAACACAAATGTATTTTAGCTTTAAGGAAATCAGAAGTGATAAAAACTGGTTTTAGTTGCACTGAGTGTTCTCTGAGGCCTTTCTCAAGGGGGGTTCAGCCATCCTCTCTGTACTAAGCTTCTGTGATTGCATGTAAAGTTGAGGCACACTGTGGTTTTTCTCTCCCATGTGATCTTCTGTTCACAGAGGCTGTGGATGTTAAAGAGAAATAAGGTGACAGCTGGATCCCTTTGTACACTTTGTGCACTTTATATCTGTGTGTAAAGGAGAGGTGACCTGTGTGGTCACCTCTCAGCAACTCGGGGTAGATCAAGGGGAATGACTCATGCTCTCCTCTGCCTTTTGTACCTGTTATGTGAAGCTGATCCACTGTAGACTCCAACTGCTGCTACCAAATCCACTTTTTAGTGCTCACTGCAGAGAGCTGTTTGCAAAGCTCATCCAGCAAAATGCTGAACAAAATGGTTCAAATCATTGGCGCTGTTTAGGCCGGGGAAAAAGAGAGAAAGGGTAAGATAAAAAATGAGAAGTAATTTGATGCAGTTTAGCCAACATGTAGGTACCCCTCCCGGAATTTAACATTCAGGTATGATAGTATAAGAAATAAATAGTATTCAAACTGAAAACTGCTTCTTATTACCAAGTAGGTCACATTTCTACCAACTGTTTCTCAATATGGAAATATAAGCAGTGATTGCTCTGAAAAATATATAATTATATATTCAACAAAATGCGTATTTTTTCCCAATGCACCATAGTTAATTTTATCTGAAAATTAGTGATTACCATTTTGGTGTTAATTATGGAGTACTAAATACATCTTCAGTGTGAAAAGATAGACTCATCTCTATTTCATACATCCCTTGTGGAACTCATTGTGGAATTAACAATGTTGCTTTGTGATTCTAGAGGCACAAAAAAAAATTTAGGAGATATCATTGGAAACAAAGGATTAATATAATGCTTAGGATCTCTGCTTTTACTCAGGCCTCCATAAGGGACCTTACCCTAAGCACAGAATTTTTCAGTTACGTGCAAGGATATTCTGTGAGTGTCCCTGAGGTCTGGGGAGCACCTTAGATTACGGTATAAGCTGTTTTTATTCTGGATACACACGATTGCTTCTGTGCCTTTCTCTGTCTGCATGCCACATATATAACCCACACCTGGTAGGGAACCATGTAGGAAATAATATGTGGTCTGAGAGAGCATGAGTGGTTTCAGTAAAGCATTATATAGAGCAGAAAGCTTGAGAGTGAATGACTGCACCAACAATCTGAAAACAGATGAGTGTTACACGGAATAAACCACAAGTGGATACAACCTTTCCTTTCATGTGCAGCCCATCTCATTTCATCCTCCTGAATGGATCTGGGAAATGTAGAAATGCTGACAACCCTTTCTCCTAGTGAGAAAGAGAAAAGTCTTACCTCCTGCTATGTGAATCATGATACAATAATCCTACGAAGGCATTCTTCCACATACCTCATTCTAAAACATTTGGGCTGAAAAATTCACTTAAGATTGATCAGAGATGACGAGCTCAGTCTAGAAGTCTTGGATATAAAAACTTTCTGAAGTGCTTTGCTGAGTTCCTATTGTGAGGTATGATCATGTGGGCTGGAGAGGCCAGTCTAGGGTCTTTAGGGGGAGCTGACTCAAATGTATGGATTATCCAACATTTTCATTAGTACCACTGGGGAGATTTGAATGTGGAATAATTTGCAAATGAAGAAACGAGAGGGGGAAAAAATACACACCCAAGGAACATTAGTATTCCACTTCAGAGCAACCTCTGTGAGAGCATATATGCACGCATTGCAATATTCTGAAAATAATTGCATTCATATGTATGTTAGCCCCACCCTCCAGTGGCATCAATAGGTTTAACCTCAGTATTCTGTTGCACTGCAAATTAAGGGAAAAGACTTTATTTTGAGAGTGTTGAACACATGGCTGCCATCCAACAACTTCAGCATGGCAACTTCCCAAGAAAGCGCTCCAAGGCAGCCTAATCAGGACAGAATTCCTGGCAAAGTATGTTTTGAGACAAGGCTCTCTCTCTTTTTCCAAAGTAGAAAACTCCTTTGATGGCAGGCACAGAGAGCATTTAAGAACATTCTCAGGTGCCTTTTTTGCAAACTGAAAAATCAAACTCAAAAAACTGGAGAGGAAAATTGCAGGAGTAATTTTAACACTTTTCCTGCTTTAGTTGGGCAGTGGAGACTGAGAAACAGCCAGCTGATTTCACTTTAGTTTTCATTTTTTACTTCTGTCAATAGGTACAAGCTCGTAACTGATTACAGAAGGTTTTAATGCTGCTCTGTAAAAGTGAATGGTGCCTTAAACTGTATCACAAAGCTGAGTTAAATTCTCTCCTAAAGGGCCACTCAGCTTTAGTTTTTTTACAAACACACAGTCCAAAATGCTGGTTTGGTTTTTGTGTTGAGATTTTCCCTCCCCACACACATTATGTTTTCTTGCTTCTGTACTACTCTTCCTGCTTTGCACAGTCCAGTTCTGGCAAGTGGCTTTACCCAGAGCTGTGGTTTGTGGGAAAAATGTGATGTGTTGGAGGAAAGATGGGAAAGACTCCATTAGCCAGCAATAATGTAACATCCTTGCTGTGCCCACAGTGCCAACAGGCTGCAGAGGATGGGTGTCCTGGGCTGGGGGAGCTACAGGAGCTGGCATAGCCCTGCAGGTTTTTCACAGGGAGGTAACAGAAGCAGTTCTAAACACAATATCCTCCATCAGTTCTGTGAGATGTGGCTTTGGGAGGAAGGTGTGGCTGCAGATCTGCTGACATCATGGAAATGCTTCTGACCTCCTTCTGACTTCACAGAAAGCCAAACACATTAGACCTGCCAGAAATGTGTCACTCAGGAGTAAAAAAGCTCAAGCCACTCTGGTCAGATGAGCGAGAGCCCTCCCAGAAAGCCCAACCAGATAAATGAAACTGAAGAACTTGAAAAATAACAAGATGACATTTTGATATTAAATGCTGAGTTTGGAAGATTAATGTAACTTCTCATTCCCAAGACTAATAAACCTGGTGATTTTTTCCTAAAAAAATCCAAACACCTACAAGAGTATTCTCCTCCTAATTTTTTGCAGATGCACAAGTACATGATTAAAACATAAAAGCAGAACACACTATTCACCCATTGGTATCCATTCTTCAATTAGGAGAGATAAAAAAGTAAATGAAAGTGTCAAGTATCTTACATTGATAATAATTTTATCCCTTATTTATAGCATACATAAGATAGATAGGAGTGCCTGTATTTTTTAAATAAAAAACACTTTTCTAAGACTCTTGTTATTTGATTCTTGTTCTCCTGGATATCATGTTCAGCAAATAGAAAAATAATATTCCAAGTGAGGAATGTAATAAAACTTTTTATTAAAACTATATTAAACACATTATACTGTCATAGGTGAATCTGGATTCTTACTTTTTGTACTTCTTTTTATTTAATAAAGTTCAGGCTGAACATGAGTGTTTTGTAGCTGCCAGCCTTGAACATTAATTCTGCCATCCAATATTCCAAGGAAATAGCTTCTTTGTGTTTAAAAGATGAAAGGGCCATAGGCAAACCAAACATCACAAGAACCTGACAGAAAAAATGACCCAAGGCCGTTAAAGGAGCTAAAGAAACTGCTGCTTGTAGAATTATTCCCAAAAGACAACATCACTTCAAACACCTGTTGGGCTGTTAGAAGTGACACTGTTTGAAGTCCACCTTGGAAAGGAAGCAGAAGTGCATGCCCAGGCCTTGAAGGAGTGTGTAAGGGCTCATGCATACAAAGTATCAACAAGGTGATGCTGTGATGAGCTCGGGGGTGACTGCCCGCAGCCATGGTGGCAGACGATGTGCAGGAGTCGCCAGAGACAACGTCCACCAGGGGTTATCAGAGCATTTCCTGCAGTTCTGTAGGAGAACAGAGGTTGAGGCAGAGGTAAATGAGCCTGGCAGGCTGGCAATTAAGGCAACAAACCAAGCAGGAGTCAGGGAAAGGTACAGAGAGGGAGGCAAAGCTCTGCAGGCAAGCCCGCTGAGGGAAATAGGAAGTGATGAGCAAAACAGGAGACAATGTCTTTCAGAATGGGGAAAAAAAAGGTCCTACCACAGCAATTTTCTAAGGCACCAGGTGCTGCTCTATCTGCAGTTTCATCTAGACACATCTCTGAGGCAACTGGGTGGTTTGGCTCATGTCCCTTCTTTCCTATGACTCCCACAGGTTTTGAACCCTACTGTTATAGACTTTCAGGTTGAAAAATTCCAGTGGTTAAGTTTGAAATCTGAAGTCATTAGAATAATGGGAGATCCCTAGAGAGAGCCAACACTGCTATGCAGAAAATTTATTAGCAGCAGGAACAGAGGCCTGTATCAGCACTTTACTGGTGGATAAATCAGTGGGTTTGCTAATGATGTTTCGGTTCTCTTGATTGAATTGGATTTGTAAGAGAAATGCAGCTGCAGACTGAATTGCTTTATATGACAAGAAAATAATGAATAGCCAATCCTGAACACCCAGGGTTTCTGTATATATGGGATAATTTAGCTTCCGTTCTTGTTGTTATTATTTTATATGCAAATGAAATTATCAATGCCTTTATATAATAACTTCCTGGATCACATTTATTCTAGAGCTTTTGCGTGTTTGTGTGCAAGAGAAATTTCTTTCCCTCATTTTACCCAGGGTTTAATACTAAATCCAGCTCCTGCTGGAGACTGTGGGAGTTTTATTGTGTTATAGATATGACCCGTCCAGAGGACATTGCAAGTGAAGAGAAAATATTGAAACTGCCTGTGGTTATGAGGGTGCTATTATTTATTTGGAGATAGGGCCCATTACCTTATGCTATTATCTGCAAGTTACTGTATTGGGTTTTGCATATTTGATGTTTACTTAACATGCACATCAGGTTCTTTTAACAATAGTGTTTCAGAGATGGTCTGGCTAAGTGCCCTCATCAGCCTCTTGCTAGGTTGTTCTTTGGGGTTCCAGCCAGTCAGTCTTTATGCGTTTGAAGCTCTAAATAGGCTACTGCTCCCACTCTGAAGGATCACGCCAAACTGAACCAATGCCTGCTGGAAAAGGAAAAAACGGGATGCCAGCTGGCCAAGAGGGTTGAAAAGAGAGAAAAAAGAGATAAAATCATTCTTACATCGAGAAACTGCCTTAGCAACGTCCTCATCTGCTGGGTGGTAATAGATCACAGTTGCCTGGTTGATCTTCCAAATGGCTGAGCTCCCAAGTTACAGTTACTCCTTGCCCTTGGAGGTGCAGTTGACTGAGATGTACTGTTGAGACACATAAATTTAACAGATGGATTGTGCAGGCCAGGCGCTGTATCCAGCAATTGTTTCTCCCACTAGGGGAAAGTCTTACAAAAGCTTTCCCTGGTGTTCAACAGCATTGTGGTGGTTCATTGCACTGCAACTTTAAAAAGGTTTTGGCTGACTGGCTGCAGTGGAGAGAAACAAACTGGCAGTGACACAATTCCCATCATTTGCACAACAGTGAGGAGATTTTCTTT
Organism: Setophaga petechia; assembly: GCA_024362935.1. NCBI lineage: Eukaryota > Metazoa > Chordata > Aves > Passeriformes > Parulidae > Setophaga > Setophaga petechia. The sequence goes on along the minus strand of JANCRA010000020.1, from coordinate 14,202,888 downwards.
TAGGTAGGAAAAGAGGAGAGAAAAATCTTCCCTTACCCACTGACAGGCCAGGGGCAACGCTGTGGGAAGGGTCTTGGTGCTTTCTGCTTTCAGCATTTATGGTGCAGGGGCATTGACCAGAAAATCTGGTCATCTCCTTTAGTCCTTTTCGTGTGCTTTGCCAGCAACTGAGTGTCCAGGCAACAGTTTTTGCCCTCCCTGTGCGAGGCAGACAGGAGTGCAGGGGCTGAGAAAGCAGCATCAGCCTGCAGAACAGCGTGTGCTGGGGTGGAGAGACACAGTCAGGAAGGAGTCTTTGTGAAAAAGAACATGAGGGAGCAAGAAGAAAGGTGTGATGAAAAGAACTGAGGAAATGAGAAGCCCAGGAAACCGCTCAGTTGGATTCTTGGAGATATAAAGTGTCATGGATATGGCCAGAAAAATGCATCACAGTGCATATTCATTTAATTCCAGGTAGCTTCATGGGGGTGGCAGTGGTGGGAGAGGCAGTGTAGGTTTTTTCCAACATTCAATATACATTCAGATGGTATTTCAGGCCTTGAAAGTGCAGCTGCTAAGCCACTCAACATTTTAAAGGTTGCTCGGCTAAGAAATATATTTTAAAAAGCCTCAAACTTTAATCCTGGAAACCAGGAAATCAAAATAACGTTGGAAAATCAAAAAAACAAAACACAATTTTTGGACACATTTTCTTTACAATTATTATAATAATTTTGGGCACCCTACTAGAATAAAAAAAACCTGCATTGTACTTCAGAATCTGATGAATGTTTTTAGCATTTTAAGGGTTTTACATAAATTCTGACTTCAAAAGCCTGTCATGAAGGAAGTTTAACTAGCAAAACAAAATTGTTTAATTACTGGCTTTTAGGGAGGTATTTAAAAAATTCCAACAATATAAGCAGTTGGTATGTTTTATTCCAGTAGGACATCCTATCTTCTTGGATTGAGGTGAACAATTCTGTCATGCTGATGGTACTTGCACTGCAGGCTGTGCCTAGAATGACAGCTTCCAAAAGTAACATAAATCACTAGTGCTGCTAATTATTATCATAGTATTTACCACAAAAAGCTTTAGTTCTAATCATGCCAGAGAAACAGATTTAATTTTGTTAGAGCTGAAAATGCAAGTAACACAGCTAGACTAAAAGAGCTACCGAAGGGAAGAGACAGTAAGGCAGCTTTTTTTCTGCTTTTAAACAAGATTTAACTGCTGTTGATAGAGAAAGTACAGGACATCTTTTAAAAGCAGGTCTGCATAGTAAAACACATTCACAAAGAGCAAACAACTAATCTTGTTAACAAGCTCTCTATAAAGCACTTTTGCACTCTGGAGATACATGTTTAGGCTCTCACACTGGAGCTGTAGGTGACCTGAAGAGGGATCTGCTCAACACAAAAAGCAAAGGAGGGAAAATTTTGTCTGCCATTTTCTCTATTTTCTATGATGATGGAGAAGAGCAGTTCTGGAGTAAGGATTTTCTATAGCACAACACAGCTGTTCTTTCTGATGTGTGCCTGAAAGAATTCACCATCTGGCACTGATGATATCACAGCCTGTTGCCATGGGACCATCATGTCATCACACATATCCCACACTCAGCATCCTTTCAGAGCAAAACAGTACAGCTGGCACATCTGAGTCCAAAAGGCACCAGAAAAAGGTGACAAGGACCACAGGGTCAGGATATAATGACAAAAACAGCTGCCACGAGCATGCTCAGCTATGGGGCTTCTCTGAGGAGGAAGGACTTCCAGTCTGCCCCTAACACCCAGGGCAGAGACATTAAAACAGGACAGCAAAGCAGCAGTGGCACTGCTGACACAACTCTGTTGCAGAGCACTATCAATGAAAATGTCATGCTTTGCTCAACAAATATTTTCTTGTCTCCAGTGCAGCGTGGTCGGGCATAATGAAATCCTAAATTCATTAACATATGTAGAGAAAAATTGATAAAAAGTAGTGAATACTACTACCTTCCCATTACACAGTCTATTATTCATTTTACTACTATTGGCTTAAAATGCATTTCAGATTTATTTTCTGCAGTCATGTAAGAATTATTCTGTTTGGAGAAACTGACATAACTTGTGTTTCAAGTGCATTGCAGCATAACTGGCTGAGGTTTTATCTTAACCATACCACTTTTCAGGAAAGGACAGCAGAAGGGGAGCCTTCAGCTATTGCTCAGCCACTTCATGGAATATGCTACAGACCAGAAGCGTGGCCTTTGATGACTTATTGCTTAAGTAAAAACATACTTCAAGCATTTATTTCTGTGAAGTCCCTGCCTTCTGTCCACACAGAAGATATTGCAGGATCTTAATTCTAAAAAAGCCCAATATACATAATCTGTAACCACATTTACATTTTTTTGCAACTCTCTGACAAGGAAAACTTAAATTTCCTGGTATTTTATTACAGTTTGCAAGTGAGAAGCAGGACTTGCAGCCTTAACAAGCAGATGTGGAGGTGACAGGAAATGGAATTTCCTAATTAGTTTCTGAAATGTATGAGATGATGTTATTGCTGGAGTAGCAGAAACCAGACATGATGACTGAGATCTTTTCCTGTCCAATGCAAAGGATGGGAGCAACACAGCTATATAAGTATCAAAATTGCTGAAATACAATGCAGAGACTTTTTCATGCTGGCTTGCTTGTACAAGCCTAGACCAAAAGAGTTTACTGAATCTCAGGCCAAATAACAAGGAAATGGGATTACATTAAACAGCTTAGCACTAGGTGTCTTCCAACTTGACTCCTTTTGACCTCAGTAACAGTAAACTTTGGTGGAGCTGAACCATCAAATAGGACAGGTTGCTGTAACCACAAAATGCATGAGATAGCTGAAAGCTGAACCTTAGGACTGGGATTTCAATCTCCATCTTCAGTAGAAGCGTGTGGAAAGATTCTAAACATCCCTATAAACAGATCAGAAATCTGTTATCTTCCTGTACCAACACCTGATGGCAGCTGTCTAGGGGACATGAATAAAACAGTATTCTTTTAGCCCTCCCCAGCTATCAGTAAGGTCCAGATTATGGACATCCAAAGACAGTGGTGTAATCTATTTTTAATAGCTCCTCATAGGCTTTTGCCTCACTTCTTATTGAGTGAAGAAATCGTTGCTTTTATTTAAAACAAACTCTTATAGTTAAGGAGTACCACTTATAACTCTATTTAGAAGAAATGCCCACCAATCCTTTCCTCTTTTCTCATTCCTTCCTCCCCACAAATTATGTCTTTGGGATGGCTGAAAACAACAGTCACGGGGATAGCAGTTATGTGTATTTTGGTTTTTCAAAAGGTTTTGCAGGATAAAGATCTCAATGTAGTTTAGGGAACCAGTAGTGGTATTGGCACCATTAGGCTGAAAAGTATTTTATTTTTAAAAACTCTGTATGTTTGCATTTACTCTGCTTGCTTGCCTTCTTAGAAGAAAAGGATTAATGATGAAGGGGAAAAAATTTCTTTTGTGACTGTGTAATGAAATCCATGCACAGAGAATCTTCATTACTCTCTGCAAGCTCAAGAGAAGCAAGTCTTTCTCTTCTTTTGGCCAAGCAAGACAGAGCACTCCTGGCCTGTCAATATTAATAGTTAAAGCTGATGCCTGTACAGCCAATTCCAAAGAATGCAATGAGTCCAAGCAATTCCTCTGCCATGACAGCCAGGTCTCCAAGACAACACCCAAATGGCAACGTCATGGTCTGTCACCCACCCACCCTGAGCTCCTCTGCACGTGTCCCTGTGTGCCAGCTCAGCAATTCCAGCTATGTGAGAATACAGGAAGAGGTGTGAAGCCTTGAACACCCTGTGGCCATAACCACCCTTCAGAAGCAGCTGAGACTCCCTTACAGGCTGCTATTCAACCTAGAAAAGAGCCCATAGGAATTAGTGTCCTTTGGACGATCCATGCAGGAATACAGGAGTCAACAGGTCAGACAGGGTGGACAGCTGATTGATTGGCACACAAACATGAAAAAAAAACTTGTCACAGCACAAATGTATTATTTATCAAATAATACATTTTCCAGGAGCTTACACTTTTAAGAAACCAGAAGGAAAAAAGAGTTGGGATGTTTCATTTTGACAGACTGTATTTCACATTTTGGGCAATAATCTTGGCCCCTCTCTAATTCCTTCAGCCAAAATGTTCAGCCAAGCATGCCAAAAATCACACTTAAAACTCAAAATTCAAGCAGCTGAATCTGTGTCTTGCTTTTCTCAATTTCTACCCCAAGAGTTAGACTGCTATTAGTGCAACAAGAGATGAAGACACCAATATTTACAGCATATTTCACGTAATAATGAGAAGCTTTTACTAAGAGAAAGACACAAGTGACCAAATCTCTATATGTTACATATGTGATGTTTATCTTTCATAAAGGCTGTTACAGAAATTTAGGTTGCTTTTTATTAACACTTTTTCCAAGTGTGAGATGTTTGCAGCCAGCCATTACTGAGACCCCTGTCAAAAAGGATTAATACTTACCCATAACGTTGATTGAGAGAATGATGCTCATCAAAAGGGCTGAATCTCTTCTCTGTACACACAGGCACACTGAGCTGTCAGCTGCTGTATGGGGAAAAAATTCTAAAAGAACAAGAGCCCTTGACAACGTCACCATTAAAGTAAGCAATTTTTCTTTCAGTAGGAAACAGGTCATTGCTTCATTTCTATGTTACATTTATATCACACCAATTCTGAAAGGGGTTTTTTCCCCTCATTCCTTTTAAGAAGGCTTTTAGTAGAAAAGACCGACTACATTTTTCTCCTATCTTCAAAGCAACTACAACCAATCACAAACTCTTCTCTTGAAAATAAGGCTGATTCGTTTGTAACAAATGAGGAAGTCAGTTTTTGAAATCAAGACTGATTGGATGACAACTTTTGACTTCAGGGTATAATTCCTTCTACTGGAGCTGGGGAAAGCTCATGAGAAACAGGATCACCAGCAAGTGAAGAATTCCCTTTGGGCAGAACTATACCAACAGCTGGCATAATTGAAAGTGAAGGTGCAACTTTCTGGAGAAGGAAGAATCAAGTCTGCAGCACCAAGTGGCATTCTAGCCAAGGAACATTGTGTCTTTGGACAAAAAAGGTGCACATGTTCCCATGACTGAGGACTGCAGCATAATACATGTGTGCAAGAAAAGTGAATGTTACAGACAACTGAAGTGGCATTTCTGAGTTGCTGCTGCATTTCCTCCATGATCACATGCTTTTATGTGAGGTATTTATCAGAAATGTAAAATGACATGGAAGATAGAGTAAAAGAACTGCAACACAAAATTTTCAAGTCCTGCTGAATCTCCAGCAAAATGGGACATCTAGGGGTAGTTGGCCAGATGTCCCATTTTGCTGTCCCATTCCTTGAAATGAGATTATTTGGCAGCAACTTTTAAATCTGCAGTAGGGTATTTCAGGAGTTAGTAGATAGCTCCTAAGGACCAATTAATCCAGTTCTTTCTCCTTCTAACCTCATAGCATATTTAAGCATATTAAACCCTCTTAAAAATACTTAAAAGAACCAAAGGCAAGGTAATTTCCTTTATATATTTCTTATAATATATTTATTTTACATTTTATGTGAAGTAGGAAAGGAATTCAGTGTTTGTCTTATATGAGGTCTCTACAAATACTTTTTGAGACCAGAATTTCTGCTTCTGCTAGCAGAACCAGTTGGATAAAGAATCAACCACAGCAAGAACTGGAACTTGTATTGAAAAGTAAGAACAGCCCAGTCCTACCTCACCCATTCTTCCTTTTTTTTCTGAACTGAACTGCACAGGGAAAACACCATCACAACACTGGAAACATTTCAAATAGGAACAGAGAAATTTATGCATGTTAATCTGTGACAGGGTTTTCCCCCAGTGGATACAGCAACCCTCCCATTCATTTTGCACCACACCATGCATGTGTGGTATTGCCTGACATTGCTGTGAAAGTCCTGTCAACACTCCTCGTGCTTCTCCATATGTTAAAACCACTCCTGCTCTAAGTTCAACCTTCCTTAAACAATACAGCAGCTAAAAGAAAGCTTTACCATCTAAGAACTGTTCTAAGTATGGAAGTTTGTTTTTATAAAAAAATAAAAGTAATTTACAAGGTGTTAAGAAGAAAATTTATTTGGTCAAAGGAAGAAAACCCCAACAAAACACTGAATTTTTGACAAAACTCGCCAAAAACAAGAGTGACAACAAATGCAGAACTGTTAATAATCCTTTTCTCTCTCCTGTCTCACTGAAGTTTTTCAGATTAATCACACCAGAAGTAAGTCTTGGAAATTGGAAGCTTTTTCATTTCAGTGTTCAGTTTAACTTCATCTGTGAAAGATGTGGAACTGACATGGAAATTCTGCTTTGAAAAAACAGTAACTACTACTGAAAGCAAAGATATTCCAAACTGCACTGCAGACTTGTTTTGTTGCAGCTGGCTGCTGCAGAGGGCACAGCAACTGCTGAGTGTATTACAAACTAGACATGCCACAGAGAAACTCTGGACACTCAGCATGAACTGAAGTTAAAATTTTACTTGCAACCTTCCTCTGTTGCCAGGAAGGCAGATGAGTGTGTGACAATGAAACCAGCAGACGATTCCTTTCCCCTGGCATAGAAATGCAGCAATGCACAAAATACTACCTACAATCCACAATGGTATTTATCAGCAGAGCTTCCCAGAGAGTCCTTTTAGGCGTTCAGGGTACCGCTTTCTAAGGAGCCACAGGTTTTCAGGGGCCAGTTCAGCCTCATTTACACAAACCACCAGCGTGCCTCACTCAGTGTGGGGCAAGCACAACTGGCCCAAAGTAAAGAGTGACAGAAGCAGAACCAAAACAGTTAGTGCAGATGGATGAGCACACACAGAGGCACATCTCTGTGCAGATGGATGAAAACACATCTACTTGCTTATATTTAAATTCAGTGCATGTCCTATGCACTTAGCCATGGGAAACCTGCACCTAATAGACATAAAGCCCACAGTGCTATCCGGCTTCCACAGCTCTGTAAACATTGGTCAGATATAGTCTATCACTCTAATAAGCCTTCTTTAAAGCTTCAAGTCTTCAAGCCCATTGCTGCTTTTTATTAGAAAGGCAAAAATCACTGTAGACACTGGCTCCAATAGCACTGTGTCCTCTACAGTGTCTCTTCTGCTAAACACATCTCTAACAGACAGGACCACATCAGGCTTCTGCCCGATCCTCCCACCCCTTCATTAAAACATTTTTATATATAATGTTGCTTTAGAGTCAAACTCCTGCCAGACAAGTATCAGTCTAGAAGAAAAACTTCCTGCTTTTATTATAAACCTTTGAAAAAGAATTCCAATGTCTGGGCTATGGTAATTTGATCAGTTGTATCTTGGCCAGTGGGCTCCTGATTCTCAAAAAAATCCAAGATTAGCAGACATAACACTTCAAGCTATGCTGTGTGAAACAAGATCCTAATACTACTATGTTAAATAAGACTAGAAAATGGGATCACTCAAATTCCAAAAACAGGAAGAGCAGACAATTTGTAAAGTCTTTTTCTTCTCTGCATTGTTTTAAGTTTTCCCAACTCACTGGGTATGGACGTTGTTTTGTTTCTTGTATGTGTGGTCAAGGCAAGTGGGTATCAAATGACTGAATTTTAGACAGGTTTGATATTCCTGTCCCTCCTACTACTACTTGGCAACTATGTGCGTTGAATGTGAACATCAGTGACAGACACTGTAAAAGAAAAAAAGGCCAAAGAAATACATATTGTCCTTGCCAGACTCCCCCTCAAAGCCCAAAACCAAAACTTGCAGTTTGTTCTTTCGGCAGCCCAACCTGAGGCACCTGACCCTGCAGCACTGGTGTGATTTATCTCTTACTTATTTCTGGTGTGATTAATCTGCCATGTCAGAGCACAGGGCAGGTACTCACAGCTTAAGGGGAATAATGGGCCAGTATTTGGGCTGCTTTTTGTCACAGTTCCTATCAAAGATAAGCTGCATGGCAGCCTCCATTGCCTGGATTTTGGCAGCTTCAGCACCGTACAGCTTCTTCATTTCTGCCATGCGCCTCTCCCCAGGTCTTTCTGTGGGCGGCTCCACAGAGCGCTCCACCCTCCAGTGCAGGTCCTGATCAGCCTCCACGTAGGGGTCCTCAGCTTCCAGCTGCTGCTGCCTCCCTAGACAAATAAACCACAAGAGATATGTAAATCATAGGGATGTCAACCAATAATGTTTTTATATTTACTTTAAAAATATTATATATTCATATTTTTGCCAGGACTAAAAGGAAAAAAAAAATCCACATATTCTAGGGTGCAGCTGCACTCATTTTGCATAAAGAAATTCCTACTAAATATCATGATAAAGCCAGGCTGGAATAAATGGGGAGAAATTAAGGAGATCCTGGACTGAATCCTAAATGTGTAGGAAACCTCTGCATTAGTACTACTAAGCAAAAATCAACATTGCTCAATTTCTCCCCAAAACACACATGGCCCTGAAAAAAACTCAAACAACTAAACAACAAAAACCCAAAACACAAACCCCCTCTCCCTCCCAAGAAAACTGAAACAACCCAACCAAAAAATCCCAAACCACTACCCATACCAAAAAAATCAAAGAAAAATGAGAGTTGTTTCCAAAATAATGACTTAGCAGCTGAGAAAGGAAACAATGCAACTTTAGCTGAATAATAGCCAAGAGAAAATGTAATCAGTTACTACTCTGTGAAAATGAACAAATGGGTCTGTCATGTCAGCCATTAAGTGCATTCAATGAAACACAGCTGTAAGCATCGTGTTTAGATGAACTGTCCAAACTCAGCCATTTCTCAAGACTTGCAAAGTTCAAAGCTGGCAGCCTTACTCTATTGCTTTGAAAACAAACAAAACACCACCACCATAAAGCATGCATCAGGTCTTTTAAAGAGGATTTAAAACAATTCAAGAGGTGAAACATTTGGACCAATCTGTCAACAAAAATGCTGTGGTAAGCCTGACTGGAACCAAGAACTTGGTTGTGCATGTCCAAATTGACTTCTGCTTCCTGGGTACTGCTCTGATGAAAGAAACAATACTTTGTGCAGTTAAAACATCAGAGTGCTACACAAAACTCCCCTCTTATGGGGGCATTTCATCTCTACAAGAGAAAATCACCCAGCAGCAGAACTAAATGAGGATGCTCAAAGCCGTGTAACAGGCACAATTCACTACTAATGACAGCAGTCGGGATTTTTTAAACATCAAAAAGGACAGAGTGTCCACAGGTCAGGATGCACTGGTCACGCACAAGACATGCTTCTCAACGTTTGGTACTTCTTCTCTCTTTCACCCTAACACAGAGATTTAGCTTCCACAACACACATAACATCTGCAAACCCTAACCCAAAACTAAATATCCTGACATTTGTGTGTCAAACATCTGTAATTTATTTTTATACTGGAAAGTACTGTACCGAGCAGCCAACTGACTGTCAGCCTTCCTAAAGGAATTATCCCCTGAACGGCACTCACAGAAAACAGGTATTTTAAACTATATGATCAGAAACTTCAATTTTGGGATCTGTTTGTCTGACAGACACAGAAAGCTTTTGTCCTGTCATTTGAAACACCATTTGTATTGGTCATAGAAGGGCTTGAAGAGTTATTAGCAATCTGTTCCAGAAAGCCCTTTCTGTGATTTTGCTTTAAGGGCACACCCCTGCATTAGACTGCACTGCCAGAATTCACAAGAAAATATACATTAGAGTCCATATGTGTTTTTGGAAGAGTCAGATTTATTTGGTGTTGGGCCACTTTAACCAGAAGGTCTGAATTAAAGAAACTAATATTGTCTACAGAGAGCTCACCACGGTATAGCACCCAGGCTATACCCTGCGCCCCACTGACCAACTTCCTGGGACACCACGCTGCCCACAACTGCACAGCATGCTTTTAGGCACAAACTTCATGCACATTACACTGAACAGCTTTAGACAGATAAAACCAAACCAGACTATGCTGGTAAACCAATGTTTCTCACTGTAGATTACACAGCAAGACTGGCAAGGCAATGAATTGGACCCATATTTGTAAACTCTCTTGAGACACTAGATAATTCCTTGTACTTCTCTATTGCCCATGGAAATTTTTAATTCTTTAGTTTCATAGCTGCATGCTAGAGACAGCTGCTTCCTTGCTTGTTGCTGCAGAATGCTGTCTGATAGCTCACTGCACACGCTGATCCTTAAGAAAAAAAATTCTCTGCAGATAGATAATGAATTCTTCTGTTTGGAAATTAAATAGATCTCTAGCAGAAGCTTCATGATGGATGAGTGGATTACAGTTTAATGTGCATCAATCTCCATTTCTCAACACAGAGTAGTTCATAAATCCGTAGATCCTAATTGTAACAATCAAAATAATAATACCAATTTAAATTCCATTCTCGGAATTACCTGATGCATGTCTGGAGTGTTTTACTTTACACTAATCAGATATAGTGCCCCTAACTTTCTAACTTTACTTCTGCTATTCCACAGCTACTGGTTAAAAAAGTCCCAGAGTGATTGTATTACAGAGTTTTAGACACATAAATCAAGTCTAGAATCCAGGCAGAGGCTCAGGACGGAAATGTGCTATAGGGACTCACAGTTTTTTGCACCAAAGGCTGGATTTGAGCACAGAACATGACAGCTGTTGCTGGTAATACCACTGCAGCTGTGTGGAATACATTGCAGTTTCAAATCAGTTATCTGTGCAGAGATACCACTGGAACAAACTCCAGAGTCATAGACAGAATCACAGAATGGCTTGGGCTACAAGGGGCATTAAAGATCATCTTATTCCAACCCCCCTGCCACAGGAAGGGACAGTGTCCACCAGACCAAGTTGCTCAGAGCCCCATCCAGTCTGGCCTTGAGCACTGCCAGGGATGGGACATCCACAGCTTCTCTGGGCAACCTGCTCCAGTGCTTCACCACCCTCACAGTAGGTAGCATTATTTGCTTTTATAAACTATCAAGGAATGAAGTCATGAAACTAGATGGGCATGTAAACTACTGCGTTTCCAAAAACAATATTTCCAAAAATAGACATAAGGAATAGATAACAGAGAAAGTATTGTCCTGTTAAGATGCACACTAAACTTTCTTTGGTGGGACAAGGGCTGGGAAGTAGAAGTGCTGTAATTTCCACCAGTCTGGATTCTATCCATTACCTCAGAGTTTAGTTTAAAAACAATACAAAGCAGTAAAACTTGAGCTAAATGAGCAACTACCTCTTCATCAAAAAGCTGACAACTAGAATCTGACAATGGAAATACAAACAAAATTATAAGCTGTCTATAACCACAAGCCTATGGAGACAACCAAATTTCTCTGAAGCAAGCAACACATACTCATCCATGAAGCAGATAGTATGGTTTATCAAAATATTAATTCTCAGTCTGCAGCAACAAAGTCCCCAGTTTACTCTCAGATCAGTTTCACATTCCAAATTCCCAAATCATTGGGCTGCCAAGTTATAAATGTAAAACAAGTAATTTTTACACAATTCTAAGTAGTTCCTCCTTCTACTTCACACAGACTAAAATAAACATGGTTTCTTTTACAGCATTCATCTTCAGCTACTGGTAAGCTTCCTCCAGTCAAGGAAGAGTATTTTGCAAACGTTGACAAGGCAGGCAGCTGCAGTGGTGGATGGTTCCCACACAAAGGAAATGCACTGCTGACGTTTTCCCAGTTGGTTGGTTCTATTTCTTTTCAAAGATGCTCTTTCTCTTGAAGCTCTCTTCAAAATTAACTTATTCCTACCAAGTTTAGCTCTGCTGGGAAGTAATTGTTATCTGGCCAAAACCAGTTGGGGTATCTTTTTTCAAACACAATAAATAGAATTCTTTAACCACAAAGAAAAAAAGTCCCGCTCTGTCATGCCCCCAGTGTCCTGGGTTCCCAAAAAAGTTATTGTATTCTGTATCTATCTGTGCCCAGAATGAGAAGTGCCTCTTTAAGATGCTAGATCTGGAAATGGAGCCTTGGGGCCAGCAGGTTCTGGCCATTTTGAAGTCGGGGTTGTGCAGGCAGAGCTCTCCCCTGCCCACAGCTCTTGCTCTTTCCTTTCACTCTTGCAGGCAGAGAGCTGAGGCAGCGCTGGTGGCAGCTCCCCTCTGGTTTTCTTCTGAGGTTTTTTTTAACAAGGCAGGCAGGTGTTCAGCCATGTCCAGGAGAGCAGGGCTCCATCACACATAACAGTGACTTGTAAAGAAAAACGTCATCACTCCAAACGTCCTCCCCTTCCTTCTTCTTCCCCCCACTTTATATCCTGAGCATGATGGCAGATGGTGTGGAACAGCCCTTTGGTCAGGTGGGGTCACCTGTCCTGGCTGTGTCTCCTCCCAACCTCCACCAAGGTCCTCACCAGCATGGCAGCAGGAAAAGCAGAAAAGGCCTCGGTTGAGTGTAAGTCCTGCTCAGCAATAACAAAAACATTTCTATATTATCAACCCTGTGTTGAGTGTAGATTCAAAACACCGCCCCCAACCAATCATGTGAAGGAAATAAATTTTACCCCAGCCAAAACCAGCATGTTGACCTAACTCATGCTACATTCCTGAGCCATCATTAGTAATTCTAGGCCTTATGAAAGAAAGTTTCAGATTACTGTTTCTCCTTTCACCACTTTTCCCACTTTTTATGAATGACTTTTAATCGAGTGTGTACTAGCTGAAAAGAAAAGTGAACAAATACAGACAACTACCTCCATGCTCTGGAACTGCCAGAAGAGGAGACTAACTACTGTACTAGCCATTCACTGCATTTGGGCCTTCATATGCACACAAATGACCTCTTACTTACTTTTCAGCAAGACTATGACCTAAGACATAAGCTATTTCCCCCCTAGGTCCTTAGAAACTCAGATGCCTTGTTTCTCTTATTTTATAAAAAGGAAAATGTCTCACACTTTTTCTAAGTTTGATCCATTTTACATTTCTTTCTTTGTAATATCCTTTGAGAAGCTTAAGTAGTAATAATAAAAAAATTCCTGTCCAGAACTTATCCTCTTCTTATTAAAAGAAAAAAAAAAAAAACAGCAAAACAAACCAAGGAAAAGAAACAACTTCAAAACCAAAACCCAAATAAATTCCCTTATTTAGGAAGAAGTCTCCATGGAGAGAGACTTTGCAACATTAAAAGGAGATAGAAGTAGGAAGGTAATTATCTATGTCAGATTTTAAATGAAAGATTTATACCCAGCATTGTGTGGTTTCTTGTACCATTTTTAGCTCTTGGTATTTATACATCCAACCCTCAGCTCACTGCAGCCAGTGATAATAATTCCATCTGACAACATTTCTCAACAGACATTCTTCCCCACAGGTCTGCAGGTGCCCACACTCAGCAGCCTGCCCTGTGCTGCCCCACACAATGGTAGGTGTGCTAAGAGACCAAGAGCTTGCTCCTCCCAAGTGTTAAATGCCACTACTGACTTTCAGTTGCTTGCTTAGTTAGCACATTATTTTTCAAGGAAATATTGCACTTTCTCCAGTCTTGATGTGTTTTTAATTTTCCATGATTTCAGACTGTGTGTTCACATAGTTGTCTGCTTATTTGAAATGATTAATTATTTTCTGCTACTGCTGTGTGTGCACTTAGTAAGCTTTTCATCTTAAATGCTACCTGAGCTGATCTTGAGCAGCCCACACTAACAGTTAAAACCACTACCCATTTCTACTGATTAGAAACTCCTAGTTCTCTCTTTGAATGCCACTTCCCACGAGCCTATCTGCTGTGTTAAGTGTTCTGCCCACACAGGTTTCTCCATGCAAAATGCCAGCTTCTTCATCTTCCTAGAAAAGATAAATACCTTCACCATAAATCTACATAAGAGAGTTTTTTTTTTTTTTTGATGTGATAGAATAAGACCATTTTATTGTACCCATACTTGCATGAACTGGGCATAACATGGGGGAAATCAAAATCTTTGCCTCAAGGAATTCCACCAAAACAGGGATTTAAATCAGGATTTGTACACAGGATATTCAGGGAGTTTAATTTCTGCAGAGCTCTGGATTTCCACAGGGCTGGAATGTCAAGTACTACTCTTTATCAAGTGCAAAGTTTTGCAGAACAAGGTTCCATCAGTGGGAGTCTACAAGATACAAACAATTGTGACTTACCCCACATCTGTAAAGATAAAATATTCTTGGTTGCTAAAACCAGTGTGGTCCTGTTTGTTGGCAGGTTACTATGGAACACTAAGTAAGTTACTGAAATTGTGGAAACATACTGAAAGAAAATGATGATTTTATAGCAGAATGTACAGCCTTGTTCTAGCTGTAAGCTGGCTTGGGGAAAACAGACTTCTTTTAAAACTTCCTAAATTTAAAACTTTGTGCTTCAAAAGATGTGACAAAGGAATTCCCCATGACACCACATAACCTTCCCCTTCCCATTTTTAGGAGAAGTCTGATCTCCAAGGACAGCTAGGCCCTATCTTATTATGCAAGCATTCTCACCTATACAGAAAAATCAAATGCTGTAGCTGCCTGGAAAAGATTCATTCAGAATAAAAATTACTTTTGGTGGGAGTTATTGCCTGCAATGTTAAGCTTTCAGTTACCAGTCATGAGAATCATAAAAGAGAACTACCAAAAATCCTGAGGATATTAAAACCCCAAATATCTACATTGACAAAATTTCCATCTGCTAGTTGAGGAGAGAATGAGTTAAATGAAATGGACCATTTCATCACATATATCTACAAGTAATGCAATATTCTCAAGAAAAAGGAAAACGTTCCCTTACAGGCTTTGAAGTAAGAGCAGATGTGATTCCTTGGCAAGCTTGTGGCAGCCTGAAACCATGGTTCCATGGACATTTTTCCTTCCTCAGCTACAAAACCAGCTTATGCAATTTCTGCTCTTCCCCCTTAGCTGCGTGCTCCAGCTCCCAGGTCCCTCATGCTACAATTGTGTAAGGGGCAACACAAAGAATCCTACAAAAAAAACCCCCCCAAACAAACAAAACTTCAACACATTATATTTAGTTCTAGAACAGTTCAGTGCCCTGAAAACATCAGAGCAGGAGCAAATATCTAGGAAGAAGAATTGCTGAGCCTGGTTTTGGCACCAAGATGTGTTTACTGAAGCACAGCCCAACAGAAACCTATTGCTAAGAGCAGGAAATAATCTCAGGTAAGAGAGTGCACTGCCTCAGACACAGTTGCAACAGGCTGTCTAAACAGACAGCAAACAGGTTTTGCACATCTGACACACACCAATACCTTCTTTCACTGTAATCCAATTTTTCTACACAGCTTGAAGAAGACAGCTCTGTAGAAACAGGGCAAAACTACTTACCAAGACAGAAAATTGAGAAAATTACCTTTGAAATAAAAATGAATAGAAACCAAGGAAGTAAGATTAGAACTAAGGTGCTCCACTTTCAGGTTTGGTACTTAATGGTATGTGTCACTCTTAAGTTAATCAACCACATATCTCACTGTAAATAATCTGTAAAATTAATCTAATACTTTAAAGAATTAATTATCTCTTATTATTTTGTTATTTGGGTTAAGTAACTGGCACAAAGTTATACAGCTAACTGGAGAATAAAGAAGCCGATTTTTATTTTAGAAATAAGATTAAAAACCAAGGATTGTTCTGTGGTCTCCAAAACAAACTGCCAAGGATCCTACACAGAAACAATAAGCGCCTTCATGCCCATGTTTACATTAGCACTAGGCTACACTGGTTACTGCCCAGCTAAACATCAAATCACCTTCATTTTCTTCTATTACCTTCCACAATAAAACCCCTAAAAAGGAGTATTTTTAGTCCAACCAGAAAATGCACTGAAACAATTAAACCTCATGAATATGACACAATCACTGAGTCAATGGAAGCTCAAGTGAAAGCCTGCTCTAGAATTTGATTGCTCTAAATGAAATTCACAATCAGGGATTTGTTGATGAAGAGGAGAAAACTCAGAGGTGAGCTCTGTGCAGTCAGGGGTCCGCAGCACACCAGCGGCACCAAGGTGTCTGTACCCTGGTGCCATCTGGCACAATTAAACTGATAGGAAGTTGCTGAACGACCACTGCTAAGAAATTAGAACAGGATCAGGCACTGGCAGCTGCCTCTAGTAAGGATCAAGTCTACTTCAATAAGATTAAATACAGACCAGCTGACTCTGCACTCCCATCCCCCAAAACAACTCCAATCTGTCACTGATGGCAACAATGCTGACACCAGACAAAGACAACGCTGCTGGAGTAAACAGAAGGATTACCTAAATCTATATATAACTATGTCTTCACATACATTTATGGCACAGTCTGAGGAGACTGAACAAGGAAATGTTAAAATTTAAAAGTGCTACTTTAAAAGCAAACCAGAACACAGAAGAAACATGAGTTTCACAATAGTTTTTAATGTGTGCCCTGAATGGAAATTAAACACATGCTCTCGGAAGAGCATGTTTCACAATGCACTGAGCTGCTAGACAGCTAAATAATACTGAGTTTGGTACTTTCAGGAAAAAAAGAAAGGAAATAGCCTGTGTCAGTCTTCTAGATCAAACTCACTCTTTTGAACTTCACACTGAAATTTCTTTCTTGACTCCAGACACACTACAGTGCTGAATTCAAATTTGGTTTATTGCTTGATATGAGAGAGCTACTTTATCAAAAACACTTGAAAAACATTTTGCAGAACAACCTGCAGCCATGTTTGTTGCTGATTTTCTGGGAGGAAGTATAGTCAGGCTATAAATTGACCTTTTAGTTAACTGGCAGGTCCAAAATTCAGTATTACCACAGACATGCAGAATTAAATAACAAGGTCTAATCGAGAGAAAATTAATTTCAGCAAGTAAATACACATTTTCTCCATGCTGTTAGTAAACTACGTGTGCTGCCTGACCAAGCATTTGGAAAGAGACATCTGGAAAAAGGGTCAAACTAAAGGAGTTGGTGAAACATACCACAGTTTTTGGAAGGAAGGGTTGAAGGGTAACTTTGGAAATATAAGTTTACCTCTGACCTTCTGACTTTCTCATCGCTCACTTCAGCACTCTAGTAAATTAAATGAAATATACTTGAACTCATGAGGGTAACTGCTATGCCCAGTATTAAAAACACAACAAAAAACATTGGGGACATATGCCAGAAGAAACCTGCAGATGTGAATCTATTGTACCTTCCACAAAATGGGAATGTTTGACTTCAAAAGTAGTTCCAGGATTTGGTGCTGGAGCATGAATCTGAGCACTCTTTCTAAAAAGAGACAGCTGGCATCCCACTTGTCAGAAAGTTAAGTTGTACTACTTAGCACTTGGGAGCTTTCTTTCTCCTCTCTGTCACTTCAAGGGGATAATTCCTACATTAAGTATTTCAGTGACTAGATGAAGACTTTACACAAGGAGAGCCACCAGACTAAAAGCCCAGTCTGATAGCCTGATCATGACAGAGGTCAGTACCTAATGCCAAGGGAAGGATGCAAAAGCAGAGAATGCAAATGTCTTCATGTAACCAGCATCACCTAGTGAGAAATGGAGATACAAAAAATGCAGATGCTTCTCCAAAGCCAGCCAGCTGCTCTGCAATCTACCACCTCAACACCTCCTCCATCAGCATGTTGTACATGATGCAATCTTCACAGTCCGGACACTTCTACATTTACCAGTGGCCAAAAATCCCAAGGAAATGACAAATGATGAATTTTAGAGTGATTCTGCCAACACTCTGTTCAGCAACCACATCACAAACTGCAGACCTTCTAGAAATCAAGGCATTCTGCAAGGCTCATACCAAAGTGAGAACACCAGCATTGGTTTCAGCATTTGAACAACCACAGAAAACCTGAGGGCCAGCATGCTCCTTGGAGACCTACATTCCTTTCTACAACTTCTGTGAACACAGAGCTGGCTTTCAGAGCAACAATCACTTCAGCAACTACAAATGAAATGAAACCCAGGAGATTGTTATCCAGCTAAATGTGAATGATAACACTCAATTGTGTAACACCTGTGTTAATTATTTCAGTAAAAATATCCATTTAGTATTTAGCCCTCATTTTTTAACTTTATCTCCATGATTTCAGTGTACCAAAGCTGACAAATTCGGACATGTGTCCTTGAAATACTGTGGGAAATTTTGATAGTCACATAAATAGCTTTGGGTACTTTGGAGGCCAGCAACAATTGTAATAATTCTAACACTGATGAACAGCTGGATTGCTCTGTACTGGGTACTTCATAGGTTCCAGCACAAGTGTTTCTCAGCATGTTGCTATATCAACCTTCTCTATTTCTCTGAGCAACAGGGAAGTGCTATCACCCCTGTGCTAAAGGTCTAAATAAACAGAAAATGGACACAAATTCCTAGAGCAGGAGGTGTTCTAGATTCTTTGGAATGAGCTTCACAGCAGATGACACCACATAGTGGCATAGGTGCTCAACCCTGTCACTGGAAAAGACAAGAAGGACAATGTTCCCATGTATCCTTAGGGTTCAAGATGCACCATCCTTTGGGTATAAATGACTAGCTTTTTTCTTCATGGCAGGCATGTGGAAGACAAAGACTGTTATATGGGATATTTGTTTCTGAATTCTACCTATGCTGAAAGCTTTTGTGGATCTAGTCACAACCGGCACAGCCAAGGCTGTGATGGAAGTCTGTACAGGCCACCCAAGTCTGAGATGGGTGGCCTAACAAACTCTGCCTGCCTCTCTCACTTGTTTTTTAACATCCAAGGAAATTAGTTTTGAAAAGACTCAGGCAGATAGAAGTCTCTGAACTGGCAGTTTCTGCCATGCCAGCACCCACATTTCCCTGATGACCAAGGATGTGAACTCCATCTGGATACTTCTGATAAAAGTGAGGCACAGTGAGAGATGCTGAAAAGCAAATGGTGCCTCTGAAGTCTTGGCACTAACAACACCCCACTAAAATTAGCCAGGGTAAATTACCTGTCTCCAAGCAAATCTGTCTGTATAGGGGATCTGCTTTGTAACAGAGACCTAATGTGTTACATTCGAGGCATTTTGCTGCCATGCTCTGTTGCAGCTTCTGAGCAGATTTTGTACATCATGAGTGTAGAAAGAAGACATCATCATTACATCCATTTCTACCTTGCTCTCTGGCATTTGCTTTTCACTATTACTCCAGTGCTGGATCCCCTGAAACTTTAAACATTCTTTCTACACCAAAAGCTCCTCCAGTAGATACCAAAATAGAAAATACTTCATAATCCACAATGTCACTGGCCTCTTACAAGGTTGAAAGTCTCACACTAAAGGCAGATGAATTCAGATTTATCAGCAGAGAACTGAGACACAGCTCTTCCCTAAGATCATTTAGAGATCCAGAAATGCTGCATGTGGCACCCAGATGGAGTCAGTAATCAAGGAATTTTAGGGAAAAGGGAAAAGTGCATCAACTGTGAAAACAGACTGCCCAAGCTGAGTGATTAGCAGAGAGATGCTTTCATGCCATTTTTCCCTAGAGCTGTGTCTGTCAGCATGGTCTCACCTGCTCTTTTCCACAGCAGCTGCAGCTGCTTTAACAGCCTTCCCTGCAAGGACAAAGAATGAAGAGGAGACTAGAGCAGCCACTCAGAGCAGCTGCAGATGCTAATGGAATAACCAAGCAGGCAAACCTGCCTTCAAAAAATTACCAGCACCAGTTCTGACTGTAAGTAGTGTCTGCATCTTCCCACACCAAACCGTTCCCATATGAAGCAATCTTCCATAACAGCATTCTGAAAGGAGTATTTGCTCTTACAACAAGACTGGGAAAGGATTCCTTGCTGCACACGTGGCCTCACCCCTGGAGCCCACCTGTCAGTTCTTTGCCAAAACTTTGCAGAGCCCAAGTATGTCACAGCAATACCTTCAATCCTTGGAAACCTCATGGACACAAAACAGGCACTGACACTGTGTGATCTAAAACTGAATTAGCACATGTATTTTCTTGGTAAAAAGAAAGTTCCAGGGGCTGATCCATCAGAGCAAGCTGCTGACCAGGGATCCTTTTATAACCAGTTAACTACCAAAAACAGGTATCAAATGGATCTCAGATGGTGAGGGACAAAGCTGCTGAGAGGAGCAATGACCTGTCTCTCCTGTTTTTATTAATGTATCCTCAAGACAAGTCCAGTCAGAAGGAATTTTACTGCATTACTGATTTACCAGGGCAGCAACAATACAAGATTACCAGACCTCTCTTACTGAGTCAGAATAACTTAGGGATAAGAGCTTCCTGGGAGAAAGAGTCACTTAAATTCTGTTTGTTCAGCAAAGGTGTTGTCAATAAGATGCATTTTGGTCACAGGGATGACATCTAAGTTAACTGTTAAACAAAAGGTCTATAAAGAACACTTAGATCAGATTGTTCAGTATTCTAGCATTTGAGGCTTTTGCTTTCTTACTGCTGAGGTCCTCAAAACCCCTTATAAATAAGCTGAACCTCTCAACAAGCCCCCTAGTGTATGTACTGTCTCACTACAATAACAGGAACACATCAGGCAGACAATGAAGGATGACAACTGCAAGCACAGGTTTCTGAAGTTTAATATGTATGTTCATATTAAGACAGCATTCTTCATTTACATCGAATTTAAAAGGAAGTAGAGGTGTTCAACATCTTGGCATTCCTCTTTAAGCAACATCTACACTACAGTCACACTGAACCATATGAGCTTCTTTTCCCACACTCCCAGCTATACACCTGCTCTAACTCAGATACCAGCACTCCACAGCATGCTTAGAAAAAACTAAGATCAGTACAGCCACTGGCAGATAGGGAACTGGCATTCCAGGTCCCAGCTCCACCCAGTTGTCCAGGCTGCACCCATGGGAGCTGGATCCACAGAAGGCCCACATGCCACCTAGGAGCTGAAGCCTGGGGCATCCCTTAGAAGAAAACAAGAAGCCTGGCCTTGCTCTGGTGTACTTTCAGGGGTTGCCAACACTGTCAAACAGACTCAGCCTGAGGCACATACACATAAAAAAGACTTTATATATAAATTTCTAGGTACATGTATTAACTCCTCTGCACACAGCTCAGTTTTCTCAGCAGTACCTTGAGCTTTCCAATGTCTCTCTTCCATTACTTCCAGCAGCAGCAAGCCATAGGTTCACAGAGCAAAGATACACATTCTCCTAAGCTGAAATTCTGTTTTTACCATAGGATCCAAGGACATTTTCTTGACAGTATTTTACAAATTAATATGCTTTGTATAAAGATAACCTTGTCGTCATAAAACAGATCTAAAACTGTGCTCAGCTCTTGCTCTTCAGACTCTCTAATTTCGCAAGTAGAGATTAGTTTTCAATATTGAAGCAGTGAAAATTGTGGCACTTTTCCTTGTTTCTCTAGTAAGGGGCATTTTCTCAGTTCTTGGCTTCCGGTACTGAGTAACAGCCTCTGCTGGACACAGTGCGTGCACTTGAGAAGATTCTGCTGCCACACAGCAAAAGGTTCAATCATCAGGATCAGAGATGTGGTACAAAAGAGTAACTTTCACATTTCTCCTTCAGTTCACAAAACAACATGTTTCAAAAGCATCTCTCAAGCACCCACACATACTGCAGAGAGCACTCTTATTTCACAGGCATTTCTCAGAAGCTCCAGCATCTCAGCCTCTACAGACTGTGGCTGAAGTTCATGCCAAACAAGCCTTTTTTGGTTTGTCACAAAGTTTGTCAACAAAGGCTGTTAAAGGCAGGGAAGTTGAGCAGATATTTATAAATTCACCATCCACACTGCTTGGACAGTTTAGTGTAGTGAAGGAGAAAGAAAAGAAATGGTGGGGAGTCTGTAGTTCCAAGAATTTGAGCTACAGCCTTATGATGAAAAAGGCAGATAGAAACCAGGGAAAAGCAATTACCAAAAATGAAGGAAAGAAGGAAAACATGGTGGCAAAACCCCTGAATCAAAGTCTATTTTCCTAGAGGCATGCAAGCTTTAAACAAAACCAAAAGCTTCATGGATCTGGTACGATTCAAACAAGTTCCAAAACATGGAAAATTCCATTACTTCCTCTTCATAGAAGAGACAGTGGCAACTACCATCTTTCAGAGAAAAAGAAACCTGAGGGGAAAAGTCTGCAGATTGCAGTTTTGAAACAAACATCTTCATTCACCATTTCCGTTCATTTCTAAAAAAAATATTTTCCATCTAGCATAAAAAGAATTTAAGTTCAGACATAATTTTTGGGAAAAGCTGGAGGCTATGTGTGGGCAATAGGAACAGAGGCTTTGATGGAAAAAACTAGTTGGAGCATTAACAAATGATAGACTATTATCCTTCGGTAATGAACTGACATGATGGTACTTTCCCTTGCTTTTCTTTGCTTTTAAATAAAGGGTTCTGTCTGTGTCCTGTTAACTACTACAGAATGGTTCTCAATGTACTTGCAATGCTGTACTCACTCAATTTTAGCAGTGATTTTCTCTTATATGCAAAAGGAAACAAGGAAAAATTGTATAAGAACAAACTACATGTTTCAAAGGCTAAATTTAAAAGTCTAATAAATATGTGCAATTAGTCAATTTACAGAACTGTTAGGGCTGTGAATCTTCCTTTCTTCATTTTTGCCCTTTTAATTCTTGCAAATGTAAAAAGGCAACTTACTGCATTCTATCCTTTGCATCTAGGATGCCTGAAAAATCTGCTACCATACCTAGGTCTGACAGGTATGGTAACCCAGGAGAACAACTTCATGCTTTTCAACTGCCAGAGGGAAAACTTAAATGCAACCATAAACATTCCCAAGATGCACAGTATGTTTGGATCACCAGCTACATGAAGAACCAGAACGACAGACTAGTCTGACAAGAAAACCCTCTAAAAAAGAGAATCACTATATAATTATGATTGCATATCAAGAAACAAATGTAGAGGAATGAAAACTGTCTATAAGGGTCTCAACCAACTGCCATTTAACTAAAACATGAGATAAGTTGGTAGTGTATTAGTATGTCTGAGTTCATACAGCCTCAGCCAAAATTTATTCATAATTACTTCTGGGCATTCCAGGAACATGTAATTGACTACAACACATGATACAAATACAAAAACTAGTAAGAAATTGATGTGACTTCAAAGACAAAAAAAAAGGATTGTTTTAAAAGAGGTTGGTTGTGAAGTGTATCACTGCACAAGTGTTAAATCATTCAGCAAGGTTGCCAGTTTCAAAGCCCTTACTTTGCAAGTCAGCCAATCACTGCAAATGCCCACTGAGAAAACAAAACCAAAAATCCTACAGAGGTTAGAAATCTGCTTGTTCTTCAAGTTTGTGGCAGTTACAAAGAAATGAAATAAAACTTAAGTTTTCTTCTTTGGCTAGTCTGACACATCTTTCATATCTGTAGAGCTTTTCTCCTTGCAATTAGCTTTAAGGCTTGTATGCCACCATCTAGGCTCAAATGCCTTTCACAGAGCCACAGAATCGTTAAGGTTGGAAAAGACCTCCAAGATTGAATCACCTCATTCCCACCTACCTCAGGCCTATTTAAGTCCTGCACAGTTAAAGTTTGCAAGATCTTGTCCTCGGATGTCTGTGATCATTTATGTCTAGCAGGCTCAAGATCAGGCATTACAAGTGAAGAGTCTGACATCAGGTAGGATTCCTTTTAATCTATTTGATTATCCTTCTACATGCCTATGAGACATCTGTGGATCAGATGTGGGAACCAGTTATATCTCACATGAAAAATCAAGACTCACTACACGTGTCCAAAATAGATGCATTAATGCTGTGTAGTATTTCCTAACTTGGACAGGTAGAAAAACACCAAACTAATGGAGGTCATACTTCACAGAGATTGGTATCCCCTTCCCTAAGTGCCAAATTCCCGTTCCTATTTGCCCTATTGATGCTCTGCTCCCTTGTGACTCCCACTTCAGTAGCTGCCCACAAGTGCGTATCTAACTCTTGCAAACTCTGCCTTTGGAAGAAGAGCAAGCTGTGTGTCTTCTCCCAGACAAATGAATATCAAGGTGCAGGGGTCAGAGGCTGTGAATTCCACCCGGAGCCCCTTACTGATGCCAGAGGAAGAAAACATGAGACACAGCCTTCCCCTTAATGTTCCCTAACGACTGGTTTTTTACTTTAACTGATCGTGAAGGTCCCTATTGGTATTCTACTGCGGCACACCCAAACAATCTCATTAACTGCTATGTAAAACTCTTGCCTCATCCTTACAAATGTCTCTCTCAGAAGTGGAGGTGAAAATTTCAGGCGTTACTGAGGTTAATGCTGCTCAAGTTTCTCTATAAATCTGCTCCTAAGGACATGCAGTTTTCGGGATTAAAAGGAAAAGTCATTACAGAGAAAATACTCAAGTAACTGGAGGGTTTCTTTTGCAGATGCATTATCTCAATCTTCTCAAGCACCAATACAGAATGTCAACTGTTAAACATTATGAAAGGTATAACATGATATAGCATCATTACGGATCACAGTTTAATGAACCTCTAAATTTAATTTTGTTCATAAACAGCAATCAGAAAAATTAATAAAACTACCTCTTAAAGTCGAGTACTACTGCCTTCAACATGGTCTCCATACCAGCTCATTTCCAAACCATTAGAGAAACAATAATTTTCCTGTCCTCCTGCTGCTTATGTTTCTTCTTTTGAGAAACTTTAACAGAATAAAAAATTTCTTCTATTTTCCTTTTCCCTCACCATGCAAGGAAAGATGCACCACAAACAAGATCATACTGTGTTTTCAATTACTCACAAAATTAGCATTTAGAAAGCAACATTCACCCTAGACTTCTATGTCACTTTTAAATTTCATTAATGTCAAGTACTTGTTTACTTTTTCATGCTTTGAGGAATTACTGATGCTTACTCAGCACTATCCTCACTTAATCAGGGAAGCTACTAAAGAAACTGAGGCATGCTGTAGTGAAAGACCAGGGCCTGACTGAATTTGCATGAGGATCTGCAGCAGTGCCACTGAAGCACATGGAGTTGCACTCATGCAGAACTAGGTTACTACACAGCACAGAGCAGACACCAAATCATTCCAAAACACTCTGAGTACTGCTGTGGTGGAATGAACAAAAGTAAAATCTGTATTCTGAGTCATAAACTTCTTCCCAGTTCACCTGCTCATCATAAAGAACAAGTCATATTTTTAGCAAGCACAGCCAGTGAGGGGTCAGGAAAAGACTAAATAGCTACACCAAGGTCATACAGGACATTTGCAACAGAGAACATCTCTAAGCCCTGATTTCCCAATTTCCAGGATAACACCTTGAATCACTCACATACCTTTAAATACCACTAATCATACTGGTAAAAAAAAATCCAAAGAAAATGTTCTGCATTCCCAGAAGTAGCCCAGTGTCTTAAAGCACCATGTATCTCATCAAAGGAACATTTCACCAGAGAACACCAAGCTGATTCTGCAGAAGCACAATGAGAAAGGCACTCATGTCAGGCACTACCACAGAACTCCCTAACTCACCTTCCTCTGCTAACTAGATCAACTCTGCACCACATTGATGAGAAGTGTGAAGCTGAGCTATCAGCTCACCCTCTGATACCTGCTGATCAAAGAATTTAACATACTTTTTCTTTCCCTTTTAATCATTGCCTTTATTATACATTTTTAGAATGTTTTCTCTTTCAGAGAAGCAGAAAAAGTTCTATTAAACATTCATTACACATTTTCTACTGGAGTAATGTGAGAAAAGTTATTTTTATTATTCTGCTTTCTTAAAACAAATTTTTCTGCAACATCTGTATATGAGTAAAGTATCAGTAAAGTACAGAATAATCCTTTACTCTTTTAAGGATTTCACAGAAACAAAGATGACCAACACCTCTGAGGATCAAGACCTGAGAAAAATCTTAAGACTTACATTCCCTACCAAAGGACCTGGGTCCAGATGAAGATGCTCAACAAAGAGAAACCTGTGGTATAGCACAGAATGAAGAGGATGCAGGGGGAGGAGAAAAGGGTCATGAAATTTTACTGCCAGGTTAGCCAAAGAATAACAAACAAAATGGCTGCTCCATGTTATAAAATACATTGAAGGTTACTCTAGGGTTCAGTGATGTATTCAAGCATTTCCTGTGGGTTCCCCCTCAGACATTAACTAGATTTAACCCTAAAAATTCTGGAGCTGTTTTCCTCAGCACTGAAGATTAATTACTGTCTTCTGGACAAAAATGTTATTCTCCTCTTTGCAGTCATAGTTTTTTTTTCTCTCTCTCACCAAAAACTTCCAAACATTTTCTGAAACTTATTTCTAATGAGTGGTACTTAAGTGTACCCATCAGTTCTGCCTGTTTTGGTCAGCTGACTTGCTCACTTGCAGTGCCTATTTAAGTGAATTCTTACAAAACCTGTAAATGTTGAAGCCACCCAGCACTCAATATTATGGCCACCAAATACCACAAAACACATGTTGCAGTGTGATGCCATAGCTCGTCTCAGTTATCCGGTTCCTGCCCCAGGTCTGCCAGCCACCTCTCCCTCCCCCTGCCCCTCCTGAGCGCTGTCTGTCAGTCTTGGCATTCCACACGGGTGTTGAGTGATTGGTACAGTTCAAAAGACGCCCTTCAGCCCTGGGGGACATTGGGCCATCCACGTGTCATTTGTCCCCTTAGACCTCCCCCCCTTACCTGGTTGGTGGGATCCCCACCCCTTCCCCCCCTCCTCCCTGGGATTAAAGGACACTGCAACCATGAGGTTCAGTGGTTCTGTTAGAGCTGTTATGGGATTCAGAGGCCTGCAGGCCAGGAATAAAGCTCTGGATCGAAACCCTCCAGCAGAACCCGACTCCTTTCCTTCACCTCACCTTAAAGCTTCTCCACCAGAGGTAAACCTGAGCTCCTGCATGCCTGGACTTGTCCTAAGTGCCCAGCTGCAGCATCCAGCTAGCCAAAGGCATCTCTGAGGTGAAACCACCGCAGCTGCCACCTTTGGTCAAGCAGCAAGGGCCAGACAAGCCCAGGCACATCCCATCTGGTTAGATTGGTAATAATTCCAATAAACACAAAACAAGCATGGACTTACGCAGCTCTTCTCGGTGCCTCTCTGTCTCTGCAAAAAACTGACGAAGCTCCTCTGTGATCTCCATGTTACTCAAGTCATATTCTATCTCTCCTTCAGACTCAGAGTCTTCCTCCATTTCAGAGTCCATTTCAGCATCCTCTTCCATTTCGGAGTCCTCATCAGCATCCTCCCTCTCCTGGTAGGCACCTGCGTACTGCTGAGCTCCCCCCTGACGTGGAACTCTGACATCTGGTCTGTAGCTGGAAGAATAGTTTTGGATATGTGGGAGATCATCCCCATGCCAATCAGAGTAGTGGCTGCTTGGAGAGGCTGCAGCAGGATGCCAGGGATGCCACGGCAGGTGGTACAAGGACTCCATGGCTTTCCTGTAGGCTTTCTGGTGCCTGTGCATCCAGCGCATGGCTGAGTCATAGTGCCTCCAGTACCTGGCGTACACCTTGTGAGAGTACCACGGCTCCGTGTCCTCCTGCGGCCAGAGAGAGGGAAAGAACACAAGCCATCAACCACACACTACAGCACTCATGCTCCCCCAACAAAGAAGGTATAAAGAGAGAGAGAAACGAGGGGAGCAACTAAATGCAAGCACAATGCTGCCTTTTAATCTTTTAGTCATCCTTTAGCTATGATAGAACACAGAGATTTGAAAAATAACATGTATGAGCACAGTGCACTTGCACCACACCTCATTACTCCTACAAGAGACTCCTTTGACATCAACTATCACTGAAGAAGTAGAAACAGAGAAATTGCAGTGTCCAGAAGGTATTTTCCTAGTGTTCATGCTACTACAGTAAGAAACAGTCTTTTTTAGGAAATATGCCATGTGGATATAATCCACAATTCCTTAGACACTCACATGAGTTTTAAGAATTGAGTAATTCCAAGGTGTAGATGTTACAGCCTATACCTAATTTCCAACTCCACAGACAGAAAACACAAGAGATTAAGATTCCTCTGTAATATACAAATGCATTCATTTTATCCAGTAACATATTTCCTCCAGTAATATATTTCCTCCATCTGCCTGCCAAAGTTTCTCAGAAAAGGTCAAACAGCAATTCAGACAAGTTCATATATCCACCATGGCCAGAATCAAAAACAAGACTGTATTTAGCCAAATGCAAGCTGCCAGTAAATCTCCTTTTGTATCCATCACCAACCAAAACATGAAAAGAGGCAACAAAGTGCCACTGATAAAGTACAGAGAAAAACAGTTCTATAGAAAGAAACATAGTGTACACACCTTCTCCCGTCTTCCACCTAATCTTAGTTTTCATTTAACAAGTTTCATGCTGTTCAGATTTCACCAGCAACTACAAAGCCCCACAGTCCCTGTAGCCTTGAGCTGCCTTCATACAAGCCATTTCATCCCCTACCTCATCCTACTCTCAAAAAGCAGGATAATAGAGGATCTTAAAAAACAAAGCAATAAAGTAGACTAGAGCCTAGAAGAAGTAAACTAAATAGTAAGTATTTTCTCCCTTTCCCTCATGTCTTAATTTCCATAGAAAATACTTTATCTGGAGTAAAACAGAATGCCTCTACTTTAAATAGGAAAATTTTAATTAAGCCATGTTCTGGCAAACACTCAAAACTATGGCAAAACTAGCTGATGTTTTCAGAGATGAATGTGACATTTACAATCCTTTGTTAAGGTGGTTTCTTGTCTTTTTTTTTTTTTTTTTCTTTTAAGGACATACAGGACAAAAATCTTTAAGTCTGTTTTCTTGATCTGCCCTGGCACCATTTGGTCCCTTTAAAAAATGATTCTGTGGGGAAAAGAAATCCCAAGGCAAAACCAGAAAACTCAAACCTAAAAAATACTTTCCATTTAACACTATCCAGAGAGGTTCATTTAGCTTACTTACACTTCTTTTCACTTTCTGGTTCTCAGACAATAAAGCAAATGCTAGTGAGTTTGGAATAAAAATTGCAACTCTCATGCTGCCTTTTTTCCTGAAAAATTGAGCCATAAGAGATCAATGCTATATCTTTTTTAGGTCATTGCTAAGTGTTCTCAGAAACAAAATATCTTCAGTTAACAGAGTACATAAAGAAAACCACCAAAAATTTGCATTCCTTAAGATATTCCTGATCAAAAAACTGCAGCCTATTTGTGAAGGGCTGTGCAGTTCAGCTATGTGATTTAGAAGTGCAGACAACTTATCTTTCTTGAAAAGAAAGAATTAATGGAGATGAAACTTCACTGCTATTCTCCTCTTGGTCTAACACTGCAGTGCCACAAGACCATGCATTTGGAGGTCCCAAAATGCATCATTCCCAAGATGAGTGGGTAGAAGGAAAGCATCTGCCTTCCATATGGAATTTCTTCATCCTTAATCATCCAACTACCTAACAGCTAGGATGAACAATGCTTTATTTACTGTTTCCCTTTGCTTAAGAATGTCATACTGACTCCTCATCCTTCAGCAGACAGATGAGAATGTCCTATTATCAAACCTGATACATTAACAAGTTACTTTTAAAACACGTTGACTTTTTTCCTTAAATATTAAAATACTTTAAAATCCACTTTTGAAAGACCATGATGTTTGACAAAAGCAGGTATCTCCTACATTCTATATATCTGCAAAAAACACAATATATTCTTTTAAAGCTCAAAAATTATCTCCAGTTCTTATAAAATGTTTCTAAAAAGGAACTTGATGACTTTACTGAAAGCTCTGGAATCAAGTTGGTTGATTTGTCTGGCTGACTAGCTCCAGTTGTTAATTTAGGGGAAAGGAAGACAAAAAGCCAGTTCATACAGACAGAACTGTGATGCTGGTGCTTGTCCAACTACTTTTTGTGAGGGTTTTTTTGTTGAAAGCGACCCTTGAAAACCTCCTTACATCTGAATTTTAAAAATACATCTGTTAAAAAAGAAATTACAGAAACGTTTTACATTTGGGTGGAAAAGGGAAAGGAACACTTTTAGTCTCACTTAATTCTGTGTCTGTGCTTTTTCAGCTGTGGAATAAATGGAAATAAGAGATTTCCTCAAGGAAACAAAAGCTATAAATCCAAGGCAAATGATCAGAGTCCTCTGTTATTCTCCTGTTATTTCTCTGGAATCTTCCCAGGAGTAGACAAATCACTCATTGTTGTAATCTGAATTCTATTTTCAAAGCAATTTAGTGACTTTTACATCTAATTTTTACATGTCTGCACTCACAGTTCAATGAAAGTGTTTATATGCATGTTATATATAAAATATGACTAAGCTATTCCTTAGAAACCTGTGAAGACCTCTTACCATCTCTTGTGGAGTTTGTTCTGTTGATGATCAAGGTGAACTAGAAAAGAAAAGAGTAGCTTTTTAATTCATAAAAATATATGCATTAAGGTGGTCACAGACACTGAATATATTTTTTGTTATATTTGAGTACTATGACCTATTAGCTGTTAAGTATTCCTTCTCTGTTGGGGCAAGTTGAAATCTCTTACTGATAGATTTTGATTAGCAGCAGTAAAAATCCCATTCCTTAAAATTCTCCACTACAGTGAGAAAGTTAAAATAGAGCCTTCTACAAAATGCAGCCTGAAATGCTGGAACTGAACATTTCTCCTATTGCTCTTCTCTTTTTTCATGCTTCCCCAACCTTTATTCTCCTAATTAATGCCAAAAAAAACCCATAAACTTAAAGGAAACAAATTGTTCTCACTTTTTAGCTGTGTCTGCACAGGAACTTGCAAAAAAAAAAAAAAACAATTACCATAAAATGATTAAACCCATCCTGATTCCACTCATGCAGTGAGGCTTCTGTTTAACCTGTGGTGGACTTTTGACCACATACTGTCCCTTCTTTCTCTTTGTCTCTCTTTTTTTTTTTTTCCTCCCTCCAGCATCTGATCCTGCTTCCCATGAAGAAAACACAGGTCAGTTCAAGTTGCAACAATTTTTAAATGTGAGGAAAAGGCATAAGGAAGAGGGGCAACCAGACAGGAAAAAAAAAAAAAGAAAAAAAATTGGTTGTGAGGGTAAAAAGGGAGAACAAGACTCTATAACTGCCAGGCAGGATGTATAATCACCAACATATCCAGGGTGGTTTACCAGTACATATCACAGAGAAATATTCTTAATCTCCTCTTATCTGACAATTATTTTATTACACTAATAAGTTAGCTGCTTCATTCACATATTTCTCCTGATATTCTCACTCTCAGCCTGAACTTTATTTTAGGTGCCAGGTAAAGGTAACAGAAACAGAGTACACTAAACTATCTATTGCTACTTTTAAGATATGGTCAAATGCTATTCCCAGAAACACTGGAATATAGCCAAGACAGCATTTAAAACTGCTGTAGATTCATACCAGGATAAAGCCAGGGTTTTTCAAAATGCATATGAATACAGTACAGTTGTGTTCAGCCTCATATTTAACAATACTCATTAAAGAACAACTTTTTGTCACTTAAGCCATACTGCATGAAAGGAGAATGGAATGGCCACACAAAATGCAAATCATGCAGCAACTACAAAAGCAAATGATGCTCCTTTTGGATGTGCCCAAAGCCCACACTAAGCTCAAAGCCACAAACCCCTGGTAACACCATAACCCCGTGTCTGCAAGAAGCTCTGCACACAGGAGCAGTCCCACTGCAGTTGATGGAGCAACTCATGCCAGCAAAGGCTGCAGATTCAGGCATTAGGCAGCTAAAGCATGCTGGATTCTCTCCTGCCTGGAGGAAGAAGGAAACCCAGCACTGAGATCACTGCAAAACACTGCAGTGACCTTTAACACCCAAAACCCATGCACAGACAGAAGATTGCTGTCCACCCCTCTGTGCATTTCAAATGTCTCATTTACAACCACTGCCTTCTTCAGAACTTTTGTCTTCTCTCTCATGATGCACACATATACTTTTTGTCTCTTCCCCATATATATCTTTCCCAGATACATCTGGATACTGTCAAGGTTGCCGTAAAGTCTTTTTCTCATACTTAAAAACCTAAGCCCATGATATCAAATTCTTTCATTTTCTACTTCAGAAAAGTAGGTGTGTTTAATTTTCATGTTCACTCTAATTCCTACATGACAAAAATGTCTTTGAAACAGTTTCAGAATAAAGAGAAATCAGTACTGATCTCAATGTAAATAATTTTTTAAAGCAATAATTGGTAAAGTTTGATACTTTATTATTAACACAAAACATGTACCTATGGTTTCTGAAAGGGAAGAAGGGGAAAAACCCTGGCAAGACCATCCAACTGTATTAGTTTACCAAATATGAAAAAACCTGTTTTGCCAAACATAGAAACTTTAATTATTTTCATAAATTATTTATGAAACATTAGACTACAAATATAAAGCAGAGCATAAAAATGCTGCAAGCGAGGAAACTAAATTAAAAAGTGAGTTTGTTTTATTTTCAGTTGAATTACTCTTCCAAAACAAACTACATCAAATATGAAACATGACAAGCAGCAGAAAAAATAAATGTAATAGTTCTACTTCTGTAATTTATACTTAAAAATGAAATATGTAGCCATTGAATATATGAAACTCATGACCAAATGTACAATTTAAAATGGGAAAGAGATTTGTTTGCTTATACTGATCATTAATGATGGACATTTTTTCTACTTTCTTGTCCTGGTTTTAAAATATTTCTCCACTGATAATGAAGCAGGGATGTACTCCCTCCCTTACATCAAAACATGTCTGTCCCCCTTACCAGCTTGAGGCAGGTGAGCATTAGAGAAAATAAATAAATCCCATCAAAGCAATGACAGCATTTAATTCCCTTGGAGTCAACAGAAATGGAGACAATGTCTGTCATACCTTAGACTCAAATTCAATGCACTGGGGTTTATCACTTGCTAAGTAAATCCCACTCTGGGACCACTCTAGGATTAGTGGTGTGTTGGATACAGTGTGGCCACATGAAGGAAACAGAGACAACTCCAGGCCTAGTGCAGGATCAGTGAGGGTTCCACTATTCACAATATCCATCAACACAAGATTAACTAACCTATTGCACGATATTATGGTAAAAACATAGTATGTTATTAAAGGAAGGTGGAATTTCAATAAATTCAGCAGGTTTCAACAAACCACATTTTTACAAAGCTTTCATGAAAAAGCCAACTACATTTGGATTGGAAATGACCCTAACAAAAGAGAGCTGACCAGCCCCTCTGCCCACTGCTGTTTTCATCCCTGCTGTGAAAACTGTCTTCAGTCAGGTCAGAGCTGCCCTAACTCAGTATTGTTTCTGGCAATGGTTAGTAGGAGATACTCAGTAAAATGTGACACTAACATAAAGGAATTACTTTTCCAGGTACATTTCTCCTGATTTCACCAATGCTAGTTCAGATACCTTTTTTTTTTTTTTTATCCCCAAACTGATTTTGGCATTTAAAGCCAAAACCCCCATGAGTAACAGGTGTTTCCAATAAATCCCTTGCCAGTAAACTTCACAGTTTAAGGGATTAAGCATAATTTTGTGCCGTGTATTTTGAACTCACCTTAATACATACTAGCTAAAAAAATGAGAACATAACATCAATAGTGTCCATCTTCCCATGAACACTATTTAATTTTATACTTCTGATGCAGAATTACCACCAGAAGAGAGAAATGTCTGAAAAGTCGTTGGACATTCTGTGCTTCAGATTAACACTGTGCATTGCTGTGACGTTAACTTTAATACCCAAGTGCCCTAGTTACTGTCACGTAGAAACACAAGCCTGTGATTGCTGGGACAGCTGGCAAAAGTTATTTCTCTTCAAAAGAAGAGGTAAAAATTCCCAACACTATACCCTGCATTCTGGTTTGGCAATGGCTGTAAATACAAGACTTGTACAACGCTTAGGATACAGTTACAGTTGCTTCTCATCCCAACAGGAATGCTATAAACACCCACCTATCACTATGATGTTCACATCAATGTCCTTAAAACAACAGCAGCAATTCCTGTGAATGGAAGGGAAGCAAATTAGCATAATGCAAAATAAGGTTCTCAAACTTTAGCATATGTATTACAGATCTTTTGGCCCTATCAGAAGCCGAGGCAGTGTAATCCACTGGGGCTCCTCAATACAGGGTCTTTATTCTCTGAGCTTCAGGACATAAACCTAAAAGTTATTTCGGCCAAAAATCAGAGGGAAGAAATAAAGTGTGAAAGCTGTACAATTATCAGTAGCCCAGTTAGCTGAAGTTTTATATATATATCTGGTCAATTTAGTCATAAACAAGGAACAGGATGGAACCTCTCCCGTACAGCTTTTGAAGGTGTAAGTAATTTCCTGGTCTCACAAGATCTCGTGCCCAGACTCCGGCAAGTGACTGAAAAGCTCGGGCAGCGCCGAGCAGCTGCGGCCTGTGCTAGCAGGGCACACAATTACACCCCAGGGCTGCCAGGAGCACGGGCCCTGTGACTCGGCTGCCCCAGCGCACGGAGCGCCGCTCTGCCCGAGCTCGCTCATCGCCGGCTCAGGCCCCGCGCCGATAAACTGTACAGAAACGGGCAAGCCCCGCGCCCGTGCCGGTACCACAACCACCGCCTGGGGCCACAATCCCCGGCCTTGGCCCCGCCAGGCGCCCGGGCTCCCACATCTCCTTCCTGAGCCCTTCGCTTTCCCGCTCCCGCCGCCGTTTCGCCCCGGCTGCCACCGCCCTCAGCCCCGTCCCCTCCTCGGGCGGGAGGCCGCAGCCTGCGCGGGGGCACCGCCGTCCCCGCACCCACCGGGGCAGCGCAGGGCTCCGGCGGGCACGGAGAGCCGGGCACGGCCGCCTCCAGCGCTCCCTCGCTCCGTTCCGGCGAGGCCGAGCGCGGCCAGCGCGGCTTCCCCCACCGCTTCCGCCCGGCGCTCCCCGGGCCCGCGGCGCCATCTCGTGGTGCTGTGGGGAGGCGCGGCCGGGGCCCCGCTCCCCGCGGCCGCTCCTGGAGCTGCCGGTCCCTCACGGGGACGGCGCTGCGGGCCCACAGAAGTACAGGATCAGATGGTTTGGGAAAGACCTGGGACATCATCCAGTTCAACATATGACCGAACAACTAAACCATGGCACTGAGTGCCACGTCCACTCTTTCCTTAGCCACCTCCCTGGGCAGTTTATTCCAATGTCTAATCCCCTTTTTGTGAAAAACTTTGTCTTAATGTCCAATCTAAATCTCCGCTGGCACAGCTTAACATTATCTCTTCTCGCTCTGTCACTTGCTATCCCAGAAAAGAGACCAAGAAGAGACCTCTCTACAACCACCTTTCAGGGAGTTGTACGGAATGGTAAGGTCACCCCTGAGCCTCCTTTTCTCCAGGCTAAACAGGAGAAAACAGGCTAAATACCCCCAGCTAAACACCCCCAGCTCCCCTAGCTGCTCCTCACAGGCCTTGTGCTCCAGCCCTTTCACCAGCTTCATTGCCCTTCTCTGGCAAGTTCTGAGCTCCTGCTGTCCCACCTGACCCCTGGTTGCCATCTCCAATTCCAGAGCACACACACAGAGCTTATCAAGCTGACACCTTACTCAAAACATGTGTGCACTATGGTAGTGGTGATGTGGCGCTTCCATACTTTACCCACTGGTTATTATATTTTCCATAGTTAATATCTAATTTTCTGTTCAGGCTCTGCACTGTGCCAGTATTTTCATGGGACTGTGAGTGAGCAGCCCCTCAGGGACCTGTCACAGCTGGCAGAGCAGGGATTGTATTTTCCCCTGTGTAGCATTTTGCATTCTCTGTATTAAATTTGCCAGCTATTACCTGGTGCCAAAATGTTGTTGTGTGTTTCTTCATGGTCAATAAACCACTCAGCTGTTACCACACTGAATAGCCCAGGATCCTCAGCAGACCGTGCCACCCCATTTTCTGTGCCTTTCTCTGGACACCTCCTGGATGGATGGCTATTGTAGCTTGTGCTGAGGATCCTGGGCTATTCTTGCTTGTGCTCCTGACCCCAGCAAGAAAGGCTCCCCTAGGGCTTCTCTCCACTAAGGCTATTTTTCTTCTCTAATTTCTGTGCTTTTAATTAATGCTTCCGGTGCAAGATTATTCCTGTTTCTCAGCTCTCCTGGTGTGCTTACTGCTCTAGCTGCTTGCCTGCTGAAAATTTCAGCAGATCATATTGAAACAACTTCCCTTTGTTACCTGCTTTAATTAAAAACGCCAATTGTGAAATGAAATTTAATATTGAGTCTCATTCATATAACAGATTTCTACATTTCCATATATCTACTAAAATTATTTTAAAAAATAATTGTTACTAATTTGCCTGGTATGACCATCACATTTAATAGTTCACAAGATCTTCTTTAAAAGTGGTAAAAATGATAGGATGTAAATATATTTTCAGCATATTCAGAGCTCCAAATCACTGCTTCTGAAATTCTAGTGGCTTCTCCATCATCTGTGTATTCTTTTCTTCCAGCTACTGTGTCACTTTATAGTTTCCTATGGAAGCCAGTCATCTGTGCAGAACTGAGAAGTCTAGATACTGCAGTGGATTTTAATTGTGGTCCTGTTCAGCCCCTGCATCCCAAGTGTTTTATGATTTCCCTGTGTATGGCAAAAAAACTCATAGAGAGCCTCTGTCTCCAAGAAAGAAATGTTTTATACAGTTACCAGCCTGCTTTGTCTGATGGGCACCCAGTGCCCTCAGAGAGTCTTCCAGATTTTCTTGCTCTGATCTGTGTATTCCTAGAGGCAGATTTGGTTGCTTTATGCTCACACATTGGTATCTGGTTTTACACATGGCACTCTCATGGTGGGAGGCTGTGGACAGCAGCACATGAGGTTGTCTTGGAAAGTCAGTTGGTGAAAAAAGGAATCAGATAAATCAGAAGTGGAGTATCTATTAGTCAGTCATCAAGACACAATTCTGACTTAAGTCCTGGTGTACTGAGAAAGAGCTGCTCTATGCTTGCACTCTTCATTCCTGACATGGGCCACTATCAGAAAAAGTGGTGATGGACTGCACAGATCTTTAGTTGGAGTAAATTATGTTCGTTATGGTGATTATGTTACACATATATTAAAATCAAGGCATGCTTTATTGCTGAACTTCTGCACTTTCTATGGGAGAAAGGCATCAGGGCAACCTGCACAAAGGTATGGCATATGTATTGGTTTTGTTAAACTTATCAGTCTCAAGCAAAGACTTCAAGTGATGTCTTACTGTTGGTGCTATGTAGATTTTGAAAATGCAATCAGCATTGTAATGTTTTGTAGTTTTGTAATATTTCAGTTTGAAATAGTACTTTTTTGGGTAGTCTTACCTTTAAAATGTACATTCTCCTGGTTCACTGCTTCTTGCTTATTTCCTTCTATCTGCCTTACTTATGCATATTTGCACTTGCACAGTTATTGTCCAGAAGCACAGAAAAAGTTATGCTATGGGATCTACAGAAATATCACATTAAATAAACTTATAATTATATACATTTTTAAACAGTGATATCCGTACTTCTTGTCTGCTGAAAACGAATTTTTTCCTCTGTGTTTCACTTGATCACTTTCCCTGGATCACTTCAGAATCTTTCACTTCACAAGATATCTGCTGCTGTATGAGCTGTGTTTTCCTTTGAAGACCATGTAGGTATTGAATGAGTTTAAAATCTGTCTTATCAGAGGAGAAGGAGCACTCTGGTAAGGCTTACTTTTAAAGAAAGCCCCCTTCATGGTCCCTCCCACAACCCAACAGTAAAAAAGGTCTCACATTAATTTTGATTGGTAAATACGTTTGTTATACAACCATGAAGCATAAAAAATGTAAACTGACTCTAGAATGAAGTGAATACCCCAGCAATTTCTTTTGCAAAAATAACGATTTGGTGATGAAAGCATAGCTCCTATTGATTCCAGCATGACATCTCTCACAGGCTGAGGGCCAGAAGCATCACAGAGGAGCCTTGGTTTTATTGATCACTTTTGTCAATGGTGTCCCATAATGCAGCACGTCCCTCTTGAACTACTTTCTTCCATGACTGTGTTCCTTGCAGCTTTCAGTGTTGCTCCAATAGGCTAAAAATAAGGACACTCTTTGGTGGGAAATGTTTCCTGGCAAGAAAACAAAATGTTGGTACCTACTAAAGTACAGAAATTTCTTCATAAGAAACAGCATTTGCAGTTGTTAAGTCCTAGAGAACATTTGTCATCTACTCAGATTCATTAACTAGCCAATTAATTTCATTAACTTATTCTTTAAGGAGCTATGAGTTCAATGACTGGAGGTTTAAAAAAAAAGAAGTGTAGAAAGTTTAAATTTGCAGAACACTTACATAAGCTGAGAAAGCGCTCTGGGCATCAGATCTGAAGGGGAGGTCATTTCCAGCACACAGTGGCAATGACTGGAAGTTGGAAAGTAGGCAGTAACCTATTTTTTCTTGTTCCACTCTTCAAGAATCATACATCTGTCACACCCAAGTGTGTGATTCTGCAAAACTTGTGCAAATTTGTTTATAGATCATTATTTTGCAGAGATTGTGTTATTGAAGTGAGCTAAATGTAATTCAAAATAAGTCACATTTAGAACTGCAGATTGTCCAAGATGTTGCAATTATTGACTCCACTTGTGCTTTACTAAGACAAAATAATATTTTTCATTGTTTCTAGCAGATTTTCAGTCATTATATAAAATATTTGTTTGGATTAGAATAAATCTTTCTTAGGTCTAGCTCCTGTATAATGTGAACCTACAATTTATAAAATTTACAGGAAAAGATACC
This sequence comes from Setophaga petechia, assembly GCA_024362935.1. NCBI lineage: Eukaryota > Metazoa > Chordata > Aves > Passeriformes > Parulidae > Setophaga > Setophaga petechia. The sequence goes on along the minus strand of JANCRA010000020.1, from coordinate 14,164,211 downwards.
CCTTTTGGGGAGCGTGGAGGAGGAGGAAGGTGTGTGGCTATGTTTGTGTGTAGGAAACTACATGTGAGACTTCTCTTACCTCTGGCTTTCTGAGGGACAGGCTACCAGAGGCAGAGCTGGGGAGAGGTAAAATACGTTTTAAAACAATTTTACAACCAAAGAAAATATGAAGTGGAGGTAAACTTCTAGACCAAATGCCAATACTTTTATCCAAAGTTAGATGTAGCTTGTATCTCTCTTCTGTAGCTCCTGTGACCCCATTGTACATGGATACACATTGATAAATTGAATATCAGGAGCACCTCTAAAAACTTCCCCCTCTGGGACAGGGGATAATATTCCTTTTGCTGTCTTTCTGTGCTCACTTACAGTCTGACAGTGATCTCTACACCTGAGCTAGTCACTCTCCAGATATCATTATAGCCACGGGCAAAGCACAGTAATGCATTTTGGGTGCTGTTCTTCTGGTATATGTTGGTTATTTACTTGGGGTAGATGTGAATCACACCCCAGAAGTGCTTTTTTCTTCCAGTGATTTTCAAGGAAACCTGAGGCAATTCTTACATGGTGCTGTTATTGCAGGTGTGTATATTTAGTCAGATAAGTCCCATCCAGAAAAGTACAAGTGCAAATACAAGTGCAAAAAGTTGCTAAAGGAAAATACTGCCACGGATCGTGAGATAAAAGCCCACCGGGATCAATAGATGGCAGCATTGTAAATGGTAAAGCAGAGCCTTCCGTCTGAAACCGCGGCACAAGGGAGCCTGGGCTGGCTGCTCTGGAGGAGTAAAAGATCTGCCAAATAGCCCTGCCTCGTACCTCTGGCTTGCTAAAATGTGCCACCTCCTCTCACCTTCCAGATGGCACAAAGTCTACCTTTTTCTTGAAAGCTAACAAAAGAATCTGAACCATGCAAATTTCCAGAGTCTGAAAAGCAAAAGAAAACTGAATATTCAGCTAACTCTTAAATTTCTATTCCCGGACACTTAACACTGGAACATGTAGCATAGCAGCTTATGATGATTTATGTGAGAATTTTGTTTGGTAATTGTATTCAGTATGTACACAGAATAAAACGTTGTAATCTTATATTTCCATCTTTCTTTGAATTTAATTATTTTGGTCTTTAGTAATTGGTTTTATTTTGTGTGTCATTGTTATTTTGGCATTATTATACAAGAGCATTTAGCAATTTTTATTAGGAACTACAGAGGCATAGTACTGCTTCTTTTATATGAAAAAATGTAAGTGTCTTGCATTTGTCATTATTTTTAACTGGGAAAACATTAATATTTCCGTTAAAAGTGCTTTAAATTCAGGCAGTCAGCAGGTAACATGTGAAAATGTCATGGTATGACTGAAGACTGTAAAGACATCAGATGTGGCCAGGTTTTGATTCCTTTGCCCCCAGAGAGACTCTGCCTTGGATCAGGTAAGAGTTGTGCAGCCAAATGCTGTGACCACGACAGTGGGGGATGGGAGTGGATTTCCTGGTAAATCTGTTGCTCTGTCTAGCTTCCATCCCTTCAGCAATTCTCCTGCCCTAAGTGCTGCTGCATACAAAGTGTCTGATATCAGCTTCTCCTGCTTGAATGTAGCCCCAAGAAAGAGTGTTGAATCAAACTGCACTGTACCTGTCTTCATTATTCCCCTTCTCCTTCCGTTTTTGTAACATTACAAACTCTAAAAAGGTTCCCAAATGCATATAGGATGCACGCATACTGAAATACCACCTCTCCTAATTACTAGAATCTGGTCCACAGAACTCATACAGGTTAATTCCCTGGACTAATATTTAGTCCACTCAGTTGTCTGTTATTGTGTAAGACTTTTCAAATTACTTATAACCAATAATGACTACATAACCTCCAGCATTTTAATACAGCATTGGTCAGGGTTTGTTTTGTTGTGTCCTGTCTCTTTGTTTTCCTCTCTGATAAACATGTCATATCCATACCTGAGAGGTATGGATAAGCAGATTCCACTAAAATTCATAGGCATCTATGTGTGCAAAGTGTTTGTACAAGTCCTGTGGCTTGGCATCAGTTTTTTCCATTATTGTGCAAATGTTAACTTCTGCATAACTTCAAAAATAAGCCTTTGATTGACCAGAGGTTAATCACAGAAGAGCTGAATAACACCTTGAATCCAATTAAAATCTCTCAGTTACATACTTAATCAGGTCTTGTAAAGGCTTGATTTCTTAGCATTGCCCTCCATCTTTCCTCTTTTCTTCCTTTCTTCTTGTTATTTCTTGTAGCTACCTATTGTGTCATCAGCTATTAACAATGGCTGCTTGTTTGTGAGCCCTAGCTCGCTCTCACCATGAGTTGTTATTGCAGACTGCCACATTGATGGTGTTTCCATGACCCTTTGAATTTCCACAATTGTAAATGGCTGTTCTCAGTACAGTGGTGTATTCTACACAATTCTACACAAAGCTGCAATGAGATCCAGAGGCAGACCACAGCGTGCTGGCCAATCTCCCTGCTGCAGGAGCTCTTTCACAAGGTGTTATCCATATCCTTGGCTATCAGTGGCCTTAGTAACAGAGGCTTTGAACTGACACTAGAAGGGCACTGGGAAGGAGTGCAGAATATAGATTGGGTGTGTACTCATGTTCATCTGCTACAAATAAGGGGAGGCTGCCTGAACCTGCATTGCTCTCAGACTGAGAACAACAAGATGCCTATTACACTGCTTCAAAAGCTATAGAATGTTCCGGGCACAATGACAGGAGATGCCAATGGCTCTTGATTTAGGTGTAGAGGTGGATTGTAACCCAGCAAAGTCAGTGTCAGCAGCTTCTTCTAGCAGCCAAGGATTTAGATAACCCACTGGCTGTGGGGACAGCACAGCCCTGGGAGCCACAGCTTCCATGTAGGAGCGACTTCTGAACTGCTCCTAAGTATCCTGTAGCTCAGGGGTTACATGTGGCTCGTTAGTATCAGGGATCTTGAGGTTTTCCGGGTAGTTCTCTAGGGATCAACATTAGATCTGTGAAACTTGAAGCTGACTGAGGAGCTGACTAAGAGGAAGGAGAGGAGAAAAAAGACACATGTAGTAGAAGACAGGTGCGTGTCTTTCAAGTCCTTAATTCACAAGGTGGGATCCAAAGCTGAAAGCCATGTCTGTGGATTTCTGTTCAAACCAGGAAGGCAGTTGGGTGTCCCAGGGAGTTTCCTGAAAAACATTTGTACTGCTACCTGTGTTTGTTCTATCAACTTTAGCCTCCCATCTGTAGTGCCTGTACTTCCTTTATAGTCATTGAAGTCCTGCATCTCCAGGAGACAGAAATGACATCTAGCCTCTGAGCTAAGCTCTCTGGCTGCCTCCAATGACCTTTGAGCAGACATAGATACAAGCTTACGTACTTCTGCTGTGTATTTAAAGGTAGGTGAGAACAAGTGAAGAAACTGCTGCATGGAGGGATCTTTACCTGCAGCTGTCCTATCAAAAAACAACACATCTCTCTTTTAGGGGGCAGTGAAATGAATGTGCCCCCTCTGAATAGCTTGCTGAGTACATCACTTCCTTAGAAAATGAAATGTCTGGGCTTAATTCCCTTCTAAGCCTCAGAGGCTTAATACTTACCCCCATGAGAGCAAGCAAATCATTTACCTCTCACTGACCTTGAAAACCTGACTCCTGCTTACAGGCCAGCATCAACATTTTGTTTTTCATTCCAGCTTTTGTATGTGTCCACAGACATTATTTGGCAAGCCATTCTACTGGCTTAGCCAGGGATACTACAGTGCTCCAGACACAAATATTTTGGACAACATAGATTAAAAAAAAACAATTTAGGGGAACAAATAGCATCTTTGTTGCAGTAGGAATGATTAATGGAAAAAAAGTTAAGTATTTTGAACATCACCAGTTTACTTCATTTTTCTGGTCATGAGTTGGACCCAGCTCCTCTGTATAATTAGCCCCATTATGTTATTTCAGTGAGAATGCTCTGCCGGGTTGTTGTTTGCATGGAAACATTGGCTATTGCTCCCTCAATGTAGTTTGTCCTTGTGCAGAAGTACCTGAGGACCTACCACAGTGACAGTCTCCCTAGGAATGAGGGCATAAGAAGGGAAACAACTTTTCTCAAAAACTTATGTGAGTGCTGAGGGAAGTGAGTTATGTTGGGCTTGTCTTCAGTATATTCTTATCTGACTGTTGGTGATCTATGGGAAGCTGATTTCTGCTTCTGGGCAGGAGAGGTGAAATCTGAGTCTTGGAAATGTCAGAAGTACTTGCTTATGCATCACATGGTAAATGTGCTGGAAGATCTCTGCTACTGAGGTCTACTCAGGTTGGATCAACTGTTTATGAGGATACTGATTATTTATTTGTGTATAGGAACAGCAAGGCAGCTTGGAAATAAAGGATTTGCACTACAGCAGATCTCCAGCAGCCTATCTAGTTCTAGAGTTGGCTAAGCCAGTGCTCTGGAATTGGGTTATCCATAGACAACAATACCTCAGGAACTTTTGTACTTACAGCAGTACAGAAACTCCAGACCAATAGATCTATCCCACAGATTTCCTCCACCAAAAGTTCCCAAATCAGAAAACAGAGCTTTTCCAGGAGATCCTACCTGCATGCAAGCCCAAAGGAATGGCCTACATGTAACATGTAGATCCTGCTAATTTTTGAGGCACAAGTTCCCATAAATCCTGAAGGCTTCACTTAATCTTTCTCTTTCAGATCTGAATAAAAGTTGCATGAGAATGTCAGGTATGGAAAATACTGGTATAGAATAGTGTTGGAAACTCTCAAAATATTTTGGCATGTCTAAATTAAATTTCTTTGTACAGAAGCTGGTTTTATAACACTAGAAGCAAATGTATTTTCCTTTGAGAATTCATTAATTGCTGCTTCTGGGTCTTATTATCTGGTTGCATTTCACTGAGACATTCTGAGGATCCTTGAAGGATGGAAAAATATGAACTTTTAAAGAAGCTGGATATATGTCACACTGCTGGGATGGCTGCTATTGATCCTCTGTCCTTTTAAGCTTTCTGCCACTTGAATAGTTTTGGTACTGTTTCCTTGTTCACTGTAAACGTTGATGAAATCTTGGCCTCTTTCTCAGAAACAGGTCTTAAATGTAGAAGCCTGAACTAGCCAAGGAACAATGACGATCCCTTGGTTTCCCTCAAACATTGTTACTCATTCCTTTTCAAAGTTCTGGCTGTGTGGAGATGCAAGTGGCAAGTGGTCTAGAAAATGGTAATGCTTTGTAACCTTGCACAAGAAATCAGAACCAGAAGGTCTCCATATATACACATACTCCAGTTTTCTCCTTTGGACCTGTCCTTAGGCTAGGAGTGCCCAGATTCTCTTTCTGCAACAATGATAACTCTTTTCTTTCAGGATATCTATTCTGGCATGTAACTATGCCTCCTCTCCTGGATTCATCTCTATCTCTTATACTTAGACTAAAATTTTCTGTGTCAATTAAAACTTTAATTGGCCTTTGAAGGTTATCTAGATCCCCACTCAATAATTGCCTGCTTGGTTACTTCTCTCTTGATGTTCAGGTCTAGGAATACAGATGACCAATGTGTTAATGAAAATTTTGGACCATGAAATGTCCATGTGAACAGAGGATGAAGAAAAGTGTAATGAATTCAAGAAGAGTTCAACCATTCTGTGGTTTTCATACCAACTCCTTTTATGGGGTTAGCCTGGAGATGGGGAGACCCTGAATTGGACTGGATGAATGCTCTGGGAGCTCATAACCTCTTCCCTAACTGTGGTAGTTTGACTGGAAATGGGATATCTGGGATATGCTGTGGTCACCAATAGGTGTTCAGATTTTAATATTAGCACCTGATGTGGCCACTGGAGACATTTGGATACGCCTCTGAAAACACAGATAGGAGTTAAAAATCAGAGCACTTGCAGAAGAAGTTCCTTTTGGGTTCCGGTGAGAGAGCAGGTCAGACATTCCCCCGCCCAGAGTCTGCTGGGCGGGGAGGGGAAAGCCACGCGGCCCGGGAGAGGTAGGCCTGACCCTGAGGGGTGGAAGGGAGGAAGAAGGAAGTACCAGGAAGCACCGAGCAGCCCGTTCCCCCCCCCCCCCCCCCCCCCCACCTTTGGAGACAGAGAGAGAGTGCACCTTGTGCTTGAGACTGTGCTACCTTGAAACTTGATAAATATGTGCTGGCAGCAGGCAGCACGGCTGAAGAGAAGAAGGGGAGGGGGGTGCAGTGAGAAGGTGTCCGGCCGCTGTGGGAGTCTCCGGGCAGTCAGAGCCCCGAGCTTTTAACCCTTTATAGACATTGAAAACTTTACAGAACATTAACCCTTCCTAGAAGAGAGATAAGAGTAGAAGATGAAGAAGGAAATGGGCCGGTGATGAAAGTCTGAGCAAGAGAGAGATGTTGGAGGAATGGAGAAGATGGAGTGGCATTTTTGCTGGACTCTTTTTTGTATAGCCATAGACTGTTTCCTTGTGATACAGAGACTGCATTCCAAAGAGAAGCAAGAGCTCAGAGCCAAGAGAGTTCAGTGTTGAGACCCCTCGGCCCCTGGGGGTGTAAAAGAAATGGGGGGGACAGAGGTCCCAGAGATGAGACTGTGCTCTGTTTGGAATGGGACAATGCATCCTTAAAAAAGACAGCCCTAGAAGCAACCCCTGGCCCATGCATGATGGTGAGAGCACTGGGCATAGAAAGAAGACGTCACAATGGCAAAAAGATCACCAGGCAATGCTACGTGTAACAAGAAGCCCATAGCACAAAGAAAAACTCCTTCTACTCTTGATGAACTGAAGATTTGATTATCCAAAGAGTAGTGCCGGACCAAGAGTTATTGATTTGAAAAATGTAAATGTATTAAGGATTTGGTGGAGAAGAAGTTTTCATTTTCCTTGTGTGTTTTTTTCCCTTTTTTTGTAGTTTAGTTTTTTGTAGTTTAGTTAATAAAGTTTTTTTTCCCCCCCTAAGTAAGAGCCTGCTTTGCTTATTCCTGATCACACCTCACAGCAGATGCCAGAGAAAGAGTATTCTCATGGAAGCACTAGCATTGGGCCAGTGTCAAACCATGACACTAACATTCTCCTTTCTGAAGATTCCGTGGGCTCTTCCATCATGAGACTGTGAATGAAATGTATTTATTGCAGCTGACATGCTCAGGATCTCCTTGCTGTGGTCTGAGATGTGTGTGAGAAGGTGCTTGGAAGACCTGATGCACAGTCCCACCCTATGGCCAGAAGTGATGTCTCTGATGGTGCACATAGTGACCCTGGTAGAGGAAGGGCCTTAGTAATACACCTGAGATGCTGAATGTGTGTTTTTATGAGTGACGAAATTAGCAGTGAATAGCTGCCCAGTATCTCCATAACAGGTTATGTGACATGCTGGCAGAAAGATGGCATCCTTGCTCAGCTATTAGCCCTGAATCACCATCCTTGAGAATTTCAGTACAAAATAAAAATGAAGAGATAAAACAACCAACGGCAAGCGAAGGAAAACTCGGTATGTGAAATGAAATTGCAGTCTTCATGACTGAAACACAGGGAATTCATAATATCAAACCATTTTCAAATTGTACAGACAGAGATTACACAAATCATTGCATAACAATTTACAGCCAGTCACACTGAAATAATAAATAGGCACAAAGTTTTAATTTCCTGGTCCTTTTATCCGTAAAGAACTGAGCATTTAAATGATTACTGACATCATCCTTCATACAACTTCTGCAGAGCAGTCAACAAAGAACTAATGCCCTGACTACATCTGTCATACTATATTGGATTGGGCCAGCATTCAGTAGTGACCCTAAAGACTGTAAAGACTATAAAGGCATACAAGTGCATGTATTGCCTTTGTGGATGTTTGATGATAAATTGAGGTGGCATTAATTCCCAAATAATTAATTATGAATTGCTCATTCATTCTCTTAATTAAAATGTTCTTCACAAGTTTTATCTGTCTTGTTTAGTATCCTATGATTTACTGCTGAAGCATCTCTCTGTTAAAAAAGAGCTTACTCTTTCCAGAGAGATTCATATGGAATGAATAATGAAGTACTTTTTATTAAATGACTGTGAAAATCAAAAGCTCACTACCAGTATTTCATGGAGGGTTTATCTTAGAAGAAAGGAGATGCACATGGGATTGAACCAGTGTGACAAGAAATCTTCAGCAGTAGAGATGATAATCTGCCTCTACAAAATGAGAGATGTGCTGGTGTGATAAATAATACTTGTTTTGAAAAGCAAATGCAATACTTGCCCATTCAATTTTCCAGGCTTGAATGTACACACAGTCGTACAAAAAACCCCCCATTTGCTTCACTTCTGTTATTTCTTGTTATACTTACTGTAGGTTGTACCCAGAAACAGCATCAAGCTGCCATACACACTATGTAGACACCAGATACACAAACCAACCACGAATATGAGCACTGCCCTGTTGTGGAAAAGGAGACAGAGATTATTATTTGTACTGTAAGTAGTTGGAAGGTGTTCAAATGCTGCTGAAATGGATGCAATATGACATAAGTAGATAGATCCAGAGGTAGTTCCAGATATTTATTCCTGAGAACATAATTCCAGTCTACACATCAGCATTCTGTGATACACTTTAAAAAAAGAAAAAAAGCTTCTGCACTTGCATTGTTATTTTATAGGTTTATGGGAACTCCCATAAACTCCTTCTTCAAGACTTTTTTTTTACTGTATTTAGAATACTATTCCTAGGAAGTAACAATTTATGAGAGTACAAACAGTGAAAATCCTCTCAGAATCTTTCTGGCTGGCTTAGCTTGTGCAGAATTACCAAGGCTTATTTTATTACTATTGATTTAATGGTGTTAGGTTTTCAGAAGGTATTTTCATGAATGAATGCAACCATGTTTATAGGTTTTATCCTTTTTCAGAACAGCTAGGACCTGTTCTTACTTTGAACAATATGGAGGCCATGCTATCATCACCTAAAATTATGAGAGTTTTCATAGAATCTTTGTAGAACTGCATTAATCCTCAGGTCAGGTAACACTTTTCCTTCCAGCTGCACTTAGTCTGACCTGATGTCATTTACTCTCCCTGTTTCAGAAGGTGTATGGGTGAGTCAGCCCTGAGGATTGGTCAGGAGAAAGCAAAGAGGAGCAGCATGTCTACTTGCAAGTGTGAGTGTGAGAGGAGGGAAAGGCAGCTGTGTGACAGCATATTTATAGGGCAGCAGGAGAAGATGGCAACTGTTGGTGCTGTGTGCCAAGGTCTGAGTTATTTGAGTATGAGATGATCCTCAGAACGGTTTGTCCTACTACACAGAGCTTCTTGCTTGGAAATTAAATTTTTGATGCATCAGTCTAGTTCCAGTCCTGTGGGTTGTTAACAGGATACAGCCTGCACTACAGACTTTCATTATCTCTGTATCCAGGAGTTTCAGGGGCTGTGTGGCCTAAGGGTACCTCTGATCACTTTGCTGGCTAGAAGAAAGACTGCCACTTTGACATCCTTTGGTGCCATTATGAAGGATGGGTGCAGCTGCAGTGAAGATGGGGTAGTGATGGTCACTGTGAAGACCACACTCGCTGTGCTGAGCAGTGCAAATGCACAGGGCTGCTACCTCTCCCTGGCCATCAATCCAGCCTGGAGGTGGACAGTCCTACTGCTTCCAAAGGACTTTTTACTGCTCTCAAAGGGACCCTGACCATTGTTTTTGGTCAGGGGATGTGAAAGTGGCCAAGGGAAGCTTATATCTTGTTGTGTGAGGTTGTTCAGGTGAGGCAGTGCTTCTGCTGGAGCATTTACTGTGGTCACAATGGAGGCCCCATAGTTGAGTTTCAAAAGCAGAGTTCCAGGGTGCTGCTCTGACTTCTCTGTAAGCATGTTCTTCCTGAAGTCTGTATTGCAAAAAGCCTTTCTAGGTAAAAACATGCTGTATAGGTTATGTAACATCTCCACAGAATTCCTTAAAGTTTTCCAGCAAAAGTGCTGGTAAAACCAGAAAAACAACATGCAAATCATTGTATCATAAAATTTTAAGAGATTAATTTCTTCCCCTCTTACTCCTTTCTTCTCATTTATCTCGTTATTATTCTCAGTGCTCTAGAATTTACAGAAATCTGTGATTTGATATTTTTCATTTTGAAATAGAATGCTCTGTCTTTTCTTGGCATCTAAATACTACTCAAAATTCATTGTGTTACATTGTCTGGGTATTGCTTTTAAGACATTACATTTTTCAAACTCTCAAGACACATAGCTTTCAAATTTTTTAGTTTAGATGAATTTTGGCTCATTATATCTTCCTAAAATAGATGTAACTGAGATCACAATGTCTTCATTACCTTGTAATGATTATAGAAGTCTTCCTTAGCACATTAATACAAGTAACAGTCTTTGACACATTTATAAGAGTTATCAACTAATGAGATACAGTTTTCACATGTATACAACCGGGCCACATTTCATCAACCTTCATTAAACAAGAAAAATAGGAGCACAAATTTAGTTGGGTTGTGCTGATGCACAGCCAGAATTTCTTCTCTTAATATTTCCTCCCTCTGCTACTTCAGGAATTTTGATGACAGAACTTAGAAGATAATAATATAAAGTGTATTAAATGATAAACCTTTAAAAAATAATTGTGAATACCAGTTCTATTTAAAGTATCCAAGGTGCAAGTGGGGCCATGAGGGGCAGCACAGTACAGGGTGGTGGTGGCAAGGGCACATTTCTGCTGGGGGATGTTGGTGCAGCTGGTAGGCCACACCAGGAATGGAAGCAGAAAAGGATAAGCCCCAATGATATGTGGAAAAGAGTGGGTTTTTTGAATCATCTGAATAGATGTAGAGGGAGCTGGCTAAAAAGTGAGAAGTTAAGACCTGTGTGAGGAAAAGTGCCAGGAATTCCTCCAGGAAGCTGCAGCCCTGACAGGGATGCAGAGAGTTGGGATGGACAGGGTTGGCACGGCTTACATGTAAGGATTTGTTTGGAAAAAAAGAGGTAAGAGTTGCTACATTTGAGAGGGCAGGGAGAGACCAGCAGTTTGGAGGGGCAGAAGCACAAGCCTGAATAAAGGTAGCTGTATTTATAAAGGAGGCGGAAGTAGGAAGGTAGACAAACTAATACAAGGAAAGAAGAAGGGGACCCTGATGTACATACTGCATAACTTTGGAAATACAGTTGTCACCTCTTCGAAGTTTTTGCTATAGCTGCAAAAATAATAGCATGCTAGCTTTCATCGCATCTTTTTGAGATGCAATTTGACAACAAATGAATTTCAGAGGCTTAATTTCTTTAAACTGAAAATCTCACTATTATCTTTTTGTCCTTTTCTAAAATGTCCAGTCCTGATGTAGTCCAAAGTATCTTTCAACTCACATTGACAAGAGAAAATTTTCAGCTCAGATGGTCATTCAAAAAAATTATTGTATGACCCTACAACAAGAATGGGGATAAAGTAGTCAGTCTGTTCACAGCAGTTTCCTTGACCATGAACAAGACAGCTTTCATGATCAAGCTCCAAAACATAACAAATAAGCTGCACAGGAAACTACAAAAAACAATTATATCAAAGAAAGAAAGCTGTAAAAAAAAAATCTTTATTTTTCAAAGCCTAATGATATGAAATCTGCTGCTCAAGTGCTTGAAAACTGTGCAATAAATAGCTAATGTTTAAATACCCTCAAACTCAGCCATCCCTGAGAAGTGCATCAATGTGTGTTCCTGCATCAAATTCAAGGACTCTCCTGAACAGACAAAAAACCCAAGATGATTCTGCATCTAACTAGTTGGGGGGAAAAGTTTTACAAAATATCTTTGGGAATAGCTTCCAGTCTGGGTAAAGAGGAGGAAGACATTGATGCAATTATCATTTATAATAATATAATGTTCTGCCTTCTGGTTTCTAAAGAGTTTCTTTGCAACTGAGATATTCCTGAGGCAGAATTGATAAAGTCCAACTGTTTCAAAGCAAACAAACATGGGGAATTCCTGTCAAGCATGGGGAATTGTGTCTGGTTTTGTGGGTGTTTTTTGTTTCTTATGTTTTTTTCCTAGTAAAGGCATTTCAGACTAAAATGGCATGATTCCTTTTCGTGGATTAAAACCCCATAGCAATTCAATGAAATTATCACAGTTCCCAGCAAGAACATGCTGGGGTTTTTTTTTGTGTTTCAATGAGGCATAATCGTATCTTGCAGCAAACACTTGCAAGATAATCTGCTGGAGAGCAGTAAAACAAAGCAGGAATCATCCCCATCAGAATATTGTGGAGAGCAACCTGTTTTATTGGCATTACCTATAGCAGTGGCTGCAGCTTATTTAGAAGTGCAAATGGGAAGCTGAGCTATGTTAAATATCAATGTTGGAATACCTGAGTTATTTCCAGATGTTGCAGGGCAGAGGACTTGCTCTGAGTATGCTCTGTCAAGGTCTGTGTCTTACTTTTGCTCATAGTGGGTTTATTAAAAAAGAATAAATCTCCATTTGCTCCAGGTAAACACATCATTGATTTTGAAGAGCTGCTGTTTTCCACCCAAGCAAGCTATTTCCTTAATAAATATTTTGTTTACTTTGGCAGACATCAACATTTAAATGGCAATCCCTCTACATCTATAAAAAGTGCAGCAACCCAGGGCTTATTTTTCTCCTATGTCCCCTCCTGGACCTATCCTACTTTTTTCCTCTGTTCTTGCCTTGCTTCTCTTAGCAATAACTTCTCTAACTTCTAGATCCTCACGAAATCAGGCTTATTCCACAGATGTTTCTCTGTGCTCTGTAAAGAGGGAGTAGAGGCCATGGTCAGGACAATATACAACATCCTCCTGAGCAAACTGCCTTGATGCAAGCTGTGCCCTGGAGCATGGAGGCATTTGAGAGCAGAGATGCTGATGAAAACAGCACAGCTGAGTGCTTCCTTGGGAGTGGGAGCATTGAAAATTGGCTGGATCAGTCTGCTAGGAAATAAGGTTAACATTCCCAAGGGCATCAGTCCCCACTCTTTCGCGGTGTCATTTACACTGGGTGTAGAAGAATGTAGAATACTGAGGACCTGACCTTCTTCTTACTTGTGGCATAGGAGTCCCTGGGTTGATAGACAGGGACCTTCATCTATCATGTTCCCTCCTGGGCTGCAGACATCTCACTGGTCAAGGGCTGGGCTGTGTGTGAGAATCAGACCAATGAGCTGTCTAGACCTGGGAGTGTTGAATTCCCTGTATAAGAAAGCTCTCAACAATAAAACAGGCTGTTTGTCACATCAAACATTGGTGTGTGTGTTGTCCCTGTCTCCAGTCACTGACCCCACAGAACACATGAATTTTTTAACACTATATTTATTAATACTGATAAATATCAGAAAATCAGAATCAGACCTTTATTACTTTATCATGTTAGATAAACCATTGTGCTCGGAACCATTTTTTTTCCTATGCTTTCTGGTGATAATTACAGTAAAAAGAAGGTGATGGAAAACTTTGCCTGAAGCATTTTTCTGCCTTTCTTTTTCTTTCTTCTCTTTATTTAGCACCTTTCTACAAACACTGAGTATTGCATGATGAATTTTAAACAGCCAAAGAAAGGCTTATTTAGCTAGGAAACGTCAATAGAAATATTTATGTGGCAGCATAACATATATCTGTTCAATAAACACTCAACCAAGGGTCCTGTCTGCATGTGGAAGAGCAGTAGATGGAGACACTCAGAGTTCAAAAATTCAAAAAGATCCTCTGAAGGCTGCAAAGCACAGCTTCTTGAAAACCAAGGAGTGTTTTCTCCCCACTCTTACAACAACTGTAAGAGTAGTGGTGACCCTAATAAAATATTTCTAAAATGCAATTTGAGAGAGAACCTGAAGAGCTGTGTTTACCCACTGTGCATTTTTTAATAGCATTTCACTTTTCCCATGGGTACAGAAGTATGTAATCCCCTTTCTTTCTTTCTTGGTGTTGGATTTCATTTTGTGTACTCCCTAAAGAGGGAGTTCAATTTTATCTTAATAAAATTTCGACTTGAGGACTCCATATGGAGTCCAAAGTACTTAATGTTCCCAAGAGCTGGTCTGAAATAAACCAAATGAAATAAAGATGACCAAAGAAATAGTCTCGTGACACATTCAGCTGACATTTTTTCTGGTTTTGATTTAATTTCCTGTAAAAATTTTGACCATACACCCAGAACTCAGCACTGCAATAAATGCCAGTATCTTGCACTCTCAGACAATGCCTTGGGGCAGAAATTCATCACCTCTTGCTGCCTTTCTTCAGGAGCAGAAATGAGGCCAGGTACAACTCTTAGGACTGGAGCAATAGGGATGGAGCTTCCAGCTATATCTACATCAGTTAATGGAACTTCCTGTGAGTGCTGCCAGGTGTTGTTGCTGCATGATGTGGGCACTGCATCCACCCTCCTCTGAGGGTGAAGCTGCTGTGTGCCAGCTGATTATCCCTGCTGCTTTTTGAACCATAGCTGGAAACTTTGGATAGCATTAGCTGAAATGCTCCTGAACTGTACCAGAGATCACTAACAATTTAATGGGGCAAAGAATGGAGCCTAGCAGTGTTAAACCTGAAATGTGAACCAGTACCTTGGTGTTGTTTGATTTAGAAGAATAGGCATGGCCTTTCTGATTTTCTGCTCTCCACCATTAAATGCCTCATCAGTTAAATGTTGGATTTATTTGGTCATGCTTTACTTCTAAACTCAGGAACTTCCTGCTCTGTTTCTTTTCTCAGAGACATGGCTCATTTTCTTGTACACCCTAACCCCAGTTCATCTGTTCTCTTTCTACTTGGACAACTTATTTAGCAATTGTTGAAATAAGAAAATAATTTTTCCCACATCCCCTAAAATATTGCCACGACCCATGGATATAGCTGAACTCAAAAATATTGCCATGACCCATGGGTGGAGCTGAACTCTGCTCCTCATTCACCAACAGTTGCCTGGTTCTCAGTATATGAAAATGCTGCAAAACTCGTATTTTTCCTTTCTTCTCTGGTGCTAATAAAGGGCAGGCTGAAAAAGGCAGAGACATATTTTTATTTAGGCTAACATTTTAAAATTCTGATTAGAATCATCCAGAGTGAAAGACAAGCTCCCTTTTAGGACTTTAAATAAATAATGGCACACAGTGGCCCAGCCCATCATCATTAAACACACTTCCACAGAGGGTCGTGAACTCCATACTGGCCTCATTAAAGCCGTGAAAACTCCATCAGTGCTTATGTTTCTGTGTAATGATTTAATTAAATTTTCTCATTGCTGGAGCTTGTCATTATGCCAGTGATTTTCATGCTGACTTCCTAAACTCACAGAATTTTGCTCAAGTCTAAATAGTCCAAAATTGGTTATATCAGTGTGTAGTCTCTGGCAACATATGAGGCCAGAATAAGCAAGCAATTATTTGGAGGGCTGGGGGAATTTTCTTAGTTTTGTCATTTTACTTAAGGATTTAATTTTCCACTCTGTTTCTTTTGTTCTTTCTTTTGAGCAGAATACACAGTAAACTTTCCAACCTGTGATGGCAGCCTTAGAAAACTCCTGTAAACAGGAGAAGCTTGGACTCATTAGTATGTACTAGATAAACTGGACTTAATTTTGCAAAAAAAAAAGCACATGTGACAAGATGCCGAGTGACACTGAAGCGTTAAGCTCTAATCTAACATTGTTCTGGGAAGGCACAAACCTATTCAAGACACAATAATTTCTACATTAACATGGGATTGTGGCTGAGAATTTAAATACTGCAGAGCCAGAGGAATTTCCACAACAATCAAATTTGAGACCTCTGTGGCACTGAAGATTAATATTAGTCTAGGCAATGTTTTTCAGTGATGAACCCATTAAAAGCTTGGATGAGGAAAACTGTGAGGTGGAATAATTGAAATACTTGGTGGTTACTTGTGAGCAAGCAGAGATTATAGACACAGGAAACTGACACTGAGGTGTACATGCCTTGGCACAAAGTATGTAACAATGAGGGTGTGATCCCCAGAAATAGTGTGATTGGTGCCTCAGCTGGGCATGGCTGAAGAGGCAAATCTGTGAGCCAACAGGCAGAATAGAATTCACAATATTTTATGTTTTGAAGTACGAGCTGCGCATTTCAGCGCTGTAATGACCAGATTGTCACCTAACCTCAGCTCAGCTGCTGCAGACAGCTTTGAACACCCATGATGCCTTATAGATGATGGAGGAATAAATAGCAATTGCCAATCTTACATTTATGACTAAATTTTCAAATGTTATTTTCTCTATTTACCACCTCTCTAATTTGAATGGCATGATTTTAGAAGTTATAGCCTTCCCTCTGCAGTAGACGTGCTATATTTTGAGGGCAAAACAACTTGTGCCACTAAGCAGGTGCACAGCTAAATTTTATATAATCTTGATTTTTCTCTCTGACTTCTGGTTCTTGTCCCTGATACAGTGAATTTTATTTATGGTGCCTGGAAGACATAGAGCCCACAAATGATTATGGCCAGATATTTGGGATGTCTGTACTTGACAAGCAGACATTTATAACATCTGGGCATTTGGGAATTTTTGTATTTGCTGATGAGGCTGGAGCCAAGCATGTAGCTGCCTAGGAGAGAACATAACCTATGGCTGAAAACCATAAAATCCTACAAAACAACCTTGATACTGAAACAGATGTTCTGATATTTTTTTCTGAAAAAAACCCCCAACTTTGCAAGGGAAGAAAGGGATATTTTGTAGGAAGACAGAAATATGAAGACAAGTTCTAGAAAAGATGCAGTGAGTGACTACAAGAGGACTAACAAAAGATAGAGAATATAAGGTCACATTTTGCATACTTTGCTTTTGAAGAAAATGATCCTAAATTCCATAGCCTTCTCTTTTTGTCATGCTGACAGCAACCCAAAAAATAATTGTGACTTCATCAAACGAGCAAAATACTGCTAAAGTTTAATAATATTAGGTTTTGATCCACATTCTCTACTTGCTAGGGATGATATAAACTTGGAGTATCCACTGATTCCAGTAAAATTTTTCTATATTTGCCTATACTGAGTGCAATTCACTTTGATATTTACAGGCTAATATTTGGCAGAGCAGCTTAGCTCTAGCGTGACTTGTAACTATGAATGAAATTTATTTGTACATTCTACAAATTTTTAATTTACAATGCCAGAACATTGCACTGAATAAGATTAGCAATTCCAATTAGCATTGGAAAACCAAATGAAAGTCGCAAAATGAAACAAATTAAATCAAAAAGTAGAAAGATGGGATTGCAGATGCTTCAAGACTTATGGTTGTTTTACATTTATGCTACATTTATCCATGCTTAAAAATGCAAGCAGAGGAAGTAGAAGTTAAGTTTAACTGATTGCTTTACATCATTCCAACTCTTGATGAAATTTTCACTGCAATGCTATATTTTATTGAAGCCCATTATTAAATTTATTGATCCAATTCTCGGGGGTGGCATCAAGGTTTTCTTGAAGTGTCAGATACTTTAAAGAATGCAGCCCAGAAAGTCTGAAAGCAGCAGCAAATTATTATTTTTGGAATGAGTAAGAATTCAGTTTATATATATTACTAATATAGAATACATAAATATTTATAATGAATGCAACACTTTGTAACATGTATGACATAATGTTTAATCTACATTTTATATATTGTATAAATATATAGTGCATATAATTGTATTTTAGGGTGTGTATATACAGCTGTAGACACACATGTGTCACGGGATGTATCAAAACAAGGTTTCATTGTGCTGCCAAGTGTGCATCAACTCCTGGTTTGCAGCAGGGGCACTGATACTGCGTACTTCACTTACCTAATTGCTTAAGGAAATGTATCTGCTCTTCTGTGGTGTGTGGGATGGTGTGAAAACAGGCTCTGCTACGCCGCCTCTAAGGAGGTAACAAACAGCACTCCCCTGGGAAACGAGAGCAGCGGGCTCAGGTCCCCAGTGGCTCCGTGCCGGGGGCTGCAGAGCATCAGGTCTGGCTCATCCCAAGCCGGGCTCTGCTGCCCTGGGGCACACAGGAAGCAGAAACATCGCTGATGTGGCACCCACGGGAGAGGGCTCCTCTTTCTGAGCACCTGCATTCAACAAACAATGCAAAACTTCAGAGAAACACCTGCTGGGAGTGCACTCTCTCCTTCAGACAATTGTCTATTCAGCTGCACAGTAATAGTCCCAAGGAAACCTTCAGGATTGTTTCTTCATTGCTTAGGGCTATCATGGCCCCAGGGGGAATTTGGCGTCCTCTTAGAGCTTTGAATCATTCTTCAGGAGCCTTCTTTCAGGCCTGGCTCTTTCTACTGGCTAAGTAGCCCTAATCTGGGTACTCTGAGTTATCTTTTTAATGATGCCTGCTGTGGACAGGCATCCAGTTTTGAGATGTTCAGCACTCGTGTTAGGCAAGTAAAGTAGGCAGTCTGAATAGATGCCATTGTGCCAGAGGACTGCAGGGACAGCAAGTGCCAAGTTTAAGATTATATTCCTCAAACAGGAAGCTTATTGCTGCTCTCTAACCAAGCAAGCCAATTGAAAGCCAATCCCCTGAGCCAGAAGTGAACCAGTTCTACTTATTTCTAATTCCAAGTCCAAGCACAGAAGGGAAGTAATTTGTTTTGGACTTGGATTTGGAGACGGGAAAACTGACATGCTGCATCTGGGTGTTTACTTTACATATTTGTCATTTTATTTGTGAAAAGTCATGGAATCTGAACAACCAGTTAATGAATTGCTTGCAAAACTTGCTTTCAAATTTGTATGTATTTTATCTAAGTACTGAAGTATGAGTTTCAGCATGTTCTTTTTTCCATTTTCATTGCTTTGATTTATTCTGTAAAAACTTCTCTGCCTGCCCTGTAAAATCATACACTTGGAAATGGTTTAGATGCATGCTTTCAATGTTAACCTTTTGTTTTCTGTTTTGTATGCTTATGACTGTCAGTGCACATTGTGAAAATAAATGGTCTTCTGTCGCTGACATCTTTTGTGAAAAATCCTTTCTTGGGATTTTTCCTGCTGGAGCTGAGAAGAAGCTCAGTAACAAATGTAAACAATTATTATCTGCTGCTGTGGAATGCAACAGGTCCACCTGTGATTGGTCTTCTGTAGATGTTTGGATTTACTGACCACTCACGGTGGAGCTGCTATTGCTCTCTGCCGAGACACAGACCTTTGTTATTATTCTTTCCATTCCATTCTTAGTATAGCCAGCTTCTGAAGAAGCTCCTTTCCTTTCTATCTCTATGTAGTATAGCTATAATGTTATATATATATCATAATATAATAAATCAAGCCTTCTGATAATGGAATCAAGATCCTGACTCTTCCATCCTCTAAAAAACCCCTGTGACCACTGTCACAGTCTTCTTCAAAAGGGGCTCTCCTATTTCCATCCACAGCGTATGCTTGTGTAAGCTTGACACTTCTGGGAAAGAGGAAAGGGTGAGGGAAGTTAAACTGGAGTACACAATTATAAAGATACTTTAACTCCTTTTCCCTTCTTTAACAGGCTGTATCAATTTTAGCCAAACACTGGAGAATCATTAGGAGGGGTCACATGCTTTTGAATAAAACTGGCCTTCCTCAGCTCTTCCTCTCAGTGCTGCAAGGCATCTCCTATGGCATGAGGAGTGTTGCAATCTGAGCTCAGCACTGAATCCAGTTCTGCACAGATGCATCCGGTACGGAGGTGACAGGTCCAGACTTTCTTATCCTTTTTTCCCCTGCCTGTAAGTACAAAAACGGAAGTAATTTCTCTTCTATTCAGAACTGCCCCAAAAGCTTTGTTTTGCTTTCTGTGGACAACCATGTCTTTATTCTTGTGCAAATGATGTAACTGGGGTTATCTGCCCTCTCTCTTTGCAAGTGACATAGACACATGCTGGCAAAGGTGGGCTGGCAGGAAAGTTGTCCAAAACCTCCTGACACATTAAAGAAGAAGGTGAGGAGGCATTCACTGTGGCTTCTGGACAGCTATGTTTTTTTCTAAAAAGAATAAAATTGAAAGAATAGTGGTCCTGGTGGAAGCCATTTTTCTGATGGTGCAGAGGATTCCCCATTTCCATGGGCATGTTTTCACTGTAACTCTGGTATATGTTCCTGCAACTGTGTAACTGTGCTATGAGAAGGCAAGGGCTGTCCAGGAATAACTTTAGCACCTTGAGCTGAGGGTTTGGTCAATGGGACTCACAACTGAATTTGTATAACTGAATGCAAAACTGGTTAAAGTAGAAGAACTCTAAAGGGCAAATCAGACCTCTGACATAATTATTAAAGAAATTATTTCCAAATGGAAAAAAAGGCTAATTTTAAATGGTTTGCTGTAAAATTAAACATTAATAACTTTCTTGCTTAACTTTCTAGACCTTTGCAATCCTTTCAAAAGCAATATAGACATGAACTGTTGCAAGAGAGTTTGAGGTGAAATAGGTTCCACTGTAGAATCAATAGCTGGGCATTATATTGTTTGCTTTCTATGCAACAATTAAAAAAGTTTGTGCTGTGGTTACTGTACTGTTCTGCTGCTTTTCTAATATGCTGTTGTGGGAACACAAAATTATTTATCCAGTTTGTCGCTCAATGTGTAGCAAAAAGCTTGAAATTACTACTATTAAAAAGCAATTACGTACCAAGCAGAAAAAAAAAACCCAAAAACATGTAGATGTCACGGCCTTTTTTCAGAAAAAGCTGCTTCATGACACAGGACATGTACATAAAAAAAGCAATAAGTCTATTTTACAGCCTTGTTGTACATTGGACTTCTCTCATTTCAGAATTCTTACTCCTGAGGAACTTTTGTGTATGTGTGGGCGTGTGTGTGTGGGTGTGTGTGAGAACCAAAGGAACATGGTGTCCTTTGCTTTAATAGTTTATTTTATGTTATTGCTTTGTGTTTTGCAGTCCCTCTAGCCAATCTGCATTTACGAACTGAAGAGAATAGGAGCCAGGAGCCTAATATTACAGTAAATTAGGTCCTGAATTTCTACTCAAGCAATTTAGTTTTGAATTTAGCCTTTATTATAACTGCTTAATGTACAAAGATATCACATTGGGAGTTAGAAGGTTTGCCTCTTTCCTCAGCAACAAGAAAATGGTAGTCACAGAGTGAAAAGAATGCTTCCCTTTTTAACTGTTTGAGCTGGGCTTTTGGGATGTCTCTCAGATCTTTTTATGGTCTGCCTAAGACTTTCAGTAGTCCTTTCTAGGGCTACTGGGATCTTTAAATCTGCACAGAGAGGAGGAGAATTATTTCAATCTGTAAAGAGGAAAAAACAGTGGCTGTGCTTTTCACATTCATTTGGAGCAAGAGACTGTTTATGTTACTAATATTAAAAAAAGAATGTTATTATTTTATAATTCTATTTTCTATAGTTGCTAAAAGCAAACTGGGTTAGCAGAGAGGAAATTCATGGAGTTTACCTTTTCCAGTTTCACAGTTTATGAGACACTTACTCTGTGTTGGTAATATGATCAGATTAGACTGCTTCTTCTGTTCCCTTTTCAGCAAACGTAATAACATGTTTATGGGCTTGTGTTTAACCAGATTCCTAGGAATATAGCCTATTTTAAGGAAAACTCTGCTCTCATGTGACTGAGAGTGATTGGACCAATCTAAATAATTGCCTCCTCTTTTTATACTAAAAGTATTGTAAAATTAGCTCTATCAAAAATTCACTACTTTTGATTTTTCAGTGGCATTGTGCATCCAGATTCAAATTTTCACAATAAATTGTCATGGTCATTTCATATAAAAATTTCACCCTCTCATTCTTACTTCTAGAGGTCTTGTCAGCAGGATTTTTAATTGTATGAAATTTTCAGGAATTTCAGTAAATGTTTCTGCTGGGATGATCAATGACCTTGGTTAAAAAGATAGTCTGGTCCCATGTAATGACAGAAACTTCCAGGTGCACTCTCAGGAACAGTCCCAGACTCAAAACTAACTGCTTAGGTAAGAGCAGTGCTTTTGCCTGGAGTGAATGCAGGTGTCCCTGCTAAAAAATCTTAACAGGATCTGTCCCAGGGCGTCATCCTGGAAATCCAGAGAATGGCTTGAGCATTTGGGTGTTTGGACTTTGGGTTTTTTTTAATTGACTTACTTTGGTGTTGGTCTGTTCCAGTGGTCAGGACATCAGGGAGGTGAAATCACCCCACAGTTTTTTGCTGTGGAGGCTCAACACAAAGTTCTCAGGACACAGACACCTACATCCACAATACCCTCCTAACTCCCACTGGCTTAAATGCAGCCCAGATTCAGCACACTTTGGGTAATAGTTGTGCATTCTCGAAGTATCACTGGATTGTTCCACTTTCTAGTTATTTCAGCCAACACAAGTCAATCTGTCCACAGATATCAGCAGCCTGAGACCAGCCCCACACTTTGCAGACATTATCTAAGGTCATGGCTGTATTACTGATTTCAGAAACACTTCCTATATCCTGGATCCAGGTGAATCTTCAGGCCCCATCCCACATGCCATGGGGGCAAGTTTGCATCAATCCCTCCATACTCAAACCTTTTAATCCTTCTTTACCTTTGCTCTTTATTAGAGCAGCTGAGTCTGCTCTAATAAATAAGAGGTAGGCAAACTCTGAAGGGTAAGCTGTAACCTAAACAGCTGTTCCCACCTTTCATTGGAGTCAGGTAAACACTATTTCTGAGACAAGCTGCTGAAGATGTGTACTTAGCTTGGCATCCATGCTGCTCTCTCAGATGATGGTTTGCAGTGGAGACTGCTGGAATGAGGATTTCTAGCAGGAGGTTTGATTCAAATGTCCAGGGTGTGATGGATGTGAGGCTGGGGTCAGTGATGAGTGATGAGGGTCAGCCCTCAGGTGTGGAGGAGTTTGGAATCCCAGTCTGAAGAGGATGGTTGACAAGGAGTTGAGGCCTATGGCACGTGCCTCATCTGAGGAGGCTTAGCAGTGAGAGTCTTGTGAGACAAATGAGGAATGGCTGGTGAATTCCTCAGGGCTGCCTATTTCCTTCCAGACAAAAACAGAGGCACAGACACAAAAGAGTTGCATTTGAATCTCACATTGGGAAAACTTGTCTATGCATGGCTGCCTTGCATTTTTAAAAAAAATTTTTGTGTAATTTAAATGTTTGTGGTTTAGTTCATTACAATTCTTAAAAGAAGACTCTTAAAGAAAAAGTTGGATTTTATCCAGTGACCTACAAAAGTAATTGCTGTCTTTCCAGACGTTCATTAAAAATTAATGACCAGAGTAGTCCAGTAACAAAACTATTCTATTAAAAAGTAGGTAATTTTTTAAAAGTGCACACCACAGATACTTACACTGCTACTCAGGAGGAAAACAAGCCACCTGTTTTGAGAACTGCACTAAGAAATGTAAATTACAGTAAACAATGCAGTCCCTCTTGTAAACTTGTTTCTGGTTTTTCTTTTGCTGCAGTACACCAAGGTCCCAGGAGCTCCCTCCCTGCTCTCTGACAAGCCTCTGCCACCTGGAAAATTGGTTCCTTGGTGTCCAAGCTCCCTTGGATCCCACTGCCTGCCTGGGGGCAGCTGTTCCCTTGTGGTGGCTGTACAGTGCACTCTGGCAAAGGGCATGTGTCCCAGGCTTGAGCTGAACTCTGTTTCGCAGCAGAAAAGGATTTATACCTTTTTATAAATCAGAAGCCAGATACCAAAGCGCTTATTTATGCTGGAGAAAGCCCCAGCAGCTCAGCAGGGCACAGAGATGCTCAGTCTCCGTGCACGGACAGGTTGGCCTCTAGCCCCTGAGCACAAGCTGCTGCTTGTAGGGAACCACGCCATCCCTGCTGCCTCCTCCAGAGCCCCAGCAGGCTCCAGCAGCCCCTTCCAGTGCTCCATCAACCTGGGACCAAGCAAAGGGGGTTTGTTTTCCTGCAGGGCCCACAGTGGTGCTGGAAGCAGCAGCTGTGCTACCAGCATGAGCCCTGCTGGCACTGCATCCAGCAGCTTTCTGCTGCCCCTGGTGCAGCCCTGCATGCACTGGGGCACACTCCTGCAGCCCTGCATGCACTGAGGCACACTCCTGCAGGCCTGCATGCACTGGGGCACACTCCTGCAGCCCTGCATGCACTGAGGCACACTCCTGCAGCCCTGCATGCACTGGGGCACACTCCTGCAGCCCTGCTGCAAGGGCACGGCAGTCCAGGGCCATCTGTGCTTTCTCTGGGCTAATAAGGGATCAGCAGCTGGCCCTGTCAGCTGGGTCTGCTCCAATAAATTAAGCAGTGCCACATCACTGGACCTGATTATTTAGATTGTTAAATTATTGAAATGCCCTTTGGCCTGCTTTTGGCCAAGTAGTGCTCTCAGGCACAGCCCAAGAAGCTGGCTTAGGCCAGGGACTGCTCCCAAGTGTGATGTAGCTGCAGCCACCCTATTTTACAGAGTAAGAGAGTTTAATAATATGGACACCGGCTGTTCCATGCCATTTGGTCTCAGTGTCAGAGAACGGCTTCCGGCAAGCTTCATTCAAAAATCTAGTCATGGCTTTTGGGTACAGATATTCTTTTTGCCAATAGTGGAGCATAAGCTTGAATATCCAGTCCTGAAAATAAATCCATTTCATGCAAACAACTGGGGGTGTTTTTTTCTCATTTCTGTTTGTTCCTGAAATATCTGTCCTATTTACTTAGATTTTTTTTTCAGCTGCTCATATTGTTATTCTGTTTGTCAGAGTCACATGGAAGCATTAGCTTTTGCTCTTAATATTTTAGGGGGCCTCTTTTAGAAAGAAAAAGTGAACACTAAATTTACAAAAAGAATTTAGAATTTTCTTCCATCTGAGTAAAAATCCATAAATAATAGCTCTTTGAAAATCCTGTTTCAAGCACATTATGTATTTATGCACCCATTATATATATATATATATATACACACACACACACACACACATGCACACACACACACATGCACATATATATATATATGTACATATGCATGAACACATAACATTACTTTCCCATAAAGATGAAAAACATCTTATGGGCTCAATATTCCAGTGAACACCCTAATGTACTTACAGATAGCCACAAATCTAAGTTTTTCTTGGATTTCCTTCTGCTTTTTATTTCTCTGTTAATTCCTTTTTCCGAAGGATTAAATATTTCCCTGCAACACAGACATTTTTATATTAAAAATACATTTAATTTAGTCTCTGTTGTATCAACCCAAATGTTCAAGCTTTTCTTTCTTGGTTACTGTTTCAAGTCTAAAATGATCTGTGAAAACAGAAGACTCAACGCCCGCTGTTTCTTGGACAAATTTAATACATTTCTGTATTCCAATCCAGGAATAACAAAAGAAGAGCAAACAGTTCTGCTTGTGTCCTTACTCCCAGCTGGAGCCACAGAAGTGTGCATGTTGGAGTTGTGAATATTTTGATAGGGATTTCATCCTTATTTTAGGCATACATTTAGGAAACTTCCAACAATGGGAGAGACTGCATCGTGTCGAGCCACAGCAGAGCATTCTTGATACTCACATCTAAGCTTCTTCTTCTGCCCCAACCCAGAGGAAAAGTTTCATAGCAAAAACTCTGATGCAATCATCAAATGACAAACATGTGCTCAGCTTTGGTTTGCTACGTTCCCCCAGGAGAAACTTGAGTCTGAATAACAATTCTGGGGTGAAAGAGGCCAATTCCTTAAGTTTCTTTGGGCTCATTTGGGAAGGATAAGGCTTCAAAACCTACCCTCTTGCTCCTGGAGTTCATCAGCAGCTAACAGAAAGAGTTTTCAACAGCCTTCTGATTTTTACCAGGAAGAAATATTGCTTTTCAAGGATGGAATCAAAGGTCTAATTTTAGCTTTAGATCTTTGCTTATCTTTATATGATATCATATATCTTACTTTCAGTATGAGAGTGATGTTTGAGACCTTTAGAATGTACTCTCAGCCCCCTGGATTTGTATTTCATCTTGTAGTGCTTCTGCTCTTGGCCATGGCAGCAGTGGACTGCCAAAGAGCAGTGCTGGCAGCAATGCTGAGCTTGAGAATGAGGTTCCATACAGCTCACAAGAGAAAAGCAGAGATGTGGATCTCCTTGATAGTGCTCTGGAGAGTGAAAAATACAGAAGGTAACAAGAAGAAGTTTAAGGTCTATGACTGCATGATGCTTTGTATTTGAACAAACAGCCAGTTTAGAATGAAGTGCTCGGGGGGAAAACAAACAAACAAAACCCCCAAAATTTTGGCTTCAAATATTGAGTCATGCTGTGGAAAGATGTTATTCCTGTGATGGCAAAGGGGAAAAGAAAGAAAGAAAAGAGGCAGAGCAGAGGATTAAGGAGTCATACTCAACAGAAAATGATGAAGTCAAATCACAGAGTAAATTCCAAATCATAGATTATGCTGAGTTGGAAGGGATATTCAGCTCCTTATGGAAAGCTCAGTGTTTGTAAAGAAAAGAGGAGAAAAGAGGAAATATACTGGGTTTAGATAATTCTGAGAATATGAAACAGGTGTATGGATGATTTAGGATGGAGAGAGCAGCAGAGCTTTTGGGAGGCTTAGAAAAAGAACAGTAGTTTTGGGGAGCAGAGTTGGGTGCAGAAGCCTTAATTTTTTTTTCTTCCTCCTCCTATTTTCTCTTTAAATACAGGGTTTCTACTTCCCCTGAGACCTGACAGGCAGCAGAGTATGTCCTTTGCCTCATGTGGTGACCTGCTGCTTCTCCAGACCCCTTACAGGGTCCCCCACTGCTCACCTGACTGTGCCTCAGCCCCCTGGGCAGGGAAGGGATGGGGCCAGGCAGAGATGCCAGCGGAGGGGCTGGGGAGCCACAGCTTTCTGCTTCTCCTGCTGGAAAAGGCCACCTTCTCTGGCCTCTAACTCCTCCCAGAGGACCAGCTGGAGCTGTCTTGCCTTTGACAACTCATTTCTGTGCCACTGGCTGCCAATGTGCCTTTGGATCTGAGTGCAGCAGGGCAAAGGGAGTCATCATCAACTCTAGCAAGATCTGCCACTTTTTAATGTGCAGGTGTGGGGGTTTTGTTTGGTCATTTTTTTGTTAGTTTCTTTTCCTATCAGCAAAATTTAGACTGTGGTTTTATGCTCAGGTGTTGAGAAATTAATTCGATCTTAAGAGTAATGTAAATAGTTCCAAGATTCAGAGGAACACAGAATATGTGCTACAGAAAACTTTGTGATTAAGTTTTGTGGATCATCAGAAATAACTTACCAGGGTGCTTTGGAGACAGAATCACTTAATTGTCCAAAGTAAAATCAAAGAATATGATGGTATTATCAGAAAACAGAAAACGTACTGCTTTTCTCACAGCTTTACCTTTACTTTAGAATTTTACTTTTTCTTTTAAATTTGCAAGATAACAGAGATAGTGACTATTGGAGACAATGAACTAACCCAGTTAGCTGATATGAAGCATCTGATGGTATTTCCATGCCCTGCAACATGGGTTTGGAAATATTTCAGTTCGATTTTACAGATGGCTAAAAATAATACCATCCTTCTGTCTAAAAACTCTGTACACCTTAATGTTGTTTTGATTCTTTTGAAATCCTTGGTTCAGCATTGTTAATAACTTCCGATAATGAGGCCTTTTCCAGTAGCTTTAAACATCTTTCATGACTCCAGCTTAACAAAACATCATGGTTTGGTCATTTGTCCTGAGTTCCCTTTGATTTGAGGTAATATGAGGCATCTATTTCTCCTTTAGTATTTCTAGGTTTCTGCAAAAAGCATTGCCAGCCTTCATATTTCTGATTTTTTTTTTCTATTTGGTTATGCTTCTGTGCTTTAAGAAATAACAGTAATTAATTTGTTCTTTACAGAGATTGAAAACCTCTTTCATCTAAGCTCTAAAAGCCAGCTTATTATTTGCACCAGGAACTAAGTCATGGACCTAGATGCTATTGTACTTGGTATTTTAAAGTAGGCATAAAAATCATCTTTGCCCAAAAGAGTTTATGACCCAAGTGCAAAAGGAGAGGTAGTAGATAAAGAAATTACCTGGGCAGCGTGGGGAACTGATAAAATTCCATTGGTCATCATGGTAAGCTGGGCTTGCACACCTTTATGCAGAAAAGAGCCTTTGTTTTCCCTGAGACTGTGTGCTTACAGAATCTTATGGCAAGAGGATTAAAAAAATCACAAATACAGTTCCAGAACAAGTATGCATAGACAAAAGCGTATTTGCATACATTTCAAATATCTCTATTATTAAATTAGAAGCCCTCCAAACTGGGAGACTATATCACTGTAGGATGGAAGCATGGAGCACTCAGTTTTCTTTGCAGTGCAACTTTTTTTATTCATCCTGTACCTTTGATAAGATGTGCAAGCTCCCAGCTTCCTAATCAACATTGCAATGGGCAGCTAAGAGCTGAAATCTTTAACTGATTCTGGCTTTTGATGGACTAGTGATTTCACAGTTCAGTGTGGTAGACACTGTGTGTACAGTGTGATTAAAGCCCCTTCTAATTGTCTGACTAGAGGAAAGCTCTTAAAAGTGATGAAGTCCTTTGTGTCTCAATTAATACTCTTAGTATAACCTGTAAGCTAGTGGGAAATGTGATCTAACTAAACAGTGAGGTAAGACAATGCAAGACATGGCCTGTACTCATGACTTTGGATAATTTGCTCTTTTCCAGAGTGAATGACATGTCTGAAAGTTAGTGTTACATGTCACACTGGTAATCAAGCTCAAATGAGAGAGATCTAGTCAAGTATTAACAAGGACCAAAGTAGAGTTCACCTGTTTTTCAGAGAAAGATGCCAGACAAAAATGCCAAAGCCAACATTGCAGTCAGTCAAATCAGTTGATTGATACTTCCCTGCTTTATGTGGGTTTGTTGTTGCTCCCTTAAGAATGAAATCATCTGCCCTGCCTGGGCCACTTGGCTGGTGCTGTCTCAGGCTCTGGCAGACCAAATGTATCTGGTGTGCTGGTGATGGGGCCAAGGTCCTTTTGAACTACTCTGAGCAATAAATCCACCACAGCTGCAACACAGCAAGGGTGAAAGGAAAGCTAATACCCTTTAAAAATTAGCAAACCTGACTCTTCTGGAGCAGTATCCAAGAACCACGCATAAAATTATCTAAAGATTAGAGATGATAATAATTTAGTATGTTAGTCTAGGAAAAAAAAGTTTGGAATAAACATAGAAAGATTTGCTGTATGGTTTCTAGTGACTAGAGGGAAAGAAATGCTTATATGTTTATATGGGATTAGTGGCAAATTTAGAGTGACATCTTTACTTCAACTTGCAACTGTTTGGGTGTAACTAAAGGAAACAGCTATGATTCTAATATTTTTGCAAATATACATTGTGATTTTTATTATCATAACTGTAGGATTGACATCTTCCAAGATAAAAAATCCTGAATAAGTTAGTCAAGCTTATGAAACTGGCTCACAGGTGATGACATCTTAGCTGTACTTCTAGATATTTTTCTCATCTGCAACTGTTCAGGAACACAGGCAATATTCTTTGAGGTACTCAATAACCCCAAGAGCTTGATTTTGCTCTGATTAAAAGCTTTATCCTGATGTAACAAGCTGGCTCTATTGTCAGAAATTGCAGACTCACAATCAAGTCTGCTAACTCCCTTTGAATTGGGAGACTGACATCTTTCAGAATGAGATGTGCTGATCAAAGTTCCGGAGTGCAGGCAGATACAATTATTGCATTTTTCCCAATGCTCTCGTAGATCTTGTCTACACAGGGAAGGTGACAGAGCATTTTCCATCTGAATTTTTCAAACAGGAAAGGGAAGCCATCATTCTCTGAACAGCAGTGGTGGTTTTGTTCCTCTTAGCAAAGTCCCTCACCTGTGCAGGGTTTTGTCAGCCAGAGGTCAGGGTTACAGCGAGAGGCAGAGCAGTGATAGAACAAACAGCCTGAGTTTGTCTTGGTGGTAGCTCTGACATGTCACATACCATGGTGATAATAAATGACATTTATTAATATTGCAGCACACGCTGAAACAATTCAAAGTAGGCTCATCTCAAAAGACAAGATTTAGTTGGTTGTCAATATCCTGTTGGAAACAGAGGATCTAAAAGTGAGGCCAAGCTGTTTATGGATTGGCAGAGGCTAGTCTAATTATGTTTTCATTTTTGATCTTGTCTTTTGTGGTGACTTGATCTACTTTGTCTACTTGGTGGTAGCATAGAGTAGTTCCAGTTCCAGATACAACAGAGCAGGGTATAACTTGTGTGGTTTATGGACCTGGATTGCATAAAGAACATCAGTTTTTTAATGTGCCTAGAAGGCATAGATTCTGCAGTGATAATTTACTGAACTGCTGAACCTTCACAATAGTTTCATTTCCATCAAATGATGCTGAAAGCTCTCTAGCTTTTTTTAAACTTTTCTACTGCATCCTTCCCCCAAGACTAATATTCATGAAGAGGACTTCACAGAATGTAAAAATGAAGCACCTGTGATAGCTGATCCTGAAGTCAGCAACCAAAAAGAAAATGAGGCTATCTCATATGAAGTGGACCCAGCTGACAGAGCAGATTGATTTTTTTTTAATATTGTAGCAGGTAATATTTTTGTTTAACACAACTTTTCACAATGTAGTAGTTATGGAACTACATGTATCTAGTAATTTCCAGAAAGATGAAAATAGAAAAACAGGCAGATTGCATGCTTTCAGTTTCAACTTGAATGCCTCTCCTTTTCTGGTTATGATCGCAGGCTATAAAGGATATATTTATCACTGATGTTTTTGGGAAGTGTAAAAGAGAAATGAGCCCCTCCTCAGTGTCTTTGGTTTGCATGGTACTTTTGGAGAGCAAACAGGGAAGTTCTTATTTCTGTATAAGTCAGGGACAGCCAATTGTGAGTTACTTGACATCACAGATCTGAAGACTCCACTGAAGAAGACACCAGGAAGACATCAATAATTTATAAATCAGGATTAAGGAGCAATACCCAGAGTGCTTAGGAAGAAATGCTTGCTCAGTAGCTTACTGGGCAGCTTTTATAATAGGCCAAGACCACAGAGTATTTCAGTTTGATTGAACTTCTGGAAACCTGTGTCATTCTGTGTCTGAGCAAGTCAGCCATTGGAGTGCTTTACCATAGGAAAAGGCTTGGGAAAAGCTCTCCGAGAGCCAACATCCCAGTGATTTGACTCCTGATTTATGATGTGCCAGCTCCATCTAAATAAGGCTGAAGACATGCTGACCTGTGATGTTCACAGAATCACTTGGGATGCATGTGACTGACTGCTCCCTAGGCTGCTGTCTCTGAAAGGCTCTGTAGGGAGCTTAACCTGGGAAAATCCTTCTGAGGACATCTCTATGTTGACAGTTCTCTGCACAAATATTAAACTTTGCTTACTGCTCTCCAAAGAAATCTAGCTTTTCCCAGGTGGTTTCTTTCCTTTGGGAGAAACCTATCCACATGGGAAACAGTGTTCTGGGGTGGGTATAGAAGTCTGCCCTACTGGACTGAACTGGGTAGGATGAAAGGACAAGGCATGCACATGTTCTCTGCATCCCTTACAAACTGGTGCCTACAGCAGTGATTTGTCCAGTAATGAGCTAAAAAAAAAGGGAGTGTATCTTTGCTCATTACTTTGAATCAATTGAAATTAATTTTGCTAATAAATTAAGTATGTCTAAGTGTTAGAAGCCTAGGAGAGTAGAGAATGACAAGTAATTGTGAAAGGCTTTGAAAAACGTGGGGATTTTCCCAGTGGAAGTGGATCCTAGTTGTGCAAGAAAACTATTCTGGGGGAAAATCTATGGCTACAATTTTCTTTCCCTAGGCCAGCTCTTCTACAGAAACTCTGTTTTTTGCTTCTCACTGTGCTATGTGGGGCTTAGTGTCTCTGTTGTTAGTATCATCCTCACTGATTGTTTTCTTGTAGGGATATTTTTATTCAGAACCTGTCCTGCTTTCCCCTCAGCAAGTCAGTCTGGGTCAAGATGAGAAGGTGCAAGAGGCAACATCCCCTTATACTTTCCCCCAAGAAATACCATGAGGGAAGAAGTTCCCCATCTCTCTCTGCCTTTCCCACCAACTCTCTGACCTGGTTCATAAAGTGGTCCATGACCACTTGGTTGGACAAAGATGTGGGTCATGCCACTGAGAGTGTGGCATTTCATTAGTGGCATTTGACCCGAGAGTCTGCAAAATTAAAGTAGGTCTCAGCTCCCTTAATCCTCTCCCTTAAGACATTTGACCCTTCCAGCAGCATTCTCTCTCTTTTCTGTACTTATTTTTGCCCATTGATCAATGGTTATGTGTCACTGATTTCTCATCATTAAATGCTGAAGGACACTACAACTCTGTCTTTTTCTCATTATCTTTCATTTGTACCATTTTGTTCTCTTCTATCCCTCTGCCACCTTCATTTTCTTTCTCTTCTCCTCCTGTGAGTTTCCTCTTTCCAAATGCTGCCTGACTTATCAGTGCAGTGTCTGCAGCCAACAATACTATTTGGATATCGTTTGTTCTTTACAGACACCTCCTCTCTGATCTCCAGACTGGTGTCCTTGTTGCCTTCTTCCCTGTTGTGCTTGGCAGACTACAGCAAAACTCCAGCTGGGAGCCTGATTTAAGTTTAACACCATGCTTATTCGTTATTCTTTCACTCTGGCTGCAACTCTAACATTGTACTCACTATTGCCATTTTTTTAATGTAGCTACTGTGAGCCAGAGAGATAGAAGTGGGGTGTTTCTACACAGTAATCCTATTATCTAGTGAAGTTTTATATGCCTAGCATGTTTTTGTTGAACAGCCTTTCTCTCATATCTTTCCTGGCTGTTCAGGAATGCTTCAGATCTCTTCTGTGCTTAATGTCTGCTGCGTGCTTACCCTGGGAATGGGGCTGCCAGAGGGCACAGAGAGACTGGAGATGTCCAGGTGCCTGACAAACTGAATTAAATTAAAATACAAAGGATGTATATGGAAATAGCATATAAATCACTCAGACCCTTATCAAAGCCTGCACCCCCATTGCAGTTAATTACAGAATTAAAAAAAAAAGATAGGTCTAACAAAGCAAGCTCTTGATTAAACCTAATCACACCTCTGCTCCTTGGTAAATGTGATGTACAGGAATTCTGAAATTTGCCTAACTGCATTTGGATTCACATGTGTCTTATTTCCCTCCACCCTTAGCTTGCTGCTACACGAGTTCTAAACCCAGAAAACTTATTCATAGGTGGGATGTGGCTACTGAGGGCATTCTGAAGCTAAGGAACAGGTAGAGGAACATGTGCCCCTCAAGTACATGAACATGCATTTGTATGTATAAGTATAAATAAATGTCCTCAAGTGTGCATGTCAATATATGTCTGTAGGGACTGAGTGAAACACAGGAAAATGGATGCCAGCATTAGTTTCAGACAGGTGAAGTTGAGGGCAATCAGATGATTATTTTTTTAATGGCAATTATTTTTTATTGTAATTATTTTGTTTATGTTTACAGACTGTCTCAGTATCTTTGCCACCTGTTGCTCCCAGACAGTGAGAGAAGTGGCCTACATCTTTTTCTGGCACAGAAATGACAAGTGAGAAATGACAAGTGAGAAATGACAGGTGAGGTAGAGGTCAGGAAGGTTGATAAGAAGGTGTCACAGATTCCAAATGACTTGTGGCTGTTGAAACACAGATCCTTATTTAGGAGATTAAATGAAAAAGCCTGCTGGGATCTGTAATGAGAGCTTTGCTTTTTCATCATCTGAAAGAGGCCATGAATGATTGATTTGAAATGATCCCAATATAAAGAATAAATTCATATTGGTATTGACATTACTGTTAGTAACACTGACACTGACAATAATAATAATAATAATAATAATAAGCAATATTATTATAGTAGTAAACTTATGACAAGAACTTTGTGTGTATATTACAGGAATTGATGCAGGAATTGTGCTTGTAAAAGGCCATGTGAGTATTTCAATGTCAACATGACTTTTTAAACTAATATGACCAGAAAGAGATACAGTAGGTAAAGTTGATAATTATACTAAATAGTACAGGACACTTTAAACAGAGACCTGTTTGAAAAATGTTTACAACAGTAAGCAATATTAACCCTCAACTCCATTTGTTTACAGTTACCTTAGGTGTAATGAATGCTGTGTAACAGCAATGATAAACTGCTCTTTAAAATGATCTGCCTGTAAACATGCAGTTAGGTTATGCCAAAGAAATAAACCTAACTTGTGTTTAAAATCTTGCTTTTGGTAAAATATATATTTTAGATGAAGTCTAGAAAATTTCTAATAGTACTTTTATTACCTTTTTGTGAGTATTGGTATAATCCAGTCACATTTTCCCTGTTTTTTTTTAATTTACAAAGGCCAGACAGTGGCATTGTTTTGTCAATTCTTCAGGACCTTTGAGGTTTAAAAATGATAATAAGAACAAAAAAAATTCCATAGGAATGTGCTCCTAACAAGAATTAGACTTAGTTAAAATAACTGTTGATATTGGTTTGACACACCTCATTAGAAGCCACATAAGTTTCTAGCAAGATAAAGAAACAATTTGGTACTTTAGCATGAGACTGCCCATTTTCTTGATTTGGATAATAAATTAACCATCAAAGTGATAAATTAACCATCTTCTATCTAAGCAGTAGCTCTCTGTTAACTCTTCCTTTAATAAAAGTGAATATTGTGTCAAGATAACAAGTACAGACTTCCTGAGATAGAGCAGAGTATATTCTTCAAATGTCTGAATACTTTAAACAAGGTCTGTGAGAAGCAAGATGGTCTACTCCTCACATTGTCATCTGCTCCATCCCAGTGAAAGAAAATTCTGTAAAATGGAAAATGAAGGGCTATTATAATGTAAAGGATAAAATGTGTTATAAAATATATTTTAAAAATACAGCAATAAGAAAAGCAGTCAACTTTATCATCAAAAAATTGCCTATTTTTCTACAATATATTTTATAGATCTCCTTTATACTTAAACTGACATAATATAGTATTAGTTATATTTATTTTTGTCATACAAAAAGTATAAATTTCTTTCTGTAGAGGACCAAAATAGGTATCTCAAAATCCAAGTCCTTTAAACAGTAATATGTACAGTAAATGCCATATTTCAGATCTTTTTCTATATTAATTTTCACTGAGTCAGGAGTCCAGGGAATTTTTGTCTCTGGAAAATAGAGCAGATGTTGTTTCACCCACACCTAGATATGTCAAGTTTAAAAAGAAGCAACTGGAAGGCAAAAAGTTTAAAGATTTAAATTCACATTAATACTAGGAAGAGGAAAGAACTATGCCTTTGTCTATTGCTTTGGAGCACACAGAAAATCTCCAGAGATGACTGAGATAAATTTCTGCAGGGAAAGTGTCATTTGTCACTGTTTATGACCTTTTCCCCCCTCTTTTTTGAAATCTCTCTGAAATATCCCATTAAAAATCATAAAGGGTTTGTTCCTCATGGTAGCAGACCAGTCTGCACTCAGCACAGCCCCACAGGACTCAGAAGAGCACCTTGAACCACATGGGGCTTTAGTCATTCATTTGCTATGAGCAGGCAAAATTGATGGTTTTGTTTTACAAAGAAAAATGGTTTTCTTGATGCATGCCATAAATATACCAGTGCTGGAACAGTGCAGTCCTCTTAGGAGCAGAAAATATTTGGCACATCTTAATTGCAAGAATGTGATATTTTTTGTTGAGAGATACAAATAGGACTTTGGCCTCAGTATCCCATTACAAGCAATAAAAACCACAGCTTTAAGCAGATCGATTTTTCTGTATCTTAAAATACAACCTTCTGACTGAAAGGTGGCTGCTTCTAGAGACCTGGAAACAAGCCTACCTAATTTTTATAACTGCCTGTATGTATATAAATGCTTCTGTTTTAATATGCTGCCCCAGGCCTTGGGGTTCATGTTCTGCTTATAGGCTAATTTTTCTACTTGCTGAATTGCAGAAACTTTTTGTGATTCACTTGGAGTGGGTAAATGATTTTGGAATAGGTTTTTGTTATGAGTAATGCTTTCAGTGCTGCGCTTAAGACAGCAGTCACATTGGGAATATAATTGCTTAACTCTTTAATTTTTTTTCCTTTTTCTGATAGCATAAATTTTCATAAAGTTTGAGTAACTTCAGGGAGCAATCAGGAAAAAAAAGCCCAAACCAAATCCCAATACCCTTTCTCTGGACTATGTGAAAAGTAAAATTCTTGAGAAACTTTAGGGCTATTTGTAATAGTGGGCTTTGAATGTGAATGCTATTTTTAAGCATTCTGCGTTTGTTTTGTAAAAATGTATTTTACTTAGATATAGGTAAAGAATAAGTTTTGAACTGTAAGTCTCCCCTTTTTGCAAGACCTTGAAGGGTGATCCGCCCCCATCAGTTTGCAGGAGATACCATCCTGAAAGGCAGTCCTGACTTCTTTCCAGTAAAGCATTGAAAAGGATGACAAAGAAATTCTTACAACTACAAGCAAGGCAAAAATGTAAAGGGATTCCCCCAGCTTGTTTCCATGTATACCCTTTGCATCCATGCCTTCAGGACTACCTGTAGGTTTAAATTCTTAGAAGCTTGAAACAAAACACTTCTTCATTTGGGCTGTTGAAGCTGACAGACTGACAAGTAGCCAACTTGTGTGGTGCCTCTGAATCCTTCACACACTGAACACATGGAGCTGCTGAGGAGGATGGATTGTTCTGCAGGATTTGTGGAGTTTTTGGTGGAAAATGCACACTCATTGAATTTAATGAATTTCTTTGGCTGTGGGTTTTGTTTTGTGTCATTTTTTTCCTTTGTTTTGTTTTGTTTGTGTTTTGGGGTTTTGTTTGGTTTTGTTTTTAATAATAAGTGTTTTTACTCTAAAGAAGAATGACCTGCTGGAAACAGCATATGGTCTTCTTTATATTAGACACAAGATGTGGCTTATTACCTCTGAAGATAAGGGATACACCATCAGCATTCTTTGGGAACATAAGTGAAAGTCTTCTATGATGGCAGGAGATAGAGTGCTGTAGTTTCTTTTTATCAAAACCCATCTGCCATCGCTTTTGAAGCATAGGGGTGTTCTTTTCTTGTGAGAACAGAGAACTGCCCCTTTGCATAACAAAACTAAACTTCCATGAGAAATGCATTCTTATACCTTTCTGATATTAGGTTTTCACCTTGGACAGAAATTATATATATATGTATAATATATAGAATTATATATATAATATATACAATTATATATATTATATATATATGTATAATATATAGAAATTATATATATACAGAAATTATAGATATATGTTTATATCTTTCTATCTATCTATATATGTATCTATATAGGTATATATTTATGCATAGACATATACATATGCGTACACAGATTTGAACTGTACCTTGGAATATCTTGAAACTAAAGGAAGCTGCAATGAAACATGTTGTTAAATCAGATTTCATTTCCTGTAGCTGTCTCCTTCTTCTGTTTGACCTTTAATGTCATCAACACAATGCTTGCCATGACTTAATGTATATCTGTGCCTCATTCACTGGTGTTTACAGAAAGATTTTCTTCCATGGCTTGGCCACACTTGTGGCAGACACCATTGGCTGAGACTCCTGCCAGTCCAGAATCTGGCTTTGATTTCTTTTTTCCAAAAAAACACTGGTCCGGGAGACTCCTCAGTCTGATGTACCATTTTCTTTGCAGTGCTCTGAAAGTCTCAGAACACATTCCTGTATCTCCCTGTCTGCCAGAGAAACCCACATTTCCATCTTTCTGAGACCCAGTAAGCTCACAATCACTTTTTCCCCTTTTTCCCTCATTGTGAAGAGGCATCAGTTGTGATCAGGCTGCTCTACCTGGGTCAGCATCCACTGCCAGCATGTGAGTGCCCAGCAGAGGCAGGTCCCCTCTCCTGGGAGTCTCCTTGGTTCTCTAGAAAGCTCCAGTCTGAGAACATTTTATCAGGTTTTAAAAAGTATGCTGGAGGTAGTTCTGATGACTTGAATCTCAATATAAAATGCTTATCAAGGGGCAGATTGCAAGTCGGATTACTTGTTGATTAATTAGTTTTCCTTAATTAAATTAATTAATTGCAATAGGAACAGCTGCTAGACTTCACAAGGGCTGGAGTTATTGTAGTACTGGAATAAATTGGAGTATTAACCCTTTGCTCTAGCACAGGACAGGGAGTATTTAAATGTGTCCTGTGAAAATGAAAATGTACTGCATGCAAGACACGCAGTTTCCAAAGAAGCAATTTTTGGAAATTCCCAGGAGCAGGATATGAAAAAAAGTTGAAACAAAATAAGAATGTAGCATTTAAAATTCCTTGCATTACTAAGGCAGCATTCTCCCGCCTCTGTAAAACAGTCTGCATCTCCCTGCTCACCCCACTTTTCCAGAAACAACCACTGGGCAAAATAAATCACAGAATTACCTATGTTGGAAATTACCTTGGAGATTGTCAAGTCCAGCCTATGACCTAACACCACCTCACCACCTAAACTATGGCACTGACTGCCAGGTCCAGTCTTTTTTAAACACCTCCAGTGACGGTGACTCCACCACCTCCCTGGGCAGCCCATCCCAATGCCCAATCACTCTTTCTGTGAAGAACTTCTTCCCAATGTCCAGTCTAATCTTCCCCTGGTACAGCTTGAGTCTGTGTCCTCTCATCCTGTCGCTGTTGCTTCAGAGAAGAGGGTGACCCACACCTGACTACAGCCACCTTTCAGGGAGTAGCCAACTTGTGTGGTGCCTCTGAGGTCTCCCCTGAGCCTCCTTTTTTCCCATTCTAAACACCCCCAGTTACCTCAGTTGTTCCTCACAGAGGTTGTGTTCCAAGCCCCTCACCAGCCTCATTGCTTCCTCTGGATGCACTCAAGTGTCTCAAGGTCCTTCCCAAACTGAGGGGCCAAAACTGAAGACAGCACTGAAGGTGCTGCCTCACCAGTGCTGAGTACAGAGGAAGAATGGCCTCCCTGCTCCTGGTGACCACACTGTTCCTGATCCAGGCCAGGTGCCATTGGCCTTCTTGGCCACCAGGGCATACTGCTGGCTCATGTTCAGTCAGCAGTTGACCAGCACCCCAGGTTCCTTTTGCTGTCCAGCCACTACCCAACCTCTAGTGCTGCATGGGGTTTTTGCAGCCAAAGTCTAGGACCCAGCATCTGGACTTGTTAAACCTCATACTGATAGATTCAGCCCATCAATCCAGCCTGTCCAGGTCTCTCTGCAGAGCCCTCCTACCCTCCAGCAGACTGACACTTGCTTCCAGCTTGGTGTCATCTGCAAATTTACTGATGTTGATCAACCAGATCATCAATAGAGGTATTAAACAGGACTGGGCCAAACACTGATCCCTGGGGGACACCACTAGTGACTGACTGCCAACTGGATGTGGCACCATTCATCACCTGGATGCTCTCTCCACCATGCCTCCATGTGGCTGTGGCTACTTTCTCTTGGATTCCTTATTCCAGCAGTCATCCGGGATGAGATAAAACACAGATTCCAGCCCCTTGCCTCTTTTCTCCTGGTGTCACAATACTTGTCAGTGCCTACCTTGCTCCTTATTCTTCTCTCACCTCCTCAGTCCCTGTCCCTCCAACTGCAAAGTGCTCAGGAAGCCTCCTCAAGTGCCCACACATGAACTCATACACCTTACTCCTGGTGCAGGAGCAAAGGAGGGATCATCTTTGGGTTCAGTTTGGCCTCTCTTCTGCAAGGACTCCCCCAGTGAATAGGGGTCTCTCACATGATTGGTTTCCCAAATCTCTCTTCTGTGTGGGTTCTCTGTTTCCGACAAAACCGTCTACATCAGAAAGGTTCGGTGTTCATCACCTCAGTATGGGGGTCTGCGATTTAGCAAGGACAGATTTTTGGATGGCTTTTCATCTCTCACAGGTCACTGGTCTGTGTTTCTCCTGCATGGACCCTTGTTTTTATTTCATCACAGATCTCTGACTTCGCCTGCTACCCAGGCAGGGGAGCCTGGCATATCCCTTATGTCTGAGACAGTTCCTGTGTTAAGCTTTTCTCACATTTCAAATATTTATACAGCATCTCTCAGGTGAATTTGTTCATGCAGTCTTGGGTAACATCTCCACCTCCTCTACAAGGGCTGTTTATGCAAAATTCCTCCTTGGGGAAAATCTCCCTATGCTGAGGAAATTCTGATCTCCCTCTGCAGGTTTTACTTCAGTTATAATATGGATTTGATCCATCTCCTGTGCAATGGCTGTCATGATCAGGGATGCCCTTGTGAATGCTTTTCATGCTCAACTGTTTTATCTGATTTCTCCTTGGAGAGCATCTTTGCTGCTCCTGAAAGCTGTATTCACTCTGACAGTCTTCCCAATACCATGCCCTGGGGAATTTTAATTTTCAATTGTCTTGGTAATCTGTGTATGTGTTTTAATTGCATGAAAATTTCCTCTTGTACATCCCAGTTCTTTTTGCTCAGTGTATGCACACAGTGAAGAACACAGATTTCCATCAAGTTCCAGTCAAAGGAACTGCAAGAAACATATGCATCCTGAAAATTTTCCTCCAGTCCCTGCACACCTACTCATCCAAATCCATGTAGGCTTCACTGATGCTCAAAATACTCCAGA
The DNA here is from genome assembly GCA_024362935.1 of Setophaga petechia. Classification (NCBI taxonomy): domain Eukaryota; kingdom Metazoa; phylum Chordata; class Aves; order Passeriformes; family Parulidae; genus Setophaga; species Setophaga petechia. The sequence goes on along the minus strand of JANCRA010000020.1, from coordinate 14,123,723 downwards.
AAAATCAGCAAATGAAATAAGAAGAAACAGGATGTACTTCCAGTTTCCAGTCTCAGGGAGAAAAAATGGCATGGTTACTGCTAGAAGTATTTATGATCATTGAAAAAAACAGTAGGAGGCTGAAGAAAATTGACTTTCTGCTGCAAGAGGAGTAACAGCCATAAGCAACCCAGAAATCCTTTCTTACCTCATCAGGGTATCACTTTCATGGTCCACAAATTCTGTATTCAGATTCTGGGGATCTAACGTTCCTAGTCAAATGTCACAACTAATTTATTCCCCCAATTTCACTTGTAATCCAGTGGCTCAGCAGCCAAACAGTGCAACTTGAGCTTGGTTTGCATTGAGGGACTGTTAATTTGCTGAGATCACTGGCATGGGGGCAGAGCTGATGAGGGACAGATTTCTTTGGGTTTCCGGAAGGAGAACAGGAGGTCTGAAAATACAGAAGCAGGGCTGGGTCCATTACCAGCAGTTATTCTGTAGTGCTGTTTATGCAGCCTGATCAGCTGTAAAATTTTGGGCAGTGGCTTTTTGAGTCTATTAACCTTTGGTATCTAAAACGAGAACTTGAGCTAAGTGTTTAAATGCCTTTGATGATCAATGGAGGAAACAGGCATAACTGGATCAAAAATAAAAGTCTGCACTGCAAATGTCCAAGGACTTTTGGATAAATCCCTCTTGCTGCTATTTTCACCTGTAGAGAGTCCATCCTTGGTTAGCAAGTAAAAAGCCCACCCTGGCTGTGAAATAGCCCATGTCTATTTATAATTGTATCTATTTTATAAAGACATCAGAGAATGAATGCTCTGTTCCCTGGACTTTTGGTGTAGCTGTTGTGCATGACTGGTCATATGACCAACTTTGAGTGATCACTCAAGCATTTAAAAGAACAGTTTATGGAAAATGAGATGCTCTGATGAAGAATACCCTGAGGACAGAGAGTTGACGTAAACTGAACAAGCAGCCCCGCTCAGTCTCACCAAGCTGTGCCAATCCCATTTAACCCCAGAGGGTTATTAAACTTGGGATAAGGAGAGCTGTGGCTGGGGGTTGTTAAACAAGGCTGATGCAAGGTGAAGGGTGGTGTCAGAACCGGGAATCCAGAACACAGTAGCAAGATTGTGTTAGAGAGACAGAGACAGATCCACTTCAGCCCTTCTTTCACTGTTTTGCCAAATGTAAACATTGGGCTGAAATTGTTCTTAGCTTCTCAGCTCTTCACTCTCTGCTATTTCTCACCCCCACTTTGCTCCCCTATCCTTCTCTTTCACTGGTTTATTTCTGTGGTACATAAAGATCACAGAGAGGCTGAACAGATGGAAATAATCTCAGTTTTTCTGGTCTGTTCAGTCCTTTTGTTGATTATAAACAGGCTTGAGGTTGTTTATATAATAAGGCTTGAGGAACCTGATAGACCACCCATCAAAGCCAGGTTTCTGTGTAATTCAGACAGACCCCTTCCTAGACCACCCTGCCCCTACCCAAGTCCTGCACTTGGTTGGGTGTCTCCCTTTGAGCTGCCTGACTCACTCCCCTTCAGTCCCTGCTGCTGGACACAGGCCTGGGCAGGAGTGACAGGAGTAATTTCTAAGGCACCTTCATTTGAGGTTGTCCCAGTTAGGGCAGACACCTTTGGTACATCTGCCAAAATTCAGCAGATAAGGAGAAAATAACACTGACTACCTTAAATGTCATGGGAGACAAACCCATAGGGCAATTTTTCAATAAATCTTTATTCTGACTTTTGTATTACCATCACTGAACCTGATGGGAAGTGCAGGCATTCTACTCAATTTGAAACCAGGCCACTGGATTTTAGTCTATAGACACAAGGGTTGGAGTATATACCTTTACATTCTTAGTAAATCTAAACCCTTTTGCATTCAAGGAAAGTGTTCTTGTTGACTTTTTTTTTAATGCAGTTGCAAAAAAACATACAGACATTAGAACCACAATATAGGAATATAAATATTTTCCCCAGAAAGATTTTTTTTAATTTGTTTTGACAAAATATATTAGTGTTTTATTGATATTTAATAAGTCTAAATTAAGCTCTTTACATAAAGCAAAGTTTCATGGAGCTCAAGTCACACTCTTTCTGTTTTAGGAGACTTAGCTTACTGGATGTCAGCTTCAGGCAAGTTCCTATTCCTCTTGAATTTTTTGCCCCTTTCTCTATATCTCCTCTTTAAGCAATTTGTCCTTTTTGTAGTCCTCCTGGTCCTTCATAGCCTGTAATGGAAAAGATTCTTTTTTCTATTTCCTACATTGATCATTAAAAGCACCTAAATATTTAGCTCAAGTATGTGTTTTGGATCCCAAAAATTAATACAGTTAATAAACCTGTTGACAACTTCCATGTTTCACCTTTTTCTGGGTAGCTTTACTTTGGCTATCCTCTCTCCCATCCATAGGTTCATAGGACACTTCCTCTGCAGGAGCTGAACCAGTGTGGTACCAAATCCCTCTCTGCACAGTTGCAAGTGCTTTCTCCTTTTCCCTTTTCTTCTTTGTGCTGTTTCACAGCCCTTCTCTACTCCTGACTTGGAAACTGATTACCTCTTAATGGCAAAAAGAAGAAAGAGAATGGATTAACTCAGTTAGTTGAAGTTTGATTCCTGTTAATTGTAGAGGGAAAAGCAGTGTTTGTTTTATTTGAAAAGGTAGTTCCAGGTTAAAAACTGTCCCTTGACAGCTGAAGGGAGTTCAGCTGACAGCAGCCTTCTGTATCAGTGCTTGTTGTCCAAGCCTCTGTGGTCAAAGAAAAGTGAGCAATTCTCCTAATCATGAAGGAAATATCTAAAACAGATGATGAAGGCCTCCAAGTTAAACTCATGTTAAAGTCTGGAGTTATGTGAGATTATATCACCTCAGCAGTTTTTAACTGTCGTACAGAGAGGTTGCATTCTAGAGGAAATTTTTAAAAGAATAACTTCAACAGCATTTCAGCAGGTACAAATTCATTCTTACTGGTTACCCTGTTGCTCAGTGTTTCAATTTCTCTTGGGCTAGACAAGCTGTTTTATTTTGCCTGAGGTAAATCTCTCTGGTGCCTGCTAGTACTGTCCTGTAATGCCACCTAGGAGATGCTGATGATTTTCCTCTCAGCACATTGAGTTTATTTCTTTCACCTCTGTCTGAACTTTGTCCAGACTGAATCAGAGTGCTGTCTGCTTTGTTTTTACCATCTATGGTTCCTACCAAAATGATATTTTGAGGCAAAGTTCACTCAAAATGTGACACTCAGAAGTTTTTATGGAAATTGTCAAAACCACTATGGAGCTGTTCCCTAGAGGACTCAGCCTAAATGCTCATGTTAGATTGGAGCCTTTCAGACAAGTGCTTTTCAGGCATAGTGCTGCTTGCTGAAAGGACATCAGGGTCTCCAGAGGAAAGGAAAAAACAGAACCAAATCGAGTCTGAGTGGAGTATGAAGGAGCCCCACTGATTTTATATGTTTTAAACAGGGTTTAGGTGAATACTGCTTGCAGAAATGGTGGAATAAAAGATTCTTCAGAATGGTGGAATAAAATCAAGGTGAACTCTAATCCTCCGACTGAGGTGGCAGTAGAAAATAACCTGGAACCTGGTACTGATGGCAGAGAAAAGCAAATACAGATGAATGTGGATTATCCTTTTGCCTTAAAATTTGAAGCTGTGTGTTTTGCACTTGCATCTTCTATTACTTGGAATTCCCTATAATTAATCTGCTCCCAAAAAAAAAACCCCAAAAAACCCCAACAACAAAACAACCTCCCCCTCCCCCCCCCCCTTCAAATAATCAGTATATTTTTGCTAGGCAAGAAGAGCATCTACAGGGAGCTACCAAAGTAGCACTTGTATTCCTGGCGAAGTTTGAAGCCAGCAAGAAATATATTTTCCAGCTCAGCCACTAAGTTGTTGAAGAAGCATGGGGAAATGGAGCTGCAGAGAGGTTAAGTAGGGATACAATACATTTGTAAAGCACTTGATAGGTGTCTAAATGCTACTAGCAGCTTGCTGCATGGCCTGTGGCTTAGGTGGCTTTCTCTTGCTTTCTGCCTGCCACCACCCTGTGAGAGGGCATCTTGTCTCTGCTCAGGGAGCAGCTGAATAGTCTCTTGCCTCCAGCTGGTTTTTTCTGCCTTGAGTGTTGAGACTGGAAAAGTAGAAAACTTTTGTGCCTTTTGGACAGGAGAGCTTATTTCTTGCCAGTACTTCATGAAATGTATCACCTGACTGGCCCAGTACAGTGATTTTCTCTAGAGGAGCAGGGGAAGTTGTTGAACTTAAAGCTGAACAGAGGGAGAAAGGTTTCTCAGATTCTGCAAGGGTCTGTCTGTGCACAGCTGTAATCATCTGTTTTTTAGAAGGGCTACTGTAATTTAGAGGGGTGAGATTGGAAAGTCACATTACAGTGTGGACCCAGTTATGGACAGACAATTCTGTCTGTCCATAATAATTTTATGTAATAATAAAATTTCAATAAATTTTACTTTACCTTGTCCCTGTGTCCCTCTTGAGTATGATCCTGCCCGGCTTGGATGAGCCAAAGACATTTGACATTTGGCTTGTTTCTCTCTTAGACACCCACAGAAAACTCTGAGCAAGCCCCAGAGCTGGCACACAGTGAGCACTGAAGGCCTATCCTCCTGTTTTTCAGGTAGGACTTTGGAAGAGTTTTTGTATTTGTCCAGACTGGCATATGTCTGGTGAGCTGCAGACACACCTTGAGCTGGATGAGTGTGTTCTGTGAGGACAGCAAAGCTAAAACTCACAGTCACCATCAGAGAGCCTCTGGGTACAAGTGAGAGCTGCTGGGCTTGAACCCCCCATCCTGAAAGCACAGGCTCAGCTGCATGCACAGACCATTTGCAGCAGAGAACAGCCACATCCCCAAAGCTTTGGATTTGTTACATATGCAAAGGGTTTATTCATAATTTCCTAGCAAATGTTTGCAGCACCTAGCTGTGAAGGAATACTGGCAGCACAAAGATCATGGCAGGGCCAGCACGCTGTGCCAGAGGAGCTGTCAGAGCTGAGCAGCCTTCCTTAGGCACGAGCCCTTCCCAGTTCCTAGAGGATATTGGCCAGAACACAGGGACTCCTGGATTAAGATGCAGATTCCAGCACAAATAATCTGCATATTTGTCCAAAAAAATATTTAGTTGAAGGAATGTGAACATAACTAATTAGAAGTGTGACAGCCTATTTTAGCTCATGCCCATCACCAGTATAATGAGGACTGATGCTACTCAAGTATCTAAATATCTCTGAGTTTTTGTTTCCTTTTAAAAAGCCTTTCTATATATTTATTTTTGGTGCTTTTGTTATCAAATTTTGTTTGCAGCTCTAGGTAAAAAAACTCTCTTTAAAGATTATCTGTTTACAAAATCACATACTGATATTTCTGTATTCTTAGAAGAAGGGTACTGCATATTTGTTCTACTTTATCAGCAGAATCATAAACCAGCAGCTGTTATTAAAGCTGAATAAATACACTGGCAGTGCTGCAGCTGGAAATCAGACTTTTATATGTCTGTATTCAGCTATTGGTTTTGTTGCTGAGACCTCAGCTGAATAGAAATCTTTATGAAAATTTCTATATGGAGAATTCTAGACTCAAGTTCACTGACACTTGATGACAGAATCCTCTAATGCCTCTAACTTTACAGAGACAGTCAGCAAACATTGCCTATCATCCCATGGAAATTGAGTGTGTACCTAATTTCATTGTTAATTACTGACACTAAATTAGGTGGGATATACGGAGGAGAGCCAAAATTCATTTATGTTAATTTTATCATCAGCTTTTTGTTCTTTTCTCCTGTCATTTAGAGATATCTTATCACACAGTACACCTTTTCCCATGAAGAAGAGGTAAGAAAAGAATTAATAAAGTATCATTTCTCTTTAGACCTTTACCTCCTCCTTTATCTCCTTTACCTTCAAGGATGCCACTGGCACCTGATTTTCTGCCCAGGTTAAGGTCTCTCTAATCTTTCTTAAAGGTTTCTGTAACAGCAGCTGTCCATTTATCCACTGATCTCTTGGAAACAGGCCTTTTAGGAATCTCCTTATTCATTCAGGCTATTCAAATAATTGCCTATACTAATAAATGGATTGTCTAGATTGTATTACATTGCAAGCTTGTGTCTTACATCCTTAGAAACAAATCTGCTCTGACAGGAGAGAAGTCAGGAGGTTATTTTTAACACATCTGAGCAATTGACTCCCCATGGTACTTAGAGGTTATATTTATTTATTTATCTTTCAAGCAGCCAGGCTGCATGTAAATGTTGAGAACTGGGAGTGCTTCTCCATTTATGCGTAGATACATATTCAGGTGATATGTCAGCTTCATCTCAAGATGATATTCAAATACATATTCCTTCCCTCTTTTTTTCTGAAGTTTATTTTGTAACAGAAAGGCCATTTCTCTGCACAAGTGGAACTACCTGCACAATAGTTTTTGAAAGATGTCTCTAATCTTCCACAGCCAAGGTACAAATATCAGTATAAGCACCAGTGTAATGGTGCTTATAATTTTGTATTGGCATGATATATTTCATTCTATTGTAGTGATTGTTATTATTTTTAAAACTTGAAGTATTTCAAAAGCCAAGTTGATTATTTTGTATTTTTCAGACTAATTCTCCCTCACATAATAATGACACTGAGTTTATCCCAGCTTGTATTCTGTAAAGGGTGTGGAAGTTTAGATCCTTGGGATTATCTAAAATTAACAGAATGGTGTTGTTTACTGTCTCCACAGACCCATATCACAGGTTTTTTGGATAGAAAAGAGAAGCCCAGAATTTATTCCTAAGTCCAAAACCAGGACAGCTGCTTTTACCTGGAGACTTCCTTATGTCTGCAAATATCATGTACTGGCATGAAATGTAGAACAAAGCATGGAAAGAGATATTTATTACAAAGGCTTTGCAAACCTTATAGGAAATAATAGAAGCAAATATAGGTAGGAAATGTGTATTACACATGTAAGTAGCTTTCCTCCAGCCATACTAGCTGTTGAAAGAATGTAAACATAATTTAGATCTTTAAGTCAGAGTTTTGGCTCACATGTGTTGGATAAATAAGCATTTCATTTAGATGGAAATACCATAATTTATACATAGGGTGTGCACATTCCTCTCTTCTCCTCAGAGCTGGTAAGATTATAATTTAGCTTTGACACTTTCAGATTTGACTTGCTTGACAATCAAACAAAAAGTATAATTTACCAGCTTCACACAGAACGAGAAAAATATGCAGAACCATTTAATTGTTTTAATCAGATAACATCGAGATATTATAATGCAAAATAAGTTTTCTAACTGTAACTTAATTGAATGGTAGTTTGCATATTTTACATAACTAAGCAAAGTGAATCACACAAAGCAAATATGATTTTAATCATATCTGAAACAATATGCTCTAACGCAAAAAGTAATGGAAAATTGAAATTATTCAAATTAATGATGTGGTTTATTTGAGATAAGGTTTTTTTTTTTAATTGACATATTCCTTTGTCCACTGGTTTTAGTCTAGTTAAGTTTTTTTGATGTAAATTTTGACCAGTGCTCCTTGAAAAAAAATCCCCACCCTGTTCTTAACTGGTGGAAAGAATTGCTGCAAAAGTCACATGACAAACATTCAATAATTTTCTTTGTAATCTTTTGTCATTGGAGGTATGTAAAGGGTAATTTAGGTAATCCAGCAGATGAAAAGCAATAATTATTTGAATTTTAAGCATACCACCTCCTGGTACCATGGAAGCCCTGGGCTCAGAGTTTCTGACTTCAGAACCTTTGGAAATTTGTGGAGATCTCTGGAATTCCAGGCTCCCCTGTCTTTGGTGGAAAATTCTTAGTCTGCCCGTATCTCCACAGGAATAACTTCCTGTATCTGTCTCATTTGAGATAGAGGAAAAAAAAATTAGATTATCACAATTCTGATTTGATTTCTCCACAAGATAGCTGTTCAGCAGGAAGTTTTGGTTTGATAGCCACTCAGCAGGAAGTTTCAAAACGTCTAAGTTATGTTCTTGTAAAGATCTTGAGAAGGGAGCTGCAGATGTTGGCTGTTACTGGGATCTGAACTATAGTGTTGCCAGACCTGAAGTTTTCCTTCGTTTCAGTTGCTTGGTTTAGGCTGTTCACAGTTGCAGAACAGCTGTCAGTAGGCAGGTGAGGTGATGAGTGAGCTGTGTGTTCAGTAATGCTGTGTCAGAACCCAGGACGTTCCTCTGGCTGCCCTGGAGGACTCGAGACCCTGGCAGGGGGCTCAGAGACCTTGGCATGGAGTCAATGACACCTGTGCCTTCGATTTTAACCCATGGAAACAATTACCAGCTTTGTGTGAGGAGTTACAAGCCACAAGAGTTTGAATAGAATGATAGTGAATTTATCACTGGGTGACAATGTAGAATTTTGAGGTTTTTAGAATGGGGCTCAACAGGCAAGATGGAGGAATCCGGGTGTGTCTCTTCTCCTCCTTCTTCTTGTCCTCCATCTTCTGCTGTAATGGATTTTTTTTTGGACTGGTTTAGAGTAGAGACTTTTGGATTGGTTTAGAGTAGAGACAGACTGTCTAACATAGGTGATAGGTATTGGAAATTTATTGTAAATAACGTACACGTAGTTTTTAGTACAAAAAGATAACACCGCCCTGAGGGCAGGCAGTGTGCCACCACCCGACCTGCTGGACAGACCTCGGCGGGTCAGAGAAAGAATATTATAGATAAGAACAAATGAACAGCCTTGAGAACCAGAGCCAAGGAATCCTGTCTTCTTCTTCGATCTTGGGGCTGGGAAAAAAGAGACTTTTTAACAGTTCTGCGTCATCTCGACACCAGAGACCTTGTCAGCGCTGGAAGTTCCTGGAGAGACCTCCCTGGGTGTGAGGGTGGGCAGGCTGGAGCTCTGCTGACTGCTGTGTCTGACAGCAGGCGGCTGCTTCAAAGCCAGGAAATGCAGAACATCTTTTGTTTCACTCAGAGTGCTCAACATCTCATTATCTCAAGATAATAGAATCCCAGCAGTAGCAAATTTGGCTGAGGCAGCCAGAAGTCTGTAGTAACTTTTCCTGAGAACTCCTGGAGGCTGAGTAAGCTCTGACAGATGAGCAAACATGATGTCTGTCTTCCATCAATGTAAAATCAGGCCACAGTTTAAATTTTGTTTTTGGCAATAAGCCGTAAACAGAAAATTACCATGACTTTAGGAAGATCTCAGATGCTGCCATATCATATATCATATTTTTCTAACAGTATCATAAAGAAACTAAGGAAATCTGAATTGGCTGAAACTACTGCAAACTGAAAGCAGAACTGCAGAGCATGCCTCATCAAGAGAAAGTTCCATCATTGTCATTCACTGTCACACCAGGGGACTGTGCAGAGAAAAGTACTTCAATGGAGTGAGGCTGTTCAGTATTTTCATGAATGACTTCAATGAAAATATAAGTGTACAGATTTCTTGCAGGTACAGAAATCACACTGAAGGATAGAATTAGAAATCCAAACCACCTTGATAAACTAGGGTAAAGTCTCACAAAATGTATGAGGAATACAATGAATATATTTGTGCTTTTATTCTAATCGATTCTTCTGAAACAAAAGTGCAGCCAGGACATTCCCACCCTGTGTGTACATACTAGAAATGGAGTTTTTGTTGTTTTCTCAAAACGAAATTGTTTGTTCCAGAGGGTTTGTGGTTTAGACCACTTATACATATCTGCACATTGCAGATCTTGTTGCTTCAAAGACACAAATTTGAATACTGTAAAAAATATTCTATTATGTTTTTAAGCTTTATTATCGTATCTCTTTCATGTTGCTAAAAACAGATTACTTTTGGGTGCAGTATAATCAATTTATTTATATTTTCTTTGAGAGCTGAGCTTGAAAACACTGGAAAATGCAATGAAATAGTTTCTAAATTTGTAACAAAAAAAGAAAGTCTATGCATTTGGTTGAATTGTTGTTTGATTTTGAACCCTTATTTAGCATCTCTGCCAAGACATGTATATTGAGAGTCAATGATAATTCCCAAAGGAAAGTTGATTTCTCAAGGTTGTCACAAACATTTGTATTTATGAAGGGAAAAGTGCAGAGACCAAAGTTTTCCATGGACCAAGAATTAAATCCATACCTTTAAAACTTTTGTGTGATAATATTGTCATCCTGTTCCATGTAAAAGGAGGATTAAGAATATTTGTTTTGGAAAATTGCCTCTGAGGATTTTATTTTTGTGAAAGCAAAGGCATTGCTGGGGTTGAATCAACATCCTATGCTGGTTGAACTGTGGAAGTAATGTTACATGAGTCATTCAAGATGAATTGCTGGGGTTTTAAAGAGGAACTCTTGGTTGTTATGATAAAGAAATTGGACTTGCGTCCATCACATTTTCAAAGTAGTTGATTACTTTATGTAGCTGTTAATGCTAATTGCATTCCAGGAGCTAATGTGACAGGCTGTTTGTTATCCTTGAAGGTATGAAGTGGAAAATTCATTATGTCAGCTGATAGCATTTTTCTGAAGTATTTGACAATTCCCAATTTGTCTTCATAATTCTGAAGCTGGTTTAGACAACATTTTATTTCTTAGTGGTTTGGCTTAACCTTTGGTGGCTAAAGCCACTTTAAGTGTTATGTGATGTACAGATAGAAAATTTTCACAGAGAACTTGCATTATTCAACTTTTTGTTGTGTTTCATAGTAAGTAAATTTTGTTTAGTTTGGCTCTATATTTTATAGAACTGGCAGCTCTGAAGCTCTGTAGGTAAAGATCCAGAATTTGTGGTTCTTTTCCCAAAATGGAAAATAAAGTTCCATAAAAGGATCAGGCAGATTCTATGATTTTCCTAAGTCCAGAAAGGCTTTTATGTAGAAAAATGCTTCATTTGTGAAGGCTTAAAATGACTAATCTGTTTGCCACAAACCTTGTACATTCTGTGGAATGAAACAGCAGCTCCAATTTCTCCCTCCTCTTCAAGGTTAACTTGCTAAATGTATATATGCATATATGGTTTAAAGTTACTCACAGCATGTCTTAGCAGGATTGACTTGGAGATTGGCTTTTCTTAGCACATGGGAATTTTTATTGGCCTGAGCTCCAGATGCTGAGTGCTCTGCACTTCTGGGTGTAGGGCAAATGTGCCAGACACAGGAGAGAGAGACAGCAACATCATGTTAGTCATGCCAATTTGAATAATGTTTGTGACTCTGCAAAGTAATGCTAGGGAGTAATCAGTATGTGAAAAAGCTAAGGTAGTCAATGAAAGGGAATGGAATCCAAGAGAACTGACTTTTCTAGTTCTCTAAATATGAGAGGTATTCAGATTCTTAATAAGGAGATTAAAAGGCTTGTGGGAAATAAACATCATTCTGAAGCCTGGATGCATTTCTCCTTATCAACCAATGTGATTTTGATAGTGAAGTTTCAAAGCCCACTGATGACAGAGGTACATGACTCTGCACTCCAGATCATCTGAAACACATGATGGAAAAAAGGAAATGTAATTGAAGAATAAATTTCCACAAAGATGCTATTTGCATCTGCAGAAAATTGTTTATTTTTCTTATTTATTCAATATAATATGTGTATGTGTATACATATTTATATAAAACCTCCTCATTGTAAAATACTTCTTTATTAAAATAACTTGTAATTCATAACACATTATTGACCTCATAGGTCTAAACAACCATAGTAGTGAAGTTCAGCTAGAAAATAAAAATACATGTAATTTAATTGATCTAAAACAACTTAAGTGGCCTAAGACCACAGTGTTTGCTGCAACATGTGCCATTATCATTCTCGTGTTAATCCATTAAAGTGTGAACCAGTAGGTTCACTTCTGCAACTGTACAAACATTTCTTTTGCCTGAAAAACCAATGGTTTATTTGCTTTGGTGCACATGTAAAGTATTTTATCTTCCCCCAAAATCTAATAGCAGCACATTTCATTGTCTGGGGAGGATAATCCTGTGCTCCTAGCAGCCTTCCATGCTGTCCAGCAGGTGTAGTGGGAAATGTCAATGTCAGGAAGGAACCTTTACTTGTGTTACATACCCTTAAAGCATTATAATGTCTAAAAAGTACCCTTCATACACCAAGTCTAAGCAGACTGACAAAGAACAAGGTGAAACAGTCTTACAATGCAGACACTTCAAGTGCTCCTGAAATGCTTTGGGCTAATGAATGCATGGAAAACTCTTCACATTGACTCTCTGAAATCAAGCCTTTAAAATATCTGTACCAAAATTAAAGCTGGTGTGTTGGTACTTTCAATCATGAATGGTGAACTGTGAAAATGCCTGGTAGGAAGATCACACTGTATCTTACCAATTAAAAAGTAAAAGCTCCAGAAGCCAAGGATTTGCAGTGTAAAGCTAAGGGATTTGCCATGGTTTGGTGTACTGCAAAGGGAGTTGATGTGCAGTGCCTCTTATTGTTTAGATGGGAAACTGTTCCAACAAGCGTGTTATGAGAACTGTTGGAGAAAGGATTGCACATCCAGCTGCTACTGCTTTTTTAGGTATTAATTTGCCATGCATAATTTCGTATTATTTCATGTCATGACATATTCTATTAAGCTATTTTAGGACATAGGTTGTGACTGCAGCTGGCACCATATGTCACATTTTATCACATCAAGTGGCACCATAAGGTAAATGCTTGGTTTGAGCTTCTAATTTTTTTCACAAATTGAACAGTTAGTACCATTCAGGTGCATGAAGTGTACAGGGTAAAAAATGAACAAACCACCCTGTGCCTTTTAGAAGGGTAGAAAACTCAAGAGCCTTTGAGGGTCCTATACCCCCAGGGCTATATCTCAGCACTGTCACCAAATCCATGTGGAACTCTTGGCTTTGTCTTGGTATGAGTGTAAATCTGCCTCTCTCCCAGGCTCAAGTCTGTTTTCCTTTTCCTAGGAGCCCTCTTGCTTTGGAGAAGGAAAGACAGATGTGTTTTGGGCTTTGGAGGCTGCAGACTCAGTATGGTCCCTTCCTTTGCCCCACTGCTGGGCATTACAACACATTTGGATGGGCTCAGTGGTTTGTGGCACCCATGGCTGGACACTTGAGCTTGCTCACAAACCTGGGGCCTAAGGAGACAGCCATCCCTCGCCCAGTTCCCAGTGAATTCCCAGGGAAGTGTGAATGCGTGAACTTGGGCTGAAACTCTTTGATATCAGAGTGTAATATTAGATTTTGTCCAGACTGATTTTAGACTGGAGCAAACCTTTGAGAAGGCTTCAGCTCTCAGTGTTTACTGAAAACACCAATTTGAGAAATGCTGCACCAGGACTGAGGCTGAGGTTTCTCACCTGTCCATGATAAAGTCAGAGGTGCTGTCTCCTGCCCTTTCCCTTTCTGCAGTCCTGAAGTGTCAGACTTGGCTGAAACAAGGACCACCAGACTGCTGTCCTGGCTGATTGGTTTCTCTTCATGATAACAGCTGAAGGAGAGACAGCCCCTGAGCAAGTGGTTTGCCTTATTAATTCTTTGATGAAACATGCACTGGATTTCAGCTGCAGTTAAATTCTTCGAGCAAGACTCCTTAACTGATGGACTTTAAAGCACATGTCTCCGTGCAGATCTCTGGAAATCAGGTACCAGGTGTGTTACTGTCCTGGTTTCAGCTATAGTAGAGTTAATTTCTTCTCAGTATCTGTTACAGGGCTATGTTTTGGGTTCAGAATGAGAATGGGGTTGATAATGCACTGGATATTGGGTTTTGCTAAGTTTTGTTTATCTTAAGCCAAGGACCTTTTTTCCTTGGCTCATTCTCTGCCAGTAAGGAAGTGTGCAAGAGAAATTGGAGGGAGCATAGCTGGGACAGGTGACCCATACTGACTAAAGGGATATTCCACACTGAAGAACATAGTGCTTCAGTGAACATAGTATATAAAATAAACATAGAACATAGTATATAAAATGGAGGAGTTACCTGGAAGGGGGATCTATCTGGGCTTGGGAAAGTTTGGTTTGTCTGGTCTGGCATTGATCAGTGGACAGTGAGCAATTGTATTGTGCATTGCTTGTTTTTCCCTTTTTAAAATTATTATTTACCATTATTACTCTATTCTAATTTATTTTCAATTATTAATCTGTTCTTATTTCAACCTACAAGTTTTAATTTGATTCTTATCCTCATTCCACTGGGGTGGGGGTGGAGAGAAGGGGGGACTGAGTGAGTGGCTGTGTGGTGCTTAATTTCCAGCTGGGTTTAAACCACAACAGTCACTGACTACGTCATCCATGCTGTTTGTGAGACTTTTTGCTCACAGATGATGATGTGGATCTGCCAATGGATCCCCAGACACCAGTAAAAGACTTCTTGTTTCTGAGCTGCTACCAGTCATAACTCTCAGCACTGACATTTTAATTCCCATGTATTTAGGGGCTATGAATAAATATAGACTGGAAATTAGAAGCAATGGGGGCCTGTAACTGCCTTCCTGAAGGAATGATGGGAGCAAGTTAATTACTTTTTAGATAGAACAGAGCAGGAAAAGGACTGGGTAGTATGGGTGCCTGTGATGTTTTTGGGTTTTATCACTATGATCAATGCATTTCCTTCCATTACTGCATTTTCTGTTTAGAGAAGAAAACAGATGCTCTTCTGCTCTGTTTGCAGACTGTTAGTGCTTGTGAGTGTCCAGTGAGATTCTGAGTCTTTGAATGGTAACCTTCTTCCACCTTTAGCTCTTATCTAAGTGTGCTGATGCTTCATATTTAAATCAATTAATCTGTCCAGTTAGGCTCAGATGCCACTTCCATTCATATTGGCTAAGTCCCTCTCAAGAGCTAATGGTCCACTAATGCAGTCCTACAATTCCCTCTGTGAGTCCAGAAAGACAGACAAGTTCCCAAGCCATCCTCAGTGAAAGATCAAAATAGCTCAGCATAATATAGTATCAAGAACCACAGGAGATGTCTGAAGGCTTAAAAGATAACATGCATAAGCAGAGTACCAGAGAAGACCCATTAAATGGATTGTGACTTTGTAGTGTGATTAAAATCAGTTGGACAAGGGTAATCCATCTGTGCTGATGCAAGAAAACTATTCCTGTGAGTTAATGGTGTGTTAAAGAACATGCAGAATTTTTGTCTTCTAAGAACACAGGAACATTTCGTTTAGACTAAAGGGCTGTCTAGTCCTGTACTCTGCCTTTGACTGCAACCAGCAGGCTGTGCAGGACAAGGATACAGAGGGGCCTAGGGGTAAAAATGATATTTTTTATCACAGGAACTGTGCACATCTCTGATGAGGAAATATCTCTTGGCAAGCCAAAGAGAGCGACAGCTGACTTATAGAAACGAAACAGAGACTTTATTCGAGCTAATGGAAAATGTAGATTTCCATGGGGCTAGGATTTCAAAACGAATTTTCAACCTTTGAATTTTTCACAGCAGACATGTCTGTTTTTATTAGATCTCTCAGAATCAAAAGCTACTTATTTTTGTCCCTCTGGGCTCTGCTCTCCTATTAAGAAAATCACCAGTGTCACAACTCCAAATGTATATAAAAACCAGCCTGTTTTCTTGCAGTCTAAGACTGAAAGCGTCCAGTTAGTGGTGAACTGATTCTGTATCTCTGAGACAAGTATTGAAATATAGTTTCATATGTATGCACTTAAACTTGAAGACAGCAAGGGTTCAATGATTCCTGCATGTACAGGAATGCCCAAATGCTGGGGGGTTATGTGAACTCTGTGTCTCTGGTGGGCATGGACCATTCTTGTGACACCAGGAGGAGGTAGTGAGACTGCAAGAAAATCCCAGTCTACTGCAGCAACTAGTATGGAAACAAGGAAGACAGTGTGGTAATCAATCAGGCTCAGCTTCTGCTGTTTTAATTCTTTTTCACAGGGGGTATCAAGTCTGGAAATCCTACCAGGTGTTTCAAGGCACAACTTGTGACAAGACTGAAAAACAATCATTCTGCCTTGCTTTATTGTTTGTTTTTGCCCTGGCAGCTGTGCCAAACCTAGCTCCAGAGAGTCAATTTGCTTGGACAAGCCTCCTACCCTTTTCAGGATTCAGACACTGAATAGTTTCCACAACTTTTCTACCAATGATTCAGGTGCTTTGTTTAAAGTAAGCAAAGTTAAATTCAATGGCATCAAGAACTGCTTTTCTTATAATCCTTGTTCCTATAAATCTTATAATTCTGCCTGGCTGAACATTTGGAATAAAGTTAGTGCCTTCAATTTTCTTCTGAAATGGGTGCTTACATACACCACTGAGCTCTAGATCAGAGTAGGTCTATTGGCCTGATTTTGCTGTATTTGAGACACACATTTAGGGTTAAAATATGCATCAGTCTTCACATATTCTCTGCAGTTGAGTGGTAATGGGATGCATTCCCAGTGCATGGGACAGCTTATTTAATGTACGTTAATATTATGAGCTTTTACTGTGCTGCACCAAAGGGTGAAACAGGCAGTAAAAGCAAAAGTTACTGGTAAGGATGAAAAATATAAGATCACATCTAAGAGTTGATATATCTAACTCAAATGGCAAAAGAAAGGATTTTGTAGCTTTGCAGTGGAACACACTGATATGAAGGAACCAAAAAAAGAATGTTCTATAATGCTTATTAGCATCTTCATGCCCAATACCCCTAAGGTCAATATTGCAGCAGTCTGAAATATGAAAAAAGACAGTTTCTTTTTACACCATTGAGTACAAACTTTGTCTTTTATCATCTATTTGTCAAAACCAAATTAGCTGCTCATGTGAAAATGAGTGATTCAGAAGCAAGTCCTAGTTTTTTTTGCTGTTTCTCTAGTTAGATTAAAGGCACTTTAGCCAATAAGAGGACAAGGCAGTTCTTTAACCTATCTGTGAAAGAGATCTTTGCATGTATTTTTTCCTTTGGGCATATCAGAATTATTGGTGATTGGTGAAGATCATGCTTTCAGGCAATGCCTTTAATGAAGTTGCCTATCAGAGAGATCCTAAACTCTCTGAAAGGAAGAAGTGGAGAATAGCTCATTACAGGCTATTGAATGAATGTTCTTGGAAAAGGATTTTCCAGCACAAAGGCAGTTGCAGAGCTCTCACTGTCACTTCCAGAGTTTTTGTAGCCTTATCACACTGTCCTGTGTCCTGTCACTGTGTCCTGGTTCCAGCAATGACAGGGTTGATTTTTGCAGTAGCAAAGGGAGCATGGCTAGGACCTGAAAGTCGCTCTACACCGTCTCACTGTCAGGGGTAGGGGAAGGGAGTCTATTCCAAGGAAAAGGGGTTCTTTCCTGTCAAGTAAATGTGTTGGAGGAAGCAGTTGGGTAACCCTAATTCTGACCATTTGCATGTGAATCCCTTTCCTCTCTCTTGTACATTTTTAAAAATTAATATTGTTGTTGGTACTGTTCATTTTTTTATCTTGTTGCTGACTCCTGTAAACTGTTATTTTCTTAATTGGTGATCTTGGCCTATTGTACCTCCAGTTCTCCCCTCCAGCCACCTGCAGGGGATGGGGCAGTGGGGAGTGAGCAGTGTATGCTTTTAGTGAGAGCACTAAACTGGAGAATACCATTTTCTAAACCATGACACACCAGCATAACAAGAAACAAGCTTGGGGTTCCTCTAAACTGGAATACGTAATTGATTCTTGTCAATTATTTCCTGTTGGTGTAGGCTGAGAAATTGGTTTTCCACTATTCATTAAACAGTAAAACACCCAAAAATACATCTTAAAGAATAAAAAGATGAATGCCTTGTTTTAGAATAAAGGCCTTTTACCTTGTTGTGTCTTCTATGCCTTCCATAAATAAATGTTAATTGTTAATACAAATAATAGGCAACACTGTTTTCTAATCTGAAATTGAACTGTTTGATGCACTCTCAGTAATTCTGAAAGCAGAGTGTATTTCTGAATAAAGAGCATGACACTAGCCTTACATATTCAGAATTCAGATCCTAGAATTGC
Source organism: Setophaga petechia (assembly GCA_024362935.1). Classification (NCBI taxonomy): domain Eukaryota; kingdom Metazoa; phylum Chordata; class Aves; order Passeriformes; family Parulidae; genus Setophaga; species Setophaga petechia. The sequence goes on along the minus strand of JANCRA010000020.1, from coordinate 14,105,794 downwards.
TTAAACCCACACTTTGGACCCTGAGAGAGATGTTGAAATACTTGGATGCCCAGTATGTCCCCCAAAGTGGGAGGCCTGTCAGATGGAGTTTCAAAAATGCAGTATGGAAACAAATGGATGTATTTTGGGGGCCAGAAATGCTCTAGGTGAAATGCACAGGAGATGCCTCTAGTTTGAAGAAGTCTAAGGAGCTGAATTTTATACTTTGAAGTCTAAGGTCTCCTATAACCATTGGTTAAGACTTATGGAGAGTCTTGGGCTGTATGCAGCCCCTGGATAGTCATTTACCCATAGAACTCTGCCTTCGGTGGGAATTTCATGCTTGCTACTAAGGAAAGACTTAGACTTGTTATGCAATATGTCTTCTGACATTTTAGGCACTTCTTCCCTGTCTGAGTAAAGGGATTCATGCATCAGAGAGCAATCCCAGCCCTGGTGTGGCCCAGTGGCCACTGCCTGCCAAGTTCCTTCACTGATCACCAGAGAGCAATCCACTTCCATGGAGTAGGTAGATTAAATTTTCCAAAATAAAACCTTACAGAGTCAGATGTGAGTAGAAATGAAGCACATTTATTATTGATGCCTTTTGTTAAACATTTATGGGGAGCCATAACTCTGCGTGGTATTTTAAGTATAGTATTTAGAGATTTATTTCCCTTTCTCCTCTTGGATTACTAAAGCTGATGTACTTTCATAGGCTTTGAGTTAGGTCCACGCCAGCAACAATTGTATTTCTTCAGAGAAAGCTTTGGGGTGTGCTTCAACTGGACATTTGGCTCTTTTTGTAATATCATGTGTTGTCTGATGAGAGCTAATGAGCTTCTGGATACTGCAGTTATTTCCTCCTGGGCTAGGTCAAGGCTTTCTAAAGATACAGTTCCCCACATCTCCTTTTCCAAACAAACTTGTCAATAATACCAAGTAACAAAATCCCAGTGCAGTGAAGAGTTTCAAATCTATGTATGCAATCTCTTTTTTTGCACTACCCATGAATTTATAAGTCCAGTACAGTCACAGGAATCACAGTCTCTGGAGTCTGGGAGACAATCAGCTATCTGGACACAGATGTCTGCTGTAGGATGAGCTGCACTTGAGTCTCCGGTTGCCTTGACTATGTTGCCATGGACTGAAATGGAGCTCAGACACCCAGTTCATATTTAGAAAACACATGCTCTGGACTAAATCCCTCCAAAGTGTTCAGTGTTACCTTTCAGTGCTGGTTTCAGTTCCCCATACACAGGTGCCAAGTGCCATTTCAAATGCCCCTGGGGATACCAACTGGCCTAGGGGCCACTTCAGAGAGGTGATGGACTCTCAGAGGTCCTATTGCATATCACCCAGCCTTTGGTTTTGTGTCACTCAGAACCTGCACTTGAATGCCTGACTTCTGCTGTTAAATCCCATATTAATTATGTTGCTCTAGGAAAATAGCTCCTTGAGAGAGATGCTCTTCAGTCACTCAATACAGAAAATGTGTACACTATATTTACAACATCTTCATAATAAATACTTTATTACTGATTTTCTACAGTTTTTCTTCTGGCTTATTTTTAATAATGTATTTACTTTGAATGCATTCCTGCCTTTCATGTGTTTGTGTGTTTTCCTCTGCTTTATCTACATTACAATTATTTTTTTGTAACTAATAACAAACATATACTTCCAAAATTATCCATAAGCTGCCTTTATTTTATTTTTTAATAACTATTTATTTTTGAAATGTGTTTGGCTTTTGTGCCAATGTTATTATAGTTGTTTACGTAGCACCACAATGCTTTTCATTCCACTAATAACTGTTCTCCTGAAAGATGAGCTAATTTTGCATAACCGAGTGCGCAATTACAGTCTCTTTTCAAAAATTGTGAAAATCCCTTCACTTTCAAATAATGAATTAGATGATGTTGATTACATTTTATGCATAAAATTGAGCTGAATTATATGCATTTATTCCTTCAGGGCATCAGAATGGACAGAAAGCTCTTGCAGTTATTCAGCAATGTAAGCTAACCTTAGAGCTCGTTTCAGTCCTTGTATGGAAATGCTTGAAGGGTTATTGTGTAAAGATAATAAGGTAATTTTTTTAAACCTGATTTTTATCCAGTTTCTCACGATCTGAATTAATTTCATGGATACCCTCAAGATCTGTAAATTAGCCTGCTTGTTATGATTTTCAAATATTCAATTATCTTCTCTATATCTAAATAATAATTAAGGTGAATGATGCAAATTTTCTTGATGGGCAAGTATGGGTTGTGCTATTTTTGTTAACACATTAAACAAGCCACAGCCACCATGATGATCAGATTTATGCCCTGCCTGTTGATTCACTCAATCTAAAGCTGATACAGAAGTTGCTGTCTTTTCATGGGACCTGAGACATTTTGAAGGACGCAAGAGCTGACAGATTGCCTGGTCCATAGATGTGACATTATTAACTTCAGTCACAAGGGGTTTAATCCCCAAATGCAGGAGGCAGAATAACCTTGTGTTTTGTGAATTTTTCTCTGCTTACATGAGTGGAGAGGAGGTGCTGGAGTCATACTCAGCTTTGTTACAATGCCACTGACTATGAAAGTCTGAATCTGGAGTTCTTCCTCAAAGTTCATGTAATTTTTTTCAGAAACTTCTCTCTTACATTGACTTCAAATTCATTTCCTTTAAAAAAACCTCCAAGTTGAATAGAAGATATCTCATAATTAAAAACATTGCTACTTCTTTAATGATCTAATTAGTTTTACCTGCCAGGGTCAGCTTCATTGATTTCAATTAAAAAGAAAACGAAAAGACCTGCCAAGTGACCTACTTTTTAATATATTCAGTAAGATCAAGGTTGGAGAAGCAAAATGTTTTAATGAACACAATCTTTTTAATGAACACAATCTGTGTTTGCTGAAAGCAAAACTATTACTGATTTCTTATTGATCTGAAAAAGGAAGGTACAAACTAGGTTAGAGGATAATTCATGTTTTTTTCATTAAAAATCAATGAAAACAAGACTGACCTGCTTTATTCCCCTTGTGTTTACACTTGAAACAGATTTGATCATTAGGGGAACAGTAATGGTCTAATTATTTAGACCATTCTTAATTCAAATTGTAGAAGTGGATGGAGTCGCCTAACTATAAATAACAAAATGCTTTTACATAATAGTATCTGGGGAAATGGTGTGCTGGGAGCCAGATTATGGCCACCGAACAGCATTATTAATTTATGTCATGACTTCAGAAGTACAGTGTAACATTAGGTTGGACAGGAACATCAGAGTTAAGAAGAAAAAAAGCTTTCAGATCAGACTTTAGTAATAAGAGTAAGTAATGAGTCTCTCCTCTCTTTGAAGTGGGATAATGTTGTGTTGTGTACATTACAGCTTGTAAACTGCTTGTCTAAAGGGCCATCTCCAAGCCTGTAAAACAAATAACACACATTGTTTAGCCAGATATTGCATTGTGGAATATTATGGTGATGGCTATGTCTCTGCAGTTAAATTAGAGTGCCAAAAGGAGTGACCCTGAGCATTGGACCCCAGCTCTGCTTTGGACCTCTCCAGCTGGCCCTTTCTAAGACCAAATTTATGTAGGTCTTGGCAGTGTGGTTCTGAGCTCGCCACTCCACTTGGTCTTGGTGCCAGGGGTTGCTTCTCTACCTTTTTTTAAGCTGCCAGTAGGAACAGAGCCAGTTCAACTTCCTTGCAGCCCAGTCCCAGTGACCCTTTGTCAAATATACCATGTTCCTGTTGCATTGTGACAGCAGTGTCAGTAAAGTTCTGGCAGTGACAGCTTTTGTAAATAGGGAACTTTCAGGCTAGCCTTATAGACTTGTTAGGGAGATCAGTTCAGCTTTTGCTAGGATCAGTCTGACCTTTCTGGCTTTTTTGACCTAGAGGCTGTTTGGCTCAGTGATCTCAGTGCAATTGTGTACATTAGAGAAATGCATGTTACTCTTTTCTAGCCTTTAAATGCATTGTTTTCTATTTTCACCTTGAGCTTTTGTGCAGAAGTCTCCTAGCACAGCACTACCATTAGTCTTAGCAAGGAGACTTGTCTTGTCCTACACTGAAGGGCTCTGAAGGGCTGAGGGACATGGCCCACTATTCTATTCCTTCCTGAAGCACAGAATTTTTCTAATGCATGCCTGAAGCCTAAAACAAATTTAAACCAATAATGACTCCAGCCTTCTTCTTTAGGCAATCAATCATGCTTTGAATGACTGTTGTGCAGGTGAAATCTAATCTATTTTTACTGATTTGTGCTATCACGTTTTCCACCATTTGTATCCACAGGTGGAAAATAGCCTTTTTAGGCTTTATATGCCTCTTTACATGACCCTAATGCTTTTAAACATTTTGGTAAATAAGAATTACCTATGCTCATTTCAGTTCAGTAGCATAATCCCCAAGTAATCTTGTAACAAAAATATTTCTTCATATAACTTCTTCAGAACCCTATTCAGTCAATAATTTGATTAAAAAGCCTTCACACCTTTTTTGTAACATTGCCACAGCCAGGATTAGACTAACAACTTGATAATTATAAAGCTAAGGTGTTTGGGTCATATATCATTGGACCAGTTTAATAAGCTCAACTTTGGAGAAGTAGAACAAAGTGGTTAATAAAAGAGAATTTTCTTGTTCTATAATGAATTTTTACACCAAAATTCAAGCAACAAACCATTTCAATTCTCATTATTACTGTTATTATTACAAGTTCCATGAACATCTTACGTACCTGACTGCCATACCAGATATAAAATAGGGTAGGAGGATGTCCTGCTCCATTTTGAAACATGGCATGTATTTGGGTTACTTTCTTAGCAGATTTTTGGGAAACCAGTGCATCTTTCACATAGATTCAAGTATTGTTTAAAATCCTCAACATCTTTGTTACCTAGCCCTGTGCTTGGCCAGATTAGGTTTTGATTTGCACTTTGGTTTTTACCTCCCTTTAGTTTTGAGTGGTTTTTTAGGCAAGATGAAGTTCAAGCAGTTTAAGTTTCATTGATTAAATTAATGCAGATTTATTTTTGTAAACAAATTTGCCCAAGAACCAGACTCACCCAAGGCTTTTGATAGTCTCAAGGAATTCCGTCTATGAGCATTTCTATCTATTTTTGGAGGAATAAATTCAGATGAAGGCCTTGCAGCACCACATGCATCAGGGCTTAGATGTGTTTTCCTCTGCTAATGTTTGGCAGGCATGTGAATATCTTGGTTTGAAAGACAGGTGTCTGCTTAAGGAAGGCAGGAGCCTCCCCTGAAATAGAAAATGTAAACCCCCTCCCTCCAAATTATTGTAATTTTGAAATGAAAAGGCTCTCAGGAAAAGATATGGGAATAGGAATAACAGTTCGTTAATAGGAAAACTAAAAATACAAATGTAATAGTACAAACCAAAAAATCCTACTGACAGGGTCAGAGTATGACCTGACACTCTGTTGGTCAGGGTGTTGGCAGCAGTCCCATTAAGTGGTGGCTGCAGTCCTCCTGCAGTGCCAGCTGTGGTTCTGTTGGAGCAGGGATCCTGTAGAAGGGTGGAGCTTTCCTCTCAAAGGCCAGTGGTGGTGTAGATGGGCCTGGTCTTCCTCTGGGAATCCAGTGGAGAAGGCAGCTACCCCTCAGTGAATTCAGTGGGAAAAGACTGCCTGGAGTCTCCAAATCTCAGATTGTATCCAGGTAGGAATGCTTGGCCCCTCCCTCTAGGTGGAGCATCTCCCAATGGGATGATGTAATTTTATCAGTCAGGCAGTGAGACTCAATGGCCCATTAACAGCAGATGTCTCCCTGGAGGGAGGATGGGTTGTGGAAGAGATAAGAAAAACTGCCCAATTAACAGAAGATAACTGCCCCACAGATAGGAATAGAATACATACATCCATTTACAATCTAAGACAGTGAGTTAACAGGAAAAATGCCATGTGTACTCCTCGACAGGGGGAATGCACTATAGCAGGTGTAGCTGAAAGGCAAGATTTAAGGTTAGTGTACTTTTCTAAGCATGAATGTGGGCCTAAATTTTCTTTTTCTTAAGCTTTTTTTTTGCCTTTTTTTTTTTTTCTTTATTGTTGTTGTTTCTTTTTTAAAATTTTGCTCTTTCGGACCTTTTCTTCCCCCCTTGCACTGCCTTTCCATTATTCTTTCTTGAGATATGAGAAAACTTCAAAACTACATCCCACTCTAATTGTATCTCTAACACTGCCCCAGTAGACATAATTCACCTTTTGTGCCTGGGGAGGTGGATTGAGTTTAAAATGTCTGAAGTGTAGTCTGAAGTCTATGTTGCAGCCTATTGGAGAGGTATTTTTTCAGTAAGAAATTGAGGATGTGTCTGGCATGATTTGGGGTAGTGCATAATGTGGAGTGGAGGTGTTTGAAGGTGAAGAGCTCATTGAGGAGTTGAAGGAATGTGGAGGAGCCCACACAGGAGGACTGTAAGAAGGCTGAGTAGTGCCAGAGATAAGGGGTCTCTAATACCTTCATGTCCTCCCTTTGGTTTCCCAAACTGTGTGCCTTCCTTCTTATCTTCCCTCTCCTTCCCACTGCTGCAGACTTCTTGAACACTCAGTCCCTCACAGTACACATTTCACAGGTATTATTCGGTTACTTCCTTAGAAGAATTCTAACTCCTTCTGAATTTTCTGCTATGCTCTGTGGTTTTTTTTGTTTTTTTTTTTTTTTTTTTTTTTTTTTTTGTTTTGTTTTTTTTTTTTAACAGCTCAAAGCTGTTTTCCCAAAGCCCTCACTGGAGAAGATTGCAAGATTGCATCAAAACATTTGTCTTTCTTTCTTCAGCATTAAGAGCCTGGGTATGAATTGATGTTAGGAGGATAAGAGGCAGCTGCACTGAATGCTGATCTGACTCACATACAACCTAGCTCATGTTATAGACCTCAGAGTTAAAAGTTTGAATGACCTTTCATGTTTACAGTGTGCTTGTAAACTGTGATCCCTTTCCCTAGTGAGCATTGATGAGAAGTGTGCTCTCTTTTCCCTCCAGGTGTGCACCCACTGTGTAGCTGATATACTGTGGTGACAATGAGAGCCATGGTGCATCCAAATCAGTTAATGCTAGGTGCAACCAAAACAAGTGAGTGAAACTTGCCATTTAAAAGAATTTTTTGTTTAATTCACTTTTTTGCCATATATTTCTCCAGAATTGTGTTTTACAAGTTTGGTTTGTTTGAGTACTCCCAATCTGGAACACTGATAGTAACCACACATCCATATAAATTTTAAAACACTTAGATCATTGATGAGGAAGAGTGAGCAGACTTAATTCCAGTACAAGTGGCACTCAACTATAATAATACTCAGGGCATTGTTGAAAGCATGCCTTTCTTTTAGTACAAGTATGCTAATTGCTTCTCAGTCTGCAACAACTCTAAGCATGATTTTAGTAGCATTTCTCATCAAAATTGCTTCAGCATTTTAATTAAACAGCATTTGTTTAATCCCCAGTGTGATTCTTTTAAATTGGTGAAACACTCCTTACCGAGTGTTTTTTGGCTCAGAAGAACCCCACTGGAACTGTTTCAAGAATGCAGACCTGGCAAGCAGGAAGGGAGAAGGCTGGTTACCTCCCAGGTGTTTTGGATCTGCAATGTCTTACAGCAGGGGCAGGTTCTGAACCTGTCAGAGGAAACCACTCTTCACAGCCATGCCAGCAGCTTACTTTTCTCTCCCTCTTCCCTCTTTGTACTAAGGTAAATTATCTTTCTGTAGAATTTTGTGTTCAACACTCCCTTACCCTGACTTTCTTTGATATAAACAAAGTCCAAGGAAGCTACAAGTGCCTGTGGCAGCATTAACACTTAGATTCTTGACATTGTGGCAGAGCACTCTAAGGACTACTATCCAAACAGAAAAAAATGCAGCATTGCTTTTTCTCTGAGGTACAGCCACAAGCAAAGGAAGTGATCCACTTCAGAAGCTGCTAACCCCAGACACTCTTTCAGATATATAAAGTAATGGTGGTGCTGGGAAATGGACATGTTCACATAAAACACATGGTTGTATTCTGTAGTCTTGATTTCTTCCACTTGCAATGAGAACTGCTATTGGATTGTAACACTGCCTGAAATATATTGGTTGCTTATGAGTCATCCCACTGGAAAAGGGCTGCTTGCATCATGTTACTCCAGTGCTACCCTATTGCTCTCTTGCTACCGTGTTCTCGTGATGAAGGGTCTCGTTGTGCCAGGCCTTTGAAAGGAAAGCCTAGGGATGAGATGTGAATGTATTTAATAAAGAATTCCAGATACCACAAATAGGTTTTTCATCTGGTATAGTACATGACGTTTTTCCAGAGCATGTATTGAAGGACACCATCTCTGGCTTCTTTAGTATTTTTCCATTGTATTGATTTATATTAGTTTGCAAAAGATGGCATAATGGCATTATTCCTCAATCCTCTAGGAAATGACATTGGATTTCATTTGGCGTTGTCTGTTGAAAGCTGTATCTGATGGCAGACAGATCTCACATTCATAAAAGGCCTCCAGGTTTTATAGTTTGATATTCAGTTTTGGAAGACAGATCACTTAGTAAAATTCCAAAGGCATCAAAGTGAGTCACCTCTTTCTTTTAAATTTCTTGTTTATGTACTGTACCTCCCTGCTGTTGTGTTGAGGTTTATATTCCTGCCATATTTAGAAAAGGCTTTAAGAAGATATTTTACTATGGTTGCAGTCCAATTTCTCTGCTACCCCAGTGCTCTGCTTCCAAAGGCAGTCTCTATGTGTTGTGTAACAGGTTTATGGAAACACATTCTCTGCAAGGGCTTTTGTGTTTCTTTACAAATAACTTCATCTTATTTCATAGAAACAGGATTTTTAAATAATTCTTTCTGGTTTCCCAGGAAAATTAGACAGAATCAGATGTAGATATTATAAAGTTCTAAAGCAAGTGAAACATCACAGGGCATACCACATTCAAACATTTATAGATAGTGTAATGAATGATTTTAGAGAGGGCACAAAAATGCTTGCTAAATCACTTTAGATAAAAAAGAAATAAAATAGAAGCTTTATCTTGAGAATCCTTACCATAATAGTACATTGTTTTTAGGAATCATATGGAACAAACACGACTTCTGACATTTACATTAATATTGTGATTTCCAGAGGGATATTTCAGTTCATTTATTTTCCCTCTGTTTTCTCTAGTGGCTGTTCTTTAGGCTGCGTCTTGATATAATGGATAATATAAATCCCACAATTCTCCAAATGTAGAAAGTGATGCTTTGCAGGTTGTAAACACTTTTGCCCTTTAAGTATTCAAAAGACTCTATTTGTCTGCATGCAGTAGGGACTCCTGCTAACCTGCTGGTCTGCATCCACCTGCTATTCCGGACTCTCTCTCTTCCTTTTAACTTTTCTTGGCCTCCTGTGCTCTCTTACAGAGCAAAAATTAAATAATGCTGCTGTCTTGACTCCAGGTAGATCCCAAAGCAGCGGTTTGCAGGACCAAAAAAAAAAAAAGTACTGCTTAGTTTTGATTATCCATCAATTTTCAGGTTTGCTTGAAGTACTTAACATAAAAGAAAGAAGGTGGCATTTTTGGAAAGGTTAAGTATCCATGTGGGTTTAGAAGCGGCTCTGTTATTTATTGATCTCCATTGAAAAAGATACTTCATATTGTCAGGAAAAATGGCTAAAAATCATCTGAACGTACAAGCCAGGTAACCTCAGGAAGCTGTGCAGTCTTAGGGAAAGGGCAGCTAACTGTGGTGGCAGGAGTCTGCTTTGCTGCTCATGTTTGGGACCAAAAAGCCTGTGGCAAGAAGGAGGGAAATACTTGGGAAATAATTCTCCTGTGAAAGGCAAATGAGTAAGGGGATTTGTTTGATTAAATCCTGCTTCTGCTGCATAAGTCTTGAGAGATTGAAGAAAGTGTTAAAAGAGGAGTGAGAAAATTTCACTGCTTGAGATCAGACACTACTGCTTGAGTTGACACTACTGAGATGCTCAGGGAGCCAATCCAGCCTCATGGAGACCCCTTGACAAATGCTTCTTCTTCTTTTCTTCCTTCTTTTATTTTTGCATCTTAGCAAAGGAGTAGGAATTCAAGTGGAAAGTAGTAAGATTGCCTGCTCTGCACTCAAAAAGAAGGGATGTAGCTTTTTTTTGGTGCCTTTTATTTTTTTGTTGGTTTGGTTTTGTTTGGTTATTTTTACTTATCTCTTTCTCTTTGGATGAGTGATGCTTTAGCTTTAATTAAATATTGATGCAAGCATCTAACCATTACTGGGACGTGCATAAAGAGCACATGTGTCTCTAAGACATTTCCAACATTCAAACAAGCCCAGAACAAATTAGGCAAGTCTGTCTAATTCTGTGCCTTTGAATTAAGAGGATCTGGATGGAGAGTCTTCCCACACGAGGCTTGAGATAATCAGATATGGCTCCTTTTCCCTTGTCCCACAATTTCTAAAACAGAAGATCATCCACTGCTGGATGCAGGTAGCCCATCTTAGTTTCAATAAGAACTGTCTGGGTACATCTCTGGAAGGCATCTGGCCGCTAATGAGAAAATGGAGACATAGTAAAACAGATTGTTCCTGTTCTCCTCACTGACTCCGTTCCAACACGTACAAAGTATTGCAGTTTGCCAAATGTCTCACCAAAACACTTTCTCAGAATAAGAACAAAGATCCCTCAGAAATCATCTGGTCTCTTTCTGTGAGCTGTTGCATAGAGTCGATGAAAGTATTTCAGTTATCTTGAGTGGAAAAGCACTTGCCATAATTCCAAAATTTGATTAGACGGAAAATCCAGACAGCAAATTGACATAGATTTTGTTTTAGCATATGAGTTTATCAAAGAAGCAGCAGTCTGTGTGTGTTGGAGGAATGCAAAGGACCATTTGCCCTGTCTGTCTGTTTGTATAAGCATAGCCAGTTTAACTACTATGCTGCAGCAGTGCCATCTGTCAGATCAGCTATAAGGCATGTTTTATATCACAATAAAGATCCAGCGATAGTTTGCCTTTCATCTTAAAAGGGGTGGGGAGAGAAAATAGGGATTTTGTCTATCATTTATGTCTAACTGCTGCCTCACAGGTGCCAGACTAGTTTCTACCTTTTTCCCCAGGAAAAAAATGCAAACATAAAAATCATCAGTACCACCACCACCAGTACCACCACCACCATTATCAACCAAAAAATAAAACCAAAGCAAGAAAACCCAAACCAAACCAAAAAACCAAGCAACTGATCATAAAAACCTAAAAAATAGCCCCAAAATCACTACTCCCAACCCTTTCCAAATTCTTCATCATCCCCCAGAAAAAATTGGGTGCCTCAAACATTCTCCATTTTGAGCAGAAGGTTCTGAACTCCCCTTTCTTTTGTGTGATGGGAGCCTGGAGCTGGTGGGAGCACTGTTACCAACTTTCTCTGTGGTTTCTGGCACTTCTTGGGATGTGGTGGGTTCTCAGCTTTTGACATATGACACCAAGTGTCCAAAGACATTCCTAAATTATTTTCTGCGTTTTTCACACCTGATTTTCAGTCCCAAGGTTATTTGCTTGTATAATTCCATTGTCTGAGTTGATTTTATTTTGTTAATGAATATGTATTTACAAGTGTTCAGATATTTTAATTTTTTTCTCCTTTTACCTCCGGGAGAAAGATAATTTATGTCATAAGAAGCTGAAAATTTTCTCCCTAAGGCTTTTCCTAGTAGAGGAGGAGTCCTGAATGACAGCTGGACTTGTGCAGTGTGCTAAAGTCATCACTAGGTTCATACTTTTTAAATGAAGTCTAGAATTGCATGGTGCAATAATTTATGCCTGATGAAACATCTTATTAGGGCCATGAAGTTATACAAATTAATTATCCCCTAGGCTTCTAGTCTCTTCTGTGTGTGGCTGCAGAAATAAATTCCTGCAAAAGACAGAGGCAAAACTGCTACTGCACTTGTAAAGGGAAATGGCTCCAGTGTGGCTGAGAGGGTGGGCCATGCAGCAGGGCATTGGCACATGAAGCAGCTAAGATCCTAAACAACTTCCTTTGTTCAAGACCACTAGGTCTTTCTCTGCCTCAGTCTGATGTGCCAGTAATTGAAATAAGAGCTCTTCCACACTTTATTTTTCAGTAAAGTACTACAAAGTATTTTGAAGTATGATGAATAGCAGATTTCTTGAGAATATAATCTTAAATTGATCATCAAATCTTTTAGTGAATCATTTTGGCTGCAGTGACAATGTTGAGGGACAATGTTTTAAGGTTACAAGGCACGACATAAGAAGACAGTTTGGGGTATGTGAGGAAGATGTCCTTTCCCTGGGGGGCTCATCAGACCATTCCCATGTTCCTGGCTCTTGGCCCCCCTCTGATCTTTGCCTGGGAACAGCTCCTCACTTGGGTGTGGATGGAGGTGACATGGTCCTTTTCCCTGAGAGTCACCACTGCAGCTGTGCCTGAGGTCAGCCTCCATTGCCCCCAGTAAGCCATCAGTAGCTTCCATGCAGGTGTTCACTCTCCTGGGGCTGGCAAATGTCACTGGTTGGTGACCCTTCCCAGGATGGTGCTGAACACAGGGGCTTTATCACCTCCCTGCTGCTACTGCAGCATCTGTTTCCCTGTAACACAGCTCCTGCTCACTCTAGCAGGCAACTTCCTCCTCAAACCTTTTGAAGATGTTGTATTTCGGTTGCAGTACTTCATAAAAAGCATATTGGAACAAGCTAACCTTTAAGAGAATTTTGCTGACCTGCATTGAGTTCTTTTATAATTAAATCTGGCACACTCCAGCAATAGGTTCTGAGTCACCTCTTCACATCACAGCAAGGAGCTACTGAGACCTCCAGCCTTTTGAAATTACAAAAACATTTTGTAAGACTATTTTCTATGTTGATTGAGTTGTAGCTACCTTGGGAAAAGTCTCTGGAACCTTTAAAAGAAACAATTTCTTGTCAGCTCAACGTGACACTGTTAAAAGACTGAGTATTAGGAAATGATTCCATTAAAAAAGAAAAGAATTCTTACTGAAACTTTTAGATGTGCCAAATCCCTATTGACAAGACCTTTCACTTACCACAAATGAGATAAATGGAAATATCAATGTCATATTAGGTAAGCAACTAAATGGAAAGAGTGAGTTTGAAGAGTCAAAGAACCCATTGGGAAAAGCAGAGCATATCTTCAATGGGCTGAAGCAATGAAAAACATTCTTCAAACGGTTGCTTTATCATTATGTGAAAAGGCCAAGCCTTTATGCTGCTGTAATTTATGGATATCTCCTGTTTGTAGGACAAAGTGAAAGAGAAAAACTTAATCATATTTCTGCTGGAGAAAGAAAAGACTCAGTCTCCCTCCTGTTTAAAAACTCAAATTAATTTTAACTCAACTGCTGTCTGTGTGGCTACCAAGTATGAAAAGTCAGGCCGAGGTGCACAATGTAACTACTTTGGAAGACAATGTTAGCAGGAACTCAAAAAGCACGTCTAAAATTAGGACATGGCCCTAAAGTCTCAGCTACCAAGCTCTTCCCTCCTTTGGGGGGTTAGAAGTAATTGCAATCTGGTCTCTTCAGCTTTTCTTTCCGGTTTGGCTTTTATACACATACTATCATCATGATTAATGAAGACATCATCATGCACTAAAAATGTTATATTTGACAAGTGTTCCAATTAATGCATCAAATATTATGCTCAGTTCAAATTCCCTGAACCTATGGAGTTCACTTGAAAGCAAAGTCCTTCCTCTGGGCAAAGCTCCCAGCTTTCATAGCACTCTCATGATTGCTATAATGGAGAGGGCAAATAATGACCACCCCTGCCCCCAGCTGCAATTTCTGAAGCTTTACCATCAAGTGTTTTCTAGAACCAAGAGAATATACTGCTAGCTTTATTTCTGTTCAACAGAAGTGACTTCTGGTGGGTCCTTAAACAGCCTAAACTCATTTCCCTGTGAGATACCCTGGAGAATGAATGACTTTCCTGTGCTGTTGAAAGAGTAGAGTCAGAATTAACTTGGAGAACCAAGTCACTGTTGTGTTGTACTACAAATCACATGGTTTTCCCTGCTCTAACCAAATTTGAAATTTTGACTTAGTAATTTTTTTTTAACACCAAACCCCTATTTTTATTTTCTGTTCTTAGAAATGTGTGGTAGAATTCGTCTTTGGATGGCTGTGAAGTGCCCACCCAACCACTCTCTCACTCCCCCTCTTCAAAAGGACAAGGCGACAAATTAAGACAAAAAAGATGTTGGGTTTCAATGAGGACAGGGAGATCACTTACCAATTACTGTCACAAAAACCAGACTCATCTTGAGGAAGTTTAATTTAATTTATTGATAGTTAAAAATTGATAGTTAAATAAAATAGTGAGAAAAAAAAATTCTCATGCTTCTTGCCAGGCTCAACTTCACTGCTTCTTTTTCAATTCTTCTACCTCCTTCCCTCAGAGCTGTGCAGGGGAATGGGGAGAGTGGGTTGTGGTCCTTTCATAGCAATTTATCTGTGCCACTCCTTATTCTTCATTCTGTTCTGCTGCTCTGTGGGGCTCCTCCAAAGGGCCACAGTCCTTCACGAACAGCTCCAGTGTGGGTCCTTTGCACGGGGTCTGGACTGCTCCCCTGTGAGCTCCCACATGGGCTCAGGTCTTGCTGAAAACGTGCTCCAGCATGGGCTCTCCACAGGCTGAAGCTTCCTTCAGGGCATGGCCACCTGCTGAGGTGTGGGATCCTCTATGGGCTGCAGGTGGGTGTCTGCTCCACTGCCACCTCCATGAGCTGCAGGGTGACACCCATGGTCATCTATGTGGGTTACAGGAGACTCTGGAGCATCTATTTCCCCTCCTTCCCCCCTGATCCTGGTGTCTGCAGAGCTGTTTCGTCCCCATTTTTTTTCACTTCTCATTCCCACAGCTGCTGCACACCATTTTTTATTCCTTCCTAAGCATTTTATGAGAGAAATGCCATCAGTATCTGTGTTTCACTCAGCTGTGTCTGGGTCCATCCTGCAGCTGGCTGGACACAGGTGCAGCTGCTCTTTTTTTTTCTCACAGACACCATCCCAGCACAGTCTCTTACTGTCAACACCTTGTCAGTAAACCTAACACATCAAGGTCATCTGAGAATCTATTATGATCTGCTTATTAAAATTATTAGAGGGGTGCCCCTGCTCAAATTATGGTGCAAAGGAGTCAATAGTATGGATTTTATTTAACAGTAATTGTGAGGTGGAGAGAGATAGAAAGAAATAACAAAAGTGAGGGGGGAGAGAAAGAGAGTGACAGAGCCAGATTAAGCAGAAAATATCATCACTCCATGGCTGCTAATGGTGTCACCTTTATTTCATCTCAAGTGCCCTTAGGTGGCTTAACTTGGAGCCCAAAGTTCCAGTCAGGAGGCATGTTCAGGGAGGGATGGGCTTTGATGGTCACAACTTCTTTATGCAGTTTTGCCATAGTGGGCAAAAAGTCCTTTATAACAATTTTTAAGCCATTAACCATGACATTCCAGTGTCTCACAGAATCTTGCTGGATACTTCAGATATGGCCTAAAGGTGAAAAGGCAATCCTGTCCATACAAGCTTTCCTGAGTGTCAGTAGAGCACGACAGTAATTTTCCCTTCACTTATATCTCATTACTTATTTTATAGAATTCTGTTATTAAAAAACATATCATCATCTCTGTACTCTTAGCAAGCAGTCACTTGCGGTTTGAAAGGTAATGAACCCACACTGAATGATGTTTACATAAGAAGTTATGGTGGGGAGGTGGCATGATACTGGTGATAGGTGTAACAAACTAGATGGGTGATTTGTGGCCCTTATTTCCTGCAGATGCTTGCAATTAGCTGGAGTTTTCTCAGTTTTACATGGCTGTAGATCAGAATTCTGTTTCTGATGGATATTGAGAGTGTTTAATTCTGAGATTCATAGATATTATGTGCCTTTTCAGGTCTGTGTTGGCTATGGTCTGCCAAAAAGAATTTATCTTGACAGCATGACTCTCAGTGTTCCCAGACCAAAACAGGCCTTTGTAGAGAAGTGTGAAATGTGTGCCCCAATTTTCTGGGCTTTCCTAGTGCTCGCTATATGAAAGGCCCTCTGAGTTTGCGTATTCATTCTGTTCAAATCACTGCTCAGAAGAATGGGAAACCTTTTTACTTGTCTTCTCATTCAGAGTTGGCTTTTTTAATAGATGAGCCTTACAGATAAAAGAAATCGGTTTTCTTTATTCTGTCAAAGTGAAGGTTAAGACAAGGGTTCACAATTTTGAAAACAAGACACAGGGCAATGAAATGAATTATTAACAATGCCCTTGTATTTTGACTCATAATCTTCCCACTCCTGTTACATTTCCCTTTCGAGATATCATTTATCAGCTGGACTGAGAGTAAACCTTTGCATCCTTTCCATCTGTGTGAGCTGCTAAAAACCTTCTCCTTCAGAATTTGACCTTTCTTTATTTCCCTCATTCCCTTCATCTCCCTCTCCTGTCTCTGCTCCCCCCTTTCCATCCCTTTTTCAATCAATTGGTATACAGATTTTTTTTTTTTTATATAAAAACTGGAATCTGGGGAGTGCATCTCTTGCTGCATAAAGTCAGCTGCCCAGCCTGGATAATTCTGAACATACATGCTAAAACAGGCTAATTTCACTGATCTAATTTCTCTGGTGTTATGCCAAGCTAATGCATTGTGGGGTTTGTCCATTCCACCATACCAGCCTCACCATAAGCTCCTGCAATGGATTCTCACTCACCCAGTTCATCAGACCTGCTCCAGATGCAGCCCAGATAGCTTGCTAAGTCATTTGCTAATGCAACAAGGCTTTGCTTTGTCTAGTGGCACTAATCTTATGCACGACAATCCTTTGTGAATAATACAAATAAGCAAACAACTATATAAAGACATCTGTGCATTGAGCCTGAGAGCTCTACCTCTTCCCATATTTTCATTGAGCATGTACAACAACACAGAATAATTTGTCATGGTGTTTGATTTCAATCCCTTCTTTTACTGTTGTCGAAGTACAAGGCGAGCATTCATACATTCAAGCCTTCTATTTTTCTGATTGTAATTTATGTCCACTGTGCAGAATGTATCTGACTAGAGCAAACAGTTATTTATATTCCAATTACAATCAAAGAGGTACACCAGAGTCTCTTCCATCTCCTGCCTCTAACCTAGCCATATATGTTGTCACTAAATACAACATTTCAGCTGCCATCAGACAAGCTGCTTTGTATTCTTATGAGTTTTCTGCTACGAGTAAAAACTCCATGGAAAAAGAACTGCATATGCAGAGCACAGCACTGGAAGCAATGATTTTGGTTTTTGTTGCTCTACTTGGATAAAAATTGGATTAATGTCTACTTCTTCGGTTTTTTTCAGCAGCTTTAAAGTAATGAATGAGGGCAGAGGTCAAGATGTTGCTATTGTTCCTTTTTATGAAGCAGAGCTCAAATTCAGCCTACTCTGTCCCTGTGCCAGTTGTAGCAAGCCCCTGGGTCATCCTTTCCCTCAGGGGCCAGTGTGCACTTGTGGTCATGAGCTAAACCCTGCTTCCCTCCAAGACACAGTGGCCTCATCCATGTGATTTTTAGGGTACAGGGTGGGTATGAGCCCTGCAGGCTGCTTGCCTTCCTGTGAAGGCTGCTTGGGTGCTTGGTCTGGGCTAGCCAGGCACATGAGCATGCTCTCAGTTCAGTGGGATGGATGCTCAAGGCCATGCTATGGGCATAGCTCTTAGGGCTTGCAACAGCCCCATGGGTGAGGAAGGTCAAGCACAAGCTGCCTGAAAGGAATATTCTGGTTGACATGAGGACAATAACCTTCGCTCTGTGCCTGGTGGACAAGCAGCACTGAAGGAGTTCCCTAGTCGTGCTGTGACCAGGTTTATTGAAAAGCCTTCCTTCTGCACCCAAATTCCATTTGACTCCAACTCTCTCGCTAGGGAGGACAGTTAGAGGTACGAGGGCTTGCAGGGACCCTCAGCACTGCATGAGTGTGCTGGCAGAGCCAGGCTGTGCCAGTGTGGCCCCACATGGTGCTGTGAGGGGTGGCTGAGGTTTGGCAAGACAAGGTTACGCTTTTGCGGTCAATCCGCCTTTCTCGTTCTGGCGTCTCGGAGCGGCTCTGGGCTGCAGCCCGTGTGTGTCTGCCCTGGGGAGACAGCTCATTACTGCAGAGAGAGCTGGGCAGCCCTTTCTCTGCTGGATTGTGTAAGTGAATGTTTTGTTTCCTTTGTTTGGAAATAGGAATTCGTGTCCCCAGCTACCTCGGTGGTTAGCTTCCTCTATAATTAACAAGTGTTTATGCTTTCCCCATGGGATACAAGTACAAGTCAATCTTTACTTCCTTTCCACTATATGCAGTATATTTTTGCCAAGGCTCAAATGCTTTCTAATGTAGTACACTCCATCTCTTTCCTAAAATCAATGTTTCCAAACACAATTAGCAGTGCTGTAATAGACTTCAAAATATCACAAAAGAACTGTGAGCTAGAGGGCTCCAAGTTACCGCTGACAGTCTAGATAAGAATAGGTTAGCTCTACAGTTGGACAAAGAAATTCAATTTTCCCTCTTTCACTCAGATAACAAGTTCCAAAATAGTATGTTATAGAATTAATTTACATAATTACTACTGTCATTGATCTGTGCTGGTTTTCCATACTGTTGAAAGAAAATATATATATCATAAAGATATAAGATACCTTTTTTTTATATACCTTTATATACCTTTTTTATAAGGATTCTTTTTTTCATGCAACTAACTGAATGCTTCAGAAATTTTAACTCTACCTTCTTAAACTTTTATGACTTTTAGTAAGTAAAAAAAAGGTGTTATGGTTGCAAAGTGTCTGTATGTCACGTAAAAGACACGTCATGTAAAAGACATGTTAGTACATTTAACCTGATTACATTATAGACCATTTGCTTCCTTATTGCTTCCAGGAGCCCTAAATCACAGGTTTGGCAGTAAGCTTAATAAAAAAATGCTAGTTTTATGGAGATGGTAAATTATCTGTAAAGCTCCTTCTAGATCATAGAGAAATCCCTGTCATCTGATACTTGTTTCTTTTAGCAAGAAGTACCTCAGGTTTTACATGGAGGATACTTGGCCAGACTCACTCACTGGTTGCTAAAGGTGGGGCTGGAACCCTACAGTTCTGAATAGTAGAAATATGTGTATTTTGTTTTGAAACCAGTCTCTCTTCTGATGGTGATGATCTTTTTGACTCCTAAACCCATATAGGTATTGTTGGTATCGGGCTGCCTTGAGTTTAAAGAACAAATAGGAAAAAAAAGGGTTCTTCTTACCTCCCCTTTCCTTTTGCAGAAGATGTAGGATATGCAGAGCTTTTGTTTCTTTAGGCATCTGAATTTGGCTATAAGAGGACAAATCTGGCATCTGTTAAAAAAAAAATTCTGGTAAGAAAGCTTTGTGCGTATTTTTTAATAGATTTGCTAAATACTCCTGCCAATGTAGTAATCCTCCAAAGTAATCCTGACAATTCACTGAAGAGGCCAAGAGTCTGAATCATTATTGATTTTATCCTTTAAATAAAATGCATAAATACATTTTAAATTTGCTGTGACCAGTGAAATGGAATCAACACATTGCAAAAGCAGAAATCTCTCACTTGGCCATAGCTGGGGTTTTGCTAAAGGCAAAAAAAGAACTGCAACAATCCATTGATTTCAGTAAGCTGTTAACAAAACCTGTGATCACTGTGGTCAGGTACATTATTTCCAGTCAGTTCATAGATTTTCACACCTTCAGTGCATTGACATTTCAACAAAAGCTTCTAGCCTAGCTCTGTGGAAACGTGGTCTTGACTAATGCAGGAAGCTGTGCATGTACATGCAAATATTTGCAAATGCAGTTTAGGGATGCTGTTTTTAATTTGTACATATGGGAGGGGAAGAACACATATATTACTAACTTACAGTGCTACAGCTGATCTTTAATAACTTTGTTGTGGAAGTAAATAAATTTCTTCTTCTTGTCCATGTTGGACAAGTTTCTGTCTTCTCACAGAATCACAGAGCAGTTTGAGCTGAAAGGGACCTTTAAAGGCCCCTGCAATGAGAAGGGACATCTCCACTTATTTCTTGTTCAGCACATTCTTATATGGGGTTCTGATCCTGCTAAGGTTCTGTGTGCCACTGAAAGCCAAATCAGCCACTGTAACTTGGAATGGATCTCACTTTCATCAGTGCTACTTGTGAACTCTTGCTAGGGAATTTCTGTCAGCCATAGGAAAAGCCAGTAAGGCTTTCTCAGGTCAGGTACCAGTCACATCGAGCAGTGATGCAACAAAGGTACTCATTGCAACAGAAATGCCACTGTCAGGTCCCCTTCTGAGCTCCTCAAGTGCCTGAACCTTTGAGAAGCCCAAGGGCTTCCCCATGCCTCCCTTGCCCTGTGGTGCTGCTGGCTGCCCTTCTCTGGCAGTGGGGCGAGCTGTCACCTGGGCAGCACTTCCCTGCTGCTGCTTTTGTGCTGCTCTTCCTGCAGTCTTGTGTTTGCACATCCTGAAAGGCTATGTCTCTTTTGCAGTCTTTCTCATTGAAAGTGATTGCCACCAGCATTAGTGAGAGTTTCCTTCTCCTTTTGTTTCTTTTTGTGTTTCCTTGAAAGTCACTTAAATCCCTGGAGTCTATTGCATGCCACCAGCTACAGATTATGCAAAGACATTTTTATGTACTTAAGCTTGTCTCAAGCCTGTCCCTATATTTTTTAAGATGTACAGAATATCAATTTTCTTTCACAATCCGTAATTTACTGGTGAAGTCCTTAGACAAAGTATTGTTTAGATCCAGACACTGAAAGTAAATATAGAGGACAAAACATAATACTATCCCTGAGGCATGGAGTTTTAAAATGAGATTTTTTTAAAAAAAGAAGCTCATGAGCATGAATCAACATTTGTCGATGTAGGCTTAGGCAGGCTTAGTTTCCTTTGTGAACTATTACTGTACGTTATGGAATTTCTCTGAAGACTTTGCACCTAAGCAAAAAGTGAGTGCTCTGAACTGGAAAGGCCATCCTCAGGCTGCTTAAGACACATGTCACCAAACAGGAGTGTTGCTAGGGAGTGTTGCCATAGAATTTCATAGGGAGTGTTGCTGTAGAAAACAATTAGTGATGAAACTGAATTGCAGATTTCGAAATGGGATCCAAATTTAAAGGACATGGTTGTTTATGTGGACACAGGGACTTCATTAATTGCATTTGGTGAATGTTCTTATAAGGAGATGAAGATGCCCTTGTCTTTTGAGTCCAAAGAATATTGAAGCATTTTTACCCAAAGGGCTAACTTTGACAAATTTCAGGAGAGATCTTGTTCATACAAGCAATTAAGAACAGTCATTAGGGAAGTCTTGTAGGATGTGAGGCCAGTTTAAAATATCTTTTCTAAAGTACAGAAGGACTTTTATCCTGGGCCTCACAATGGAAGTAGAAGTATTGACAACACTATAAGAATTACAAATATACAAATATTTAATCCGTTCTCTCCTGTTCTGTCTGGATTGGGTCCTACAGTGCTGAAAATTCTCTTTATAGATTTCCTCTGCATTAAATAAAAGCTAGGTGGCAAATACCTCAGCTTATTTATGACCTGGGTGCCTACTTTCTCTTTGAAGTGATGTGAATGAAGTCCTGAAGGCCTCCTGGGAATTGTGTAGTGCTTTCAATTGTCCATGACTTCAGCAGGTTTGATGATACTGAACATTTCACAGGAACAATTTCTATTGCACCAGTTCTCAAAATTACAGAGTGCAGAAAGCGCTGACATGGTGTCATGGGGTTCTGACAGCTGGGTCAGTTGCATACCAACATTTCAGTGGGCAATAGCTTAGGCCTGCTTTGTTTTACTAAATACCATGACAGAAGTTGATAAAAAACACCCACTGCCTCTACAGGGTGACCCATTTCTTTTACAAGGAAGGGTGTCCCAGCTTTGGGATAATATATATTTAAGTAGAGTTTAGAAAATAAAAACAAAACAAAAAAGTAATTGTAAGACTAATATTCTGAAATGCTCAAATCCAGAGAAGAGGTACTAACAAACAAAAACCTGTTTCTCATTGAAATATGTTGATTAGATGAGCAAAATGTAGACTGAGGTTGAATCTTCCTGGAAAAACAAGTTAAAATCCTGCAAATTACCAGAATGAGAATAACAGAACCAATTTTTTTGCTGGAAAAGCTAGATCTTTAGTGGTTATAATTAATAAAAGGTAATTTGGAACCATCACACTATGGAACTCTGTCACTGTGTGTGTTTTGGCTGGGATAGAGTAAATTTCTTTGCTGAAAGGGTGGTTAAGCAGTGGGACAGGCTGTCCAGGGAAGTGCTGGACTCACCATCCCTGGATGTGTTCAAGAAATGACTGGACTGGCCTTTAATGTGGGCATTCGTGCTGGAAAGAGTGTTGATAACACTGAGATGTTTCTGTCATTGCTGAGCACTGCTTGCACAGAGTCAAGGTTTTTTTTTTGCTCCTCACTCCACCAGAGAGTGGTTTGGGGAGTGCATGATTTTGGAAAAGAGCATAGCTGACCCCAACTGGGATATCCCACCCAATATGGGGGAAGCCTGGCTGGGAGGCTGCTGCATCAGTCAGATGCTAGTGAGAAATTATTTCCATTTGCATCACTTTTCTCTCTTTGCTATTTCCCTTTCATTAAAATTATTACTATTCATACTACTATTAGTATTTTATTAATTCCAGCCATTAAATTGTTCTTATCTGCATCCATGAGTTTTCTCCCTTTCACCCCTCTAGTTCTCTCCCCTGCAGTGCCACTGAGGGAGAGTGGGCAAGTGGCTGTGTGGTTCTTAGTTGTCAGCTGGGGTAAAACCATGACTAGCAGCTATATGGGCTTTCCAGTAATAAAGCACAGTTGATAACAAGCATTGCTGTTACAGCTGCTGTCTTCCATTTCTGTCCAATTCATCTGTCTCAGTGCCTGAAGCTGTTCAGCAAGACCAAGGGAAACAACATTAGCCTCTTTATTATTTATAACTCATTTTTTCCCTGATAACACTGCAATACCATAAACACTGTTTCCATGGAAACTCAAATAAGACAAAATTACCATGGATATTGTTGTTTATACCTCTAGGAATATAGGTATCTAAAGTTTCAACCTGTTCCTGCATGAAAAAGGAGTGCAGAAGTGATTGATATTTTTAATTACTGCGTAATATTGGTTGAGTTAGGGAATTTCTTGAACTGCAGTGCTGTGTGTTGCAGTCTTGTTATCCAATTACATCTCATGCTTCTCACCAAGTTTATTTCCTTTGAAAGCTGTTATTTTAAAAATGCAATTAGGAGTTCCTTTTGTCTGTAGAGTTTGGTGATGCTGAATGGTGCATTACACTTATATGATATGGAGTAACAGCATTTAAGGATTAGGATACCAAAAATGTCTTTATGGGTTTTGTAATGCAGATGCATAAACCTGAGGCTGTATGAGAAACTAGAAGCAAAATTAAGTGATCTGGACTGTAAAGCCCATTCACAGGTTACTTAGGGCATGGCTGAAAAGGGAAAGATTTCCTTTAACAGCTGCCTGGAAAAGTGAAGACCCTCATTTAAACATCAAAGGCCAATTACCCTTGGTTGAATGACCTAACTAAAACATGGACTCAAGAATTCCATAGCAGAATCTGAAAATCTAAAAATGGGCCAAAGGAAGAGCTTTAGTAATGCCACAGTGGTAGGTGTTACTATAGTAAGGAGTTCTCCTTTTTCATGCACTTCAAAAATGGGTTTTTTTCCAATTATGTATGAACTAAATTTCTGCTGAACTGGGTGATCCACTCAATCACATTATGTGAAAGAAAGGGGTGTCTATCTCTCATTTCTCCTAGTAAGAGACTTAGTGCCCTGTAGAAGTAAACCAAACAAGCTTTGGTTCAAAACATCAGAGCCTGAAGAAGGATGTCTCTGTCATTTGGTGGATTAGACACCTGAAAGGGGTTAATTGCTGCTGCACTGGACCATTCCTTATTTATGAAAGGTGGAATTTTAATAAAAAAAGAGGGCCCAGAGCAAGTCCTCTGTTGTCAATAGCAAGCATGGTGTTCTGAGCACTGCTTTGTGAAACAAAGCCAGAACCATTCCTGCAAAGATGAATTAAAGGAAAGTTCCGTGGTGAAATAGCAAATCAGAGCTGAGGTATTTTGGAGAAAGCCTGGGGCAGAGTTAGGGAATAAAAGCAGAAGCTTTTTAAATTTAGTCCATCTTTCCTTAGTTTTCTTATCAAGTGCTTAAAACTGAAACACTTGCTCTTGTGGTTTAATGGAATATGTTGCAGACTTGAATATAATTTTTAACTCTGTTTTTTTGAGAATTTACATTTGTTTGTTTGTTTTCATCAGAGCCAAATCTATTTTGCAATCAGTTGCTTTCCAAGCATATAAGTTATTGACAATGTCAATCTGCAGAATAATGCCATGAATATTTCTGCTTCTGAGCCAGAATAGCTGCTGTTTCCTCCTCAAGGAAACTGGAATAGCTCTTCTCTCCTTGGAGCAGAAAGATGGCTTTTTTGGCATTTTTTACCTCAGTAAAGGTATCTCTTGAGTTTAAACTATTTTTTTTTTTTTGCAAGACAGTATTGGGTGTGGATGGGCTAGTAAAACATTTTTTTTAATCTACTATAACAAGATATTGCTCTATTCTAATGCCACACTACAGCTTTATGTTGGCAAAGATATATTTTTTGTTTCAGAACCAAACAGCCAAAGAGGAATCTACCTATCTGAACAATTCCTACTTCATAGTCTACTCTTGCACATTGCTGCATTTCACTTTAGATATTCTTGTTTCCTTCTGTTTTATGCAATGTGCTTCTCATTCATTTGTGTCTTTTGAACCAATTCTCCACAGAACCAAAGATGAGATCCAGCTGGATCCTCGTTGGAATGACAGATACATTACAGGACTTAGGGAAGACTTGTGCTTTTTGAGAATAGCAATTGAGTCTGTGGTTTTTGCTCACAGAAGAAAAGAACTAATGAATCTGTGGGCTGAAATGTCTTGTGATAAGCTCAAGAAATATCTATTTTTTGTAGAAAAAGCCTGCAGCACTTCAAAGTCTTGGAAGAACTCCTTGCAATAAGTGTGTAACTCCTGCATTGGATGTGCTCTAAACCAGTGAACAAAAGTGCCTGGGACCTTTCTCTGGCACCCGTTCCCGCTGGCAAGCAAACATTTCTGACCACACTTTCAGCAGCCTTGAAAAGGCAGCTACACACGAGCTGTGTGTGTTGTGTCCACAGCTGTGCCCATGGAGAGGTTGGCAGGCTGCTAACAGGGGCAGCCCAAAGCAATGCCAGGGGCTGGTGTTTTGATTGAGATGATTTAGTTCAGCTTCCCAGAAGTATTCCTTACAACTGTGTTGTTTACTGGGGTACGTATAGCCAGCGACTACATCAGTCAATTTCTGTGTTCAATCAGAAAATAATTCAGGAGGAAAGGAAGATCTGGAGCCCATGTGGTCCAATTCCCTGCTCAAAGCAAAGTCACTTTCTTGATTTAGAGCATTAAAACTTCTCCATCCAACTACTGAAACTCTCTGAAGATGGAGAAATCTGCTTGGAAAAATCTGTTCCAGTGCTTGTCCACTCACTTTGAATATTTTTGTCCAGGTAGGTATGAGTCACATCTCACTGATAAGCATCCTACTGATTCTTCAGGATGTCCCTCTGCAGGCAACATATTCTTGCAAGTAATGGCCTGGATTTTGTAGTGTGCAGGCACAGGTGTGAGTTGCTGCATGTTCACCTTATCTTCCATTATGTGACACAATGGAATGGGCTCTGTGTGTGCTTTCAGCCCAGCCCAGCACATAGGTGGCACCCAAGAGGATTAAACACCCCTGAAGATGTATCATGCAGTGGTGAAGAGAGCCAAGAGCTCACTTGGAGCCCCACACCAGAGCAGGTGGATGCCTGACAGGAGGCTGTGGAACCATGGGAAGCCCATGCTGGAACAGGGTTCCGGCAGCAACCTGCAGACCTGTGGAGAGAGCAGTCCATGCTGGAGCAGGTTTTCTGGTAGAAAAATTTTGATTTGTGACCCTGTGGTGGGCCCACACTGGAGCAGGATGTGCCTGAAGTACTGCACCCTGTGGAAGAGTGACCTGTGCTGGAGCATCTTGTGAAGAACTGTCTCCCATGAGGGGAACCCACGGTGCAGCAGGAGAAGGACCCTTCTCCCTGAGCAGTGACAGAAAAAGATGCGATGGACTGACCAGAACCCCAATTCCCTGTCTCCCTGTGCCACTAGTGGGGAGGAGGTAAAGCTTGGGAAGGATGTAGGGGTGGAGGAAAGGTGTTTTTAAGATTTATTTTGCTTCTCATTATCCTGTTCTGATTTTGTTAGTAATAAGTTCAGTTAACATCTCCAAGCTGAGTCTGTTTTGCCCATGATGGTATTTGGTGAGTGATTCTCCCATACCTTATCTCAGCCCATCAACCCTGGGTTATATTTTCTCTCTTCTGTGGAAGGAAATGATAGAATGGCTTTGGTGAGTGGCTGACACCCAGCCAGGGTCAGCCCACTGCAGTGTGCAGAGCATCAGGGAGAGCAGTGTCTGCAGTGAGTGCCTCCTGCTCACTGATCACCTGCAGCAGGTCATTTCAGCAAACCCCAAATTCTGTGTGCTTTGATGTCACCTCACTACCACATTGTGAGCTGGCTATCTACTTGAAAGTGTCTTCCATTACATTCTATGAAAACACACCATTCCTAGCTTATTCTTTCCTTGGCAAATGTTCACATGGCTTTGGCTATTATTTCCTCTAGAGGAAAGAATTCCATAAACATCAAACTTTGCTATGGAACAGATTGCATTGTTTTCAACAAGCCAGGGTAGAGGATTTAATCATTAATTAATTTAATTACACTGGAAAACAGACTAGCAATGGAGATGTTAGCCAGTGTCTTGATTTCAGCTGTAACAAATTCCTCTAATTCCCCACTCCACAGGTGACATCTGTCCCCATGCCAGCAGCTCTGCCAGGGCTCTGAATGTGGCAGAGGTGGGGAGGTGGGACTGGGGCATGAGGCCAGGGACACTGGGATTGGGCAGGGCCCAGGCTCAGGGTGGCATTCACTGAAAAGTGTCACTCAGTGCCAGATCCCTGCTCCTGTGGTGCCACTGGGGTCTGGCATGGCCTTGAAGGGCTGCTCTCAGTTCAACACCTTCTCCAGTGATCTCTTCTCTGCCTGAGGTCCCCTCACAAGCACATGCAGCTGAGCCACCCCTGATCTGCGCCATGTCCACAGAAACTAAAAGGAAACAAAAGCAGAATTCTGACATCAACCTCTGTGTTTATGAAACACCAGCTTGTTTTCACTTTGTCATGCATCCCACTCCAGCCCCCTCAGTTTGATTGTCTTTAAATATAAGTGGTGGTTTCTCTGAGTTCATGCTAATATAGCTTAAAATACTTTCGTGGAAAGATTTTGGATGATTTTTCCATCAACAGGCAAGGTCTAAGGCTAGCTCTGATTTTTGCTTTTATGTTTTCTCTTTGACTGCATAACAAAGCTTTTTGTTACAAGATTAATCATTCTATCTGATTGTGTTAGCCTTTCTTATCCAGATTAAATAAAATACTATGTGATTAGGGATTGCTTTATTTTATAGAAATTACTTTTCAGTTATACTGTGTAGCCTCTAACTTGGGATATTTCAATACTTTGGTATTTAGACATGCTGAATGGTGTGATGACAGAATGAGAGGAAATGGCCTCAGGTTGCACCAGGGCAAAGTTTAGATTGGATATGGGAACAATTTCTTCACTGAAAGGGTGGTCAGGTATTAAGAAAAGTTGCCTAGGGAGGTGGTGGAATCACCATGCCTGGAAGTGATCAAAAGGCACTCAGATGTGGTTCTTAAGAACATAGTTTATCAGTGAACAAGGTTGTGCTGGGTTATCAGATGGACTCAGTGGTCTTAATGATCTTTTCCAGCCTTAATTCTTCTATGATGATGATGATGATAATTCTTCTCTATGATGTTTCCTATCAGAGGATGAAGATGAGAGAGACAAACTAAAAATCTTAAAGGAGTATTGGGAGATATTTAAAGTATAATCACAGAAGAAACAAAACAGAAATTATTTCCAGTAGCCTTGCTTAATCCTGGAAATTTTATAGACTTCTGGCTAACCGTTAGTAATTTGGTGCAGGCTTTTTAAACACTCTCAGTAGGTAATGATTTCTTTCAAGTCACTAAATTTTTTCATAGCTTTCTAAATCATAGTGTATTACCTCAGATACAGTTCCGTGGCATTGTGAAAGAATGGGAGCATATTTGGTATAGTACCTTGATATTATTAAAAACACAGTTCCATTGTTTTCCAAATGTGATTGAAAATGGTATTTCTTTACTTCTGAATAAATTTAGTCTCACCTGTCTTTTGCTTCTGCCTACCACTACTTTTCTGAGACACAAAATGAGTTTTTGAGATGTTTTGTCGATGAAAAAGAAATGAGCTTTATATTCAGGTCAGCATTGCGGTCAGGGAAAAACTGTCCTGAGATTATTATTTTTCCATAATTGCCTTTTGCTTGGTTGTTTTTGAACAGCTTTCCTCCCAGCTCCCTCTTGTTCAGGATGCTTGAGGTGGAAAAAGGTCCCTTAAATTCTATCTATGGCGTGCACCCTGCGTCATCTCATTCTCTCAAGTGTGAATAGCTGGAGTCTGAGGAGGGATTCATCCCAGCTGCCTGCACTGCCTTGCATCCATTATCACTCCTGGCTGGTGTGTTTGGTGTGAGGGGAGCTGCAGGAGGCTGGGCAGTGCCTGCTGCCTGCCGTGGAGCTCCAGGCAGTTAGTGTGCGCTGGGAATGGGATGCCTTCCTGGGTCAGCGACCCCTAATACACCCAGGGCAGAAGCACATCTCCTGTGAGGCTGTGTAAAGGCAGTGATTTCTTTTACCTGGGGTCTGTGGATCCCTGGAGGTGTGTGAAAAATTGTGGAGGAATGTGTAAATTCAGAGCACACACAATAAAGCCTGTTCCAGGAAATGTGCAGAGCTGCAGTTTCTGGGCAGGTGGAAAATCACTGAAATAGTCTGTGTTTGGAAAAGACTTTCCCTCTCCACAGGTAGACACTTGTAGGATTCTTTTGTAGGAAATTCTCCAGCAGTCCTTCAGCCTGTCTTATCCTCTGAGTATTCCTTGGCAGGCAAATGTGAAAAGGACCAGAAGAAGAGTCTGTGGTAAAATACAAGTGGAAATATTTGATAAAAATGGAAACTACATCTTATTGATCTATGTTCTTTCAGGGTACATTTAATGATGTCTGATCATAAAACTTCAAGAGCATAGCATTTAGAATAAAGCATGTTTTATATTCATTATCATGACAACTCTCCTCCCTCTCCACTTCCCCTGTTGAGGCTTCATGTACTTTGTTTAATAATAGAAATTCTGATAGGTTTTCTAAGAGAACAAAACCTCTGAGAGCACAGTTCAATTCATAGTTACAACTGCTGCCTATGTGTGGTGCTTTTTATTAATTTTTGAGGCAGCAGTCAATTATTGAGTCCTCAGATTTTTTTTTTCCTTCTGTGTTGAAGAGCCACTGGAAGGCAGTACATTAAGCATCCCCTCTAACAATAAAGATATCTGAACCTCTCCATCAGAAGGGTCCTGTATCCAATTATTTGCAAGCTCCTTGCAGATATGATTCTACGGAGTAAATGGAAAGCATACTTCAGTCATTCTCTGCACTGATAGTAATTTAATAAAAATAAAAAGCTATTGATTTTTTTGTTAGCTGTGTTAAAAGACCACTGTAATCTTGGCTTCACTCTGCTGTTGGCAGAGCATTTGCCAGCAAGTAGATTTTTTACTTTTCCTGGGGCACCATTTATTAAATGCTATCTTAATGTGTACAGATTATTAGATTTGTTGAAGCGGGGGAAGATTTATAATACCTTCCTGTTATTTAACTTCTCTTAGCCGATTCAGATGTTAGAAGCATTTGCAGAGATTTATCTCCTGTACTTTGTGATTTTTGTTTCTTCCATTCCTTAAGCCAAATGTGCCTTTGAGGTTACTGAGCCAGCACTTACTGGGCAGCAGCTGCTTTTGACAGAGATAGAAAATAACATTCTATTTGCTGACTCTTACTGAAGTAACCACTCTGGGATGACAGAGGAATGTCACTTAAGCTGTTCAGTAAACCTCAGCTTGAATAAGGAGTTAAATCAGTAAAGCTGGACTTATGTCAAATAATTTATTTGTCTAAAAGACTTGGTCTACTCTAAACTAAACTGCCCAGGGATATGCCTTCTCAAAAACTTTTCATATAATCTATTCCTTTTAGAAGTTTATCTTCATCTGCATTGACCACTGCTGGAGCCTACACAATTCTTTAAGTGAGTGGTGAATTTCAGGTGTTGAAAAATTACTTACACATTTTCATTGCATTTTAGGTGCACTTGTATCTCTCTAAAACAATGTTTCCTGTGATGCTGAAACAGAAAAATTTGGAATCCATTTGTCAAATATGATTAATCCTGATGCAGTCCCAGAACATTTATGCATGTCTTTTTTCAGGGAAGGGCAATGAAGCTGTTGAAAGAGTTGAGAGGGTAAATCCTATGTGGAGTGGCTGAGGGAGCTGGGGGTGCTCAGCCTGGAGAAAAGGAGGCTCGGGGGTGACCTTGTGTCTCTCTACAACAGCGTGAAAGGAGGCTGCAGCCAGCTGGGGTCAACCTCTTCTCCTAGGCAAATTAAAGGATAAGAGGACATATACCCAAGCTGCACCAGGGGAGATTCAGGGTGGGCATTAGGAGGAATTTTTTCACAGAAAGGGTTGCCATACATTAGAATGGACTGCCCAGGGACTGGGTGGAGTCACTGTACCTGGAGGTGTTTAAGGAAAGACTGACATGGCACTCAGTGCTATTGTATAGTTGACAAGGTGGTGTCGAGTCAAAGCTTGAACTTGATGACCTCAAAGGTCTTTTCCAACAGAATTGATTCTGTGCTTCTGTGATCTTCACCTCTAACTCTTTTAAAGATTTAGAGCCGTTGGCTGGGATCAGAGAGTCCATCTTTATTTCTACATGTGCTGGTTTTGACTGGAATAGACTTTTTTTTTCTTCATAGTAGCTAGTAGGGGAGCTATGTTTGGATTTGTGCTGGAAACAGTGCAGATAATACAGGGGTGTTTTTGTTATGGCTGAGCAGTGCTTGCACAGAGTCAAGGCCTTTCCTGCCTTTCACCCCACCTCACCAGTGAGCAGACTGGGGGTGCACAAGGGTTGGGAGGAGTTTCAACCAGGACAGCTGACTCCAATTGACCCAAGGAATATTCCACACTGTATGACATCATGCTCAGCATGCAGACCTGGGGTAAATGGAGGAAGGCAGAGACATTTGGAATTTTGGTGTTTGTCTTCCCAAGTCACTGTCACACATGATGGAGCCTGGCTTTTCTGGAGATGGCTGAACACCTTCCTGCCCATGGGAAATGGTAAATAAATTCCTTGTTTTGCAACAAGAGCACTTGCAGACACATCTCACCACTGAGCTCTGCAGAGAGTTTCAAGGAAAGGGAGGGACACACCTGGCAGGTTCATATTAGATACCCAGTTCATCTCAAGGACAGTGCCAACTGCCTATGACAATTTTCAGTGTCAGTGACATTTTTCTGAGAAATGCCATTTTGTAATTTTGTTTCAGCTAATACACGAATATCAGGAAAGAGTCACAGGATATCATAATCCTTATGCTCAGACCCAGGTATGTGTATGATTTTGTGTATACATCCTGACAATTTAAGTACAGTAGCACATAGTTCTCCTGATGGTTGTCACAGAAAGGATGAGGTTGAAAGGGACCTCTAGAGGTCATCTTGACCAACCCCCTGTTAAAGCAGCACCACCTAGAGCTGGTTGCCCAGAACCATGTCCAGACTGGTTTTGAATATCACCAAGGTGGGAGACTTGACAGCTTCTCTGGGCAACTCACACCAATGCTCAGCCACCATCACAGTGAAAAAGTGTTTCCTGATCTGGAGAGAAAGCCTCCTGTGTTTCAGTTTGTGCCCGTTGCCTCTGGTCCTGGCACTGGGCACCTCTTTTCTGTCAGTTTGCTTTCCATCTGGGGGTCCTCAACATACACATGGGGCTGTTCTCAGGTGTAGGCTGAAGAATAACAGATTTGCAATTCTCCTTGTTGAACTTCATTATATGCCCTGAGCTCCACTATCCCATGTTTACTGGAGGCAAGATTGCCTTTGAGCCTCACATTCCCAACAAGACCCTCACTGCTATGAAGTCCAATGCACTGTTTTTCTTCATTGACTTCTCATTTGGAAGAGAATGATATAAAGAACCTCCTGGATTGCTTTTGTCCTGTCCTGTTGTCCTCTAGAAGATTTGAGGTGATTGAAGTTTCTCTGAGAGCCAGGGCCTGTGAATGTGAGGCTAAATGAATGACTTGCAGTAGGCCAGCAATCTGTTACTGCCAGTGTCCTTCCTGACCATATGTTAGGAAGTGGTAGAGGCACTTAAGGAACAGGACACTTATTTCAATTGCCTCATTGGGGTCAGGAAGCATCTGGTCATCTCTAGATGGAAGCTGGCACTGCTCTCCTGCTCTTCAGCTGTGGCACAGCAGTGCAGTATTAGAAAGCCTGCTGTGACAATTGCTGTGATGCAAAACCCTATTGTATCTCCTTTGTCCTAATTTGACACCACCAGTAAGGATCCTAATTCTAAAAGTTTGGCATGCCCAGCATTATCAAGTAATCAAAACCACTTCCAGTGTTCAGTGTTCTCTGAGAGAAGCTGTGACTGCTGTAATTGTGAGAAGCACTTTCTATCTTGCATTTGGAAAATCAGTGATCACACTGTAATTTATGCATGCTGATACTGGACACACTGTGCATATTATATTTGTGTGTTTCAGAATGGGGTATTTTCCTTCAGAAACTTGTGACTGCTCTTTCCAAACCATGTCATCTGTAACAGTGAAACAAAAGAATCTATCAAACAAAAGAATCTATCCATCATGGTGCTATGCTGATTACTGCATCCTCAATGAATAGTTCAGGTACAGCCCAGTTCCAGTCAGTTTTCCCTCTTCTACCAGTGAGGCAGCTGATATGACACACTGAGGGGAGTCCATGACCTGACTGCTATGGGTGTTGCTAGAGATGCCCCACTAAGGTCAGATGGACACACTCAAAAAGGTCCAAAGAGATCAATACCATGTAATGTGACAGTAAAATTATATGACAGATAGCCATCAGATCAGGTATGTCTGGGGCTAGAATTTCTGGGGAAGAAAAACAAACATGGGATAAATTTTGTACTTGATGCTAAAATAGTGTAATATTTAGCAGATACAGACATTATAGGTCATAGTCTGGGCCAGCTACTATCAAATACATACATCATAATAGATGCTGTTTTTCTTCCTGTTGCATTGCCAGTTTTCAGGAAGAAAAACAGAGAAGGCTTTCACAACCTTGTATAGCAGTGGTCAAATTATGAATTACCTAGAAAGTTCAACCAAAAGCCCATCAATTTTTTGTAAAGCGCTTTCATCTTATTATCTCTAAAAGTACATTAGAAAATAGTAAGAGTTGGAGAGAACATTTCCTACAGCGTTTTAAATAGGAAGTGAAGTGTTCTTTTAATTCTTCTACATCTGCTAGCTGTTTACTTCACTGAAGCAGGGTATAGTTTTTATGAATGATGACATATAACCCATTTTCTAAAAATACTTTGGATTTTCCATATAATTTCAGTGTCCCTGGGTAACTGATAGAAAGAAATGGTATAACAGCCTTTTATGTTTTTTCCCTTGCTGCTGGGGTAGAAGCTGTTAGATCTGTCAACTGATAATGAGGAATATACCTTCCATCAGCCTATAACTGTGAAAAGAAAACCTTCCCAATTACTGTTCAAATTCACTGCCTTCCTTTGCTTTAACCTAATTTCCTTAGTACTCAGGTCTTTTTCTGATGCACAGTGTATTTTTTTAGCATTCCCAGCTAGGAGGGAGAGGGAGTGCTTGTGCCCCACCCTGTTTTCCTTTGTTCAGTGTTTTTCTCAACAATTTTCCTCTGATTGCAGCCAGTAATCAGTCAGCAGCATCCTGCTTTGGTCCATTCCTGTACTGCCTTCATTGTTTACACCTCTAATGTTGCACAAGGACTTCTAGAATAAAAAAGTGACATTATTCAGGCTTTTTTCAAGTTCTACTTATAGCCGTTAGCAGTCACTAGGATAGTCTGATACTTGAGCACTTATGAACCAAAAGTAAATGTTAGATTTTGATAAACAATCACTAAAAACATAATGAAAATATGTAACTAAAATGCTTAGTTTCTCTAGAAAATTTTATTTTTTTTATATTAAAAAATTTATTATTTTTTGGTGAACATAATTTTCCACTGTTAATGAAACTGCTTGTGTGCATTTTATACCTTTCTCTTCAGAGTGAGTAGACAGCAGCAGAGACAGATCTGATGAGATTCTTACTTTAGATCTACCTTACTTTGTAGCTCAGAAATGCAGTTAACTAAATCTAAGGAAGCCCTCCACAGCTCCCATCAAAGTCTTTGGTGAGAAATAAGCATTTCTGGGACATGACTCATCTGGTTTATTTTAGAGTGCTCCTTTGGGATGACGTGAATCACACCTAAGTGGCTCCTTCTCTGAGCTGATTATAAAAGACACTGGTGGTGACCAGGTCAGTCAAATCCCATCTCTCCTGTCCACATTGTGCATCATGGGTGATTGATGTGATTGCAATTCACACTGACTCAGCATCTGAACTTGACATTTAATTGCTGGTGTCTGAAATCATAAAATCATAGCATCTTAGAGTCATTAAGGTTGGGAAAGGCCTCCCAGATCGTCAAGTCCAACCTTTGACTGAACACCACCATGCCAACAAAACCATAGCACTAAATGCTACATCCTGTTGTTTCTTGAGCACCTCTAGGGGTGGTGACTCCACCATGTCCCTGCACAGCCCATTCCAATGCTTGGCAACCCTTTCAGTGCAGAAATTCTTCCTGATGTCCAGCTGGAACCTTCCCTGGTACAGCTTGAGGCCATTTCCTCTCATCCTCTCACTTGGCTGCCTGGGAGAAGAGGCTGACCCCCACCTGGCTACAACCTCCTTTTGGGAAGTCATAGAGAGGGATAAGGTCTCTCCATATACTCTTTTTCTCCAGGCTGAACAACACCAGCTCCTTCTGCTGCTCCTCATATTGTTTAGTCTCCAGACCCTCCACCAACCCTGTTGCCCTTCTCTGGACATATTCCAGCACCTCAATGTCCTTCTTGAAATGATGGACTCAGAACTGAACATAGGATTCAAGGTGCAGCCTCACCAGTACTGAGAATAGCAGGATAATCACTGCCCTAATCCTACTGGTCACACCATTCCTGGTAGGGAATTCCCTTTGCCTTCCTGGCCACCTGGGCACTGCTGACTCATGTTCAGGCCCTTTTTCACTGGGCCACTCTCCAGCCACTCTTCCCCCTTCTGTAGCACTACATGGGACTGTTGTGACCCAGGTGTAGGACCTGGCACTTCACCTATTGAATCCCATCGAATTGGCCTCAGCCCTTTCATCCAGACTGTCCAGATTCCCCTGCAGATCCTTCCTGTCCTCCAGCAGACCAACATTACCACCCAGCTTGGGAACTTGCTGAGGGTGCACTCGAAGTCCTCGTCCTGATCAGTGATAGAAACAGGACTGAAATGAAAGAGTGGAAAATTTTTTGTCTACACAGATGAGACAATTATCCCTCGAATATGGGCAATTCTATTTTTAAACATAATAGAAGAAATTATGTTGAACAAAAATATAAAGAAACAAATCGGGTAATTGTATCTAATTAAAATGATGAGCTCCTTTTGGTATCTTAGGCAGCTATACATTCTTCAGGAATCATAGGGAACTGCAAATAATAGTTAGCTTGATGATTGATTCACCTATAGAGTTTTCTGGAATTGTAAATGCAATGAATGCTTTCCATTAAAAATCATCAGAGAATCTTTGACAGATACAGTGAAAAAAAGGGATATTTATGAAGGTGCTGGATGGGGATGATGAGAAAAAGGACACTTCCTTCTGGCCCCAGGTGAGGTTTGAACTCCGGAAGATATTCCTGGTAAAGTCTGATACATAAAGCTCTGAAACAATCTTGTATGGCTTTTTTTTTTTCCCCAGTGGTATTTAATGGCTGCTTGAGTTTCTAGAAATCAAGCAGATGGAAAATGCCTGCAGTTCACCTGCTGTGTTAAAGCAGCAATAGAGGTAAGAGTGAATTATATTTTCTTTAGTCCAGATATCCAGAAAGTTTTACCTGCCTCTGGTGTTGAAAGAAAACATGTAATTGGCACTTCTGTGAAGGAAAATAGATGTGTGTAATCATGGAATCTCTCTCTTTTTTTTTTTTTTTTTTGAGGGCAAACCATAAGTGGAGGGAGGGAGTGGAGGGAGTCTTCCAAATCTTGTGTGAGTACCAGTAGCTCAGAGACTCTTGTGACAGCCCTCTGCAAACACAAAGACTGTATGACAGAGACAATTCATATTACAGAGGACATAAGCTTTGTCTCAAAATACTTGAAGAATACTTCTGGAAGCAGAGCAGTACCAAATATAGAGGGCTTACTACAAAATCTCCTAGGCACTGAAATACTGCTCTGTTTTCCCTAACAAATTAATCTCTACACATAGTGAGGTTGTAGATGTGTCAAATTTATTTGGAAAAGGACCTGTACCAGTGAAGTCCCTGCAGTTGTCCCACATGGACATAAATTCCTGCTCTGGTCTTGCTGTTTTCGGTGATGAGAGTTCAAAACACTTCATATGATCTCAAAATCTCCCACCCAAGGCAAAATATGTGTCTTAAAATAGCCCTGGTTGGAAGACTAAAAAGACCTAAATCTTATTCCTCCCGGACTATTAATACTGTCTTGTCTCCATATAATTTCCATTGCCTCCATTTCTTTCTTCACAATTAAATTTTCATTAATTTCTTCAAAGAGAAGACTTAAAAAAGACACTACAGGTACTCTCTGGACTTTGATTTCTTTATCTTTCTACTACTCCTTTCTGTTCACAAGTACAAACCTCTCATTTTTTTTCTCCATTTTGTTATCTCCCAGTGTCTTCAGATGCCTTTCTTGTGCTCTGTTAGCTGAGAGAATTCCCTCATATTCCACACTTAAGATACCCACCCACAGCCCTCACCTACCATTCTAACCCCTTACCAGGCCTTCACTTTCTTCTGTTCTTAAGCTGGTTATTGCTCTAAAATCTTTTCTTCATCCCATCTCCATTCTCTCCTCTACCCCTGACATATCTCTAAAACCTCTCTCACCAAGGCCTTTGATGATGGCAGCTGCATCTCAGATCCAGAGCCAGCTTCTCTTTTTCAAGCTGTCAGACTCATGCAGCATGTTTAACCAGGCTTTTCTACCTTTAATTCTTGTCCCTTCCCCTGTCCTCTCTGGACTTCTTTCCTTCTCTCTAATAATGTTTTTTGGAGACAATTCCTTTAACATTCTCTGGATTTTCAGTAGCTCTTTCATGACCCTATCAGCATGTGCTGTCTTTGAATAATTCAGTCAGAAAACAAACTTAGCTCTGGTCCCTAAGAAGACAGACAAACAGATTTTCTCTTGTACTAAATCCTGGTCTCTCTCTTTGGCACTCCCTTCTGAGTGTTCAGTGATACACTTTCCTTACCTGTGACTACAGGCAAACTCATCCTCTCAGGGCCACTTGGCAGAGATAGGTCCTGTTTGTTCAGTCTTTAGTCACTGGGGTTATGGCTGATGACTGGAATGCTGCAGCAGTAGGACAGTTCAAATAACAACTGTAGAGTTGTACTAGATGGAAATAAATCAATATTGAAATGAATGGTACATTACCTGTGGGAACACTTACATAAAGAATATTTATTTGCATTAAAAAAATCTGCATTTGAGCCTATTGTTCCATCTAGTTGAGCCAATGTCTTTGACACTTCCAAAACCAATATGTTTTGGTGATGTTGAATGAAAAAAAATTATGTAAATATTGATCAACAGTATCAGATGACATGCATGCTAGGTTTTGAATACTATTTGGAAACTAAACCATTGCCAATAATTTGCTTTCTTTTGGTTTTACCAATCTTCTGAAGAATTAGAAGGTCTCTAGATGTAAAATGGAGATATATCATAGGGATATGGAGTCAAGGTGATGCAACAAGGACCTGACTGTTCCTTTAGAATTACAATGTTAATAAAGAAATGCTCTATTCCCATCTTAATTTTAACACTAAATTTGAAAGCAGGGTACCAATAAATAGTAAAGGCTTGTAAAAGAAGTGTTTAGGTCCAACTAAATTTCCATCTAGCTTTTCATTTCAAAATCAATAATGTGAAAACATTTGCACATAATCAAGTAATTGTGAGGGGATAAAATAGTCTATGAGCTTGCAGTGATCATATTGGATAAGCCATGGTTTTATCTCTTTCTCTATTGATTCTTCCTCCTTTCATTTACTTTATACTCCATGGAAATCCTCTCATCTAGGCACCTGTGTTTTCTCAAGAAGTTACAATCAAGGCTGACAAGTTTATGTCCATTTTCACTCATGCATGAAAGTACTGGAGGAAGATACGCATTTTTCTATCTTATTCTTCTGCGAGGCTTTATTATTCACCATGTAAGACAGCTTCTCTTTGATGTTTCATCTGTAGAAAAATAACACATTTATCTTCATTGCCACCTTTTTATTTCCAATGAATGTTGAAAATAGTTGAGTGAAGCTGCTGGTTTGAAATCAGAGCCATAGAATCCCTTAGATACTAAAAAGACCTCTTAGATAATAGATTCTACCCACTAACCTCGCACTGGCTGCCAAGTCCATCACTGAACTATGTTCTCAGTGCAACATCTACTCTTCTTCTAAATACCTCCAGGAATGGTGACTCACCCACTGCCCTGGACGGCCTGTTCTGGTGCTTGATAATCCTTTCAGTGAAAACATTTTTCCTAATATCCAATCTGAATTTCTCCTGGTACATCTTGAGGTAGTTTTCTCTTATTCTGTTGCTTGTTACCTGAAACCAGCCATCATCTGGCTATAACTTCTCACAGACATCTTTTCATAAAAATCCTTCCTTAAGATTTTTCCTTTTGAGAAGCAGAGAGGCCTCAGAAACAAAATGTAAACAATGATTATCTGTTGCTGTGGAATACAACAGGTGGATTTGTGATTGGTCTCGTGTGGATGTTTGGAATTAATGGCCAATCATGGCAGAGCTGGCTCTCTCTCTGTCCAAGCCACAGACCTTTGTTGATTCATTCTTTTCTATTCTTAGCTAGCCTTCTGATGAGAAATTTTTCTTCTATTCTTTTTAGTATAGTTTTAATTTAATATGTATCTTAAAGTAATAAATCAAGTCTTCTGAAATATGGAGTCAAATCCTCGTCTCTTCCCTCATCCAAAGACCCCTGTGACCACTGTCACAATAACATCCTTTCCGGGATTTGTAGAGAGTGCTAAGGTCTCACCCCGAGCCTCCTTTTTTCCACAGGCTAAACACCCCCAGCTCCTTCAGCCACTCCACATCAGACTTGGCTCCAGACCCTTCACCAGCTCTGTTGCCCTTCTCTGGACTCACTCCAGCACCTCAATGTCTTTCTCATAGTGAGGGGTCCAGAACTGAACACAGAATTTGAGTTGATGTCTCACCAGTGCTGAGCACAGAGGGACAATAATTTCTCTGGTCCTGCTGGCCACACTATTGCTGATCCAGGATGGCAGTGGCCTTCTTGGCCACATGGCCACACACTAGTTTATGTTCAGCTAGTTGTCAACCAGGACTCTTAGGTATTTTTTTGCTAAGCAACTTTCCATCCACTCTTCCCCCTGCCTGAAGTGTTGCCTGGGGTTGTTGTAACCCAAATGCAGGACCTGGCCTACTGATCCAGCCTGCCCAAATCCCTCTGCAAAGCCTTCCTACCCTTCAGCAGACCAGCATTCCCCCATAATCTGGTGTCTGCAAAATGGTTGAGAGGTCTCTCAATCCCCTCACCCGGATAATTGATAAAGATTTTGATTATGACTGCATCTAACACTGAGCGCTGGAGAACACCACTTGTGGCTGGCCTCTGACTGGATGTACCTCCATTCACACCTCTCTCGGGCCCAGTTGTCCTGTCAGGATTTTACCCAGGCAAGAACACACCCTTCCACACTCCTGGAAGGCAGTTTGTCCCTGGGAATGTTGTGGGAAGCTGTGTCAAAGGCTTTACTAAATTCCATATAGGCAACATCTATGGACTTTCTTTTATTCACTAAGTGGATTACCTTGTCATAGAAGAAGATCAGATTTCTTATTGGCTGGGTCTGATCACCTGATCAGATTAAACTGCTTTAAACCTATTAAACTGCTTATTCATTAAGTGCATAATAAACCCATTTGGTAGCTAATGCTTTGTCTGGTTACTAATACTGGATATAAAAGAAAATGGCACTTATGATTACTTGCGTGTCTCAAACTAGTTCCAGTAGCACACCATATTCCATGTCACTCAATGGTGTAAACTGTTATTGTCCTTTGAGGCACAGAATAGCCTTGTTCGTCTGATTCAAAGCATGTGAAAGCCTTTATCTGTGAGAATCTAATAACTGACATTTAAAAAAAAAATCAATATTTTTAAATTAACTTGATATCATAATTCACTTCTGTATTCAGGGAAAAACCCAGTTGTTTGTATTAAAATTGCTGGGTCAATGCTTTCAGGGCCAAAATTTCAGCTAGAGTAAATGATGTAGTTTGAAAGAGCTATGGAGATACTTACCATTTGAAGGTATAGATTTTGGCTTCCTTCTCACAGAGTCATTGTCTTCTGTGGGCTTCCTGAAATGCATGTTAAGCAAAAACTGGTGAGAAATGAAAGCACTCAGATAATCTTACATCTGTGCATACAGGGCTTTCCATGGGGTAATTTAATGTCTGTAGCAAATACAATCTTTAGTCCAATAATGTCAAACAATTCAATTAATATCGACAAGATAGGCAAATCTTGTTAAATTTTACATGTCTGTGGCAAGATCTTTTACAATGCTAATGTTAACCAATTGTAGACTATCTGAAGGTCTGAATGCTAGTGTAGAAATTTAAAATAAATCTGCTACAATTATAAATTTTGAGCATCATGTGTTTCTGAAGTTTCTGTGCTTTCAGGGAGCTGTGTTCTGATCAGTTTGTTGGAGTGATTTAAAGCAGTGCCCCAGTTTAAAGCTGCAAGGCACAGAAGAAACATCTTTTCAGCATTTTGCTCTTGTCTTGAACCACCAGTTATCTCTCAAGGGCCTAAGTATAGAACAATTTTCTTGTGAAATTGGGCAAAATCATAGCAGAATCATCAGACCTCAGATGTGGTTTTTTGTTTTTGTTTTTGTTTTGTTTTGTTTTGTTTTTTTATCTGGCAGTGATATTTTGAAGAGCTGGTCACCATAGCAACAAAATAGGTTTTACAGGCTGCAAACAGTTCAAGAGTCTGTTGAACTGACAAAATGGCATGGTGCAGACAAAATAGAAAAATGAGTTGTGTGTCTTATGGGACTGCTGCAGGAAGGGATGAGCTCTTTCTGTTTGAGAAAATTTTGACCTTGAATAAGATTTTTTTCCCAAATGTGAGTATGAAGTGTGTCTAAACACTAAAAAAAATGGAAATGGCATTATAGATGGTGAGATCTAGTTGGACCATGGATGTATTTGAGTTGCCAGGAGAATATGGCCAAACCGTGGGCTGGGGGTGTGCAAGAGGGTCAGCACAAGGACAGGTTTCTGTCCCCCCTGGCAGTAGCACTGCAAGCAGGGTGCCTTGGGGCACCTGGGCTGTGCTGGTGAGCTGTGTATGACAGGGCATCTTGAGCATGGCACAAGGTACAGTCCTAGAGACAGCAGAGGGGCACTGTGGCAGCCCTGAGGTCCTCACTGGCTGGAGTGGGGGATCAGGGACCCAGGAGAGCCACTGACACAGCTCCTGAAAGGCTGAGTTAAGGGCATCCAACTCCTCTTGTGCCCCTTGGCTGGCTGTTACTGGAGGAGCTGGGTACAATTTTTTTTTTCTACAATACATTCAACTGTGTTATGAATGTAGGTGATCAATTAAAAACCTGCCTCCTTGAGTGAACATGATCCTGGGATTTTCTGGTCTGCAGGTCTCTGTGATTGCTTTTTTTACTTGACTGTCAGTATTTCAGGGAAGGTTATAAGTCTAGCTATACTTTTTTCCAATTCTTTGTCCTGGCTTATATTATTTTTTTCTAATCTCCTAACTAAAATCCAGTACTTTCACCATATTTCTCTTTTTCCTTCTGGGGTGTTAAGTCCTTCTTTCTGGTTCTGGCTGTCAGTGAAGGTTGTCCTGGGAGTACAGAGGAGGGTTCAAGTGCTAGTTTGCTGAGTGTGCTTAAGTTCCAGAGAATTAGCTTGTGGTAATTGTAGTGTTGCTTTAATAAAAATCTGTTGAGTCCATTGCTTTAATCCCCATAGCAAAACTTCCTTTCCTTTATTCTATATCTCAGGTTTAAGATTGCATCCACTTCTAGAGTGCAGAAACCTAAAGGGAGGTGGAGGTGGAACGAAATTCTTATCATACCTATATCATCAACTAATCTTTGATTAATCCTTAAATGAGATTTTCTCAAGTCCAGTCTTCCTCTGTACTCAAGTGTACTTGAAAGCATTCATGGAGATCAGGTTTAGATTGAGTTCTGAAATATTCTTTAGGGGAAGAGATTGTCTCACCCAGTTCTTGGTCCCATGTGGTAAGTAGACAAGTCCTGGTGTAGTTGAAGAGCTGACAGTCTGGGTTACCAGCAGGTATTCAGGGCTCTGCTCACCTTTAGCCTGTTAGGGATGCAGTAGATTCAAGTTCAAGTTGAACAGTACCCAGTAGCCTGGAAAGTGGCCAGGCAATCTGACTGGCATGTTCACATATATTCCTGGAGCTGTTGTTTCCATTTCATGGCAGACGGAGCTGGAATTTTTCAATTTCCTGTAAGGGAGAAGTATCTAGGGCCAGAAGTAAAAGCCTAGTGAATTCCAGCATTTTGTAACAAAGATAAACCCTGCAGTAAACTAGCCAAAGCAGAGGTATCCAGGCAAAAAATTGACCACTTATTATCACATTTCTATCATTTATTTCCTTGAAAGCAAGAAGGGCTTACAGGAGAGAAGAAGCAGCAAGTATGGATGTCATTCAAACATCACTAAGAAATTCTGATCTAAGTTAGAAAAGTACTTAAAGTTAGGGGAATACAGAGTCTTAATCCAACTATTTCCTTCTGACTTCTTAAATTCAGCAGTTTATTTAAGTAGGAGATTGAAACAATCTGCTGTTGTTTTTGTGTGTATAGTTTTATATTTGGAGTTAGTCAGATAGCAGAAAATTGTTGACAGGTAACTCAGTCACTAAATTATGGAACAAAAGCATTTTAAGCTTTTGTATTATATTACAGAAATGGTTAAAAATACCTTTGTTTTTGTGCAGCCCCATCGTGTGCTTATGTGTGTGTATAGAGAAAAATCTACACACCCACACCCACTCACCCACACACCCCTTCAGGAAGCTTTGCTTGAATTCATCATCAAGTTCCTCAAGCCAAGTGATTCTGTGTCCATAAAGCCTCCAAAGGTGCTCAGGAACTTTCTTTTTCTCCCTGTATCCCAAGGCCTGTGCTTCCCCAATGATGCATCTCCACTCCAATCTTCAGAAAAGAATGTACTTAGAGGTTTACAAAAGCTTGAAAGAATTTGAGCTGGGGCACAAACTCGAGACCCATGTTATCAACATGACACGGTAACAAATGGACTATATGCGAATAAGTCCCTGTTGCAACACAGTTTTTTCATGCTATTCTACTCCTTTATCTTCAACTCTGTCTGCAATAACTTTTCAGCAGCCTTACCTCAAGCAGCCTGCACCTTACAGAAACTGGTGTCCTGACAAATCAATTACCTGTCACCTATTGATACTCAGTTCTTGAGGTCACAACAAATGCCTGCAAGCATACAGACAGTGTGACAGGGCATAAACAAGAGGTGGGTTGTACCAGTCACCAACAGGGCAATGCATCTCTCTGGTCTGTGTCAGCAGATGGATCATTCATCACTACCTGCAGAAACATCTGCAAAACTGTGTGGAGCAAACTGAGGGTATAACAACATGAATGAAGGCAGCACTCCCAGAGGGACAAATGTATTATCAGATATTTTTTTGTTTTAAATATATATAAAAAACCCCCAAACATGTTGCTGTAGTTATCTTGTATTTAATATGTTGCCAGCATTTTGCTTCCAATAAGTTCTGACTCTGTCAATACAAATGACTGCTCTGACTTCAACTGGCAGGAGAAATCACCTCATCCAACTTCGCACACATTACAGCTAGATATGAAATTTAAGCTGGCTGAAGATCAGGCTTGGCTGATATGAACACACTAAGTGCATCTGCAGAGGGAGCCTAATTTTGCCTTTTCTGGATACCTATCTTAAAAAGGGATGGATTTCTATCCATCCATATTGAATCACGTCTTTGCTCAGTATGTAGGGAATTTAAGCTTTGGCTTAAGGTGATATGACTAAGCTTTAGAGGGTTGATTATAGAGAAGAGGAACCCTGACTTAATAATCCATGTAAAGTCTTCCATGCACTGCTGTTCTTAAATATAGATCACAGTTTACAAGGGCAGAGCTTGTCTGTTTTGTGTCTTTGAAAAAGGATGTGGTTATGTTATTCATTTTGAGAATCAAAAAGTCTTCCTGTCCTGGAAGTGGTGGTCCATTATGATCCTTGTAAGAAAGACGTGCAGACTCCATGAGGCATCATTTAAAATAATATTTATTAGCACTAACACTGGAGGATAAAGTAGTATTGATAATCTCATATCCTTTTAGGTGCCAGAAACCAGTTTGTGCAGTTGAAGGCGCC
The DNA here is from genome assembly GCA_024362935.1 of Setophaga petechia. Lineage (NCBI taxonomy): Eukaryota > Metazoa > Chordata > Aves > Passeriformes > Parulidae > Setophaga > Setophaga petechia. Next base: position 14,060,818 of record JANCRA010000020.1, on the reverse strand, counting down.
TCTGATCCATGAAGTGCAAACCTTGTCTGTGGAAGAGATTGGTCCATTTTGATCATTTGAGAAATTATAGAATTTTCCTACCAAAAATGGCCCTTTTCATAATTTCTACTGTCAAACTCAGGGATTTCTTGCTATACTTTTAGAGAAAGATGGGGTAGGCTGATGGCCTAATCCCTGGTACCAAGTGGGAGCTGCCTGCAGGCTCCTCTGTTAGAGCAAACTGGCTGAGTTTATCCTGCATGCAGGACCTTTGTGTGGTACAGCACTGCCTGAAGGCCAGGCTGGGCTTGCAGAACAGCATTGCACAGCACAGCGGGGGCCTGATTGCTCAGGTTACCTGCTGTGGGGATTGCTGTCTCCTCAATGTACAGTGCTCTTCAGTCAGGACCACTGTAACACCTTCAGAACAGCTGCAGAGCTCATGCAAGCAGTATCTGGTTTTTGGAGAAGCTTTTTAAATCTTGTTAACCATGCACGTAAGTTACTTTGGGGCATTTCTGCTAAATGTCCCTGTTCCCCTACTGTATGTCCTGGGCTTTTTACTCAACAGCTGCTCTTCTGCAACAAACTGGTGCGTGCTAAACTTTGGAGGCCTCAGAAAAGTCCCAGACATGAGATGCCTCTGTGAAAGAAGCTTAAAACATTGCAATGTCAAATTGAGAGCTGGGATAGATGCACAGAGCAGTGATCCAGGGTGATGGTTTTAGCCTAGCATAGGAAAGGTACATTCTAAGATAACCTTTTCGTCAGACTTACTGTTGGGAATTTTGCACTGAGATGTGTATGCCTGCTTTATGAGAGTCCCAGGGTGACTTTTTGAGTCAAGCTGACATCTCTTCCTGGAAGGCAGATTCCATTTAAGATGCTTTTGCATCTCAGTCTCTCCCAAGTACAGATGTGCACCCTTAGAGGCTGTGAGTGAATGGCTTTGGGACTGCAAAGGAAATGCTACCTTTGCAGCTAACTAATTCAATGAGTAAATAGATTTTCTCCCAATGAAAGATCAGATATCCTTCATGTACATGGTAGTATTTTTACCATAGAGACAATAATCATGGCAGATGCTGAACAAAAATACAGATATTCCCTGCTCTTAAGCATACCCAAAGCCCTGGGCATCATCTGCCCTTTCAACTTGTTTATGGCTTCTCATCTGGTAGGTAATTTTTTCCTTTTCTTCATTGTACCTTGGTAATAAATTTTTCCTTGAAATCTTATGCTGAGGTGTGTGTATTTTGTCTCTTATAATGCTAAACAGAAAGGAAGAATGGTTTTAGGATTGGTCAAAGACAGCTTGACAATGACTATATAGGGAAACATTAGAAAGAATGCCAATTTTTTTTTTCAGGTAAGATGATTCTTTTCTCTTTACCTTCAGCCATCCCAATCTTGAGATAATAAGACTTACCTCCCCAGAGTCACCTATTAGTTTCTAATGTTTTTTCTTGGCACAATCTCAGCTATATTCAATCCTCTCCATGCTTTAACCCTGTCATTACATTTTTAATATGTAGTTCCCATTTTTTCCTAGCTTTAGTATCCAGAAAGTGCAGTATCCTCTTCATACTTGGCTGATGAGTTTCTTGCTACACTGATTCTATCTGATCAGGCAGTCATGAATTTTTTGTTGTTTGAGGAATTTTCAAAGCTTTCACAAGGCTGTTTTTAAAGTGTTTCCAGTCCTTCAAGCTTTCTTTTAAAAGATCAAGGTCCTTCAATTTTGTATCTGGCTCTTTACCATACAAGTTGCCATCAAAGGTCTTTTGTTTCTATAAATTTTGATTAAGAAATAATAATTTTCAGCTGTAAATTGAGTGCATGCTCAGGTTGCTGAGGGAAATGTGTTGGTTTTTTTTTTCCCCTTAGAGCATGTATCTAAATTATTTCTGTTATCATTCATTCTGTTGTGAAGGACAGGACAGAAGTCCCCAGTTTGGCTTTGCCTAACTTTAAAATATTGATTTTGAAGGGTATGAAGGGTTGATTCGACCTTGATCTGGTCACTACAGACCATTAGTCAGTCCTTGACTTTTATCACTCTCAGCTGTAGGCTTGGTCGGGATGAACACCAGGTGCTGCTCCCAGAAACCTGCAAAATGCAAACTTGATCTGAGAAAAGGGGTCACTTGAATAATTTAACACCTAACAGCTGGACTTCCTTAAATACAGAAGTCATCATGATTCTATGGGCAGTGTCTTTTAGAACTGGAGAAGGGTCTGTGAAAAGGTAACAGCTTCTTTGGCTGTAGGATGTTGAGAGCAACTTGGCAATTATAGTTTGTGGGTAAGTAATATGAAATTGGAATAATTTTCTTGCATTTGAAGTTTCTAAAACTTCAGTCAGCTGTGACTGAGATTTTGGACAGAAAGATTATAGTAATTATGAGTGACATACTTGTTTATCCTTTTAACATAGGCAGAAAGAGGTTGTTAAGTCACTGGAATAATTCAGATAGAATGAGGAGAAATGTTTTATATAATCACGAATGAATTTGCTGCTCCAAGGACTAGCAATTATTATGGAAAATTTTTGGTACTTATGTACCCTGCAAATTTACAAGGGTACTTACAAATACATGCACTGAAGTATTTGCATAACAGTAATGGCTACAAACTAATGAAAATATACTTAGGTCAGACATTAAAAACTACCAATATACTCTTAAAGTAAATCTTAAAAAAATAAACCCCACCATTATCACCTGTGTTAGGATTTAATAACATAAAAACAGATTTGTGTAATAGCATTTTATTTTAGATACAAAAAAAAGTATTCTGACAAGAGTCTGTTTGACTGACTGTGTGGTAACAGAAGAAATGTGTTATCAAAAGCAGCTTTCTCCTACCAGACTGGTGCACTCAAATCCAAACATGTATTGTCAAGTTTATAGATGCAATTTTTGACAGAGCTTTTAATTTTTTGAAACCATTCATTAATGACACACAGTGCCTATGTAATTTTTCAAACACTTGCATAATAACCAAACTCAGTAACATAAATATCTTGGGTCTTGATTTTACCTTACAAACAATTTGCTAGGAAAATAATAAAGCTACTTAAAATGACCACTTTTTCCAATACTTATCTATACGTACATTTCTTAGATACCCACAGACCTCTGGAAATTACAAGGTTATTATGGATATTTAGGAAAAGACAGCTACTATATCTCCATAGTTAGCTCACATTGCATTGTGTACCTGAGTGCCTTAGATATCTTAAATATTACCATCTGTAATGGTAATACTCTCATTTCCTCAGGAGTTTCCCTCTGTTACTCCTCAGTCTATGTAAATCTGATTGCTGGATTGGATCCTTCCTTTGTGTAGTTTTGATTTCACACATCTGGATCTGCCTGTACTGAAATACATAAAATCTTTTCCTTGGAGTGTAATAAATGATTTTAACTCAGCATAGTAAAGGAGTAGCAATTCCTTCTCCTTCCTCTCACTTACTGCTGTGGCTTATTTGGAACCTCAGAACATACAGAGATCTTATTTCAACAGTTTCAAAACTTTTTCTGCAATCTATGTCATTAATTTGTGTTATTAATTTGTGCTTTTTTCCGTTCTTGCTATTTATTATGAGGGTCTGGCCTCAGTATGAACCTTGAGAGGTTGCTATCCAGGAGCATTAAAGAGATTTAAATCCCTTAATGTTCAATACTTTAAAAACTATTTTATGATATGCCAATTAAAGGTGACATACTGCAATCCCTCAATCATGAGTGGCTGCCTAAAGTAACAGGATCCCAAGGAGTACATTACTGATATGGCTGAAGAGAAAATTGACAGTATGTCATATTTCTCCTCTTGCCCTTTCCTCATTCCCTGAAAAATGCAACTTTAAAAAGATAAGGAATTCAATACAGATTATTACTGGGTTGAAAGATGGTGTTTTTGTTGGAGGAGAGAAAGCTGCAAGTGCTTTAGACAAAAACAATGGCCATCCAAAGTGGGTAATTCCTGATGCAGGAAATGTAACTCCTGGGATGGGCTCTCTCTTCATAAATTCTTTCCAGAGAAAGGTATAAACTCAAGCATTATTGCTAGAGAGGACCAGTCTTAATATTCAGGTGTCCTTTCTGACCTGTGTTCATGGTCTACTTTCACTATTTGCAGCTATGACCACTCCACAATCATTCTGGGAGGGTGGATGGCAACCATCACATTTGGGGGACAACAGAAAACATAATCACTTTGGCACACTTGCTACCACGTTCTCTACATTTTTGAGAATCGTTCAATGTTTCTCCTGTACCACTCAACCCACTACTCTGATTAAATGGAATAAAATTATGAAGGAAAATGTATTCTGGGCAAACCTGATGCCAAATCTACCTTTAGTGGAACAAAATGCAATTTCTCATAAGTTAGGAGAGCTGCACCCTCATATATTACAGATATGTCTGATGAGTTTGCACTCTCCTTCTGTTTAATAATTTGGATGGATTAAAAAAGGCTTTACATGTAGAAAAAGGGAGAAGACTTGCTTTTAGTGCTCATGTAGGAAGTGCTATTCCCCCTAAAATTACTGCTCAGACATGGCCCTTCTTGGCTCCTCTGTGGCCAACAAAAGTGGCAAAACCCAGATACCATTGCAGATCTGCACATGCTCCATCTATTCCCTCATAGCCACTGCCCAGTTTGACTACTGAAATTCTCTCAGACCACAGCATGGGACTGAGCAGCTGTCAAATTTAACAGACTGAAGGAGACACAAATGAGTCTTCCTGTTTCTAAAGTTCTTTTATATGCTGTCTGTTAACCTCTAAATATTAAAAATGTAATATAGTTATAAATTCCAGCTCTGTTTAATCAGCACCCAGGAGTAGTACAGCTATTGCAAAGGGGCCTTGGCTAAGCCCTAAACAAGCAGCTCTTTCAGAGATGCTCTTAGTAGGCAAAGCAAGTGTCTGGCTGTTGGGTTTTGGGGTTTTTTGTTTGTTTTTTTTCACTTAAGGAAATATAATGTATTCATGTTATCTATCTATTATTTCTGCCTTGCCTTATGCTGGAATGCTCTTTAAGAAAACAATTTAAAGCCCCTCTGTATGGGATGAACCAACACAACCTGCTGTGAGCTGCAGAATGCCTGTGTATCTCTGGTTCATCTCCCAGCACTGGATAGCACAGGGGTAGGGCTTTGCTCTCTTCTAAAACGCCTTTTCAGAAAGCGCTTGATAGGAAAAGTTCCCCCTTTTTGAAATGTAAAGAGGCCAAAAAAAAAGTAATGTTTTCTGTGGTGTCATTATCTCTCCTGTTGTCTGTGGGAAGAGCTGATAATCAGCATGTCTATGCTGCACTTTATCTGTGGCTTCAGTCTGAGGTCTTGCAAAGCAAAAACCAAAATCTTGAAATTTACAGTTGGTGAAAGCAAGACATTCACTCACAGATTGAGATGAAAGTGACAGATGGGAGTAAGAAGGAAGTCCTCATCACATCCAGCCTTTTTTTTCAAGCCAGAGACCCTCTGTGATCTCATGGCATCACATAGTTGAAACAGAGATTGTATTTGGATACTGCTCAAATGGGAGACTTTGGGGATGAAGTCCCATGGTGGTGTAGAAGCAGAGTAATAGGTGTCACCCTTCTCAAATCTGCTGAGATCTGAGAAGAGCTCAAGGAAGCAGGGGTGGTTCTATTTGCAACTCAGTAAGAAACCCAAGATCCTGGGGCATGGAAACAGTCTGTAAAAATCTGTTTGAGACATGATCCTTTCAGTTTCTAATTTCTGCAGCGCTTTGTGACCCTCCTCAGGTCACTGCAACCATTAGCTGGGCCTATAAAAATTACATCAAGTACAGGTGGGAATGAGACTGTAAGGCAGCAGCAGCTGCTTAAAGAGATTTTTGCAGGCAGAGCTATTTAGCCCTCAGGGAGTTGACCCTAGTATAGTTTTTATCAATCACATTTTGCAAGAAGCGGAAGGATGCAATTGGAATACCATTGATTTCAGTTTCCCTTTCCCACCAAGAAGGGTAGAAGAATTTTGTAATAGAGAATTGGGCTCTGTAGTGTCATGGGGAGGTGGCATATTTTAACCAAATAATATTCTTATGAAATTTATTCCCTGTTCTTAAGAAAGCATTAAAAGAAAGTTACCATGATGACTAAACCATTTTTATGGACCAACGAGATTCCATCTACAAATATTTAATTAATCTCCAGACTTGAGGTGTTCCTATATAGATGTCTCTGGGGGATCTAGGGTCTTGGCTTGCTTCTTCACACAAAGGGTCCTGATGCTGGCTGAGATCCTCAGTTATCTCTCCTTACCTCCCGCTCTTGGGCCAAATGGGTCTGGGGCTCTTCTCTCATGCCCAGCAGCCCTTTAAATACATCTTTGATACACCTCACACTTCTACACAATTTTAAGGCAAACCCATTTCATGTGCTGATTGGAGCACTTGTCCAGCAGACAGAAATTGGTTCAATGTGTCTTTGTGCCATTGGAATACAGAAATAAAGTTCAGCTCCAAAAAGCGAAAAAAAAAAAAAAAGACAAGAAGTGATCTCACTGCTGCACTACCCCAGGCAGATCCAGTTGTGAGCCATTCAGTATGGTTGCTGCACACTCACCAGCAAGATTCCCAAGAGAAAAGCTGTGAAGCCTTGTGATGAGAGACTTTGCCTGTAAGAGATTTAAATGTGGCTTCAATTCTTAGTCTGAAATTTTTTCAGCCATTTATTCATCACTTGTTTGCAGTAAAAATAAACACAGAGGCACGCAATTGATGTGCTCTAAAATGGTGTATGCTATTTATGTGCCCATGTTTCTCACTCACTGCACTGATACATTCTGAATTTGTTTATATAATGTCAAAAAAACCCCAACTCCATACTGTGAGGATTGACTGACAAGGACTTTGCTTAAGCTAGTAAAGCAAGGCTAGTTTATTATTTAAGTTTACTGGTATTTATAGGTTATTATGTTTGTTCAAAAATTTTTACTTAACCCCTTTTGCCTTGATCTCTTTTACAAACACACATTTCTTGATAATCTTCCTTATGCTAGTAATGTCTTTGTTAAACTCTTTTGCTAGCAATGTCTTTGTTATCTCTCTTCTCATCAGAGTGACCAGACATGATGTCTTCACTTCTGTTCTTGCCATGAGCTTCTCTCTCCCTGGCTTTCACTGTAGCAGGGCCAAAAGGTTGGCAGCACTACCCAGCTCAGCTTCTGTAGCTGTCTGATCTCCTGCACCAAACAGGAGCACAAAAGGGGGAGTGGGTGTTCTTGTGTACTGCTGTGCTCCTTTCCTGCCACTCAAAGCACTTGACACACCTGACAGAAAGGCAGGTGAGTTGGATGTGAACACTCTGGTGACAAGGAGGAATCTCAACCAAATCACTGCTCTCTGAGCAATCACTCCTTCAGTAGAGATGCAGTAAGAGCAAGAAATCATGGACATAGTCTTCAGGGGCAATATTCCAAACATTTAGGTACTGTCATGGTTTCCGTTTTAAGCTAAGATCAGAAAAGATCATCTTTTCTTTGTATAATGGTAAGTGCAATGATTTGAACAAAACCACAGAAAAGAGTATTCTGCAAGGCAATTATACTCCAGAAGAATTTCTGTAAAGGACAGTTTCAAATACCTTGAACTGGTATGTTTCTCATGTCTGCTTACTTTCACAGTAATTGATATCTTCTAGGTCCCCAAAGGATGTAGGATTCTGGCCAAGCATTTTGCTAAAATGCAGTGCAGGAGACAGATCCGCACTGAAGTAGCACCTGTCTACTGCATTTCTCTCTTAAAACATTAAAACTGACAAATGCATGAATGTGAAGTCAAAGAGTCATCTTAGAATCTGGTTTTAAAAATTTTAATATTTGCACAGATTGATTAATCCCTGGTTTTCTGTTATTTGACTGCTGACCATGCTAACTTCAGAGCTGAATTGTGGTGAATGAATTAGGTGTACCAAATCATCTGTCAGAAGATGTTCTTACATTAAAGGAAGGCTGCATCCAACCTTAAGAAGAGATATTACTAATCTAATCAGCCTAACAGTGGTTAAAAATCTATTTGCAGGGTTTCTTTAAGCATATCTGTGATTGGGTGATATATTTCAGGAATAAAATTTGTAAGAACATAAGTGATCTACATGTACAAAGCTAACTAGCTATCACTAGAACAGAGTATGTAGTATTTTCTGTTTTCATTTGGAACACACCAAAACTAGACTTCCATGCAAACTCTTATGTCATAACCTTGAGAAATATGCAACAGCTCTGCAAATCAATCAACAGAATTATGCTCTCCTTTTAGTATAGCTTGCTCTCCTCCTTGACTATGGCAGAGAAAGGACATTTTGGATTAGTGTTTAATCAGAAGGTTCTCTGACTTGGTCTTGAAATGTCAGCTCTTAATCTCCCTTGCCTTGAAAAGTGAAGATATTGGGATTTGATATTGGGATTTGATAAAATAGCTTTTTTTGAGAGGTATAGTCCTTCTGTCAATACTCACCTCACAGAGAGGCTTGCTCATAACTCAGGGCCCTGCATTCCAAATCTATTTCCAGAGACTCAATGGCAAATTCAGAAGTTTTCTCTGTACATTTTCTTCAGCTTTAAACATATGAATTTGCAGCCATTTAATTTAAACTTAGGGTGTGATGGTGGTCACAGCGGTTTTTAGAGGATGGAAGAGACGAGGAATCTTGATTCCATGATCAGAAGGCTTGAATTATTATCTTATGATATATATATAACTTTATAACTATACTACATAGGAATAGAAAGGAAAGGAGCTTCTTCAGAAGCTGGCTAAAACTAAGAATAGAATAGAAAGAATGAATAACAAAGGTCTGTCTCTCGGCAGAGAGCGATAGCAGCTCCACCGTGAGTGGTCAGTAAATCCAAACATCTACAGAAGACCAATCACAGGTGGACCTGTTGCATTCCACAGCAGCAGATAAAAACTGTTTACATTTGTTACTAAGCTTCTTTTCAGCTCCAGCAGGAAAAATCCTAAGAAAGGATTTTTCACAAAAGATGTCAGCGACATGTCAACTTTCTTTATTTAGTTAAATTAAAAAGAAGAAAGCTGGTGTGGAATGAACAAGAAATTTCTTCACCTGTAAAATATAAAATTCTATCACATCACTAAAACAATTTTACAAAATAAGAAAATACAAAAACAATGCAAAGACAATTCAAGTCCAAGGAGTTGAGTTTCAGGAAACGTCCATGGACTGAAGATGTTCCTCTTTGACATATCTGGAAGTCCACTTGTTTTAGTCCTGAAACAAGCTTCTTGCAGAAAAGTCCATCAGTAGTTATCAAACAATTTCAAACAATTTGAGACAACTTCTAGAGTGTCCAGCCACAGCCCTTAACTTGGGCTGAAGCTAATTTTTGGCCCTTCAATCCTTTTGAGCTGCTATCGCTCTTTCAACCCTTTATATTTAATTTATTTATTTATTTATTTATTTTTTTCCCTGGAAAGAGCAGCAGCAGCAAGCAAAGCAAGAGAAAGGCCCTGGGGGCCCTGGCCCCCAGACCTGGCCCACAGAAAGGTGGCCCAGGACTAGAGAGCCAAGCCAAGCAGCCCAGGCCCAGCCCCTGAGGCAGGATCTGCCTTGTCACAGTGGCAGAACGGGTGACCAAACGCTTCCTTTCCCAAAATCAGTGAGACATCCCAGGAGCAGGGGAATATAAGCTGTCCCAAGAATCCTCATCTCGGGTCTAGGAATGTTTGTTCCCCACAGCAAACAAGCGATGGCCGCTTCCCGCTGTGCCCTCTGCCTCTGCAATGCAAATGCAGAAGGTGCTGCTCCCAACTGCCTCCAAGTATCATCCCCAACCCCTCCGGGCTGGGGAGCAAAGGCAGGCTGTTCGGAACTCACTGCTCCCTCACCGCTGCGCCGCATGAGGGAGGGATAGCAATCTCCTAGGGGCAATCCCTGAAGAAGCATCTCCCAACTCGCCGAGAATGCTGACTTTGAACACAGGCAGCCGGGCTGCCCCCAGCTGTCGAGCCACGCCTCCTCCACGGAAAGAGAGGCTGATGTCCTGTTCCCCTGTCCCAGCTCCCCCCACAGGGGCAGCCCAGAACAGCCCGAAAAACTCTGGGGGGAAGTCACGCTGGGTGCAGGAGCCACCGCCGCCGCCTCGGGAACTGGAACCAACTCGGCGGAAGGCGGCACAGGGTCGGCAGCGTCGGGGGTGGGGGGCGGGAGTGGCAGATCTCTCTGCTCAGCGGCAGGTCCGTTGCCTAGCAACCCCGGCGCGGCCGCGGGCAACACTGCTGTGCCCTCGGCACCAGTCGGGGCGGTGTTTCCGAGCTCGCAGGCGGGGCCACCGCGCCCACAGACTCTGCCCGAGGGACGGCCGCGAGAGGGGCGGGCTGGGGCGGCCCTGCAAGGTCGGGAGGCAAGGCCCAGTGCACCGGTGCCGCTCGCAGCTCTGTCTCGGGCGGGGTCCACAGGGCTGGCCAGGGCTGCGCTCTCGGCGACTCTTCATCCCCTGTAGAGAGAGAAGCGGGGGGGAAAGACAGCTCCGTCTGAGCATGCTCCGAAAACGCAGAGAAAAAAAACTTCCTCGGCTCCGGGCAAAAGCTCGCCCTCCCGGCTTGTGTTCAGAGAGGCTGGGAGGCATCAGGTCATCCCAGCCCAAAAGGTCTTCTACCGCTGGAGTCGGGGGAAACGGAGCGAGCCTGTTGCACTTAGCAATCCAGGGAAACACAGCTGCTCTCCGTTCCAAAACCGGGAAAAGTGTTTTACATGTTAAATAAATTTGAGGATATTCCAAGCCTCGATCCAAAGCGAATTGGAAAATGGAGTCCATGCACTCCCACATGAAGACGTCCAGGGTGTACAGCACATTTGTAACAAAACCAAAAATCTTTGCCCATTGAAAGAACTCATAAAAATGTCTCTCGGACAGGAAAATTCCAAGAATTCCATCCTCTTCACCCCATTTTTGCCAGAGGGCAACAAGTTTCTCCTCTGAAGGGAGGAGAAAATCTGTGGGACAAAATCTCCAGAGCAGTAACCACAAACTAGGAATGGCCTCATCTTCACGAGGGGAAAAGCTAACAGTACCTTGAGACAGCGTCCAACACTCTCTGGCCAGCTGCATGGTGCTGCTAGGCTTTCTGAACATCTTCCTGGAGGCTTTTCAGAAGGTTCTCTCTGTGGTCAGCCTTGGCTGTGAACTCAGTCCAAAATCAGGATCTTCAGTTCTTCAGCTCCTGGCTAGAATCCACTTATGTGATGAGTGTCCAGCTCAGTCGAGGGTCACCAGCTGTGACGGTGATCACAGCGGTTTTTAGAGGATGGAAGAGACGAGGAATCTTGATTCCATGATCAGAAGGCTTGATTTATTATCTTATGATATATATATATAACTTTATGACTATACTACATAGGAATAGAAAGGAAAGGAGCTTCTTCAGAAGCTGGCTAAAACTAAGAATAGCATAGAAAGAATAATAACAAAGGTCTGTGTCTCGGCAGAGAGCAATAGCAGCTCTACCGTGAGTGGTCAGTAAATCCAAACATCTACAGAAGACCAATCCAGGTGGACCTGTTGCATTCCACAGCAGCAGATAAAAACTGTTTACATTTGTTACTGAGCTTCTTCTCAGCTCCAGCAGGAAAAATCCTAAGAAAGGATTTTTCACAGAAGATGTCAGCGACACTTAGGGTCAAGAAAAAAAATGGCAGCAGTAAAATACTATTTTAGGAAAATTGCATGAAGAACTTATTAATAATGTGTGTGGTAAAAGTTATCAAATCACAAAGGTGAATTAAACCCCACATTTTTAGTGTTCTATTAAAACCAATCATTCTCCTCTATGCCCCAATGTATCTTTCTGTAGAGAGGGCAGTTAAGTAACTGATTTCATGGAGGAAGTTTGCCACATAAACAAGAAGAGAGCTACCAATCTCTAATGACCTTTTGGTGAGCTCTGTGGTGAAAGTGGGAAAGACAGACAAAAAAGTGAGTAGGATCAGCAGAAAAAGCAGTAGTTTCATGCATTTTAATTCCAAATACTACTGCCTCTATCTGCTTTATAACTTGCTCACATTGCAGTAAATCCTAAACTAATTTCTTAAAGGCTCATCTGAAGCCCTAGCTGGTCATTCTGTCACTGTAAACCTTTCAGGCAGGAAAAGTGGCAGCAAATACAGATCACTGATTTGATAACTTAGATCAGAGCAGGTGTTGGAGTGACCATGTCTTGCTAAGGAGGACTTAGCAAGGACTTAGGAGGTACTAAATCTTTGTTCCCAGTTGTAGCAGTTTTAATTATCTGAAGTGTTTTTAACAGTAATTAAGAGAGTGAATACCTTATCCAAAGCTGAGTTGCTGAAGTTGAGGAAAGATTCACAGATTATTATGTGAAGAGTGTAAGTGGCTTTGTGGGCACCTAGCACCACCATGGTCCTCACACATCCATGCTGGAACCCTGCCAGGGTGCCCTGCTGCTGCCTTCTGTCCTCTGAAATTTGCTTTTCTCCCATGGAATTGAATTTAGGGATTAAATGTGGAGATAAACTACACAGTATTTTGTCCAATTAAACCTTCTGGATGAGAAGAGCATTCAAATCTTTCCATTTACCTATCTCTAGTGATTTTAGTAGACTTTGTGGATGACAGTAGACCAGAACTGAAGGTCAAGTCTGAACAAACAACATGAAATTAGTGCAGATTATGCAAAAGAGATTATTTTAGCTAGTACTTCACAAACAAGCAATAACACGTGCATCTTATTTTCCAGAGTATCATATAAGTATTTTTCAAAGTTGGTGTTTTTCTCATTTCCTGTACAATCAGGTAGACAGTTTCCAATTATTTCAGATCAGAGTGCTTTGTATTTTTCCTCGTATGCTGATACCGCAGACTTCAGATCTCATACCTAAAAATCCCACACTTGTTTAATCTGAAGGGCATTAGGTCCAAAGAAAAAATATGAAAGAACTAAAAAGCACATCCCTAGTTACGCTTAGCTTGTTGGTAGAGTGAAGATAATTTGTGCTACCTTCTTTTATACTTAGTATTCTTTTTTTTAAACACAATTATAATTGTCATGTGTGAAGATGGAAAACAAATTTTACCCAGTAGCTTCGTATGAATGACAAAATGCCATCCTCACAAGATTTGTAGGGTGAAGAGATTCCTTTTTCTGGACGGACTGGAAAAGAATGTAGAGACGCTATATAAGGCCCTGATGGATCTGGAAAGGAAGGTGGGTGGTGGAACAGGGAGCACTGACCTTCAAAGGTAAATACAATGTGAGAAGAGCTGCTTTGACTGTAACTGAACAGTGCCCACCAGTTAAGGAGAAGTTAGCTTGGGAGCAGAGGAGCAAGGAGAAGGAAATGAAATTGTTAGAGTTCAGATCACATACACTGAGACAATAATTTCCATATGTCACATGTGAGATTCTTCTGCCAAGTGAGAAAGTATCATTGATTTTACTCCCAGAGAGTTATGGCAGAAATGAGAAGCAGCATCATAAATCTCTACCGAACACTGTAAGTGAACTCTGTTCATCACCATTTCCTCCACTCTCCAGCAAAGCAGGTGGGGCAAGAGTTCTTAAAAGACAAAATAGTGGGGCGAGAGTTATAAAAGAGACAGTACTAGGAAAAAATGAAATGGCATTGAGTGATTTGCCTTCAAGTGGGGGTGTGATTCTTTGTACAGCTACAAAAAAGTTGCAGGCATTAAACAAGTGAATAATGAGCTTCATGGCAGGTGTTGGCTGGATTTCCATTGTGTCACTCTCTCTGCTCCATGCTCTGTGTGAGCAGTGAGAGTGAGACAGAAACATCCCTTGCTTGCTCAGTAGGAATTATATTGTCACTCAATCTCTATGAAGCAAAAGCTGGAGAATATTTGCTGCCTTCTCATAGTCTCTTCAGCTATGCAATGCTGTCGACAAAGAGTGATTGGAGCCTAAGGACAAAATTGGCCTTTGGAGAGTCTGGCCTCAGTTGTCTCTGAAAGGAACTTTCCCTACTATGGCAATAATTTTTCTACAATCACACTGTGATTCATATCTCTCATCTAAAACATATTGCAAAGGGAGTAGAAGCTTTAAGGGTTTTGTAGTTTTACTTTGAGGGTTGATAAATGGGTGAAAAGTGAGAGAGAAGTGCCCCTGTCTAATCTAGGGCAGGTAGTCTGTGCCTCAAATAGTCATCTACAGGTTAACAGTGGAAAATATTTCAGTTTGTTATTTCTAATTCTCTGTGTCTCCTTGGAACATTTTGCCCTCCATCAGCACATTCTCCCTCATTGCTTCCCTGTTGTACAGGAATAGACCTGGGACATGTGGATCCTCCAGTGCTGGTATGGTCTCACCCCACTCTCAAATGGCAGAATATTTCCTATGTCTCCTTGCCCAGGGAAATAGAGTGCCTTTTGTCACCACAAGTGAATTTATTTTCTCTTGCCTGGAGTTTTCCTCTCTGGATTACTGATTTTTGATAATTTTCACTGATGTTATGCTGGTGAAAGCTCTGGGAAATGTTTCTTCAGCTATATTTTTTTGCCTCTAATAATCTGATGTAATCTTCTGATACAAGAAAGTGAAGAATGTGCTTTCTGTTTTGGTTTCTCATAAATGCATTTGGGCACTAATTTAAACACCATTTCAGTTTACATTACACAGGTACGCAGAATGCAAACAGTAATATTTGTGATAGCAGCCAGGAGAAAAAGGATGGCTGAAAAGGCAGCACTGAGAAAATAAAGCAAAAATATAAGAAAAGAGAGATTCAGTTACCCATCCCTGAAATTTGTCTCTCTATGTTATTCATTGTACCTGTAAATATGGTGCTGCCAGGGTGCATTGCTTCAATGGTCATTTTTTGGAATCACAGAATCTACCAAGGGATAGAAGGGAGCTGTCAAGGATCATTGAGTCCAACTCCTGACCCTGCACAGGACATCCCAGGAATCACACCATATGCCTGAGAGCATTGTCCAAACTCTCCTTGAACTCAGGTTTAGTGTTGTGAACACCTTTCTGGGGAGTGTGTTCCAATGCCCAACCATTCTCTGGGTTAAAAACCTTTTCCTAATAAATATATCATATTAAATATAACTTATATCCCTTAATCTCATTCTCAGACAATCAGGCAACAAAAGGCCAAGGCATGCAAACATTGAAGCTCCTGTGAGAGGGAAGGTCATTCTGCCCCATTTTCCTACCTTTCCTCACAAAGGCCTTGAGCAGGTGGGAAAACAGTGCTAATCAAGGTACACAGGAGTATTACCATGTATTAAAATAGGATTGCTCATGTGAATGCATCAGGTCTTGGGCAATGTTTGGGGAAAGTTTTTTTCTACATATATGGTTTTAATATTACTGTTGTCTTTTCTCACAAAGATAAACAGATTTTTGTCATGGCACGTCATATAGTTATCTTTTTCTAGTTAGTTTTATAAATACTATTTTACATAAAGTTTTTGATATCATTTGTCTTTCTTACTGTATCAGTGCTATGTCTGTATTTGTTTCAAACTGATGAGAATATTTTTATCGCAATTTATTTTACTGATTATATTGAAACAAGTTGCAAATATATAATGCACAATTTCCTCTTATATCAGTAAATTCTCATTTCTTTTAATCACTTTGTATGACGGCTTGCTTCCTCAAATCCAGTTTTGTTTCCTGCTTTTATCTTTTTCTTTTGCAGATATTGCTGACCTTCATCCAAATGCTGTTCTATAATCAGGTAATGTAACCACAAACTTTAAGCTCCTTCCCAGCTTTATCCTCTCTCACACATGATGGATGAGCTCCATTTAAGCTGTAGCCCCCAGTATCAGCATTCAGGTCCATGCACTGGAGATAATGGGGAGCTTTGCTGCACCTGAGGGAACTGAGATCCAAGGCAATGAGGCAAGCTGAAAAGAAGAGCTGCAGTAAAAGAGTTTGGCAAACTTCTTCACAGGACTATGGCAGTGACCTGCTCAGTGCCTTCTGTTTGAGAATCACCTGGAAGTAGGCTCTGCCACAGTGCTTGCTTAAGCTCCTTTGAATTAATTGCTATAGCTCTCAGCCTTATTATTAATGTGTACTTTGTCACTGATAATCCAATGCATGTGTGTTATAGCTCCTCCTTGGCTCAAAGTCTCATTAAATCTCCAAAGAGAGATGTGTTGTCTTCCAGTGTGCCCACATATTTGTGTAAACCTCTGCAAAATCAGGTCTAGGAGCCCTGTCTTCAAAAATTTTTACTGATGGTCTGCCATGCAATGCACTTTCAAAATCATATTAAAAAAAGTGAACAATTTGTTTAATGAACATTTAAGTATATTATTCTGTCATATTTGCACATTTAAAGTGTTTGTAGAACTGTGATACATGAGCCACAAAATTTTATGTACAAATCATGCAAACATTGCCTAATACAGTCTCCAAACAGCATCTGACTATTGCATCTAACTATCTGAATATTGCATCTGACTCAGGTGGATCCCAGTGTTTAAGGCATTACTAGTAAAGTAATGGGTGACTTTTGGGAAATTAATTGATGATCTCAGACATTCTCCTTCTGGACAGTTCACATCATCATATAAATGAAATCATTATTCTACTGCTTTACAAGCTCAGGAGAGAGATAATGAATAGGTCAGGTAAGAGAGCTGAACGACATCTTGTCTGTAAAATAAGGTGGCAGCTAATTAACAGGATGCTGGGGTGATAACTTTTATTCCCACTGCCCTTCCATGTCTTCTTTAGGTTGAAAAATAAAGCTTCTAAGCTCCCTGAAACAGATACAAAGCTCCACACAGGATTCTGCAATTTCTACATGAAGCTGATAATTTTCCTCTCAGAATTTTATACCAAGTATTTTCTAAACCCTTTACTGATTACTGGAAAATGAGGTTTTATTTACAAATAACCTAACCCTTGGAAAAAATAAGGTGATTGAAGAAGTAACAATATGCAAGAATGCATCTTTAATTAAATAACTTAA
This sequence comes from Setophaga petechia, assembly GCA_024362935.1. NCBI lineage: Eukaryota > Metazoa > Chordata > Aves > Passeriformes > Parulidae > Setophaga > Setophaga petechia. The sequence continues at coordinate 14,043,865 of JANCRA010000020.1, read as the reverse complement.
ATGAGGGTAAAAACATTCTAGTATATTTTTCGCCTGCTGAGGACTATTAAAGAAGAGCATATTCTACTATAAAGGGTTTAGTTATTTTAAGTATCTAAAACCAAATATACATATTATAAAAATGAAAGGACAGTAGGTGCCTTAAGATAACATCTACTCTATTAACCCCTTGGAAGGCAGTATCCAGATGTATTATTCTTGACCCTTGTTTGTCTAACCAGTTCCTGAAATTTTCCAGTAATGGAGATAGATACCTACCCTCTATGCATCCAACAGCACACCTCTGTTTAATTTAACTTGCTTTTCTCATTTTTCCTTATATTTGCACAAACTCTTCCATGCATCAGCTTAAGCTGTATCTTGTCTTACTGCCTACAGGTTTGGGAAGCAGATTATTTTGTTCTTCTTTGGACCAGCTTTTGATGCACTTTTGTATTTTTTCATATGCCTTGCTCGGCCTTCTCCTCTTAGTGCCAACAAACCTGAGTTTGTTATGTCCTTCATTGAAAATCATGTTCACTTTGCTTCTGAAGTGTTTTGCTACTTTTCTATGGGTTCTGCCCTTAAAACCCTACTGAAGTTAATTTATATGTTAACCACTCCTTACCATTTTACCTCCAAAACCTTGTCCTGTGATAGCAGATTTGGTTTTCTTGGCAAGATTTTTTTCTTGACAAACTCATGACCTCAGTCATGACCCATGTACTTATTACTTAGAAAGCAAGAATCAAATCTTCATCTTTCTCATCTCTAAAGTATAAGCCAGATGTAACGTTTCTCATTATTGATTAATAGTTTTTTTCATCCTTATTATTATGGCAGCATTCAAGGGACTGAGAACATAAGAATATGGCATGGAGTGTGGGGTTTCAACATTCTTCTGAGACCTGTCAATAAACAATCAGCTCAAGTAGTGTGAGTGTCAATGAAACGTGTAAAAATTCCTGAAGTCTAATCTGTCTGGCGAGCTTGTCTTAGAAAATATGGTGGTCTTGTCACAACACACAAAGAATTTGAGCATCTGTGTCAAGAAAAGGTCAAACAGAACTCACTTCTGTATGGCCACTGCAAGGCTGAAGGTTATTGCTTTTCCAAGGAGCCTCTCCTCAGCATGGCACTGATGAAAGGTCAGACAACCAGTGGAGATCAGCAATAGTGTGGAACAGTGTAACCAGATAGTCATAAAGCTTGCCAAGTAATAGAACAACAAAACAGATTGGTCTTATCCATAAAAATTCATGATATATCTGGAAATTTAGAATACAGGTAAGACAATGATTACACAAGCATCCTGATAATTTCATTTCCATTTGGTAGTTTCTCCTCCAAAGTTTGTTTTCCCATTGGAAAACTTTCCTCCTGGGTTATTATAAAACCACTTCTCCTGCCTTTAATAGTTTTTCTCCTCCCACACATTTCCATAGCTCTCTCCCTGGATGTCTCTCCTTAGAATGTGAGTAGGAAAAATCGAGCAACAGTAAAGCCAGTAAGACTTCTTGCTCCCCCATGAAAAGCAAAGCATAGCAGCAGATATAGGCAATCCCTCTCACTTCCTTGCAGAATAAAACAAATAAACATGCAGTTGCATGAGGGACTGCTCTCCTCAATTCCTCTGAAGAGAATAAAATACACATGACATTAGAAATGAAGTCCTGCTTTGTCACTTAGTACATTCTCAAAAACATGCTATTGTTGCTAAGAATCATATAGAATAGAGGTAATAAGGCAATAAACAGCCCTTAAGGGGTTTGGCACAATTTCATCCTTGAGAAGGCTCCTTCGGGGGGCCCCAAGCAGACATTTGTGCAACAAACAGGAGTGCTGGAGATGGAATATCACATCTGCTGCAGGGTTTATACCCTGCATAGCACTGCTGGCAAGGATGCACAGAGAAGGAAATAGTGCAGTGCAAATGTGGAAGGTTCAAGTGAGATTTAGGGGAGGAGAGAATTCAGGTGTTATTTCAGGCCTCCTGTGGACTCATGTTGGCTGGCAACCATGTACCTGTAATCCTCTTGTCCCCTTTCACCAGACCACCACTAGATTAATTCTCGTGTCTGTTGCTGACAGGTTTATGAATTACCTCATTAGCTCCTGTGAGTCTGCATTCAGTGCACCAGAACAAATAAGCAAAGGCAAACTAAGACAAAAATTCCACAGCAACCTGGAATTAATTTGTCAGGAAACACAATAGTATGGTATAAGGAATTAATGCAACTACAATAGCAAAATCCTGGTCAAAATAATTACATTTCATTTATGCCAGCTGCAGAAAGGAATATGTGGTTTGATTGTTTATTGAAACATTATATTGATCAATCTTATAACCACATTTTCCTGGAGACCATGCACTTAAACTTTACCTGCAGGTACTCTCTGTGTATTGAGCTACTATTAAGTTACCATGAAACAATTTTTTTTGTGTTTTTGTAAATTTTTTACGGTATTATGTTTGTTTTAGGGAATTCCAGTTTTAAATGAATGAGTGCCATTGTAAAAAACATATATTGTAGAAATACGTAATAAAATATAAACAATAGCTACAGCTGTGCATATGTTTTCAAGATGAAAGGAACTTTTTTTCTCTATAAAATATTTTAAAAATTTAAATTCATATACTACATATTAATCTTATAATTCCTAGATGAGCAAACCTGTTTTGGGGAAGACAATCCTGCATATCCATTTTTAAAGTGAAAAAGCCTACCAAGCTTCCTAAAGTCTTATAAGCTTCTCTTATGGGAGCTAGTTTTGAGTCATATATTTATAAAGACCATCCCCTGATTGCCCATGCTTTGCCAAGTTTACAGCATAGCCTGAAGAGTGGTTTTTTTCTGCAAAATAATGTGCAAAACCATCTTACTCAATTTTTGTGTGATTTTTTCTCTTCTGCCAAATATGAATACACAAAGTCCATCGTTAAGTGCCTGAAAAATTAGCTTTCAGTAGCAGAGTCAGCAACTCCCATGCACATTTGTGGGGTATTTTGACCCTTCTGAAAGACAAATATTAATTTTTAGAGCCAAAGCACGCCTCTTTTTTTTTTTTTTTTGAGATGACAAACTTGGACTGTAAATCTGAAAGTTCAAGTGGGTGAAATAGGATGCCTGGATTAAAAATTGCTTTGTAGACATCTTAGAAAGTAAGTGGAAGGCATAATTTCAGGGGAACAATACTAACAGTGCACATCATACAGGAATGAATCATTACAGAAAGTATAAGACGCTATAAATTAAATTAGATGATGTACCATGGGATTTTTGTGTGTGGAAATTTTACAGTAAACAGGCAGAGAAAAGTGTGGCAGCAGTGTGAATGACAGTCCATGAAACCAGTGGAGCCAGCAACCATGAGATGCTACTTACCAGGGAGCCATCCAGATGGGAGGGGGTTTGGAAGGTCTCTGTACCAAAGCAGGGCCACCTCTAGTGTCAGACTGCACTCCCAGGGCATTGTCCTGCTGGGTGTTTAAAAGCACCAAGGACAGAGGTGGCACAGGCACCTTTCAAAGATAACAGAGCATGGCCTTGCAGTGACACTGAGCAGCTCTCCTGCCACCCCGGGGTGTATTCATCAGACACCATTGGTGGGGGTATTTCAAGAGTTCCTGAACTTGAGGACTTTGTTAGCAAGGGTGACTTCGTTGCCTCAGACTTTCTCACTGGTCTCAGGAGCCTGGGATGAATTCCTAAGGGCCAGTGTTGCTAGGAAAGACTGAGGCAAGAAAAACACTGAGGACCTCAGGCTTTTCTGAATCTTTGTTGATGACAACAAATGGGGCTGCTGCCCCATTTAGAAGCAGATCCACATATTCCCTCATTTTCTATTTTCTGTTTATATACCTGTAGAAGGCCTTCTTGCTCTCTTTCTCCTGTTGGTTTTTTTCAGCTCCTGTGCTTATCCTGTGTCTGTTAAAATTTGATGAAGAGCTCCTTTTTCATCCATGCTCATCTCCTGCCACATTGGCTTGATATTTTGCTCCTTGGGTTAGTCCACCCTGGATGGTTTTCCACACCATGTCACCCCTTCAGCAGATATCAGGGTCTAAAAACCTGATATTCCTTCCAGTTATCCTAAGGACCGAAGTTGGGAGGCTGTCCCACGTGCCGAGGAGACTGGTGGCCTGCAGATGCACACAGACCTCTGCTCCTCCTGGTCTTCAGGCCACAGGCAGCGTTGTACAGTTTTTTAGAGAGGCACTCAGATGTGCTGATTTCCCTGAAAATTTATGAGATTTTCCCCATATGCCTGGGAGACATTTCAGGAGTTGAGGCAAAGAAGAAAGCACAATTAATATCAAATGTTTGTAACCTCCCAGGTCTACTTCAGATTAAGAAAATTATGTCACCATGACACATTTTTTGAGTCTTCAAACACCATTAGATGTATCCCTTAGAGCACATGGTTCCTGCCTGTAGAAAAACAGCTCCTGGTTTAATCTTGGATAATCTACACAGACTGGTTTAAGACAGAATTATCAGTCAACCATAAAGTGTAGTCAGATTTGATATCCTGGTAAGCAAAAAAAAAAAAAAACAAACCAAAATACCAACACCAAAATGTACTACCAGAAATTTAGCAGACACTTAGCTAGACAGTGGCTAAAAGTATAAAAATATTCCAGACAGCATGGACACAGTTGGAAAGCTCAGACTAAATTTTTTTTGTGTCAGTTAATGTGCATTGAAAATCAATGTTTTAGGTTCAGAGAAAGTGTATCATAACTCAGAAAGGACTTGGAGAGGATCTTGAAAAAAGAAAAAAAGGCCATGCTAAAGGAAGAGAAAGAAGGAAACTCTTGAAAGTAAGAAAATGTCTCTAAAACTCTGCTCAAATGAGGAAAGTACAAAGAGGCACAAACTCTGGGAAGGTAAAAGTTAATTCACAGCAAGTCAAGCCAAAAAAGATTTTGATGAGAAAATTACTAAAAGCATTTAAACTAGCCATAAAAAGACAACCTATAAAAACTATCGGAAGCAGGAAGCCTGCCAGAGAATCCATGGGCTGAGAGCTGACATAAGCACAGAAGGATTGCTCAAGGAGAAAAATCAATAAGTTTTCTGTGTTAGTATTTGTTTTACAAAAACTTAGCAATATTCCTAAATTGGTTATAATCTTTAGTGGGATAGGGGTTTAAAGAACCCACTCAAAACTAAGGCATGGAATACATTGTAGAATATTGTCAAAAATGCTAAAATTTTACTTAAATGAGATGATGTTTTCTTACAGGTTTGTAGGGAGTTAGCAGAGAGAATTGCTGGATTGCAATGGATAGGAGCACATCGCCTCTAATCAAAAGAGCCTGAGCTTCAGGCAAATATGAAAATGGCACTAATTTTGTTAAAATGAATCTAAGAATGGTAAAAAAAAATCACACATTATAAAGAAAGGTATCTTTAAGACTGGTAAAAATAATAGGAAAATATAGAATGAAAGGACACACAAATAAATATTAATAAAATGATCAGGAGTTTTGTAGAAGAAAGTAATACCTTATACCATCTCTCAAGTTTTGAAAGGCTCAAGAAATGCAACAAAAATAGAGGGTCTGTGTAAAAGAGGATCTAATACACATGAGTTTTGAAAAGGCTTTGGCAGGACTTGTCAATAGAGACTCTTAAAGAAAAAGTCAAAAAAGGAAAAACAGACAGTGCTCTCATGAATAAATAATTGGATAAAACACAGAAAACAAAAATAGATTTGTTTTTAAAACAGGAAGAAAGGTTGAGCATGATCAGTGACATTGTGACCAGTTCCACTCAAAATTTTTATCAGTGAGTAGGAAGATCACTTGAATGAAGACGTGACAAAATCTGCTGAAAATTTAAAATTATTCAACACAATGAAAATTAATGCTGCCTATAAAGATCTACTGAAGGGTCTTGCAATTTGAAGACTGTGAAGACACAACAGCAGGTGATCGGACTGCGCAAAGAGGCTGATGAGAATAGCAGTTATTCTTCCAGTGGTTACTCTTTGTTCCTTTTTCACTTAGTTAAGTTATTTTTATCTAAAATGAAAGATAAACCAGACCAGGGCTCTTTGTGGATGAAAACTCTGGCAGAACATTACTAACCTTTCAGCGTTACCTGGCTGTGCTGTGTCAATGCTTTTACTCAGTGGAGCAATCTGGAAGCCAACCAAAGAAAAGATATTTTTGCTTTCCAATATCAACAGTTAAGAGTCCAAATAATTATGTTTTGATTTAAAAAAATGTCCCAAATGATTGGTGCAAAGATGAGAAAATGTTTCCTATGATTTACTTTGATCTCTTGGTAAATTATTTGAAGAAGAAGGGTTTTTTTGTCACTTAGTATTTGGCAAGAATTTTCCAGCTTGTCTCACATTGATCTGAAACTCCCTTTTGAGAATAAAGGCACTGTAGGGATATGTTTGTGCATTATTGCCTTTCAGATTCATTATGTAATAAATTTAATCTGTGTGCATCCTCAGCAGAGATTGAATTTTAAATGTCAAATGGATCCACCAAGGGCACAAGGAACTGGAACAATATTTCAAAATACTTTTTGAATGTGTTAATGCAAAAATATGTGAGTTCAGTAAAACACCATTAAAGTGCTTCAATGATGATAAAGATTATTTTGGAAAATTTGTTCCCAGTGTAGGTGGAAAGGTCCTGCTTTTGATAGATATCTGGGTTGGATTTTATGGTTTTCCCTTGAATGCAATGGAAAGCCCTTGTGTGGGAATTTTAGCTCTTCACAGTCAGTCAGGAAGAATTTCCTTGCCTGTCTCAAGCCTAACTGTGCAGGAAATGTAATACCTGTGGGTTGCAGCATCAGCCAGCCCCCTTGGGGCAGTGCACATCCTACTTCACTAAGCATAAATGTTAGGCAGAAAAGTGTCTTTGTGGACAGGAAGATGCTGGTACTTGGAGGTCAGCTATCAAAACCCTACTCCTACAAAACCTTTGATATCACTGATATCCTGCAAATACATTTGTTTTGCAGATGAGAAAAACATACCAGAAAATGCAGACTTGATTGTAATGGAAAATTCATAAGAAAAAAGCTTATAAATATATTTTTCATAATGTATAGCAAAATGTGTATTATTTTCTCAAAGAATGAAAGAAGTGGTTTAGCACATTCACCTCAGCAGTGAGTATGAGTGGGGAAATTTAATAATGTTTTAGTATCAGCAAGATATAAACCGTATGTAGTGTATCAGAGAGCTTCAGTCAAAAGAATAGAAAATAGAATATTGTTTTCAAGGTGCAATAACCAATAACATAGCTACTAGGTCTTCTCCTATATGAAGTAAGAGCTCACTCTTTGAAGGGCTAGCAATCTTCAAATGCCTTTAAGAAGCTGGTGGCATAGAGCTGCCCAGGCATTTAGCAAAATCCATGGCCCTGGTATATTCCACATTCAGCATAAATTTATACCTGTACTGCAGATTAGAGCACTACACTGGAGAAGGCAGAACAAATTTGCATCTGGAATTTGGCAAGGCTAAAATCCACTGTTCCCTTAAAAGTCAACAAAGCAAACCCAAAAATTCATTATATTCCTTTGTCTCTGCCTGAATGGCACTTACATGTATCCAGAGCTGCGCAGACTATTATAGACAGTATATTTTATGTAGGGTATGGGGATTTCCAGGTGGAAGATTTGCAATGTTTTTGACCTTCCAGCAGGAAAAAACCCCCTTTCTTTCATTAATAGGTTTAATTCATTGCACCTCCTTCACGGGAAAGGGAACTTTGGGTGATATAAGTTGCTTTCAATATTGCTTTTAATTTCAATGAAAAACATTTATACCATTCTTGGTGCTACAAGTGGTATGGATTCATAATTTAATATCTTTTCCATGAAAGACATGAGACATCAGATTGAGCGTCAGGATAAAAACAAACACGTTGTTGCCATTACATTGCAAGAGTTCCATACCTTCTTTATGTTTCTCCTAGGCAGCTCCTCTAGGCACTGACTCTTCCTTGTCCTCACAGCAGCCAACTGACTCCAGTCCCCCTCAAACAACCAATCCACTCTTTTATAACACTCTTCTCATTGGCCACAGCTGTGGCCTGTTAACATCAGGCCTGCTCCTAATCCTTAGTAATTAACCCAGCTGCAACTCTTTAGAGGGTAATATTACTTTCTATACTACCTTTATTTACCTATATTCTATTCCCCTACACAAACAGAAATAGTAAAGATAAATAGGTATGAATTCTTAGATCACAATAGAATTTTCCAGGTCAGAAAACAGGAATGAACTCTTCAGAGAGGAGAAAAGATTGGTCAGATGTTGTTTCTTTAAAACCCTAATTAAACCAATTAATCCACCCAGCATTCAGAGTTGTAGAAACCTTGGTGAAAAAGAGACCATTGGAATGAGAATTTTACTTGATGAAATAAAATGTCTACTTAATTTTTTTCTCAAATGAGATTCATTTTCTTCATTCAGAAAAATGCCTCCACAGTGTATTTGAGAGCTCAGGGTGTGTAGAATTGTGCAAATCAGCTTTTCTGGAAGGCTGGATATCAAAGCACTCATCTTTTCAGTGAGGATAGAGTGCAAATAATGATGTTAATACTGAAATTACTCACTTTCAAAATGTAGAATATTGCTTTCTTTTAAAAGGAAAACTCTTCAACCTTCTTTGAATGACCATTACCATTAAGTATTGCTCTGATTAGATATCTCTTTGATCCATGTGGCCCAGTAGAAAACATATGTAGAGATAAGAAAGAATAATTTTCTTTGTTTCTGTGTGCCATTGCTTTATGTATTCAGATGTTAGTACAGGTTTTTTAGGTTTGTGAAGGGTGTGGAGGTTTGTGTGTTTCTGCTTAAAATAATCATTGTAAGAGAGAAACTACTAATGCCTTTTAGGTGGAAGTCAGTAAGTGCTCAGTAGCTCTGTAAATATCTATCACCTTTTTTTTTTTCAAGCCCCCATACCACTCTGCCTGTGTTAGCTGTGTTAAAACCATGGAGATTTTGTGCTGGAGTGATGCTGCAAAAACCTTTCCATCTATCTGAATGCCAGGTGAATTTTCAAATCTTTGCATGTACAAATTAGCTCTGGTAATATTTTAAGATATTTTTGCAACATTTATCAGCTCGACTGTCATTTCACCATGGAGCTGCTGAGTCTCTCTAGGAAACTAGGGCAAAACCCATGATCACGAGACCCTGAAAAAGGTGGTGTGAGGACCCTGTCAGGAGGGACTCCATCCACTCCCATAAAATGTCAGCAGGAAAAACAGACCACTACTGCAGGAAATTAGAAAGAACAGGTTCTTTAAGTACAGTAGACTTAAAAATGTCAGTAATGTTTTGAGTTGGTGCTTTGTAGAGCTGGCTGCCCTGTTCTGTTCTGAGTAGTGAGGTCAGTTCTGAAACACTGTAGCAGAAGCTGAGCTATCCTTGGACACAGTTTCTGGCCAAGGTTTGTTTGCCCCTTGGGACACAGACATGAGTTGTCACCTGGCAGCTATTATACTTGAAAACAAATCCCGTAGAGAGAGAGGCTCCCCACTGATAGTGCAGGTTCATACCATGGACTGCCTATATTTTGTGGTCAGGCTCTTTGGTGTCAAGCAGTTAAAACTGTAGTAAGTGTTGGAGTGCCTTTGTCATTTCACCAATGGAAAGGAATCTGTCTTTACCCTTGAATTTACCTGAACTTTGAGCTGGGAGGAACTGGATCAGAATCTGTGGGATTCATATATACCTAAATCAGATCATGGATAAGTGCTCTGCAACAGCCAGAACATTTACTGGAAAGAACAGAAAAGGGTTAAGTTCTGCTCCTGGACACATAGAATACAATCTGGCTTTGCTGACTTAGTGTTTTTTAGAAGTGTTGACTGTTGAATCTTTATCAGCACTGGACTTGCTGTAATTTTGTCACTATTTCTTTTAACCCAAAGTTGTGGGGAGTTGAAGATTTTAGGGAGGTTATTTAACCACAAGCCCCCAATCTAAACTCACCTCACACCAAGCAGCTCTACCCAAATCCATTGGCTGGGCATGGTTATTTGACAGCAGAGGTATAACCACATGGGAGTGATAAAGGTGTCTTGGACAAGCTGGACAGTCCCAGAGGGGTTTGCTCACAGTGAGTATGACCTCTCATCCTCCTGCCTTGTTGTATTTTCTTGGGAGGTGAGCTCTGCACACACATACACCCAAGCTGGTTCCAAAGGGGAATTAGAAAGTTCTTGCATCTTATACAAAGTCCAAACCTTGCTTAGAAAATTTTCTAAAGTGTTCCAAATACCCCCAAAAGCAAAGGAAGCAATCTGAACTTATCTGCTGTCAGAACATCAGAAGATAAAGGAGAGCATCAGTGCCTACATTTTCCTACCTCTGAATATCTATTGAAAAGTTTAATGATATAACCTGAAGTGTCACATTAGAAAAAAAGCATAGGCGGAGGTTAAAATCAGGATATTGTCATGATGAAACTGGCAACAGCAAGAGATCTAAAAAGAGACTGTTCTGGAAAACAATTTCAAAGATTAATTGGTAAAAAACAATGTTATTTTAGAAGCTCCCATCAAGAAAAACAACCCTCCATAAGATGTTAAAAAAATTATGAGTTTTGAGGTTAACATTTCTAGCTGAGGGAATACCCAAAAATAAAAAAAATTTAAATGTTATTGCCTGAAAGGTTTTCAGTTATCTGTGCAGATTAAAAAAGGAATTGAGATTCTGTGTGAGGCTACAGCTGTGCTGCTCAGAGAGCCTCTTTGTAATGAGACTTCTGAATGTTCTGCTTGCAATGCCAAGGAAATTATCCTTGGTATGCAGGGTCCTTCTGTAGTGGTGAAAAAGTCTGAATTAGGGAATTGGTTGGGAGCAAGAAACACCTTAGTGTGAGGGTCCAGTTTTCTCCAGACTTGCACCTATTCAGAGACTGGCAAGTGTTTCTTTTTCCTTGTGTGGAAGGCAAAAATGTTGTGGTGGAAGTTATAGTTTCATTCACAAAGTCAGACTGGGCATGCAGCTGTTGAAATATCTTTAAAATGTGTCATAGCACCACTTCAAAGAGACAGACCAACACTTGGTGCACCAAGTGTTAGGAGAGGTTGCAATACCTGGGGCAGGTGTTCTCACCCTGGTACTTCTGAATTTACACGCCATCATTCTAGGTGGCTGGTGAGGTCACTGCTGTCATGTGAAAAAGAGGTCACGAAGCATCATTAAGGTTTATTATTCCATGCCTACTCACACTGTGTTATACTTTGCTAGGCACCTGCTTTATCAAAGCCCATGTTCCTTGAAAGAAATGTCCCTTTTCTCAGTTGCCTTGCATGAAGAGCTTGTGGGACATGGTGTAATTAAGTATGATTAAATGTGAGAGAATCTGTCCTCTGTTTTGAGGACACAGAGTTCTTTTTTCCCCTTCATTTTGAAAAATAGTAGAATAACCAGGGAAATTATCTAGTCTGATAATGATCAGCCTGGTGAGTGGCTGAGACATCAGCACACTAATTATATCTCCTTACACTTGTTTTTGATTTGTTCCTGTGCTCACAGTTCCACGAAGTGTTTGATATATACCACAGAATGGATGAATGAAATGGTGACAGGGGCTATGATTACCCTTAAGGGTAAATAAATAACACTCTCAGTCCTGTAGCAGTAGCTCTCTTCAAAAGCTGCCCTTTCCTGATAATTAAAGGCCCATTGGAGTCAGTGTCATTACTCCCACTGATTTCTGTAGGAACCAAGCAGGCCACTTCTTTTCTACTCTATTGACTGGAGGCTGCTTTTTCCAGACAGAATGATAAAAGTTGTGGCAGGAAATGTCTAACTCTGGCTCACAATTCTCACCATGTCCAATGTCCAGAGCTTTCCAGCAGCAGAAGAGTGACTGCAGATTTTCCTCTCTTTTTTCTATGATCATAAGCTCTTGTCAGATGGGCTCAGTGTTTCCAGTTCCTGCTCCTGCAACAGTGGGAGCCCAGATCTAGCAGGGAACCACTGCAAAACTCCTGTCTATGTACCTTCTGTGATGGTGGGAGAAATAAGGGATTTAGCTGTTGTAGCACAAGATAAAAAAGGAACAACCCCCAAACCCCTGCTATATTGGAAAATGGCACAAAAATCACTTTGTTTACTACTTTAAATTCAAGTCATTCCTGTAGATCTCTCCCAGTAACAGAATATCATCATGTGCTCATGAATCTACCTTGCCCTTATTTCCATGGTTTGTATTCATATGTGTGAGTGGTATATCTTGTCTGTGAATGTCTGTGGTGTCTGAAAGAATTGTGAGCTTTTTTTTGCTCTTTGTTAAATCTGCTTTTCCATGGAATCCTTGATGCTATTTTACTATATCTATAACAATTTGGTTTTTGTAGCACATTCCTTTTTAACATTGTGCTGAATTCAACTTGATACCAGGTAGAGTCCTTGCCATTTTTCAGGAAAGGCTGATTTTGTGATTGCATATTAGACCTATGATGTGGGTAAAACTTGCTATTACTACTGCCATAAGCTGTTAGAAATACATAAAAATATCTCAGATGTACATTGTGAATCTTATTAGTGACAATTTATTGCAACTGAACCCCTGCAATAACAGGGGGTTTATCAGTGGGAGAAATAAGGAAGTGTAAAAAATAAGTAAGCTGTAAGCAAAGGAAGCCCTTGATGAGAAATCAGATCAGATATTTGTCAAGAAAATATTTTTTTCCTAATTAAGATGATCTTATTAAAAACAAGCAAAATAAACCTGAAGACAGGCAGTAAGGAGTAGTCTTCTTCTCCTGTTTAGTGTTTGATTATCACTTTTCAAATCCTGTTGCCATTACCATGGGAAATGGGCAGAATCCTACCCTGAATGCATTAATGGAAAAACCGTTAATGGAAAACCCATGTCATCTGCAGAGTGGGGCAGGGAGGTGCAGTGATGGAGGTACCTGTCAGCTGAGCTGGGGACGTGCCTGCACCCAGAGATGTCACCCTCTTTCACCCTGTGAACACTGCTGCCTTATGGAGGGTGTCAACCCCATGGGTTTCTCCTCTAGAGAGCTGTGAGAAGCACAGAATTACTCGTGAAAGGGAACTCAAAGCAGGCCTGAGCTTCAGTGAGATACAGGTTAGATCACATTGTTCAGGCCCTTTCCCAGAGAAATCCTGAATAGTTCTTCAGGAAATAGATTTCACAGCCCTTGTGGGAGAACTTGTCCTAGGGTTTGACTATTTGTCCTGTCAGAAGATTTTCTCCTAATACCTAAGCAGAATTCCACTTGTTGCAACATGTGTATTTGCCTCTCACCTTTTTCACTATATAACTTCAAGACAAATGTGACACTTTTTTTTTTTAGCATTTCATTATGTGGTTGAAGACTGTGGTAAAGTCCCACCCTTAGACTCCTCGTCTTGAGAGTGGTCCAACACAAAAAAGGCAAAAAAACCCTTTTGTAAGACTGTTGAAGGAAGGAAGGTCATTGATAGGATGTTACACAAAAGATGGAATATCTGGTTTGGTAATATTAGCTACGGAACTAAAAATGTCAATATATGTGGAGTGCAGGTTGAACTTTGTTGTTTGTCAAAGTTCTGAGAAAGAGAGGAGGGTTCTTATTTTAATCACATCTTGCTGTGTAGCCCTACTTTAGTACAGATTTTTGTGTCTCCTAGTGTGACCTCTTCTCTTCCAGTAACTAAGACAAGGGAGGGTTTATAAAATACCTTGGTAACATTCTGCTCTCAGCAGCTTTTCACCTAACAGAAATATCCAAATCGCCTCTTCTTTTTTTCTCTTCACAGGCATCTTTCTTCTGTAGAAGTGCTTTGATATGCATGCAGTGTAGTAGCTGATGTTTGCCACTGTGATAAACAACAGATTTTATCTCTGTGACATGTGTTGCAAGACTATCACTCCCTGCAATCACAGTGTTTTATACAGCAATACTGCATTGCAAACAGATACCTCTTTTGATTTTCAGGCACAAGTGAGAATATTTTTAATGTTACATATTTTATAATACTTCACACAGGCAAATATTTATGTTTTTAATTATTCCATTCACAATTTACCTATTTAAAACCTGACCCTTTATTTTTTTCTCATTCTTTTGTCATTCATTCTCCCTCCATTATTTTAGTGATTTTAGTGTTTTCTATTCTAATACAGATAGTAACATGCTGTTGACTGATTTATCTAGGTATGGAAGATTTCAAACAATTGAACAATTGAGTAGCATTTTTTCCACAAGCTGGAATATGCCTGTCTTGTTTTATATTGACACTTTGTCAATATTTCTTTTTTTACTTATAGTCCTTCACTGACTTCATTATTCATCTAACCTGTCACTCCATGTAAAGCAAGCCATAATAATTTTCACTTTTCAGAACAATTCTCACCCTGTATTCTCAGACAGAGAAACATTTTGAATTGTGTCTCTACAGGAACCAAACCAGATAAAAAAACTGCTCCAGTGCCCACCCCTGAGGGATGATGCTGGGTATGTCTGCCAGCTGGACTTGGCACCACTGATGACAGCAGTGGGCTCCATCACCTTCCCAGAGATGGAGATGAGGCTGGCCAGCCTCTATTTACTAACCTGGATCCTCCTGCTTGCATTTCTTGAAGAGAGATGAAGACTTGCTACAAAGATTGCTGCTCCTGCCATGTTCCTATCATATTTTAGAAAAATTATCTTAAAAATATAAATTAGAATTATTGTTTTGACAAGATTAACTAGTAGTGAAATACTGTGATTTGTGATTCCCTAGACCCCAGTAACTTTTTTAGAGGTAGAACAGTTGCTGACCTGCAGACCTGCAATATAGATGCTCATTTTAACCAATGACTGCATATTTTATTAGCTGTATTTTATGAAATACCCTCTGTCTTCAGTAACTGTGGTCTTTAGGAAGGTATGTGCCAGTCCTAATGAGTTGTTGTTTTTCAATTTTCCAGTGTGCTCCAGCTTCTCATAGTTCTGTTCATGGCCTGTCCTCACTACTCGAAATGTCTCATACTGGATAAGAGACTGTATAATTTTGTTGTGAAATGATGGGAAAGAATAATTCAAATAATTATTTTAATTCTTTTCATTGTTGCTTCATTTTAGTTTTTTCTCATCTTGTCTTAAGATTTGCTAATTCATTAAGGATCATTAGGGTAGGAAAAGACCTCCAAGATCACCCTTTGGCTGAGCACCCTGTGTCACCTAAACCACAGCACTCAGTGCCCTGACAAATCATTTCTTGAACACTTCCAGGCATAGTGACTTCACTACTTACTTTCCAATTTCTGTATTAGCTGAAGACATTAATCAGATTTCTGTTACACCTGGTGATTATTCTCCCATTCCCTTTTTTCTCTTCTGCCTTCTTTTCTATACATTGCCAATGGTGGCTTGCTATTTCCCCAGCTGTCTTCTCTTGGGTCAGTTTTATTTCTTCCGACTGCACTTCAGTAGATTTTTAACTTTGGTACATACCCAAATAATTTCCTTAGTTATTGGCTTATTTTTCTAGTCATCACATGATTTTATCCATGAGGATAAACTTTCAAGACATTCTGAGAAGAAGAATGAAACTTTAAATGATCTGCTGAGGAAACCCCAGCTATTCATTAGCTGTCTAGAAATCCTGTTGCTCAGTTCAATAGGGGCACTTCTGTTAATTAAGGATAAGAATGCACTTCACCAATGGAAACTGAAGAGGAAATATCAGAAGGTTTAGAAATGAGAGATTTTCCAGCATGGAGTATTTAAAGCAGTGACCCTCAAGTGAACTTTAACTACTCCTAAAGACAGCAAAAAATTCAAAGCAGTTGACAATAACCTTTAAGGTGAAGGATGAATGCTGAGGGAGGAAAAAAACCTCACCCAAACCACACACGCATAATACCAGTTTCTGGATTTATAGATTGCTACAGGATACTGAAGGTGGTTAACTTGTTCAATTTCTGTAAATCTCTCTATGTGGAATAGTTCATCCAGATAGAGAATCAGTAATGCTACTTTTATAGTAACTCTATAGTGTAAACTATTAGATAACTTTCCTAAAGATTATTGATAATATTTTCTTATAATTACTCAGAAATCCACATATATTTGTGACTACTAAGAGTAAAGGAACCTGTATTTATACCTGGAAGAGAATACTTTCTCAACTTCAACTCTAGCCTGAGAGATCTGTTTCCCTAGCTTTGTTATTCCTGGCAAGAACAGAAGTCCACAAGGGCTTCCTTCTTCATAACCTACAGTTTTCTGTACCCTGCAGCCATTCTGAGTACTTAACGAGCCAGCTTCTGAGTCAGATGTAGGAAGGTGATATATTTACAACAAAATAAAATTGCCATTGGAAGTCTGGAAACTCAAATAGTTCCCACTTTATTTCTCTCCCTATTTTCATCATAATATCATAAATTAAGTTACCTTTTATTATCTTGGAAAGGCCTTTGTAGCTACAAATCCAAATGGTTATAGCATGAAGACAGTTCATTCCTCCTCCTAGCCTTTAATTCAGTTTGCACCTCTGCCACTGGATCTCAGCTGAAAAATAAAGCATGATGGAAAAATACACTAAGGCTTTTTGATATTTCTAAGTTATAAACAAAGATTTAACATTTTGAATGGATAATCATAACTGAAAGAGCTTTTGTTAATTTTTCTTCCAGAATTCTCAAACGCTGAACCTTTGCGACTCTCATCTTCATTAATTAATTATGTTGAACTTGCCCAGAACCACGATCTGTGCCTCAGGATTTTCCCTGGCTGTGTTTGGGAGCTCACAGATCCCATGTTGCTGCACTACACTGCATCTGATGGCCACAAGAGTGAGTTGCTTCTGATAGTATTTCTAATTGGAAAATATGTTTAAAGAAATAGATGCATGAAATGGCAGTCCTCTTGCCTTTACATTCTTACATGAAAAATTATCTTATTAATTTTCAAATGGTAGAATATTTTACACAAATGTTAAAAATCACAAATTGAAAGAGAACCTTTCAAATTATTGACTGGTGGAAACGACGTATTTGGAGCATTTGTTCCAATCAAGCAGCAATTCAGGTTTCCTTCCAGACATCCTATTTCTTCTCCTTTACTGGTGGAATCTGGCAGTATTCCCCTCACAGCCTCTGTAGTGTGATGTGCGCATGACAGAAGAAGCAGAATAATTTCTATGCATCAGGTGAAATGGCTGGGATGGCTGGAATGAATGATGATTACCAGGATTTCCATTGTGAAGGCAAAGGAGCAGGAAATACTATGGCAGAAAGAATCCTTCAGTCTAATCCAAGCACTGGAGCTGTAGCCTTCGAAGGCCCTTATTCAATTATTCTCATGTGTGACCACTGCCTTAATACCCTTTTTGTTCATTAATATTCTAGGTCTGTGAAAAGCTAACAGGCACCAAAACACAACCTATTACCATGTCTAAAATGCCTAATGCAGGGCCATGTTTCAGCACAGCAGTGTGATGTTCTCATGCAATGTTCACTGAAGAAACTGCTTTGTAGTAGAAAAAGAACCAGCTGTGCTTTCTGAGGAATAACTAAGGGGTGGAATGAGGAGGAGCCCAACCTGCCTGTGAGAACACACATGCAGATGTTCTGTCCAAGTGTTGTTTGAATAAACACCTGATTTTGCAATGAAGCTTTCCATATCCTAAATTCTTTTCAGCAGAGATATACTATTAATTTAATAATTTATCTGTTGTTTTTGTATTTCAAGAAAATGTTTTGAAGCAGCTTGGCTTTGTGTATATGACCCAGAAAGGGCTATACACATCTCAGTTTAAGTATCTCTCATATCATTCTTAAGAGGGACAATCAAAAAAAGAAAGACATTAGCTTAATTTAATGCTCAATACTGCCCAGCTTTATTTTTTTTTTTTAATTAATCTCTCAAGGCTCCTCTTAAAAGGAACTATTTTTATTTTTGTTTTTAAATTTTACCCATTGGGTTTAGGTAAGGTCCAGATCGTTCCTCTCCAAACACATTTTTCCTATCTATTTGCAGGTAACTCTACCATAATCATTGTTCCTATGACTTGTCTTCCATGACCAAAATTAACAAGCTAGTACACACTATCATTTTTCTCCCAAGATGTTTGGCCATGCCTCCTGAGAAATAGAATATCCAGTCTCAGCTTGTGCAGTCTTTCAGCAGGAATTCTCCAGATTCTCAGATGATTCTTGTAAATTGATTCTTTTATTGATTCACTATTCCCTGAATGTAACACATTCCCTGCAAAGGGTAGACAGCAGAGTATACTAATGCATCTCCAAAGCTTGAGGGAATTTCCCGACATATAATCTGTTTACTCATTCACCCCAGCTAATTCCTAAGCCTAAAATTTAAAACTTTCATAAAATTGATGATTAGGAGTTTCTCTGATGATCTTTATATCACTCACAGATTTTGAGAGGATCACATGAACTAGAAATGTTTCCATTGTTTTACCATTGTTGTACATCCTTACACAGTTTTGGTCCTGATGCTTTGAATTTATAAGTTGCAGTAGATTTTACAATGAGAAGTTTACTGAAGACACCATTTCAAGATAGCATTTACTTGAACTCATACTGCATTGCATGTATGAGTTCAAGTAAATCCTATCTTGAAATGGTGTCTTCAAATACTGCATTGCATGCTGGTGACCTATTTCAAGACAGTCTACAAAGTCAGAATGAACCAACACAATACCATCTCTACAAATTCATCTGAGAGAAAAATCAAATCCTTCTTTTTAATTTCAGACATCTTCATTAATCTGCAGCTTTACAGAGATGTGATATGGATAAGAAAAATAAATTTGCAAACAAAATATTTTGGTAATGAAGATTTTAATAATGTTTTTCACTTCTAATTCTTAGGCTGCCTTACCTTTCCAGTGATGTAACTTCAATAATAGTTAATATGAACATTGTCTAGATTTATATTGAATTCTGACCAACATCAACAAAACACGTAAGAAACAAAAAGGGAAAGTCTTAAGAAAAAATAAGAAGAAACCACTATAAGCCAGACTGGTGCTGGTTGCTGGAGCTCTGTTTCAGAGAAGATGGGACAGCCAAAGGGAAGTGACAGAGTTGATAGCTGCTTTTTCAACACAATGGATCAGTGGGAATGTACAGAAATGAAGCCAAAACCACTGATAAGTCTGTGCTGAGCCATTCTACCCATTCAGATCCTGTCTTCCCATTTTGTGAAAATCATCATAGAGAGCATGCCATTACAAATCAAGCCAAAATTAATGCTCATAAATATGTGATCAGAGAAAGGCAGAGTCCCCAGACAAAAGATTGATAATGGCTGGATGGCCTTAACATATTTCCTTTGATTCATAGGAGCATGGTTATAGCCCAGGGAACTGCCATTGCTTTCAGATGAAACAAATGTCTTTGTATTGACTATCGAAAGCAACAGATGTTCTGCAAACCAGTACTTCCACAAAGGGACAGCCTTGGAACTATTTTGTAAACAACCTAGCTTAAATTTTAATACATGCACTTTGAGGATGGCTGTGTGACAGATGGGTTAGGCAAGCTCTGTAATGCAAAGGGCATCTAACTGAATTTGGAAAGCCTCAAGCAGCCTGGTTTGTTATTGGAAAAATAAAGTCTGAGAGCCTGTGCGTATGCTTGTTCATTTCTGTGTGTGTGTGTGTCCTTTTCTGTGTATTTATTTATGAGAAAAGGAGAGTTCTTTCTTCAAAATGTTTCAAAACCCTTATGGATCAGTACATATATATATATATATATATATATACACGAAGATATATATATATATATATATATATATATATATATATATATATATATAATTTTCTGAAAACGTTTTTCCACGTTTGATTGTTTTCTTTCTTTAAGTGACAAGCTTACAAATATGAAGGCATGGTTTAAAAGCAGCTTGAAAACTCTAGTGATACTGTGAAGCTGCTAAATTAGTGTTGTTAGGGTCTGTCCTTCAGGTGTAAACCCTGCTGTGTGCAGCTTACTAAGGCACAGCGGAGCACCATGGGGTCCTCTTCAGCTGAACATTTTCTGACATGTCATAATGAGAATGGCAAAAGAGAGGTGCCATTTCAGGAGAAATGCTGGGATGGAGAGGTGTCCAGCCTGCATCAGAGACACATACATCTGTGTGATGGAATTCTTGCCAGCTCTACCTGCTTATAGTCAGGGGACAGTGCAGGCTGCCCACTCCCTGACAGACTGGCACTTGTGGCAGCATCACTGGATCAGGGATGGATGGGCCCAGATGGGGTTGCAATGGGACTCCTGAGCCCCTGAAAGGTGGAGATGGTGATGGGAGCAGGTACTGAGACCCTGTTGGTACCCTCAGGGCCCTGACACTTGGTACATCACTGCTCTTGACTCTCGCTGTAACTATTGGTGTGCTTCATGGAGACCTTCTATTATAAGCACAGTTTCCAGTTCACCTGGAAAATAAAGACAAATCTGTACTTCTTTCATTTTACACCTTGGGTCTGATGGCACCAGGAGATGTGGCAACTTTACTTTATAAGAATTTTAGGGTCTACCTATCATCCACAATTTTAAGTCATTGTCTTATCTGAAAAATTCCACCTGCCATTCAGTTTCAAGAAGAAAATTGATTAAACCCTTTAAAAATATCCCTTTCCAAACAATACCACTATGAAGAAAATAATAACTCTCCTCTGGATAAGGCAATTTTCTATGTTTTGAAGGGGTTTTCCCCCAGTTTTCTTTCATTTTTTCCATTTTCAAGGGCAAAGGTTGCAGAAAGATGAAATGTTCTGAAGTTTTGCATAGTCTATGCACCTCTCTATTGCAAAAGAGAAAAAAATGTTGAAGTTGTGTACTTTTAAAGTCAGTGAACTCTGATTTGCTTATTTCAGCAGTTATCACCATTGACAGACATTTCCAGGCATCACTCTGCTCTTCTGGTACATATACCCCTTAAATGTCAAGCTTTAACAGGGCTCTTATGCATGTATTTTGAACAAGAGAAATAGTCTGTTAGTTGAGACTGTACACAGGCATGCATGGTTGTCTGGCCTTGAAGATGGAGTTAATGCTTGCTTTGGTGAAAGGGACATAAACCATAATTTTAATTTCATTGAATATATGGGCTTTAAGAATGTACTTAAGTGCCTTTCTTGTTGCTTTCAGAGCTGAAGCCTTTGAAAATTAATGATGCTGACTTAGGTACCCAGGCAAAAAACCAGAAAAGCTTATTGACCTGTCGCTTGTGAAGTTGGTAGATGAAAAATACCAGGCTGTTTTGGGTAGATTGCAGTCCAAGAGGAAGTATTAAATCTCTCTTAATAAAAGTAATATGTATGAAAAATGGATTGCTGCCTATTTTGACTGATTGGGAAAAGAAAATATGTTAAGGTGAACCTGGTTATGGTCTTATATAATACTGACTGAATGTCAGTGAGGTAATGCACAGGCAAAAAAATAAGGCAGAAAAGGGCTAGACTAACCTCCAAATCTTCATTACAATGCAAAATTTCCATTTCCAGAGAAACATTGCTTGGGATATATTTGTGTGGATCAAGAAAGTTATTGCTCTGGTACTGCCCTTAGGTAGCACATGCAGTAGTGTCTTATTACCTCCAGGGACAGCTTGAACAATTGCTGTGCTAGTGCCTTTCTCCTTCAAAGACAGAAATTTGCATTGGATTCACATAAGGTTGCATCTTGAATGCAAATATGATCATAATTAATACAAGGAAGGGACAGGCATAGTACTGAGCTATTATGGTTATACTGTAAAATCCATTATGTTTATAGGAAGCTCCTGACAGAAATAGCTTGCCTTCTTAAACAGCACTAATGAAAAAGAGGACAAAAAGTCATTGATAAACTGCCACCACCCCTATGTCCTTGCAATATATTAGCCCAGAATAGCACACTGATGATGTATAAATCTATGGAATTATGATGGAAAACACGAAGGGTACAAAAGCACGCCTTTCCAAGGGCATTTCCATTACGTAACCCACTACAGTCAGTCAATAGACTTAATAAGTCACTGTGTGGTAATTAAAAGGGGAGGATTGCTAAGGACTTTTTACTTTGTTTATTTATCAAAGTATCAATGGGAAATTAGCATAATAAGAATTCTGACCCCCAGATTTGCTTGTCTTTTATTGGAGTTTCTCAATAGTCAGTGAAAAGTTCCAGTTTCCTCTGACAACCACAGTGGTGAGTTTCTCAGCTGCTGTTCAAGCCAGTGGTAAAATTCCCAAAGATACTGGAATGAGATTTCTTGTAATAATATTGAAGTTGATGTTGTTACCTATGTCTTTTTTCACCTGAAGACAAATTAGCTTATCTCTGGGCTGGGAATCTTGGTGCTTATCCAGAAGATGCTGCCAGTCACTGCCCTAAATCTCGCCCAGTGATCTCAAGAAGAGACGGCCTGTCCATGCTCCCTCCTGGTACCGTGGTGCCTCGTAGCTCCTGTTGGCATTAACCTCACCTACACAAGGGATGCTTCCAGGGTCTGCCTTGTGCCCACTAATCCTTGTGAGCCCCAAACTTAATTCTGTAGGATCAGGATGGGTCCCTGGGCCCTTCAGGCACAGAGCTGCTCTTGATGGCCCAGTTTGCCTTAGTGACTTCTGCGCTGTGCATGGTCCTGAGGTCCTGAAATGAGCTTAAATGAGCTCAGTTTTGCTGTGGTTGCAGCCAACCCCATGCAGTAAATGAAGAATGAACAGATTGTGGAGGCACTGCTATCAGCTGAATGGCAGGCTGTGGTGGCAGACTGACATGGGGTTTTGGCAGGAGATGAAGGAGAGAGATGCATGAGTAAGAAATTAATTGCTGGCCCTAGCAGATGCCATGTGCTTCGTTAATAAGAGTTAATACTAGAAACACTAAATAAAGTAATATTAATCTCTGAAGTCTAGTTTTGAATAAATTTATTCAATTTGAAAATTAAATTAATTTTGGTTTAAAATAAAATTCTACAGAAGCTGGTGAGGTTTTTTGCAACTAATTTGAGGCATTCTGTAAGAACAAGGACTCACAACATCAGCCTCAAGAGCACATTTGATTTAATGCTTTCTAAGTATTATTTGCTTTCCCTCTGGCAGATATAATTAGTGTTTCCTTAGCACCCTCAGAGCCTGATTTGCCTTAATTTAACATAAAATCATGAATCAATTCTTTTTTTAGCTGTGCCACATATCTATAATTCTGATCAAGAACAATCTACATTTAATGAACCTGCACTTGTAGGTAAATGCTGGGGCAGACTTTGCTTGCTGTTTTTGTCTTTGTGTGTTTTAGTTTTCCTTTTTTAACAGAAGGCTTATAGTGGCACATCTTGATGTTTTGGGCAGTATTCCAGGGGAATTTAACTGGACTAGCTGCATAACTCAAGTGGACACTTTTTGGTCCAGTCAGATCCAAATGTACACTTTACATGAAGGAAAAAGTTTCACCATTTCAGTATGTGACTGGGCTTACAGTTTCTGGGAATTGAAACAATAAACTCTCTATCCTATTCTGGTTTTTGCAGTTCCCTGTCTTCACAACCCTGCCTGTTCTGATTAAACATCATTTGTTCTCCTAGCCCTCTGGGCTGGCCATTTTCAGTATTTTTCATTTCTCGTTTTTTAAATGTCCTTTGTGTGCTACAAGACATTCTGGGTAATCTGGTGGCAAGACAAGTGAGTGTCTTTCAGCAGGATTAAAAGTACACAGCTATTCCCTGACACACAATAGGGACAGCTTTCTGAGTGTTTTGTTAGTGATGTTCACAAGCCAATGAGAAGCAATCAAGCCAGACTGGCAATCTAAAACTCAACAGAATAGGGACCCAAGGCTGTGCTATGCAAAATGCAAGCTGAAACACAAAGGGCTAATGCTGTTTACACAGACAAGAGCTTATTCAAGAAGACCCCAAATTATCCCTTTTCAGAAATAGTGAAATTGTCTCCTTAGTATGATGGTGCCTAAAGTCTTTCTGTTTTTTAAGCCACAGTTAGAATTAAATAGTATCTTTTCTCTGCTCAGTCTGCAGTTTATTTACAATTCAGTATTTCATTTTACTGTGTTACATCTTACCAAATCAAGTTAAAGATTTTAATACTTACTGATAGTACTGTATCTGACACCAGTCCATGAAGCATTTCTAGTATAAGAGGGGTTGATTACATTGTGGCAAGAGCCATTACTGTAGGAAGCTCTCTGGCAACCCATCACCAGTCATGGGGAGCATTTGTGCATGGTATTTCCAAACAAGAGATTGTGTCTATGTCCCTGAATTAAATGGGCATTGTAATCTGTGGATGTTTACAGGATGGCAGGAGGCCTGAAAATGGAACACTGGTTTCAAAAAAGTGCGTTTGGAGGAAGTCTTGTGAATCTTGCCATTTGCTGGTGGCGAGGGAGAGGCAAGGAATGACAGTAGAGCTATTTGAGATGGGAAAGGCACCCGGAGAAAACACCACTGTCATGGCACAAGACCAAGGGAAGTCATGAGCAACCAGCTCTTGTAGGGCACAGGTTTCAAAACGTTCACTTCCTTGATTCTAAACAGACTTGATACATCTGGTTTCCCTCAGCAAACCGAAGGGGAACCTGGCAAAATGAAAGAGGGATGGGAGTTGGATCTGTTGATTTCGTAGAGACCAGAGGAACCGAAGGATAATTTTGCAGAGGAGTGGAGTAAGAGCCCAGCAGGATGAAACATTCGGGCCTGCAGGGCATGATATCTCCACCACAGCTATGCACAAATGCTCTCCCTGCTGCTCAGGCTGGAAAAGCCAGACAGCAGGCCTGGCATATGTACAAACGCCTGTGCTCAGTTTATTTAAATATAGACTTAGAGGGTTTTGTGTACTGACAGCTGCAAACATGCTCTGTGCTACCACCATGTTTTGGAGTGGGAGAAAGAGTGGATCTTGTCAAGATCCCACCATTCTCTCAGCCTGACTCTACCCTGGGGGGCCCTGTAGGTGGCCCTTGTCATCTGTGAGGGGACAAATCACCTTCCCAGAATACCTGACACTGCCTCTGCCTGTTTGCCCAGATGCTGAGTCCTTGGTGGGGCTCACTTTGCTTCTGCTGCTGGGAGATGCTGCAGCTCATTCAAACCAAGAGACTGCATGAACAGCAGGCTGTAGGCAGGATTTATTTCCTTTTTACCTCTCCAGCTGGTCTTAAATAGAAGGGTCACTATGCTTTACACTCCTGTGCATACAGGTATGCTGAAAAATGCATTCATCCATTTAGTGGATGAAAAGCACAATACATCAGTCATTCCTGCTGGTCTACATTTAAGGTATTGAGTGAAAGGAAAATATGTGTTAATGGCACAGTGCGTGGGAAAAAAAGTAGGATGTGATGACTAAAACACTACTTTCTTAAGGAAAGAAGCTACCCTATGAAATATTTCATAATCCAGAGGAACTTCACAGATCTCAGTTTATCCCTCATCTCTCAAAATATTGTACATGTAAGTCATCTGCTTAAGATATGTGTGATTCAGCTTGTGCTTGAACTCATTCTTCACCTTGTCAGTTGCAATATGGACAGATTCCAGAGAAATAAATATATTCTGTTGTGGATATTCAAAAAATAATGCAAATTATCATGTGCTGAAAGTTGATACAGGATATAATTTCCAGTAAAAAATCTGTATATAAGATTAGGCAAAGAGAAAGCACATTCTCTCTCTCTCTGTAGGTATATATGTATTTTGCCAGAGACTGTTTCCTGAATGACTGAGTCTTTTCAAATGGATTTCATAAACAAATTTCATTTTATATATGAAGTTATATATTACAAAACTGTTAAGTGGCAGATTTGTTCTTTTTTTATTTTTATTTTTAAAATAAATTCTGATTTCAGTCATCCTCCTTGTGATTAAATGAAAAAAAAAAAAAAAAAAACAAAAAACCCCTCTCCTCAATCGAGATTTACAGAGCATGACATTGACTACGTTCTGTTGCCAATACAATAATATTCCACATGATCAGAAATCATGTAGTTTTGTTGAGAATGTAGTAGCATCCACATGCTTTATGGCATCTACCAGATCTTAATGGCAATACTTGTAAACTGAGCATTGTTCAGAAAATATATTATTATTATTATTATTTTAAAATACACACACACATATAAAGGACTATATACAAAAAAAAAATTTGCAAAACTAGAACTTTTTTCTTAGTTGCAACAGTAAGTTGTGGCTGCTTTTCATGGCTAGTGCCAAAATGGCAAGGAGGAGTATGAATCACATTAGGAGATGGAGAAACAGAAGCACTGTGAAACTGAGATTATTTTCAGGCCCCTCACTCACTAATGGAAAATCTGAGGATGGTATCTGTTTAAAAGCTTACATAAAAGAGCTGTGGGTCAAAATATGCCCTGTGTTACAAACCCAAAATCAGCTGGACTTAATTTTGCTCTATAGAATCGACACATTTTTCAACTGTTTTGAGGCCTCACGATCAGAAAATACAGAGTTATTATATAGTAGAAATGAAATAGAAGTAAAGTTTGAGATGCTGAATTTACCTTTAGATCATTCCCTCTCCTGCTACAGACTTGAGATGCTACAGGCTTGAGAAATATTGTATACAACAGTGACAGGGAGTCTTTCCTTACCAAGTTCCCCCTTGGGTGTCAGCATGATTCCTCACAAAACTATTTATAGGAATATGATCTATGGCAGACCATCAGCCCCAGATATTGCACTTTATACTTCTTAGCAAATAATCTCAGAAAATCTATTATTATGAGAGTTGTATTCTGGCAGTATAACTAGGTGCACATTCCTATGTGATAAAAAAAATGCACATTAATATTGGGCTGTCAGCAGTGTGCAAAAAGGTTACCAACATCAAGAAAGAGAAAAAAAGTCATCTTTCATTTGCACAAATGTATTTTAATTAATCTGATTAATTTGCATATCCTGTTGTTTCTGGCAATTATGAAGACTGACTTGTGCCAAATATATACTATGAATGTGATAGAGAGAGCTTTGGCAGCTTTGAATTCAATGATTCACAGCAACATGCTAAACCCTAACAACTGCTCCTTCTGTGATGCTGTAGTGCAAACAAGAAAGATAAATTGGAATTTAACTGGACTGGATAAATGAGCTCATTACCAAGGGTTTAGTTCACTGTCATTCTGAGATGACAGTTAGATAAAAGATCTGTACTTTACTTGGTATTACAAATAAGTCATCATTCCAGAAATTTTCAAACAGATGTCCCTTTGGAATTATTAATTTACTTATTCCCATTATCTTGGTATGCCTGGGCAACATTCTACTGGCTGCATTATCAGTAGAAACACAAACAAGCAAGTTGCCTTTAGGAGTGTATTGCAAGGTCACGGAGAGCCATAAATCCACCCTTACAGTTTCTGTGCTTGCATCCCTTTCCTTCTGCATCCCTTTGCCTGCCTGGAAGGGTTGTCTGGGTAGAAATCACATGCTACAGTTGACAAATCACATAAGGAGGGCTTTGGAAAATGGGTGCCACTGTGCCATCACCATCATGATATGTAGCACAGATATTTGGAAAATTCTTCTTATTCCCCTCATTTTCAACATGTCATCAACTGCAAAGCAGTTTGTCTATGATCAATCATGAAGGGTCCATGCCTTGTAGGAATCATCTATGACAGGCTTATATGTTATCAGGGATTTAAAGAAATGTCTGATTTTCTCCTCTGGAGGGAGCCTAAGTCCCAAGTCACAGGTTTGTTTGATTTTTTTTCTTTAGTGAAACAGAGACCAATCTCTCCCATGAATTATCCAATTCCCAGAATAGTTCCCAGAATCAAAAAGAAAAAAAAACAACTACTCTTAAACTGACTTGGGGCAATGTTGGGTGACAGATATGTATCAGTTGTTCAATGTCCAAGGCAGCTATCAATGTATCCATCCCTCCATACCATGAACATTCACAGACCCAAAGCCATGACCATAACTGATGGGAGAGTAAATACTTCTGACAGGTCCAGAAAATTGCACTGTAGATCAGGAAAATATGTGCCAATAGAGGAAGTTGTTGAAATAAAAGCCATTACCACCAAACACAGACATATAACATGCAGGTTTCCTTCAAGCAATCATTGTAAAATCTCTCTGAGCACTTATGACTATTAAAAAACTCTCATAATTTCTATAACTTTATACAAGTCTTTTAGAAATCTTGGATGGTCATTTTAATCATTGCTATTGAAAATTTCCAAAGGAGAATTACGGTTTTAACTACTCAATCCCCCCACATCTTACGCATTATCTTTTACAATATTTCCCAGAATGCTCTTTACAACCTTTCACCCTGAGCTGTCTTTCTGGACACCAGCTGGTAGCCAGGTCAACATCTGAGTTGTAGGCACTGCGACTGACCCTTAAACCTGTGCATCATTCCACAGCTGTAGCAGAGAGCAGACTTGAAATTCTCCTCCAATGTGCTCTCCTGAGTCACTATAAACAAATCAATCACCTGCTCGCCTTTTCTCTGAAATTACAGTCACCCCTGAAAGAAAAGGAATCTGCATACATTAGATCTTTTTCGGAGCTTGGCTTTATTACTCTGACAAGAACATACCATTTCTGGCTGTCACTTCTTGCACATTCAGCTGTAGATGGGTTTCCTAAAGGTCAAGTTATCTCATCTGAAAGAATATCAGTATGGATTGAAAAGCATGAAAGAGTGTAGCTGGCGTAGCTCTCCAGTGAGACAGCAAGGCTGACTGAAGCAGAATTCAGAGGTCATTTTCTTATGGTGTCAAAAATATGCCAAATCAGAAACCTGCAAAGCAGTGACATGGTGTAAGTCATTAATCTTTACAGAATGCTAGGAACTGGAATTAGGTGTGGGATCATGTGCCAAGTTCAGAAGGGCAATACAATAATTAGTGTTCAGCAGAAACCAGGAATAGTCCCTTCTCTCATTTTTCCTTGTGAATATCTATAACAGAACATATGCTCAAGTGTACCTGAAAAAAAACCAGCAGCAACCATGCTTCTGCATCAACCATGCTTCTTCAGTGCTCTATATCTATATTCCCCAAATCTCTGCCTTTCCTTGTGTTTTGCAGAACTGCAAGGATACAAGTAACCAATCCAAATCCTTACACAAGAACATATGGAAGCTGAATACACATATTCAGCTGTGGTTATCCAAAAGGAGATTTTGTTTTCAAATCTTCAGCAAGTGCTGCCTGTAGGGCAGCATCCTAGTGGCACTAGAAAGAGCAGCATGTCATTCTTAAAAGTTGCTTGATGCTTGAATTTGGTTTCACTGACTTCACGCATGAAAAGTAAATAAAATCTCTTTATATCTCAGCTACCTTTGTGGTCTGAAAGGTATCCTTGAGAGATTGGGATGTACTGACCAAAGAATCATTTAAGGCACAGAGACAATCAGAGTTCAGCTCTGTTCTATGCACAAGCTCTAGATGAGATTTGTCTACTTGATACATTTGCTCAACACCACAAATAATTCTGATCATGCAACTCCCATCAGTGGAAACTGAAGAGAATGGTCTTTGCAAAGTAGAAGTGGAAAAGCCATGCTGAAGAAGGAAGGTGCATAAAAAAGAATTTTGTGCTTTTGGTTCCCTCTACTGCTTTTTGCAGTTTTTCTGACAATTTCAGAGAACATTCAGTATAAAACATAAATATATGATTTCTATACAAAATTTTGTATCACATATAATTTTCACCCCTAACACTTTTTTTTCCTCACTTTTTTTATTCCATGCAGTGATTGAAAAATTGTAGAATGAATAGGAAATGCTTGCTTCCTTACTTTTTTCCCGGGAGATCAGCAGTGATTCAGTAGTGGATTTGAAGACAAAAAAAGGGAAGATGATGTGTCTTGAGCAAGGGATAACGAGTTGTCACTGTCTGTGGTTCAACAAAAGTTGTGCTAGAAAGCAAACCCCAAGATTGTTATCAACTTAGGAGAGGCTGCTTGGAAAGCTCAATACAGTGATATTTGAAATATCATATCAGAGCATTGTGTTTTAAGAAAAGAGTAAAATTGAAGTAATTATTACTGTGTTACTACAAGAAAATGAAGGGATGTTGCATCATACAGAACACAAACTCATTTTATCAGAGGTAATGTAGAAACCTTATCCAGAGGAAAAGCTTTCTTAGTAGCAGTTGGTGTCTGGACTCCCTTTCCCCTCACAGATTTTCCTGCTGAATTGCTGGAACCTTATTGATGGAATTGCTCCTAAACCTGATTTAATTCAGAGAAATGAAAAGGGAATGTTGGCAAGTTTAGCATTGTACAGATGAGTATGGCCCAGAGGTCAGTAGGCCTGAAGCTAAGCATGTATTAGCATACTTTTTTCAGAACGAAAGCTGATAAATCCACTAAAATGGTTAATTTCCAACATTTGGATATATTTACTGCACAGGTAAAACTAAGGCAGAGTTCATAACTTAAATGTCTGATGGCTACCAGGTCTGATGATATTTTGCAACATTCTATTTGCAAACGAGAAGAGAATATAGTTCTATTTGTGCAGCATTTGTGGAGTAACTGGTTTAATACAGATTTAATGTGAAGCTGCCTATTCGTCCACAGACAAGAACTTGGCTATTTGCTATTCATCATTCTTTAGCTTAAAATATGGGAATAAAAACCATTCCTTATGAATTCAGTTATCTGTCAGATGCATGGAGCAGTCAATTAATCATGTTAAAATACTCATTAAAAAGGATTGAGTTCTTAACTCTGGGAAGATCCAATTTGAATAAGCAAATCTTTAACACAGATTTGAAGGGATACACCTTGTTCTCATGTTTTATATATTTCTGAAAGATATTTCTACTCTGTGAATGTAAAGCTTCTGCCTTAACCCCCTCAGAATAAACATTGCTGAACAAGTGCAGAGACAACCAAGTCATCTGTAGGGTAGCAGGAAAGATTGCCCCTATCCTTCAGGGTGATGCAACAGGGTATTTGGTCTATGGGATTGACTATCCAAATGGCTAAGGGCTGCCTGGAAGGTTCAATGCTCAGTGAGGCTTATAGGCCTCAGTCCCCATTATCTTAATGCTGTCAGATTTAAATGCATCTTTAAAGCGAGGGGAGCTGCTCTCTTTAAAGCATCTTTACAGAAAGTTTGGACACTATGAGAACATGGAGTATTTAGCACCCTTTAGAGTTGGCTTCCCTGCCATTTCCTTTTTTGATTGTCACTTCATCCTAAAATAAGTTAATGCAGTTCCATATGGAGATGATTTTACAGATTTAGAAATCTAAAAAGAAAATTGCAGAAGGGCCAGGAGCTTCAGAGATCAGTAGAATCACAGCAGTGCTCCTGTATAACTCACTGCGTGGTGCAGCAGCGGGTGCCGTCACACGCAATCCAATTTTTTGGAAAGATGATGGAGACAGGTTTTATCACATTGTGGTGGTTTGACCAGAAATGGGACATCTGGGATATGCTGTGGTCACCAATAGGTATTCGGATTTTAATATTGGCACCTGGTTTGGCCACTGGGGCATTGGATCCGCCTCTGAGAACATGGACTTAAAAGTAGAACTCTTCCCCCGGGAGCACTCTTTGAATTTCCAGTGGGAAGAGTCGGATTTCTCCCCGTCCAGCTGCTGCTGCTGGGCGGGGGAGGGGCAGCCGTGCGGCTGGGTGAGGTAGGCTGGGGCTTGGACAGGGATGGGAGGTGAAGAGGCCCTGGCATGGGCATGGAAGGGTGGGAGAAGCACCAGGAGCCATTGGACAACCCCCTCCACCACCCCAGGGGGGGGGGGAGAGAGAGAGAGAGAGAGAGAGAGAGAGAGAGAGAGAGAGTGCAGCCTGTGCCTGTGACTGCTACCTTGAAGGGTGGTCAGAGCCCAAGCTTTTAACCCTTTTTTGGACAATGAAAACTTTGCACAACATTAACCCTTCCTAGAAGAGAGATAAGAGTAGAGGATGAAGGAAGAAATGGGCCAGTGATGAGAGCCTGGCAAGTGAGAGAGAGATGTTGGAGGACTGGAGAAGATGGAGTGGCATTTTTGCTGGACTCTTTTTTTGTATAGCCATGGACTGTTTCCTTGTGATACAGAGACTGCATTCCAGGGGGAAGCAAAGACTCAGAGCCAAGAGAGTTCAGTGTTGAGACCCCTAGACCCCAGGGTGTGTAAAAGAAATGGGGGGGAACAGAGGTCCCAAGGGTGAGACTGTGCTCTGTTTGGAATGGGACAATGCATCCTTAAAAAGATAACCCTCAAAGAAGACCTGGTCTCCATGCAAGGTGGTGAGAGCACCGGGCATGGAAGGAAGATGTCACAATGGCAAAAAGGATCTCCGGGCGGTGCTATGTGTGACAGGAAGCCCATGGCACTTGGAAGGACTCCTTCTACTTTTGATGAGCTGAGGATTTGATTATCCAAAGGGTGGTGCCGGACCAAGAGTTGGTGATTTGGGAAATGTAAATGTATTTGGGAATTTGCTGGGGAGGAGGAGGGGGAATGTCTCTGTGCAGTTTTCATTTTCCTTGTGTGTTTTTTTCTTTCTCTGTAGTTTAGTTTTGTAGTTTAGTTAATAAAGTTTTTTCTTTCGCCTAAGTAGGAGCCTGCTTTGCTTATTCTGGGTCTCACCTCACAGTAGACACCAGGGAGAGGGAATTTTCATTGGGGCACTGGCATTGTGCCAGTGTCAAACCATGACACACATGCATGGCACTTTACTTCTCAAATGCAAATATGGATCTCTATAATTTACAGCTTATGTTTCTTTTAAAGTTTATTTTTTATTCTCTCTCTCTTCAGAGTTGTGCAGATATACTGCCTGAATAATTGCAGGAATGGAGCTTTAGTTTGGAAGAGGGATCTAGATTATGCTGTGAGGATTGCCATAACTTGACACACTGATCATTTCACCAATTTCCATTACCAATTGATACACGGAGAATTGTGTTCTCCACATACACAAAAAGTAAGAAACCTTGCATAGGGGTTGGCTGTTTTCACTCACAGCAAGGATGTGAGTGAAATTTGTTCAGACAGACCCAGAAGAAGTGTTTCTCAAAAAATCACAGTCAGCTCTGCATATGGCTAGTTGGAAGGTAGAATTTCACCTGGTCTTTCTGCTAGAATTGCTTGGGGAAACTTCATAAATCAAAGGGAAGACAAGAGCTATGTGCCTTGGATGGATCCAATGTGTTTTAGCCATAGACTGGGCCTAGAAATCAGAAGAAAAGAGCACAAAGTGCTCTTGGAAATAAAAAATGATGATTTCAGAAATTTAAGTCATTAGAAACATCATACAAAATCTGTTCTTGTGACTTTTTCCAAGGGATTTCTTAGAACAAAGCCTTTTGAAAGCATGTATAACAGAGGAATAAATGAGAAGAATTGTCTTCTAACAAACAGACCATTGCTTCCTTGGCTTTCTTAGTAGCCTAGAACAAATTATCTAGGGCTTAATTTTCTTTCAGTAGAGCTGTTTCTCTCCTGCAGCCAAAATAATCTATCTTCCTTGCTATAAGTATTGTGAGGAGGTTTAATGTGCATCACTTCACTGATAAATAAATCC
This sequence comes from Setophaga petechia, assembly GCA_024362935.1. Taxonomy (NCBI): domain Eukaryota; kingdom Metazoa; phylum Chordata; class Aves; order Passeriformes; family Parulidae; genus Setophaga; species Setophaga petechia. Next base: position 14,010,384 of record JANCRA010000020.1, on the reverse strand, counting down.
ACCTTCTCTGTAGGATCATGTACCCTCCTGATATGAGTCTTTTGTTTGAAAAGGAGGATGCTATTCGTGGAACATGCAACTCTCAGAAATAGCACTGTGGAGTAAAAGCTGACCTTGAAAATGCAAGGACATTTGCAACTTCCAGTAATGAGACAATACATGACAGATGAAGGGAGTAACTGAGAAAATGAAAGGATGGTGGAAGATGGTTCATTTGCTGTCTCTGTGGAAAATTTGTTGAGGTCAGCAACTCAGTTGAGTTCTGGGGAAGAGGGAGGTGTGAAGGAATTCAAAAGCCTGTTGACACTTACTGTGCCCGAAGAGAAGCCATTTTCTATTTTCCAGTGTCTGGAGTCCAGCTGAAAATAAAATTGCTGATAAAAGGAAGCATTAATTTACCTTCCTAGACCATCCACTTGCTGGTGCAGCATTGTTTTCAAAAAATAGACCCATTTCTGCATTTTGCTGTGGCATAATTTTGGAGCTTGGATGATTTTGCTTTTCAAGGAATTACCTGTAGAAAAGAAACTTTCAACCTTCTGACACAGCCAAATTTACTCTGACTATTATATAACTATTCAGACTGCTATACTGTTAAAGATCATCTGATTCCCTTCTGCCCTCACCCAGTGTTCTGCTGCTTTGGCTGCTGATAGTGCCTGGTACCCATAGACACAAACACAATGACTCCAGGCGTTGAGCAGTTGTGGAGCTGAGGCAGCCAGCAGACAGAGCCCTGGCTAACCCTTGCCTACAGTGCACAGGTCAGTCCAACAGCAAGGGGATACTGAGCCTTCCCTCACCTGCTTCCCTTATCCTTCCCTCCAGGGCCATCCTCAATACAGACCTGATGCACTGTGATCTGAGCAGCAGCAAAGACATTTGCCTTCTACTTTTTCCTCTCTCAGGCATATTTTTTGCCTTAGAATTTCAGACACATCATATGCTGTCCTATTACTGATTTCAGCTGCAGCCATGGAGAAGCAGGGAACCCCTTTCATTGATGTTGCAGGAGCACAGCTTCAGGATGCCAGAGAGGGCAGCCAGGGTGCTTCAGTGTGTCCGAAAAAGCCTTGAAGGATTAAGACTTGTAGTATCCCTGTGCATGGCAGGGAGGTTGAAACGATATAATCTTTAACTTCCTTTCCAGCCCAAACCATTCAATGATGCTATGATTCTGTGATCCTATGATCCTATGGCCCTATGATTCTATGATTCTATTCTATGACTCTAGGATTCTATGATTCTATGATCCTATGAGTCTATGATACTGTGATTAGAGTGGCAGACAGGGTTCCTGTCGAGGGCCCTGAGTCCCTGCTCTCTACTGCTTTTGTGTCCCAGACCTCAAAGCAACAGCTGAGTAAAACCCAACACCTCTCCCGTGGAGCTGAGAGAGCTCACACTTCTTTGGGGCACATGGTGATTTGCAATGCAGTGGAGACACATGATTTCGTATCTCTCTGAAAAGCTTAGGCTTGCCTGTGATTGTGTGTCACTTTTCAACTTTTCAACTATTTTTTGAGGGGGGAGCTGATGACTTTCCATGTCCGTGTCCCTGACAGGCAGACCCCAATGGGATCTGAGTTGATCCAGGAGGAGCACACACAAGCTCAGCTGTCATTGGACTCCACATCCTCTTTCCAGCATTACCTGATATCTGCCTTCCCCTCTACCTCACGTGTTCAAAAAGATAACTCAGCACTGCTGGAATACATATAGCACACAGCTCTCCTGTCAGGGTGCTTACTTCATTAGTCAAAGGAAAAAAATGATTCTCTGATAGTATTTCTCCTGGTAATTTTCCTGAAAGGCACTTTTTTATTCCTGCTGGAGGCCCTGCATGTGGAGTCAGCCATAGCATGTATTGTCTAAACCACTATTTGAGCTCTCTGTTAAAGTAACCCTTTCAGCATTACTTATTTTAGAAGAAGAAACAAATGATACCAGAAGGACTGAGATCTGAATTTTCAGACATTTTACAAACAACTTTTGCAGTTCTTGTATTGGATTGTATTTCAGTGAGCTACTTAGTGCTAGGTTGACAGCTGAAATGTATAATCTTACAAGTATTTTCCAAAATGATTCTAAGAATGGTACATAGTCCTTCTACACATGTTTAGCTCAGAAGAGAGTCACTTGATCTTGGACTGAGTCAGCCAAAAGTGAATTTTGGAAGAACAAGTGAGATTTTGCAGTCAGGCAACAATCTCAGTTATTGGTAAATGTGGGTAAATGTGTCTGTTCCCTGTCAGAACACATCTAGGCAAGCTGCAGAAGGGGTGATCCCTGTCTGCGATTTCTGATGTGTCTGGTCACCACCCACTGCATGTCAGGACCACATGGCCACTATGGGCTGCAATGGGCTCTGTACACTTGGCCCCCATCCCTCTCATTTCTAACCTCAGAGGAGCATGGATAAAAGAGCCTTCTTAAACCTGGAGGCTGGCTTTGCTGCTGAACACTGCTGTGGGTGTACATCACAAGGAAAACCTTTGCAAGAGCAGTTTATTTTGAGTATTTCAAATTTTAACAGAGTTGGAATGGACATTGCGTCTCAGTCATGTCATCTTCTTTTTGTTTCTTTATTTAGAAAAAGTAAGACTGAAATATTTAGTTTGTTTTTTTGTTTTAAATAATTTGTATTCCAGTTTCCCACCAGAAATACAGACACAGTCTACTCTCTTTTTCCCAGAGGACTCTATGGATAAGCAAAAGCCACAAGTTTTTATCATCAGTAGAACAAAAGCGCTGCAATGTGCAAAGTGAGAAAGAGGACATATGCTTCTAGCCAGGGTACTTAAAACTCTTTCCCTTGTCTGTTTTTAACTCTTAATTAATTTGAGCACCTGCTAGACACTCAAGTCTTCAGAAAACTCCACAGACAAGTTCCTCAGTCCCCTAGAAAGGCATTAAAATTTGAAGAAGGCAGCAGATTATGTCTCAGAAATCAGAAATTAACAGTAAACAGAAATCTTTAGAGAAAAAAAGAAAGAAAAATCAATTTTTGCACTTTCTTATGCAAGAGCTGAAAGAAGGTGTGTGTCTTCATGAGTCTATCCAACACTGAATGATATGAAGTAAGACATTGAAGGCCAGGAAGTTTGTTAAACAAACCTTAATATGTAATGGATCTTGATTTTAACAGAATAATTATGATTAACAGGAGGTGATCAGGAGGAATGGAAGAGACTTCTTCTGCAAAAGATACTGTGGTATATACCAAGTGGTAATACCAACACTTAATCAGAATTTCCAAAGGATCACCTCATTGAAAAATACTAAGTAAGAAACAGGTTCCTGCAAAACTGAGTAGTATGAATTCTCTTGCCAGATGTGGTTAAAGTGTAATTTATGATCAGTGGCCTGCATATCACAGCTTAAATAGCTGCACTCTCTTTCAAATAGGAAGTAATAGGGTCACCTTTCTTTCTCCTGTACTGAAAGGGGCTCTCTCTGTTTGGATGGCTGAGTCCTGAGCCAAAACCAGGGAATTTTCTTGATGCTAATGGAAGAGAGCAGAAGATAGCATGTGAATCCAATTTTGAGGATAATGAGTCTGCTTTCCACTTTCCAGAGCTGGCAGGCTGTTTTCAGATAGAGCTGTAACAGCACATTTTCCTCATCCTCTGCCCTTTTCCGAGGTCGTTTGACCTGGTATACACTTGTCAAATGGTGCAGATTGCCAGAGAGCTGGGACATATTCAGAGTGCTGGGAAAGGTATCAGGTGGATTTTTTTCTCACAGTAGATAATGTTACCAGGATTGTTTGGGACTCCAGACAGAAAAGCACATGACCATACAAAGAGTCAGAGCAGAAGGCTGGATCTGAGATGGCTGTGGTGATATCAGGCAAACAGTAGGAGGAAGTTGCAGAAATACTTTGAAGCTCAAATACTTATTCCTTTTCTCACTCTCTGTGAAGTTTTAATGTCAGGAATTTAGAGGTCATTCTCAAGCAAAACTGAGTCAGGGGCGTTTTCTGCATAGATGGATGCAACTCATATTCCACCAGCTTTTGCTTCTCTCAGTGGTCCCTTTTGTCAGGTTTGAAATTCAGAATAAAAGATCTGAGGATAGAGATACAGCTGCTAGGACCTATAGCTTGGACTCACATGAACACATGGCTTCTGGAGTAAACTGCTCCTACATTACAGACAGGATAGAAGAAGAAAAAAACAAACTAAAGAAGAAAGTATAGCTTGAGTCTTATTCCTGTTCTACAGACAGTTTCAGGGAATGTTTATCATGTACATTTTTGAGGTAAATTCTGCATTCATATTTAGCTTGTTGCCAGTTCCTATTCTGTCACAACATAGTCCCCCATGTGGAAATCATGTCCTATTTTTATGCAATTTATAGTATCTCTCTGAGATTAGTCTAGCAAACTGCCAGGTTTGCATGGATGAAACTAATGTACTAGAATAACTTACAAAAAAACCCTGGAAATTCACATAGCAAGATCTTGACACACAACTGGCTCTTTGAATTACTTATCCTAAATATCTCAGCATGTGTTTGTGATAAATTATCAGCTATACCTTTTATTCAGTTATAACTGCTACAGTGTTTATCAAGGCCTGCTGGTGAAAGAAAATCTTGAGGCTTGAAGACATTTATAAGCAGAGATGGTTAAAAAAAATTGTTCAAAAGCCCTGTATTTTCAGGCTACTCATTTTGAGCCAGGAAGCACTGGCATCTCCCTCCTGGAGTTCCAACTTAGATACAAAAACTGACACTTTTTTTTCTGCATTGATGTTACCGTGATGGTAAATGGGACACTGGGTCCAGAAGTGATCCTAATCTTAAAACAGTTATAATGTTACTGGCATTCAAATCTATAAGCAGTCCATGATATTTATATCAGGAAGAATGAAAAGCTTTTACTTACTTCTGTTAGAAATTATTTTGTTTAATTCTTATATGCTATTGAGTTTGTAAGTGACTGCTACCCATTTTATTACAGTGTGAGTAACTGAGCACAGGACTTTTCATCTTGGTAACTTTTGTCCCTAAGAGGGAATTCTACCTTTTATGGATTGTGTTACCAAATCAGTTGTTGTATGATTTTTTCACCTCAGCCCAGCATCTCTTTTTCTTTCAGTGGCTGTGTTTAACATGCTTTTTCTGCCAATTCCATCCCTTGTCAGGCTGGATCGTGACCTCTTCTGCCTGCTCCCTGCTCCTGAAATGGGATTTGTGGCTGAGATTACAATTTAAGATATTTATCTCAAACTTGACTCTATTCTCATTTCTCAAGAATAATTTTCTTCCCACTGTGTTTATATAGCCTGAAATACTGTTGAGGACTTTCAGGCCACCAAACAAATTTAAATTTAATTGTTTCATTAAATAGTGCTACTCTCTTGAGAAAACACTGGCAGAAACCCTGCCTATGATATTAAACAAGAAGTTGGGTGGGAGATTCGGAAGCATGACTGCAATATGATCTCAGTTTTACTATTAATAATTGTTAGGCAAAGAAGAAAAATTTGCACTGCCTTTAGAGAAATATTATGAACCATGAGAGGAGCTTGTGTCACTTGACAGCTAGGCCTGATCACAGTGTAAGCCAAGACTTAGGGAAACTGCTAGCACATCTTAACAAGTGGATGACAAAGTACTTAAATGTGTCTGAGATGTGGTCATGAGTTGTAGTAAATGTTACAAGCCTTCTCAAGGCACGGTGGAGGCTTTAATGATAAGAATGCTGACACAGCAGCAGAGAGGGTTCCGACTCCAGACTTGCAACATATCTTTGTACCCTTATAAGGAAAAAGTCTTGTTAACCCTACTATTGGTCACTTGTAAATCCTCTAACCTTTGCTCATTGGTCAAGTTTGGAGCCTGGCCAAGGGTATAAAAGTAGCTTACTGTACCCTACTAACGGAGAAGAAGAAGAACCGGGTCCTTTCATGTCCTCCCGAATAAACCATCTCCGTGGAACAGCCGGTGTCTCATCTTCTCCTCTCTCTCTGTCTGCCTGAAGCCTATGCCCAGGGAAGCCAAGCCTGGCAGCAGCTGAAATCCTAAAGAGCTGATTATCACTATAAGAGCTGTTATCACCCTGCTGGCTAGAAGGCTCCCCGTGGCTCGGGTCCGAGCGGGCTGGACTCCGGGACTCTGTCCTTTCCTGAGATAGAGGTCTTGAACCAATGCCTGCTAGTAAGACCCTCTTGAGGCTTCAATAATGAGTGGCCAGCTCAACAGCACTATTTATTCTGGGTGCCCAGATATTGAGGGGGTCAAATCATTCCCAAAGAAGGCCAGCTTGGCCTGGGAGTGTTTTCTGATTTAAAAAGGTGATCAAAAAACTTTACACATTTTTTGCTTGTACTTGTTCCACTGACACAAAACTTCTCAGTTCTTCATCACCTTCAGGGTTTTATGCTTCTCAGCATTGCACCACCAGCAAGCTAAATTTGGAGTTGAACTATTTTTGAACATCAGTTTTTAGAAGACACTTTGTCAATGTCCAGCTAGTTTTTGTTTTGTCTTTTGCTTTTGAACAGAAAGTTTAACAGTATATACCAATGAGGTGACACTGTCTCTGTTCTCCTTTACACTGTGTCCTATACCTGGCTTTCCCTTGCTAGTAATAACTCATTCTTATCTCAAAAAAATTCCTACCAAGATTTCTCCTTGCCCTGATTCAAAGGAGCACCACATTTTCTACTTTACTTGTCCTGAATGGCTTCACTGACAACTGTCTATCCTCATACAGGCTCAGTGGTCTAATCTGCCTGGTCAACGAAAAAGACAACCAGGTGCAAACAGAAAGAAAAGGGGTTTTTTTCCCTTGTTTTGTTGTGTTTTGTTTGCTTGTTTATTAGCTGGTGAAACTTCTTTTTTTTCAATGCAAATGTTCCTACTAAAAACTCAGGAAATGATGGACAGGTCTAGGATAGCAGTGATATTTGTTTGAGAGGAGAAAAGACAAAGTATAACCTTGTCTAGTGGAAACAAGAAGTCTGGGGCAGGAAGGAGGGTGAAGAACCATCAAAAATTTCCCAGATGGATCTATCAGGGACAGGCTGCATGTGTTTGTCCTTCTGTACCTGCTTTTCCAAACAGAGGACAGAGCATCCCCTTCCAGACACCCCATGGATGTGTCCCGTGTGTCACCTCTGAAGGGCAGTAGTTCCCACAGATGGAGAGACACATCCTTCTGTGCTTTCCTGGGAATGCTTGAGCAGATTGTGCTCTTCAGGGTGATTAGTTTTCATCCCAAATTGTAAACAACAGCTTTATGAGGTTACTCAAACAGTGGTTTATCCAGAGGAAATCTTGTGGAGCTTGTGAACTGATGGCTTTGTGACTGACAAAAATGGATTTTGAATGATCACATATGGTGCTACCAAGCCTGGATTTTGTTGTCCAATGCAGTTTTATTTCAGTAGGAATAGTGTTGAAAATGTTTATTCTTCACCACACATGAAAACAAGAATCTTCTAGCTACTCCCTTCCATCTCATTACGTTTATTTAAGCATAGTGAGAAACACCATGAGGATAAGATTTTTTAAATTTATTTTGCTCTATTTAAAAATAGATTTATGACAGTGGTGGTGGGCTGGGCCTGGCTGGCAGCTAAGCCCCATTTTGTTCACTCTTCCATCAAATGAGGGAGAGAATCTGAAGGGCAGAAGTGTAAACAGTTGGCGGGTCAAGATAAGACAGCTAGTGAAGAAAAGCTGCATGCACAAGCAAAGGGATTTGTTCTCTGCTTCCCACTGTCAAGAAGATGTTTATCCAGTTCCTGGAAACCAGTGCCTCAGCATGCATAATGGTTACTTGGGAAGGCAGGTGACATAACTTGAAACACCTGTGACTTTTTCCTCTTTTCTCCAAAATTTATTGCTAAGCCCAACGTTGTAGTTTGGGATATCCCTTCAGTCAGTTCAGGTCAGCTGTCCTGGCTGAGTCCTGTGCCTCTCAGGATGCTGGGTACCCAAAGAGCAATAGTTCTTATTGAAGACTGAGGCAAAGAAGACATGAAGTATCTCAGCCTTTTCCTCTCCTTTTTCACCCCATGCTTTCCCCTTGCTTCCAATGAAGGAGGGAGATTCTCTTTAGCCCTCCTTTTCTTGCTAATATGTTTATAGAAATATTTTTATTGTCTTTTATAACAGTAGCCAGATTAAGTTCTAGCTGGGCTTTGCCCTTTCTTATTTTCTCACTGCATACTTCACAACATCCTTGTAGTCCTCCCAGGTTTCCTGCAACTGCTTCCAAAGGTCATAAATTGCCTTTTTATTCCTGCATTCCAATTTCTTGTGAGGCTTTTCCTACATCTGTTGCAGTGGTTCCTGCTATACTGCTTCCTATTAACTCATGGCTTATGAGAATTTAAAGGTATGTTAAAGAGTAAGTGTTCTAGATATTTCATGGCATAAAAATGTCTTGGCCCTGGGTGTACCACCAGGGTACCTGGCTGTTCCTGGTCACTCTGCTGGCTTCCCCCACCTTGCCCATGGCTCAGAACCCACTTCAGCCCCTCTGAATCCTCCCTCCCTGCTCACAGGAAAGCTTCCTTCTGCAATTTCTTTTAGCTTTTGTTTATTTTCTGCTTTTTAGCTTTTGTTTCTTTTCTGCTTTCTAGATACAAACTGAGTTTGCTGCCCAAGCACAGATCTTAGACGTGGATCTTTCTAAACAACCACAATCAGAAATATCGCAGAGTGAATTTATTATGTGTTTACACTCATGAATACATTGACTAAAAGGCCAAGTTTCAAGATAGGGAAAAAATGAATGGAATACTAAAGAGTAAGGAATAGTTTGTAGGGAGAAATATGGAGCAAAATTTACGTGTAATTGTGAAAGTGATTGTTCTCATGGAATATGGTGTGTGGATATTAATAAAGGATGACCCCTAAGAAATAACTTACAAACAATCACTTTCTCCAGTATCTTTGGTTTTGATAAAATGGGCATTTTTGAACTATTTCTGTATTCTAGACTGATTCTTGCTGCCTCATTTGTGTAGAACATTTGCAACACATTAAAATATTCCTCCTGCTAGAGCCTGAGTGAATGCTTGCACTCAGCAAATTCCCCTTAGTACTAACATTTTAAGTACTCAGCACTTTGTTGCTGCAGTGAGTTTTCTCTGTCATGTTATGTGTGTAGTTTTCCATGCCTGCTTTTTAAACTCACAGTGTGAAAGGTCAGGCTACATCAGGTCCAATCCCCAGTCAGATATGAGTGCTGCTGTATTTTCTGATGGCTGACACCAGGAAGAAAAATTACCTCACTCATGTTTTTAAGCATCTACCTTAAGATTGTTTAGTAGGAGGCACTTGACCTCCTAACATGGGTATATAAGAGCAGGACCAGTATTTAATTTCCAAATTTTTTTCCTCTTTCAGTACTGCTTACCAAAGTCCCTGGTTACTGTGATTATTGTTGTAAGCAATTTACATTTATGAACAAATGTCCAAAATTCCAAGCCACCATTTCAGGCAGAAAGATACCTTCCTTCTAGTGTTGTCAAGAAAGTGTAATACAGATTTGGGAAGTGTACCTTCCAAACAGTTTTTTCAAGTGAGAGTTTGGTGTACTGACAGGGAAGTTGAGGGAGGTACTTGCACTGCTGCATGGAAATATAGCTTTTTCTCTCAGCCAAAGCTTAAGTAAACATCATATTTTAGAGGAATTTGGAAAATAATCAACAGTCATATTTATTTTTCTGTGTACATTCCATTTTTCTTTTGAATGAACTATTAAGCAAGTAATGGAACAAAGTTATGACAATCTCTTCCTACTGATGACAAACAAACCTGTAGTAGAAGGTATAATAAAATTGACAAAGTAGCATGAGAGAGGAAGAATAAAAGCTCAGATTCTTGAAGCTTGAAGCCAGGACATACTCAAAATTTTACAGCTGACGTAATTTGACAGCGCTGATGAAATCCTAGGAGTATGTATGCACATTCAGCAAAAAAAATATAGCCATGAATTCTATCTGTCTTGACAGGCTGCCACTTGAATGGATACTTGATTAATATTATCTTTATTCACAGTGCTGCTTGGCATGAGCAAATGAATTTCAAAATATCGAGCTAAATGCTTTCATGGTTCACTATTGCAGGAAGGATACAGCGCAAATGAGACCTGGAAAATCAGTTCTACATTAAACACAATCCATCACTTTTCCAAAGGTTTGGCTCACTGGCAGGTAGACTTGTACATTACAAAAATCATTGGAACACATATTTTATATAAATGGAGCTTAAATAATTATTCATTTAAAAAAATATTGTATGGGTTTTCTGAGTATGGTCTTTATCTAAAAAAAAAAAAATACTCTTCTGTGTTGTGAATTCTAGGCTATCATTTATGATACTTTTATTTACTGTTGATTACAATTCCTATATAGATTAACTCTCTTTTTGACAACTCTATCTTGAGCACAAAGGATCGAGCACAAAAACTGTCCTATCAGCAACCTGTAATTTTGCAAAAGGTTCTAGGTGTAAAGTTTGGGGCACTTATTTTAATGTACTTTTGTTGTACTACTTCCAACTTTTCTACTACCAAGGTTTTCCTCTTCCTAGGGATCCATTTAGAATATGACGAACCCTTCTGTTACAATTTCCCTCTCTTGTAATTTTTCTTTCACAATTCAAGTTGCTGTTATTTGTCTTGGCTTCTCCTGGAAGTTTTCAGAGCCGGTTTTGGTTGCAACCAGCATCATAATAATGGAAATACAGACCTTCTGGCTTAAAAGGAAGGAAGCCCATCTGGGATGTTTCTGTACTCTCTTGGGTACAGGATGGAAGTCCTTTGGCACAATTGAAGCTGTGTGAGATTTGGAAGGAGCTGTGCTAAGGCTTCTCAAGTCTGTACTAGAAATTCAGCTCACAAAGGGCTTGTCAATGGAGCAGTTTTTTCCCTCCTGGCCAAGAAACAGTGATGCAGGTGAAAGCATTAAACCAGCTGGTGAGAGGAACCAAAGCCTGAAGATGATGTTCCTTCAAGAAAGCATTCCCATTATATTCTTGAGATTTTCAGCTTGCAAATCATGGGCAGTGCCCAGGTACTTGTGCATCAGTGTCATTTGAGATGCCTTGGGACTCCTGATAATGCTACAAGAGACCTGCACACCTTTGGTTGTAATTCAGCTGGAACTAGGGACATGTCATCGGCACAAGATGTCCAACGTCTATTTGGTAGATTTCTGTCTATATCCCCTCCCAGCTGAGTGCCCTGGGGTTGTTGTAAGGACAGGGCAGAGAACAGAGAAGGGAAGTTCACATGATGTATTCTTAGAATGTACTGTAGGTTGGAGAAGGTGTACCACATCTCTGCCACAGCTGCTTATATGAAAACTCGTGGTTTACATAGCATTTTATGGATGTGCCTTTCCTCATGTGGCCTTTCCTTACCACAGCTGCTCTGAAAACGTGCTCCTGGCCCTACCTGAGTTGTGACCTGGAGAAGAGGAAGCTTGAGCCCATCAAGGCATGGATATTTTGTGAGTAAACAGACATGTAGATTTATGTTTGCCTTAGAAACTGGAAGATGTTCTTTTGCACTTTGAGAAGGATTGATAAAGGTGGAGATTGCTTACAGAGATGTTCCCTGAAAGCAAGAAAACTGTGCTACAAAAAATGGAGTGACTTAGTTAATGTTTATTCATAAAAATACATTTAAACAGTTTTCTTTACCGTTCCTTCTAATCCTCACACTGGTACAGAGTCAGAGGCAGACTGGTTATAATACAGTTCTCTATTTAATAAAAACCAAGAGAAGGAACTGTTTACTACACAACATTCCATGGTCAAAAAAGCATGCTTCCTTTTATTTTATTTATTAGTTTATATTTTTTTATTGTTTTCCTAAGTCATGAACAAGAAAATTCAAGAGCATTAGTTTAATTTTTTATTCTGAGAATGGAAGATGTTTTTGCAGTTTTTGTTTGGACATGTGCAAATTTTCCTTCTCAGTCTAGGACAAGGTGGTTTGGAAATTCCCTTAATAGACGGTCCTGGGAACTGTTCCCAACTAATGAACACTATTAAGTAGCCAGATCTAGTTCAGGGATGATGACTTTGGTAATTCTGCATACAGGCACATGCTGGTTTTGCTGTGCAGTATAATTAGTCTCTGCACCTGCTTTTTTTTAAATGTAAGCCATATGCTTGGTTTATGAAAACCAAACATCTGCCATAGAATTGCTAAAATATGTTCCTTAAAATATGCCTCTGATCTGCTGCTATATATCTTAAAAGAAATAAAAACGCATATTGATATTTTAAGACTGAATTTATGGTTGCTCCTCATTTAATTCACAGCTTTTCTCAAGAACTGTACTTTTGACATGCATTAAGTTACTTTGTCTAAAAATGCCCTTTATACTTCTGAATCATCTTTCACATATTAACCACAAAGCTTACTTCTCTCCAGGATAGAGTAGATATCATGAATTTTTCTGCTTAATAGTGGGATTGAATCCTCTTGACCATTGCCTAATGAGGTTTACCCTGGAAAGATTTAAGCCAGGTTTATTTCCTGTCAGTTTCTAACAGAGTAAGAGGCACTGATTGATGGAATGACCATTTAAAACTCCACACATATTTGGAAGCTCCCACAAATTATCTTTTTGCAATAGTATTTGCAAGAAAAATACTAAAATATACCAATAGAGTATATGAATGTGAAGGTCAGATAGATTTTTCTGCTGTAACAAAAAGCTTAGTACCCTAAGTGGTGATAGCTTTTACTAATGAGAAGAAATATTATCCTTCATATTTCTGAACAGTGTATTAAGTTTGCTGGAAGTTTTTACTTTACTCTTCTGCTTACTACAACGAGAAAATACAATTAATACATTTTATTATTAATTTTTAAATTTTATTATTAATTTGTCTAGTCTATGTTAAATTTAACTGTACTATTTCTGCTTGTGTTAAAATCAGCAAGCCACCAAAAGAACTTGATAATATTTTCAACATTGTTTTAAAATGGCAAGTTAGAAAAACAAGCTAAAATATTCATGGTGGGGTTTTGTCTCTAAATAGACCTTAGCCAAAAACTGATTGCTTATGCAATCAGTTATATATAGAGTGAGAGCAAGAGGGGAAAGTTTGATCTCTCAGGACCCTAAAGTGCAGGGTCCATGTTTTCCATGCTTTTCCTCTAAAGCGTAATCTCCAGTTACAAATGTGGTCTCCATTATAGGCATGCTTAAAGACATGGCTGTTAAAGACAGCTTGGATTTCTTCTGGCCAGAGATGTGTTCCATGGCAGGAATTAAAGATCTCCTGCTTCCTTAACAGAGATTGGATAGCAGCACAGGACAATGTTGATTCTATTTCTTCTCATGCATTCTCTTCTTGGGCTTGGGTGGAAATTTTTTGAGGATGTGGGGATAAGAGAAGAGAAATGATGAGAAGAGTAGATGTCTTTGAATAAGGCTGTGAAAAATAAAAGTGACATCACTACAATGAAGTATTCATCTTGCCCAGCAGACAGCTATATGGAACAATTTTCCATTAGAAAATGGAGATTGTTAAATAGTAAGAATTTCAGAGGGATGTTATAAGAATAAATTATTATAAACTTTATTTCTAATGGAAAAGTATATAGTTTTGTGTGCTGTGTGTTAACAGTAAACTTGAAATACACACCACATTTAACATGACTTTATGTGTGTAATATGGCATTGTTGAAATGTTTCAATGTTTAAAAAAGAAAATTGATTCTTTGGGCTGAGGATATTCTGAGTTTCATTCTGTGGAAAATTTTGATTTTAATCACAAATTTGTTTTAAGAGAGAAGCAACGAACAGCTCTACATGTAAATAAAGTTTTGTAGCAGATGGAGTTGTTACCTAGCCTAAGAAATATTGTGTAACATTAGGATTTTAGTCTGTTTGTGTTCACATACTTGGCAGTCTTCAAGAAAGCTATAAGCCAGCACTGTTAAACTCAGAAGTCAGTGTTTTTTTCTTAATACAATATTTTAAGGTTAACAAAAGAGAGAGAAACTGAGATGGAATTCAAACCAAAGTTGTTAATTTTTCTGTCTTAATACCTAAGTGCATAAATTCAAACCTGGTTCTATTTTGTCTTATCTATTTTTCAAGGAAAAGTGAAAGTTTAAGTTTGTGCCCTGTTTTTGAAAAAGTAGCTAGCAACTAGTACATGAGGGAGAAACCTTTTCATCCAAACGTCTTTTCAGTGCTTATATATGTTTGCAGAAAATAGCATTTTTTCCTAGCATCTGTCTTCAATGCCATCTGCTACTATGCTTCAGGCAGCTTTGATTGTGTAAACTTAGCTTTCCAATTTGCCAAATGTAGTGACTTTGAAAATGTATCCCCATTCATCCTCTACTGAGACATTTGGTGCCTTTAGCAGAGCCAGTGCAGAATGTACCAGCCTCATCTCCAGTGAAAACATTTCCTGTTTCCTGACTTTTGCTTGTGCCTCCTCATGTGCCACAGCCATCAGGTCAAGCCTTAGGGACAGATAACAGTATTCTGTCTATCACCACAAATTCAAATTTAATACACATCTATAGAGGTTTTTCATTCCATTATTTATTATTTATTCCATTATTTATTCCATATTTAATTCCATTACTTTAACATCTTATAGCATTATTTTCTTACAGCTATTGAAGGACAAGTTAGTACCATAATAATAAGCAGTGCTACTACCAACACACTCTTCTGTGTTTCATTGACCTGAATCAAAACTTAAACTCTTGTCATTTTCTGGACTGCTTGTGTAACCATCTCTTATGCTGTGCTTGTACAGTTATGTATCTATTCCTTCGTGGGGTATAGTGGGACAAATCTTTCAATTACTTGCTTTTTCTTGTTCTTGGAAAGCTTCCACCTTAAAACCCTGTCTTAGGAGTAGTTTTAGCCCTTTTCATGGCTTTAGTCAACATGAGCTTCCTGCATTTTAATATAAGATTGTGACAATGTGAAATAGCCAAGAACAGAAGGTCCTCATAGACAAGTCAGAGAAGCCAGACAAAGGCTCAGTCATGTCAATATCATGTTGCTGAGAGACTTTCTGAACTTTGTAGAGGCAAACTTTGAAGACATGGGTAGTGGGGGTTTTTAATTTTTAAAAATTTTTTTTTTCCCCCAGCTGAGTTGGAAGGAATACATACAAGTTTGAAACACAATAGGTCTCCTTGAGCTCTGAAGGAGGAGCAGCATCACACTTCAAGCCAACAGCAAATTGGTAACAATTGAGTTTAACTTAATTTTGGTAACCCATATAAAACCGAGAGAAAAGGATGATTGGTACCTTTAGACCACAGACATGCTAGCAAGGACAAGAAATGTTCATATATTTTAATATTTTTAGTCATTTTAACAGAGCAAAAGGAAAACCAAGTAATTACCACCAGTGGAAGTGAGGCATTACTAGAGCTGAGAGTAGGAGTAAATATTAGTGTGTCAAAATAATCTATGTGTGTGTGTGACTTTGAGTATCCATTAGAAGGACAAACTGAGTTTCCAATGTCATACTTTGGGTTTCAGTCCTTGAGACTCACGACTGGAGTGGCCCAGAGGTGGGGTGGTTGTTTTGAGAAGAACCCTCTCCCATGAACAGCCACGTGATTCTGCCCTTCACTGACCACAGCAGCTCATCCCTGTGAGTGCAACAGCCCTTACTAGGATTGTGAAAGAGGTGTCAGACCAAAGAGGGCCTGTCAAGTGCCCCACTTGGCTTCCTTGAGATGTCTTGTGCTCTGGATCAATACTGATCTCCATTTGAGGCCCAGTGCTCAGGATTGCAGACCCTGAGGGAGACAGAGGCTGTTTTGTCCTGTCTATAAACTTCTCTCGGGGGAATTGAATGCCTCTGAGAAACCTGTGCAAGGAGTTTCTCATCCTTCCAGGGCCAGACTACATGGATGTGTTGGTGTGAGACTGTAGCAGCAGGACCAGGTTTAACCTGAACTCCTCACAAATGAGCACAGAGTTTTTAACCTGTATGGGAAGAACCTGGAGGTGCATTCCTACTGCTAAAACCAGCAAGATATCTTTGGATCCTGTACCTTTCTAGACAGTGTGGAAGACATGAATGTCTTTACTCACTGCATGCAGTGAGTCTGGGTCTAGGCTGTTGAAGGTACTATGCAAATATCTGGGTATTATTTGCACTGCAAGAGCTCCTCAAGAATTATGTGAATCACAAGACAGCTTGTACAAACACAATGTATTTGAGACTTTTTTCTGCTTCATCGTGTGATTACAAAAAGAATTTGATATATTCCTATGTCAGTAAAGGTCTGATTTATGCATTTTTAATTGCTACAATGAAAAATGGTGGAAAAAATGTAGACATGAACAAAGCTGTAGGAGTTGGTGGAATAAATGCATAGATCAGAAAGTAGAAAAGCTCATTAAATTCTGATAACTGAACATGGTTTTAAATGCAGATGTTTTAAACCCCATTAAAGTACCAATTTTCACTTTTTGAGACCAAAGCAAAATAAATCAATGTATATTAATGCAAAATGGATATCTATTGGAAGTCAGTAATACATTCTATGGAAAAGGTAAGTGTTCAGAAATTTGCTGTATGGAAGTGATTGTGAGATGAAGGGTCAAAATTAAACAACACTAGATTCTTGCTAACACCAGGAATTAAGGAAACTGAGGCTGATGTTTCCTCAAACCAGCTGCTCTTTGGATGTATAGAGCCAGGTGTCTTAGAGCATGACAGCCTATACAGAGGAAAAGGCACAAGAAGTTCTCATCAAATGGAGCTGGATGTGTTCTTCAGAGGTGACTGAATGGCCTGAGACAGCTGAGTGAAAGGAATGGTAATCTCACACAGCTGAAGAATTAAATTCCCTTTGAAAGTGGTGACAGTGTTATTACTCTAAATAGCAACAGGTGGATTAAATGTGATGTTTTTTTTTTTTTGGCCTGGAGGATCCTGGTCCTGCCCTCAGCTGAGTGGAGAAAATGAAGCAGTGTGGAATAACTAGATGTTAATGATATAATTTTAATAAGCCATCCAACAGTCTTTTAAACTACTGCAGCTGGTAGGGGCCTTTCAGGAGCCTGCAGAAGCCATGTAGGTTCTACAGAGAAAGGAGCTGTGCACATAGATGCAGGATATTAGTAACATGGCTGTCTTTCATTGAGTATGAAAAGAAAACAAAAGCAGACTAAACCTGCCCACATCCTTTTACATACCTGAATAGCATGCTCAAGTCTACAGCTGATGGCAGAGAAGATGAGGTGGCAGTGATTATTTTCCTGGAACTGTGATTATTATAACTGTGAACACAGGTACACATTTGGACTTATAGTAATAATAGCTGGCAACAGCTAGCAATAGGAGGGATGAGAGACCTTGGCTGGGATGGAGGACACCAGTTCAGCTCAATTTGGTTTTAAGCATGCAGAAAATTCCTGGAGTTGTGAAGCAATACTTGGCTTTTCTTCTACAGAAGCAGAAGCTTAGAAGGATTTTGGGACTAAGCAAAGGCCCCAACAGTTTTAGTACCTCCAGGGAAAGCAGGCTCATGGGAGCTCCAGTTTCTCTGAGACTTGTGCTCAGCATATGCACACTTAATTAACTGAATGAATAGATTTCCTGTGGGTTTTGTTTGCTTACCTTTTTATTTTATATACATATATTTATATTTTTTTTGTTAAGCTTAACTTCCAGGGTTAAAAGAGGCCAGTCACTCAAAAAAGCAATACAGTGATTCTCCGTGATTTCAGAAAATAATGGCATGTTTCTTTGGAGTCTTTCACATGGGATTGGGGTAGTGGTGGGATGGGTAGTGATGACGGTATATAAATTTTTTAAAATTTGTTTTTACACTGGGATTGAAGATTCTGAATGAAAATGAAAGATAAAATAATCAAGGATAAAATCAGCCCCCCAAAAAACAGAATGAAACCCTACAATAAAGAGATCAGATTTGCATGATTGGGGAAATAATGAATGCCAGTGTCTGAAAACAGCTAAACAGCATTTATTTCTGCAAAAGAATAAGTGTTCTCATCTGGCTATGAAATTCATATATTATTATTTTCAAGCACTAAAGGCATAAGGAAAATATGGAGGAAAAACCTGGGACTGTGGATATCTCAGATCAAAGCCACCATTCAGAAAACATCACTGGGATAATCCACCCTCTAGCTGATTTTCCAGACTACCACAGAGCATCAGGAATTCTGTTGGAAGTGGAAGGAGCAGAGTCACAAACAGTGGTGGCAGCTGGACCTCTGGACCTCTGGTCCTTCTATGATGTGTGTGAGCTGCACTTTAATTCTCATTCCTGAAGGCTTTTTCCCCATCAGATGGGAGATGAGAAAAACAAGACATAATTTTCTCAAAGTTACCGGTTTCTTTCTTCTGCACTCAGACTGCCCCTACTCCTGTGTTTTTTATTATCCCATCATTGTTTTAAAGCATAACATCTCTTCCTCACAACAACACTGTAGAAGATAACCAAGAGATGAGAAGACTTTCAGAGCAACACAGGCTGGTGAGGGCGTTGTGTGAATAATGGACAGAAGGTGTTCCGTGAACCCTTTAGCGTTTACGAATTTTCGACACTTGCAGAAAACTGTCCTTGTCACTGGAGATCAGGTTGCCCCTTCCAATGCTGAGTTCCTATGAGTGTTACTGGGATATAGCTTATTACACTAGAGCAAATACCTTGTGCAGACAAATATTTTAATGCCTGCTACCTAAATTTCTCTCTCTATATACTCTTTCTTTCTATATACACTTCCCTTCTGCAGAAGAATTTGTATTTCCAAAAATTCTTGGTGGATTTTACTGGAGTTGCTGAAATATATTCATATAAACTATGGTTAATTCATAACTATCATGTCTTTCATAACTTGTGATAATTTAGAATGAAAATATGTCATTGATTTTACAACCTAAACATTTTTTGGATTACCCAGTACAGCAGATTATAAGATTTAATAGTATTCAACTGCCATAAGATTGAATTCTCCCATTTCCCTTTTCTTAAAACAGGCTCTCTTTCTCCACCATGGAATAGCTTAAATGATTTCCCTTGATATCAAACATAGATTATGTTGCGGTGCGCTCCCGCGGTTTATTTCCCCCGGTTATGTTTTTTAATTTATTGTATTGTACCCCCCGGTTAAGTTTCTTAATGTATTGTATTGTATTGATTTCTATTGTATAAGATGGCGCCTGCCGAGTTTCCCCTCCCCCTGTTTTTCCCTCTGTAGAGCTGTCCGTCATTTGGTTGCTTAGTTACTCCCGCCTTTTTGTATCCTTTAGTCCCCTCCCTAGTTCTTTGAGTTGTTAGCCTGCCTGCCTGTCACTCTCTGCCCCTGCCTGTTTCTCCAGAACCTTCCCCTCAGGGCAGAGGGTGATTGGGCAGGAGAGGGCTGTCCCACCCCTTATGTGATTTCATTTGCTGTCACCCTTTGTCAATTATGTGGTATGTTAAGTTCATTGGCCAGGGGAAGGGGTTAGCCTCCCCCTGGTCTCCCTATATAACTTCTGTTCACCCCGCCCCTCGGTGCAGTCCTCTACAGCCTCCCTACCCGTCTCCACCCTCCCCCATCCTTGAATAAACCTTCTCCCCTGCTGTGGAAGACTGCCGCCTCACGTCTGCTTCCTCTACCTCCATCGCGTCGCACCGTTTCCGCCTTTCAGCCTGCTGGAGCTGCCTCCTCCACCACAGACGTGGAGGGAGCTCCAGGATTGGCGCTGTTCACCCAGTCTGCTCCATGCCGGAGGTCCTGGGACTTGTGGCCGCCAGCGCCCCCAAACCAGGCTGTGGGCTGCGCATTTCTCTGTGGGCCAGCCGGGCTCAGATTCGGCGCAGCCGCAGATTAGTCAGATGTGAGAACAAAGAAGAGACCTTCTGACTAACTGCAAGTAGCCCATGTCTTGCTGTTGAGTGTTTATCTGGACCATTCAAAGTATGTCAAGTGAGTAAGTTCTAGTTTGCTGCCTAATTTTATCCCAGTTAAAAGTTGCAATTGAAACAAATCACTGCAGTAAATGAAACTATTTGATACCACCATGTTCATCATTGTCTGTATCATATTTTTTAAATGTCTGCAATATAAAACACTCTAAAACCCTTTCTGGATTTAAAGGTCATCATTGATGGCCTGTACTGGAAATGTGACATGTTGGAGAGATGTATGTACTTGGAAAAGTCAAAAAAAAAAAAAAAAAAAGCAGAGAGAGAAAATTATCAACTAACTGTGGATCTGAGAGGCTGCTGCTTTTGTCCTTAGTGCAAGTGAGAGAATACTGAAGATTATGTCATTTATACCAGTCAAGAATGACCTCTACCTGTCAAGAAGGGGGCTAGCTGTAATATGAAATGGTTTTCACATTTTCCTCTGGATTCAGGTAGAATGGACTTGTTTAAGGTTTAGAAATGAACTAATCAAATGTGAGAAAATCCCATATGAAAACAACATCTGATAACACTGTAGTGCAGCACTGAGCTATGTAACTTCTACAGCTGCTGAGTTTCATGTGATATGTTAGGTAAAATCTCAAGTGTGACTGAATTAAATTAGATCCTAGTTTCCTAGCCCATAAACTGTTTCCAGTCTCAGTCAGAAGCAGGTATCTAGGGAAGTGTGAAAGAAAATGGGTGCATGTAACACTTTGCCCCTTATTCTGCTGCCATCATTGTGTAGCTCTCTGTCATATTGCCTTCAGCCATACCTTTGCTATGCTGGCAAGATCTGATTGACAAATTCATTCTCCATGTAGAAGCCATTGTTTATTTCTGATCACTCCTCTTCAGCTCATCTATAATTGCATTCTATAACTTTTGATATACAAGGAGCAAGACTGCATTAAGCAAACAAGGCATTACATAGGGGCATAATAAAGTTTGGGGGTTTTTTCCTTCTTCCATTTTTTCCTAATTATTTTGAGTACTGAACTGCTATTTTGGTAGGTACTGAACAAAAGTTTTCATTGA
Organism: Setophaga petechia; assembly: GCA_024362935.1. NCBI lineage: Eukaryota > Metazoa > Chordata > Aves > Passeriformes > Parulidae > Setophaga > Setophaga petechia. The sequence goes on along the minus strand of JANCRA010000020.1, from coordinate 13,989,446 downwards.
ATTGTTGATGATAAAGTCAAGATTTTTCTTCTGTTTTATAACCGACATCCCAGAGCCCATCATTTCAAGTGCTGAGTTTTGCATCCCTTGCATATAGAATGAAATATACTCAATTTTATCTGATATTCACTTGACTTAACAATGTTCTGCTGATCTGGACAGCTAGCACATATCTTTGGAGACGCTGTTCAATCTTTGCAAACTCCGGTTTAGATCCAATGAGTTTTTGTTGTACTGTTCATGTTTACAGGTATCTGGAGCGCTTTAATGCTATTTGCTTGTTTCCATGCTGGTAGCTGGGCCCAGGAATGGTGTAAACCCTTTTAGGTGCCCTGAGTGAATGAAAGGACTCTTGGTTTCAGTACATCTGGGCATCAATAGGCCCTTAACTAATAACAATTTGTCTTGCAACAGATTTTAATAGCCAATTTCATGTCTATCACAGCCAGATAAGACAGGAACGTAACCTTCCAAATGGCAAAGCAACATGCTCTCGTGTTCCAGCCTTAAATATTCATTAATGTCTTCCCCTTGTTTCTTTAAAGTTTTGACATTTACTTAAGTAATTCCTGCCACCACTAAATGGTTGCCCATATTTTGTCCTTCTCCAGAATTATTTATGCCTTTGTTTCATTTTAGCTCTTTGAGCCAGCCTTTATTGTGTCTGCCAGTTGTACTGCACACACACGTGCTGAATTAATCTCCCTAGTCTGTCAGAGTGTAAGGAAGTTCATTTATTCAAAGGAGAAGGGGGGAGGGAAGGGAACTCAGCCTGAGATACCCTGGTCTTGGTTGTCTTTGTGAGTTACTTACACTGGGCAAAATGCTTTCCATGTGAATAGTTCCAGTGCAGGCAAAGAGTGTCAGACATGAGTAGCCTCAAGTCAAGTCCTTTGCCATCAACATGCCTCAAAACAAGCTGATTAATTCTTCAAACTCTTTTATTCCAGGAGCTTTGCTGTGCTGCACCACTTCCATCGTGTAAGATCTCATAGCAATGTCCTTTCCCATCATGAGTGAGATGGCAGCCCTGATTCAGCAGCTGGGCACTTTGCTCTGCAACCCATCTCATATTTGCATGAATAAATGCTTCCTGAGAGTTTAGTGCAGCTTTCCACAGATGGGAAAGTAGATTTACAGGTACAAAATGACATGAACAGCAGTGCAGTTGCATGACTCTTCTCTGTGGAGGTGGTTGATCTGACCCTGCATTGGAAGGCTGACTGGCAAACTGGGTAAGTTTGGGGTGTCATGTGGTGGTACTTGAACTGGCCCTGGTGGACTGGGAACTCAGCCCTGGTACATTGGTGTTAATCATTCAATATTCACATATAAACAATCAAAACTGCAGGATAACTTGACAAGGAGCTGAAAGAAAACTGGAACATCTTCTCTTTGAAGTCAGACTCATCTGGACTCTGTGAATCTTTCCAGGTAATTTGAAAGCACCTTGGTCTTAAAAGAGCATCTCTGAGTGACAATTTTCCACTTGGAAATGAGACGCAAAAAGGAATCAAGAGGAAACTAATTATGAGTGTATGCTGAATAAACCAAAGTTGCTATTTAAATTTAAAAAATATTCAAGAAATATATGAAGCGAAATTGCTTACACAAATTGGTGAAGACAGTCCTGAGCAAATTTTGCCAATGCACAGTGGGAGCTGTGTAAGAACTCTTAGATCCTCCTGAGAAGGGAGGTCTGTGGGACTGCTTTGAAGGCAGATAATGAATACAGCCAGGAAGAAGCAACTGGGAGATGCTAGGAAATGCCTACTGAGTGCTGAGAAGAATCACGCTGGATATCCATCATCACAGGCTCTGTCTTTGATGTGTGCTTTGGTACAAAGCTTTGGGAGAGAAGAAAATATAACTAAAGAAGAGGTTTAAAAAAAAAAAGAAATAAAAGGAAGTTTAAGTTAGCCACTGGAAAGTTTGTCACTTCTTCAGCTGATATAAGAGACTGCTATGCCAATAGTTGTCCCTAAAGGTGAAGCGATGTGATCCATGATGTCTTCTCTGAGTTTAATTATAGTTCAGTTTCAAGCCCGAAAAGAATTTAAACCAGAGAAACAAACAAAAATAGTTTAAATATTTTCTTAAGAAAAGTTGCTTTTAAAATCAAAAGAATATTGTAATTGCATTAAAAATACAGAAAGAGAAAAAGAGTTTCATTTCTTCTGTGCTACAGTTGGTGAAATGGTGTCTGCGAGTGTATGTCCTATTTGCCTACTGGGTACCTTCAAAAAGCTCTTGGTAGCTACTGAAGAAAATATACTTATTACAGTATTTACTGAAAGAAATTTTGGTTCTTAATTTGTAATTTCATAGAAAATCACTCACAATCTTTTCTGGTTTGTTTTGCCTTTCTGTAGATATGTTATTAATTTTGTTCTGCCATAAGAATTTAGGGAAAATGAAACTTACTTGCTCAAACATTCTCTTAAAGCAAATTTAAGTTTTTTCTCCATAAGCAATTTTCTCATCAGATAGTCATCAGACTTGGCACCTCTCTTCCCTGAAACTTTATGATTTGTTAACTTATAAACTGGTCCCTGTGGCTCAGGCATGCTCTGAGCTCTGGGTTTATTTACCAAACAAACCAAACACAGATTTACTTCCCTGTGCTGTAGGGTTCATATCAGATCTTGTGCAGTAGGCTAACATTTTCTGTGCAAGAGAAAAGACATATTTTGTTTTTTTATTATTTTTCTGATTTTGTTGAGGAATGCAACTCCTGCCATCTTCAAAGGATCAAGACAATTTCTAAGTTAATAGACCAGACATTATTGCACTAAAGCAATTTCAATTTCAGTTTATGGAAGTAAGCTATAGTGGCAGGTTTATAAACCAAGAGATCATAAGGTTGCAGTGAACTGAGGATGCAAGTTTGATGTTTCTGTGCTGAGAAAATTGCCCAGATTCCATTGGAACTGATGGATATTAGAGCTGCGACATCATTTTATAGTGTAGGCCCCAAATGTTTGGAATTTGTAAACAGAAATGGCTTTAAAACTCTGCAGTGTCAGTTTGAGACTGGACCATGATTGAGATGGAAAAAAAAAATCTTGTACCACTCTCTCTCCTCAATTTTGTATGCAACATGCAAGAATGGAAGAGCCCTCCTGGAAAGGGCTCAGTCTCCAGTTGACTTTTACTTTGCTCTGTGTTCAAGGAGATGCCAGAAACTTCCCAGAGCAGCCAGTTACATCTCAGGGGTTCTGCACAGCAACTAAGTGGGCCCCAGCTGGGCCTGTGCAGTTTCTTCATGAAGCTTTTTTTCGACAAAGGTCATGAAATGTGACTTTTGTAAGCAACCACAAATAAAGGTATTATAACCTTTGCTTCACTGGGAGAAAGGGAAATTGCTGTATCTGATTCCCATGGTGCAATGCCCATCTGCACTTGTCTGTGTTGGGCTATGCATGTTTCTCCTTTTAGCTGATACACATTTCAAGACGTTACCAAAATAAATTAAACAAATTTGCAAATGAAATGGATTTAAAAGTGCTAGTATTTCTTCAAGCACAAATTTAAATATTTTGCCCAGCTTAAAAATCATACAAAGAGCTTCTAGCTTCTCAGCTTGAAAGCAATTCCATGATGTCTCATGGAGGCTGCAGTTTGGTTGCCTTAAAATTCCATTCCTCTCTATATGCTAGGTATGACAGAAGCAAGAGTCACCCTTCTGGTGAGAAAGGAGCCCTTTTCATCATGAGTGTCAATGACCTGAAAATGAAGTTACCCACTGAAAGCAGCCAGTAGGGGAGAACCAGTTCAGGAGATGACTGAAATATAAAACTTCTCTGACCTAGGAGGAAGATATTTCCAAGTCATAACAATAATTTTTTTCATTAAGGAGAAAATATGCATTTTGCCAAAACCCTATTGGGTAACAAAACCACGTTAATCTTAAATTTTCAACCCACACACCTGTGCAGATTGACATGCTCATGACCTATTTAAACTCCAGGCTTATGACACAGCTATTAACTCTCTTTTTTGCACCAGTCACTCCATGTTATCACCTTTAAAACTTCTCTCTAGAAAATTATGGAGTTGTATAGAGCCCACATTCACATTATGTAAGATAGAAATTTACACTCAAAGATTTAATTATAGATTCTAGTCTCTTCTCTAAACTTTTTATTTTTACTGATTAATAACTTTCAGACTGCAAGGTACAAAAATTTCTAACACTGAGTGTAATTAAATGAGTTCTCTGAGTCTTTATAAGATTCTTTTACAGTTGTGTTTGAATAAATAAGAAAAAACCTTTAAAATAAGCATTTCAGGCCTCATTTTCATAATTATGAGACTCGTAAAACAAGAAAAGTTCATTGAAAAGTTTTCAGTCTTAGATTTGTGAAACATTTAATATAAGAGTGCCTACCACAAGAAGATTAGAAATGATCTGCTATTTCCTAATTTTAAACTAAATCTCTGTTCTTCAGTCAGCTGAGTTGTTAACTGTAATGTTGCTGAATCTGATGGCAGCCACTCATGGAAAACTAGGAACCACCTACAGTTTAAACATCATGCAGGCGCTCCAAGTCCTGGGCTCAGGCACACCAAGGACAAGTTTGCATCTGTAGTTAACACACAGAAAATGTTTTGGCACAAAAATTTATGCAACAACAATTCAAGAAATGCTTGGCTATGTCCCAAAATGCCAATCTGAGAAAAGGACACCAAGAGGTGGTTGAGGCAACTGACTAGCTTTTAAGAAAAATCAGAATTAAACTGCTAGCAATGTATTTATGTTTTGTCACCTCTTAGCCCAACTGAGGTATCTTGAGTCTGTGGGTTTGACTTTTTTGGGTACTTAAGTAAAATGTCTTGGCTTCAACCAGGTTCAAAATTGGTCCTTGAAGCTTCTGGCCTTCCCCATTGTATTTTGCTCAATGCTTAAATTAACTGTAGGTGTCATAGGATCTTAAGGCTGGAAGAGACCTTCAGGATCATCCAGTACAGCCATCAGCCCAGCAGAACCATAATCACCTCTAAATCATATCCCCAGGTACCACATCCAGATGCTTCTTAAACACTTTCAGGGACAGTGACTCCACCACTTCCCTGGGCAGCCTATCCCAATGCCTACCCACTCTTTTAGTGACACATATTTTTTTAATCTCCCATCTGAACTTCCCTTGGCACAAGTTCAGGCCATTTCCTCTCATCCTTTCACTTGAGACATGGCAGAAGAGACCAACCCCCACCTCACTACACCTCCCTTCAGGTAACTGGGAGCAATGAGGTTCCCCCTGACCCTCCTATTGTCCATACTAAACAACCCAGTTCCCTCAGGGACTGTAACAATTCAGCATTCAAATTTAGGGCATCTACAGCACACACATTTGGTTCCTGAATCTGAGCTGGACTCCATTCCTGCTGCTTTGAAAGGATGCAAAATTAAAACCTGCCAACAAATATAAGGTATTAGCATATGCTGCATTTTGTCATAAAACATTAGTGATGTGAGGAATTCAGGGATGAAAAAGAAATGTGTAGATATATCATAGTTACAGTGGAGACAGATCCACTTAGAGTAATGTGATAAACTTTCACAGTTCAGGGCTTAACCAATTCTTTTTGATCACTTCCTGAAAGACATTACAAGCTGTGGATGCTTAAAATAGCAAGGGACTGGATTCACAGATCAATCCTGGGTTCTGTTGATTAAGACCCAGGGCCTGAAAGATTATTTTCTCCATGTAAGAAGTAATTCCCTTAATTGTCCATGACAGGCTGTTTTTGTAACATTGTCTGAAACATGTGGCACTTAACTGCTCTTGGAAATAGGGTATTGAACTTGATTAATCACAGCCCTAGGCTTGGCCATCCCTACACACTGTATCCAATCAGTCATTTTTGGAACATGGAATTTATTATCCTATAACCTTTAGGTGTCTTGAGCAAGATAAAGCAAACATCTTATTTTTGAAATGCTGACACACAAGGCTGAGTGGTGCTGGGGCCAAGGGACCTTGTTCTCACTCTCATGACCTTTCTCTCTGTGATACTTTAACACACGCAGATGTCTGCATCACTGGTGAACCATTCTGCCCTTTGTATATTTTTGTTCATCTGCTTTTTCTGCAGATGCTTTTCCCCTTTCTTTTGTGGGACACTAAAGCATTAATACTTAGTACTGATGCCCAAGAGACATGATAACAAAGTCCTGCTTTACAGGTGAGTTCACTTAGAGTTTACAAAATCTTCATCTCTAATGGCTGTATGCCACAAACTTGATGATATTTGCAAGGACACTTTTAGAGGATCTTCCTATTTCAATTTAAGATCCTTTTCTTCTTGAAGTTGGTAAGTTGCCAGTTGAACTTTTGGTTACTGAAGGTGTGGGCAGATACCAAGTACATTTAAAACTCACTAATAATAGTTTTACTTCTGCACTGTAGACCTTAGCATTTCATGAGACAATTACAGCATCAAAATAAGTCATAGCTGGAGGCACTGACTGACAGTCAGCAGACTCTTCTGATGCTCACAGTAGCTATGGGAAGTTTGCCATTTCAGCTTAGGACAAGGGATTAAATTTCCACTTGCACAAAAGCAGAGCAGAAGGAAAAACAAGCATGAAATTGTAGTTGAGGATAGATCCTAACTCAGGGGTGCAGACAGGAAAGGCAATACAAAAAATGACCTTCTTGACATCCACCATGTTCTAGGACAAGTGCTGTCAGAGCACTTTCCAGGTGGATGAATGGAGAGATGGACTTTTTATGTGTGCCACATTTACTTTCTTTAATTCCTCTGAAATCATAGTAGTGCTAAGGAGATAATGAAATTTGAATTTCTGCCTTGTATTTCAGCAGAGGAGGGTTTCGTTTTTTGATTTTTACTGTTATTATTTCTAGTTGTAGAAATCACAAAATCAGAGTCACAGGGTGGTTGAGATGGGAAGGGACCTCTGGAGGTCACCTGGTCCAAGTCCGCTGCTAAGGCAGGAATGCCCACAGATGATTGTCCAAACCATGTTCATATGACTTCTGAAAATCTTCAAGAACAGAGACTCTCACTTTCTCTCACTCTCACTCACAGTTCCCTCTCTCTTTATTTAGTCCTCACATTCAGAGGGAAATATGCATGCTCTTGTATATGGATGGATGTGCACACCTTTATGCTTCCCCATCCTTTGTTATTACTGTGAGGGGGTCCTTACAAGAGATAAAACTCTGTGTATCCTTCAAGACCCTAGAACTTTTTGTCTTTAGGTAGGACTTGTTTCTATTGGATCTACACTAAAAATCAACAATACTTAATGGTCTAGTACAAATGTGTTTGGTGTCCCCTGAGTACAGTGGCAGATGAATGAAGCTGCAAACTCATTATGATAGTAAGAGCAGCAGACTTGTCAGTGTGTCATTATTAATTGTCTTAATTAGTCGTCAGTATAGCATAAAAAGTTTATGAAGTGTTTTACATATAAGGCAGCTTTTTTTTTCCCAGAGCACAACACCCCCACAGCTACAGCCTGATAACTGATTTGTAATCCCTCCTCCCTCTGTTTGCTTATGAAAATGGTTTTTTTAGATGTCCCACCTTTTCATAGAAATAAATGTAAAGAAAAAGTTGCCATTTCAGCAAAAGAACAGTTGCAAATCTGAGTATAAGTTTTTGATCCATTTACAGGGGAAATCCTGTAGGCTGAGCAGCAGGCAATGATCCCAGTTCTGCAGCAATCTTCTCCTCCTCATCGCTAAACAAAGACAGGGAGGGAAAACCTGAGCCTGTTGTGTGTTACAAATTAGTCACCTGCTTCAGGAGAAATTGAGACTGTGGACACAACATGGAGAAATCTTCCTCAGGTTTTTAACTCCTTTTCCTATTGGCTTGTGCAGAACTGGTCATGTTCGAAAAACACAAGACAACTGAGATGAGTGGGGAGAAAGAATGGCATACAGTGCACTAAAGAGGACAACAGACTCAGCAGTGCTGAGTCCCACAGCTTCATCTCTGGCAGTAACAGCACTGTGCTATCTCCATTAGAAACAGAAAAATCAGCCCAACTTCTCAGTCTGGTGACAGAGTTTCTAAAAGGAATCAAAGGCCTTAGGAGTCCCTCCAGGCACATCACTACACTTTTATTTATCTTGACAATATTTAAACTTTTGATTTGTATGGATTTATGATTTCGAAAGATGCCAAAGGGAGTTAATGTCACATTCAAGCAAAATATTAAAACGTACAGCTGCAAGTTTGAGACATAATGCCTTGACTTAGATACAGGTTGCACTTAACAGAACTTCTGAAGCCTCTTTAAATGTCATTGTGCTCTATGTGATATCCTTCAGAGCCTGTGACTGCCTGCCTTAAAAGATTTTGTTATATTGTGCTCTGAAGCATGTGCTGACAAAAGAGCCTTCAGAATTACCTTTGGCAGTAGCCCACATGAAAAATTCTTGATGCTGTGCTTACTAGAAACTTGTATTCTTAATTTGTTTTTGCATTGCTCTTTGGTGAGTTCTAAAAGCAGCTATAGTTGTAGTAACTCTAGTATAATAACAAAAGGAAGGGACAAAGAGCTAAAGAGAATATTTTCTTATGCGCACTGAAAATTGTAGAGGTACCAGTGAAGAAAATATTTTCTCTTCTGCTACTGCTTATGTTTAAACTTCAGCACTTAACCTTGAGAGCTGTCAATACCATAAGCACCTGAAGACCTGTAAGGACTCCTTTCTTCCTTTGAAGGGTATATCTGAAGTACAGAATACAGAGAAATACAGATTTCTTGAACATTGAATGTGAAAAGATGTCTGGAATGCTTACAAGTAATTCTCTGAGTGTGATATTTTAAAGAACATTTGAAGTACATATTAGAAGTACCTGATGAAAATAACTTCAGTTTTTTGACATAATCATAGAATATCCTGAGTTGCAGGGGACTCACAAGGGCTATGGAGTCCAAATCTTAGCCCTGCCCAGGACACCTCAAGAATCACACCCTGTTCCTGAGAGCATTGTTCAAGCACTTACTGAACTCTGCCAGGCTTGGTGCAGTGACCATTTCCCTGGGGAGCCTGTTTCAGTCCCCAAACACCGTCTTAATGAAGAACCATCTCCTGACATCCAACCTAAGCCTCCTGTGACTCAGGTTCATGCTGGTCCTATAGGTCTCGTCACTTGTTGCCAGAGTGGAGATGGGTACCTGCCCCTCCTTTTCCCCTCTGAGGATGTTGAAGAACACAATGGGGTCTCCCTTCAGTCTCCTCCAGCCTGAGCAAACCAAATGATTGCAGCTGCTCCTCACAAAATTGTCTGAGTAAATCTTGGATAAGAATTTTTATACTTAAAGTGTGACAAAACACATTCAAAAAAACCCCAAATGCTTTCAGCCACTCTACATTTGCTTTGAATTTTTTAGTCACACAAATACAGTGAAATACAATAAGAGAGACAAACGTATATCCTTTCATATACTCAAGAAAATGTGCACTAGATTTAGAAAGAAAATTTGCACTATATTTAGAAAGAAAATATTGGGAGGTTGTGTGATTTTTCCAAAATAAGGTGAAAGAGTCTAAAAGAAGGCACAAATTAAAACATTCCGAGTAGCAAGCTTGGGACCAGCTGCCTCTTACAGGTGGCTTGTTCTTTCTACTGTTATTCAGCAGAGCACATTTGATGGTAACATGAAAGAGATATTTTACTGTGTGAAATGCAGGTTCATTTCTTATGTTTGTGGCACAGTCTCCTGGGTGAACAGCCTGTGCATCCACCATGGTGTAGGTGTGTGGGGGGCTGCAGAAGTGTGCAGAAAGCTGCTGCTGCTGCTGAGGAGTGCTGGACCTGCCCCTAGATGTGCCAAGGAGACTGCTATGTTGCCTTCAGGCACAGATACTCTCTGTTCACATGTTTATCTTGCAGACCTAAAACGTCTCTTGAAAGAATCTTTGCCTTCCTTATGGCCCCCTTCTTTTCAGGTGCTCCTGGTAGAAAGTGCAATTCACTGGCCTTCTCTGTTGTTTCATGTGTAGCCAGTAAATTTGGATGGAACCATGATTACCTTTCCTAGGACCTGTCAGGAGAAAGAGTGCTCCAGTCAGATTTACTGGGAAAATACACAAGCATATTTTTGGTGTTGTCTGCCTCAGGAACTAACAGCATGGTGAAAGACCAGTTCTCAGGAGCTGAGCTTCTTCCTATTCTGGATATTTGCCTAAACTTTCTCATACTTCAGATTCCATGACCTAGAACATGTCCTATTTAGTTTGGACTTCCATTCTTGTTCTCTAAATAGTTCAAACAACTGTGTGATGGCATACATATGTATTTTACTTGTATGTGTTTTAGAACTCATAGCCTTCTGAATGTGTTAAAAAAAATGAACAGAAATGACAGGGAAAGGGGGATTGATTCGTTTTGGCCAAATAAAATATGTTTGGCTTTAGAAAATACTCTTGGTTTAACTCTAGCCTAATGGCTCTTTCTATAACACTTTTGAGTGATATGTTTTGCTTCCCGTTTTGAAAAAATTTCTGATAAAATGGTATGCATGAAAAGAAAATGCTTGCCTGAGTGCTAAGACCCATTAATTGGGGTGAAATCTGACAGTTTTACTTGAGATACAAAAGCGCACATTTCTCTTGACTATACCATGATAAGAAGGATAGAATCAAGTCTGGTCTGAAGAATGCAGACATTCCTCAGCAACATCTGCTTTTTGTCTTCAATGATGCTTGAATAGCTGACAGTGTGGTAATGACTTCTAAAATGCAATGTCTAATTAGAGTCATGTTTGCAGCAAAATTGCTTCAGAATAATTCAGTAAGAAAATGCTGCTCTTGGAGAACATTATTTCTTCAATCCTTTAAGAAAAACCTAATCTGACTCCAAAATCAGCACGTATTTTCCTTCCTGTGGTACACAACATTGTGGATCTAATGGGACATTGGAAAGGCATAAATAATCCATCTAAAGCTTCCTAGCATGGGAAGAGCTCAATATAGAAGGAAGAAGAGCTCTTTGAAAGCTGAAATATCAATGTACAGCAGCTGGTTTATATCTGTGGGATCTTCATGTTCCTGCAAATAACTGTAAAATCGGGCTTTTTTTTTTTTTTTTTTTTTTTTTGCTTTTTAAGTAAGTCTGTATATCTTCTGTGTAGTGACAGAAGGCTGGCTGTCTTTGTGCTCAAGCAGTACCTTGTATAACCGGAAAAATAAGTACAGACATTTGTTCTGCCACCCTGATGCAGACTGGGGGTCAGACTGCTACACAAATAACTCTGAAATAGCAGTAAATCTACTAAAGTTTTGGGCTGTCTGTCTTCAGAGGCAAGGAATTAGTCTGACAGGAATGCAGTAAACATTTCAGTGTGTGGACACTTCCCTTCCTGCTACAGATAGAAGAGTGAGAGTATAAATGGGAGATCTTTGAGATCCATGGATCTTCACTTGCACAACTTATTTGCCACCGTGGACGGATATACACAAAGTGGCCATCCCCATAGGTGAGGAGATGAGTTATAACTGGCAGAAGCACTGTCATTTAAAGCCTCATCAGCAAACATTTTGGGGAATAAACAAGGACTTATAAAACAGTTGTCTGAAAGCAATGCCTAGCAAACTAGCACCTCCTATGCTTTCATTTTAAGTGGTTTCTCTCTAACCACTCTTTGTAGTGAATGGGCCTTAAAACTATTCTTTTGTTTCATCAGTCATTCAGCTGCAGATGCTGCAGTAATTAGCAAAATGCAACTAGAAATGTGTAGTGAGATAGAATGTAAGAAAAGAGTGCAGAAGGTAGTCTCACACCTGAGGAGTTACAGCTGTACTAATCACCAAGATTAGGAACAGGCTTGCCCTTAATAGGCCACAGCTGTGTCCAATAAGACGAGTGCTACAAAAGAGTGGGTTAGCTGGGTGAGGAGAGAGTTGGCTGTGCTGTGAAGAGGAAGGAGTCAGTGCTGTGAGGAGATGCCCATGAGAAATCACCCAGAAGGTATGGAACTTTTGCGATAAGATGGCAACAGAAATGTAAAATGCATTCTGCTTTTAGTTTTCTATCAATAAGTTAGTGGATTTTTCTTCCAAAAACCAGATTGACAAATCACATCTTATAGAGCCTTTGGATAGCCAATTCTTGTATGGCTAGCTTGTGTGCTGGCAGAAATATAAAACCTAGGACAAAATAATATTGAGTTAAGACAGCTTCAAGAGGAAGTTGTTCCCATGGAGACAAGGTTCTGGTGCAGATGCTCTTCTGGGCAACTGGCAGGGCAGAAGCACTCTGTCATGATCTCATCTTTATGTGTGGTCTTCTCTGAAGTGACTGTTTTTTCTGTAGAGCATCATTCTTCATCATGTCTGTAGCTTAGGATCTTGTTGACAAATGTTCATTAAATATTCAGCATTAGAATTTCCCTTGTAACACTTTTTGCCACATTCTACCATATCCTAAGGCAGCTAGAAGAATTTAATTAGCTTTATTTTAACAGTTCAACGAAGCTGGACAATGCTAAGACCATGTGAAATTGCTTCGGCTCTGAGGGTCTGCAGTAAAGGTATAAATACATGTCGCCTTAAAGGGATCTCTGGCATTGCCCAAAACAGAAACATGTGTGCACATCTGTGGCCTCTGAGCTCTGAATGAACTATAAAATATATTACAAGCTAAAATCCCTTTCAGGGGTCTGTACAGGGACTGTGGGCTGCAGCTAAGTTGGGATATGATAAAATAAAATATTCTGTTTCCAGCATCCACTGTCCCACTTGGGACAAATATCCTCACTCAGACCTTCACAACATGCCTGAGAACTTTCTGAGGCACGATACCAAGAGTGCTCAAACAGCACATGGGCCTGAAAGCTCAGCCCAAGGCTGGGAGCTGATAATGAGAGATAAAAAAACAAGAGAGAGATAGTGACACAGCAAACAGTGGGGAAAGTGAAACAAAGAGAGTGCCGTGGGTCAGGTACAGGGATATTTGCCTTCTTATCAGAGTTAATTTTTCATAGGTTTGATGTTTCAATCTTTATCTCAGGAAACAGCTAATGGTATCCTTAAATTATCTTTGCTTAAATAAAAGAATTGTGTATCGTGCATAAAGAAGTGTTAGGGATTTCTGTGTTTTCTTTTTTTTTTCCCCTCCTTGCAGATAATTTACTCTTTTATCTACATCACAATTAATGATGGGTTCTAGAATGTGCAGTATAAGGGAGCTGTGAGTCTGTATCAAGTCTGTTTCTTTTCTGGACTTTTCCAGGAAAGTCCACAGAACTTGGATAATATATTGATTGTACTGCAGGTATGGTAAATGCTGAAATTGTATTTTTGTTTAGTAGTGTGTAACTTAAGTGTTAAGCATGTTGTAGTGCAATGTTAGAATGCTTCAAAACATCCTCTTGCTTGCACTATAATGCCTAATGAAATTAAATCTGTTACAGAATTCTAGATAAGAGTCTGGTTTTAGTGACATGAAAATTGGGGGTTGAGGTGTGATACTGATTGAATCTTGTTAAAATTTTCAGGAGAAACAGAGAATATATGTAGAATATACATTTCTAAATTCATAGTGAGAAAAAGCTTACAAGTTATGACAGTAGCAGTGCAATGAATCAATGAATTTCAAAGCCATTTTAATTAAAATCCTTCCCTTATTCAAAAGAGCAGTCTTTTCTTTTTAACACACACAGAAGCTTGGCCCTTACATCTTGCATGTGTAGGGTATGTATGCTCTGGCTTCTGCATAAGACAGAAAACTGACAGATGCATCTTTCTCTTAGGAAGACACCAATTTAAAAAAGGAAAGTAGATGCTGGTAAGAGTGAGAGTAAGTAGCTATTTAGAGAAGGATCATTGCTACACTCAGCTGAGTGCAGTGGGGAAGGTGGACATCTGTTCGGAAACAGAATTTGTAAGAAATGTACACTGACAATAAACTGATGATTTCTTCTTGCTTATCTTTGCTCTCCATCAGAGCACAGGGGTTTGCATGTATGTGGTAGTCAGCTGGAAGTGAAGGATGGGTGCAGGCAAGCACTTCACTAACTCACCCAGATGGAGCAAGTGTGCATTCTGTAAGTCAGATGGCAGTAGTACACTGGCAGCTGTTTACAGGAAGGGTGGGAAACTCCCTCTCACTGGAATGCTCACTTTCCCTGGCACAAACTAAAACCCATTACAGAAATGTATTGCTCCAAGTGTCCTACTGGTCAGGAAGCTGATCAGCTCATGGCCAGCCTCATGTGGGACATGATCTGAGCAGTATCTGAAACTGTCACTGAGGAAATTCACTCCCGAGTACCTAATTATGGTGTAGAATGCTAAAGTTACAGTTGGATGAACAGGGGAATAAATGGGAAACTACTTCTCAAAATTATACATTTTAATAAGGCTCATGTGAATGCATGGCTCTAGGAATGCTGTATTTCTCAAAACAATCTGGTTTTCTAGTTTGAGGAATCAAACCAGCTTGATGGATTATTGTGTCAATCCCCAACTATGACAAGGAAGAGGGCATTTAAACAGCAGTGTGGAGCGTAATAAAATGTGATACTCAGTACTTTCCTCTCTAGGGGCATGGGATAGTTATTTTTATATATTCTTACTCTTCCATTACACAAATGTATGGGAGACTCTCCTCAGAAAACACTGTGAGATGAAAATGCAGACTATGTCCCCTGAGTGCTATTTTCAGTATGAGAAGGTAGAAAGTGTGTGGAGTGAATTTCAGGCAGGTAAGAAGCTCTGTGAGCTCTGAATATCTGACAGCAGGGGTAATCTGACTGGCATGAACCAAGCTCAGTAAACAATGGGAAAATTAATCACAATCGTGCAAGAAGAATGCATTCTGAAGAGTAAGTAAGCAAATAGCTTTGAAATTGTTGAAATAATGTCCTGGTTTTAGCCAGGATAGGGTTAATATTTTACAACAGCCTTGAATGGGTGGAACCTGGAGCCATGAGAGCATGTCTAGCTTGATATTCCATACCAGCTCTCACCGCTGGGGAGTGGGAATAAGAGATTCTTGCTTCTGGGAAGAAGGGAGCGGCTTCAGGTTGAGAAAAAGTGTGGCAGGAGGGGGAAACCCTTCCACCATTATCACTGTGGGTCCTTAGTGAACACTTTCCATGTAAATACTTTGTGCAATTTTGTTATTAATTTTGTTGGTGTTGCTGTTCGTTTTTGTTATCTTGTTGCTGTAAATTGTTCTTAACTCATAATCTCTGCCTCTAGCCTCTCTCACTGGAGGAGGGAGGGGGGAGCAGCTCGAGGTTTTCTTTTAGGTGGAAATACTAAACTGGGGGCTACCATTCCTAAACCACAACAGTCTTAATGTGGCCCTTCTTCCCAGAAGGAAGAGACCCTTCTTTCTGTCCCTGGCAGTGATGTGAGTGGGGTAGAATAATAACCCAGACATGCCCACATAGCTCCAAGCTCTGCCTCCTCACAGCTACTGAGAAAAATTTAACTCTTATAGTTATTCTGCAGTAGAACTGAATATTGCTTTATCCATGAAGACATAATATCTTCATTCTCAGCATGGCAAAGTCCAGCAGCATCATGAGTATACTCAGAGACTGGTAACGAAGGTGAAAAATGAGGCCTTACATTGTTTAAAAAAGCGCAGATGTTAATATATAGACTGTTACTGTATCATAATTCACCTCTTGGAACTTATTTCTCACTTACTGGTATTTAAAGTACTAGTGTTGAAAATAAACTTAACATGCTTGTCTTTAGCACTGTCATATCTAGCTTGATAATAAATGGGAAAGCCAAGGATTAGTGTTAATAACAGTTCAGTTAATTGCAAATAAAGTGTAGCCCATGGTAACTCAAGTGTTCATTACCACATTTTTATTCCAAGAAACCAGTTTTTAATAATGAATGCAAAGTACATGTTACTGTCACAGTTCATTGTTTAATTAGTTTTCTGATCAAACACATTAATGAAGGAAGACCTAATAAATCATGCAAAAGCAGAATGAAGTACTTAGTTAATATGTGTTGCATTGATTAATGGTGATATGAAACCACAGCAATCTTGAAACAGTGGTTATATGTGACCACGCAGAATTACAAGGGCACTTTGAAACATATTAAAACAAAAAAAGCAAAGGTATTTTGAAGTCCAAGTGAACACTGAATCTCTGTGGGATCAGTGCAGGGTGGTGGGAAGGGGAGGTAATGGATGCACTTGATCCCTTTATGAAATTAGAAGTGTTTTGGTACAGGCACCAAAGGAGGCAAAGGCCTTTGCTGTAGCTGGGCTAAGAATTCCTCCAGCAAACCCACAATGGAGCCATGACACAGAGAACATACATGCACAGGAGCTTGGAACTCTGGTTGTGCATTAATGCATTAATAGCAGGTGGCTTTTTCAAGATTCTGTGAAGAAAGATGTAGGTACAGGGAGCCTCATGCACACCTTTTCCAATGTATGCAACCCAACCACAAAGAAATCTCTTTACCTGTGACTATGCTAGACTAAGGGAGTTGCCTTTGAGCTCTCCCTGCCAGGCACTCTGGCTGAGGGGCAGAGAGACCTTCTACTGATGGCAGATCTTTTGAGTTCCCTCTAAATTTCAAGTGGACTGCACTCCAGGGACTCTCCCCTGGAGGCAGGATGTCTCTCAAATTTTGATATACCTTACTTGAGAACTGAAAGATTTTCTTTGCCCGAGATGGAGAGGTGTCCTATTCACAATAGAACATTGGAAAGTGGCTGAGAGCATGCTAAATCAATACCAGTGATAACTGTGTAGCTAATTCCTTTAGACATAAATCATTGTCCAAGCCTGAGACTAAGATTGGACCTAACTGCACCTTTGTTCCATCAGGTGTTTAGGGTGCCCAGTTGGAAGCTCATGTCTAAATGGGAGGGTCTTTGGTCTCTGTGTAAATTATTCTAGCTCAATTCTAACTGGATTTTTCTTTGTATATTTCATCTATGTAGTAACAGTGAAGTTTGCCATCAAACTTTATTAGATTGCACTTTTACAAATTCATATTGTAACTACTTTTACTGATGTCTTCGTAACCTGTCCTCTCAGCTGCCACAAAGTCTATGCAATGGGGCACTCGGCTGAGCAAGCTCCCTTTGTGCGGCTGCAATTTGGCCTCTTATCTTGGATCTACATCTAAGGAGGGTTTCTAGGACCATCTCTTTCCCACTTAGCACTGGGCATTGGTGGGTACATAATGCTCAGATGATCAAACAAACTTACAAGTTCTGAACAGCAGAAAAAGACAGGAATTTTCAGTAAGCAGGTGTAAAGCACCCGAGTTGCTCCAATGCTTGGGAAAATCCTAGTGGGCCCTGATTGTATCTATTATGTGCTGAAATATTCTGAAAATTCTTGCCCTGCTTAACTTCCTCCAAGTCCCAATGCTGGTGTGTATTACAGCAAGGTTTTCTTCAGCCTACCCTCACCAGCAAGGCAACTGTTTGCCTTGACTTGCCTTTGCAGATATCCCAAAGGACATGTCTCCTTGTACAGCCCCAGGGGAGATTCCCCCACAAGCTGCTACGATTAATGCATACGCTATCAGCTACGTCTCTGAAAATTGTTCCTTTTGATTTCCAAACAAACAACAGAAAAAGAATGGAACAAGTTGTTCACCTGCCAGAGGAACAGAGGGAGCTGACCTGGTTTCCCTCAGACACAGCCGTAACCGGGAAGGAGAATATGAGTTCGGTTGGCTGAGCCTTCACAAGCACTTTATTCATGCACTGCAAACTCCACTGCCTTCCAGCTAAGAGAAAAGTTAGTTTTCTTTCTGCAGAGCACCTTACTACATATCTAAAAGGAACTCCTCTGCAGGTTTTTCTTATAGGTTGATTTTCCATTGGCTGTTTACAATATTCTTGGACAAGGCAAGAAACACAAATTAGATTTATGATCCTGCAGTTAGAGTATCTTCAAAAGGGGAAGCTCATAGTCATTACCAAATAAAATATAATTTGAGATGTTTAAAAATATTCATGGATGGTAGATAAAACTCAGGGAAAAGATAATAAAAAATATGTATATACACAATATTACACAATTGGGCAATATACACAATCCTGAGCTGGATTGTGTATATTTGATTCGATATATTTTAAAGAGGCAAGAGAAAGGCAGAAGCAGAGAGAACCACTCAAATTACCCTTTGATTGACAGCCTCGACAGAAGTTTTCCTTTAAAAAGTGAAAATGAATTCATACAACCTGACATCATTATGAAACCAAGGGCCAAAACCCCAGGGCCTGCTGGAAAGGAAATGGAAGAAATGCCATAAACAGGCAATTTTAAAGTTTGTCTTATATTAATTGGTAGAATTTCTTGGTTTTCAGTTAAATAGGAATCAGCTTGGAAACCATGGTTTCCAAGCCTTGTCCTCTAACAGTGGGTTAATCTGCCCTGTGCTGTGTCTTACAGCTACTACACAACTTTCTATTGTATGTGTACTAAGAATGGGGTCCAGAAGTACTTTTCTGGCTTTTGTCATCATTGAAAGTTGTGCTACTACACACATTTAAAGGAGGTAACGTGCAACATCTTCCTCAGAAGCAGCGACATAACAAGAGCAATAATTATTCTATGAAATAGGACGAGGGAATTTTCATAGTGGGTTGTTGTGGCAGCAACTTCGATTTAAGTGACAAAAATTGAACCTAATAAGACTAAAGTGTGCAATCTGTAATCTCACACTACCTAGAGCAGGAATAATAAATGTCTGTGTTATGTTCAGACACAGCATTCATCAGGTAGCACCTCTTCCCATCACATTCACTTAAAGAGACTTCAGAAATTCTGTGTCTAAGGGTGTCAGCCTCTGTTCCTCAAGTGGAAGGTTGAAAAGCAGGTTCAGAAGAGGTCTCCCCTGTATCTTTTAAAGGGATAAGGTTCAAACATTCATTGTACATTCCCCCATTTATAACAGCTTTTGCACCCCTGTAGAATTACCACTTTCAGAGAGACAGGATTTCACATCAGATATTTGAACTCCAAAATATCAGATTTTTTTTCCTGAAATGGTGGACTAATTTTAAATTAATTTCTTTTAAATAAGAAGAACATTAATTGCAACTCAAGAGGAAAGAAATATTCATATTGATTAAGAATTTTAGAGAGACTCTAATCAGAAGTAAAAAACAGGCTTTTCAAAACTGTTAACTGGAACTAAGGAAGTGAGAAAAAAATATTTTTTTCTTTCTATTGCAAATTGTCTAATGTGAGCAAAAAGCTTTGGCGATCCACCTTTTTCTTCATGGAGACAAAATAAATTTATTGAAATGTTTCATGTGAAGTGGTGCAAAGAGACATTTGTCAATGCAAAAAGTTTTCCACTGCTTTCATTAGCTTTACTAATTGTTTCCCCAGCCTAATAATCAGAAGGTTGCTTCCTTATTTTTTTTTTTTCCTGGTGAAAAGGTGAG
The DNA here is from genome assembly GCA_024362935.1 of Setophaga petechia. Lineage (NCBI taxonomy): Eukaryota > Metazoa > Chordata > Aves > Passeriformes > Parulidae > Setophaga > Setophaga petechia. Next base: position 13,970,060 of record JANCRA010000020.1, on the reverse strand, counting down.
TGTTTCAAAGGCCTTATTCTGTGCCAATCAAAAAATCAGGTGCCACTTTGTTCCTTGATCAAACCATCAGTTCATATATCCTGGGGAGATAAAAATGAAGACAGAACTTCACGTTGAAACAACCAAAAGAGTTGGTTCAATGTGAAGTTCTGTGGAACCCTCCAAAATCTCTGGGCTGTGTAAATAGAAACAATCACATGTGCACAAGGTCTGAACAAGAGACAAATATGGCCAGTGTGATTAAGATACAAGTCACTGGTCTTTCTGTCCACTTGGGCCACACCTGAAGAAGTAAAGGGTCTTTTTTGCTCGGGTACCCCAGGTAAGAGGAGCAGCTTCCGCTCCTTCATCTTCCACATCTCTTGAGGGGAGTTCTGTGAGCAGTGAATGAAAGGATGCTACCCAACAAACAAGGAACACCTACTTTCTTTGCCTAATGAAAGATGACTACACCCTACTTTTCTTGCCACACCATGCAAATGAAAATCCAATGGATTTTTTGAACAGCCTTCCCAAACATTGGGGAATCACAGAATGGATGTGTCATACCTGTAGGGGTGTCAGATCAGTTAGAAAAATGATATATCACGAGGTTTGAGATCTGTCACAGCTTTAGACAGCCAAGTTGTGATCTGAATAATTGTTTTTTACTCTTCACCTATTTTAATAACCGTAGGAGTTAGAGACATCAAAGGCATTTGTGCCCTGTGCCAGTTTGTTGTTAGAATATAAATGGTGAGATCTGGTGTACATTGCTAGGGTGAAAGGAGCCCCTGCAAGCTCCAGCTATCTGTTCCTTACTGTCTAATGAGAGCAATAGGGAGCTGATACACCAATGCTCTTGTAATTGTCTGTAAAGGTGCAGATTGTGCTAGAACATGTGTGTTGCTTTAGGGCACCTCAAGAACAATGTGAGTAAAGCACCATGAAATTGTAATGAGCTGCAATTGTATAAATTAATTCAATACACTCTAAAGCCAATGCACGTTCTGCCTTGGTGGCCACAGGGTGAGAGAGACTGAAGGAGGTCACACTCCTTTCTTTTCACTGACATCCTCTCCTATTCCTGCTCAAAGCTTCAAAGGCTCTGGTGTCTAAGGCTTGTTGGAGCCCTTGCACAGTATCCTGAAAGCTGAGTGGAGCTCCAGTGTTTGCAGAAGGGAACAGGCAGGGCAGCACTGTCACTGAGAGCTGGGGGTGGGCCTGGCTGCATGCAGGGCCCCAAGGACTGAGCTGCCTGCTGAAGTGAGCCAGGAGGGGTGCAGTGATGCTGTTGTGAGTGTACGAATGAACATTCTGAGAAATGAATGGCCTGGAAGAATTTCACTAGCACTGACTTGAGGGTTTGTTGTTTTGAGCCTTTTTCTAGTCTAATGGAATTGTTCTGAACTCATTGTTGGTGGGAATCTGGCAGTGTCTGTTGCCTGTGCAGCTTTCCAGCTTCACCTTCCCCTGGGTGTTGGAATTGGGGTCCGAACCCACCCCTTGTTGTTCCCAAATCTACTTCTGCACAGTACTTATATCTGCCCCTTCTCTCTGGGCAACAAAAAACCAAAGTTAAGACCACCTGGTGGTAAATTTTAGAATCTCAAATTCGAAATGTTATGAGGATTTCTCTTAGATGAGATTCCTTACTCATTAAATGTAAGTCATCTTGAGCCTGGTTCTGTTGACCTGATCCATTTGAGTGACCTCATTTGCCATAGACAGAAATCAACGGTTGTATCTTTGTAAGGATGTTGTGGTTTTACCTGGATTGAAAATAACGTACACTGGAAATACTGGTTTGCCACCTTTTTCCTGAAACAGAACTACACTAGGGAAACTGGGGTTGGACCAGATGATCTCCAGGGTTCCCTTGCAACCCCAACCATTCTGCAAAACCAGTATATTGAAAATCTTAAACTGTAATTAGAGTTCCACCATAGTACAAACAAAGCCCACCTGAACTATACACAGCTAATGGGTTTTAACTTGTAATGCCACAACATTGATCATACAAAACCTATAAACATGGCCAGTTAGCAATACATATTATACAGACACCTATGATGTATATTTATGGATCTAAGCTTGCTGGCTGCATTTGGCTTTATTGAGAACAACAGTAGAACAAACTGACTAAAGAGAGATTTATATATCCTGCAACTGCTACTTGAAAAACCTTAGATGAAAGATTTTCCTGGGCTAACACATGCACCTATACACAAGCTCATAAGACACATGCACACACATGTAATAAAGTGCTGACACAAAATATGTTTATGGTGCCATCAAAAACCATTGAGAAAAATGTTAACATCTACTTCACTTTTGATAAGGCTGAAATCTTTTGATTTGAAAACATCAGAAGGTAGGTATCTGGCCAGTCCAGTGTATTTCAACAATTACAGAGGGCAGGTACATATCAGGGGTGTCCATACCTTTACTGTCTGGGGACAAAGGGCTGAGAATATTGGGGACCTCTCCACTGCTGCTTGACATGAAAGGAGGGCTGCAACTGCTGGATCATCCTCCACAGCTTCCCCAAGAACCTCCTTATTAGTTCCACATTCAGCATACTGAACACTGTGGACCTTGGTTTATATTTTTATTTGAGGTTAACAGAAAGAATTGCTTCACTCTTACTAGAAAGCATATGAGAGTAAATATCCTACTGGCTATACCAGCACATCAGGTCTTCTACTTCTACAAAGATGTACCTTGCAGCTGAAAGGTTTTTGTTGAAGTGGACTTTTATCAGAAGTCAGGCATCCCTCAGTTAGATATCAATAAGTGTGTTTTAGGAGACACTTCCTGAGCAAAAAGTCTGTTTAGCATAAAGTGCTTACATGGATTGTGGCTAAACTTACTGTAGTTACTCTTTTTTGAGTACTTATTCTTTTTGAGCCAAATTTTATCAACTTTGATGTAAAAATTCTGAAATTAAAAGCAAAATTAACATTCTGGATCTCAAATTATTTTAACGGCTGAAGCCCATCTTGTGCATAGGATAAAGTATATTGTTCAATATTCTATTAATAAAGGTAGGTTTTGTCAATATTAGAAAGCTTATGCTGGTGCCAGTGGCAGCAAGTTAAAAAGTTTCATCATGTCCCAGTTGCTAATTTTAAAAAGTATGTGGTTTTATTTCTGTTAATGTACATGCAAATACTTCACAGCAGACTGGCATTTTTGATAGGAACCATGACCAGAATTTTCCTGAATAATGCTTCAAATTATACTGCCCGCAGGAAATTTAACTGTTGTATGCATAGGACACATTAGCATTTATGTGCACTTTGTTCCATTCTTCAGTTGCACCGAAGATGCAATGGAAAACTGTCACATTGTAGGGATTAAAATAAATGTCATGGGCAAGAAACTTATGCCATGTCATACTAAGATATCTTCAGGGTAATATGCAGTAAAGCTTAAAATTGTTTAAAAGCTCACTCTGAATGCCTTTCAGCATGCATTGGTTTATGACAGCATGCAGAAGCATGAAAAAGAGTTTTCCAATGCCGTTTTTTCTTCCAGTAAATCACTAGAGGCAGATGTTTTTCTTTTTCATACTGAAATTCTTTAATTCATCTCTCAGATCTTTCATTTCCTTTAGCAGCAAGAGTTTCTGTGTTACCTGGTGAAGAGTCAGTTATCCAGTTAATCTGAAAAGATGGAAGGATGAATCATTTGTTTGGTCACCTGTTCTTGCTTTGGTGTAGGGATGCCAGCTGTTCTGGACTCTGCAGGAAATGGGCTGGCATTGACAGGCACTGCTTGTGTTGCTTGATAGACAAGTATCTAGTTCAGAGAAGAGCAAAGGAGAGCAGTTATCTCTGTGGCATGGAGCCAGTGTTGTTCCATTTGCTGTTAACAAATAAAATGTATAGACAGCCATTTTCTCCTGCGTAATGTAAAATTCCAGATCATTGAAAAAAAGGGATAAAATTGACTTCTGTTCCAAATGGTTTATCCTAAGCTTGTGTAATCTTAAAGGCTTTTCTCTGCACAAATACTTCCAGTAGTTTCCTAGCTCCTGTCCCTGCTCAAGTCTGCTGACTGTATTTCAAGCTTGATTATCTCAAGAATTTGCTTTCTACCTGTGAACAGTTTTTCCTGTCCTGAGAATAGAAAGGAAGTCTACTGTTAAATCACATAGAGAAGGGAAGTTTCCAACAAAAAAAAGGAGGAAGAGGAAAGACACTTCTAGAAGTAAATGGGATTGAATCTTATTTCTTTGTAGCAAGATTTATAAAATTTCATTGTGCTTTATACAGTAACATAGTGCACAGTGCATCTGCTTCTCAGTGATGACTGGCTGGTTTTGAGTGGGATTATGTGTGATCTTCTCTTGTTCTCTTGGATTTCTGCATAAAAGTACTTGTTTTATACTGTGACTGAAAAACAGCATGGCTTTTCTTCAGGGTGCAGCTGGAAGAAGCTTACAGAATGGTCACACAGGAGAAAATGTCAGATCATCTCCCAAAGGCCCTGCTGTGTTCACCATCAAGACCAGGGGAGGTATCACAGGCTGAGGCTTCAGGAGAGTCCATATAGATGCCTTGAGGGCTGAACTAGCTGATGGTGAGCAAGAAAATTCTGAAGATGCCATTGGGTGCTACGGAAGTACAACAGAGACAGAACAACAAAGTTCACCAAGGTTCAGATTTAGTACATTATGAAAAATAGCAAAATTTTCTGTAAAGGTTAATTTTTTCAAGTTAAGTTAGTAGCTAAACAGAGAACAACTTGAAGAGATAGTATCAAATATGCAAAGGCCAGGGCAGAGTACAGTTTGGGCTAAAGGGTCCTTTGTTCTTCTCACCTACAAATTCTAAATTAGGCCTTACCTGATGCCCTTTGCTGCTGACTTCTGCTCCTTGCACTTGTGGCCATCAAATGCAGCTATGACTAACAGGGTGTGTTGAGAGTTGTAAGACCCCTTTAAAAATGTTTTTCCAAGTGTCATGGTTTAACCCCAGTAATCAACTAAGTACCACACAATCACTCACTCATTTCCCAGCAGGATGGGGGAGAGAAACAGAGAAGATAGAAAACTCATTGTTCAAGATAAAACAGTTTAATAGGGAAAACCAAAGCTGTGTGCACAAGCAAAGCAAAACGAGGAATAGGACAAGAAGATATAGACTTAAGCTGTGCCAGGGGAGGTTTAAGTTGGACTTTAGGAAGAATTTCTTCACATAAGGAGTGACTGGGCATTGGAATGGGCTGCCCAGGAGAAGGTGGATTCACCTCCATCTGAGGGTGTTTGACAAAAGATGGACATGACACTGGCACTCAGTGCCATGGTCTGGTCGACAGGGTGGTGTTGGGTTAGAGGTTGGACTTGATGATCTCAAACGTCTTTTCCAACCTAAAGATTGATTCTATGATTCTTACTTGAGGCACATACAAATCAAAGACCTGTCTGCTCTTAGTTTTTTCTTCTCTTTTATTTAATTTAATTGCAAATAAACCTCATCTCTTCAAGGTAGGATCAGCTAACTTAAAAACAAAGTACCTGGATATGAAGAGACACTGAAAGTTTGCTGCTTTTGTTTCAACAATAGAGATGGGGTGTTTTTTTTGTTTATAACACTCATGAGAACCTCTAGGTATAGCAAAAACCTCCTTATTTACTGTTGTAGACAAAAAGAATAACAGTGTGTTACAAACCTAAAAAACCTTAAACCATAAAAATGGAGTTTGAAAAATGAAATATTAAATGTGCAATTTCTTCTGTTTCTCAGCCAGAGCAAAGGCATAACTGATAAAGATTTTGCCACACCATTTGGGTTTTTAATATAAGATCTCAGTACTTGTGATACTTGATTCTTTGATGTGACTGCTGTTTTTCAGTACTCTAAAGAAATGTGCAGTCTCTGCTCTTCATTTAAAAAATTGGTCACCCCAGTTCATTTATCATACAGTAAGACAGAAAATTCTGTATTCCTCACATTTTTATACCTAAATTATGGTATAAAAAGCAGCACCTTGAGCATGCTTTGACAGATTGGTGCCACTCCTGCAGTGAGTGCAACCCTGAGGGGCTGAGCAGAGCTCAGCCTGAGGGGAGCTGGGTGTGCAGGGTGTTTGTACCAGGCTACTGGATGCTCTCCAGTGAGGCTCTGCCAGCTGCTGGACAATGGGAACTTCAGGGGCAGAGTAGGTGGGGTCTGGAGTTTTACAGGAGTCTGCTCCCTACCCCAGCTGGTCTCAGCATGCTTGGTCAGCAGGGATCTGCTCATTGAGCCAATGTCTGTGCTCACCTAAGGACCAAGCTCTGCTAACAATGCTGAGTCCAAAAATCAAGTCTAAGAGTCAAGTCCAGAAGCAGAGTGGTTTCACAATCCACACAAAAGCCCACAAAAGCTTTCAAAGGAACAGCCCCTGTGAAAGAGAAGGGCATGGAGATGGATAGAAAATGAAGGGTTAAACTTCCCTGTTACATGTGTGCTGCAGAGAAAACAGATGGCAATGCACAAATTTATGAGGGTTAAAAATTAGCAATTAATCTTTCTTCAGACATGAATCAGTGCCTCCTTCCCTCAGCTCATCACGGGAGGGCAGGGCCTCACTGAGCTCAGTCCCTGTTTACCAGAAGTTGGTGCTGGCTGGTCACCCTGCCTTGCTTTTAGTTACTGACAGGATTAAACTCATGTAAATTGTCCTGAGATGCAGGAATTCAGCAATGTACTTTTTTAAAAATCAGTGTAGAGCAGTTGCTACACAGAATTACCTGGATGGCATCCTAGTGACTATAGAAACACTGCTAATTGAAACTTGGAAATTATATTAAGCAGAATGTCCACCTTTGTATTAAGAGTGAGAAAGAAAACCACAAGTGTTTGCAGGCAATTCTAAATAATTTTAGAGGAAGAGTTGATGGTGTTGGAATTCAGCTATTAGAAATGCAAATAGATCCAGCATAAGCTGTGAACTCTCCTGTCTTTGCTATGATGTTAGGGACAAGTCATTTCATGCTTCCTTGCCCATGCAAAACATGTGAACAAATTGTTTGTGAAACCTAAGTATTGGACTGGTTGTATGAATGCCAGAAGGCATTTATTTCTAGTTGATGTATGGCAAAAATTTTCTTTTCATACCTTTAACATGAATCTGGAGATAAGGTTGTGATAATGAAAAGCAGAATTTGTCTTGGGCAGTAGTCAACTGTAAATGGGGTGACTTTTCAAGCAGAAATCTTAAATTCAGTGCATGTATCTTATGCAGACCGTATTTACACTGAACACCTTTCCCAAAGGAATTAAATAGGTTCTTTCAAGAGTGGTGGAAGGTGGAAGAATTGGGTTCTGGCAGTAAGTGGAGAAAACCCTTGACAGAACAGAGCACATCATTGGTCAGTAAATGGGATTTAAAAAAATTATTGGGGTAACATTTCCCTGTAGAACTGAAAACAGTAGTCTGCAGCTTCAGAATTGAAATTCTACTCATTAATGGCACAAAATCCATTTTTGTTATTTATTATTTTGTTATTTATTAAAAAATCATGATATGATTTGGACAAGCAGTAGATTTTTTACACAAGAAGACCTTGGTAAAATAAAGAAGAAAATACCTAAAAAACCCAATCTCACTGAAATTCATGATGATGATTTTATTTAATTAATGGAGAAGTATGCCACCCATAATCATACCCTTTTGTGCATGTGCATTTTCATAAATTTTTGTGAAATTTATGAATTTTGTGTATGTGAAACTTTAATTATTGGAAAAATAAGGAGGTCTGTGGTGTTTATCACATTTTCTAGCTTGCTGTTAAAATTTAATTCCTGTGTATTTAATTTGATAAATTAATGGACTTATAATTACACACTTATTTACAACAAACAAACAAAATCCTTCAGAAACTCCAATCATTCTTGACTCTACATATTGAAAATACCATTTGAATTTTGGGACCATTTTTCTAAAACTGTTATTTTTCCATTTTTTGATTAATATGATCTTTGACAAACAAGCAAACATCAACTGCTTATGAAAAACACATAAAAAGCTAACAAGATATGAAAAAAACATAGGTTTTTAAACTCTAAAGGGATCAAGGAAAATCTGTTCTCATAAACATCCCATGCAAAAAATTGTAAACCATACAGGTCCTTGCAGTTCTCAGTGGAATTGAAATTTCCCCTCCATGGAAAGGCAGTTCTTAAAGTTTTATTTTGCCAGTCCATGCGTAGCATTGCTGTTGTTATCCAGGCCCAGTACAGCAGTCTGAATAACTTTGGCTGGATTCAGAAATGCATTGTGTCAGTTTCCAAACAACACACAGAACATCATGGTTCTGTGCATTTCTTTGTGAAACACACCTACAGTTTTTCAGTGAAACATCTCTCCTTGATTCGCTTCTTTCAAAGAGCTGAACAAGCCCTGTTTCATTTCTCTGGCTCAGAAGAACTGCACAAGCACAGCATGCAGATATTATCTCAGTCCCATTAAAAGTAATTGCAGAGAGTAATGCAGATAATTATTTCTGATTGACTGAGTTGTTGATCTTTTTGGTTCAAGGAAACAATATGAAGATCTTCTGCCCTCTTTCCCTGTCTTGTCCTGTTTAATTGACAGGCCAACATTACAAATTGCAGCCTCCTGTCAGATGACATTCTGAATTTAGAGCACAGTCTTACATTGCTTTGCTGCTAAGGTTAATTAACACTTCTTTTTGCTGATACCAGAAAGAGAAATGTGAAGGAAACGAGAAACTGGCATAAATGGAAATCTGCCCATTATACTCTCTGAACTTGACTTTAGATATTGCTTGGTGACAGCAATGAGAAAAACAAGTGTTTCATTTCTATTTTGTAGAAAACATTTTTTCCACTATTCAAGTCAGTATGTATTTGTAAAGCATAAATGCCACACTTTTTTTGGTTTTTAAATAATTTTTTGGGACAATAGCTTGACTTATATTTGAGTGACTCTTAATTCTTGACTATTTCCTCTTAAATATTTGCTAAAATAGTTCCAGGGCATGCCAGTTTTACTTTTCATTATTCTGCCTTAGTAGAAGTGCTCATTTTCCCTGAATGATTTCTCACCCTTTTAATGAAAATTATTTCTAAGTTACAGTTCCTACAGTTCCACAAAGTTTCATCACAGAAAAAAAAAAAAATACCCTCAACTAAGTTCTGAAGATCCACACTTGTATTCAGGCCCTTTGAAAAAGGTGGTTCCACTGGAAGTCAGCCTCCCACCAGCAGGAGGATTAGTTCCTTCCAGCAGCTGCTTTTTGGAAAAAGAATCAATGCTTTTGAAGCCTTTCCCTGAATCCATCTCACTCATGGACATAGTGGTGGATTGTAACATAACACTTATAATAGTTGTAAGAGTGGAAGTCAAGCAGGATGGATTTAAGTTTAACCTTGAATTGAACTGAGGAGGGGAATTCACAGAAAGGACACTAAAGTCACCACTCCTTCTCCCCAGTACTCTTGTGCCACACTGTATGGATGTTTGTCTGTTGTGATTTCCTCACTGTGAAAGGAGGCTATTAATACAGATCCATTTTTCCTGAAGAACTGAATTGTTCTGCTTCTCTCAGAGAAGCCCACTGTTTGCCCACTGGAATAGATGTTCCTTTTCTCTTTACCTACAGGAACTCTAAGATGGTGTGGGACCAGGTTCCTGAGGAAAAGCCAAGGTGGTGTGAAGCAAGGGACATGCTCCACAAACTCTCCTTCAGGCATAACCATAAATGAATGTGGGAACACTGACAAAAGAGCAGCCTCATGGTAGCCCACGTTGAACAATTCACTGTTTCTGGCAGATTGTGGGAACTTGATGTTAGGGTAAGTTCATTTGAAATGCAAGTACACTTCAGAAATCCCAAAAGGGGAATACACTGTGAGAAAATGGGAAAATATGAAGAAATTGGCCCACAGAAATCAACTTTCAGTAGGAGGAACTGAAACCCAAAATCAATATGTTTATGGTAGGTATAGGAACCCAAGATGTATTTTTCAGTATCACCCTCAGACTAATGGAGGAAGGCTGCTGGCAAGACTCCAAGACTCCTCTGTTTAATTACTTCATCTTCATCACAGATAGACTTCTTTTATTGGTGATATTCCAGAATGCCCCAGGGTATCCTTCTTTAGACAACACAGATTACAGGAAAAAAATAATAATTTTATTTAGGATATAATAGTCTTTCTGTCATAGAGTAGCTATTATTTAATTCTTAGAGTGAAGATATTTTTTCTTACATTTTTTTTTCTTTTTGCATTTAACTAGACAAATCTACTGCATCAAAATGGGATTTACAGGAGCAGAGTATGATAGGTTAATTGGACCATTATTGTAGGATGGTACAATGCAATTATCACTTCTGATATAATTTGGAAGTGTAGGTTCACAGTATATTACAAACTATTGCAAAATCCCATGACTGGTATGAAATTAACCATGTTCAACATTGTAATTAGGAACAAAAAAATCTTAGTAGCAGTAATGTTGGCATACCTCCAATTTCTTAAAAATACTAAAACTGTTCTTCCTAAATTCAGTGTTCTGCAAATTAAAAGTAAGTGCATTCAAAATGATTCCGTCTCTTTGGGAGTATATTGTAATTCTGCAAAAGGTACAATATTAATGGTAAAATACTTTGAAGAGCTACCCCAAGAATACACATCAAATTAGAAAGCTGAAAACTCTGTAATAACCTATTTTTTTTTTCCTATGAGACAAAAGAAGCAAATATCAGATTATGTAAATCTGTCTGTTTTGGGAATATCATCAAAGATTTGAAGGGCAGGAAGTCCAAGCCCTGTCCTAAAGAACAGGGAGAAAGTTTTCACATTTCATCACTCCTAACTGATTTTTATCTTGTCTATACCCAAATCTAATGATGAAGATTTCAAAGCATTCTGTAACAGTGTTTACCTCCAGATCTTGAGAATGGAGGCTATTGCCTGAATACTGTCTGAGGATAAACATGTTGCAGGACTAACTTGGTTTATGCTGAGTCCCAAAAGTGCTAAGTACCTCAAAATTGCAGGGAAGGCAATGGTGGATGACTTTTGCTTTCATACTGAAAATCAGGTCCCTATGTTCCTCAAGGTGAGAAGTAAGACAGCAAGTTTCAATTCCTAACCCAGCTAATCTTTAACAGAGAAACCTGTATCCTACTAGAAACAATTCTCATACATTTCATGCTGTCTGCAAAAATTTGAGCATTCCCATAACTAAACATTCACTTTTTGTGGTGTTCTTAATAATTACATTACAGAGGTTATTGAAAAGGCAAGGGAAGGCTTTGAGGAAGCCTTTTGGCTGCCGGATGGTAGCTATGCACATCATTGTGCTCTGAAGCTCCAGGCTCCAATTTAACTGACCATTTAGTTTGGTGAAACAATTAGTTACAGATTATGCATTTGTGGAGGAATATTATGCAGCTAAAATTAAATGCGTTATCACTTACAGCTTTAGAGATATTTAACACTTTGAATAGGGGAAATTATAGAGGTGCTGTCAGAGTCCTTTCTGTCTGGTGTTTGTAGAGCTGAGAAATGTTTGAAACTCAGCAGAATCTGTCTCTTCTCAGCTATTCCAGTTAATCAAGAAAAGGATGTTTCTAGGAAGATATCTCCGTTTGGAAAGACAGGAGACTGCTAAGGAAGGCAGGAGCCTCCCCTGAAATGGAGAATGTAAACCGTCCTCACCCCTCTGAATTGCTATAAATTTTAAATTAAGGGGCTCTCAGGCAAAAAAAAAAAAACAAAACCAAAAAAACCTAACCAAACAAAAAAAAAAACAACAAATGCAGTACACTAGAACAACACTGACAGAATCAGAACCCAACGTGACACCCTGTTGGTCAGGGTGTTGGTAGCAGTCCCATTGGAACTGTGGCTGCAGTCCTCCTGGAGTGTCAGGTGTAGTTCTGCTGGAGCAGTGATCCTGTAGAAAGGTGTAGTCTTCCTTCAAAGATCCAGTGGAAAAAGAGGCAGCTGCTGTTCCTCTGGGAAATCCAGTGGAGAAGCCATGCAATTATTCCAGGATCTCCAGATTATATCCGGCTAGGAATGTTGGCTCTGCCCTCTGGGCGGAACTTCTCACAGTGGGATGCTGTAGTTCTTATCAGTCGTGCAGTGACATCCAATAGCTGTTATCAGCAGATGTTCTCTCCCGATGGAGGAGTGATTGTGATCACTCAGAGAGAGAGATAAGGCAAAATGCCCACTTGACAAAAAACAACTACCATGCAGATGGTAATAGAATACATCTTGCCTTGCAATCTGGAACATAAGAGCAGTTCACTGATTGCTGGAATGGCTCCTTGCAGCTCTGGTCTTCAAACCTGTTTCTTTTGCAATATGAACATTGTAAGAAACATTCAGAAAAATAATTTTCCATAAGTATGCTGATTTCAAGCACTGCTTCCACACACCATGAGATTCAACCTACACCCTTGATACGATTTTGATAAATTTTCTATCTCCATCTGCAATAGTGTCCATTGCTGTTGCTCCAGACTCAGGAATTTAAAGATGTCGTTACTCATGTGCATGGATTGTGAAAGTCAACTGTCCTTTTCATGGGTATGCCAGTACATAAGGATACACAAAATTTTGAGTTGTTAAGATTACTAGATGAAAGATGGAGGAGATAGAATATTAATTCTAGAAAAAACTGCAGAAACCATGATGGATACTTTCCTCTTCAAGAGATGAGAAAAAAATAGGACCCAAGGGGCCTGACCAAACAGGGCAGTTGCAATATAAATTGGCATTGTTTGAGCAAGTGAACGGGACTAGATGACCTTCAGAGATCTCTTATAAAGCCAACTACTCTTTGACTCCATAGGTGTATTTTTATAACATAAAAAGCACTGAAAAGTGCTCTGCACAAGGTTTCAGGAGGCCATTTAGTCCCTCCTCTCCCAGTTCAATGTCACCTGTTCTCAGTTCCTTTTTCTCAGGACTGAAGTACTGGGAATTTTCTCTGTGCATAGATATTTATTTTCATAGTCTCCCAGGAATCTATTCCAGCATCCAAAAATTTTTACTATTTGGAACTTTTCCTTGACATCAAATCTAAATCTCTTCTGATGTAATTTAAGCTGATTATATTTGCCCTAACCTCAGTGCTGGCAAAGAAGAGTTCATTAATCATTTGTTTTGCAACTACCTTTTCTCCAGCAGAAGCCAGCTGTACATCACCTTGGGGTCATTCTCCCTAGACTAAGCAACCCAGATTCTTTCGGTCCACAGGGCATGTAGACATCTGAGCATTCTTGTTATTCCCCTTGAACCTTCTCTAATGAGTCCGTAGATCTCAGGAAAACAAAGCACCAACCTGGACCTAGCTCTACATGTGAGATTATTGAGTAGAACTGAGATTATTTGAAATGTTTTAGCAATGAGCCTGCACTTGGTAGATCACAGTACAATTTTGCCACTTTAAAACCAGCATAATATCACTGACTCAGCTTCAGCTGTAAGCATTTTAAAGCACGATCCTCAGTCTAAGTGTTCCCAAACATTTTTCAACTATCACATTGCTATTATGTCTTTTGGTGAGATCCAGCTCTCTACAACAAGCAACAAAAGTTATAGGAGAACACTGACTGGAATGCTCTGGTAGTCAGAAGGGATGTATTTCACAAGAAAATGTGAATATGGATTCTTCTAAATGCCCCCTTTGCTAGAGAAATATATGACCTCTTCTGAAAGGAAGCAATGGATACTTACAGTCAAGTAACAATTTCTTAGCATGTATTTTCAGTTAATTATTGCAAACACTTTGTGTTGCTTTGTTATCTGTTATCAGAAAGAACATCAGGCTGCATTAAATTTCCTACTCATTGCAAGGCAGTTAAAAAAAAATAAAGCAGAGTTCCTGTACTTGTTTGGTTCCTTATTAGCCACAGTACTTTTTACGTTGTAATTTCAATCCTGTGCTCTGTGCAATGAAACAAAATTGTTAACAGTCATATTCTGAGGGACAGCTTGAAATAACGAGGTAGCTTTGGAATGCTGCCTTCCCTACCAACAAAACACTGTCACTTAAATGAATGCTTTTAGGAATGCCTCAGGAGTACTATGCACAGCATGGATAACTTCTGATTATGTAAAATAATGATGCCTTATGGAAAACTTTTTTAGTTCTTTCTATCTCAAACTACAGTAAAAAAACAGTGAGATATCATCCTTCAAATCCATCAAATTAGTAGTAATTGGATGCTTTCCTCCATGAGGAGAACAGAGAGCAAGGAGGATTGTGAGGCCAGTCTGCAAAAGGTCTGTGGCAGAATGGGGCACATCCAATGAATCCTGGTCTGAAAGGTGCAGAGCTACTGCTGATTTAAAGAACTGAAGGACAAAATGTGACTGTTAAGCTAAATGGGACATGCCATGCAATGCTAGGTTCAGGTACTTACTATTTTGAAGGTATACAGATGAAAGAAGCTTGTGTTAAGGAGAGCAGGAAAGCCATCAAATGTCAGGAGTGCTGGCTCTGTGCACCTCTGACCGAACTCAAGGCAAAAGCAAAGCTTCCCATTCATCTCATAAGTTGTCTATAACAGTGATCCTCAGAGTCCTTTAATAAATTACTGCCAACTTTCATGGCTTTTCATAGACTACTGGGCCTTCTGTATCTCAAACTTTTGACTGAAAACATGTTTCTTGACCATTTCACAGACTCCAGTGGACTGTGGGCCATAATTGTGGAGTCATTAGAACAAGGAGACACAGATGACAAAGATCTTGCAATCTCCTGTGGGTATAAAAGGCAAAATTAAATTCAAGCCTGAACAGATGTGTCACAATGCTGGCATTTTCATCTACTTATGCCAGCAGTATGGACAAGATAACTTCCAGGGCTTAGTATAAAATAAGAAAATGCTTAGCACTTACAGCTACAGTTCAGTTTGTATTAGGAAGATTTATTTCCTTTGCACATAGAAATAACTTTACAGATAATTTCAAGCTGTTTGATTCAAAATCTGGTGCAGACTACTCTTTTTTCACCTGCTATTTTTGCCTGTTGATTGACGGCTGTTTCAATTCTTTCATGCAATCAGTTGTATTAATTAGTTTTTCCTGCAATATTAAGAATCCAGTCACTAAACCACTACTAAATCCAGATAAAAGGAAGACTATATGATACCTGACCCTGATATATACACATGGGCAGAGTGCCCCAGTGGTTGTTACTGGGAAAAGAACTGTGAACTGCAACTGGGGAGGCAGGATAGAAAAGACAGGGTCCAGGCAGGTGAAGCTTCCACAGACACAAGGAGGACTTTAGAGGGATAATCGACTGGTCTGCAGGCAGAGAAGGGTCTGAAACATCTCAGCAAGCCAGTCATTTTCTGCCTTGTGGTTTCACTGCTTGATTCCATTTACTGACCAAGAACAGCATTGGGTGTCAAAGTCAGTGTTTTGAAAAAGAACCTGTGGCAAAGTCATGAACTGAATAAATATGAGCATACATCTTGTAGAGTGCATGGCACAGCAGAAAATAAAAAGTCAAGATATCTGTTCTTCTAATTTTAAAAAAAGTTCATGATTTGAGAAATTGAAACTTTAATACATGGGTATCATACTACTATTTAAAGTACTGTGCAAATTAAATGAATACATGTTTTTAAGCATTAGAGCAGAAATTACATATGTCTGTGGAATTTCCACTCAATGCTCTATTAACATCTTCCATTAAACATTATCTATAACTATTAATTTATGTGTATCTTGTAACATGGTTATGGTAACTTTTTCTTTATGCATCTGTGTTTCCTACCACATTTTAATGAAAAACAGGTGTAAAGGACATCAGGACATTAACCTCATTGCTCTACAGCTATGATGAGAAACCAAACAAAAAATTATTTGATGGATGGTATAAGTCTTGATAAAGTACTATTAGTGATTACAAGACCCTCCCCTATTTCAAAGTACTGCAAATGTCACTGAGAGGTCATACTGGACATGGGAGATTTGGATTTTTCAGTGTTCCCAGGCAGCTGTCCTGAAACAAGATTTGTGTTGGAGAAGTATTGGACTGATGAACCAGAAACACTGCTCTGCAATCTGACTGGGTTCATCAGATTTACTAAGGACATAATCTGGGTAATACTTACAGATCTTTTCCCAGATCCATACAGGACCCCACACATAAATTATACTCCCTTGTTTAAGCATATAGGATTGCTCCCTTCTATCTTGAACACCAGCTTCCTTTTAAGCTATTTATATTGTAGACTAAGTTTAGATTTGTTTCCACAGGGAGCAATCTTATAGCTCTGTACTGGGAAAAGGGGCATTTCCTACTACAGATATCTGTCACCTGTTTAGATCATGAGGTGACACAGCATTTCAGCAATGTCCTAAATTTTGTAATGAAGCAGGAAGCCCTTGATGAAGTTCACAGCTACACAGGAATTAGATGATCTTTCCTGTGAAGATTATTGAGGGAACAGTGCTTTTTGTGGGACTGAAGCAGTGTCTAGCATATGAATAAGTGGGAAGTTACTTTGAGGACTTGTGTTAAAAAAAGGGAAACAAATAAATAATGTAGAAGGACTACACTTCTATGTCAATTTGTTGTGAAGGGTCAAGACATCATGAATAATCACAAGGAAGGAAATTAAATTAAGAAATATTGCTCTAAAGAAAATATAGAACAAAAAAGTTGATGTTTGCTAAATGGAAAAGACTAGTAGTCTTATTCATAGATATTTCCAAAAATTTGCTTCAAAAGCAATTATACAAAAATTCATCAAAGACCTAAATTCTCCTTTTCCTTTCTTCACATGTTTTTTCAGCTTTTCCTAATGAACACGAGTTCTAATTCAAATCAGAAAAGACACTTGTTTTGATTGCATTAGGAAGTAGCTCATGTCTTAAATATACAAAATTCCTCTTGATACCAATATAAGTTCTGTGTGAAGATGTGTAAAAATCAGTGGTGCAGGTCAGGGAAGAGAATTTAGATTAAAAAAACCCAAAACTAATTGAATATGAAATATATTCCTACCAGTGGTTAAGGGAAAAAAGAAGGGGAAAAAAAAAAGGCAACACTGATTCATCAGCTAGATAAGGAATATGTTAGTGAATTTAATTGTGTAAATCTTTAATCACTAATTGAGGGTAGTCTCCTTTTCCAGACAAAATTAGTTAGCAATGTAACAGAAGGATGTGATCAGAGTATACACCAAATAAATCTTTTCAAGTCTCTGCACTGCTTATTTACAAACAGTGATATCAGTGATACACAATAAGCATTCAAATACTCAAAACAGGTTGAATAAACTTCATCATTAGTACTCTAAAGGAATCAGTTAGGTCCACTCTATAAATTCATCTAAAATTTTAAAAGTCTGCAAGTAACTTACCAGTTTACTAACCACACTTGGTACAGCATATCACACTTCAGTTTGGCCTGAAGCACATTTTATTATCCTCCTGGGTTAAGCACAAGAGGGAAGATCACTAATTAATAATACACTGATTACCATTTATCTTAAGTTTGTGGCATGTTCCAGTTACTTTGTGTTATCCCAGCAACTGATACCAGAGGATATGCCCAAATTAAGATTCCAAATAATCATACTGCCAAAAGGAAGACCTCAGCATCCTAGCAAATATTTTTTAGAAGATGAAGGAGTCAAGAGTAAACTGAAACACATGAGCTTTTGGTTAATTTAAAGACACCAATTGTTTCTCAGTATACACTGTGCATTTCCAGTTCCACAGCTCTGAAACACTAGGAACATGCACCTTGGGTTGAGCTTTCTGTGTCTTGGAGTGCATGAGGATTCATGAGACACAGCTGAAATTCACTGTTTGCAATGGCTTAGGAAGGACAGCTAAGGCAAACTGATGCTCACTTAGCTGAAGGTCTTTTAGAAATTTGCCTTCAGATGTTCAAAAGTTTCACATGCAAGTGAACAGCAATTCTGACCTTAAACACTGGGGAAATTGAGACATTCATTGTCTTTTGCTCCAAGATCTCTTCTAGGAGATGCCATGGAAGAGCTACACATTTGCTGTGATTGTGGCATTTCCCCTGCATTTATGCTATAAATACTCTTTTTCTTGACCCCTCTCCTAAAAACTTTTTGGTTGGCATCCAAGAGGTCAGAGTTGGAAGTGCTGAGGAATTGATGAAATATCAGATTTGGCAGCCAGGCACAAGAATTGCCTTGGCTTGCACCAGCAGAGAGAGATTAGGGGATGTAAGTGTGTTGCTACTTTTTCGTGAGTGATAACTTTTTGTTTTCTGAGTTTCAGTAAAGCCTCACAGGCTTCAAACCTTTTCTGAATCCTGTTTTTCCAGCTCTAATTTGAAGGACATTCCACACTGTATTGGATCTTTTATTCATATTATGGGGAGGCTTTCCCTTAAAGCAAACAAATAAACAAACATCCAGGCTCAGTAATTTTTTTAATGGTGTTTCCTTCTCAGTGTCATTAACAAAAGCATAATTTGGTTGGCATTATTCTAAAGGTATTTTCCCATGGTTTTAAAGTACTGTGGAGTTCATGTGACTGAGTCACTCAACACTAGACATGATTGTATGTTTTGACTTGGAAGACCTCATATTTAAGAGAAAGGACAAAGACTGAGGGTGCTGGAAGTCCAGGGTCTCTAACTGTATCATGGAAACAGTCTAAGTGTATCACCAAGGCTCTGTAGCTATGCTTTGGGTGATGAATACTCCTGGATCTGTATTTGCTTAAATCAATATGAAGGCTGTCTTTCTGTATTGGTGTCAACCTTTAGCTTGCTAACAGGATTAATTCCACAACAGCATAAATTTAACTAGTAGGTGCCTAATATCTTTCTTTCAAAACAGCTGTGTTGTTCTTGTCTTTTTTTAGCATAGAGATCAACAGCTGCAAGATAACTTTAGTATTTTTAGATTATGTTGTTAGGAAGGCTTTGGGTTTGTTATTGTTATTTTCTTTTTGTCTTCTGCTATATAGTAATAATTATTAAAGCAGAAAAACCTGATCCTTCCAATTTTGAAAAATATATATTCCTTTATGTATAGGAGATTCTAAGAACTATTGTTAAGGTACACCATCACCCAGATGATTTTAGAAGTGCCAGTATGTACCTAACTATAATGTGGAGATGACTGAAACCTTGGCGTAAGCAGCTTTTACTGAAGATTTATTGCTTTACAAAGCAGGCTTCTTTTTTTTGTTTGTTTATTTAAGATTGGGGTTTTTGGGGGGTGGGGGAGAGGTTGTTGTTTATAACATCTTTGAAATAAACCTGCTTAACAAGCTGAATTCTTAGGATGTCTGAAAGCTCCAATGAAACACCAATTGACTTTAATTTGGCTCATATTTTGGCAGGAAAGGAGAAAAGCCTGGGAGAATGACCTTTATTTATTCCCTAGAGTGTAAACAATTGAGAGATAGATATGAAGAGATCCACATTCTCTGTAGGAGCCTTTCTCTCCTCTCAGTGCATACTGTGTAATGAATGAGTAACTCACACGGGTGTCGATAGTAATTATGTACATGCACTGGGAAGGAATGGAATTTTAAATTGGTAACTCTTCATAAAATCTTATTACAACAGTTCTATAGGCCACTGTTCAATGCAGTGGGTTAATAAGCATTAGTCAAATTCCTGCTAGGGCAGGAGTCCAGTAGGATTAATATTGGTAAAATGTTTAATAGAAACTTGTTTTTTAATTACTTTCCAAAGAGAAGAGGGTGTAGATAATATATATGTTTTGTAAAAAAATCTTCTTTATTGTAGCTCTCTGTTACTTGCTACAGGTTTTGTCACTGAATACCACTAGATATGAGAAAATCATTTAAACCATTGCAATAACAAAACTTTGATACAAAAAGGTGAAAGAATTCAGATCTGCATTGCTAAGCCTATCAGAAAATGTACGGGCAAACTTCATTTTACCCCATAATGAACAATGCATTATGTTATAACCTTTAACTACATGATTGTATGCCACTTCTTGAATAAAACCATTTTCTTCACCATGTTTTAAATAGTGGTTTATGCGGTTTTTTCTAGTGCTATTATTCAGTATATGCTAGAAAGGATCCAAGAAAATCTTTTATATAAAAAGACATAGCATGCTAATGTTGCTCGATACGTTAACAAATAAATCACCTTTCTGCAACATTATTCTTCTTTGGATCTCAGATAGCCTTACAGGGGACTGAGACATACCTCAGGAGAATTTTAATTCCTCTAGGTCCCAAGCAGCTGACCCCTCCTCAGCATGCCTTATTGGCATAATCAAACACATGTTCTAAAGTTACGAAACAATCACATCTCTAATATTGCTAATGACTGAGATGATACCTTGCAGATATCTCTATTCATAGAGAAAACCTACTATGACCATGCATACCAAAAACATGCTGTCTGGGAGGCTGCACTCAATACATTGCTAGGTCTTTTCTCTGCTCTTGAAGTTCAACAGACTCCTGATCACAGGAATACCCAAATTCTGCCAGCTGCCAGCAGCTGCAGAGCCAGCAGTGAGTCACTGGAATGCAGAACCTGAGACCCCTCCCTCCCCACGGTGCACCACAGAAGCCAAAGAGATTGTCAGCTGAGGCAGAAATTACACTATCCCTCCTCGTAAGCAGAACCACAGAAAAGATGCAGGCAAAGAATTTATGCACCCACACATTCACACATTTGCTCTTGATACTCCTCTCTAGTAAACACTAGGGAGAAAAATAGAAATGAGACACTTCTGTGGCATAGAAAACCACAAAAGTAAGTTTTCAGAGCACACATCAGTATTTGTTTTGTGATGCTGATACCTTATAGCATGCTCCATGCTATAGTAGTTTTTATGCTACAGGTGTCCCATATATCACCTAGGATGAAGTATTTTCCCCTTTCTAGTATGTCAGGTTTTTACATGTGTTAACAGTACTGATATGAGTATGTGTCTACATTTTGGGGTTGCTACAGAGTAGTGAATCCTGATGATGTAGAATCAGCACAAGCAGAACGCACATAATTATATAAAACATCTATGTTTTGTGCCATGATTATTTTCACCATGCTCTTCAGCAGGCATGTAAAATAAAAAGGTCAATTTAAAGCAACTCCTGTAATCCATTTATAAATAAATTAAGCTTTACAGCTTTTCTTCGGTCTGCATGCATGGTTATAGCACTCAAGATCATAGCATTCTTATGGCTACATCAGATACCATATTGTAAAATCTATTTAAAAATGTTATTTTGAGTAAGCTTGATAAGCATTAAATGGGGTAAAAAAATTGTTTTGTTGCAAGCCAGGAAGAATGAATACTTGATTAAATATCAAAGACCAAAATTTACAAAATAATACCATGAGAACAGAAGCAAATTTAGCTTACAGGCATTAAGGGAAGACATGATTAAACTGATTACTATGCACAGCATTAGTCATTGTTACTGTACAATTCTGCTGTCTGCTGAAGTATCTAAACTATAATAGAAGTAAGATATTTTAGCCATCAGGTTAACATATAACAGCTGGCACATAATAATTACTGCAAATGAAATCGAGAGGTGTGATGGAATTTTCATGTATTTATACACATATATAGGAAGGAAGTGTTCACCAGATAAATCATCTCAACATAACAGAGCTCTCTGTTAGTCGACCTATCAGACATACATTAGATAAAACTCTTGTATAGTTTCTTCTTGCTGCTGTTTCTGTCAGAACTTAAAAAACTGAAATACTAAAGATGAATGAATGCTGGTCAGACATTTAATTTCTGCTGCTAAATTGTAAGAAAACAACAGCATGTTGATTTTCTGTGAAAATAATGTCTGTCATAGCTGTAGTGACTTCAGAGAAAGTAAACAAAGGAGGTGGGTAATAGCATATATTTACAATAAAGTTGTTGTATACAGGTTCATATACAGCAAATGTAAACATAACTTAGTTCAAATAATTGATTTTCCTTTTGAGTGGCCACACTCAGTGAGCTCAATTTGCATGTGATATGTTTTGTAGAAATTGTAACTGATGTTTCCATTCAAGTGAGATCAAAACAAAAGTCTTAATCTGTTTTTCTGCAGCAACGATAATCTAAGGGTGGTGATCCAAAGCCCAGACTCACTCAGAGGAACAAGAACTTATCTCAAAACTCATTTAACTCTATTTTGGGTGTAAATGTGCAGAAGCAAACAAGGTTATTTTCTGTTTTCCCTGTCCCTGGATCCTCCATGAAGGTGGGTAATGGACATTACCTTGTCAATTCATGCCCCCTGCTTTGCCCCCTGGCTATCATGAACACAAGTATCACAGGGCAGAGAGGGAGAAATGCTCTGCTGGAATGGGTCTGCAATCACTTCTGACTACTGGAATCCCTTCCTCTAAGCCAGTTAGTATTTCCAAACAAGTAAGTTCTGGTTTCACAAGAGAAAATTTAAACAAGTAAGACACAAGTTAAATGTTTAAGACAGATTTTCTCATCATGATTAGATTGCCTTGGGTGAAAAGGTCCTCTTTGGATACCTTCTTGAAATACAATATATGGTACATGTTGTCTTAAGGAATTTAAGTTATAAATGACACAAAATGCTAGGAGTTATTCAATTCATATCTAAATTGCCAGGATGAAGCGTGAAAGGGGAAATAAGACAATTTTGTGCTGTTTCTGATTGCTGGGGTTTTTTTCCTGTTTGAGTATCTGACAGCCTCTTCCAATATGAATCACATATTGGGGCTGAAGGTCAAGGACTGAATGAGTTGCTCATTTTTACCTTCCTGCCTTCTCCTACAGTCAGATTGAAACATAAGTAACATTTTTTTCATATTTTCCTCTTATTTCCAATGTTATCAATTTCCAAATGCCAGATCTTTTTACTTTATTTGTATTAAATACTCCCCTATGCTGTAATGGCACCATTTGTACCACATGAGGAGCAAAGTGTTACAAATCATGCAAATCAAGAGCCTAAAACTCAATAGCTGGGTCTACTTGAGCCAGCTGGTGAAACTGATGTAGTTCCCTACATAATTTTACACTGTAAAATTACCAGACCTTTAATGGAGGAAACAAATTTTCAAATGAGATTTAGTTCATTCTTTATTTCTTATATTTGCAGTGTAAAAATTTACATCAGGAATTGATACTATAGTACAGAGAAATACATTCATATATTATATATTATTATTTATATAATATATAATATATATTCAAGACTTCTGACAAAATCAGATAGAGGATGTAAACTCAATATGAGTAGTATATTTAAAATACCTAATTCCATGAAATGTAAATTTGTAATGCTCTCTTTCCAGCTCTTTTTGTTACTATTTAAAAGGAAAAACTGCATAATATAGAACAACATGGAATTTCTATGTGGGAGGTTTTATTTTAATTTAGAGATACTAAGGATACTAAGGCAAGTAATAAACAAAAAAAAAGAAGAAGGGTGTGAAAATATCTTGCATATATACAAAATGGAGCTGTACTGACAAATGCATTGTTGTATCTGTTAATAGCAGGTATAAAAATGTTTTAAATAAAACTAAATTTGTTTTCATATTGGAGAGTTGAAAATCTAGCTATTGCCTTTTCCTGACAACTAAGGCTATAACTATCATTCACTGAGACTTCTTAGTAACAGAATTTCCAAAATTAAAAAGAAGCAGGATTTAATTATATTGTTTGATCCTTTACACAGCTTGTTATGGCTCATACACAGTTATGTATGGTTCAAAATCCAGGCCAGTTGGTTTCTTACCCTTAGCTCAACATGCAGTCACATTAGATTACCTTCGGGTTTTCGTTTTGGTTTTTTTTGCCTACACTACAATTGGACATTTTACATAGACTGTACTCTCAATTCATTTATATTTGGCACTATATTGAAATACACTTGTCATTGTTAACCAGCATCCAACAATTATGATAATTTGACATACCATTTTCAAAGTTATATTGAATTTTCTCTTCTTATAGACACTAATTACATATTTGAAGTGATGGATCTTGCTCTCTCAGAAGCATGCATCTGGATCCCTTATTTATCATTACTTGAGAAAGAGGTATGACCTTATTTCTTCCATTTCTTAGGTTTTCAGAAATGCATAAACAGTGCAAGCAAACATAAATCATGTTCCATCAACTAACTTATAAAACCATTTACATGGAAACAGGGTAATTCTGTCCTATTTTCTGCCCAGTAAGTTAGTGCTTAAGAAACTCAGGTGGAATAGAGAAATTGGACTGAATTAGTTCATACTTGAAATAATATGCCATATTTGGCACGATTATTAAGTTTCTGTATATGCCTGGAGAACCACAGGGATGTGTTATTTAGCCTTTTCACCTGAAAACATTTCCATCTTGTCTTTGTGCACATCCCTGTGCCATTTTACAAGCCTCCCCTCTAATTCCAGGTGGGAGTCTTTCACTCCTATTCATTTGCAACACTTCTGCTGTCAGAAATGTGTTGTGGGAGATAACAAATGAGTGACATTGAAAAGAATCCCTTCTGTGCAATTGGACATACAATGTTCATCCAGAGCCTGCATCAGCGGCACTACCCCTCGCAGCTCTGGCTCTAGCACAGAAGGGGAACACCACAAAGTGCCATGTACATCCAGGCAATGAGCTCCCAAATAGTTCCCCTGCTCTGCAGAGCTCTGAATCCTCCCTTGCCGTCGGGTGCACATTTAATAAACACATTTTCATTGTGAATGAATGACAGCTCGGAGACTTACAGTACTCAGAACAACAATAAACAACTTTTTAATTTTTATGAGTGGAGGATGAGGAGAAACTGTGTTGCAAGAATAGCTGAAAGTAAGAAGCTTTTCATACATGTGTTAATTAATAAAAAACGGTGATGGACTGAAATCTGATCCCTGTTACCCCCAATGTCCACAGGAGCTTGACCTGGAACTCTTTGATTAGAGAAAACATTTGCTTTGAACCCCCAGAATTTCAAGCAGAGAACTATTTGAATGACTGTTGCTGTTAGTTAAATAAGCATCAGTAACACACTATTTTCAACCCTAAATAATTAAGTTTTGCTTGGCACTTCCATGTAACCACCATGCTGAGTAATATCTCACTGAAGACTAGACATTTGGAGGTGTAAGGAATGGTAGAGCAGATACTTTAAATTTTCATCATGACATCTCTCACCATGTTTTTAAAAAGCCCACGTCAATTAAGGAAAGTATGCTTTGAAGAACTTCCTGCAATTTTTATTTAGCTTAGAGATATAGTTATTTAGCATTTCAAATAAGCCATGAAGTGCAGAAAATGGCCAGTAGCAGCTAAATCCTGGAAAGCAGAATTTTAAGTAGGTTTTCTACAGTTAGAAAACTTAAGGAAATGTTCAGTTACTTGCAGTTACCAAGAAGGGTAATGAACATTTATAGGTCTTTAAAAGCATGTCATGTCACAGAATCCATATTAACAGACTCATTGGAAAGACATCTGCTGCATTCAGTGACTTCTGCACTGGGAACTCTGCAAGCAGTTCTGAGATTCCCCACACTTTTAAGCAGGTGGCAGTGTAGGTTAAAGAGACACAGATTTTCCTGCAGCTGATAGAAATCATGCTTTCCAATTTTCCCATTTATCTCAACTTAAGGTAAAATACACAGCACTATTACTGGGCTCCTATCTAGATGGGAACAGGCATGAACTTTGAAATACACCTCTTTGTTGTCTCAACAGAATTCCATTATTTCCAGATGCAGCTTTGTGAGCTTTATTTCTCAGAACGAGAGCCTGCAGTAAGAGACGTAACTTAACCTCTCCTCTTTAATATGACAGTGGAAAGACCTATCTTTTGAAGGGGTTAGGTGATGTTACAGCACAGTGATTCAGCATCAGTGCTCAGTGTCTAATGATAAACTTTGACAGTTTTAATAAAAGCAAATACAGTGCCCTTCCTTCTACTGGACCTTAATTTATGTCACTGACACAGACTCAGCAGCTAAGGAAATAAGGAATTTAGTTTACATTTGCAACTTAGGTCTGCCCTTTCAGTTATGTCAATAATTTGTGCATAAAATGTTGCAATATCTAGTGTTTGTGCCTAAGGATCACTAATAAGGTTGATTTTAACATCTTTGACAGCAACATGGATGGTGGGATGGAGTGCATCCTCTACAAACCTAAGGATGACACTCAGCTGGACAGGCTAGAGAGAAGCCATCCAGAAGGTTCTTGAAAGGCTTGAGAGGTGGGCCACATGAACCTTGTGAAGTCCCACAAGACCAAGAACAAGGTCCTGCATCGGGGCAATCCCAAGCACAAATACTGGCTGAGCAGAGGACAGACTGAGAGCAGCTCTTGGGGAAAGGATTTGGTGGTGTTGGCAGACAGGAAGCTGGACATGAGCTGGCAATGTGTGCTTGCAGCCCAGAAATCCTCACACCTCCTGTAGCGCACCAAAAGCAGAATGAGCAGCAGATCGAGGGAGGTGATTCTCCCCCTCTGCTTTGTAAGACCCCTCCTGGAGTGCTGTGTCCAGGTTCAAGAAGGATGCTGACCTGTTGGGGCAAGTCCAGAGGGAGCCATAAATATGACCAGAGGGATGGAGCACCCATCCTATGAGAAAGTTTGGTTTCTACATCATGGAGAAGAGAAGGCTCCAGGGAGATCTTACAGCACCTTCCAGTCCCTAAAAGGAGCTTACAAGAGAGCTGGAGAGGGACATTTCACAAGAACAAGTAGTGATAGATCTTAAACGGGAAGAGGGCAGGTTTAGATTAGATAGTAGGAAGAAATTCTTTACTGTGAGAGTGGTGAGGTACTGCAAAATGTTGCCCAGAGAGGTTGTGGACTCCTCACTCCTGTATGTGTTTGAGGTCAGGCTGGGTGGAGCTTTGAGCAACCTGGTCTAGTTGAAGATGTCCATGCCCATGGCAGAGGGTTTGGAACTAGATGATATCTAAGGTCCCTTCCAACCACAACCATTCTATGGTTCTCAATATTTTTAAATTTTATATATTCTATTTAATTTCTATTTTTTTTTAGATTCATCCTACCCTATTAAACTAAAATAAACAAAATGCAACAGCTGAGTTTCATTTAATGAACAGTATGTGGCTTTGATCTCTTGCTAATGCGTGACCAGAACAATACTTTTTCAGAAACATTTTTTTTTAAAGATGACTAGACACATGGTAACAGTAGTTATCATGAAGCTGCAGGTTTTTCACTTGGAGGTATGAAAAGTGTGCTTGTGCAAATACTTTTGTAAAAGTGAAGCAATGTTCAGGCGCACTGGTTCTGTGGCAGTAGAATACAACTGGACTTAAAAAATACAGATGAACCCAAGAGTTCCTTTTATCTGGGGGGAGTGCAGGATGGGTAAAAATCCCAACGAGTTTGCAGGAATTGTTTTCCACACTGCTGAAAGTCAAGTTCGTCATGTTCAGGTGGAACTTGCGCATCAGCTTCTGCCCGGTGTCTCTCCTCCTAGCGGTTGGCACCACCGACAAGAACCGGGCCCCCTCCTCTCGACGCCCGCACTGTCGATATTCCCGCAGGGTGCTGAGGCCGGGCTCAGCCCCTCCTTGCGGAGTGGGCGCCCGGGCAGGGCCGCGGGCAGCGGGAGGCAGCGGGAGCGCCCGCAGGGCCTGCCCGCGCCGCGCCAGCGCCCCCCCGCGGCGGGACCGCGCACCGCACCGCGCCGGCAGCGCCGCTCCGCAGCCCCACGCGTGACGAACGCACCTTGCTGACACCCCCATCCCGCACACCGCAGCCCCACGCGTGACAAACGCACCGTGCTGACCACGCCACCCCACACACCGCAGCCCCACGCGTGACAAACGCAACGCGCTGACCACACCACCCCACACACCGCAGCCCCACGCGTGACAAACGCACCTTGCTGACACCCCCGCCCCGCACACCGCAGCCCCACGCGTGACAAACGCACCTTGCTGACACCCCCGCCCCGCACACCGCAGCCCCACGCGCGACCAAGGCGCCGCGCTGCACCCCCGCCCCACACACACCCCGCACACCGCAGCCCCGCTGCCACAGGAGCGCCTCGCAGCCCCCACGCCGCTCCCAGCCCGCCCCCTGGCCCGCGGGTCCCGCCCGCCCCCGCGGCAGCCCCGGCCCCGCGCCCCGCGCACGCCCCGCGCGCCCCCCGCGCCCCCCGCATGCGCAGCGCGGGCGCGGAGCTGTCCGAGCGCTGAATCCGGCGCTGCCGCCCGCCCGCCCCATTCCAGCACAGCCCGCGGCTCCCGCCCGGCTCCGCCGTGCCCACAGCCCCCCGCCCGCACACCCTGCCGCCCTCCCGGCAACGCCGACGCTTCCCTACCCAAAGAGGGGGAAAGCAGAGCGACCCGGTAGCCCCACCACCGTTCATAAATACTAATTTTCAGCAAAAGGGGAATAAAACATATCGACAACAGAACTGCTCTCAGCGCTGTTCCCTATTGCCTGATGCTCCTCGCATAGTTGGGTTTTCTCCGCCTCTTTTCCTTTTTTCACCCTTGCTTTCCATTTCTTTTCTTCTTTTTTGCTTGTTTTTTTTCCCCCACTCCATCACCAAAAGCAAGTCGGGGGAACGACTGTGTCTGATGCCTTTTCTCTTTTGTGCTGACTGCTGGAGATGAGCCTAGGCTTGACCTGACCATGATTCCAAGGACTGGCACTTCTCTTTTACCCCCACTTTGTAGAGATCCAGACCTTCTCTTCCTGATTGTCAAGAAAATTAAATTTTTGCTGAATTTGGAAATCTAGGCAGCAGCAGCTTACTTTTTCCCTGCATCTCTCTGGAATCGTTTCTGGGATATTTTCAAATCATCACAGAAAGCAGGAGGAATGAACCGGCAGCTAGTGAAAATTTTGACAACCTTGTTTGCATTTTTCTTAGAGACAAACCACTTCAGGTAGGTGATACCACTCCGTAATAATATTTGTCAAAAGGTCTTGAGAATCATAACTATAAAGATACTACGTCACAATAACCTAGTTTGTTTGCTGTATTTGAGAGTGTTTTGTGTTCATTCTATATAGACTATCCCTTTCACACTCAGAGACTCGTTGCTTGGTAACAAACACAAAAAATAATAATCTCAAGTTTGGGTGATCTATTTTCCATTTTCTGATGCAAAGATGTGGGGTTTTTTTTCACTGTGTATCAGTACAGCTAAGAACAATTTCTTCAGCTTTTCTTCCTAAATGCAAATTGTCTGCTCCTGGGAAAGGTTGTTTAGGAAGTTGCTTTGGTTCTCTCCTCTTCAATCTTTGGAAATGATTGTACTGGTTTTGTCAGGGATGTAGTTATTTGAAATTAGAGAACCAGCCCTCTCTGATTTTGGGAAAACCCTGGATCAGACTAGTGTTGTGTTCACTTAAAGTCCCAATGTTTCTGATTTTTTTTTTAATGTTTCATGAGCTTTTGCTTCAGCTATTGACTTTTTTTTGTGGTGCCAAGCAAACAGGTCAGTCTCATTAACCAGAATAGCATTTTAGATGAGATTCATTATTGGACTGTATGCTGCTGTGCACCTGCACGTACAGATGAATCCACACGTAAAAGTGTTGTTGTAAGAGTAATGAGGGATACACATAGAGAGAGAGTGAAACTGTTTATATTTGTGAGCCTGGCTTCACAACACCACTCATAACTAGTGGGCTCTGAATGAAAACAGAAGTAATTTGTATATGAATAAGTGTGTTGTCTTAATTTTCCAGTTTTTATTTTCTTAACTAAATTATTTCATTATTTAAGTTGGATAGATCATCTGCTGTGTATTAAATATTAAAAATATTTGCAATGCTACCCTGTCATTGACAAAAGCAAAAGGAAGCAACCGCCTCCTATAAATGGAACCTGAAAAAAATGTGTGGAATCACACCACGAGAATTTACTATCACCTTGCCTTTTAACAATTCAGGTGAATTGTTTCTCTTTTGTAGCAAGAGAGGATTTGATATTTTCTTCTCCTTTCAGATGATCAGATATATATCCGATATTTTTATACTTGCATGTGGATGCATGAAAATACCCCATGAAACACTCCTGAAACTGAGAGGTTCCCTTTGGGCAAATATTTAAACAGAGAGTGTTTAAGAAGTCAGAGTCAGAATTACTTTTAATTTAGTTCAAAGATAAAGTGGAAACAGACACAATGAAATTGGTTATTTAAGACTTAAGATAATGTTTTTCTATTAAATGTGTGCCTCTACACACCAAATATGACCGTTTTCTTTCTAGTTTCTTTTTCCCTGGGGAACAACTGTGGGGAACTCCCAAACTGTCTTTCTCTGCAATGTATTATGTGTTTGCAATATGCAATGTGCTGTGTACACAGCATTTCACACACATGATATCAGACCAGAAATTTTCCCTTAAATCCTTGAAACAGACATGTTCAATGAACTTGCATACGAATACCACCTGGTGATATTAAATTTTATTATTCAGTGCTCATGGAGTAGGGGTGAAACCCCCCTAAGATCAGTTGTGACTGACTCCAGAACCCTTTTTGCCACGCTGGGAAGGAATCTGGACACTCATTAGCATGATTTAAATATTTTTTGGGTATCATCTGTAGAAAACAATTAAAATTTTTTTCCCCATCTGTATCTTTCCCAACATTAAAAAATTCAGTATTTTTCAGTGTTGCTTGTTAAGTGTTGTTGGCTCTTGTTTGGAAGTTTAAGACCACCTTAAACCAGTGTTAACATAACATTTTAACAGCATCCATGCAATTAAAACAATGATATAAAATAGGATATCAAAATCATTCTAAGATGTCTCTACATGTTAAGGTGAAGAGTAAAATGAATCTTCCTAAAGTCTTAAAACTGTAATGAATTTTTTTTAAAGCTAAGGCTTTTTCTGAATGGAAAATTGTGTTCCTGCCTGATACCTGAAACTTGTCTTTATTTCTAGAATGAAGTTTTCAGATGAAAGGTAGAGTATGTTGCTCTGTAAAAACATTAATTTCTACCTTCACTGAGTTGAGACAATTTTATTTAGTTATGTAATTTCTCCATGACTTGAATATAATAGAAGCTAAATATTAGCTAATGGTGGCTAATAATTTATTTAGGACGACTTTCTGTAAAGAACATGATTCAAGATCTGGAAAATCCCCCTCACAGACCCTGTCTCCTTCAGATTTTTTGGACAAATTGATGGGAAGGACATCAGGGTATGATGCTAGAATCAGACCAAATTTTAAAGGTAAGTTTTCTAAGACTTCTAATTAATTAATTGATAAAGTTTGGGATAAATTATAGGTTTTGAGGAGGTTTTAACCTGTGGGTTTAGATTATGTTTTCATTAACTTCACTTTTCCAGTGTTATAGTGCCATGGAAAACAGCTGATCCATAGAGTGGACTAGGAGACAGAGCAGTGTAGGTAATAAGGGTCCAGAGCTTGAAAACCCTCTTTATGACAATAATGTTCAGCTGTCAGAAAATGCTTCTGAAGACTTTACTAATTTAACATAATGAATAGGATTATGGGCTTCAGACTAAAACCAAATGAGATGGCTTGTTCCTGAAATTTTTAAGCCACAAAGACAATGTCATTAATACTTTCATGCTGAGATACTGTCTTCCTTACAGCAGTGTCTGAAGAAAAAAATCTATGTTTTCTTTCAGCTTGAAGAAAGTAAAATCTTCTTCCCCAAGGTAGGGGGGACTCAAGGAATATACACAGAAGATTTTATCCTGCAAATGCTGAATGAATGATAAAAACCAATGGCTCAGGGTCCATATAAAATATAGAAACTGTATTTTGCTTAGTACTTTTATGACAGTCCCCATTTCTTCCAAAATTTGGGTTGAATTGTGGAACATCACCACCACCATCCCAGCACAAAGAAGGCTATGTACTGGAAGCTTTTTTTGCAAACATTATTCCTCAAAACAAGTTTTCCTTGCTGTAGTACTGTAAATCCCTATAGAATAGAGCACAGAATATCTTGTGGCTTTCTGTGAAAGGAGTTGGGAGAGAAGTTTTCATTGATAGTATTTGGCATTTTGGGAGAGTCCTATAATTCCACCAAAATCATCTCCTCTATGCCAATTTAAAGCTCAGAGTATGGTTTTACTTTGAAAACAGATAGAATGCTTTCTCCCTTAACAAATCTCATGGCAAGGTACATTTGCGACTCATATCTATTAGCTCTGGCCACTGAAATGCATTTTTTCCTTTATTAAGCCTTTTTAGCAGTACTGTGAAAGTTGATAATGACTGGAAAAAATAATCATTTCTTAGCCAGTGAATGAACTGTAAGGAGAGAAGAAGCTCACATGTCAATGAGAAAAGTGTTTAATTAAATTTAGATCAAAGATCGGTTTCTTCTCTCTGTTCCACATGTGCAAATTACAAGATTTAGAACAAAGTGCCTTTTTTTGACTGCTTCCAATGCCTGAGCGAGGAGCAAACCAGTATGGATTTCAGATCCAAAGGTTTGAAAGCTGAAAAATTAAGAAAAACAAGTCAGTGAAGTCTAAAGTCTTAATTTCAGAGTATTTTCAAAGTGCTTATTGATGTGGACACCTGAACTGGTGTCCACATCAGCTTATAGTAAGCAATATTGCATTAATCTCTCACATTAATTTTGTGTGTTTGCATGAGTATCAGGGAAATTTTAGAGAATGTAAGTGAAGGCAGAAGTTGCCTGAATTGAGCACAATATCCATCCTCAAGAACCTTTTCCTGCTCTTTAAAGAAGAAAGAGCAGGGGGGCGGGGTGGGGTGTGCACTAAAAAATCATCTCTTGTATCTCAGACAAAAACCAGTAATATCAACAGTCATACATGACTTAGAGGCAGCTCTCTATTGCTCCCAGTATGTGTCTACAACCATTTCAGGACAGCACAGGAGGCAGGCTCATGGCTTTGCTCTCCTGGCACTGAAGTGTGTGGAGCAGGTATTGTGTGGGGCACGCTGAGCTGTTTGACAGACACTTCTCCCCTCTGAGTCCTGTATTTTGTTTGCATTCCCGAGGTGAAGTTGCTGCCTGTTGACACATATGAGACCTTACTGGGAAAGCATCTGCTGTATTTTTGTTTTTGATTTATTTATTAAGTCGCACTCCAGACAGGACGGTACTTTGTGGTAGTTTGAACTGGTAAATAGATCTTCAATTCTTACTCATAATTTTGTGTCTGTGAGCTCTGCCAGAGCTCTCAGTACTCCGGTGAGGGGCCTGAAAGTTCTCCTTATTCTTTGCTATGTTCATTTGAATGGTATTTTGGACCTCAGAGTTTAGAGCTAGGGAGTTAAGTCATGCAGTTTTGAACTTCATATCACCAGTCAAAACCTTGCCAGCTAATAACCCTGTTTATTAGTCAACATCCATGTTTTCGTTGCCCAAGTCTCATCAATGGTTCAAAGAAATGGAAAATACTAATTGTTCTATATTACATACTTCTTCCTTTTAAAGAATAAGGGCAGCTGCAAGGGAGTCAAAATAAATTTATTTTGCTTGAAGTTAGCATGATAAAGATTATTTTTTACTGAGTCTTCACTCTGTCCATAATAAATTGTTCTGGTTTTTAACATTTATATATATGTTTAAGATAATTTAGATTATCTTAAACAGATTATCTTAAAAAAAAAGGGGGTAAGGCCTATTGCACAATACTGATATTCTAAATCATATAAATGGAAGAATGTGTGAAGTGCTGAATGAGTACCTGATTCATAACATTTTTCATATTTTAAGGAAAGAACTTTTTATCGTAAAAGAAGCTACTAGAGCAATGGTTTAAACTGGGGATCTTCTGTCTGGTTTTGATTTTAGTCTGGGGATAATATTTGTTTACTGTGTTTCAGAAAAGACATTGTGAATCAAGATAGTTGTGCCACATTCAGCCTCTCCTCATAGGGTCTGGAGGGGCAGCTGTTTGAGGAGTGGCTGAGGGCACTTGGTCTATTCAGCCTGCAGAGGAGGAGGCTGAGGGAAACCTCATTGTGGTCTTCAGCATCCTCACAAGGAGAAGTGGAAGGGCAGGCACTGATCTTTTGTCCCTGGTGACCAGTGATAGGACCCAGGGGAATGGCCTGAAGCTGTGTCAGGGGAGGTTTATGTTGAATATTAGAAAAAGATTTTTCACCCAAAGGGTGGTTGTGCACTGGAACCAGCTTCCCTGAGAAGTGGTCACAGCACCAAGCCTAGAGAGTTCAGAAAGCATTTGAACAATGCTCTCAAGCACTTGGTGGGATTCTCTTGGCCCCTATGCAGGGCCAGGAGTTGGGCTTGATGATCCTGATGGTCTCTTCCAACTCGGTTCATTCTGTGATTCTCTGATTCTACTCATGCATTTGTCTAGCTTTTTCTGCTTTAGACCAGTTACACAGCTTTTTCTGAGTCCACTACAGGGATTTTAAAGTGTCAGAAAACTCTGATTTCATGGAAATGCAACTGAGTAGAACACATTTATCTTATGCCACTGATTATACAATAATTAAATATACTTTTATGACTAGTTTGAATTACTGGAAAACAGCAGCTATTAGATTAACTTTGGAAATAAAGGCTGTGCACTCTAAAGACAGAGGAAAATGCTACTTACTGGAACAAGGTGTTTTATCCAGATAAAGCATTTCTTCATTAGTGACTACTTTTTCCTATCTTGTTCTTGCAAATTAAAAAATTCAGGAAGATAGTGGGAGAGCAACAGGTGAATATATAAACATTTAGACATCAACAACAGGGGTTCTTTGGTTGTGATTTTTTTGCGGCTGGTTTTTTGTTCTGGTTTTGTGCTTGTTTTTTTCCCAGCAGTACTGTATAATGAAAGATACTTTCTCTTTTGTATTGTTCTATCTTACATAACCATTTGAACGCAGAAAAACATATTTATTTTTCTTTTTGATTTCAAGTGGTTGGATAAAAAATGTCCAGACACTAAGAGGGGATATCTCCCTGATAAAAAGCCAGAAGGAAGTTCCAGAGTGACAGCTCTCAAAGCTGCCCTTCTTTAATCACTCTCTGTCAGATATTTAATGCACATTTTCATCTTCCACTTATCTTTCATTGAATTGGAACAGGCTAATAATTTGTGTAAGGACACAGAGGGGAATACTTTTAAATGTAAATATGAAAACTGCAATCTAGTACTGACTGAAGTCCCTGAGAGTCTTTCTGTTGACAGCAAATGTATGCTCATGGTCCTGTGAGTTGGTTTGCAGTTTCTTCTTCAATTATAGCATCAATTGAGCATGGTTTCTGAAATACAATAAAAGATGAGGCTTAGACAATGCATTTTTACTTTATTAATATTAGTTTTCAATTATTTTAAAGTAAAACACGAGAGAAGCAATGTCTTTTACTTTCTCCGGTGCTCACTTTGCTTTCAAAGTTAAAAAAAAGGCAGGAAATAGCAGTGTTGAGCACCTCTGTTATGAAACTAGCCAAGAATGTGCTTTCTCATTGCTAGAAACAAGGGATGGTGAAGTGGTATCTTAGCTTAGTGTACATTCAGCTCAGGCTCAAGAGCACTGCATGTAATGCCAGGATACAAGGGATCAATCTAAAACTGAATTACAACATGAAATGTGGGGCTAATGGAGAGCCAACTTGAATTTAACATTTCCGAGCAGGTGTTGATCTTCAAAGGTTACTAAATTATTTCAACTTTTTAACACTTTCATCATCTACCACCACTAAAAATCTAAATGCAATCTAGAAATTATCAGATAGAAAAAATCTCCATTATCTATAGGCGCTGTTATGCCTGTTATGCCAAATACTTTAAGTAACAGGCTGGCTGTCATGCCCTAATTACAGGGCAGGGGAGTTGGTCACCAAGAACTGCAGAAGTGTGTTATCTTCAGGTATAGAAAACATTTACAATGAAGATGATAGTGATTTTCTTTCTATTGAATTTAATTCTATGTTTTAAATTCAGTCTTTCTGATTGAATCGCTATTTACTAAAGATTATTCTGATTTTTATGGAATTACATGAAGGTGTGCAGCAATAGTGCCTGTTAATGTTACCCTCATAGCTGCATGGCACAATACAGTGTGAATTAACTTGCTCAAAAGCTGCTGTTTTGTTAGTGATGCAGTTTGGGGGTGTAGGGCCATAGTTGTAAAAGATTAGTCTGTGATTACAGCAGTGTAATGCCATTTTCATGCCGAGTCTGTGGGTTTATATCTGAATAATAAACACATGGACTAAGTAATTTACTGACAATTAGCCTGACAACTGTTACAGGAAATGGCTTATGCACTTTAATACTTTAACTCCTTGGCAGCAAGGATCAGGTTTTTCCATATGTTTAAACCCATTGCTTACTTATTTGGCCCCTGAATTGACCAGTAATGAAATGCTTAAAAAACATGAATGGAAAACACGGAATGACATTTAAGGGTGAAATTAGTGGCATCAAGCTTAATAAATAAAAGCAGTTTTCATGCACGTGATAAGAGGATCTGTCTGCAAAATTGACCCTTATCTAGGCATATAGAAGTTAAAAAACATACCAAAGTTAAGCTTTGGGACCGCAGCAATTTGTTCTCCAGTGGTTACCAGTCTTCCTACTCCACTTCAGTTGGTAATAATTACTGGCCCTGAAGTCATATGTGGTGAATATCCTGTACTTGGCTATTCTTCATAAAGGGCCAAGTTCAAAGGCTCAGAGGGCCAATTCCAAAGGAAACTCTAATCTTGTTCAGGCAGAGCAGTGTGTAAAAAAGGCCACGTTATTGGTGCATTCAAGTTTTAGGGCATGGGGTAAGGATTCTTTATAGGAGAAGGGCAACTAATGGGGCACTTTTCAGATCTGGCCAGACCATTGCACTGCCTAAATATAGTTGATTGAGATGTCCAAGCATATACTATTAGGAAGGTAAGGTTCTGTTTTATTTTCTGTCTTGAAACACATCTGAAACTTTGTGATGTTTTCAGATAAAACCATGTACACACACCTCATTGCATAGCAAGATGCTGCACAAGGATACTTACCCACAGGACATGGGGTTTATTTGATTTTGTTTTATTTTTCTTCAACTGCAAAAATGAAGCTAAGGAAGTGGTGCTCAGTCTCTGCCCTAGGTATGCACGTTTTCAGGCAGAAGGAGCCTTTTAATTGTGTTTCCTTTAAAACTGCTAGGGAAAAAAATAAGGGCTATGGACCCTGCACTTCATCCTCTCTTACTTTAATTTCAGGTTCTCTCTCAGAACACGAATAGGCTGGATGAGTTGCATGGCTAGTTAGGTTATGTCTAGGCTACTAGACAAATGGGGCCAGACAGCAAGCTCAAGGCACCCCTGATTAGCTACACTGCTTGGCTTTCTGCTCATCCCCTGAATCTCTTTCTGAGCTGCCCACAGCCAGCTGCTTCCAGGGCAAGACAGAAAGGCTGTGAGCAAGCAGCAGGGTAAATCACAAGTATACCAATGCTGCCTGGCATCCAAGCTGAGGATCAGTCCAGGTCTTCTTTTATATATAAATGTTTCTCCACAGTCATCTGTATGGTATCGGTGTGTTGCCTTTATTCAGAACCAATTATTTAATTAAGAGATACCAATAGATTTGGCTCTTGCCATGGAATATTTTTCTGCTGCTGCCTAAACTGCAAAGGGGATTTCTGAAAAACAAATGTCAAAGCAGAGCTAAAAGGCCTTTCATATCCAAGGAGTAGATGCTATTGTTTTGATCATATTCTAATATAAGTGTAATGTTTTTATCACGTCCAGTGTCATGTTCACACTTAAATTTTTTATGCAGTTGAAGCCAAGGCCCTTGGGTCACTCATTAAGGATCTTGTTGTGTTCTGGCTGTTTTAGAAAGCATGCAGTTTATATTTAGAACATGTACATTAAATTCACTATAAGTATATACATTTATAACCTACAAATCTATTTTACACAGTTACTAGAAAAATGAATTCATAAATCAGAAATAAGCAGTTTTATTAGAGAGATTCAATACTTTATTTTTTTCCTCTGTAGATTTCCATAGAATCTTAAAATAGTTTGGGTTGGAAGGGACCTTAAAGATCATCTAGTTCCAACCCCCCTGCCACAGGAAGGGACACCTTCCACTAGACAAGATTTCTCAGATCTCAGGTCAATCTGGCCTCGAGAACATCCAGGCATGGGTCCTCCACAACTTCTCTGGGCAAGCTGTTCCAGTGTCTCACCACTCTCACAGAAAAGAATTTCTTTCTAATATCTGATCTAAACCTACTCTCTTTCAGTTTAAAGACAATATCTCTTGTCCTGTCACTACATGTCCTTGTAAAATGCCCCTCTCCATCTTTCTTGTAGGCTCACTTTAAGTAGGCTGGAAGGCTGCTGTGAGGTCTCCCCAGAGCCTTCTCTTCTCCAGAATGAACAAACCCAACTCTCTCAGTCTGTTCTCATAGAAGAGGTGTCCCAGACCTCTGTTCATGTTTGTGACCCTTCTTTGGATCTGTTCCAACTAATCCATGTCTTTCCTGTGCTGAGGGTGACAGAGCTGTATTTCAGGTGGGGTCTCATGAGAGCAGAGCAAAGGAGGACAGTCCTCTCCCTCTCCCTCTCCCTCTCCCTCTCCCTCTCCCTCTCCCTCTCCCTCTCCCTCTCCCTCTCCCTCTCCCTCTCCCTCTCCCTCTCCCTGCTGCCCACGCTGCTTTTCATGCAGCTCAGGACAGGGTTGACTCTCTGGGCTGTGAGCACACCTTGGTCATGTTCAACTCTTTCTCCTTTCTCCTTTCTCCTTCCTCCTTTCTCCTTTCTCCTCAGGGCTGTTTCCCATCCCTCTCTGCCCAGCCTGTGCTGGTGTTTGGCATTGCCCCACATACAGGACCTTGCACTTGGCCTCACTGAACTTCATGAGGTTCACGCAGGCCCACCTCTCAAGCTTCCCAAGGACCCTCAGGATGGCATCCCTTCCCCCCAGTGTGCTGAAACCACACCACCCAGCTGGGTATGTGTCCCTCTGTCCATGCTGCTGACAAAGACATTAAGCAGCACCAGTCCCAGTACTGACACAAGCTGTTGGACTTGGACATTGAGCTGTTGACTGCAATTTCTAGCAGGATTGATGAAAGAGGTTCCTGCTCCCCAGAGTCCCTTATCACCATGCTTGGGGCTCTCTAATCTTTCCTGGTACTCCTCAGGCAGCTCCTGGCTGTGTCACTGGCACCCAGATGAAGCAGCAGCAGTGGGCTGTACGAGGGTAAGCAGCTCACCTCTCCTGAGAGCACATGAGTCCTCCCTCCACACCTCTTTTGTTAGCTGGATAGGTTGTTACACTGGGAGCAGATGGAGCTGCCTTACTCGGTTCCAGCAGCAATCCTGATCTGACAGGTCTTTCCTCTTCACTCTCCAAAGCAGTGAAGTGGTCCTGTGATGGCACCTCAGCCTTCAGGTGAAGTCTCATCCTCCTGCAGGTCCTTGCCTGTCCAAACTTCCATTCTTCATTACTGCTACCCCTCTCTCTGTGTTGGGGGGGTTCTTGACTGTGGGTACGTGCAAATCTCTGATTAAGTCGTCCAAAAATGTATGTATGAAAATTCAGCTTCAAAATAAGCATTTTACAGTCTTTCACAGAAATGTGTGATTTTAAGTCTGCAGAGAGGAACCCCCCAGATGATGCAGGCAGGGAAGTACAGGATCTGGCAGAATTCTAAGATGAAGGGTACACCATGTATGGCATAAATAGGGATCTGTCAATGTCATAAACACCAAGTCCATGGTTAAAATTCTAAATTTATAGATATATAAATGCTCTGAAACTAGAAACTGTGCAAGATCTAAGCCATACAGTATATGAGAGAGAAGCATAACTCACCAAGCATTCAGTTACTTAGGAGAGTTAAATAAGAGCAGCCTAGAGGCTTATTTGAACTGTGCCAGCTACCAGCAATCCTCAAGTATTGCCAGGGAATGAAGACGTTATGATTACCCCTGATGCATCAACTCCATGTTAGCATTTCATGAGTCAATAAAAGAAGAAAGCATTTAAAATAGGACTTAGGTGGAATATGAGCCCACAAACAAACCCCATGCCCTTCTCCAGAAATCTCTGATCCACCTGCTTTGTAGCTCTTGGCAGTGCATTACTGTTTCACTTAAAGTTTCTCAAATTCTCTCAGTTTTGCTCTCAAGTGTGCACAGAATTGCCCCAGTCTGCTTCACAGAGCACCCACCTTTCTCCTAATCCAATTTTAGACTCTCTGATGAGGCACTGCTCCATCATCCTATATGGACCAGGCATCTCAGAACCTGCCTTATATTCCACAGGAAAAAGATTCCTCTCAGTGTGGATCTGTAATCACTTAACATGCCATGCTGCCACCCCCAAACAAGCGGTGTCTTCTGGGTGGCCTGCCATCCTCTAC
Source organism: Setophaga petechia (assembly GCA_024362935.1). Lineage (NCBI taxonomy): Eukaryota > Metazoa > Chordata > Aves > Passeriformes > Parulidae > Setophaga > Setophaga petechia. Next base: position 13,929,815 of record JANCRA010000020.1, on the reverse strand, counting down.
AATACATAGAAGATTTTCTATCCCAGTTTTCCCTCACCTTAAAGAGTTCTCCATCTGACCCAAAGGAGTATAAATGATTCTAAGAGGTCTATTTTGAAGTAAAGAATTCAAACTTGAGTAAGCCAGGAAAAAAATTGCAAAGGGAATGTGACTTTTCAACCTTTCAATGTAGCTGCTTGTCTGAGAAAGGAGAGCCTTTACTCTTGACCACTTTGATGAGATGCACAGAAGTGCCTGTTGTAGCCAGTACACCTTAGGGACAACTGATGTGACTGTCACAGAAAATGTTGTAAGGACAGGGTTTGAGAAACAGCACTTCTCTCACATTTCCTGATGATTGCCCCAGCCATTAAGATAGAAGTATTTTTAGCAGTAACCACAGCTGCACTTTAGGATGAATCCCACCTCCTCTGAATAAAACACAGTGAGAGATATCTCACCTCATTTTCCTAAAAATCCACGGCCTCGTAATCTGAGATGCAAGTCAACGTCATTTCAATCTGAGACAGGTACAGACGCTCTTAGAAGGGACCCTTTCTGCATGAAATCTCTCAATGGTTTGTTATTGACCACAAAACTGATTGTATTTTAGAAGGAAAGACTGAAATTCTTCACTGATTTTTCAGTGTAAGGTTGTTTAGGCTGATCTGGTGCAGTGGTCTGAGCAGCGGATCCTGAAAAGAGGTACCTCAAGCCCCCTGAGAATCACAGTTTCAGGAGGGCACACAAAGAGTCTGTTGCAGATTACTCCCAAGTAGAGCCCTGCTGTGCTGAAGCATCACGTTCTGCCCCATGGACCACATGGTTCCTCCTCAAGGGCCTGGGTGTTCTGCACCAAAGCAGCAATCACTGCAATTCCGTCTGCCTGCCATGGGGCTGAGATTTTTTTGGCTGTAATAAACAGTGGGCTGTCCAGGGAAGCACAGCAGCAGAATGATGCTCTTCTCACAAAGCTAATAACCTCTACCTGCGTATTTCTGTGTCTCCAAAGCCCAGGGCTGCAGAGAAGCAACTGGGCACAGCTGTGACTGGCTGAATGGTGGGCACTCTCCACTAAGGAATGGTAACCAACACTCAATTGATTCATGCTGCATGAACAAACTCGTTGCTCCTCCACCCCAGAAACACAACTATGGGCTATCTCCCTTGCTTTTGTCCTTGGGGAAATATATCTGAGAAAAGGCTAAATGCTTTCCTTAAACTGACATAATTAGTCAGGGAAAACCTAGGATTAAAATTTACCAGATCAATACTCATTGTGTTGGGCTGCCTCTAATGCCTACACTACCAATGTGTGCTGGTTTATGTCTGTGTCTCAGGCTATGAAACCATGCTATCAGAATTGCTATTTCTTCTTGCACTGTTTACTATGATAAAGTATTATTCCTAAATAATAAATAAAACAACAGAATAGCTTTCTCAGAAGGCTGCTCTAAACTCTCATATAGCAATTTAAATCAGCTGTTGAAGAGATGCAAATTACATGCATGGTGCCAAAGCAGGAGCATATGTAAAAATTCCTTTTTTTTCCAGTTGTGAATTTGCCTGTTGCCTGTGCATAAACACATGTGCATGTGTTTATGCACAGGCAACAGGGAAATTGCCCCTCATGTTAAACTAAAATGGAGGATGTATTTACTCCATATAAGTTTCAGACTGCAGCAATTTTCCTTTCCAGTGATATCCCATCAGTTGGAGCAGTCTGAGATGTTAAAGCCTTTCATCAGTCTGGTTATAGGAAACATCCAAAAAAAAAGCATTTGGGAGAATTTTTCAGCTCTTTGGCTCCGTACCTCTGCAAACAATTTTGCAGTCTTTGGCTTTATACCCCTGAGAGTTTTGGTTTTTGTCACACTTCAGAGGTGTGTTTTGTGTGAGGCAAAGCATACACACAGTCTGTTAAAACCAGACTTTAACTCCTTGGTTTTTTAATAAAATATAAATTTGAATAATCAAAGTTAAATATAATTAGGGATAGATTCAATTTAGATGAATATGTTCCTCACTGTGGACGCAGTCTCATTTGGATGACTTTGTAGAAGACCTCTGCTCAGCATGGCTGTTGGTGGTAGAAGCCAGAGAAAGATCGCATACCCTGACCCTGCAACGTGGTTTATGTCAGCAGAGCTCTGAGCCTATGTGAAAGCCACGTGGTGCTCCTCACAGCAATGCAGTGAACATCCTGCATCACAGAGCAAATTTGGTATTGATAAAAAAGTAAGGCAGTCAGTTGAGGAGATGCTTATTTTTTAGGCTGGCAAAGAGTTCTCATTCTCCTCCCATTCTTCCAGTCATTTCATATATACAAAGAACAGATGACAGAAAAAAATGCTTGTGAAAGACATCCAAGAAGTACTTTAGGGATGTTTTGCAGTAAAAACACAAATTCTTTTTTGTATTTAGGATGTAGGATTCAAGAAAGGATATTCCCCAAAGGAAAGGAGATGTGTGAAGGAGAGGGATAGGAGGCTGAGTTAAACAAACAACAGATGAGCTTATGGGAGCATTGAAGATGAGAGTCAGTATGGAGGAATTAATTTCAAAATAATCTTTTGCACACATTGTGTGAAAATGAGTTGAATTGTAAGGAGGTAAAAAATACAAAATACTTAAAAATAAAAGGAAAATTTTATTTTTTTAGTGCAAGATCTGGTGGGTGTTTGCATCCGTGTCTCTGACCTGTTGCTGATTGACATCTACAGCAGCTCCTGGCCATTTCTTTTGTCATTTGTCCCTATCACTGAGCCATCCTATTTGTCTAAATCCCATTGTGATTCAGCTGTGTCCCATGTATCATTTGGTGTATAATTCCATATCAGCCATAAATCAATGTCTGCTCTCTAATATTAGTCACCCAACTGCTTTTATAATTCAAGTCCTGCATATGCCTTCAGACAGTAAAACAAGGAAGATTATGGAGAAAAGCTGATAGAATTGTTAAATAAAATGAATATCTGAGGCTCAGAGAAACAAGAAAGGAGTTAAAATGGGTTCTGAGTCCTTTCTGTAGCCACAGGGATAGGAATTGTCTAAACCTGTATTTGTGACTATAGCTGTTGACACTTATAGCTGAGCTTCCATTAATTTCTGCAACACAAGATCAGAATCACAGAGAAGGAACAAAGTAAGACACATTTATAGAGAAATGAACAAAGTAACATTTTTTAAAAAATAAATATTTTGAAATGTGTGCCAAAAAGGAGTAATCAGTTCATTCTGACTTAAAATAGAAACCTAGGTTAGCAGCAACATTTTAATATTATTAATAATATGTTTCTTTTTTTTCTTTCTTTCATTAAGTAGATCTTCCCTCCTACCTTCTCTTTTCAGTGAACATATCTATATCTTGTGAACATATCTATATCTATATCTATCTATCTATCTATCTATCTATCTATCTATCTAGCTATCTCTTTTCAGTGAACATATCTATCTCATGGTCTTGAGAGCATGCAATCTCAGATGAGCTGGCTACCCTGGCTTCATAAAACATTATTAATAAGATTACCCAGAAGGAGTTTGTCTGACCCTATGCTGGAGTGCAGATTTCATGATTTCATGACTGTAGATGTAATACCATCCTTTATTTAACTGCATACAGGAGTGTCCCAGGCCTCTGCACACATTATGCTGTTCACATGTCAATCAGCAGGGAAGAGCTCTGTTTTTATTAATGCAGAGCAACTGAACAGTTTCTCAGGATCAGGCGTGAGGCGCATCTCTGCTGAGAGCCACTTCAGTGAGCACTGTTTTGTGATAGGAAGAGAAATAGAGGTCCAGATCTTTTCATGTCAGAAGAAAAGCAAACAATTCCTTTTGCCCAAATAGTGTCCGTTGCTCTATTGCATTGGAAGAAGGAAAACTTTAGAAAGAGATGCCTTGCAAAGAGGTGTTTGTCATGACTTGGAAATCTGAAAGACTGATGAAAAGCTCAGACAAAGAAAAACAATTTGATGGATATATGAAAGATTATAGGATTGATTTGAATATTCTCAATGTTGATGTAAATTCTAAATAACTTTGCACTCTAATCTTATACTTCCATTGGGAAGTTTCTAGATGTAAGATTTCTTATTCACAGTTTTTTAGACTTACTTCCACAGTTTCATTTGCACATGGAACATTTTAGCTCTGGGAGTGGCTGCACTCAGTCACAAGTGTTGCTGAGGGTTGTGTAGAAGTATCTGAGTGAGCTTTCAAGTGATTTGCTCAGAGATGTGGTGCACCACACTGGGGTGATACAGAGCTCAGCAGGAGCTATAATGTCTGGGGTTAATGGCCTCCAGTGAATTCCAGCCTGCCATGACCACAGTGGTACCATCCCTCAAACTCCCTACGTGAAAGACAGCTCCAGCACATTTATACAATCCATTGTGACTGCTGGGGCTGTATATTCTCTGTAGACCAGCTCAGGTTAGCTGGGTAAATCAGGAGCATGTCAACTGTTTAACAGGTTTTTCTTTTCTGAACTCCTGGTTTGTGAAGCGAAATGAAACAGCGCCTGAAAATTGTTCTTGTTCAGTGTCTATTAGATAACCTGTGTGGATATATCCCACTGTAACCCAGAGCTGACAGTAATGTATGTTTCTGTTATCAGCCTCAGCAGAAAGAGTCAGGGAAGAATGAACACATCATATGGACTATCCTGTAATGCCAAATGCAGAAGCGAAGAGGCTTTGTAGAGTGAGACTTGCCTTCCTCTGCCAGAGCTGGGTCTGTGGACAAAAGCATTCACTGAATGTGAAGCATGCCAATCCAACAATTTTCACAAGAGCTTTAATGCACAAAAAGTGCATCTTAGCAGGGATTCTCCTTCCTTGAAATATTGATAGGATTTTACCAGCATGACTCCAGTTACATTCAGCAATAGTCCCACAGCTGAAAACTCACATACTACTTCAGGAATTGACTATTCACTGTTTGAGCTCAAGCTGTGTCAATGTATATATAGAGAGAGATGGCTTTAGCAGTACTTACTCCAGAGAATTTTCTTTCGGTGACTCTTCCTGTGATCACCTGCGCCTGACAATCACTGGAGTATTTGTCTTGGGAGGCCTCAGCGGTATTTTGCTGAAGAAGAGCTTTAAATTCTGCAATATCACATGCCCTTTTTACATCCAGGTCATCTCATAGGGCCACATTCTTGCTTAGATGCTTTCTCAAGCAAGTGAAGGGAAGCAGCTTAAATCTTGATGTAAGAGTAGAGTTCTCCTTTTTGTTTGTTTGTTCATATATATTTGCATGTGCACTTCTGGAAATAGGCAGCTGGAACTAGGGAAAAATTGTACTTTCTGCTGTCATGCTTTCCTGCTGATTCCATCCAGCATTGCCTCTATAGCTCACCTGCTATGGATAGGGCGTGTGGTGTCTCCCCCAGTCTGAAAGATACCATTTTTATAAATGGTATTGCTCACATGTATTTCTCAGACACTTGGTAATTCTTGGACTGAGTGATATCGATGGGAATGAGAGTCCTAAAAGATTTTAAACACCTAAAGATCTCTCCAGGTTTTTCTCTGATTCTGTAAGTGCTTTTGTGACTCAGTCTCAGTCTGTTGGTCATAAATATATATTGATTACACAAAATACGATTCTGATTCTTGAATGCAACAGTAAGCACCCAAAATCATTGCTATATTCCTACCAGGGCAAATGGCATTCTCAGCAAGCTAAGTTATTATATATGACAGATGAACTTTCAGAGGATGTTGGTTTTAGCTTGATGAAGCAGAACAATAATTTTGTCTTTATTTGAATTTACCAGCAAATTGAATCAGTGCAAAATATCATACAATTACTGCATTTCTTGAGACCCCTGACCTTATGGATTTTTGTGTTTGGTTTGACTGGTTACTTTTTTTGTTTGTTGTTGTTGTTTTTGTTTGGGTTTTCTGTTTGTTTTTTCTTTGTTTTGGTTTTGTTTTTTGGTCTGTTTTTTTTGTTTTTCTGGTTTTTTTATTTAATTTGGAGGGGTTTTTTGTTAGTTTGTTTATTTAGTAGGTATTATAATCATGAATTAATAATAAGTGACATAAACTGAACAATCCACATTGGATTGTGTTGAACACTTCTAAGGAAGAAGGAATTCTGTGTTTACTGGGCATTATTATACTTAGGCAGTCAGGGTGAAGAACTTGACAGAAAACCCATAGAAAGACAACCTCATAGAAGAAAGACATCACTACTCAGCACAAAATGTCACCTTGATTTTTCAGCCTTAGGGTAACCATGTTGTCCTGGTGCTGTTAATTTTGCCTCCTATGACTGAGCTGTTAAGACTTTAATGAGAGGTTGGTGTTTAAATAGAGGAAAAGATTGGTTTTGCCCAAAGGCAAAATGATAGGGAAAGAGAAAATCTTACCTAGGTGCTTGCAAAAAAAGCTACCTGTGGTCTGCCTCCTGATTTCTTACCATAACCTTCAGCAAACTCATTAAATTGTGGGGATTTTCTCATCATGGTTGAGACTACACATGATATGGGCCCTTGGAAACAGGTGTGCAGTTGCATTTTTCCTGGGGTGGCTGCAATATCCCTATGTCTCAGAGGAACTTTTTCAGTGCATCAAAGCCACCTTTGTCTCCCTGGGCCAACCCATGGTCACTGGCCACAGCACGGGCTGAGCTGCCTTTGATGGCTCTTCTCTTCTGAGAGTTGCTCTCCTGAGTGCTACCCTCTGAGAAGGGAAGGAGCTTGGATGATGAATAGCTTGTCCCTGTCTAACGACCAAGGCCAGCTGAGGTGTCCCAGCAGCATTTTATCCTTGTCTGACTTGCAGGGATGTGCCTGCAGGGCCATGGAGAGGTGTCTTGGCAACTCTTGAAGTGGTAACTCAGGCACCCATAGTACTGCAGCTGCAGAAGCAGAGGCCTCCAGAGGAGTTAGCTCAGTTTCAGGTCTCATGAGGACTCTGATGGATGTTGGAGGCTGTTCAGTTTGGTTGAGGATAAATGGTTTCTAAAATTCCAGCTGTCTCCAGGACTTGCATTTAAAAACCATCCTCTAAACAAGTTCCTCTATCCTCCCCTGCTGTTCCAGGATGTGTATTACTGGTGCTCAGGTCAGCACGTGGGTCTTTGTCCTGCCACCATCCACATTTTGACCACCTCTCTTGTTTGACCTCTGATCTGAAATCCCTGAAATTCTACAGACAATGTAATTCTCCATTCCTGGTGGGGTCACTGCCTCCCCACTTAGCCCCTTGGTTCTGTTCCTGGATTCCTGCTCTATTTCCACACTCAGGTGGAATTGATTTGGATTAATTTTAGTCTTTTCAAATAGTCTTGAGTCTGCTCTCCATGGTAAGGGGAGAAAGGAGGTTTGGCTCAGCTTTCTCCTCTGTATATACAAAATAAATAATTTGAAATAGTGAGAAAAAACCTCTGCGTTGTCACAGAGTTGAATTGAGAAGGTAGGCCAGAAAATATTACATTATAGAAAAAGCGACAAGATTCTTCACAGATCTGTAAATATCTTGCCAATATTTCCACTGTCATTCCATAAGGTGGTTCTGCCTCATTGTCTTTTATTTTTGCTTCCACATGTCTCTGCTTTGCTCACAGTTCTCTATGTGTACTGTATTTTAGTTTGCCTTACAAAATCCCTTAATAAATACACTTATCAAAGAAAATTGGCAAATGCACAGGTATCATTTTAAATCTCTTGTGTGGTTATAATATTCCCTTCCCACTAAGGACAATTTGGTTATATGGTTGGAATTACTGTGAAGAGAAAATTCTGCCAGGTGTGACCTGTAAACTCTAAACCAAAAAAAGACAAGAGTTGAGATGAACTTAAGGATGTAGATATGATTAGCTGCAGTTAGGATCATGTCCAGTGAAAGAGTATGAGTAAATCTTCTCAAGAATGTACCAAATGGAGCAGGATTTGTGACTGTGGGCTATCAATACTGAAGAATATTTAGCAGAGGCTGGAGTTAGGAGCTGGATAGGGCTCGAATGTATTCCCCTCAGCACTCATCACTCCATATGGGGATTGTTCCACACATTGGGATGGATTCACATCCTCTGGCAGCTGATAAGGAAAGGATTCATTCTCTAGCCAGATGGCAATAAGATCACAGACACCTTAGGTACAGGAGTTTTGAGGCAACATGCCACAGCACATTCAGGGAAATGTTCCATGTTTTCTGGTTTCTTGTGGGTGAGGTGAGAAGATGAGTGCCAGGGACTTTCTGTAAGTGTTAAGTGCCCCAAAGTCACAGGAGGTGTGTGACACTTTCTCATGTCAGGGTTTTTCAAGAAGGCAGTGTATCAGAGAGCCCTGCTGACTGGCAGCAGCACCGCAGCCCCAGCCCCTCTGGGGAAGCAGAGGAGAGGGAGCTGCAGGGAACAGAAGCATTATCTGAGCTGTTTATCAGAGTACCAGACATGCACTTTCTGGTTTATTTGAGCATTAGCTGCCTGGTTTGGGCTTGGTTTGGTGTTTTTTTGCCTGAGTCCTTTTGAGAAACATTTTCCTTATGACTCAAAGAACACTAGGATTATCTTGAATGTGCCTGAAAGGCACCTGGACTGTTACCTTGTTGCATTGGAAGTGACAAAAGGAAAACTAGGGGGAGAAAAGGATTTAGTTATAAAGTATACTTTGATTATTTTTTTGTTGGTAATGTCAACTCTTTTTAGATTTTAGGCAGTAAAGTCAAATTAATTATTTCCTTTGCCTTTGAAGATTTTCAGATTGTGTCCTGAAACCTTGGCTATGCATCATGGAAGTTTGCTGTTTTCATTTTAATTGAACTATTATATTAGAAAAATATTATAGGACAAAATGTGTTTTAGTTTTAGCACTAAAAATTTGTTCCCATCTTTCTTACAGGCCTGTTTTAAGTATTGAAAAGTCACTATAGGGTGACCCTGGGACTTTATCTTCTCCAGGCTGAACAAATTTTACACACCTTTCCAATTCCCAGAGCAGGGTGTTGTGGGTGACTGTGTCAAAGGCCTTGCAGAAGTCCAGATAAATGACATCTGCAGCCCCTCCCTTGACCACTGATGTAGTCACTCTACCACAGAGGGTCACTGGGTTGTTCAGGCAAGATGTGCTCTAGTTGAAGCCATGCTGGCTGTCCCAAATCACCTCCCTGTCCTCCACGTGCCCTAGCACAGCTCTTAGGAGGATCTGTTCTGTGATCTTCACAAGCACAGAGGTCAGGTTAACAGGTCAGTAGTTCCCAGGGTTTCCTATTCCCCCATTTTAAAAATGGGTGCAATGCTTGCTTTTTGCCAGTCACCAAGAGCTTCACCTGATTGCCATAGCTTTTCAAATATCATGGAGAGTACTTTGGCAACTGCATCAGTCATTTCCCTCAAGACTGGGATGCACCTAATCAGTTCCATAGATTTATTTATATTCAGGTTCCTCAGGTAAGGAAAAAAACCTGATCTCTGTTTATCTGCTGAGTTTACTGAGTTCTTATAGTTCTTAGAGTGTTCCACTTCTACCATCAGAAGGCAAGTGAAAGACAAAATTATAATTAAGTATGGAAATGGAGGGAGGTATTTGCTTTACTGTAAAATACAGTGCTCTGGTATGTACCTACTGCTGCACATCTGCACTGCAGTCTGTGATGTGGCAGCATATTTCCTAACATGCATAAGCCATGTTTTCCTGACACAGTGAAGCATGTGTACTATGCTCTGCTGGTACTCAGGAGCTGGAGTTGTGATGCTCACATATGATGGTCTTTGCAAGACAACAGCTGTGAACCTCCTTCTCCACAGTTTTACCATCAAAAATGGTCTTTAGGGATCCCGTGCCACTGAGACCTGTAAAAAAGTCCAAATCAATAAAAACTTAGCAATGAAGAACTAGGCTACAGAGCACTTAGGCAAACTGGACACAGCCAAGTCTGTAAGACCACATAGGAAACACCCACAAGTGCTTAGCATGGCTGTGGAAGCTGGGTTGTTGCATTCTTAATTATCTTTAAAAGGGCATGGCAACTGGTGAAGGTTCCTAATCATATGGGGAAAAAATGTCACTCCTATCTCTAAGAGAGACAAACAGGAGAATACAGGAGTTACAGGCTGGCCAGCCTTACCTCAAAGCCTGGAGCAAATCCTCTTGAAGCCATTTCCAGTCGTGAAGGACAGGAAGATGACTGGTTGTAGCCAACATGGATTTCTGAATGGGAAATCATTCCTTGGAATACTAATAGCCTTCTATTATGACTTGAAAGGCTTAATGAATCAGGGCAGAGCAGTGTATATCTCAACTTTAACAAGGCTTTTGTTAGTGTCTCTCACAACATAGAATAGATTATTGAGGCATGAAAAACTGACTGAATTGCAGTGCTCAAAGCATTGTGATCAGCAGCACAAAGTCCAGCTGATGGCCAGTCACTACTGTTGTACTACTGGCACAGATACTGGGTCAGTACTCATTAACATCTTCACTAAATACCTGGATGATGGGACATAGTGCACCCTCAACTGATTTGCAGGAGAAAGAAGACTGGGAGGAATGGTTGATACCCTAGAGAGTTTCCTGATATTCAGAGAGACAAGAAAAAGCTGCAGAAATGGGCCAACAGTATCTCACTGTGTTCAGGAAAGGGAATGCAGTCCTGCAACTTGGAAGGAATGATCCGGGAGAAGCCCAGCTGGAATGCAGATTTGCAGAAAAGGCCATGGGGCTCCTGGTAGACACCAAGCTGAACATGAGGCAGCAACGTGCCCCTGCAGCAAAGGCAGCCAATGGATTCTTAGACTGCATTAAGCACAGCATGGCCAGCAGGTTGAGGGAAGGGATCCTTTACTCTGCTCAGAACTGGAGAGACACATCTGGAGTGCTGAGCCCAGCTCTGGGCTCCCCACTATGAGAGAGACATGGAATTATTGCTATGTGTCCAGCAAAATGTTATGAAGATGGTTAAGAGACTGGAGGATCTGTCATACAAGGAGAGGCTGAGATTGCTGAGGCCACTCAGCCTGAGGAAAAATGGTTCTGGGGAATCTCAACCATGTGCTTGAATAACTGTTGAGGTGTAAGTAAAGAGAAGGTGGCCAGATTCTTCTCAGTGGTCCCTAGTTACAGGAAGAGAGGCAGTGGACACAAGCTGAAACCCATGAAATTGCACTTAAGCATAAGAGAAGCATTTTGCTGTGAGGGTGACTGCACACTGGCACAGGTTGCCTAGAGAATCTGTGAAGTGTCCATCTCTGGATATATTCAGAGTGTGATGTGGCACAGTCGTCTAGCTGATCCTGCTCTGGGGCAAGATGGACTATGGGGACTGGGTGATCTCCAGAGGCTCCTTCCAGGTTCAGTGATACAGTGACTCAGTATGTCTTGATGTAGAGAAACACACTCTTCAAGGTGCCTAGTTAGTAGAAATACCACCAACTCAAAAGAACAAAAATTATAATATGGAGGGAAAATAGCAGACTATTTGGCTTGGTTTTGGCTTGGTATTGGAAATGAAAACACATTTGGAAAATAAAAAGGAAGTGTTTAAAAAAAAATTCTTGTAAAAAACCTGAGTTGAACAACACACCTCATCGGAATTTAACAGCCTCAAAGCATGTTACTAATGTTGTGGTTTTTATTCCCAAAACCAATATGATTGTTTCCTTTAAGGTGGGTAGTCTAGCACTCAGGAAATTGACAGTGGACTCATTAGTTTATTCCATTTTACAAAAAAGGAAGTAATAATGTTTCCATCTTTTGTAAATAAATTTCATTATAAATTGAATTATAAAGCAAACGGGGTTATTTATATTCCCTGCACTGACATTTTTTCATTTATAAGGAACATGATGTGATTAAAAATAGTAATGGCAAAAGAAAGAAAAAAGTACTTGATACTCAGTGCTTGTACCAACATCTGTGTCACTGAAATTCAGGCCTGTAGCATGAATCCTTTTTGATTCTGTTGAGAACCCCTGTTTATTTTGTCACACCTAAAAAATCAAGAAGGCTAATAGGCAACTAATTAAATATTAAATCTCCATTCATTTTGCTACACGTCAGTGACTGCTGAATAACACCAAAGGTGATGGGAGGGAAGAGAATGCAAATAGCTGTTTAATGAAAGCTATCTGTTCAAGCCAGAACAGATATTGCTAAAATACTTGGTTATGGCAAGCCAGACACTTCCAGATCAGATGCAGGAAGAGCTGTTTGTGGACTGGAGTCAATGTGAAAATTTTCCTTGCTGGGAATTTCAGTGGCAAGCATTTGCCTATGGAGTGGAGTAAATGTGCAGAGATAAGATTTTAAATTCTGGATGAAGGGAGAAGGAAGAGAGGAGTGGTTGCAGTGCTAAAGTATATTCTGCACTGGCACTGTGGGTAAGAAAAAAGCCCTCACTCAACTCTCCTGTCAATCTCTAAATGCAAGGATGTAGTTCTATGTGTTTATATAACAACTTCCAGTGAAACTAGGTTAAATAAATTAGTGTTGATAATGCTTCTCTTTTGATCAAAATTTACATGAGCAGTTTGGGAAAACTCACTTTCTGCTTGTTTTCAGCCACATCTGTACCAGATTGTACGGAGGCTGAGGGATCTGTACTTTTGTTTCAATGTGTATTGCAACATTTTTATTGCATTCCACAGGTCCTCCAGTAAACGTTACTTGCAATATTTTTATCAACAGTTTTGGATCAGTCACAGAAACCACAATGGTAAGTGCTATGATGCCATTGGCAAGAGAACAACAATACTTAATATATGTCATGAACAAAACCTGTCAATTTTTCTATTTATTGTTCAACTTGCAGGTCCTCCTGTAAATGTTACCTGCAACATATTTATCAACAGCTTTGGTTCAATAGCAGAAACTACAATGGTGAGTGGGACTGATCATTGAAGCCATCTTGTGAAGGAGTGGGATGTGATGTAGAATAGAGATGCCCAGGATGTGGGGATATTTACTAAGTTATGAAGCTACTAAAGACCTACTAAAAAGCTGAGTAAAAATAACATAAAATAAAATAACATAAAATAAATATAAAATAGCTATATATATAAAAAATTAAACTCCCCTATCAAGTCTAAACACACGTACATAGGGACTACACCACAGTTTGTAGTGCCTGTGATGGCAGCAAACACAGGTGTGTGCAGACCAGCTTCCTCAGGTTCCATTAGCTCTGAAGAGGCAGGGGAAGGGCTGGAGCTCAGCTGTGGGTTTCCCTGCCAAGTGCACCATATTTGATTGTGCTTTACACCACATGCTGAATCACCTGCTGCTGCAGAAAATGGTCTCGTTTAACTGAGATAGAGCTCTGTGAATTGCAGCCACATCAGTCACAGAAGGAAGTGTAAAACTTGAGTCAAATGACTAAAACACGTACGTATAAGACTTAGGTATTTTGAGGTTAAACTAGTACTAGGAAATGATGGGATTCCACCTGTCTGAAATTTGTATTTTGACTAACAGAACAAAGTAAAAAAAGTCAGATTTTCATTTTAAAAATTGCAAAATATAGAATAAACAAAATCAAGCTAAGAAAAAATTAAAATTTTCATCTAACTTTTTTAAAAAAAATCTTTTAGTCTAGAAGTCTATCCGTCTATTATTTTTTTCAATGTTTGCTAAGAAAAAAAAGCCAAAACTTTTCTGATTCCATTTGAAAAGATGCTGAGTTTTTTAATCTTTTTCAAAAGTGAATATAAAGCTTTGCTTTTTATTCAAGCCTACGTACTCCTGACTATGTGGGTTAATCCACAGAGATATTTTTGACAAATTTATCATAATAATGTCATAAACCCCTAATAATTATTAGGTGCTCATATCTGTGGTACTTTTGAAGAAATTGCAGTGTAGTTTCACAGCTCTGTTTTCCAGAGATTCCTACACAGCATCCAGGTTTTTCTGGAATTGCTGAAGCCAGAGGCAATAAGGGTGGTTGGCTTCTTGCAGGACTGAGAACTTGGTAATTAATAATGGACTTGCTGCCCACTTGAAGTAAACCAAAAGAGCAGCTTTTTTGTAAGATGGAATAGATACTGCCTTGCAGGCCTTGTATTATGAAGGAAGTGTAGTTCTTTAGCCTGACTTATGTATTTTGTTGAATATTAATTTCGATTCAATTGTAACTCATGCCATCATTTTAGTCAGTGGTGATTAAAGAATGTGGGAACACAAATCTCCTGCTCCTAAACAATTTTATTTAAAAAACCCACCCTGTTATTTAATGTTTTCTAGAGATAAAAGGCAAGCTATTACTGGGCTGAGTTGCTTTCTTTAACAGTGTGGGAAAGACTTTGCTATAAATGACAAGCTGTATCATACAGAGCTATAAAACAGATAAGTTAATGCTTTAGACTATGTATCTGTAATATTTTAAAAAACATCTTAAAAGAAAACGAAAATAAATTTAAAATGATAGAGAAATAAACATATCAGGGTGTAACAATAATCAACAGACTTTATTTTTATTATTTTTGGAAAACAATAATTGTTTTCCTGTGTTTTGAGGATTCTGAGAAGATAGCTGTGAGTGTAGCATTTTTACCCAGTCATGTCTGTTGATCCTAGTATGTGGAGACATCAGCATAGCATTAAGCAGCAAAAACCCTGCCCGTCACTAGCTTTACAAGATGGCATTCAATGAAAATATTTGCACGACCCAATGCTGATTGCATTAATTAGACTCCTTCATTGCTTTAATTAAATCCCCTCATTGCATTTTACCTTCTATCAAATATGTTAATGCGTACCTTTCCAATGTTCATTAACACATTTTGCTGAAAACAGCCAAACATTCAAGCAGATGAAAACAAAGACTATTGGCTTTCTTATTTTGCTTTGTTCATTATATCTGCTGAAAGTATGGAAAGATTCTCTAAGATGCTGTTCACTTATTTGATATTGATTTTCTTAATGCTGTCACTTCTTTAATGACTACTGTGACTAGTTTTAGGAGTCTGCTCTGAGAGGCAGATATCAATTGTGTTTCCAACTACTTTGCCTTTCTGAAACAGATATAATTATGTGGTAAAATTGTTGGCATCCCTTGTGATAAATAACAAGTTTGTTTGACTCCTAGGAATCATTTTTCCCTATAAAATGCTCTTGATGGTTTTGACATAAATCGAAATGATTGATTTAAAAGCCTGGATTGCAAATTCAATAGAGACACTCCTGTCTCAGAGGAGGGGAATGCTTAGTGAAATCACGTGCATACACTGAAGGGACAATATCAGAATATAACTTGGACCATCTACAGCAGTTCTTTGGGAACTTGGAAGATGAAAACTTGCTCAGGGGAGCTTTCAGGAGGAGAAATTAACATGACAAATGGGATTACAGTTCCAGACCTACTAATTTCAGTAACATCAGGAGTAGTTTCTGTCCTCTGATTAAGACACACAGTACAGGATAAAATTCTTCCCTATATGAAAGGCAACTCCAGTGTGCAGCACACTCTTCTAAAAATGAAAACCTTACATTAAGAAATAAACCTGGGATTTTACGCTGATTCAGATGGATGAATTCCATGGACTCGTCACAAGTCTTATTCCCAAAGATCTAGAGAAACAAAATGCAGATGTAACTGTCTTTCTGCTCTATAATGCACATATGGGACAGTATCCCAATGGATTATTTTTCCTGCAAAAGAAATGTTTTTCTTCCTTATTGAATTATATATATTATACCAAAATCAAAAGGGTAAAAAAGGGCCAGAGTCAAGATTATATAGTTGAAAATTTTCTTTGATTTATCTTTAATTTGAGCCCTAACTTGCAAAGGAAGAGGAAAAGTTTTTTCTGAATAACTTCACTGAATAAAGCAGTTATGAGAGTAAACTCTGTATCTATTTTTGGAAGTATTTACACATGCAGTATTCAGCAGAAAACTCACTGTACAGCATGACTGCAGTTGAGTATCACAGATGAGTAATCTACATGAGCCTGGGCAGCGTCCCAAATAATTCAGATGTTCAGTGTTCCTACTGACCAGGATTTTTTAGCTATCAGCTGTAGGAGAAGGTAAGAGTGGTTTGTACATTGACAAGCTAATTGTTAATTACACAAATGAATAACTGTGAGGATATTCTTATTGTTGCTGTGCCCTATAATCAATGACACTGTGCAGCAGGTTCTCTGTTAGGGTAAATGATCCAAACTCCAGTTGTGTTTTGAGTACTTATGTGAGCAGAAAAAATTGCCATTTCTTAATTTCAAAGGCATTGCTGTGGCTGGCTGTATGATACTATTTCCCATTTAGGGGGAAAAAACTCTGTAATTACAAATAAGCTTATTAGATCCTGATAAATTCACATGTACACTTTTAACTAAATAAAAGGCTCCCAGTGAAGCCATTGGGCACACACTGATTGCTTATACCCATAGAGCTTTTTTCTGTTCCATGGCCTTGGAATACGTCATCAAGCCACTGCTTTTCAGTTAAATCTTTAGGATTTAGAGAAAGAGTAGTCTTTTTGGCAAACCCCTGCTATTCATGGAAGGCCAGCTAAGTCTGCTGTTTGTTTCAGACTCCCAACTCAACTCCTGTGCAATCACTGCTGTTGGAGGGGAAGCTGGGAGGAAAGCTCAGACCTCAGACAAGTGATGGTTCAGATACAGAAAGTAGCACTGGACAGGGCAGGGGCTCCCCTGCACTCCTCCTGCCACAGCAGTGCCTGAGGCCAAAGGGATCCAGAGCTTTGCTCCGTGAATCTGGATTTAGATTTGCTGAAAAATTACATCTATCAACGTTCCTATAAACAGACTAAGCATATCTGTGGATCAAGTCCCTAGATCTTCAGATAGAGCTACTAAATCTAATCAGATTAATATTCTTCCAGTATGTTTGTATTGCTGCGAGCTTATGGCTTGAGAACAGAGGAAAACTGTTTATCTGACTTGCCTTGAGCTATTGCTAACACTGGTAGTGCATCTGAGATTGAATCTTCAGGTCCACACTCCTTGTTCAGAGTGGTGGTGCTGTCAGAAGGAATTTGCAGGGTAGGAGTGCTTTACTACAGCACACCCACTTCTACCCTCAGGACCTCACCAAATACACACTTTAGGGTGCCTCAACTCCATGTTCTACTATTCTCAAGAGAATTCGCCTTCAAAACATAGTTACAGTGGTAGCTCCGGAAAAGTAAATTCAAAATTCTGCACATGATTAGGTCTGACTGCAAACACACATCCCTCTCTACTGCTCATACCGCTAACATAGGAGGAAAAAATAATGCTTTTCTTGTGATGTGCATGTTATGCTTACATTTTTATTTCTCATTAAAATATGCAAAGGCTATCAGATGTAAACAAAGGTTTCAGTTCTGTTTTGCTTCTAACAACAAAGCTTGCAGAGGAAAAGCATTTCTAACTGTATTGGTGGGATGACTGATAAATTTATGAAGGGACATATTGAAAAATATAGGGTAATCTCATTGTCACTATTTATGATTTTGGTATAATATATATTATCCTATGCAATTCTCCTATGAATAAAGATTTTCCAGACTGTTTTTTATTATCTAAGTCACCAAGCATTGAAGTTCATCAAAGCAATGTTTTAGATATTTCTATATAATTTACTGATCTAACTTATTTATAATTTCTATGTCATGGGGAAAAAATCCCTCTGTATTCCAAAGACTTCGTTATATATCATATCACAGTGAAGAATTAAAGGCAGTCTCAAAACTGCCTTTTAGTTGTAGCAATTTTATTCTATCAGCAGTTTCTCCTGCCTTCTTTTGTGCAGAATTCAAATCAGTGCATTCCTGGATTTATAGCTAAAGCTGTCCCATATAAACTCTGAAGCGTTATATATACTTAGAGATAAATATAAGCTTAAAGACACATTAAAAATGTAAGAAACTCTCAGTTTCTAAGACAAAGAAATAAGGGATAGTATAATTATGGATTGTGTATCCTCACAAGATGTGATGACATTTTATAAGCTCAGAACTGCAAGTAGCTATTTGATATTTAAATGTCTGAAACAAGAACATCATAAAAATTACAATGACTTGTGAAAAACAGATACAGGTTTTTGTAAGTATCTTTAATAAATGCTATTCTTGAGACCTCTCTCAGGTCTGTCTTGCTCTAATTAGTCAACATTCCTGTTTGGAATCGCATCTACCCAAGAGCAAAATGAAAATGAAAAAAACCAAAAAGCTATTCACCTACTGAGATTGTAACGCATTTTTCCATTGGTTCAAAATCTGCATCAGTTTGGATTTCAGAAATATTCTGTCAGGGCAGCAGCACACCTCACTACCATCCCATGGAGCAAAGAGGGTGAAAACTGAACGGAGGGGCTCATTCAGAGTCTGCATATCAGGCAAGCTGCTGTCTGCAGCTCTGATCACAGGGAGAATATTTATCTACCTTTGCAGGGTGGTAACTTCTTTTCTATGCAGTTCAGGTACCTGACTAAAACCCAGCTAGCTCATACATTTTCCAAGTCAAAAGCACAGTGTTGCAATTTTAATGTGCAGCTGAAAATCCTAAATGTTAATGCTTTGTAGTATCAGCAGAATTATTTGATAAAGCATTCCTTCAGATAATATAATCAATACAAATATTATTAAATATTTTTCTTTTAGAGGAAGAGTAGATGGTATTTCTAAGAGAGTGTTCACAAATTAAAAATTACAATTCCAGAGAGAAGATCTTATTTGCTGATTTTGGAAACCTGGGATTAGGAGAATAAACATTTGTTTCTTTCTACTCCCTTCAGAGAGTTTAGGAGCTGAAATCTCTTTTTGTACTCCCCTTTAATAACCAGTTCTTGACACAATGTTAATGTTGTTCTAAATGAACCCCTAAGTAATTGCTGCCTTTCCCAGTTGTGGCTAGCAGACCACCAAGCAGAAAAATACAATCAGGCCAATTTCAATGGGATGCAGACAGGGAGGAGAAAATGAAGGAACATACACAGAAATCATACAGTAAATAGGAAAAGGAAACAAGTAGTAAATAAGAAGTCGTGATTTAATTTCTTCTATAAAATTTTGGCTTCACAGGAATTAAAAACTATTCATGAGTACATTAGACATAAATGACTTACATATTAGAATAAATTTATTTAAATTGGTAATTTTGTAGCCTCTTTGATGATATTGTATATATTTAGCTGCAATGCTTTTTGAATTTACAAGTATCTCTTAGGTAATCCACAACACTTGAAATAGGATTACATTTAATTGTGGAGATTGCAGTTAATATATTTCTCATCACTGAAGGAATTTTGATTTGGAAAATGTCTCAGTTGTGTTTGTTTGGTTCAATGCAGCACTTTGACAACTTTATTTTCAAATGACAAGTCTGATGTTCAAAGGATAACACAAATGTTTGCTGTAATGCTGGTACTGCAGTGTATCTAAGAACATAAAGCAAGCTAAAATGGGCTTCCAGTTTTGGTGGCTTAGTAACCTGTTTACATGACATTTCTGTAGGACTACAGAGTGA
Organism: Setophaga petechia; assembly: GCA_024362935.1. NCBI lineage: Eukaryota > Metazoa > Chordata > Aves > Passeriformes > Parulidae > Setophaga > Setophaga petechia. Next base: position 13,910,411 of record JANCRA010000020.1, on the reverse strand, counting down.
ACATTTTTTTGAGGCAGCAGTGGAATGACTCACGTCTGGCTTACAGTGAATATCCTGATGATTCCCTGGATTTGGATCCCTCTATGTTGGATTCTATTTGGAAGCCAGATTTATTCTTTGCCAATGAGAAGGGAGCAAATTTCCATGACGTCACAACAGACAACAAGTTGCTGAGGATTTCTAAAACTGGAAAGGTGTTGTACAGTATCAGGTAAACCAGTTAATTTTAATTTTTTTCTCTTCATCCCTTTCTTTTCCTTTCTGTTTTTCTGGATGCAATGTAAATGTTTAATTTTTTGTTGTCCCATGTGTACAACTAAAATGAGATTTACTGATACGAGGGTGGAAGGAAAATTTGCCTATGTTTCTTTGCTAGCATTTTACTTTTTGCAAAATAGTCTCTAAGTGTCACAGTGGTACTTTTTGGTCTTGTTGAAAACTTGAGGCTGTCTAGAACTTTAATGGCATGCCTCAGTAATTCCCATTAGCATTAGCTCAAGTCACTCCTCTTGCAAATAGGAAATCATCTCTTCAGTAGTCTGTGGGTTGCAATTTAAAGGTAAAGGGGAGTATTAATTTAAATGACTGCTCAACACTTTAAGTAAAAACATGCTTGAAATGCAATAAATCTGACATGCAAGTCACTGGTTAATTGGATGTATTTAGTCACATAAAAAAACCCCACCTGGAACTATGGAAAGCATTTGTTTTTAGTACTAAGAGCACTGAAGTGTGTGTCATGTGACTAGCTGTAGCTGAATTAATAAACACTGACAAAATATGATTTGATATGACCTGATGAAAGAGGACATAAGCAGAAAAACAAAATTGCATTCCACGGGCATAAACAGCAGTGAACAACCTGCAGTATTCATTTGACATTCAGCTTACTGTGAGACATTAATTACTTAATAGAGGTAGCCAAAGATGCAAAATACTCTATTATTGCTCTTAGAATTGTTTAAAATAAAGCAATTACTGGAGTTTTTTTCTTCCTGGGGATGCTTCTTGATTTTTTCCTTTCTTGCATTATAGAAAGTAAACATGATAGTATTTGTTTAACAGATTGTTTAGTCAATTTGCTCATCTGCAAAGCAGATTAGTTTAGAAGGCAGTTATTTCTATTGTGGTTTTGGCTGCATTTTCTTTAAGGAATTACTATTGATCCAGGCTCGGGATAGCTGTGCTCTTTAGGATGTTAAATAAACAAATATTAGCATGGAACTTCATCCACTTACATAATTCTTGTGGAAATTCCTTGATAAGAGCCCAGTAATATTTGGACAGATGAAGCAGAGTTACTGAGCAGGGTTTCAAATTGCTCTACCTGAATGGTTTGAGAAAAATAATAGGATACAAGGATGGTACCAGCACTAGCAGAGTGATAAATATGCTGTCACTTACAAATATTTCCTGTTTCACCCTGAGAAGGAAATTAATGCATCTGTTTGTTTGAATGACATCAGACACCATCTTATTGGAGGAAACAGTGCAGTTGGGTGCTGCTCTGCATGCAGATGGATAGTTTTCCTGACATTTGCTCATGCAGCAAAAGTGGTATTTTGAGCTGCCATATCACATTTGTAAAATTCCTACACCTAAATGCAAATTAATTTGAAGGAGAGTAAGCTGAATTCCAAGAGAGCCCTGAGCGAAGTTCATCACTTCTCACTTGTATCACACAACAGTAACAGAGTAACCCAGCACATCCAACGTGGCATAGAATTTTTAACACTTTCTGGAGTATGAAAACTTGAAATCAGGAGCAGTTAGAAATACTTGTCTTTATTCTCTAAATACTGGGCTAGAGACTTCTATTCCATGTCAGCTGCTTGCAGTTGTGCTATGCAGAAACAAACAAGGATATTTTAGTGATTGGTTTCAGTACATTGGGAATGTTCACTACTGCACCAATAGCACTTTGCCTATTATCATGATATTTAACATTTAGCATTTAGTGTGCTTTGAATATTTAAAGCACTTCACAAATGCCTCTGGGATGTAGCAGGTAGGCTGTTTTGTCATATTTTCAAATTTAACAAAATCAAGATCAAATTAATCTTGCATAAATACAAACTGTTCTTTGCATAAAGTTAGTTTAGAAGAACTCCTGATCATTAATGGGCAAGAAGCAAGGTGTGTGTATTATGTGTCAGTGATATCCCTCTTCCCTCTGTGCTGCACCAAAACCATGAAATACACCATGCAGGAGGCTGAACTGCCTTGCGCTGTTAAATGCTCTCAGAGGCCAAACCTGCACTTTCTGAATAGAACTTGGCAAGTCACCTGAGACAACAGTTGATGGTCCATATTTTACTGAAATGAGACATTTGCTGTAGGATATGGGTGCTCAGAAAAATAATGAAAAGGTGAGTGAGGGTCTGGGCTGTGCAGTGCTTGGCTACAGGAATTGTCTCACCCTGTGGTAAGCATGAGGCTCTTTGTCCTTCTCTTGTATAGCTGGTCAAAGAAACAAGCCTAACACAGTACAGAAGAGGCATAATGTAGATTTCCATCAGTTTGCCTCATAATAATGATGATGCTCATACTTGCAGATTCCTTCAACTGTATTTAATTCCCTGGGAGTTATTGCAGAAAATAAAAAGTTGTTGATGGTTGATGCACCCACCTCTGAATCATAACTTTAGGAATCCAACCCCATTTTTATATGTTTGCTGTATGCTCAGATGATTACTTTGATACCTTTTTTGATCTCAGATAGCATGCTGTGTACAGCCTCAGGCTCCACAGCTCTGCACCTTTGGGTGCTGCAGGGAAAACGAGAGCCTTGGGGAGGGACGCCAGAACTACCTAATACTGCCAATAGATGCTATTGCCACTGGAGATGTAGCAACAGCTCTCAGAGGCACATGCATTTTGAGGAGTCTGCAATTACAGCAAAGTTATATTCAGCAAGGAACTTCACTTTAGTCAAGATCAGTCTCAGTTCCATTCATATACAACAATTGAAAAAATGTTAAATAGCTATAAATTTTATTTTAAAGCACTCTGTAGAGAGCAGTGAACAAGAAATGTTTGTAATAGCAGTGTTGAATAAATTAGCTTGTGTTTATATTGTGTGCTGAAAAAGCAGTAAGAGTTCAAATCATAACCTACACAGTCACCCCCTAGATACTTGTGACTCATTGCTTCCAATCCTTGACTGATTTCTGCATGGATTGGATGTTGGAGAGGGTTCTGCCCTTGGAAAGTGTTGCAGCATGGTGTGATGGTACCAAGAGTCCGGTTCCAGGCACTCACATTCTGTGTGACACCTGCATCTTGCATTGCACACCCCCACTGCACGGGCTTTATATTCCAGGGAAAAGGATCGTGTCTTCTCTGCTCCCTGAGGATGCCTGGGACATCAGGAAAATGCTAAATAAACTCACAGAAGGCTTTATATTCTCTCCGAGCCACCCATTTGTGCTACCTGATTCCCACAAACTCATTTCAGGCTGCCAGCCAGCTCAGAATATTAGCATCTGCCTAAAAGATTATTTTAGCAAAATGATAGAAAGTGCTTTTATTTAAGGTTTGTGGGGTTTCTTCTGCATTAATTGCCTCCTTCTCTTTTTAATATTTTCAGTGCATCTCAGCCATATGAGATTTATCCAGAAGGTGATATAATTCAACTATAATATTGATCCACAGCATTGAATCTAGAATATAGTGATCAGGAAGGTAAAAACATTGTAAATTTATATATATATGTATATAATTTTTTTAACTTACTGCTCCAGAAAACTCTCTCAGTTGAGCTTTGCTCTGAATTGTAGTGCCAGTGTATTTAGCCAGAAATAGTCACAAAGCAGATTACTACGTATTTCTTAAAAGGAGGAAATTTTAGAATGTGTTGCATGATTTTTTTAACAAGAGAGACACTTAGAATTCTAGGCAGGAGATCTGTGCAAATTCACAAATAACATTTCTTTCCCTATTTTTGCTATTCCTGTTCAAAGAGCAATTAATTACCTAGGAAGATTTTCCTCAAGTCTTTCAAAATACCTCTTTTTCTGTCTTTCTTCTTCTTCCCAGTGCCAGAACTGTTGTTATGTAGACCATTAGTTCCTTGTGGTTTCAACTGTCGACCTAGTTTTAATTGCAGATGTTGCTGTGGCTGAGGGCAGAGTGCCTGTTTGAAAGCACTTCTGTGCTGGGGGGCACTGCAAACAGAGAAGGCTCAAGGTGTTGGATTTCTCTGTTTGTGTAGCTGCTCTGGGAATGGTTACCAGCCCTCCATCCCACAACAAGTAGCTGACAGGGTAGTAGGTACATCCCACCAGTGGGAGCTGGTACCTCCCAAAGCCCTCACCTGCTTATGCAAGCCAAGAAAAGTCTCTGTGAAGCAGTACAGCTATTTGCAACTCTGCCTCCCATGCCAGCTGCCTTGCTCAGGAGTTTCCAAAATCAGCTCTTCCTGGTGTAGCCAAGCACTGAGGAGCAGAGCACTGAGCCAACTCCTTCCTGCACCCCCACAATCCCACACATCACTAGGTGTTAGATCAGGAGTTATGACTGCCATGTCCAGCACATAAACCATCAGAAGTAATCCATGGCACTTTTATAACCCAGTTTTTCTGAGGGAAACTTCTGTGTTTTGTAGTCTCCTCTGTACTCATGTTCTTTGCCTTCTGGGAAAGAAAAGCAGGTTAAGGAAACACATAGGTAGCACTGCTGATCCCTCTGCAACAGACTGCTCATGGCAAAAAGTTCACTGTCCTGCTGAAATATATTGCTTGTAAATAAGATGCAGTCTGGGATTTTTTGCATGGCTACTGTAGAATACGTTGTCATGTTGCAGTAAAGCCAGGTGTAGGTTTTCTAAAACAATTTTGGGATACAGAGTTTATCAGCTAAACGATATTGGGGTGCCATTTATACCCATTTTGTGTGAATCATCCATGTCCCAGCACAGTCTGGCCTAGCACAGTGGTAGAAAATGTTATGTTCTACTACCCTGTGTGCATTCTGTGCTTTAATTTGATGACTTCAATTTTATTTTACAATCTAGTGTTGGGATTTAAGAGGATTTGGACTTGACTAGCAGCATTGTCTTTCCATGTGACAGATTGGCAGAGGTGGGATCACGGAGATGTTTATCATGATTGACATGTCTGTTTGCTTATTAAACTGCCACCTCACACAAACATATCCGTTACCTCAGGTCCTATCAGAATAACACTGGTATTGACAAGGTGGTGATTTTCCCTTGGAAGTGAATGTCAATAATCACAGGGACATTTTCACTGGGAATTATTTCATTCTTACACTGGCAAGATGGTACACTGCCCCATTTTAACTGCCCTGACTTTACAAAAGCATAACATTTCTTCATATACATTTCTGCATTTAAGCCAAAGCTGAACACTGAAGAATAGTCAATGGAAATGCTAACTGAAACAGAGAACATCTAAAACATTTTGGTGTTTGACAGCTGATATGTACTGTGGGCTGAGGCCTTATAGAGCTACAATCATTGAACTTTATTATGCTGCACAATTTTACTGGGACATGGACACTTCCCAAATTGTGGCTGTATGCTATGTGAATTCAGTGAATTTGACAAATTTGTCTTCCCATAAGCATGACTACAATAATAACAATGGTTTCAGAAGCTAAAAAACTGCAGCCTTTGGTGGGACAAGCAGCCATTCTCATTACAGCTGAACCCAGTGTCCTCGGATTATCAGTAGCTCTCTCGTTTTCACCCTGCCTTTCCTTTTAGCCCTTACTCATGCCTCTCCTTCTAGCCCCAGTCCAGCCCCCTCCTTTTGGGACCTTTTAAATAAATGAACTCAGATTCTTCCCATCCTTCAGGGTTGTTTCCAAATACTCTCTTTAATGCATCGCCCATTCCCTTCTTTCTCATTCTCTCCCAATCTACAAATTCAGTTTAAGGATCTAGCCCCAGGTTTCCAATACCCTTACTTTCCTGTTGTATCTAAAGTAGTTGCTTTGCATAACAAATAATAAAATCGACTAAATAAATAATAAAACCTAATGTGGGTACTTTGTTATGCAACTAACATAGCTAATGTGAAAACCCCATTGATTATACTGCTTAAGAAAAGAATAATTTACATTTTAATGACACAAAATTAGTTGGTTTTCACTTCATAAGGCATTTAAAACAAAGTAGGGATATGGGCATTATATCTGAGCATGTACTGCCTCACTTCTTCCTCTAAGGCCAGGTACATCCCCAGATGAGGCAGGAGAGCAGAGGAGGTAAATACAAACACGAGAGGGGAGCTGCTTAGACCAAAGGACAATGCTGCCAGGAGAACAAATGGCTCTGAACTGGTCATAAGTAAGCTCAGACAGGAAGTTACAAAGTTTACAGCCATATACACCTTCAATTCCTGCAAAAACATTCCAACAGAAATAGGGACACACACACACTAGATACCATGAAATTAACTTTGATCATTTTTGAAAGGGTTGAGAGGATGTGACTCTGGGTGGTAGCAGATGATCAGACTTGATGGCATGAAATGTCACTTCAATAGCCCTGTATTCCTGTGTCTCAATTAAAAGGGAAGACTTTGTTCTGAGTAAAAAGTGAGAAATGCAACTGGAGACCAATTTGTACACGTGAAGTTGATCTTGGCTGGCAGGATCAAAAATACTGGCAGGTGGCTCCTTCTGGATACCTGTGCCAATGGGATGGTTGCACAGCCAACAGATCTCTGTATACCACCCTCCTTATGGCTATTGGCAATGCCTGCCTTCGACTGCTGGTGATCAATCACTTCATTTAACCAGCTAAAGGTTAGGTGTAAAATGATGCAGGTGAAGGAACCCTTCCTAAAAGGTACAAAAAAGCATGTTTTCCTAGATCATGGTCCCAGGGATAAAGGTCTTTTGCCAATTGGATTGAAATGTATGGCTTAGAACAGAGATGTCATCATGCCAGGAGGAAAGCAACACCATACCAAACACACACTGCAGGAAAACTAAGATAGAAAATGACAGAGAAAAAAGGAAAAGGTGAAATACTGTTCCTCATGTAAAGGAAACAGGTGCTTACAAAATTTAACTGTTACATACAATCACACTTGAATTTAATTTCATAGATTTATTTGAGCAATAATTGGAAAATCATTTGCTGGCAGCTCATGTGCTGGCATTGTGTATCTGCAGACAGTGATTGCATTACAATGAGAAGTGGGATGCCTGAAATGAGAATTCCACCACCCTGCTCTGTGCCAGCTCCTGTGTTGTTAAGCAGTACATGAAGCAAGGCAAAGCACTGGAGGGACTGAGGACATGCTCAGAAACAGCAGTACTGGAACTCCAGCCTGTAACTCACATTTTGCCGCAGCAGAGAGGGTTCCATGTCTCCTCTAAGCTCGACTTCAGCCCATTCCCACCTGGCAGAAATGAAACTGCAGAACATGACAATTATTAGAGAGGAATTCCAGGGCTCCTCAAAAATAAGGGAAAAGCCAGTCAGTTCAACTGTTCCATTTAACAGGACAAAGCCTGTAGACTGTGAAAATTACCAGAATTGGCATTCAAAATGATGAGTCAGGTCCCTGAAAAAATAATGAGATGGACTACAAAATGAAAAGACATTTAAAAGAAGAATGCCACTGGGAATTTATTTTCTGCCTTCTGATAAGTGATCAGTGTGTGTGCCCCTCTTTCAGGCACCCAAGAGAGGAGGCTGGGAGGAATATAAAGAGATTTTAGATTCTCCTTCCTGTTTCAGTGTCACTAGCCTGAATGGCATTTGCTCCTGTGTCATGCAATACTGTCATGGTTGCTGTGCAACTTCATCTCCCCTGCCAGTTTAATAGGGAACTTTATCTGCTTGTGCTTAGGTAATATTTTAAGGTTATTTCAGCAGCTAGAAGGATCAGGAGTTTAATCTTTCAAAGAAAAAAAGTACCACTAAAATATCTTTAACTTTATTGTCAGCTTGGAGCTTTAAGAAAAGTACCTTGCAATTTACAATTTACAATAGCATCTTTAGATTTAACAATGCTGGAGAAAAGAAATCCCACTTGTCTCACTAAATCCAGCACTGAGGGCTTTGCACAGGTATTAGTTTTGTGATAAAAATGGCATGTAGCCAATGATAGCAGTGATCATGCATGTGCTATTTATGTTCTGGTATTTGCAGCATAAAATCCTAGATTGTGAAATCTCTTGTCCCAGCAGCTGAGGTGCAGATGGGCGTAGTGTGAAAGAATGAAGGGATAAGAATAGAAACAAAATGTTATTTTTAACATGATGCCTACTCATGGTGAGGCATTTATTGCTTTTCATGCTAGTGAGGAGATAATCTTGGGGTTTTTTTGCAGACAGAGGGATTTATACCCTTATCTACAGGACTTTTTAAACTCCCAACAGTATTTCTATACATAACAGGACTGATCCTTGTTATTTATCATTAGAAAAAACTCTGTGAGGAGGCTGGTGTTCTGTAGCCCACTCACAACCAACCTTTCTTGCAGAATAACTTATGAAAAGAATATTCTTCTGTCATGATATCCCACGTACTATGATCCCCAGGGCCCTTCTCTTGTGGAACCAGTGTCCTCCTCTGGGATGAGATGTCACTGAGATCAAGGGAAGTTTTGGGTGTCTTGCAAGACATCAGGCTAAGGAGTGATAGCTGCCTGTAAAGGAGTGGGCTAGAATACAGTTCAGGGGTTGCTGCAGACAAGGCAATACATCAAATCTCAGTTAAAATTATATAGTCTCCTAAATTTTTTTTTAAAAATCCTGGATTATGTAATGGGTAAACACAATTCCCTAAGTGTTCAACAAAATATTAGCAGTTCACTACTTCAGATTTGTGTTGCAGACCATTCACAAGCATTCTGTCTGTAAAGTACTCTGAAGTGTTTTTGTTGCATTGTGAGATTACCAGAGAAGTGGTGTGATGGTTGGGAGCCCCAGCATTCAAAACCCTCCAGTGAAAGAATGAGATTGGAAATCATCTTGATAAAAATCTATTTACAGACGTTACATTTCCTTTTTTTTTTTTTTTTTTTTTTTTAATTCAAGATATTTACCCTCTACTGGTGGTGTGGCTTTGGGGGTTAGTTGTCAAAGGCAGACTGGCCTCATAACTCAATACCCTGAAAGCAGGTGGGAGTGGCATTTGACAGGAATTGGTGAACAGGAGAAGGAGGGGGGAGGGGTGTGAGGATAGACCAGGAGGCAAAGGAAGATGTCTGGGCTCTGTGTCATGTAGGGGCCCCTGAGAGAGATGGGCAGGCATAGGAGGATGTGGGGAAAATGTCTCTGGGCTGGAGAAAGAGCAGGATAAAGGCAGGAACTGGATAAAGGCAGGAAACACATTACCTCAGCCCCAGTACTGAGCCCAGGACTTGGTTGCCCTGCACATAAACACCTCTGAGCCCCTTGGCTGCAGGTGTGTTCCCCCTCCAGTGCCTTTCCCTCGGAGGGGTGGCGGTGCCGCGGGTGTGTTCCGGGCAGCAGCGGTGCCTGTGCCAGATTCTGCTGCTGGCACATCTGGGGCCATGGCAGCTCACACCAGGGGAAAACGCTGACACTGCAAAACATGTTCAGGTGTAAAAGATAACCAGTGTGAGGGTTTCTGATTAAGCAGTCAGACTATTTATTTTTTCCCATGAAATGCCTTATTTTGACCTCTGTGACAGCACCCACAGCCTAGAAGATCTTGCCTTCATGCCTGCAGAAACTGGGGAACTCAGACCTCTGGGTGATGCTGTAAGTGGGTTCCTGGGGTCATCAGAAATTTAAAGATTTTAAGTGGGGCTGGGAAGAGAGACAGGCCCACAATCTAAGTCTTAGTGATATCTCAGCACTTTATAGTGAAACCAGGGGATGGAAGAGGGGAGTTTGAATGAAATGCTGAGTGAAGAAATCCTGGCAGTGCCCGCTGCACTTTGAAGGCATTCAAGGTGTCAGGAAGAGGGTCCAAAACATAATACAGAGAATGCTGCCCTGGAGTACTTGGATTATAGCCCTGTCTGTGCTACAGTGCTGCTCAGCGACATTATTTATTTATTTATTATTTTTGTCACAGTGGCAGCTAATTGTTCATTCTTTGTTTTCTGGCTCCAATTCTGTATTTTTTTCTGTTCATATTCTTATTTACATTATTCCAGGGTTTGATTCTTCCTTGGCTGTGGGTTGAGTGAGGGAGCAGGGAGGGACAGAAGAGAGCAGCTTTTCCTCTTTGAGGCAGCTTGCTGTCCCTGGCACGTTGCCTGGTGTGCTGAGGCACTGGAGACGTGACTCCCTCCTGCTCCCTCATGAGCCCTCTCTGCTCAGCTGGAAAATAAAATGTGCTCAGCCCCAGAGCTTTCTGTGAGCCAGCTGTGCCACCTGGGTCTGGCTGCCGTGGGGTGCAGGGTGCTCAGGGAATGGAAGGCAAAATCAAATCCCTGGTCAACTTCTTCTCACTTCAGTTTTACAGATGGTTCATAAAGCACTTCCCATCAGTGTTTTATGGTTCTCCACCACCAATCTGTTGTTTATGCATCTCAAATGCCTTGGTGGCGGGATGCCTGGAAAATAAAATAATTGTTCTGTAGCAGTTTGTTCTGTTTTATTAACGATTAAAGTGTTCATCAGTGTAATTCCCCATTAAATTTGCTCTTTGCTCCAAACCTCCAGGGGCCCTTCTTAAATGTGCCAAGTGTGAGACATTCATTTTGCTGAAATATTTTCTGTCAATGACACTGTTATTATCAGCAATGTGGGTAGCTGTAGCTACCTAACACTTGTCATTTATGACCCCATATCCTTATTAGTGTATTAGTATAAAAGTAGTGACATGGCACCAGGGTTTGGAAACATTTGCAGTCTCACAGTTTTAACAAAAAGGAGTCAACTGGTATGAATTGACCCACCACCATGGACTTCAGTGGATCTATTTCAAATTCCAGCTGCCGAACATTTACTATGTAGTAATCTTGTTGAAAACCAGTGGATCTGTGGATGATACAAGGCTCTAACCATTTGTTTGAACACTTGCATTACTGCTGCTAAAAGGGACCAGAGGCAAAGATGTTCATTCTGAATGGCTACTGTGCTGAGGTGAACAACAAGTAGAGGGAAAACTCTGACTAACTATAAACGTGATGTCTTGAGCTGCTCTCATCAACACAGTGAATAGAAATTATTTTTCATTTTTCAGGGTGAGAAGGGAATAATTAAGTCTTTGTGAAAGACAACAATGATTAGGAAGAGAAAGTAGGACATTAGGCTTTGTGTGGACCTACAAAATGAGCCTACATAATTTTCTCATCTCACCTTCAGGAAAAAAAAAGTTGATATATCTGCCTTATATCAATGGAGATAGATTATTTTTTCCTTGTCAATCTTTAAAGCTGCAACTGGGTCTATTTGCTTTCTCATAAATTTGATATTAAAATAATGAGGGACCTTCCTGACCATGTATGTAATCAAACCCCCAAATTACTTGAATTTCTGGGGACTAGAAAGGGCTGAAGAAGAAAGGAAAGCAAGTCAGCGTGCAGTCCACACCTGAGAGTCATTAAAATCCAAGGGGTGAATAGCCCATGCCTACTTCAATGAATGCAAACAAATGACATATTTACAAAGGCTGCATTTGCATAAAGGCATGTTTGAAAAGAGCTTAAAACATCTAAGCCATATTTAGAAGATGACTGAAAATAAGGGAGTTTGACATAGCAATGTTTCAGGAAAGAGACCGAGGCACTGTTTTGTTAATGCTGAGGATTAGCAACTTAATTAGCTCAATCTTTAATGCAGGAAATTACCTAGTGAAAATGAGACTAGTTAACATTTGCAAGGACTCAAAATATTTAAATCAGGACAGGACAGATTTTCAATGACACTTACACACCTACTAGATAAACTTTTTTCTCTAGATGAAAATTTTATTTTTTTAATACTTCTGCTACTTGATCCCAAAGGTTAAATGTGAGTTTATTTCCTACAGAGATGTTGAGACTGGGGACTTTTCTTCATCTCACTGCCACATAAATCTGATCTCTAATTTCCTGGTACTGTCATCTTGTTTGCTGTGTCAAGACTGTGTCAAGATGAAAATAGTGTAACTTTTTCTAGATAACCCACATGTAGGCAAGAGCAGTGATGTTGAATGTGGTCTTACATCTGGGTGAGACAATTTTGATTTCAGTTACCTAAATATCATCTTTTTGCTGCAGTGATTTTATGGCTAGAAGCCCCAGCCAGGTGATCTTCAAAACTTCACATGGTGAAGAAATAGACTGAAAGACCTTGAATCAGTTGTATGTGCTAAGAGCCACAAAATCATCTTTGGAGAGAGAGTTTAGTCAAGTATTTCTCTGTAGAGATCACATATGTTTGTGGGACAACGTAGTTTCAAGGTTATACTTTTAAACATGTGACCTGTGGGTCCACTGGCATAACTAAAAAATTATTGTCATTATAATGGGTCAATGTTTCAGTGTCCCTTCAAACCAGACTTGTTACTGCCCTTCATAATAAATGGACATAGAGGGGTTTTTTTCTTGCATTCTTTGTTTGAAGTGAATTTTTTTGTGCTGAATGTAATTACAAATAAAAAGTGTGGGTTTTTTGTGCTGAATGTAATCAGAAATAAAAATGTACTTTAAAAATATTAATTAAAACAAAATGCTAATATTTAAAACAAAATCCTAATATTTATCCTGTTTATCAAAGCTAGTTGTTTGTAATTAGGACATCTCAATATCTTCATTAGCTAAAAAAATGGTTCCCTCTCACACAAAAAAGAAGAAAAAACCCAGAAAAGATGGTCTTGAAATAGATTTCAATCAAATGTTAAAAGGTTAAATCAACTAAAAAAAGGAAGAAAGAAAAAAACATTAAAAGTATTCCCATTTAAGTAAAGTTATGCTTTATCTGTAACAACAACAACTGAAAAATTAAAATAGAAATATATTTTGTATGATTATATTCCTTTAGGCTTGTTTTCTTCTATCTGTACTCCTTTAATGCAATGTGATTTTTTTTTACTGAATAATGTTTTTTTCCTTCTTTTAGTGGCTGAGCAGTAAGAATGAAGACTTGGAAATGGGACTCATTCCAACAGAACAAAAGCACTCTGTTAAAAAACCCCATGGTTGTTGTGTCCTCTTTTTTTTTTTTTTTGCTTTTCCAAGATAAAACTTAAAACCATGTGTCCCATGACCAGGCATTTCAGCTTTTGGATTATTTGGTTCAGTACTGTACAGAAAACATTCACTGCTGCTTTAGTGGAGAACGTATCTTACTAACCTGGTGTTGGCTTCTCTGCCTCTGCTCTGCTCAGCCAGGGCAGGCTGTGAGTGCCTGCTTTGCTCATTTGAACATTTTGCCTTTGCAGCTCAAGGGGGATGAGCCCAGCCTTTGAGGTGTTAAGATTTGGTCTTGATCCTTTGAACTCTAAGTATGGGGCTTTAGATTAAATCTGTAGATGTCTAACATATTTTTTCCCCTCTAATTTTAGGCTCACTTTAACCTTGTCCTGTCCCATGGACTTGAAGAATTTTCCTATGGATGTACAGACATGTACAATGCAGCTTGAGAGTTGTGAGTGCCCAATTTTTTTGTCTTATCTATCAAATAAAAAGTTTTTACCCTAACATTCAGTGATTAGATTGTATTTACATCATCACATTTGTGTGGTGAGACTCAATATTCTTGTTTTGTAAGGGAATTATGTTTATCACCATAATGTGAGGGTTGCCTGTTTCTGTGCTGTTCCTGCTCTCTTATCTTTCTCCCTCCTGGGGCACATCACCTTACCCATCAGAGTTGCATCACTTCCAGGGGTAAATGCAGCAATTCTCCCTGTATTCTGCGCCCTGTGTGAGAGAAATTACTAAATCTCGGGAAAGTGAGAACAATTATTACACAGCCAGGGATTTGCTATGTCCGAGTTAGGCTCACTTTTGGGAAATGAAAGTGAAATACCTGAGAAGCAGAGTTCCTATTAGTGATTCCTAAGCTGGTGTGCTACACCCAGGCAAGGCAGGAGCTGGGGAACAACACACACCCTCTAAGCTGTGCCAGCACACACCTCAGCACTGCCTCCACCTGCCCAGGTAACAATCACACAAACCCAGCAGTGGCTCAGGCTCTGGCAGGTGCCAGTGATCATTCCCAGTATTCAGTAGGTACCAGCCTGATTTTAAAAAAAAAAAATTATTTATGGGAGAAAGGATTTATCTCCATGGCTGTGTACTGTGGGCTGGTACCTGCCTTTGTGCCCACAGAATCTTAGACTGGTTTGGGCCAGCAAAGTGAGTTTTTGGTGGCAAACCAGAGCAGTACTTCAGAATATAATAGTATTTACTTCTTGCTTTTAATAGAGTAATGGTGTAGTTATAGCAACAGACAGCTAAGAGGAATTGTGCTGTTAATTGAACAGTTTGAAAATGTAACTGAAACAACACATGTTGCAATAAAAGACATGCTTCTCAGACATAAGAACATTTGCTCTTTTCTGGTCAGTTGCCATCTACTAAACTCTGATTCCTTTATTGCAGTTGGCTACACCATGAATGATCTGATATTTGAGTGGCTAAGTGATGGACCTGTGCAAGTTGCAGAGGGTTTAACTTTGCCACAGTTCATTTTAAAAGAAGATAAAGAACTTGGGTATTGCACAAAACATTACAACACTGGTGAGCATTATTCTATTTTTTCTATCAGTTGTTCCAATGGTATCTATTGTCAGTTTGTAATGGAAAAATATGGGTAAAATAAAAATAAAAAAAAAAAATTGATTCAGTCACACTTATTTTTAAATCTGAATAGAAGGAAATTTTCTCTCTATTATTATTTTGAAAGATTTAATTTCAAAGTTCAAATTAATTTCATTTAAGTATTCTAATGTCCTTAAAATTATTGAAGTATCTGAAATATTAAAAAACTGATAAAAAATCTAATTGTTGTGATATTCTTAAAATGAAACATTTTAAAAAACTTACTCTTTTATTAAATATTGTTTAATCACTTTTAAAGTGCTGATTTTTCTGAACTTAGTTTCTTTCTCCAACATATCATATTTCCAATGAGGAAAAATAATAAATTTTAACCAGCCTTTATGTGTAGTCTAATTTATGAGATGTAGCATGTGAAAAGACAATATTTTCATTGCTAATCTGAATAGTGTACAGATATGGAATGTTGGGAAATTAAGTGTTTGTTTAATAATCTTAAGTTTTGTTCTTTCATTTGCTGTTTAGGAGTCTATAATGCTGTGGTTTTTACCTTTAGTTTTACAGAGAAGAGGAAACTCTGTTAAAATTTTGATTTAGCTGCTTGGAGTTTATTTAATGGGGACAGCATTTATAGAACAGTTTTCTGGGTGCTTTCTGGGATTAAATATAATCCCTCTCATCTGAAATAGCTTTTTCATCATTTCAGCATAAGAGCTGATCTGGTTGCATCAAATGCATTTGTTTTAGTCTATGAAATAATACAATATGAGATGTTCTGCCTCTGCCAAAAATAATATCACATTTATTTCTTATGAAAATTGTTTGGTTTAATTTTTATAAATGCAGCCTGAAGTACCAAGGAAGCCAAGGAGTACCAAGGAAGGAAAACTTTGTGGCTGTCACCCCCACCACTGTCTTCCCTGTAGTTTGCTCCTTCAGGTTTAGTGTGAAATTAAAATGTGGATAAAACTTATTACTCAGCCTTCTCCTAAACTCATTGTCCAGGCTGTGCCACAAAAGTCTGGAGAGCCTGTGACAGATGGTGCACTCATGCCATTGCTGCCACAGGTGGCCACCACAGCCCTTCCCAGTCCCCTGGCCAGGAACAGCCTCTGCCCAGGTCTCAGCATCTGCCTTTCCAGTCACAGCTCACTCATTACAGAACTTTTGGGCTGTCAGAGGATATTATTCAGCTTTCACTCCTTTCTTTGTCAAACATCCTCTGCACTCCCCTTTGTGCTGACTCTTGCACCCCCCATTCAGCATTGTAGACCACCAGAAAAATATAGAGACAGCACAAATAGCAGCAAACAGTCTAATTTCCCCTGAAAGGGTGAAAGAGGGAAAATACATCTTCATTCATTTTCCAACCAACACAAAAGGCTTTGAAACCATTGGCATGACACTTTAGGAATGAGAGGCCTTCCTGCCGTCTGCCTGGAGTGAGCACCTAGCCCAGAGTAATTTTGAGAGCAGCACAGTGATTGCATTAGTAGGTGATGAGCTGTTGCAGCTCAGGGCTCTGCATCTCCTTGCTGCACAACTGCTTCCCCTGTCAGGCACCCCAAAACCTCTGTCCCCCAGGGCTGCTGTGCAGCAACCATTGCTTGTTTGAAGAATATCTCACCTCCCATGAGAGATGGGGTTAGGCTTCCTAGAGCCAGACTTTTAGCAAATTTCAAAGTAGACTTTGAGTTGATTCTGCTGTGAGACATACTCCACAGACAGAGGCAAGTGACATTGGCAGAATGAGGAGTGTGATTTACCCTAGGACTAAGAGTAGTAGTTTACAATTTGTCTGTTCAAACATGATTGCTTAATCTCATGCCTTAATCTCATGCCTCTAAAAGACCAAAATGCTGTCCCCTTTTAAGGCTTAACATTATATTTGACTAAAATAAAAGCGCAATGAATTTTGAGAAAAGAAGCATTACGTTATATTTTCTGGAGGTGAAACAATTGTGCTAATATTAATTTTCTCAGTTTATATGAAGAACTGGGCACAGTATACTTCAGTGCTCCCATGCTTCCCCCAAGTTAGTATGCAACAAGTGGCTCACTGGTGTTTGTGTATCAGGATCTGCCAACAGTATTAGGTTAGGAAACAGGCCACACATCTAACTTATGTTCAGCAAACAAGATAAAAATGTGCAAAAAGCATTTATGAAAGTAATTTCATGTTCTAGGAAAGTTTACATGCATTGAAGTCAAGTTTCATTTGGAGCGTCAGATGGGATACTATTTAATCCAGATGTACATTCCTAGCCTGCTGATTGTCATTTTATCCTGGGTTTCTTTCTGGATCAACATGGATGCTGCTCCAGCCAGAGTTGCACTGGGCATCACTACAGTTTTAACAATGACCACACAAAGCTCAGGATCAAGAGCTTCCCTCCCAAAAGTAAGGAAATAATTTGCTCTTAATGGATTTGCTCTTAATAAGAAATGTTTGTGCTACTCTTTTAAATTTCAGGAAGATCTGTGTAAATATGGATCTGATAAGGATACGTGAGAAAGTGGTAACAGTGTGATGCTAAATTTGCCGTACCCTTCCTTGCATTTGAACTAAGGAATGTTTCTGCTGTTTTGGTGGATGGTTGAATGGTGCAGCAGTATGAATTTTTAATGAGTTTCTACTAGTTTTGACACTTATTTTTGAGTGTTTAGAAACCAGATTTTCTGAGGTATTCAGATATCTTACTGGATTACTTTCAGACTGGGGAATTTAAAAACACTAGACTGTTAGACTCTTATATATCTTGATGTTTCTAGATATGGCACTTAGTCCAATGAATATATTAATATATCCCCCAGAAATATATATATAAAATACATGTTTGTAACATATATGCAAGTAAAAGATTTCTTTGGTGAACCTTTTTAGTGTGAATCTGCTGGTGTCTTTGTTTCACAGCAGAATTTGTCCATGCTTCACTCATTCAGGTGTCAGCTGAAGACCTTCATCCTATCTATGCACAAAAATATCCTCTCATTCAAATTTTGTGGTCTTTTTAATCCTGGACAGATGCTGTAGATGAATTTACAGATTACAGACTGGATTCTCTCTTCAGTCAGGCTGACAGCTCTTTTTAGCATAGGCACAGCCCAAATACTTCTGATAACAGCATTCCCAGCCAAGTTTAATGTGCGAGGTTTTATACAATTTTCTGGAAGGGCAGGAAAGTTTGCAATAGTCTAAGGAGTTATGAGATACACTCCCTAAAGAGTCCTTTTCCAGCAGTCCAGCATCAAAGGGACTGGGATCAGAGTATTAATGAAAAGCACAAACTGAGTGTTTGTGTAGATCATGATCCATTCCAAGAAAGCAGGCTGTATATTGTGGTGCTTCACCCTCAGTATCACATTTGGTCTCATTCCAAAAAGGCAAGTTATTCCAGTGGAGGGAAACTTCAAAAAATATAGGGCAACTCCAAAAAGTGCACAGATTGTCTTACTCCTCTGTTAGTAACGAGAAAGTATCACTGAAAAATCTGGTGGGTACATTTAGTTCAGCTTTCCTTATTCATTTGGAGAGATGCATAATTTTCCATGCAAACTGAAAGCCTCTCATATATTAACTCAGAATTTCAAATTGAAAATTCATTAAACATTTCTTCAGACAATTCAGTCCATATTACCGATGAACATTCTGAAAATAATTTCTGAAAAGATAATCTTAGAAAGAAGCATACAGGCTCTTTAAATTGCAATTTTGGAGTTGCTGAAGACTGTATCTAGATGGCACAACATTAATCCATGTGAAATATTCCCAGTTTTTAATAAATTGCCTGGCTTGAGAAGTATAGATAACAAAATCACCATAGTGAAGATTCCCACCCACGTTTCCTGCTGGGCAAACAAACTCTGACAAAAGGCTCTGCAGTGTTGATGTGCCCCAAATGCTTTAGAAGGTGTTTTCATCATAGGCCTTTGATCCAGCTGAAATGTTTTCCCTTTTGCATTCTGTTGTGTTTGAGTAGAAAAGTATTTGCTGAGTGGAACAATGGGAAGATGCAAAATATGTTGACCATGATACGTTGATTATTGGAGAGATTCTTCTCCAGCCTCAGGATTAAATACGTTTATCTCATCAGGTGTCAGAGAATGGTGGTGGTCTGCCCATACTCCATCTTCTCCAATTCTGCTGTGTCCCTTTGCCAGAAAACAGGCACTAAGAAAAGTATCTCACCAGAAAGCCCAGTACAACTCATTTCAGTCAGGCTGTTGCATTTTTTCTGTGTTATTCAGCTGAGCTCTATTTTATAGCTTTGATCTCTATATGTTAGTTAATCCTTGTGGGGGCTTTTGAAGGTGTGTCACTTGACTTAAAAATGTGATTCTAAGTAAATGCCAGCATTCCAGCCAGCAGACTCCCACCTTGGATGATTCAGGTGCTTGGAGAAACATGGGCACCATTCAGGTGCTGAATCACCACTACCTGATTCCTTAGACATAGAAACAAGATTTTCTTGCTATTGTTGTTCCAGGCATTTAGCTATTTTAAAACCCCATCTGTAACTTAATATCAAAATTGTATTTATTAATAAAATCTGTCCAGCTGAAATGCACTTAGAAATAAAAATATGAAAAGAATTGAATCAAATCACTGTCAGATCTGAAGCCTCAAAATCCCTGTTTGAAAATAATGGTTTTCTAAGCCCTGTCTACATATTGCCAAGACAGAGGAAGTTAGGCTGCCAATAAAACATCCATTTAAAAGTTGTTCCTAGCATGAATGTCTAACAGAATAAGATATTTCAGGAGGGTTATTTTTGCAAGAATACTGAGAAACACATATGCAACTTTGCTTTGTGAAAGCAGCCCAGTATTGAATACAATATAACTTCCCCATCCTTCTTTGTGTCCTGTTCTTATTAATATAGATTTATGCAATTTAACTTGATTTTACCAGTTTCATGCCAAGGGTTTCTTTCCATTCTTCTCTATTTTAATAGAGCTTTACCACAGAAAACAGCAAAGTATCACAACTTGCCAGCTTTAAAAGCAATAATTTCTTTACCTAAGAAAGACAAAGAAAAATTGCGATAAGATTCCTTAGGGTTTTAGTCTGTTTCCAAGTCACTATCTAAATGACTAAAGTGTTACTGTTTAGAAGCAATTACCTACGTATTGTTCTCAACCCTGGTGTAAGATAACACAACAATATTCTGTTTGCTTAAAATCGCTCTTTTCCATATTAATAATTAACATTCATTTCCATACACTGATTTCATAATAGTAGGTCATGGCCACACAGACATTAGGCACTCAGCTGTGGAAAATTAAACATAAGATTGAGATTGCTGAAAAGAAAAGAAAGGAAAATGAAAGGAAATGAAAGAATGAAATTAATTCAATCTGAAGCTTATATTTGCTGCATATAAGAGAATTATCTAGAATATACTCTTCTAAATGAAATATATTTCTTTGGTAAATTTTGTAGTATTTCTGTGAAATTACTATATTTGGAGTATTTTGTAATGCTGTCTAAGAATATGGGGTGAAATTCCAAGAAATATTCACCATGGAGCCAATCTCTTTTAAAATAATGAAATTATTTTGTGTATGTTACAGAGAACTTGTGAGGTGTCCAGCACCTGTTATTATTATTATTTTTGTTATTATTATGTTACCTGAATTGCCCTGTGTTAGGGGGTAGTAAAGAACTCATCCAGAAAGCTGAGATGGAATTCTCTACTTCCAGTTTGACTAATCTATCACTGAGATGCCCAGGATGGTGATCCAAAACAGCAGGATTCCTATGATCAGTTCCTCTTCCCACATGTCCATATGTATAAATATTACCCACATGTGATACTCTCATGTCTGAATTCCCTGGTCACATCATCCCTTTCCACTTAGGAGCTCCATCTGGGTAATGTTTGTGCACCCAGCTGCGCCAGTGGCTCGTGCTGATCGGCCAGCTGAGCAGAAATCCTGGGTGCCAGCTGGGCAATCACTGTGACCACACGGCCACAGGGAAATGTCCAGGTAACCTGAGGTCCCTGTGTGAGTCCTGGGCATGAGCCAGGGACATCCCTTGCACCTGGGCTGTGCTGGGCTTTACCTCTGCAGAGGGGCTCCAGGGTGCACCAGCTGTGAACCTGATGTGAGTGACTGTACATCCAGGCAGGGCCCAGCACGTGCTTGCCCTCTGGAAGCATCAGTCCCATGGACCCAGAGGGCACCAGGTATCCATCAAAATAGGGACTGAGGATTGTCTGGGCACCACAAGGGACACCAGGACATCTGTCTTTACTTACAGTCCCAGATGTGTATAAGCTGGGAGAGTAAAGCGGGGGGAATTCAAGGGCCAGTAGTGCAGAATCGTTAAGAAGTGTTACAAAACAGTTCTTTTCTTCAGAGCTTTGAAGCACCATTTTCTTGCTATTCTTTTTACTTGTAAATGGCTCTCCTGTTGAATCAACAGAATAAAAAGTTTGAAAGGATTTTCAAAAGAGGCATTTGAAAGAATAATGAGTTCTCTGCTGTGCCAGTTGTGTATTTTTCAGACTGCTTTCTTCTTAAACCACTTACATAAACCAAACCTTAGCAACAACAGTCCAAGAAAATGAGTTACTTTTAATGCCATAAAGCAAAACATTTCAGGATATTTTAAGTCAAGTGATGGCAACTGTATTTTACACAGTTGCATAGCATTCCTATTGTGTAGCTTTAATGCACAGCACTTAATGAATGCATTTTCTGTCCCCAGGAAACAATCTGTGCAGAAAAAAAGCTCATTCAAAGCTCACCAAAACTTCTGGGAGTCCTTTCATTCACTTCATTTTGCTTTAAATCACTCCATATATTACCAAATGCAATAAAAGCATAGGTACAGAGACTTGAAAAACCAAAGCCAAAGAAGTCTATGCCCTTTGGCAGCAAATGACTGTTTTTATGTGTCATCCACTATCCCCCAGATATTTGGAGACTTTTACAGATTCTTTGACTTCTGGCAGGCCGTCTTCTTTCTTTTTTTTGAATGTCAGAAGCTATCAAGTAAAGAAGATACAAGAATATGACACTTTTTATTGTTTGTTTTTTTTTTTTTTTAATTAAGGTTAAAATGATACCATAATAAGAGGGAAAAAAATAGGAGCAATACCAATAAGGACAAAGGAATAGATGCTATTATCAATGATGATTTTGTTCTGTGTACATTTGCTTTCCTAGGAAGTAGGGCACCAAAGGTGTTCACTTACTGTTTCATTAGCAAAGCACAGAGATGATACATTCTGGTGCAGCATTATGGTAAAAAAACAATAATGAAGTAACTTGGAAGGGAAGCAATCTTTTGACAAATTGCTTTTAGTCTAGGCTCCGGATCTGAAGAGGAAATATGGAATTAATTTGGCAATCATGAGATTTGTTAATTGGCACTTGGATTATGTGGGTGTCTGTGCATTTTACACACTGCTTAAGTGATTAAGACAACCCTACTGTTATAAGCTGTTTACAAATTCCTGCTGGAGACCTAATGGTCCTAAACCTTGGTACTTTAATGTGTCTGGTCTACATCACAGATTTATGTATCCTGATAGTGTTACTGTAAACAAGCTTCCAGTTTAAAAAAAATTGTTTAGAACCCTTGAGTATTTTATTGGCTGTCAGTTTTCTAAAAGATTTAAAGTATCCTGTCCAAACTCTTGGGCAGTCAGGCTGCATTGTCAGGTAGCCATGAGAAGCTACTCTTCAGTCATGTGCCTGCATGGAAATGTTTTAAGATGCAGTCATTTTATTAATTTCCAGCATTCTTATATAGCTGTCTTTTCTGTTCACATTGTAGTTTTGACATACAACATATATTCCTTCTTTTACTAATATTAAGAGATCTTGAAACTCACTTTAACTCTTTTTTTTGGGGAGGAGTGGGGGTTGACAAAGATAAGTACAACTAATTTTTGTATTGAGACAATATTTCAATATCTGTTGGTGTATTCCACACAGTATTTGAATCTGGATATAGAAATCTGTTCTACTCTCTATGATGAAGGAAGTCGTGTTGACTAAACCTAATTTTCAACAAAAAAGTTCTGGAAGTAAAAAAAAGCTTTTAAGTAAGTGGACATTTGTTTTCATACTGTGACTTATTGAAACAATTAAATGGGTCCAAACTGATTGTAACTGAATACAGACTTTTGTGTGTAAGTAAAAGTCCTATAAAATGCTAGAAAAAAATATTCCTTACAAGTAGTTTATAAGTACCTAATCATAACTTATAGTTCAGGAAAGGTTTTCTGGTTCTACTCTACAGATTTTCATACATCATTTCTTTATTCCTACTTCATCTCCCTTTCAGTATGTATTCTCAATAGTTGTTTTGAGACAGGGTATTAATGTGTGTGTGCTTGAGGGCAGGAGGTTGTTAGAATGGCAGTGGGAGATGTGGTGCATGCATCAGATGATACATGGAGTACCAGGGAGAACTTTCCAGTCTCTTAAAATATTAATAGCACTGTGACCATGTTAATGCCAGCTTGAAAATACATCCTTGGCCCCACTGAAAAGAATCTGTGGTGCCCAGAAACTTCTCTGCTACTTCCAGGTACAGCAGCTGTTCTTGTTAAAGACACCTTGTTTTCTTGAAAATTTTGCACCTTTGAGACCTAGGTAGATACTTACAGAGCTAGTCTGTGCAGTTACAACTTCACTGGGAGCAGAAATCTCAATTAAAATTATGTTGGATGATCTTTGCCACAGTTATATATGCTGTGATCATGCATTCATAATAGGAAGAATTCTTTTTTTTCCATTCCACAACTGTTTCTAGTTCTATAAAACGAAAGTCTTCAGTGTTCTGCATAGGTGAGAAGACAAAACCCAGCAGAATCCATGCTACTTGTGAGAAAAGCAGCAGGAAGAATAATATAAAAGTTAAAACACAGCACCTAAATCTGATGCTAGAAATTGTCACATCATTCTGTTCAGTTTGGCTGCAGATATGTCATACCCTGAACAGTCTTTGGGTCTTACAATGGTTAGGTGTGGGTTCTGGAATTTCCCTCTGTCCTTCATTCTGTGCAAAGCTGACTGATGAGATATGACTGCTATGTTGTCTGATTAATACTAATACATTAGGATCTATAGCAGATTCTACTCTATGGAAGTGAAAAATAAATGAGTAAATCAGTCACCTTTTCCACTGTACTCATCTAAACTTCAAAGTTTACTTTTCTCTATAGTGAAGACTGTGGTATTTACTGTACAAGAAAAGCAGTAGTTGTTGTCATGTGTGACAGCTAAAAATATGCAGTAAGATGTGTCTGAATACCTCTGGGATGTAGTTTGAGTACTCCTGGCACTTCCTCAGCAGGTTTTATAATGCATTCATCTGGGAGGGCTGGCATTCAGCAGAGCCTATTTTGAGCGTCAAAGAAGGGTTGAAGTTACTGTGCACACCAGTCTGCTGATTGTTTCATAACCCTGGCACGATACTGGAGCCTTCAGCTTCATTGTCACACCCTTCAGGACTTTCTGGTGGCTTTTAGTGTCTCTCTGAGGAGTGCCTTCTGCTGCTCTTTCACAGACATAAGCACTGCAAACTCTCTCTGAAGCAGTGACTTACTCTGTTGTGGCTCATGCATTTCAAGTAATTGCAAGACTTGACTCTATTAGATCATCTAGAACTATTACTTATGAATATATTCTGTTAATATTTCATTTGAAATAATGTTGATGGGACTCCCTGGAGTCTGTGAAAACCATTTTCATTTGCAGTTTACCTCAAGGCTTCTGCCTTCCAGCCTGAATATCAGTGCTCACTGCACGTGGCTGCTGAAGCAGCTGGGCCATTGACATCTTACTCCCAAAAGTTATCTCTGAGTGACAATGGAGCCATTTGAATTCTGTTACTTGAATGACAGGTCTTTCTTTTCCTTTTGGGAAACATTTTAATGGGAAAAGAATTGCCTGTTGATATTGATACCTAAAAGTATTAACTTCCTCTTCTCCTCTCCCTCTTTCCTGCAAGGAAAAGAGAGGGAGACAATTTACTTTTTCATGGATGCATCAAACAAGCTTCTGCAGGAGCAGGAACTAAATGACTCAGTGTGTCTTGTTTTACATAAAATATCTGTGTTATGACAAAACTACAACTTTAATTCACCAATAGTGTGGCACAATAGGCTTTGCTGAATTAAGATCAGCTTTGGAAATTAAACAATTCTAAACCAGGTATTGCCAAGAAAATTATATAATTTTGGTTTTTAAGGCATGGTTGTGCATTCTAGAATATGTCCTCATTCAGAAACCCTTGTCTTAAAGTTTTAAACCGTGATGAAATAGTGACTTTTTCTTCTTATTTCCTCTTCCTAGAAGCTTGGAGTTAATTGAGATATCTTGTCTCAGAGAGAAGGGAGTATGAGAATAAAAGGCTTTGATCCTCAGTAGCTTCTATCTGGTGTTAGGCTGCCCTGCCCGTGAGAAACAGACATGGTGTGCTGTCTTCCCTCCTCCTACCAAAGGTTAAGGCTCTGGAGAGCAGAGCCAGAGCTTTCAGTATGTCTAGAGAGGAACATAATGACTAAGTCACAGCAGAAAATGTAAGCTAAGAAAAAGGAAGAACACATAACAAATGTTGCTCTGTTCAATGATTCACAGAAAAGATAGTACAATTATGTTACAAATAGTTATAGATAATGACACTTATAAGGAGAATATATTAATATTTGTCACTTATTGGAAAGACCCTTTCTGTTATAAAGTTGTCTGCTGAGAAACTAAAAATTGTCTTTAATTACTTCATTGATGTAAATTATTGCATTATCTGTCTCTTTCCTGCAGAAGGGCATTTTCCTTTGTGTGTGTAATAGCAATTGGAATACTTTATTGATTGATTTGTACTAAAATTTTGTTAACAGAACTACCCTTTATATTAATCTGTGGTCATGAGGCATTGATGTCCATCCATTTCTTAAGGGATGATCAACTTGAAATCATCACTGAATTTCTAAGAGAACCATATAGACTGGTGACAGACTGCAATGAGAGTACCACCCTCCCGGACCACACCATTCTATGCTTGAGTGTGCTCTGCTCATAAAAAATGACTTAAAACCACTTTGATTTCCCATAGAACTGACAAAGAAAATATGAAAAATTAAGAAAGTGAAGCAGCTGAAATGTCAGGATTATAATAAAAGCTCTTTAGAGTAAGACACGCTGTTCTGTTTCTTTTTCTAATTCAAACAATAAAGATACTCACTTGCTTTTTAAAGAAAGCTGTAGTTGTCTGACAGGATCTATTTTATGAGTTTGTTGGCTGCATTTTGCTGTCTCCTGAACATTCTAGCACAAACAGAATCTGCTCAGAATGAAAACAAAATCCTGTCACTGGGAATAATGTGACTTCAGATGCTCAGGCTTTATTGCTGCCCTTATTTTTGCCAGGGCTCCCCAAAGTCAAGGATGACAGGGATGTGTTATGAAAATAGCAAAGATCAACTCATTTATGCATATATCTATTCCTTGATATTAAAAAAAAAAAAAACCAAACCCAACATTATTTTTATGTATCTCCAAAATTATAAAACACCACTCTAGGAAGTGATATGGTCTCTTTTTTTTGGTATCTTTTCTTTATGTACCCCATCTAGTGAAGAGGAAGAAAAACATATAATTATTCTCTTAATTGCTTAATTATTCCCTCTGAAGCTGCTTCATTTCTCATGTTTTAGTAATGGTGTAGTGTTGATTTTAACTGGATATGCTTGGGGATTTTTGGTAAATGAGAATTTTTTTTCCTAACAATTTTTTCCTAACAATTGCCCTGTTAGGATCAGAATAAACACTGCATTGCTCATGCTAAGTGTTGTGTGTCAGCTGCACAGCTGGAACAGACTGGGACAGTCTTCATTGACTGGAACAGCAGACAGATGTTTCACAAAAATGTGTGTGTACTACAGATCCTTCCAGGAAAGACCTGTAGCCTGGCAAATGATGTCAGGGTGAATTGTTCAAAGGTAAAATTCTCTTGGTGAGTGCAGTTATAAGAGTAGATTAGCTTCTCACATTAATGAGGTTTCAGTAAAAGCTCTTTCCAAATTGAAAGACATATCTAATTAAAGGCTGTGCATTGCCTGAATATGGGAACTTCACTTCATGGCAGCTCATCTGCCCAGTTTCATTCATGATCTCTGTGATTAGGCTGACTTCCTCCAGATGTACTTCCCTCTTAGTTAAAGCAAGGTGTTTTCTATAGCAGCTGTTGTCCATAGCAGAGTTCAAAATCATCTTACCCAGCTCCTCTGTCTGCCATCTGTGAAAGAGACTTTTAAAATACATCCTTGGCACTACTAGCTGCTGTTCTCGTTGTGATTTTTTTTCCTTCAATTTATACTCTTCTGAGATGCTCTTCTAAAGAAAAGGCAAGTGAAAATCACCCTGAAGAGAGAATGGAAGTGAATTTTCAGATATGCTATCTCCAGCTAGAAAAGAATTCTGCAGTTTACAGCTAAAATCAAATAAATAGTTCTTCCTTTCTCCTCTTTGTGTAGTACACATTGTATTAGATCTGTGCTCCAGCAGTACGAAAGGCTTTATGTGGGGTCAGGAATTTTCTCTGAAGAACTGCTTTTTGTAAAACAGGTCCCTTTGTTGAAGCTATGAAAAAGATACTTTAGTATAATGTTTTCATTTGTTGGAAAAAATCCCCAAATAATTTCTGTTGACTTCCAGCCACCACTGTGTGATTTCTCCAAAACAACTGTTCTATTATTATTATTGAAATGTCTTGATACCTGGAAATCAAAATTAAACCAGTCTAAAAATATCTGAAAGGTTTGACATGAAAATGGAAATTATAGAAATTATTGAATTGACATTATTTAAAACCCCCAAATCTCTGGTTTGTGACTTTTTTTACATTTTCTTTTAATTCTAATTTAGAATAAATTTCTGAAATGTAAAAAATCTTGAGGGAAGGGAAAAATTGCATACTACTCAGATCTAGCATTTTAGAGATACTGGTAGGTACTTTTCAAGCATGAATAATACTAAGGCTTCAGAGAAAAACTGCTCTGATTAAAAACTTACCACACTAGATCAAGCTCAGGGACACAAACACTGAAAAGAAAGGAATAAAATCCAACTGCCTCACACTGAGCTCCAGCCATGCTCTTTGTGGCCAACATATGAAGCTTCAGGTTACTTGGGCATAGTTTGTCCTGTTTGAATTCTGATATGGCTTAGTGACTTGTACAAATAATTTTCCAGCTCCACAAGAGCCAATGTGACTTTCCAGGATAACACTATTTTTTTGCATCCAGTTTCTGCTACAGTTGTGTTTGATAGATATTCTGTATTTGGCTTAAGCTTGTCTTGAAAGTGTGCGGTCATCTTTTGAAAATGGAGTTTGGAATTTCATTTCAATAACTACCTGGGCACACTCTTAAAGGGAAGTGGTTTTTAAGACAGGATTCTCTGGCTTTGTCCTCCAGCCAGTGTTCTTTGCTGTGCAATCATTGTTTGGTCTCCAAATGCTGTCCAGAACCACTGCCTTCTCATTCAGGAAATCCTATGATAAAACCAAGTGACTTTTGAACATTTTTTGTTGTTTGTAAACTACAAATTGAGCTTCTTTTGTCTCTCACTCATTCAATGTCTTTGTCAGCCTTCAATCTTGCATTTTTCTCACTGTGCTAATATAATCTTTTAAAATATAGCAACCACAACTACACTACTGTGGAAACTCCTGATAGAGCTTCCTTCTTCCTGCTCCTCCTCCTCTGTTGTGTTTATAGTCTCAGTCATATTCATCTTTTCCCCACAGCTTTCTAGAGCTGATGCTCCATTGCCAGTACCTTTCTGTACCTCTTGAAATAAAAATGGAAAAGTTTCATTAAAATGAGTGGTAACTTAGAAGGAGTATCAGACAGGGTTGTAAAAAATAGTAGTTTATATTCATTTTAGCCTCTTAAATAGCAGTAGTCTTGGGCAGCTGGGAAAAGTGTGACTGCCTGAGAGCCTCCCAGGCTCCAGCCAGACAAACAAGTGATGATTTGGGTGTATGGGGGAGGTGAAGTCAGAATTTTTAAGAAGTCTTTGTATCATCAAATGGGAGCAATGTGGATTTGTATGGAACATGTAAATTCTTTAATTATAGGACAGAAGAGTTCCAGTGACAGAATTAGTCTGAGAGAGAAAAATCTGTTTATGAATAAAGTGGATAGGCAATAATTTCTAATACCAATTGAAGTGAACAAGACAATTTTAAAAAGAGTAAAAAATTCAAAATTTAGAACTTCTTTTGGGTTAGGGGAATGTACCTATGTAGCAAATCACTTGTTCATCCATGCAAGATAAAAAAGGAAAAAGAAAAACCCTTTTAAGAGATGGGGCAGGGTGAAGAGAGAAGAAATATATAACAAGACCTTTAATAGCTTAAAATCAACTAGTGATGTACTAGTAACATCAGCTGGTGATGTTGAGGCCACACATCAAGTCTTGTGTTCAGTTTTGGGCCCCTTGCTACACGAAAGGCATTGAGGTGCTGCAGCAAGTCAAGAGAAAGAGCTGGGGAAGGGTCTGGAGCTCAGGTCTGATGTGGAGAAGCCGAGGGAGCTGGGGGTGTTTAATCTGGAGAAAAGGAGGCTGAGGTGGGACCTTATTGCTCTCTACAATATATATATAATATTCTCCTCTTCTGCCTGAAAGGAGGCTGCAGCCAGGTGGGTCAGCCTCTTTTCCCAGGCGACAAGTGACAGGACAAGAGGAAATGACCACAAGGTGCACCAAGGGAGGTTTAGATGAGATATTAGGAAAAATTCTTTTCACAAAAAGGGCTGAAAAGCTTTAGAGCAGGAAGGGATTGAGTCACCAACCCTGGAAGTGTTCAAAAAATGTTTGGTTGTGGCACTTGAGAACATGTTTAATAGTGAATGTGCTGCACTGAAAGCTTGACTTGATGATCTTAAAGGTCTTTTCCAGCCTTAACAACTTCATGATTCTATGATTCTATACATGCACTGAAAATATTAATGTGTAGCTCTATGTAATTTTGAATAGAGGGCTCTTTTTCAGCTGTGGTTTGTAAGAGCAGACTGAAGAAAGAGTAGAAGAGCCCATAATGGAAATAAATTGTGTTCTGTTTCATTTGCATTTCTGAAGTTTTTCCGAGAAAGCCAGAGAAATGTTTTCTTTTTTTTACTAGTGATGGCTATTTTATTATATGCATCTGGTTTTTTAAGCAATAATTTTAAATCAGAAAGTAAACAACTGACTTGTAACCCTGAAGTGAGATTCAGCTGTCAAAACTGAGGTGTCTGAAAGTCGTTTTGGACTGTCTTTCTAGCCACCTGAGAGAAGGAGACACCTCCACTGCCAAATTCTTCTGACACTCACACAGGTATGTGAGGCAGGTTAGGTGACCTCTTGTTTCAAGTGTCAACCAGCAATGCCAGGCTGACCAGTCTGAAAATCAGATGTCTGAAGCAGTGGGAGGTGAATCCCATCCCAAACATGCAATATGAAATGTACTAAAAAAGCACATCATAGTGCAGAAATATCAGAAATATTCAAAACTATTTTTTTCAGACAAGTAGCTATACAAGAATTTTTTTACCTACATCTACTGTTTTTGTGTGATTAAGCTCAAACCTGTTGTATTTAGGAAAATAAATTAGTTTTTTCCTTCTCACTCTTATTCACATGCCATGCCAAAAGGGATTAAAAGAAATTAATTGTAGATGAAGTGGTATCCAAATTCTTGTTTCATTTCAGCCTGTTACACGTTTGTTAATCTTAAAGACAAATAGGTTACAGGAGGTGGCTGTAAGACCCTGCTCAGAGGAGTGAGGCTGCCCACAGGGCATAATTCTGTCTCCAGTCCCAGTTTTGCAGGCAGAGAGCCGCAACTGCACTATCACAAAGACTCAGTTTGACTCCTGGAGCTGTAAATTAGAAAAGAAAATTGAATACATACAAAGTAAAAATAATTCAAACATGTGACTTCACAGTGGATTAAAAAATCAATTTTCAACATAAACTGGCATTCTAGGAGGAAATCAGAGGCTGATATTAGTGGTTTCTCCAATGCATGCATTTCTGGATAAAAATGATTTAAGCATTTCAAGAAGGGATTTTCATCAACTAAACTTATGAAATCATCCTGCTTATAAAATGCTTACATTTCATACTGACTGGAGCCATATTGGTTTTCTTACATACTTTAGAGTTATGTACCAGTGTCATTTTTACATTTATGCATAGATCTGCCATGCATTGAGCATTTATATGATGCTCTGTGAGAGCTCTGGGTTGCACTCATTCACATGCTGGATGTCACTGTGATTATGCACATTTGAAGGAGGGAGAGGCAAATGAAAGTCTCTGACTTAGGAGGTATCTTTCCCTCTGTGATCAATGCTTGTGTCCAATATATAATTTTAGAGCTTCTTGATCACTGGGGTCATGTTTTATTTGCTATTTTCTGTGTAAATGGATGTAGAGGTCAGTATGTGAGCAAGGTTACAAGTGTGTCTCAGAATTTAATATAAAGTATTTAATTGAGTCCTTTGCTCTAGTGTCCCAACAGGCTGCATGGGGAGATTCTACAATCTGTCAGAAAATGAAAAGCTGAGCTTTGCTGGTTAAATTCTGCAGTATTTTGTGTGGATATATGGATTTTTCATATGCATGGAGCAAGCACACACCATAAAACTGAGATCTGCTTTTCGGAGTG
The DNA here is from genome assembly GCA_024362935.1 of Setophaga petechia. Classification (NCBI taxonomy): domain Eukaryota; kingdom Metazoa; phylum Chordata; class Aves; order Passeriformes; family Parulidae; genus Setophaga; species Setophaga petechia. The sequence goes on along the minus strand of JANCRA010000020.1, from coordinate 13,879,061 downwards.
AGGCTAAATCTTCAGTTCCTTTAAAATGACACAAAACCTCTGACTAACTTACTAACTGGACAACTTATTTGAATATATTTATTTTTTAGTGGAAGATTTTTTTCTTTAATTAAATCAACATTCTGCAGATAAGTGTTTACTTTAAATGCAGAATTTAGGTGGCTTACGAGTAACCCAGGAGAACAAAGAGCTAAACCATATCCCAGAACACATGTGGTAGTCCTTTATTGAATGATTTTTCATTTGTTCCAAATTTGAAGGCTGACGCATGTATGTTGTTGTGTGTGCTCTTGCTAATTCCAGTGCTCCATTAGACAGAATCTGTTGTTAATATTTCAACACTGTTGACATAACCATTTTTGTGATTTACATTTCCCTGTGTTGTCTCTTGGTCACTTCTAAATCTAGGATCCCAAAAGAGCAGGAAGTTTTGCTGATTAAGGAAAACAGATCTGTGAAATCCCAGCTAGTTCCCAATATGCTGCTCTTGTGAAAATGTTTGCTTTTATTTTATTCTACTAGCTAATCTCCAGTGCAAGAGCTTAGCTCTAAAACTAACAGTGGTCACAGTACACCTTACTTTTCATGTGCAAATATTTAAATTTTCAGGTGTCATTGTTTATACATGAATTTGGTGATGAAGGCAGAATATTTTGTAATTCAGACTCTCCAAAAATGGATTGAAATGCAAGAATTCTGTGAAGAGGTGAAACCAGAAGTGAAATTACATTTTATCTAACAAACAAGCACATACTCTGCCAACTGCAGAAAGCATTCCTCTCCTCTGAGAATTTTATCAAGGCTGTTGTGCATGTTCAACAATTCTGCTTACTGCTTCATCACAAAAAGCCTTTAACCATTTCACCATTGCTACCAATGCCTAGCAATAATAGCAGACAACAGCACTGCAACTGGGACTTCAGTGTTAGAATAGAACTGAAGGAAAGTAATTATCCTGCATCCTTTTTGCTTTTAACTGTCATATCAGATTCTAGGAACTTGGGTAAAAATCTGCAAATTGGTGGTTTCATAGAAAACCAAAGCTGCAATGGGGAAAAAAAAGTACAAAGCAGTCTGTTGTTGTACTGTACATGCCACTTGTAAAAATGAACCTGAAGTGAACATATTTATACAAGTGTTTTTAAACAGCACCACATCATTCCCCCTCCTGTCTCTCTTCCCCTCCACATAAGCACACTCCATCCAGAGTTGCCAGGATACTGTGAGAAAGGCTGGTTTTGCAGGCTCCCAGCTGTTCCCAGGCACAGAGCTGGGACTGCTGTGGAGAGGGCTTCCCTTGCTGGTGTTTCCATGCTGTGTTGGCAGGCTCAGAAGATGTGTGTAGGAAGCTCCTCCCCAAGCACTCTCAGGGTGAGGTACACCAGCCCAGGAGAGCACTGGAGCTCATCCTTCTGGAGACTGGCTCCTTCTGTGTCTTTCATGGAACGTGAAATGTGTCTTTGGCATTTGTGTCAGATAAGCTTCACTGAACCTGGAGACTGCCTAGCATTCATGGCTCTTGGAGGAGCAAAAAGGAGGTGATGATATCAACCACTCTTTACCCCCAGCAGTGCACAGAGGTCCAAGCGATACTGTGGACTCTGTCAGGGTGCCAAACACCAGGCCTGTCTGGTGGCAAATGTGGGTTTTGATCTTACTAGTTGCTTTTTTTTTAGCACAATCTTATTTTCTTTTATTTGAAAAACCTGATTTGTCCGGTTCAGAAAACTTTCCTCAGGACAGGATGCTGTTTGATGATCCAAAAGCAGCTGGCAGAATGAAACAGAAAACCAGGAAATAGAGATCTCTGAATCTGGCTTTACTCCAAGTATTTCCAAGCTATTCAGGAAATAGGTTCTAGAAATCAGTAAATTTCAGTTTTAGAAACTATAGAGGACAAACAATTACACAAGGACTATAGACAGATGCCATTTAAAAGGGACTGGTTGGGTGTCAGTGGGGCAAGAGCAGTTGTACTGTGCATCCCTTTTCTTTCCTGGGTTTTATTCCTCTCTCTCCTCCCCCTATCCTCCACTGTTACTACTACTACTACTATTATTATTAATTATAGCAGTAGTAGTGTTATTTTACTCTATTTCCATTATTAAACTGTTCTTATCTCAATTCATGAGTTTTACCTCCTTCTGATTCTCCTCCACACCACAGCAGGGAGTGGGGGGAGAGTGAGCAGCAAGGGTGAGGTGCATGGTATTGTATTTGCTGGGAATGCCCCAACGAAGGCAGGAATGATGAATCTGACTCCATGTTCTCAGAAGGCTAATTTATTACTTTATAATACTATATTATATTAAAGAATACTATACTATACTAAAGAATACAGAAAGAATACTTACTAAATGCTAAAAGATAATAATAATGAAAACTTGTGACTCTTTCCAGAGTCTCAACACAGCTTGGCCCTGATTGGCCAAAGAGTCAAAACAACTCACACTAGAATCCAATGAAACAATCACCTGTGGGTAAACAATCTCCAAACACATTCCACATGTGAGCACAACACAGGAGAAGCAAATGAGATAAGAATTGTTTTCTTCTTCTCTGAGGCTTCTCAGCTTCCTGGGAGAAAAATCCTGGGTGAAGGGATTCTTTCAGAGAATGTGAATGCCACAGCATGGTACTTAGTTACTGCCTGGGTTAACACATGTGTTCTAGGCTCTGCACCACAGAATGTTACTTGTGAGCTCCAGACCCATTCAAGTGAAAAACACAATCACAAGCTGACATACAGCAGGGGAGCTGCCCTCTGCTCTGCTCTGACCAACCTGCTACTGCATGTCCACTGAAAAAAAAAAAAAAGATTTTGTTACTACTAGCACCTTATGACACTCTAGGGTTACCAAGACACCCTGTCCTGCAGAGAACACCTGGTGGCATCCTCAGTTGTGGTTTGCAAACTCATCTGCAATATTCTTTCCCTGGTGAAATGTGGGTTAATCCTGCCAGGGAGATGCAGGCTCCTGAGGGCTGTTTGGGGACTCCCTGGCAGACATCTCTTGCCATGCTCTGGCTCCATGTGGAGGCAGGAGAAGAGGTTTGGAGCACTCCCTGCTGTCCTCTGTGTGCTAGGATTCAGTCTTGCTTGAAAGGACCCGACATCAGGCTGAGGTCCCTTGTCCCTGCTTCAGAGGCAGGCAAACAGGGCCTGGATAGAGAAATTTGCTGGTAGATAAAGTGACACACTTCTCTGGAGACATTAATTCATTGCACTGTGGGTGTGTGCAAATGTGCTCTGCAGTTGGTGACCATATCTGTATATTCACAGACATGGTTTAATTAATCCTCTTATGGACAGAACCTACCATGGCATTAAGAGAGCAAATATTTTTAGCCTGTATAAGAAGTCAGTCCTGCCCACTCACATTAAATCCTTTAGAAGGCAACTTATCTACTGCAGGTTAGCTAGGATGACACAGGAAACTGAGGTTTAGATTATAGTAATTAAAACTTCTTGGGCAAAGGAAGGCTTTTGCAAAGGGACAAGAATAATTGATGACTTCACCTTTTAAAGAAAAAGAACAACTATTTTGCAATGTGCCAGTCCCCCTCCCTGCCCTCAGGGTAGAGGTCCTACTGCTTTTGATTATGACTTTCATAAAGGTGTGAAAATAAACCATATTAACTGCTGAGTTCCCATGGCTGACACTGATAGAAGCAAATTGAAAGGACTAAGGCAGAAAGAACCTTGAGATAGGCAGGATTTTATGTAAGAATTATGAACAGCATCTCTCACCTCTTTTTGTTTGTCAGGCAGATTTGTGCCTCTTCAAAATCATTAGGACAACTGCACATTTTAAATTTTTAATAACTGTGCAAGTCTTAGAAAAAAATGAAAAGGAGACGTGAATTGCTCTTTGCCCCCTCTCAAAGAAATTGTAAAATCCAACACAATGTCTGCTGCTGATTTGCCTCTATATTCACAATTTAGGAATAGAAAAGCCCTGTAAGAACACCTGAGTATTCTTTCCTGACTAAAAATAATGCTTTTAATGATCTTTCATGACTTTTAGAACCAAAATAAATTCTTACCCTGAAGTCCATATTTTTTATCCCCAACTCAGCCAAGTTCTGCTTTCTGGTTGAAGAAGAAGAAGAAGAAGAAGAAGCTCTAGCATTGCATGTGAGTGTAGGGAAAGTGTTTAGAAGGGTGGGCAAAGAGAGGGACAGTCCTGCAAATACCTGGAGGAACACTGAGCCATGGCAGATACTGTGCTGAAAGTCTGTTGGAGGAGCAGTATTCAGAAACTCATATAATTGAGATTGGTTTTTATTCTTTCAATTGCAAGAAACTTTCTTTAAAGCCTTTTATGACCGCTTCCTTACAGGGGGCATGTACACAGCTCTTGGTGAGAAAATTGTTTTCTGAACATATAATATTTCTTTGGGTTAGAAATTCAAGCAAATATTGGGATAATGGACAAATTGAACTGATGCTTTTATAAGAAAAGGATATCACTAAGAGATTTAACCCACTTACTGTATCAAGGAAATAGCTGTTAATGTTTTGGCATATTTATTTTTTTGCTGTTATTATTAAATGGAGGAAAACTATTTTTATGCATGCCTGATCAGGAGAAACTCAATTTTGACTTAAAACAATGTGCTGTGCAACTTAAACACTTTGAATGAGGACAAAACACAATTTCCAATATGAGGGCAGACAAGAAGAGGCAGAGAGAACCATTTTCCTTTCCATTTTCCTTGCCTTTGGAACAGATCATGTATTTCCAGTTGAAAGTAGAAGGCAGCTTATCCTAGCTCAGGTGTGTAAGCATTCATATCAATCTGCCACGTACACAGTGGCCAGTCTTAAGGAGCCTTTTGAAGCCCTCTTTGTTTTGTCTTTGCTATGCCATCCACTCTCCAGCCACAGAACTTTGCTCCAGCTGAGATGGGAATCAGAGGAAGAGTCAGAGGAAAGGTGCACCTAAAGTTCTCTTTTGCCGCACTGAAAGTGCCTGTCCCTTCCTGACAGGCTTCAGTTTCACCTCAGAAGCTTCTCTGGATCACCCCTGTCCCTGCCTTTGTTCACTCTGTGGCCACCCCTTTCCAGCAGCCCCAACTGAGCTAAAGCAGGGGAAGATGTGGGAATATTGGCTCATTGCCATCAAAGGGTTCAAGGAAACAAGACTGGGGAAAGACACAGGCACCTGCACCTCAGTGCACCTTTCCATCTGGTCCTTGCATGCCCTGGGGACATCCTGCCTGCCTCCTCCATGAGCACAGATCAGCTGAGGGCTGAGTTGGTGAGGCAGCCTCTGAGGCAGGGACCAGAGCCTTTCCAGGTCAGACTCACAGCATGACAGAGGTAGGAGCAGAGAATCCCCTCAGGGAAAGGGAGAAAGGCTCAACAGGCACCTTTATTGTACATGTGCTGCTTTGTTGGATGGTGATACCTCCTGTCAGCATTGTGCTTATAAAGGGTCTCTCATTCCAAACCCAATCTCTTCTTCTTAGGAACATTGTCTGTCCTAATAAGAGAGAACTCATCTCCTTAAACCCACTTCTTTTTAAATCTTTAGCCCATCATGGCTGCAGCAATTCCTTTGCTATTTGTTTGCATTCTGCTGAATTGCAGTAGATTTAAACTCTCAGCTGCTAAAAATTAAGTCCTTCCTCAATATTGATGGGATTACTTCTGCATGGTCCTCGAAAAATATCCTGGAGTGTCTCTGACTAAAGATCTGCCACCATTATCTTCTGCAGTTTTAGTATTATAAAACTGGGCAGGCAAGGCAACCCTTGTGTAGGCTGCATGGTCACTTTAATTACTTCTAAAAATTTAATTACATTTTTTTTCAGAAAGAGAAAATCCACATTTCAGTACCCATTTTGAACAGCCACTGTGAGATGGATCATTTAATTGTGTTCAATATCAGCTGAGTTATAAAATACTTGAGAAAAAGACTTTGAAATTGTCAGGGATTCACTAATAGAAATTAAAAAAATATGCATCTCTAGTTAGTGCTGAGTGAAATATCAAACATCTGTTGCAGGCTATTATAGAGGAGAAGCCAAATGAGAAAGGCAAATGTGTAGTCTCAGCTGCAAGGGCTGGAAGGAGACAGCAGGTAAATGCCATTTGGAGGCATCCCTCATCACTCCACATTACTCCTTGGAAAGCCAAGAGCTTTTCTGATGGACTCTTCATCTCCTGAGCAGAGGGTATGCAGAGCAGGGAATTGGCAAATGGGCTGGAAATACTGGGGAAGGGACCTGGCTGTGGGGATCAGAGAAAAACAGGCGGCAGAGAGTGATGGTTACATGTGCAGTGATCAGAAGAGGAGGCAAGAGGGATCCCAGGTTGATTCAATTTGCTTTCCATTATGGAAATTAATTAGTTGATTGGGAGATAAGAAAGTCTCAGTAGAGGTGCTTGAAGATAGGGCAGTCAGTGGGAAACAGATGCTTCCTAAAGAAGGACTCTGTGCCTAGCAGTCTCTAATCTGAGCACGGAGGAGTACTTACAGCACATCCCCATCAAAATTATTTATTTTCCTGGTGATTATTGTTCAGGGCTCAAGGGTTTAGATCCTGTTGTTTAGCTCCTGCCACTAATTAAGGGCATCTCTTCAGTGTGAGGTACCCTGGAAACAGAATAGGTAGAGGCCCAGATACAGATGAGGAATCCCAGCATTATTTGGCCAAGTGCTTTAAGATTCCAGGTACCCACTCTATTCATTGAGATTTTAGGGCATGGCTCAGGTCCAAAAGCAGATGGATTATAAGGATGTCCATACTCAACAGAGCTTACACACATTGCAAACACAGAGCTTCCACATTTACCCTTTTTTTGTTTTCATACTGCAGGCTCTAATACCTGCAGTCCTGTAGAGAGACAGTAACTATGGAGATAAAAGCAATGGGAGATACCTAAAACCCCTGGAGGAGCAGCAGGCCCAGGAAGTGTGTTAAACTGCTTGGAAAATCCTCTTCTAGCCCAGGCCTGCTTGGCATGGTGAGCACATGCACTTACAAAATGTCACCCTTTCACACCAGCCAGCTCCAAGAACCTGCATTCTCCCTGGGGCCTTGCAATTTTAAAACACTTGAAAGGTATTTCTATTGTGTTTATCCTCCCCATTTTCACATCAAGGGAGCCTGTCAGCAGTTTGCTGTGGGGATGGGTCCTGTACAGAAACACTGGAAAATCACCTGCCATCTTTGTCAGCTCAGTGCATAAAAACTCCTCAGGCCAAGCCCAGCTCGATTGTTCTTGCTCTCAAAACAAGACAGATTTGTAGCTTGAGCACCTAAAGGTGTGTGTCTATAGGGTGGCTTTAGGTGGCTGTAGGTGCTGGCTGCACCACCTCAGCATTCAGCTTTCAATTTTTCAGTTTTAGGCAATGTTAAACTACGCAAGGAACACGTACAACAATCTTGTGTGCAAACAAGCTTCTGTATACCACAGGTCTGAGAGAATTTTTTGAAGGGCCTTGTTCATTGTTGTTGGCAATGTTTAAGAAATAAAGGCACCTTGTTACAGGTGTCTTTACTCCAGAAACTGGTACTCTCAAAGTTGCAGTATATACAAGGTCTTTCTTTGCCTTCATTGACATTCAAACATGTTGCTTGTTTTCACATAGGCAATAGTGTGCTGATTAGTGTGGTCTCAAATGAATGTGTCAGTTTGAAGCCTTATAACATGCACAAGATAAATGAGATAAACACTTTGTATGTGTTTTCTTGATTAGACATCAGCTTTCCTTTGTAGAACCAAAAATCAAACTAGCTAATGCAATGCTCTGCTTGACTGACTCTTCTGAGGAGCTAAACATCATGTCAGCTAATTATGGTTAAATAGGTTACAGAGAGAGAGTTCTTCTCAGTTAATGTTGAAAATTACTGGCTACTCTGTTGAGTCAGGTTAGTCACGCCATTAAATTGTGATTAACCAGGTTCCATTTTTGGGAAGTGTGCACGGCGCACATGGATGTTCTCCAAATTATGGAGCTGTCAGGGCAGAGTTAATGAGAGAGAACTGGAAACTTGCTAGTTATTTTAATGTTTATCTGAAGTTGATAAAACATAACTGTGACCAGTGTTGGTCTTCTGGAATTTGACTAACATTTTGGGATACTTGCATAGACACTCTTCCAGGGTTTGGTTATCTGTAAGGCACATACAAGTCGGAGCAGAGAAAGGCAGCAAGTAAACATGATATCCAGCAAAATTACACCATGTTAGCATGTACAGATTTTAACTTCTTTTTTTAAATTCAGAATCAGAACACAGTAAAAATATCATGATTGAAGCAAGAATTTCAACAAGACATTTTTCAGGAAACAAGAAACAATGAATCACTCTTGTAAAGAGTAAATAAGTTCTTCTTGCCCTTCTCAAGTTATGAATAACTAGTTTTGGCCTATTACTCTTATTTTTGTGTGAAGATTATAGAGTTGCCATACTCCTTCTCTTCCCACAACTCACCCACATTGAGTACATGGGTCATGCAAAAATACTTACAAAAAATGCAAGAAACATCTTACAAAGCGTTTGCAAATTATGTGTCAATGGCACCATCATTGATCTTTTAATTCAGCATGGTTCATGGAAAAACCTAAAAGAATAAAAGGCCTGCTGTGAATCTTAATGTGATTACCCTTTTGTTAAAAAAACCAAAAATTTCTTTTATTATGCCCACAAACTTTGATATTTCTAAGGTTCTTTAGCATGACTATTATAGATTCATATAATTTTTTTTGAACACCACAGGCATTTTCTTAACGTTTTCCTTATAGTAACATGAAGCATGTTTCTTGGAAAGAATCCTTTCAAAATCTGAGTGATTCAAAGATGGGAATAGAGCAAGTTTAAACCTGGAGCTGTCTGCTGTACTTTTCCACAGACAACAAAATAGATGGTATCACTAAGGTTCAAGTTGGTCCTCCTCCACAGAGGAACAAAAGGGCAGGAATTTTCTAGTCTTACACCACTATCTCACTAAAAAACCTGGTTTTATTTCTGAAACACTTCCAGCTACAATGAACAGGCCCTTAGAAAAATTCTGGGTCAGACCTATGGTTTATAGAAGCCAGTTTGCACATTCCCAGGAGAAAAAATTGCTATATGGGTTGCCTGCCTAGTTTGCTGTTGCCTGAATGGGAAATGCTGAATGTTGAGGTGGTGCAACCAGCACCTTCAGCCACCTGCAGACACCCTATAGACACCTACAGCCACTCTATAGACACCCTACAGACACCTACAGCCATCTGCAGACACATTATAGACACCCTATAGTCACCCTATAGACGCACACACCTTTAGTGCCCAAGCTACAGCTCTGAGAGCAAAAGCCATCGAGGTGGGCTTGGCCTGAGGGGTTGTTATGCATTGAGCTGACAAAGATGGCAGGTGATTTTCCAGTATTTCTGTACAGGACCCATCCCCACAGCAAACTGCTGACAGGCTCCCTTGATGTGAAAATGGAGAGGATAAACACAATAGAAATACCTTTCAAGTGTTTTAAAATTGCAAGGCCCCGGGGAGAATGCAGGTTCTTGGAGCTGGCTGGTGTGAAAGGGTGACATTTTGTAAGTGCATGTGCTCACCATGCCAAGCAGGCCTGGGCTAGAAGAGGATTTTCCAAGCAGTTTAACACACTTCCTGGGCCTGCTGCACCTCCAGGGAAGAAGAGTTTTCAGGATTGCGGCTTATAAGCACCTGGTCATTCACTCTGAGGGATGGAAAAAAGGCTGAATTGTGTGAGGAGTGCATCCTGTTTGCCCTCCTGATTGATTTGTATGCACATGGTGGAGTCAGTGTGTGTTCCTGCTGCCTGACTACTCTTTACACCCCGAGAACACATGACAGTTCCTCATTCTCCTAAGCATTGGACGTCATTTTTGGTAGAGAGCAGAAGCCCTTTGAGGATGGCTCAGGAATTTTACTGTGCTCAGGCTGCTTGGGAGTGGCCAAATTGTCCTGTCACACATGGTCAGTTCCTGTGTCTCCAAGATCACATGGTTTCCATGTCCCCATTCCTCTGTGTCTCAGTGCAAGGAGTATGAAGTGCAGCAAGAATTTCTTCTAGCTCAGAGATCATTATCCATAAATGCAGCATTTGAAGGGGAAGGAGCCGGCTGGGGGCTGGGGAAGGTTAAACAGCATTTCTTCATCTGTGGTGCTGCTAAGACACAAAATATGCTTAGGGGTTTTAGCATGTCCTTGTATTGGCCACATATAGGTTAAAATGGATTCAAGCTCTTCATATCTCCTTTTGGCAGGGATATTTCATGTTTTATATGGAAAATATAATGGTTTGAAATTTCATATTCATATGCAACTGTGAATTAAAAAATACTTATTGAAAACATGTAAAATAATAATGTAGGGAAAACTGAAGTTACTTCCACTTGTCAGAAGGGACCTTACTGGCTTTGTTAGAATCTGTTGTGTTGGGTGGTGAGCGCTCCTCCTCTGTCCAAGCCCAGCCATGTTTCATTTTGGAGTGTGTGAGCTGTGAAGCTGAAGTCCTGCAGTCCAGCTGGGCACTGACTCGAGGATTCAATGAGTGTTTATGTGGAGACTGTGTGTTGCTGGAGTCTTCAGCTGATTCCCATCTGCTGCAGATCAGGGGCTTCCTGGGGATGCTTCATGAGGCAGGTTACCATAGCACCAGGCTCCTCAGATGTAGCATTATCTTGTTTCACTTGTCTGAGCAGGACAAAAGAAGTGATGTGTATATTATGTTGCATTTCTCAAAGTAGTCATCTTTAGTCTTGTACAAAACAAAAATCATGGACATTGTGCCATTGCTTAAGGATAGAAATTGAGAGAGGAGGTTCTGCCATTACTTGTAAGTGAAGATGAGTCTAGAAATGACATTGGCATTGATCGAAAAGCAACTTCAGTGAGCCAGAAAATGTAAGATCAGGTAAAGAAGCTACACCAGATTCTTACAAGTTGCAGTTAAGACATCTTTTCACACAGGTGATTTCTGTCAGACTCACAGGAGTTGAGGGAAAAATATCTGCTGTGCTGGAGCCCAGTGAAGAAGAAAGAAAAGAAAGCTTCTATCTGGCAGAAGAAAATTCTGTGACTGTAAGGTCATTGGAAAACACAAATAAGTTTTGAAAATAGCCCTGTTTTTGAACTTCTTATATTCTACCCCAGATTTGTGACCAATGACTACTTTTAGAAAGATGATGTTCATATTCTTAACAAATTGCTGACATTCCCATTTTGTGATACAGTTGAACTGTCCAGAAAGAAGCAATGATTTCACATTATATATATATGTATATAAAAAATAAATGTTCCTGTAAAGGTTACAAGTGGTATAAATGTTCATCACTACCCCTCATATGTTTCATATTAGGGGATCAAAATCATATCATCCTGACTCCTTTTTTTCCTTCTCTTGAAAAGTTTCTCTTGAAAGAAATTTCCTTCATTCTGATTTTAATGCAGTACATCTTAAACCCCACAAAAACCAACCAACTATAGAATCTGATGGTTTCAGTGTTGTTCTTTTGAGCATAAGAACACATGAATCTGTGTAGCCAATGGATTGAGGACCAGCTGGAGGCTGTGCTGGTGGCAGGGCCCACTGTAACACAGGTCACTGATCAAAGGTCCATGCAGGAGACCTGGCTGACTATGACCTGCACATGACAGCCCAAACTGGGCTGGAGACTGGTTAGAGTAACCAGTCCCCACATCCCCTGAGCCCCCAGGGACCAAAGATATCTTCATTTTCCCTACCGCAATTGCTACTGACCTTACTTAAGAGGTTTTGTTAAACAAACACTCTCAAAAGAATGGGCCAACATTTCAGCTGCAACTGAATGTTAGGAAGCAATGCTTCATTTGAACTTTTCTGCAGTAATCATTATTTCTGCAGTCATCAAAGCCAAGTAACAATGATATATGAACAGCAGGTTAAGCCTTTGTCTCCTTAGAGAATCTAAGAAAGGCTTGTTTGCTGTGGTCTCTCTAGCTGATTCAATAAAGCCTTCCTAGTGTAGGTTCTGAAACTTAAAAAAAAAATCTTAATTCACTGAAAGAATAATGAACACATTGTTAATTGCAGCATGACTATATTTGCTACAATTACACCAAGAAGGATTATCATTCAAATGCAAAATAGGAGGCATGTATAACTGCAGAGTCATGACATATTGTGCATATCATGGCCCAAGCAACTGAATAGTATTTGACATTTGTCTGCCCATATCTTTATCTTTCCCTTTCCTTGTGCTCCTGTTTTATCATATACCAGCTCTTCCTTTCGGTGCCTAGGATGAATCATCAGTGCAGAAAAATACTGATGTAGTCTTGATTTCTGTAGCAAAATACTCCTTATCTAGGAACAAACTGTATGACAATGAATGCAACATCTAAGGATGTATTGTATTTCTAAATATTATATATAAGCATATGTGTGGGAGGCGGCTTTGAAATTTAGACTACTCCATCAGAACAAAAAAGTCTGAGTAATGCTAAATGCATTCATGACATTTTTTTTCTTTTGTCTTTTTTTTTCTTGTTTGTTTTGTTATCACTGTTTTTATCCTGGAGGGAAATTGCTACTAAGGAACTGACTTCCATCTTGGTTGTGAAATTGATTATGTTCTACCCTTGGAACCATTTAAATTAGTTGTGCTGGGGGCCTGAAATAAAATGTTATTACAGCAGAAGAAATTCTCAAGGCTTCATGTCCTAAGCTAATAACAAGTCCTGTCAAATAAAACCTATCCAACCCCTTTAGTCTAAACAAATACTCCAGTTTCGGTTTCAGAAAACATTTGCGATTTGAGCAAAATTGGTTTGGTTGTTAGGATATTTTTAAGCAAAAATAGGGACCAGCAAAGTTCCTTTCAAAAGGCAAAATCAATGAAATAAATGACATTAACATGTGCAACTGCAGTCTGGTGCATACGACAGTATTAAACATTTTTGCAATAAAAAGCCATCGGCCTGGAACAGCTCAGCTTTCTAAGCTGATAACATTTTAGTGAGAAAATAACTTTAATAATCCCCCTGAACATCATATGCATGCACAAATTATTAGATTAGACTGTCCTAGTTATTTGGTTATTACAAGGCTTCTGCAGGAATCACACCCAAGCCACAGGAAAACACTGATTAAAAAACTCCAAAGCCTAAAGATAGCATAATTACCAGAGGAAAATCAGTTATTAAACAATAACATTTAAAATAAATGGCAATGTTGAAAGGCTTTTCCAAAATGTGTTTTAATAATAAGTTTGTCTCTGTTAAGCCTTGGAGATAAATAGACAAACCAGTATAAAAAACAGGAACTTCTCTTCCAATTAAAACACTGTTCACAGCAGGAAGGGGGACAGAGTGAATCAGTGAACCCTATGGCTTTGTAGTTTCTGAATCGAACCCCAAGTTAATTTAATTGGATTCTTCTCCCCTATATTTCTGTCTTCCCCTTCCTCCCCCCTCTGAATGCATGACCTGGTTTTTCAAATCGATTTGGCCAGCAGGTATCCTTTATCATAATTCCCTCTTCAGCGGGCAGAAATGGAGACTTCCAGAGAGCCAATTCATCCCTATGGCAAATCAACACCTAAAGAGGATAAGTTGAAGTCTTCCCTGGAGCTCCCTGTCTGTTCAGATGGTGAACTGAATCCTCCCCCCATCACTCACATGGCTGAGGACCTTTCCTCAGACCTTTCCTCAGACAACAGCTTGAACAGGGAGCAAATAACTTCCCAATCAAATAAAGTGTTTCTCCATTCTAGCCAGTGAGTGAAAATATACAAGAGGCAACTAAGGCATAGCTCTTTTTCTCCTCTTCATTGAAACAAAAGTCAGGAATTTTGCTTTCTTTTCTGTGCAGAACAGTTCCCATTTGAGCTCTAAAACCCCTTCTCTTTCCATCCTTGCTCACGGCCTACTATTCATATTGTGGGAGCTAGAAGAGATGCACCAATATCCTATTAGGCTTGGAAAGGCATTTAAGGTGTATTTCCCTTTTCCTTGATGAGTGCCAGTGCCACAGATCTTCCAAGAGAAAGATTGGCATGATTTTGTTTTGCTATTCCTGCAGTTACTGTGGCATTTCTTTAAAGGGCCCAAGGCTGTCAGTGTGCTTGCTGGGCTCTGAATGAACTCCTGTGCACAGTCCTCAGATGTTCCTATTGTAGCTCCCAAATCATGTTTGACCCAGGTTGGAGCTAGATACCTCCCTGCACATAGAAGGGGGGATTCTGGGCATGAGCAGAACTCAGCTGCCCAGAAAGTGTTGAAGTTAAACAGTGAAGGACCTGCTGAACTTGGGTTAAGCAGCAGCTGAACAAGGGCAAAGTGTTTGGACTTAGGCGCTTAGATCTTTTCTGTATCTGTGATCAAAGGGACTGGATAGAGTGGAAAGATGAAACAAACACTTCCCTCCAGTTAATTTTTATCTCTTTTTACAGCTACTGGGTGAAAAAGAAAAGAGTAAATACTTGTAAGAACTGGATTGCGAAGGCCAAGAGGGGAACATTGCTTGAGTCGAGTTGAAAGAAGGAACGTACTATGATACAGCAAATTACTTTACAGGCCATTGGACCTAATGCAGTCATGAGAATTCACCTGCCCTGTAAAAGTGGGTTATTTTCCTCAGGAAAGAGATTGTGAGGTTTTATTGTAGCAATGGAAAATCAGTGCCAACACACCTGCATGGCAACACCGGTGCCAAGAGGAATATTGACTTTCTGCCTTTCTAAAGATATATTGAGGAGTACTCAAAAAATAACAGCCTTCAGATAAGAATGCAGAGAGCTCCCCAAGAGCTCTGCAGATCCTCTGTGGAGACCATTCTCTGCAGCAGTGGCTGCTGCCAAACGTTCAGGGCAGCTCTGACAGTATTCACTAAGGATAAGAAGCTTTTGTTAGAGGATGCTTTGTGCACCCCTTCCTCTGGAAAAAGCTCATTAATATTGACTGAATGGCACTGATGGATTTTGATGGGATGTGCATGAAAAGGAATGTGGTGAGCATATTTGTTGGAGAACCAGGCCCTGCTTGTGGCTTTTTCTAAGCTCTTCTGCAGTTAGTTGGCAGCTGGGGATGTTAAACAGATGTGGGTTTGTTAGAAATAGGATCTCTGTCAGCTCTGTTCCTTTGCTTCCCTCCCACCTTAACACCACTTAAGGTAATTTGTACCTAGGAGATGACCTGTGTGAGTAGGACTGAGTGGCTGTGATGCCCTTCCTCCTGGCTGCCCTCACAGCTCAGACTGGGGCTGGGCTGATGTGGCACACAAAGCATGTCAAAAAGCAGCCTTTAAATTTTAATTTCTGTACTTTAAAGTGTTTTTGTGTAGGAGTTTTCTGCACTTAAGCTTCCTGATATGCAATCGATCAAAGTCATGGCTGCTGAAATAACTTTAGGTTCAAGGTACGCTTTAGGCAGAGTAAGTGCTGCAAAATTGACAAATATGTTTACAACATAAACATTGTATTGACAACTTAAGCAAAGATCTCTCTTGCAGCTGCATATGCTGAAACATCTCCATTGTCCTCTCCTCACCTTACTCATGAGTAAGGCCTACTCTGAAAAAACCTAAATTTGTTTTAATTTCTCTTTACTGCTTTTTATTATGTCCAAAACCAAGCTGACAGCAACAGCCAAGAAGGAGTGGGCACTATTGCTGCACATTTTTTCCCTGCCTATCTCTCATTCTTCTCCTGTCTGACAGTGACACAGATATGCATTTTTGCAAAATGCCATTTGTAGAATGTTGATGTTGCAGAGTTTTAGGAAAATTCTTCAGGGTTTATGCAGTTCTGTGTAACAGTCAGCACTGTGGATTTGGGAAGGATGATCAGAACTCTAAAACATGGATTAAGATTTCATTCAGAGCTCTGCCACTGGCTCCTCCTGAAAACCTGGGCAATGTACTTACCATATACACACCTTAATTTCCCTATTTGTAAAATGGAGCTCAGGCTATTTCCCTACATTGCACATACTCATTGAGAAGCAGGCAGATTATCTTCTTTAAGACTCGTCATTAAGATCTTTCAGAGGAAAGAGGCAGAGAAATACTCCTTGTTTGAAATATTTGTAATTTGAAATACTCCTTAGTCTTTGAGTCTCATTAGATGCAATCTACTCTCTGCTAACTTGTGATGTTCCATGCAAAACAGTTCTCTAATTTTCTTTCGTTTGTTTAATTTTCTATCTCCACCATAATTGCAACTGATTAAATGTCATTTCATGTGAGAAACACGTAACAGGGTTCACCAGCCAGGCAAGTACTTCCCCATAGCTCTAACATGATGGAGTAAGTGTAAATGAAATTTCTGACATCTATTAATAACTTATCAAACTGAAAGAGAGCTCTTAAATATATTATGAAGTGTGTCTCTTTGTATTTCTAGCCATTTGTGACTCTCCTCAGTAACTTGATAGTGGGGTTAAAGTGGTAGGATTTTTCAAAAGATTTGTTTATTTATACTGAATGTGAATACTGGGTAACATGGCAGTACAATCCAGGCTTCTGTACAGGACCAGCAAGCTCTTCTTTTGATCTAAAAGGAGTCAAATCTGTGTAATATGTGCTGAGTCATAATGGAAATGGAGGTTGTAATGACCACGTGGATATAAATGATGTAGGTGTGAATTCCTACATCTAAGTTAGTAACAGGAACATTGCATTCTTACAATGCTGTAAGAATATTTAGTGCTGGGAAGAAACCTGGTGGTGAGCTACTATTACCTAGACTTGCCAGTAAGGCAAATGCCCACAGAATGATTCAGGAAAGATACATGTTCATTTCCAACTAAGGCAGGTAGAATTCCTGGCTTAGGCAGTTCATTAAAATCTCCTGAAAGAGTTAGAGTTTGACCCTGATCTTCATGACTTAAAATTCTGACCAACGTGTTTTCTGAACTTCCTTAAAACTTTAAGAGAGAGAGACTGGAGGTGGGGTGGGGGGTAACATGACTCACTTCAAAGCTTTGTTCTTCCCCAACTACTTCTGGAACTGACAGGGGGAAAGCTATATAGGTTGTTATTTATATGTAGGCTGTTTTCTTCTCTTGCGTAGGCTGACTCGGGTTTGCAGCTTCTTTTAAGTGACACGAGTCAGCTGAGCATGCCAGAATTGCCTGAGAGTCAGAACAACTGTTCCATTTTTCTTCCTCTCCCACCTCTGACATGTGCTGTGCCCAGCCTGGGGAGCCTGGGCTCCTGCAATGGCTGTGACAGGTGTCCCCAAAATTGGAGGGACAGCAGAAAACAGCTCTGCAGCACCAGGTCTGTGACTTTGCAAGAGGGACAAGCCCAAGCCCGAGCTTTGAAGTGGATGTCCCTTTACCTTCTTTTCACAATGAGGTGACACAAGGGATTAAAAGTTTTAGCTGAACTTACCAATTACCCATGTTTCATCAAAACATGAATAAAACAAGATTTTATTTTTTTTTTTTAATGAACAAAAGTCAGAGGAACTAGATAAGACTAAGCAGGAGTGCAAAAGTTCATGCACAGCTCTTTTTTCACCTACTGTGTCCTCAATTACAGCCATCCCAGTGATTTTAAGTGTCAGAAAACTCAGTTTGGTCCCCTCTGGGCTTTCAGGAAATTATTTTGGTCATCATCTCTGAAGGTTTCTCAGCACAGTTTTTCCAGATCCCATATCATTCAGGCTTTTGAGCCTTCTCTGTTTGAGTAGGATTAACACTTCCCCAAGGATGCAGAAATCTCTCTTCCTTGTAGGGTGTTCAACCTTATCTGTTTACTGTTTCACAGACACAGTGTATGACACAAACTAGGAATACACACACACGAACACACACACAAAGAGAAGTAAAGGGACTATACCATCAGTTATAATGCCATTCTTGTAGCAATAATATAACCCAATACATCATATGCAAGACTATACATTTGCAAATAGAAATAAGAAAAACAGAAGTTGTCTGGTCCTTACTTTCTGCACAGATGAGCAATCTTCACTGTGAATCTTTACTGACCAGTGGTGGTATCCTCAGTAGCTCCCTCCAGGATTGTTAGCTCCCTCCTGGTTGTCTCCAGCCATTTCATAAGGTGAACATGCATCTGTCAGTATCATGAAGTCATTCTGGCAGCAAGATTTTGCTCGCCACAGAGCAACAGAGTTCAACAAGCCTTGAGCAATGGTATCAGACTGGCATGAAACCATTCCCTTTCCTTGTGCTGCAGTGCTCTGGACCTCGAGGGCCATCCAAGCAGCCTGTGTGAGAGGTGCCTGTGCTGTCCTTCAGAGAGCTCTCATTGTGTGCTCCAGACTGCTTCTGTCCCTGGTACTGAGTGCTGTGGGTGCTGCTGGTGCTCAGTGCTCTGGGGCTCCTTGGAGAGTCTCTGGCTACTTTAATTACAGCTGCAGACTGCAGAACCAGTGCAGCCACCATGGCTTTAGAAAAGGGATGAGGAAAAAAGAGCAGTTTGGGGGAGTAAACATTGGCCATCAGGCTAAGCAATCAAATAAACTTCAGAAAAGAATTTTCCTGTTAGGAAAGTCCAGTACTTTGGCTCAAAGTTAAGTTGAAAAGGGAAAGTAGATGCGTTCCATACATGAGAGTGCATGGCTAAAAGGCTTCTGCACAAATATCTATCAGTGAGAAGCGATGGTGTTCTTAGTTATTGCTTTGATTATATATTTGTACTGAGTTCCTAACTATTGTGACTCAAAATGATTCCACTCAGCCTGAGTGAAACGTGTGATGACACTGTTTTGAGCAAAGCTCTTGGTATCAGAGTGCTGGAGACAGTTTAACATTACAGCATGAGTCAGAAAGTTCTCGGATTTATAGCTCGGGTGAAAATGAAATTGTGTGAAAAACATGATAACTGCAAACAAAACCTTAGTGCAAGACTCTGCTGGAAGGAAAGGTTCAGGTTTTGAGACAACCAATTTTTACTCTAAATCAGTAGTTTTGGTTTTGTCTTTTGAATCACTGAGGAGACAGTTGTGCAGCAGCCCATCAAGTTAGCATAATCAAAATCTGCATCAGAAAATGAGCATGAAAGGTGACTCTGTCTCTTCTATGCTTAAGTAGCCTTGTGAGTCCTTGCAGGTGTTCCCGTTGGTTCCACACGAACACAAAAGGGAGCCTGCAATAATGAGTTCCTCTGTAGGTTTTTTCCAAGGGCTGGTCTTCCACAAAGGGATTGAAAGCATAATTTACTTAACAATATCAATTGATCAGACATCTCTGACTGGAAAAGACAGAGAGATCTTGAGTAAGAAGTACTACAGAGAAGAGGACAAAAGATCACTATATTTCAGAGAATATGAATAGGAAAAACAAGGAAGAAGGTACAGGCCTGTAGTTTCAAACTGTCCAGGTCTGTGCACCACAAAGCCTGGTGCTCCAGGAGCCCTCAGGCCCAGAGTTTTCTCCAAAAGATGTGGTGCAGGTGGCTGCTCTGTATCTGGTTAGTGGGACCCAAGAGTGGGTCAGGCAGGTGCTTGGTTGGAGGAGTCCATGGGAAAGTATGGATCACTCAGCTTCCTCCACCATCCCAGGTGAGATGAAGGACAGGGGTCTGGGCCTGCAACCTGCGTGTCACCACAGGCAGTGTTGATCCCAGGTCCTGAGCCAGGCTCCAGCTAATTTGGGTGTGTGATAGGTAAATTTACATTAACACAGCAGCACCGATCCCTCTAGGATATGGAAACTAATTCAGTTAAATTAAAAAAAGAAATCTTTGCATGAATCCTGATAAATGCTGCTGTTCATTCCCCTTTATCAGAATTCCATTTCCTTTCCTCTAACCTGCCCTCTTTATCCCATTTTCTTTCTTTGTGTTTATTAATATTCAGATCATCAATTTCTTTCAACGTACATTCTCACCTTTGCCATATTCTATTATTCCCATTATACATCCTCTTTCAATTCTGCATTTCCTTAAGTGCTTTACTGTACATGAAATGTGACTCACTCACCCTTACAACTGGAATTGGACCATGTTATCCTGCCAGAGCCTGTTTTCTTTGACAGCTTCAAGATGTTTTTACAGATGTTTATATTTTTAATTTTAAAACTTTTTTTTTTCAAAGATAGAGAAGAAGTATAAAAATAAAAAGAATTTTTATAGACTGTATATACAGATCTATTTATGATACCATTATTGTCAGTAACAAATTGCTTAAATTATCCAAATATAAAGCATTTTTCCCTTTCCAGTTGAGTCAGATAAAAGAAGCAATTCAGAATCCAGAGCCAGAAGATATGCTAGATAAGAATGATAAGTGGTTCAGTAATAGTAAGTAAGTGATCAAGTAATAGTCGAGAAAGAAGCATGTGGAGTAACTGAGTAATATAATGACCCACCCATTCTCAGGGGGTTTTTTTAATCTAATTTTGTATTTATTACTGATAAGGCAATTTTCTCTGACCAAAGGCGTACTCTGATTTACCCATCTCTAATCTAGAGAGACTGCCAGTCATAAAAATAAACAAATGCCTTTTCCGACCAGATTACATTGCTGAAAGTCCTAGGAAATCCAGAATTTAGGAGTATGATCTTAGGGAAGAATAAGAAAATTAACTGTCTTTTCACAAAAAACAGAGACCAAAAGTGGAGGAAAAGAGGCCATAGGCATCCTTTTATAATTTTAGGGTTTTGTGGTTTGGTTCAGAGCATTGGATCACTTTTAGTGGTTCACTTAGTTGTGACCACAACAGGAAATACAGCCCAGAGAAGATGTTTTAGAATGTTCTGAAGTCAGGTAAGATTTAACACAACTTTTATGCTATCCTATGAAGAAGTAACACCTGAGCCTGTATGTATAGCTGCACACATTCTTAGCATTGATCACAGTAGCTTCCCTGCCATACTCCACTTCTGTGGTCCTTACCTGCTTTACTTGGAGGGAAGAGATTTGTTCCTATTGCTACAAAAATGAAATCCTGACTTCTTATTTGATAACAGCCATGCACTGAGTCAGTTAACTCTTCAGAGGTCAGTGAATAATGCAATTTGGTGCAATTCTTCCTAACTGAATGGCAGGGGTAATAACTGAACCTGCATGGCTGTGGCTGAGCTGAATAATAATTACTGTTCACCTGAGGGAACTAAAGAACTTTTGGATCTACAAACAAAAAGAGTTTTCTAAAGCTGAGTTAACAAAAAAAATCAGAAAAACATAATCACAGCAGGAAAGCTGGTGTTACAGAAATAGGCATTCTGTTGTGCTCAGATACATATCACATTGAATCCTGATTTCAAGTAAGTCTTAAATAGAAATGCTTCTTTGGTCAATATCAGCATTTGACTCTCTCTATGAATTTAATGACATTGTTCAAAGATCAGGCCAGTGGTTCTTGCTAGCAAACATGCAATCTTTCTCAGATTTTTTTTCTCCTTAGTGATTGTTTTTATCCAAGCTCTCAATCACAGAAAAATTTACCACTTAGAGTCCAAATATTTAAGTGAACATTCAACGACATTAAAGAAATATTATCTGTTGATTTCACTGGGAAGGAAGAGCAAAATCTTCTTGTTGTAAACAAAACCCAAGACTGACATTATCATCTGTCTGCAAGGGCTGACAGGATATGTTTTTACAGTATCTTAATGCAGCCACATATAATTCTCAATTTGCTCTGAGCTCAGCTCATGTGTGGGGGTGTTTCTGTGTGATAAATGTCTTCCAATTACTTAGCAATAAGAAGCTGCTTCCTTGTAGCAGAGACATCAATCCTTATTTGTCACCTTTGTAAACTGATCACCATGGCTGCACCAATCTGTTGATTACTTACTTTGGTTCATGCACAAGAAACATTACAAATATTGATATTATTTATTTTATTTCTACCAATATCAGCTTGCTGTGTTTACAAGCCAAATGAAGGGCACTGAGAAGTGCTAAGATGGTAGGGCTATGGTAACCTGTGGGGGCTGTGTGAGCACAGAATCCTAAGGTTTTTGTGGGGTTTTTTTGTGAGGTTTTTGTGGGGCAGGAATATTTCTTTTCCCTTTGACTGTAGAAAGCTTTATTGGAAGTCTGGTTGGTTTTCAAGGGAAAAAACAATACTTAATCAAATTATTGTAAGTGCTAATTCAAGACCAATTTCTTGAAGACAGAAGAGGACTAAACATACAAAGTGAGACCAAGGAAAAGAGCAAAGCTGTGCAGAATACAGGTGATGAGAAGCTGATGTTTGGTGTTGCAGGTTTATTCCTGTGACAGCTCAGCCACATTCTGTGGATGTTGCTGGCTTCCCTGAAGTCTGACCAAATGCTGCTGCCTCTGCCCGTGGCGTTGGGTGGTTTCAGGGCCTCTTGGTCTCCAAGACTCCTGCAGAGCATGCACTTGTTGGCCAGCTCAGCCATAATCTTTTCACCAAGAGGGCAGAGAGACACAACCAGGCTGAAGAGTTGCAAGAGGCACAAATTGCTATTTACACATAGTGTTAAAGATGTGTCTGAGCTGGTGGGAGAGGTGTTCCCAGCCTGTTCCTCCCCAGCGTGTCCTGGTACATGCCAAAGTCATAATAAATAATGAGCAGAGGAAATTTCACTTTTCCCCACTCGTTTTTCTACAGTTTCAATCTGTTTCCACAGGGGCTAGGGCTCTGCTCAATCTCAGTTCCACTCTACCGTGGTTTACAAGGCATGAACTCAACACAGTTCTTGGGTGGGGCCACCAGAACTTCCAGTTTCCAAATGATGTAGCATTTCAGTTCTATACTTTGTTAACTATTTCTGCAGTGGTCTGAGCTGGGCTTGAACTCCTGAGATAGGAGGCATTTCCAGACATTATTGTCATCTTAGAGGTGTTACAGCCAGCAGTTGACTATCAATTTGTAAAAGCGGGGTTTTGACCCCGGTTATAATTTCAATTTGTGTTGCTTGGTGCTCATTCACAGAGGTCAGCCTGTCCCTGCATCATCAATGCACAAGAAAATCTCACAGTTTGCTCCCAAGCTGAGCACCAGCACCATTTTTCTGTCCAAATCACAAGTCTTTGTTTTCTCAGCTGTAACCTGCTCTGTTAGAAAAAGTGCCTTAAGCTATCACTCAGATTTGTCTGCAAAATAGTCATACTATTTTTAGAGAAACTGAGGGTTTTTGAATCACAGAATCACAAAATGGGTAAGATTGGAAGGGACAGCAGTGGGTCATCTGGTCCAAGCTCCCTGCTCAAACAGGATGAAGTGGAAATGCTGCGTCCTGCCTTAAATTTACTCTACAGAAAGAATGAATTCTCACAAATGGGAAAGACAAGGCAACTATGCCATATGATTACACAAAATGATACATGATGAGTGTGCCAATACTTCATATGGCCTTGGGGAAAAAAGCCCAAGCAGTATTGGCTTCACTGATCTGCAAACTGATTTTGTATTCATGGTATTACATTTCTCAAAGGTGGAAATACACCATTTGGGAAGGAAGACCAAAATGTGTCAATGCTAAAAAAAGAAATATTTTATTGCTTTTCTAAAGTGGCTTTACCTGGAAGACATGTTTATTCTTTTTTTTTTTTTTTTTAAATTCCTGCAGTTTCTTGGGCTCCAGCCCCACTCTGAACTTGGGGAGCATCTTGCTTTCTCTCTTGAGAGGGATTTGGATAGAGCTGGCACAGAGGTAGCTGCGACCACTTACAAACCATGCCTGTATTTTGGGCATCTTGGCCTGGTTAGCACAACAAAAATAGCTAGTAGGCCTACTAGTGAATTTTGTTACATGCCTGCTTGATCACCTCTTCTGGCCACTGCCCAGGCGGCTCTCTGAACATCTTTGGAAATTCCTTAACTCGCTGATGTTCTTCAGAGACTTGAAGAAAATTTCCCTTTATCTCTGAAGGAAAAACAAACCATAAATATTTCCCATACATTTCCTGGCTTGAATGCAGTCAGCATTTATTTCTGCATCAGCAGTGAGTGGGAGGTGTAGCATCTCATGACTTGGCAGAACCAGCAATAGAAATAGAGCAAAAATGTTTGGATGAATAGTTTATTCACTAAAAAAAAGGCAATTTTGGGTAGCTGGAACAACTTGTGAATCCCTGCTGAGCAAGGTGGACACTTCCACATGGAATCTGAATAATAGAGGGAGGGTAGTAGCATTTTTTTCACCCTGTTTAAATGAAACATTTCATGTTTCTTGTTTTGTTTTGAAAATTGCCCACTTTTCATTTAAAGTAACTTTTGTTTCCGTTTTGATTTAAAATGATACTCTGTTCTATTTCCACCTTTCCAGTCTGGAAAATTCTTTGGAACCTTTTTCTCCATGAGTTTATTTTAATGCATGGGAGAAGTTAATTTCAAATTGTATTTCAGAGTAGCTGAAAATTTTATTTTTTAAAAAACCTTGCCTAGAATATGGCGTTGTGTAAAAATAGAGGTTTGTGGCTTCATATCACAAGTAAAAGCTATTTTTTCATTAGATTCTACCTACCAAAATAAGTGAATATATGTTTTTTAACACAAACTGAGTACCTTTAACTGCATGTGGAAGATATTTTCACTATGTAGAACCCTGGGAGTGGATGAGTGTGTCTTTATTTCCATTTTGCACTCGGATGACAGAATCAGAGAGTTAGGGCAGTTGTCTGGATTCTCATGAGACTGGCATTGTAGCAAAAACAGAACTCACATTTGGATTGGTTCAAAAATGTCAACAAATGACAGCTGCTGAGCTGCAGGACCCATGGCCGTGTTTTCCCCTGGATTCTCTCCACAAAGGCATTCTTCATTCTGCTGGTGACACATGGCACTGTGCCCAAAGGGACTCGAGAGCTCTGGGAGAGTCACACTGACAAAATAAAGAGTTTGAGAAGTGGAAGGTTTAATCCCCTCAAGTCCTTCACCAACAGTGTAATTCTCCTTGTACTTTCATTTCCAGGAACTTCACTGGGGCCAGTGATGCTACAGCAGTGTGTGGAGAAAAAGCTGTTCTTTTTTTATCCAGTGGGTATGGCCAAATAACAAATGAAGGAAATTATGAAGGGAAAGTAGCAGCTTTGTCACATTTACTATACTTAGCCTTACCATACTTGGCTCTTGTTGCAGACAGCTCTAATTCGGAAAAAGTTCCCTCATTAGCTGGCCCTAAAACATTTACAAAGCATCTGAATAATTGATACAATTTATGGTTTTATTGGTGAGAGCCATTAAATCGCCTCCTCCCAAACAGCATTAGGGAGGAAGCTTGGCAACATGCAGTAAAAAATGGAGCAGCTATTTAAAGAAAGAAAAGGACAAGAAAATCTTATTGAGCTTTCTGAATATGATAACATTGCACAAGGCAGTTTCCAAATATCCACTTCTAAAAGTATTTTGTAGTAAATGGAGCCAGTGTACTGTCAGTTACAGGCTTTTCAGTGGAAGTTTTACAAGGTCTGCCTTTGAAACAACTCCACTTATTTTTTATTTTATGCATGGTAACTTAATAATGTCAACTTGGAATTTATATTGTTGCTGGATTCTGTGCTGCAAGTGAAATTACAGGAAAGGTGGCAAATGCTTAGGTAACAGTGTCTATTACATAAGGCTCATGTGGGGTCATTTCTATTGTTCTGCTCTGCTCTGATTAGTTTTACATCAAGGTACTGGTTAAGAGAGATAAGTTATAGGCTTTATTTAGCCAAAGTTAGTCAATATCAAATATACACGTATACCTGAAATAGCCTTCCAAAACTCCAGTCTTGGTCAAAAATGAGAGACTGGCATTTTTAGGGTACAGTTTATTTGACTATAGTGTAGATAGATATCTATGTTCCACTTAGAAGAACTTTGTCCTAAAATTTCTTGTTTCTTAACATTAATTGAAAAAAATCCTCCACATGTACATAGTACTTTTTAAGTTAAGTGAGAAGAAACCTCCAACAAAAAATCAGTCTGCACTGTCCTACCTGTACCCAGCAGTGAATACGGAGCATGAAGCATGGACATGGTAGTTAAGGAAACTGGAGAGAGAGTACTGTCTGATGAGTCCTTATCAAAGCCAATGCTATAAACCTTTAAGCTGAACAAACATAGGAGTCTTAATGCCTTACTATGATCTGGGGGAAAACCCTCTAGCTGATAACATTGGTTTTGAGTTTGATGGAAGAACCTGCCTGAGCAATGGATGTGTCTAGGCTTTCATGATTTACTCAGTTTTGCAGACTCCAGCTTCTCCGAGTGTGTCAGAAAATTCCATAGGTTTTTAGGCTTTGAGCAGCACAATTCTGTATATACTGGCAGTTCATAGATAAACCACATAAATTGATTTGAAAACAAAGGTGCCAGCTTTTACTAATTGCAGGATTTTACGATTTATTTATTAATAGTAGGGTGCTGGAGGCAATTGCTTTCGGTTTTCTCATTTAAAGCTGTGCCATGGTGTGGCCCTGGCCAAACAATAGAACAAGCTACATATCTGCCAAGGATATCGTGATTCTCTGATTCCAGCCCAGAGGGCTGGAGCAAAAATAATCCAGCTGGCTCAGCAGCTATGGGGATGCCATTTATGGCAGCACAGTTAGTGGCAGGACGACTAACTCAGGGCTTCCTTTATCATTTTGCCTTCCCTGCTTTAGGCCCACCAGGACAGGATTTGCACAGTCAGAAATGCTGATTCTTCTGACTTCAGCTCCTTGTATTGTGCTGTCAGAGACAGCACGGTCCAGCTGTTTATTCATGTTTAATACATCTCCTAAGGGCGTTTGTAAAGGAAACAAACTGCCCCTTCAAGGAAAGCAGCAAACAACCTAATCTCAGCTGCATTTTACACAAATTACAGTGACTTGATTCCTACTGTGCCTCAGCCTGTGGCACAGAGCGTCTGGGACACTGTTGAGTTTTCTCTGGTTTTCCCAGCTGTTCAGTAAAGATGTAACTTCTACAATTTTTTATATGTGGGGGAGTGAGCTACATACCTGCTGTGTATCTAATTGGAAAGCACAGATTCATGGTGTCACCTCAGCCTGTGTGAGCTGCATGGTGGGCACTGCCACGTGGAGCCACACTGTTGCTGCTGAAAGGCATGTTCCTCTGATGCAGGCTGAATAACAGTGCTTTGCTCCTCTAAAATGTCATTCTCAATGTTCAGGATCTGCAGGATGAAGCTCTGTATCCTTTCTGTTGTCCTTTAAATGGCAGTTCCTCTGCTTGTATTGCTTGCTGAAGCACATAGTGCAGTATATTCCATTTGACATTAACAAACAGATCTTTTATAGACTTTGAAAAATGATGCAATCCAAGCACATGGCAAATAGGAGCAAGACCTATTTGCACCTAGAGGTGCAATTTACACCTAGAGGTGTGATTCCTTCCATCACAGAATGGCTGTCCAGCCAAAAGAGTGAGGTCATTTTGAACAGTATGCAAAGGACAGAAGTGGAGTTTTCCAAGGTGGAGATTTGGTCTCCTTAACATGAGTGTCAGGAACATAACATCCTTTTCTGCTGACTTTTCAGACTACTATATGTTTTTGCTGCAATGAAATGTTTTGCCTGCAGGTTATTATCTAAATGTTTATAATATTTCAGGGTTTAGGTACAATCCATTTTGCCTCCCTTGATTCACCTGTATGGGGGTGCCATGGGTCTCTGTCAAACTGAGGTGACCTTGAGTATTTGAGACATCTCCAAGGCACTGGTTAATGTGAGATACTGAAGATTTGTGCTCTGCTGAATTAGCAAATGGATGCTGGGTATCTAATGTGTCAATTTGTGATGCTGTTATTTAGACAACTATGTAAAGCCCTGGGTGCTTCTGCCTACAGAGGTGTTCTAAGCTCCTCCTTACAGACATAAAGAAGAAGAAACTCTGTTTAGGTGTTATTAATCTCATTGTAGAGAAGACATGCAAAACAGTCCAAATACCTTGCATCCTAGATATGCCCATTGTTCTTCATTCCTTGATTTATTTATGTCAAAGTAATTTATGCAACTAGCTCACATGTACATTGTAGACATTAAGTCAGATCATTGTAATTCCACTCAGGAGGTAATACCTGATAAACAAAAGAGACAACCTGCTGTTACCTAATCATAAGATCTCTGCTTAAAAACTGCAAGACTACAAAGAAAGGCAGAGACCAAACACCTATGGAGAATGTACCTTTGATATGCATAGTGTGTAGCTCATTAATTGGCTACTGTTTGGCTCAGTGTGGGTGATATGATAAACATCTTGTGACATTGCAATGCTGTCATCTGATTTTATTGTGGACCAGTCAATTCAAATGGAATAGATTTTTACTAGAACAGAGGCAGCTGGTATTTGGGTGTTTTTAGTAGATAATATCTATGAGGATTTATTTTTCTTATAGAGATGTTGGGTAAAGGCCTCAAACAACTAGGATGGAATATTTAATTGGAAAAGTTGTATCAGCCCATACAATAGAATACCCTGAGTTTACTTTGAGGTTGTGGATACCAAGTATAGCTAATTAAGCATTATGGCAATTGGTTAATAAAAATTTAAAAAGGTGAAACCCTATAAACTTTCTACAATTGTTTTTCAGTAGGTTTTTTATCATATCTTGTATTTGTATTCTTTTTTCCAAACTTTGATTGTGACTCTAAGAACACTTGTATTTTGTTAAAGTAATCCTGATTTTTCTCTAAAGGCAATAGCTCATTTGTGCATTCTTTGTGGACACTCATTTTCATTAATAGTGGAATTATGTATTTTTAATCAGTCAATGAATTAACAAATCAAAACACAGAAGAAAAACCTACCTCATTGAACTCATGCTGTGTAAAAAAAGGTGTTTATTTTTTTCACATTGATATCTTCAGCTTAGGAAGTAGTTTGAGATATAAAATGCTGTGTCCTATTTCTTTCTAGGTCTCCTATGTAAAAGCTATTGACATTTGGATGGCTGTGTGTCTTCTCTTTGTCTTTGCTGCTTTGCTGGAGTATGCAGCAGTCAACTTTGTTTCACGGCAGCACAAAGAGTTCCTGAGGCTTCGGAGAAGGCAAAGAAGACAAAACAAGGTACAGCTGCTCTTTACCTGGGGAAACTGAATGTGCCCTGACTGCCCTGCTCATGTGCAGCTGATTTCCTACCTCACTTTTTGCCCTTGCAGGAGAGTCTTTTTCTAAACTTTCCTTTTGAGTGATTTACTTCTCGATAAAGAGTTCGTAATTGGCTGCTGGGTTTATTTGCAGTATATTAATTGCAGTATATTAAGTTATTGGAAAATGTCAGCAATTGGTCACCAAGACTTTTCTTATCTTAATGCAACTGCTGAGGTGGCTGGACCTCTACAAATACTGTGCTACTACGTGACACCACCAGTGGATAAGGAGCTGTTGGATGCAATGACACAGACAGAGGAATGGTATTATCCAGGTGTGCTGTCATCAGAACATGCCTGAAACCTGTCTCTTCTAGTGCTGCCCTAGCTATGCTAAAATGGGAGATTCCCTAGGATAGCCATTGCAATGATTGGGAGTTCTGCCCTCACTTTTACACCACCAGCAGCTGGTGTCTTTCCCAGCTGAAGCCAGGAAACACGGCCATTTTAAAAAAGGAGAAAGATTAGGAGAATTTCCTCTCTGGATTCTGTAATTTCACAGTTTGCCTCTGATGCAAACTTCAAATTTTTATCAAAAGACCTTTTTGTGAGTATCACTATCACAGAGTTTTATGCCAGCGACTGACATGTAGAAGAGGGGATTGTTTATAACGTAGATGTCAGTCTAGAAATAATTTTAGGAAGACTGTCCATCTGTCCTGGGTTGTTTTGTTGTTTTTTTTTCCAGTAAATGGGAAGACAAGAGTAGACATTAAATTTAGTTTTATTTGAGTCATGATCATTCACGTGTCTAGAGAATCTGGAGCTATAAACTCTACATATATATTTGCTAGGTGAAGTAAATATTTGCCTGAGCTGCACGAGTGCTTCAAGCCACACATAATGGTTTCCTTTACAAGAGGGATGACAACAATGGCACAGGGCATTTGTGTTTTGACAGGTCTGTCTAATAAATGTTCTGTAGCTAATGTAATCTTTGATGGATACTCTGGGAAGAAAGCTGTTCTCTAGTTTAATATTATTGTCAGATGAATTGAGATTCCAGTGAAGATTAGATTACAGGAGAGAGCAGAGCTGCTTGCCTGTCTACAGGCCACACGCACTGCCACTGGAAGCCTTTGTTTTCATACCCAGAATGGCAGTAGCAGAAGCTTCTGTATGGAATCTGTAATTTCATTTTTGGATGCAACATCTGTTTTTGTGAACAACTAGACATCCTTGGTAAGTAACAGTATCCGGTGACATTATTCAAGTTTATGAGATTTTGGTCCATGGAAGTGGTCATTCATCTGCTTTGAAAGCTATTATTTTGGTGACTGTGAAAAGAAAGTTATTTAAAGACAAATCATCAGAAGACTTGTGTTTATCCTAAGCCTTGTGGTGCATGGATTCTTTGCAAAATAGGTAACAGCATAATTAAATTCAAGGAAATATGCAGCTGAGTAAGCAAGACCTATCCATTTGTATAGGCTTGCTTTTTTGCTACGAATCTGCTTGCACAAATTTCAAAATAGGGAACAATGTTACTAAGGCAGTTTCTTTGGGAGGTATTTTCTGCACCTCTGTACTTGATTTTGTCTCTCACAATTTTCTCAGTTTATTTTGCTTTAAAAGTGATTCTCATTGTTTTGCATGATGGTCTTCTCTAACCAAGCCATTCTTCTCTTTGCCTGTTGTGTGTGTGTGTGTCGTCATGCTGCTGCTGTGGTATTCCCATTCTTGCTGCTGCTATCTATGCTGACACTCTGGGGACAGGCACAGACTGTGGCTGTTGGGAATGAGAGCGTTGAGTCCGTGCGGCGCATGAATGGCTTGCGGAGCAAAGAGTCATCAGCTTACGGGACAGTGAATCAGATCGGCAATTCAAGTTTGAGGGTAAAGCTGTAGTGAGAAAGAGAAAGCAAGAGAGTTTTAGTACATGCAATGATGCCATAACTCAGCAAAATGGACCATTTTGATTGGCATCACTAGTAGTCTCTTGCATTCTCTTTGCTAAATGCCCCCACAAAATACAAGTACTGTCCCCAGCATGAACAGCAGATTCATGTTGTACATTCTTATGGCCCACCCTTACACTTGCTTTTTACTGTGGCTGGGCTATGCCACCCCTATTCCAAACCTCTTAAGGAAAGTGCATGCAAATTCAGCAGCTTGGTCCTGTGTAAAGATAGAGTGAGTGGGGTGGGGGGAGAGGGCCATAGGAAATACCTTGGGGCAGTAAATCCCACATTGTGTCATCTTTCAGATGAGTGTGTTCCAACAGAATGTGGTATGTATAACAAATTGCATTTTTGTTGCTGTGGTATTTACTCCTGAACTGTCAACCTGCAACCTTCCTCTTCGTGATGTCCCGAGCTCTGCTTAGTGGAGTATGAATAGCTATGAATGAAAGAAGTATTTCCTTGGTTTCTTTTTATTTGCTTGGAGAAGAGCCATGAAGTTGAAATCTTTCACACCATGTAACGTAGCAGATCAAAAACAATATGATAGCAGCTGATGCATCCAGATTAGGGGTGAGTTGTGGAGGTAATAAAATCAATGATGAAGAAAGAAACAAGCTTAGTGTGCAGCTCACTGCTTGCTACTAGTGACTGAGGAACGAAATGTGTTCATTTAAATAAAATGGGACTGGGGTTTTAATCTTTCAGGACTTGATTTCCCAGAACAAAAACATTGTCTGAGCCACTCTTGAGATGTAAAAGGCTTCCAACTTTGATCAAGCTCTGTGAAGTCATATTATTATAAAATGCAGATGAATTCAGTGAATTTTGTACACTGTAAAGGGACTCAGTAGCTTCCAAAATCAAAGCAAAACCCACAGATCATATTACACAGCAAAATTAAGATAGAGGGTTTACAGTGCAATAAATCATTCACTTTCAGAGCTACATCATCAAGCAGTAGAGGAGAGTCTTACTTTCTGGATACTTTCTATTGTTGAACTAATAATATTTTCATATATACAAAAACTGAATATGAAAAGAAAAAAAATCAGGGGTTCTCTAGGAGATATGACCACTATTAGTATGCTGCCACTGAAAAGCTGATGCTTACAGAAAGAAATCCAAGCAAGTACTCAGTGCTGCATATCTCACCAATTACAAAGTGCTGGTAGTCCAGTTAAAGTTTGTGTAAGTTGTGGTTATCCCTTCCTTTAGGGAAGCTTGCAGAAAGCTCTCCTCTCCTTTAGAATATTTTGCATTACACAGACAGCCAGGGCAGTACTCAGAGGGGCCATGTCGCTGCAGTGCTTTTGCTGCAGAGCTGGAGCTGCTCTGGTATTGTTTTCCCCTGGAGAACTCCCATCACATAACTGATGCACACTTGAGAGGTCAGCAGAGGAGATGTAGCAAGGCAGAGGTTTCTGGAGCAATGCTGCCATGGTTGCAGCTTTCTGCTCAAGTGAAGGATGTTTATGCACAGAAGAGAACATAGGAGCAGAGCCTGTGGTGCCACAAGGAGCCTCACAAGCAGGGAACTTGATTTGTTGAGGTATTGCTCACTGAACCAAAGCTTGTGTTGAATGCAAATGTGAAAGTTGTAGTCAAGAGCAGACAGTGTAAGAGTGTGGTTGAGTATCTATACTGCATCACTCAGTGCTAATCTAGGGAGAGGAAAAAGGTGCTGAAGGAAAAAGGTGCTGAAGCACACCTGGCCACAATTCATGGATTTGAAATTTCATCCACAGAACAAGAAATACCTGTTCATAGTTTTGTAAGCCTGTATTTCTGGCACTGCTTTTGTTATTGTCTGTGATGGGTCTTGCTCTTCTTAGTGCTGCAACCTTCAGACCAGTTAGTCTGAGCAGACACCTTAAGAGACCATCAAATCTCCTAAATCAAGCATCAGATTGTTAATGTTTTTCTAGGAAAAGTCTGGGTTGTATTGTTGTAATACAGTTGTCCAGAAATTGTGTTACAGATGAACCATCTGAAAAGACAGCTTTATCAGACTTGTTGGCATCTTCCACACACACAAAATCCCGTTATCCTCAGGTTATCAGTGCTTCACTCTGTCTCTCTTCCTCATACAGTTTCTCTTGAAGGAAGCATTCAAAGTTTGTCCTGAAGGTTCATGTAGTCTTTCTGCTCAAGTTAAATACATCCAGCAGTGGATATAAACTTGTAGTCAAAGCTTGATTGCTGCAAGAAATGGTTGCCTATTTATTGTATATCATGGTACAATAGAGTACAGGCAGCAGAAGCCAGGAGTCTAATGGTACTGAGGATGTAGTGAAGTTACATTGTATTAAAATCTAAATTTTCATGGTACCAGATCACTAGAAAGAAAATAACTTATTTTTAAAATATGCTTTTTAATAGTTAAACATTATTTCTTAGTTTTCAAAATGATGGGCTTCCAGGGAAGCAGAACTGTTTACACATGTTCAATCATCCCGTTTTGAAAACAATAATTATTATTTTATGTGATCAGTAGTCAAAATGAGTCACAGTACACTAGTATTCATGTCATCATCTCAAAGATAACTTCCTAAATTATATGTCTGATGGTTACCAGTGTGACCAAGACTAGGGGTTAAGTCTGGGGCCATTAGTGTTGAAAGCAATATGTTCTAGCTTGAATGAAGAACTGTGCGGCTGGGAGATGTGAGAGGTTTAATCCCATGAGCAAGGCACAAAGAGCAATACAAATAACAATGCTGCAGCCAAGGGGGTTGATATGCATGCAGATTAGCAAAGGGGTCACAAATGATGTTTTCAAATGAAAGAGCTGGGACTGGGGCTAAGTGTGATTACAGAAGCAAAGGATAACTCTCTAAGCAAAGTTGGAAGCACTTGGTCAAATTCTTCAGAGAATTGTTGGCCTTGGATAGAGCTGCCAGTGGCGAAGCAAGTACCACAAGAGCCCAAACAAAGTTACTGAGATAATACAGTATTTTTACCTTTCAGCAGGAGAAGAGATATGCATTGAGTAACACCAGTTTCTATAGATCATCTCTATCATTTTAATCATACTGAAATCCCTCTGTCAGATCCCCCAAATAATTTTCTAAGGTTTTCTAGACTTGCCGCTAGATAAAAATCAGTGCTTTCAGCCTGACTTTGCCTTTAAAGCACTTGGCACCGCTGTCCCTGGTGGGAATGTTTTCCTGCTGTCACCGTGTGCAGCGCATTCGGCGGGAGGATGTGTACGCTCCACGTTATGTAAGGTGCCGCATCATGTGAATAATGGAAGTGCTCAAGGAAAGCCCTTTTGCTGAGCTATTTTTGGTACTCACTGAACAAGCTCAAACACATGAGTTTCATTGTGAAAAATAGGAATCTGAGTCTGAATGGCTCTTTCTCTCTCACATCTTGCTTACTTAATGGATTAAAGCACATGTAGCTTCTGCTGTAGATAAATACCCTCAAGATACTGTGGTTACTTTTATTTCTCCAGGGCAATTGCATTAGTGCTTTAATGTAAATGTGCAGATAAAAATCCAGTAGAGGATAAACACAAAAAATTATGATTTAGCTTGAAGTTATAGTCCCACATACAACTGCAGTGAATATTTAGCTGTAGTTAAACAACAGACACAATTTGCTGCATCATGTTGCCATGTCACTTAGTAGCTTTGTCTGAATGTCCTTTTCTGTCTCTTTATATTGAGCGTGAATAAACTAAGAATGGCCCTAGTTAATATCAGTGGAAGTATCTGTATTGTTTATAAAATGGAAGTATCTGTATTGTTTATAAAATCTCACATATTTTAAGCATTTAAAAAACTTCGTCATCTCAAATTTGAAAATTATCTTGATATAAATCCTTAGTCTAGCTCTAGGCACAAATCTGGAGATATGAGTTCCCAAAGAAAGAGCAACCTGTAAGAAAAAAAGCAATTCAGCCATGGGGGTGGTATCCAACCAATGGATCAAAAAACACTAATAAGAGCAGTCTGACCAAATGGAGAGCCTAAGTTTACTGGAAATGTAGATTTTTCAGTGAAAAGCAAACACAGACAAAGAAACTGTGGAAGACAAAAATTGGATTTCATAGTGTCCTGTTTACAAGGGTAATTGAAAGTGAAATGGAAGCTTTTCTCTCCCTTACTGGAGAAGAGAAGGTTAAAAATCCTAAACAAATTACTGTGTTTTGTGTGTTCTAGTGCGTCAGATAGAAAAAGATGATGGACTACGGTGGGGTGGATTTTTTGCCCCAAACCAAGAAACAGAAGAGAAAATGGATAGTTGCGTTTCAAGGGAGAGATTTCTGAAAACCAAATAAGAAAACATGAAACATAAAAATAAGAAAAACATGAAACACAAGAAAACATGAAACATAAAAATAAGAAAACATTCTGTAACAACAGGCAGACCAATTTATGGAACATGTCGTACCAGTTCCTGAGAAAGTCCCAAATATCTAAACAATAATTGAAGTGGGTAGAGTGCTAGTGCACAAGATGGAATAATGGAATCCAGGTACCAGAGTAGAAGAAAAACCAGGAGGACAAAATCAGGAAAAAAAATTAGAATTTCTGGGGAGGAAAACACCCAAACGAACAGCATCAAACCTAAAAGAAGCCACAGCAAACAAGAACAAAACAAACAAACAAGAAAAGAAACACACAGAAAATGACAACAAAAAAATCATGGCTAATCTAGAAAGGGTGGAAACCAGAGAAGTGGTTAACTGGTGGGGAGAAGGCAGGGCTGCAGAATGATGAATTTTTATACCCACTGAACTGATCAGTGGTACATAAGTGGTACTCTGTGG
This sequence comes from Setophaga petechia, assembly GCA_024362935.1. Classification (NCBI taxonomy): domain Eukaryota; kingdom Metazoa; phylum Chordata; class Aves; order Passeriformes; family Parulidae; genus Setophaga; species Setophaga petechia. Next base: position 13,843,392 of record JANCRA010000020.1, on the reverse strand, counting down.
GGCAGGGGACAGATGTTGAAAGTGTAGGGACTGTGCATGGCACCAAAACAGGAAGCAGGACATGGTGCAGTATAATGACTCACGTTGCCCAGCTTGCAAATACTTTAACAAATTATTCCTTATGGTTAAATAGGATAGGAACAGGACATAAGCTACAGAACAGCAATATTACAGTATTTCCAGTCTGGGGTGATGAAGTGACTGTGTGCTGTACCACATGGGACAGGTAGGACTGGAAAAGTCAGGAGTACTGGATAAAGTTTTTTCTTGTTTGCTCAGACATGGAACTTAGCTTTAGAAACTCTGAGTCCTCTCTTGTACCTACCCAGCGTGCAGTGGCTGAGAGGATCAGCTCTGAACTGACAAGCCTTAGAGACTGAAGTTTGAACTTCACTCAAGTGAGTTTGTCCTGGTAGTTACTCATGAACAGCAGGAGACACACCAAAAATGAACTCTGCAGTTTTCCAGCTCATGAAAGGTACTCTCCAGCTGGGTGCAAATGTCTTATTTCTTATTATACCTAGGGGAGAGTGCAAACTGAAAATAGGGCAAAGGAAGTTAGAAAGAGACAGGAAATGTTCTTATTTTTGAAGCTTTAAAGCAACAAGTAGCTTTTCAAGAACCATCTGCCACAGGCACCAGATTTTTGTTTTCCAGATTATTTTAGAAAATGATGATTCCTTCACTGAATGTGTTCTGGCCCACTTAATTTCATGGGGAAAAAAAAAAAGGCAGTGATAAATTGTCAAATATATGTTAATGATAAAAAATATAAGGAAAGTAGACTTCAGAAGGAATATGTTTCACCTCAGCTGCCCTACCCAAGACTCCAGATAGAGAGTGAAAAACTATCACAATCCCAAGATATAGGCTTAGGCAGCACAGGAGACAACTTCACCCCAAACTGGTTCCTTTGTTCTTTCATTGCAGGTAGCTTGTCTTGACTCTTTCCATGCCCAGTGTCAGCACCCAGTCAGGCCTTGGTGTCAGGGTTTCTCACTGCTGTGATGGCCAGGTTCTTTTTCCAATGGAGGAAGTGAAGGCACGAGGAGGGGAGCAGTTTCTGGTCCATCATTGCCAGGCATCTGTCGTGATGCTTCCTATCAGTTCTGAGTTCTGTCCCAAGCCTCATTTTCAGCAGCAAAAAAAAATATTTCAGTGTTGGTAAATATAAATTGGTATTTCTACAAGAGAGTGAAGGGGTTGAGCAGCTAGAGCCAAGCACAATGCAGGCTGAGAATGCCAGCACTCTGTATCCATGTATTCCTACCCTCACCAGCAACCCTGCTCGCCCTGTGGATCTCCAGAGCATACTACACCAGTTGTATCAAATTACATGGAAACTGGTGAGATGGGCAAGTGTTCAGTAGGATCCATGAAACACATATTTACATCTGACCCAATTAATCCCCTTCTCCACAGGGAATAGAAGCTGCTATTTGAATGTAATTAATTGTGAAGCATTCTGTAATGATGTTGTCCAAATGGCATTGTTCAAACCCAAATTGTATTAACCAGACTGCTGAAAGCTCATTCTCTCTCAAGTATGTAAAACTTCATGGGTTCCAGTAAAATCCAGTTTTTACTGTACTTTTAAAAAAGTGGTGTTGAAACCATTTATTTCTCCACCTTTATTTTTTTTTCCTGGGGGAAAACAGCCTTGTTTATAGTCATTCCTGTTCAAGTTGATAGATTTTCTTATGGCAAACTGATCGCTCAGAGCCTGATTCTGACACATGGGGCTTGATTTAATGATCAGGTGTGTTTATTCCTCTTGAAACACTGCTGGAGAAAGATACTATTTACTACAATATGATAACTTGTACTTGGGTATTTCTCTAGTGGGACAATATTTTAATTTGGTTGGTTGGTTGGTTGTTTTTTTGTTGGTGGTTTTTGTGGGTTTCATTTTTGTTTGGGTATTTTATTTTTGGTCGGGGATGACACTAATCTTGCACTCTGTGTTACTGGGGGTAGATGGATAGGATAGGTGAGGAAGGAGATTTTCTTTTCTACAACGTAAGGAGGAGGCTAGGAGTAGTTGAACTGGAAGGAATGAACACACTGAAACCCTACATATCCTGAGCACTTATTGCTGAATTTTGCCGGAGTCCTCACAAAGACTCATTTTGAGTTGCGAGCATCTGAAAACTCCATGCCAATAAGTCACTAAAAGTTTACTCACTTCCACTCTGTGAACTCCCAATGTTATCTCAGAGCTGTCCACTGGCTCTTCCCACACTCTACGTCTTCACTACAGCAGGATCAATGTCAAGAAGGACTTACTATTGAAAACCTCCATTTTCCAGTGGCTGCTTGAATATATCTGATATACTGAGCATGTCAGAGTGTTTTTAGCTCCTGGAGAAACAGATTGGAAAGGTCAGAAAATGCTGCTGTGTTTGCCAAGACACATGAGGTGCCAGAAGTCCAGAATCCTTCCTGTGAATTTCTGCATTGATCCTGTAACTTCTCTCTGAGCAAGGACATAACTCTTAAAGTAATTTAATTTCTAACTTTTATGTGTAATTTTTCATACAGATACTGTGTGTGCATTTGTACATACAAATAATCCACCTGCATAAGTGCAAGATTTTCACCAAGGGTCCAAGGTTTTATTTTCTCTGCAGTAACATGACAAGATTCTTAGGAGACATGACACCTTTGCTTTCATGCTTCACCTCATTCTCTTCAAGTGCTTCTCCATGTGTGTTCTGATATAACCCTTTCTGCTAGTCATGTGGAAGTGCTCTGCCTGTGACTCATTCCCTTTTCTTTTAGGCCTTCCCAAGCCTGCTGGTGGTAGAGACTTGCTTTCAGGTTCTCTGTAATCTTCATCTGTCAAAGCAATATCTACCTTAGAATAAAGATCACAAACTCTGTTCATTAGAGATTATCTGAGTTGCACACATGTGAGACCTTGCACACCATCCTAGTAAAGAAAGTTGTGCATTTCCTCTTCAGCATGTAAAGTCTTACAGCTGTCTGCAAGTAGCAGCCTTGACACTCTCTAGCACAAAGTTTCCATGACATTTATCTATCTGTTGTCTGTTAACTTATGCCAGATTTTTTTTTACTTCTTCAGTGGGATCAGGCTCCAAGTCTACTCATTTGCCCCATCAGCAGAATTTTCATCTTCTTGACTCTTTTTTATGTGCTGATCCTCCCAGGAAGAGAAATTCTAGCAAGTCTAATAAAGTATGGTGCCACTACAGGCTGGTGAGATGGAGAGAACTTGTGCATTGCAGGATGCTCTTTTACAGCCCTTGGTAACTTCTGTCTGGGTGTCCTTCAAGGTCCTAATGCTCTTTTTTTCACCATTACACACCTAGTTACATGAATTAAGGGGTGTTTGTCTGGTGCAATTGTTTCATTGCCTGTCCAGAATGGGTGGGGTATACACCAAGGAGTGGATAATCAAATCTTCTGAAAAAATCACTGAGCTCCTGTTCAGTAGTTTTCCTGCCCTGCTAATAGACTTTATGTGTTTTGCTTATAAGCTTCCAGTGGCTCCTGCAGAAGACAATGGCCCTTCGTTCAATATTTGCAAGCTCTTGCCCCATCCTTTCTGGAGAAATAGAGGCAAATTATGCACCTATTTAATTCCAGTTTCCTTGTTTGACCACAATGACAGCTGATCTTCCATCAGACTGGTCCCTCCTGGGGTACAAATACCTCCAAGGCATTTATTTTGGAACAAACACGTGTGTGTGTGTGTGTGTGTGTGTGTGTGTGTGTGTGTCCAAGACCAAAATGCAGAAGTGGCATAACTTATTTTAGATACTATTCTCCTCCATTAGCTTTACACTGTATTTCCCACAGAGGTCTCTGGATTTGTTTTGTGCCTGTCTACTTAGTAATTGCCAGTTTTTCCATATATTGGCATATCCTGCCATGTCCAGGCTTAATTTCCCTGAATTTATTAATTCTGGTTCTCCTTTTGAGCATCTTACAGTTGGGTATCATGCTTCTCACTCCAGGTAGCCTCACCAATATTTCTAGCTATGAATTCTCAAGCAAAATTAAAGAGGATTAGGGTTTTTTAAATTTATCTGCTACTTTAAAAATTATTGCTCCATATAGCTTCTTTTTTTAATTACTTCTCATCTGTTTCCTACCAAGCATGAGCTTAGATGCTTGTCCTCATTTGCAAAGATGTTTTTTGGTTTTTCAACCTACTCACTGTATTTTTCATGTAGCATTTGTTTTCAGCTTTATCTTTCTAGCTAGCAACAGTCTAATTTCTTATCATGGATTCCATAAAACTGGATTCCTATCAGAAATAAGATACATCTTTATTATAAATTATTTTTTTTAATGCTTATAAACACTTGTTTTAGCAATGCCTATGGAAAGGCATAACATTGAATTTAGATTCTTATTTTCAGATTTACATCTTAGGAAAAACAGACTTGTCACCTTTTCAATCTTAACATGCAGCATTATAGTCATAAAATGAAAGGATTTGGTAGGAACATTTATTTGGGTCATTATCCAGACTTTTGAGTTAAATAGCCAGTGTAGCTTTTAAATTCATGAGGCAGTTGTTCAGCAGCTGGCCACATCTCTGTGCTGTGGAAAGCTCCATCTGGAGATACAAACTCCAAGAAGGCTGTCCTGTGTTGGGCCAGGGCTCTGCCTTGATGGGAAGCTCTGTGTGGCAGCAATCTGTCCTTGATGCATCCTCCTGGGCTCCAGGACTTTGCAGCTCAAGGACTTTCTAAACCAGAGGTGGTATTTTTGTGATGAGCAGCCTTTGCTATTTATGGATAGAGCAGTCAGTTCAATGTGATGATTCATGAATTATTAAAATACTTTTTTAAAACTTGCTATGAGTTGTTCATATTAGGTCTGGGACTAGGAGTATGTATGGCCACTGGAGCCAATGGGAGGGAAAAGGGTATTGGAAGTGGAGGAAGATCTGGTGTGAGGTGAATCCAAAGATAGAAATGACCAAAGCTCTGTATTAGATGAAAGCAAACAGGATGACTAATGGTTTTGCAAACTGTAGTGCATATCCACAGTGTTTGGTGGGTATTTGTCACGAGCAAAGTAACCCTGAGTTCAGTGACTGTGCCTGCAAAGGGGGTAGGGTTGTAAAACAAAAGAGGGGAGGCAGTTGTGCTAGTTTTTTTTCCTTATCTGATGTATTTCTGTTTGCACAATCACACAAACAGCAGCAGGAACAAAATCTGCACATTTAGGGATTTAGAACAAGACAATTTCATTCTGCCATTTCAGGTTTCTCAGATGGTTGTTGGGGGGTGACTGGTGGTCCTTAGCCCATGCAAAGAGGAAAAAGCAATGGGGAAAACAAGATTATTTGCTCTCATAATTAAAAAAATTTCAAAAGGAAATCGTTAAACACTAAGTCAGTGCTGCTGTTCCAAACTTTCACCTTGGCTTTAGACTTCATGTAAAAGCAATTGATTATCTAGCTGTTGCAGTTCACTTTTAAAATGTCTTTGAGAACTGACATTTTGTTCCTTATCTTGAAGATGTCCTAGATTTGTCTGTCATGAACTCTAGTGGAGTCAGTTTTGTATTTTTTGCTAATGGATTGGTCTTTTATTATGCCGCCCTTACCGTTACCTGTGCTAGATGCTCATGCAATGGAGACACAAAATGTACTTTTTTTCACAGGGACCAGACAGGAGTCTGAAGAAAAAATAGTAAAAAAGTTGAGAGAGGGTAGTTTTTTCAGGCACAGAAAATGTTGTCTTGCTTCCTAAATGTAAATACTCCTTTTTTTCAAGTTTGCACAAAGGATGTTTTTCCCCAAAGACATGACAGCTCTTTTAAGATGCTCTGGTGCTGTATGCTGCTGTTCTTTGTCTTCTAGATACTGGGGATGCCTGTTTATGTTGCCTGTCTCTTATTTGCTCTTTGATCTTTGTTCACTTTCCCTTGCGGCTTATATTGTGTTATTTTGTTGTAAAAATAATCTATTTGAATTTTACTTCTTGATGCATGGAGACTACTGCTTTTGTTACACTTCTCTGTACTGTTACTGCTTCCCTCTTTGGTGGGTTCTCTTGTGAGTATTTTGTAGCTGGGGTTGAATATCAGACATATCATGACAACGGATCTTTTTCATCAGATGCTGCATTTGAATCTAACAGCTGCTATTTCATTAATATTTTTGAAGTCCATGTGAAACTTAGCGATGTTTTTATTGCAAGTGGCATCCCAGCCAGTGTTCTCAGCACCTCACTTTTTTTTCTGTCACTACTGTATGTTCCTTGCTGCCACACCTGACTCTTGGGAATCTGCCAGATATTTGCCTTTTTTAGCTATGAAACATGAACCCCATTCTCTCATGGTGAGGTCTCATTCATCTGAGGGGAGATAGAAAGGCATTTAGCCAAAAGCCCCATACCCCAGGGGTACAGGGGTGCCCAAAGAGTAATCAGTACTACATGGTGGGATGTAAAGTTTGACCTTTCTTTTACCATAAGTCTTCCCTCCTTGCCTACAATTTCAGAGTGAAGATGTCTTAGGAATTGGTACCATATGAATCTGGGGATATTTTCTGCTGGCAGCTTTCAAGCCCTCGAAGCAAAGAGGCTTAGACTTTAGCCTCTTTGCATTTTTAAAGCTTTACAATGTAGAGGAAGCTGTTTGGCCTGGACAGTGATTGATTTCTATTCTGTTCTTCAGACTACAAACACAGAATTGTAGAATGGCAGGGAACAGGACCAGAAGAGCCCTTGAGAGCCAGCTGGCAGAGCCAGCACCAGGCAATGCACTGGACAATTTACAGTTGCTGAAAATATTAATCAGTGCCGTTAAACATTCTTCTGTAATGTACCCAGTATATCAGGAGTGAGTTTAAAAGAGATTTCTCAGGGATTGTTCCTAAGGGAGAGTGTGAGCTGAATTATATCTTTCTGTAGATGTGCTGACCCATAGTTGAGTATTTACAATTTACATCCTGTAACTTTCTTTGACTTGCAAGTACTCCTGGAGCAAAGGTGAGTAAAAAAGTCTCTGAACAATTTACCACTCTGTACAGAAATAGTGATAGGCTCTTTCTGTCCTAAAAGTGTTTGCTTCCCCTTCCTTCTGCAGCAACACAGATTACAGCTGCAGATATGCTGCTGAAATACAGCTACACAGGTTTGCATTTTGTAACTCATGCCAATCTTCTACTGAGATGCCTGCTTTTTTGTTTGTGGGATTTCATTCTTTCTCAGCTGCCCTTTGCCCTTTAGCCCCTTTTAGAGGTTGCCCCAGACTTTAACTTCTGTCTGGACTGAGGAAGCAATTTCTCAACATGTAGATGAGGAGCCAAGATTAATCCAATACTTATTTTGACAGAGATATATAAGCTATAAATGCATTATACAGTCTAAAAACAACCTGCCTGAGCAATTAGTTCAGTAATCAGACATTTTAAAACAGTGGCAGAAGAGCAGAGATATGGATTATGATGCACAATGATTTAGGTTATTTAATAGAAAGCATGCAGAATTTCAATTACATTCAGGAGATTTTACATTTGCTGCAAGTACTCATGTGGGTTGCTAATGTGACAACCATGGTATGGCGAGGAGGGACCACACGAGGCAAGACTTGAAACCTGGCAGATAGGAATACAGAGACTATTTCATTTTAGGCCTGCAAGAGAGAACATTTCTGAAATGAATATGTGACAAGAGGGAAGTATTGGATTTCTGTGTGAGGAGCTGACAAGTCAGACAAAGAGCAGCCATGTATTATCTGTGACAGTGAAAAGATCACATCGCTTGTAACCTTTGAAGCAACAGGGAAACCGAACGCGGCGTCATTTTATAATGATCTAAGAGAGAACCCTCTCTTTCTCTCCCCTCCCTGGTTATATATAGCTGTTAGAGAGAGCCCTGCTGAGCAGAAAATGGAGCATATGATCAAGGGCAGTCCAGTGAGTCAATTTACTGACTAATACTGTAGATTATCATGTCAAATATATAGCACCAGCTGTATGAACAATAATGAAGCCTAGTTTATTTCTTTCCTGTAAATTGAAATGAAGATATGATTGGAATTGTCACACTTTGGATATATGAGCCATATTCTCTTAATCATCCAAAACAAATTGCTTTATTCTTTATAGTGACTTCTATTTTAGGATCCATTCCAAAATTGGCAAGCTGAAACCATCTATTTAAATGTGTCAAACATGTTTAAAATATCCTCTAGACCACTGTCCCCTCAGGTGATGGTTCACTGGTCTCACACTTTGAAATACCTGCTCCCTTCAGACCCAAAGAAGGGATAACTCAGCCTTTCATCCTGTGGGAAGAAATCATTCAGCACAGCACCATGCAGAGACACCCTAAATGAACTCCAGTATAATCAGTAAAACATCCAGCTGTGAAGACAACAGGGCAAAGCACTTGTGGAATCCCCAGATGGCCATTGAAGGGAGCCTTTCCTTGCTTGGTTTTCTATTTTCCTATGTCTCAGAGTTTCAGTGACCAATTAGGAGGAGGATATTGCCAATATTGTGCAGTCTGCTTGGATCAAACTGATCACTGCCTGAAGAGAAGTTACAGTTAAGCAACCTGCTAAAAATTCCACTCCAAACAGCAGGAGTTAATTTTAATTTAGCTGTACAATACCAGACTTGTGTTTTACTGGTTTCCAAGCTCCAGGTGAAAGTCTAATTCCCTATGGGTCTGTCAAAATTCGAGTGGGAACAAAAACTTAGGGAACTAACATTTGAATTGCAAATCACTGCCATTCCTTTGGGGTTAAGAATCATAATCGATGTTATTGATTTCCAAAGTCCTTTGTCGAAGAGATGAGTAACTGAAGAGGCTTTTACTAACTGTTTGCTAACAGTAAGTCACAAAACCCAAATATTGCATTCTGTTCAGTATAATTTCCTGAAACTGGTGAGTAAACTTTTACAGAAATTAGCAGAGTGTTATAAATTTAGCACATATAAGGAAAAGCAGATGGTACCGCTGTGATTGGACATGTCATTGGAGTATTCCAGAGCATGCCAAGTCTTTAATCTCTTATTATTTGCATATACTACCACATTACTCAGTTTTCAGTAGACTAGAGCATGCACTATGTACAAACAACAACTCTTTTTACTGAGCTTTAAACTTAGAATAAAACCAAAATTCCATTTGCTGGTTTTGAAGCACTCGTGATCATTTTCCAAAGTCTCCAAAAGGTTCCTGTTGCATATTCTGGGTGGTAAAAACACAGTCACAGATTGCTGCATGGGCCCACACACTTGGTGACACTCAGCTTTCTGTGCCAGCAATGGGCCAGGCTGTGTGTCATGAGCAGTAGATCAAATGAGAAGCATCACATTTCAAAATGCTTTATGTTACTGGAAACTCTTTGAGAAATGATCACCTCTGTGGATTTCCAAAAGCAGATGGTTTTAATTAAAAAGCAAAAACAAAAACAAAAAAAACCCAAACAAAACAAAAACCCCAACACCAACAAAAGAAAACAAAATCTTATTCCTGGCTACTCTTAAAAAATAGAGTAACACCTATCAGTTTAGAGGTGGTCTTGCCAAGGTGTAGTTCTACTTTAATTGCCAAGAAAAGGCTTGCCTTTTCTTTGGAGGAAGATAATTTAGCTGCTAAGAGCAGAAAGGGCCAGAGCAGATAGGACCTAAGGAAGGAACTGAATTTTGCAAGCAGAAGGTATGGGCCACATATAGGGAAAATAGTGAGGATGAAAGCATCATAGGGGAGGTAGGCAAAAACAGGTCTGGGAGGCAATATGCGTTGGAGAAAAAAAAAGTTACAAAGGAGTTAAGAGAAGAGATAGTTACAGAAATAAGGAGACAGGAAAGTAAAAGACCACGAGTAGATATCAAATTGCCTGTGTTTCACATTAGGGTTTCTAAGACCCCATTCATGTTTCCAGCTCAGAGGACAACAAATCAGTTTAATGCCCACCCATTCTGACTGTACAGTGTGTGTCATATCCCACTGTGTAGAATGTAGGTTGTCACCAAACACCTCTTCTTGTCTGCTCATGCCTGGTACTTATGGAGTTCTTGGCTGTTCAGTGAAGCAGAAACCTGAGCTGCCAGATCTCCCTGTCTCTCAGGGTGCTCCTGCTTTGCTTTGTTCTTTGGCTTATTGGCACGTTTCCTGAGTATCATCCTGCCCCTGGTGCCATCCCTTCTCAAAAGTGGAACCTCAAGGTCAGGAACCTCAGGCAGCCACAGTGAGTCCTGACCTCTTCCATGCACCTCATGACAGGCTTCTCCAGAGCTCTGGCACTGCAAACACTGGTTTAGAATTACTCCAGGACATAACAGTTGAAACATACAGCATGCATGTCTCAGGAAGGCTGCTGGCATAGCAGCCCTTTACTTTTGTGTTATCCTTGTGCTCTGTCCTTTAGGTAAATTGACCAGGCATTTATTCTCCTGTTTTCCTTGACATTCTTGAACAAAAATTGAGTTCAGATAAGCATCTGAGATCTTCTCCCAAGAATACCTTTTCCAGTGCTACAGCCATGCTTCCACATTTCATGTGTTTGTACCTCAGCGCTGACTCCTCTCACAGTTAAATCTCTTGTTTCAGGTTATCCTTGTATCACTTTTGCCAAGTAACAAAAGGCCATCACCAGGAGATCTGTTGCTTAGTTACTGGCCTGGGCAGGTGGTCCTCCTGGAAAAATGCCAGCATCCCACCAAAGAGCCCATTATGGGCAGAGAGGATTGGGAAGGTTTAATGACCATTGCCTGTGTGATCTGTATTCTTGCTCCTCAGAACTACTGCAGGGGAAAAGCTAGTGTAAAGTTAGCATTTTGAGAAGTCATTAAACATTAATAACTAATAAATTCTTTGGAGAGTGCCCTTAATCTTAAAATAGTATAAAAATGTTCTCACTAGGTGAACTTGCCACTAGGGAATGAAGGGAAGTGTATTCCCTTCCTTCAGGGAATACATTAGAGGACTAGATTAAGTAGTTGCCCACACCTATATATAGGTACATATATCTCCATGGATGGGTTCATGCAGACTGGGTGTGTGTGTGTAATACAGTAAAAGAAAAACTATCAAGCCCATTTAAAATGAAATATTATTTAATTTCCATTGTATGCGTACTACCAATGACCTTCTAGAATTTGTGGACTTATTACTTATCAGATGAGAAAAAAAACACCCCAACAATTCCATGTAGAGATTGCACTGTCAAGCTGGTGTAGCATTGAGTGTCATTGATTTTTACCTCATGATGGATGTTTATTTTCCTGAGAATAAATAACACCAGAATTTTGTAGAGCAACCCTCACAGAAGCAAATAAAAAATGAAAATGCAGAAGTCTATATGTGTAGTAAATTTCTTATACATTCAAACAGTCAAGATGTTTCTAAGATGCAACAATTTATTTTGGAAGCAAGTTTGAAGGGCAGATAACTGGCAATTTTTTTTTTTTTTTAAGCCAATGATGCTTTGAACCTGTGCAAGAATAGCTAGAGAAATCCAGATTGAGATCTTGACTAACAACAAGAAATAAATGATATGGAAAGCCAGAAAGGGTAAATAGAAGATAAGAAAATGAAACCAACCCCAAAACATTATTTATTGGAAGCCTGGTATTAAGAACTGATAACTGGAAAAGAAAGGCTTATCCCTTCAGGAACAAAAAACACCCAAAACCAAAAACAGTGAAAGAAACAAAATACCCCCCCACAGCCTCCCCTCACTAAATTTATAAAATTTGCATGTGAACACTTTAAGATTATTCAAATATTCTTGACTATTTTTAGCTACAGAATTTAAATTATTAATACAATTTGCAATATTTAATTCATTTTGTTCAGTATTTGCATGAATTAAATGCATGAATGTCTGAGGAAGCCCTGGTAAACTCCGCCTGCATTTTCTGGGGTTCATTCTGGGAGTTGGTTGTAGAAAATGGCTTGAAGGAGAGAGTCCGCCACCAGAGAGGAAAAAAGCCTTTTCTTCTTCTGTCCCCTTTGCCCGTTCCCTTCCTGTGCCCCTTCCTGGCACCAAGCAGGAGACCTCAGCAAGGGGTGGGGATGCCACAGGCCCCAGCACTTCATCCCCACCCTGGCCCAGGCAGGGAGACATTGCCTGCAGGGTGGGCTGCACATCATCCCAAGGAATGGAGGAGCTGAGTCAATCAAAACCTGAGCCATGAAACATCCCAGCAATGTATTGTTCTAGAGGGTAATCAGCATTGAATCACTCATGAATCCAATCATGAGTGCTGTTTATGGGCCCTGTATGGACATTTATTCATTTTTTAATTTTGACTGACTGACTAATGAGGTACTCTGAGATGGCACAGCCAGGGCACAGGAGTGGTCTAGCAAAGTCTCCTAGAATAAATGCAGTTAAAGAGAAAGGCACTGAGAAATTTCACAAAGGTGTGATAAAAATCATCTTCCCCAATGTATTTAAATCTTCTTTGAGAAAAGGACCAGAGAACCTGATGGGAAAAATCCTGTGTAGAGAGTAGCTCAGATATTCGTGACTGGGGTATTTGGGCAGGGGTGTCCCACACGTTGCTGTGGCAGTTCCCCCATGCCTGTCACCCACCTGGGGACACCCTGTGCCCTTGTCCTGTGACATTGACCCTTCAGGAGGTTTCAGGGAGGGAGAGAACTGAAGTGTGAGGCTCAGGCTTGAACGCTGCTGAAAGGAGGAAGGTGAGAGTTTGCTTGTCTCTCCTGATGTAGACATCTTGCAGAAAGCAAGAGAAAATTGAGTAAATGAATTTTAGGTACATTTCTGTTGGTGTTTCACGTTTTTGATCTTCTAAAATTTTAGCTACTGTAGTCTTGCTTTACATTGTTTAGTTTGATGTGCCTATTAACAACTATTTCGTGTTCTAGCTGAAATAGTCATGTATTTAAACACCAGCTTTGCATTTTACTCAGCCTTGCATGCAGACAGAATGAGCAGAATTCAGTTGCCCTTTATCCAACAGATTTCTGGTCAGAGCAGATTATCCTTCAAAACTAGGTCACCAACATGTATTTGTCTGATGTAAAACAGAATAATGTGCCATTCCCACTGATAAAGTGGCCAACCTCTCCTTTCTTTGGAGAGAAACTGGCAGAAGTTACCCAAGAGCAGTCAAGTCTCCAGATTTTACTGTTCTGAGAGATTTTAATATCTAGTCAAATTATACCTATAAGACTCACAGATCACTGTATCTGAATATTTTAAGGCATTACTTTCATTTAAAATAAAAGGGAAACAAGCAACTAAGACTGTGTCACGAATCAATCTACTGGTGTTTTAGGAGGAATGACTCTCTATCATAACAGTTATGGTGCTTTGCAAAACAGTAGTTCATCTGGTGCTCCCTCCCCTAAAATGACAACATTCATTATATTATATATAAAACTTGAAATTGAACAAGAAATTTTCATTAATTGTTTTTGCAAAATTAAGAGAAAAAGCCTTTCTTTACTAGAGAAAAAGCTTTATGGTTGTTTTTTTTGTTTTGTATTTTGGTTTTTTTTGGTTTTTGTTTTTTTTTTTTTTTTTTTTTTCTGGCAAACCACTCACCCTTACCAACTGGATAATCTTTAATATTAAAGCAATTTTTGAAAAAATTCGATTCTACTTATAGATACTTCAGGGCAGGAAAATATTTTTGCTCACTACATGTTTAAATTATGTTACTCTTTCAGTTGGATAATGTTCAATTCCTACTTGAAAAGGGCGAAGCTGCATTAACTACCATTTCATTATTGCATTAACAACAGTTCACTTGCTGTTCTTACAGACTGTGTAAGTAAATCACTCATGCTTCAGAGACTTTTTTGCTTGTTTATTGGAGACAGAACATACTACTAAACACAGGTTTCCAAAACAAGCCTAAATTTGTGCATTGGAAATCCTCACCAAAGACAGCAATGACCAATTTCACTTGCATTAATTAAAATGCCTATTTATAATACAAGGTCTGTTTTACTTAGACTCCATAAGGCATGAGAGTTCAAATGAGAGCAAAAGCAAACCTCATTGAGCAGGAAAATCACTGCTAAGAGAGGCAGGAACAGGGTGAACACCACTGTCACATGCAGAATGATGGGTCCTGATGGAGTGTCATCTTGCAGTAGGATTGGCCAGAGACTGTTTGTGGTTTTGATTAAACATCTTGATGAATATTTCGGAAAAAATATATTTAAACCAAATTCTGGAAAGTATTGTTTGGGCAGGATTGAAGTGAGAAGGTCACAATTTTACATCACCTTCTGCTCCTCAGAAGTCTGGATTAAGGAGTGGGAATGACATCTGGCATAGGTGACATCCAGAGTTTTTCAGGGTGTAAGAAATCAGAGAAGTTTGTTAGCATCCTGTGACATCCCTTTCCAAATACAGCTTTTCTAAGATGAGGAGATCCCATCTCTTTTCTTCTTCCTTACACAAAATAAAAGGCCTTTACCATCCTTGCTGCTCCTCTTTGTATTTTATCTGCTTCTGCTATGTCTTCACTAGGATTGAGTGACCAGAAATACCTCTAGTGTCCAAAAACTGATCACTCAGTGAGTTGGTAAAATGGCAGAATGGCATTTTCTGTTTGCCCATTTCCTGACTGCTGTTTAGCAGAGGATTAATGTCAGAATCATACATGTAGTCATTTCCTGAACTCACAAGCAAGAAAAAGAAAAAAACAACAACTTTTGAGGCCACTACCATCTATGTGTAGCTAGGGTTATCTTCTGCAATGCTTTATCTTGCATTTATCAACCCTGTATTTCATTTACTGTTATTTTGTTACTTAGTCACTCATCTTTTAGAATCCTTGTGGAAAGCCTGGCTCAGGTTTGCCTACTTTGAATATCCTGTTTCACCTGTGTACCTTCCCTTGGGAACCTTTGTCCCAGCTTATTTATAACTCAGTTCCTTCTGAGTGCTTCTCACACAGATTCTTAGAGATCCCCTCCAGCAAATCCCCCAGTTATGAAATTGATCACTTACTCCTAAACTCCATTACTGCCTTTTAAACAGTTAATCTGTGAAAGCACCTTCCTTCCCATCTCCTCACAATTGAATTGAATTGAATTGAATTTTGTAAGAGGCTTCTGTGAGGAACCAAAGGGGATTTGAAAGTCCAAATGTACTTCTCAGCTGAACTATCTTCGTCCACATGCTCAGTGACTCCTGAGAACTGAAACCATGTAAGCATGACTGTCTGCAAACCCACACTATGAATTATGTAAAGTATGAGAGATGGGAGGTGTCTCAAAGTCGTAAAGATGATTTAAGAATGAAATCTCCAAAGATATTTCGGTGTCCACTCCCTAATGATTCCATTTTGCATTCAAGTCTGAATTGATTCTGGGCTTCTAACTTTGTGCTTATGAATACCAAAAGGAAAATTTCTCTGATGTTCTCTATCCTATACCTAAAATTTAATTAAACCAGATAGTCTTTTAAATAGTTTTTCCACCATATGTTGGAAAAAGAGTAGCAAAATTAAAAGAATAAATCACATCAGAAAGTAAATTAAATACACTGTTTGAAGCCAGCCTCTCTCTCATTTTCCTCATTGTTAAAACTTAGTCAATGCTGACAATAAGCATTTTAAAGTAGTGGGGACAAAAGCACTTCAAAATGCATTGTACAGATAGCTGAGCATGAAAGGCATTGAATGGGCTAGATTTTCTAAAGTGTTTTTCCTATTTCTGATTGCTTTAGTGTGAAAGTGGTAGTATGAAATGCATTATAGCCCTGATGGAGTAGAAATAAAAGCTTTACAGAAATGAAAAAAAAATTTCAGCAGTATTACCCCCATTTGTATGTCTCTTACTCTAAAACTAAGTCAAGAAGATTTAATGCCATCAATTTGTAAAGCACAAAAAATCACTAAATTCATAAAGAGTAATTAAAAAATGAGAAAAATGTCTTTCTTTGTTAATGAAAATTGTTTAAAACCAGTACCTAAGCCTGTTCATTATGACATCCTAAGACAATAGTCATAAATTTATGTTGTTGAAAAAGTATCTATAGAAAGTATTTGCCCAAATCTCAGAAAATATAATTAGCTTTCAATGGATAATTCTTCTAAAATATTCAGGGTGCGAACATCTGAAAGAAAACTATCAAAAGAACACTTTCCTCTTGCTATTAATTTATTCTCTGTTTCTCATGCTAGTTTGTGACCCTTTCCCCTGTGCCTTAATCAAGGACAGATGGAGTTGTGACTCTGTTTTATGTAACACCTAACTTTGCATCTTTTTAGAAAGATAAAATTAATAACTTCAATTTCAGTGGATTCTGCCACTCCAGTTGATGTCCAGTGGCTTCCAGCTGCTCTTTGATTTTGGTTTTAAAATCTGCAAACACATAAATAGTCTGGGATCTATGCAAGTGAGATTCTGTCCAGTTTAAAATGAATATGTCTTAAGTCTAGTCTGATTAAAATAATGACAGAGATATTTAAAAAATCATTTGGACTACTTTAGCAGTGACTAAGCTAGAGAGCAGGTTGAAGACTGTCAGTGGATGAGTGTCCATGGTAGATATGTCAGAGGGTATGAACTCAGTGTGACCTTGAGAATGAAGAGTGATTTTGGAGCCCCAGCAGCAGGTACCCAAGGTAAGTTGTGCAGTAGTTCACCTCTAGGTCAAAGGATGACAAGGATGACATGTCCACTACTTAAGGGAAAGCACTTAAGGTCAGTTCTTCATCTCACATTTTGAATTATAATTTCAAAAACGTTCTTTATCCTTATGTGTATAGTGTATGAATTTGTTTTTCTTTCTCTGTGAATATTCCCCCAAGTCCTTTATATGTAACAGGATGTTGGAAGATTATCTGAAATGTCAAATTGTAGTTTTGTCATAGGATTATGGTGGTTTAGAGACAGATTTTTTTAACTACATCCATAATGCTGAAGTAAACAACACTGGGCGTTTTATTGTTGCTGAGGCCAGGTATCATCCCCACATGGCTCATGATGGCAGTGTGTGGCAGCAGTCCCCAGTGGGGCAGATTTCTCTGGGACAAAGCTTTTTGGTA
Organism: Setophaga petechia; assembly: GCA_024362935.1. NCBI lineage: Eukaryota > Metazoa > Chordata > Aves > Passeriformes > Parulidae > Setophaga > Setophaga petechia. Next base: position 13,826,411 of record JANCRA010000020.1, on the reverse strand, counting down.
TGATCCACCCCACGGTGAGCTAACCCACAAGCAGCACAGACAGTGAACTTCAGCACCTGGGCTGATTCCCCAGCCCCCCTCAGCAGTGTGGAGGAAATCTTTCTGTCCCCTCCTTCATTTTGGGTAGAACCAGTTTAGGGGCTCAGAGGGCCAAAAGGACACAAGCCCACTTCTTCTGTCTCATGGCAAAAGTATCCTCTTATCACAAACATGTGGGTCTTCATATCTCCAGGGTTCCATTGTTAACTTTCAACACTATTGGCCACTTTAATGGGAAAGGGCAGAGTTCTCCCCGCCCTGAGGTCTTTCAGATGATGTCTGCTCAGGTGGGAGACTCTGATGGGGTCAGGTCTTGCCTGTGAGTCCTGGCAGTGCTCACGTGCAGGCACAGGCCAGGCTGCAGAGCTCCTTCTGCTCCTGGGGGATTTTCCAGTAAAAAATGTTCCAGTGGTTATGGAGCTGTGGCATCTCCAGGGCTGGAGGTGGGGCTGTACGGGCTCTGGCTTTCCTTGCTTCTGGTGGCACTTAACAGATCCCAACAGCCACAGCTTGGGTGACTCTAGTGCTGTTTGTGTACATGCATAATATCAGGCACTGTAACAAGACAATGCTGTTCTCCTAATCCATTATATAGTCTTTGAAAAAGTTTTTTTTTCTGATAAAGGTTAAAAAAACCCTACAGAAACACTTTTTGTTTTTGTTTTTTTTTAACCAGCAAACAGTTCCATGTTGGGAAAACAGTAACAAACCCATCCAGAGCAGAGATCTATTAGGGAGAAGGAGATTAAAATCATTGAAATCTATTCAAGCAGAGAGAGAAACTGACCTCTGAGGGTATCACTCATACCCTCATACCCCAGGTGAATGCTGTACCTCTGCTGCAGTCCTAAATAAAAAACTAACGTGGGTACTGAACATGCTTCCCTCTGGCTTGTGTGAGAAAGCAGTGGCTCAGACAACTGTCTGGGTTGGAAAAGCAGGGCTCTAAATCCCATTGGGACATAAGTGGCTCCTTATAGTTAGGGTTGGGTGCTGAATAACTAAAATAATTTGATTTAAACATCCCTGTCCCTAATGTCAGATGGCTTCCCACTCAGGCTGCTACAGCATAAGCTCAAAAGGAAGGCTGTGACATTGAAGATGAATTGCTCGGCCCCATGTGACAAAGCTGTGATCCACCAGGGCACAGTGGAAGTCAGGACGCTCCAAGCTGGCGTTGAGCTCAGTACTTTTTATCCTTCCCACAGATCTCTCAGGAGCAACAGAAATTAAATTTTTTAAAAATGAATGAACTACATATGGCAACACAGCTGCTGAAAATCTGTTACCCTTTTTAATCACCTCTCATGTCCTGGGCATGCATTTTATCCTTCAAGCTCAGTAAAATGAAAAACACTGAGAGGAAGGCATCTCCCTGTATTACTGGGGGACTTGGGAGTGTTATTAAGTCATTAAGTCATGCCAGAGAAGCCTTGCCTAATAAGGCTATCCAGAACTTAGGTCTCAGTGGGTTCATCTTTAAAAATATTTTACATACTTATAATCACTAGGATGAGCAGCGTTTTCACAGAGGTACTGCAAATTGCAAATAAATAAAATTGAAAAAGGAGAGGACCATCCTTTTTCTTAATGATGGTGAACTTTTGAAATGGAAAGGTTGTAAGCCCTGGATAAGTGCTCAAACAGCCTTGCAATGATGCAATTTTCCACCTGCTTATGGATACACTGTAGAATAGACCTTCATGCTGGAGTGACAGGGTCTCCAGAGCACTGTTTACTGCCTACCCTCCTTCCATAAGCATTCAAGGCCATGAGCAGTCAGAGGAACTATTTCTCATTTGGTAGCCTTGAATCACACTACTGATTATTCACCTTTGCGTGTCAGCTCCAAGGTAAGGACAGCAAGTTGGGTGATATATTCAATTCCAGTCCTGGAGCTGGGGAGAGAGAAAAATGCTACAATTGAAAGAGGTTCTTCTACGAAGGAGCAGTGATTTACATCCTGATTAGGGACAAATTATCCTCCCTTTCCACCCCCAAGTTCAGCCAATATACTCGTTATTCAATATCTTGCTGCTGTGGTGCCTTTTTTTCTTGCAGTTTTTGATTTTCTGTTAAGTTCAGAAGGCACTGGTTTGGTAAGAGATATGAGGATATTAAATATCTTCATGAGGGATTGGGCTCCTTATCTACCTAAGAAGTGGTTATTTTCAGTCAACAGTGAAGCATCTGTCAGTCAAATAAAAGGTCTTTAACTAGAACAAGCTCCTGAACTTACAATTCATCCCTGCTCGAATGAAAAAGAATAGACTGCTTTGTCTGTTGGTTTTGAATCCTTCATGGAGAGCTGCCAGCAACTGTTAACTTGTGTATTATTGCTCTATCAGACAGGAGAAACATCAGGGAGAATTTACCAGCACAGTCACACAAAGCCTTTCATCACACAGTTATTATAGTGATAAAGTTTAGTGGTAGTTACTCACCTCTCCAAAAACAAATATCACCCACTCAGACAAGAGAGAATGGATTTCTGCAGGGTGATGCTACATTAGCTTGTGCTGCTGCACCTGACTCCCAGCTACCACTGAATCCAAGTGCCCAGTGCACTTTGAAGCACAGATTGTCAGAGCACTCCTGTAAGCAGGGAGAGACCATGGTCTGCCCTTGTTTCATTGGTCTGAGATGGAGCTGTAAGGCTGCTGTGAGGCTGAGCAATGGAAACCCACTGACATGAACTTGGGCCCCTGGACCTCTGGGTCACTCAATTCAGCCTGGCTGGAGCAGACACCCTGCTCATGATCGTGTGTCCTCCCCACAGAAAGCTCAAGGAGAGCAATATAAACCTGTAGAGTCAAATCTCTTCCCTATAGGGCTGGGGTACAGCTTGCTGCTCAGGGTACTTGATTTAGGCATAGCTAGAAAAATTAAAGCTTGGATTCACAAACAATGGAATTCACGTGATTTTCACATATTTTTTGTGTGGCTTTTAACTTCTTGTTTGTCTTTAAAACCCAGACTTTGTATCATTGTGTAACCAGGTAATTTGCTGAGGTGCTTTGGAGGGGTGTACCTCAACTACTCAACAACATGGCATGCTCAGTAGACAGGTGATTGTGTGCCTTATTTGTCCTGTTTATCCTGCAGGAAGATGAAGTTGCTCGCGACAGCCGATTCAATTTCAGTGGCTATGGCATGGGCCACTGCCTCCAGGTCAAAGATGGCACAGCAGTCAAGGCTACACCACCCAACCCTACTCCAGCACCACCAAAGGATTCAGATTCCATCAAAAAGAAGTTTGTTGACCGTGCAAAAAGGATTGATACAATATCCCGTGCTGCGTTCCCGCTCGCCTTCCTCATTTTCAACATCTTTTACTGGATTACATACAAAATTATACGGCATGAGGACATCCACAAGAAATAGGCAGCTCTGGTTTGCCAGGACTTCTTAGCCAAAGTGATTCACATGTAAATAAACAGCGAAATGTCGTTCTGTCATATGGACTAAGGGTTTCTTCCCCACTCCCCCAGAACACTGGAGAAAAAATTAGCAAAGAGGAAAAGAAGTGTAGAAGGAAAAGTGATTCCATGACAAAATATGCCGTGAGACCAGTCAAGAGGCTCTCCCTATGTACTCCTAGTGTGTTCTTCCAGATTCAGCATCGATCAGACATCTAAAATTGGGGCCAAATTATACCCAGCTTTATCACCAAGATATTACCTTTCAGAACAAAAGAGAATCAGAAAACAAACAATGCTCCCAAAAGATCTATCAAGAGACTGTGGTGGCTACAGTACAGTGAGTTATAAGAGGACCAAAATTTTTCAGGATAATGTTGCCTTTCTATTTGAAACAAGTCTACTGAGCTACATTCCATGATCATGTCTGTAGGTAGTGGTTTCACCAAGGAGTCCTTTTGTGGGTTGTAAATTATTTCTACTGATAGGGGAGAGGCAAAAAAAAAAGGAAAAAAAAATTTATACTTTACTATCCTTGTGGGTGTGCATTTTAATATTAACTTGCTTTATTAGAATTGTAATTTTGGGGTTGAACTTGTGTGTCATGTGATTTATTTGATAGTTGACACTCCAAAACCAGTGAAACTGCCCGGTTTATTTCTGTTGGGAGACAGTGCACTTACTTCATTTTATTTCTGCTGATTTTACATGCAACTTGAGGTGCCAAACTGTATTTTACCTATTGTGCTACCCTGTACCACACTACTTAGTAAGAACTTGTTTCCTCAAAGGTGTAGCTCAGTTTAGCATTGAGTTTCTATTATCGCTCTCATTGTAGCTGCAGTCAATAGCTCTATAGGTAAACATAACTTGTTTACAGACCTCTAATTTCTATCTTTACTCAAAGTGGCTATCATTTTAAATATCATTAATTAACCTAAGAATTTTAAAACTGTACTGTGATTTTCAGAACCTGTTACCTTTTGGTGCCGGATCTGCGTTATTCAAATCCTTGCTACATGTTTTAAAGTAGAAAATTTAAACAAAAATATATAAAAAAGAGGAAAAAAAAGATGGTATTTTTGCTTACATGGAAGAAGACAACCTGTAACATAAGATGAGTAAAACATTAAAATTTTACACTTGCTGTAAAAGGGTTTATTAAAAAAAGGTATTTGTTCAATTTCAATAAAGCTAAATGTGGTACTAACATTTCTTCACTGTCTTCTTCATTTGCAGCACCAGCAGCAGCTGCAGCAGGGCTGTTCGTGCCACAGCCCAGCTCTTCTGCTGCTCTGTCAGCAGAAAGAGGGTGAAAAGCAGCCTTCTGCTGACATGACTTAGCACACCAAATTTTTCTGTCTATCCTGCAGCAAAGGGACTACTGCAGCCCCTGGGAGTACGTCAAGGACTGTCAGAAGTGTGTCTGGGATATGATGGGAGCATTTGTAGAACACTTGTATGTGCTGAGCCAGGCCTGGGGGAGGAGGGATGCTGCTCCCCTCTCACAGCAATCCTGCAGAGCAAGAAATACAGCCCAGCTTCACACGTGCTGTGCCTGGCTCGGGGCTGTCCTGAACTTTCATCTGGCTTTCTTAGAGCTTCACTGCTTTGGTGAGCTGAAGGACATGCTGAGATGTCCTCTACCAGGTACCCCTTGTAGACATGGGAATGACCAATAGTTTAAAAGCAAATTAAAAACTGAATTCAGTTTTCTGCCTTTCCCTTGTGAGGCCCAAATACACACACTGTAGCTGCCCAGTACAGGCATTTATTCTCTCTCCCCTAAAGAGATGTGGAGCTGAGACATACTGAACCTTCAGCGCTTCTCACTCTGCTTTTGCTCCTGGACCAGCTTCTGCTGAGAGAATACAGGTTCCACAGCCAGTCTGAACCTCTATTTCTGTGTTTATGTGTCTGTGTTCCCACCTCTCTCCACATGGCTGCCTGTAGCTACCAGCCTTTGTTCCTCCCCAGAACAAGAGGGGATCTGGAGGTTGTGACAACCCTGATTCCTGAACAATAAATTGGTGACAAAAAGCCAGTCATTCATTTTATCTTCCCATACCCTCCTCAGCTTTGTAGACTCTTCTGCTGCTTACACCCCTGATGGAACTGGCAACATCACCTCCACTTTGTTGAGGCAGGAATCCAGATGTGACTGACAGCCCCAGAAAGGGTGACAGGTGAAAACTCAAAACAACTGTCCAGAATATTCTGCTCTGAAAAATAAGCTTTTGATGCAAATTCAAATATCATAATATATGCTGTTTTTATGGTATCAGATTTGCTTTTATTCATTTTTAAAGTGAAACAGTATTTGATTACAGATAATGTAGTGGAGGAAAACCCCAGCACAATCCTAGCACCATGAAGTGCAGCAGGGTGAAGACACCCAGCTGTAAACCATGTCTGTATGGGAAGTTAGGAGCCTTCACTGGTATGTAAACATTCAGACCTCACTTTTACTAACCCTTTGTTCCAAAACCAGTATTTCAAATGAAGGTGTAATGCCAGCATTAATCAGGATTAATCCTCAGTGCCCAGATGTGTTGCAGAGATTCTCATGAATGTCAGGGCCTGCTGCTCACAGCTGCCCCAACTGGCTGCAGGCCACAGCAATAGGAATGCAAACCTGCTCTCAGCTGATGGATGAGTCTTTATGTCCCTTCCTGTGGTGAAGCTCATGTGCCTCCAGCATCCACATCACAAATTCAACTGCTCTCTTTGCAATTCTTGGCTATTAGCATTTATCAAATAGTTCACTAAAATATCTTGCTGATCAGAACTGAGGTTTGCTGACAGTACCCATGGGAAGATTGCTCTGCTGTTGCCTTCTGTATAAACTTTGGTCCAGCCACAAGAATAATCTGTGTGCAAAATCTAAATAGATCTGTGTCTCTCTTTTGAAGACAGAATTTATGGATACATGAATATTTTTCAACTAGTAATGAATATTGAAATTATCTAAATAAATTTTGGAAACAATATGTGCGAACGGACAAGGCCCAGTAAGCATGAGAAACAGGAATGGCCACATGACACAAAAAAGTTGTCACGTGCTGGTTGTGAACCCTCTGACACAGAGATGGTTTGATACTGGCCATCTATTAAAGAACCTTCTCACAAAGAACATGGCTGGCACCAGAAAGTGGCTGAGAAACTGCCTGCAGATAAGACATCCATTGACAAGGATAGCAGGACACAACTTCCCTAAACAAATTCTCAGTAAGGTTAACAGAGAAAAAAGACTCAAAATATTATCACCTTGCACTCAGGGAAGCATAAGAATTAAATACTGAAGCAGTTTTATTCTAAGACACCATTGCAAGAGGAAAAAAAATGGCTTAGAAAATAACTATGGGACAAATAGCCTTTGTGAAACAGGAGACACATTAGGATGGAAGGAAAGAGACCCAGGATTAATTCTGAAGAGATTCCATACACATTAGAAAGCTTGCATGCTGTAATTCTAGATGGTAAAATAAAATTAAGCCCTAGGGCATTTAAACTACTTGCATTTAGCTATAAGACAATTATGACGACTTCTACTTTGCCAAGAAAGCTTAAAAAACTTTAAGCATTCTTTAAAGGATGCAACATCAGGTCTGATCATTGGGATCCTGTTGTTACAGGCTGGACCTGAGTTATTCAGTGGTCAAGGGAAAATGTTTATCCATCTCTCACCAGATAGATGCTGTCAGGGGCTGTGATAAAGCCTAACTGACAAAAGAGATCTTAAAAAATCTTATTACATTAGGAGGAAGGTGAAAAATTAAAAAAAAAAAAAGAATAGTGCAATATGAAATGACAGATCTCTCTTTGTTACTCTTTCCTGGGTTTTTTCTCTTAATATTATTTAGGCAGCAGAGACATCACTTGTGATGTACAGAATCAAATGTGGTGTAGCAATGGAGGCTGCTGGATTAACCAATATAAGATATAAGCAATTCTTAACTGCTGGAGGACAACTCTGGGATATGCAATGACTCTGGGGTCAGATGTTTTCTGTGCTACAGAGGTGAGGAGTAAGAGTGAACCTCATCCACAGACATTGACATTTTCTTGCTTTGATTCCATTTTTTCCCACCATGAGATGTTGAAAGCAATAGGAAAGAGCTGATGGGAAAACAATGTTTGTCTCCTGCAGGCTGAACTGCTGCAGCTCTTCATCTTTATACAAACTTGGCTGACATGGGTGGCACTGGAGCTGCTGCCCAAATATGAGGCTCCAGCGCAAACATACAGCCTTTTGCAGCTGATGTTACTGAAAATATTGTGGGGGAGTCTGAGCTAGCCTTTGAGATTACAGACATGGGCATTTCCTGGGAAGGGTTTTCATTGGGGTGGTATCATTGACTCAGCAGTGGGATTCTGCATCTGGACCTGGAAGTCACATTTTAGGAATTTATTTAAAAATCTTACTCAGTCCAATAGTGGCATTTCTGTATTTAGAAATATATTACTAAATAAAAGAATAAAGACATTTAATGTGTGGTTATAAAAAGTATATGCACAGCTTTCTTATTCATTTAAAATTAGAACACAGCAATGAACAAAACCCCAAAATTTTTGTAAAAATATCAGCTTTGTATTACACAAAGTAGTATAAAAATAATTTTATTTAATATATTCTTTTTCATTATCTATAATGTAGTATATATGGAAAATTATCTTCTGCCAGACTTTGAAATAATTTATTCTAATGATTTTTGGCATAGACTTTTGTGTCTTAAAATGTTTTGGAAAACTAAAAACCAAACCCAAGGCTGCCTAGAGAAACTTGTCTGTGAAAATACTCTAAGCAGGAACATATTTTCTCCCTAAATGCCCCTCACAGATTTTACATAAAAAAATCAATCTTCTCTAGCTTAACAGGAAGATAAAAAGAAGATATTTTTGTCATTTGAAGATATTTTGTCATTTGCCACCTTTCCTAATTTTGCAAGGCAATTTGTGAATTATCATCAAATTTAGGGCTTAGTTTCAGAACAAGAGAAGCTTCACCAGTTCCAGACAAGCTCATCTATGCAATTTACTTCCAAATCCAATGCAGTGCTAACTGAAAGCAGAAGGAAAAAATTTCTTCAATAACTTCTAGATCAGTTTCTTTTGAAGGATTGATTTCCAACACTGTGCACTAGAAATAATTTGAGAGGGAAAATATTAAGAGTGGATTAGCTCTCTTCCTCTCAGGAGGAATTGAAAATTGAGTCAAAATAAGCATCTCAGATAATCATTAGGAAAACTGACTCTGTGAAATACATACACTCAGTTCTTTAAGTTGCCACTGAAATGAACATGCTGAATAATTATCTTTGCTATGGAGAAATGCTGTGAGGCAATATTAGGAAAAAAAGTAGTGAATACCAGGGATCCTAATCACATTTTGATTGTTCTAAAAATGGGATTTTACTTGGACAAATTGTATAATATCCTCTCTAGTCCTCTGAACAGCTGTACAACTGATTCAAAACCAGCTCCTTCAGGCTTGAATCTGATGCTCAGCAGAGTGAGTTCCTGTTGTGGAGATGGTGGACAGTGTGTGCCATGCCAGGAAGATGGCAGCTGGATGCATCCCTCCTTTTTCCACAGGAAAAACAGCAAGATCCCTGAGAATACACACAGGAAGTATATTCCACAGCAGTGCTCAATGAAAATGCTTTAGACAGAGCAGTTGAGGGACTCACAGATTTCCACCTTACCTTTGCTTTGGCATGAATCCATTTTCCCTGAGGTGATGAAGAGTGCTACCCTCGACATCCCAGGGTCGGGGCTGTGGCTGGACATGTTTGGAAATCACATTTTTATCACCTGGCTTCCAGAGAACACCTTCTCTTTCTCCCTTTGGTACAAAAAGAGAAAAGAGTTATGTCACTATAGGAAACACTGTGGAACCAGTCTTTAGCAGGGTTTTCCACTGGAAAATGAGAGCATCAATGAGAAAATGAGAGCATCAATGAATTAATTCACACTGGAGACACTACCTGACACTACCTCCTCCTCCCTCTGCATGGTCAGGCAGAGATGTTATGAAAAGGCAGGAGAGCCTGGCAATGAAGAAGCTGCCAATGCATGGTTAAAATTTCCTCTTAGCCACTGCTGGGAGTTCAAAGGGGACACATGTATGGATGCATTAGGGGGAGACCAAGGAGATCAGCATGGACAAATGTCTGTGATGAGCTAATTAACCTTTAGAAGAGGAGAGTGAGCACATTTTTCCTGTAATAAGCTAATGAACTCTATCCTCGGGGGAGATGAGGGACATAATCAATGAGGCTCCAGCAGGGGTCTGCCAGAGATGCTCTTCAGAGGAGGGGTGAAGAGCAGGACTGGTACTGAGTCATTAGCTTAAAAAACAAGAGCTGAAAGAGCAGCCTGCTGCAGGAAAATTGGGTTCCCCTTCGATGTGTATTGCATTACATGTAATAAGGCTTTGAAAGCATGTTTTCTGCTTGGAAGAATATCACAATTTTCCACTAATCCATGCAAGAAGCAAAGCTAAAAAAAAAGTGAAATATCTTTTTCTTGGCAATTTTGCCTTGTAGTAGCTCAAGTCAAAACCAAGAGAAACTTTGATGCTGACCTGAGATGTAAATCAAGTTGTTACAGGTTGATGGTGAAAGTTTCAATATGGGCAGAGTCTCAGCCTACATCTTGGCTGTCTGCTGTTATGGCACATTTTCTCCTCACTTTGGAGCCCAGTGACTTTGTTTTCTTGAATTACCACAATGAGAGATTCTATCACTGACCCTTCTAGTGTTGCCAGTGCAGTAAGTGAGGTCAAAACTGAAGAATTTGCTAAAGAACATTTAGAATTTCAGTGAAATTTCCCTCTTATCAGAATCTGGGTGTATAACAGTCTTTCAAAGGCCTTTTCAAAAGGACACTGGCAGAAGCTAAAGAGAATTTTAATGTTTCCTTTGATTTATTAACACTAGCTCAGTTTTTAATTTGCAGAAAAGAAGTGCTCCCTTAATATCCTCAGTAACATTTCACATTAAACATCCTAAATGTGACCTAATCTATTTTTAAGGGAACTAATTCCTATGCATTAGTTGACTTTTTCTAGCCATCACCAAGGCTGAAAACACGAGGTCTGTTCCTGCCATGCAGCAAGATTTCCTTGAACACCTGCACTGCTATTCTGTCTGTTTTTTTCCTGCAATATCAGTGGGCAGGACTTGCTTTATGGCACCAAGGAAACAAAGGAGGATATTTTATCATAAAGGAAATTTGCTTATTTTCTGCCGTAGTAGCAGAGAGAATTTCCCTGGAAATTGATAGCTTCTGCAAATTGTAAAGCATGTATTGCATTTGTGCAATACACACACATAAACACACACACACACACACACATTCCTTTCACTTTGCTTCCCTCAGTCTTATTGCAGTATTTCTTTGACTGATGTCCCTGGAAATTTCATCTGCTACACATTGCTAGCTAGTGTGGTAGCACAGATAAATATCCACCTTCTTTTTCTCTGACCTAGATGTGGAAAAGGCCCAAAAGTTATCTTTAGCCTGATTAATCTAAGTCTGATCTGCTAATATGCTGCCATGGATTAAATATATAATATATATGTCATCTGAAACAGCTGAGGCACAGCTCAGACACCCTGTAAATGGCAGCACTGGGATGTACCTGCAGTGGGTTTTGCTAAGCAGGCACTCTGCCCAGGGCTCTCTGATAAGGTTTCTGGGTCACATCTGAAGACTTCTGCAGCAAATGTGATTGTGGTTACTACTGATGGACATTTTTCCTGCAACTTAAAATTCTAGCTGATCTTAATAATCACAAGGGAAACATGTCCTAAAAAGGGAGGACCCTTTAACCTCTCCCTCTGTGTGGTGCTGGCACAAGAGCCACAACAATGCTGTAGAACACCAGAAACCCCTTTTGCAGCTGGGGAGGATCTCCATGGCACTGGTGCCTGGGGAAGCAAAAGGAAAACTGAAATCAGAGGGAAAGGATCCCCTTGCACATTTCAGTGGTGATATGAGTAAGACAAACAGATCTCCACCTCTCAAGGATATTGTCACCAATTGCTGTTTTTAATGAAAATTGCCTGGCAGATCCCCAATATCAGCTACTCACTCAGAGGGGCTTTTCTATTATTAGGACAGTCAGCTGGGAGAATGGCCAAGGTCTGTATTATCTCCATTACCAGCTGGCTTTGATAGTACTGGAGAGCATCTTTGATTTTTGGAAGAATAACTGCATCCTTTGGGCGCGACTCCAATATTCCTCTGTTTCAAGAAGGTCAGCACTGGCCCCTCAAAAGAAAAATTAAAGTTCTAGGCTGAGGTAATGAAAAATCAAGGTGTGAATGACTTTAAGAGACTGCAAGATCTACTTTGGCCTCAAAGTGACTTGCTGAAGATGGAATAATGGCTGTGTGTCCCCTGGAACCTCCTCTTAGTTCTTCTCTGTCTCAAAGCAAACTTTTTGTCATGCACAGCATTTTCTCATTTATATATCCCCATAAGAAAAGAATCAGTTTCTCCCTACAAAAACTTGCATCATCTTTATGAACTTTTCCTATCTCATAGGGGCTTACAAAAACAATTGTTAAATTTAAGACAACAAAGTCATTCAGCAAAGAAACAGTTTGCTACAGAAAGCACCATTCAACTTTTTGGTCTTGAATATACAGGTGTTTATCCAAGCTATAGGGCATACTTGATTAAAGAGTTCCTGAAATCCCATTGTTTCTGCTAATTCCTGTAGAATTGTTATTTGATAAACTACTGCATCTCTGTTCAGAGGAGTGGCTTACTGGGAGGATTTTTTTTTCCTTTTTTAATTATATGTTTTCAATTATGATCACCGGGCTTCAAGGACAAAGGATTTTTTTTATTATTATGCTTTTCATGCATCATTGGAGCACCTAAAGAGCTTCCAACAGATTCAGAAAATCAGGCTGCCTATAGTGAACGAATTCTTCAAAAACAGTGATATTATTAGCTCTTCTGTGTCATTGAACAGACAACCTAAATGCTAAAACCAGAAATTTCATTAAAGATTAAAGAAAAATCATTTCATGTTTCACCTGCTCCATTAATATCAAATATGAATTCTATCTTTCATGCCACAACTGAAGTGCAGCATAAGATTTCAGATATACCATTATTTAATGTTTCAGAGAAAGAAAAAATGTTCTAAATCCTTGAAGAGCTATGTCTGAGCATGACAATATGCTTTGTCTGACCATTTTAAGGCACTAAAGAATATCTTGGTCCTGTGATTTTTGAATGCCTCCTGTTCTTCATGCACCACTTGAAATATGTTAATGGAGACATAACTTTCAGGAAATGCCAAGCACTTATTCTCAGAGTCTGAGGCCTCCAAAGACTTCTCTGCTGGAACACCCAAGAAGTGAGGCACTCAAAATCACTAAGTGCTTTTGGAAATCTCAGTCTTGAATATTATGATCAAACTACTTTTACCTGGAGCTTTTCCTGGTCATTTACTTGCAGCTCCATCTTTTTCATTCTTCTCACAAAGAGTGGTTTTCTGAGTTTCTGAGTTTCAGATTCTTGGCCTTTTCACCAGAGGCCAAAACCCCTGGGGATATGGAGAGTTGTGTTTTATATCTCTGCAGTAAGAAGAGGACTATAAAAGTTGCCTTAACAGGAAAAACTGGGAAAGATGCCTGTCAGACATTTTTCTAAGAGCAGCATCCTAGCAAAAAGGCAAGCTCAGAAGCTCATTCCACCAGGCTAACATTCCCTATGTACCTTATAGCCGAAGATTAAAAAAGGACACCAAAAATCTTCCCAGAAAACACATCCCCATTGTTTCTGAATAACTTTCAGAAGACTATCAATAGTCTAAAGATAAACTCTCTCAGAAGTGGAGTGTAGTTCTCAGTTTTGTCCCCTTCCTGGGACTGTGAATACCTATATTTGTCACAAGAATCCCATTGTCCTCTAGTAGGAGCCATGGGGTGCTTTATCACAATTGTCCATGTCACTAGTTTTTGCATTTTCCCTGTGTTTTTTCCTTTTTCCCTGTGCCTTTTCCAGTGGCACATACTGGTGTCAGCATAGGGCAGGCCATGGAGATCTGCACAGCAGAGAGGATGAGCCTCCTCTGGGGAAAAAGGAAACCTCTTGACAGACCTATCATGCTTTTGAAGTGATTGAGGTTTCCACAGCACCCCTTTGGAAAACAACACAGCCAGGATTCCTCAGCCAACCTTTCCCTGCCAGATATCCTTGTCCTGGCTATGACAGAACTGTACAGCATTCCAGTCCTTGTGGCCTGTGCAAGAAATTGAGCCTCTATTTTAAGAACAGAAGGGCACTAATAAATAAAATGAAAAAAAAGGATAAAAGCATTACAGCCCAGGGCAGCTTTACAGAGACTGAGTCTCTGGAGTGCCAGGAGTGGCTTTTAATCACCACTGTGCTTTGGGAAGTGGCTGCCAGCCCACGGCTAGGTAGGACCTGACAGGTCTCCTCCTGCTGCTCCTCACTACCCTGGCCCATGAGCACGTGTCAGACACCACCAACATCCCCCCTTTTGCTCCAGCCTTCTCTGGGCCAGGGTAGAGCTCAGCCCATGGGGGCAACCCCTTGTTCAGTTTTGGCTTTCCTTCACAAGGTGGGTGCACAGACAACTTGGCCACAGGCACTCTGCCCTGTCCCCCCTCCCTGAGCCTGTGCAGCCCAGGGCAGGGCCAGCTGTCCCTAAGTGCTCCCAGCTGCCTTGCACACATGGCTCGCATTGCCGGGGCAGTTCAGGCAGTGCTGCCAAACCCACAGTGACAGGTTATTGGGCTCCTACAAACCTTAATGTGATGTTTACTGCTCACACTGAAGTGCCACATGGGCTGCAAGCTGTTTTCTCTTGGCTGAGAGCTCAGAGGGAGACAACCCCAGCTGCCTGGTGAGCAGGGACTTCTTCCCTGGCTGCCGACCAGGCAGGGAGAGAGCGCATTTGCTTTTTGTTTGTAGAAAACTCCTGGCAGGGATGCGTCAACTTCATTTCAGCTTCTCACAGAAATCTCCTTCCTCCAGGTAGTACATGAGACAAAGTTTTGCTGATGAAAACACTCTTGAATGTACAGCCTTGAAAAAAACCCAACCACATCTCAGCTCCCTGATGTTGCAAGGAGTACAGGTATTTTCTTATGATCGATTTTCCCAGTTGATCCTGAAAGGTTACAAGCATTCCTGCAGCAGCAAATGACCCCCACAACATTTGCTCCCAGTCGAATTCTCCTGGCTGACCTTCAAATTCTTTTACAAAGATTCCTGATTCTCGCTGCCCTGCCAAAAAGATTGCTGGGATTGGCAAAGGTCTGGTGAGCTGAGCAGACAGAGGAGAGCAAGTGCAGCTGAGTTCCTTAACGGTCCCAACTTACTTCTCAGCCCACTAATTGCTCAGCAGTGCAAACAAGTGGAAAACAAACAGTTCCTATTGGAAAAGGGCTGTGAGCAAACCTAAATTATTTGGGAAAGGGAGTCCCTTCAGAGCCCCCTGTTTTCCTGACAGAAAGCAAGCTGAAGAATTGTAATGGAAGGAAAGCTTCCTACTGTGGTTTCTACACTGAGGCTGCCATCATTCAAAACCACAAATTTGGGGTTATCCAGAATTGTTTCACAATCTCTCAAATAATCTTTTAAATCCTCCTACAAACTTAATATTATCCTTCAAGAATGTATCAGCAAAGAATTTGTATTTTATAAGCACTGAAATCTTAGGACTAATAAATTTAACATTCAGTAGTACTATGGCAATCATTAAAGAAATCTGAATTCATATTTCAGTAGTCTGAAAAGGTTATATTTAAAATTTTAGTTTTAAACTTTTTAACCTGCTGGTCTAGCAAGATGATGCCATAGGAAGCATTATGGATAGGAGCAACCTGGTGAAAACATCTCTCCAAACATGGTTGACCTGGGTAACTCAATAATAGTGGCAAGATCAAGCAATTCAATACTGGAACAAGCTTAATCACAATAAACAACAGCTATGAAGATATAGCAACAATAACCTCTCCATGCTGTTCTCCAGGCAACCAGGCTCTCAGATGACTCTGACAGCTTGGAGTTACCAGATCATGGGTTTCAGTGCATTGTTAGCACAGTTCCCTGATTGATTTCCAGACGTATAAAGCCTCAGGGGGTTGTCTCCTTCTTGGGCAACATGCAGAATCCATTTAAATAATCCCAATTTAAACTGCAATCCTTATTTAGGACCTTCTCTCATGTCAGTGCCTGGCACTCTTTCCTTCTGTACTTCAAAAGTTTGAGGACGGCAGAGATACTTCTAGTAGTGTCTCTTTCCTTTCTGGGAAGGCTCCCCTATTCTGTTGTAGAAGTTAAAATTCGGGTATAGAAGAAAAGTGAAACAGCCTCTGAGGGTAATAAATAGGCAGCCAGGAAGGTATAATTTATGTACAGGGAATTCATGCATTCATTTCAGGTCAATACCTAACTGACCTCCTTTTAATTCAAAAAGCATTGCCCTCGTTGGTATTTCAGTGAGATACCATGTTGGAGAGAACCCAGAAACTCCCTGATGCTTGCTGTCCTTTGGAGAATGGCTAAAAGGACAAACAGGCACTCTGAAATGTTGTTGGACGGCTTCTTTGGAGCCACTGTCAAAGGACACATTTTCATAATTGATCTAGGAGACTGAATTCTTTCCATTACCACTTGAATCCATATAACCCTCTGTAGATCTGGCCAAATTCAACTTTTGTAATTACATTTTCCAAAGCAGAGTAAGCTTAAATCAATAATTAAACAAAAATTAGTTAGCACTTTTGATTTACTTTGCATTTTTAATGTAGACTTACTGAAAGCTGACATAATTTATGGACATCTCCTTCAAGCATGTACTGTCTAAACTATAATTTAAATGAATTGGAAAAAAAAGATTACTTCTATAAGTCGAATCAATATGTCATGAATTGACATACAGCATTAAGCAGGGCAAGTAAAATTGGATAGAGCAGTTATACATCCTAGAGTACAAGGTGGTGGCTGTGTTCTCTGAACCTCAACATTTGCACCTTCATGAGTGCTGAAGAGCCTTCTTGGTCGGGTGGTGCCTGCCCTTCCAGACTCACCACTGTGGGCCAGTCCAGGTCCCAGGCTCTGCACACCAAGGGATATCCATTCTTAATTTCTGGTCTTTTACCAGGCAGCAACCAAATTTCACAAAACCCCAGTGTTAAATGATGACTGCCACAGAGGGTGCCTGTGTGTGTAAAGACAGGAGAGAGAGAGAGAAATCCTGATGAGTGCCCACTGAACAGAAATCTGCAGGTAGGAGCAGTTTCTATGAGGAGGTTGTTGGGCTCAGTACACCCCTGTCCTGCTGAACAAGAGCAATGGTATTTGAGAGAACAGAGCCAGAGGGTGAGAAAAAAGGAGGTGGCTGGAGGTATCAGAAAGCTGTCAGGGGTGTGAACTGGGTGGTGTGGAGAAATCCTTACTACATGTACATCCTATGAGCTAGGATAGCAGCACAGGGAAGACTTCAGCCAATCCTGGAGCAGCCTCCAAGTCTTACTCTTGTATTTAGATTTCAGTTTACAAGGTGATTTTTAAAATATAATTAAAAGAAAGTAATTGGAGACTTGTATAACATGCTTTCAGGATTGCAGAGATAACCTAAATGCTGATATTTTCTGACTTCAGAGTGATCAAATTACCACTCTTAAAACACTCTCTAAATGTAGTTAGTGAATGTAATTAGATCACAACAGCTGGCTTAAAACATCACAACTGCATCACAAGTGAGATGTTCAGCATAATAACCCCTCATTTCATATCTCTCTGTGCATCAGCCCAGCGTGCTTTAATTCAGATTCCCCCCATAATACCCGCTGTTGACCCAGTCACTTTTCTGAGAGGTAGCTCTGACATTCTGACAGCACAAGTAGCAATGTTAATATCATTGTCAACAACAGGGAAGTGTCACAACAAAGAGATGAAGGGTGCAGGACGAAATGCAGTTGGGGGAAGAGGAAAGGTAAGAAACAAGATTCTTGTTGTTCCCACTCATTGTGTGCTTGGCTAAGCAGGTGGGACAGGGAAAAAATCCAAGAAAGCCTGGAGTCAAAATATCTATAAGACAGGAGTGGAATGAAAACCACAAGTGAGAACTACCTTCTCCCACCAAGACACATATGATGTTGACATGCATGAAGCAATGGAGGCTAAGGTGGGCCAGTTCCCATGGCTGATTGGCTCTATTGCTGCCTCTGCTCAAGATGAGGTGAGTAATTTGGCAAGCACCATCTGTGATGAAGACACTTGTCCCCAGCAGCTGGATGCATTACATATAGGACATGGAATAACCAGGGCCTGAGCAGATACCAAGCCAAGTACTAGCAGACTCCCATTCACCTCCATGCCAGTAGGGTACTAGCTCCTTTACAGAGGATGCTTTAATAAGTTAATAAATGATATATTGTTCCTATATATAAGATACTTACATCTTCTCACACACCTCTGCAACCTGTATATGAGCAAGTAAGTAAGAGATTTTACAGGATCTGAGTCACACTAGAAGGAACTTCCCTAGTTCATCTACTGGATCTTTTCTATGCAGTAAAAGATCTCATGGGAAAAAAATTAATCCCTTCATCTCCCTGATGAAGAGTTAGGCAGATTTCAGGTAGAACACATACTTGTAACAATTTCCTGCTGTGCAACTGGCAGGTATCTTGTCCCCAGACTGGGCTCTCACAAGGGACAGACAAGGAAACTGAAATTACTGTAAAGCAGGGAAGGTCTACAAGTACAAGGCTTTATTTCTCCTCACCAGTAGAATAACTGATTTTTCCTTTCCCAGACTACTGAAGGGTCCTACCAATGGCACCACTGATGAAATAATGAAACATCTCAATGCCTGTTCAGCAAAGAGGCAATCACTCTAAGTAAGCCTGTGTTGTCCTCCCTAAGCCTTTGACCATCTTCAATATCAGGTAAAGAGGTAATGCTGATAGCCTCTTGGACTTAGGACTTTGACAGAAAATTAAAGGGTTCCTGGAGAGGGCTGTCAATAGCTCACTAGGGCAGGCAGCATCCCTACTGCATGAACAAGAAGGACATGTGATATCCCAAATCAGCTTTTCCCTGGAACCAGCAAGAGAGCTTCTTTCAAATAGGCTTAAATCGAATGCCTTAGACATTCTCAAGTCTTCCTCTTCCCAGATGGACTAGACCAAGATGGAGAAAACACAAAGAAGTAAACTGAAGAGAAACACAAGGGACATGCACATTACATGAAGATGTTGCATTACCTTCAAACCATGCATTATTTACCCAATGTGTTTATAGTTAATGTTTTACTTCAAAGAAAGGAAAACAATTTCAGGAATGAGAATACTCAGCCAGTGCCTGTAAATAGCCTTAAGTCTACCCTGCAGTGACACCTTGAGGGGAAAACATTAAAAATAAATAACCAGAATGTGCATTTCAAGTCAATGCTAAAGAAAGGAAGAACAAGACTACCTGGATGGACTGCTGGTCTCCTGGAGCAGCTCATGACAATGTGGGGATTTATAGCATCACTCCTAACAAACAGCTTTCTGTTTAGCTGTTCTACCTCTCAACTTCTCTTGTACACATCCCATATTTCTAGTCTCACTTGCCTTTATCCTTTTCCTCTTCTCCAGAGATATATTTTCTCATGTTTTTCAGGAATGGCTCTCAACATTTGGTTTTAACATTACTTCTGCAACTAAAAATGATCTTACACACAAAAAAAAAAAGGTTGTTTTTTTGTTTGGTTTTTTTTTTTTAGAAGAGATAATTTCTTATTCCTTGAGTTGTAGAATAAATTGCTTAGCCTCCTGGAGAGCAGTGGAAGGCTCCAGGGTGACCTGGAGGTGGTTTCCCTGTGGGAGCCTGGTCTGGCCTGGCAGATTTGGTTGTGGGGTCAGCCTGGTGGTTGCACCTGTAGTGGGGCTGATTTGTTCTGGCCCCTCTCCTACTCACCAGCCTTTTCTTTTTGTTGCACACTCAAGACTGCTCATAAACACATGCCCTTGCAGAAGCTTTCTGTAGACATGACCCAAGAATGGCATCAGAGGTGCTCCTGCAAATGGCCCCCACTTAGGGTTGTGTGTCTCACCTCTGCTGAGTGCAGAGGCAAATGTTTGGGGAAATGTCCCCTCTTTTAGCAAACTGCAGTGACCATTGCTCTCAGGTCTCCAATAAATTGCTGCTTATGCAGAAGAATAGCTGCAAATGATCACTGCTCTTTCCAAAGGGCATGCATATGGAAATGAATATAAGTCTCCCATATGTGTGAGCTGCACCTCTGTGCTGTGTGGTCAGCACTCAAAATGCTTTCTAAGACCTCCAGCAGGGCTTTGGTCCAGTGAAGTTCAACAAGGGCAAATGCAGGGCTCTGCATCCAAGGAGGAGCAACCCCAGGCACCAGCACAGGCTGGGGGCCAACCTGCTGGAAAAGCAGCTCTGCAGGGAAGGACCTGAGGGTCTTGGTGGACAATAAGCTGTCCATGAGCCACCAGTGTGTCCCTGTGGACAAGAAAGCCAATGGAATCCTGGGGTCCATCAGGAAGAGCTTTTGCAGCAGTCATAGGAGCTGATCCTGCCCCTCTGCTCCAGCCCTGGTGAGAATCACCTGGAGTGCTGTGTCCAGTTCTGGGCTCCTGCTGTGTCCAGTTCTGGGCTCCTCAGGAGAGACACTGAGCTCCTGGGCTGGGCTCAGTGGAGGGAAACAGAGGTAATTAAAGGACTGGAGCATCTCTCTTTCACAAATAGGCTGAGACAGCTGAGCCTGTTCAGACTCTGCAAGAGATGTCAGAGGGGACTTAGGTGGTGTTGAGCAATAGGACAAGAGGCAATGGGCAGAAACCAACACAGAGGAAGTTTCACCAGAACATGAGCAAGAAGAACTCTTTAGTGTGCAGGTTACTGAGCACTGGAACAGGTTGCCTGGAGCTGGTGTGGAGTCTCTCTCATGGAGATATTTAAGAACTTTGAGGATGCAATCCTCTGCCATGTGCTCTGGGATGACCCTGCTGGAGCAGGGAGGAGCCACTGCAGTCCCTTCCAGCCTGCTCTGTTCTGTGGTTCTGTTTCAGAGACAGGTGTCATGGCAGGGTTTTTGTGGCTTGCAGGCTTCATATTTTGTAGGTAAACACAGTTGGTTTGAATTCAGCTAGGGGAATGGGGAGAGGGAGTGCTTTAGCAATGCTGCTGCCATGTACAAAGCAAGAGATAGCACTGTGTGCTTTTGCTAGGGAGATAAAGGGCACAGGCACAAAAAATTTTACATTGTTTTTTACGTGCTCTGGCATACTAAAATGAATTAATTTTAATTTCTAATCACTATGTTTAATTTTTAAAGCCTTAGAAAATACAATTGATGTCATTTGGGAAGGGCACATACAAAGAAAATGAGAGATTTTGAGTACAAAATTTATTTTAACCCTGCCTGTAGAGCTGCTCCTAACCTTTATAATTAAACTATCTCAAAGGTAAAAAAAAAATCTTAAAATACATTTAAACTGAAGGTTTGTGAGTTCAGTCAAATAACATAGTCAATACATTGTTTACTGCTGCACATATGAAATTCTACAAATTAAATTATATTCAAGACAGATGGTGTCACCACAGCAGTCATGTGTCCTGTGTGTCCTGACATTGGGGAAATGGGAAATATTTTTTTCTAGTCATTGCAAGATTAGTGTCAATTACCTTGAAATGAAGCTACCAACAATATCAACAACAACAAAAATGTCAATCGCTTCTTTGTTTGCTCTTATAAACTGCAGCAAGTGGGTCTGTAAGGAGTTAATCAATAATCATAGACCATTATGGGATTCAGCAGGTCAACATGTTGCTGACAGCCCTCTCTAGGAAATCCCACAGGTGTGGAACAAGAACATCCAGCACTGTTCCTGCTTTTGCATGCCAGGATCCTTCACTGGTCAGGAAAATCCTGCCCCAGAGAAAATGAAAGTAGGGGATTTGATCTCATCCCAAATATCCATCCCTTGGAGCCGGTGACACACAAGCTCCATCAGAGACATCTCATGTAGAGCCATGTTTATTAGGTGTGAACATGACTGCATTGTTTCTAAGAGTGCCTTGGGAAGCAGATATGCCATTCCAGCTTGGTGAGATACCTGGACCAAGCTACCAAACCCAAGCTCACCACATGCAGAGCCAGACATGGGCTGCTGGCACACGGTCCCTGCAACTGGACAAAGCACCACGAGCACAACTCACCTGTATCCAGCCTGCCTGGGAGGCAGCAGGTTTATTAAATGTGTATACTTGGATGGAAACCAGTGGTACAAAACTTGGTGTAGGATATGATGGAGGGGGAGGTGATATCTAATTACAAACATCTGTGAGAAAGTGTATGTTAATTGTTCACAGCCATTCTCTTAAACACTTTATTCACCCGTTCTCTCATTCCACATAGGTACAAGCAACAAGATGTCTGACTTGGACACTTGTGTATGACACTAAGGACAAAGAACACAGGCTGCCAAGTGCTGTATTTGTTCCTGGAGTCCTTGTCCCTGGCCACACAAAATCTCATTTTGGACAGATCTAATATCTGTTAAGAATTATCATCTCTTATGGGGCAGTCTTTAGTATGAACATTGTTCATGTCTTTAATCCTTTTAGGCCAGGTTGCTGCCCATTGTGTCTTTTTTCTTGTTTGGAAAATTTTTCTTGTGGGCTAATGGAAAAAGCATATATGCAATTTTATTTGGGATCTGTTGCCATGTCAATGCCATTTTCCTCTTGTTAGAATGCAGGGTCTGCTGCAGAGTCAGCTGGCCTAGGGTCTTTCAGTGCAGGTCTTCTGGGCTTGGCACAACCACCCTTGTTTCCATTTTATTGCTGGGAAGTGTGTTTTTTTGAGGGGAGTATCTATGCATTTAACCCTTTGTTCTGCCCATTCTTCTGGTTCTCGATCATACTCTGTTCCTGCCCTCTTCATGTTTCTATTACAAATCTCCTCACCCTTTGGGCTCTCCTGGGCTCCAGCAGACTC
The DNA here is from genome assembly GCA_024362935.1 of Setophaga petechia. NCBI lineage: Eukaryota > Metazoa > Chordata > Aves > Passeriformes > Parulidae > Setophaga > Setophaga petechia. The sequence continues at coordinate 13,803,941 of JANCRA010000020.1, read as the reverse complement.
CCTGCCTGAGACGAGGTTCAATTCAAGCACAGGGGTGACACGCTCACCTGTATATCTGGCTCACATTTTGCCTAAATCACCCAGAAAAACTATCTGCTAGCAATGGCAGCAGGTGATCTGCCCTGGCCTGTGCCAGACCTTTGACAGCTGATGTGGAGAAGCACTTTGTATTGGAAGAAATTTGAAGGTGCTCATAGGTACTTGGAGCTATGCTGAGCCTTATTAAATGAGGGTCTCTGCAGAGCAGCCCCTTGTTCCCTCTGAGTGGTGCAGCCCCCATGGCTGAGCACAGACAGCTGGGCTGTTTGCCGAGGAGCTCCCTCACCTCTGGAAACAGCTGGCCCTGGGAACCTCACATCTACACCTGCTCCTGCAAACCCATGTGGCCAAATGTACATGGCCATGGTGGGCCCTTCCTGGTCATTTGTGTGGCTTGTCTGGGCTCAGCTCTCTGTGACTCTCTTGGGCTAAGTGCTAGTGAAACTCCTTACCTTGAGAGAGAGGGTTGAAAAATAGCCAGAACATGCTTTGGTTTAGGTTGGTTTGAAGAAAGGAAGGATATGATTCTTTGTCTCCCTGTATTTCTGTCCAATTGGCTTTTATGCACTGCATGGTACCCCTAAAGCTTTAACATCTGTGGTGCTTCCAGCACTGCAATACAGCCTTACAAACTGGAAATTGTCATTGTATAACTCAGATCTGTATTATTGCATGAATGGAGCTCCAGCCTTCTGAAACTATCATTTACAGTAAAGACTACTGGGTAAGCCTTTTAAAAAAGGGTGAAAATAGCTTTGAATTGAACAAATTGCAACAAATAGTGGGTAGTTGTATGTATGCCAGTCTGTGCCACAGGGAAGGTAGATATTACAAATGCTCTGGGATTCCACTTCATCCTTTTATAGTAGCTTTTTCTCCACCACTGCATCCTCTCCAGTAATGGTGTTAAATAATGCATATGTAATTTTGGTGTTTTATGCTGTGTTTTGCTTCCAACACTGGACTGAGACTGTGTTTCCCTCCTTACCCTGAAATTCAGTTGAGGGTATAGAAATTCTATCATTTGTTGCTGCAGCATGTGAAGAATTAGAAAATATTGTTTGGAGCACACATCAGTTCTTCTTCGGCCTCTCTTGAGTGGATCAGATGGTCAGACACTGTCATGCCATCTGTAGTAAGCCCTGCAGGTGGATGTGCCATGCCAAGAGATTCTGTTTGACAGCCTTTCTTCATCAGATGCTTTTGCAGGAAGCTCATTACAGAATGATGAACCTGACTGTTTCTGGTTAATTATCAGCTTCACAGTCCGTTGGGTGAGATCAGCTCTCTTGTAAGTGACTACTGATTCCTGCAAAATGATTTTTTTTCCCTTTTTACTGCACCATTTAAAAGTAAACCAGCATTTCAGAAGCTTTAATCACAAATGTCTTTTAGTCTTCTACAGAGACATCTCCCCTAAAAAAAAAAGTGCTGATAATCACATGTACAGTGTACTGGTCATTGATAAATCCTTTGTTTCTGCTCTTAGCACATGCACACTATCATGATGAAATGCCAAATGCTCTCTTCTTATAACTTCATAAACATCAGACAAGTTGCACAGAGAAGAAATTGGCCAGAATGAACAATAAATATTTTTTTCTCTCTTTTCTATGTGATTAATGATATAAATATAAAAATTAGTTTGAAGGAATCATGTATGATTCTTTTAAAATTTGTGCTATTTATTTGACGAGTTTGCACCTTTTCTCTTGTTGCTGGAAAGCATCTACTGCATTCTGGGTACTAGTTTATTTTGAGAATATATTGGGGTTGTTTACAATCTTTACCATTTAGAGCTCAAATATACACAAAGGTGGATGAATAGTTCCTTTCTTAACATCTTCCTGTGGGTCAGTGCAAGAGAAATGAGTCCAGAGCAACAGGAAATTGCATCAGGAACAGTGGTGTGTTGAGAGAGACTAAGCAAAGAGTCAAATGCCATCAGATACAGCTCTCAAAAGCACTTCTCACACCAAGAGAGGATTGGGGATGATGTTTTACACCTGGAGAAGTACTGGACCCGTTGGCATCACAGCAGTCATGCTGCACATTTGTTCAATTTGTATTCCAGGGCAAGCTATCAGGTTGTGACTAGTAAAGCATCACAGAAAGCTGTGCCAGGGAGCAAACATTGCAGCACTGGTTTCACTCTTTGCACAAGGCCAGGTGAACTGGGGTGCCTCATGCTGCCCTGTCTCAGCAGGAGTGCTGTGACCCCGTGCTGGCAGTGCTGCACAGTGCCCGTGCAGAGCTCTGCCGCTGTCCCTGCTCCCCACAGCGCCTCTCCCTGGGGCTCAGCCCAGCCCCTGGTGCCTTCCTGCTCTCCAGGGGCCACAGCCTGTCTCCACACCGTGCAGGGTGCCCCGTGCCAGGCAGGGGGCTCCAAGCCCTGGCCTGCACAGTCCCTCCTCTCTCGGGGCTGAGTCACACAATGCACCCGTAGGTCCCTGTCCCCATGGCAGCTTTGGCTCCCTGCAGGAGCTCCCAGCCAGCACTGCACAAACAGCACTCCCCAGGAGTGCAGGGGAGCCCACAGGGATGATCCCTGGAGGAAAAGGTCCTAGTTGGTATCCAATAGGGGAAAATTTGTTTGAAAAATGCAGGTTTGAGAGTGCAGTAGCCAGCAGGGGAACTCCTGGTAGGAAATCATAACAGGCAAAACAAAGCATTTTCTCTCAACAAAATGGATTCTGTCTTCACATTACATCTCCAAACAGAATGACACAACACTGGAGAAAGCACACCTTTGCAAACCACAAATATAGTTAAGGAGCACACAAGCAAAAATACTGTGCTCTTCCATAACAGAATTCTGAGTGGATTTTCAGAAATGGCAAAATGTCACCCTATGTAGGAGGTAAAACAAATGTCCCATGTTATCCAGCTGGTTCTCCATTCTGTCTATTGCAACACATCACGAGGCATCTTGGGAAATGCTACATATAAAAACTATAGTTAAAATGGACTAAGAAGCATTTTCTTTGGGAAATGAATCCCAAGAACATTAAAGGATGTTTCATAACTGTATGATGTTCTAATGAGGAGCTAAGAAATTGATTTAGTCCCAGTAAGTGTTGATTTTATAAGAGTTCTCTAAGTACAAAGATAAATTATCTATCTTTAAAAATTATTCCAGCAGCCAGTTTGTTGCATGCAATAGAACAGTGTAAGCCATCAAGTGCAATTCCTGCTGTAATCACTGGGTGGCATTTGGATGTGTTGGAAGAGTTCAGTTTTGGATGGTAAATGAAATGGGATATTGTATTTTATACAGGGTAATGAAATGTAAGCAGCAGATCAGTGACAGAAATAACAATGCAGGTGAGTCCTAGATATAGGTTTATAAAAATTCTAGAATAAATATACATATGTCATTAAAATACTTGAAGATTACTGTAAGGTGCTTGGCGATAAGTAGTGTTATTAAGGCTAATCTTAGGATAAGCTTTTTATTGTGAGAATAGTGACTATTAGTCTTGTGGCTGTGCACCAGACATCATCCCACTGGCCAGGTGGCATCCAGCTACATTGCTCACCTCCTCGTTAGGCTCACACAAACCATGGAAAAGCAAAAACCCCTGGGCTCCCGTGCTGACCCATCCCCTGGGTGCACCTGGATAGCCCCATACAGACACAGCTGCAGAGGCCACACCAGTCTGTGATGCTGCTCCTGTATAGGTTGAATTTCCTTCTTTCCTTCCTTCCTTCCTTCCTTCCTTCCTTCCTTCCTTCCTTCCTGATCACAGTGAAAAAGGCCCTACCAGTTAGGAAACAACTGGGCAGCAAGTTCCCCTCTTCCCTTCTGTTGGACAAACCACTGCTTCATACAGACAGAAATGTGAGTGCTGCTGAGCCCTCATGGTCTGTGAAAGTATGGACTCAGTGTATAATGAGGTGCTCCCTGGTTCCAGCAAAGGATTAAAAAGAAAGAGATGAAGTTTTGTTTGTCATTTGAAGGACAAAATCAAAGATGAAAAAATCTTTTAGAAAGAAAAGGAGTGCTTTGTCTGCTCTTTGAAAAAAAGAAAATCTAATCACAAACTGCCTCCTTCACTTTGCTTCTAGAATTTCTTCTAGACAGAAGGAAAGGGGGATGAGAAGTTTTTTCTGTTTTAACTTCAGACCTGGCAGTTCTTACCAGGAAAAAACAATCAAACTTTGAATTATTGTGAAACTGTAGAGGAAAAAATTGGGCAAATAAAATGCTATGAGGGAATTAAACATCTTTTCTACACAGAAATCCACCCTACCTCAACTCTAATAAAGAAACTTGGGGATTTTTTACTGAGCAGCAAAGTACTAGCTAATACTTAGAAGTACGTAGTTTCCATCAGTATTTCCCTATACTGTCATTTGTAGATATTATGATTGTTGGGATGCCCCTTTTCCTAATATTTGCAAAAAATTTTACTGCTGGATGTAAGTCACTGTGTATTTATTGACTGAACAAGTATGCTTTAAGAGAACAGTCCCTCAGTTTCCATCAGAAATGCTACCTCAGTTTCCATCAGAAATGCTACTGCCAAGGCTACTGCTAATGCACATGTTATAAAAAAACCTGGTTTATATCAAAGGAGGAGGTTGTTTCTCAAAAAAAAGTGGTGACAAGTCTTTTATGGAGCCATTTATTTCCCTTGCCTGCATCCTCATCACCCCTTTTCCAACATATGCAGTCAGGACCATGAACACCAATTGTTGAGGTAGTGAAATTGCAGAATTATGATTATTTGCTACACACTGCTTTACCTCCCTTGTGCAGGACTCTTTCTCTGGCAAAAAGCAAGAATTGAAACAGGAGGTCCACCTAAAGGTGAGACATCTGCATGAGACTAATGCATTAACCTACTCACCACAAACAATTCCTGCTGCCTCCTAATCATCACAGGAACACGGCCAATCTCCAATCATGATGTCAAAAATATTGCCTTGCTGACATGTGTGCTCTTCAGTCTGAACCTGCACCCACTGGCAGCTGAGTGCTTCAGAAACAGATCCATCAACTGCTGCTGGGAGCAGAAAGTCAGTCAGTGCACTCCCTGCTCAAACTGGAAATGGAGATGTTTATTTTTCAGCATTGCAAAGATACATCTAACCACCCACCTCATAAATAATTTTTTTGCTTCAGGTGTGAATCACAAAGTCTCTGTGTCATTCCCAGCCTGGCAGCAGCTGGAAAGATGGAGGTGTCCAGGCCTGTGTGTCCTGGTCCTCTGTGTGCAAACGGATGAATCAACACATTTTTTACTCTGTAAAAGTAAGGGTACTCCCAAACTGGGATCTGCTCCTAAATTTGGTAAACTTTTTTTGGTAGCTATCACTGTAGGCAAGAAACTGAGACTGATGCAGAAAAACAAGCATTTTTATAAATCAGATTATGTTCAGGGGTAAAACAATCAAAATAACTCGCAGCACAAGCCTGATACTGTGTTACAAAGCTCGAGGCACTTCCCCAGCTATAAATAAACCAGCCGTGTAGTAGCCTGCCCCCGTCACTCCAGCAGTGTGTGGAACTATTTTTACATGCAGGAGCGCTATTTCTGCCACCACAGCCCCTGGGGCACTGCCTCCGGCCGTGACTGTGCCGCTGCTGCTGCAGCCAGGGCCACCTCCCCTCCGGGGCTGGGGACACCTGTGGGCACAGAGCATCCCCAGGGACAGCGGGGCAGACTCACGGGGACGCTCCCAGAGAGCAGAGGATTCTCTGAAAAGGTGTCTTAAAAACTCTCTGTGCAACTTTAAGAAGGACATCCACTGTGCACAGACACAAACAACCTCATGGCATCACCTCCTGTTTTGCCTATTCCCAGAGGCCAGCTGCAGACAGATGTGCTTCCACTGATTGGCATCTTAGCGCACCAATGATTATTAATCAGAAGACATGCTGTAGCCTAAAAGTGAGTAAATGCCAAAGGAAGATTTAAATACAATTTTTTCCCCTCCAAGTGTATTTGAAAGGTATTTGAATTAGTATTTGAAGTATTTGAATTTTGCCAAGTTCAAGTAATATATTGAAATCACTTCTGCTTTTGGAAATAATATTTCATTTTTCAGGTGTTGGGGTCTCTTTTCCCAGCCTGGTGCTTGAAAAAGGACTCAGGTCTTTTCATTTCTCAGTCTCAAGGTTGTTTATTGTTCCTTATCTATAAAATTCTTTCTCCTGTCCTGCCGAGGTCCATTCAGCAAGACAGCCCTGGCCCTCTGCCTGCCCCTGGAGTGGTGTTATGTCTTTATACTAAAAACTACATATACAATGCTTACAATTACTTTCTAATACCCATCACCTGTCTTAGACAGTGAGCTTCTACTCTAAACCAATCTAATAGTGCCAACATCACAGCAGAAGATGGAGGCCAAGAAGAAGAAGGAGAAAGGCTGGACACGCCCAGATCCCTCCATCTTGCCCCCTGAACTCCCATTCTAGAAAACCCAAAATCTACTTTTTCACCCCATGATAAATTCACTAAACTCTTGTGGCTTGCTGATCTTCATCTAAAGTTGGTAACTTGCCCCAGGGGTCATAATCAAACGCACAGGGGCATTTTGGGCTCTGTGCCAGGGTCTCTGAGACCCCTGGCAGGGGTCTTGGCTGCTCAGGACAGACAGAGGGATGTCCTGGGTCCTGACATTCAGGTATCAAATGAAGTTCATTATTTTCTCTTTAGTGTTACAATCTTGTCTTTAAGACAATACAAATTCAACTCTTTTCTTTCTTCCATGAAAAATGATTTTGCAAACATTTTTTTAATGGCAGGATGTTGGAAATGAGAGGCTCAGCACAGTTTACTGAGGTAAGATTTGCTCTGACTCAGAATAGAGTGGGAAGACATTCCAGCCCAAAGGTGAGTAAATCAATACACATCACCTGCAATAAAAATACGAATTCTACAGCAATAAATGAAGAGTAAACCCTGTTCAAATGTATAAGAAATTACTGATAATTTTTTTAAGTAATCTGAAGTAACACCATTGTTTAGAACCAACAGATGCCTTTGAAGCATTTGATCAGGATTAGCTATCTTGTAAAACTTCTTAAGCTAAATAACAGATTCTGTCCTAACATCACTATCTGCCCAAGACCACAGATAAAGCATATAAAGAATGCCAGAAAGCAAAGAAGCTGATTCCCAAATTGCAGTCTCACAAATCATCAAAATCACCTCAAGGTACCCTAGAGCTAGCTTGCTGGTGGCCTAAAGTTTCTCTTCTTCACCTTTCAGACTCATAAAATAGCTTATGTAGCTTAACTACATTCATTATTCCAGTCTCACTTTTTCACTTGATAGCACCTCCCACTTGATAGCACCACCAGGATGATGATTGATTTTTGAGTGGAAGGGTAATGGACAAAGAACTCCTCATGTTTGGATTGGCATACTTGAAATAATTTGGTAATTCCTTCTGGAGATGTTTATTTGAATATCTGCAAGCACTATTTAGCTTTCAAGCTACTCTTTGTGTCTCTAAAACTTTGTGATAGAAGTTGGAAACATGAACTCCTAAGTATGTCTTTATTTCTTTGTTATGATATTAGAAGAACTTGAACCTAGACTGGAAAAAGACCCCATAAGTATTTCTGGTACAACCTGAAGAAGAAATGGTGTTTCACTGCTCTGAAATTAAATCTAACTTTAATGGATTCTCATAGTTCACAACTGAAATCTGGTTTTAAATTCTAGCACAGCTTTGGCATTCAAAGCACAGGTATTTTAGTATTTGTTCAGTCAATCCTCGAAATGTGCAGTTTGCCATGAAGATATAGAGGCTGAAATATCATTATCAATGACTCCAACAAGCTGTACAGAGCTACCTTGTTGAATATGGGCACATTATCGGCCAGCTTTACTGCAAACAATTTCAAATAAAATTGAAGTATCACATCTATTGCCAATGCAAATATAAAATAAGAAGGAAAGGAGACTCAAACAAACAGTGACTAACTGCAGAATAAATGCAAGCCTGAATTTATTGCTCTGTTTAGAATTTATTAGTTTTCTGCACTTACTACTTCAGAAAGGCATCCAATTCATGCCTACCAGAAAATTACACTAATGGTTGATAAAAGGCTGGGTAAAGGAGTAGAATATTTGTGAATCTAGATCTGTAAAACCCACCAACTTCCCTGCTAAGACAAAAAATGCAGGTTCTGAATCATAGCAGGGATGTGCAGACCTTGGAAGTTCTCAGGAAGCCTCACCACTGTCTTGGATGAGGTTTAAGCTAAAAAGTGTAAAAGGTATAAAAATGAGTTCAGGATGGGGGAAGGGGAGGCAGTGGAGAACAGGAGGCATTGCAGTGGATCCCAGGTTTAATAATTGATATGCAGAGGGGAAGGGCAGTCAGAGCTGTATACAGATGAACCAGCAACTCCTAGCCAAATGAAAACAAAATGCTGAAAAGTCAAAGATTCTGTGCTACTCAGAAGAGAATATTCCAATATTTTTAGGCATACAGTTGAAATGTTGGCATGGGGGTACATGGAGTGGGATGAAAAATCCATGTTTGGAGGGCATGAGAGCCAGTACTGAGCAAGGTGATGGCTCAAAATGGCACACAGCAGTGTGAGAAGGGAGTTCTCCATGGATGAGCTGCTTCACTGGGTAGACTTAACATGTGTATGAGTGGTTGATATGCAACAAATTCTTAATAAGTTCAAGAAAAGAAAAAAGCATTTCAGATGGTGTTAAGGGAATCATTACTATAACCTCAGGCTATCCACAGTCAGTTAAATCATCATTCAAATCCTGGATCATTCATACTGTTAATGTGTTACTGGTTTAAACATGCTACTAATTTATAGAAGGTTAATGTGGATTGTTGGAGAATTAAATTCACTCCAAGTATTTTCAACAGCCAGTAAGAAAGAATAGTTATTGTAGAAAAAATCAGCTTCAACATGACAGAGTTCCTCTTTTCCTTATCCTCTTTTAGATTATAACATGCCAATTTATGGAGTAAATACACCAGTTTGCACAAATTCCTACCCCTTTGGTGGGAAAATAGAGGAGGGGTTTATTCTTTCCCCATGTCCTTTCATATATATATGTATATATATATATTTTTAAGATAAAACATTTAATATTATTTTACTTGATTACTTAGTTATAACTTCACAAGACAATATATTCATCTTTGGGGAAAATGCAATAAGCAGGGATAATTTATTCAACATATTTGATTATTTCTGCCAAGTCTACTTTATTATCCCTGTCCTACAAAATATAGGGAAAAGTTTTAAAATTAGCTATTTCTTTCTGAAGGAAAATGGCCCAGTACTAAAGTATGATTGATTTTACACACTAGGTCAAATATATATATGGTCTATATATATTCAGAGCACATGTTTAAAAATTGAGCTACTTTGAAATGAACACTGATATATTCTTTCCAGAAAATTACTAAAAGCTGATTTGTAGCTAAAAAAATATGACATTTATTGGCAGGGTGATGTGTACTATGGAGGTACTTTGCATTGGAATACTGCACACTGCAAAAGTAAGTGAGATAAAGATATATAAAGGTAGTACCTTAGGAACTGTTTTTTTCATTTCTGCATTGACACAGGCACTCCTCTGTTCAAGTGGCTGGTAAATTATGGAGTCAACTGAAATTATAAAATTCTTGAATGTTTTAGTAAAACTATCACAACACAAACACCCTTTCTGAGTAACTAAATAGAAATCATGTACTTTGAAAACAGGGATATCATTAGGAAAATAAATCCCAGTGAAGCCATCAGCAGTAGGTGATCAGCCACTTCTTTCCACAGGAATGTGTAATTTCAGCTCTGCTTCTGTTGAGGTCACAACTGCTGCTCTCCATAGGGTGGTGGTTGTATTTACCTTCCTGTCATTAATCCACAGCCTTTGGAAGGGACAGTTGTTGAAAGGGCCACTCCTATGAACAACATGACAGCTACACTGACTCTCCAGCTTGGGGAAGAATTCATAACCTAATGAATGTGATCACAAATGAGAATTATTTCTCATGGACACTGCATATTCTAAGAAAGGTCATGGGATCTTCAAATTCAGCAGCTGCTCGCCTGGACTATTCTACCTTATACTGACCCACAAGCAGAAGATGCTAAACAGGGAAGATTGCTGAACTAGCTTGGCTGTCTTGTATTATTTCTCCTTACATTTATGTTGAAAAATACATGTAACTCCAATGTAACAATTTTCTGTGCTTTCTCTGATGTAACTATCTTATGCAGCTGATTTGGGGTGATTAAAACAGCTGGTATACAATCTGCATTCAGACACATCTACATAATTTGATAATTAGAAGGTTTCATACTTTAAAAAAAAAGAAAGGGGATTCTGACAAAACCACCAGAAATTCACTCCTTTCTGGAAGTTTGTGTATTAACAACTCATATATAAATAGTGTTTAAAAATTCTAGCAGTATACTAACCTGTCCAACAAGCACTGAATTTTCCTAAGTGAGGCTGAGAAAAGGCAAAATTAAAGCAAAACCTTAAAATATTGTAGGCAGCATTAAAATTTATTACCAACAAGTAAAGTAGAAGTGTGAAAGAGCCTTAACTTCAGAGATCTTGTAAAACAAACAAAAAACCCTGTGCAGCTTATCAGCATAAACAGCCATGAAGAGCTGGTAGAAAGCTCAGGTCAGGGCTGTGGAGAGGAAATGCTTTTTTCTGTGTTGCATAATTACTTGCAGCACTTGAAAATTTCATCTAGTTTGTTCATGACTTTTATGTGTAGATTCTGTGATTCAGCAGTTTGGGAAAGTACATATACCTGTTTCCTACAGGAAAAAGCATAGCAAAGTGATTTTTTGCTTTGGTTTTTTTAATGTATTTTAGAAATGATTGTGGTTTTGGTTTTCACTATTTGATCACTGAGGCAAGGGGAAGAGAGAAGCATGAAAATAAAGTCAGCAGAGCCTGTGTAGAGGGAATAGTACAGACTTCACAGAAACAGCAGACTCCCACCAACCATAAATTTTGGAAGCTTTTGGCAGCTTCTGCATTTCCCCTCATGCTTGAGAACATTTCAAAGGCAGGATTACAAAAGAAGACATGTTCAGCTGGAAACTGCAACTGGGGCTCCAGGGAGAGGGAAGGGGCAGGCACAGAGGCAGCACACGCTGTTTTGAAGGACTCACTTCAAAGCCTTCCCTTTCTCCCTCTCTGCCAGGCAAGGATCACAGCTGGCTCATGAGGCACCGCCTCCCCATTTAGACAATGAGGAGGATTAGTTAACCTGAGACTGCTTTACCAACCTGTGCCTCTGACCTAAATACCAGAGTTAAGCACCAGGGTTTTGTGAATGCAGGACTCGAGGCAGGAACTGGACCGGTGCTGGGAAGCCTTTGCTCTAACCAAGTGCTTTACAAACATACAGCTGCCGTCTTGCACCTTTGAATTATGAATTTCTCAATATATTCATGAGATAAGTTTTTCACATACCACAAACATGAGGTCACAGAAAAGACCTAAGTAGTATCACCTCCTTAAAGCAATAATTACCATGACTAAACAGCAGCATCAAACCTCCTACTCTTTTGCTTTTTCGCTGGGAGGATTTTCTTGGCTAGAAACTCCTGCTACATGTTGATGTTCACCTTGTTCTTACCCAATGGCATGCCTAGAGTGCAGAAAATAAAATACTGAAAAAAACCCACAACCAAACCTCAAAATAAATGAGACTTGGCAATAAGTAAATGCTCAAATTTACAACTATTTGGGATTTTAAATCCTGGCATGGATTTTTCTTTCCACTGTTTAAAACTTCATTTCTCCCAGGGAAGTAGAGAAGGGAGGAGAAGAAACTACCACTGTTTGAATACTCCTTTTGCTGAGCCTATCATCTTTGTTAATAGCCTGTAATGAATAACTCACCCAGGGATAAACATGCTACCATTATAATTTTGTCAGCAGAGTCAGTATGATTCAGAGGAGAGCAGTCATATGACTGTCACAGTTCCCAAATTGTGAAAAGATGTGGGAAAACAAAAATTAGCAGCTGAGAGAGAAGGCTTAACTTCTACTACTATGAAGAAGTGGGCAGCCTGTGGCTGATTTGGAATACATACACACACAAAGTTAAAAAGGAAATATTACTGTCCAACAGAAACCACTCTAGAGCAGACAGGTTTCTTTTCCCTGAGAAGCTCTAGAATGACAAAGAAAAATTACTGTAAGTTATTCTACTTATTACACCAACTTGGCCAGAAAAAAACCAGAGATCTTTGACACACAATCCCTTTTAGGGTCTTAAATCATATTGACTTTAAAAGTGCTAACATTGTAAGAGTGCATCCAGGCATGACAGCTCATACTTCCTACGTCAGATTTCCTCCTTTTTGCATATCTGTCTTTTGAAACATGTGACAAAAGAGTCATTGCTAATTAAATATCTGCACACAGAACACTGCCATGGCCAGAAGATGGTGACCATTCCTATAGATACCTGTCAGACACCACTGACATCTGCTGGTTTCCAGAACTCAGGACTACTGGGGTCAAGACAAGTTGATTCTGGGCACAATTTTACTGCCTATCAAAGGTCCCTTTGTGTGAGCTTATGTGACAGGGTTCTCCAGCTCAGGAGGGAGGAATGTTTACCAGCAAGCAGCAGGCTGAGGAGATTATTACATGTTGAGAAGCAGCATGTGAAAGTCTCCCAGGACTGGTAAGCTCTGGAGACCAGTTGTTCTGTTAAATCCACCAGAACTGAGAAATTCAGAACACCAGGAGCCTGCTGGCTCTGTACAAAGCCACTGCACACATGAGTATCAACCACGGTTTGCATTAACTTGGAACATGCACAAACAGGTAGTGGTTGCTACATGCAAACAAAACCCCTACAGGATTACACATACACATCTGATGAAGCAAAGAGCTCTTCAAAGGACTTTGCAACCTGCCTAGGAGCCAGAGGTCCCAGGGTGGGGACTGACCTCCCAGTGTAACACTCGTGACTATTCCTACAGAGGAGTCATGAGTGTTAGACAGTGAATATGTGGTGTGAATAGTTATCTGCTATTATTAGCAGCTTCAGCAGCAAAATGCCTTCTCTTCCTTGGGATGTCTATGTTTCCCAACTTGATCCACTATCATGGAAAGGGGAATTTATTTACAGAATCAAACATCCAACTATTTTATCTGTTATTTCTTGGCAATACTAATTCCTCCATAACTGCTGCTGCTGCCACTGATTTAATTTCTCAAATGACTTGTTCAGAAAAGTCCTTGCAAAACCCACTTTATGCAAGGTCTCACTTCCAAGACTTTCTTGGAGGCCCAGAAAATGGGACTCCAACAGCTCATGACAGAAACATGCTTAGCCAACTTAACCATTTTTCTAGTCCATGCAATTGACTTCTCATTTGAACACCAGCATGCACAGACATGAATCATCACGAGAGACCAAATAAGTAGGTTAACACCTTTAGTTGCTTTTACCTCTGAAAGACAAGTTTAGCAAAGCAAATACCTCTAAACAAAATGTCTGCTGCTGCCACTTGAAGATAAGGTTCTAGAGAGCCTGAATCTTTGTTAATGTCTGCTCCATTTTTACCTTATCCCTGGCCAAAACCCACACATATCAGCAGAAACCTTTCAAGTGTTTCCAGGAGACCTTTAGATTTTGGCTCATAAAAGTAAGGCACATATGCAGTACACTGCATCACTACCACTGAAAGTTGTACCATGCTATTATGCATTACTAGACAGTTGAAGAACTGCTCCCAGGAATCCTAGAGCTGTTAGGAAAGTGCCCAATGACCTCATCTGATGATTTACAAAATAAGCATTCGTGCTTCAGGAAAGTCTCTTTAGTAAGAACATGTTGTTACTATTCCACTCTAATAATTTCACTTCTATGCTGCTGTGATTTCACTGTTTGGTTCTTTAAAGTAACAACTCCATGGAATTAGAAACAGCCAACATTTATGTTTAACAGCTTTTCCTCATTTGTCCCACTCTGTTATTTCAACAAGGAGATGGGAACACAAATGGAAGTTTCTCTTTAAATACAGACAGACCAACAATAGTTAGTTATGAGAGCAGGCTGCTATGTGTTGACAAAAATCAACTGCTGAACTGTTTACTCTGCTTTGCAAAATCTCCTTCAAGTGCCCTGGGCTGAACAGTAGCTTTGTTGCTCTGAAGGTTTCTGCTCACATGGCTTAGCAAGGTCTTGCCCTTAGCTGCAAGCTACAGGATTGCACCTTGAGATTTTTTGCTTCATTTAAGTGTTTATAATCAGGAACTTCTGGAAATTTCAGTGTCAACTGACTGCCAAGCCCTAACAATGTGTTCTTAAGCTTTGAGTATTGCCTGACTGTGGCTTAACAAAGAAAGAATTGTAAGAAACCTTCAACTTTCTCATCCAGTAAATACTGAGATTCAAATACCCATGACAATTTCTTAAGACATTGCTGACATCTTAATAGAAGATTTCCCTTTTCTGTAGCTAAAAAGGAGTAATTTAATACTTTGAGTATCTCAAAAAGGAAGCTATATCACTTAAGTGGGTTAAGGTTACAAAGTACAGCTCTCTCATTTATTGTTTTCTAGGCAATATTTTGCATTTAAGGTGCATCAGTTTACTCCTGTTGCCAGAATGAGAAGATGCCTTGGACTGAAAAACATCACCACTTAATGCTTCTAGAGGACATACATACAGAAGTTGAACTTTCTGATGAGACAAAAAGAATTATTCTGAAACATCAGAATACCTTTGAGTTAATAAATATCTTCCACTTTTCCTACCAGACTTTTATTGTCAGAGACAGATCATGCTGGAGATGTCAACTATTAACTCTGTTTGCAGAGAAAATGAAATGCAAAACTCTGACAACTTCAGAAAAATGGTGACAAGCAATAATAATGTTTTACTTACATAAAGCAGAGATAAAAGGAAGCAAATTACTGTGATTTGGGATTTTCTAACCTTTCTGCCCCTCATGAAGCTAGTGGGAAAAATTTGATTAGAAATTACAATCTCAGTAAGTAGTACAGGCCATTCTCTTCCTAGAAGCATAAGCAGGATATTTCTCAAGTCAGCAAAAGGAGGAATAATAACAGAAGAGTTGCCCAATAATATTTAAACTACTTGAGATAAGCCAAAACCACTGAGCAGCTAGCATCAGCAGACAATCATCTGACTCTGGGGTTGAGCAAGGCAATCTCCTGACTCTGAAGCTAGGTTAACATCCAAGGAAGGCCAGGATTTACCAGTGAGACCAGCCCTACCACTAAAGCGTGTGGGAATGGACCTCTAAAGCTGAAGCAGCGTTATCATGTAATGAATCTTCATGAGTTCTGGAAATTTGGTTAAGAGGTCTGATCTGGTTTTCCACCTCCAATAAATACTCCATAAATCTGAGGCTGGACTCCAGAACATAAGGCTCAAAGGTACAGAGGTTTGATCCTCAACTTCTAGTATCACTAGAAGTTATTTAAAACATTTGACATATGAAGATAAACTTTCCTTTGAATTTGTCAAAACCCATATTAAAATTATGAATTACATTTGGTTGTATAAATTAAATCCTTTCTATACCTGCTTTAAGATTTCTAAAAAGGCTTACATTTTACACGTATAAACAGTCATCTTTCAAGTTCAATAGAACTATTTTAAAGAGTACATACACTCATTTTTTTTTCTAAAATAGTTATTTTATAGTCCAAGAATTATGATTTTGGAGTAGGAATTATTAGAAAATACCTTAAAAATATATTTTCAAAATCTGTAACAAAACAATGACTCAATCTTAATATTACATTCTTCCAATAGTCAATTAAAATACCAGTATTTATCTGTAGAAACAACACAGAAATGCTATACAATACAAAGCAGTATAAGTACCCATGAAAATATAAATATTATTTAATGATATAATTTTAATAATTTTTTTTTCAAAATAAATTTAGTCAATAGTTTCTAGGACTTGGCCAGTCTCCACACAATCATATCTGAACTGAGCTGAGCTTCTGCTATTTTCAAAGCAGTTTTCTGGTACAGGGCACCATTCAGTGTTTGGTTCATACTTTGCACACTCTCTTCCCTCTCTTTCTGAAGTTTCTTTCTGAATTGCTGGAGTCCTTCCTCAGTGTCCAGTAAAGAAGCCAAAGGAGCATTATTGATTTTCTTGCCAGACTCATTTCCCCATGTCAAACTGTTTCCAGCTTTAGTTTCTTTTAAGAAAAGAGAATTCTTCAAGGTGAACATTTCCTTTTCCAGAGCCAGTGCTAACTGTTCAGTAAGTACTGCTTTGCTTCCAGATCTCAGGAGTTTTACACTGCAGCTTGGAGGGAGAACTCTAGTGAGGCTGTGAAGGCACTGGAACAAGACAGTCAGATTTCTATAAAAAAAAAATTATGATGGTGTCAAAAAAGTATACTCTGTAGTTTCCACCTATCACAGAAATATCCTAGCCAGGTAAAAGATCAATCCAAACACAGGAATAAAAGATACAGAAAACGCAATCAGAGGCCATAAACATGAGGCTTAGTAACTATTAACAAAATGGGATCAAAAGTGAATAGTGAATAGTCAAAGTGAATAGCAAGTAAAATCACCTTTCAAAAGGAAGCAAAGCCTTAAGAGTTAAAATTTTACTGACTGATTGCTTAAACATTTCAGTCTTTCCTCTTACATAGAGGGAATCAAGTCCTAATTTGAGGAAAAGACTGAACCTCAATACAAAATACTCTTACCAGTTGCACCTTTTCTGTTTTATTTTTTAGCTTGAACTCTTCAAAACAGCAATATTTGTCAATATCCCAGAAGTACTTTTTATGTTATAAGCCTTAACCAGCTAAGTCATAAATTGTGGCAGCATCACTAACTTGCCTAACCTGGCTTAGGAAATATTTGTCCAAGAATCTGCATATGAAAGAGTCTGACACCAGTCAGACTCTTCAGATTATTTCCTTTTCATAATCATGGTAGATAGGAAATAACCATAGCAGAAACATGTACAAAATGAGACTACATTTATATTCCAATACCAAACTAAAAAATGACCTAGCAATAAATTTAAATTTAATTTAACTTGGGGTTTGTGGTTTGGTTGTTTTTATATTTTAATATTAATATATAAATATTTTATAATTAACACACATGGAAGAAAAAATTTACAAATAACACATTGTAGTAAAAATAATGTAAGAAAAAAAGGAGTACAAAATTATGATGCAGCAAAATGAAGAGAAGGAATAGTACCAAGAAGGTATTAATGGAGAGTAGATTTATTTGTAATTCAATGTCCCAGCCTAGACAAAATCAAACAACTCAGTTCAGGTTCTGCCATAGTTGATTTGTTTGTTTTTGGTGACTGTTACCATATCATCATATTGGCAACCTACTGGTTATGATTCTGGCTGCTGTTTATGGTACCAGTAAGAAACAGCAGAAAGATAAAAAATACTGTATGGAAGATGAGTATAAGCTATGCTCTTCAAGTGATTTTACCTGCAAAATATTGTTAGAACTCCTTCAAATGGATTTTTCAGGGCCCAGTTAAAAATTGTACCATGGACATCTCCTGCTTTATGACAGAATACATTGTCCTGGCATTCCTTAAATGGTGTGCACTCCATTTCTCCCAGTAACCAGGAACTGACTGGAGTCAATGTGCAGTCACAAGACACAATCTGAAAGGAGAATCTGACAGACACTGCAAGGACAGCAAGTATATCTTCCATGGAACCTGCAGGAAAATACAGTAGAGAAAGATATTTGAACTAAATATTTTGATCATGCTGCATGCATTAAATGAACTTTGATTTTTGGCTCATATTCCCAGGATTTTTTTGTGAAGGATTTGCACCTAACTTTAGGCATTCTTTGGGAATGTTCTTATCCCTACTTTTGTCAAGCAAAACAGCTGATTAATGGAGCACCACCAGTATAATGAAAGCTCTTAAGATAAACACCACCTTGCCAAAAGAAGACTATTAATAGCCTGTGATAGTAAGATGACATGTTGGCTTTAGCAGTGACACAGCGTTAAAGGAAGAAAAATTAAAATTCATTGCAAACAATAAAAAAGATATTTCATTACTGGAGCAAAAGCCCAGTTCAAAATCAATTCAATCAGGAATATTGAAAGAAATGAAAATAAATTACCTTAATATATGTGTAGATGAGGAAGAGCTTCAATTACTTTGGTATTATTTAAGAGGTAGTAGTATGTCAGAAAAAAGCTTCTGTATCTAATTACAGTAACTTATTTATAGAAAAAACATAGGCTTCAGCATTCTGTTCTCAAACTTATCTTCAAAATTATCCTTTCCAGATATCCTTCATCACCAATGCTAGCAAAACCTTACAGCAACTCACTAAACATTTTTTCCAATTTGAAAAATGTCCCATCTCCTATTTCACCCAGCTTTAATTCCCAAAAAGTCTGTGCAGCTTGTGTTCAGAGAGAAACTTAGCTGGGCACCACCTAGAGTAAACAGAAGAATTAAATATATATATTTATGAATCCAAAGTATATAAATCCATTTACCTGTACAGTAACTATTATCCCTTAGCATCTTTATTGAATATCTGCCACTTGAAATATCTTCCAGACTTAACAAAATTTTCCCACAGAGTACAGTAATCTTTTTGCTCTGCTGTAAACCATCCTTCTGATGGTTTTTCTTCCTGGCATGCAGAAGAACTATACAGCAAACACGATGAAATGCCAGTAGTGGTGAAAGGCTGGTGACAGCAGTGACTGTCTTTGCTCCATCCAGCTGAATCCTTGAAGATCTCTTGGAAAATTCTTTTTTCAGATCACTCTTGCTATGCAAGTCCAATTTCATCTTTTTTGGAGGAGGTTCAATTTGACTTGGGGAGACTGCCAATGCTGAGAAGGCTTTGTTCAGCTTAATGATTTTACTTTGACACTTGATAATTGGAGAAATCGAAGAGAAATCTTGATCCATCACTAGAGATAAACTGACATCACTCAGTGACCTGTGAAAATCCATACAATATGACTGCACTTCCAGTTCACATTTTTGCCTTCTGACAAATAACCACAACTCTGCAGACTTAATAGAGACATTTAAGACATAAATTCCAATACTATTCCAGATTAAGTCATAGACTTTGCAAAGAGGCCAAGTCCTTCACATGACTGTTTCATATAAACCAAGTATAAAGATTTTTCAAAATGTGCAATGAGTTTTTGAAGAGCTTCTAGAAGTCAGACACCTCATTTCAACCAAAAGAATCTGAATGTTTAATTCAGCCATAAAAAGCTGAAAAGTCTACATAACCTATAAAGATACTCTGTGACATTTATGGATTTTTTTTTAAAGATTTGACTTTCTTTTTAAGAAAAAACTGCAGAAAATATCAATTCTGCCCCTTTGAGGACTAGAAGCTCTTCTGACACCCTACATTTTTATAGATATTCAAACAAAACTGAATGTAGAGTAAAAAAAACGTTTAAGATACTATTACCTTGAACATGCAGCAATTTTTTGAAATGTATGAAGCACTTTATTTATTCAACACAGGGCTCTTTTAATGAAATCCTAATATTACTGTTCCAGATCCTCTCTCAATGAATATATTATTCTGTCAATCAATTCAATCTCAGGATCTCAGTGACATTTGAAAATCTTATGAATGTCTAATCTTCTTTACAGAGAGGTATCACCACCTCATAAATCAATCTTGCATTAGTAGGAAACACAAAAGTAATCAATAAAGAATTACAGTGTTGGGGCTGGAGATAAAGCAAGTCCTTTTCCCCACAAACACAGTTTGTTTTACACAGTACTGAACTGGAGCTCAGAAGACCCAGGTTCTGCTGCTGCTCTATCAGGTTATCTTGGACAAATGGCTTCTCCACAGATCTTTTCTCAACTTTTCTCAAAAAATGGGGGAGAGGGCTAGACTGCTGCTGGTTTTTAAAATCTGCTCAAGATTTCTGAAGTTAAAAAGGAATGAACCATTTCACTTAAAAAAAAAAAAAAAAGCAAAACCATCATCATCAAAGCTAAAAGAACAAACACTAAAAAGGCAAAAAACAATCTTTTGCCTCAGTGGCTCTTAAGAGATGCTGTCAAGAGGATGAGGTTAACTTTCTTGTAAAGTTACAGCAATCTGGCAGTTGAGGAAGAATACAGCCACAGCTGCAGCAGAATGGCCAGAGGGCCTAACAGGTCAGCTCCCTCACAGCCACCTGAATGATTTTCAGTGGCATCAGTAGTCTTTGAGCTCAGCCTAACACGGCCTCAGCTACACTGCCTGTGGGAACACGGGTCAAAAGATAAGTTCTGACTCCAGCAAAGTTTACATTACACAATTCACGTTGTAATTTTATATTTTACATAATCCTCTTTTTTCACACTGTTTCAACTTAGTTCCCTCTCTGTAAGGGAAAATGACGTAAGTAGTATTTACAACTAGAAGCACCACCATTCTATTTATTTTAATTACTGAGTAATTAAAATAAATAGAATAAACAAATAATTTTAAAGATAATTAAAAAACCCAACCAAATTATTTTGAAGGTTTAAGTATTGTAAGGTTGATTGTTCCACATAATTTACACAAAATACAAACGGTGCAAGCATTTTGATTAGGTACTTGACTAGAAGAGTTCAACTCAAAAGCTAAGTATTAATTAGTTGGTAAGAGAATGTAATATATTTTCTCTTGTGCTTCTTGAAGCAAATCAATTAGGAATGGCAAGTAGCTAACAGTAAAGCATCAGGAACCAAGCTAAGACAGATCATTATTTACAGCACAAACTGATGTCAGCATTGCTATGTCAACACAGACTACAAAGAATCATAATTTTTGTCAAAGAAGACTCTTTTTTAAAAAGTCTCCAGTAATGCTGCAATTATACTCACGCAACTGATTTCTGGCTGTATAATGTATTTTTCTGCACAGTGCTAGAGAGCAAGCAACCAGTAGCAAAAATATCAACAATACACATTTTAGATACTTTATATACACATATTCAAAATGACAAAGGTCAAATTTACTGCAGAGCTGAAACTACATATTCATTTTCTATAAAACTACCAATGAAATTATGGGATAAGTGTATATACTCACAAATAAAATGATTCAGTTAGTTTTACTCCAACTACCAGGCTGTCACCCACAATACGCTGCCACAATTCCTCTGTGAAGTGCTCTGGGACTTCAGATGCCGATGATGTCTCTTTACTAAGAGAATCAGGAGGATTTTCTACATCATCCCAGAGAGAGACAAGGCCTTCCTTACAGAAAAATGTGGGTTTTTAGGTAAATTAGGCAGAGATTTTGGGTATTTTTATACTGCATTACTTTGTGTTTTACCACAAGTGACTGTTGGAAGAGTTTTTAAGATACATAAAATGAAAGATATATATAAACTAGTTTATTCTCTACAATAAATATAATTGAATTTTCTTAAAACACATTATATCATCATGTAAAGTACAACTTACTATCTCCTTGTAAACATCATACGTCAAAATCTTGACCTGTCATACAATTAAATGTCTAAAGACATAAGGTGCTAATTTATATTATTGCATTTATTTGCTCAATATTCTGTGCAAATCCAGAAAACTTGCAAGATGCCACAACAGTAACTGAAAGAGATCGACTCCATTTCAATTAAATGAGGTTTCTTTTGAGCAACCTATTAAAATAAGATTTTCCCAACCTCCATCACCTTCTCAGCCCACAGTTCACTCTGCCCCCATTATAAAATCAATTTTTCTCACATAGTTCTATGACAACTCCCTTTTTGTCACATGTGAGATTACAGACAGATATTCAATATCTAGGCAACTGTGCCAATTAGAACTGTACCCTCCCCTCATGTTTGCCACTAACTCTGCAAGAGGTTACTCCTCCATACCACTCAGTTGTCAGGAGGTATTGTGCACATCAATTTCAAGCAGAAACAACTAAATTTACTCCTAACTACATATATTGGCAAGGTAAGAAAAAAATAGACTTAAATAGCAGATTAATGAATTTTGATACTGGCAACCCCTACAGGCAAAAGGGGTAGGGGTTGATGGCAGCACCCTCTACAAATGGCTTGGCAGAATTCAGAAGTGATCTGCCCCATCTCCTGCATTTTACCTCTTTTGAGTTTGGTAGAATATGGGTTCTTTCTTCAACAAGATCTATTAATGCTCTGCAAGACTCAAGGATGACCCTCTTTTGGAGTCCTAAATGCTGCTGCAGCTCTCGAACAGAAGTCCAACCAGCCTGTAAAAGATACTCATTAGACTACTGCACATAAGAAAATATATTAAAGCTATCAAAATATCTTTTCAGCTTTCCATTTTTATGGCATTTCTAAAATATGTTCAAGTCATGCTACTCTGTTGTTAAAATATGAATCTCAGAATCTTGGTCTTTCAATATTAAACCTAAAGATAAATACTAAGGTAAACGTAATCAAATTTCATGGATATTCAGATATATTTCCATAGATACATTTCTGAGTTATATCTTTCATTATTAATCCTGCTTCACTTTTTCATGGAGAGCAGTTTCATCTTCTCAAGATTTATATTGATTATTGCTCAAGTAAATATATCGAAGAGTTGACAGATGTACAAGCAGACACACACGTTGGCTGTGTCTCTGTTAAATAAAACACAATGAAAAAATCCCCCAAATAACCAACCAGGGTAAACCCACAAAAAAACCCACAAACCAAGCAATAAAGAAAGAACATCATGCCAGTTTCTCAGGTTTTAAGAAAACTCCTCAAAAGCTATTATCTGCAAAGGAACATCCTGAGAAGTCCAATGCTGTCAAGAAGACATGAACTGTGTAATGCAAAACCAAACTTCTCTCTTCACCCATCCCCTCAGAAACCTCCCCCCTGCCCCAAACACATAACACACATAAATCCATTATAAGCCCAAATAAAAAAGCAGATCTTATAAGTAAAGTGATGTCCTCTGCTCAAAATGCACTGGCAAAGGACATTTAGACCAACAGCACTCATGAAAACTTGTGCAAAAAAATTGCCACCTATCTAAGTGTGAATATAAGCACCAGGTTCCAAGCAATAATTCAGTGCCAGACTTGACTCAAGAGATGAAAATGAAGATGAGTCTACAGTATCTTCCTAATTTAGGTCATCAGAACACTAAGCCATCATTCACTCTCATTGGAGCAAACTCCCAAATAAACAATTGAGAACCAGAAAGCAAATGGGGAAGCACAGATGTGGAAGCAGTTAAAATGGCCAAACCTTCACTATTGTATCCTTGCTAACCAATGTGGCTTTTGCAAGCCCTTTTTCCTCCTAAAGCACAAGAAAAAGACCAGAATTCCACCACATAGCAAACCCAAGACTGAGTTGTGTCCCTTCTGTCATAAGGGACAGGCACATCCTTCCTGCTGCATGCCAAGATGCACTGCACTACAAGCATCAGCAGGAGTTACAAGTTTCGTGCTGTGAAACCAAGAAAATAAAAGTAGATCACCTTAGAAGAGAAAATAAACAAGAACATAAAAACAAGGCAGTCCAGAGCCAAAGACAATAGAGCTGTGAGTAAATCCAGAATTAACAGTCCTTACAAAAGTGTCAAGTAATGGAGGGAAGAACAGACCAGCAGACATAAAGACACTTCTTTATTTCTGCCAAAACAATCAACTAAAACAATGAGAAACCCTGTAACCTCAGCTGTTGCAATGGAACTGCAGTACTCTGCCAAAGAATGGCTTCTTCAGAAGATACCAAAATATGAGTAAAAAAAATTCAAAGGGGAAAAGGATGGATACAGGCCTAAAATTGTGTATAGAAAATTAACACAGAAAAATTCAAAATTGCTCAAGCTGATCTATTTTTCAACTTCACTAGCTGCAAAATGCAGTTATATATATTACTAGGTATAACTATAATACAACTTACTTATCCAGTGGACCATAATTCATCCCTGCCAAAGTTCTCACGTGGTTAAGAAAACAGTTGTGCAGATGTAAAACAAGGGTTAAGAAACAAGGATGCAGAAGGGCTGCATCTGCTATTTTATCTTGCTCTAAAACACAAGATTCCATGGAGACTGTGAAAACTTGATTTGATAGCAAATTTCTAGAACACCTGAATTTTGATGAAAAATATCAAGAGGCACCACTTCAAGACTAAATAACCTTTGAAAATTCCCAAGCTAAGCAGAACCCATGCAGTATTACTTCAAAACAAGCATCCTTGAAATTCAATTATATGTCAGATTATAAAAACCAGCAAGGGTACTTCACTGTTCAGCAAATATAATACAGAACAATAGGGATTTCAACAAGTTAGCAACAGTGAGGTTAAAAAGAAATATCTGCAACTATTTCCAAATTCATAAGCTCGACAACTTCAAAAATTTACAGCAATAAAACACAGTAAATTTCCAACTGCTTACAATGCTTGTGCTAGCACATGGCTTTGAAAATTAGAGATTAAAAAGATCTAAAAGCACAGAAATGTTAGGTCTTGGGAATGATTCTGTGTCTCTAAGAACTATACCAGCACACAATAGATAACATATCCAACCAGTGGCCTGTTTCCAGCAGAACCAGTAGCAAGTGCAAACCAGATAATTCATTTCATCCCGACACAAATTCACAGAGCTGTACAGCTGGAAGCCAGTTGGTGTATTGAAAGAACAAAGTTATGGAACATAGAATATACAGCTGTCAATGGCAGGGTGGACAAGGTCATTGGAAGGAGCAGCCAATAAGAAACAGAAACTACTTTCTGCTTTGTAGAAGAGGAAAGTAATGTAATGAATGAGTAGGGCAAGAATGCAGCACTGAAGTCACTTTTAAAATATGACTGTCAAAAAAAGAAAAAAAATGCAGAAACAGAAAAAGATGCATTTAGGAGGAAGACTGCACTTCTGTTAAAGCCAATAGGCCTCTAACATGCAAGGTGTAAAAAAGTAGGATTGGAAGGGACCTCAAGAGGTCTTCAATATTAATCCAGCTTCTATTTTCTTGGTCTTCTAGGAGGGAAAAAACCATTTTGTCTACTGTTCTCCAAACAGCTTTCATTTTTCGGATGATGCACTTTAGATATCTTGTTTGTCATTAGAACTAGAAAAGTCTTTTTTTTTTTTCAATCTTTTCCTAATATGTCCTCCTTTTATTTATTTATTGACTGGTAAACTATTGCCAATTCATTTGCTTCATTTTTAAAGGCTAGAAATAAAACTGCCACAATATCCTACTTAGTTTTCACTAATTCTCAAGTGACAGGATTAATAACCTGGTATCTAGTCTTTAAAGTACACTTAGCAAATTAACAATAGCCTCACATCCTTGACTCAGTATGAGATTCATGCTCTCCCCTAAAGCTTTTTTTTCTTAAATGATCTTCCTATTTGTCAATTATTACCCATTTGGTAGGGGCTAATATCCACACTACAGAAGCACTCACACTGGTATGTTAGGTGGGAGACTCACAACTTTCCCCCAGTTTGTTTTATAAATGATTCTAGTTAAAAGAAGGTTACATTTTAGCTTTATCTATAATACATCTCAAAACTATCCTTATAAAACCACTAGTAACAGGACCACGAACATCAGAGGTGGTGAAATAACCACTGTCACCAATTGTGCAAATGCACTCACTGGGAATCTGCTACTACATGACCTGAACGTTCTGTATGTAATGGGGAGCAAAAGAAGTAAACCTTCCAATTTTTTAAAGCTGGTATTTAAACATGAGTAAAATGACTGCTAAGGAGCTCTGATAAGATAATTTTAATTAAAAGTTTGAGATAATGCTGAAGCTAAGTTAGATCACTACAATTACCTAAATGCACTTATAACAACTGAGAGACCTGAAACACTTATTCAAGAATAAATACTTAACCATGTTGACCTTTTCCCTGAACCACTTCTTCAATAATAACAGTATCATTAGCCTCACCCTCTAGATAATGCAATGATACAGAACAGTAATTTACAGAAAACATGGAGGCAGAACTGTTGAGTACAAACCTGTAATCTTGTTTCAAGGGCTCGGACAGTAAGCAAACCATTCTCTTGCAATCCTTCTGCAGCAGGAACATCATGTTTATAATTGATACCACTCTGAAAGAAAAAAAACAAAATCAAAACCCTGAACGAATTAAAAAGCTGAAAGTAAGGTACATGTTATTACACAGCATTATAAAAATCTGTGAGAAAATACAGCAAGCCAGGAGAATCACACTATATCTTTTAAAAGCAAAATCCTATTTTCTGAAAGCAATTAGAATTTGATAGTACATAATGGAAAGACTCAATAATGAGAAGACAATTAACAAGGACTATAGCCTTAATTAAATTAAGGGTTCTTAGCCAAAAGGTAACCATTGTGGCAAAACTATTATGTATGTAAAGCATTTTCAGCTGCATTAATTTCCCAACAGAATGTTGATACAATCATAGAAGCAAAAAAACATCTTCAGATAATTTAAGATTACAGCAGGGAATATTGTATTCAAACATCAGGGCATTTCACAGCACACATCAAATTTCACTTTGCATCAATACTTTAATGATTTGTTGAGATTTTCTTAATTTAGTAAGCACAGACTGAATAGCTGAGAAAAGGCAAGCTCAACTTACTGCATAGTTGACCTCCCCAAGATCTGTTATTTTGAATGTACTTAACACGTCTGCATTGGAGTCATCCTTAAAAAGTAGTAACAGCTGCTCACTTCCAGAGCCAATAAAATCATCCACCAGAACACACTTCACTTTTTGCCATTTGGAAGCCACCTACAGTAGAAGAAGTTTTAAAATACATTTATTAGAATAAATCTTGTATTTGAGATCTCATTTTGGTGAAGCTTGCTTTCCATTGAGAGACAGCCTATTCAGTTTTGTGAAATACAATAATATTTAGAAGTTCCAATCTCTCACTCTCATCCCATCATTTAGAGCCCATGTAACTCTGGGAAAAATTAGCTATTTCTCCTAAAGATCACTTTCCAGATACAGGCTGCAGAGAAGATGACAACTTTTCAGTGTATTCAAACACCTGAATAGCTGAATGTTGTAACATTTATTTAGAAGCAGTAATACTCAAAGACCAGTTAAAGGCATTGTACCTTTGATATTGAGAAATACCTGTCTCACAACAGACTTAACTATGTTTAAAATTTAAAGACAAATTTTTATAATAATGCCAGCAACTAAATAGTACAAATTTTCATTTCTTGACTTATAAAAGTCTTCCTGTCAGACTATACAAAACCTTAGCAGAAACTTTGTCTCTCCTAATTTTAAGAAACAATAGCAAGGCCTTTTCCTGTCATTTTCATAAAACAACATTTTCTAGGAATAACTTTTTGTTATTAGGAATTAAGGCTCAAAAAGCTTTGATGTTCCAATGAGCAGTTTATACTTGCAATGGTATGAGGTTACTTCTAACACAAATCATCCAGGCAGACTCATAACTGCCTAACAACTTCAAGTTTTCACATTACTGCATTTTTCCATTAGCAACAGAAGCTTTGGTCAGATTCGTAAATATATTGCTAAATGAGAAAATACAAGCTTCATTTTCAGATATATAAGCAAGCAATGGAAGCAAAACCATACTTTAGACAGATTATTTTGCCAGCATCAACAATAACAAACAAACAAGAAATCTAAAGAACTTGAACATGCAGGTTTTTAGTTGCAGGACTTTCAATAAGACAATATATACAAAAAAGACTGCAGTAAAATGGAGCTGTTTGAAGCCAACAGTACCTGTAAGCTGTCTCTCCTCTGTACAACACAGCTATTTCCAGAGGCAAAAGACACAGCAAATAGCAAATCTCTGCTGCTGGTTAGAGCTGGTGTTACTGAACATGGCTTTTCGTAAGGAAGCTCACAAACACCTTTAGGGGCACCATTTTGGAACCAAACAAGCTGGTTCTTGTGGGTTATGGCAACAAGTGATATTTGGAGCTGTTTCCTCAATCTCTCACTCCTGTAGACATAGACAGAAGACACCACTCTGCTGTAGGCATGAGGCATGAAGCACGTGCCACTCAGAAACTTCTGTGATTGAATTGCATATCCAAAGAACTCACTGCCCCAGATGGCTCTGTCTGAAACAGCAAACCCATCTGGGTCTTCAGTCTCTGGCAGGCAAGCAGTTCTTATCCCTAAGACAACAGTGCCTTCACCCACAATTTCACCCGTCCACACCACACAAGAAAGATGAACAGGGGCACTTTGAACCACACAGGTGTTGGAAGAGATGTAGAACAGCTTGTTGGCATGTGTCCATAACAGTGATGGGCCAACAAACAACCTGATCATGTCTTCTTTCAGCTCATAATCCAATTTAAAATAAAAGGATGGCTCAAATTGGTTAGAACTGTGAAGCAACAATAAAAAGTATTTGATACTGTTCCCTTTTTTCTTCTTCATCAAAATGCAGGGAAGAATAATCCCTGTTCTGGAGTCTGTCGTGCAGCTACAACAAACCATTTCAATTTTTGAGTGACTGGCTCCCATGCTGAATGCTCCAGAAGACTTCTGAACAAACAGCTTAGTGTCTCTGTTGAATGCCATCCTTCTGACACATAAATTCGTTGTTTTATCACCTGCTTCCTCTGCATGCTTTGGTTTTGACAACTGAAATACAAGGACTTCACCATTGTAGGACAAGAATTGATCTTGGTCACCCAGAAGCATCTTGATTTATCTTTATGTATATTCCTCTACAAAAAAATAATGTGTCCCTATTTCCATCAGGCTTATTTCTGTGTGAAAATTTTAACCTTTCTGGACATTTTCCACCTACAAAAAGCAAATAAGAAAAGAAAATTAAATTGTTTTGGGACAAGCTGAACTGAGTCTTAAGAATAGCTATGCATTGCAAAGCAATAGTACAGAAAAATCTGAGAATGAGGCCAGTATATGCTTTAATCTCACAGATTAATAATGACGTTACACAACTTTGTACTGAGAGATTTAACTAATAGAAATAGAAATGTTTCTTTACCAAAGTATGAATTCTGTCGTTATCAGCAGCTGCACTGTGTAATATAAATGGACAGAAACCAAGGCACACACTCACAATTCGTGTGCTTGTATTGAAGAAGCCATAAATATACTGAGCAGACTGGAAAGTAACTGTGCCTTGAGTTCTGAAATTAAAGAAAGTTCTCTCAGATGTAGTGCTTGTTAATAGTTATAATTTATTTTTTGGTAAAATTATAAGGCCTCGAAGGAGAAAGTTCTCTGAAGAACCATCCAGTCATTTTGCGGCCAAGCAGACCCCCTCCCTCTGTCCCTCCTCGCCCCGAGAAGGCCCTGGGGACCCCGAGGGAATCGCAGCCGTCTCACCGAGCTTCACTCAACCTGCAGGACCCGCAGTGACCGCTCAGGCCGCGATACCGCCCGTTCCCGCACAGAGACCGGGTACAGACAAGGGCAGCGACCGCGGGCTCCGCGCCGGTGGTACCGCTCGGGGCCGTGCCGTTCCCGGCGGGGCAGTGCTGAGGCTCCCGGCTGGCGGGGCCGTTCCCGGCTGGCGGGGCCTCTCCGGGCCGTACTGCGGTTCCCGGCCGGCGGAGCCGCTCCGAAGCTCCCGCCGCGGGGAGCATGACGGGAGCGCGGGCGGGGCGGGGCCATTTCTAGGGGCGGGGCCTGCCGGGCACGGGTCTCGCTGAGGCCCCGCCCCCCGGGCGCCGCTCCATCCCCTTTTCCCGCCGCTCCTCGCGCTGCCGGAGCCGCCTCAGTGCGGGCGGCCCCGCTGGATCATGGCTGAGGTGAGTCCCGGCGCCCCTGCCCCCTCGCTGCTGCCTTCCTGGCCGCCTGACGGGTGTTCTGTCCCAGCCGCCGCCCGGAGCTGCTCGGCGTTGGTGGTCTGGCGGGGCGGGTGGCCGGGCCCTGCCGTACAGGTGAGGGTCTGGGGCTGTCTGGGGCCCCGGCCTTCCCCTTCCTTTCACGGCCCTCCTGTTCCATGTTTCCTTTCAGCAGCGACAGGATAAGGGGGCGCTGATAAGTGAGACCCGGCGGCGTTTCGAGGCGGAGTACCTGCCAGGTGAGCGGGGAGCGGGGGGTGCGGGCTCTGGGGTTTGTCCGCTGTCACTTTTCCTCTCGGGGCTCCGGGTATCCTGCTTTCCCACGTCTGGGAACGTCTGTGCCTTTTCACAGAATCCACTGGATTGGAAAAGGCCTCCGAGGTGTTCGAGGCCAACCTGTGACTGAGCACCTGTCAGCCAGCCCACGGCCCTGAGTGCCACATCCAGCCTTTCCTTAAACACCTCCAGGGACGGTGACTCTGCCCCCTCCCTGGGCAGCCCATGCGAATATCTAATCGCTCTGTGTGTTAAGAATTTCTTCCTAATGTCCAACCTGAACTTGCCCTGATGCAGTTAGGGTGTCCGAATCCATGGAGGGGTGCGATGCTCAGCAGGTTTCTGTGCTGGCTCTCGGTGCTCTGTCTGCTGGGTCGCTGTGTTGGGGGAAAGTTCTTGGTCCTTTTCTCTTGCAGGTGTTTGGTTGGCTGGAGAGTGGGGCCTGGGACATTGCTGTGCTTGGTGTTCTTTGGGCATAAAACATGTCAGGGAGGGGGGAATGGAGGCATTCTGACCTCACTGAGTTTGTCAAAGGAAGAGTTGTTTTTCTGGAGTAACTTGCACTTGAATTTCATGCAGGCCATAATTAAGGTCATGCTGCATGTCCAACTCAGTTCTTAAGTGCAGGTGCATTTGAATTTGTAAATGAAGGCCAGGAGATGCTGGGGATGCCTAGGGGAGAGGGAAGACTGGGATAAGCCTAGAGTGGTTTCCTTTATTTCAAGGTTGATTTGCATTGCTTATGTTGGAAGAATGTAGAGTATGCTAACAACTGCAGTAAACAGTGTGTTTCATTGTGACTATCTAGAGACTTTCTACTAAAAACATCCTTCTATGCAATTTTTAGTGCAAATACAGTAAAAGTCCACTAGTTGTGTTGCCTGCATCTCCTTTAATATGAGCCTCAGTTCTGCAAACAAATGCCTTGCTTTGATGTTTCTGATCAGAACTGTTGAGGTTTCCTTGCTATCTCTCACTTTTATATAAGGATTATGTGCTTCTTCATTGTAGTGGGCTGGAACATGCTTTTGGAAAACTTTGAAGGTTTTGAGGGTGGTACAACTTTGTCTCATATGGTTGCTGTGCTAACTTTCATAAAGTAATCTGCTTTGGCCTTGGTTAGAGATGATCTTTATTTCTGATGATGAAATTTGTTAGAAAGTCTTGAAGTAGAGAGAGCTTATTTTACTATTTGATGTTTCTAAGTGAATAAAGATATCTTTGTAAATCTCAGGCTTGAATGAGTGGAGACTCATCTTCAAGTCTAAATTTTTCTGCCTCTTAATGTTTTTAATTAGTGTATATTTTCATATGGTGGGTGATTCAAGTTGTTTTGTATTCTGTTATCCCAGAGTCACACTTGTAAATAATTATTTTAGAAAGCCTAGTATTGCTCTGGGACAGTGGTTGTGGGAAAAGGGTATTACTCTTTCAGTTGATCTGCTGCTTAAAATCTTGGAATTCCACAAGTTTCTCTAGCTGTAGTGATGTCTCTGTTGGGCTGGTTGATACAGCCATTAAATAACTGAATAGTGTTGCAAGGTAAGCTGTAATCCTATTTGCAGAATTTTGAACACTACTTCTCAGTAAGCCCATTTTTGGGTCATGGTTTTAGGCTCTTGGCCCTTTCAAGAAAATAGGATTAAGACTTTTTTGAGTTTGTGTTGTTAAGATTCTGAAGCAAATTTAGGAATGCCACAGGCAAATTAATGTTCTCATGACCACCATCAGGAGTGAAAACCACAGGATTTTAATTTTGTACTGGTCCATCAACCTTTACTGTGTGTGTTCTAAAACATATTCTTTTATGCTTCTTAATCAAAGGAATGTGGGGCTGCATGTATGCAGACACCCTCCAACCTGTGACTTTGGGTATAAAGGTGCAAATGATTGCCTCATACCCAGGAATTTTAGTCTGCTTTCAGAACTAAGGGTACTGTCAGGCTACACTGAGCAGCTGATCCTTCCTGTAAAGTGTAGTGTGGTCATAGAATTGTGGGCCTCTACAAAGCAAACTTTATTCTGTTTACAGGTGAACTGCAGGTGTTAAAGTTGGTGAAAAGTTTTCAGGCAGTTTTTTGTTTTGTTTTGGGGGTTTTTTTGGGTTTTGTTTTATTTATTAATTTTTTTTCTGGAGGTTGCAGCTGCCTCTGTTTTGTTTTCCCTCTGGGGAAAACGATGTAACTGGTTTTTCTAGAAACACAGTAATTCTGATCATCAAAGATGAAGGGATTCTTCCATATTCTGTAACTCATAGTTACTAGCTTCCCTCCTGCCCCTCCTCATTCAGGAAGATTTGGTAATGGTCAAAAGTGCTGTGATGGCCTTTTCAGTAATGTTTACTTTTGTTATGAAATGAAAATTTAGAGGGTCTTTCAAATCTTGCTATTTCATTGAAATTATTTACTGGCAGAATACAATCTTTAGATTAAAGTAGAATCTACAAAAATATATAACTGATTCAGAAAAGTCTAATATTCCAAGATGTATTGTAATTATTATAATAATATGGATCGTTTTCAAGGTTAGGTGGGAAAAGTTCTGTTCAGCAATTGAAAGCACCATAAATCGGTTTTTTGAATTATACAATTGTTTCACTCATGTGGCAAAATCAGAAGATGCTTTTGATAGCCAGATACTATGTGAAAGTATCAGAGAACCTTACTGGTTCATTTTCCCAAAATTTGGAGGAGAACTTTCTTGTTGAAGTTATTCAGCTAATTTGGCCATTGAAGTGTTCTAGAAGGAAAGCTTGG
This sequence comes from Setophaga petechia, assembly GCA_024362935.1. Lineage (NCBI taxonomy): Eukaryota > Metazoa > Chordata > Aves > Passeriformes > Parulidae > Setophaga > Setophaga petechia. Next base: position 13,771,126 of record JANCRA010000020.1, on the reverse strand, counting down.
CCACTGTTGGATCTTATCTGCAAAACAGTATTTATTATTAACTGAAATCTTGTGGTGGTTTTTTCCTCCTCAGTTAACTTTCTAGCTGGATTCCAAAGACAACTTCAGTTCTTGTGAGGAATGTTTGTCCCAATAATGAAACCCTTGTATTTAAATGTTTATCTCCAATAGTGTCCCTGTTAGCCCAATGGACTGGCAAACACTGTCTGATGTGGTAGGCAGACTGCACTTTGTCTTCACTGGTTTTGGGCCTAATTTTTGTTTTGCCTGTTTAGAGTCTTTGTGAGAGTTGGTGACGTAAATGATTTTACTGGTGAAAGGAACAATGAAAACAAAAGAATTTTTTTTCTAGCACTGACTGGCACTAACAATGTTTTCTAGCAAACAAGCATGTCTTTTTCTATAGTGAATTTCCATTCCTTAGAGGATTTCTAAAATTAGCTTTTATTTCTGGGCTATTACTTTCTATTTTAATGTTACAGTGGAAATTATTTACAATCAAGTCTTGTTTGATTCTTTTTTTTCAGTAAACTTGTTTTCTTCATATTTTGTTTTGTATATTAACTGTTTCTAATTGTCTGTTATTTCCTGGCCCTCCCCACTTAGATCCATTTCCTTTCTCCTTTAGGCAAATCTTAATTTTCAAAAACATTTTGCAAGAGAGGTTTCCCATCCTTCCAATTTAAAGGAATAAATTTCACCATGACCTTCTTTAAGCCAGTAGCAAAGTTGTTTTATTATTCATATGAGCTGATTGCAAATAAATTTTTAGACATATGGGACACCCTTAAAGGGTAAAAAATCAGTGATAAGACTATGGTTGAAGACTCTTAAAGTAATGTTTTGCATACCTGCATGTCTTTTTATGCTCTGAAAAGTTTGTTTCCCCTGGTTCTTAGCTTTCAGGCTGACTGGTGGAAGAATAAGATGGGAAACATACTTTCATGGAAGGCTCTGTAATATTAATGATTGAGCTTTTTATTGAAAGCAGTCTTTATTGTCACTGACAGTGTTCAGCTTTGCTAAAAGTTTGTTTATTTCACTTTGTGGATGCAGATATTTTATTTGTCTATTGCTGCTTGAGGTTGTTGAAATAATTCCTTATGGATGGAAATAGTGTTTGGTTTGTTCTTTGTCCCTGTCCTTTATGGCTACTGACCTTCTTAAATTATTTCTAGTCCTGCTGATTTTCTCATGTAGCAACTGAAGGCACATACCTGAGTTGTTACAGTACTTAGTTTAATGTTTGGCATCAACAGCCAATTAAAATGGGTTTCCTCCTAGTAGCCAAAGTCAGAGAAATGATTGTGACCATTTTAGACCAAGAATTCTTGTCTGGAATAGCTTTAACACAGTAGTTAAATTGAATCTCTTTGTGTAAATTAACACTTGACATACTTTTCTAAGTTCTTTTTTTTCTCTGCTTTGTACAATAAAGTTTTTGGGTTTGTTCTCTATTAAAAGATATGCAGATGCTGTCCCTACTTGACTTTATGTATAGCTTGTTCTGTTAACACTTCTTTTCTAGATAAGAGTTTTTTCTGAAGGGAGAGGTCATTCAGGTTTTTAATTCTGAATGTCTCTGGATTAATTTAGTGTGTGACTCAGCTGTGCTGCCTTTGAGTCCTGTAGTTATTTTTCTATATTCCTGCTGAATATTGTCAAATTTGTATTATTTTTCCTAAAGCATAAACACTAGAAGAAAACCCAGCAGCACAGCACTGTGCTCCAGGTAATCACAGAACAGGTCCAGTTGGAAGAGACCATAGTGGCTCGTCTGGTCCAGCCTGTTCAAGCAGGGTCATCCTGGAGCACAGGGCACAGGTTTGCATGCAGACAGTCCTTGGATGACTCCACACCCTCTCTGGGCAGTCTGTTGCAGGGCTCAGTCACACACTGTGAAGAAGTTCTCCCTCATTCTCAGGAGGAACTTCCTGGACATCTGTCTCAGCCATTGCCTCTTGCCCTGTTGCTGGGCACAGCTGAGAAGAGCCTGGCCCATCCTCTGCCACCTCCCTGCAGATTCTCACAGACATTGATGAGGTCTCCTCTCACTCAGCTCTTCTCAAGGCTGAAGAGCCCAGCTCTCTCAGCCTGTTCTCATGAGAGGTGCTCCAGTCCCTTAATCTTCTTTGCAGCCTTCCACTGGACCTGCTCCAGGGGCTCCTGACATGGAAATTAGATAGCATTGAAAAAAAGAGTAACAAAGAAAAGGGATTTTGCAGTTTGTGCCTCGGAAAACTTAATGAAATCTTCTAGTGAAAGTATTGCAGTGAAATTTGTGTGCATTTAGTTTTATGTAGTTCTGCAGCTGTTTCCAGAGCTGTTCTCTGGTGTTACAGAAGATTCTTTATGTTGAAACATAGTAATTAAGTGGTAGAGTTTCACTGGAAGCTTCTCAGCTTGAAGAAGACAACTTTTAGAAGGGCAGAATGTGCTCATGGAAAGGAGAGAAGTACTCCCTAAAGCAAAAAAAAAAAAAAAAAAAAAAAAAAAAAGGAAGGCAAGTAATAAAAGAAGTTACTGTTCAAACAGCTTATGTCTTCTTCCAGTCTTTTCTCTTGACTTCAAATGCCCAATGAGAAAATGAAAGTGACTTTAACAAACAATTTTCAAAATAAGGTTAAATACCTGGTCAGTTTTATTCACTCAAATTTTCCTGAAGAGCTTTCAGCTAAAGGAATAAAGAGAGTTAATAGTGGCCACATCTCCTTGCTACTGCCACTCCCTTATGTGGAATTTATAATTTGTCAGATTTTGTTTTTTCTTGCTTTTTTTGGATCTGAGTCTTGCTTAGTTTCTACAGCTTCCTGGGTCAATGGAAAAATATTGCAGCATCTCAGTTTTGCCTCTTCCATGGGCTCTGGAACTATTCTATTATACAGAAAGGTTTGAGTGTCTTGGACTGAGGGAGCAACCAGGTTTCCAAGCCTCTGGACTATGAAATGTTTCACAAAAGTCTGGCACTGCTGCTGCACATGGTTTTCAGTAGCCGTTTCTGAACAGAAATATCTGGTAGTGCTGTTCCTTATGTTGCCTTTGGGGTGAGTGCTGTGTGTTCCAAATACCTTCTAAAATTCTGTACATTATGGACTCAGTTACAGAGCTGTCTCTCTTCCTGAGCTGAGGGTGACTAAACTTAATGTCTCAGTGTCCTAGTGGCAGTCCTGCAAGTGTGAAGAAGCAAGCACCCAATTCTCCTTTGAGAAAAGCATCAGTATATGCTTACAGGTATCTAAATGGGTAGGCTTGGAGATTAAACTGAGGTAACCTACCTCAGACATAGTTCCACCTGAATTTCCATATGGGTGCCCCTCAAATACTGTTTGTTTTGGCCTCTTAGTTGTTGTGCAGGATGTATTTAAATTTTTTTGAGAATCCCAAAGTTCTTATTTTATTTCAACTAATTCTCATTTAACTCCAGAAGTTTCTAATAATACAGTAACTGCACCCAAGTGTTCCACGAATGATTTAAAATTAGAAACATTCTGATTATTTCACAGTATATTTTGAAAACAAGTTCCCAGATATCTGTAGAATTATGTGGCATGTACAGATTTGAAGAGGAATTCCTCCTCTGAACTGACACATTTTCAATCACTGGGTTCTTGGAAGGGCTCCATCAATTTTATATCACTTTGCTGCTTTTTGTGTGTGACATAAAACACCTTTATTTTGGATTCACATTCTCATTCTAAATTTTACTCATTTTGTGGCAAGAATTGGATCAAGCAGGTGAAAGTCATAGAGTATTTAGTACTCAGTACTGTTGTTCTGTCAATCGTAAGCTAACCTGAATCAAATACTGGCTTTCTGCAAGTGCTTGTGGATGTAGAACTTGAATAGTTGTTTCCCCTGGTTTTAGGGTATATTGTAGTATATATGTAAATTCAGATTACATGTGTCTTGTTGAGCACTTAGTTACAGAAGAGAGGGAAAGATGCTTTTTCAACTATCCTAATCCCTGAATGCAACTTGCTTTCCATTGATGTTGCAAGTTTGGATTAAACATTTTCTCTGTTTCTCTGTAACTTTCATTTTCTTAAGATACTCAAAAATTTAAATGTCTATGTTCTTAAAAGTATTCTCTAAGTTCAGAGTTTGGGAAAACTTGTCAGTGGCTGAGAAATGTGTTCTGAGGTTTGTTCCATGTAACGGTATGTCAATGGTTTTAAATTACAGTTTGATACAAGGTGCACAATTCTCTCATTTTGACAGTTGTGCTCTCAGACAGATACTGAAAGCAAAGAGAGCCTCAAAAAGTGGTGTGAAATGTTATCCTGTTAGTTTTCACCTGGTGTTGGGTTTTCTCTTTAATTACAGAGTACCCTAATCCCTTATTTATATAGGATACACATGGGACTGATCTCAGCAAAGTACTTGGCTGATTAACTGCAATCAGTCATAGCTGGAAGCCAGTGTGTGTTAGAGTTAATCAAATCAAGGTGAAGTGGTTAACTTGAAACTAAGTACTGCTAGCTTTTCTCAGACAAAACTTCCTAAATCATTGGGGGAATTAAAAATTTCAAATGAGCAGTTGAGACTACAACATTTCACTCCCAGGATTTTTGCAGTTCATCTGTAGTTCCTCTAGAGCCACAGAGAAGTTAAATACTTCAGTTTGGTGCTCAGAATATAGGAAATCAGCTGTCCAGTGCAAGTATGGAAATGAAGAGAAAAGGAAATTCAATAGTTAAAAAGATTTTAGTGGATTAGAGGCTTTTGGGCAGAGGAGAAAGTAGGGGACTAAGATTAAGGAAAGTGGGATTAAATTCTAGGGTTATCTAAGGAACAAAGTAAAGTAGTGGAATGGGAGATTCAGGGAGGGAGAAATTTGAAGCCTAATGAAGAAGGGAACACGGTAGATGATGTATGTGAGAAGCAGTCAGATGTGAAGAGACACATCAGGGAGTGCAACTACAATTTAGTGAATGGACATATTTCAATTGATATATTCTTGCAGTTATATTGACTCATTTATAACAGAAAACAATATGCAGTGAAAGACAAGTAAAATAGATCATATTTTTGCATGTAGGCCAGTAAAACAACAAATATTGGCAGAATTAAGTGGTGTCTTTTTCTTAACCCCTTCCTCATAGTTGTCTGACTGAAACACACATTGCCAAGCCATTCCATCACAGTTCTAGAGAGTTGTAAATGGCTCTGAAGGCAGTTTGTTATTGACAGAGGAACAGTTCTTTCCAGCTTGTGAAAATTAACCCTCTTTTATTAACAGTCTTAATTTTTTCCATGCTAATCATGAATTTCAGTGAATAGTTTAAGAGCTTATGGTTTTTTATTAGCAGAGATGTGTATCAGTGTCTGTTGCCTTTTGAAGCCTGTTTCTATTATGGGCTCTTGATTTACATTCTATTTTTACCAATTTCTCAGGCAGGAGATCATTGATTTAAAAACTAGGCTTTTGTTTAAGTGCATCTACAGTAGAAATAGGTCCATTTAGCATTTGTTTAAAAATAAAAAAAAAACTCAGAGCAGCAGTAAGTCTTTTTAATCTGAAGTACTTCCAAAAGCATGTAAGCTTCTTATCATGTTGCTAATGTGATACAAGAAGATACAAGAAGCCTTGGGGGCTTTTGTGCTACTCTGGAATTGCATGTAGTTTTTCTTGGGTAGGGCAACAATTTATAACAAGTGTAAACTAAATTTTTTAAAATGAAAACAATTCTATTTAATACAATAATATATAGTGCATGCTCAAAACCAAGAATTTTATATTTGTTGTCAGACATTTTATGGTCTAACATGCTGATACCTATAAGTTTGAGAACATTCATCAGTACACAGATTCCAATACTATATAATAATTCCTGTTAATAGCACAAAACTGGTTTTAGAAAAATTACACCTGTCCCAAATGCACCTTGTTTTTTTTTTTTTTTTGTTGCATAAGGATCACAGAAAATATTTTTGTAGTGAGAGTAATGTTGTAGTGTCCCTAAATATCATTGCAGCAGATGAATGGTTTTCATTAATTTATCATGCTGTGCTTTGTTTCCTTAAATTTGAAACTGCAAGAGAAATCCTATGTACCAAGTGGATGCTTATAGACATAAACCTAATAAATCTCTGCATGTTTCTGTAGCAAATGCTATAGACACTAACTTATTTATTTCCTAGATAAATCAGATAAATATGATTCTAGAGATGTGGAGAGACTTCAGCAAGATGATAAATGGGTTGAAAACTACTTGCTTTGGCGTCACGATGTTGTGGATGATACATTAAAGATGATTGATGAAAGCTTTCAGTGGAGGAAAGAGTACACAGTCAATGGTAAGCTATGTTATACAGTGATTTTGAAGGTGTGTGTTGCTTGCCTCTTGAACTACCACTGACCTCTCTATGTAGTTTCATTAATAACCTTTTAAGGGTTTGCAAGTACCATGGAGAGCTGAGCAAGAACCTTCAAAAAAGGAAAAAAAAGGAGAAAAAGTATTGCTTTTTATGTTGACCAGTAGTGTCTCAGTTTTGTTGTGGTTCCAAATGTCCATTGAAAGGGTGTTTAAGGGGAAGGAAGGAAGGCAGCTGTCTCTTGCTTTGTCTCTTTGCATCATAGAGCTCTAAAAAAAAAGCAAATAACAAAAAGCCTCACAACAAACAGGGCTGTCTTGTTCATTGTAATAGCACTGGTCTGGTACATTAAAGATCTCATTTTTGTGGTGTGAAAGTCCTTTGAAGGTGAACTCTATCCACAGGACTGGACACTGAAGGATAGAGCGTGGTGGGGAGGCTTCAGATATGAAAAAATAAACATTTGCAGCACTTTTTTCTGTAGATTTTTTCAGTTATTCTTACTTCATAGATAGATTCTGCTCTGTAGCATGAGAACGAGATATTGAGAAAATTTGAAATCTTTGCTATTTGCATTAGTTTAATAAAGGCCTTGGAAAGTGGCTTAGAAAGATGTTTTTGGTTTTTTTTTTTTTTTGCTAGACTTCTCCAATTTTAGTGACTTCTGTTAAGTTACAATGTGATTATTAATATGCTTACTTGATTACTAAAATAATATTTCATTTGGTTTTGCAGACTTATCAGAATCTGTCCTTCCAAAATGGTTATTTGAAATTGGTGCTCTCTTTCTGCATGGATATGATAAAGAGGGCTATAAGTTATGTAAGTTATACAAAATAGACTATTTTCTGCCTTTGATTATTGTTTTGTTTCCAGCATTTTATCATCTTGAAAAATAAGCATTTTAAGAACACAGATATATATTGGCTACTGTTTTTACTTAAAAAGGTAATTGAGTCACAAAGTTTTTATTTACCATAGAATCCACTGATTTGGAAGAGACCCAGCCGGGGTGGTGGAGTCCAGCTGCTGACCCTGCACAGGGCAGCCCCAGATTCACACCATGGGCCTGACTCTGACAGGCCTGGTGATGTGACCACTGTCTCAAACAAGAATGTAACAGTTTAATCTATGCTCTGTATTTGAAAGGGGGTTTCTCTTCACCTTGAAATACAGTCTAGCTAACATGCTATATTTAAAAACACTTTACATGAAACATGGAGAAGAAATCTGGTTTTTACTACAGCTTTCCAGGTTTCAGGGAGAAGAATATTGAGCATATCTAAAGTTATTTTCAGACTTGTATAACTTAGATGTTGTAAAGGTAGTAAAAATGGAAGCTACTCTTCACATTACTGCCCTGAATATTTATTTTCTCACTTATTGTATAATCAGTAACTAGGATTCAGACATTTTTGTCAAGTCTTTATTTTGAATTATGCCTGTGGGTTGGTTTTTTTTTTTTTTTCATGGAAAAACAAGTCTCTGAATGTCTCATTTTTTTTTATTCCAGATGCATATATACTAGGCTTTCATTTCTACAGTGTTGGTCACCTCCTGGAATTTTAAATTTTATTTTAGAAAGATCTGTTGCTTTTTATATAATTCTTAATGCATGTATAAATAGTTTTTCAAAACAGACTGGAGTCAGTGCAGTGCTGTAGGAAACCTAAGAAGAATAAGAAACATTAATTTTACAGCAATACTTAGAATATGTGCTGAACATAGTATTGTCTGAAGATGAAGTGATTTAATTTTAAATTATGAGATACTAATCTAGGTAAATAGTCTTTAAATACACAAAAAGTGCTTTTATTGTTTTTCTGAGGTCTAATTCTTTGTATTTTCAATTTCTAAAAAATTAAAATAAAAAAGTGAGAAATGTGGGATATGTGAAGAGGTGTGCAGTTGTTTTTCTGGCTGTTCAGTGGTCACAAAATCAGGAAAAATATTAAACACAAACTCAGAGGTGTTAATACATTTCAGTGCATCCTCTAGTTATTTGGATGTTGTTTTCTGTTTGCTTGGATCTTTCCCTCAACTTTCGTGTGTGTTTTTGTCCAAGTTTGGTTCAAAGTGAAGCATCATACAAAAGATCCTAAACAGCAACTTGAGAAAAAGAAACTGGTGGCTTTTTGGTTAGAACATTATGCCAAGAGAGATCATGGAAAGCCCTTGACAGTGGTATTTGACATGGCTGAAAGTGGAATCAGTAACATAGTAAGTATTGTTACTGTCTTTTCTTGATTGCTTTTGGAATTGTTTAACCTGTGTTACAAGAAAAAAGGAAGTCACTGTGTTGTCATTGACACATAAATAACTTAACAGTCATTGAAATAAGCTATATGGTAGAACTTTTTCCCATGACACGAGCAGTTTCCGAAATCTTTTGTTACCTATTAAATTTTGTCTTCTGCAACATGCTGAAAACCTGCTTTTAGTTTAGTGGCTGAGCTAGTTTAGATTGCAAGGTTGAGATCTTGCCTATCAGTACATATTAATTAAATTAAATAACTAAACTTATTAAATTTAGTTATTAAATTTAATAACTAAAATTCTCACAGGCTGTCTATAGGTTTAAAAATAAAATGTATTTCTATAGAATAATTACATTTTTCTTACAGAGTGCCATGCTGTCCTGTTATTACAGGAATGGCTAAAATTTGTGTCTTTGTGCTTTTTTTGTCTGGTGGTAGATGGTATAGCAAGAATTAATGTAAGCAAAAAAACCCCATCCCCAAACACAGCACCAGAAGGTTGTCTATATCTGGCATGGGCAAGATTATTAATACTGCATTGGGGCCTTTCAGCTGTGCAGTACAGGGCCACCAGCTTATGGGGAGGTAATTTGACAAAGAAATGTGATGTGATTCTGTTTTGCAAGGTTGGTGCTCTTACCTGTACAGTGAGAGCTGTCTGTTCATGCTCCTAGAGATAATACTGGAACCAAAGTTTTACACAGTGGAGTTAAGGACTGTAATAATTTCCTTGATGTGAAAGACTGGTTTGATTTGGGTTTTATGGATTATATCCTGAAGCAGCTTACTTCTTTGAGACTCCCAGAGACAAAATCTCAGCAAATGCTGTCTGTAACTGTCCCACTGTACAGTCTTGCTTTGTAGTTAGTATGTTTATCACAGAACAGGAATATTTCTAATGGCTGTTAGTAGCTATGTGGAGTAATTGATGAATCTATCCTAACAGAAAAAGAACTTGAATCTCTGAGTTTTCTTCCAGAGCTTTCCTCATTTGTTTGTCTGTTGCTATGGTTATCTACTATATCACTTTTATCACTAGTATGCAGGAGATAATTCTGATAGCTCATGGCTTGTTGCAGCAGTTCAGGTAACTAAAATAGATGCAGTTATTAAATAGTCTGTGAAATCTGCACCTCTAATTGCAGACTTTGATCAAAATAATGGATCTTTCCCTCTGCTTTCTGATAGTGCTGCTTTTGGATAGGCAGCAGAATAGAGAGCAGCATCCTGATTAATGGAGATTCTAATCATTCTAATCTATCATTGTGTTTGTTCTGTTAAATGAAAGATATTGCATTTGGTACAAGCAATCGGCAGTTGAGATGAATGCTTCTATTAGAGGCCACCTTCTGCCTGTAAAGATGTCAAGTTAGTTTCTAGCTGCTGAAGCCACTTAAAAAGCTTTCAGGTTGTGGGTGGTCCTGTTACACAGTGTTATTTTTTGGGGGCTTTTTTCACTCTGTCCAAAAATGTTTTGGTAGTGTGTTTACATCACCCTTGGAGCGCCTTCCCTGTTGTTACTGCTAGGACAGGCTTTGGATCCTCAGCCAGAAACACTCTGTACTGTTTCTGAAAGTCGTAGTAGCAGTGGTCATTCCTGTTTAAAGGACTGGGAAAAGTACTCATGGCAAGCTTCCCACCTGAGTACCTTATTGTGGCAAGGTATCTCTTACTTTATTTCTGTACCTGTTTGATAAAAACCCTTCCTTGCTGTGTAATGCAATTCCATTGTACCTGGATTTTGCAAAGGAGACTGACTGTACTATTTCTGTACAGTTGCTCATTGGATAGAAGCATCCTGAAAATGGGTGGTATAGAAGCAGCTCTTTTGAGCACTGTCTCTGCCCACAGTTTCTCTGCATGCCACCAACTAATACTAAACCTAAAAATTCTCCTCAAAGGAAACCTGTTTTTTTTCCTTTGAAAGTATAATACTGAGTGCAGTAGTATATTGAACAGTATGTAGGATAATTACTGAAGGGAAATTTCAGTATATTGAGTATTCTTCCATCTGTTAAGCTTCTCTAGTGCTAAAGGTTTCTTTTTCTTGTATTTTCCTGCACATCTTAAGCCTGTTGATACTCAGCATAGTTTAGATATCTTAATTATTGCAGTGATCAGAGGTCTGTTGACTTCTTTCTGTGATTATAAGGGGAAATATGACCACAATCCTGCAGCAGTTTAATGGAGGAAAAAGCCTTGCATTGTGTTTTGAGGATATTTGTAGTGTATAAAAAATTTGATCATAGTTGACTACAAAATATCTATCTTGTGCTTTTTATTAAATGCCTTAACTAAACCTGTACTTCTTAATGTTTTGGCCTGCTTTGGGTTTATGCTGTGATTTTTTAAATTTAATTTCATTTTTTATTTAGGACTTGGATTTTGTCCGGTTTATTGTCAACTGTTTTACAGATTATTACCCAAACTTCCTCAGTAAGTATTGTTTATTAAGTATTAAGCATTGTAGAGTGGTGTAACAAGAGCATTTCATAATATGATAGAAGATGGGGAAGATAAGGGGTTTTTTTCATGTACTTTCTGGGATAACTTCATGAAACATTAATGTTACAGTGTTAGGATGTTCGTGTCCTGAAATCAGTACAACTTTGTTTTGTGAATAAACTTTACTTTCATCAAAAATTAACTCTTTTTGTGAAGTAATAATGTTTATTACTAAGTAATAGTTCTTAATATGTTTAAACTTAGTAAGAACTATTGTAAGCTCATAATAGAAAAGAATTGACCCGTTTTCCTTTGCTTGTTACTTCTGTAGAAGCTTTACAAACTTTGATAGTTTGTATCCTTTAGGAGTCTTGAGTGGTCAAAGAATGAAAAGAATGGCTCTAGAAATTTATGGGGAGCAATGGTTTCTTCTGAAAATCACTTATTATTATTTTTGTGCGCACACTTAGAAAACTCTGCATACTTACCTGCTAGATTATTGATGCTTAGGCAAACACTGCATAGTTTATGCTAGTTCATCTTAAATATGTTGTGAATTTTAGGTGAAAATGGCTGTGAATGTTTAACTTCCATACAGCAACTGCTTAAACTCTGAATATTAAATTTTGGCTTGCTGATCAAAGTTCAAAACTTTGATCAAATACCAAACTGAAAGGCAAGTGCAACATTGTTTTTGACATTCAAGAGGAGAAAAAATTGGGACACTTAAGTGTTTTCTAACCTCTGTGGATAATAGATATACAAGACTTATTTGTTTCTTTGTGAAGCAAGGGGTGCTGAATATATTTGTTCAACTTTCTTCTTTTCAGTAGCCGGTTTTCTAGGTCAGTTTGGGATTTTGTCTTTGCCTTATGTGTGAGATGAGTTGTTAGTAACAAAATGTCAGAAAAGTAACATCCCAGGGAGTACATGAACAATGTATAACTTGGAATTTTATTACCTTTTTTCCAAGCAAACAGCTAATGTTTTTAAATAGCAATTAGTTTGTACAAAATTGTTTTTCAACGGAGGTGAACATGAAAGTTTGTAAAGAGAATATTTACTTTTTACATGAACATTATTGCTGTACTTGCTCTTAAATAGAGAAATACCTAGCACTTGATATTCAGATTTTTTTTTTCTTTTCAGCAAAGATAGTAATATTTGAAATGCCATGGATAATGAATGGTAAGTTGGGGTTTTTTGTTGTTTTTTTTTTTCTTTTTGGATTATGATAACTTTTAAAATTTAGCAGCATAAATAAGAAACATTGTTCTACTCTGTGTAGATACAGATGAATAATGGAGTTTGTTAAACATGCATCTTTAAATCTGTCAGTTTAAAGGTTGCATTCTTTCTATTTTTCTTTCTGTCATTGTATTTTCATACTTTACATGAAGTCTATATTCATCCTGTTGTTTTCAAAGGCTAGGAGATCTTGACAAATAAGCTATTCCTTGAATGCTGCTAACTAGAATCCTTTCAGCAGTCCTGTCATTAGCAGTGATGGTGACTTATAACCAGCTCAAGACTAGAATACAGAGTTTAGGATAGATGCCTGACACTGGGTGCTGATGTGGTTACATTTGTTCTGATTTGGATACTTTAATAATTAGTTGTAACTATAATGTACAGGATAAATACACTATTTCTCTGTTGTTGCCTTATGAATAGATATTTTTATATTGGTTTATATTTCCTGCATATTCATGTTTTACTGTCACTGAATTAACAATGGTCTTTGTAAATGCTTTATAATTTTAAACAAATATCCTTTAAATGAGCCAAACATTTCAGCAAGGAAGAGTGTATACATCTTTGCCAAGCTCCCTCACTCAGATTTGGAATCACAGTTGGTTTTACCTGCTCAGTACTTCAAGGGCTAAATTCAAAGACAGCAGAGTTGTCAGTTATTCAATCAAAGAGACTCCTTCCATTTTCTCTTTAAATAATACCTTTTTTCCCTTGCATTGCTCATTCCAATTATAATAGATAATAACCTGCTTTAAGAGCAACTTCTGCAATATTTTGAGGGATGTAACTCACTTGTGTTATGTAAGATCTACCAATACACTGGAAAAAAACCTACAAAAACAAAATAACAAAACCACTTTCCTGTTAACTCATGTATACCTTTTGTTTTGTTTCGTGTTTTGTTTTTCAAAGCTGCTTTTAAAATCGTGAAGGGTTGGCTTGGCCCAGAGGCAATAAGCATGTTAAAGTTCACAAACAAGAATGACGTGCAGGAATACATCAGTGGAGAGTATTTGCCACCTCACATGGGTGGAACTGTAAGTATGAAATGTCATGTTTCTGTTGTGATAGACTGAGACACCTATATTCCATATGTGGGATTGATGGGTGGCTCTTCAAAGATGAGAGATTTCTTTAAATTGTTTTACCAATGATAATTTCAAAATCACAATAGTATAAAATAGGTGAACTTCATGAGACTTTGGTTTCTACATTCTCAAGTACATTCTTAATTACTGCTACTATTTTTTCTGTATTATTCATCCCCTTGTAAGTCACTGAAAACCACTTAGTTTTTCAGGCTTTCAAGAAAAATTATCTAAGTGTCATTGTCACTTGTACTTTTTTTTCTCCCTGGTGAATTAGAGATGGTGTTTGTTCATGAAACAAGTTCTATGAACAGAAAGTAGGTTTCATTGTCCTCTGAGAGTTCTAGTCCAGCTCCAGAGCTCTGATTCATTAAAGACAGTTATATTGTAGCTATTTTTCCTTTGCTGTCTCTAGGGCTGCATTTTAAGACATTGCTGTAGAAGTTTCTTTTCAAAGAGGGTATGTAGTAGAGCTCCAAAGTGGTACAGGCAGCATCAGTTTAACAGAACCAGAATCCAGTTCTAGTGCAATCTAAAGAGTGGAACAGCACAAGCATCTTGCACAACAGGTTTCACTTTTCACAAGGCTAGTAGTATTGCATAACCTTTAAAATTAATTAGCAGAAAAATCATGCTTTAAAATATTAATAGGCCATTTATGGTAGTAGACTAAGACCACTGCAGGGGAGTTACTTTTGATAGTTCTTTTTCCACCTTTTCTCTTCTGAAGTACTTTTGGGGTTATGGCAGCAACAGTATGGAGAAAAGGAGGATTGTGTTTCAGGAATAGTAGGGGAGGCCATGTTCCTTTGTATATGAATTCAGGGCAGTGTTATTGTGGCCAGGACATAAGAAACTTGTTTGGGGAACATAAAAGAATGTTACTTTGATTTTTATTTGACTGAGATTAGAACCGTTTAAAAAGTACATGTGACTCTTGAAGGAAAGAGACCCTTTTTCTCCATGGAAAATTGCTGCCCCAGCTCCCAGTCTCACAGAGGAACTTCCTCATATGGAAGAAAGTGGAAATTACTGCACAGCAGGAGTGGGCATTGAGGGAAGGGCTGATGATGTCTGAGGTGGCTTCAGTAAGGGATTGAATGTTGTTTAGCAGTGGTTCTGGGCCCGCCTCCTGTGGTATTGTCCTATTGTTGCAATAGAGGGGCAAGTTATTTTCCTCATTAAAGCTGAGTATCTCCCATCTGCATTTTAGACTATCTTGCCTAATAGTTCATTATGTCTTTAAAGAAAAAACTTGTGGTTTTGCTAAATACCCTCCTGAAGCATCTGACAGAACACGCAAAGTTATTTGTAATCCTGCCTTGGGCCTGCAAGGTCTGATTGCTGGTTAGTGATTGTTGATCAAGCTGGCTCCATGTTGCCCATCTGAGAGCATTAACAGGTTTCAGAATCGTGGAGGCAGCTTATCCACATCATCTGCCTGGGGTAAAAAGTTGCAGTAGCAGAAATAAAGTAGTAGAATAGTAGTAAACTTGTCTGACAAGAACTCCAGGGGTTTTAACAATTTCAGCAAAACAGTTTTATCTCTGCATATTAAGAACCCTGTATTTTGAACCAGCACATGCTTTGTCTAACTACTGAGTGTCACTTGATGGGTGTTTTGAACTGTTAACCTCAGAACTGTCAGAATTTGGAAGAATTGTTAGCAAATACTGAGACTCCAAAATTGGGCTCTGAATCCATCTTCCTAAGTTTTTTTGGGTGTATACAGTAAAGCAGGTTCTTTGCATCTCTGATAGCATGGAGTTTTTCACTGACCAGACAGCAGACAAGTTAATGCCCTTTCTCAGAATTTAACTTTTCTTGATGTGATTAACCTTGGCTTCTCTTGAGGCAGCTGGCTAGAGTACAATTCACCATTATTAGTATTGTCAAGCCTGTTTTTTTAAAATGCAGTATCTGACTTGCACAAATCAATTCCTTCCATTTTTCTCTCAAGTGTTTGGTTTTGTTTGTGAGGCAGGTTTTTTTCTTACCTCCTTCTGATTTTCTCTCTGTCATCTTTGATTTCCACACGTTTAGTTACAGATCTTCATATTCGCCACGAGCCTAATGCCAGTGAAGAGCACAGCATATCTGTGCATCCTTTGCTGTGTTCCCTACCAGAATCCAATTTGGAAGAGCCAAGTCCTGCCAGTGGAGCAGATCATTTGGCAGGTTAATTTGGGGAGATAACTAGATTCCACTGCACTTATGTCCTTTGTGTTTCAAAGACTGTTAGACTAGTTCTGGAAGTAACAAAAAAAAATCTGTAGAATTAATAGTGTTGAACTTGGAGTCAGTGATTACTTTGGTTAACTAAGGGAAGCCTCTGTTGGAAGCCTCCAACTTCAATGTCTCAATGAAGTTATCTTTAAGCATATTTTAAGTCTGTCTCAAGGTCACTCAAAAGATGAATCAGAAACTTTCCATAGCTTTAAAGTCCTTAGACTGACTGTCAGCCAGTTGTGAAAGAGGAATATTACATGCTTTATTTTAGACAACTAGGTGGCAAAGGTGTCTCCAGAGTACCAAAAGCATTAAAATTAATTATGGAAAATAGAAACTTGGGTTTTGCAGGACTTTGGAATATGAATTTGGTCTACATTCCATTCAAGTCCTCATCAGTCTGTTGGCTGTGGCTGTTACCATATTGCTAATCCATACATGCTACATACACATCACATATGTGGCTTTGAGTTGTTCTTGTCCATAGTGCACAGAGGTCATTTGCTTTATAGCAGGTTTATTTTGGTAGAGCTTGTCAAAATGCCCAGGGCAGATCTAGGAGCAAGCTGATGCTAGCCAGCCTGGAAAATTAGGGTTAGGTGCTCAAGAGCCACTTGGTAATATTTTTCATTTAATAATAAATGTATCCTAACTTAGTGTTTTCTGGCTTTCCTGTCTATTGTATCACACATTCTGCCATTTCCAGCTGTTGGAACAGTCCTGTTCTTAAGGTATACACATTGCTGACTGAGCAGGGAGATTTGTCTCTTCAGTAATATTTTCTGCCAGACTGAAGTACATATTGTGTGCACTTTGATGCTAGACATGAACATGCAGTAGGGTTTTGATTTGTTGTTTTGCCCAGTCTTTCTCTGTCAGAAAATGGATTTAAGAAGGATGAATTGATTGAGATTCTCTCTACTGGTGCCAATATTGAACAATGTGTGCAACTGCTGTGCTCTTCACCTGGGTATCTAAATTGATAGCCCCCAGGTTTTCTTGGAATTACCTTATGTAGGTCAGTGGCCTGAAGTTAAGGCATGCCTGAGCTTGCATATGACTTCATGGCCACTGTGTGCATGTAATCTTAGAATATATCACTACTATGTTTAAAACTCCTCTACAAAAACTGCCAAAAACAGTAGCATGCATTCTCTAGATCTGCTATAAAAAAGAGCCATAAATTTATAGAACGGATGTATCAGGCATTGAATAAATGTCTTGTTTACCTGGCTGAGATTTTCACCCTGTTAGTAGCTATTCCCATGTCACTGAAACTTAGGCACTGTGATTAGGAAGTGTGGGACTTGGAACAGAATCTCATCAGTGGGACAACTCAGCTCTTGAAGCTATCAAGCTGCATGGATTAACAAGGCCAAGTAAAGTGTGCAGCAAAATTAATTTCCCTCTATTAAGGTCACTTTGTTACATGCCCTTCATCCTATGCTGGGAGGGAATGACAAGGCTTTGTTGGTTTGGGTAAGGGGAAGCTGGATATATCTGTCAAATGTAGGATGTCAGTATTCTGTAAAACTACCGTAATATTTCTTGTGGACTGGAGTCTTTTCTTTTAATAATGATTTAGTCTGTAATTGATACCTAAAGCTTGTTCTTCTGGCTCAAACAAGTATTCCCTGGCTCAAACAATTTGTCTCTTCAGTAATATTTTCTGTGAGACTGAAGTACACATTTGACAGAAATATCCAGCTTCCCCTTACCCAAACCAACAAGGGATTGGCCCTTCAGACAAATTGTTTGAGCCAGGAAATATTTGTTTCATTCACCTAGAGGTCCTTGACTGTTGCTACAAAGGAGTAGATGAGATTTAGACCTTGATTAAAGATGAACAGGAAGTATACTTTTTTGTTTGTGATTTTTTGAATAGGTCCATCTAAGACTTTTCCTTTTTAATCTTTCTTAATATCCCATTATTCCTTGTTTTAAGAAAATGTTCTTGCTTATGGAGAGCTCTCTTGGAACATCTTTTTGTAACTCCCTGCTGAGGGAGGCATCATTTGTGAAGCAGGGCCATTGCTCCATTCTGCCTCACAGGAGTCAAAGCTGTGTTATTTTTCTCCTCTGGAAAAGCTGACAGACTGTATCAGTTTACTTAATGCTTAAAACTGCTTGAAAACGCAGTAGGAACAGAGATCCCTGTTCAAACACTGCCTCTAACATTAAATGTAATAACATAATTTGGAGAATGTTAAGAAAATTTCCAGTTGGCAAAATTTGGTTTTTTCTTATCTTCCAATGGAAAAAGGTACATTTATTGTAGAGTCATTGAGAACTTAAGTATTCTGCTGCTGCATTACTCAGATGTCTTAAATATGGTCTTTAAACAGATTTGGCATTCCAAAGATTAGAGGTCTGAATTGCAGAATGTGCTAGAGATCCATACACATTATATTAAACTTAAAGGAATTATTTGGGGTTGTTTTCAGCTTTATTTCCTTTTTTTAATGTGGCCATTGTGAAACTAACATGCAAGGAACTACTGATGTTTTTCATCATTTTTGAAATATTTTCAGAAATAGCTGTCATAAGTTTTAAACCACATTTTTGAGAACTAAGGCGAGAACTTGAGCAATTAGACTCTGAATGCTGATCCTTGATAGACCAGCTTCTAGTAGTTCTGCTGTGAATATAAATACAAGTTACAGTTTACTGGCTTTGTTGGATGACTGTATTTATTTGTCTGTTGATGATAGAATAGGAATTCTTGGTGTCAGCTTTCTGCAGGGGTCCAACTTGAAATGGATAAATGAAACATAAAAGTAATGTGAAACAAGACACAAAGACAATATTTCCATTTAAAAAACCCTAGAGAAGGTGCTTCTAATCCTTGAATAACTCATCTTTTATAAATCCTTATCTTTCAGGATTCTTTCAAGTACAGTTATCCTCCACTGGTTGATGATGATTTTCAAACTCCTTTATGTGAAAATGGGCCCATTACAAGTGAAGATGAGCATGAAAGTAAAGAAGAGATAGATGCAGACACCAAGGAGACTGGGGAGCTGAGTGAAGCACAAAACCTTAATCAGAAAAAGGTATCTAAGTGAAGATTTAGGCAAGGCTAGCTAGATGGTTACAAAGTGGGAAAAAAGGCATATAATTTTGGTTACTTGTCTTTGTGTTGTATGTTTTTAACAGTTTTTCTGTCTTCTAATTTAGCAAAAGATCACAGGAAAATTGAAAAATTATAATTGCAGTTTCAACCTTGACTCTTGGTCTGTTAAGACAAATTTCATGCTTCAGAATGCATAAAATGTGCCCCAAGTATTTAGTCTGTCTCTTGGAATATAGTGAATTGTACAGCAAAAAGAAAAAGGTTTCTGTGCTTTGTTTTCAAAGGTTGTCTTTCTGGTAGGTTTCTTTTTAATCTTGGTATATTTAGTGGCAATCATTTTGAAATAGATCTAGTTTTCTCTGATGCTTAAATCAGTATGTACATGAAAAAATGTTGTTAAATATTTATGCACTATTGGATGTTACTTTGTTTTCTTAAATTATTGATAAAATCTCAACACATAAATTTTTTCATTTATTCTCAGGAGAAATTGTATTCCTACTCCATCAATCATGTTTTGCAACATAATCTTCCTGCAGTGTTGTTTCTCCAGAAATAAAGACATTGTTTTGCACAAGTTCATATTAAGTGATATTTAGGAATATGCAGTAATGTTAACTGGGGATATTGCTCTTGAAAATAGTAGAAAAAAATTTGAAATTTCACTACTTTATTACCATAATTAATTTTGGAATATTATTTGCAAAACTTCTGTTTAGTGGAGTAGAATACAGATTCATTTACTGGTACAGGTTTGTCAGAATAATTTGAAATGTGCAGCTCACTAAGTAGTCCAGCTGTTACTTGCAACTTGACCAGCTTTAAAAAAAAAAAAAAAAAAAAAGATAATTTCACTGACCTTAAAGTCAAAAGGAAGCATTACATAACCATGGTTAGACTCAGTAGCTTGTTTTCCTTGGAGCACATTTTAGAAGCTATGATTCTTACATACAGAAGCATGGAGAATTTCTCCTCTGTGTGTGAGTTGCCTTTGGTGCTTAATAAGCCTCAATGTTTGCTGGCTTTTAATTTGCTTGGGTGACTTAGCTTTCTCCTTAAGGTATTTTAGGTTTTTTACTTTTTTTACTCTTGAAATACCATAAAGCATATAATTGTTTTTACTTTTATTCAGTGTAATCAAGGTGCTACTCAGTCTTTTTCAGTACAGGGAAACATGAGGGATAAACTTGGTTAGTAAGTGCCTGTGTTGTAGGTGCTTCATTTTTGTGTTCTACAGTAATATTTTTTCTGGTAGGTTTATGTCAAACAAAGCCTAACATATAACTAGTGCAGTGTATTTACACACTAACATTTTTCTACCACTTTTATATAATTATTAAAAAAGTTCCTGTGTGAGATCTTTTTATACAGCCTATTTCATATAAAGTTTTGTATTCCTTTCATTCCCATACTTTGAACTTGCATGAACTGAGTTCTCTTCATGTCTTTTCTCTGTATTAAGAGTGGAATAAAAAAGGAGACTAAGCAAACTCTTCAGTCAGCTGATTTGTAATCATGATGTCACTGATTCTTTCAGTCTTCTGTACCCCCCCAGCACCTGCCCTGTTTTGCATGTATTTTCCTAATGTTATAGAAAAAAGCCCTCAGAACCTGAGATGTGCCTGCAGTTTTGAAAGCACCAATTCAATCAGCATTATTTCTTTTATGTTCTGCAATACTTCAGAGTTTCATCTAAGAGCAATGAAGATCTGTTTAGCTACCCTGCAACACAATGAAGTGTAGAATTGGTACTGTGTTTTCTGTTACACTGCTACAGTGATTGTATTGTTTTAATTTTAATTTGCAATGGGTGAATACCAGTGCTTTATAACCTTTGATGTGCTATAACTTAGTGTGTCTGGAGTTTTCAAAAACAGACTTGACCAACAGGAAAATACCTGGGACAAAAAAAAAAACCAAAGCAGAGTTTTTGTTTCATACACATTTAATGTGTTGTGTAATTTCTATAGTAAAGAATTTTATTCAGTGGACTTTAAGAACCTTCAGGGAATGAATATATATAAGGCTTGGTGTATAATATGTAAACTGTTGAAATAAGCCTCATCATATTCTTTGAAATGCCTGCATGATTCTGTAACATGTAATCCAGGTTTCTAGTTAATCATTATAACTATCATTTTTACTCAGATGAATTCTATAGAACAAATTTCCAAATCAGAGGAAACTGACAAAACAGAGGTCAAACCAAAAAATGCAAAGAAAGCATTAACCACTTTTAAAGGACCTTTATTACATATCAGGTAATAATAATTTTCTTAAATTTTTTTTTTACAATGTGCCTTGGACACTCGAGTATTGAACTAGTTGGTTTTCAAAATAAAGTTTTTTCAGACTGTTAGAGGAAAAAAAATTATAAACAACTTTTTAAGATAGATTTTTACAAAGCTTAAAGAGTTTTTCTGGTTTTACAAGTTTTCAGTGAATCTTCTGGTGTCACTAAAGAGTGGTATACTTTTTGTACAAATAGGTGTATATTCCATAGAATTGTACAAGTGTTTTGTTTATATTGAGGAACCATCTGACTAAGTTAAGACCTTATCTGTATTGAGAGCATTGGTTTGCCATTGATTTCATTGGCTCAAGAAAAAACAATGTTTTTTCAAGACAGTTTTTACACTCAAATCTTGCTTGAATTCTTCTGGCTTATGATGGTATAAATGTCTACAGTAATAGTTTCCACCAGTTAAACTTGATTAATGGGTCCAATTTATTTTGTGTGGAAAGGGCTCTATAATGACGTATCTGCCCAGAAGATTTTGTCGTCCAAGATGCAACATCTTGCGATTATTTTTATCCCTAAACTAAAATAAAGAAATCAATTAGCCAATATAATTTTTTCTTTTCACTGCCTTTTAGGTTAAGATGCTTGTTTAGAATTTGATTTAGATGTTAACTTTTATTTTCACTTTCAGTTTGCTATTAGATGAATGAAGAAAATATCTAATGTTTAGGTAATTTCTTAGCTAACTTTTTAAGTACTGGAATGAATTTTAATAATGACATGCTCATTAGCATAAATATACTTTATATGTGTAAATTTTTCCTAATTTTGAAATGAAGAACCTCCTCTGTATATCCTTAGTTTCTTGTATAGCAAGACAAAGGTGTAGACTGCAGAACTGTGATTATAAAAGAATGTTGAACATTTTCTGAGACAATCACAAATGCTAGATGTGTATTCTAACCACTTTTTAATTAAAAAAGAAAGGAGCAAAAATCATAAGCAGACAAGAAAAAAAAAATCCAAACAACCAGAAAGACCCTCTGAAACATCCTTTTTTTCCTCTTAAAATGCTTCAAGCTGTTATTGAATAGAAGTAACTTATATGGACTGCAACACATGGAAGAGTAAAGTTAGTCAAATATAGAGGTGTTAACACTTGTAGTCTTGCTGTCATGGAAAATAAAATACTGGTGTCTCCATTGTTCTTGCTGTTTGTTTTGTTTTTAAAGTAAAATCCTGAGTGCAGCTGTTGCTCTGGACATTTTACTGAAGGTGATTGAACCAATAATATATAGTGCCATTCATTACCAGTTGTAGGCACCTATCAGAGACCATAAGCTCTGCCACCCTGATTAACTTCCACCCTTGCTCCTCTCCCAGCATTGCCCTGTGAAGGGAGCAGCCTGGAGCCTGAGCACACAGCTAAGGCACTGCAGATCTGGCACCAGAAAATCATGGACCAAGGCTGGGTCCTCGTGCTCTTTTGTTTCTTGTATTTTTAGTCATGCTTATGAGTCAGCTGTCTCCCTCATTTAGACCACAATTGTATTTGCCTTGTATACCTTACAATGAAAGGCTGCCTCTGACTTTCCTCCTCAATAAATGAATTTGTTTGGTCAGACAAAAAGCAGCAGCTTCCTTGTACTGTCTGGCAGAGGAGCAGCTTGTGGTGTGTTGTGGTACAAGAATTTCTAGTACAAGCTGGTTATGTCACACACATCAGATTAAGGAAATTCCTGCATCTGTGAAAGTTAAAAAAGCTTGGGTGTTTGTTTAAACAATCCACCCTCCTAATAGCTACATGCTACCTACCCCCAGTGCTGTGGAACTTTATTTCAGTGACAAGAGCCATAGAGCCATGGTCCCCAAGCTTTTATTTTTTTTTCCTTTGCTCAAGGACCATAATTGGTAGAACAAGAAAGATCAGGCTCTGGCAGAATGTTCCTTCCCTTGATAATGTTCATGGCTTAGTTTGAGGTTGATTATTATCTTGTTTCATTTATGGTGCATCTTGCAATTGCTGTTACACACAGCTGCAGTAGTACAGTATTAAGATAGCTAAACTATGTTGTGGCTACAATCCTTCCCTTCCCTAGCACTGGTTGCTTAAATTGACAATTTGGAAATGAAAGAATACTGAGAGGAGGAGGGAACTACCCTATGAAGCAGTTTTAAACCCATCCATTTTTTGGTTTCTGCCTTATTTGGCACACTTCCTTATCCCCACCACAAAAGAAGTAGCCTTGTCATGTGGACTGACTAATGCACTGTAAGACATCAGCACCCCAACATCACAGTCACCCCCAGAACCTGCTTCCAGCATGGGCGTTCACACTTGCCCTACAGCACCAAGGGCTTTTCTGCTCAGCTCGTACCCTGGTTTAAGTAGGAGAAGAAGGATTGGTTCCTTAAAAGGAAGTCTTTTGAGGAGGAGGTCAAACTAACATGAAATTGGCATTCCAAAAAGAGGACGTGGGAAAATAAATCACGTGTTTTGAAAAAGTATATGCAGTTCAGTAGTACGGAGTAGAATGGCAGTTCTTCACGTGCTCCTCATGTGACATAATGAAAGTTCTTCACTTGCTACTCAAGTTTCCTTTCAACAATTATATGAGCATGCCCTACCTTTTACCTACTAGTGTTCATTTGAATGCTTATCCAAATTGAGTTGTGTTAGTTTGATGTGGTTTAAAATATCTCATGCATGACGCTCTTAATTGCACAAGATTATTAAAAACGAGCAATAAGTTTGTTTATGCATGTGGTACCACAAGTATGTGAAGACTGACTCATAAGTACAAGTGGATTCAGCTGTCGTGGTTGAAATGATTGCCAGTTGTGGCTATCTGCCTTTTCTCATGTGTGCACTATATCCATGACAAGGATGTAATGACAAGTTCGAGGTTGAAATTCCTCCCTGTCTGTGACACCTTATACTCCTTAATATGAGCATAAATTAAAGTCAGTGCTGCTTTCCCTTACCACACTGCCCAAAGATGCAGTAGCTGATTGTGAGTATCTGTTGGCTGTTCCTGGTGTTACAGATGGCAGAAGTCAAGGGCAGTTATCAGCTGAAGCAGCCAGTTCCACTTGTCATGAGTCAACCCTGAGCTTCACTACAAAATTTCTGCTTTTTGTTTTCATAGCTTTTTTTGATGAAAATCTGTTTATGCTGACTGTAGCTGCAGAGTAGAAAGTATTTTATTTTCCTGGAGGTGTGGTCAGGTTTTTTTCTATGATTTATTGTAAATATAATTTGAAGAAACTAATTATTTTTAAATTTCCTATTAGCCCAGCAGAAGAGCTATATTTTGGATCCAAAGAAACTGGAGAGAAAAAATGTTTGATAGTTCTCACAAATGTCACTAAAAATGTAGTGGCTTTTAAAGTAAGTGTTTTATGTGTGGTCGGGTTTGATAACTGTGTAACTTTCTTGTTTTCTGTCAGGAGGAAGAATACTATTAAATCTGTTTTACAGACAAAATTTTTTATTGTGTAGTGATGTTTGAGGCAGATCAAAGATCTTCTGGCTGAATTTATGCCTAAAGTGTACCACCTCAAAGGGGGTAATTAGTATTGCAAATCTTTGGAGCACTGACTAAAAAAGAGCTAAAGTGATGGTTGGTTTTTTAGTGAGAGTAATACTTTTTTAAAAAGAAAGGCTTGAGCATTGAGAAGTCATCTTTTTAGAATTTTTTTTTAAATACTGGCTAGAAACAAGTTAGTAGTACTCCAAAATGATGCAGATCCATCTGCAAATGTCACTATCAAAGGAATTAGTAGTTATATTTGCTTCAGAATGATGGAGTTTACTTGCATCTTTGTGGATTTTTTCCCATGATTTGCATTCTCTGCACATTAAAATAGCTTAAAGTTTTCATATTTTCATATTTATTATAACATGTTCTTGTCTGGTTTTAAATATGTATGCAAAAGAAAAATAGCAAATGAATGAAAACAAAGGATAAGTGCGATTGGCAGGGAGGAAAAAGGACTATGCAAGAGTCCTATTGTGGCTACAAAAAATGTATTTTAGAGATTTGTCCTAATAGTCAAGCTTTTGGGGATTTAGTTATTACAAAATGAGAGAGGTTTTGAAACAATCCTAGTTTCTGCATGCACTTACTGTGTCCTTCATATTTCTTGTTTATAGGTGAGAACAACTGCACCAGAAAAATACAGGGTTAAACCCAGTAACAGCAGCTGTGAACCTGGCACATCATTGGATATAATAGTTTCTCTTCATGGTGGTAAGTAAAACTGTAAAATAGAGCTTGTAAGAAATCTGGGCAAGTAGCATTAGCCATGCTCTAGACACTGATGGCTGTGTGTGCTTGCTGGTGTGTGGGACTGACTGATGCCCATGTCTGCTTGACTCTTGTATGAGAATGGTACCATTTGTTAGAAAAACATGGATGTCAGAAAGGATTTGAGTAACTGCCTGTACTGACTTACTGCTCCACTCAGGCATAAGCAGCTGTTGTCTGCAACCCATTTTGTTTCTTGTCTTAAAAAACAAAAAGTCTGAGTGGCACTTGTCTCACTAGTTCATTATTACAGTGGGAATTTATCTACAGTAAATCAGTTTCCTAAATTGTTGCAAGGACAGGTGAATTTGCTGGATAATATGTTCTTTACAAAATTTTGGGTTGTCTTTGAGCTGTTAAGATGAAACTAGTTCTGTTAAAATGAACATATACAATTTTGGGAAAACTGTAATTAGAATTATTGAGCTTTAGAGAATGATTTCCTAGTTTTTACTTCTAATAAGTCCTGCAATAAGCAAGTTATCATTTTATGGCACTTTGGTGCAAAATACTTCTATCCTCTTTGCAATATTGTTGTTTTATCTAAGCACACTGTTGTTTCTGGTTTTGTTTTTGTCTTTATTGAGGGCAGGTTTTGCAGCTTCTTTGCAAGATCGTTTCCTTATAATGGCAGCAGAAATGGACCAGTGTTCTGGAGGAGCTGTGCCAGAACTGACTCAGTTTTGGAAAGAAGTCCCTAGGACCAAAGTGATGGAACATAGGTAAGTGTATGGTTTTCTGGTAACAGGGGTTTGAGGGCTTTTAAACTTTTATTATTTAGCTGATTTATAGCACTTGTGTAATTATAATCAATGAAGGTTTCTCTAAATTCACTTGTGTGGTTACTGACCAAAATACATTACTGAGACTTTTGCTCTGTTTTAACTGATTAGATGTGGGTTTAATGTATAAAATGGTATTCTGGATGTGCTCTTCTTTTTTTCTTGTTATTCTTATGCTGATTAAAAGTTAAGTGGAAAAAATATGAATGCATGTGACAATACACATGAACAATAGGTTTTTTAAATATGAATGTGTTGTTTGAGTTTTCTAAAAAGAAGCAGTCAAGGAAAGCAGACATAGTAAACGCAAAACTATTTTCTAGACAGTATTAAAAATATTCCCTTTCTACTAGGGAAAATCAGAATTTTGTAGAAAATTTCTGTAAAACCTATCACATGTCCATATGTTTATTTTCGATATTTAGTGGTGAAAAAAGTCATCTAGAAAAATTGCTAGAAAAATATATTTCCCCATAGACTTTTTAAAATACACCTGTCGCACTTCTCACTCATCCAGTCACATTGGGTGGTATCACTGAACGTGTCTAGGAAAAGTTCCCTGCAGTTTTGGCTGATTTTTTGCCTTAGATTGTTCCCGGAGTTTTTCTGTGGGTTTGTGGGGCTGGTTTTTGTGGAGCTGCCTTTACCCCCTCATGGCCAAAACAACCATGGAAAAGTATTTTGTGAGTCTTGATGCCTAAATCTTGTTCTGTGTTTGCCTCAAGTGCTTATCCCTTACTTCCCTTTTGATTAAAATCTACATCATGTGAGTGGCCTTGAGGTTCCTTGCATAAGTGGTGCAATTTATTTGTTTTTTTTTTTAAGACAGACCCTGAAACAATAGAGAGAGGTTATTTGATTACAGGTGTGCTGTATACATTACTTACTCACAAATACAAAGCTGACCTTTATTTTTTGGTAAACCTAGACTAAATGAAGTGTAATTATAATTATTGTCTCTTAAATTTAAAAGTGCAGGGACTTTATCCTCTTAAGATGGATTGTTTACTCCTAATTATACAATGCATTAAATTTGTGATTTTTGGTGTGTGTTCTTGTTTCCTTTTTACAGGCTCAGGTGTCACGTCATAGAAAGTAGTAAGCCCTCTTCTCTGACATTAAAAGACAATGCATTTAATATTCCAGCAAAAACTAATGAAGATTTACATATACAGGTAAGAGCATATTCCTTTGTGCTGAATATTCGGAAAAAAATTATAGAATATGATAGAGATAAAAAGAATTTTTACTGAACCTTTGTGGTATTTTGTGAATTATACTATTTGAATGTCTCAGCAATTGAAGGTAACTACATCAGTTATAGTGGTTTAATTTTCTTTAATGATAATGGTTTAATAATCATTACATTTTCAATGCAGTTTGCTTTTTCTTCTTGTGTATATAGAGATCTGGCATATTAATAACCATCAGTAGTATCTTTTGCTTCTGAGTCTAAAGATGTCACCTGCTTGATGCAGCCTTATTGGTTATCCATAACTTAAGATTTGAAGCTCCTTTAGTGGGAGAGATTCCTGAAGTGTGTAGTGAGAAAAAGTATTGCTGAGAGACCACTGAGAGAAGACCTCCTTTTCTTTTCTTTTCTTTTCTTTTCTTTTCTTTTCTTTTCTTTTCTTTTCTTTTCTTTTCTTTTCTTTTCTTTTCTTTTCTTTTCTTTTCTTTTCTTTTCTTTTCTTTTCTTTTCTTTTCTTTTCTTTTCTTTTCTTTTCTTTTCTTTTCTTTTCTTTTCTTTCTTCTCTTCTCTTCTCTTCTCTTCTCTTCTCTTCTCTTCTCTTCTCTTCTCTTCTCTTCTCTTCTCTTCTCTTCTCTTCTCTTCTCTTCTCTTCTCTTCTTCTTTTCTTTTCTTTTCTCTTTTCTTTTTTTCCCTTCCCTTCCCTTCCCTTCCCTTCCCTTCCCTTCCCTTCCCTTCCCTTCCCTTCCCTTCCCTTCCCTTCCCTTCCCTTCCCTTCCCTTCCCTTCCCTTCCCTTCCCTTCCCTTCCCTTCCCTTCCCTTCCCTTCCCTTCCCCTTTTTTCTTTTTTTTCCTCCTTATTGCCAGAATAGCTCAAAATTGCCAAGTGCTTTCAAGTGCAGTAATTCTGACTTAATGAAACTGTTCTATTTTCAGCTAACTCATTTACTGCAGATTAATAAAAGACTTGAGGAGCAGATGAATCGCTGCCTCTGGTTCCAGCAGCTGTCAGTTGTTTTATCACTGCTATCAGTTACTGTTGCTGCCTTCTGCTTCTACCTGGCGTATGCCCAGAGAAGCTAAAAAGAATTGCTGTGCCCTGGATGTGCTGCTGCCTGTCATGGCTCTTTGGAGTCAAAAAGATTGCAGTGCTGCACTTGGATTCTGGAACTGCCAAAATTAAGGTTTGTGAGCCTACAGCAATGAACAAGGAACAGTTTACTGGGGAAAAAAAAGATACAAGAAATGAATGACCAGCAAACAAAATTACTGAAATTATTGTCTAAGTTGACACTTACAATAGGGCATGAGGAAGATGTTAAAGCTAGGACCTATTTTCACTGTACAACTCAATAAAAACTACTGAATGGAAGGAGGAAACCAAATACAACATTATTTAAGACTGTTGTGCTTTTTTTTCTTCTATTCAACTACTTTGAATACAGTATTTAATTTCTTTTCATCATATTCATTCTTACATTCTGAATCACTCCCATTAAAGATGCAAGCAGTCAACTTAGTGTATTCCAAGGTTAATCTGTTCATCCAGGAAAGTTTACAGAAATTATGTAGTACAGGTGGATTTTTTTATATAATCAGTGTATGTACATACACATAAAGGAAGATATTTGTTGTTAGTAATTATTTTGATAATTCTCTTATCATTGCTCTTATTTGTTAAATTCCTTATTTTTGTGCTTCATCTAAATGAAAAGTTAGTGTAAACATTTCTTACCAAGTAACATACGCACAAGACAAGACACTATTCCTATTCTCTTTTTTTTTTTTTTGGAAAGAACTTCTATTCAAATTACAGAAGGAGTGTGGGAGCTGACTTCTGTACTGTGATGGCCTATTATTGGTTCATAAAAAGGCTATTAAATAGTCAGTGTAAGGACTTACTCTGAGCTGTGCAATATGGTTAAATTACATATGAAATTATGAAAAAAGCAAGTCAAATCAGGATGATTCAATACACTTGAAGGCAACATAAAAGTATTATAGCTGCCATTTCACAGAAATTGTTGTGGAAATGGGGCATGAAGCTAGAAAACTTTGCTAACAAGGATTCTTTGTACTCATTGCTGTAAATATGTATATTAAAATGATGAAAACTTAAAAGGAGACCGATGGTATCTTTCATACTTTTAAAATTTTCACTCTTAGGAGATTTAATAGAATTATGTTACTTGAATTAATTTTTGCTACAGATTGGCTTTGTAACAGATTTACTGGTTTCGTCTGCTGACTTCAATGGATGAGAAGTGGCTGTTAAGGAAAAATAAAGGTCATACTCTGCTTCTGTCTTTTTGCTTACAGTGTTGATGATGTAGGATTATTTCTAGAAAATAGAAAAGGGCAGTTTAAAATAATAAACAGATTAACTAATAAAGCCAGGAATATGATTACTAAAAAAATGCCATGTACAAAGCAAGGCTGCATATATGTTTGGTGCACAGTCTTCTGTCCTCTCTTAATTTATACAATGGTTTACCACATCTGCTTTTTCTTAATTTTTCACTAATCTCATTTCTGCCTATTTTGTTTCTCAGTATTTTGTATTCCTAATGATTTGACAATTAATATTGTTAACTGCTTATAATGAAGCTGTTACTTGGGTTCTTTTTTATGTGCATACAACTCAAATGCTTTGCTTAGAATGAAATGGGTTGTTGTCTTAGTGCGAAAAGTAAAAAAGTAATTTTTAACCTTAAGATAACAATAACCATGCTATTAAAATGCCAATTCCTTAATTTGGGTGGATTGAATAGCACTTTACTGTAAAATTGCCAGAAATATATTCTTAGAGTCTTTGCCAATATGAATATTTTAATGTTTTGGTGCTTTCATATATTTTCAGTATTTTATTACTTATTTTATTATTGGTATTTTCTTTGTATGAATCAGATGAACATCTTTTCTATTTTAATATATTTTAGAAAAATACAGTTAAAAATAAATATGAGGAAATGCATAGTCTTGAACGTTCAGTCTTTTTAAAATAGCTCCATCTCCTGATGTTTTTGTTTTCTTGTTAGTCTGCAGATAGTTCATATGGGAGGGGTGAATATGGTGATGACCCATAGTCTATTGGGAACAGAAGTTGTGGTGGTGCCTGCCAGACAAATGTGACATAGGTGACAATGGCTTCTCAAACAATGGCTGACAATCACATGGACATGATACTGGCATGTCAGTGCTACCATGGCACCAGGGATGCAAGTCCACACAAAGCGACTGTAGGGGTTTTTAACTTCACATGGACAACAGTCGATTTGTATTTTTCTCTTTGAGAACATTATTCTATCTATCGTCATAGAGTATTTTCTCAGTATTTTCAAATATTTCAGTTAGTAGTTTCAGATTTTGTTTGACAGTCCTTGGAAAGTAGTCTCACTGTGGAAGGTTTTGTGCTTAACACACCCTGAAGTTACAGTCACATGATTTGATACCCAAAATCAAGAGAAGAAACAAAACCAATTTTTTTTTTCACACTATGGGAAACCCAGTTTATTAAACTGGGGCATTTTAAAACTTAGACAATTCACAAAATAGGATTTGATTACATGAACTATCAAGATCTAAGATTTAGTTTTCCTTTCCCTCATTGCAGATTTGTCATTAATTTGGGCTTTTACCGACAATTAAGAGACAACTAAGATTGTAATCCTAAAAATTAGCACTTTTTGCTCCAAAAGAACACATACTCTTTTTCCTAGCAAGGAATTTTGGTACCCTCTTCTGAGCTTCATTGTTCTACTTTCCTATGTAAAAGATCAGATATTTTGTATAAGAAAAAAACAACAACATGGGAATGAGGGGCAGCAGGAGCAGGAATTTTAAATTACCTTTATATTTCATCAGTGATTCCCTGCTAATTTGAGAGAGAGAGAATAATTTGTCTCTGTTGTTTGCCTTCAGAATCTCAGTTCATCCCTATTTCCAGAGGCTGTTAATTTATGTGGAATTTTTTGACTGTAGGGGGTTTTATGGGAGAGCATTTTAAGTCTGTGCAGTGTCTTGGTGTTCCTGTGTGTTGCACTGGCAGCATGAGGATGTAAATGCTGTTCTGTTGGTAAGCTCAGTGTTAGTTCACTCATGCTCTATGGCTTTGCTGTGGAAGTGGGCATTCAGTCAGGATAACAGCATTCTGCAAAGCCCATCACAGGTGCCTGTGAGAATTCACCAGTCTGGGTCTGCTATAGCCCCCTGGGGTGTTGTGGCCCAGACATGAGGGGCCACAGACTGTACATAGACAGTGTGTATATTGATTTAGGAAGAGCTAATCACGTCTAATCAGCCAGGAAGAGCAGGTTGTGTCCTCATTTCTGAGCCTAGATAAGACATTTCAGTCAACTCCTGCAGTGCATGTCTTATCATGCCTGGAAGATGGCTCACTAAGGAATTATCAGCCCGGTGTTGTGCAGTTGCTACATTTCCATTATGTTTGTGCTAGTGCAGGTATGGGATGGTAAGTGATGATTCCAATTAGGCTTTCCAGTATCCCTGTTTCCTTGGCACATTTCAGCATCAGCAGCTTCTGGCTCTGTGCCTCCTGCAGCTGATGAGAAACAACCTCCCTCTTTCAGTTTTCTCAATAGTTTCAGTGCCACTTTTCAATTGGAACCTCACTATTCTTGTTTTTGACACTTCTGTCGTGGTTGCACACAGTAATACAATATACATGGAATGCAGAGACATAGCTCAAAACATAAAGCACGGGAAATCCATCTCTCTGGAGCATGGCAGGGGTGTGTTTTGTTCTTTGTGGAAGAACTGACTAAAGTTCCATGACCTGGCCTCTTCTGGGCCTGATGCAGGCAGCTTCCACGTAGATCTGAGCAATTACTGCTTTGCTACTTCTGAGCAGAAGCACTGAAATTCCCAAGTTATATGAGCAAAAAGTAAGCAGCAGGACAGCCTTTTTACTAGGTAGGTAGGTATCTCATCTTCTGGCTTTCTTTATTCCCAAAAGTGGTGCACCAGCCTGTTTGTCATGTTCTAAGTCACTTCTGTTTTTCTAAACACTGAAGGAAGCACAGTGTGCTCAATTATTGCTGTATGATTGCAGCTGATAGCACTTGTTGGGTTGAGATTGCATTAGGCAATTCCTTCTGATGTTAATAATGAGTCCTTATACAAAGCCCTTTAAGGGGAAAAAAACCCAACTGTTTATCATTTGCCCATTGTTGTCTTCACCATAGCCTGAGTGTAGCAGCAGCCCACCCAAAGGACTGCTACACCCTTTCTCATACCAGTTCAGGGTCTCTTGATCTGTTAGTAATTCTTTATTGAGTTCTAATTCTCTTAATACTAGTTGTGTTATGCTATATTGGAGTTGTTTGAAATGCTGGAAAACCCAGATATGAAACAAGAGTCTGTAACTTTTGGTTATTTATCTTTCATTTTCTTTAGACAGCAATAGCATGTACTCATTATTTTACTGTCACTTGGTGGTTTTACACAAAGTTTTTTTGAAGGTTTTCATTTCTCTTAAAAATACCTTTTTAGAATGGTGGTTCATTATGTATTTCATTCTTCTTGATTATTCCGTAAGGTAGGCCAGCACCTCATGGTGATTCAGCTTGCAAGAAGCAGTGATTTCTTTGAAAGTATTCAAAGATTTTATTTTTCTCATTTTTGCAAAAACTCAGAACTTCTTTCTGAATCTACACAAGTTTACTCAACCAAGGAGTGAAAATCTTGGCCTGGGAACTTCCCAGAAGGAACAGATTGTTGGATATGTACTTTCTGTTACAGACCCAGCTACAAATAACAGCATTCATCTACTCATATTGTTCCAGTACATGTCTGTAGATACTGAGAAGGAGCCACACAATAAACTTTCATTGCTGCTCAGTGAGAAAATTGACCCCATAGGTCCATGTTACCCAGACAGTCAGGAGTACAAAGTGGAAAAATGCTGCATAAGGATATGGTCTTTCCTCAACAGGCTATTTAAGGCATCTCTCTAGAGTAAGTGCCCCCCTAATTAGGCCTCAGGAAAGGGATCAAAACAATCTTGACAGGTTCTGATTCACTGTTTTTTCCTTAAGTGTGCGAAGAAATGCAAGACAAGAGACCAAAGTCCAAGTCTCCACTATCAGATCCACCATAACCCCAATCCCATTTTGTGTTAATGATGAAATCTAAATTAAAATATCCTCTGGGCAACCATGATATAGTCTAACAAATCCTCTGTGGCATTTAATTTTTCAAAGTTGCAACTTCTTATATTTCCTCAGCCCTGTGTCTGCTAAAGTCATTGCCAGTTTTATTTTTGACAGCTTGGAGCTATATCTGAAGACCTCTTCTTCAAGCTATAGGAAAAATGACAAAAATAAGGAACACCATTTAAATAAACATAGATTACAATAGTAGTGTGAAAAAGAAGCATTACTGGAATATCTTTAACTATTTTTTGTCCAGAATGCTACAAGTGATAAATTGCTAAATGGAAAAGTGAGTCTGGGCAAACACCACAGATGCTTCATTAATCTGGTGCGACTAAAACTTACAGATTGATGCTTGACCTCCTGGCATCTGAATTACTGTAATTTCCATGCCCTGCAGTACATTTTCCAAGTAGCATTTATCATATTTTCTTTTTTTCTTACAATTTTGTTTGGAATTTAAACTTGCAGCTGATGATGATGATGATGATTCACAAAAATATTTTTTAGTGCATTCTAAAGTGCATTAGTGGATTCTAAAGTAAGTAGAATTTTCTTCTTGAGTTCATGGTTTAACAGGTTTTCTTCTGCAAAGAGGATGTATAAACATGGCTCTTGAGTGCAGTCTGGGATTAGGTGGGACACCTCAGAACAGCAATGCTCATTCATGCTAATCTGTTGCAAATTTTAGCTACAATCCTGAACAAACACATGTTGGTGTATATATAATCCCAGATACTGCTGGGCAGTTCCAGCAGGCATTGTGATTGACATGGTGTGTCCTACACTCACACTGGATATGTTTTGAAGTTGACAATAGGTGTTAAATCACATGTTCCTAGCCCATAATGAAAGCAGGTTCCAGTATTCCTATGCTGGCTGTCCCATACTGGTATATAGATGAGGAGTATGAGGAACTGGTACAGCCACTCTGTTCTCAGAGTCTTCAAAGAGAGCCTTCACTTACTCCAACAAGTTCCCAAACTGAGGAGAAAATGAAAAAGCACCAGAGAAAGAAACTACTTCATTTCACTTCTTTGCCTAAGTGCATCTGGTGAAAAACTTGGAGAATTACATGATAAATAAAAGGTGAAATAGCCAAGGAATTGCCTTCTCTAAATTGCACATTAAAAATACACAGTAGACAAGCTGATTTTATGGTTTGCCCATTTTCAGTGAGATTTACCTTCCATTAACCATTTCACTTCGGAAAAATATCTGAAGTTCCTTAGTCACATGGATCTCACAGCAAAAGTGTAACTAGAGCATATCACATTATGATCAAATCACAAAGTAACTCACGGGGAAAGTTGTGTAAATGTACTTTAATGTTTTGCTTGACCACTGCTCACTGGGGCAGGGGGGAGCCTGCTGAGAGGTGGTACCACTCTGAGAGTTCTGTGTGGGCCACAGGGGCTCCTGGGCTGCAGAGAGGGACAGGCATGGAGGGACAGAGGAGGAACTGGAGTCCCTGGGGAGAGGAAGTTGAATTTCCTTTGCTTGACATGATGCAAAGAAAACCATGAAAAAGTTGCTCCAGTTAGAGACAGACTGGAGGAAATGCCCTGGCCTGCAATCCAGTGACACAGGGCAGGGAGTTATTGGTGAAACTTTTGTTTCCACCTGTCTCACCTAAAACCTCTTCCTCTCTTATAATACACCAATAGAGGCTGAAAATAGTGAAAACAGTGTTCTTGGAAGAGTGGCCATACAAAGGAGACATACACAGATTTACATCAAACTCTGAGTAATTTGGAATTCAGTCATGACATGCAATATCACAGTGCAGGGGAGACTCCTGCTTTCCTTACAGCCTCCAGGACCTTTTCCAAGCACTGTTTTGCCAGCATGTGTTTCCATTGGGAATGCACCCAGCAGCAGATGTCCTAGCCTGGCCCTGCATATGAAAGTCCCTGCACAGGCAGAGTGTGCCCTGTGTTTGTTGGCCTCATGCAGGACTGAGGCAGAAGCTTTCAAACTTGCCCAGGGGTGCGCAAGAAAGAGAGACACCTCATGTTTGCTGCATGCAAGCATAAAGCAGCTTTGCTGTCCTTGTGGAGCAAATCAAACACTCTCCAGGAAGAAGTAGTCACAAAAAAAAAGTAGAAATTGCTTTGGTAACCAAACTGAAAATTGTTTTGATCCATGCAGTGAAATTATTGTCTTGACCAGAAAAGTCATCTCTGTGTAATGATGGGCAGGTGTCCATGTGAATGCCCTTGCAGGTAAATTTGTTGTCTCTCAAAGGAAAATGCATATTAAGGTTTGCATCAATGCAAGGATCTTTCTTGCCAACCTGTGTGGACCAGTGGGCAGAACACCTGGGTTACCATGCTCCCAAAACACAACCTGGCTTTACCAGGGGAAGGGCTGCTCTTGTGTTTTCTCCCAGACAAATTTCAACCTGGATGTGGGATGATCCTTCAAATACAGCTCTGTCACACCAGCAAAAATGGCCTTCATACAGGTGTGATACTGGACAATTTTTAGGCTGAATAGTGAATTTATCCTCAAGAGAAGTAAAAGGAGAAGTAGGGGACTATTTAGTGACCAAATTGCCATTTTTTTCAGTATTTCACTGGTATCAGTGCAGGCAAAAACTAGATACAAAACCTGTCTGTAGAGGACTACAATTTTAGTTGCAAGAAAAACTAAATAATATAAAAACTGTAAG
Organism: Setophaga petechia; assembly: GCA_024362935.1. Classification (NCBI taxonomy): domain Eukaryota; kingdom Metazoa; phylum Chordata; class Aves; order Passeriformes; family Parulidae; genus Setophaga; species Setophaga petechia. The sequence goes on along the minus strand of JANCRA010000020.1, from coordinate 13,735,095 downwards.
TACTGCAGATTGTATGACACTTCTATCTAGCTCAGCTAAAAAGAAAATAGTAGTATTTAGTAGTACCTAATAGAGTTGGGAGTACCTGTACTGATGTTATTCACATCAAGCTATGATATGAATGGTCAGTTTTCAATTTTACAGTAAGAGAAAATAAACTACAGAAATGCCTCAATTGCTGGAAAGAGAGATATGCCTGAAACTGATGCTCTACTTATGTAAAGAACTTGATACCAGAAAGTAATCTTTACCTTGTATGAACTGATAACCAAAAATTTAAGCAAATTATATTTATAGGGTTTCTGTTCTATATTAAAATATTTTAAATACTTTTACTTATTTTTTTTTAGTAAAATTTCTAAATTAGTGTATGGTTTGTCTAGGAAATGTATAGTTTTGCATCAGGAAAATGAGTTGCCAACTGTCCATCTGGAGACATACTTTTCTGGAGTAGGGATCTGTGTCTCCTTTGAAGTTAGGGTTATGTTGTGCTGTTATTTACAATTGGATTTCCTTACAGAACACATCTGATAACTCACAGCAACTCTGCCAGAAGCTGTGGGAGAAACTGATAGACAATTCCCAATATAGTTTGCAACATAGTGCTGGAGGATAAGGGAATCAAAATATTATGGAGTTAGAGAAAATACTTGATTGCTAAAGGCAGTATGGTGCTAGGATTTAGACTCGAGGGCCCTGTGTAAAGGTGGTAGATATTCCAAGAATTCTGGGAGTTGGAAAGCAATTTTAGATTACTGAGTGTAAAGAACAAATTGTTAGCAGCTGAAAATAATAAGCAACTCTGTTCCATGTGTCTCAGCCAAGGAGCACTTAGTGGTGCTGAAGGGAAGGATGGGGGCTACTGGCCCCGGTGCATCTTTGCTGCCATGCCTGACTCAGGAGGCAGGAGCTGTGTGGAGCAGGAGCCCAGCAGGAAGGGAGTTGCCTGCAGTCTATTTTTCCTAATAGCTCTGCATCATACTTATGTAAATTGTATTATAATTGCTAGGTGATCAAATGCATCAGCTTAAAAGTACAAGGCTGACTTTACAAGGAAGTGTTTTACCCTGCCTGGGAAAGCCAGCTGGAGAAAGGGAGGTCCTGAGAGCTGTGTCACAGTAGGGCTGTAGTGAAAAGCAGTAATTTTCCAAAATCCAAGCTGAAATAGATCTGAACTGTCCTATCAGGTCTGTTTTCCAATCTGATTATATAGGAAGAAGAAACATTAAAAGGTCTAAGCCTTGATAAAAACCCAGAGGAGACAGGACTGAGCTCTATTAATACCATATCTGGAAACATTCTATGTAGATATTGCATGTAATAGTAATTCTACTGCCACAAAAGAGAGAATATTTTTTCAGATGACTAAATTTTCAAGGAGTGAAATGGAACTCCCCAGTTTTAGTGCTCCCTTTCCCATAAGCCTGGTAAACAACTGGGATTACACTTGCATGTACGCTAGTGATATACTGATGTTGAGTGGTCTGTCAGCACAAATCAGAGATTTCTTGGCTGTGGATAAGCACTATTCATAATTTATATCAATCATGTTGCTGCTGGATGCAGATCTGTTTATTCTTCAGTGTAAGGCTCAAAACTCTGGTATGATGAAGAGCTGCTGGGTCTCCCATTGCTCAGCATTCTGACCGCAGGCTCTGACCTATGTGAAAAACAGAGGAAATCTCTCAAAGGCATGACAGCCAGTAATGTTCTTTAAGTGGATTGATCTAAATTAGACAGATGGGATTTGCACAGATGGAATACCCAGTGTCATTGGCAAAAATTACTCAGCTGCTGTACTGGAAATGTTTAAACCCAAAGCTGGGTAGTACTCTTGCCACATCCACCAGAGACTATTTGTGCCAAGTGAGTTTCACGAACATTTTAAATACTGCTCTCTGTTGTATCAACAAAGTCTGTGTGAAGACATTCCATTTCAGAGAGATTTGCAAAAATGACAAGCTGAGGAAATGAGTGCTCCTTTGCAATCCTTGTTGGCTCTCAAAGAGAAAAACTCTTGAAAAGTCTAGCAGCTAAGAGAACCAGTGCTAAATTTTCTGATGGAGAGTGAATGTGCTGGCTAGAAGACTGCCGGCAACTTGAAGATCAAGAGTGGATAAGCAAGTTGGCTTTGCTCACAAATATTTGTTTTTTCTCTTTGTGAGCTCAATATGGATCTCCAAGGGAAAGATTGCCTTTTGCAGTGCTGTGTAAGGTAGTTTCTTCTCTCGTGAAAATATGTAGATTTCCACATAGCAATACAAACCACTTTATTTTTTCTTCCACAAACTTTTAGAAATGGAACTTCTTCCTCTTAAATTCATTCAGATGCAAGCCTGAGAATTCTGAAGCAGCAAAGAACTGTTTCTGTTTACTGCCTCAGACAGGGGTGCTAACAAATGCAGAATGCTGGGATGGATGACCTGGCATGGCTGGGAGAAATTGGGCTACAACATCAGGAGTGAGTATCTGCAGGTTCCACTGCATGGAAAGCTGGCCTACCCAGTAAAGGCACTGATCTTCAGTCTGTGGAAACCAGATTAGAGTCTGTGCTCCATTCCAGAGGGACTGCAGTTCCTCCAGACACCGTGCATCTTCTTGGAGGGGAGACTCCCAGTGCATATACAAAAAGGGACGGAGTTTCTTCACACTGCTGCAGGTTTGCTGCCATGCCACAGAGAGCTTAGTGCTCACTGCATGTCCTGCTGCTTCCAGAGCTGGCAGGAGCTGATGTTCTGCAGGGCAGGAGTGGGGCTGTAAAACAGGAACTGAGAGAACAGGGGGAAAGCGTGGAAATTCTCAGCCCAAACTCACAGGAGATCCACGCCTCTTCGTGCGTCAGATGTCTCCTGTGCTCCCTGTGGAGACAGGAGGCAAGAGGGAGCTCCCATTTTCCCTTTAAACAGTTCCCATGCTCCCTTTAAACAGCATGACCTGAGCAGCCCTGCTGTGCTTACACAGAGATCCTTGGGCCCAGCATGGAGGCTGAGCTATCTCAGCACATTTATTGCTGCTGGATCTGGGCATGCTCAGCACCTCTGAGGAGTTCCTGCTTATCCTTTCTTGCATTTGACACCTAAGGCATCTCCAGTTCCCCAGACCCTGAAGAAACCTTGCTCTTCTCATATCAGCTCATAGTTTTGCACAAATCAAGAGTAACGTCGGGGCTGTTGCACCCATTCTGTTCACTATTACACAGGTACACATGCATACATCTGTATGTCTGTCTCTATTTATCTGTGCACTTCTATTTGCATAAATACTTTGTTTTCACCCATTTCAACAAACTACAGCATAAATGTCAGTGATTTCTGACATTTTCTATCAGCAGAAAAAGAAAAATTGGGAAATTGCTGTCTCTCTGAAAATGCTTTTGTCATGATACCACTCTAGTTCTGCTGTTATTATATGAGAAAAGCATTCAAATCCCTTTTCAAGAGACTCATAACTGAGCCTCACATAGTCTTGCTGCTGTTCAGGAGGTGCAGAAATATGCAGAGTGCACCAGACACAAAACATGACCTTTTTTTCCCCTTGTCAAATGCAAACCAGCCTCCTCCCAAGCAGCTAGAAAGCTTTGTAGATAAACCAGCTCAGAAATGTGTCACCAGCCTGAGCAGGTTTGTGCTGTGTCTGGGCTGTTCCCCCTGGCAGCCCACAGCAAGGCTGGTGGGAACAGGTCCCTTCAGCATTTTAGGTCTAACAGGGTTGCAGCAATGACAGGGAATCAAACAATGCCAGGCCTCTGGGACACTCACAATTTTCACTCCACACATGATTCTGGCTGCAGCTGAAGGCCTTCATTTCATGTTCTGCTGATTCAAGAGACATCAAGAACAATCTGATTGCTGGGGAGAGAAAGCCCTTAGCAGGACAGCTTTAGCAATGAGACAGGTTCACAGGCATGGGGTGAGGTGGTGATGGTGTTAAATGGAGGTGAAAATGCTTTCTCTTCAAAGGGTGAAATGGAGGGTGGAGTGGGGAGAAGGAATCACAGCAGCAGCCAGGGAGATCCTTTGGACACAGGGATGCAGGCTGGAACTGACAACTCTTGAGATGATAAGAAGTTGGAGGAGATACCTGGAGGTCAGAAAGTGAGTTTAGGTCAATGAATCAGTGTGGTGTGTAGGGGTGAGCACAAGCACAGGGTTTTATTTCCACAGGATGACCCAAGACCATTTACCTGGGATATAAGAATGGAGATTCCAGGTGTGTGAGGAAAGGCCTGAGCCACACAGAGTTGCTCCACATTAGTGTGTGCTACAAACACTATTGAACATATCTTGATAATTTTGCCTTATTTGAGAGTGGGTTCAAATTTCTTTATTTCAATACCTCAAACATGACACTTATATGGGACAATTTTCTTCCAGCTGCACAAAATCATTTATAATTTAAGTTTCCACCAAATTGAAATATCATTCAAGTTCATATGAGTTTAATGTACAGTGTGGAGGGAAAATGAAAATCAAAACATTAAGAGGCAATATTACAGTTCTAGGGGTTATGATCTCACCTCTGACAACTTGACATCATTATTTGCAAAGTCATGCACATCCTAATAGCTGAATATATTTGGATGCTCTGGTTACTTGACAATCCTAATCAGACACAAGGGGATCTAAGCAGTATCTGCAAACATATATAAAAAATCAACTAAGCCAGCCTGGGTTTCCCATAATTTATAGCTCAGATCTATCTTGGTTCTCTTGCCTCAACAGGGTCATGACTGTTCTGTCTCTGATTGGTACTTTGAGAAGAATATATCCAGTTAAAAACAAACTGAATACAGGCTATGATTTCCTCTGCCTCCTTGTAAAGGTTGTATTCAAACCTGTTTCATTAACAAGAGTGTTTATAACAGCATAATTATTCTATATAAGCCTGGCAAGTGATAGGAATATTACAGCAGAGACCTTTGTACTGGTACTTGGAAGTTATTTCACATTACTGTTCTAGTGAGTTCATTATCACTTGGAAGTTTGGGAACATGAAGTTTGTTGTCTTTGGGAATGGCCTCTGCCATCCTTGTCAGATATTTTCTGCTTCCTGGCAATCTTTAATATTTCCTGGACAGATTTGCTTCTGAGGTTGGCTTCAGAAGCAAATTACTGGTGTTTTAAAAATCTTCAATAAGGGTTTTCCTCTTGCTTTCTGTAATAATAAAAGCTATGTCTTACAGCATTTTTTGTGAAACCAGTGGCCATTCAATATATTTTTTGCACTGCTTTTTTTTTCCATTTACAATCCCATTATTATTCTCTGGGTAAGGAAGCTGCAGGATTATCACTACAATTGTTAATTTCACCCCCTGAAGTGAGGATTTACTGGGAAACACTGAGCATCAAATATTTGAGCTGAACACAGAAAATCTGTCAGTTGAGGAGCTGCTCTCCACAGGGTGCTGATGTGCAGCCAACCCTCCACAGGTTGGACTCCAGGCCTGAGCCAGGTGTGGAACCTGAGTGCTCCAAGGATGTTCCACTGCAGACTGGGATGCTGTGGGAAGAGGGGTGAGACAGGGAAGGAGCCACAGCAATCTTCTAGGCCTCCTGGGACGGAACTAGTCTAACTGGAAAACAAGTTGAATGTGAAGAAAACAGCAGAGCAGCCAGGGCAGCCACAGGAAGGCAATGGGTAAGGCCAAAGCTGCCTCCTGTATCCCCCCCACCAGATGGGGAGGGAGATGGGGCACTAAACTCACAGATACCTCACAGAGCCACCCTCAATAAAATCAGTCCCTTGTGGGTCTGAGTATGACTTTCTCTGGTGTTTCCTTGCATTTAATACTCTATTTTTATAGTGAAAATGAAATTTGGGGCGTTAAACATCTTCCGATTTGGTTCTTATAATAGAAGTGTCAGACTTCAAAGGAGTCATTAAAGGCAGAGCTAAAGCAGCCACTGGGCTCAGAGTTGATGGGAAAAAAAAAAAAATAAAAGGTGTGTGTGAATGTGTACGTGTGTATGTGGAGGGGAAGCAGAGAGGCAAAATGACAACAATGTCAAATGTAGTGGGAACAAGGACAGCCCTTCCCTTGGTGATATTCATAATGTGGCAGAATTTGATATTATTGAGTGAAAGCAAAGTGTACTGGATTTCATGTTCACAAATATTTGTCACTGGCAGATGAATCAAATTCATAAAAAAGACATGGTAAGTCTCTCTTGGATAAGAAGAGTATTCAAAATGTGGATTTTAATATAAAGGCATGATTGTAGTGCATTCTTGAGCTTGTTTGAAATTATACTTTTAATCATTGTTTCAATGATCTTTCAGTATTTGGATTGACTGGCTAACTGTAGCTTGTGATTACACAACTAAATCTGATGGTGTACTGCCTTTCTTCAGTGTCCACACTTTGCTCAGAGAGAAATCAGAATTAACAGAATCTATCACAGACCTAAAACGAGAGAGTAAATATGGCTAAAGTACTGCTAAAATAGGAACAAGGTGATATAAATCATGTAACACACGTTTCCTTTTTTTTCTTTTTTTTTTTTTTTTAATAAAACTGTGGAAAATTCCATATCCTGATACACATAACTCCTACTTCAGATATCTCATAGCATTTTAAAAGTGCTGGTTTTGAGGCATGCTACCAGATAACAGAGAGAAAATCAGAGAGGAATAGTATGAGAAATAGGGATGCCAGCAAGGGAAAGGGAACTCTAGAAAAAAAGTTTTGGTATTACATGGATGTGTATAAACCCATCTGGTCAGAAAATGTGGGAGGAAAGAGTAGTCTGGGTACCCCACAAATAACATGTGTGGAAATATTGAAAATAACTGGGTATTTTATGCATGTATCATTATGTGTATAATTAGAGAAAGATGAAGAAAGAAATTCAGGGTTTTCCTTTGCCATTGATATAATGTCTGGATTGCCAAAAAGGCCATGCAATTAACATTGCTAGCACAGAGAGGATTGTAGGCAGGGACAGCACTATTGAGACAAATAGGACAGTTTTACAGACCATTTTTAAAATAACAGGAAAACTGAGGGAAAATTCATTGGGCATAAGATAACAGGATCCTTGTGAAAAGAGAAAAGAGATCAGGTGTCAGTAAGGCTTTGTCCTCTGTTCCTGTCTTAAGTTTATTGATTTGTGTAGGATATGATAGTTTTCAATTTTGGAAGAGAAGGAGCTCACAGGGCACTTTGAAAATTACACTGGGTCAAGAAAGATGAAGGCAATGTCATCAAGAGATCAGATCAGAGGGCTGCACATCAGAAACCTCAGCATCCATTACTGTGACTTCTTGTGAGACCTCACTGAGCCTATTTAATCTCTGTGTTCTGACTCCCACTTTTCCTGGATATCACCTTTGCCAGTAGATTGTCTAGAAACATTTTCAAAAGTGCAGAACTTTAACTGATTGAAATTTGATAAGAACTCCTCTCCTTTGGGACACATATTGCAAGAGATGGTAAAGTCTAGTCAGTCAATATGATCAGAAGATTTATTTCAAGTTACCAAGATCTACAAAGGAGGTTCCCCAAATTCCTGGGGTGCCAAAGAAAGTTCCCTGGTCATACCAAGAGTAACTATATCCAGCTGTGTGTTACAAAAAAAAGAGGAGGAATCTTTCCAAAGGTTTTGCCAGCAGCTTGATGGTAAAAGTACTGTTGCAACTCCACTAATTTTCCTGGGAAACAGACTGGGCTTTGGGCTCTGCTTTACAAACTGCTTAGGCATGTTAAAGTCATTGGTAATTTCAAGATTCACAAGCCTGAAGTAATTTAAAACTTAATTCCATTTTCAGTGACTAACTGAGGTGAATCTCCCAACCTTGTATGAGGATGCCAGTCTCGTCCACCCAGTGTCCTGCTGGCATGGAGGAGGTGTGGGTGACTCTGGTAGGGCATAAAGCAGCATTAAGGCCTTCTAACCTCAAAACAAGTAAGAATGTCAGTTGTGCAAAGTATTTTTATGATTTAATAAAATTTTTAGGATGCAAACAAATCCAAAATTTTTAAATGTAGGAATTCTGCAAAATTATGTTTTGTGTATTATGTACAAAATTTTGTACTTATGTATTGTGTATAATCATACAGTTTCAAACACTGAGTAAAATCCAGGCTTACTGACTTGATGGCACCACAAAAACAAGCACACTAAACACTTCCTTCTAACATCAGCCCTGCTCTCTTTCATTAAGGAGGAAAACCGTTGTGAAAGGTGCTGCCAACTGCTTCGTCAAATGCCTAACTCAGATAATTTGGGGAATAGACTAGACTAGACTAGACTAGAATAGAATAGAATAACTCAGTTGGAAGGGACTTACAAGGATGGTCTAGTCCAACAGCAAAACCTCTTCAGGATGGACCAAAAGTAGCACGTTTTTAAGGGCATTGTCTAGACGCCTCTTAAGCACTGACAGGTTTGGAGCATTGACCATCTCTCTAGGAAGCCTGTCCCAGTGTTTGACCACCCTGTCAGTAAAGAAATTATTTCTAATATTCAGTCTGAACCTCTCCTGGTGCAGTTTTCAACCCTTCCCATGCATCTTGTCACAGGAGCCCTGGAATAAGTGATCAACACTTCCCCCTCTGCTTCCCCTTTTTGTGAAGCTGTAGAGAGCAACCCATTTGTTCCTCAGCTTTCTTCTCTCCAAACCAGACAAGCCCAAAGTCTTCAGCCACTACACACAGGACATTCCTTCCAGACTCTTAAACATCTTTGCTGCCCTGCTTTGAACCCATTTGAATTCCTTCACATCCTTCTTAAATTGTGGGGCTCAGAACTCCGCACAGCACACAGGTGAGGCTGCACCAGCTCTGACCACAGTGGGATGATCACCTCTTTTACCTGTTTATGATGTGCCCAATGTGCCCCAGGATGGGCTTTGCCCTCTCAGCAATAAAGTGACACCTCCTGTCCCAGATCAAAGGGAGAGGCAGGAACAGTCTTGAGGAGATGCAGATTGTCCCTAGACCAGAGTTCTGCTCCCCACATTGCTCTGAACACCAGGCTGCCCTTGCCTTTCATGGTTTACACAGAAAAATTGGTTCAGTGTCTGCTGCAGTGACAGCCCAAAAGGCAGACCCACAACCTGAAAAAGCAAGCACCTACCAGCATCAGCCACTACATTTCCAATGATGTCATAAAAATGCAAGTTTCAAAGCTCAAAAAGTTATCTTCTGTTTACAGCTATATTGTGAAAAAATGTCATTATTTCTTCTTTGTATTTTTTTACCTTCTGTGACATGCTGCTTCCTGTCCTACACCTGGATGAGTCTCTGCTGAGACTCACAATAAATCATTGATGGTATTGCAAGTCCAGGAACAATTTATTATCATCCAAGGATATTAATTTTTATAGTATTGAGAGATAACAAAGGAACAGGCTACTCAGTGCTGCTATGGAGTTACCTGGCTCATGAGCCATGAACAGCATCACAACTGGAAGTCAAAACCTCTGGGGCCAGAGCCAGCGCACAAGGTGCAGAGCAAGGTGGAACTTGTGCTCATTGCAGCCACACTGCCTCTCTGGGAAACACAGAGAGTGTGTTTCTTAATGGAAATTGCTCCATAATGGAATTTTTAGAGAGAGATATTTCCTTGTACGGGTGGTGAGGTGCTTCCACAAATCTTGAGCAATTTTTTTTTTTTAATCAAAAAGGCTGGGAGGCATGTTGGATCACTCAGAGAGTATTGTTCCTTCTCCTTGACAACTGAACATAAACAAAGCAATATAGCTTCATTATTTTATTATATAACTAGCAATAAGAACACCAAATAACCCAGGGTAATATAAACAAAGACTTCACTACTTCCCACATTTTAGCTGTCACACAGTTTTAACTCTATGTGTGAAAATTTGTTTATTCCCTAAAGAAAAAACAGGATTTGACACTAACAATAAAAGCTGAATTCCCTAATATTTTATAACCAAATGCCTGACCTTAGACTTTAAGTAACTGTCCTTAGGTATAATGTCAACATTAGCTGAATTGTCCATCTCAATTTTTTTTCCTATGAAGCCTTTTTTTCCATCAGTTGCCATTTTGTGGCCGACAGTCATTCTTGACATTGATTGTCAGGTTGATTTATATTAACAGGATCAAAGGGAGAGTTTTCCTAGGCTGTTCCCTGTGGGATATGCAACTGATTTCTGTAGCAACACTGCTATAATTTTTAGGAGCTGCTTTCACCAGGTCTACAGCAAAGATGATAAATAACAATGACTACTCACTGTAATGTTGGTGCTTCTTGACTACAGGTCCTTGTCATCACAAAACTGTGCTTGTGGAAATCCTTAATGACTTCAGTGAAAACACCTTCAAGTAACTTTGCTGAGTGCTAAGGATAAAGAAAAGGAGACAGAGAAAGAGCAATGAACAAACTTTGTGACACTTTGGGCTAGATTAATTAACTTGCCAATTACTCATATGTAATAACAAAACACTTAATGTCTTCTCTAATGCCAAATATTGGATACCTCATGCACCATTAATCACAGGTCTTTGCATCTAAATGCTAAGCATAAATAATTTGTTATATACTGACCTCTTCTAAAAAATCCAGACAGTAATTACATGAGCTTAATTTGAGAATGGGGACACAAACGTTTCACCCATTCCCAGCTCCTTAAAATTCCTGAGAGGTTCATTAGATGTTGCAGTAACTTAAAAAGGTATTGTTAGTTCTTTGATCCTGTTGGATCAGACAGATCATTGGTGGTATGCAATGGTAGACCCATATTCCATGACTAGCAGAAATAGTATCTGATAAGCACAACAAGGGGCATAAAATTTTGAAGTTTGGATATTTTCCTCAATGTGCAGGGGTCAAGTCATGGAAAGGACAATTGAAAATGCATGCTAAAATGAACTACGGGGCTTGAGAAGAATGACAGGTAACTTTTACAAAAGGAATTTCACAGGTAAAGACATATTTAAGACTCTGAAAAATAAAGTAATAGAATATTTTTTTTTAGTATCTTTGTACCTGTATTATCATTTGTTTTAATGGAATTGGTCTAAAAATATTTACCTTTACCCTTAGACCATCACAACTCTTAATTACACTATTTTGTTTGGGGTTTTTTGTTAACTCATTGGGATGATGCTTTGGTTTTGATTGTGCCACGAGGTACAACACAGATGTTTGAAGTGCTCTTGTGTAATTGGAGCAGGGATGAAAAAGCACCCAGACCATGGAGCAGCATTGCAAGATATCCTGTACCCAGCCTGGTCCCTGTGCCCCTGGTGGGGAAGCACAGCTGGCCTGGGGAGCTGGGGCTGTGTCACAGCTGCCTGGCATGGGAGCAGCATCTGGAAGGCAGCATGAGGCAAAGCTGTGGAGCCAGACCAGCACAGGCCATCCAAGGAGTGACAAAGCTGCCCAGCAGGGCTGGGCTGTGATCCCAGCAGCATCTGCTGCTCATGGCTGAAGTATCACCAGCCCTGGGACACCAAATCTTGGTAAGAGTCCATTGCCCACATGGAGATGGCTGCTGCCCTTGGAGATGAGCCAAGGTATCCAGGATTTTGTGGCATAAAATAGAGTCACATGACCTAAGGCATGTGGGACACCCATGTCCTTATGAGGTGAGTGTAGCCACACTTCTCTTACAGAGAAAAGCAAGGCACAACTTCCCAAGGATATTTTCTGGATTTCACATTCTCTGAACCTCAGAGAAAGAAAAAAATCCAATTCTTAGCTCAATTGCTGCTCCTCTTGTTGTTCACTAATGGAATGCATTGTGGAAGATTGTTTACCTGAAGGGAATTTGGTAATTGGATTCTGGTGTGAGTGTTGGGATTCACTGAGCAATTGAGTCCTGTGTGTGTTGGGACTGTTGGCTGACAGTCACGAGATGCTGTGCAGTGGAGTTGGGTGCTTGTGCAGATTCAGTTTAGATGTAGTATAATATAGTGTAGAATAATATAGTATAATAAAGTAATTAATTAGCCTTCTGATCTCCCCGTCATTTCTCCCAGGCATCAGGGTTGCCCTGATTTACTATAGGTGAGCATTATGGGTCCGGCAGGAACCCCCTGGGACTCATGTTTTGGCAACTAAGTTGTGTCTTATGTATCTGGATATCAATTTCAAGCACTGAAATCAGAGTAGTGAATTTGCACGAGGAGCTGAAGACAGACATGAGAAATTACATCTTGTTACAGGCCAGCTGGCCTTCTGGGTCTCTACCTGCAGATGATTTTGTGAGGAGAGACGAGAAATGTTTTTTTCAGAATACAATGAAAACATATGCAACAAAGGCCTTCTAAAAGTGTAGTAGCATGCTCAGGCAGCTGTGTTCACCCTGGCAGGTTCTATTGACACACTGTAATAACGAGGCACAACAGGACACCTTGGTGATCAAGTGGAAACATTGAAGCTTCCATGAGCTCATGGAACATGAGCACCCCTGCTCTTGTATGCAAGGCTTTATTCATTTACAGGCTTCTACCTCCTCAAGCATTTCATCAGAAGATGTTTGAATATTTTTAGAGCCTTCACTGAGAGAAAGAGCACTACTAGGAGAACAACAAATAAATCTTATCAACCAGTAGAAGCTTTTCCAGTGGCTGAAGCAGTCTGGGATGTACCAGGGGAGAGCAGGGGAGCACACAGGAATGCTCTCACTGTCAGCTGTGCACGGTGCCTTGTGAGTCTTTGTTTTCCTTCCTCTTTATTTTTTCCCTTATCTATTTTGCAGAGCTGGTGAGTTGACCTCACATTTACCCATCTCTTATTGCAGAGATGAACCATTTCTCATTACTTACCATCACCTTCAGCCATGACAGCTTTAGTGTACATACCAATAAACTTCATTTCAAAGCTGGCTGATGTAATACATGGGAGTGAAAGGTTCTGCGGATGTGAGGAAATATCCATGTCTTCACCTAGCTATCCATGGAACAGCAAATCCAGAAAAGGTGGGGTGTGAGTAATGCCTGCTTGTGTACGGTAATTGCCCCAATACCTGAATGCATCCATTTTATAAAATTGGACTCTCATCAGTTCTCATATCAGAGAACATGTCATTTAAATAATTTCTCATCTTGAGTAAACTATGTTTGACAGAGTCTCGATGATAATGTCATCTGAGGACTTATGAAGAATTTAGTATAAAATTTTTTAAAACACTATTTGGCATCTGGACAGTGGATAGGTGCATTACAGCAGGAAATGTCTAAATCATGTTGCAGACAGTTTGTGACTTCAGAACTAGACAGTAGTTAGTATGGTAATAAGCTGCCCTCTGATAATTCTTTACACTAAGTGACAAAACATTCCTAATTTCTCTTCTGTAGCATAACAGTTACATTACTCCCAATTAATTACAGCATTTGTCCCATGAGAGTCAGACTTACATTAATTGTATCATAAATTATTTGTCTTCCCACCACGTAGGAGCTGAGGTGGTGCAACAGCTTAAAACCACCAGCAGGAAAAGGCACTATGGTTTGTCCATCAAGTGCTTTAGTCTGAGGTAGCAGAGAGGTGCTGGTGGGTGCAGGGTGTTCTGCTGGTGCCTCCCAGTACCCCTGAGGAAGGCACACACGTCCATGAACAGGTGAATTGTGCAGTACAGCTCATCACTGTACTGCCAGAACAGCAGCACCCCTCAGCACAATCTGCTGCAAAGGCCACAGTGGAACAGGAGGATGTCTTGTCCTTCAGAGACATTTCCTCTGACTCCTCACAAGCATTACTGTTTGCTCTCTGAGATGTGCAGAACAAAAAAGCCTTTGTTTCAAAGTCATAAAGTTAGCAAGTGAAGAGAAAATGAAAAGCATCTCAAGGGAAAGAAAATATCCACCTTCATCTCAAGGGAAAGAAAATATCCACCAACCCTGCATAGGAACTGGATTAAGAAGAGGTCTCTGTGGAGTATTATATTTGCAGTGTGCAGTGAGAGTTTCATTTGAAGGACACAGAAAAGGACTCCCTCTTGGTATCATACATATTCTTTAAATACCCCAAGGCTGCCATGCACTCCAGCCATTCATGCACCTGGTCTCCAATTCACAGGAACTCCCTCTGGGCATTCAAAAATTACATATCAGGGAGAATACCTAAATAGCTTTTTCATGAATATTCTCCACATTAGCTGTGCAGCAGCAATTTGTCCCAAAAATTGGGTGAAAAGATGAAAATTGAAATATTTGCTAAATATATAGGCCCTAGGCCTGTTTCCCAGCTGCCATCAGGCAATGTGAACAATGATTGAGCCTCCTATTCACCTGGGAAACAAGCATCCAGCTAGGAAAGAGCAGCAGCACATCCTTCATTTGCACCATTGAACTGGTTCCCCTTCTGTTGAAAGGCAAAGGGCTTTCTTCAGCATTACCTAACAGGATGCTTACAACAGGATTCACAAATCCACTGCTGCCCGGGTCTTAAGGGATTAGTCATAGATAGATCTTTACAATGCAAATTATATACTGGGGGAAATGGAAGTTTTAGTGTTGGTTATACATGCATAAGGGAGTAAGGATTTTCAGGATGGTGCAACACAAAGAAGCCAACAGACATTCAAAACTCAACTACTACCAAAACAGGATGGACAGAAAGTTTTCATGTATTCTTTTTGGAAAGGCTATCTTTTTTTGGAAACCTAACTTAGGTTTTGCACCAATTCTCTCCTAAATTCCTCTTGTCTTTGACATGAGTTAATGTGTTTTTTTCTCTTTACATGAGCTAATGTGTTTTTTTTCTCTTTACATCCTCTGCATTTCCAAAAATATATATTAATTCATGTTCAGCAAGGCTGTGTTATCAATTGCAGCCATCTAACACTGCCTGGAATAACACATCTGAGCAAGATGTGCAGCAAGGTTTATGTATCTTCTCTTTCAAAGCTTCTCCCCTTTCCATCTTGGGAGAAAGAATAATATTTTCAGAATTATGTGACCAGCCTTGTTTAAGCACTGCACCATGGAATTTTCCAGCAGCTTCACCTCACATTTTTGGATATGAGCAAAACACTGAACAGAGCTCAAACATCCCAGTGTTATTGAACCAGTGGGCCTTGCAAGTTTTCTGTTTCTCCTCCACCTTTTTTCCTCCCATCCTGTCCTTCACTGGGATGCTGGGACTCGTACACTGTCTGTCACATTTGCATCCAGGTGGCCACTGAGTTGTTCTTCACAGAGTGGACTCTGTTTCTGCCCAATATCCAATCTTCTTTTATAAGGCAGGAAGAAAAGATTGTTTCCAAGATAATTAGGCATCAAAACATCACTGGAGATTAGGCAGGGACCAGGACTTTTTCTGAATTTAATTGCTAAGAAAGGTGGAAAGCTCCAATGCTATGATTTTTTTTGGTGTTTTGTTTTGTTACAGATCTGTTCTACTGGACTCCTGTTCATCTATATTCAGAATTTGGCCACAATCTGCTTTAGACAGCCTATCCCATACTACCACTGATAGGGAAGGAGAATAAGGGGAAATAATGAGTGCATGTCAAAATCTAGACTTGACATGAAATCCTAACATGCCCAGGGCAGCAGACATGAATCTATTGTATATGAGACATGGCTTAGGTTTGAATTTATGTTTAGGGTTGGGTGTAGTATTGATATCAACTGTACCATACAGCTATTTGGTTTAGGAAGTTCTGTAAAGCCAGAGTGAAGTTTGGTGCTGGAGGGGAAGAGTGGCTGATGGGCAGCCCTGCAGCAGAAGTGGGTCTTGTGACTGAGTAATCTTTGAGATTAGGACTACAATTAGGAAAATTGACGTATAAACCTTATTTTTAGACTTTGCAGGAGGGGAGGGAATATGCTAAAAGGGCAAGAGAAAACTGAAGAGTAAATTGAATTGCTGAATCAGCCCAGGCCTAAAGTTCCACTGGGCTCAAGTTAGGGTTAGTGTTCAGGAGCTTGTCCTCCAAGATCACCAGGGCAGTATCTGACAGGATGTCATCAAGGCTTAGTAGCATTTCTCAAGTTCTAACAAAACCTTACTGCAAAGCCAACATAATGGTCAATACCAGTTTACCAAAACATTGCTCATCCTTGTAACAAAAAAACCCAAACCAAACCAAAACAAACAAAAAAAATTTGATGCATTCTGTTTAAACAAAACCAATTCTAAACATGAATCTGAAATCTGTCTCACTCTAAAATAAAGTTTCTGTTATGAGCTACAGGAAACAAACCCCCTGGCCTGCCCTAATGGACTGAACAGTGTTGAACAATCAGAAATACTTTCTCAAAGGATGCCCTTAATCACAGCCCTCAGGTACAGACCCTAATCTGGCTCATCCCCTTTGTACCGAACTCTGTTTCTACATTCTGAAATCTTGCAATTTTACTGTTTGGTTGGCAACCTCAAGCCCAACACTATGCAATTTGTTATGCTGCCAGAGTTTGAGGAGTCATGAAAGAAATTTTTCTTCAAGTCCTTTTATCCTGAATACTGACCTAAATCCCACAAAAGTCAAGACATTTTTCCCATGTCTGGTTATAGCAGTACCAGCTTCAAATGTTCTCATAAAAAAGCTGTGCTATAACCTCCATGGACTGAAATGAGAAACAGAGCCATAAATCATTGAAGGCCCTAGGCTCAGTATCTATGAAACACTATTAAAAAAAATGAGAAAAGCTGATCTCATTGGTCAACCAACCTTTCAGAATTCCACCAGAAAAAAGAAAACAGACTGGTCTTGCAGACTTGTTACTATGTGATCTTTTCAAAATCCTCGACACTGTAAGGCTTACAATTGGTCTCTGAACACCCTGGATAAAGATCTAATGAGCCTGTGGACTCCAGTCAGGACAGAGGTGGAAGAGGTTGAGCAGGTTGGTTAACAGGTAGGTTTTATTTGGGGTTATATTCTTTGTGTAGTGTGAGGGACCCAGCAGACTCAAAACCACCTTGCTTTTTGACCTCATTTATAATAAGCCTATATACAATATATTCCAGTGAGTGCTCCAGGAACCCCTAACAATAATAAAACTGAATCCTATCGATTTTTCAAATATTAAAACTTTAAAAATTTATCTATCATGAATCCAACAGTTTCAAAAGTATTTCTACACCAGTTGATCCTACTGCACCTGGTTCTCATTCTAACCCAGTGGCCTCTGGGAGATTTTGGATGTTTGTTCATCTCACCATCATCCATATTTAGTGCCTAATTTTTCATTTCACAATTCCCCTGCTGACAACAACCTTTCTGGCAAGTCTTCACCCTAAACCAACCCTATCCTTCACATTCCAGTGACTATATTCAGTGCTTAGATGATGCCATTTTTGCCTGTCAATATCTGCCTTGCCAGGTACCAGCAGCAAATCTGGCTCCTTTACCTTTGCTCTCTCAAAACCTAACAACATCCTGCAATGGCTGTGAATCCTTCACCCAGAAAGAATCTCACTGCACTTGATCACCTCCCTTGGGAGCAAGCTGTATTCTTTAATTCTGCTGGTCTAAACCTTCCTTTGCTTTTAAAGCTAAATCTAACCTTTCCTCTAACATCAGAGTCTGGCAATCCTTGCCAAAAAATAAAAAGAAAATAACTTAATACAATAAAATTTTATTAAGCCCAGACACATTAATGGATAATGTAGAGTCCAAATATAACACTGCATCTTCTGTCTTTGCCATTAAAAAATCTCCCTCTAGTCCTAGCTTTAGGTGTAAAGATATAAGGCTGACCTTTCATTAAACCAACCTAACACAAAGATCTTTTCATCTGTTACTGGAAAACCCAGCAACAAATCTGGTGGCTCAGCCCTTTCATCACTATATGTGCTCTTAAATGCCTTCTCTGACCTTCCTTTAACACTCCAGTGACTCTTGTTAACACCATTAATTCACCCACACCACACCTCATCCTAGCTTTACCAACCTTCCATTTTCTATGACAATCCAGCTCCAAACCTAGCTTTATATTTTCTCTAGCCTGGAGCCTAATCTAGTCCCAAAAAAAATCTACCTTTAATATTAGAGACAAGTGACAGGCATCCTCAAAAACCTGAGTTGATCAATCACATTGGCATGGCCTGCCAACAAGCCTCCTTCAGGCTTGGACTGCCTGAAAGCAGGATGGGGATAGTGATGTAGCTCTAGTCTTAGCCATAGCCCATCTTGGAGCCAACCAAAAGTTACCTGTATTTGTCATTATCCAACATCACCTTGTCTCTGCAGGCCTTCCAAAATCTATCAAAAAGTTCTCTGGGCCTGTTGCCTCTAAGGCTAAACCAATCTAAACTCAAATGCTGTCTGACTTGAACATTGGGTAGGACTTCACCAGATATCTAAATGTAAATAATCCCTGGAAATAATTCCTTCCAAACGCAGTAAACTGTTGATGGTTGGTAACACATTTATGTCATCATTTCATAGTAGCTTACACTCTAATTTTGACGCATGTCAGTGTGTGACTGTGCCTTATCTCCAGCCCCTTCTAAAGGCTGAACACATCATTTACACTGCTGGCAGCAGATCTTGTAGTAGGCTTGCAGACCATTCAGAGTCCAGCACCAATGTTACTTTTCTCCTTTTTCTGGCCATCATCCTCATTCCATTCCCAACCTCCACTTTGGGCATAACAATGGCACAGAGTCCCTGGACTGCTCACAGGCCAGAAGCTATTCAACCCCAACAATGAGCTGGACTCTTCCTCCTGTCTGAGCCCCAGCCAGTGCCAGTACTCACAGCACAGGCCTTTGGCTCTTACCAAAGTTCTGTAGGACTGTAAAAATCCCCTCTGGCTGTTCTAAATGCAGATTCAGGTGACATTGGCTCCTGACTTGGCAGCAGCAGCAGGTAGTACAATATCTAGGATTCAGGATGTAGTCTTACTACTACCTACTACTTGTAGGTGATGGAGACACCTACCATCAGTTAGGGGATCTGACGTGTCCCTGGTGACACCAAAGCCCTTCATACCTAATCTAAGTGTGTACGTATGCCCAGGTCACCATCTGTGGCCATCAGACTCTGAGGATCCAGATCAGGTAAAAGGGGAAGAAGTGACTACCGAAGAACAAATCTGTACTAGCAATGATCTCTCACATAATACTGCAGGATTTGTGAGGCATGCCATACTATGACCAAGGTGGTCCTTAATCAAAGCAGGCTCAGATCCCTCGCCCAGAAGTTCAGTGTCCTGAATTGCCAAGCAAATTCTATTCTATTTGCCATCTCTGTGGCAGTTGTCTTCTGTTAAGTGGGCAGCTTTCCTTATCTCTTCCACAATCACTCCTCCCTCCAGGGAGACATCTGCTGATAACAGCTATTGAATGACACTGCATGACTGATAAGAGCTACAGCATCCTATTGTGAGATGCTCTGCCCAGAGGGAGGAGCCAAGCATTCCTACCCAGATATAATCTTGAGATTCTGGAACACCAGCACAGCTTCTCCACTGGATTTCCCAGAGGAACAGCAGCTGCCTCTTCCACTGGATCTTCAGAGGAAGACCACACCTTCCTACAGGATCCTTGCTTCAACAGAACCACACCTGACACTCCAGGAGAACTGCAGCCAGAATTCCAACTGGACTGCTACCCTGATCCACAGGGTGTCAGGTTGTATTCTGACTCTGTCAGTGTTGTTTTAGTTTACTGCATTATTTATTTTATCTTTTTATTTCATTCTCTAATAAAGAACTGCTGTTCCTGTTCCCATATTTTTGCCTGAGAGCTCCCCTTAATTTCAAATTTGTAACAATTTGGAGGGAGGGGATTTACATTTTTCCATTGCAGGGGAGGCTCTTGCCTTCCTTAGCAGACACCTGTCTTTCCAAACCAAGACATTCAGTCTACAGGCTTTGGGCTGTTGGGACAGAGGACACTCCTCATGTAAACTTGGCATATCAAGCACCCAGGGTTGTGAGGCAGATGGATGGATGACTCTGTGTGTGAGTGAGTGTGTGCACCATGGCACACAGTGGTTAAAGGGGATTATTTAGGGTGGTTTGGAAAGCTGCCTGAGGGCCTAGACGACTAAATTTCCTCCTAAGCCATATTGCAGGGGGAAATTTTGTTAAGCAACATCTTAACCTCTGTGCATAAACCTGTCATCCACAATCAAAAAACAAGTTAATCCACTTTGTCACAACAGTTTTGATTGCCTCCACCATGGCTGACATAAATGTTTTCACCTTTCCTTCCTTGGAGAGGCAAAAGCTTTGCTGCCATATGCCAGGTGTCGATGTGCATCACCCACATCCCCAGCAGGACTTGTATTTGAAGTGGCAGAGTAAAGCATTGACATTGGCCACAGGTAATCTCTGTGTCATGGCTTTGGCATGTCACCTGTCAGAGGATGCTCCTTAATGGAGCCCATTCGTTCTTGCCAGATGGGGCACTGATGCAGACATGAGACCCTTGCACAGAGGCAGCTTGGTGTTCAAGAGGAACAATCATGTGGGAGAAGGGGGATTTTCATTTCCTCAGAATGAGGGAAACAGCTAAGCCCCATTCTTGCTGAAGTCTGTGGCTATCAGCAATGATGCTGAACTCTGGACTGAAACCAATGTTATTGCTTTTTCTAAAAAAGAAATAAAAAATAGATAAAATGTGTCATTCAAACAGTTTTAGCAAACTCGGAGACTCAAGAAATCAAAATAGTGCCATGTAAATAAGGAATTTTGGTCTTCATGACAGCATGTAGCTTCTGTTGAATGATGGAGATATTTGCCAGAGTGAAATGAGTTATTTTTATCACAGCTCTCTTTCCATTACTACATTCCCTTTTGGTTTGGAGGATTATATCTATTTTGGATTGGAGGATTACACCAATTTGTTTTGCTACAAATTCAATAAAAATAAAATCTGAAATGACAATTAAATCCAAGAAAGCTCAGCTGGAGAGCCTGCAAAATTCCTCTTCTCTAATTAAAGTCTGTGCAAACCACAGCTTTACAGAAGCATTAGGGAGGAAGGGAATAAAAGGAGCATGTTCCCATTAACACATTTACTGTAGCTACCTTTCAGGCCAAACAAATTACCACAGAATGTTAACTCAGAGCTTTAATAAGCAACAAGGTCTGAACAGTCTTCCAGTTCTGGGAGGAGGAGGAGGAGAAAAGTGAGGCTGAGTAAGTGGAGGTGACATGTGCATCTCCTGCTGTTGGGTGTGAAGCCCTTGCCAGGTTCCCTGAAGACCAGTGAAGTTTGTAGGAACTGAATTCAGTGGGCTTTGGGTGATGTCTATGATGTGATGAGGAAAGTACAGTAAAGGCCAGACAGTCCCCCTCTTCAGTCTGGGCAGCAGCAATTGGCAGATAGAACTGCTGTTCTGGAGCCAACACACACGAAACTGGGGGACTGAATAGTAAATAAAGCCAGTGGCTTTCTGTGATACTCCATGGCAGGCTGCTGCCTTCATCTGCTCATGGTGCATCCAACTGAGGAAAGTCACTGACACTCCTTAGAAGCCAAATAAATAAACAAAAGCTCCAACAATCCCAGCAAAACCAAAGAACTCTCACAACATAAGAGAGCAAAATCCAGATAGGCAAAACTGTGAAATGAAAAGAGGGAAGAAAATGAGATGCATGGAAAAAGCCCAATGAACTGCATGGATAAAACTTTGCACTGCTGCAAATTGAGTGTGACAGGAAAAAAATCAGAGAAGTATACAGGCTCTATATTCCTGCAGAACAGGTTGCAATACTGAATCTAGGGACAAAACAGGCCACAGGCTGCCCTTCCATATCAGTACTTTATGGTAGGTATGGATACACCAGTGAACAATGCTGGATTGTTTTATTTTAAACCCAAATTCACCTCTTTTGGCATCACAGCAGGGTGTCTTCACAGCTGGCTGCCATCAGTCTGATGTGGTAAGAAGACACTGTTATTAATGAGAGGCTCTACTGCTAACACCTCAGTTTGCTATTAGTGGACAGGCAGAACAAGATGCAGTTTCATATGGCTAATGCATTTTACATAACCAGTGCCAAACTGGAGCTGCAAGTCATGGAATGATTGCAGAACACCCATCTGTGATGCTGCTGCCCTTTGAGCAGTCAGCATTTCCTACCAGTGAAATCAATGGATCCACTCCACATTAGCCCTACAGACTGCAGAACTTTTCACATCAGTCAGAGAGGTATTTTGCACCAGTAATTTTACAATAAAAATGTTCCAGGCAGTGTGCAAGCAACACTTTCACACTGGAAATGCTTGGTAACTCCGGGATTTGTGCCTCTAAAAGAAAAACTAAGCACACACACTCATTCTGACAGGGGCTATTAAACTGCACACCTGGCCACCCACAGCTGTCTGTGAGGGAGCCAAGCAAAGCCTGATGGAGGCACACAGCTATGAAGGGCACAGGCTCATCTCTCAGGCATCTTCTCTCCATGGACATGCAGCTCTGGTGGGTAATGCAGCCCTGGCAGCTGCAGGAGAATTCCCCTAAACTGGTCAAGGTAAAGCTGTCTCTCAAAACAAAGATATTTAAGCTGACAGAAGTACTTGTCTGCCTGCATAATTCGATATACACTGTGGGTTTTGCTGGCACGCCTGTCATGATGGGGAGAAGGAAGTCTTTCCCCCTGCTGTTTTCATTGATACTGAGCTGTTGGCTAATTCCAAAGTGAAGACCACATTTAGGATTGCAAAATTATACTCTGCTTGAGAGAGCCTCAAAAAGGATGCCTCAGGCATAATATTGGGATTGATGCTGATTAGCTGGTCGAGACAAAAACAGTAATGAAGCCTGTGAGCTGCAATGGAGTGCCTTTGCTGCTCGTCCTTCTCTAATGACGTGCTGGCACAAACCACCTCTCCCCAATCCAGTCTGCTGGTCTATGCATAACTCCAGTAGTTAACCTTGACTGTCTGAAGAACACGGCTTTAAATTTGATATTGTGTTCATTTCTAACCTTTGCTGTCGAAAAATATTAAATCTTCCCTCAGCCACTTGCTTTGCATGGTGGAAGACAGATGGTTGTGTTGGATCGTTCCACAGCAGAGCAGATGTTGTAATGGAGGACACAAAAATCCTGCCAAATTAATTAGACTCTTCCACTGATCTGGATAAAAAGAACAGCTCACTGGCATTTCAAAGAGGTCTGGGTTATAATATATACCTCCCTGCCAGGTTATCTTGTGAGAAGCGTAGGTATGATGGGGTGTTCTTCTGTAGTATCATATCAGATTATTTTGAAATAGAGTAGAAACTTGGTAGAGAGATGTCAACTTTTTAATACATTATCTTAAAATGTATATAGGCAAATAATATTGAATAAGCAGGTAGAAATCCCTACGACATATATGCACCCATGTAAAATATATTTTTATGCTTTGGAGAACTAAATTTCCTTGTGTCTAGTGTTTTAGCTTACTTTGTCAGCTAAATTTGCCACACATAAATCCATGAACTATAAGATACATGCATTTTTTGCAGAATGTCACAATCTTTTCCATTAGGTCCATTAGTAGTACTCAGGGTTTGTATACCTTTTTTTGCCTTACCAGAGAACTGTTTCAGAACACCTTGATTCTTGGCATAGGGAAAACGTGTGAGGAACATTGCAAGTTTTTGAAAAAAAGGTTTTTTATAGAGTAGGTAAGGCTTGTACAAGCATGGTATTGCTGAGCTGCACACTATGAAAATAGTGTTCCTCCTTGTGGACCGTATTTCCCCTTGGTGCAACACCAAAGCAAATTCTCTTGGCAAGGCATCAGTATCCACAGGAAGATACTAACAGTGTTTGAAAAAACTTGGTTCTAGAAATAAAACTTTTAGTTAGAAACTCACTGAGAAAGAGAAAGGGTCCCTGTGGTTTCCCTGGTTAGCTCCTTGAACTGTTAAAAGGGACCTGTGCACACAGATAAGTGTAAGACTTCTGTATTTCTATTATGGCAAACAGAAGGACTTCATTGCATAATTGGACTTGCATGTCATCATTTATGGTTTTTTTTTTCTCCATTAAGACTTAAGACACCTATTTTGATTACTATAGAAAAAAAAGTAATATTTCCCAGTACTGTCAAATCTTTAATGCTAGAGTACATAAATAACCTTCGTTATTCTAGAGATCATTTTTTTCCTTACCATATATTTCTACAATACTAGAAAGAAATAAGTAAAAACCCCATGTATGGCATGTTTTCATACCAGAGCACTGTTCTTTCTGTTTAAAATCTGAAACTAAAGGGCAACACCTTCAAGTTGTGCAAAGCTGAGCAGTCCCATTGATTTTCATAGAACGTTGTCAGTTAATACAAGCTCAAATCTGACACCTAAATTCATTGTCGAGCTACATAACGGTGCAAGCATGTCTGTTATCATGGCAGACAGTGTTTAAGTAGCTTCAGAAGCTGTGGCATAAAAGACATGTCTAGAAAACACAAAAGATAATATTATAAATGTTGCTAAAATAGCACCAAGTGCTATGATGTTGTGGCTTATTGACTTTTGTTCTGTGTCCCATCTTATCCTCTTGGGAAGTTGGGAGGTGTCAGGGATTTCTTGAGGAAGTACCTTATTTTACAAAATCCTATCCTTTCCCCTGAGCATGACTGAACCAAGCCAGGACAGTTTCCTTGCTCCTCAAGTCTGAGTCAGCCGCTGCAGCCTGTGCCTGGAACAGCTCTGTTGGACCATGCCCTTGGGGTCCTCTCCAAGTTCTTTGCCCATCCTCTCTTGGTGACCACTCTGCTTCCCTGCATGTGGCTCCATCCATGCAGTTCCCAAGCTTCCACTGCTGGGGCTTGAAGAGATTCCTGTCCTTCTCCCCAAGACACTTTGTGCTCAACCCCCTGTGGCTGGAACACTGTTCTCGAGTCCAGACTCCAGAAAAAAAGTACGAAATTTCTTCTTGATTCAGGCAGAAGGAAAGCTCTTCCATCAGGTTACATCTAATGCCAGCTGTAGCCCAGGAATAATGGCACATTGCTGTCTACTCCTAAAGCCTTCAGCATCACAGTGCTGCCATGCATGGTGGAGCCCATTTCTCTGCCTACACTTCTGCCATCTGTCCAGATACACTGTGTCCCATCTTTTATCCAATAACACAGAAATTTCATCTGGCTGCAAATTCAGAATTTGTCTGAAACCATAAGCATTGGTTAAACTGGACTTTGAATCCCCTCTCCTTCATATAATCCCTACAGTAGCTAAAGTAGTGATGAAATTATTCCCTTCTCCTTCCTCTGGTAAAAGAATCCATGTGCCAATTACTGCCCAGGCTGCTGCTGCACACACACAGAGTGCCAGCATCTTTTGTTAGCTCTTCCTAAAAGACATGTCTTGTTTTCTCAGGGAAGGTGTGCCTTCAGAACCATCTCTAGCTTGAAGAAAAAGTGCCAGACTTGAATTTTATACTGTTACACTTGTATCCTTTTGAGGAAACAGATCTGAGTTTGGTTCCCCTATGATTCCTCAGGTTATTCCTCAGCAGTATGAGATCAGCATGTAGCTCAATACAGGTTATTACAGGCCAACACTTTCCCAGTTATTCACCTTGTCTTAGCCATTAAAACAACCCTTTGGGCAGCTGATCAGTCTCCCCAACAGTTTTACTGTGCTAACTCTCCAGGGAAAGACTGCTATGAAAATACATAGCTCAACAAAGTTAGTTGCACTGTCCCACATCCCTTTTTACTATATAATGGCATTCTAGGTTGTAGTTTTTAATGCAAATTAACCCAGAAATAACCTGAGCTGCTGAAGCCTGTCTGAATATAAAAGACTGAAATGAAAATCTCTACTACAGAAAGGGAGCAACACAGAGGGGAGATGTGCTGGCCAAGGCAAGAGGCTGGTGGCAGGATGAGGTGATGCTGCTGGAGCCACCTCACCCCAGCATTTCAGACAAGTTAAAGACAGCCATCTCATCCATGAGAGGCAGCCATTCAGTGTAGGCAAGCACAGTGTTTCCTGTTAAACACACAGTACAGATTGTGAAAAGATCATATGTAAATCAATGGAATTTTTTTCATATACAGTCATGAAATGATAATTTTCTTTTCAAACTCCTTACTCTGCTGTAAAATATATTAACCATGCCAGCTAAGAGCAATAGGATATTTTCTTCCCTGACTTGGCTCTATTGTATGCTTATTATATCTTCAGGGAAACTAGAAGTTTACAGAGGCTTCCTAGAATAGGAAGTTAAAGATATATCAGAAAATATTAGTGCAGTGTGAAGGGCTTTCTTCTTCTCATACATACAATTGTAACTAGTATATCCTTCCTGGTACCATAGTTTGGACCTATATATCACACCTTCATTTTTGTAAAGGAAAATCTGCACCTAAGTGCCAGTGTCTTACTGGACTAATCCATTATCAGAATGCCATGAAGCTGATAATGCTCTGGGGCAGTGCCATAATCCATCATGGAGCATGTGCATGGTCTAAGTGTTTCCACCAGGTCCCTTAATAAGCAGAGAGGGCTTCTGCCTTCCAAAAGCAAACAAATTTGATATTTTCTCAAGAGAATATGTTTGGGTTCTTTTTCCTGGAATTACAAAGAATTTTCGGGAGATGCAGAATTTATATTACATCAGTATTTATTTTATGAGGTAATTTGAGGCTCATTTTAAAATTAGCTGTTCCAAAATCCAGATCTGGTATTAAACATAAATATTTGAAAACCAGCTAATTAAAAATGTAATGCAAAATGTCAGAGTTTCATATAGTGAAAGATGTGAGAAGCTGTATTCTCTCCCTATTTCTCTCACTTCATATATTATTATTCTCAGCTGAATGCCTGAGAACAGAGATACTTTCAACTAAATGGTGGTCTTGTGCAGTGGGGATTGTTAGTTCTATTTTGTTCTTTTTCACTTTCTAGGTCAGAAGAAACTCTGGCAGATACTTAAAAAAAGATGCCCTAAAGACTGGAATGTGCTTTGTCTTATCATTCATTCTGGATACATAGATAAAACTGAAAAAAAAATAGCCATGTCCTGCATCCCAGCATGGAGAGAAGCTTGCTTCACTTCTCTCACACATTCCTGTTGTATCATATCCATGGCAGGGGCTGATGCAGGGACCCCCAGCCTGCTCCCAGCAAGGTCACTGAGGCACCAGGAGCATCCCAGCTGCTGTAGGACAGGGCTCCTTCCTTGTCCATTTCTGCTGTAGGACAGGGCTTCTTTCTGGTCCATTTCTGCCATAGGACAGGGCTCCTTTCTGGTCCATTTCTGCTGTAGGACAGGGCTCCTTTCTGGTCCATTTTTGCTGTAGGACAGGGCTCCTTCCCGGTCCATTTCTGCCATAGGACAGGGCTTCTTTCTGGTCCCTTTTCTCTGCTCCAGAGCAAGCTGTTCCCACCACCCAAACTGGTTTGGGAATCAACTCGTGGCTCTTGATTCCTTGCTGGTTTTACACCTGGCACCTCTGTCTGCTCCCCCAGCTGGTGAGTCATGCTGCTTTGCATTCTGTGCTTGGCTTTGCTTATGCCAGCTTTACACAGTTGCAATTCAATTGACTCCAGTGGCATTACTCCTGAGGCTAGTGAGGGATGGAGATAAAGGCATCTTTACTCCAAGATGAATGCAGATATGGATTCACAGCCTCCTCATAAGGCAGCTGTGGAAATGTCATATATTAGGCTGACTATTCTCAAAGGATGTTTATAAAAAATGCTGATGTATCCACAAACAATATTTGGTTCCTTGACTTCTTAAGGAGAAAAATGCACCCATAAAGGAGTATTGATTCCCTGGATAACTTCAATTACATAGAGCATCCAGCTGCTCTGGATTCCTGTCACTGGCAGATTTTGAAGACTGCTTAACTGAGTCTAGTGCCGAGCTCCTGGTGTGCCTGGGATAAAGGATGCCTAAAGGTTTCTGTGTGCACGTGAGTTTTTTGAGATGGTGGGAGGCATTCTGCATTTCTGTTGCGTCCAAATCAGAGAGCATTAATCTCTATGGGAACAGGAGCACCTGAATCCTCCAGCACTGATAAGCAGATAAAAATCTGCTATGATAATATCTTCCTGGGTACAGAGGCTTACTGGTTCCTGGACAGACAGAGAGAAGGAAACAGATCCACCAGCCCAAGTGTGCGCCTGTCAATGAGCTGGGCTTTCCTCTGCAGGTCCCTGGTCCTGATTCCTGCCAGGCTGGATCCTACAGCCGTGGAGATGTACCTCAGCACTGGGACATGGTGCTGTGCTTCTGCAACATGAAAAACAGCTCTGGGTCCCTGGGACTGAAAGGTCTATTTTGCTGAACATTGAACTGATGTGTTATAGTTGGTTCCTACCCAGAGGAAGTTCCCACTGGAGTTGAATGGAAGAGAGACTGTAAAAGTAAAAGGTCAGGACAAGGTAAGGAGTGATCCTGGGGCAGAGCCTGGGCCAGGACTCAGGTGACATGAACTCCTGTCCCCATTCACTAGGGCAAATACTCAGTTTGCTTCACATGGCTCTCCAGACAGGAGACATCAAAGCACCAGACACCAGTGGTTTGCCACTGTACAGCTTTACAAATAGTCTTGCTGGAATCATAACCAGGTGCCAAACAAATTATCTGTCAAACTGCCAAAATAATTATCTGCTATTTTAAAGCAAAAATGACTCTTTAATTTTGTGTTCTTGTGACAGTCAGTGCTGGGTACTCATGCATTGCTACTATGAAAGAAAAACTGAGGAAGTTAGGGCAACATTTGCAAATTTAAAGACTCTAAAAGACTTCTTTCTTATTTTTTTTTCTCCCTATAGCTCTATGAAGTGCTACTAATAATCAAAAGTACATTTAAGAACTTATGATATCTTCTCTCAAAAAAGGATAGAAATCTTATATGGTCCATGGGCACATTTTTATGATAATATTTACTACTGTATATGCATATACTTGAGGGCATAGGTACCAGTTGGTGTGTTGATTACCCTAGAGTAAGATGCCTTCTGTTGCTGAGTTCCCAGAAATCTACTAGTCAGCACTGAGAAGTTATTTCTCTTCTCTGAAATTTTTGTTTTTCTCCTCAAGGCCCCACCTAAATGATGATATTAAGGAAAATTTATTGATGAGTGTTTTTAAACCCCATGGTTCATCATTTGCTCTCCAGGACAAGATCCTGCCTTTGATGGGGAACAGCTCCAGTGAGGACTTATGAACTCACTGAGCTCCAAAGGATGGAGGTACCCAACCCGTTAACATGGTGGAGTTAGCATCACGATGCATTAACATCAAAAGGGGAGCATTTTGTATGAATAACACATGTCAGGAAATATCAGCAATCTTTGAGCAATAGCTTAAGACAAGTGTGATACCCTGGGGTGATTTT
This sequence comes from Setophaga petechia, assembly GCA_024362935.1. NCBI lineage: Eukaryota > Metazoa > Chordata > Aves > Passeriformes > Parulidae > Setophaga > Setophaga petechia. Next base: position 13,705,924 of record JANCRA010000020.1, on the reverse strand, counting down.
TGAGGCCAGGTGAGGGACCTGGGATCACCTCCCCAAAGGCTGTGTGCTGCATGTTGGGGAATTCCACACCAGTGTCAAACACTTCCCCTTTCAACCCAAACAACTAATTTCTATAGTTTGCATACATGGTCTTCCATAGACTCAGAAAAATGGGCTTTGTACCACTTACCTCTTTTTGACACGCTCCAACAAGTTTTCAAATATTTTCTTCTATAAATACTTCTTTTCAACTGGGGTCTGCATAAATTCAATTTAGTTTTATCTAAGTGAAACTTTTTTCTTTGAATGCATCCATCTTGTACACTGCAGTGCAGTGTCCAGAGAGCTCACCATGTGGCAGCTATGCCCAGTACAGCAATTTAGCCATGGAAAAAGCAATGCTGCACAAATTTACTGCACTGAAAGTCAAAGGGAGTGTGGCTACCTCACACTGAAGTTTATTTCAGTCACACTTCCTCCTGTCATCTGTGCATTTTGGTTTTGCTTTTTCAGATCTTACTAGTTGTTATTGCAGAAATCATATTAATTTATGCTGAAATTCATTCTCTTGTAGAGGCAGAACCTTCCAGAACTAAGCATATAATAACAACAGCATTATTAAGAAAATGGCCTGCAAGCATAACAGCAAAACAAAAATACTATTCTATTAGTCAACTGAGCCCAGATTAATTAATAGATTCAGAATTTGTAGAAGTCTGTTAGCACTGGTTGAAACCTCTTGTGTGGCAGCTCAACCAGTCAATTTATTTTCACTGCAAAAGTTTTCCTGAACCTATATTACTTAGAAAGTGTTAGTAATGAATGTTCTTAATTTGAAGCTGGAATACCTTTGATCTCATAACAAATTGAGATCCTTGAAGATGAAAGAGGTCCCTGCTGTTAGATAACTGGCAGAGCCTATGAAAATAATGAGCACTTGCACTGAGCTACTGAAAAGGGACTCCAAGCTTGGAGTGGGTGAATAAGGATATCACCCATACAGTTCACAAAATTGCCTCTAATGATTTCCCACATTAAGCATTGTTTGAGAAGAAGGCGACAGGTTGACACAAAGGATGAGCAGCAGGGACTCCCTCCACAGACTGCACTGTCTTGGCAGGCACTGTGGAGTCAGTAGGACACAGCCATGGATGGGGCAGTCACTGCCCACAGGGGAACTGGGTCAATATTCCTGCAGGTTCCACCTCCTCACCCACGGACAGCCTGGGAGTGTTTGCTTTGCAGTGATGCTAAGGCAGGCAGACTTTCAGCTTGCAGGTCTGCTAGTAGCACAATCATCTGGAACATTCTCTTCTGTTCTGCTTGTGAAGCCTTTCGTCCTTGCATGCCACCCTGTCTGCCCTTTGTTGATGGGATCCTGTCAGTGAGGTAGGGATGCTGGCTGGAAAATGGGGTGTTACTAGCCTGGGCCTAGCCAGAGGAGCTGCCCTGTTCATGGGCTCCAACTCATCCCAGCCACAGGCTGGGCTCACACCTCAGATGTCCCCACTGCTCCAGAAGAAGCCAAGTCCCTCTGGCGCGTCACAGCCAAGGGACATTTTCATCTTTATCTGGCTCCACCACAGCTGGCCTTGCCTCTGCCATCGCCCCTGTGTCCCTGCACTCCCAAGGCCTGGCACGGGCGCTCCCTCAGAGCTGCTCCTGCTGCTCAAAGCAGTGCTGTGAACTGGGAATAAATTTTCACTATTTACAGTGAAATTGTCTTCCTGCTTTTAAGGAAACAATCAGGTTTTTCTCACCTTTGTTGTTATTTGAGTAAAAAGTTCTCTCCAGACCAGGGAGAGCTGGGTGCTAGGCAGGTGTTTGTGTCCATTGTGCCCTTTCATCACACTCAAATATTGCTCACATTTTCCTTGAGAATTCATGCATTCCTTTTGTTCATTCCTCCCTCAACATAGCAATCCTCAGTTTATGATGGTTTATTTTCCTCTGGTATGTCCAGCATGGAACTTGCAGGTCATGAATACAGGCAAAAAGAGAGCACTTGTAGCCAGATTTCAGCCCTACCTTGTGAGCACTGTAGCCTTTCTTTTGGTGTTATTTTGGCCCCCTGGGTCCTCGGAGCTGTTGCACCTTTTCTCTAACACACCAAAGTCTCCAGCCCCAGCATATGCCAGGGTTTGAGAGGAGGTCCTGTGACAGCAGCTTCACTGGTATCTTTGGTAGTTGCTGCTTGTAAGAGTGTCCTTTGTAATAAATTAGAGGATTTTAAAATACATTTACTGTCTCCAGCCCATCTACCAGCAAATGAAATATGCACAAGAACCTACCACTACCAACTAAAAAAGGTAACAGAAAAATGCAGAAAAGTTATAAAGGGAAGGACCTTCTTGTTCTGAAATCACCCTTATTGATCTGTAAAAAAGACAAACTGAACCCCACAGAGGAACTGAAAGGATAGGTGATTCCTGGATTTCCATCACACCTTCTAGTGTATTCCTGAAAGGACAGAAGCACTGCATCACCCTTTTCTCTTTGTCACAGGGAATTGTCTTCTAGCATTACTCCCTTCAGTGACCTCTCCCTGCCATGGAAATATGTGAGTCTACACACACAGTCTGAATATATCCATATACCCAGCCCCTTGTAGCCCAAAGGAGCATACATATTCACACACACCACGTGGTGTACATGCTGGTGTATACAATACTCAGAATACCCCAAATCACCCCTGAGGAGTGACACAAGGGATTACCCCAGAGGAGATGGACCCTGACACTAATGAGCCATCCCAGAAAGGTTCAGGCTGTAGGCTTTTCATACAGGCCCTTATGTGCCCTGCTGTCTAAAATCAAAAGAGAAAAAAAAAACTTGCAACAGTGTTAGAATAATAAATTAAAAAGCAGGCATTTATTAGAACCTTCCAGGTGTCCCAGTGGTGATAGGCACTGTTGGCACCAGATTTCTAGAATTTTAAAAGGTTAATTAATTAGGACATCTAACAGACACATCCAATAGGAGATTCAGTTGCCCCAGTAACCCACCCCTGGCTCAACCCCTTGGAGTTGCTCCAAGGGCTTCTTTACCCTTCTTCTTCTTATGACTTCTCAGATTCTCGTTGGAAAACAAAATGTTCTTCTTGTAGGTTCTCTTCCTGACAATAAGACCAACCAGTATTTCAGGAATGCATTACAAGGTTAGCTTATTGTTCTAAAATCTAGCGGAAAATGGTAGGAAAACCACTGGAGCTATAGCCATGCATTAGCAGTCTACAAAGCTACAAATATATGAAAAATATACAAAAAGCTTAGGAATCAGCCCTAAGATTGGAGGCCTAATAGCAATATTTCAAGTTCTATTGATACAAGATGGCTTTGGCATTGACTTCCCTCTCAGCCAACAATACTCTATTTAGAAGTGACAACCCCCATTTCCATTGATATAGGCAACCAGGGCAAATGAATCACCAGTCTCTACATATATAATTGTATTGTTCTTGGTCGTGAATAGTTGAAAATAGATGGGCATGTTTTATATTCCAAGGCATGAAGCAGGTAGATGATGACTGAATGCAGCTGGGAATTCATCTCACCTAGTTCAAGCAACATGTATTATTCATGTATAGTCAATGACAAGGATGAGTAGTCAAGCTTGAGAGTCCATTAAAAAAACAAATACAGATCTGTGCAAGCTAAATTGGTTGGAGCTACTTTGTGTTTTTCCAGACTGTGGCTACAATGAGCAGCTCTGATGAAGTCAAAACTCGTGATCCTTCTGAGGAGCCTTTGGGATTGGAAGGCTGGTAACAGTGGGAGACAGAGAGTCCTCACACATAACAAAAACTCTGAAGAGAGTAAGGCATGACTGCCCATGGTTGCCTGAAGCCATTAAATTTAAATGAACTGTAAATAAAGTTAAACCTTAAGGATTAAAGAAGGTCAAGAACTGTCAATTCAATATTGGCAATGGAGCAGACATGTTCAGGCAGCATCAGGTTCTGAAGCTATCTTTGAGGATCAGGAGGAACAGAAAATCCACACCAGGGGCAATGACTGTTTTTCTTTCTCTCTGGCTTTCAAGTGATATTCTCTCTGCACAAGTCAGACTTGCTTGGCATCTCTGACAAATGTCCACTGGCACAGTGGCTACATCCAGTTAACCCAAGTTAACCCAGCACTGCCAAGTCCACCTTGTCCCTAAGTGCCACATCTAGATGTCTTTTGAACATCTCCACGGGCAGTGACTCAGCCATTTTCCTGAACAGTCCGCTACAACATTTAACATTTTTACCCTTTTGGTGAAGAAATTTTTCTTAATATACACTCAAAACCTCCCCTAGCACAACCTGAGGCCGTTTTTTCTCACCATATCAGTTGTTACTTGGGAGGAGAGACTGACCCTACACCTTGCAACAACCTCCTTTCATGTTATGTTGGATACTGATAAGGCCACCCCTGAGCTGCCTTATCTCCAGGCTAAACATCCCCAGCTCTCTCAGCTGCTCCACATCAGACTTGTGCTCCAGACCCTTCACCAGCTCCACTGCCCTTCTCTGGACAAGCTCATGCTCCAGCACCTCAATGTCTCCCTTGTACAGGAGGACCCAGAACTGGACACAGGATTTGAGGTGTGGCCTCCTCATCACTGCCAAGTACACAGAGAAAATCACTGTCCTGACCCTATTGGTCACACAATTTCTGGTCCAAGCCAGGATGTCATTGACCTTTTTGGCCACCTGGGCACACACTGGCTCAGTGGCTGTTGACCTCCAGGTCCTTTTCCACAGGGCAGCTTCCCAGCCACTCTGACCCAGCCTGTGGCACTGCATGGGGTTGTTTTGACAAAAGTACAGGAGCAGGCATTTGGCTGTGTTAAACCTCATACAACTGCCCTCAGCCTGTCAATCCAGCCTGTCCAGATCCCTGTGCAAATCTTTCCTACCCTCCAGCAGATCAACACTGCTTGACATGCAAGCAGAGCAGCACCTGACATCTGTGCAAATGCTGTAGTCTGTGAGTTTTGTGTGGCACAGGATGAGATTCAGCTGCCTCCACCAAGGTGTCCAATACTCCTTGAGATGCTGTATGAGACCACATGACACCTGAGACCATGTGTCCAGAGAGGTCTCTGCCTGCTGCTCCAGACTATCAAAGGGACTGTGAATGTCCTGTGCCATATCTGCTGGCTTAGCAGAGATGTCTCAGATACCCTGGAGCTGCCTGAGTGAGGTGTCTGGGTTTAGACAGATGATCCATCCCCCTCTACCTATGCCAGCCACTCTGGCACTCTTCCTCTGTGCCCTGCAGCAGCAGCCATGCTGTATCCAAGCTGAAGACAGGATAGATGGGAGGTGTCTGTGAGCTGGGGGCCATGTACAGAGACTGGAGTGGCCCACACCAGATCACCTTCTCCAGATGGAGAGCAGTTATTGTCCTCTTCAGTCTCAGAATATTCAAAAGGGGCACATACACCAGGAATTGCAGAGAACCACAGTAAGCCTTAAAAAATAGCCAGAGCTGAGTTGTCAGGAAATTTTTAAGCTTTTTTATATTCATTATATACCAAAGGTCAGACATAGACCTTGCTGCAGGTTAATTCCTGTGTTAACTTTTTGGGGAGTTTATTTTGAGAATAGGTCTGGCAGATGGATGAATATTGTCATCAGTCTGTTTTAACACTTAAATTCAGAGGACAAAAAAAAAAACATCCCTCTCTGGTTTGTAAAAAGACCTGAAATATGTTTGCAGTATTACAGCTCTTGATATGCTTTTCTATCAGCAGTTTATATTTTTTCCCTTAATTCCCCTCCTCAAAGAACTACAAATCCTAAATTAATGCCTGGACCAGAAGTCACCCTCTGTCACGACAACTGGCCCACGTAGGAAACATAATTGGATTCACTTTACAGTCCCTTAAGGAGGTAAGAAATTCAGAATATAATTAAGCTGAATTAATCTGTTTGGTATTAACATCCCCAGATTTAGCTTTAGCTAAAATAGGATGTTGTGTCTCATCAGATACAATTTAGGCTGTCTCAAATCAGCCACCTGTAGTGCTGAGTAAATGACAGACTGAAATTGTGGATGCTGGCTCAGCACACACTCTGATTAGGGCACCCTTCAGAGACAGGGGATGTGCTGCGCAGAGTCTCTTGTGGCTGCAGAGTGAGCGTGAACACCACGGGTGCCACCTGCCAGGTCAGTGCCTCACAGCTCAGCACAGCTCCTCACCTCCTGCCCAAGTTCCCTTTGTACACATGGCTGGGCAAAAAAAAGGTGTTAGCACAACCACACTGCTGGCCACAAACAACAAGTGGGGCTTCAGTCTCCAGCAGCAAGTACTGCAGGTGCCCTCACCATGTCAGACATATTTTATGAAAAATCCTTTCATTAAGATCTTTTCTCCTGAGAAGCTTCAGCTTCTCCATGTTTTGCTGCTTTGGAATGTGATTTGGAGAATTGTTTACCCAGCATGTGAAATTGTTTTTACTTGATGACCAATGACAGCCACCTGTGTCGAGGCTGTGAGCAGTTGCAAGATTTTATTATCATTCCATTCCTTCTATTCCTTTCAAGCCTTCTGATGAAGTCCTTTCTTTTATTATTTAGCATAGTTCTAATATATAATTTTCTTTTAATATAATATATATCACAAAATAATAAATCAGCCTCCTTAAACATGGAGTCAAGATTCTCATCTCTTCCCTTGTTGGGGCTGCCTGCAAATTCAAGGTTTGGTGACCCCGAGTGAGGAACACTGTCACACTCACCACAGTGCCTTCCTGAGCAATATCTGTGTGTTGTCACCACACTGAGCAGGGTCCCAGGGCAGACTGGCTGGGAACAGGAGCACATGATGTGTGAGAAGAGGGAACAGGAGCACATGATGTGTGGGAAATGGGTTTGTGTTGCTTAAGATAAAGAACAGGCTGAGGAAGAGGCATAGTTGCAGTCTTCTACCACTTGAACAGGACAAATGATGGTGGATGCTGGAGATGTAAAACTCACAGGTTACAACAAGACAAAATTCCATCTGGGTATAAGGAGAAAAGTGTTTACAATGGCTTAAAACTGAAGCAGCTTATGCAGTGGAGTTGTGTCATCTCCATCCCTGAAGATTTGCATACCTCACTTGGAGAAGGCTCTAAGCAGCCTGACACAACTTTGAAGTTGGCCCTGCTTTAAGCAGGCAGATGGACTTGTTCACCCCAGGAGGTTCCTTCCAAAATTAATCTTTCTGTAATTTTATGATTTATTTATGCACACCCACACATACCCTCAGTGTAATGGTTTTGTGTATTCTAAATTATTTCACTGAGTGTTTGATGATTAATGCATAGTGATGCCTTAAACACCCACTTACCTGTATAAATGCCCATATCCTCATCATGTGTTTGCCATTCCCAGACCTGTACCAGTTTGAAAATCATCCCTGATCTTTTTGATAACTGGCAAAAATATATGCAGCTGACTGCAGAGCAGGCTTGATTCATCTGAGTGATGATCTTGTTTGTCTCAGCCTGCTGGCCCCAGCCCTGCTCCACAGCAATCAGCCCAGGTGAGCAGGGGCAGCAGATGCCCTCCTGTTACTCACCACACTTTGCTCTGTGGTCAGCAGGCCCAAGGGGAATGCACTGCTGGGGTTTGTACTGGGGCTGACTGGATGGAAATGTGATTCCTGAGACCTGGCATGCACCTTCAGCTGTGCCTGCCAGCCCTGCAATGCTTAAATGGTGAAATACTTGCAGAGCACTTACCCTTCAGCCTTGCCTATTAGCTAAGATGATAGATTTTGGCATCTCCCTGTCTGAATAGTTACTTACAAAATATCTTTTACTTTGTGCTTTGAGAGGCAGAAAGAGCAGGATAGGATGACAATTTCACACATCCTTTGTATGCTAATAATGAAACATCAAGAATTTCATCTTATCTGAATACCTGAATATCATCTTATCTGGATATCTTCTATCAGCAGTTAATATTTTCCCCTTCTTCCCCTCCTCAGAAAACTACAAATACTAAATAAATACCTGGACCAGAAATCATCCTGTGTCATGACAGCTGGCCCATATAAAAATATGATAGAATTCACTTTACACTCCCTTGAGGAGGTAAGAAATTTAGATTATAATTATATGTCTGTGAATACCTGACTGCTGGCAGACACTAACAATTAAAAATCTGGACTATAACACTATTAAAAAATATGAAGGTAATGTTTCAAAAAAAATGCCTCTGCCTACTTCTGAAGAAACTGCAGGTAAAATGTTTTCTCAATAGGAACCAACCATAATTCATCCACTTAAGAATGTGAAGCAAAAGATTTTCAAGAGTCATATAGTGATTTTCCAAATCTTTTTTTTGCCCTGGAAAAATTGTAAAGTATAAAATACCTAGGTGAATCCTAGTAAAATTCCTAACAAGGAAAGCAACTCACTCCTTTGCAAAATGGATTAATGTAAGAAGAAGAGTTTAATTTTCTTTGCTTTCCTTGCCTTTTTTCTGTACTATGAAGTACAGCTACAGAATTCTGGTACTTAGGTGACCACAAAGGCAATGGAAGATCTCTATATACTAGAGAGATATACATGGAGAAGAGAAGGGGCAACAGCAGAAGTTGCCCAGGGGAAGGTTCCATCTCAATATAAGAAATATTTTTTTTTACTGTGTGAACAATCATTGACTGGAGCAACCACCCCAGGTGTGTGGTGGAGACCCTAACACAGGCAGTTTTCAGGACAGGGCAATAGATAAATGCCCTCCAGGCTTCCCTCCCATGGAAGGCTGGATCAGCTGATATCCAAGATTCCTTCTAGCCTGACCTGTTCTATGATTTTATAGTTCTACTGACTCAGAGGAAAGTAAGCCACAGCAGTGTGCCTACTGAGGCTAAGGATGCTAAAATACATTTTCCATTTGAAACAAAGTCTAATAAACAAGGCATAATGTGACTTTCTCCTAGCAAGCAAAACTCTATCAATCAAGCATGTTTGATCCTCTCTGCTCACTGAATTTAGGAAAATAAAAAGATGAGGATCAGATGAGCAACTGTTGAGACAGAAATTAATAACAGCAAGACACGAGTATAGAACCTCACTTTGATGTAGGTAATACATTTTCATTGAAATAAAAGCTGCTTAAATACATGTGTTTCTATTCTCAGAAGAAAGAACAGTCAACACAGAAAGTTAATTCCAGCAAGATAATTTACTTCCAGGGAATAATGGGATTATTTGATTTCTAGTGAAGAGATATAATTAATTTTTCAAGAACTTTTCTTGGATATAAATCATGTTTTTTAGCTTACTGATAGTCTGATTACCAACCCACAGCTTTAGACTTGCCTTCACATGCCTGAAGAACATCTCCATGTTTGTCCCTCTGATCCTTTGGATGTTCAATTATTAGCTCTTGCTCAATGTGCCTAAATCCAATCTATGTCCCCTTCCTCCTAAGTCCTCCTCCAACATTTCTTTCTCAGTTATTACATTACAGCATATACCCCTATTACCTGCTCACTTCTGCAAGCCAAATCTCCCCCGAGGTTCTTATTCCTGCCTTCATTTCAGCATCATTGCAAAACACCTGAACCTGGCTGCTGGTGCCCACCCACTGGCTGATGCTGCTCTCCTCTCCCCACACCTGAGGATGCTCCCCTGGCTCTCACATCCCATCCTTGCTCTGTCTGTGCACACAGAAATGCAGTTGCAAAAATAACTTTACCCTATAATTTGACCTTGTTGCCCAACCTGCCAAGGTGCAGAGGGCTGGGAAGGAACAGGACACGAGATAAGGCACATGGTCAAGGCTGCCAGGATTAGGCAGGACCTGGGCAAGACCCAGAACCAAATCACAGTTTCTGTAGAGGGCACCATGCCTCATTTCCTGCAGCTTTTTCTCAGACACAGAAAAATTTTTACCCAAAATTAAAGGTCCCTTCTGGCCTACCTCACTTCTCTATCATCTCTCACTGTGGATTAAGAAGATGGTTTCCATACAGGAGCTTCTCAGTTGTTGTTGTTGTTATTACTACTATTTTAAGAAATACTTTTTTCTCTTACCTACTCAACTTTCCAGCTGTGGGATGCTCTCTTTGTGCCAAGCCCCATAGTATTCTCCTAGAAATCCCTGCTTAATTCTTTGTTGTGCCTTGAACTACTCAGAAATACTTGGTGTATTTTAGACCACCAGTGTACTAGGATTATTGTCTGATATGCTGACCAATATTGACTTATTTTATTTTAGTATTCTCCAGACTCTCTACATTTCTATATTATCACTTCTCCCATGTTACAATGTCCTTGGGCTAGATCTAAGCTCTTTCCTATCTTTGTTTGTATAGCATTTATCAGAGTCCCCTCTGTGGGCAGTGTTTTTAAACACTTGGGCCATATAAATAATAATGCTTTATTGCAAATGTTAGCAAAGCATCTCTTTGAATGAAAGCCAGGCATGAAATACAGGCAAGTCATTCCCAGTGATCCAGCTCTGAATGTGAACTTTCCCATTTCAAAAAGGCAATGCTCAGGTGTGGGTTGTAGGCTTGTGATTCTTCAAAGCAGCCTGACTGTGGAGATTTGTACACTTCTTAGCCCTGCTTCTCTTCCAATCTGATGATCATGGAGCAATAACTGAAAACATTGATAGCACCTGGGAAGCCCAGCTGAGATGGGTCAAGTGTCAAATAGATACACTGACTGAAATCTTGATATCTGCAAGTCAAAAAAATTATCTTTGAGTACAGCAAAGGCAAGACTTCACAGAGTGAAATTCAAGCCAGCAGTCATGAAACATTGCAGCAGAGAATGGATGAATTGGTAAAAGGTGTGACTGAGAAAAAATTATATCAGCTGCCCCTTTTTTAATTTAGAAAAAATTAAACTTACAAATCTCTTGTGCCAAGGAGTGTACAGGTTTCATTTGGAGATTAGAGATTTGAGTTGGGATGATGGAGGAAAATAGTTTTAAATAAATATATTTTAAAACTTTGCAAAGTTGACTGAAACCAAAATCTCACTTTCCAAGTGCAAAGGGCCTTGGATGCCTAATGCCCATGCATTTCCATGGGCACCTTGGAGAGTTTGATGTATAGGCACTCTTGAAAATCTTTTTTGGTCCCATCATAAAAACTTGTCCCTTTTCTAGAAAGCTCTCATTGAAAATCACTATTACTTTGGAAAAGACCTCACTAAATTGCTATATAGCCTGAAAGAGAGGGGAAAAAACCAACACAGAGGATGACTGCCAGGATTATTTTTCCCATCCATTTAGAGAGAAGTGTCTCTGGTCACAAAAAGATCTATCCAAGAACTGCCAAATAGTGAGTCCAGCGCCAGCACTGACCAGGACTGCACGTTTGTTCAGCACGAAATATTAATCTGGAAAACAGATACTGGCGTTCCTGCACTTGGAGGGGACACAGGTCTCTTTCTGGCCATGTTAATATACTGTATTAATTTGATGATTATGCGATTATACACTCAGATCACCTCACAGTTCCTTGTGGCATAAAATGTAGATGCACATTACAACACAAGAGTGCAGGAATGAGAGATATTTGCTATCAAAGGTAGTTTGATATTCTCCCATGCAATTACTGTCTTGGTGCTTTCTGCTCATTTTATACTATAGTTTAAAACAAGACACTAAAATGTTACATGTTTGATTAAGGAAGTGATACAGATTATAAGTGGAAAATCAGATTAGAAGATTTGAAGGATGCATAAACATTCAGATACTCTGTTGCTGGCTAGATGGAATTCACTCATAAAAATGACAGCAAAACACACTGTCTTACTCTATTATTCATTACTTGATATAAATTGAGTCCTGAATAAAGGCTAGCTATAAAATGAAAAAAAAAATCAAAAAAAACAAAACAAAAAAGCACCTAAACTCAATACCTCCTGTTTCAGATTAGGGCCCTGTAGGCAAATTTTCAAGAGAAAAAAAATGGTGAAAACCTCGCTAAAATCCCAAGAGGAAGTGTCCTGGCTCCCAGACTGGTGGTCCCATGGACAGTGGAGGCTTGGGTATCCTGAGCCTGCAGAGCCCCTGGGTGAGCAGCAGATCCCACAGGCTCCTCCTGGCCATGGGGCACCAGCTCTGCTGGCTGGTGTATTTTTGTGATTCTCCCTTGACACCCAAGAGCTCTGAGCACTGAGTCAACTTGTCTGATTTTTAGCATCAAGGGGTTCTCACTGCTACCACTTTTAAAAAAGCTGTTTTTCAGTTCTGACTGTCAAATCCATGTTGCAGGCTCCTACTTCCAGACACATCAGAAGGCAAAGCCCAGCTCTGCCAGCTCTTGGAGAATGGTAACCATGCTCTGATGGACACAGCTTTCCCTTCATTAAAGGCAGCAACTCCTAGTGATAAAAAGAAAAGGAACATGACTACATTCCCTCTGCCTGGCCTTTCTGAGGTGAGCAGGCACTGTTTTAACTGGCAGCCATGCCAACCCCTCCTTTTCCTTTTCCAGCAGCCTCAGATTCTAGACAGAGCTAAGGCATAGAACAGCCAAAATCTGTGTCCACAGGTGCGAACATAAACCCAGCCTAAGCACCAAGATGTCATTACTGCATTCTGAACTGCCTTGGCTCCTTGCCCTTGTGTCTGCAGAAGGTCTGACAAGTGTGTGTGTCTGTGTGTGTGTCTGTGTGTGTCTGTGTGTGTCTGTGTGTGTGAACAGTAAAGCTAAAGGTATCCCTGGGGTTGCCAGGCCTCTAATTTATCACTTTTCCCCGAGAAGCAGCAAATAACACTGATAAAGCACTCACAGCTGGGCTCTGGAGGTACCTGGAATGGGAGGCTTCCTCCCACTCTGGCAAATCCAAGCCCTGCTTCAATGACACTTCTGCTTTACTAGAAGAAATATAATAAGGTGTAAACACATGAGCAGACCTGAGCCTGAAGCATTGACCTGATAGAGACCTCAGCTGGAGCTGGACTATGCCCAATGACAGCTGGATATTTCTTTTTGTTTATACCTACTTTTTGTCTTCTCTGTTGCTTGGTTTTTGCACAGCTGAATTATTTTCACTTTTTATCCTCTGGAGAAACATCCATTGACTGCAGTAAGATCTTGCTTAAAGGAAGATGGTGCTGAGCAGAAATTACAGCTGCTATGGGGACACAGTGTGTTGCTGTGCCCAGCTGCTGGCTGAAGCCAAGGTATTTCAGTACAGGTTTCTGTTTCTAGGGCAGTAGAAATCTGTGATTATCAGACACCTGGGAGAGCTGGGTTCATTGTGTCTTCCCAAGAGAAGGGCAAGGGGTGTGGGAAAGTCTTGCTGCTGCCTATAACCCTCTAAGAGAGATTACAGACATGACTGAGCCAGGCTGTGCTTGGTGGTGGGATAAGAGGCAGGGAGCACAAGCTGCAGCAAGAGAAATTCTGACTGGGCAGGAAGAAGCATTTTGCACCACAAGGGTTGCCAGACACTACCCAGACAGTTTGCATTGATCTTCCCCACAGACACTGTCAAAACATGACAGGACAAGCCTGTCAGAAATCTGATCTAGGTTTTACCATTATGAACAGAGGGTTGGGCTACCCAGACTTCAAATCCCTCCCCACATGAACAGCTCCGTGAATCTCTCCTCAGAATTCTAGATACAAAAGATAAGAAGATCAGTTTCCAATAAAGCAGCTCAGGCACAGATACACCTGGGTGAGCATCCAAGATAGCATTGAGGGAATTTTTATGCAGGCAAATGCTTTCATATCTTGGCAGATAGTTTCTCAAGATGCCCTCTCAGTGACATATTTGTTGCCATCACTTCTGACTAGCAAAGGCCTTTTGCCATGAGATGCTGCTGGGAACCTGGAGGCATTTACCTGGGCATGCATCACTGCCCAGAAAAGAATCTCTGTCTTTTCCAGTTTCCAGGCCTGAAGTTATAAACATGCCTTGAACCACCCCACACCACCTATCTCAGGGAAAACATACAGTAATTGGGAGCAAAACCTCTCATTGGAAGGTAAACTACAACAAGTTTGATTTGGGCATGGAAAGTACACAAGGACTACCACACCTCAAATCTGTGTGTGACATGCATGGGGTTTCTGGGCCTGGGACAACATTCATAACTTCTTATATCCCCCTGTTCAGAGGTGCTCAGTGTCTGGGCCTAGATTCAGTGGAAAGTTAATTTAAAAAAAGTAATTATGTTATACTTCTTACTTTACAAGTCAGTGAGAATTTTGCAGCCACAGATTTTTAAGCTAGACTTTTAAGGTGGTTTAATTATAAAAATAATATACATAACACTGTCAAGCATCTACAGATGAGGACTGTTGTTGTAGATATGGCAGGTTATGTAGCTTGAAAAGTCATTCTTGCTCTCACAAAGCTGAACAGTTGACTGGGGCCAGAATATGATATAGAGATAAACTGGATTAATCTTGTTCTTGAAAAAAGATATAAATCTTTTATTAGAAGAGCACTTAAAAAGTGAAATTAAGCAGAGTTCTGGACATTTTCATACCTAATTCTAATGTTCATCTCAACAATTTCCATTTGCTTCTCCCCATCTGTATGCTTATTGTTTTGACAAAATGTCTGAACATCAGACTGCAGGTGACTTACTAGGGTCTGACATCTCAAAGAAATCCCCAGTCAATGCACTGCTAGGCCAGCTTAACTAAAAATCATGATTTTTGATTTTTTCAGGCTGAAGATAAAAACAAAGTGATCACTTGAAAAGTTTATTTAATAACTTCTCTGGGGTGGTAGGGAGGCCCAGTGGGACTTCCCTTCCTGGAGGTGCAAGGTTCAGGGAGCAATATGTGTAGGCAATCCCAGAAAGCAGCACAGGGAGGGGGCACATCTGGAATGGTGGATTTGGAAGGGAGAGCAGGGTGTCCACAATGGGGTGCCAAATGTCACCCTGCAGCTCCATTTGTGCATGGTGGACATTGTTACACCTGCATATCTCTGTTGGACTTCTCCAGTACCTGAAAAAACTGCAAAGCATGATTCAGTGACACATGATGCTTAACATCTGAATATGGTGCATGTGGTACTGTGGAATTTGTCTCGTGACCAAACCCATGAGCTTCACCACACCATGGGGCACCAGTGTGAATCTTACAGCACCCTGGAATAAAACACTTCTGCAAACAGCATCACTATTACACAAAAGCAGGTTTGCACGTTTTAACCGCTTTTATTTCTGTCAGTGAGTGGAAAAAATATCAGATGAGGTGACAACATCCACCAGATTGTGACTGTAGTCTGCTCTCTTCTCTTCACAAGTCTTGGGAAAAAATAAACACAACAAAACAAAACAGAGAATTCAGGCAGAAGGGCTTTCTCATTAACCAAAGTAATTTCTCCTATAATGTGCTTTCTGTGTTATAGATTTTATACTCCAGATTATCTTTGCAACAATAGGAAAACAGGTGACAGATATAATATGCTTTAGGAACTTAGAGAAATTAATGAATTCAGAGAACTCCATGATTTTATGTGTTTGGGTGTTTTTAATTTTAAGTCAATCCTCTTAGGATATTTTTGGATTCAGGATTTTGCACTTTACTTTGAACATGTCATGTAAAGTAATCTTGAGACAGCACACTAACCTGGCACTGCAGTAATGGGCTTTAGGTGAGGCTGAGTAAGAACATGAAGGATGCATATAACATGAGCTCATATGGTCTAAGCCTCTAAAGATTTATTAGATGCAGAAATTACTTTGCAAACCCAGGAGGAGTGTCTGCAGATGGATACATCAGTATTGTGTACCAGACAGTGTACTGGGTAATTTGAAAGTCACAACTGCTTTCTGAAATTCTGTGTGTTCAAAATTTACACCTCATTAATATTTATACTGGAGTCTGATAAGACTTGCAAATATTTAGTGTTTAACTAGGAAATATTTTAATTAAGGAAATGTGTTTTTAAGTGTTATTTTGAGTTCACCTGGCAAAGACTGGACAAAGCTTGATGTTTCTAATTATTCAGGCTGACTAAGCACACTGAAGAGTGTGCTTAGATACACACAGAAGGTGCTGCATGACCCCAGCTGACTGCTCATGGAGACCACAGTAGATGAATGTCACTTAAAAAATTACATCTGAAATCTTTTTCATGCTCAGACTTTGCATTTAGTCATTGTATCAACTATGGCAGAACCTTTTGCATAGCATCAGCTAATCAGGGAAGATCCATAACATTGCTTTGCAAGGTCAGGTCTACCTAAGGAGCTGTTTCTAAGAACAACCTCAAATCCATCAGTGTTGTTATCATCTACAGGTCACTGACAGCCCTCAATGTCACAGCTATCAAGATATGAGCCAGTACCCACATTTCCTTTCAAGGGACTCCTCCTAATGCCTAAATAATCAGCACAGCCCTTTCTGGGGGAACAAATAAGAGCAAACATAGAAAACGGGCTTGTGGGAGTGACTGAGAATGAGGAAGGCTTTGACCTTTGTTGTTGGAGAAATCTGGAAGGAAGAAGACACATGTGAATGGGTTCTTATGTACACCACAGGACACACATCTTCCCTTCACCCCCACAGAATGCTGCCCAGGGGAGTTGTGGATGCTCCATCCCTGGCAGTGTTGGTTGGGACATTGAGCAGCCTGGGATAGAGGGAAGGGATCCTGCCCACGGCAGCGGGATTGGGATGATGTGATCCCTTCAAACCCAAATCATTCTATGATATTATGAAAACACCCAGATCTGTAAGTCAGGTCTAGAAAGACACAAAAACAGTGGATTCCTATTTAATTTTCCAATCCTTGGTTAAAGTAATAGAGATTACAGCATACATATATTCTGTAACTCTTGTTTTATATCTTCTCAGGATCTTGTCTTATATCTTCTTGTCAACATATCTTCTCAGATATATTGAATGTATGTTAGAAAGCACATTTGAAAAGACAAATGTACTTATTTCTTCTAGTAAATTCCCTTGGTAACAATGTACCTAAAATTAAATTTACTTGGCTCTATCAGGAAACTTATCCCTTTTCTTCATTTTTAGTTACAACAGAAAGCCCATAAAGAATGGTACTATCTGCAGTTTTCCAAAGAGGCCAAACCAGAAGCCATTAGGAAACCTTACAAGATGACTACTAACTGCAAACCAGCATATTATTTTAGCATTGTATCCTACAGTTCCTACTTGAAATGTGCTAGAAAATCCTCTTGCCTGAATAAATTGAGCACAGAATATGAATCTCACAGATTTCTGCATAGCTTTGACTTTCCTGTTGAAAAAGGAAGGTTAGATGCATGCCATGAAATACAGGGCTTCCACAGGTAGGAGCAGCTGCTTCAATGAGGTCCTTGTCACAGGTTAAGAAGTGGTGAACGTTGCTACTGATTAGTATTTAAGGTAAATGCAGATTAGGAGGGTATTTAAATTGGCAATAAGGCATCTGCAATTTTGCTATGATGATGATGATGAAAATAGCAGTAATAACAACAATAATAATAATGGTGACAATGTAATTTAACAGATATTATCAAGTCCCTAAACTGATGGCTGAAATGACACATATTTACACAGGGGTCTTCCCAACCACTCTGCTTTTAAAAGTCAAATGAAAAAGAATAGTATCCCAAATTGTAGTTGAAACAAGGTTCAGGGGCATTATATTATTAACATGAGAATGACTAACATTATAAGTAAGACAGTGGAAAACAGAGAGAAGCCATGGCAAGAGTGGTGTGTTGGAAACATCATATGTTGGCAGTGGTACGGCTGTCACTTATGTTCCTGCACTTAAAAACCAGAGTCCTCACTCTGTGTTTAAAGATAAAGTAAATCTTCCAAAAAAGTGGCTATTGAATGCTCATAGGCTCAGGAAGTTCAGCCAAATATTTACTGAGAAACATTGCCTGCAACACAAGAGCACAAAGCTTGGGAAATAGAGCTCAAAAGTATTTGGGACCCACAGCACACACTGGAGTGAGAGGTAAAAATGTCCTTGTTTTCCATGAGGTTGTAACTGGACTCTTGACCTTCAGTTCCCCAGACAGCGAAGGCAATGAACACTTATAGAATGGAGAACACAACCAGTCCTCTTGGTTTAGGCCAGTCAAGGAATGCTTATTTTATTAAGTACACTGGAAGAGTAGATTTTGAAGCTTTTTTCCATTACTGGGTCCTGAAACACCATTTCATAGGATCCCACATAGGAGGTATGAGCACATCGCATGACCATTTTTCTTTTCCTTCAGGAAACCCAGACCACAGCAAGACACACAAGGACAAAGAAATTGCTCCCAGCTTGCTCCAAATCATAGCCAAGGCATCACAGCCTGACCTCCTGTTATAGGGGGAAGCAGAGAGAATGCCTCCCTTTCTCCAGAAAAATGAGTGGCAAGAGACTTCCCTCCTTTTAAAAAAAAACAAAAAAAAAAAAAGAAGCAGGGACTCTCCTTCCCACTGAGCAGTGGGGTAGGAGGTTTTATTTGGAAATCCCTTCTCAGCTGTGCTGCAAGTCACTCACAGCCCTGTGACCTGTCTGTGCTGCAAGGGAGGTGTTACTGCTCATCAGCAAGGCATTACCTTGCAAATCAAATCCCATTGTAAGCTCTGACGCCAAGCTGCATATGCAGTAAAAAGCAGATAAATTATTATCCTAGCTCTGTACATCCCACTGGAAAGCTGCTTTTGGGAAAAGCTGTTCTAGTAGAGATCTATATTAAAGACAGGAAACTATAAAGAAGACATACAGTTACTTCTTGTTCTGTAAATCACTGCAATAAAATTTAGAGATTGGCAAATGTGCCATATGTGTGTGTACTAAGAAACATTTGTTTTTCTGTGTTCTGCACCTTTATATTTTCTAGGTCTGAAACCATCTGAGCACTTTTTGGCTGTACTAAATCATTAGCATGTAGATAAAACAAACAGTTTCTCTTGGAGATTTGACTCTGGCTTTTTAGATGTTTTGTGGCTTTTCCTTCATCTTGAGTAAGTTATTTGGGTATAAACAAGAGCTTTTTTGAGCCTGCAAAAATATATTGATATATTGATAAGAATGAACATTCTTATTGATAAGAATGAACGTTCTTACTGGAAAGTGAGTTTATTTAGCTAACATGTTAACAATGACAAGGATGAGAAAGGAATGTGTGACATATACATAAAGAACTCATAAATAAAACGCATTAATCACCTGAAATGTTGAAACTATATTTTAGAGGTCATGCCAATATTTTAATGACTTCATTGTGGCTCAAGAGTGGTTCTTAACCAATGTGTTACACAAACTGAAATAGCAAATTCTACTAATGCCCACTCTCTTGTTCTTAGTCTTAAGTCTTAAGGTGACTTAAACTTTCATTCTCAGGCACCTCAAAAATAATTAGTGTTTATATTCAGCAGCCCTATTTAGAGCTTGCATATTTAATGCATGGAGTTGTCTGTGTCCTGTCTCTTTTCTATTGTTAACAAGACATTAAGGAAGAGCAGTCAGAGTGCCCACTAAGAAAGGTGAGATCTGGGGCTCATCCCCAACAGAGATAAATATTTAGTATCCAGTACTCACATTTAATATTAATGTCTTACTAATTTAATCTGTAAAGGAGGAGAGGCTATAAACCTCATCTTCCATGTGAGGCTTCCAGCAGCCAGGCTCTGGGATCTGTACAGTCCTTTTCTCTGACTCAGACTAGAGGTCACCTTTTCCACAGCAGCAGATTAGCATTAGCAGAGTCAACCTTGGACTAGATTTTCCTGAATGCCTGCTCACTTGGACAAGAGCTATGCTGACAAACTAGACAGGGAAGGGGAGTTGGCTTTCCAAGGACCTTATCCATGCACATTTTGGATTGTGGCAGCAGCCCTGTCTTTGGAAAGGTTGGAGAGTGTAGGTGTGAGCTCTGGAGCTGTGCTATGCCAAGCTTTAGATAATTTTATTCATCAGTAAAGTTGCAGCCATGAAACCCTGGTCTCGCTTATGGATGAGAGTGAGGTTCTGATCCTGTACATTATCTTGCAGAGCTCCAGCTGCATTCCCCACACCTTTGGTTAATGTTGTAAAATTTTCATCTCTCAGCTGTGTTTTGTGACCAGGACTGCATAATGTACAGATTGTCTTGGGTTGCAAAGTCACAAGTCCCTGCAGTAGGGCTGTGAGTTCTGAGAGCTACACTCCTCCTTGCCACTTTTCTTGTTTCAACCAGTTTTCTCATTTATTCCGTTTGCTTCTATCTAAGATAAATCCTTCTTGTGGGATACCAGGTAAACCCACGGGTTGGGGTGTTTGATCTTGTGAACTTTGGGCACTCAGGGCAGGGCTGAGGGCCCTCTGTGGTGCTGAATAGGCAGTGCCAGGCACTGCAGTGCTGGGCTCTGCCATGTGCTGGCTCACGTGCAAGAACTTGCAGTGAACACATTGTATTGACATTAAACATTTTGAAATATGTGAAGTCATGATGGAGCTGCTTCCTGGTTTTCTTATGAAGACCCAGACATATGTGAAGCACCACGAAGTCCAGTCTGCATTTGGGGTGTGATACTCACATACAATTTCTTTCTATTTCATCACTTATTGCATCATCTGATGTGCATCATTTCACATGATATCATGGTAGTGCAAATGTCATTGTGTTAGACCATCTCCTTGGAGGGAGGAACTCTTGTAGACTTTAAAGAGAGCAGGTTTGGTCTATGAGCTAGGCAGATAACAAAACACAGGTCACAAGGAGAAGGGGAAACCCTTATCTTATTTAAATTTGAGCCAGAGAAATAGTCTCACAGATGTTTGCCAAAATTTTGACTGGTGCTTAAAGTTCTGAGTTCACAGGTACAATGGTGGCTGGATGGAGTCTTTGACATCTCATTTTCTTTACATTACATTGCATCGCACAATCTGTTGTTAAGATAAGACTTTATTGTCTGATTTTCTTTTTTTTTTCAAATAATGATGCAGCTGCAGATGCTCCTGGTATACTAAAGGACCACAGGATCACAAAACCCATTCATACAAATAAACATTATCTAAACATCTATAATGCCCTCTCAAAGTTGGTACAAAATTATCTGATATTAGCTGCATTTTGGACAATTAACCAGGTAATGCTAAAAAGCTGTCTGGTTGTGTGTGTCATGAAGAGGAAAAGTTGTATTTGTCTAGCAAGCGCTGCAGAAGAGAAACAAAAATCAGAACCGGAAGCAGCATTTTTACAGTGAACTGGCAGTCTTCTGGTGTGTACTCAGCATTGTGCAAACTCTGACCTAAAGCTCTTGTTATAAAGTTTCCTATTTATAGTGAAAAATCCTATTTATAGGATTTATAGTTTATTTTTATTTATGATTTATGATTCATAATATCAAATATTAAAGAAATGAGAGTATTTCTGAACTCTTAATCTTTTTTAACCATCTGATTGGGAAGTTTTTCTAATACATGGTATTGACTGATGTTGTTAGCCTATTTGATGATTAACTTCTGAAATCAATTTGGAGCTAACTTACAGCAAACTGGCTTTGAAAGTAGATCAAAGAAAGATTTCAGAATTACTTTATTGTATTTTCTGTCATGCTTGTGCAGTAATCTGAATAAAGAGGATTTCAGAAGATGAGGGTGATTTAAAGGGGATCATTGGTAAGATACTACACAGTGTTTACATCTAACAGAAAGAAATAAGTTGATCTCACATCTCATTTGGACACAGAAAAATACATATTTTCATCATAGATTCTACAGGTGACAATAAAATAGAGACAACATTTCACAGTAAGAAAGTGAGAAATCTAATTTAGCAGATTTTTTTCTGCTTCTGCAGAGTGGGAGCTAAAAAAGTTATGTTAACTGCAAATGAAGCTGCAGTAGGTATTAATGATACCTACTGCATTAATGATATTACAAAACTGAGAAGAGTAGGGGTTTTCCAGATAAAAGTGCCCCTTTAGAATAATGCATTGGCTGACTTATACAGATTCTTTTCCTAATGCAGTGCTCTCACTGACATCTTAATTTCATTATATACTTACACATCTAATGAATGTTCCTACTGCACACAGAAACTACCACTTTGATTCTCAGCCCCATGGAGTTGGTTTGAAAACTTGCCTCTGAGTGACTTGAATAATCTTGAAAGAAAGGGGGGGTTCATGCCCTGGTGTGCTGAAAAAGAGACCAGCTGTCAATCTAAACTTCAAGGCATGGGCTGTTGCATGCCAGGAGTGTGGTGGAGGGTGATAAACCTGTGTTTGCATTTCAGATGACACTTCTATATAAAAGGAACACCTATAAATAGTTTATGGAGGGTTAATTAGTGTTACCAGCATGTTACAGACATAAATAGATAGATACATGCACCCCAACAGAAGGCACAGGTAGAGATGAGATACTGTTTTAGACAGCCTGTTCACCTGATGATCTTGCTCCAGTTGGCTACAGCAATTTATTAAAATGTCTATTAATAATGTAGATAGATGGAAGCTAAATTTACATACTCCAGCTGACTGCAGCATTCCTTACAGAGGTTTGGATCACTTCAATATGAGCTGGGAGTAAAAGTCAGGTCATCTGACAGGAGTGCCAGGGCTGCTGCTGAAAAAGCAGAGGGCAAGCTCAAGTGTCCTGCTGCAGAAATGGGCTGCAAGAGCCCAGCTCCATGAACACAAGCATCTCTTGTGCTCTGCTGGAGCACTGGTTTCTGGTCTCTGGGCTGGTGCAGCAAGATGGCAAATAAAAATTCACGGGCAGATCATGGAACTCTGGCTGCAGGGACTTCAGTCAGTCCCTGCATCACTACAGTACAGACATATTCTGCCTTTCTCTAACCCAGGTGAGCTGCAGTGGGATACAACAGAGAGAGGCTGGATGCACTCACCACCAAACAGCCTCAGACTATCTGCTCCTTTGAGGATAAGAGATATGGATGTGAGCTGCCCGAGGGTGAGGATGAGCCTGAATCCAGTTTTTCTAGTGTATGCACAGGTACTATACACTTGTAAAAGGTAAGAAGAGCAAAGTCTCACTCAGTTTTCACTTGCTTTAGGTGACATTTCAATTTAGGGCTTAATTCCCTCATCTCTGTGCCTCCACACTAAGACTGGGCTTTCAAAGTATTTTCAGCCACATCTTAAAGATGAGCAAGATACAGCCCTCCTTAGCACTGGGCTGCTCTCTCTGTCCTAGAGTACCAGTTCAGCAGTAGTGCTGCTCAGCATGAAATCACATCCTAGATTAAATCAAATTTTCTTGGTTTCTAGGTGTACTTATTTCCTACACATCACAGGGCAGGACTGTGATATGTGGGAATGTAGGGTAAGTGAGGTGGGTGTGTGTGGGGTAGAGAGGGAAGGGAAATACAGACAGAGAAAAACAGGCTATGGTAGCCTGGATCACTGTCTCTCTCCCAGAACAGAGCAGCTCCTGATTCTTTGGATTTTCCAACTGAACAGGGAGAAATTGGAAAAAATCTACTTTTAAATGAATATGACAATTTTAATCTTTCACAGCTGATTTTTTTTTTCTGGCTATTGCTAAAAGTGGTTCTGTGATGTCTACCTACATAATTAACCTCTTGCCCATTTCAGTTTTCCTTTTGCAAGACTGTATCTGCTGCTGATACATATGGCTAGGACTAATCCCATTTAAAATGTTATGTTAATTAGAATTTGCCATTGACCTTTCACTTTCACATAGATTGTAGCTTGAAGGAATCTTTTTCACTTATTACATTATAATTCTGCTTTGTGATGGCTGTGTTTTTCCTTTCAACACACCAGCTGAAAAGTTCTCTCTCCTTTCTGTGGGATATACTTTGGTTCCCTGCTCTAAGGGGACCTCCAATCAATCCTTCATTATTTTCTGAGGATTACAGAGAGGATAAAGACAAGATTTTTTTGAGTCTGTGTTTTCTGTGCTACCCTGTTAGAGGAAAATTCATAGTACAAATACAAATCAAAAACATACCTGGCATCACCCGACTCCCTCACTCATCTTTTGTGAGTCTCCCCCTCCTTCTATCACTGGGGCATCTCTGCTGCTTAGTGAATGGATTTCTTCTTGGAAAAACCTTAAAGCTCCATCTACAGTACATGTTTGGATTTGCAACAGAAATTTACAGTGGGAGTTGTAGTAAAAAGCCCAATGACAGTGGAAAAAATGCACAGGCTGGGGGAAATAAAGAGAAATTTTTAATTGTTGCTATTTCTTTGCTTCGAAAACAAAAAGGAGGTGCCAATATTTCAGAGTGAGAATTAACAGGGAACTCAGCACTCAACACAAAAAACCCACACAGTGTTGAAACACAACAAATTAAAAGGCAGGCACTATTCAGAGAAGCAAGTAAGTTACTAGGGAATATCTCTGTAAGATATAAATGTAGTTCAAAAAGCAAGGGAGTGCTGCTTAAATAAAGAAACAGGAATTTTTGTCTTTCCAATTATAAAATAAAGTGATAATTGTCACAGGGAGAATCTGGTTTTGGGGAGAAACATTGAAGGAGGGAAATACATTTTCAGTGATCAGCCAACCAAAATTTGAGATACAGTTGCTAGGATCCAGATTTTGATCTCATCATCAGGAAATGTGAGTTAGGAATAAGAACAGTGGTTTACCTAAAGAATCCTTGCAACACTGAAGAATTATTGCAGATTTTTATGCCACCACTACAATGATCACAAATTGACCACTCGTGTTAAAACCTTTAGGAAGAGGGGAGACTCTGTTCACAATCACAGCAAGAGTCCTTCCCTGCCACACTGAGATAATTAAGGAAGAGAGCTCTTGTGATAAAATTTTCAAACAAGTTGTGTTGAGCTGATGACAGGCAGCACAGAGCTTTTTCTCTAGCAAAGCAATGCCTATTTAGGTTTGCCAGTGTATGCAACCATCCTGTGAGTACAGCAACTTTTGTGTCTTCAAAGAACAATAAGTAACCTGCATCCATTTGATGGTTAGGCAAACTCTAATTACTTTGTGATTATCAAAACATTAGCTATCCTTAAGAGACCTAAAGGGTGCTCTGGGCAGACTGACTACTCAGCAATGGAGCCAGTACAGACAGCCTAGATGAAATCATGTAGGAAAACCTATACTTTAGAGCATCTAATTCATATTTCAAGATTCCCTCTGTACTTCAAATTTTGCTGAGAATTCTCCTTCAGGTAAGGAGCCATTCTAGACATGTTCATTGCTATTCCAATTCAAGATTTCATTTTTTTTTTAATGACTAACAAAACAATTGGCTATCTTATCTGTATTGCTGCTGTAAGCCTTAAGAAACTCCAGAATTATTTCAGCTCACATCAACATAAACCTACAGAACGCTTAGCATGTGAAAATTTATGGCAAGTAATTCATTTGGCATTAAATGATACTACTTAAAGAATTCAGAATACCCACATATAAAAGATTTCCAAAAATGTTTGTATTCTGAGACCTTACGTTTCCATATTTGCTTGTATTAATACTTTGTGTCAAATAAATTTTCTTGTTCGGTCTTTTATTTTATGTAAATCTCAGTGTGTATTATGTAACTGCTTATTAAAAACACAGATGTGAATTCCATCCTCAAGAGACAAAGTGGTTTAAGGTGTCTTCTGTTCTGATCCCATGAAGTTAAATTAGAGACTTCATAACATTTGCAAAGGTATCTAGATGGCTTAGGAATTTACACCTCAATTATTTAGGAAAAAAGATATTTGGACCTTTGGTATGCATCCTGCACCCTGTGACATTCACATAGGCACTTTGAAATTTTACCTTATGTCGTTCTGACCTAGGTTTTGGTGAAAGATCTGTGTGGTGTCTGTAGTCCACTGAAACTGGTGTCTAGGATACGATTAAAATAATGCCAAAAATACTGAAAATCCGTGAAGGATGGAGTATTCAGAAAGTGGGGAATCAAAGAAAGATTTCCCAGGGTGGGATTTTCTCCCACAAAATGGTCTGTGAGTGGAGCAGCAGGACCGTCAGTGTGTCAGCCCAGCAGCACCACCTTGTGTGTGTGTGCTCACGTTACTCCTGTATTACCTGCAAGGACCTAGTGAGGTTTGCAAGTTCTAGTGCACATCCTGCTGGAGCAGCATATTACATCTTGGATAGAAAAAAAAAATCAGACGTGTGTCAGTCATAGAGGAACTAAAATACTTCTTATAGTCAATAATCTTTATGTGCACACATTATGGATATGTGCATGCTTCACTCCACCTCCAGGACGGTATTAGAGATATCTTCACAGGGTAGCATGGACATCTCTGCAGAATTCTGTTATATTCTTACAATGGAAGTTGAAACTATATGACTCTGTTGTCATTATAAAGTAAGTTTGATCCATAAATAATTTGTGAAACACTGTATGAAACTTGTTCCAGATTTCAGGAGGCTGGAACAATTTACTCCAAGAGCACAGAACTGGGTGTCCATGAAGGCTGGAAGGTGTTTCTAGATCATGACATAAAACTGTGCCCCTTTTCCTGTTTTCAGTAGTTTCAGACTTGTCTAGTCCAGCTTACACTCAGTATTTTTAGAGCTGTATTAAGGATGCTATCTGCAGACTGAGGACATATCTTAAGGCCCTGTAAAAGCTCTGTTTTCAGAAACAATAAATCGGAAAGTAAAAAAGCCTAATGTGGACAAGACTGAGAATGCAGAATGTGATGAGAACTCACACACACTCATACTGAGAAACGTCTTTGTTTCTATTTCTGTAACATGAAATTTGTCTGGTTAGTATGTGTTCAGTTTGTGTTTTCCCCCTCAAGAGGATTCCACAATCAAGATTTTGACTTGACAGGGACATCCCTGAGTCATCTAAAAATAGCAAGAGAGATAAAATTCCTGAGCTTGCATCTTGGGTTTATACCTTACTCTGTAAAAGCTCTTCCTTGCTTTGAAGGACAGTAAGGTAACAAGGATGCTTAATGTAAGTTGTCTGAAATATTCTGCCAAATATAAATACAAATATATACCTTGCAAATGTTGCACTACTTCACTTTGGCACCCAGTACTGCTAGTCCTGAACATGCCCTGCATGTCTGCCTTTGTTGCTTGGGGCAGAGGAAACTCAGTAAGAAAAAACTGCTTAAATTGTGTTATGAATCACGAAAGTAGAAAAGGCATGAAAGTAAGCCCTGCTCCTTACAAATTTTCTCTGCAGGAAAATAATTTTGGGTGATATAACTAGAAGAGTACATATGCAAAAATGTGGTCTTAAAGAATCAAATAGCCAATTAAGGGTTTATTTTCTACCATGATCTAGTTCTCTATACATTTGGGTAACATACCACTGGTTTCATTACACTCATCTGCCAAATCTTTGACAGTGCTGCCTGCTACTAAATCAGTATTTGCTGTTGGGTAACACTCCCTGTTTCTTCACGTTCAGACTAGAAAGAAATAATACCTTCCTTCTTGACAGTACCATTCAGATATTCTACAGAAACAAATCTGTATTTCTGCAGAGATTTCACAAGGCTCTATGTCCAGAGCTCACAGCTCTCAAAGGAATTAAGTTACACAAAAACTGCTTTGTGGCAGTAAATTCCATTCCTCCTTCACACATGTGGAAACAGAGGTCTTGGAGAGACCATCAGAGCCCCTAGACCAGAAGGTAGGTTCTGTGGCTCCCAACACTGCTGGCAATAATTCTGTAAGAAAAACTTGAAAAAAAGGTCTTCACTGTTTTCACAAACATTTACCACTGTATTCAAATGCTTTTATGGAGTGCTAGTGATCAACCCTCGCAGAGCTGGCTGGCAAATGGCTGTGCCAGGTTGTGCTCTCACCCCTGCTGTGACTGCAGATGATCACATCTGAGCCAGCTCCAGCGCCCTGGAGTGGTGGTGGGCAGGAAGCTGATGTGGGAAATACTGAGCACATCCTGAGCACACACTTGGGCAGTTAGACCCTGCTGGTGTCTTCACAGCAGGACTGATGGCTTTTGCTGACTGTATCTAGCTAATTATTAGCTCTGGCTACAATCCTTGTGGTCACAGAGCTGACTGCTAAACAGACTTACCTCAGCCAACAGTTCAGCTTTTACCCAGTGAAAGTGGCAGGTTACTAAAGACTCTTCTGTCAGCGAATTCAAGCCAATTAGACCTAGAAACTCTTCCAAGCTGGTCAATTTTGTTTTTCTGTTATTGAATAAACTCTAATAGCATTATCATGACAAGGAAAATACATCTACTTGCTATTAAAGAAAATGATAACATTAAATCTACATTAATCACTAAAGTAGTGAACACATGTCTGAAAACGAATATTAGTCCTTTCTTGCGAGAAGCAGGTGGTTACCAGGAATTTACAGAAGACATCTCCTTTCATGTCAGTATAGCTTCCTTTTCTTTTCTAAGCTGCGCTGTTGGCTAAAGCTGAAAATGGGCAGTTGTCAGTGACAGATTTAAATTACTATTCTTTCTGTATTGACTGAAGACTTTTGACACGATGGATTAAATCATCAGTGCTCTTTCTCTGTTGAAAAATAAACTCAACAGCAGGAAGCCTGTGTATCCTTGTTCCTGTGTAACCCACACGAGGCCCAGCTCAAACTGTTTACTCCTGCCCATTTCAACATTGAAAATCACACCCTGCTCAGCTGAAGGCATGTCTGCCTTCCTGCAGTCTGCCCCATACTTCATATGAGGAAACTGAGCATCCATGCCACTATAAGTTATTCAGAGTCAGCTACAGAAGACACAAGGGCACTCTGGTGTCCACTCTTCCTGTGCATAGCAAGAAGCCTGCCTAGCAAGCACTGCTGCATTCCTTGTGTTTGCTCCCTGTGTTTGCTCCTTGGCTGTGGGAGCACCAACCATCACCTCCCTGCTTGGCTTGGCTTCCACAAGCTGTCAGATTAAAGGCACTCTGACTGCTGGTATACCACACCAGACACAAAGAAGCTCAGAAGCACCCACCCCTGCAAGGTTTTATAGCTAGTTTTCAAGGCTCCACTTGACTGTTTTACAGCAGAAAGCATATAATGCTGTCACAAGTGCTGAGGATTGGCTTTGCTGAATCAGGGAGTCTATAAATGGCCTATTCTTGAACTCCCAAAAACTCCATAGTAGTTGTGATGCTTTTACCAAAATGGGTTTCTGACCCTTATTTCACTGATCCCCTTCTTTCCGGCAGCATTGCTAAATACAGAACCACTTCATTCTGCAACAATTGCAATGGTAGGTAAAATCTGAACCTATTCCCAAAAGTGGGAATGTCCAAAAGGCAGTAGCTAGTTGGCCTTTGTGAACACAAAAACCCTCTGGACCAACTTGGTAGGTTTCTCTGACAACCTGAGTAGCTTGATGGACAAGAGGTGAACAGTGGATATTTGTCTTGATTTTAGAAGGCTTTTAACACGGTTTCCCACACCATTCTTATGGTTAAAATTAATGAAGTAGAGGCTAGACACATAGGTGAATGAGGTGGACTGAAAACTGTCTGAGCTGCTAAGCAGTAAGTCCAAGCAGTGCCCAGCCACTATTGGTGCCTCTCAGGGGTCAACTTTGGGAAAAATACTGTTTAGTAACTTCATTAATGACCTGAACCTGAAGGGACAGAGTGCATCTCACAACATTTGCAAATGTTGCAAAACCAGGAGGAGTGACCACTGCAGCAGATTCAGCCTTGACAGGCTGGAATGCTGGCCAGTGAGGAATCTCCTGAAGTTCAACAAAGACAAATGGCAAAAACTTACCCCAGGCACCAGAACATGCTGGGGGCTGATCAGCTGCAGTGCATCTTTCCAGAGAATGGCTCTGGGGTCCTGGTGGAGGGTAGGTTGACCATGAGCCACCAATGTACATATGCAATAATTGTACTGTAAAGAGTTACACAACCCAGGAATCTTCCTGATCTCTGCTTAATTTGCCAGAAGAGAGGAAGTCCACTATTTTAAACGTGCCATGTCTCGTGAAATATTGCCTATGCTCATGGCTGATCATTTGCTTAAGTGTTCTCTAGTAAGACTGTTGTAGAGAAGAGTGTATTACAGTTCAATAAAAAGATATTTCTAAAAACAAAAACCTGCAGTTTTGCGAAGGGACTTTCTTCCTTCACTGCTAATATTTATTTTTTGGAATATTTTGCAAAATCTGTTCTTTTGTGAATAAGGGAAAATCCTCAGTTGCCTCCAAAACACCCCTTTTTATATGAGACACTTCAAGACATATATAGACTACGTCTTAAATTTTTCCATCTCCCAAATTTCTCTTCCTTCTCCTCCACTAACTTTTCTATGGCAAATTAGGAATAAGCTTCCTGCGTCATTTCAGGGGAAAAAAAAATCTATTGCTTGGTGTGCTCTTACAGAAGTGTAATAAATTTACAAAGACACTCTCCCAAAAACCTCAACAGGTTGCTGAGTCCTGATTATATGGATGAGTGTAAGAAGCTTCACATCCAATTCACATCTGCACCAAGAGAGACCTGAGCTAAATAAGTGCTCACAGTGAGGGAGCACAGTCCTGGAGGCAGAGCTGTGAATTGCTTTGTTTCTGCAGATTATGCAAGACAACTGTGTCAGTCATACACAGCGGTGGATGGAGGAAGGGTAAGCCTCGAGGAAGACTGGAAAGAGCTATGAGCTGCCATCAGGACATTTTATCTGCCCACAGTCCTTTGTTTTTCTCTGAATTGAGCTTAGGGACAAAACACAAGATAGCATGGGCTAAATTGGTGATCCTTGTGGCTAATTGCACCCACAAGGCACAGACCCAGTACTTTGGTAGAGCAAGGCAAAGGGGCAGTCTGAACAGAGGGTCTATGGATGATCAATCCTTTTTGTGTGAGTCTCCATTAGTCTCATACCTACCTTCCTGTGATACTCTGGAACATCTTTGGTGCCTTTGGATATCTAGATCAGGCAGCTGTGTTCCTTGCTGAATGTGGACCATGAGTGGAGTCAAGAGACAAACAAGCCCTGGTGTCATGTGAGATGTGTGAGACACCTGCATGGGCTGGCAGGTTTGTCACAGGACCTAGGAAGGCCCATTGTTCCCTAGAAGAGCAGAAGAAGCTTCCCTGGGGATTTCTAGGGTTTCTTAAACACATACATGGACAGCTAGATCCTACTCTCAGTATTTTTTTCAGACACAGAGAGTGCTATTGGCAATCATAGAGTTGGTTGCAAAATGAAATTTATCTTTCTTTTTTCTCTACTGTAATACATCTTCAGCTAGTGGTGTCTGTACAGGTAATATTTGCATGAGCACATGTCATCTTCCAGGGCATCTGCAAATCCTTTGCTTTGTCTCTCCTGTCACTAACTGGTAGCTTTTTCTATTCCCCACCAGCTGGCTGGGGACCTTTTGGGAGAGAGAAGAGGGAGCAGAGGGCAGAGCAAAGTTGTGTGTTTATGGTATAAATTGCTATGAATTTCTGGATGAAACAACACTTTGTAACTGCAGAAAGGCCTGCTGTTCACTCACAAGTGCCTCATGACAGAGCACATGGATAGTGAGAGACGCTGTGCTGCCAGCCACCCAAACGGCAACGGGGACTTGGCATGGAAAGAAAGGAATTTGAAAAATAATTATAAAAGTTTCCCCCCATAAAAGGCAATCTGGGGGGCACACAGATGCAGAACTTTTCTCTGACAGGAAAAGTGCTTCTCTGCAGCCTCTCCTGCCACACTTTGATTCAATCAAGCCATTCTCCTCAAAGTGTTAGGGATTTATTGTTTCTCTTTTTTTGTCAGTTTCACATATTTGGAGAAGACACAGGCAAGTGAGGTGCTCTTTTGTGAAGTTGGCAAAAAGTCCCAAAAAATAACATTTCAATGTCCAAACTATGACTGTAGGAATCATTGACCTCATGTCTTACTTCTTCCCTTCTAACCAACTTTACTTCATCTGAAATATATGATTTGCTACCTGTCCTTTCATTTTCAGGTTCTTTTGTTCTAATCTAAGGAAATGAGAGCAACAGATGCCTTTTAGTCTCCTTACATAGTATCTAAAGCTACATTTAAAGAAAAAGACACTATATTGAGTCAAAAATGCGATAATGATAATATTTTAATCTAGAAAATTCCCATCTGTAGAAACTTGCTCTGTGCTTTGCATCACCAAATGCAAAATGACATTAAACACCTTTCCTTATTCTTTGATTTTTTTTAACAAAATCTTGATTTGAATTTGGATTAATTTGCCATTGACATTTCAAAGTGGAAGATGAACAGCATTTTCAGTACTACAACTATAATTTACTTTGGACGTTTTTACACATTCTTTGTATCAGAAACTTGGTTTACAGAAAATACTTCAGGGCTTTACATTTGCTGTGCAGTCTTCTTTCCTGTGCAAGAGTTCCTGATACCCATAAGATTCCTCACAGGGCAGAAATGTGCATTCACAGCGTGCATTTCCACTGCTTGGGAAATCAGTGGCAGACACAGGGCTTGCTCTTAGGCATAAGAAGAGTAAGATTTTGTTTGTTTCTTCTTTTTTTGAAATTCAGATCATGGTTTGTAATGTTTCAAACCCTTCATTTAAGCTGTACTCAAATGCTCAGGACAAAAAACTTCTTCCCAAGCCAAATGAAGGGATTTTTCTCTAGGGGTTGTGCTCAAGTTATGGTAGAGCTGAGGAAGAAAATGTATTGATATTTAACTTCTGGAGCCACTCAATGTTATTGCTGACCTTATCTCTCGCAGATTTGTGCTGTGCAAAACCCCACTGACTACTTTTGTTCTTTGTTGGCATAAAAAAATGCTGCAATGGTTTTTTACTCCCCTGTCATTTGTCATCTCTTGCCTCCTTCCCACCCCTGAAATCCATCCTTTCCCTATCTGTCCAAACCTGTAACATACTTATTCATCTTCTTTCTCAAGGGCACTAGATTTTCAAATCAGCCTTCTCTTGCCTTCCTCTAGACCTGGATAAAAAGGAATAGCTTAATTTAATGGGAAAAAAAATCTCTGCATTCGTTTCATTCCCCATTTGAATGAATAAGATATGTACAGCTGAAAAAAAACCATAGAAATGGCAGGTCAGGCAGGCAAGAGCCCTGCTGCAACATATCCACCTTCTCAGGAAAAGCTTGATGCTCATCCCATAATAACAGAGTTGCTGATTTCCTGGAAAGTGGCTGGAATTCTGGTCTTTGTGTATGATTACCATTCTTTGTCTTCTAATGTGTCAGTCTTTCCAAACTGGATAAAGAAGCTGAAGTTAAAAGGATGAATATAGCCCACATTTAGACAGATGGTTTGGGAAAGAGGCCAGTCTGTTGTGTATTTGAGCAGTGCCTAACAACTTATTTAAGTCCTGTGCAAGAGTGGAGGGAGATTTGTAAGTGCTGTGTTAGCACAGATGACAGGAATACACACAAGAGCTGACATAAACATACCACATTTAGGTTTTGAGATCTTTTCTGGGGTACATATGGCACAGTGTCTCAAAAGAAATATTCATCTGTGACAATTTCAGAATGTTTTACATGACTGAAATGTGAGATGATCATCCTAACCTCTCATTACATGCTCTTCTTTCCACACCCATGAGCATATTGTACTCCTCACATATGTCTAAATCACACTACTTTGAATAGATTTACAATTCATGTGTGGGGTGATGTATATATACAAACAATGTAACCTTCCCTTTCAATATGAAATTTAAAAACAGGTGGCTTACACTGGAAGCTCAAACATGTTTTTAGTATACTGATCTGCACAAGGATTTCTGCTTAAAGAAGATGAGCTGGTGATTTAGATTTATTTTCACATCTATCAGGTACATTATGTTAAGGTCTCTTCAGAAATCGTCTGCAAATGCAGCTGCTTTTTCTAAGATAAAATATAACAACTAATTGGATGTCTACAAAAAAGTCTTCTAATAGAGCTGAAACCACAGTGTCATGAACCCTGACTATAAGAAATTAATTGGAAAATAACATGGCAATGGCCCTGTCCAAGACTGCCTGCCAGTAAGTGCTTAAACAAGGGAGATCTGCAACTAATTTTTTCCTGCTCCTGTAAATCAGTGGTTCCTTCACTCAAGACCAAAGTACACTTTTATTTCTACACTAAGTTAGAGTTAAAATGCTTTAATGAGGTTGTTGGAAAGAGTCCTACTGACTCAAATGGATTTGGGGTTGTCTCTTGACCCTGGACCAACAAAGCATTTCTAGAAGACTTTTTATATGTTCAGGTATCTTTTAGGTTTACAAAGGCTATTTATAATCCATACTTATTTCTGCTATGGTAGTACCTCAGAGTTCCTGTAAAGATGCAGGTTTTGATGGATGAAGACTGTATCTACAGAACAAAAAGCCCTCACTGAATTGAAATCAAAGGCCAAGAACATTTCTCACTAAGGAACCCCACTGACAACTGAATTCTTTACTCTGTCACATTTTATTATGCCCAAGCACCAAAAGGATCTTGTTTCAGTCTATATGTAAAAGAAGACTCCCTCGGACCTTGGAACATTGTTGGTAGACAACATCTCTAAATCTGTGACAATTCTTCTGTATTTCCATATACCATCAACCAAACTCACTACAAGGGCTGCCTCTCCACAGTGTGAAAGTGATGGATTTCATTGAAAATCAACCAAAGAAAATTTAAAATGCATGTGTTCACGTTAACCATCCACAAAAAGGAACAAAACAGAAGAGGTCATAGATCTTAAATATCCCTGTAGTTTGATTAGCCGTAGTTAAGGGTAATTTCAGCCTAGTTTAATTTTTTTTGCAGTAGTTCAGTGGCATCAGGCAACACAGAAAAAGGAGGCAGAGAATGAAGATTTCTTCACAGGTCAAAAAGTAAAATTACTAAGGGAGCAGAGATGAGCCTCACTTGTTTTTGGTGTTAAACTCATACCTGGGAATCTCAGCCTTGTGCTCAGCCAGGACCTGGAAAGCAGAAATCACCCCCAATCCAGAAGTGTGGAAGGATTTGTTAGGTGAGATCCAGTATTCAGTGCATTCATGGGGTACTTGGTAAATTATCACATATGATATAGTAGCACAGGTTACATCCCTCCTGCTGTTGCCATATTGCCTATAAGGCAGTAGCTTCCTAAATCACTTCTCACTGAGAGTTTTATACTTCAGTGCTCCCTCCCAGTCAGACTTAGGGCAAAACTAAAAGGGTAAGACTCCACAAAAGGATATTCTTCAGCCCAGAAATTAAGATGTTTACTCTCACATTGAAGTTTAAGAGTTCATGACCAACTTCTCCTTCAGGGGTTTGAACATGCCCTATGTCACCTCCCTATTTGACTCTGCTAACCCAGCAGTGATGTTTTTATCAGCCCATTTTATTCACCCTTGCTCCATTCTCATGTTCCAGGGGATTTCAAGAATTTTATATTAAACTGCTATTAGATCAGACAATGTAAATTGCCTTCTCATTTCTTTTATTCTTCACATGTCCTTTGCACTAATCCCACCCTCCAGCTAATGTAGGTTTTTTGAAGAAGGTGCAGGTCACAGAGAACTTGCTCTAGCAGATGGCCAGACTCCAAGGAGACATGGAAGACTGGACTGTAATGAGGCATCTGCTGCTGAGGGATACTGCACTGGATGTACAGGTGCACAGGCCAACAATCAATCCCTGGCCAATATAAAATGCAGTGACTTTGACTGGGGAATTCAGGCATACATCATGCTAAGATATTGATGTACAACAGTGTTTAAGGCGTGTGAGAAATTAGTTTAAAACCCCTCGAGCAGAAGAGAAATTCTACCTGTGTTACTCAGAAACACTGTAAAAATTTTCTGCTGCATTGTGAAACAAATACTAGAGGCAAATGTAACTGTTATTCTGTGTATGAGATTCAGTCGCCTCCACATAAGTTTCTGGTGCTATATCAAATGCCCAGGGTTATTCTACATTATTTCCCAGGTGGTATTCCAGAAATTTCCAAGTCTCCTAGAGATTATTTATCAATTTTTTTCCCATGTGGATGTGACAAATATCAATAGACATATAAAATGGTGCTGAAATAATTTAAGACTATCTTCTCATCTTTTGAGATTAGACTGTTGCAGTTATCTAACCACAGGACAGTTTTAAGGACATATGTTCTTCATTGGCATGAGCAAGGAACCACTCTTGTCCCAAACCTTGGCACCAGTTTCAGTAAGTTTCACCAGAGCTGGGAGTTTCATGGGGCAAGAGGGTACAAAACCAGAATCGTCAGTGCTGCACAGTCTTCTGATGTGTAAATAAAAGCAAGCTAAAACCTGACTCAAAACAATCCCCCAGGAGTGGAAGCTGAGACATGCTCTCATTGAGGACTGCAATTTTAGGCTGTTTCATTCATTTAAGGGCTAATCATGTCTGGTTATACATACATCACATAGCCAGGTGAGCTCCAAGAAACACACAGTCAGGAAGCTGTTACTGATGAGAAGGTTAAATTTAAAGTACAGCCTTATTTCTTTCAATAATAATACTTTTTTTCAGAGGCTGACTTCTTTCACTTTCTTATATTAACTTTTAAGGACAGAGGACTTAATTCTGAGTACATTAAAGGAGGTGTGAATGAGAAATAATTTCACTGAGTTCAATTTTGTTTCACTTACACATCAAAGTCACAATTTTTTCTGAAGGTCTTGCTCTTGAGTTCACATTCAATTGAACACATGTAGACTTTGAAACACAGAGGAGCTGAATAAGCCTTTTAAGCAAATCCAGAAATTACTGAAAGGGTCATTAGAATTTATTAGGGCTCAAAAAATTCTTTTTTTTTATGTGGAGAAATTCTAAATTATTAAAATTAATACAAGATATTCAGAGGATTCTCCAGTCACAACATAATGAGTCATAGACTTCAGCAACTTGGCTGATGTGTCTAACCTAACTGCCCTTCATTACTGTGACACCACTATTATATATAATTGTAACAACACATCCAGACTGGCACCAGTGTTTGGTACAGATAAGAATTTTAGTTGATCAGTTAGATATGCTTCAAAGATCATAATTGCTGCCTAGGGTTACTTAATCTCCATATTTTTGTGTGTATATGAAACATGTCATAACTGTCTTTTCCCTTCTACTGTGTGAAATGTGTAAGTCATTTCAGTTTAGAGTACACTTTACAGGTATATGGCACCAGACTTCAATGTTTCTGAAATTCCATAGTATTAAAGGAAACATTTTCCTCAGTCAATTAGTCCTTGAGCTGGATTCTCAGTGCCATCACCACTGTTTGCAAAGTAAGTTAGCCTTTTGAGAAGTGGCAGGAGCG
The DNA here is from genome assembly GCA_024362935.1 of Setophaga petechia. Classification (NCBI taxonomy): domain Eukaryota; kingdom Metazoa; phylum Chordata; class Aves; order Passeriformes; family Parulidae; genus Setophaga; species Setophaga petechia. The sequence goes on along the minus strand of JANCRA010000020.1, from coordinate 13,668,853 downwards.
AGACCTGGGCAGTAGCTAACTACTCCTGATATTTTATATTGCCCTGTGAGGGGAATTACACTGCAATTCTAAGTGGTAACCAGATGGGGGGAGGATAATATAAGAGCAACCTGAGTCTGGCAGTTCCTCTAGGGGTGGAGCAACATGGACTAAGATGACTGAAAAGGGGCTGATTCAAGCTTTGTCATCAGGAAAGCAGAATGTTACTGCTTCAAGGGTGAGGGATATATATATTGTTTGATTCTTACCCAGTGCCAAACAGACTCAGACTCAGAGGTTTTGTTGGGTTTCATACAATGAGAGGTTTCCCCTTCTCTGGATATTACTGAGAGATGTTGTTTGCACACTAAGCAACAACTGCAAAGAGTTACATGAACAGCCCTAAGCATCACTTCATGCAATAAATAACCTTGTTAATGCCACCTGTGAGCACTGGGCTTTGTCTACTCAAGGGTCTGGCTTTCTCCCCCAAAAAAGAAAGATGGCAGAATATTTGTGTGCAGAAGGTCATGACCTACTCACCTGGCTTGCATTACCAAGCCCACTGAATAAAAGCGCCACTCTGCCCCTCAATACCAAGCAAGCATTGCATGAAGGCACCCCTTAATGTGACCCTTGGGGGTCTGGCATCAGCCTTCACATCCTTGTGGGAGCAGCTACAGAGATTAGAAGATCTTTTTGCCCCTCCATATCCTATTGAAGGGTGAACACAAGCTGCCCTTTTCTACCTGGTGCTGCCTCCACTGAGGATGTCAAAGGAACCAGAAGGAGGAGAAAGTCCATTCCATCTTTCTTTGTGTCTACAGCCTACAACATCAATCCAGAACTAAGTACTTTCTGAAAAGCATGCTGGATGACTGTTCTTGTCAGTAGGAGGATTGCAATCAAAGAACAAAATTGTATTTAGATAGTAAATTAAAGTTTCAGAGTTCTTTATTTCTGTCCCATTCCTATTCAGTAAGTTCCATTTTGGTTTTCAGAGTGCCACCAGCCTAGTGTTATTTGTGTCCTTTGTCTTCTTTCTGTCTCTGGCTGCTCAGTTTGTTTCCTGGTGTATATCTCTACCTGTGGCAGATCCCAGAAAAAAACCTACCCTAGATTTTTTTTTCTCAATCCAAGTGCTAAAACAGCCCTTGGTTAAGTTATGAAGGCTGGTTGTGAAATGTCTTTGTAAGATCCTGCTCCACTTGGTTTTCAGCCCCATCAGAGCTTTGTCTAAAAGGGCAGGAACATATTTCCTTGCTGGAAACTGTAGTTCTAGACCATTGTTCTGTGTGCTGGGACCCTTCTCATAGAAGAGACACCTAATCTCCTTCCATACAGCAAAAAAGTCTCAGGTCACAAATATTTCAGGAAAAAACCTCAAACAAACAAGCAACAGCAATAAGAGCAAAACCCAAACCCAACAGATCTCTGTCAGCTAGTGCAGTATTTGTTCTTATTCGTAAAGAAACTCTCATTGCTCTGCTGAGGTGTAATTCCCTTTTCATACTTGTTTTTATCTATTCAGTGCCCTCCTTTCCATGGCTGGCCCAGAATGTCTTTGCAGCATCGCTGTTCACCTGTTTTTAGGGTCCTTATGTGTATCTGCATAAGTATTTCAAGAGCATTCACTTCCAGCAGAGACTAGTGGAGTCACTGTCTGCTGCATTACACATCAATAAATGCTGAAAAACCCAATTTAACATTATTTTGGCTGACCCTTAAAAGCAGACTGCCTCTGCTTTAGAAGAGATGAAAAGGGAATTATCTGAAATAAATGACTTGAAGGAAAAGGTTTGGAACAGATCAGACTACTTGTGGCAGTTTTCATCCTGAGGGATCTGTCAGTTGTCTTACAGACAATGTGCTTTTTGGAAAGAAAAAAATATTTTGCAGTAGGACTCAAGTTACAAGCTCTGAGCTGAAAAAAATCCAATAGCACACAAAAAAACCCCAACTATAGAAGAAAAAGGTGTGAATTAATTGCAGCAAGAAAAGCAGACTATAGACATAAATACTTCTCTCTACTATTACATTACATAATACAATAATGGAAGACTTTTGACAAAGTTGTGGAAGAGATTGTGTTTCTATCCTGTGTTTGTGCAGAATTGGCAGAATAGGGTTTAACCCATGGTATATACCCAGAGATTGCATCTAGACTCATCTTCTAGGAAGTCCTATAGGATCCTAGTCCTCTGATTTTCCAGGTCAAGGAACTGGTAGAAGTCATTTTGACATTATTCTGCCCTGTTTGCCAGGGCTATTTTTTCCTGGAAATACAGGTGCAAGGAAGAGAGGGTTGCAGAACAAAGACAGATAGGATCTGGATGAGCCCTGGACATGTCGTTGCCTCATGGATTAATATTAATGTACACACAAGCTGTACAGAAATACAGACCTCCACTGCATACATAGTTAGAAAATCATGACTTTCCAAAGGCATGAATAGGCATTAAATAGTGAACAATTCAGTAATATAAAGAAAATCTACTCCAGAATTTCAGGAAATATCAATCCATGGAAGAGGACAGAAGGTCAGGCTTGCACTTTGGCAGGGCTTGCAAACTACATTGAGGGATAGGACATAGATAAGACACTGTTGCTACAGCAACATACCAGTATGCAAGTAAATCCTGTGTCCTGTGACTTTGAATATACAGCTGCTGTAGACTGAAGACAAGCATATCAGATGGAAATCCTTCTCAGAAGGAGTCTAGAAAGTCATGTCTTGGAAAGAACTTCTGTGGCATAGGTACAAAACTCTATTTACAGACTAATCCTCAGTGGTACAAGATCATATACAGGGCAGCAGTGGCCTATTCTGTTTTGGACTTGGTACTTTTTAATATTTTGAATAATGGCCTGAAAGATGAAGGATAATATTAAGAATAGGAAGGATAATTAAATCTACAGATGGCAATAATTTGTGAGAGATAGAACATCTAGGGAAGGGCAAGACAGACACCAATTTTGTTCTGTATCTCAGAGTGCCCACACAAGCAGTCCTGCACCACACAGTGCTGTTATCATGTGTGTGTGGAGAGCCAGAGGCAGGTTTCATCCAGACACCAGCAACAGCAGTGGCAGTGGTCAGTGAAGCTGCTGGGTGCTGACATGGTCATGGCTGCTACAGCCCCTTGTACCCTGGTAAGCCATGGGGATTTGTGAGGCAGTGGGCACAGAGACAGTGTGTGCACTTCAGGTCACCACATGAAAAACCTGGTCATCTAAAAAAGATTTAGCAATGCACAGTGTGGAGGTAAACCACAAACTGAGGTGTGCATACAAAGGCTGCTAGCTCAGACATGACCTGCAAGGTCTTCCACAGCACTCCAGTACATCTTCTATTTCCTTTATTGCTCAGCTCACTAAGTTGTACTGTGATTCATTTGAAGAACAATGGAAAAAGGGTTATCTGCATGAGTTCTCTCTTATTTTTATGTTTCCTGGAAGTGTCTAGAAAGCAATGAAATTGATGCTTTAATATGCATGGAAATTTATGAAAACAACAGGATTTCATTTCCTAATATAATTGCTGAATTGATTTGCGTATGCAGTGAACTGCTCTGATTTTCTTACTGGCAATAATAAAGCAGTGTCTGCAGTAATTTAGCAGGTGTTCACAGCTATTCCAAGTGTATGTAAAAGGTTACCACTTTGATTTAAAAGATTCATTCAAACTCTTCTTTCACTTTGCAGAAGTCTAATGGAAGATGAAAGGTTCAAGGTAATGAGAACAAAGAACATTTGAATCCAGGATATAATTTTTTCCCAGGAAGTCTGAGGGTTTTTTTCATATCTTCAGGACATTCTGATAAGAGTTGCTTTTTTCTTGCCTTTTTTTCCCCTAATATCTTACTCTGCCTATCTTGAAAATTAGATTTACATTTACAGCTCTAATATTTCTTAAGTGTATTCTAGTTAAGTCTTATTTTTGTTCAAGAGAGACAAAATACATTACCTTCAGCATGAAACAGTTGCTATTTCCCATTCTTCCATTCCCCTTTTAAATAATTCTAAATGAAGAGCTATGTCAGATTGATAAATTTAGGTGAATGAAGCCGTTAAGCTCCACATTTCTTGCAAGATTAAGACACGCTTTTCTTGCATACTTTATAACAAGAGGCTGAGGGCACCGTTTATGATAATACAGAGGGTCATACAGAAGGTGAATGAGAGGAGAAGTTAGTTACTGACACCTTTCCATAGACTTGTCTGGCGTTTCTCTCTGGGGAACAGTTAAAATCCTCGTGGTGAGAGCTCTGTGAAATGCTTCTGGCAAGCCTCACCTTACGGTTAAAGATTTCGTGACTTTTTAAAATCTTTGCCTGCGGTTTTCAAAGCAGAGAGGACTCCTCACACAGGTGATAGGCAGGAAATCTTTCAACAGCCTTCTCTCTCATCACAGCACAAACATAAGCTATTTTATCTCTATTTCCATTCCTGCAGGATAAAAAGTGGGAAATACTGTCAGAGAAATGTATGATATGAGTTAGAAACTATAAAAGGAGAAGAGCAATTACCACAAAATCCTCGAAGGTATGAGTTTCTCCAGAAAAGGAAAGATTTTGGTTAAGAACACAGGCAGTTCTTAAGACTCCTCAAATTGGTTTCTGGACCTCCTAAAAGCTTATTTTATTACACTGGAAGAGACTCTCACGCCCAGACCATATTTAGTTTCCTAATTTCTTATTCCTTATGAGCACCCAAATTTCAAAGGAGCCTTTGGAAGAGGCATTTACCCTTTGTGCTGAATTTTTCACATATACCAGATTGGGAGCAGCTAATCCTGCCAGCTTCCACAGGAATGTTGTGCAGTTAATGGCTTGCATTTCCATGAAGTGCTTTAAAATGACAAGGAGAATCATTGCAGGTAGGCAGAGAAAAAACACAGGAGTCACTTCAGTCCATCAGCTTCTAAATATGTCCTAGAGATCTTATTGCCGTGTACATTAAAGCTTTAGCAGTAAAATCTCCCTTTGTTTGCTGAGCACAATACACATGACAGAGAGGAGAGTTCATGAAGTTCTCTCTTCAAACACACAATTAGTTCAACTGAGTCTTTAATAATTTGTCTTATGAAACCTGCTGGGGGTTTCTCATTTTAAGAGTCAAATTGATTCATTCAAGTTAAAGGGAATCATCTATTTACTTCTGTTCCAAACACATTTATTACTCTTTCATTTTCTTTCTATCAAGGCAGTGCACAGCAGTCCTATTTCATCATTTTACAGGGAATCATCCTGTTCTGCCTTCTGTTCTGCCAGCCTTTCAGGAATAAACAGTGGAGAAGAGGGCATGCCAGGTGGTCACCATGGAGAGAACCACACAGAGAAACTAATTGGGCATTGTGGTTTTGGTTTGAAAAGAGCACAGATGTGAGATTTCTGGAACCGCACACATGGCAAAATAGCAACATGGGATAAGAGATGGTAATTCAGGACTGGAATAGGATGCCTAAATCCTTCATATGGCCAGAGATCTTGGGTAAAACTCAGTTGTTACATAAATAATGGACTTTGAAGGAACTATTTCTGCTGATGGCTGAAATTACTCCTATCAATAGTAGCTGGATCTGGGTTATGTGGGTTTCATTCACAACACCACAGCGTCCCAGATGCCTTCCCTTGGAGTTACAAGTGAGACCACAGAACTTGTGCAGATTCAGAGGCATTGCTGCTGATGGGAAATTTAGTGAAATGTTTGCAATTTGCTTCACAAATTGCCTAGATTAACTGCAGGAAAAGAGTGCACACCTGAAAAGACTTTTCAAAGTTGCATGACTACCTTTTGGCATGGACCTTCAGTTCTCAAAATTACCTTGCAATTCTTTTGGTTCACATGGGACTTACAGATTTACAGTTCCTCACATCACATAACACCGCATCACATCACTTTTGGCCTCTCTGAGGACAGCAAACACTTCTTCAATAATGAAGAATATAATTGCAGGAAGAAGAGAGATTTCTGAAATAGTGGGGTAGCTTACCGTTTTTTCCCCAGGTTTCTTTGCTTTGAAAATGCCATTTAACACAATACCACAAGACCAGACACTGCCTTGACACTGTCCTGCCAGTTTTAGCTTTTAGCAAGGTGAATAGTATGCAGAGTCACAGGCTGATTTTCTTTGTGTCTTTAGCTGAGTAGTAGATATGGTCTGTGTTTCTCAAGTTCAGGCCTGGTACATGAGTGTGCTGAAACTTTTAATATGATGTAGTTTTATAGGCATTTTGAGACTATCACTTCCCTTTCACTTTATTAAATCCTGTGATGCTACTAAGTCAATGATATGCTTTATTCTGAAAAGTAATATCTTGCAATTGAAATTTATTTGAACATTTTTAATCACCTCTACATTCAGTGGTACTTGGTTCTACTGATCTTCAAATTATGGAAATAGCCTTTATGTGAGGTGTTTCATTGGTTTGTAAGCCATTTTTGCACCAAAAACTTTTGTGTCATCAGGCAGCTTTCTGAAGCATTTATCTTGCCAGAAATACCAGTTTTTCTCTATAACAAAACAGACCTATTGTAGAAAGGATGTGTTGCTACACTGAAATATAGGGCACAAAGCAAATGATCTTTCTTCTGATATTCTCTTTATATAACCAGCGTTGTCATGACAACTGCAGAGCAGAGTTGCGTTTTCAGGAGCAGATGCATGACTAAGGGCCTTTGTCTTACTGATGAACGTCTGCAATTCTCAGCTTCTCAGCAACAGAAAACACAAATAACCATCCCACACAATTTGTTCCTACTCACAGAACTTTCTGTGTAAATGGCACATTACTTATGAACAGGAAAAACTTTTGATTCTGCGAGCACTTTGCACTTGGGAGCCAAAGCAGCTTTGCAGACCATAAGTGGGTGTTGGGTTCAAGAACAGGGATTGAGGGAGGAGCAGAGGAGCTGCCCACAACCTTCTCCCTTCTGTAATAAAGCAGATACCCCAATGCATGCGGTGTGATGAAGGAAGCTACCATTCCCTTAGGCTCCTGATGAGTCTACTCCAATTTTTAGGTGATACCTTGAGAATGTATATAAAACAATGGGTGTAGTAAGTTGGAGAAATAGAACCCTGGAAATTTAGATGCTTTCTTCATCTCAAAGAATGAACTTATTCCTAGTGCCCGCAAACCTTATGTCTCAGCTGTGTCACTTTAAGGCCAAGGGCAATATACCTTCCTAACTGTCACAGCTACTTTAATCAATGTTTTATTGATGACTGTGAGATGATTCCCCCATGAAAAAAGCACAGATGGGAATCAGCATTAGCCAGTTACAGAGAAGGAAGCTAAGAGTGGGCTTATGCTGCATTCAACTGAGCTGCTGTGATGTCCTGTTTTAGTGGACAGTAGAGTGCTTCGACAAAGGGCGGAGTGAAATTGTGGGTTTGTTAGCTCATGAGTTAGTTACAGTTCAGATTTATAGTGGACTCACATTAGTAGCCACCACTCTGGCTGGGTCTCACAAATTTGCTTGGACACAGATTCATAAAATGGTTTGGGTTGAAAGTGACCTTAAAGATCATGTCATTCCAATCCTGCTGACATCCCAGTCAACATCAGGATGAGCAGCATATACACTGGATACTATTTAAAAAGCTAGACAACACCTGGATCAGGGGCAAAATGGGAAATAGCTGAATATCACTACACACCACCAAGAAAACAATATTAAATACTTCAAAACAGAACCAGTAATCTTTGGGAGCTTTGTCTAATCTACCACTGATTATGTAAAAAACACAGAAGCATAAAACCATGGACAATGAAGTTGAGTAACTAGTTTTTCTTTTACTTTGTAATTATTCAGCAGTGGAGTGCAACATCCACCCCTGTCCTCACTGCCATGAAACTGAGCTTATAATAGAGGAGTAGCCTTCTATAATATTCCCTGTGCAGGCAAGGCAACTTAAACAGACAATGAGTATTAAGGCCCTCTCTTATTACAGGGTTTGTTGACAATGGGTTTTTATCAAAAAGAGCTCTATTATTCTGTGGTGCCTTGCCTGCTGTAGTCAAATGCAGTGCTCTCAGTTCCTGTGTTACACAGGTTAAAACATAAGCTCTGAAATTAATACCGGTCAATTATCCCACAAAGCCATTTTCTGTTTCACTGTTTCCTGCTGACATGTACAATATTGCAATGTAACACTAATGATTACTATCCTGGAATCTTTTTGAGTAGCAGTCTAGGAACTTTTAAAACACCTAGCCACTGCTGACCCTCACCTGTCATTGCCTGTGACTTTGCTGTGGTTGTGTTAGTTTGAAAATTTTGCTGTTTCATATTTCCTTGCTGTTGGTTTGTAGGCAGTAACTGGGAATTTGGGACTGCTGCAGCATATTTCATGTGAGTTGATCAACTCAGCTTTTGATCTTAGCAAGCACAGGTGCCTGCGTGTTAGTTTCCTTTAACAAATCTACAGAGAGAAAATACGCATCTCTCGCTCTCCACAGACTGTGAAGGGAGCTGAGCTGTGTGTATCACTGCCCAAGTGGGTATTTTCAGAGTAAGTTCTGCTTCCTTTGAACATTTCTAGCTGGAAAGCATTAGCTTAAATAATTACATGAAACACAGAGCTGGAGTAGGTGTGCTAGGAACCAGACCCTTTCTGGGTTTATTTGGCTTTGAGACCCACACAAGGAGAAGCTTCCATGAAAACTCAGAATGATGACACCTGAAGAAACAAAATCAGGAGCAGAGACACCTCTATTCTAAGCAGAGTTGTAGTTTTCCCCAGTTTACACAGATTTAATGAATCCTGAACTTTGTGTAAACCCTGTAGGTACAAGTGCAAATCACAGCTTAGAGGATCCCATGACATCTTAGAATATTATATCTGGCAGGATATAATATAAGCTTTGAGATACTTTATATTGTCATGTTGACTTATTCGCCTGTCATAAACACTGAAAGGAAATATTTATAAGTCTAGATCTTTCAAAAAAATCTCCAGTATCCCTCTTAGAAATGTACACAAACAAAGATACATATTTCAGATATACTGACTGGGAATGCTGCAAAGAAATAAAACATTTGCCCACTTCAGGAAAGTAGCAACAAATTTTCAGGGTTTGAAAAGCTCCAGATTAGGGACAGACATGTCAGATGTGTTGTCTAAACAAAATAAAAAAGGAATTAATTGACTTTTTCTCACCTTTTTCACTGGCCTGGCAAGGCCTCTAACAGGACACAAAATGCCAAACACTGTCTGAGGAGCCATGGGATAGCTTTTGACTCAGGCAGCAATTTCTTAAGAAGTCCTTTGCCTTTTGTGCATTTCTTTGAGTTGTTTCCCTTTGTTGATCAACCACCACCACCTTTGATACTTTACTAATACCCTGCTGGGGCAACCACCTATCAGACAGATTCCAAACCTGGATGGGTCCAGGTGGCTACAGTCACACAACACAGAAGCTTATGGCCACCCTGTGGTGTTGAAATGTAATTAAAAGAGTTCCTCTCCTGCTATCTCTTTCCAGTGTTGCTGTTGGGAGAGCACAGGGCAGGGGACCATGCTGTGCCAGGATGCTGTGATCACTCCTTCAGCTCCACGCTGCTTGAGATGACAGAAGGCAGCAGATCACAAGTCAGCAGGACACTGAAAAGCTCCCGCGACTGCTTTCTGCTTGTATTATGTTGTAATAAGAGCAAATGTGGACCCTTTAACCCACCCTGTCACCATGGGAAGGAAATAAAAAGGGAATTTCTCATTCTGGAAATTGTTCTGGTTTGCTTTTACCCCCCACAAATGATAAAATGGTCACACCCTGCTGCCCAGGGACTGCTTGGGAGAGATATAAAAGTTTCTTCCAAAGAATTGGTTATAATTAGAGATTTTCCTTATTTTATGCAGCTCTTGGACAACAAACATCAAAAGCTATGAACATGGGATTTCATGTGCAGTTGTAATTGCAGGTATTGCTTGTGCAGTTTGATTCACAGGGAAGACATTCTAGAGTGCCAACACTGCAAATATGCAATTAACAGGACAAATTATGTATACAGGTTTGAAAGTAGAGCCAGCCATGCTAAAATCTGCTCTTACATGCTTTATTATCTCCTTCCCCTCCCAACCATCTTCCCTTCCACAATTTTAATAAGAACCCCATTGGCATAGAAAACCACTGATGGAAGCATAACTTGGAACAAGACTGGAATTTGTTGTGGGATTTAATGGAAATCTATGGGCTTACACTAAAGAGTGCTTCAAAAAGGACTCAGTTCTACCATCTTTCCTCTGACTGAATTGGCTGGAGTTTCTTTGTAAACTTATGAACAAGAACTCTAAAATGCTCTGACACTTTCTGATAAATGACACTGCTGCTTCCCATCAGATGAGCCTTAGGAGGTCAGTTACACATTGGGAGCTCAGTTCAGGAGTGTTTTCTGCCTTAATGGAAAACAGCTGCAGAGGCAAACCTGCCAAAGCTGAGTAGGACATCAGCAAATCTGCACTATATAGGGTAATTACTCACTTCTGGAGGAAGACAACCAATAGAAAAGCCCTTCCTTAAATGTCTCCAAGGCCTCAAAGAAAATGAATGTAAACTCAAAAGCTGATGACTGGAGACTCCAATACAAACCTCCTCTAGCAAGAGCCCAGTAGGGAAAAGATAAAATGGTTTCTCAGGTGTGAGGCTATGGGATATGTGAGAATATTTATCTATACCATGGAACTTCATGCCAGGTGTGAACCCTCCCAAGGAGCCCCACACTGAGTGTAGCAGCTCTGTTACTGAAGCATTAACCTCAAGCAGGGAAACAGCAGGAAATACATGGCTGTTATGTGATCAACACTTAATCAGCTATGGCTGTCACTTGGTGCTCATCTGCCTGTGCCTGTGAATGTGTTTGTGCCAGCTGCAGCAGTCCTGGAGGGGCCCAGTAATGGGAGTCACTCCAATGGGTTTGGCCAGTGCTTCTGGCCAAAGTGAAAGATGTGGAGCCCTGGTGACAGTGGGGAGCACCAGCTGCAGCAGAAAACTACACCTGAGAGCAATTCAGTGGCACCATTTGAGGCCACAGCAGGGTGAAAGAAAATTTGTTGGAACAAGGCCAGAGCAGAGTCACTAAGCTGATCACAGGCCTGAAACACCTCTCCTACGAAGACAGGCTGAGTTGGGGCTGTTCACCCTGGAGAAGAGAAGGCTTTGGAGACATCTCATAACAGTTTTCAGTACCTAAAAAGGCTTACAAGGAGGCTGGAGAGGGACTTTTCAAAAGGGTCTGTAGTGCTAGGACAGGGGCCATTGGCTGTAAACTGAAGGAGGATAGTTTAGATTAGATATTAGGAACAAATTCTTTACTATGGAGATGGTGAGGCAGGAACAGGTTGCCCAGAGAGATTGTGGAGTCCTCCCCTGGAGCTCTTCAAGACAGGTTGAATGGGGCTCTGAGTAATCTGATCTAGTGGAAGGCCCTCTGCCCACGGCAGGGATGTTGAAACTAGATGATCCTTAATGTCCCTTCCAACCCAAACCATTCTATGATCCAACAATTCTATAAAAAGTCTCTCACCTTCATTTATTAGAAGAATTTCTAGTAATTCTTAGTTTGTGAAGCAGACTGTCTTACTAGCTATCCCTTGGCTAAAGATACATATCAGGATTTCTTCACTTAAAAGTAATGTCCTGATTCGATGAACATTGTCATGCCATGTGTCATATGAGCACGTACTCCTGTCCTGAGTCTGGCAGCTCTCCCAGTGGTGCCTTGCTTGCTGTGAGCAGATACACAGGGTAAGCTTGGGGGACGATGAACCCCTCAACACACCCTGAAGCAGATGAAGAACTCCCTTTGTTCTCAGCTTTGTGTCTCAGGGCTGTTCCACAAGCAACAAAACCCCCTTAACTTAAAGGACTTTTCTTACTTTATTCTTCTTTAAGTACAGAATAACTGTGTGACTGGAGAAACAGTCAATAATAAACACTTTTCACTGTCTGCCAAGAGAAATATCAATGGGAGCCAATTTTCTTTGCTGTGAAGATTGTTAGTGTCATCCACCCAAACTTGTCATACTAGCAGCAATACCCTAAAAACATTTAGAACTTTTTCTAGTGCTGTAAGAATCACAGTGAACCTACAACAAAAGTCAATTGTACATAATACCTGCCACTGTGACATGCAAGATAGCACTGTGGAAAAATCACTGCTAGTGCCAAACACTAGTATAAATCCTGACTGGGAGCAACTGACTTGTAATTTTAAGGGCTAAAGCCAAAATATTATTCTGCAGTAATTTCTCAGCATAAAACATGAAGTCAAGTCCAGACAATTATGGCTTCAGGATAGGCTGTTTAAAAGTATTCGAAACATAATGCAAAACCACTTACATTAGTTTCAGTGAAAATGATAACATTTTGCAAATTCATCTGTAACACCTGGAGTTTTAAATAAGATAATTCAGATATATCTGTACTTGCAATCTCCTGCTCCATTTGCCTCAGACCTCTTACAAATTGTTAATAGCTTTCCTTATCTGGCAACAATATCTCATAACCTATGTAATCTATATTGGCCTATAGGTCCTTCAGTGCAAAAGAACGTTCAGAAAGATATTGACTGGAAGCCTGCTTATTTTCATACATTATCTTCTAGCTGTTTCAAATTCATAAGATGTCATCTGAAAGAGAACTCAGTTTGTTTCCTGTTGAACAAATGCCTGTGGACCTATTGCCATGGAATCTGGTCCCATTTCATTTGAAATAGAATTCTTTGAAACTGACAGGCATACCTAGGAGTGCATTACTTTTTTACAATGGTTTTATAAAGGAGTTTCTGAAAACAGATTGGATTTGGTTAATTAAAGTTCTTAAACTAATTTTGAGCAAGGGGATAAATATATTATATTGCTGGATGGATGGGTCTCCTGCTCTTGACAAGTTTGTTTTGTTTTCCCATTACTTTTAGCTTTTAATATTCAGTTGCATACATTCAGGCCATCTATCTATGCTGATGCCCCACAGGAAGAAAAATCAGAAATGTATTCAAGTGTATTCCAAATACAATTTTGTTTTATTGCTTACATATGCCAGTCCTGGAATAAAGGATGTTCAAGAGATGCTTCACAAATGCAGCTCTGACTTAAAAATGACCACAGAACAGAGATCAAATTTTCTGAATCCTCATTATCCTAGAACAGCCACAGTCTAAATATAGGAAATTGCTTTTAAAAAAATCCAGAACCTAAGGTACCAACACTGTCTAGCACATCATTATATTTCTCCTTACACTAGGAAATTTGTAAAACCATGGTTGCCAGTACTATCTGGTGTTACAGGCTACAATCATGTCCGTAAAACCATGCCTCTGGTCTGTTGTTGTGACTGCTTTCAGAGTCACCAAACAGCAAGATTGTGGGACTGACATTTGTGCAACGTCAGTCCCAAAATCTGTTCTCTTTTTTAGAAACTGATTCTGAGATAATCTAGTTTTGCAGAGGTGGCAAACTTCTTTCTCCCCTTGTTTCTTCCTCTACAATTTGATGCTGCAAATTGAGGGTTGTCAAAAAAGGCAATGTGCTTATTTATGCAAAGGCTAGGTGATAGGTACCTGTAGTGGGTCTAGCGCTGGCCAAACCACCAGGGCACCCACTAGAATTATTTACTCATTTTCTGCTGCCAGATAAGGATTAGGAGGAGGGCAAAGAAGGCTCAAAACTTTAAAGGGTATAGAGAAAACTTTATTAACAGAACTAAAAGAAAAATAATAAGAAATCGGAATAATCCTTCAGAAAATTTCTCCTCTCCTCAACTCCTCTTTCTTTTCCCCCTGACAAAGTAAAGAGACAAAAATTTGGTATTTTCAGTAGTTTACTATTTCTAAAAAAAACCCCACCTTTCTTCGGTTCACTTGGGGAGAGGAGTCTCTCTTGCCACACCATGGAGACTTTTTCACAAAAAAATCTCATGGTTTTTATTTTCACTAATAATAGCTGCTCGGAAAATCTGCAATTGTAAAGTCCCTCTCATGGTTTGGCAGTTTTCCAACAACTACCACCATGGTCATCTTAACTTATTGGGATGCAATTTTAAGGATGAGCTGTCCTAGTACAGAAACAAAAAGTTCTCTTATTTTATCTCAGGGAACAGAGGCTTTCTTCTATTCCTGGGGCAAGGTTTTTCATCTCTCTCCTTTCTCTCTGTTCAAGCTTCTTATTGGATCACAGCTACTTCAGCATCTGCTTGTTTCAGCCTGAGTGCCTCTGCTCATAGGTGTGGTTAGAATGCTACATCCCCCTAATGCATTCCATGAGTTACAGGGAAAAAAAGTCTGACGTATCAATTATATCTTCACCATAACCTTACAAGAGAATTTCAGCCCAAGACTAAGGCATCTCCTCATTTTCCTCCCACCTGGGATTTGACTCCTTCTTCACTGACCTTGGTGTCTCCATGTTGTTTGTCTTCACCCTTTCCTTTTTTCCTCACTCAAGAGATGATTGATGTCCGTAAGACACTAAGAGAGTTAATATCTCACCCAGGTCTGTGGATGGTTATGTGATCTCTGCCTGGCAGTGGCTGCTCTAGCTGTTTTCTGGTCCCTGTCACACACAGCTCCAGTCACAGGGCTGCTTTCTGTGCGGGCTACAGCGCCAGCTCTGTTCTCAGCCGTGTGATTTCCCACAGTGCCACCAGGATGGCTCGGCAGCTCGCGGCTGGAGCAGGGCCCATCTCAGCTCCACCCAAAGCTGAGCAGAGCTGTCCTGGCTCACTGGCAATGGTTGGAACTCGGCTGTGGCACAATCTCAGCTGAGCTGTGCCGCGGGCTAACCTGGCTGGGCCATGTATGGGAGCGAGCCTGGCCCGGCCAGTGCTGCAGCAGAGCAGGTGCTGCAGTGCTGGATTTCTTCAGCCTGACTGGCTCCCGACACCGACAGCGAGAGTGGGCTGCCCCCAGAAAGCTGCCAAATCTGGGGTGCGGCTGTAGGGCACAGCTGCTCTATGGCACAGGTGGGCTGCGTTGGGGAAAGGACTGTGCCGAGGGTAGGGACAAGGAACAGGGAGAGGTGTTCGTCATGTTTTCCAAAGGATTTTATTCCCTGGAGGCTCAGGGACAGAAAGACACTGGCTCAAGGCATATATCAACTTATAAATGGGGGAGGTCCCAGGGGAGGATAAAATCTTTAACCAACTGGGAGAAAGTGGGGGCGCAATGCAAAGTGCGGAATACAATGTTTAAACTAATAGGGGATTACAGGGGAGGAGAACAACCTAAACAAACCAATGGTGTTTCGAAGGATACAAAATTGATAGGGAAGTTTCTAGAGAAAGGGGCAGGCTTGGGGAGGGATTGACATTCCATGGGAGAAGGAACAGGGAAGAAAAGGGCAGGTCTTTGGGGAGATGGACAACTAGGGCAAAACCAACAACACAGGGGGGAAACGAACAATCCATTTATAATAAACCATGCTATAACAGTACAAAATTGGAAGAATTATAAAAACTGACTACTAGAACTGCATTACAATCAAAAACACACGCTGCAACAAGCAGGGCCCACCAGGATGTGCTCTGCTGACCAACGCTGCAGGGCCCGCCAGGCCACGTGCTGACATGGAGCCTGGCCCGCCCAGTGTCCAGTTACCTGTTGAAAGGCCGGAAGTAAGAGAGTTTTTCCCAGGGTTTGCTTTTAAATGTGATTTCACATAGGTGTGTTCAGCTTTATTAAGTGGTGTAACAGGGTGTCAATATTCAAAACTATCCACCTGATTAGTTCGGTCAGGTCCAAAAGAAGTTGCCAAGGTCATTACAGAGAATCACTTCTGTAGCTCATGGATTTTTTTCCCTAACTAAAAACCAAATCATATTAAACCACAACAATACTAGAAGTACAACATTCTTGTCAGAAATGAGAGATGACTCTTTGTTTTGTGTGCTCTGGGTGTCATTACTCAGCATTAAGATGTGGTGCAGCAGATGCTGAGTGTGCAGGACGACTCTCAGGCACCCCACTCTGCAGACTGACTGTAATCTCCTACTTGAAACTATTTCATATCTCCTCTGACAAACTGACAGAGAAGTGAATGAGGAAAAAGCCCCAATCATTTGGGATCTTGGATACAGAGCTGAATATGCAGAGCTCTTGATCAGTCTGCATATTCTCTTTGTGCTTTCAAGTGGTATCTTAAACAGAAGAAAGGCCAGGTAATGCTGGTGGATAATGCTCCAAAGTGGATAAACAGGCTGATACACAGTGGTCTAAGATTTCCTGCTGACTTTACAGCCCAAAGGAGGATCCAGTGCCCATGGGAGCATTGGTCTTTCCTCTGAAACTGTTAAGACTCTGCTGCCCTCTCTGACGCCTTTTTTCCTCAGGAATTCAGATAAGGAAGGAAAATTTCCTTTCACTTTTGCTCCATGCAAGCAATCACTCCTTTCCTTTTGTACAAAATGCTTGCTTCAGTCACGATATAAAGGAGTGTCCTTTCATGCAGGAGTGTCCTTTCATTCCTATGTCAAGTGAAGTATCATGGAAACCCTTTTTATATATTTTGTTTATTTTTGCTGGGGCACAAATACACAAAGTCTCCAAATTAATGTATTGTTCTTTGCATTTCTACATCATTAGCAATGGGAACTGATTTGAATGCAAATAACACTAGAGACAGCAATTTCAGAAGGCTAATATCCATAAGGGAAAAGAAAAGCTAATTCATCAAGAAATTTTGCTTTTTCTAGAAGCTGAATCTATTTTGTTTTCTTAACCCTTCCCTGATACTACAGGATTTTTTTCCGGTATAGATTAAGTTAGCAAATTGGTAAAGGACCCAAATGCATTGTAGGTCATGCAGGTCCCCCTGCCCAGCTCTGTGTGGAATCCTGGCTTAGAAGGCAATTGCCTCATGACATAGTTAATGGAATTTCTGCAAATGTTAAAAATAATGTTAAATTTTATATGCAAAAATAAGCACTTTAATTGAACTGATAATATGACCACATTGAAGAAAGATTTTTACTTGGTTGCAGCAAAATTACATAGTTGAAGTGAAATAGAAAATCGATGTATTCATTAAGCTTTTCACAAAACTTGATATGTTCCCCTGAAAAGTCTTTCTTTGAGCAAAATGGTCCCTTTTAATGAAAAAAAAAACAAAACATGAGATTTTCCCATCATTTCTCATTTTGTGTTTATAGCTGTCAGACAATTTTTGAAAATTTCACATATCTTGTTCTATAACAGAATTATTATTTTGTACTCCAAAAGAAGAAGAGAAAATACTTTCTCCTTTCTCATTAAACAAATGTTTAAAATACATTGGGAGGTTTAATTGAATAAGGAAATCAGGAGGAGGAGCTCCATTGTTAGGCAGGTTGTGCATGTGCGATGCAGTAATTAGCAAAGTGACACATGATGAATGTCTGCTATGAAAAAAAAAAGTCAAGTGACAAATTCTTGTGAGTTTTATTTGTAGTCCCTTACAGATGAAGGAATTTATTTGGTTTGCACAGCCAAAATATCTAGGTGTGCCAAGAATCATTTAAATCTTCAGTTGCTGAAAACTTCCTAGTGTTGAATCAATACCAAATTTTCAAGTAAGCCAAACATGGCAGTGACTTGAACAAGTGTGTCTGGTAATTCCAGACACTGAGTGAGTGACTCCAAAGCTTAATGGAGAACCTTGTATTTACCTGCTACTCATCCACTGACTCTGGCATTGTTTTGTAAAGTCCAATGACTTTTGCTATTGACCCTAATCCTGTCTTAGTTTGCAGTGGAAGAGTTTTGAGGAAAGAAAATTCATTATTTTTATTGAAATATTCTATGATGGCTACTGCAATGCTTTTGTCAGGACATCTGTGAAAGCGGACTTTGGGATGGTGAAGTAGAAGCTTAAGGACTTCACTAAAGATGTGTTCTTAGCACTGCTCTCATTGCTCCTGAGGCATAGCAAAATTCATGCAATATACCATCCAAGCTTTGAAACTTTTGTTCTGGTAGAGACTGGAAAAATAACCTAATTTCCCTAAAGCTAGATCTGGGCTTGTGGCCAAAATAAAACAAGTAGTGAAGTCTTTGAAAACTTGAAAAGGAGCTAAAATCAACAGCTGGATCTTCAGCTGGTGCAAGCAAGAATAGAATGATGAAGGCTGACAGGCTGGCTTTGTAGTCTGATGTAATTCCCTTTTTATAGCTGCTTTTTATTCTGAAATGATCTGCTTAAAATGGTTAAACAGCAGACCATAAGGGTCAGAAACTCCATCAGCACTCAACTAATTGCCAATTCTTGCCTCTAAGTTGTGGTTACTTGTCTGTGCAGTTGTCTGCACAGCTTTTAATCACTAAAGCACACTGTGACCTGTGTTTGTAACCATTTTCCTCTGCAAAATTGCAAAAATTCTGGTTTTGAGAGCAAGCTAATAAAGTCACTTGTAAACAAGAACAGTGAATGCTAAATATTATTTTCTTAATTACATTACAAATTAAGAATATTTTGAAAGCATAAACCCCAGGCTTTGTGATTATTATGAGGTTTTTCCTGTACCTGCACTCATTAAATTTCTGATTCTCTCCCTTTTCTTCAGTGAAGAAATAGCTTTGAGTTTCCTTTTTCTTTAAGGAAGGATCAGTGCCAATATTTCAGTACTGAAGAGGTGCAGAATAGTGGACTGGTAAATTCATGCAGCAGGGAGAAAAAAAGTCTATCTTGACACACATTCTAGTTCTAAGCTTTCAGAAGGATAAGGAAGAGGGAATTTTTTTTATTCTTATCTGCTTGGTGAGGTATCTGCACACCAAGCAATTAATCAGTTCTGGAATTCTTTTCCTCCAGTTATGGCACCTGACTGCCTTAGAAAGACCCAGTTATATTTTCATGTAAATAACAAAGTGTTGAGAAACTTTGAATATGCAACCCAGTGTTATACTCCAGTGTTAGTACACTAATTAATTTTAGAAGTGAGTGAGATCTTTTAAAACTGGAGTTGATGCCAACAAAACATGTGACTCTTGATTGGCATGACCTGTCATCCCAATAATCTTCCTGGAATCATTTTTGCTGTAAATTAGGGCAAATATAGGTTATTTGGATTGTCAAATAGAGTTACATATTGCAGAAAAATATTTTTCTGCTTCAGAGGTATTTCTACAATTCTTTTTAATTAGTACACATACTACTGTTCATGTTTCAAGGAAAAAAAAGTAAACCTCCCACTTTTTGAATCAAATTCCATCAAACCCAAGCCCTCAGCACTCTGCAGTGCATGCAGGACTTCCCATCAGTTTATTAAAGAGGCAGTAAATATTCAGAGCAGTGTCAGGGGTTTGGCTGGTGTCACTATCTCTGTCTGAAAGTGATGGAGGGACTGTGTCTGGGTATCATTCAAGCCTCAAAAATGTCACCTAATTTTGAAGAAAGAAGTAGCACCTCATTTAATTGCCTTGGTGAGCAGTAGCTGGCATGACAGCCTGACCCTGTTCAGAGATGGCATAACTTGATTCTCTTCTATTTGTTCTTCACGTCAACATCTTTGTAACTGCTCTCAAGGCAGGAGTAAGGGAGCAGAGAATTTAAGCATCTTCCTGCCACACAGCAGGGAATTGCAACTGCTATGGAAACAAGAGCAGCTTAGTAGAAGGAGAATTTACTGGATAGGTTTCTACAATCTCCTTGACATTTTACAGATGCATGGAGAAAAGAAGCTAAAAACCACTGAAGTGTTACCATATCTTCTTCTGCATTTATCTGTTGACAGCCTAGTTAGGAATGGGTTTGCACACAATAAATTGACCTTGACAGTATGTTCTTGGTCCTGTTTTGTGGAGCAGTGCTGTTGTGTAAGGCACAGTCCAGCCCTGGGTCCCACTCCTAGTTATCTTACAAGCCATATAAATTTTATCTGGCATTTACTAAATTAAAATTCAAGTTATAATTGTAATTATTACTTAATCATGTCAATATTAATAAAGAACTATTTCTGCCTTTTCTCCACAGATAAATTTGAGAAGCACCAGCTATCTGGAAAGAAACTTGGTTTTCATGATATCTTGGGGATGGTTTTTATCCCTCATCCATTTTTGTTGGTTGTGGTTTTTTGTCTTGTGTCTGTAATGGTCATTGTCCTCTGCCCCATCCCTGCCTGGCTCCTTGAGTATCGTGATGTGTGAGGGTCAGCCTGGGATCCCGTGAGAGCTGGGGGCTGAGGGGTGTCCGTAGCGGGTGTGTGCCATGCAGGAACCTGCCATGCCCCACTGTGCCACCCCTCTGTGCAGCCTGACCTCGGGACCTGCCATGGCTGGTGAGCTCTCCAGGGGAGCGATACCCTGCCCAGCCCTGCTGCTTTTTCTGCTGCTGCTGCTTGGGTTTTTCACTACACTTCAACTCGCCATCCTGGTCTGCCTGTCCCCTATGGGTCCTGCTAGGCTGTGGAAGTTCTGCTACATTTTGTTTGTCACTCCGGGTGTGTCTGCCTCTGCTGTTCCAGCCCATTGCTCCAAGGTTCCTGCTGCAGTCCACTCAGTTTCCCAAGTGGCTCTGAGACTGGCTGCTGTGTGGGTTTGCAAGGAAAGCCCCTTCTCCCTCTCTGTCTCTCTGCTGCCGGGCCACCCGCCATGTCCTTGTGGAGTGAGGTGGCTGAGCTCGCCCCACAGCGCCCCCTGCAGCTGCGGGGGAATCACTGCACTCGCCTTGACCAGCCGGGAGCCAGCAGCACCCCTGCCGGCCGTGACCAGAACTGCACCCACAGGGAAGGGGGCGCAGCCGAGAGAAGGCTGGCACCGGGTTTGTGGTTCTGTCTGCTGTTGCTGCCGGGGTTATTTCTTTTCCCATATTTTTGCCTGAAATCCCCATAATTTCAAAGTTATAATAATTTGGAGGAAAGGAGGTCATATTTTCCATTCCAAGGGAGGTTCCTGCCTTCCTTGACAGACACCTGTCTTTTAAACCAGGACACGTGATTTCCAGAGCTGAGCTGCAGAAGTGCTTGGATAACCTTCAGACAAACAGTGACTCTCCTGCATGCTGATGTGAAGCACATTTCCAAACTCTGAGATTTGTCACCAGCATTTGTCAGGCTGCATTATTTGTGGGATAACTATTACATTATTCACCTCACTCCAACACTGCTGCCACCATCCCTTTACAATGATGAAAAGTGAAAATCTGCTGTCATGTCTGTCATAATGTAAATAGATTTATAAAGAAAATAATGCCAGCTGTCAGGAAAGACTTAAATACTTATTCTTGCACTCATCATGAGTAATTAGATTGGGTTTCCTGCCCTTCTTATTTATTCACAATGCTGAAAGAGACCTGAACAATGGTATGAAGTACTTGCCATTTTAAATACCAAATTCAAAAGACACAGGACACCTAGACTTGATTCCTATGTAGCACTGCATGCATTCCTTTCTATTAGCATTTATTAGAATCAGAATAAAATATCTTGCTGAAAAATCCATAAAGAAAATTTGCAAACTATTTATGGGATCAATATGAGGTACCAAAGATGCAAGTTTTTCACTTGTGTGGGAATTAAAAGTAAATAGTTTGTACTAATATCAGAGAAACCTGTCTTAATCTGGACACAGTGTAAGAGAGATGGATAATCCTATATATCAAATTAAGATGCTGGTAAGTGGGGAGGAAGATCTGAAATATATATGGCACTTCTGACAGCTAGAACTCAGTTCAGGCTTTTTATAAACAAAAACCTAATACTGTTTAAGTTACCTGGTGATAGTCTGGTCATGCTCAGTTAGGTAAGTACCTTTGAGCAATAAAGTTATGTAAATGGTTTTCTACACTTGTAAACACCAGAAATGTGAGGCCATGTGAACTTCTGATAAAATTACAGGTATCTATGATAGCTTGTGGAAAGAGGGGAGGGCTTGTGCCAGAGACCACTAAATCTGATGTATTTTCATGCTGCAATGTGGTGGTTTCACAGGAAATATGTTTTTGGGATTTCTGGGATATGCTGTGGTAAGGCCAATGGGTGCTCAGATTTTAATATTGGCACCTGGTTTGGCCACTGGGGCATTGGATCCGCCTCTGAGAACACTGAGTTAAAAACAGGGATCTCAGCCTGGGAGCTCTCTTGGGTTTGGGCGGGGAAGGAGTGCGGATCTCTCTCCCATCCAGCTGCTGCTGCTGGGCGGGGGAGGGGCAGCCATGCAGCCAGGTGAGGTAGGCCCGGGGCTTGGACAGGGATGGGAGGTGAAGAGGCCCCGGCATGGAAGGGTAGGAGAAGCACCAGGAGGTATCAGGCAGCCCACCCCCAGGAGAGAGAGAGAGAGTACAGGCTGTGCCTGTGACTGCTACCTTGAAACTTGATAACATGTGCCGGCAGCACAGCCCAAAAGGAGAAGAATGGGGGGGTGCAGCAAGAAGGTGTCCAGCCGCTGTGGGAGTCTCCGGGTGGTCAGAGCCCAAGCTTTTAACCCTTTTTTAGACAATAAAACTTTGCAGAACATTAATCCTTCCTAGAAGAGAGATAAGAGTAGAGGATGAAGGAAGAAATGGGCCAGTGATGAGGGTCTGGCAAGTGAGAGAGAGATGTTGGAGGAATGGAGAAGATGGAGGGGCATTTTTGCTGGACTCTTTTTTGTATAGCCATGGACTGTTTCCTTGTGATACAGAGACTGCATTGCAGGGGGAAGCCAGGCCTCAGAACCAGGAGGGTTCAGTATGGATACCCTTCAGCCCCAGGGGGTGTAAAAGAAATGGGTGGGGACAGAAGTCCCAAGAGAGAGAGAGACTGCCTTTTTGGAGTGGGACAACGCATCCTTAAAAAGACAACCCTCGAAGCAGCCCTATTCCACGCCAGTGGTGAGAGCACCGGGCATGGAAGGAAGAGGTCACAATGGCAAAAAGGATCTCCGGGCGGTGCTATATGTGACAGGAAGCCCATGGCACAAGGAAGGACTCCTTCTACTCTTGATGAACTGAGGATTTGATTATCCAAAGGGTGGTGCCAGACCAAGAGTTGGTGATTTGGGAAATCTAAATGTATTGGGAATTTGGTGGGGAGAAGGAGAAGATGTCTCTGCGCAGTTTTCATTTTCCTTGTGTGTTTTTTTTTTTTTTCTTTGTAGTTTAGTTTTTGTAGTTTAGTTAATAAAGTTTTTTTTCTTTCCCCTAAGTAGGAGCCTGCTTTGCTTATTCCGGTTCTCACCTCACAGCAAACACCAGGGAGAGGGTGTTCTCATGGGGGCACTGGCATTGTGCCAGTGTCAAACCATGACATGCATATAATCAGATTCTAGAATAATGGATGTGTCACCTTATTTTTACTATTTTTTTAATATTTCTACTGAAATTATAATGCCCTCAAAACCTGTATAGAGAATGGAGGGATATTTCTTGGCTATATGCCTTGTATCTGCACAGACAGCTTGAAATTAATTACTTTTAGGCTCCTGCTTCTGAAGAATGAGGTGCATCATTGGTTCTGAACTTCTCAAGTTTTCTACCCACTGATCAGCCAAACACTAACAAATCAGTGTAGCAGGATGCTGTTGCTGTGTAGCTCAGCTCAAAGTTATCCATGATGGGTGGAGAGGGGCGTCACATTGCTTGTGGTGTAGAAGAGTGCTGAGACCAGCTTGACTTGACAACCCCAAAGATAAGCATTCTGAGGACGTGAAAATCAATGTTTCCTGGCAGAAACTGGCACTGGTGAGGATGAGGAAGATAAAGAAACCAGCAAATGGCAGTACAGATAATTTATCTAAAGCTGCTGAGCTAGAAGCTCCTTAGCTGGCATGGCGAGCATATAGAAACATATGACTGACATTCAACCACTTTTTACTATGAAAGTGCAGTCTCACTTGGTAACAGTATTTATATGAACTGTATTGCTTTGATTAGCATGGTGCTAAGCCCAGGTCCGTACGGCTTGATGAGAAGCATAAGACACTGTCATAGGCCCAGCCCTAAAATGTACTTAGGCAGAGCACTTCTCTTGGACTGTGGGCAAAGCTTGCTCACACCTGATTGTGCTTTTGTGTGTCAAGTGCACATATGCAAATGGATAGATCTTCAAGAAAATGTAACAAATCAATGTTTGCACCTTCATTTCCAAATCATCCCAAATACTTGCTTTGAGAAACAAACGCTTTTTCTGCAGTGCTTCACTGTGCTTTGTAGTGTCCATGTCAACCGGCAGGGCTGTGACTGTAATGAATTTTTCTCATTTCTGCCATCAAAATTCACTAGAAAACGTGCAAATTATGGAAGGCAAATTTGAAAATTTCATAGGAAGTGTGAAAAGCCATGGGTTTCTGACGGAGATAAGGCTAAGAATATTTTTTTACCTTTGTTAAATATATTGTTAAATTCTGTTCACTGAAAGGCACACAGGGAAGGGCTCAGCTGCAGCTCGGGTGGTCACTTGAGAATTAGTTGAGAGCCAGGTGAATGTCAGTTGAGCGTTGGTTGGTAGTGAGACAGTGATTGCTTGGGGAGATGTGGCAACCACATGAACAGGAAGCTGATTGGATGTAGGGATGCATGAGCAACAACACTGCAGCTGCAGCAGCCAATGAGTGCCTTTCTGAGTAAGGTTTCAGGTAATTTCAGTTGAGTTTGGAGTATAAAGACCTGGTTTGCTACAATAAAACCATCTTCAGATATATGAGGAGTTCCATGTATCTTTGTTCCCCATTGCTACAGGTTTCAAGGCCCTGTCCTGCCTTCTCATTCCTCCATAAACACTTGAAATAAGATGGAAGTACTGGCTTAGGTAAGGTGCTTAAAAATTTGTGAGCTATAGTGCAGAAGTAAGTCCCTGAGCTGTCTCTGTAACCTGGAAAGAATGAGTCCTGGGCTAAGAGGGTATTGAAAGTAACTACAGTTAAATGTATTCTTATGTTCTCAGGTATAATCACCAGGTGACTATTGCAGAAGGAAATAAACAAGACGTTCTGGCTACCATCTTTATAAATAATCTCCTGCATTTGCTCAGTTATCTAATGAGGCAGGTAACCAAGTACTCTTTTATATTTTCCTTTTGGCCTTTAGTGGGGTAAACAGCAATGGCTTTATTAGTGTGGTTTTGAGTCCTTCTCCTGCCGATTAATTTTTCTTAGCTTTTCTACTGCATAGGCAATACTCTCTGCTTGAGTTTTATGGGATCAAGCCCCAAGAACAACTGTGTTTAAATTATTGTTTAAGTATTTAAGTCTGAACTGAATTGTTAGAATACAATTGTAGCTGAGAAGCTGTGTCAATTGTCACTTAGTGTACAATTGTCACTTAGCAAGCTTATAAGACATTATGGCTTTAAATATTAAGGATATAAAGACAGTAGAAACATAGCTAGGAGTTGCCAACAGATCCTGGAAAAATTTGATAATGCCCTCTTTTTCCTCCTGATGAACCAGTGTCCACTCTCCTTCCCATCAATACAGAATGAATAATTGAGGGCAGCAGATAATTCTTACCAGAACTTGCCTGCCATGAATTTCAGATTCATAGTTTGTAGTACAGAACAAGCTAAAGAAGGCTATTGTGAGATGTGTTGTAGTCGGACCTCTGGATGTAAACCCTGTGCTTAGTCAATCAACTTCTTATGCATCATACACCTGTGCTAGTGAGGCTAGAATTAACAAGGCTTCTTTGTACAGAGAATGACCTTCATGCCCTCTCTCATGGACAAAGAAATGAGCAACAAAGATTGGTGAGATAACAGGCCCGTGTGGGATTTAGATCTCTTATTTCTCAATGCACACACTGTAGTAGAGAGTGGCATGGCATGGCATGTTCCCTATCTCTGCCCTCACTTTTCTTCACAGTGTCTCTAGAGGGTCTCCAAGTGACTATTGTCTTAATGTTAGTTAGATTTCCTTCTATAAGTTTATATGCCTTCTGCATAATAAGACATTTTCAGTGGTGTTTTTCTGTGCAAAAGAAGAGTTTTGAAGACTTATTGCTGTGTATCCTTGATTGAAATATAGGTTTATAACCTGCTAGTATTTAAGCAAGGACACAAATAAGCTAGTCATATTATGCACATGTAAAAAAATTGCTGTGCCAGGACTACAATTCTCATTTGTCTTTTTCATGTGATGTACTTCATATTTAAAATTTAACAGAGCTCTGGATATGAAAGTGCAGGATAAGATTTTGATGCATGGCACAGGATGAAGGAATTCAGAGGTGTTTTGCTCAGTATGCTGAAGAGCGTGTTTGCTGTGAGTCTCAAATAAAGAGAGGTATTCAGTTTTTCTGTTTCATGAACAAACCAGAACCCTATTTCATTAAGTGAACTACAAATGTCCTAACTTTAGCCATTTTAAATAGTTTGAGAGTTAATCAAATTAGGCAAATAGCAAGCACTAAAAGCACCAAGTAGTCAGTCAGGAAATTGCAGTAATCCTTATAGAAATATAGTGACCTATAAAAGCTGATTCATCTCACCTTAACATTAGGAGGGGGAGAGTAATGCACGTAGAATGAATCATCCCTTGCAAACTTCTGTTATGAGGAACTTAGAAGTTTAGATTATACACAGCTCATGTAAAGGGAAAAGAAAACAGTGGTTTTTACAAAGCTGGTTCTGCTCCATCCCTCTCTCATGTAAAGTAAAAGTGTCTGTCTACCTCACCAGGATCATCACACTGAGCCCACAGTCAGCAGACTGACCTAAGAGTGCTTGCTAGTGCAAAGGCCAGTAATAGTTATCCCACTCCTAATTCTTAGCCAGGTACTAGGACCTGATCCTAAAACCCTTCACCATCAGTAGACAGAAGCTTAATGACATGATATTACCTATTATTTGTAATAATTCTTGGCAGTTATGTCATTAAAACAGAAATGAAAAGGGATCCCATGGCAATGACACAGCATATTGAAGGGGGTTGTTTTTAATCCTCACCCACACAAACTTAAGTATAGCAGACTAATCTCATTTTGTTGTCTTCTGACAAATTTTTTACGTTCCAGTTTCCTTTATATTAATGCAGCTGGTACTGTACTCTCATTTGAAGTTAATTTCATTTACTGTTTGCTCTATTTAGCAATTTGCTTAAAAATTGCTCATATAGCTGCTTGCTTCAGCTTGATGTTTGGTCACATCTGGTTACACTGTATGAATTTTAGGATAGTTCTTTATGAAATGTCGTAAGTCTATTGGAAAATAAGACTTTAAATAAGAGGTTAAAAACCTCCTTTACAAATTGAAATCCAAATCATACAGGCTTTATTCTGCATATTCACTCTGTCTTTTGACTAATCATATGTGGCCTTATTCAGTTTGTCATGCTTCCATGTGGAATAATAAGGTACCAATATGTATTCAAGAACAAGTTAATTCAATTTGCAACTGTTGAAAAATCAATTCTGCTGAGTAAAATTGCTGATCAATTTGATTGCAAGGTTGCAGAGACAATGGCTATATGTTCTGATGGTTATAACAGTGATACACAAAGTCACTGTGTCACTCATATGCCTAAAGTGACATTAATGCAACAAAGTTATGCACACCTCAGACAGAATACCTCTCAAAGAAGTGACAACTCTTAGACTCGGTGTGAATCTTCCATGTTTAGGGCATCTGTGGATGGTGCTGCTATGAGTCAAGACATTTATTTTAATGTGAAAGCTCCTTGTTTGTTTCTGGTGTAGTTAAAAATGTTAAGTGACAGGAGCTCACCCAGATCAAAAAGGGGCAGTTTTCCTGGCAGTGAATTGTGGGAGTGAAAAATGAACCTTTTCCTGACCAAACCCTCAGTTAAGTCTGAGGGTTTGGTCAGGAAAAAAAAAAAACAGGAAAAAAACCAGGAAATTCAAACTTCTGATATTTTCTCAGAAAATGTCTCCATCATTGAAAATTAAAAAAAAAAAATAAGTCAGCTTTCGTGAATTTTTATTATTGACCTTACGGAAAGGGACTGAGAAGTGACAGAAGCAGAGAAGATAGAGAATGATATTCCTTTCTTAACTGAAAGTCATTGCAGAATTAACGTATACAGCTTCCACCCTAGCACCTGTGCCTGAAGCATGTGGGAGGTGTGCTGGCAAGAACTTGGGATATGAGCTGCAGTGCTTTAATGGAAATGCTATAGGGCATTTGTCAGCCCATCTTGCCCTTATAGAGGCTGCAAACATCCATAGTCTGTTATAGTAGAGTCAGACCTGCAGAGAGAGAGTCTGGCCTTGAAAAGTTGGCTAGGGGAACGATGGCTTTATCAGCCATCCCTACCAGGGAGCCCATAGCAGAAGGTATATTGGCAATAATTTTTACAAGTCGACCTCAGCTGCCAGAAATTTAAATCTGAATTTAAAGAAAAAGGCAGCTAGCAAGACAGAAAACATAGACCATCTTTTCAGGACTCTGAAGATGCACAAAGATTCATGGCTTGCAGATGAATGAGCTTTGGAGGACGCCTTTATTTATAGGCAGATATTTATCTTACAAGGAGAACAAGACATTAGAATAAAAAACTGGTAATAAATATGTGACTATTCCTAGTACATTGCTAATGGTCAAGCAATGTCCTCATTGTTGTACAAAGGAAAAAAGAAAGAAAAAAGGCAGTTCTTTCTCCAGTGTGCTGATTTTGGCTGGGGTAGAGTTAATTTTCTTTGCAGTGGATAGTATAGGGCTTGGTTACTGGCTGAGGTTAAACCACAATAGCCAGCTCTCACACCCAGCTTTAAAACACAAGAAGCAAAAGAAAACAATGTGAGGGAAGCAGTGGACTTGTCTTCCACTACCTGGTACCCTTGCAGTCACTGACTGGGAACAGGGCAAAGTCCAAAAGTCTCCTCTGAGATGGACAGCCATGGTCAACCTCTGTTCTTCTTTGCTCTTTTCCCCTTGCCCTGGACTGAACACAGGTTTTGAACAACAGTAAAAGATGTGAGGACCTCCAGGCTGCAAAGGAAATAGAAGAAGGAAGCAAGCCAGACTTGAGTCCTCCTCCTTCCTAAGACTGCCAGAAGCCCACACAGCTTCTCCAGCCTTTCTTCATCTGAGAGATGCTCCAGTCCATTAATCACCTTCATAACTTTTCACTCACCTCCCTCCAGTGGAGATACAGCGCTACAGGTGTGGCCTAACAATTGCAGAGGAGTGGGTAAGGATTTCTTCCCTCAGCCTGCTGGCAACACTCCTCCTCACAGTGCAGGCTGCCCACAGCCTTCTTTGCCAGAAGGCCATGTTGTTGGCTTGTATTACATTTGCTGTTGACCAAGATCCCCAGGTCCTCTCCAGAAAACTCCTTTGCAGCCAGCTGCTCCCAGCATGTACCCCTGCCTGGGGTTGTTCCTGCCTGGGCGAAGGACTTGGCACTGTGTCTTGCATAATCAGATTATTCTCA
The DNA here is from genome assembly GCA_024362935.1 of Setophaga petechia. Taxonomy (NCBI): domain Eukaryota; kingdom Metazoa; phylum Chordata; class Aves; order Passeriformes; family Parulidae; genus Setophaga; species Setophaga petechia. The sequence goes on along the minus strand of JANCRA010000020.1, from coordinate 13,639,597 downwards.
GCCCATTTCTCCATCCTATCTACATCCATCAGGATGGTAGTACAGGCCTCTGATGTGCCAGCCAGGCCTCCCAGTTTTGAGTCACCAGCAAACTCACTAAAGTCATGCTCTGCCCCACCATCCAGAAAGGGCAGAATAAGATGAGAAGAGTGCTGCCAAGGATAGGCAAAAAGGGGGACATTAGGGAGAGAAGGGCAGCAGACGTGTTCAGCAGTCCTCCAAAGACACCAGTGTCAGAAGTTTTGTTGGGTTTCATGCAATGGAAGGTTTCCCCTTCCCTGGATATTACTGAAGGATGTTGTTTGCACACTAAGCAACAACTGCAAAGAGTTACATGAACAGCCCTAAGCATCACTTCATGCAATAAATAACCTTGTTAATGCCACCTGTGAGCACTGGGCTTTGGCTACTCAAGGGTCTGGCTTTCTCCCCCAAAAAAGAAAGATGGCAGAATATTTGTGTGCAGAAGGTCATGACCTACTCACCTGGCTTGCATTACCAAGCCCACTGAATAAAAGCGCCACTCTGCCCCTCAATACCAAGCAAGCATTGCATGAAGGCACCCCTTAATGTGACCCTTGGGGGTCTGGCATCAGCCTTCACGTCCTTGAGGGAGCAGCTACAGAGATTAGAAGATCTTTTTGCCCCTCCATATCCTATTGAAGGGTGAACACAAGCTGCCCTTTTCTACCTGGTGCTGCCTCCACTGAGGATGTCAAAGGAACCAGGAGGAGGAGAAAGCCCATTCCATCTTTCTTTGTGTCTGCAGCCTACAACATCAATCCAGAACTAAGTACTTTCTGAAAAGCATGCTGGATGACTGTTCTTGAGAGTAGGAGGTTTGCAATCAAGGAACAAAATTGTGTTTGGATAATAAATCAAAGTTTCAGAGTTCTTTATTTCTGTCCCATTCCTATTCAGTAAGTTCCATTTTGGTTTTCAGAGTGCTACCAGCTTAGTGCTGTTTGTGTCCTTTGTCTTCTTTCTGTCTCTGGCTGCTCAGTTTGTTTCCTGGTGTCTATCTCTACCTGTGGCAGATCCCAGACAAAAGCCCTCCCCAGATTTCTTTCCCAATCCAGGTGCTAAAACAGCCCTTGGTTAAGTTATGAAGGCTGGTTGTGAAATGTCTTTGTAAGATCCTGCTCCACCTGGTTTTTAGCCCCATCAGAGCTTTGTCTAAAAGGGCAGGAACATATTTCCTTGCTGGAAACTGTAATTCTAGACCATTTCCCTGTGTTCCATGAATCCCAGAGAGGAATTACCGAGGCTCTCGGGATGCTGATTCTGCTGTGCCTCCCAAGGGAGCTGTGCAGGGGCAGGTGCAGGCGAAAAGGTCCTGAAGCTGTGTGGGCTCCCAGAGCAGACAGCAAAGGTCTCTTTGCTGGACATTTTTTAGCACATTCCCTGCTGGAAGCAGAGGGAAGAAGAAAAGGATAGTGAGGAACTGACAGAATGACGGAATGCTTGTGGCTGGAAGGGACCCTGCCCAGGTGTCACCATCCCAATTAGGGAGACATGCCTCTGCCCAAATGAAGGTGCAAATGAGACCATATGAGGACAACATAGGGATTTTATTTAATATGGATTGTATTTAACAAGGAAGAGGAGGAAGATGGATAGAAAGAAATGAGAAAGAGGTCTCAGAGAGAAAGAAAGAGAAGAAGAGAATCAATAGAAATTAGATGATTTTAAGGCCTTTCCCTTCATCTTGTGATTCTAGAACATGTGTATTTTAATTTGACATTATTATTACTACTACTACTATTACAATTTTATCTTCTTATTATCCTTTTTATTATTGTTATTAATGCTACTATTTTTTCTTCATCTTAGTCATTTTTAGTCATCCTATTCTTCTGTTTTTCTTATTGTAATTCTTATTACCAATCACTACTACTATTATTTTTTCTTTACTACTACTTCATCTTCTTGTCTTCTTCATCTTCTTCTAATTCTTATTCAACATATTATTTATTTCCTATTAATATTGTTCACTATTATTGTTCACTATTCTTCATCACCTTCTTCTTCATCTTTACTACTACTATTTCTTCTAATTCTTTATCCTCTTATTCATATACTTTTTTAAGTCCAACTAATTATTTTTATTCTTTTTCTTCTTGCTATTATTTTTAATTACATTGACTATTATTCTTATTGTTATCCTTATTCTTATTTTCTTATTCCTATTCTTCTTGCTATTCTTTTCTCTGTTTCTATGCACAGCAGCCCCTGTGGCTCCCTCAGGACTCCGGGCAGGCTCCATGAGCTAATCCTCGGGCAGTGGTGCCAGGAAGGCCAAGGGCAGCAGAAGGGGCTGCACATCACCCACAGCGCCCACCTGACATGGGATAGACACTTCTTGCAGGGACCCTTGGCTGGCAGCTGAGGGGCTGGAGCAGCTGTGCAGGGCAGGGCCTGGGCTGTGGGGAGGCCAGGCACAGAATGGCACTTGGGGGCACAGCTCAAATGCCTGGTGCTCAACCCAGGTCTCCTGAGGGGCAGGAACTGGGAGCCCATCCCCTGCAAAGCATGCCAGTCTTTGCTCCCTGTCTTCTTCTTCAGGCAGCTCAAGGACAATCAGTTTGTCCCAGTCATTCTTCTCCCACAGCAGGGGCTTGACCCCAATGCTCTGGACCCTCACATGTTCCCAATTATCCTGAGTCAGCTCCTTGTCACTACTGTCTTCCCAGCTGGACTGGACAGACAGTCTATTACCATTCCCTTTGAAGAACTCTTGGCCAACAGGGTCTTCCTCTTCAGAAAGCTCTTGGCCAATGCATTCTTCCCAGTCAGATGGTTCTTTGTAGCCTTCAATTTCTCTGAGGGAATACAGGTCTACCTTGCTGTATTCTTCCCAGTCACAAAGTTGGTGCTCTTCCAGCCAGCTGGGCAAGGGCCTGGGTGGATGGGAGATGGGGTTGGCCTTGTCCTCCTCCATCTCACACATCCTCTGTTGCAGAGGGATCCCAGGAGCTGCTTTGTCCTGAGAGAGCTGCTCTCCTGGGACTGGGCAACCCTTGTGTACCCCTCTGGCAGGTCAGGGCTCTGCCATGTCACAAGGGCCTCTGGGCAGCACAGTGTCCTGCATCATGAAGGGCCCTGACACAACGCACTTGTGTCACTAAGGGCCACCCCCAGCACCCCTTCAACAGGTGAACCCACTGGAATGGAGCAGCCCCCAGACCCAGGGATTTGTAGCCCCTGATGTGCCCAGGGCCCTGTGAGGCTTTGGACACGGTCCCACACGACAACCCCAGCCCCACCTGCAGAGGCCTGGCTTTGGAGGTGGGCTGATAGGGACATGAGCCATTGGCCAGATGGACACTGTGGATGTGAGAGTCTGGTCAGAGAGAGAGAAAGCTAGATAAGTTTTCCCATGAATCAGTCTGGAAAGCTTTATGGAGCTGGAGAGAAATAATGATAATCAAATGTCAAACAATCTGCAGGTGGTGTTTTTTAACAAGTTGTTTTGCTCATAAAGAGGGTGTCTTCTTAATTAGACAATCATGTGAAATGTGTTGATTAAATGACCAATCAGGTCCACCTGTAGTGAATGAAGGTATAAAAGAAGAGGATTGAATAAATGGGCTGGCTTTTAGTCCTTAGCCTTCTGATCTGACTCTGTGTTATTTCTTTCTCAATGGTGATAGGACATCAAAGCCAGGCAGCTGTGGGGGGTGGCTCCCAGTCCAGGGGCAGGCTGGGGACCAGGGGTGTCCCTCAGGCTCTCCCTCCATGCTGGGAGCAGAAGGGGGTGCAGGGGAGCAGCTGGGAGCACAGGGCTGGGGTTGTGCTGCCTGTTAGCAATGACAACACAGCAGCTTTATATCCTGCACATGGAGCATCCCTTGGGGTAATGTGGGGGTCTGTTCTGTCTCTGCTGGGGACAGGAGGTCACCTGGGCACAGAGGAACACTGAGCACCAAGACATCCACAAGTGCCTCTTGATCTCCCTTACCAAATATCCTTGCCACGACCAGAGCTGGCTGTGAGTGTGGAGGGAAGAAAGAAAATGCCCAGTGAATGAAGCAAAAGATGATAGTACTGAGTGGGAAGCTGTATGGAGGCTGGACCTCACTATGGAGGCCAGGAAAGACAGATGGAAGATTTCAATCCTCTTAAATGATATTGAAAGCTACCCAAAGGAATAAAAGCAGTGTTGGCAAAATTTAAGATGCTGTATTTGATATGAGACAAAGGAAAGAGAGACAAGACCAAGTGTGTAGGTGCATAATTTGTGATGCTGAAGCCCTGAAAATGAGCAGCAGCTTGCTTGGGACTAATGGCCCCCTGAGTTAAACACCAAAATGCAGTTGTCTCACTGAGCTCCTCGGTGTGTTCCATCCTACACATGCTGTCTTTCTCCATTGCACAATGAAGAAGTGAGAAGCATGCACTGGTTTCAAGACTGGTGTTTTGTTCAGAGTATAGCCTTACAGAAAGCTCCACAAATAATTGCAGAGAAATTTACTTTCCCTGTGGGTAATAGGTCACTATGGTAACTTGTTTCTGACTTACTGCAATAGTCCTCTGTTGGAGGAAACTCAACAAGCTCACATTTCTTTGTGGTGAACAATATCAAAAGTATTTTTGAGACTGAGTGTGCCTAACATTAGCAAGTTTTTTCCAATCCAAAGCCTATTAATTTTTGTATCTTCAGGTTCAGGGAATTGCAAAAAGCAGGAGGCATTTTTTTTGCTTTATCTATCATAGAGGTTTAGCAGGTGTTTTCCTTCATGATTGTGTACCAGTGGGCTGCATTTAGGTACATAGAGGAACTATGTGCTGCTGTGCTTGTGAATGTGAATTTCAGAAAAACAGATCAAATTTTAAGTAACCATTTGAACAGTTTTTCCTTGGACAGTTATTAAGATGAATGCATGGAAACAGGAAAACTATAGAAGTATAGGTAATTTTGTATCAAATATCAAACTAATAACTCAGGTTTGGGACTTTCTTCTGCTGGATGCTTCAAAAACCAGTTTTGTGGAGCCGTACACTTAAAGCTCACTAACACAGCACATTCAGCAAGGTTTGGTGGGTGGAAAAACAGAGTTGTTTCAAGAAGTTTATTAAATCTGTTTTTATTAGATATAAACAAACCTGCATTCAATTGCTGAAGGTCTACTGTCTTTTTGCCTAACAAGATGTTCTTTAAAATTGGTATGAATATCACAAGCAATTCTTTTTAGATAATGAAAAACAAAGCAGTAATTAGCTTTTTGTAAGGTTATAAGCACATCTAATTATGAAACTACTTGTGAATATAAGACTCAGCCTTTCCACATATTAAAAGTTAATTTCTGTGCTGTCAGTTTCCTCTGTAGAAAATTATTTTGGAAATGCAATAAAGGTTTTAATTTTGAAATTTTTTTCCCATTAGCCTTGCACACCCAGACTACATCCACTAACTGCTTCTCTTTAGCATTCTTCTTTATGGGAACCCTCAGTTGCAGGCAAGATTTAATCTAGAACTAGGTTTTTTCTTACAAAACCAGAGATACATAGTGTAGATGAAAATGAACAGGTTCCTCTGTCATTGACAATTTAAATTAGCCTGTTAATCCTACTGTGACTAAAGCAGAATAGTCAGCATAGAGTACTAAAAAGTAAAAAAAAAAACCAAACAGATTACTCTTTTATAAAATCATTAATCATTTTTCTACCATAGATATCCTTATGTAACTGGAAGGGAAGGTGCTGATACAGACTTGATTTTTAGTAAAAATCCTTAGTATATACATATTCACTACTGCAGTAATGGTTAGTATTTGATAACAATATAACAATAATTAAAATAAAACTTCTTTCCTTCAAGCTCAGTTTATTAATCCACTGCAGTGTTTTTAGAGTTTCAGTATTTGAGAAAGTAAAATGACAGCAGATTTATGCTATAGGTTCAGAATCTGACAGTGGAGAATGAGAATAGCCAAATTGAGTCATAGTCCCTGATTAAACTAGGAGATTTAAAAATTGCTTTAGAATAGCTCATCTCACCTCAGAGGAGAACTTTCACATATTCAAATATAATTCTGTCCCCTTCAAAAGCAAAGGGATCTAGCTCATTTAAGTGGGAGAAGCATTAGGGCCTGTCTGTGTCATCTTTAACTGTGAAATAAGAAGTTCATGAGCTGAGCTAAATGTTGCTGAAGTTGCTTAGAGTAAGAGCTGCCTTTTACTCAGGGTAAATGTAAAAGGGGACATTCAAGTGCTCTGTGCAACCAGGTAGCAGAAATTATAGGAAAGCTGTCACAATCATTGGCCTGCATGTTGCAAAGGCTGAGAACAAGATGAATCATTTGGTAGCAGAGAAGAGCAAGACAAATGCAGGCATGTAAGAACTGATTGCTGAAACTGTGATTGCCTACCATCTGCAACAGAAAGAGGAAAGGGTGCCTGACTATGAGGAAAATGGTAGCAAAAAAAGCACTGGATGCATTCACAGCATCATTAGCAGTCTGGTCTGAGAAAGAGATAAAGGATAATTTTTGTGAGAGACAGGGGGCATAAAGGTTGTCCTCTGATTGCTGCTGTGGCCAGAGAAAATGGGTCCCAATATTAATTTTTTTTTTACAACTAAATAACTTTGATCACATCAGGAACGCATAAATCCCTTACTTCCTTGCAGGCAGAACTCCCCACTGAGCCTTGGCCTATTAACTAAGGTCAGAAAGGACACAGAAAAGTTGACAAGGTGTTTTTTTGTGAAGTTGTACTGTTGTGGGAACCAAGGTAACAGCTCTGATACCCAATGTTTTTAAGATAATTTATTTCCATTTATCAACCTGTCCTTTACCTTATTATCTTCCTATGCACTGCATTAGTGAGTTTTCCTGGAGGACTTGTTTTAGTGTGTTTGCATAGAAACCAATGAGCTTGTTGCATCTCTCTCTCTGGAACAGCCACAGCATGGTCTGCTTTGGTTTGTTACAGAGTAAAACCCCATGGGTTCATGTCTGACAGAAAAAACAATTTTCTGAGAGGTACCTACTGCTTTTCCCTGGGAAAAAAAGGGAGGGTCCTGGCTTCCTCCACTGCCATAATCAGCTGCTCCTATTTGACATGCCATGCACTGGAAGTCATCTCATTTGGCAATGTAATCTAACTGGAGATTCATAAATCCATAGCTCTATTTTTAAACTGTATTTAATTTGGTAGTAGAATGGTATCATTCAATTTCAAAAATGGATGTATTTCTGAAGTAGCCTAGACATCCTTGCAAAGGCAGAGTGCTTTATTAGGATAAGAGAACTATAAATAAACAAGATAATGAAATATTCTGACTTCACAGTGTATCAGATTAATTGTGTTAACTTAAGGAACACAAGCCAAAATAAAAGCAGTCCAAAAGAAAAGCAATAAATTTCAAAGTATGTCTGAAAGTCTACTTAAAGTCTGCTTTGGCAAAAGAAGTGAAGACATTTTCCAAGCTCAATCGAGAGGAATGTCAAAAAGGTGAGTGAGTGATCTGAGAATGAATAAAGGAACACAGATGAACAATGTAAGGCTAATGCATTAATTCACATCCTGTTTCTCTGGTTAGATTCATCCTCTGCAGTGGCAGCCATAAATTCAGGTTTGTGACTGACTGAAAAGGGCACTGCTGTTAAATCTAAGGTGCTCATCAAGAGTATTGAATGCATAAAGTTTTTTCACATATAAAGACCAAGTTGGCAGGTGTTGAGTTATAGAAAAAATGTCTTCTCTCCTCCTTAAGCAATTTAAAGATTGATGCTGTAGGCCTTTCATTATATGGATCACTGCAAGAAACAATCATTCCTATATTTCACTGTCAACTTAATTGCAGTAGTGGTCAGCTATGTTACTGCTAAATCTCAAACTTGATGCATCTCAGTGTTTCTAGGGGAAGCATCATGCAGACAGAGCCTAGCTTTCCCCTGGGAGCCCAGCTGATGAGTTTTCATTCAGTTCCTCCCTTCCTCAGGTGATGAGTATAAAAGTGCTACCCCAGTTCCTTACTGGTATAAATACATACAGCAAGTTCAAGGGTGTTTTTGTTTTTTTTTTTAATGATACTGACTTTCCTACCTAAAAATATCTCTCATCTGCAGAAATGCCCTGTCTTCCAGTGGGACAGTTTGCAGTTTGATTTATTTCTGTGGCTAAATAAGAACATCAACATCTGACACTAAACATGAGTAACTTATTGAGCCATTGGTAGCCCTCTCACATTATTAAGATCTTCAGTGTCTCTGGAGAATGGTTTTCTTCACACATTTGCTTCATCAAGCCTCTTACAGCACAAGCAGTCTGCATGCCTACAACCAAATAAAAATATGATTATGAGGTTTGCCATATAATTCCTGATGTTTGCAATGTGGATACTTAACTGCTACTGTGATCACAGCCTGAAGACACCGGTTTCTCACATCCCAAAGCAGATGTCTGTCACATGGATCATCCCCAAAACTGCCTGCTCCTCTCTGCTGAGCAAAAAGGAGCCTGATAATGACTACCCCAGATGTAAATCACTTGTCTGTACCAGCTTGAAGTTTTCTAAGATGACCTCCAACATACCTTTCATACGAAGTGTTGCTGAAGACAAAAGGTGATAGTGGACCTGCACCTTAACAAGAGTAAGATGAAATGGTGTTAACTTCATTTCACTATACTTTTCAAATTGCAGTCTAGCCTGAGAGTATGAATCTCCATTCACACAATAGGAGTAATTCACCCTTACTGCTACTTTGTATTGATAGAGAGTTAAATGCTTAGTGATATTTGCATCAGGAAGCACCAGGATCCTGGCTGCAAATGCCTGTGTTAAACAGAGCTAGAAACATGAGGCAGTGCAGTAAAAAGGTGCCTACCACTTAAATTCACAGATGTGAATTTAAGTTAATACTGTATGCAGAAATCATCTAAATGTCTGATCTGGGAAATTAAGAGAAGGAGAGAGAAGTGCATCAGAGAAGGATGGTAATATGCACTGTTGATTATCACCTAAAATAAATCCAAAGAAAAATATCAATCCTTGCTCTTTTGCATCTTTCACGTCTGTTTGATCTGTGAACACCCACTGACATTATTCCTAATTACCATAGGAAAGGAAAAGAAAAGGAAAAAGTTGTCTTTTATCTCAATTAAAGGTATCACATGTGCCTGTCTAACAGGTGATCAATGCTAATGCACATTTAGGGGATACTGCTATCATCAAGCCTATAGTGACTTGTGAAAGGGTAAACACATGACTGGAATTCATATTATGCTGTTCTTCAAAGCTTTCTGATATGCCAGGGAACTCTTTTTCATCAACTCTAATCAATACTTCAAATTCTGATAATTAAATCAGTCCTTGGAATGAATAGCATACTGAATGAAAGAATCTTCTGTATCCTAGCACAGAAAAACAGCAGCAAAACTTGACCTTCATAATACTGCCTTCCTTTTTCTTATAATATTGCTATAAATTACCTCAAGAAAAGCCTGCTGCTATTATCAAATTCAAAGCGACCTCTCAGGATACATTCTGCCTACTCTCAAAAAAGCGCCTATGTACTTCTTCATCCTTGATCTTCATCTGATATAAAAGCAGTGAAGTGATTAGAGTCAATGTGGCCAAATATAAACACCACACTCAGCAACAGAGCCTGTTGCAGAGTTATCTTGCATTCCAAGAGCATGTTACCATGAAAACAAATTCACATGGAAGCTGTGCCATGCTGCTGTTCAGAAACCCACCCAGCAGCCAGGGGCTCCCACCCAAATGGTGTTTCTAGTCCATGTTCCTTGTGGCTCAGTGGTGTCTCAGCCTGCTGCTGTCTGCTCCTGCTGAAAGGTTTATGCACATTCAGAATGAAACCCAGCTCATTGTGACAGTGTGTCTTTTCTTTTTTCTTTGTAGCAGCAGAAAGCATGACTCCTTCCTCAGCTCTGCAAAGGAGGGCACAGCTGGGGTTGGTGTTAAGGTTGGGATCAGGGCTACATCTGAAACTCTTCATACCAGACTACTTTTCCTTTTACAATCATCTTCCATGTCCAAGCCACCTCATGTGGCTGGCTGGCTGGTAGTCTGCTGCCAAGAGGGAATCTAGGCAGATTTATTTCCCTCTAAGGAGCAACTCTGGGGAACAAGGGCCTTTGCAAGTGCTCTCAGACATGTTACTCATTTGTTTGCAGTTCTCATGATCACAGAATTATAGAATATGATCAGATAAAGCCTACAATCATATAAAGTCTTGGGTTGGAACAGACCTTAAAGATAATCTAGTTCCAACCCCAAATGAGAAACAATTTGAGATAATCACTTCAAGAACATTGGGAGTGATTTCAGAATTCGTTTCCACAATTCTAATAATGCAAAGGAAGTGGACATAAAGATCTGGCTGAACTTTTCTGTATTTTACACTTGGAATCTGTCCTGTATCTCTCATGTTAAGAAACTTTTTTCAGTCTAATGGGAAAGGGAAGCAACATGAGATCTGAGCAAGTGTCTGAGAGCATTGTTGGAGGAGCAGTCGCATCTGAACTACCATCTTCCCTTACCCACTGGGACCACATGAAAGCAGCCCTCATTAAATTAGCTCTGGACATTCAAAGTTACCTATTTGTCTTTTAACAAAGTTAATTCTATATTTTTTTTCTGCCAGTACCAGATACCTGAGATGTGAATGCTGTGCCTGGAATAAACCCACCATAACAATTTAAAGACAGGCACTGTCATCACCTTCCAAAGTCATTTGACTCTTCTCACTGTAGAATTGTATCCAGAATTTCAAATCATTATGTTTGAGGGAAAAGGCATTGCATGCCATTGCCTTTTACCCAACCTGAACTTCTAATGTCTATCAATACTAATTTTTTTTATATCGAAACCACAGATTTACTGGTCATGAAAATATATGAGAGCGGAAAACTACATTATATAAAGCCATGATAATAGTTATACACTTGGCCAGAAAAAAACATTTCAATATTTTTCCATACTGAAATGTGACTGACATTTTAAAAATATTTCCAGAGTAAATCACAAATCATATTTTGAAGCTGTCAACTCCCCAGTGAAGGTAACATCATGCTAACAAATGGTAAAATATAATTTTAGCTTCTTGAAACTAAGAACCCTACGAATAACTGCATTGAGATAAAGTTGTAATGTATAATGTAAACGCACACAAATCAAAATACAGCATTTAGCAGCCACAGAAAAGCAGAGAATGAGCATGAAGTGGACAAGAGATGGGTAACTGGAAGAGTAATGGAGGGAGCACCAACTCACTGCCACTAGCAGCAGTGAACTGTCTTGCTGGCAGCAGGTGCACTAGTTTGAGGGCTAAGTGATCTAATTATTAAATTATTATTTAGTAACACTGTCATGAACTGCATCAAAAAAGTACCACATTTAGAAGAAAATACATAATTCAAAATTGTTGTTAAAGAGAATGAGATAGTTTTCTGCTATGCCAAATGATACTTTGTCAAACCGACACCTAAAGCAGATGAGAATAAATGTATGAGGCTTAATTATTATTTCTTATTAAGGAGTAATATCTGTTTCCTTGTCACTAGGCAGAAATGTTGACATTGAAGTTTTGCAAACTGTTAGTCACTCAAGTTACTTTTGTTCAGGATTGTTATAAATGATCAAATCTGTGCCCAAATTTATCAAAAATTCGACAAAGATTTATTAAGTCAAATAACAAAAATAGAAAATTTCAAAAACCCCACCACAGCCAAGTCAGCGTCAGCCCCGGGAGCAGCCGCTGGTGCCCTTGGGTTCCTGCTGGCATCGAGACAGCGTTCCCCTGAAGGTACACCCTGAGTGCTTCCAACAGCCTGCTTGTTTACAGTTTATTATACCTGAGACAGAGATGACCACATAATTCTTTGTCTCTCTTGACATGTAAAGTTGGGTCCATACATATGTAGAAACAGACAAAGAAAGTGTCCAGAACTCAGACGAATGTGTGAGTACCTAGAAGGAAGAGCTATTCACATGTAGTAGGTGATGCCATCTCTTGAGTAATACAGATTTCATCGAGTCCAGGAGCAGGACCTCGTGGGCTTCCTGAGATGTTGTCCTGTTGATCATCACCCAGGAAATTCCAGATGATATCTCCCAAGTGCAGAGGAAATCCTTTCAGATGGCTCCAGCTTATCTCCTAGTCTGATAATGGATCCAGCACAGTACCAGAGCCTGTCCGGGAACTGGTTAACGTGTGAATACCTCTAGCCCTGACAAAGACAATTGCAGGCACCAGGGCTCAGGGGTGCTCTGTTCATATGAGAACGGGGTCTGGTTTTATCCTAACTCTGTCTGGGAACCAGTTGTAATGTGAATAGCTTCGGTTCCTGGACAGGATGGTTTCACAAGCATAGGTTCAGACTTTACTAATATTTTTTACATGCATATACCTATTTCTTTAGCATGAATTATTTTCACAACATATAACAAGGAGCATACTTAGAGTCACAGATCATATCATTTGGAAAAGCCCTCTGAGATCATTGGGTCCTGCTGTTAAGCCAGCAGTGCCAAGTCCACCACCTGAACCATGATTCCAAGTGCCACACCTACAAGTGCTTTAAGTACCTCCAGGGATAGGACCCAAACACTTCCCTGGGCAACCTGTTCCAATGCCTGATAATCCTCTCAGTGAATAAATTTTTGTTAATATCCAATCTAAACCTTATCTGGCACAACCTGAGTCTGTATTTTCCTGTGTAATCTTATGGCATGTTTTTAGTTCTCCTGAGTGGGCAGCAGGAATGAAATTGAGAAGCAGACACAGTCTGTTGACCTAAGGTCAACCCGGTAGGGAGGCATCAGGACCACCAAAGACCCACCCACAGCCCTCTGACCCTCTTCCAGAAAGGTCTAGAGGAATGAACTGCACATAATAACTAATTTGCATAGGAAGTGAGATACCTATCTCTACATGGGGGAAACTTATCTATAAAAACATACCCCATAAAGTCTGGGCACCTGCATCCCAGGATACTGCACACTCTGTTAGCTGCATTGATGCTGATGGCAGGACTGGTGATCATTCTTTCTCCCTTTTTCTTCTCTTTCTCTCTCCCTCTCTCTAATTTTCCTTTCTCTCTTTCACCCTACCCCTCATTCAAAGACCACTCCCTTGTGCTAGAAGATAAGACCATAATATACCAGTTTGCATACCAAATGCAAATTTACAATAAAACTGTTTAAGTTTCCTTAGTGGACCCTTTGACTTTTGTAATTTCTTTTCAACCATGAGCACCTGCCAATCTTGGGCACTCAATTCTTCTTAAGGGTGGGACACCAACATGATTGGTGGGATGGAGCACTTCTGTGAGGAAATCCTGTGAGGAAATGAGAGAATTTGGATTCTTCACCCTAGAAAAGAGAAGGCTTTGGCCAGGTGATCTAATTGTGGCTTTCCAGTACCTGAGGGGAGCCTATGAAAAAGATGAAGAGAGGCTTTCTACAAGGCATATAGTGGCAGGACAAGGGGGAATGGCTTCAAACTGAAAGAGAGGAGGTTTATGTTAGATATGAAGAAATTCTTTACTGTGAAGGTGCTGAGACACTGAAAGAGATTGTCCAGGAAAATTGTGGATGTTCCATCCTTGGAAATGTTGGACAAGGCTATGAGCAATTTGGTCATAGAATGAAAGGTTCTCTGCCCATGGCAGAAGGGTTGGAACTGGATGATCTCTAAGGTCCCTTCCAACCCAAACCATTCTGATTCTGTGATTCTATGAAGGTACATAAGAGTACTCAAGACACCATTCTTTCATTTTATGAAAATGTAGATTTCACACACTGCAATTAGCAACCACATGGCCCTGTGTTGTCCTTTTTGCATTTTCAAGTGATGATGCCAACATAAAAATTAAAAATGAACAAATATCATGCAGATTTTGCAATCTCTCTTGAAAAGTGTCAGTTTGGGGGATTCAAATGAGAAATTGGCCTAGGAGTCATTTCGGTATGGATCTTACAGGATATCTGCAGCTGTTTTAATGAGGCTGGTATTTTAAACAACTATTTGAAAAAAAAAAAGAAATAGTGGATTCTATAATCATTTTTATATAGTTCTCACTCATGATAAAATTTCTGACATTAAAGCAGTCTTGTCAGAAAGCTGTTATGAGGTCTTAAATGCTCTTGATTCTTTAACATTTCTTCTTCCATTAAAGGAGGGGTTGGTAAAAATGAATTTGTCATGGATTCTTCAGAGACTGTGTAATGAGAGCTATTAAAATGTTCAGGTTCTTGGGAAGTTACTGGACTCCAATTACTCTGTGAGGTTCATTTTTGTTTAGTACTTTATTTTATATTATTCCCACTATAACCTTTGCATTTTATTTGTTTAAAATATGAGAATGTATATCCCAGTACTAAGCTGGTATGAGCTACTTCTCCTTTCTTCTTTGCCTGTGCTTATGTTTTAAAGTCATACCTACCAAACTGGAGTCCTTGCTTAGCATTAAGCAATTTTCTGTCTCCTATGACTTTGAAATGTCAAATTTAAGGGTTGAAAGCTGTTTAATAACTAGTCCATTGTTTTTCTTTGAGCACGGCCTATAGAGACTTCAGAGAGTCTCTAGACAGACCTGAAGTTCGCAGGATGACAGGAAAATCCTGCTCCAAAATGCCACATGATAGATGAGGGCACTCCTAGTAGCTGCCCATACTCATGTTCTCAACTTTTCCAGCCCTGATTTAGGATGCAGTTAAAATGACTCCCTGGCACACAGGTTTGGTTCTTAGCTGATGGATAGGGAAGGATTCATCTTCAGGTTTGGATGCTGAAGTGGAAGTGCTTTATCACAGCTTACAGGTGTCCCTGGTGCCTCTGGGGAGATGCAGGGGATGAGGCAGAAGCCCTCAGCTGCATCAGCCAAGGGTCACAGGTCTGCCCTCCCCTGCAGTCTTTGTTTCAGAAGGGCACATGTCCTTGTCCTGCTTGCCAGCCCCTGGGGACCTTCCATGGCTCCACAAGCACCCCTGCACCCCTGTGAGTGGGCACCAAGCTGAGCCACAGGTAATGGACCCACAGGAGGGTTATTCAGGCACAGGGGGTGATTCAGCCTAGCACACACAGGTGTGCAGTGCTGTTTGAGTGCCCTAGAGTGTTTGAAATGCCCCCAGTTGACTCTCAGGCATAGCCCAGGGCCAAGAGAATGACCCCACATATCTGGTCCAGCAGCTAAGCCAGAGAGAATGCCCAGGGACCCTTGCACAGTGCTGGATGCCCACATCTGGGCAGCTGAACTGAGTCTGGCTATGAGCTGAAGAGTTTGACAGGCTCCAGCTGACTTCACTGAGGAGCTGAAACACCAGACTCTCATATGGGCAATGAAATTCAGGTGCCAGAATTAATCCAGTTTGAAGTAATCTGCTGTATTCCACTGCTGGTGGGGTACCTGGAAGGTACCTCTGAGTTCTTCCCCCCAGGAACAGTTCTGTTCATCTCTTCATGAATTCAGGTCACAGCAGCTATTAGAGGGGTTAAATAAAGGCTGACAGGCAGAAGATTGTGTAAAACAATGCAATTGAGATAGCAGGTTGTTTGATAGAGGTTTGTGTTTTGGCAAAATAGATACCTTTTAGTCCAGCTCTGAATGCAACCCAAGCTGTATATTTTCTTCACCTGTTGCCTTCCTGATATATCTGCAGATGGACCAAGATAATCCTTATTCTCTCACCAGTATAAATAATAAGCAGCTCCAGGAAAAACTGAAATTATGCTGCTATAAAATAGTGTGAGAGAAAAAAACGTGTCTGCAGTATGTACTTCTTCTTATGTTCTTTAATTTGGACTTACAGATATAGCTAGGAAAGCAAGAGGTAGTTTCTTTAAAGACCTGAGTAATTTTAAGTTCTGTACCTAGGAGATTTGATTCAGCCTTAAACTCAAAGTGTTCTGCAATTAGAGTGAATTACTGAGGTTTAAACTAAGGGACAATTGAATATAGAAAAAAATTTTTCTTGTTACTTTTGAATTGAAACCAGAGGCAAAAGTACTGCTTTTAAAAGTATGCATGGTTTGATCTATAGCTTTCAGTTGGGCAAACTCCTGGGAAAATTACTACCTTCCTGTGATGTACAATGGAATTCTTCCAAAGGACAAGATCCCTAAGCTGATAGAAATCAGCATAAAGCCTCTGAATATCATCACCTCCAGATCTAACCCACAGTATCTTATCTATAAATACTGTTGTGGAGTGGCTTTTAAATAATCTGACTCCTCTGATACATTCACAGTTTATGCTTATTAATTCATTAGGATGACACAAATTACCATTAGACTTCAGAGAAGTATTTTTTTTTCCTGGAAGAAATTATTTCTGTCTGCTATGAATAAGATATCCATTACCCACTGGTGAAATAAAATTTATATATGGAACCCAGTGCAGGAACTGAAAGCCTCATCCATGGCTTCTGAAGTGCATGTAAATGATCATGGAAGGTCTAGGGGGGACAGATCATGAATTACCCAAGCTACAATTACACCAGGACACAGACAATAGCTGCCCTCTGCTCTGAAACATTGTAAAACTTGAAGTGACCACAAATCTCAAGAAACTCAGTGATGAGAAAAATGATTCCAACATTATGGCTGACCTATGGGTCTGGATTCACCCAGGGCTCAAAATTTTTCTTACCAGTATTTCAGTGAGATGAGTCAGACGTGCTCCATTGTAGCTTGGGCTCTTAACATCATCTGTAGTACCCACAGGTGTTTCATAAGGAAAGTAGGACACACAAGCAACCAAAAGGTCTTGTTTTCCATTAAAGAGTAACTGAACTTTTAAAATGAGAACATGTTTTTTATTCAGTCTTTCCTCCTAGGTTTTTACAAAAAAATTGTCAAAAGCACAGCCTGTAAGAATGCAATCCATTTTCATTTAAATATCTGGTTTGCAAAATTTCTAGATATAACTAAGCATAGAAAAGGACTGGTTTCAAGATACTAGTCCATTCTGCATTAATTTCTTTTTCTTTATACCATTTCCAATTAAAATATAACTCTAATATTTTTTCTATTTTATTATGAAAGTTTATTTCTTATAATAAAATCAGGTATACAAAAAAATCTTGCTTCTACATTTCTATGGGCATCTTTAGAGAGTACTGAATATTTAAAAGATATTATAAATAGAAGCGAGATCCATATGGCAAGATAATAAATATTCATAAAATTATGGATAGTCTGATTCTCTGACTCATTTTTGCAATTGCAATGCTGTAGGAAACAAATATACTTCTCCATTCAACTGCTGGATAACTCATTGATCTGCTTGCCTGTTCCATCTAGGCACCCTGCATGAGAATATGTTTTTTCTCATTACATCTCATAAACAGCAATGTCTTTTAGCCTTTCAGCTTTTGAATATTAAACTGCAAAGTTTCAGAGTCCTTCGTTGGATGTGACAGGATGTGAAATGTACAACTTGGAAGGAATATTCTTTGCAGATTTCTTGAAGAGTGTACTGCATTAAAATGTATAAATTTTGCACAACTGACAGAAAAAAGAAACTCCCTGTTGAGCATCAGGTGGGCCATGGGAAATTAATAATTTCTTATTCAGTTCATTTCCCAGTGGAAACATATCTAGCATAAACAAACTCCAGCTCTGCAATAATTTCCACCCTTGTTTAAAATCTTGGTTCCACAAATAGGTACTTTTTCTAAATATGCACTCCAGCTCCCATTAAGACAGCTTTGCACTGGGTCAGGGAGGCTCCTGTGGGGTGCTGGGCTGCCTCTGGAAACTCACATTTTATGTCCTTAACTAATTTTCCTCCATTTGGCAAATTCAATAGCCTCTCTAATTCTTATTGGCTGTTGCTGACCTTTATTCATGATTGCATCAAACCTATATTCATTCCAGTTATTTTATTTTCATGTTTTTGTCATTACTACATTAATAATGTTGCTTTTGATTATTAGTGAGAAAGCAGAAGCTTTAATTCAGTAGATAATTATGCCTTTGCTTTTCTAATGGGAAACCACAGTGTAAGTGTAATTGCTTCTGTGTAACAACTTGTTATTACATGCATTTCATGCTCATAATTCTTTTGCTGATATCAGGCAAATATTTTCAGCCTAAATTTTCCCTGCAAACATTCTGGCAACAGTTTTGAGCCCTGAGGATGCACGGACCTCTCTTATTAACCTTTAAGAACCAGTAAATAATTACAGTTTAATTTTGTTTCAATTCTGTTGCTGTTAACTGAGGGCTGATTACCATCTTCTCAACCAGCCCAAGATACAATGAGTAAGATGGATTTCCAATGAATTATATAATAGATATAGGTTGAAAAATGAATTAGGGAATGCTGCCATATTTTGATTATTAGATGCACACTAAGAAGTGACATAGTTAAACTACTTCTCAGTTGAAAGGACATTTTGAAGACAAATAAGCAGCCTGTTTAAAAAGAAATTATATTCCAAGTATCACATTTCATTGCTCATTTCTGGGAAATTTTGTCACTAGCATCAGCTAATTTTCTAGCATTACTCAACCTGTCATGGTCTAGGGGGCTAAAATTAGTTGGAATATATTATTTGGGTGCACTGACTTACATTTGTTTCCTTTCTCTTTCAAACTGAAGGAGAGTAATATGCTTTGATCACAACACTGGAAGATGATGCTCATCTTCTATCCTTCTTTTCTCATAGAAAGTATAATGTCATGAAAATCAAACCTTGTAGTTCTTTTCTGGCAACTTTCCAAATATGGTAAGAGAAAAATATACCTTTTTTAATCCTGTTTCAAAAATGAAATAGAAAAGAGACAGGTGATTATAAAAGTGCATTCACATTTCTACTCCTAAGTGTGAAGTTTCTACAGAATTACTATAATTTTCATTTATGCTTGTTAAGGTCTTTATCTGCCTTCTGTGTGGGTGAATATCGCCTTATTTTGTACCAGTCTAATAGATGGAGTAGAAAGGCATTGGCAGGTATTCAGTATGGACCCTTGTCCTTTTCTCTTTGGCTTCCCTGCAGGGGAATGGCTCTAAACAGCAAAGCTAAAGCCATGGATGGAAGCACGAAAAAGGCAGAAATGTTTTAGTGTCTCTTTTTCCCCCGCTCTTCACCATAAAATGGGGCTGTAAGAGGATTTCTAACTGAATTAACATCAGCATCAAAAGGCAAGAAAATAGGTTAGAATATGAAAGGGAAAGTTTAGGAAAGACAGTGTAGCTGTGTTTTTTTTAAGCACATCTGAGCCTGGTGAAAATTAATGTAAGATTTAAAGAATGGGCTGAACTAATTTCACAACAATCAGAGGTCATCTCTGAGAATGCCTGCTGAGGACAGGTGACACTTCAGGAGGTGAAAGATGAATAATTATAGCACCATCATCCAAAAGGAGACACATGAACTGCTGGGGAGCTGGAAGATGCTGCGCTCAAATTCAGAGCCAGGAAAACTATTGGAATGAGTTACTCCACAAATAACTGCAGATGCTGGGAAAATGAGAAGGATTTGAGAAAAGAGCCAAGTGAAATTCTAAATAACATGTCATATCAGACTATTGATTTCCTTCCTGATAGTGCAACAATTCTAAAGAAAAGGGAAGAATCAGTAACAGGGCATCACTAGACTCCAGAAATCCTATTCAAACTCTTTTGTCTGATTTTCTTCCAAGCAAAGTATGAAACACACTCCACATGCAACTAATATAAAGGGCTTCCAAACTGTTTAAATATATATTGGGAATAGACAGCAACAGGTCACCACAGTACAAAACAGAAGTATTGGGCAGTGCTTGTGAACTATTCATTATTTTTACTCACTATGTAGAAGATGGAAACACAAAGGATGAAATAGAAAACTTTCTCCTTTAAGAGTACTCTAAGGTGACCATATATTGAAGAACAGGATTAGAATAATGATGGTCTGTTGGAATTACAGTTCCAAAATATTGTATGAAATTCCACTCTGATTTATGCAGCTGCAAACAGAGGGTGAGAGAAAGGCACCCTGCAGAAAGGAGCTGCTGCTTTTAGTAAATCATAAGCTGAAAATGAGATGACAGTGCTACAGACATCCTGAAATAGGTAAGCTTTCCATGGAAAGCATATCTGAGCATAAGTGTGTAAAGCACACAAGAAATGTTCCTGTGACTCTGGTTAACACCAGTCACACATCATCCAAAACACTCTGGAGGCTCAGGCTTCAGAAAAGACATGAATGAGGCAAAAACAACAAATAAAAGTTCAGTTCTACAAGTCTGAGGGCAGTTAGAAGAAAGAGAGGTTGCAAGTAGGACGTAGACTGAAGGGAGACACTAAGTCAGTTCTTGTGTATGAAAAAGCTGCTGAAGAGAGAAATTAATTGAAGTGGTTTTCCATGTCCCACATGAATGGAACTAAAAGTCATGAACCTGACATACAGGGTATGAGATTTTCTTTAGACTACTGAAAAAACCAATTTAAAGAAAAGAGAATGATCTGGAACAGATCTTCTGGAAAGATGGGGGGTTTTCCTCATTGGAAGTTACTGAGATGATGCTAGATATACCTTTGTTAAGACTGACATTCACTTTTAGACCTGTTTTTCTAATTTTCTGTGACATCTGTTATGAAGAAGAGGAAAAACCGAAGAGCAATGGTCAAAACTTCTGCTCAGACTTCAATTCTCACCTCCCTTTCACTGTGAGTTGCTTTCTTTCTGCTGATCAGTGTCTTGGCTACTCAGGACCCCAGAAAGAGGTGGGAAGAAGGAAAATCACTGCCCCATGAAACCTAACTAAGCTTCTGGCCAAAAACTCACTAGGATGCTGAGTTGTATTTTGACATATTCTATGTTTAGTAGAGTGACAAAAAATTTTGGTAAAATTTAGAATTTTAAAGAACACATCAGGCCACATGACTGTTTGCTTTTGGCCAATGTTATGTACTTTTGTCCTAAACATTATCTATACTGATAATTTGTATTGTATAAACAAAGACCTGAATTAATAAGCTGGCTTTCATATCCATGCTACAGAAATCACCCACAAATTAATTTCTGATGAAGTATTATTTCCTAGGGACTAACATATTACTCCAGAATCACCAGTTTATCAAATTGTAATTGCCTAGAAAGCCAGGTGCTGAGCAGAAGGGAGCTGTTCTTGTTTCTTTCTTTCCTATCTAGAAAGCAAGAGTTAGCTTGACCAGTTTAAAAACATACATACCCACATCACTGTAAGAAGAATATGCAAGTTTTCTGATTGCAGCTCTGTATGGCCTGCTCTGTGGTTCTTCAATGCATTGTTCAAGACTTAAATAAGAAACAGCGTGGCTGGGCCACTCTTGCAAACTTGTACCTCAATTCCCTACCAAGAAAATTACTAGAGGTACTGTGAGTCTAAAAATCACTTGGTAACCCTGACAGGTCCATGCAGCTGGGTGACAAGGAGATGCCTTTGCACAGAGCAATGCATAATCACTCCCACCTCAGTATAACAAACTGGCCAGCTCTACAAAGCTTTTGAAATACTAATTAAGTTGAGGTCACATTTCTAAGGACAGAAGTATCTGCAAAAGCTGGAAGAGCTCTTTTCCTTTGCCAGTGATTTGCTCTTGTCCATACATTGTGCTCCAGTTTTCCTGCTTCAATTATGCAGCATCATGCATTATACAGTGCTCTTCAACTCACGGGGTCAGCCTATACATGGAGAGCATTAATTTGGTGTGCCACATAATGGGCACTTCCTCCTGCAGAGTGGTGGCTTCGGAAATGGTCTCATCAGAAGCACTGCTGGACGTGTGAAGCATTTCTCATGAGGCAGTAACGATGCTGCACCCATTTGCTGGCTCTTCCCTGAGGATATGTAAAGGTGAAGCCTCATTTTCCAGGAAGAACCTTTATTCCCCCCAGTCCCTTCTATTAAATTTAAAAAATTCAGCTTCCACATCCAGCTCCAAACAGTATCTGGATGCAAGCAGAATACATTAAATAACAAATAATTCTAACTTACATATCTTACCACACTAGAATGTGTTTATTTTCTTTTCAATTCAATTCAATGATGAATGAAAAATGTGCTTGTGTATGTGGATTTGCAGTGGCAATATGGATTAGGGGGACACAACATAAAATATATCTTTGTGCAAAGGAAATACCAATGCTTTAAACTGAACTAAATGCAGCAGCTTTACTTCGACCTTTTCATGCCATCAGTATGTTCTGCTAAGCTCAGCAGTTAGGTAAAAATATGAAAGCTTGGCATGAACCACAAAAATTATCTTAGAGATCAAGTATGAAGATTTTTTCTTTTCCTTTTTTCTGTTATATCAGAGATAGAAATATCTCTGATGTTTCAGCATCTTACCTAGTAGATGACAGGGTCATGTCATTAAACTCTATGTCTACCTGCCAGCCTCAAATCAACAATCTCTATTGAAAAAACTCCCTTGAAAGATGGAAATTTTGCATCTATGGAAAAAATTAAATAAGTGTCAAAATCTGAAAGCAATGTGAGATGTACTTTTATCAGAAAATTCTCATCTCCTGCACCCATATTTTTTCTTTCAAGTTATCTCATACATGCAAACACAAGACATGCATACACACTACTGAAAGTTATTGCTCAGGGTGTGTGCCATAGTTGTGCACAGATTAATTTGTTTTAGCAGGTTTAAAATCGACTAGATCATGAAAAAAGAGCTGCTAAAGCCATCTAATAAATTGGGCAACAATTACTCTTTGTATCTCCATTTAAATTGAGAATAGATGTGCATTACACACTGTCGCTGCAGAAAAAATAAGAAGCTTCCTTTAGTGCTGAATTATTAAATACACTTGCAGTGATGGTAAGGCAATAAATTAAAAAGTACATCAGCCATTTCTCAATTAGGTTTATATTTTCCACTCACCAGCTTTGTGTATATAAGGGAAAAGTGAGACTATTTCACCAGGAGGGCTTTTATACAGCATTTACTCCCAGGAAACCTGTTGGTTGCTTTGGTCACAGCTGATTCCCAAGCTTAGTTCACTGTCTGTACAAAATGTGTGTCTATAAAACACACAAGGACAGCAGGTCTTCTGGTAATCCTTCACAGGGGAACTGCTAGTCAAATTCATCCTACATGTGAGTTCATGTAGCCAGTGAGCTCAACACTGGGGATCATTTTCCCCCAGAGCATTAATGGCAAGGTGTCTTTCAGAGACAGTCCTCACAGCCACACTGAGGAGGGGAGGGAAACTCTTTGCCCTCACAGACACACTGCTGTCCAAAGCATGAGAACAAATGAAGTGTAAAAGCCAGTTTGGGTTCTTCCACCAGATCCTGAGTCTCTCTTTTAAAAGCATCAGTCAATCAGACTGACGTTTCCACTTAACCTTGTGAAACAGAATGGATTTTCCTCTCTTTGACATTTTAGCCAGGGACATCACGTGTGCACTCTTCTGTAGCTGTGGCATGGCTTCATATAGGCTGCTGAAAGAATGAAATCCTTGTCTGTTTCTAAGCTATTCCTAGTTTTAGTTTGCAATATTTCTTTCATGCTGGAGGAAGCCCTCATAGTTTATTCTGGCACATCTATAGCCCTTGATATAGAGTGCAAATAAACAGACTTATAGCAGGCTTGGAGCCAAAGGCAGCTGCTGGCAGGCTCTGGGCCAGCTCTGGACCCCTTGTAAAAGCCTTCAGCTTGGAAAGAAGAGAAGGTTTCTAATGTACCTCCTGAAGGTCACTTGAAGGTGCTAACATCTACACTGTAAAAGTGGAAATACAAGCCATTGACTAGGCTAAAAATATTAACTTCTGTAAGGTTAATGTTTTAATTTCAAATTAGACTACATAGAAGGCAGTCATGCCAAAGTCAGTAAAAGACAGGAGAGAAGTGTCTAATATAAATAATTTTTCTTTGTGAAAAGAATGTTCTATTTTTACTTTATTTTAAATTTGGAAGGGATCGCCTCTCTTAGTTTCTGTTTTTCCCATGGACAAGGACAATTCACCTACCAAATCAGAATAGAATAGAAAGAATAAAATAAAGTAGAATAGAACAGAATAGAATTATTTCAGTTGGAAGAGATCTATAAGCATCATCCAGTCCAACTGCCTGACTACTTCAGGGCTGACCAAAAGTTAAAGAATGTTCTTATTGACCTTATCCAAAATCTTCTTAAACATTGAGTCTTGAGACATCCACCACCTCTCTAGGAAGCCCATCTCACTGTTTGACCACAATTTTAGTAAAGAAATGCTTCCTAATGTCCAATCTAAAGATCTCCTGGTGCAGCTTTGAGCCATTTCTACTCATCCTGTCAGTGGATCCCAGGGAAAAGAGATCAGCACCTCCTTCTCTGCTTCTCCTTCTTGGGAAGCTGTAGAGAGCAACAAGGGCGTCCCTCAACATCCTTCTCTCCAAAGCAAACAAGCCCCAAGCCCTCAGCCACTCCTCACAGGACATTGCTGCCAGCCTCTTCACCAGCTTTGCTGCCCTCCTCTGAACCCATTTGAGTACCTTCATATGCTTCTTGAAGTGATCTGTCATCTTTACTAAAACTATCCAAGCAACTGGGATTTGTCTGTCTGTTGCAGTTTTTTTTATTATTTTATTGTATCTTTGTTTATTGTTGCCTCAGAATCCATGAAAGCAATTTTACTCAGCAATTTTTTTTTCAATATTGGTATTGAAAAGAAGGGTTAAAAGCACAGTACTTTGTGTTGAGCAATATTTAGTCTCTATATATTTTCACTTCTTTTGAATTGCTGTATCTGCCAAACTTTTCTTTACTAAAATTTAATAAAAGTGAAACTCATTTTAACTGGAAAAATTGAAATTATTCTTTAAAAAAATGTCAAAAGAGAGTGCTTGGGCATCTGTAATTCTTAACTAAGAGTGTTTTGTATTTCAGGGGAAAAGAGGCTGAGTTTATAGAGAGAATTTATTGAAATATGTTGTACAGCCCCAGTCTGCATAATTTCAAAAAACTCAAAAAGCTTTTGTTTTAAAGATGAAGAGCACGTGTCATCATCTTATGCCTGGAAGTAGCACTATACACAAGCAGATAATAATGAAGATAATAATCATCTGTAAGATCACCCAAATAAAAGCATTTCATGACCTTCCACTACTTTAATCCCATGCTATGTTTTAAGAAGAGTCCCAGGTTATGTCCTACATAACATACATATGACAGAATTCCCCAAAAGAATTTTTTGAATGATTCTGAAAGAATTCATAGTTTTAAACTGATAACCATATCACCCTTTAACTATTATGACAATATATTCCTAAGCTAGGCTGAAGTCCTGGTAGTTGTTTCTATGTTTTAAAAGGACTTTGAAGGGATTGCATCATGCCAGTCTCTGAGCACCATAAGGAAAATGCCCACCAGCTGGGTAAGAGGCCAGAAAGCCAAATTTGTGTCCTTCTCTCCTTTTCTTCTCAGCCACAGGTAATGCAGGATCCTCCAGAGCCCGTTCAAAGTGTTCACTGCTCACTCAAATTTAACAGGAAGCACAGCTCTGGTAAGTAATGAACCTTCAGTAATTACCTGATAATAATGGCTGAAAAGTTTCTGTCTTTTTCTTCTTAGCAACTTCAAACTTAATTGCTGTATTCTCCTCAAGCTGAAAAAGGGATCTGTGAAGAACTTTTAACATAGTTATGCCATATTTGAAACACCTTTTCCTGTGACCTGGCTTTGTTACAATTCATGTTGGGTTAATAAAGAATTTCACCAGTGCAATTTTTTCCACCTAGCAAGGTGCTGTGCAGTTAAAGTTGCTATCAATGCCAGTCATGAAGCTGGAATGATTTCCAGAGCTCCTGAGCCCCATCCCTCTCTGTGAGGCAGGAAGGAGGTAACCTCAGTTCTCACATGCCATTCCTGCCTAAAGCTGGGCTTTGGCAGCACCTCAGAGGGCTCTTCAGCCCTGAGAAGAGAAGGGAGACCTTACACCAACCCTCCAGTACTTAAAGGGGGCTGACAGGAAAGGTGGAGAGGGACTTTTAGCAGGGAGTGTAGTGATAGAAAGAGGGGTAATTGTTTTAAACTAAAAAAGAGTAGGTTTACATTAGATATGAAGAAAACATTTTTTACACTGAGGATGATGAAGCACTGATACAGGTTGCTCAGAGGGATGGTGGGTGCTCCATCACTGGGAACTTTCAAGGTCAGGCTGGGTAATGCTCTGAGCAACTTGGTTTACTTGAAGATGTCTCTACTTACAGTAGGGTTATTGAACTAGGTGACCTTTTAAGGTCCCTTGCAATCCAATTTATTCTATGATTGACTCCTATTGTGTCGCCATTCCAAGGAGTCACAGCCAGGCCTTCAGGGAAGGAGGATCAAGAACCAAAGTGTACTCCACTGTAGGATTTTCTCCATCCTCTCTCACAAAAGGGGATGGCTGGACATTGAATCACTGCTGTTCTCATTAAATGTGTGTTTTCTGGTCTCCGGGAGAAAGCTGAAGGCCCTACAGTGCCACATGTCAGTACCCAGCCAGACTGAAAGTAGCCTGGATCTTGGAAGTCATGTGCTGTTCTTCCTGGGTGAAATTCCTGGGTTTTGGACCACAAAGACAGTGTGATTGTCTCATTGCTGTCCTGCTGCTTGCAGCAAAACCAGTCTATGGCTGAGGTATTTCTATGGGGGGCTTTAAGACTAAGAGGTGTTCACCCCTCCCAGGAGCAAGAACCAGCACCCAGCTGCACTTGCCTGCTCCTGCAATTTTCTTTGCTGCAAGCTGTGTCACAGCTCCAGCTACAAAGTCACAAGCCTTACAAAATTAGGACATCTGATTTCTTTCTTAAAGTCCAATTCTTAAATGAGGCACTTCTCTTTGAAAGGGTAATATTTTCTCCCATGTGACTCAGGGCAAAAGTAATCAAGAGAAACCATGGCTGAAAAACATCAAAATATCCCAGCTGAGCCTGTGGTTTTTGGACAAAGGAGGTGTCAGCACTGCATGTCTGAAGAATACAGTTCACTTGCTATTTCTTTCAGCCTTTGTGCTGTCACAGCAAAAGGAGACAGTCTCCCATTGAGCAGTGTAAGCACCCAACTACATCAATCACAAAATACATGCTTGTTTGGGTGCCTAAGAAGAAATGTCAGGTCAGAACAAAGTCACCTATTACAGTTTTACACACACAAGGACTCCGTGGATTTAAACAACACCCCCTCTTGCCATAATTAGGGTTCAAAATCAATGTTCAAGTCAGAAAAGTTAGACAATGTTTAAGTCAGAAAAGGTTTTGCTTGAAATCTTGGGCATAGCTGCAGTGTGTTCTATGTGTTGCTGAGCATTTGTAGCATTCTGGCCACAGTTCAGTCAGCTGTGCTGCTGGGCTGGTCCATCTCCCCACCCCTGGGGACCCACTGGCATGGTGGGAACTCCCAGACCTTTCTCTCTGCCTGATGCCTCAAACCTAAACAACACCAGATTTATAAAGTGCACAGGCTGCAGACAGTCAGAGATCATCATCCTCTCGGCCTGAGTGCCCTCACCCCTCCCAGCTGCAAGGGGGTGAGTTCCCATCTTTATATCTCTTCCCAAAAGTAGGACAGGCACAGCGAGCTAGCTGGACTATGACTCCCAGCATTTCCTAAAGACTTCCAAATGGAATAGATTTAGCAAACCTACCTTGCAGCTGTCATCAGCACGGGAAGGATCTTTCTGGTGCTGAAGGAGCTCTCCCAGGACAAATGTTTTACGGCAAATGCTGAAGTTTCTGTTTAGATTAAATTTGTGTGAAGAGAACTTGCATTCACTTCATTTCTTCTTTTCCCAGTTAAATCAATGAAGTATTTCCCTGACTCTCAGATTTGCATCTGGCTATCTTTATTGTCTTGTAGAGTCCTATCTCATTTACAGTAAAAGGGAAAAAGGAAAAATAGCTGAAAAAATAAAGATGTCCGTTTCTCTGTATCAGCATTTATATGCTACATTGCAAAGCCAAAGCCTTTGAAATTTGAAGGAGTTGTAAACCCTAAATAATGCTAAATCAATTGTTCTTCACATATTAACAAGAAATTTCATGCATTTTATTGCACTCACTTTGATTTCACACTATATTTAGAGCAGGATATGTGTTTAGAAAATGAAACATGTAAGTAATATAGAAATGTTTTTCAGGTTTCCCGTCACATGAGCTGAGAATCTAAAGCACTTTCTGAAAGGGCCTGTCCTTGATCTTGTTTATTCTAAGAAAATAAGAAACTGATCTTTCCCAGCTCAAGCTTCTGTACATCCACAGGCAGGAGCGCGGTCCCCCCTGGCAGCCATGCAGCGTCAGAGCAAGGGGCAAAGCACAGCAGAGCCCAGGCACAGAGAGTGCTGAGCTCACCCATCAAAGGGCACTGATAGTGTAATCTGTGAAAGGCTTCTCTGAAGGTGTATGCAGGGCACAGAAAAGGAGCCTACCATCGGTTGTTCCCATCCCATTTTAATCAGCAGATGCTGCTGTCTCCCTTGGTGGTGTGTGCTCTTGGCTGATTTATTCATTCATTAGTGCTTGCACCAAGTTCCTTTTGTCTTCTGCTGTCTCAATGCAAGGTACAGTACCCTGCTCACAGGGAAACTTTTGACTCAGACATGATGTTTGAAGTAAAATGAAAAGTGATTCTTCACATATTGCATTAAGGAAAAAGGTCAGGTTTGCCACAAATGAGAGTGAAAGAACATATGTAGATTATCAATACCCCCCATAGAAAGCAATTCTGCAAAAAACCCCAAAACACAAATTAATATAAATCTACATGTATCCTTACATATCTCACAGTCTGAGGCAAAGGGAAGGCTCTGCCTCTTTCTGCCTGCCTCTGCTTTCTCCAAGCCTATGTTAAACCACTCCTTGCCACTCTGTTCCCTGATGTTGCTGCTCCAGTGTAAGCTTATAAAGATGTGATAATAATATTTATTTGCTTACATGACAATCAGAGAACTGCTGATGGCAATGCCAAAAACCTCTCTGTCACAGCAGCTGAAAGGAAGTACACACCAGATCATGGGGAGGTATCAATGCTGAATGCAGCAGTGGCTAAAGACCCAGGCAATTAAATGTAGCCTCAGGGAAATAATTGTATTAAAAGTGAACAAGAGCTCTCTTGAATCTTAATCATAACACTTTGACTAGACAGCCCATCTAATCAGGTGTGTTTGTAGGCTTTTCAGTGAGATGGGTACAACATATCAATCTTCAGTGCCCATTTTTTAAGAAAGCCATAGAACTGGAACATCAGTGGCCACTTGGGATGTCCAGCTCTCAGGGACCTGAGACCTGGCAGCCAGGCTTTGAGGAGGTGGCACACTCTCAGGTTTCAAGCAGATATTTTTTTTTGGAGCACAGAACCATAGCAGAAGAAAGCATCAGGAGGGCTCATATTTATATGCAAACTGGCAAGAATTGGAAGATTTCTCACAGCATTCAAGGATTTTTTTTTATTTGCCTCCTTCCTCATACTACTTTTATCATTACTGCTTTGATTTGTTTTCCTGTGCAAAAAGCAGAAGTTATCAGAGTGGGTGGGAAAGAGGAGATAGGGAATGGAGACATTGGAGTACACCATGTGGGAATTTGGAATAGATAACTTGGCTTTTTTCTGCTTTTAGACATAGTCCTTATATTGCTTGGATGTTTTTTTATTGAATTTCAATTCTATTTCATTCTATTTCTATTACATAAAAGTCAGCTGGTACAGTATTTTGATGCATCTGTTTACAAATAGATTTTAACTGTGAAAAATGTGATCCATTTCATATATAATGTGTAAGCCCCACTGCAGCTTAAAAAGGAAATTAAAAAAGAGGCACCTTTCCCATGTACATTTGAAAGGCTTTCACAAAGTGTCCTTCAAATCTAAAAGTCTTGTCCTTAAAATCTTATTCTCCAAGAAATGATAATAACTCTGAGAAAGTGAAGCTGGGAATTTGGGAGATTTTTTCAAATGCAGGCCTTTAAAAATGTTTGGATAATGGATGAGCAGTTTTAGGTAGTCTGTGTAAAGGCAGACCTTGAATTACTTAGGAATTGGTTGTAGTGATTTTCAAAAGAAACTTGAAAATAACTATGTGCTTGTATGGATTTAGACTTCATCTAGCTGTAATGCATGCAATACTCTTCAGTGCATGCAGGAATTTTTATTACATTGTCTTTCTTTCTGGCTTTCTTCTGCTGTGAAGGGATCCAGCTATGTGAGCCAGTGGGGAAAGGCTATGTTAATATTCCCAGCTTCTGTCATCAAGTGACCCATGGGTGCCACAGCATCAGCTAAACCCTGTCTGTTAAAGGGATTTATCAAAGGAAATACATGTCATTTCAAGGGAGTATTAGTTACATTTAAACTAGGTCTTGAATGGTCAGCAATGTCTATATAAACTTCTGTTTAGATGGCTAAATGTCTCTGATGATATAAGCCCCATAAATTACATAATTTCCAGATCAAAGCATCAAGGTGTTAAGTTGAAAATGGTGATCTTTTTCTGGGGAACTGACCAAGAGGTTGAGGGTTGTCGTTTCTCAACCCCTCAATTTAAATAAGTTGTGGTGGGAAAACAAATCTCCATGCCAGCTTGCTTTTCTTCAGCTGTGTGAACATTGCTTAGTTCTCCAAAATCTCTAAGGTTTAAAACCTTGTAATCGTCAGCCTTGTAGGTTAGTGTTAGTCTAGGAGGGATCTGGACATAACTGAGTGTGAGCTCTGTTCCAGAAAGGGAATGGATCCCATCTGATGTCCCAGTCCTAGACTGATGGATTTCCAGGAGGGGTCTCAAGTCAGAGACCAATCTATTGTTATATTCCCCTTCCATCCAAACTGCTGAAGCACCTGGGGGCTGCACCAAGCCTTGCAGATTCCTCAGCTCTCCAACTCCTCCGCCAGCTTAGAAGCTGTCAAGCACAGAGGATGGGCTGCCCCAGGCACTCACCCCACCTCTGAGGGGATTGCCTGTCCACCCCTGCTGTGGAGGGAGAGAGTGAGCAGCAGAAGAGACTCCCAGAGCCTCTTAAGAGCAATGCAGCCACTCTGCTGCCTGGGCAAGAGCAAATTAATGTGTGTTGAAGCACTGTGCTTGCATAAGGATGCTGCTCTGGCTCAAGGGCTGTGTAATGGAAGAAGCCCCTCTGATACTGAGACATCTCTGTTGTGATGATCAGCCTGAGTCCAAGGAGAAATGCAGATTCTCAGGTGTCCTTAAGGGAAATGGGCACACCTTTCACTTCCTCTTGCCTTTTTGCTGACCAAAACATATGATTCCTATCTAAGCAATCTCCAGCCTCCTGAATGCTTCCTACAAGGATGATCTTCTGCCAAAGTGTAAATTTCTAATTTGGTTAGAATCCCTTTAATTTTTATCTAAAATTTTTGCTCCCCACAAATACTGCATATTATTTCAGACTCAACAACAAAGTATTTAAGACAAGTGAGCTTTCATACAATTGCTCTTTTTATCTCTGACAATTTCTTTCTTGTTTTCTAACAGGCATGACAAATCTTACAAAATCTCAGTTTCAAGCGTAATTGATGCAGGGATAAGAGCAAACTACTCCAAAGATTTCATTGTTGTCTTAAAGACACTGAGTTAATTAGAGAGATATTCTTGTTAGTGGTTGTTCATTAAAAGATCCTTCATGCAACTGAAATGTTAATTTTATCAGCAACAATCTAGAAGACTCAAATTATTAATTGATTGATGTTTAATAGTTTTTTTAATTAGAAGCTTTAGTGAGAGAAATAACCAAAACTGCAGTGTCTGCCACTAGATTTTTAAGAGTTTGTCTTCATAGGTTTGGATTCTCTGACTGCATTACTACTGCCATCTTATTGCCATTCCCAGGCTGCCTTAATTTGTGCTCAAATGGCAGTGACAACTCTAAAGTGCATTTACTTTGCAGCCTGTGATCAGCAGGGCACAGTGCTCTGTAAGAGACACTGGGCAATGAGTCAGAGAAGGACATGAGAAAGCCACTGGGTGCAGAGGCAGAGCACTGGTGAGCAAATTCTATAACAGGTATGTGTGGTCTATGGAGACACAGAAGGAGAAGATCAAAAGGGTAGATCTGCTAAATCTTAAGAAAAAAAGGCCATGTCCAAGCCATGACAGTAACTAAAGAGATGGACTTTAAATTTACTTCCCAAGGAGCAGACTTGTTTACAAATAAAAGAGGTCACAGCCACAAAGGTCTAGTCTAGAAGGTATGTGTTTGTCCACCTGTTTTGGTCACTGGCCATCTCTGCTGGTGTTTAAACATCTTATTCTTAAATGTGCAGGCAGTGCACTGACAACTATATCAGCTCTCTAAAATATCCTGGCGGGGCGGGGGGAAATAACAAAACAAACCAGAAAAATGCAGTAGTATTTTCTGGGCTCATGAGTTCAGGAGCAATAACACTGCTTCAGTTCCAATGGCCTTGGAAAAAGTTTTCAAGGTCTGGGAAAGCACTCTTGTAAGGCAGTATTGAATGTGATGTGTGCAGCAATGAGATTCGATTGTATTGCAAACATATTCTTGGTAGCTTATGTCTCCTCTGATGCTGAATCAGAAAAAATCAATGCCTGGAAGCCAGGACTCCTGTGTCTGTCTGTCCTCAAAAATCTTATTTTCAGCTTT
Organism: Setophaga petechia; assembly: GCA_024362935.1. NCBI lineage: Eukaryota > Metazoa > Chordata > Aves > Passeriformes > Parulidae > Setophaga > Setophaga petechia. The sequence goes on along the minus strand of JANCRA010000020.1, from coordinate 13,607,065 downwards.
CTTCAGAAATTCATATTAAAACAGAGGTTTATGAAAAGAAAAAAAAAGAAGGCAGTCAAATCATTAGTCTTGTATTACTCAATTGAAGTTAGGATTGTCCCACATCATTAATTTTCCTGTATGCGCCTTCTGTGTCAGGAGGCAGGGTACAAGCAACAGCAGTTGCCTGCGAGTGTGTTAAGAGGCAATATTCATCTTTAATGATGATTTTTGCTGGTTTAGAGGCTAGAGAGAGCAACTAGCTCTGTTCTAATACTCAACAGGATACAAGATAGAAATACAGAAAACTGCTCTGGAGGAAAGACTTGTATCCCAGTGGATAATTCTTTCCCCAACTGCAAAACTGTGGTCTAATTAAGTAAGAGATGCAGATGGTTTCATTGAGCCCAATATTTCCTTTTAGCACAAGAGGAATTATGTTAATTTGTAAATTGGCACAAGCACTTGGAGAGGGGGCAGTTTGTTATTCTTTTGCTGTGGTCTGTGCATTGCGGGGTTGCCTCTCCCAGCTGTCTGATGGGAAGGCTCTGTCAGACAAGCTGAGTGAGCTGCCTCGAGGGGTGGCCATGGGGGCAGCACTACGGTCCTGGATGATGCTTGGGGGTCTCTCACAAGTTTCTGGCAGTTTTCTGTGCTTTGGCACAAGATGTTGACATGTTTAGGTGGGAAAAGGCTTTTGGAAAGCACAAAGGCCAGTGCCTGTTGCACATGCATGGGGTGTATCCTCTTCATAGAGATCAAGGTGAGGTAACCAGCCCTCCCTTCCCCAGCTCTGACACTGCCCTGGGCCAGCAGAACAGGATTCATGTGTGCTGAAACCTAAATTTTCAGTACAGATCTGCAGTACTTGGCCCCAAAACAGGAGGGTGTATGCCTGCAGAGGTGTGTGTGCTGCTGTGGCTGGGCAGGAATGCTTTGGGCTGGCAGGGTGCTCTGGGCTGGCAAACTGAATACTTACCGCCAAGGGGAATAAGTAAAGAAAACAAATCTCTTTTTCTCTTACCCTACATGAGCCCACAGCAAATTCTTGTCCCCAGCCCCACCCTTACCTATGGACAGAAGCTCAGCTCCTGTGCTCTGTCCCTCACCTTCAGAGACTGCCTTGTCTTCTGCTTTTGCAGACTTTCCTGAACACTGTCTCAGTATGGCACAATAACAAAACCAACATTGGGACTGGCTGATTAAATCCAAGTAAACTGCAGGTAAGGATGCAGACAACATACTTTTACTTTTGTTTGTCATTCTCTGTATTATGCCACAGATCAAGTTCTACATTTTACTTGTGTCTGCAAGAACATTTTTGCAGCAGCCAGCCTTGGGCATTGGACTGACACTAGCTGCTGAGGGAATTATTTGCCAATAAATAAAAAAGCCATTCCTACACCACTAGTTAGCAAAGGAATTGATTTAGTCAGTCAGGGAACAGTTTTCATATGCTGGCATCAGAGGGTAAAGCTTCAGACTCATCTGGTATTTTTCCACTAAGACTTCTGAACTCGGAGAATTCCATTTGCTGATCATTTTACCAGAAAATTATCACTTCTGAAGGAAAGTTATTTACTCCAACTGCTGTATTAGCAGCTGTAGCCCAGACCAGGTGTGCACAAGAGCTATGAAACAGTGCCATCTCCTGGGCCTCGGGCTGCTCTGGGAAATCTGCCTCTGCCCATCCTGGCAGGGCACATCTCAGACAGCTGTGCAAAAGCCATTGTGCAATTAGTGCATAACGCTGACTCCAGCGGGGGAAGGAGGGCAATTTGTTAATGTCATCATTTAGTAGTGTGTTCACTGGGCAGATAAGATCTGAGACTGTCTAATTTAGGGAAAAAAATAGAAATTAAAAAACTCCCACTGTGTTAATACTGCATAAGGCTGAAGAATTGCAGCAATTATGCTGCTGATGCAGCTGCTGTGTTAGGGAGATGGGTTGAACGGCAGGTGAAGGGAGAGCTCTCACCGAGCTATCAGCCCACCAGCATTTGGAAGTACCTGCAGCACCAGCACCAATCAATCTGCTGGAAAGTCAGATCCCTGCAGCTTTCTCTGGGGCTTTTGGGCTCAGAGACGGGTTTTGGATGTTTTTTTGGGATGTTTTGCTCTCTTCATTTCTATTAGTTGGTGATCCCCTCCCTCTTAATATGGCTCAAATGCCCTTTCTCAGTAAGTGAAAAAATACACAGATCTGCTTACCCTACTTTTAAAATTCCCCAGGTGACAGAGAGGAGAAGAGTGCTGAGGAAATCTGAAGGTTTGTGATTTGAAAGAACAGCTGAGATCTTCTGCCTTGTGCCCTAGCTCATACTGCTGTACTAGTGCAAAAAGAGCTGATATTTTAACCCCACTCTTTATAAAAAGGAAAAAAAGGAATAAAACCAAAAGAAAATATTATTTAATGAGACCCAGTTGCAGTCAGGGAGTATCTCAGTTTCCAGGGCATTTAAGCTATGCTTTGTCCTGCCTGTAGTTTGCCCACTTTAGCTTGAGAGGACAAACAGTTTTCCACCCCCATTGTTCCCATATGATGGTGGACTTTCCTTTACTGGAATTAGTTGTGTCATTATTTGAAATTTTAATCACCTGCATAAAAAGTATCTGGTGTCCAGTAAGCACCATAACCTGTGTTTATTGCTTCAAAATTCTTTCCCGTCCTATCTAAATCATCTGTTATCTGAACAGTTTTTTGCAAATTTTCTTGGATGTCATGGCTTAACCCTGGTGGGCATCTCAACTACACACAGCTGCTGCCTCCCTCACCCAGTGGTGTGGGGAAGGAAGTCAGAAGGGTAAAACTGAGAAAACCCATGGGTTGAGATAGTTTAATGCATAAAGCAAAAGCTGCACACAGCAAAGCAGAACAAGGAATTCATTAACCACATCCCATGGGCAGGCAGATGTTCAGCCACCGTCAGGAAAGCTGGGCTTCATCACTTGTGAGGGTGCCTTGGGAAGGCAAATGCTGTATCTCTGAACATCCTCTCCTTCCATCTTCTCACCCAGCTCTCTGGGCTGAACATGATCCCATGTGGTGTGGGATATTCCTGTGGTCCATTGGGGTCAGCTGTCCTGGCTGTGTCCTCTCGCAGCTCCTTGTGCACCCCCAGCCCTTTCACTGCTGGGTTGGGGTGAGGAGCAGAAAAGGTCTTGACTCTGTGCAAGTGCTGCTTATCAATAACTGAAATATCCCTGCCTTATCAACAGTAATTTGGTCACAAATCCACAACATAACCCCATATCAAATACTATTAAGAAGATTAACTCTATCCCAGATCAATATATTGGACTAAAGCCAGCTTTCTCTTTATTTTTTATCTAACTTTGCATCAAAGAAACTATTGATGGGGACTGCAGTTTTGCCGTCTTCACTGTGTCTTTGAATTTCCAATACTTTTCCTTTACAAATGATGAAAGATCTCATTTTTTGGGGTCCTCTTTTCATACTGCCATTTGCTTCTTTTTGTCAGATTTTTCCTAAGCTTTTAAGGTATGTGAAGTAGAAAAAAACCCAATAGACTGACATAACAATGGCTTTGATAGCAACCAGGGAAAACTGTTCTGTTTCTAGAATTATTCTATCTCTTCATTAAGAAATTCAATCACAGTCCATATTTCACTGTACTTAGCATTCAGGACATAATGAAAAACTTTCCAAAGATTATTTACATCCTGTACTCTCACAGCTGTTGCTCTACCCTGCAGGTCCCAAAAATGCCCCTAAAACAAATCATGGAGTATTTCATTCTTAGAAGATATAAAACAGTGCAGATAAAATAGTACTAAATTACAGTCTTTTCTGATACATGGCAATGGTTGATAATAAAAATATAAGCATACATCTATTCATAAGTATATATTGGATATACATTTCTAGAACAGTCTGATTGAAATTTGCCAGGACAGATGTAAAATTTTCTTTGCACTTTCAATATTGAAGGCAGATTCCAAAAATCTGCATAGTTAGAAGTACATCCTCTTCCTGTCAAACCAGCTGGCAGGATCCTCAATTTCAACAGGAGGAAATTTAAATTCATTCCTGAACTACATAGAGAAATCAAATGCATTTACTGTTTAGTCCAACACTTTACAGTCAGTGTTCAGTTCCTAGAAAAACTACTTGGGCTTCTCAGTCTAAGACCTCTCAGACTCTGTCCAGCCTTGCAGTACTATGCTACACTCATGTACTTACATCTTTTTATTCTTCTGAGAATGACACAAGTCCCTTGACTGAGTGAAATAATACACAAAGTACAGTAATTAATACCAATGAATTCCATCAGGGTCAAGTTTCTAAATACTTGTAAAGACTTGTCCTATGGTGTTTTGTACAGAGCCACCTCTCCTGTAATTTATCTCTAGAATACACTGCTCTGTTGATCAATTAGTTTTATTGGTGATTTTCTAGAGTTATGTAACAAAAATATTAAGATTGATATGTAGGCAGAGGAGTGGAAACTTTTGTGTGTGAGCAGGGAAAGAAGCAGCTGAATGCAGATTTTTAAGGTCTGTAATGACAACAAAAGGCACTGTGCTTAGCACACCAAGCCTAGGACCCTGTTTCCAGCAGCAAAATGGTGACACATGGTTACACCAAGCACAGAAAGTTTGTATTATGAGAAGACCCCAGCCCAGCTGCCTCTCCATCAAAGTCTGCATCTCAGCAACAGGAGGGTGACACCAACATGGCAACAGATCATATTATGCCTTTTGCCATCAGGCTAGCAGGAAAACAGATATTTTCCAAGCAAAGAAAAACAGAGAAGGGCAGCAACCCTACCTAAGATTTATAGCCAGAACCATGCTGGGGTAGGCACTGCTCCATAAGAGCTCACAGTTCTGAAGAGGTATAAGAGGTCTGCCCTGACTGTCATTTACTGTCACCAGGCAAAAGAAAGGCCCTGGCAGCCTCAAGAGGACCTGAGAGCCCCAGTCCTTCCTGCTGAGTGCAGGTCACTGGCACACACACACCTTGCTGCTTGCTTGATGGGGGTGTGGCAGCAGAAGCAAATGAACTCTGAGTGAAGGAGTGGGATTCATAAAGTCAACCAGACTCAGGAGTTTGTAAATAAATACAGCCTTCTCTTCTGTACCATCTCACACTGAAGTTTTCCCCCCAGTTCTACCTATTTCATACAGATGTTACTGGTTACCAAGAACACCACATCATGAGGATTAAGTTCTTGACTGAAGGTACCGATCAGAGCACCTGCACAAACTGTGTATTTTTTCACTTTTTGAGTGCTGATGGCGTGGGAAGGAATGCTTGTATGGACTCAGATGGGTACAGGAGCCTTCCACAGCATCATTTGGTGTCAATTCACAGTGGGAGAGCAGTGGGTGCTGTGTCCCCAGGGCTGTCAGAGTGGAGGATCCAGGGAGAGAACCACAAAGGTCGCACGACCTATCAAGGGGTGATGTTAGTGCGAACACCAGGAAATGTGGGGGAAAAGGGAAGAGAGGAGCTTGTCCATATGTGATAGAGGACATAAAGAACAAGGGCACAGAAAAGTGAAGGAGGTGGGGAATCTGAGGATACAAGCAAGTATATCACATGAAGAAGATTACAAATACGAAGATTATTAGAGGAAAGAGAAAAATAACCTTGTATAATCTCAGATACAACGAGCAGCTGATAAGGAGAAAGAGTAAGGAGTGAAAACATAAGCATATAATAAATGTGCTAAGTAGCTAATAATAAAAGGTGCAGTTTGTGACCTGTTTATGAAATCTGTGCATTTCACAGGAGACTAGGAAAAGGGAAATAAAAAACAACATCTCACCCTGTGAAGGTCACAGACTCTTTGGAGGATATTTGAGGGTTTATGCATTTATTACTATTGAACTGTGAGGCTGAGTTGATAATTTTTGAATGAAGAAAAGTAGGAGAAAAATTAAAAGTCTGACTGATTTACTCTCTCAGTCATGACAATTCAGTTAGAGAGGAGGAGAATCCTGATCTTGGGGGGATAATGGGTTTACAAATTTATGGTTTTCCCTCAGTTGATACACTGAGCCAAAGCAAGATTAATCCTCCCCCTAAACAAGGCAAATAGCCAGGGTAGGGAGGAGGTCCCTCAGCCCCCACTCAGCTAATTTCAAGCTACAGGTAAATACAAGAAAACTTCTCCTCAACACAGGATCAATTCCATTCTGCTTGATTCACTGCACCAGGGAGAGGCAGAAAGCAAAGCAAGTAGAGGCATCAAAGAGCAGCTTTTACTCCCAGCTCAGAAGGGGCCCTATGGCCCCCGGAATCAGCATCCTCCCACTCTGGATGAGTCATGCTGGGACCTTCCAGTGATTCACAGTGGAATTCACCTATGGAAACATCCATGGTACTGGGAGAGAGCTGTGTCCTGCCTTCCTGCCAGCTCCCCTGCAGGGTTTATAAAGTGTCTGGGCTCCTGTGGTTAATCCTGGCTCAGGCAGGCTCTGTACTATTTATCTGGCACCAGGGAGATACCTGGTGGGAGGTGGGATGTGCCCAGGTCCAGCACATGTTTTGGGAGCGCTGAGATTCCCAGTGGTGCCAGCATTCCACGTTCCTTGCCACACCTGTGTGCTTTGGCTTTGCTGCTCTAGGATCAAGTCTGTTTCAAAAGAAAGCATGTTCTCAGACTTAACTTCTGTGTCTTTCCAACAGAGTATTTCTTGAAACAAATTAATTTTTTTTTTCAGTTCAGAACAAAGGGGAAACCTACCTTTTAACTAGCCCTGGAGAGAGGTGGGTTGCTTTGGCAGGCTAACCATGTCCACATGCATGCAGTGCCTGACTGAAAGGCTTTGTTATTGCCATGATCCAAACCCTTTCAAGTAAAGGGGGAACACAGAGTTAGTTCTCATTAATTTTTCATTGGGTAGGTAGACTACAGAGCAGTCCTGTGCTCTGTCCATACAGAATTGTTCTATTCATTCCTTCCTGTGATTCATTCACACTCTGTATGAAGATCAGTATGATGGAGATATTAGCTACTTTGTCTGAAGCAGAGTTCCTCCTTTTGAACACAGACCTCATTTCTTTCATAGTGGACTTGAGGAACACTTGGGAAAGCTGATACAAATTAGGAGGGAGAGTAAAATTAAATTGGAATTTAAGCTGTCTGAGTATAATCAGACATTCCCATACTGGGGTGATGCCCTCATTCCCCACTATGGAGATGAAGCAATTACTGCAAAGAAGCAAATCTTCAGAGTTTGAGGACTGCAGAGCTAAACTTCATTAAATACCAGTTGAGACTCCCTCTCAGAGCTAAGGGGGCACATCTCCCTCTGCCCAAAGTGTTGGCACACAGAATTCCTCAGCCAGGCTCACGAGCCAGCAGCAATTGCTGCACTCCTACAGCAGCTCCCTCGTGCTAATGGATGCTGCTCCTCACTGAAGCTAATCCCTGGGACAGAGCTCCATGCTGATACCATCACATACAGTCAGCACCCAGGTGTGCTTGCATACCCTACCCTATCACTGCATTGCCTCTGGTACTGACAGGCCCAAAGTAGAATTAATTTAGTTTAGTATAATATATTTTGAAAGTGACTTAACTAAATCCATTGGGATGACTTCCACCCTGAAGGAAGAATATTTGCATAGGGATTTACTGAAATTGAACAAAATTTGCATGAACTTTTGAAAGAAAAACTTTCTTAGGCCATCTGTGTTTAACAAAACAAATTACAATAATAAAATGAAAAGGCCACACCAAAAAACAACCAACCAACCACAATGAAAAAACCCCAACAATCAAAAAACAATGAAAAAGACCAATTATCCTTTCTTTGGAGTGGGTAAAAATGAGAAAATACATTGGAATTGATTTAAAATATACTGTCTCTGCCAACCTGCATGTAGAGAAGATGAAAGAAAAAAAAAGTCTGGTGAAATGTTCCGATTTTCAGATTTTGTAGTTCACATCTTTGACATACCTTCTGCTGTTCAGCTTTTGCTCTCTTTATATTGTTCTCTGTTTCCTTTGAGACAAAGGACTTGGTAAGTGTTGATGGGTGAGGAAGGAAGAAGGCAGGGATTTATAGGCGTGGTCAAGAAAACAACTTCTGATCCCTCCAGATTGCAGGAGCTGTTCCTTCCAGTCCTCCTCCATTTAGCAAAGATCTGAACTTCTCGTATTTAAACCAAATGGAGAGGCCTCAGATGTGTGGAAAGAGTAAGTGAAGAGAAACATTTTATAAACCCTCACTTAGTGAATACTGAGTGAGGCAAGACTCCAAGCTTGCACAAAAGCAGCTTCATATGCAATCTTTATTTTTCCCCCAAAATAGTTGCTCTCCAGATTTGGTAAATAAGTATTGACTTTTTCTTTGCCATTAAACATTCCTGTGTTGTTCAGAGAAGGGTGAGAGAGGAGGCAAAGGGAATCACTGTGAAACTAATGAAGGTGAATGCATTGTCTCCCAGTGGGCAGAGAATAAAAACAAAGATGTTCTCCTGGAAGGAGCTGGAGGTTCTTTGCTGCCCATCTACAAACTGGGGTGGAGGGCTGGTGCTGCTGACCTGTGGGAAGAAAATTATCCCTTCATCCACCACAAACCAGCACTTATCCCGCAAGGAGCACATAACAGAAATGCAGTGCTCCAGTAACACCTGAACTGAGGTCAGTTATAATCCTTTAATGTACTCAATGGGAAAAATTGTTTGGAATTGTGGCCATAAAACCCTTCAGACTAGCTTGGGTTCTTCATGAATGTTTATAATGCAATTTGCAAATTTGCTGCAGAATGCAAACAGGCTCTTTCCTTTTCCATCACATCTTCCTCCTTCTCTCACAGCCTGTCTTTAGGATACTTTGGTGGATGTCTAGAAAGAATTTGTCTAAGTGCATTTATATCTTTGGCCTTAACTGTGTCCATGGTCTGAGAATGACCTGAGCAGAAATCCAAAAAGTGCAACAATAACCAATGATTTATGAATGAGCGATGTAAAATGCAATAAAAGCATTAAGTGCAGAGTCAGGTGACGTAATTGGTTAGGACATTGAATGAGGGAGGGGGATTAAAGGCTTGATACACTGAAAGGTGGAGTTAGGAGATGGAAATATGCATGACCCAATCTTTTCCAGTAAGGTGTTTGATCTAGGCTAACTGAAAGAAGCTGGATTGCTTTTGTTAAAGCACGTGCCTCCAGAAAAAGTTATGTTTAAAACTAAAAATGTGTGGTATGCAAACTTAGTGAAGCATTTTGCTGGAAAGATTTCTTATAAGAAAATATTTTGGCTTGGCAAATAAGTTAACCTTTTCATAAAAAGACAAAAACTAGGAACTGAAAGTCATCTTTCATTGAGAAACTCATTTGTATCAAGTTTACAGGAGCAAGGGAGAGTCTCACACAGTGCTTTCATGACCAGAGAGAAAACCTACCTGCTGATATGTGGAAACTGTGTGCAAGAGCCCTTACCTCTACTTCTTTCTGGTGAAGAAACCATCAGTTTTTGTCTGATCTGAACTTCTGAACTTTGTTAAAAATGGTCAAAAGTTCACAGACCCTTTTGAATTGCAAGCAAAAGTTTTTATCTGCAGTTCCTAAATAAAAGTTGTAAGATCATCAAAACTCTGGCCCCTATCTTGGGTCTTATTAGTTGAAGAAGCAGACACCTATTGCATGTAGATTAAAGGTTTTATCCCTTTTCTCAAGCCTTCAATCAGGATTTTCTCCTCTCTTTTTACTGCAGCATAAATTGCCTTGGCTAGTTTCGCCTATTCCTTCTAGAACCCCATCACCATCTGTAACTGTATCAGATAGCACTATCAAGAGTTATTTGCAGGGCATGGTAATCCCTTCCTGTATAAACATGTCTGATTCACTCATCATTAAATTCCATCCTCTGAATCATTCAGCCAAGGGTCATAACATAAATAAGCTCCTTCACCCATGAAAAGCTCTGCCTGTGTGTAATGTGTGGTGCTGCGCTCCATAATCCTCTCTCTACCTGTCAACCAACATTTTCACAACCCAATAAAAGTGTGTTTGGTTTGCTTTGACAGTGTGCTCTGGCCATAACAATGTGTTGCCAACCTTGCCATTACCACTGACTGGACAAAGCAAGTATTTGATCAGGAGCCTGCCAGCACTCCCAGTGCTTCCTGCACCAGAGGAGACGCTGCTAGTGATGAGCACGGCAGTGGAAACTGGAAAGGTCATGGGGTAACAAACATGGCCTTTGGCAAACAGGTCTCTGTCTCTCCTGTCCAAGCGCATGAATTTGCTGCTGATTTCTGAATCTGGCTCTAGAAAAATTGCTGAATCCTCAGGTACAACCAAAGTTTCTATTTTCCACCTTCTGCTGGACAAAAACGTGCATCCAAAAAAAAGAAACTTTCAGTGATGGAAGCATCATGGGGACAGACTAACAATGATTATTCCTTTCCCTCTTACTGCCTTACCAGACTGCTTCTAAGCCTTCTGATGTTTACATTTCTGTAATGGAGTTTCTCACGCACTTTTCATGTGAATAATGGTTGTTTTGCATTCTTTTCTGGAGGAGGGGAGAATTGATGGACTGTTGGTTTGACCACTGTGGCTGGAGAGGTGGCAATCCGTGGTCACTTTTGAAAGTCTATAAATATTGGAGCTCAGAGACGAACTACCCTCTTTTTACCTTGGACATTTCAGCATGTGCGTGTCATGTTAATTTCATGTCCTATTGCGACATATATATATATATATATATATATATATATATGTATTTATATATATATATATATGTATTTATATATATATATATATATATATATGTATTTATATATATATATTTTTATATATATATATATATATATATATATATATATATATGAGATGTCTCTCCCTGGGTTTTATCTATACTTTAGGTAGATTTCACTATCTATCTTTGTATCTCTCTGTTCCCTTGGCTGGAGCCTAGAGCCCCCTGAAGGGTGCATTTCTAAGATGCAGGGACTTTGACTGAAGTCTTCATCGTAAATCCCTTAATTTACAACAGTTGATTCATTCTCCTGGTGCTCAGGGAAAACAAAAGTAGCCTTTCTCCTTCAGTCAAACAAGAGGCAATATTTTACATGAGATAATGCTGGAAATTGCTATGAGAACCATTTGTCAATAAATAAAAACATGAGTGGTTTAAAAGTCTATCTTTACCTTCTAGAGGAAGCATCCATCAACCTATCTCTACTTACATTAATTGATGATTACAGGATGAATATATTACAGAGGAATAAGAGAAAATTATGAGCCATTGTTGTTTATAGGCAATAGATTAAAAGAAATGTTCTGAATACCAAGTGATCAATATTTTACCTTTTTAGACTGAGATGAAATTGCTTGATCACATCCAATTACCTTATGAAAATGCTGATTGAGTCAATGAAAGAGAAGATCAGAACCCATATTCATTCTTCTGTTCTTGAACCTGTTTTCATTCAGAGGTTTTCATCTGCAGATATCACCACCCATATTAATTGTTGAAGTTAAATAAGAGGTATAAGACTTCTGCCTACATATATTTTTCCTACTATTTAATTTCTTAAATAGGCATCCCTGATTTATAGATCTACTTTTCTCCTTTTAGGATTGTTTTAATTTTCATTCATTGTGCACATCATTATTTTCAAACATTTTCTGCATGTTGTTACAGAACCAGAATTTGTCAAATCAAACAAGCAAAACTATTTTTGGATAAAAAAATCCTTGCAGGGTGAAGAAACTACTGTGGGATGAACGTATTCCTCACTTGTTCTATTTTAACACATAAACTCTAGAAATGCTCAAAGCTGCTTTAAAACAAGTACAACAAGAGAAGTGAAGAAAAATTAGAACAGAATTCTCTAAACTGATTTTTAAAACTCCATTAGGAAAGCAGCCCAGGAAAAGCCAGAGGGGTCTCATGTTAGTTGATAGGGATAAGAGAAATTGAGTATGTTGAGAGTGAGACATTATACAGTAGAAGTCAAAGAGGCACCTTGAGGGGTAGGAAACTCATTTATTCTCCAACAAGAATGTGCAGCAATTATAAAATATAAACATGTTGATTTTTTCAGTAAGTTCCCTCATTAAGAATATAACATCTCACATGAATCCCAGATCAATAAATTATTACACCACTTCTCTGGAAAATAGCTCAAATCTTTCTCATTTTCTTTTCATGTGATTTTAAATCAACATCCGTGACAGAGACAAAACAAGCTTTAGGTAAGATGAGAAGCAAATGTGACTGATGCACACCTGCACAGGTATTTATGCACACAGGTACACACTAATCACTTTGGCAGGTATTAATAGCAGTCATGGCTTTTAATTTTGAGTGGAGAACTCTGGAGACAGTAGGTCCTGTCCTGACAGTCTTATCTGCCCATCACATCAATTTATTGGCGTGATTTTCAGCACACCATATACTGGACATAAGTATGAAGAGGGCAGCACTTGATTCCTCCTATTGCCCGTACTGAATTGTTGATGGGATACAATATAACCACAATATAGGAATCATTTTCATCTGTCCAAAGAGTGAAATTACATGACAGAAAATTCATCAAGGCCTGGGTCACTGTGCTATTTTGACCCTGGCTGGGTGGCAGATGTCACAAAAGCCACTCTTGTCACTCCCCTCCTCGGCAGGACAGGAAAAACACACTGAAAGTCTCATGGCTCGAGGGAGGAACAGGGAGAGACCACTCATCACCTCCTGTCATGGGCTGAAAGGTCTGACTTGGGGAAATTAATTGTATTTATTACTAATCCAATCAGAGAAGGGTAATGAGAAATAAACCCAAACCTTAAAAACCCTTCCTCCCACCCCTTCCTTCTCCTCAGGCTCAGCCTCACTGCCAAGTTCTCTCCCTCCTTCCCGGCAGCAGTGCAGGGGACAGGGATGGGGGCTGTGGCCAGTCCATCACATCTTGTCCCTGCTGCTGCTGCTTCTGCAGAGGGAGGACTCCTCATGCTCTTCCCTGTCCCACCATGGGGTTCTTCTCACAGGAAACTCCATGAACTTCCCCAGTGTGGCTCCTTCTCACAGGATGCACTTCACAAACTGCTCCAGCGTGGGCTCCTCGCACAGGCTGCTGCTCCTTCAGGCACAGACTGCTCCTCAGGGCCACAAGTCCTGCCTACAAACCTGCCCTAGTGTAGGCTCCTTCTTTCACAGCCCCAGAGGTCTTGCCAGGAGCCTGCCCCAGTGTGAGCCTCCCCTGGGCTCACAGCCCAGCTTTGGACAGGTACATGCTCTGGCTTGGGGTCCTCCAGGGCCTGCAGGTGGATTTTTGCTCCACCATGGCACTCCATGGGCTGCAGGTGGATCTCTGCTCCACCGTGCTGCTCCATGGGCTGCAGGTGGATCTCTGCTCCACCATGCTGCTCCAGGGGCTGAGGGGCACAGCTGCCTCACCATGGCCTGCACCATGGGCTGCAGGGCAATCTGCTCCAGCACCTGGCCCACTTCCTGCCCCTCCTTTTTCACTGACTTTGGGGTCTGCAGAGGTTTTTTTCTGTCACATGTTGTTATTTCTGTAACTTTTTTCCCCTTCTTAACTATTATTCCCAGAGCAGCTACCACCTTCAGTGATGAGCTCAGCCTTGGCCAGCAGCAGGTCCATCTTGGAGCCTGCTGGCTTTGGCTCCATCAGAAATGGGGGAAGCTCCTGGCAGCTTCTTACAGAAGACACTTCTGTAGTCCCTCTGCTACCAAATCCATGTCCTGCAAATCCCATATGGTCACAAAGACCCACCACTGGCTCAGTGACCTTTGAAAACCACCAACACAGGATGGACTGCAGCCCCTGGCAGTATCATTATCTGAACACATTCATTCTTCAAAAAGCATAAAAGCCAAAGAGGTTTGGTGAAACTGATTTTCAGCAAGGGCATGTGCCTTCCTGCAGACCACTGAGTGTGATAAGTGAGAGAATCTCAAGTAACAGAAAAAGCAAAGTTGCATAAATCCTTCTGCTTTATTTCACAACAGTAATGGAGCAATCAGCATTGTGATGGTGAACAAGTGCTTACCTACTTACTGTGCTGGAGTAGGCTTAGTAATAAAAGTCTTACTGAGATAAAGAATAAGGTTTTAAAAATATTTAGAGGGAGTTTTCCTTATGTCCTTTCCCACATCAAACTGCAGTGATCAGTTCAAGTGCAAGGGACATCAGGTGTCAGATCAGGAGACACAAATTTCCCTCTGCTCCTTACTATGAGTGGGTTTTGAGGAGACAGTTTATAATTCTGGTTGCACATCTGTACTGACACAGGTATTTAAACACAATCTATGGGGAAGGCCAAGAACTCAAGAAAAACTTGCTTGAATCTTCCACTGTGACTTGTGGAAATTAAAGTTTCTTAGGAAAGTATCACTTTCTGCCAAAGTTAAGTTTCATAGCAAAACAATGAAAAGAAGAATTGAAGCTACGAAAATAAGCATCTTAAATGGTTTTAAACATTTTTTTCCTTTCAAAGCTGCTACAGATAAAGTATAGAAAAACATTTTAATTTCAAATTTAAACTAATTTGACACTACCAAAAAGTGTTTATTTATCTAATGGAAATACAGCTTTGCTGATTGGACTAATTTTTTAAAGTTATTCCAGTTTTGGATGGAATAGAACCTTCTTTGGCAGTATCAAGGAATGACAGCAGCAGAATTCTGCCACATTCAATTTTCCAGAGGGAAAATGGAAGACAGTTTGTTTTATTTGAGTGAGGACTGAATTCAAGGTTTCAGTGGATCCCACAGGTAGATCTTGTGATCTCTCATGAAGAACAACTTCAGTTGCCATTCCACGGCACTCATCAATGCTGTGAACATCATCAGTGACAGACAGAGCAAATGTGCTCAGCTCCAGCACTGATCTTGAGGTAAAAATAGACTCATTTAAAGCCTTTCTTCCAGCTGTGAATTCAGCTGTCGCCAAGAAAGCTCTTAGTAATTCTTGATATGTTTCAGCTTTATCAAGACTTTCTAAACAGCCCTTGTAACAAAAGTAGCATCTTGTAATTAATGGCAGTTTGATGCACTCATCTAAAACTGATGGTGTTAAAACATCTGCAAGTTATTATCAGATCTGAATGAATATCACACTGAAAATTAGGGTGAGAGTAGTATTATATTAAAATTATTAAATGACAGGTTCAATAACTGGCATTTTCTTCCATCCTAATCTAGAACTCTGTAAAAACTGTATGTTCTTTAGTATGTAATGAATTTTTACTGCATCAAAACACTTTCTAATCAACTCAGGCTGGATGATTTATCTGCCTTTTATGCTTTTCAGTGCTTTAATACAGAGCAGCCCTCTAAAATGGCCTGAAATATCGCATGCTTCCTACTTATGTTTTATTAGGAAATTTATTTCTAGTTTTGCCCTCCCCATTTCTCACTCACAAAAATGTCCAGTACAGAAGAGTTTACTTACTTAAGACCTGAGGGAGCGGAAAAGACATTTCACTAGATTTACTTGAGCCTCTTCTGAAATAATGGTCATACTTGCACAAGTGTATTTATATTAATGTTCAGTCCAGAATACTTTAATGAAAATAATTTTGAAAGGACAACTTGGCTTACCCACTGGTTAAAACTCAGCCTGGAAGTACCTTGTTTGATTTATTTCTGCAATATTACAGCATCTTTGGATTAAATTTAAGGCCTCAAGATATGCTGGATGAGAAAGGACAAGAGATACAAGCATTAGAAATAAACAATTAAAAATTCTCATAAGGATACTGGGCTGGGGATTTTGGGGGTTTTTTGGGAGGTATTTTTGGGTTTTTTTCTGCAGCGGGGGGGGCAGGTTCAGACTAAATGTATATTTCCAATAGAAAAGAGCAACAGATTAATTTGAATAAATGTTTGGCTTCACCTTTTCTTGTTTTCTTTTTGCTAAGTGTGAATTGAGCAACACAGCTGAAGCCAGTCCAGCTGCACCAAAGACATTCTGTTCTGTGTACAGCCCCTTTTAGAGGGAGCCATACATTTCCTGTGGCTGAAGCATTTTTTTTCTAGTCCTGGTATTCCTCTCCAGGTGGTTCATGCATGAAGCTCCACAGGGCTATGTTACATGATGTCCTAAATGTCTCTTGTGGACCAGCAGTGTGCTGGAAGCACATGAAAAGAACAGAGTTGTACTCAGCAAAACCTGGGAAGTGCAGTAGAGACCAAGTCAGTTTGCAGATGAAATTAGCATTCAGAGAAATGAAGACAGGATGATGCTTAGCTTTTCTCACATCTACAGTCCTTACTGAGAGTGATTAAAGGGAACTGCTGACCTTCTATACTCATCCTCTTATGCTCTTTTTCCCTGGAAAATAGGCAGCTAATTACTCCAAATGACTTGGGATTAGAGCCACAAAAGGCTTTCAGTAGTCAAATCTTGTCTAAATCTGAACTTGTGATCTTTAAAAACCTGTCTCACCCAGTCTGAAAGCCTGGAAGTGCATATGGACATCCAGTGCAGCATCCATATGAACTCTACCTAGATCTACATATTCCAAGTAGAAATTATGTTTCCAAGCCTTGAAATCCTGTGTGCCCCTCTCTTGGCCCATGCTGGCATCCTCCTGGCACCCACAAGTTAGATGCCTCTCTCTGTGTCAGGGAAGGAGGCCAATCTGTCAGGTTACCCCACATGAGCCCGAGATTGTCCCAGCACAGTGACAGTCAGGCTGGGTTCTCTTGAGGCATCCTAGGGCCTCCCTCTCCAAAGCCAGCTGTCCTACTACTCGACCCCACATCTACTAAGGCTTCCCCAACAGGCAGGAGTTTCAACAGGCATATGGCCCCCCATGCTCAAAGCACCTTTCAGATTGCATTTGGCGTTAGCTTTATGATTAGAATGCTCTGGTTGGAGGGTCCAACAGACAAACAAAAAAATCCAGCCCCAATACCCTGAATAACTTTGAATAACTTTTAACTATCAACCTGAATAGCCTCAGTTTTATTGCCTTGGAGAAAAAGGTTAAACCTTAATGATTCAGCTGAGTTCTCATGGCAAATCTTGGCTAAGAATTTACCTGGGAAGAAGGGAATAATGGAGGGGTGGGTTCAGGGCAAAACTGCCAGGTGGGGATTTGTGGCCAAGAGGAATGTACCCATATCCCACAGTAGGTTATCAAATGTCTCATTGTGGGACATACTAATTCCTGACTATCTGGCTCTGAGACCCTTTCATTTTTTCTCTCTTTTGTTTTATGGAGCAGTGTGACCATGTTCACAGGGGTCTTAGGATGAGGGAAGAGATGAAGATCTGACTCCATGTTTCAGAAGGCTTGATTTATTATTTTATGACATATATTATATTAAAACTATACTAAAAGAATAGAAGAAAGGATTTCATCAGAAGGCTAGCTAAGAATAGAAAAGAAGGAATGAATAACAAAGGTTTGTGGCTTGGGCTCTGTGTCCGAGCCAGCTGTGATTGGCCATTAATTAGAAACAACCAACATGGGCCAATCACAGATCCACCTGTTTCATTCCACAGCAGCAGATAACCATTGTTTACATTTTGTTCCTGAAGCCTCTCAGCCTCTCAGGAGGAAAAATCCTAAGGAAAGGATTTTTCATAAAAGATGTCTGCGACAGAGTAGTACACCCCATTCTGGTGGTCCAGCATGCAAAAAATCAGGTAGAAGAGCACACAGCCCTGACACACTCACACTTCCTCATTGCTTCACACCTGGTGCTTTCACAATATGGAAATTGAGGGATGGAGATGAGCTGCATTCACCCATGACCTTGGATGCAACTTAATTTAAGGTTATCTAATAAAACATCATCTCTGATGAACAGAGGCTCACAAAGCACTAGTCTGCTATGATTGTTTAAATAGGTGGGGAAAAGACAGAAAAGGAAATTTCTGAATTGAAACAAAGTTATCCTTTTAAACAAAAAATCCCACAAGTAGGTTCTCATATTGACCACAAGGTAGCTCTTATCCTGGAGAAAACCCTTGGCAACATCTTTCTGAGCCTAATTTCCATCCAAGCTGGACACCAGAATGTGCTGAAACAGGACATCAACAAAAAAAAAATGGATGTGTTTGTGCCTGCAGAGCAACCCTCAGTGGAGATTTCAGGGGCCATCCTCAACCTGGCAGAAGTAGACAGCTCAGGTTAAGCAAGCAAAGGGACATGCAAGAGACAGTTACAAGGGCCTTTACAAGATATTGTCCATTTTCCCTGTTTTTCACTATATAAGTAGAATATTCTTGGCTTTTTAGACTCATCGTGATAACAAATAATCTACTCTGTTCTTTTTTTGCAATGTAATATCCTTTGACAAATCTCTGTGCATTCACAGAAGTCTACAATAAAACTTATCTTTGAGATCTTCACCAGATAATAAGCCTGCAGGAAACCATAGACTGAATAAATAACCTAACACCCAGGAAAAAAATGGGATTAAAGACAGACGTAGGGAAGAGAAGGACATCACAAAACAGGTCAAAAAACCCCCAAAGAAATATGCCGCTGGATTAATTCCCACATATATTTATCCTCTTAATAAGAAAAGCAGATAAAGGAAGAGTGCACTTTCACTGGGGATTACAGCGAGTCAGGTTGTTGTTGATAATGACAGCAATGTAGCAAGGCAAGTGAGATGCTCAGCGAGGCAGAGTGAAAAATGCCCAGGTCTGTATGTAGGGGTAACCCTTCCCGTTGGACTGCAGGCCAGTCCTTGGTGTAACTCAAAAGACAGAGCTCCCTGCTGGGAGCTGGATGGCAGAGCTGCTTAGACCTGTTCTCCAAAACACACTTTTGTGTTTTAATACTGGCATGAAAGGCTCTCTGCTGTGAGACCGACCTCAAGCTTTCCCTGTGCACAGCGTTTCCACACCACTGTCAGCCACAGGACTGCGCACCCATCCCATCTCCAGGGGGAGATGCCGATGTGAGGTCCCCAGGACAAGGTGAGAGATGAGGGATCTGACTCCATGTTCTCAGAAGGCTGATTTATTATTTTATGTACTTGTATTATATTAAAAGAATACTATACTAAAACTATACTAAAGAAAGAGAAATGATTCAGACAGAAGCTTTAACAAGAGTGATCTTGAAAAACTCGTGACTGGCTCCTCAGAGCCCAACGCAGCTGATGGTGATTGGTCATTAAGTAAAAACAATTCACATGAAACCAATCCAACATACACCTGTTGGGAAACAATCTCCAGCCACATTCCAAAGCAGCAAACACAGACAATTATAAAGCATCAATCAGATAATTATTGTTTTCATTTTTTTCTGAGGTTTCTCAGCTTCCCAGGAGAAGAAATCCTGGCAAAGGAGTTTTTCAGAAAATATGACAGTGACACAGAGCCTCCCCATTTACTGCACAAACAGGGAGAGGCAGGAGTGCATGTCCCTGCATCCATGGAAATGTGTGTTCTGCCATAGCCCTGCTACTCTGCATGCAAGAATCCTTTTGTGCTATGACTAGAGATACAAAGACATCTTTGGCTTTCCTCAGAAAATAAATTCTCAGTTTTACCTGTCTGCCAGTTCCACAGGGTAATGTAATCCTGCTAAAACACTCCTATGAGTGGACACTAACCTTTGAATTAGCAGTGAATTAAAAAATTTCTCATTCAAATAAAAAGCACTGGTGACATTTTGTCAATCTCACATTGTACATATGCAATATTATTCCATCTTCCTTGGGATAATCTCTTCCTGGAAGCTTCCCTACTTTCCTGCTGTTTAACCTGAAGGAAGGATGAGCCAGATGATCTTTTGGACTGTGCCCTTCCTTTCCTCTTGCTGTTTCCCTGGGAGAGGGGAAGAAGTCTGAGTATCTCTGTAACCCTAAGGTCGTGCAGGCAGTGGTTTTTGCCAGCAGAGACTGTTTTATGTATAAAACTCAGGGGTTTTGTCTGCATTTCTAGCACTGCTCCAGAGGGGACCCAGCTGCAGGACTCCCACCCAGCCTGGGGACAGCAGCAGTGCCTCAGGCTGGCCCTGCAGGGCTGGGTCACCCTGGTGGGCACGGCCAGCCCCACTGAGGGTGCTCTGGGCTGTGTGCCCCCTCTCCATGTCCCTGCAGGGACAGGGCTGCAGGAGGCTGCTTCAGGTGCTGCTGAACAGGGATGAAGTCCCTCTGAGACACCTGGTTTGATATATTAGGCTTTGTTTCCTGAATGTGGCACCAGAAGGAGTAAGAGAGGAAAATCACACCTGGCAGGAAATCAGACGGCAATGACCAGAGGCCTTTTAGCAAAAGGAAAACTCCACAGAAAACATCAGAGGGGGGAGGGAGGAGGCGCTTTCCTTGTTTTCCTGTATCTAAATATCTGTCAAAGAAGGTTCTCTCAATCTTACTGAATTGCAGGATTTGAACACAGTCTTTAATGATCATTGATAAGGGCAAGGCTGTGCAGAGCTGTAAACAGGAGAAATAAGTCAAAGCTGCAATTTGTAACTTTGCTATTGTATGGTTTTCCTGGGAAGATTTCAAAGCTGAGGCTGCAATTTACTGCACCATTCCTGTAGATCATTTTTCTCCCAAAGCACACAGTATTGATTGCTTCTCATACCCTCCAAATCCCATCATTTTGAAGAAGTCTTTTGCATTGTTTCCTAAAATAAGTAATAGATGGTGTCTGGAAATTATGGGAGAAAAAAGGCTTTGGAAAAACACATTCTTCTGAAAGCAAAAGCTAGGCAAATTCAACTTGAAATTTGAGTGTAATTAATAATCACAAGGCATTGCAGCAACTCAGACAGAGATGTCTGTAATTTGAATTTTTTTTCTCTGTGTTTCAAATCTCTCTGGAAGAGACAACTTAGTGAATTCAAGTCAAATTTTTAATGCAGTTGTTGAGTAAACACTCAATATAGTTTGTCCTGTTAAATGACCATAAATTCGGTAGATTTAGAAATTATTATGTTTCTAAAAGCAATGCATGAAATCCCACAAAGGTTTACTCTGCAAACCACAGGAGCATCAGGGCTGAGAGCAATGCATGTGTATGGTCAGGCACTTCAGAATCACAGCCACAAATGTGTAAAGCACCCCATACACTCATGAACTCGTGCTTTGATTGTTAACCTGGACTAAACATGTGGTTTGAAACCTTTTTTCACCTGCAGACCCCTACATACTTTCCTGTAAGCCTCTCTGCAGTATACTGCAGCTTGCTGAGGAATGGTTTGCTCTTCTGATTTCCATATCTGTATGCTGTAGAAATAGCCATGTGAATGGATTTATGGATCTGAGTGTCCTCAAAACCATTATAAGGAATTACTTTTTCTGATCCCATGGCTGTTCATGTCCTGTTTCTGTTCTGCTACTCTCTTTAGTCTTCAGCAGCCATCTATATTCACCCACATACTACAAATTTAATCCAAATCCTGTTGCATTCTCTGAAGTCCTAAAGTTTTATCCATATAACATAGACCATCTTGTGAAAAGAGCAAAAATATCCCAATAAGCCTACAGAAAGCAAAATTAGGTGTTTTTATTCAAATTGGAGGAAAAAATTCATTCTGCTTAACTCTGCTTGTCACATTTATATGTCTCATTTCCTAGTTCTATAAAAGCCCCAGTGTGTACTGAGGGTACTTTGTTGTTATGTTGCCTGCCAGACTAATATAAACAAAAATACATTCACTAATTTTTCCTTTTTTTGGCTTAGTGTAATGCCTGCCAAGACATTGATGCACCCTTGCCCGATCTTTTGCCCGACCTCTGCCTTTTGCCCGATCAGTTACATCTGTGGAGGAAGTTAATATTCAAGGTGGCCAAGATGTGGTAAAAGCAAAAAGCAATTAAAACAAATGTATCCTGTCTCTTTCTTAGGTTTTTTTTTTGCCAGGAAGCCAGTATTTAATGAAGCTTAGCATTATCTGACAGCCCTTCAACTTTCCTCTAATTAACTTGCAGCTCTTCGAATAAAACCTTTCAACACAGTGGGACTGCCTGTGAATGCAGTATTTTGCTACCACTTCAGAGGACATTGACCTCTTTGGTGTGGCAGGGAGGCCAGCTCTTTAGTTTCTCCATTAATTGTTCTTTCTCTTGACAGCTGTATTGTTGCACATCTCTAAACAGAAATGTATTGTCCTTTCATGAAAATGCTTAGCAGGATTTTGCATATGCCTCATAATTCAAAATATTAATGTGCATCTTACAAAACCAGATCCCTTGTATTTTCCTGCCACAATTCATGTTCTCCCTTCCAAACAGTGACCAAACTAACAGTGACCATTTTCAAAACCTAGCTGGAGTCTCTGGGATCCCATGTTTTTTCAAATGTGTGATGCTGTCCTGTCTAGATAGAGCTGAATGACAACCCTTGGATGATATTTTGAGAGATAAAGATCCTTTATCCCTGCTTTGCCATATCCTATATGTAAAATCCTTCCTCATGGCAAAAAGATCATTTAGAGGAAGTATGCCTGGTAGGTATCCCCTGCAGAGCAATGACTTTTATGCTCCCTCTTTGAATTCTGCTTATAATGTAGAGGTTTGAAAAAATCTGAACCTCAGCAGATGCAAAGTCCTACCTGTTCAGCAGTGAAGACCTTACCAATTACTTGTAGTTCAAAGTAGGAGCAACTGTGTACATTCCTAAAAGAGTGTGGCTGCCTCACACCACCTATTCACACAGCACATGCCACTTGCTGTAATAGACAGGTGAGGCTGACTGTAAAACTGTTTGCTCAGTGGCTTGTTAACCATCTCTAATCAATCATGTTTCTCTTCAGTATAGCTTAAAACCCATCCCAATGGCTAGCTTTAATGGGACAGAAAAGAAGCCACGTTGGTAGTTCTTGCATAGTTACCTGATAACATATTTGCCAACATATTTGCCATAAAATGCTTTAGTGTTTTGTCAGTCCATAACCACTAATGTACAGCTCAGCTGTGGAGCTTGTTGTGTTTATACTGGGAAAAACCCCCCAAACCTTCACGGAGATTTGGAAATTCTTTCTGTGGTATTTCCAGCCTCTTATTAGGATATTGGTTAATAAGTCATGCTTATACATCTCTTTTTCCTTGTAAAATTCATCCTAACTTGACAGATCTATTGCCACTGAGACATTCAAATTCTTGAGCATGGGGTTGTTTTTTAGGAATTACAGCCTTCTGTGCCATCAATATTCAGTGTTGATTTTCGATTCCTCTTTTGGCCTCTCAGAGTATTCCTTTCCAGACAAATATTGCTTTTTTTGTCATCCAACAGCTGAAGTGACTATTTGACTTCCTATTCATGACATTGGCATGCTTCAGGTATCTTTTGTTTTCTAGAAACTGATTTTGCCACATAGTAAACCCCTTTTTCTTCTGCCCTCTTTTCTTTTTGGGAATGTACATGGTCTCAGAGCTTTGCTGGAGCCCCCTTTGATGCAGGTTATATTTTCCCCCAATTTCATCGGTGACTATTCATGTGCAGGGTGAGAAGGCAGAAGAATAAATCCTGTGCTAATGAGGTGAAATGCAGGGAAAGAAAATAGACCTGATACAAGGAAGTTATCTGAACACTGAGGTTTATTGACTCACAGAATAGTCTTCAAATATAAGGATAAAAACCATGACAAATGACACCTTTAAACTCTTTAGGAATAGAGTTTACTGAGAATTTTCCTTAGGAAAGGCAAAATGTGAGCCTTCTGAAGGCAGGATTCCTCACAAAAGTGAGTGGAAGGGACAGAAAAGTACTTTAGTTCTCCTTGTTGTCAGAATTCAAGGACAATTAATCTCCACAAACCAAGGGATCAAAAAAAGCAAGGGTTGCTTGAATGGGCACCTCTGCAACATATTCCAGGGTAACCCCGTTTTCCCATAATTCTTCAGCCTCAAATACTCTGGATTTTGGGCCCTTTATCTTATTCTCAGATGATAAACTGGATTGTGGAGGCTCAACATTAAATATGTTGGCAAGACATAAGATCCCATTAAATAGTTGTCAAAAGCAGAGGGTGCTTGACCTACTATAGAGGGACTCAGTCAGAGTAACTAATAATCTGTCATTAATGCCTGGTTGTATTCTGTGTAGAAACCTAATAACGGAAACTGTAAGAAATTGTTACTTGAAGACATTTATAAACAGCAGCCTGTATAACATTTGGTGTGAGTTCATCAACCTCACATCTCACTTCACATTATTTTCACAGTCCATATAAACAATGCTCTTTTGGGGATGAAGCTAAAATCTTTGAATGAAGAACCCAAAATCCATGCCTCCTAGCAGAGCCACAAAATATGTTTGCATTCATATTCCAAACCTGAATAATAAACTGAGAGAAAATGCTGAGGTGGCTGTCCTGGGGGAAACCTTATAATAAGAACTGAGGGCATTATTCAGAAGAGAAGCTCTTGCCATTGGTACTAAACCTCTTTTTGCCAGGGAGCATCCTGAGAGTATGAGAGAAAATGAGCACCAAGAGAAATACACTGTTAAAGAAACAATTCTAAATGTAGGTATTTGTTTAACCTATAACTTTGTTTTTTCCTTAGCTTGCAATGAGAAATTTGACCTTGAAGTCTCGATGTACAGTTCTTGGGTTTTCTTTAGTATTATGCCTTACTGCCATTGTTGCAGAGTGATAGACCTGCACCTGTTTTCCCAAAAGCAGAGAATTCAAAAAGAGTAGTGGGTGCAAACACTGCAAGGTGTTCTATACCACAAGTATTTAATGTGTCCTGATAAATTGCAAAGGCAACCTTTGAGGATTGCTATCAACTAGTGCAAATTTTGGAAATTCCCTTCTGCCTTTGGCTTAGTTGGCATTATCTAATGTGTGTCTCACAGGAAAAGAAAAAAGTATCCCACCTTTTTGAACAACCCCATGCATTACACTTACCTAAACAACAGACCAATTTCCAAAGGGAAATGGTTATGGTACTGATATCAGCAGAGGAACCAGTGTGACTCACAATTTGCCTTTGGGGATGCTGCCTTCAAGAGTCTCTTTCATGACTGGACATCTTAGACAATCCCAGGCCTTTTCCTACAAAGGATGCCTTTCAGATAGATGTTACTCAGCAAGCTCTTCATCCCACAGGATGACTCAGATCTCAAACTGCCCAGGGAGCCCAGACTTGCCCACAGTAATGATGTCACCTTGTTCCCAGGGAAAAGAAGCAATGGTAAAAGAAAAACGTGGACACAGGGCTGCTAAGACAATCAATATATTCTTAAATTCTACCTCCTGAACCACTAAAGAAAATCCCTGTGCAATTTCAGGTAATATCAAAGAAGTTGTTTGGAGGGAGGAGGACATGTCAATGCTTTTGTTGCCCAGATTGCACTTTTCTGCTTTTTGAAGATAGGTTCAGTGTCAGCAATTCACCAGTTAGATGACTTCTATCTATCCTTGATAGAATTCTTAGAATTTCTGGTGGTGAGTATTCCAGTCTATTAAGGTAGAGGTGATCTGCCCCCCTGACATGAAGACATTAATGTCTCTGAGTACTGAAATCACCTTAGCCCAAGTTTTTTTTCATGTCATTCAAGGAGAACAATAAAAGGAAAGCTATGAAAAGGTTTGCAGGCTTTTGCACTAAACTCTTTCAAAGCTTACCTACATGGGAAATTGTAATGTACAACTTACTGGGTTTACAGACCATCTGTCACTCCTAAAGCTCAGCAAAGTGACAGAATGCAGAAGTCCAATTAATGCTTTTAAAGATTTAGAAAATCAGTTAGTCTTTGTAACAGTCATCACAACATTACTGTGAATTACTTGTTAACTGTTACATTAAATAGCATCTGAAAGATGCCATATGTTTCCATCTATTCCAGAAGTCACGGACTGCATGGAGTTTGCACATCCTTAGGATATCTCAGGTGCCAAAACAACAGAGAAGATGAGAGATGAGCCAAGGATAAAGAAAGGGAGGGACTGTGAGCCATTAAACAGATGTGTTGAGGCTCTCCTGCCCTTGTCTGTGAGGGGCTGTGCCAAGCATTCAAATCTACCCACCCAGCCAGGCAGGCACTGGCACCAAATCACCCTCAGGGCTGGTCTCCCTCAGGAAAGGACCAAGTTCTAGGAGACATAACTATGATGAGAACTTTGGATGTTAGTGGTGGGAAGTTTACTGGACTTCACCTGGATACTGCTGTGAAAGCCAGCACCAATACTTCATGACCCCTATTCTTTCCTTTAAGTCTATTTTTTTAAAGACACATGAGCCAAGACAAATAATTTGAAATAATTTAAAATAATTTCTTCTTTTTTTTTCTCCTTTTTAATGCATTTCATACTAACCCAGCTAATTACAATCACAACAACTAAAACTTTATGATGACTCTCTGTAAGTCTGGGCAGTGCTAGGAATAATGCTGTCCCTTTAGCTTCGGTCTCCTTAGACCTGTGAATCCAGCTGTGGTCTCTAACTGTAGGATAGCTGTTCTTGCCCTAGATCCTGCATTGTCACTGCAGACATGTGGAGAAATGTGGTTCCCTCTGCCTCATCCATCGTGGTTTGCTCAAGCCATGCCCTGGTGATCAGGTTATTCATTTCACACAGTGCTTTTCTTTAGGGCTGATCACTGCTGTGACAAAAACATTAGTAAATGCATTGTTGTAGCTCCTCAGCAAGGAGTCTCTGCTGTACAATCAAGGAGCAGAGCCACAGCAAGACTCCTAATTTTGGATGCCCATTTGAGGTTTATGGTATAATTTTCTTCCATAACTGAATAAAGTTACAGAATGCTGTAGGTACTTAATATGCAGCTGGTTTTCATTTCAGGTATAACTGTGAGAAAGTTATTGATGATCAAACTGGATGTAGAGAAAACACATCCAGTATGCCTGCTTCTTTTTAAATGCCACATCTATGTATCTTCCCTGTCAGAATTACAGAGCAGTTGGTAAAGGCAATGCAAGACAGCCTTCTGCAGGACAGCCTACATATTTTCACCTCTTTTCTCTGGGAGAAGCATGCTATCCAATACTTGATGAAACAAAGCTGCCAAATTGTTCTGATCCTTTTAACAGCACTTTGACACCCCTTTCTTGCTTACCCACTTATTTGATATATAAGTTTACAAAAACCTTTGAACCCTTAAGATAGGTAAGGGCTGTGAAAAATATCCTATGATTCTCAGTGTTGCTTAAATAACATCTACAGTCTGACCATCTGACCACCCTGCTGTTCCAGCTGCACACAAATCATCACTCTGCCTCTTTGGTGGGAGAGATTCAGGTAAATACTATCTCCACTTTGTAATCCCCTTCCTCTTTATGGAAAACAAACCAGTCCCAGTGGTCTGAAGGAAGAAAAAGTGTTCTCTAGTCTGGTCCCTGATGTTGGCAATGCATGGAGCAGAAACCAGGCTGTGCTGTGGCACTCTTATGTTTCTCAGCTTTAGTGATGCCAAATCAACCATGGGCTTCTTTTAGCAATTATGAAACACCTGGAGGGAATCCTATTTCCAGTTTCATTGTGCACTGCCTTTGCATTTGGATGAGATGCTGCCATGCAAGGGCAGGTGTGTGACTCCAATCCCTCAGGTCACCCACACATTGGAGGAAAGGAGTCCCCTGTAGCCATGGAAGGTGGCTGTGGGGCGTCCAGGAACTACCAGGGACATGGAGGGTACACTTCTGCACCTTGCACAGTGGAGTAAGAGGAATGTGGGGATTTCTTTGAAACTAATTAAAGAGAGGTGTTTGAAAATGCAGCAGGATTTCATAAGGCAGCGTACATGCCACTGCACTAAGGGAGGGCAACCCATGAGACCATAGAGCCTCTCCCTCACTTTGGCCCAAATAAAATTTCTGTACTGTGGCATCTGAATAGCTTTGAGGATCTGGTTGTCAAGGGAAGTTTTGTGACAAAACTTCAAGAATAGCTATCAAAAATTAGAGGTGTCTGTTTTGGGTTTTTTTTTTTTTGTCCTGGATGTGGATGTAAAAGTACCTTTGAGGGGATGTATAATTCTCAGCTTTGTGAAGGCTTTTCCCTTTTTTTAGGTTTGGTTTGTTGTTTTTTTTTAATCTGCCTTTTGCTTTCAAAAGCGTTTTCAAATTCCCTCAACAGTGTTCACATTCATGTCTCATAATTGTGTGGCACTTTAAAAATACTAATGTTAGCAGTCACCCTTCATGAGATGAAGGTTACATAAATGCTCTTAACTAACTACAAAATGCTGCAAACAAAGAGCTTCAAGTTTTTCCCCAATGAATGTTTCTTTGGAGATTCAGAAGCTGATATTTTACTGAACTTTTTCTGCCTGTGGACAATCATAATAGCTCTGAAAAAAGTAATCCACACCAAAGCTTCATAACTCAAAGCAGAAAGCTGCAGGAAATTAGCTTTATTTTGCTGTTAATGGAAAGAGGCAAAATCCTGCAGTAACTTAACAGTTTTGGGTGGTTTTTTTTTTTCATTTTTAAATGATTGAAAGAGATTAATAAAATTTAGGGGACAAAATGAACTTGCACTTCCTGTGAACATGAAAGGGCACTGTACCCTAACAGCAGATTTCTGTGATAACCATAAAGCAGAATTTAATGAAATTGCTTTAGAGAAATGCAGCAATAAATACAAGTAATGAGCTAGCAAAAGAAGCCAGGAGGCAAGGTGCTTCTATAGATATGAGTCAATAAATGCATTAGTAAAGTGAAAGGAACAATGGAATCTTGGAGAGAAAAATGCTTAAAATTATCAGAAATTAGAAAAGTAGAAACTTGTACAAAACTCCACCAAGAAATCTTCTTTTCCCCCTCTGGTTATATTTGAATATCTGCACTTCAACAGAAGTCTGGAAAGGCCAAAATGGTAGTTAAGCCACTATGTTTTTACTGTCAGCCAAAATATCTTCAGAGTCTGATGTGTGATATGAAGCGAGGTTTCCACACCTCATGCACTGTTTTACCAACCAGCACACAAAATACAGCTCTGCTGAAAAAGCAGCAGTCTCAGGATGGTCATAGCTGGAGCTTCACATCAAAATGTGCATCAGTTTGAGATGGGACCCATATTAAATGAACCAGTAGCCCTCCAGTGCTTGCATCATTCTCCTCTCACAGAGGCATTCCAGAGGCACACAGGTGGCAGAGAGCAAAGCAGAGCTCAGATCTCCTTTCTCCGTGGCTTTTGTGGAGCCAGAAGAGAAGTGTAAAAGAGCTGTGCACCCTATATATTTACATCCCCTAGCTGCAATTTGCTGAACAGAAGTAGCACAAACACATCAAGTTTGTGATGCCATTCCTACCCCCTAATGTTTTACTCACTGATAGCTTCAATTTTCTAGGCAGCTCCTATAGAAGATTCAAAGAAATGAGAGCACTGTCAAAGTAACTGCCTCCACTTGTGCAAAGGCAATTGCACATCTCTGGGCAGTCACTTGGGTGTCTTTCTAAATTACCTGATCTGCAAGGATGTGTGAAAGTCTGCCACGATAACTCACAGCATGCATTACACTGCAGAGACCTAGCCCATGTGCAGGCAGCATCTGAAGGCATTTATTTCTATGGCATGGAGCTGAATTAGATTGCCATATGCAATGCATACGTCTCCTGGGCTGTAGACAGTGGGAACTGGGATAAACAAAACATTTTAGAGAGGACGTGGAAATAAGACATTTCCTCAAAATCAGAGTCACTGCACAGCACGGGGCACAGACATGGCAAGTCCTGGCTGTGACACCAAATGGCTTTGTAAAGTTCTGTGCTGCATGACTTTTAGGAGAAGACTCCAAGGATCACTCTCACCCAAAATAAATTGTGGGAAGGACTCTTGCTTAGAGCTGCTGTCTAGAAAGTGGTAACAGCCAGCCTGTGAAATTAGAAAGCCAGTAACAGTAATTATTTCCCTAGAAGAGGGAAGGGGTTTTGAAAGGTGTTATATACCAGTAAGCACTCATTCTGAAAACTGAGACAGATTTCTGTTACTAATTGGTTAATGATATGTAATTTCAGTAGGTATGGATGTTCCATTTTCTGGAATCGATCTTTTTTTCTGTCAAGCACTAATGGAGGTTAGAAGAAAAGTATATTAAGCAAACTGCTCTGTAAAAAACTAAGTAGACCTTCCAAAGACTGGGAATGCTGCAGGGTACCTCTAATTACAGGTCAGTGACAACCAGTGACTGAGAGTGCTTACATTCCAGTTTTTCAGACTTTTCCTATGCTTTCTTGATAGGATGTATAAATGGTAAAAAACATTAGATTTTGGGGGGAACAAAAAACCTCAAAAAACACCCCCCAAAACAACCAAAGAAAAGAAAACGACAACAAAAAAAAAAAAAAAAAAAAAAAAAAAACAAACCAAAAAAAGAAAAAACAAAAGAAAGCCCCCCCCCCCCCAAAAGGATGACAAGTATTAAGTAGATGTAGAAAGGTTGGTCATAAGTAGGACAGTAAAAAAGAAAAGTTGCACAGGTAGCATGCAGAAATGGCAATGACAGGAGATTCCGTGGTCTGTGTGAGCCTGAGGTTGTGTTCACTCCCAGCACCACGTCTTTTCTAGCTCGATTTTCTCACCGATTATTCTCTGACTTTTCTGCAGAGCTGTGTGCCAGCGATACCATCTGCTGGCTAAGCCTGGCACTGTCCGGGAGCGAGCAAAGGTGGGGCTGGCAGTGCCCAAGGCAGGGCAGGGCTGGCAGTGCCCAGGGCAGGGCTGGCAATGCCCAGGGCAGGGCTGGGTTGGCAACGCCCCAGGGCAGGGCTGGCAGTCCCAAAGCAGGGCAGGGCTGGCAGTCCCAAAGCAGGGCAGGGCAGGCTGGCAGTGCCCAAGGTGGGGCTGGCAGTGCCCCAGGGCAGGGCTGGCAGTCCCAAAGCAGGGTGGGGCTGGCAGTGCCCATGGCAGCAACCACTTCTCTGCCCCTGCCCTCCCTCCCCCAGGGGGGCGCCTGAGCCTGGGCCAGCGCTGGAGAAGGAGCTGCTGTGGCAGGGTGAGACAGCAGATCCCAACCTGTCGTCCGAGCCAGAAATGTGTCCAGTTACTCCTATCCCATCTCAATATTCTATCTTTCAGTCCTGGTTCATAGGGTTTTGGGGCTTTTTCTTTGTCATGCTTAAAAGAAATGCTTTGCCTGTTCACTTCTCAGCTGTCCAGGCACACACAATAACAGACAAAAAGTCCAGACTGTGCACAGGGATTGGCACAGCCCTTTTTTCATATCTCAAGAAAGGAAGAGCTCTCTGTGCTGTGTCCTTTGTTGGAGCTTTGCACATATCAGTCCCCCCTGAATACAGGATAGGCATTCAATACAACTACAATAAATGTTATGGAATGAGGTAACTGAAAGTAGAGAGCATATGCAAAATGCCTTCAGACACTGAGCTCAGGGTGCTTGCTGAATACCAGGTATTTCTAGAAATACCTAGTATACTATAAATACTAGAAATACCTAGAATACTAGGTACTTCTTTTAGACTAAGATGTCTGACTACATGAGCCAAGAACAGAGCAGTAACTCAAAAACAGGAAAGAACATTCAGGGAAAGAAGCTGGAAGCATTAGGTAGCTCTGGGCTCTGGCTCCTCTTTTTTTTTTTTTTTTTTTTTTTTTTTTTTTTTTTTTTTTTTTAAGGGGATGTGTGTTTTACAGACAGGATCACAGAGTTTTGGTCACCCAGGTCTCTGTCCATGGAGTGGCTAAAGAGGCTGGGAGTCTGGTGTGGGAGAAAGAAGCTACAAGGGAGTAATGAGGATAGTTTAAGAAGCAATTCTTCTTAGGTAAAACTAACTGGAAACTCTTGTAGAACAAAGAGGGAGGGAATTAGGCATACAAAAGAGATGGGGTGGATTAATAGATGTCTTGCCATGCTCATGGATGTCCTGGATGCTGAGAATTTGCATGGCTACCCAGATGTCCAGGCCCTGAGGGCACCACCAGAACTCACTGCCCCATGGCAGCCCCCTGGGACTCCCCCTGCCCCTGTCCATGACCCCATGTCAGTCACCATGGCTCCAGTCCCTGCCCAGAGATTCCCTAATCCAAGTCTGATTTTAGGCTCTGTTCTGAGGCACAGTGAGAAAATATTAGTGAACTAAAGTCAGAGTCTTGCTGGATAAATTGGGAGAGGAAGGCTTAGATTCACTGAAAACAAGGAGGATCTATCTCCAAAGCACCAGGGACAGCAAATATAGAGAAGTAATTTATTTCATTCTAGGAGGGAATCTGAACTTGCTTCCAGCACCTCTAACAAATATGTCCCAATAGCCCTACTGGTAGATAATATTCCTCGTGCGTTTTCTTCTGTTCCTGCGAGAAAAAATAGCAATTTCCTTGACTTGGATTGAAGTGTTTGGGGTTGTGTTTGTTTGTTTTCTAGCCTGAGAAATAATAAATGCAATTATGGCTTGGAAAAGAGAAAAAGCTACCTCTTAACTTTTGCTCTATGAGGGGAAGGTTTTGTTTAGGGTTCTTTGGCCAACTGTAAATTGACTGGGACCTGTGGACAAAACTACCCTCTATAGTGGTCAGTGAAAAAAGACTGAGCTGGTACTTCCAGAACCTGAGCAGTGCTCCATCTTTTCTATGGGACAAGTGAACAGAAATAATCCCAGTAAAGCTGGGACATGCCCACACCTTGTACTCACCATTATGATTATCTGAGGAGCAGAAATACACTGGTCACCTATTCTGAACTGACAGGTATCAATGGAGTTATTTCAGAAAGGGATGTCCATAGTCCTCATTGAAAAGACTTGGAAAAAGAGTTTTTCTGCCTGTCAACTTGTAGGAAAAATTATATATAAATGGTTGGAAGGAACAAAGAGTTTATCAGTCTTAGTCACCATGCTTGGCCAGAGGGTGAAAAAGCAGAATAAAGTGCAGGGTTGATGCTCCTTCAGGGAGGCCTGGGGAGAACAAAGCAGCTGCTGGGAGCTTTGCCCCATTCAGAAATTCCCAGAAATACCAACTGTTCCTGTTCTGGTATTATTTAACCAGAGGGAAAAAAAATGCAACTCCCTTTCCTCAAAATAAGGTAATAAAAAGTGCAGTCTCGATGACAATGGGACAACCCTATACTTGTCCTATTCATAACAACTTTCCAAGGTCTGTATGAACCTCTGTGATTCAGAGTCAGTGCTTTCATGAGACAAAGAGCTGCTACTGCTGCATTTTACAAACCACAGAAAGAAAAGCTCCAGGGATTTCAAAAGCTGTAGACTCGGCAGAGACTCCAAGCTTAATTTGTGAAGTGAGAGAGCTGACAGATTACAAACTCAATTTTACTTCACAGTCACTAAAGCCAGGAACCTAGTGCTGTGTCACTTGAATCAGGGATGGTTAATGAGTTTCAAGACCTTTAAAAGTGCAAAGGGAAGTAGTTCAGAAAGCAAAGGCTTCACCTGGCACAGAAGAGACAAGACCTTGTTGCAGGGTGACATGAGCCAGGTGTTCTCCAGCACTGAGGCAGGGATGGAGTAAGGGTTACTGTGTTGAATGATGTAAGAATTTGAAACATTTCTCTTCCCAGCAATAGTTCACTGCTGTCATTTTAAAGAAAAGTGGACTCCCCTAGGTATCCTGGAGAGCAGTTTTGCATCAAATGTTGCCTGCTGCATGAAAGTGAGAATCCCTTGGAGCAGTGAGCTGAGCAATGTGTCAAGGAAGGTCAAATAATTGCTCAACATACATGGAAATAACTCCTGGGAATTTTTATCAAAAGCCAGCAGGATTCAGGCTAGAACTGCAGAGCAAGGCAGCCTCCATTTTGACAAATACAGTGCATGTGTTGTTAAGCAAGAAAAAGTGGATTCAGGAGCATCAAGTCTCAGACCCATGATTCTCAAGAACATGAGTCTGATGGGAATTGAGCATATCCCATATTAAGCATAAAAGTACTCTTTTTTTCACCACCAACCTACTATTTTTCAGCCAGTCTGTCCCATTTGGTTAAGCTAGTAAAGTAAAATTTATTTCCTTCTTAGTTATCTTCAAAGGAATTTATGTTAGTGAACAGGCGAGAGGACATTCTCTGAATATGCTGCAAAGCTGTATGTTATATTTGTTAGATTTGCATGTCTGTTCTTTCCAGTTAAGAGAAAATATAAAACAAGAAATGCACAAGACAGCTGTGGACCTTTGCACAACTGCAGAAAGAAGAGCTGTGTCCTGGGATGTGGCTGATCCCACCTAGCAACTGCAGAGATTTATTGCACCAGATGTATTTCAATAAAAAAAGATTGTTGTCTTACTTAAATCCATTGATTTTTTTTTTTTTTTGTTGAGGTGTTTTTAGTTCCAGTTTCCATAATAGCTCTCTATCCATCAGAAAAAAACACCTTGTAAAGCAATTTGCTGGCACTGCCCTCGCTCTTTGAGCTGATCTTTGAGGGCAGGGACTCCCAAAGATGCATCCAGTGGAGAGGGAATGACTGTCCCTCCACACCTCCCCAGGCCAACAGTGTACCCCAGGGCACTGACAGAACCTGCTGGGCTTCTGACCACACTGGGACCTCCACCCTCACTTCCAGTAAAGGGTTCCTGCTGTGTACAAACACACAACAGCACCAGAACATTGCATGCGCCTTTTGCTTAGCTGGCAGGAGAAACAGATTTATGCAAATCAATTAAAAATAAAAATAAAAAAACTCAAAAAACCCAAAACCAAACTGAAGACAGTGACCATCTAAAAAGACATCTTTTCCTCCTTTGTGTAATTTACATCTCCTTTTCACCTCATATTTCTATCACTTTTTCATCTTTTTCAATCCTCAAGTGAGCCAAGAAGGAATTTCAGGAGTCCAGCTCTACATTAAAACATCAACAAAAGGCAAGTTTTGTAGAGTATTTGCATTTTAGTCTCATATTTACTATAGTTTTATTTGAAGGAAATATTCTGTTCACTACCTGCCCACAGGTGGGATTACAAGACATTAGAATTCAAAACTCCATAGTATCAGTCAATCCAAAAAAACTGGGCTTATCATTTAAAAACTGAATGAAAACAAATTAACAAGCAAAAGAGTATGAAATATTTATTTCTGAGAAAATATCCTACAAAATTGTGTGACTTAACTACCATTAAACTGTTTACATAAAAATAAGAAAGAATGTGAATAAATATATTCTGACCAATCACTTAAATCCTGCATTACATTTTGAATGGTTTCAAATATAGACAACATCCAAACCTCACCTATAAAGAGCTTATTCAGTTTGCATCTTGTACTTTTACAGTTTATAACTGGCTAAGTGTTGATGCATGAAGCTGTATTTCACCAGTGTTGACCACAATTTTTATGAAAATAAATAAGTAAACACACAGAGATGATACAAGCTGAGCATAAAGAATTCATCCTAATTCCACTTGGGTAGAGAAATTCAAGTAAACAGAGTCATACCATGAAATTTTCATAAGAAAAGCAAACTAGAAGCAACACCTTCACCTGGTTCTCAGAGCAATTTTCTCCTGGTATTATAATTACTCCTATAAACCCAGTGGCTGAAGTTACAAAATAAAGGCAAAAGTAAAATTAGTACATACACAAATGTTTCTTCATCATCTAGGATATAATAAGATGGATCTCCAGCTCTCCACTGTGTCACCAAAGCACACTTAAATGTCTAAAATTCAAGCACTAGGTTCACTGTCCATTCCTTGACTGTCCAATGCAGATTCAGCTTAATTAAGGCAGTGATTTTAGAAGAATGTATCTTCCCCATCCCAGATACCTGCTTTTATTTAACCTCTGAGAAGACAGATGTCTACTTTTCTTCCTGGCATAGGGAAAACCAGATAGAAGGCCATCTTAAACCAGCCAGTTGATTTTTACATGGCTCAAATACATGTGATGAATTGGGTCAGATAAGTAACACATTCCCAAGTGTCTCTATCACCAGAGGAGTTAAGAGACCTAACTGTGTTTGTCATTTTGTCCCATTAGGGTAAAATTTAGTGTCCCACAAACCCAACAGAACTGTGTTGTGTCAGCACAAAGGAATCAAACCATCACACTGGATATCTATAGCCAGCAGTCATGCTGTGCAGACAAGGATTTGAATTGTGATTTACATCAAATGCCAGCATCCAGGCAGCATTTGACCTCTCCTCTCTAACCTTCCCCTTGCACAAGGCAGGCTGGCACTGCTCACACTGGCACACTGGTGAACACCAAAATCAGCTTTCATGTATTTGAAGGCTGCCAGTCTCTTCTGAGCTGAGGGCTCTGTATCTCTCCTTGCTGCTGTTAGTGATGGCAGCAATTTTTGCACTCCCAGCCCCCTCTTACAGAGTCTCACAGTAAAGTGAAAAAGGACCTCCAGAAGCACCGAAGTGTGTGGCTGTCCCTTGAGCTCAGGGGTGACAGGGAAGCCCCTCAGGGTGCTGGGCATGCTGCTGCTCCCAGGTGATGAAGATGCACTTTGGTTTAGAGCTCAAAAGGAAACAGGGCAATGGGAAGAAGAGCTGGAGTCTCAGCATTCTTGCTCCCTGATACATCCATCAGGCAGCTGATATCCCCAGGGGAGCACCCAAGGGAGCAGAGTGGTCACAACTGCACTTCGGTGTGTGGCGGCAGGACCCATTTCTGAAAGGGAAAGAAAAATGCCCAGTGTTAATGTTTAGCTGGAAAGAATTGCTCTTATGATCTCAGTGGAATAAGAACTACATATGTCATACACTGAGTCAACTGCCCAGCAACTAAGCAGGGTGCAGTAATTACCCACTGCTTTTAAATCTGGAATGGATTTTGATTTCATTGTTTGTTTTATGACCACACATTAGAGGTGCTATTATTACCACTCCCAAGGAAAATGCTATGAATGAGGTAGCAACTCTCTCAGAAAAAAAAATATTATCTCATTCTTAATATTTTCTTGGGTGGAGAAGGGGTGTAGAAGCTGTTGGTTTTTCTGACGCATGCTGAAAAATGCTTAGGAAATATGACCTTAATTTCAGAGCAGAAAAGAAGAGCACTCAATGCTTACTACTGATAGCCTATTAGCCTCTGTTCTTGAAAATTAACATGCTACATGGAGAAAATGGGTAGTTCTGAAGTGTCTTCTATGTCTCAAAGTATCAGGAGTAATTTTCTTTATTGGATGATTAAAAACTTTTGCCCTGCTATTACGGCACTGTATGGAACTGCCATCAGCAGTGACCTATTTGCTGTCAGGGCAGAAATGCTTGTTTCAGATGCTGGCCTAAATGCAACTGATGGTTGGTGCTTATCTGTCTGCAGTGTGATACCCTTAGAAAATAAATAAATTCTGCCAGAGGGCCTTCCTTGCTTGGCAGCTGGGTTCACTTGGGTTCCCTGCCCTTCCTCGTGGTGCTGTGGGCACAGCCCTCACAGGAGACAGGCATGTGAGAAAGCTTTCTGCAGCTCTCCTGGTGTGCCTCATGTTCACATGAAATGCTATTACTGCTGGGCTGGGATATGTGTTTTCTTTGTAAGGGGTTGTCAACCACAAGACCTCTGAAATTGTGCCAGAAAATTGGGAGATCTATTTTAAAATGCTATGCTTTCAAGGGGGCTCTCACATCACATTTCCAAGCTTCAATATGCAACCATGCAGGATTTTTTCTTTCCAAATGGATTTGGTGGGAGTGATGGCATTGAGAATTGAGCAAGCTGGACAGTCCTGTGCTTCTTTGACCTGGGCACTACTGGAGACCAAAACTTGCCATAAATTATCATTGCAAACACTGGCAACACTAGTGATGAAAGAAGTCAACAAACCTTGTTGTGTTATTAAAGGCACTGTTTTGAACATGAAAAGGCTCAAATGTGGAGAAGGAAATGTTTCAGCTCATCTGGGAGGAGAAGTCCAGTAATTTTTTGATGCTGCTGGTATCCGAAGCACCTCCTGATGCACAGGCGGCACAGCTGCATCAAGGACAGTGGCCCTGGGAGAGATCCAGGGAACAGGTTACACACATGGCTTTATAATGCCAAGACTATAAACCTGAAACAGCAGCTGTGCAACCCACCTCCTGCCATCCACCTCTCACCAGGTTTCACACTCAGCAGTGAAAAGTCAAACCTGCATCCCCTAAAGGACACCTGCCCACCTGCAACCCAGTCCATGCCTAGTCACTGTCATTACTCAACTGGCATCAGCAGCATCAGCCTTTCCCTTTTAAGCTGTACAAATGTTTGTACTGTCTGAGAAGAGATGATTGATGCTACTTTAAAAGCCCTTCCCTCCTCTCACTCCCCCAGTGAGATCAAAGTTTTCACTCCACTGCTTTCTTGAGGCATAGTTCATAACAGTGATGACGAATACATAGCAAAACAAGCACTTTATAGTTCTTTATTTAAACCTTCCAGGTGAACCAGTCCCATATTGATAGATGGGAGCCCTGTTGAAGAATCTTTGTCACTTCATAAAAAAAATCTAAGTGAAAATCATTTTCAGGAAGAGGAAATTCCTATGTGAAGCTCTACCTGCAGCACCCACCAGTGTTCAGCCCTGCAGAGCATGGTTTGCACAGGGGTGATGAGTGTGTAGGGTGGCAGGGGCTCTGGGAAGGGAGGGCAGGTATAAGATGGGCTGGATGCAGGGAATGGGGAGAAGATGAGAAGAGACACTGCAGAGAGCAAGAGGGAGCTGAGTGAGCTGGGAAAGGACAGTTTAGGTGCCCTCCCTCCTGCAGAGCAGAGGCAAGGAAGGGAAGCCACAACAAAAACATGGTGAGGTGGCAGCTTTGATCAGCTTTTGAGACTTCCCTCATGTAGGACACCACATTTCCAGCAGCTCTGCAAGGCTGAGAGCTGCTGTGCTATCACAAGGGCCATGCAAAGGGCTGCACCCTTCTCCTGGGAGCCAACATAGGAATTGTTACCCTGTTCTTGGGTACAAAACAAGGCAAGCTAGCTAAACTATTGCAGTATCACTCTGCACTTGTGCTTGACTTTGATCCCACGGATAAAGGCTCTGCCTGCAAACATCTCACTAAAAAAACAAAAGCTTCCATTAAGAGAAAAAACAACCAAGCCCAAAACATGAAGACTTATCAAAACCCAAGCAGTGACACTACACTGGAAAATATTTTGCAAACACAAGCACACAGTACATTTTTGGAGCATTCACTACTTCTCCCACCCCCACAGAGGACTGTCCCTGAGATGTAAGCAGGTGTGATGGTCCAGCAGCACAGTGAACTGCTAGCAAGGGAACCACCACAGGCACTACACCTGCCCTGGGCTGGTCCTGGGAGGGTGACTGGGTCAGCACACTCACAGCTCATCTCTGGGGGCCAAACACTCCCTGCAGCCTGCCTGGCCATGGGCTGCAGGGCTCCAGCAGCTGGCTCTGGGGGGAGAGGAGCCCTGCATGGAGGAGAGCAGCTCCTGCACCACTCTCCTAGATCACAATTGCTCAGCCAGCCAAAGCAGCCAGACATCAGCTGTCCACAGGCATGACCCCACTCAGAGAAGGGCACGTTGGAGAACATCAGAAAAACCACTATTCCACAGGAAAATTCCCTTCAGGCATTTATTGTTTCTGAGTTTGATCGCTGAATTTCGCTTAGAAAGGTCCTCACTGCCCATGCTGTCAGCTCAGCCTGAGCAGTGTTTCCAGGCCAGCTGCACAGGGCATGCCTGAAATGTTTTTCTATCTCAAATAAACAGGACACATGCAGTGCCACAGGAGTCAGAAACTGAACGCAGCACGGACTGGAACTCAAAGAGATCACTGCTCTGTGTGCCATAGATTAGGCTGGGAAACCAAATATCCTTTGCTCATGCATAACATGCACAGCACAGTTGTTTCCATGCTACTTTCACATTACTTTTTCAAGCAGGGCCTGATTCATCATATTGTTATTCCAATTTTACCTTTCTATGACAACAATCTCATCAATGTGTAACTTTTAAACAAATCCCAATTTTTTAAAACAATGAAAATCCAGATTATTTAGGAATGTATATAGCTTGCTGACTGACTTGAGAAAAACTAAGGAAGAACACAAGTATAAAAATGAGTAGATGGATCTCACTATGGATCTCATTCTAATTTCCCTCAATAATAAGTAACATTTTTCTCCATAATTCATTAAAAACTTCATAATCAATAAAATAAAATTAACTGAAACTATTTAATTTACAAGTATGAAACAGACTCTTCCTAAATTTTAAGCTTATGGTTTGATACTGCTGTTATTATTCAGCACCTAAGGTTGGTCTTTAGAGAAAGTCTAGTGTATAAATTAATATAAACATATAATTCCTGTGCAATTTTCCTTAATATATAAAAAAACCAATCATGTAGCCTTTAATTTGAAAGATACTTTTGCATCTATGTAAAACCCTGGCCCAAGAATAAAAGTAAAGGACAAAGAATTAAAACCCAGGTTCAACAGACCTTTTTAAAATATTACATGCATTAAATTTTTTTGGATTGCAAATCTGAATTTATGCATCTATGCTGGGACAAACCTGACCATCTACTGTATATCCAGAGATCCCAAACCTCATCCTCAATTCCAATCAGAGGTGATTTGCTGCCTGCAATTGTCAGCACACTCCATGGAACATTCCTGGGTCTACTGCTGTCTGACACAAGGGAACTGACAGATTCTCACTGAATTCAACGCTTTAGGTAATAAAAAAAGCTACCATAAATTTCTAAGGTGTCTTTTGCTTGTTTATTCACCCTAAACTCTATTTTGCATTATATGGCAAGCTAAAAATGATTGCTTCCTGATGCAGAAGATTAAAAAACCTGGAGGTTCGGGATGGGTTATTTTTCTTAAAATTCTCATTGTTAGTTCACCAATACATTCTGGCACTTGAACAATGTCCCTATGTCAGCAAATGGAGGCAAGCTCAGTTATTCCCAGTTTTCTAGTGCTAGCAGCCTGGAACAGCCTAGCCTTGGGCAATAGTCTGTGTGGGTTTTCCCTAAAACAGGTCCTAAGGGGCACCTTCTCTCTGCAGGAAGAGTTGGCCCACAGGGCAGCCAGGTGGGACCAGCTCCACTGGCCTCTTGTTTTCAGCATTCTTCAGCCAAAGGTCTGCTCCAAAGTCCATCAGCAACTTCACCAGCTCCACGCTGCAATTCCTGGCAGCCGTGTGCAGAGGGGAGTCCAGGCCCTTGCCGCTGTTCACGTTTGCTCCTGAACAACAGGAGGAGCAAACAACAATGAGAACACCCAGGCCTGCACAGGAGCCCATTTTCATTCCCTGCACCAGCTGCTATTTCTCTGAGTAACACACAAGTGCTGTAGCCTGCACCCAGAGCTGGCTCCCTTATGCTGAGGCTCGCTGCTGCAACTTGCACGAGCACAACTCCCACTGGCTGAGGAGTGGGGCTGTGAATAAGAAAATGATCCCAGAGCAATGGTGCATGAGGAAGTCCTCCACCCACAGCCCAGCCCGAGGGTATCTTGGAGCAAGACAAAGGTGTAGTTCCACCTATGGCCCACCTCTGCTTCCCATCCTTTAAAATAAAGGCAGGATTTCAACATGCTCTGTACTGGAGGCATAAGCTGGTGGGATTTCCAAATGCCAAAGTATCTGTTAGGGGAAAAATGCAAGAATAGGAAAGTTCTAGAGGTCTTTGTTAGAAGAGGGCATAAGCACCCCTGATGAGAGTTCCTCCATTTATTACTCTGGATTAATGGCTCCTAAAACACCCTAAGAAAGGTGAGCTGCAGAAGTAATTCAAAACTACAATGTTTTTACAGTACACATTCCCATACACAGGAGGCAGCAGAAAAAAATAGAAGGAAAAAGAAAATACTTGCCAACATTTAACTTAGATTAAATTAAAAATAATTAATATTTGCATTTTATTTATTCCCAAAAAAGGTCATTGTACTGACCTTTTTTGGGAATAAATAAACAGTGACCTACTAAAATGTGATATATATGATTTTTGCTTGTTTTTTCTAAAGTAGCTTTGTTGGTCCACCATTTTTGTACCAGCTATGTGGTCAGTTTAGGCTATATGGCCCCTTTGGCTAGAAGACCTGTACTAATGTAGATAACAAGAAGTGGTTTTGTGTAATTACCCAAGCATTTAGAATTACAGCTTTGTGTGATGCAAAGGATACAGTGCTGAACCTTCTTCTATGTTGGAAATGTCTCCAACCTTTTGTGAACTCATTGGAAATCAAAACATGTTTGCAGAAATGCTATGTAAAAGTAGCTGAGTCAATTGCTTTGGGTAAAGAGGAGGTAAAAAAAATTCAAAAATTAAATTTCTTCCTGTTCACTTCAAATAACTGCAGCATCATGTGCACAGGCACTGGAAAGGATAGCTTGTTCCATACAGAATCAGCCACGTGAAATCCAGGATCACCCATCATTTTGTTGGGAGCTATCAAGCTGAATTCCTGGGTTAAGAAAACCCTGATCGCTCTGCTACCACATTTAGCCAGAGCTGCTATCAGGAGAGAAACATCTCCTGGTCCCAAAGCAGGAGCTCCTCTAAATCTCTGATGTAAAGTTAATCCCAAGATAGATGTTGCAGGAAATGAAAGCACACCATTCTTTATTTTTGTTTTTACCTGACTCAAGCAGCTTCTTGGCACAGTTGAGTTGCTGGTTCTCACATGCCACATAAAGTGGAGTACCCAGGTGCTTGATGTTGTGATCTATATTTACCCCACGGGACGCAAGGAGCTCGACACATTGCACATGACCTCAAAAGGGATAAAGGAAGAGTCAACTCACAGAGATCAGGGTTTTTTTTTCAGCAAATTCTCTGCTGCAGCAGTGTAGTTTGGCAAGGATTCAATGTTTTGTCAAGAGGGGGTAGTGTAATACTTTGATCCACTCTAATGGGTGCAGCCAGCAAAACAGGAGCTGAAAAGCCATGCTCAGCACAGCAGGCTAAAGCCTCACAGGCTAAAGCCCTCACATTTTATCTGACTCATTTCAGATGTCTACTGAAGATGAGATTCATCACTCCATGTTTCTCTCCACTCCCTTTGAAGCTAGCCAGACATCTCCCTCAAATGTCCACGTTGCAGGCAGCTGATTTGGAGACTGCATTCCCTTCCAGGTGAACTCAGAGGATCTGACAGCTGAGCTGACCTGCCCTTGAGGAGCAACAGGGGTGGGAAGAACTCCACCCCTCATGATGAGACCAATTAGCAAGGCATTTTACATGACCCAAACCAAGAAAATCTTGGTTTGGGTCATGTAAAATGCCTTGTTAATTGGCAATAATAAAGATCTTTATCTCTCTCCTCCACTTCAACACTGCTAGCAGCCTGGAAAGGAAGTTGATGCTGTGGGGTTACCTCTCTTAGCAGCTTCGTGGATGGGGGATGCCAGGTCACAGGGTGGTTGCAGGCTGGCTCCATGTTCCAGCAGCAAATTCAAGCAAGCCACACTGCCACTGACACAGGTGTTGAACAGTGGTGTGTGCCAGTCAACAGTCACTCCATTCACCTGGGGGAAAATAACACAAAAATCTAGCAAGACTTTTTTCTTCTTGGTATTTCAGAATTGATGACAACAAACCAGTTTCTCAGCAGAAAATAGGGGTTTCAATATTCTTTATTTAACTCCATGCCAAAACTCCCCAGTGCTTCTGAAGACTACAAATTTTCATTAAAATGATCATTTTAAAAAAGTATTTGTTTAAATTTCCCCCAAGTCTCTCTAACTGAAAAAAAGAAAAAATCATCAGGGCCTCTCCAGGGTCTCTCAGGAGTTACCAAGCTAAATGTATGACCATTTCTCAGTTATCTTAGTTGAAACACACCTATCCATAGCCCTCTCCTCAAACAGTCCAATTTTAGCTGAAAGTTTGCAATCCTTCCTTATTTTCTTTTTTTTTAATTATTTTAAATTGAAAGATAAAATCTGGTAATGTAGGTACGAATGAATTTTCTTATTCACTATAATTTTGAAGTTAGCTTGAAAAGTAGTGGCCATGAGACACCATTACACCATTTTACTTGCATCTTGTTTCCATTTTCTTCCCATTTTTTGTCAGCTGATTGTCACATTCCTATGCTTCTACTTTAAACTGCATATTGATACCAATAAGATTAATATATGCATAAAACAAAACATACCCTTAACTGCTGCAGGATTATAAACACTTTGCAAGATGAACTTCCCCTTGTTCTTATCAAAGATGAGAACATTTCATCCTCACCTAAAGAACATTAATAACTGTTGCTTATATCTGTGGTTTTTGGACTGCTTTACTAGGAAGTGCCTTTCAGAAGTACCTCAAGCAGAGCTAAGTACAGAGTGTAAATCACAGAGATACTCTGCCATGACATCACATAGTATTGAGGTGTGGTAGTAGCACACACTAACACTGGAGACGTGGTGTGCCCATCACCTACTCACCTGAGCACCATGTTTTAGCAGGACACTGGCACAGGCAGCATGACCCCCCAGGCAGGCTTCATGGAGAGGAGACACCTGGTCTGCTGTAACAAGA
Source organism: Setophaga petechia (assembly GCA_024362935.1). Taxonomy (NCBI): domain Eukaryota; kingdom Metazoa; phylum Chordata; class Aves; order Passeriformes; family Parulidae; genus Setophaga; species Setophaga petechia. The sequence continues at coordinate 13,562,831 of JANCRA010000020.1, read as the reverse complement.
TTGACATCATTCCCCTGATAAGATAATGGAAAATATCATTACAACCAACTACTAAAACCCCCATACAAAAATCCACCATTTAAAAAAACCCTTCTTTAAAAGCCTTATGTAACCAGACCTTCCCCAGCTGCCTGGAGCTATTCCTCTCAGCAAGTAAGTAGATGAAGGGGATGAAGAGGCTGTGATGCTTTGGCTGGAGTGGACACTGGCACAGCATACCTGAGGCCATGCCTTGCACACCCTGAAAACCAGCACAAAAGCTTAGTGGACTGTCCAGTGGGACAATATGTTGTGGTTGTTTGACTGGCTTGAACCCTGAAATGCTCTTGAAGTACTTTCTGCTCTTTGCCTCAAGGCAACCACTGAAGGGAAGAAATGCATCAGAAACATTGATTAGATTCCACAGGATCTTTGTTTCTAACAATCCTGGTGCTCCAGAAGACTAAGCTGGAAGAGTCTCCAACACCCCGTCCCTTTCCATTACCTCCTTCACAGGTTAAACCCAAGGATTTTGAAGAAACAAAGTGGTGAGGTTCAGAAATAATTTCTACCTATCCCTGACCTTGTGGAGGGACCAGGGCTCTGGGATATGCTGAGGCACTTCAGAAACAATTGTCTGGTGCCTGAATTGAAGCCTCAGGTAGACCCATGACTGGCTCCAGAGCTGGCCCCTCAGCCGGGGCACCAAAACTGCTCACAGGTGCACACAGGGTGCACAGGAACTGCCCTCAGCCAGTATTCCCTGTTATTAGCAGAGATCCCAGTGATCCCATTACCTCAGCCACAGTTAACATATCACACTGGATAGCTCAGTACATCATCAAATTGGTGCACAAAGCTTGTGCTGGGCAAGGAACTGACTGTAGGAAAGAAAAGCCTGTTGCGTGCAGATTTCACTGTGGCCTGGTTAACACGATTCTCTCACACTGAAGTCTCACAGTAAAGCACAGAGTGCATTCATCCACTGAACAAACCCTGCAGAGATCACATGAACCCAGGGGAGAGGTACCTGTTCAATGAGCTTCTTCAGGGAAAGCAGACGCCCATGGATAGAGGCCTCATGTAAAGGAGACCAGTCTGAAACAAAGTCTGTACAAAAACAAAGACAGGAAAAAGGCTAAAACCTCTATTTCACTAGCATACTTGACTTCAACGGTGTGACCTCCCTTCTACTTTATTGGAGCTGCCAAGATTTCTCTGGAGCAGATGCTGGGAGGGAGACAGACAAGAAGATGGTTTCCCTCTGGGTGCATTTTAACTCATCCCATGTTCGCGCTGTGCAGCTGCATTCCCCTCCAGAAGACAGGAGAGGGATTTGCAGAACATCACCTGGCTCTGGCTGAGCTTGTCCCTCTCTCTGAATTATTTCCAGGGCCTTTTTTTTTTCACAAACTTATTACATTTCACCAATTATCTCAAAAGGAATATGTTTTGAAGAGGGTTTGGCTGATCAGTCATTTACCCCTGCTCAGAGCTGGACTAGAGCCAACAACACTTAGCAAGAGAAGGGACCAAAGTACAAGGAGAAAAATTGTGCTACCTGTTGATTCTGTCTTTCAGTTTACAGTGTTTGCTGTGAGTGGTGCATTTTAAGTAATAGCTGTGTTCCCTGCATTGCTGAAACCACCAAGTGAGGTACAGCATGCATATACTGTGCAAATTTTAATAGAGGGAGATCTTCAGTATTACAGATTTTATGGCTCAGAGCCAGCTGACAGCAATAATCCCTCTGGGAGATATTTACATCCCAGCACTCAGAACCCAGTGTCTCCTCTGTGTCAATGTCCCAGGTTCCCCCTGGGAAGGAAGGGAAGCCTTTACAGAGAGCATTTCATACAGCTTCCTGTGGAAAGACATTTTGCTGTTCTCTGGAGATGTCCCACTCTCTTTCCACTAACTACAGAGAATACCCCAGTGGCCAGTTTGCTGGCTGAGTTGCTGAGGTTCTCAGGAACCATATTAGAGCACATGCATGGAATGGAATCCTTAACAGCAGGAAGTCTGCCTTCAGAAAAAAAACCCTAATAAGCCGCTATAATTCTTTAAAAGAATGTTTACACATAAGTTGATGATCATACAGGTTTTAAATGAAAAGAAGGTATATTTAGGCCAGGCATAAAAATGTGGTAGTGTGAAATAATGGGACAGGTTGCCTAGAGAGGTGGGAGATTCCCATCTGTGGAAATATTCAAGGTCAGGCTGGATAGAGCCCTGAGCAACCTGGTCTAGCAGAAGGTGTTCCTGCTCATTGCAGGGGTGTTGGACTAGATAACCTTTAAACGTTCCTTCCAATCTAAACCTGGCTATGAGACTATGAATTAGCTTTTAAACAAATCTGTATTCCCTGTTATTAGCATTATTTGAGCTCTGCCTGCCTCCTTCTATGTTCCATGGGCTGCATCCCACAACATTTACAAAGTTTCATGAGGTTTCCTAACATCCTTTTGGCTTTAGCAAATCGACAGCCAATTCTGGAAGCTGTGGTTCTGGTTCATAAGGACAGCAAAACTGAGCTACAATTATTAAAGCACAGAATGATTAACTGACTAAACCAGCTTTGCTCTAAGTGATGTGCGTCAAATTGATGCTTATCTGACTGCGCTGTTCTTGCTGGTCCTGCCTGTGTTACAGTCACTTGTGTTCCCAGGGTATGTAAAAAGCTTTTCCCATTTAGAAACTCATGCCTAAACTGCATGAGTTGTAAGGGAATTATGTTTACAGATATACTAAAAATCTAGATTGACGTATAAGTTTTTTGAGCTGCAAGTGGAACTTTTTTTGGCCCCACAAATACAGGCAGGCATTTGTGCCTGTACCAAACTGCACACTGTACCAACTTATGATGCCATCATCTCATGATGATATAAGAGACACATATCCATGCATGGATCTTATCCATTCAGTCCTTGCTTGAGAAAAGACAGGTTTCTGCTGAAACTCTAAAAAGAGCCAGATCTGCCATCTGTGGACTGGCCATTGGCTTGCAAGTTTCCAAGTTTTAACAATGAATTAAAGATTGACCATATAAGCATTAAAAATACATGTCAGTGAAAAATAAAAGAGATGCGTGCTAACACATAATCTATTTGGGAAGAGAAACCTAGAGTTTTACCCCAGGTGGAAGTGGAGCCCTAGGGAGTCCCTCTCACCAGCCTTGGATACCTTGGGAGGAGCAGGATTGAAGGCCTGACTGATGACTAATTGTGATGGCATAATTCCAGATCTGCTGCCATGAACTGCACAGCCCCAGGCTGATGTCCCTCCTGCCCTACCTCTATATTCAGCAAAGACCTCTAACCTGAAGCAATGCCAGGTAGGCAAACCCCCTGGAAGGAATGGCAAATTTCCCCAGTTTCTTGACCCAAGGCATCATCTCCTGGCAAATAACCATATTTCTATTTTCTGCCTGCTCCAGGCTGGAACTCAAGTTTCTTGCCTGGAAGAGAAGAAAGGCTGCAGTGGATTTCCTCATCTCACTGCCCTCTTTTGCACTTCAGAGGAGGCACACTGTCAGCATATAAAAGATCTGTATTGTATTTGATTAAGACCTAAGCAAATGCCAATTCCAGCTGACCACAGGCTTTCAAAATCCTGATCTAGTGACTTTCATTAATGTGCCCAGACACTCCGCCACCAGAGCTGCATATGGAGCAGCAAGGCCAGCTGTGGGGGCCACAGCTGTTCATTGTATGTACCACTACTGCAACAAGGATTCCTGACTGTCAAAAACAGGTACAGCTGCTCTTTCACAAAGAAACAAGATGATTTGTCCGAATTTAAAATTTACCCACACCTTAGTCCATAGAGAGGCTGAGTCAGACCCCAGCAGTTCAGCATCTAGATATCCAAATCCCACTGGCTTTCAGTGGCTTTGGGTCACCTAGCTCCCCTTCCACTGCAGAAAACTCCAGCCAGCCCAGGGTGACATTAAACTCTGGACATATTTGATGGCATTGCCATCACTCAGGCACGTGACACTTGCAGGGTGGTGTACACAGAGGGAATCTCATAGCAATAATCATGCACACATGCAAATTCTGACTGCTCCCTGTGCACAAAAGAGCTCTCACAGGACCTTTCTAGAGCACTGGTTTTGGTGGTGATGGCTGAAGCAAATTTTCCCAACCTCTGACCATGTGAGGGCATTTCACCCTCTGTGTCTGTCCCCAGGTTGGTTTCCTCCCATGCCTCTCATGAAAGGGGCTCTTAAGTCCTTCGAGTGAAGGTATGCTCTTGCATTTGTATTTGCAGATACAAAATCCTAAAGCATTATATAGAACAGTATTACAAATGGTATTTTTCATACTCAAAGGCTGTCCCTTAAAGTTTGTGATATACATAGCCTGAGCCAAATACATTCCCACTGCAAATTGCCAGCAGAGCTTATTGACTCTGCTGAGGAACAGGCAGACATGAAAGAAACGGACTAAACTTTGATTCTCAAAGGACCAAATGATCTGTGTGCTGCACTATGCCATGTGGGATTCCCCCCTTCCACCCTCCACTTTTCTGGAATTCATCTCCAGTGTGCACTGGTTCTATTTCACACTATTAATAATAATACTGCTGTGCCTTCCTGCTCACCCCAGCCTCAGGCTGTACGTACGTGGCACACACGAGGGCAGGCAGACTACACTGCAGATAGACTGGTCAGCCTTGCATTTTCGTTTTATGGTCCTAATTTTCAACTTGCTGTTAATGGAAACATCCTGAACAGCCCAGAAAAAGAGGAAGGATGGCATAAAGTCACATTTTCTGAATTTACCTCATTCCATCTGCACTCGCCATTAGATGAAGGAGTAACTTCACAGAAACAGCACCACATTGAACACATCCAGCTCAGGATATGAAGTTAAATTACTTGTCTTTTTTTTACCATGTCATATTTTCAATGGCTCTGGGCCAGACACAGAGCAATGACTGGAGTGAGACCATTTGTCTGAGTAACTGCTCACGATTATGTGCCCACAACAGCACTGGTCACAGCAATGCCACTGCAGAAGAACCCACTAGACTCAGCCTAAACAGCACTTAGGTCTGTTCATCTGAAAGACAAGGGGAAAGGATAAAAGATAAAGAAAAAAAAAAAGAAGAAAGAGAAGACGAAAAGCAAAAATTAAAATAATCAAAAGAAAGGAGAAAAAAAAGAAGGAAAGTAAGGACGAAGGGAATGAAAACAAAAAAAAGAAGAAAAAGAAGAAAAAAGAAAAAGGAGAAAAGGAGAAAAGGAGAAAAAGGGGAATTGAGCCAGTGCTGAACTTCCTGCTGGCACTAATTTAAGTCAAACACGCCACATTTCAACTTATTTCTCAGTGTGCTGCGTTCCAAGCGCTGCATTTGCTTCTGCCTGCACAAAATGAAGTACAAAACCAACCATTCTTTTCTATGATACGAAAGAAAAAACCCAAAATTTCAGTATCAAACAGAAACAGCTTTTTTAAATCCTCTCAGAAGTACAAAGGCATGGGGGTGTTTTGTGGGGCGGACTGAGTTCCTGTCCTGAGGCAGGACACAGGAGCAGCAGCACCGCAGCCTGCCCGTGTCCCTCCGGCAGGGCAGAGCCCGGTCCCCAGTTGGTGTCACTTACCCCTCATCTGCGGGGCACCCGGCGGCGCTGCACATGCCTGGCCTGCCGCTCCGTGCAGTTTGCTGGCATTTTGATCTGTTCTCTCATCATCCATCTCAGCCCTGTTTTTTCACTTTGTGCTCGGTTTCCAGAGTTCAAATTCCATCGTTCCCGGCGAGCCCCCAGCGGCCGGAGCGGTCCCTGGCGCAGACTGTGCCCGCATGAGCCGAGGAGCGCTTGCGGCGGCCGGGACGTGGTGCCGGCAGCTCCCCGGGCAGCTCCCCGAGCACCTGGGCTGGGATTTACCACAGCAGCTCCCGGGCTGCCCTGCTCGGCAGCCAGCGACCCAGCCGAGCGAGAGATGTGCCTGATGTCACATCCTCTCCAGCGCGACGCCCAATCGGGGCGCCCGCCGTTCATTTTTTATCAGGAAGGAAATTCTTGGTTTGCCAAAAATACAAGACAGAAAGAGCCAGTTCAACTCGTCGAGCAAACTCTGCATGCAGGGGATGCGCAGAGAGAGCCACGGGCAGGCGCGGCTCTGTCCCGCTGCCCGGGCAGGGTTAGCGCGGCTCTCTCCCTCTCCCCGGGCAGGGTTTGCGCGGCTCTGTCCCATTCTCCGGGCAGGGTTTGCGCGGCTCTGTCCCATTCTCCGGGCAGGGTTAGCGCTGCTCTGTCCCATTCTCCGGGCAGGGTTAGCGCTGCTCTGTCCCATTCTCCGGGCAGGGTTTGCGCGGCGCCGCCGATGCGCAGCGGGCGCGGCCGGAGCGCGGAGCTGCCACTGCTGCTGCCCGGCCCCAGCGCCGCCCGTCCCGCAGCTCTGCGCGGCGTGGGGAGCGAACCGCAGCGGGGCTCGGGTCCCCTCGCCCTGTCCGGTTGAGTTCACTGAGCCACACCCGCAGTTTTGTACCAAAACAGCGTCCTTTTATTTTTAAGCAATTTTTAGCCTAAACAAACCATCACAACCCAAACAGCATTAAAACAAACAAACAAACAAAACGCCAAAAAGTCGTCGTTATTTTTTCAGGAGCACCTCTGCCTCATTTCTCTCTGTCTGTTTTGCAAAAATTCTGTTCTCACAAGTCATCTCTATTTGCACTATTTTCCTTCACAATTTAGTATAATTTGCAAGCACAAACTCCTTTTTCTTTCACTGAATATTTGCCAATTTGTGTTCAAGTGGAAGTAGGCAGAACTTCCATGCAACGTTTTAACATCGACCTGGATCTCAAGATAAGCAACACAGAACTTCAAATACAGATTAGAAACGGCTTACACAACACAGACACAACAGAGCTTTTAAGCATTACAATACTATTTTCCATTTAAATAGCAAATACACCCCCAAGTTCTACATAAACAGGCCTAGCTACAGAAATTACTTGATCCTTATTCACGTGCAGCCATCCTTGGTGCATAGAAGTGCACAGTAAAGCAAAATCTATAACACTTAATATTACTTTTTTTCTGTTTACAGCATGTCTTATAAAAGGAATAATTTTTTTTCCTCCTTCAAAAATCTAAATTTTTTATAATTCGATGGACTGTTCTACTACCTTGGTTCTTTTTTTCTCTTCCACTTGCTAATCGGATTTTTAAAGGTGCAGATGAATTTTATAATGATTTTATTATTATTAGTGCAAATATTGCTACAAAAATGAAAATGCACTGCTGGTAATTCTAGTCTTGGTATGAAAATTCAGCTTTGATTTCTGAGGATGCCAGCCACAGAATTACATAAAATGTTTGGAAAATTGGACAAAACCCATAATATTTTTTCAATTTAATTTCAGAATCAGGGTGAGAAATCCTAGCTTTTCCTTAGCACTAGTGAAGAAATATAGGCATTTTCAAACCGTGCTTTGTCTCACCTACTTTAAATGTCTGCTCTGGGGGAACACATATGGGAATTTTAGAGTCAGTCTTCACTGACTGTAAAAGGGATCCCTAAATCATGAGCAGAGAATTAGCTGTGTATGTATAAAGAGCTGAAACCCACTTTAAAATATGGCTGAATTGACAGCCCAGGGTCCCAGCTCTGACACCCCTGAGTGCTGTCCTGTGCCTTGTCCTGCACAGCCTCTGGGTGCTGCAGCTCAGGGTGAAACATTGGGCAGCATTGCACAGTGCCTGAACCACAGAGCCTCAGCTTTGGAGTGCCTGTATCTCAGAGAGCAGGGTTTTGACAGACAGGTCAGACAGATTTATCTGCATTGATCCAAGCTGTTGTTCCCTGCCTGGCTCCCAGCTCTCAGCAGAGATTACCCAGTACAAGGCATGGCAGCACTGGCCACAAACTGATGCCACAGCTGTCTCACTACATGGCCCATTGTGTCAGCTCAAAAACCTGCAAATGCAGTTTTCTTCTCCAGCCTGTAAACTCGAGCTCTGAGACCCTAACACATGCCACATCCTCCTCTAGGGCAGTAATTTCCAGTCAGCAAGCAAGGCAAACATCTGGGACAGCCATGTTTTAAATCACAGCAGTTAAATCTGCCAGAGCTTGCCCGCAGAAGCACTAAAGCACTGGTGTCATTTCCAGAGGTATCTGGGTTTTCTTTGGAAAGCTGCTGTGAAATCCTTGAGCTGACACAAAGTGGAGAAGTTCTCTCTTGGAGAAATTAATAATACTGTCCAGTTCTTGTATCCCTAATTTCCTTTCCTCAAATCAAGTCTCTCCTCCAGAGGCTTTCCTTCTTTCACAGTTTTTCTGACATGAAATGTTTTCATTTTCCTTCCTCTCACCCTCACAGAAACTTCCCTTTGCAAACATTCCATTAGCCTGGCTGAGGACCAGACAGACTTCAGCAAGTAACTGTTCCCTTCTGCAGGATGGCAAATTTACTTAGCAAGAGACACTCTAAATCAAAACAAAACATAACAAAAAAAAAAAAAACTTAAAAAAGCATCAAACATATCTTGGTTGCATGGTGGCTACATCAGTAGTACCTGGATCTGTTCTTTAATTCATTGCAGATGTGGAGAAGCACCAAGATTTCCCAAGGAGCAGAACCAACTTTGCATGAGAGCTTGCAAACAAGGTTATTGTATTTTCATTGTGTCAAGAAGGGGATTAGGGGCATTTTCCCCACAGAGAGAAAAGCAACAACAATCTGGTTTTCACCACCTGATGCCAGTTGGCTCTCCGTGAACATCTGTGTAAGCATCTTCATATGTTACAAAATATATCTTGACATTGCTTTCTGAACTGGATTTAAAACAGATGTATGTACTCCCGCTCAGGCAAAAAGAATCCAAACCCTGAAAGCTGGTGGGTTATAATTTGGTTTGGGTTTTGGGTTGGTGTTTTTTGTTTTGGGTTTTTTTGTTTGTTTTGTTGGTGGTGTTTTTTGTTGTTGTTGGTTTTAGGTTTTTTCCAAATCATTTTGATTTCTATAATTCCTGGGATGGTTTTTGTCCTCTCTTGTGGGCTGCAGTCATGGTTTGCCCACACTGCCGGGTGAGTTGTGTGGTGAAACATGTGACAAGTACACACCAGCAAGCCCACAGTCAGTGTAACAACAACAAAAGTGTCAGTCCAGTCCTTGAGAGCTGTGGTGGTTTTTCACAGACTGCCAGCATCTGGCAAACTGTAAGGAAGTCTTGTCCAATACCAACTTCTAAGTGAAACCCAAATCCAGGCACAGAGCAGATTTCAATTTGTTTCTTCCCCCTTTCTAACTGTTCATTAATAGTTTTGAAAAACGGTGGGAATTCTTTGGCTTTCTGGCAAATCTTTTTGGTTCCCAAACTTACTAGTGTAAAATAGTTGTTTCTGAAGAAATCAAAATTACTTCCTCAAATATATTAATTTTGACAGAAATTTCACATTAAAAATTAGTTTTCCACTAATCCCAGTGGTTAGACCAGTGTGGAGAAAGCCCAAATTTAGCACAAACAAGCTCAGAGCCACAGAGGCCACCTGGGTTGGCCCTGCTAAGCAGCACTCACATGGCAGGTCCCACACAGATCATGTTCCCTGTATAGTGGGTATTCCCAAAAAAAACCATTTTCCATGCCTTTTCCTGATTTCTGTCTCTTCCCACTGCTTATCAGTACCAGGAGGCAAGAGAAGTAACAGCTCAGGAGTATTGGAAAGATGGAATGGTAAAAAATAGTCATGGGAGGAAGGTGTTTTATGGGGAATCTCCTCTGCCCCGGTGCTTCTCTTCTCCAGTTTCACTGGGGTTAGATGTTCACTGCTTATCCAGGACATTACATTTCAATAAGCTCTTCCACTCACACCCACAGGCTGCTTTCCAGACCTTGGAGCTCACCTCTAGAAATTTCCCTCATGTGGCACAGCTTTCCACACTTCTGCATGCCATGGGAGCAGCCAGCACATTCCAGCTGTCCTCACAACAGCACCTCCCTTGGGGAAAGCTGCCCACACCAACATGTCTACAAAATGCAGTTGTGGACTTACACAAAAGTTACCCCAGGATCTCCTAAACCCTTGTCCAGAACTGGGACTTCTGTTGGCTTCTAAAAGTGGACTTTAGAAAGCAACACTGCCAGCTCAGCTGCTTAGTGATCGTGTAATAGAGGCAGCCAAAGGAAATGTCCCCAGACCCTGCATCTGGGTCTGTTCCCCCCAGCATCCCAGGCATGGCAGATGCTCCCATCTCCTTTTGATAAGGATTTTTAGGATATTACTGAGGTAGGTGAAATTGTTCAGCTGCCCTGAACAGAGGAGAAGAGGATGTGTAGAATAGTCAAGTCCATAGGATCTGAACTGTTCCCAACACCTATCTTCAGGTCTAAGAAATCCACTCACCTGGTGTTGGACAGATTGGCTGCTTGGACCAGGAGCTATCCACATTTTCTCTGTTGAAAATGCAAAGTTGGGACTTCAGTGAGCAGTTAACTGCAACAGTAGTGTGCCTTGGTAGAAGTTTCTTTTGCTGTCCATGAGCACAGCTTGGCTTTTGTTTTTCATGAGGCTGGAAATCCTCTGAAACAGCCAACAGATGCTGATTTGTGGAGGGATAGAATGTAAGAAAATAGTGCAGAAGGTAGTCACACCTGAAGAGTTGCAGCTGTACAAATCACCAAAGATTAGGAACAGGCCTGCACTTGACAGGCCACAGCTGTGTCCAGTAAGAAGAAGAGTGCTACAAAAGAGTGGTTTAGCTGGGTGAGGAGAGAGTTTGTTTGTTGTGCTGTGTAGAGAGCTGGAGTTTGTTGGCTGTACTGTGAAGAAGAAAGGGTCAGTGGTGTGAGCAGGTGCCCATGAGAAATCACCGAGAAGGCTTGGGAACCTTTGCAATATGATGACAACACTGATTCACAATGCTGATGTAGTATAAAGAAGAGTTTCCTTTCCTAAAGGATTATGAGCTGAGCACAGTGACAAGCATACACATTTTGGCCACTCATCTGAATATCTGATGTTGCTGCAGCAGGAAAACCTCCTCTGGAAAATGATGTACAGGCATAAAGATGGAAATGTGTGGCAGGGCTGCCTGACCCTCCCCTTCCACCAGCTGTGGGACATGCCTGATGCACAGCAGGCTGCAGACAACCTCCCCCAAGGCTCTCTGAGCTGGTGTGGGTCACTCCACATCAGCTCCCAGCATCAGCCTCCATGTCCCAAACCAGGAGTGACAGAGCCTCCCTAGGACCCCACAGCCCCTGGTGGGTGCTGGACAGGGGAGGGTCTGCAGGCAGGCAGGGAGGGACAGACCTGTGTGCTCCTGCACCCCAGAGCCCACTCATCCCCTCAGACTGCTCAGAGGGGCCAGTTCTCCACACCCCTGCCCTCTTCAGAGCAGACTTGGGAGCTGGCTGCACATGCAGACCACAAAACAATTCATTCTTCATTGAAGAATGGTTATTATTTTCTTATCACCTGTTCTTGTGACATCTGAAGATCTGAAACAAGCCCCTCACTCAACTTACTGTTTCATCTGATGACAAAGTTTGCTAGAGATTTGTTCCAGCAAAGAGAATTATCTGTTAAAATATACCAAGGATGAGCCTGTTAAGTCACATGCTTGAGATGTACTAAAGAAAAATAGAAAGAAGGGTAAAAAAGCTCCTAATGAGTAATTTAATGGTCAGTGACAAAACCAAATTTTTTCCCAAGCAGCTGCAGGCATGAAAAGCCCGGGTATTTCTCAGCCATTTACAATGGATAAATAGCAGACAGGGAAGTTTTCTGCACAGTAAATCATTTCAGCTCAAAGGCTTTCATAAATATCAGGTGAGGTTCCCTCCTGCCAGACACCCAGCAGAGCAGCTGTGCTGCCCTGCAACAGTGGCTGCCCACAGTGAGTGGGAGGGAGATCTTGGGGTAAAACTGGAAAGCACTTTGAGAAAAAAAGCAGTGTCAGCTCAGGAGGAAATGTCTTGCCCTCTCTACACCAACAGCCTGTAGGAACCTGTCTGTGGAAACAAGCTGGAATTACTTTTACTTGTTTGCATTGATTTAGAGGAAAGTTTTCATTGAAGTCTTGGAAATTCCCAACCCAAAAAATGTGTTCCTCAGTCACTGTAATTATTCAGGATGCCATGTTTAATATATATGTCTTGCTGTAAATCTGTAGTGACCCTGAAAGCACAAGTTGCAAGGAAAAGTTACCACATTCATTAACTAGGAGCTGCTCTGGGATATTTCAGGATAAGTGGTCTTCAACAGGTATTCAGTAATGAGAGGCACAAAGCTGCTGGAACAATGTATTTTTACACACATCAGGCTCCAGGCAGCAGGAACTCACCCTTTGAAACAGTTAAGAGCAAACATCTCCCTGTAGGATAATGAGACCCAAATAATATGCAAAAGATGACTCTCTGAGCCAATGTCCTTAAAAATATTTCAGCTTACTTACATTGTGATAGAGACAGAATGAAAAGGGATCACTAGTTTCTACGTAGTTTGATGAGTACACTTTTTTGTTTTTAATGCAGAAAATGTGAAAAAATATGCCTTGTTTCAACTGTTAGTAAACCCTATCACCCTCACGGGGATTGGTAAACCAGCCTTCAAAGAAATTCAGGGCTAGTGTCACTGCCCATAACAATTTGTTCATTGTGACCAGAGTAAAATAGGTATTTAGTCAGCATCTAGTGCAAGAAAAGTGCAGAGAACAACAACCCTTCCACCCCCACCTCAAAAAAAACCACAAAAAAACCCAAAAAAGCCCCAAAAAAACCCCAAAAAAACACCTCAGAACACAAAGAAGATAATTTGGAATCACATTTGTGAAGCTCGAGAATTATATAGGCAACATAAAATTAGTTAGTCTGTGGAGTCATTAATTCTTCTTTCCCTAAGACAAAAACTTGCACATTTCACTCACAATCCTAGGAGAAATAAAGAAGTTAGAACAAGTTTTCTCTGAAAATCTCTACATCTCCTTCCCTTCCCATTCTGTCTAATTTCTACTTTGTTGGGGCATGTTAACCTCTATAGCCAGCAGGTAGACCTGGCAAAAAATGAACCATTCACCACAATTTATACTGCTAGCAAATCCCTGGTAACAGGTAAAAATATAGCAGGATGCTGCAAAACTCACAGAATCATAGAATAGTTTGGGTTGCAAGAGACCTTAAACATCCTCTAGTTCCAAACTCCCTGCCATAGGCAGGGACATCTTCCATTAGAGCAGGTTGCTCAAAGCTCCATCCAGCCTGGCCTTCAACATTTCCAGGTGCCCCAAGGAGCTCCACCATTCCATGGTTACTGCAGCCAAGGCTTCCCCTGGGCTGCACATTCCCCCTGGCATTTCTTTGTTGGGGAGAACAAAGTTCAGCAGAGCAGCTCTCCTCCCTGGCACCTCTGCCACTGGGAGAAGGAAGTTATTATAGTAATTATTAATGCATTCCAGGAGCTTCCTGGTTTGCCTGTGCCCCACTATCTTGTCCATCCAGCAAATTCTGGGATAGCAGAAATTCCCCATGAGGACCAGGGCTTGTGAGTGTGAGCCTGTCTATAAGGATCTCATCTGTTCAGTCTTCCTGGCCCTGAACAGACCCCACAATAATGTCCCTATCCTCCCTTTAATCCTGGCCCCAAGGACCTCAGTCAGCTCCTCATCCACACCCAGGCAGAGATCCATGCACTCCAGCTGGTCACTGACAGAGAGGGAGGCTCCTCTTCCTCCCCATCTCCTCTGCCTGCCCTCCACAAAGATCCTGTGTCCTTCCATTCTAACATTGCAGTCACAGGAGCCATCCCACCACATCTCCATGATGACAATGAGGTCACAGCCCTGCAGGTATGTATGACATGCTCTGCTGATTCATCTGTCTCCCCACTTCCAGATGTTGTTCTCAACTGAATATGCAGATTATGCTTTATTCTGCAACTCCTGATACCCTTTATTGAAGATTTTTCAATTTTAAACCTGACATAGTTTTTCATTTGCTTGCAATGTACATTGTGAGTTTCTACAAATAGCGTAAAATTTAAGAATAAAGACATTTTCAAGAAATAAAAATCAAATTAGGTAGAAGTTCTGTGTGGAATAATCTGTATTTGACAATAATATACATCTCATGCAGAACATTAAAAAAAAGCATAATGAGGAGCAATTGGCATGTGGGAAATGGTAATTTCTGAAAAAAAAAAAAAAAATTACACAAAGGCATCAGGAACCATCAACCCAGGATACTGGTCAGACAGATTTTTCAGCTAAGAGTCAGTGAATGTATTTCCTTTTTGTTCTTATCAGACTTGCCCTAATGCCATGCTGGACACACTACCAGTATTTTCAATCCAATAAAGGCTGGAGAGGTGTTAAATGTAAGCAGCAGGGTTCTGCTGCAGGGGAAGGTCAGGCTTGGCGCAGAAGGGTGCTGGGCAGCCCCTGCCTGTGTCTCTGTGCTGCAGAGCTGGCAGCAAGTGCAGGGCAGGGAGAGGCACTGAGGGGACTGCAGGGCAAACACAACATTTATTTCTAGTATGTGTGGAGGGAAAAAATCCTTGAGAAGGATGTTGGCCAGGCTCAAGTTCCCTGGGGGAAGACAGAGTAAGAAGGAGATGATCCCTCCCATCCCACTGCCCAAAGTAGCACAGCCCATTGCCAAAGGAGAGAGCACACAGGTGGACAGACAGACAGACAGACAGACAGCCTCCCTCACAGTCTGCATCTGCCCGGGAAGGTGGGGTGTTGGCTCCTCAAGGCAGATGAGGGGAATTTCAGTTCCTACAGTATAACAAGTTTCAACAGTCTAGCATTTCTCTACACTTTTTAATGTCACTCTCTGAATGACAGATTCAACTGGACAGACAGAAATTCAGGGACTGGCAGACCTGCTGTGAAAAGCTGAGTCCTAGAGAGGATGGAGGATGGTTAAATGCCAATAGCAGAGCTGTCCTATAGGAACAGAGGTCACCTTGAACCCAACAGGCTGGTCAGGAAATCAAAACAGAAATCTTCTTGCACCCAAATCAGAATGAAACTTTTCCTTGCTACCTTAAGAAATATTGTTTATTAAGCTCTCCCAAAATGTGTCAGCCTATGTGTGCTCACTGTTGTATGTCCCCCAGGACGTGTCCCATTGGCTGAAATGCTTGCAGAGAAAACTCTGGGACAAATTAATCTCAATCTCTTTGGGCAAGAGACTGAGAGAGCTCTGTACAGCAGTGGGATTCCAGCACATACAAATGTCTGTACCCCCAGACAAACCATACCTTACCCAAACAACTGATTTCAGTCAATGATCATAGAATGACAGAGATAATACCACTTGTTTTAAAGAAAAGAGACCATATGAGATTAGTTTCCCTTCTACTACCTTCAGAAAAGCAGCTGGCAGATGCTTTCCAAACTCATTTTGAAAAATCACCAAGACTCAATAGCCTCATAGAAAATTGTCCCAGTCTTTCCTTATTCTCACATGAGATCGCATTTAAAAAAAAAATAAAATTCTATACTTCCTCCAGCTATTTCCTCAGTCTTTCCATGCATTGTCATGACACCAAGCACAGCCAATGAGAATTAAATGGGTAACTTCATAATCTGAGGTAAGAGCAAGGTAAAGTTTCTCATGAAATTTCTTAATCTCAGGACTTCTAAACTTCTAATTTATTAAAGCTGTCAGACTCTCTGATATACAGACTTTCAGAGGGAAGTAAGTCTCCAAGAAGAAGGAAAGATAAGGTGATTTTTTATGGGAAGCTAATATCAGGAATAAATATAGGGCATCTTCTCCTGCTTCTTGAGATAAAACTTTCTGAGAGGCTGAGTAGACTTTGCATTTTCTTAATGGAGACACATATTTTTTCCAATTTAAAATCCTATGCAAGTGAAATATTGTTTTCATTGATGATCACAGAAGGAAATCAATTCAGCATTACACATTTTGAAATGGATCCCATAAATTGCCTTAGTCCCTGACTGCAGTGCAAGTCTGACATCTCACACAGCTGAGCCTCTCTCTGTTTAGAGAGCAAATAGTACTCTCACTGCCACTTTATTAGCAGAGCAGGTGAATTTGCAGTGAAGATAGAACTGAGATTGATCTGCTGACATCAGGTTAATATAGACATTTCTTTCTTGATAGTATTTGATTTTCAAAGGCTCTTGAGAATTTAGTGTTCAAATCTGTGAGATTCATGATGTATTATACCATACAAGGTCATTGAAGTCACTGACAACTTTATGGGCAGTAGTTCTGCCATCAGATAACATTCAATATGTGCAAACACAGGCTGAAAACTGCATCCATTTTTGGCTGTAATGTTGAAGGTCCAGTCTCATGAGCTGTTGAGAGCTCAATTTATCTTACTTGTGCTGAATTAATCATAAAGAAGTATGGGAAACATTAGACCTTTGTCTCAGAGAGACTGTCCTGGTGACATTAAGGGATTATTAGCATTGAACCAGAGACTGCTGCTGCTGCTGGAGCAGGGACAGGAGCCTGAATGCTGTTGGAAGCCAGTCCTGTATCCAGACTCCAGGGGGCCAATTCCCTCTGACTTAAGATGTATGGGCAGTGGAAATTGGTGCCAGTATGCCTCACTCATAAGGAAACCAGTACGTTTCACAGCCTGAAAATGTGTCAGCAGCCTCTTGGACCTGTGAAGGTGAGCAAAATGGAGACAGAGTCCTTTTAATTCTGCTTCCCATTTTACTGCAACTAGTGAAACACCATTGCCTGTCTCGTGGCAGAAGTTTACCAAAACTTGGCTCTGAAGAAATGGTTTGTCCCCAGAAGAACTTCTTCAGGAAAAATTAAAAAAACTTTTTTATGTGGTGTACAGTGGCACTGCAAGTGTCATTGTACACCACATTTCTTAACTCAAAGAGGTGCATGTTACAGCCCTGCTGTTTCCAAGTTACTAATCCTCCCATTATTTAAACTAATACCACAATTGACGGTTATAACACTCCAAAAATTCTGTCTTCTGGAGAGGTAATTAAAGCCTCAGACAAGCCTGCAAACAGCTCCTGGTGAGGAAAACTCAACAAGAAGAACATTTAGGTGATGCACAATCATTTTGAGTGGCCCTGCTTCTCTCCAGCTCCACAGTCCAAGGACTTACCTCGAGAAATGTCAAAGCATGAAAAGCCAAAAAAAAAAAGCAGCACTTTTTCCTTTGCTTTTTTTTTTACACCTTGCAAAGGATGGACATTGAAATATCACCTACTATGCCTATAAAAACATTTGCAGTTCTAACATGGAATTAAACTATGAAAAAATGTTCATGTAATGAATGCAGTCAGATCTCAGGTGACATAATTTTGGAAGGATTTTTTCTGGAAGAGATGAAAGGGTTTTTTAAGACTTTCACACAGTTTTGTGGGTTCACTCAAAACCCCTGCACTTGCTTTCATAACATCACCTGTACCTCCAAGGACAAGGTGTGTTAGCATTGGAGATAGCTGTGCTCAGGGCTCAGGGATGGACAGTGGCTGGACAGCCAGAGACTGGAGCTGGAAATTGATAGGGCTCCAGTAGACAATAGGAAGGAGATGAAAGGATGCAAAATCAAAGCTGATAAATTATGTGCAGTAAATTGTATACGTCTGATGTTCATCACTGAAAGCTTTCATTTTCATATACTAATGGAAAAAAATATTCACTGCCTTGATTTTGACATTGATATTGGGTAGAAAAAGGGAAGAAGCTGCACAGATACTGCACAAATAAATACAGCCCTAAATACAGGGGAAATCTCTGTGTCTAAGTGTGTGAGTGGACGTGTGCATTTGCACCTACAACCACGTGCCAAGTGAGCTGGTTATGTACTAGAGCTTCTCAGGCTGATGTGAGTCCATGTGGCAATAGATTGTGAGGGAACTGCATCCATGATACCACTCACTGCCTGTGAAAAGGTGTTTCCAATTTTCACTGTCACATTGCAGCCAAAGTTTGGTAGCCACAGGAGACGGTAAATGATGCCTTTGATTTTTTTTCTTTGATATAATAAACTTGGAGTAAACAAGCATTTGTTCCTCTTTCTTTCCCAGTCTAAGGCAGTCAGACCTATCGATGCAGGAGGAAGTTCTCCAGTGGCTCAGGCAGGTGCAGCTTGGGGACTGAGCAGAGGCACGACCGGCCCAGGTGCCTTCTGATGCACAGCCTGCACAGCTGGGCCAGGCTGGCAGGACCTGGGGGAGGTAAAAGGCAAGAATAAGAACCTCAAGCCCACCACCAGTATGAGTGAAAGCAGCAAACACCAGCAAGATTTGCAACTCAGACCAAGCACTACATAATGACTGGCTGAGGTCAGGGAGAGTTAGATACATTATTGTTTGTATTAAAGTTGTGTTGTCAGAGTTGGTTCAGCAATTTGAAAACTGTGAGCACTTAACACCTTTTTCTGTATGCACAGCTAGGCTGTTTGACATCTTTTCTTGAGCAAACACCTAAAAAGTGTCTGCACTGGAGAGACACAGCTCTGGAATGCATAGCCCCTGCTCAGGATATAAGACAGCCCCCAGCAGTTTTGTGAGGATAAAGGATAAGTACAGTTAATTGTTCATATATACATATATAACATGCTTTTTCCATCTACTGGTGTCTCAGCAGGTATCTGCACAAGTAGTATCTTCAGCTGTGCCTTTTTACATGACCACAGTCTCAGAATATTTATGTTTGTCAGTCAGTCCACCAGTGCTCCTCAAAACATTTCTTTCTGTGACATCTAATTTTAGCTAAATCTGACTGAAGGGAAAAATTTTGAAGAAAGGTCTCAAAGATAGAAAATCTTCAGCTGTTTTTCCAAAAAGACATTGAGGAAAAAAAAATAAAAAACAAAGAAAGAAAGAAAAAGAAAGAAGCAACAACAAAAAACCAGGATGAGAAGATGCGAAGTCTTTTTGCCCTTCCCTTGCTGCATGTTGCACATCAGAACTCTTGTTGCACATCAGAGGGTCGAGTGGTTGGAAAGCTGTCAGAGAACTCACCCTGGGCAGTGGCTGGCACAGTGCTGCCCACAGTGGAGCTGCCCAGGGTTTTCCCTGCAGGGTGGCCAGGAGCTGTCCCCACCACAGAGCAGCTGAGGGGCATGCCAGGCACAAACCCACTGGATATGAGGCTCCATTGCTTCTGCAACTGCAAGCTTGCACATGCAGATGTGCCATGCTAGTGAATGTGTCCCTGTCTCCCCTTCACTTTCCTCCTGGCACAGCTGCTCCAGGTGCAACCCTTACACCTGCCCAGGAGTGCTCAGTTTTTGAGCCCTCTCTTGCCCTTCCATTCCAGTTTCTGTCCAAACAGTAGCAAACACTGCAGAGTTTGACAAGTAACAGGTAGAGATGTGGGCTTAAAGGCCTGTCCTTATATCTCACAGGTAAACTTCATAATCTGTGCTTTTACCACAGGAAAATTTAGGAGCTTAAACAGGCTGATAATGTTCCCTCTGAGAAGAAATTAATAGAAAAATGTGGGATATATAAAAAAGAACTTTTGTACTACTGTCGCTGGAAGTGAAGAAAGAAACTACCATCTTCTAAAGCACTTAGAAAAACAGACACATTTTATATTTCACATCACTTAATAGCTAGTGAGAGGAGAAATTAAAGGGACCCATGTAAGTAACTTCAGTGGAGAAGTCAGGGGTAGAGAAACTCTTTAGCCCAGGGTACTTATTTGAAACAGAGGGACCTCGGAAAACACAGTAGAGGAAAAAAGTAGTTGCGTGTTAAGCACAGCAAAATATCTGAAAGTGGGACCAAAGGTGAAGAAACAACTGAAACTTCATGCCTGAAAAACAGCGTCAGCAGGAACTGAAATACCTTTAAAGCCTTCCTGACTGCAAAGAAGAGGGTGACAAGCTGAACATGGAAATCAAAAGGAAAGTTCAGGAGGAGAAAATTATCAATATTATGATATTTCTTTATCTACACTAACTCTGATTCACGCAGGGCAATGGTAGCAGGACACTTGGCAGCACTGCCTTTGCTGCCACAGTCTGCCACTGAGCTCTGGCAACTCAGCTGTAGGGACAAAATTCACACAAGGTGAGAAGCATTCAAACAAAATTCCTCCCAGAAGGTTTTAGACATGACAAATTAAAGCTCTGCATGAAATGTCATGCAGAAAGGGAACAGGACAGAAGAATATTAAGCCAATGCTTTGTTTCCTCCATAAAGCTCACCCATGTTCAGAGGGCTGGGACAAAACCTGTGTGCAACACTGACATTTATTAATTTACCATGCAAGAGCTGTTTGGAATTGGGCTTTTTGTGCACATCATGCTTTGGTCCCTGGGTTGTGAGCAGGCTCAGGAAGGTGGGAGGCCCTGCATGGGGGAAGAAACTTTCACCCTCGAGTCAGAAGAGCCTCAGGGGACACAGACCAGCTAAGAGACTTCCAGTGAGCTGGAAAACACAGAGATCTGAGGAGGGGGGAACTAATTCAGCAAACCCAGAGCACAGGGATGTTGCTCTTGGATGCATCAAGCTCTGGCCAAAGGTTGCGCAGGTGAAAACAGCACAAGAGGATCCTGATTTCATTCTGCTCAGAGGTTTCTTCCAGTAAACTGGAAGGATAATTAATTGCGGGAAGCCTGGAGGTAAACAGCAAAGTGCTGGTCTGATGTTGTTGAGTTAGGGATGGAAGAAAAGACTCTGGGTTTTAGAAGCTGAATTAGAAGGAAATTTAATGAAGGTAGTGGGCTTTTTATAATGTGGCTCACTAAGGTGAGACTTGATTGGTCTCAAAGAAAAAACTTCTCATACTATTGGTGAACTATGAATTGTGCACTTTGAAGAACTATATTTATATTTATAAACAATGGTTACAAAAAGAAAAATGATAATGGTTTTAATTTTTTTCTGTAAGTTTCCCTGAGAAAAATTATCTCTGTTCTTTCTTCAACTAAACTGAAAATATCCACACTGGTCTGTTCTGGGATTGCAGCCTCATAAACCACATGGAAGAGCTGTGAAGCTGAAGGGTCACCTGGCAAAGAGCTCTGCTTTCTCCTGGCAGCCAAGGACACCCTCATCCATTGAGCCATGGTGCACGGCTGAACACTGGGTGATGGTACCAAGATATTATCTATTAATAAATTTTCATGGCAGTTTTTAACACCAGGAGTCTCACTAGGTAAATAGGTATGATTTTTCTTCAGTAGATAGGAAAAGAAAGCACAGAATAACTGACTGATTTACCTGCCAAAACCATAACACCAGGTGGCAGATCTAGCAACAAAACAGATTTCTGTGTCATGAGTTGGAGGTTTGAAGGCAGCAGAGAAGGTAAGAGAATGTATGTAGAGCATTACTTATAAAAGCAATTAAGAAAATATACTGAGGTAAAGGATACAAATTCTGCTTTACTTAAAAAAGAAGGAGGAGAAAGGAAACCATTACCTTCCCGAAGCAGAAGCGCCTGCTCCACTCTGCTGTGGGGTGTGGCAAGATCCAGGGCACATTTGAGGTCAGCATTTCTGCATTTTGGGTCAGCACCATAGTCTGTCAGCAGGACAACAATCTTCACGCTGGATTTCCTCGCTGCCGCGTGCAGGGGGGTGTCCTGTCGCTTCCCCACGTTCACGTTGGCTCCTGGGGTGAACAAAGCTCCAGGTTAGATCTGGTGAGCAGCAGGGACTGTCTGAACCTGCACCACACAGGCTGGTTTCCACCAGGAACCTCAACAGATTTGGGGGATGGATGGCACACAGGATCTCTCAACAGCAGCTGTGCAAAGCTCAGCAGGTCCAACAGCTGCTCTGGCAGGGTGCTCTGGGCCACCAAACCCTGTCTGCAATGCTCAGGATTGAGAAGCCTGACCTTCAACCCAAAACATGTTCAAAGCCTACCATGTGTTCTTTAAAGTTGTTAATGGCATAAAATCTAATATGGATTATGTTAATTGAACTGCCCCTGAAATCTTTAGGTATCTCATTGTAATAAGTCTGGGAGCACAGCAAGCA
The DNA here is from genome assembly GCA_024362935.1 of Setophaga petechia. Classification (NCBI taxonomy): domain Eukaryota; kingdom Metazoa; phylum Chordata; class Aves; order Passeriformes; family Parulidae; genus Setophaga; species Setophaga petechia. The sequence continues at coordinate 13,540,932 of JANCRA010000020.1, read as the reverse complement.
AAATGCTTGTCCCGGGCTGGCTGGGCACAGCAGGGCCACACTTTGAGCAGGTGTAAGTCAGCTAATGCACACTGACAGCAAAAATTTATGCTAGTTCATAGCCTGTGCCTGCACCTGCAGTGATTATTCTTCCAAGCAGCTTTACTGCTGCTCTCATCATCCACTGAGAAGGACTTGAAGTTAATGGTTCTGATAAACTGCTATGTTAAGCAAAAGTTGATTTTGGTCAGTAATATCAGCATTTTCTGTGTTTCCTGTTCTTATTCTAGAAAACTAAAAGGATTCTGTTTTCACATTCAGAAAGCCTCAGGGAGGTGTCTGTAAGTAAGAAGGCTTTTCACTTAGGAAAACGTAATTTCTTTATCAACACGAGAAAATTTAATGGCCTCAAATGAGGCCACAATTCTTGTGGAAATGACCCATGATGTTTTAAGTAGCGAGGCAGCCCAGAGAGTCCAGCAGCATTGTCTCACACCACCATAGTTCTGCCCCAGCCCCTTTTCCAGGTGTACCTAGCTCCAAAAGCTTCTTGACACATTCTGTTCTCTGGTAGGTGCAGGCCATGTAGAGAAGGCTCCCATGCTGTGGGTCTTCTTGGTCAATGTCAACCTCATGGGCCAGAAGGGTCTCCATGCACTCCCTGTGACCTGTGGAGGGAAGAGCTGTCACTGAATTGCTGCAGAGCAGAACACACCCAAGTACAACTGTGAAGCAAAAGAGCTGTGGAAAAGCCAAGGCTGTTTATCTGTACTGATATGGAAAGACGTTTTTTCAATGCTTAGTGAACCACAAAAGCCGCATTTGTCATTTAGTTATTGTTGGCTTCTCTCACACCCTTCACACCCAGAACATCACCTCTCTCACCTCTCTTGACTGCTTCGTGGATGGGTGAGGGCAGGTGGTTCCCCAGCTGTGCCTTGGCCCCGAATTCCAGCAGCATGCTGACACAGGCTGCGCTGCCACTGCAGCAGGCGTTGAACAGGGGAGTCACCCCGTCGATGGTGGCTGCATTCACCTGCAGTGGGACACACTCAGGATAATCCTGTTTAACAGGAATGCCCTTGCAACACACCTCCTGTGCACACCAGACCTGCACCAGAGTGAGACTCTTGCCTTGTTTAATTTCAGGAATTAATTTATTTACAACTTCCTGAGTTATATGTTGTGACATAAAATATAGAGGATTCAGAGCATTCTCTTTTCATGTCCGCCCTCTTTCCCAAATAGTTAGTGCCACAAGGCAGAAACCCTGCCTGCTCTTGCTGGAGCTGATAAAAAATGCAAGTTTTTATTCTTTCTTTTTTTCTTTTAATGTGAATTTTTATTCTTCCTTTTTTTTTTTTTTAATGTGAAGCACCTGAGTATCTTCAAGATTGTTTTGTTTGCACCAGCCTCAAGGTGGAACACCCTCAAATGAAAATGCCTTTGCTTTTTAAATGAAAACATTTACTTTCTGTTTAATATTTTCATCTGAAAACACATTTCCAGCAAAAGAAATTTCCGTAGAAACATAATCCCAAAAGAAAAGGAGCTTGAAGGAGTTGCTATGCATGTGTGTCTATGCAAACCAGAAATTTTCTTCCCCAACTTCTGATGTAAAGACCTGGCAAGAGCCACTGTTGCCATTCTCCATTGGGACAGCAGAGCTGTGGATTACAGAATCACAGAATATGCTGAGTTGGAAGGGATCCATTGGGATCATGGAGTCCAACTCCTGGCCTTGGACAGGACATTCCAGGAATCACACCATATCCCTGTTTATGCTGTGTTTAACCATGTAGAAAGCCCTCAGCACCAATTTATGAAGAAAATCTGCACATCTTTAACTCTGTGGCTGGAGAAGAGCAATGGACTATGCAAGCACATGTCAATTTGTAAAATTTCCACCACACTCACTCCTCCCAGTGTCGTCAGGCAGGTGTGGCTGAAGTGCTGGAGACTCTGGAGGTCTCTTGACTGTTTTGGTGCTGCTTAGTTTCTTGCCATATAAATTTTACTTGAAAACCCAGCTAATATAAAAATATCCTTATATATTTCACCCATTCCTTAGTCTCTATTGGGAACATGTACTCTGCCTTAGGTCCAGCTGTGGGAATTGTTATTTTATTAGCAGATAAAATGTTTCATTTCTTCAAGCACATCCATTTTTACTTACATTAGACTCCCAAACCTTCCCATAGAAAACCAGATGTAATTCCAGTGATCACTGCTGAGGGGGGAGGGGGAGGGCAAAGCTGTGAGTTACTTTCTTCAAGGTTATTTCACTTAGCATCTTTCATTCGTTTTCCATCAACTGTGACCATGTTTCACACACAAAGGGAAAACAAAAGAGAATAAAGGGATGACACAAGGGGGAGACAAATCTACCACCCAGGGAAACAGAGCACTGTTATGGACAAATCACCCAGGGAAACAGAACACTGTTATGTTTTTCCACATTTCTGTCTGAGATGTCCACCTGCATCTTGGCCCTGCCACCTGGACAGCACATCCAACATCCCCACTGATGCAGGGACCATCCATTCCCAGGTGCCCTGTCCCGAAGTCATCCCCAGGACTTACCTGGGCACCATTTTTCAGCAGCACCTTGGCACAGGCCACGTGCCCACCCAGGCAGGCCTCGTGGAGAGCTGACACACGGTCTGTGGTGAGCAGGTTCACGTTGAAACCCTGCAAAGGGAGCAGGGAGTGAGGGGACAGCCCTGCCCTGCCCAGCTCCTGCAGGGCTGCTGGAGTGTCCATGGCAGGGAGAGTCATGGCAGAGCTGAGTGCCAGGGAAAGGGCTCAGGTCACATTGGTGCTGTTCAGTGATTTCTTGTCCCCACAAATTGCAGCTGGTGAGGGAGCAATCATAAGCAAAGCCATCTGTTTCTAGCTCTTTATGATGCACTGTCAATTGCAGGAAATGCTTCACATTTCTTTAATTTATATGGGTGTCATTTCCTTCCCTATTTAGTCCTGCACCAGGAGCTACAGCTGGAGGGATTCACCTCCCTGAATGAGGATGCTTCTTTTGAAAAATGTGTATTTTATGATTGGCTTTTCACAAATATTAAAATGAATATTATATGTGTTGTGTTAGAAAGTTATGCTATATTAATTCTCTTAAGTAGTGTGTTAAATATAGTTTTAGGTTATAACAAAATGTTAAAATAGAAACTATGCTATGTAGGATACTTTTTTCTAAAGAAAAGACTTGCACTGAGATAGCAGCCACAGGACACCTAAATTTTTCAGAGAAAAAGAATTTATTGCTCCATTATCAGAAGAAATTAACTTCTTCCCGCCTCGCACAGCCAAGATGACACTGTTAGGATTAAGAGGAAGAAGTTGACAATGACCAGACAGAATCTTTTGTTTGAATGGAATTTTTGCATCATGTATGAAGTGTATGAATATGCAACAGGTTATTGTTTTTAAGGGTTAATCCTCTGTTAACATTTGTTCTTTTTCAGGCTTGTGCTGCCCAGAAAAAGGTACCCGGACTGTCTGTAACTTTTTATTTCTATTGTCTCACATTGTCCTAATCCAAATTGCCCAAATTATTATTACTTTAATTACACTGCTATTTTAATAACCATTTTATTATCATTAAACTTTTTAAAAATTTAAAAACAAGTGATTGGTGTTTTTCACACTTCTGGCACAGGTATCTGCAGCTCAGCTGGAGGCAGGTCCTTCAGTGGGGAGAAACAGGATTCCCTATGCTATGATGAATCCATCCCGTGCCAGTAGGGCAGACAAATTGTATCCTACAAGTTCTTTCATTCACTACATGGGGTACTCAAGGGTGTTGCACTCAGAGGTAATGAGTACCTGGTAAACCTATAAGAGAGATGAGTCAAATCCCACCCACAAATCAGTTCCTCTTATCTGACCATCCAGGAAATGTTTTACACTAGAAGAAAGAACAGTGATTTACAAATCTCTGTTGATTTCCTGTTGATCACTGTTGAATGCCTTATTTCAGGTGTTTCCCTAATTAACAGTTGCCATATCTGTTCCTGCACAAAGACAAACCAGACATATTCACAAAAGGGAAAGCAGTTGTCACACGTGCTTTTCTCTGACTGCAACTAAATCTCCTGGTAATTAGAATTTTACAGCCATGTGTGAGAACAGGCCTGAAAGCAGCTCCATTTTCTGCTTGATGTCATATTTTGAAGCAGAGCTGGTGCCTGCCTGACGTGCTATAGTCAGGGCAGCTCACGAGATGGCAGCAATGCACTTTTTGGTACACAACCAACCTCACACAGCAAAAAAAGCAGCAATCCTGACACCGTGAGCATTAAAGGCACTGTAAAGACTTCAGGCTAAGCATTACATGATAGAAAAACAATCTTTTTCAGTCATGTGAAAATATTATTAATGTAAAAGTTGTTGGTAAAATTTCTCATGCATTACAATGGTGCTAGGGGAATAGACAACAACTTGGAAAAATAGAGATTATTTCATTTTCTAATTGTGTGGTGGGTTCATACTTTGTGATCAGCATATTCCTTCAAGACTAATTTCTTCTAGAGACTCCTAATAAGGAGACCTATTCTCAATCATTATTCATATATACATGCATATATATATTTAACAAATAATACTCAGTCATATCAAGTGAAAGAATAAGCACTGATATCTTGGGAAAAACAGCAATTCCTTCCATTACAAAATAAGGAATAAGTTCTAGGTCTTACAATGGCTGTTTGCCAAACATCACTCATGATAAACCTTGTTTTCAATGTACATGAAACATCAAAATCTTTTTTCAGGCATTGAAGCAGGTGTTGCTGAGTTCTTGAGCCATTAGAAAACTCCAGCACTACATCACCTCCCTGTGTCCAGGCATTCCCTGCACAGCCAGAGCCTCAGTGGCTTTCTTGAAAGCTGTGGTGCTGCAGTAGAGACTTCTGAGTGTCCCACAGACACTCAAGTACAGTCCCATATTTCATTTCAGGCTGGTATATTAGAAGCAATGAGCAATGATTATGCTCCATGAACAACTTCATCCCTGCATTTATCAATCTGTGGTGACTCAGCTCCAGTTCAGGCTCTACAGACGTTGCTGCCTTGATCTCTTTTCATCAGCAAGCACCTTCATCTTTTATTCCCAAAATTAATTGTCTTCAGGAAAAGGAGAAACAGTGGATTAACTAAATTACATAACCACACCAGTGGGTGCTTCCTCAGTGTACAACCATGAACAGTGCATAACCAGGGCATCTGGTGAGCAACCACAACACCGGGTGCTCCACAAAGCAAGTGGTGTAAGGTCAGCATAAATGGAGATAGAGGGGTCAGAAAATCATCAGATCCATAAATGAATAAAGCCTCTTTCTTTTTATCTCTAACCTCCATTACTTCCTTTCCCATAAAAATCACTTTATGTCAGCAGGTGAAGGAAAGAGGGATTAGAAAATGGGAGGGAAAATACTGTCTGTAAACAGCATCTTTTATTTAGCTGCAGCTAAATGCCTCAGGAGATGTCTGGAGAGGAGGCTTTCAAACTGGCAGCTCCACTCCTTGAGGATGTTGTCCATTAGGGTTCTGACCTCTGGTAATAATTATTTACCTTGCCTTTAAAAAGTCTGATAGTCAAGTCAAAAGCTTTACAGTCAGGGAATTAATTTCCTTGCAGTTGCCTTGGGGGAAAGAAGGAGAGGGGGGCAGCAACCTATTTGTGCTAGAGGGGACACTGAGTTTAAGCAAAGGTGGGAAGGAAGATGATGGGCAGAGCACAAAGAACCATAACCTCTTTTCATATCCAGCTTCTTTTCCTTCTCATGTAGTCTCTCCTCCTCTCTTCCTTTTGCCTGAACTCTCGGTTCCTTTTGGAGCAGAGGGTTTCAGGCTGACTATAAAAGGCAAGATGCCTTGTATAAGGCATGCTTTTTACTTTTTGTGGGTTTTTTTAATAGCCTATACTAATATATTTATTGTCCTTATTCTCAAGCCTAGTTGCATGGTTCATCATTGAGAAAGAGCACAAGGATTATTATTTATTATATAGCAAGCTGCAAGCTGTGATAGTCTTTGTCCCAGGCTTGTCCCCAGCTTCTTAATGAGCAAACTAATACATGCCCAGAGGTGTTTGTGCTGATATATTATTCATACAGCCATATTTCTTATGCCCTGTTGCAGTCTATTACCAGCTCACCAGCCCATAAATGCAATTCATGTGAAACCACCTTGCTTCCCGGCCTTTCCTTTCCCTGTGGGCTTTTACCTGTGCAATCAAGGTTTTCAGAGAGAGAAGGCGTCCCTGGAAGGCAGCATCGTGGAGAGGGGACCGGTCTGCCCAGCTGCCTGAAACAGCAAATGCATGGAGCTAATTCAGGGATGCAGCAAAAGCAGATCTTGGGAGGACAGGGGAAGCACAGCCAGGTGTAAATGCAGATCAGGACTGAAATCAATGTGGGCTTAGTGGTGAAACTGAAGAATCAATTTCAGCAGAGCAGCTGAGGGATCAGCAATCCTGAGAAAGTTGGCTGCTCACTAAGGGACCTAAACAAAAGCTTCTTGGCAGAACTTTTAAAAGAACAGCTAAAAACATATTTCAGCAAAGATCACGAGTTTAGTGCTGCTGGGTCTCATATGGAGACTTAAGAACCCTCCAATTCTCCTACTCAAAACCATATCAGCCTCCACCTTTCCTCGGGAGCTCTTGTCACAAAATGCATCCCAGCTTCTCTGACACTTTGTTAAGAGCCTCATAGCAGGGTTGACTTGTCCATCAAATGAATTCTGGCATGTCCTTTGCAGTTTTACTTCCTGAACTGACAATTTCATAAATAACATCCTCCCTCTCAGACTACCATGTAACAGGTTTAATCATTCTCTTCACTGAAATATTTCAGAAAATACATGGAAAAACAAATTCTGCCTGAGGGCTTTACTTTTCTTCTTTAATAATTTTGCGATGCTGAACTGTTCAGACTCCTTCACATAGGCTTGCTTGCCCTTTTTCTTATCCTAATCTATTTATGCCAAGAAAAATAATTCTTTAGCCTAGCTACTGCCTACAGGCATAGACATTCAGCTCAGGTTAAATCCCTGCCACTCAAATAGAGAGCAAATTTACTTGTCCTATATTAAAATTCATAACCATCCTGTGACACAGTGTGTAGTAAGTGTTTCTCCAAAGGCCAGCTGCATTTCCAGTGCCACAGGACAGAAGCAAAACCAGTGTTTGCATTCATGCTCTGTTGTACAGCAAACCCATGGGCACTGTATCTGAAACCCTTGTCCTGTTTAATTTTTTCAGCTATGCCGCACACCAGAGAGAATGGAAAGGGTGATTTATCTCCATTTCACATGCTACCCAAGGCAGGGAGAAATCAATGAGAGGCATGGACACATCCATGGGGACTTGAGGCAAAGGACACAGCAGAGGTTTTACCCTTAGCCAAAAGAATCTCCTTTTGTTATCCAAGAACCAGGATGCTCTTCAGCTATTGGAGTTACAGTTTTAACTGTAGTAATTACTTTTGGTTCCATTTATTTACAGAGCACTTCCTGGGCTCCTAAGGCAGGAAACTGGCATGGGAAGAACAACTGGCACAATATATGGCAAGGCTCTGAATGAAACATCAGTCAAAATGATGGAAACAGGAATCAAGTAGTGACCAAGAAACGCCTTCCTGAAACCCTCCCAAATACCCCACACCTCTCATCATGCTGGCAGCTAAAACAGGCAAGCTCAGCTCCGAAAGTCAGAAGACATTGCAAGTGACAAAGCCCAGAGCCCTTATACAGCAGGAGGATTCAGGAGTTACTCAGAGCTCCAGGGCCTTATTTAACCTTTTATGCAGAGTATAGCTCGTGCGAGTGCGTGCTCTCACATGCATTTCCAGGGCATTTCCAATGCATGTGTGTGCACACACAGCCTCAGGACAACACTCACTCTGCACACTCCCACCACAACCTACCTCCCTGAAACGTGTGGCAAATATAGTTCCCATATGGAGCACTTCTCCCCTGCTCAGCTGGGAGTGACATGACTGAAAGTGCTCTTTTAAAATGCCTACAGATAAATTATGCAGCCCTGCTGCTGCTGCTGCTGTGCTACTTCACTGCAAAGAGAAAAGGTTGTGAAGCTCTGGCTGTAATATGATAGAGTGCCCCAGCAACAACATCACATGATCTTACATTTTGTAAGATTATCCTTAATGACTTTCTGCAAATGGCAACTTGCAGATAAAAATATGTTACAGCCTGCTGAATTTCAAGGCACCTCAATAAGAACCTGAAGGAAAAGCTTGAAGGAAAAACTGCTGCTCACCACGTGTCAGACTATGATTGCATAAAGGTGCTTGGAAAAAAATGACAGTAACAAATGACTGGACTTATATTCCAGAAAATAAAAAATAAATTAATAACCAAGACATGCATGTATATATACAGGCTTCATAAAGGCTTTGTCATAAATGCTTGTCTCTTGGCCAGATGTTAATCTCCCTGCTTTGGGTGCCCATCCCAAAGAACACCATCTGTGTTCTGATGCCATTCCTGTGTCTGTTCATGATGGCACAATCACAAAGCAAGTGCCCAACAAATGAGTCACACAGAAATGTGTGATGTCACAATGCTGATTAGAATCTGCAGCTAGGAAAATAAGCCCTCATTAGCTGTAAATTGAAAATACCGTGTCATTTTAATTAGTGGAATTAACAGGAATGAAAACACATGCCAATTCATTATTATGGCAGTGATCTGAAGGACTTAAAGCACTTGAAAAAAACCAAAACCATGACCTGCTAAGTAACCTATTAAATACAATATATTCTTGTGTTGTGTCTTTTTCAGAACAATTTTAACTGCACTTATTTTTATTATCTGATTTAACAAAACAAGGCTTCCTTGCTTGGATTCATAAAGTCATTAGTTATATCCTCCTAGCATTTCCTTTCAGAAAATCAACATGCTAAAATTTTTCCCTAAATATTCTCTGGCAGTAAAACTGAGTGTTTAGTTAAACAATCTGTAACCACTGATAAAGAACACCTTGTACTGAGAACAGTATTTTTATTTACCATAGTGCATTGACCAAATGTCATCCTCATTCTAGCTGGATAATTGTTGGAGTCTCATATTTTGCACACCTAAACCATGCCAAAAAATACTGACACTGCAAACACCCCAGAAATGGGAGGCACTTCAGGTTAAAACATTTACCCCTGCATTTAGCAAAAAATCCCTTATTTCATGGTGACTCGCCAATTTAAATCATCAAGTTACAAAAATGTGGCAAATAAACATTTAAATGTTAGAATCCATATTTTTACTTTACCTGGGACTATTCCATAGATCTCTTCTGCTATCCTGGCAGCTTCTTTTCTGTTGCCTTTAACAATATAGAAATGGGTCAGCAAAGCCAAGGAAATCTTAATTAAAAGCTTGAAGCAAAACAAAGCAAAAATGGCAAAATAAATGTTAGTGAAAGAATGGAGTATAGAAGTGCCCTCCATTTTGGTTTGCTCTTTGAATAGTTTCTCAGGTTGGCTAAGTTGCACTGGGCTATTCTTGGTATCATATGTCATCTATTTTAAACCCTTCAGGACCTGCTGTTCCTCAGTTACCAAAAATACATCCTGGTTTTATTTGGTATGAGGTGTTTGATGCTAAATAACAATATCAGGGAGAAGATATTTTGAACATCTCTGCATACAGGAAACAAATGAGAAAATCCTTTCCAAACCTACATAAATGAGAGTAAGTTTTCAGACAGATGCTCTCCATACCATCTGAAAGCCTATACATCCACATTAGGTTTATTCTTAGAGATAGCAGTTCCATTTACAAAGACTACATAGAGAAAGTTACAGAAATTGTTCAGATGCTGCAATAAGAATACTTTTCTGTCTTTTCCATCTTGAGAACAGGCCTTGCTGATACTCAGATACAGAACAAAGGTAAACATATCAAAGAAAAGCATTGTCATGAAAGAATTTGAAACAAATTCATATGGCCAAAGTCAGGGCTAGGAAGTCAAAGTTATTCTAGGAGGAGAAAAGTACATTGAAATTGCACAAAAAGAAAACACATAACATATCATTTTATCCCATTACTCAGGGATAAAGAATGGTGTCCATTGATATCTCTTGCAAACAACATTGTCTGTTTTGGAAATATTTTTACATTATCCTCCATTGATTCAAAGGTGTAATATTTGAAATTGAACAAGATGCACCCTTTCTTTACCTGCCTTTTTTTCTTTTTGAAGCACATGGCTTTCCATAGAGAACAAAGGCTTTTTTCTGCATGTATGTATTTGAATCTATGTAGAACACCCCATCTCATTTTATTTAAATTTTCATTTATTCCCATTTTCCTTTATGTACCATAGGAGGAGGAGGATTTAATTCTTACTTGATTCCTCTCTTTGCCCAAATTCTCTTAGCTTTCAATTCCAACATCTGTCAAGGAGAAGAGCAGGATAATTCCCCTCTTAGAGATCCAAAAGAGATGGTGGATATGCACATGGAAATTATACAGCAAATTATTTCTCTGGGCATTTTAGATGTAATTTCTTTTGGTTTATAGCAATACAGCTGGTTTAGTACCTTGCTGTCTTTGGTGCTCAGCCCTCCCAGGTGCACTAAAATGCTGTATAAAATATGGGCAAAGATAAAACACTCCAAGCAATTTTCTCAAGTGAAACAATTTTACTAAAATTCTGAATTAAACCAAGTTATTACATTCTTACATAACTTAACCCTTTACAAAAGTATTGCATCTACCTTTCCTTACACAGTAATATTAAATACCTGTAGAAGCTGTTATACTTATGAATATTTTAATCACATTAATACAGTTTGCCACAGACAGCTGAAGATACAGATTACAGGACAAGAAAAGTTCAGTTAAAGAATCACAGGGAAACCAAAATATTGGTTTATTGGCAATTAATTCTGCTCAGCTGAGAAACAGAGGAGAAATTAGCAAACAAATGTGGACCAAAAACCAGAATGGTCAGCCCAGAAAAATCTGAGATAATGAAAACATTCCTCCTAGAGCCAGAGGAGGAATGTAAAAGCTGTAAAGAACAAAATGTTGGATGCAGAAAAAAAGAACACATAAAAATATTAAGACCATTACAGAGTAAAGTCAGCCTAAATGATGGAGAAATCTTTCTCATGTAGGATTTACAAATCTGGCTCTCAACAGGAGACAAGCAAGAAGGAAGAGCACCTTCTAAGAGAAAAAAACAGAAAACCAGGCTTTTGGTTGCAAAGGAAAATAACTGATTTCTTTCACAATCAACCTACTAGATGGTATGTAGAATTGTACGTGTTCATAAAACTCAGAAACTGAAAATCAGGTGATTGCCACTGAAATCCTTTTGTCCCTAATGGAATAATACCAAAGAGCTCTCCAAGTGCTCTAGAAAACCACAGGAAAGTTTGACTGCTCAGAAGCAGTCACTGGAACATGACTCTCCCAGAAGGACTAACTCTATTTGTGTAGCAGCACAATCACCCTCCTGGCTTCAGAACAAGACAAATAAAGATTTTCAGTTAAATTATTCAGTGAGTCATTTGAGAAAAACTTGTGTAATCTACTAATCTGCTCTTAGTGTACAAGAGCACTTGGGAAATTAATGCAGTGGATGTAAAAGAAAATTATCATTGGGAACACAGCTGAACAGCATGGTGGAAAGTATGAATACTGGTGAGAGTGGTAGTCAGGCAGACAACAGCAAGATTGGGTGTGATCTCTCAGAAATCCCTGGTATTTTTGAAAGTAGAGAGATGAGCAACATTGTGTGGGCGTGAGAACAGGCAGAACACAAGAGCAATGACAGTGCACACACAGGATTGTCATTGCTCTCCCTTGCTCTTTTGAGCATCATTGCTCTGAGCTGAGTTAGGTGCATTATGCAACTCCATTGATAGACTTGAGTGAACAAGTCAGCCCCCTGTAGAAAAAACACACCTCACTGACTTCTGCAAGATGCCCAAACTACTCCATGAATCACTCACTCTTCCTTAACTCTAGGATAATTACTAAATTGTTAAATCAAAATATCCAAAAAATATATTAATCCTTCAAAAAAATTGTCATGAGGAGGTAAATGGAAGTAGTTTATCTAGATCCTCCAAAAATCTCAAAAAGTAATGTTCATATATGCTAGTTCACACACATGCAAGAAATAAGCAGAAAAAAAAGGGCAATCCAGTTTAGAAAACAGCTCATTTTCAGTAAGGTTCACCTTAACTTTATCCAACTTCTAAAGAGAAACATCAGATGTGACCGGAAGAATTTGGCAAGGAAATAAAGGGATGAGGAATGCTCATCTCAAAGAACTTCAAAGAGGTATTGGTCTATTCTTATGCTACACACACTCTGAATTACAGCAGTGTATTTCCAATGCATGTAGTTGGAATTAGAGCATCCAATGTATTCAAAGTAAGGCAACTGGGGAAAAAAAGGAGTCAGAAACACTCAAACAGAAGAGATGAGAACAAAGGAGTCCATACAGAGCCTGGCTACTTCTTGTCTATCAGTTTGATCTAATAAATGACACTACTTCCCACACAAGCCTTGCCTTATTTGCATCCCTGGGTCAGCACACTTACAACACTCCTTTTGAAAAGAGACGTGAGAGTGACTCACTGGCTGCTCTCAAGCCAATGTGGGAGTGATCTCACCTATCTGCCACCCATCACACCTGGTTATTGAAACTCCTGCTGCTGCCTGGGCAGGAGGACAGCAAATTCCAGCAGCAGCCAGTGCCTGTGTTCCCAGGGAATGCACCAGCCCCTCCTGCTTAAACAAGCATCTTGAAGAACCAGCATGTACAAAACAGCCAGCCATGCACAGCTGAAGTTCAATGAATCCTGCACAAGGAGCATCTCTAGAGTTGTGAGAGTGCTGAAGCATGTCTGGATCTGAAAGCAACCTGATCTACCTGCCAGGTTTACAAGACAAATGTTAATTTTGGTAAAATAATAAATTCAGACACATAGCCACATCCTGTCATTAGTTTTATTCCCTTAAAAAATATCCACCTTTTATCTCTGTCAATGTTCAAGTCATTAGGGAAAACTGTGTAAGTCAATATACTAGTGAATGTCATGATGCACAGTAAATATAATGAGAGTAGTTTAATGATAGCAATTAAACACTAAAAATATTGAAATACTTTTAATTTTAAAAAAATCAAAATATTAAACCATTTTGAGATTGATTTTTCTTTCATCTATTTACATAAATCTGTATTTTACTGAAGCAGAAAGCACCAGAAAGACTTTTACACTTAATTTTTAAAAGCCTAGGCATATATGAAAAAAGAGACCAAATATAAAACAGGGAAAAAATATAAACAGATGCAGAAAAACCTGACCACAAACGAAATAAATTAAAGTATTTACCTTCTTACAGACACATCCACGCCCACTAAAACACAGTCTGAAAGACTAATCTTATATCTATGCTTTACTTGATGCTTGTATGGTGTATTGTATGGTTTAACCTACAATTTTCAATACCTTGATTCACAGTGTCTGCACATCATGTATTGGAAACAACATTCCTCCTTGTGCCTGGGGATGGAATTTCATTGCAGTTTGGGAGGAGGATTTTCTATACAGGTCTTCCTGCTCCTCCTACACACCAGAGGCTCTGCTCTGTGCAAGACATTGCTTAATTAGTGTCACTCTCCCTTTCCTAACATTTCCCTGGTATTTCACAATTGAATGTTACCTGCAAGCACAACTGGAACATTTTAATTTTTTTTAACAAGTTATTTTATTAATTTCTAACCACACTCATCTCAGTAATTTTTTTTAGTATCCTGCTTATTTTACTTAACCTTTTTCATGTCACCCACTGATATTTTGTAAAACTGCAAATGTTTCTGTGGCATCATCCTTTACTCCACTGCACAAGGCCAGTGAGCAAATCATTCCCACAAAGTTCTGCATAATACAAGTGGTATTATTTGAGAAACTAGTTATGGGTTAAGCTTGTATGGCAGCTTGTACAGAAAGATGATTATTAAAAAACATTCTCATAAGAACTCCAACAACCAGTGGTGAAAAGCAGCATTATGGCTTGTAGTTCTGTATTTTCTAATAACATCCTCCCACACATTAATGAAATGTATCCATTCTTTATGGAAAGGTAAATAAACCCCTAGATAAACTTTAGATTGGTCTTGTAAACAAGACTATAACAAGGTTTTATTATGTTATTTGTAAGTACACAATGTTCTACAAAAGAAAACTTATTTTGAATAGATACACGCAATCCTTTTGATTTGTGTTTGCAGAGGTTGCAGGAAACCAAACAGAACTAAAAGAGAACAAAGTATTACTAAAATTACACACACAAATATAACATTTCCCTGGAGTGGCAATCAGTATTTTCAAAAGGTTGTTAGAAATTTCAATGCTTGAACAATATTAAAAAAAAATAATAATAACTTAGAAAAGTAGAATATTAGCTTAATTCTACCCATTTCTCCTTAAACCTTGTGGCACCATTTTAGATGACTTCTGCTTTTAATGCAGCTGTGTGTTACATATCAAAGGCTAAAAATTCTAGTAAAAGAAAATAGACTTTATATATGGCAATTATTTTACATTATCTTTGTGTTTCATGAAAATATGTTCAATGAAATTATAAAATGCTTGTGTAATTACATCTCTACCCAAACAATACGAATTTGGCAGAAATAGTGTGTTAAATACTACTCTTCAAGGGTTTGGAAACAGTGCTTTCATATTGCACAGTATTAATATTAATACTGAGTCCAACAGCACACAATACTCCAGAGTCATAAAATTGGAAGCTTATCATCATTAGTGATGCTTGAAAAAGAAACTAACCCAGTGCATGAGACAAGGGGCAATTTTAGAGGTGGTTGACACAAATGAAACAAACACCTCTTCTCACACCCACTGGCACAATGCTGTGCTGCCTCCTGCCCCAGTACACATCACTCAGACTCCTCAGATCTGCCCCTTCTCTCTGTCTCTCCATGAAAAGCTCAGCATTGTTATTTCCACTTAAGGGATACCTTCCCAAGAGTTCCCATGCAGCACCTGCCAGCCAGTGTCTCTGATGTGGGTGAGGTGAGATCACTCACCCTGAATGCTGTCCCTCCCAGAGATGGACTGAAATGCCACTTTGGTCATACGAGAGGGGAAGGAGAAAGAGGTGGGGGGAAAGGGATGGATGGGTGGGTGGGAGGTGGGAGAGAGCAGGTAAGCACGAGTGTGCTTGTTAAGCCCTTCACAGTTTTTGCTCTCTCACACATGTGTTACTTCACACTTTGGCACAGACTGCTGGAAGTTTTCAGGCCTGAGATGTTTCTAAAGGCTGTATTATCTCTAAATAATACTATTTCTTCCCCTATGTACCAAAAATCAAAAGCAAAACCCAAAATCACTATAAACTTTACATCACTTTTCACACGTGTAAGAGAACAGGAAAAAATTAGCACCTCTGAAAATATCAGAAAATCATTATGGAATGTTGATTTAGCAACAGAATGTGCAACTCTGACTAGGGAAGAACTTCAAAATAATAATGCGAGGCAGGCAAAACACTGTCACTGGGACACAACTGCTAGAACTAAGTCTCTGAAATTTACATGGTAATGGACTTTATGACTAATTTCAAGTGCCATTTTCATCTTACAAGAAAAAAGGTGCATTTTGTTGAGCTTTTAATTATTTTGAAAGAGGTCTTAAAATAAAAATCACAGTAAATATCAGGGATTAGCAGGAACTACATTAGGCTAATAATTGTTGTGTTTTGCTTTCTCAAACATTTAAGTCCCTTTCTGCAATGTTCAAGTTATCAAGGAAAATCTTGTATTTTTGTTTCCAAGGCTTCTGACATATATAAAAACACATATTCTCCTCCCAGCTTTCAGTGCAAAAGAGATGCCCATAGATTTGCATGAATCCAAAACTGAACTAAGAACATCATCCTAAATTGAGGTAGCACATTGAACTAAGTTTCTTTCCAAGAACTTCAGAAAGAAACTGAAGAGTTTTAAGAGTAATGTCTCTGTCAGCAAGCATTAAAACCTTTAGTGACTGACACATTCTTCCCTCTCCACTTGAGCCATTTAGGAGTTTGGAAGTTCTTCTTTAACTCTTCTTTTTTTTCCAAAAAAATACCGTTTAGTCCATGCACCCTTAGGTCCTGTAGCATCTATTGCAACATCAATAATGGAATCTGGAGTCATCCATCTCAGAAATGCCAAAAGAAGGAAGTTCAGAACAGCAAAAAAAGCAAAAATACACCCAGTCACAGGACCACAGTGAGTCATTAGTCTGTCAAGTCGCTCCTTCATTGGTAAAACCACTTCATCTGCAACTCTGTCATACACCTAAACAGAGAGGAGACAGAAAGTTAACATCTTAAAGATGCATTGATTCTACTTCAAAAATCAGGCAGTACTTTGTCATCACTGCACAAAACAAATGATCTAGTCTTAGCTACCAGATGGGACAAATATTACCGCCCAAAAACCTTTGCAGATCCTAAGTGCTGATTTATGAGTCTTGTTCTAGATATTTCATTCATTCATTTAAGGAAAAATACGAAACACTCTCTTCTTTTACACACTTAGAACTATTTCATTAACTAGGAAGGCTACATAATTTGTCTCTCATGTAAAATTGTACTGAAAGGGCTGAGGGTTTTAATGGATTGAATGGGTTCTAATCTCATATTCACATCAGTCCCAGGAAGACCTTGAACATGCAATTACTAGATTTTAAACACAATGATGGATGAACTCATAGGTGAGTTTGGCACTTTTCCAAATCTCTGTATTTGAACAATGAACCAAATCCTAATAGGCTCCTGATTTTTGTTTGAAGAAACCGTAGTTCAATTACTGCACAAAGCAAATATTTGCTACTAGAGACTTATTATACACGTCAATCACAGCCAACTACAAACCCACTACAAACCACTCCAAAAAGGCTTGAAGAACACAGTTATTTCCTTAAGAATGTTACAGACTCCATTCTACAGGTCTTGAAAACAAACAACTGTCTTCTGTACAATTTAAGATCTATGCATACTTCTACCAATTCTATGACTATTTTCCATCATGAAGTATTGGTGGGGTTTTTTAAGAAAAGGCTATATAAAGCAAACTCAAATCTAGGCTAACGTCTGTAAAAACTTTGCAATTCAAATGTTGCCTGCAGTTAGAAAATCATAAAATGAATTATATGGATGGCACTTAAAAATAATAAACTGGTTGCACATGGCACTTCAAGAAGGCTTGTAAGATATATATATACTTGAGTGCAGTACAATATAAGTAAGAGGCATGGGGTTCAGCTACTCTCTCCTTCCTAAAACACAGGAGGTGAAGGCAGAAGTGACACAGCTCCACAGGTGTTTGTAACATTACCACAGCCAACATTCTTCACTGAAGGTAGAATTTTTCTACTGAAGCAGCTCTAGATCTAAAATATAATTTCAAAACTATGACAATAAATTTTCATTACAAATACAGCTTATGTAAACTCAGCTGTGTTCAGCCTTCCAGCACTGAACTACTTTTCGTAATTTTAAACTACTTGTTAGCACACGGCAAAGCTCTGTCATGAACTGTTCTTACCTTGTCATACACCTTAGCAGCACATTTTCCAGTTAAGCCAGAAAAGTTACTTCATGTCAAGACTTGAACAAATGGAGTAGAAATCTAACCAATGATCTAGGCTTTACTTCAAAATATTTACCAGCAATCATGGCATGTTAGAAAATACAAATACAAATAAAAAATACATCCAGCAGTTATTTGGGGGAAAAAACCCTATTTTCTTGATCTTTTACAACCATGTATGTTTGAGAGGAAACATGCTGAAAAATTACACTGGAATATTCATGGTGAATGTGCATAGTAATATTTCAAAGCAAGAATTGTTTCTGAAATTTACTTTCAGAGAATTTAAATGAAGTGATTATACATACTTTCTCAGTTCTCTCTGCTACATTCCTCCACGTATAAAAAGTCTTTACTTCATTATGAACAGATTCTGGAGATGGCAGAGTTCCTGATCTGAGCTGGGCAATAGCTTTTTCCAGTCCATCACACAAAGATTTCACAGAGGGCTCACACAAAATGATGAGATTTTCTGGAAGTACCTCTGGAATCCCACCAACTCTTGTGCTCACCACCTTTGAAACAAACAAAAGAAACAGCAACATAAAAAATGAACCTGTGTGATGGCAATGCTATTACACTGTTTAGATGCAGTTATTTAAAAGAATAGGAAAATATCATGGTTTGGGAACTTGACCTGTATGTGAATTAAAAGTGTGAACCCCAGAGAAGACAAAGCATAGCAGATTACCTTCAACATTGTCCAGAATGATTCTTTGGTGATAAAACAGAAGACTAACTAGACAGGTCTAATGAGTGCTTATGTGACACCTTTCCTGAAGGTGTTTGCCACAATACACAACTAAACCTGTGTAATCAGATTTTGGACATTTCTTCCACAGTATCTCAAAAATCCTGTTGCCTCTACTTGCAGAGGATAATTTTACCACATACTTGAAATTTCAGTTTCCTAGGTTACTGAACACTTGCAAAAATTTATTTATATTAATCTGAATTATTATTTTTAAAGGGAAATCAGAAATTACTAAGACTCACATTGTGCAATCATCTCTAAACATTGGGCAATAAGAAACTGCAGAACTTCCTCACCTCTAGAAAAGAGATGGCAAGAGAGTAACTACAACTAGATAGTAACTGCTGTCAAAGGATACTGAAGTAAAGAAAAAATTGAAGTCACTCCCATTTTCTATACTTACTGTAAATTAGGTACTCTTATCAGTATGTCTTCTTAATAAGGTTCCCTTATCGTTTATTGTGAAACTCTAATTCTTTATGGCTACTGACTCAACTTCTTTTTTGAGTTGTCAATCTGAGTTGTAAATTAGTCAGGGCTTTTACTGTTCTCTCTCTCTCCAACTTATCTTGAATCCCTACACAGGAAGGCAATTTTTCTGCAGCTCCCTTCAAAGTAAACCTTTGTGAACATCAACTACCCCAAAACTCTGCAAAGGAGTACATACAAAACAGCATTTTGGCTAGTTCAGAGAACTGAGAGCAGATATACTTGTAATTGCCAATTCTGGACAAAATTCCTCTCGGAGTTAACCCTTCTGTCTCAGCTTCCAGACGATCTGTAAACGGGGATAACATTTGCTTACCTCTGTTAAAACAGAGCCTCAGATGAAACCAATGTGATGAGCACATATTATTTCATTGTGAAAATTTGTTTAAAATGGATACATGCTTTCTAGATACTGAGACTTTTTTTTTACCTGTAAACCACAGCTTGCTGCCTCCACAATAGCCATGCAAAAGGCCTCAGTGAGGGAAGTGTTGAGAAAAATGTGCCCCTGGACCAGGACATTTCTGACATCCTGATGTTCCAAGCCTCCTAGAAGACGCACCCTGCATACAAGAGGAAAAAAAAACAAACAAAAAACCCTCAGAGATAAATACTAGATTTGGAACATAATAATGCCACATATTCTGAAAAAGGTACCAATAGTTCACACTTATAAAGTGAGAGAACAAAGATGGGCACCTCTGTTTAGCTTTCTCTAAATTTATCCAGCAATGGAGAAATAGAAAATCCTGCTTTTTTATTGTCACACTGAAAGAAACTTCTGAAAATAAAGTTGGTGGGAGAAGTTGCTGTTTTAATGACATTCACCTCCAGAACATTGCTACTGAGCCTTCTAGTTCTGCAAGAAAAAATGGCTTCATTCAGTTAACAATTAAGATTTGTCAAATGCATTATCTGAATTTTCAATGTGAGGTCTGATGAATCAGAGTCTGACAAGGGAAAAGTTTTTAAGATACAAGGATGAGGACCTATCATCTTGAAGAGATACTGGAAAACAATAAAGAGTAAAATGAGAATGATACTGACAATTTTAATTGGGGAAATCACTGACTAAAGCACAAAACAGGCAACAAAAAAACCTAGAAAATAAAATGAACAATCGAGAATATGAAACTGTACTTGATCAAAAAAACCCAATATAAATACATAAATACATCTGTATCATGGCAACATTCTGGTAACATGGCAGCAAGAGGGAACATGTTTGTAGCACCACAAGAACACATATGAGACAAGCGCTATGCTGAAGAGTTTCATACTGAAATAATAAATCACTAGCAGTCATCATGACATGCAATGGCACAAATGAGCTGGTAACACCTGATGCCATATGAGATCCAAGCATCATGGTTGCAGAGAGGGGCATGATAAATTTATATCTAAGTCACCTTTCTGTGTCTCAATGAAGGCTCATTCAGGGCCTATTCATAGAAATATGAATTAACTTGCTGGACCATAGTCCAGCTCTCAAAGTCTTTGGTGTCTGGTTTATCTCCCTTGCCTTTAGGCCTCCAGCCTCAAGCTTTGGGGTTTATCTGGGGGAGGGAGGCAGGCAGGTCCCCAGCCCTGAAGTACCTTGAAGGGTCATGGGCACCCACCTGTCATGTAGCTGGTATCTCTCCCGGACTTCTTCCAGTACGATTCGTTTTGGTCCTTCTCCTCCAACTAAGAAATGTAACTCCGGGTATTTCTGACAGAGCTCAGGAATTATACCACTAAGCAAATCAATACCTAAGAAGAGAAAATTTAGGGCAAGCCATTATTGTATTTGATTTCAGAACTTCTCATTATGTAGCCCACATCTGCAACTATATAGAGGAGCAGAAGTGAAATAAAGTCTCCTAAAGACAGCTAAACTGCTGTCCACAAAAATATGAAAAAACCCACAACTTGGGACCTCATAGGAGACAAAAAATGGAAAAAAATCACTTAAGTTGCTGTCACTGGATTAAATAAAAAACAATTAAAAGATTTCTAACAGAATATATAGATTAGGCCCTAAATCTTATGTCCAATATGAGCCAAACCTTCCATTTCACAAACTGACCAAAGTTTTTGGTCTCTTCAGTATTACAAAGGAAACACACCTCTGAACCCACCATGTACAAAAACAAATGTACATTTCTTCTTCTTGAGTTCACAAACACAAAAGCTTGGAACAGCCACCTCACCACTCCCAGTGCAAATTCCATCCATACCACAGACACAGCCTAAGTGGCACCTGACCAAGACCTCTCCAAAGAAAGAAAACCAAAACAAGCTTACATTTGATCCCCCCATTACCTTTTCTGTAAACGAGTCTGCTGACAACAACAATTGTTATTGTACTGTCATCCCTCCTGGAGGGGTCTGGAGTGAAGTCAGTGGGATCCACAGCGTTGGGGATGACAGAGACTATCCGAGGGTCCAAGGCTGCCCGCAACACCGTGTTCTCCTTACTGGTGTAGGAGACGCAGATGATGTGGTTGGTGTCACACAGGGACACCGTCAGCAGCTTGTTGGTCAGCACCGAGCTGACATCGGCGAAGCCGAAGAGGGAGTGGTCGGTGAACACGGTGCGCAGCCCCATGGTCTTGGCGTGGAACAGGGCGTCGTGGGCCATGGCCGAGAAGGAGCTGTGGGCGTGCACGATGGTCACCCGCTCCCGAACGAAGATGTACCTGAGCAAGGGCAGGCTGTGGAAGAGCGTCGTGGCCGTGGACTGGTTGTACATCACCTTCAGGGGCAGGTAATAGACTTTCAGCCCGCTGGTGAGGTAGCGGACGCCCTTGCGGTGGCCGTAGGCGTGGGTGACCACCAGCACCTTGTGGCCGCGCTCGATGAGGCACTGTGACAGCTGGTACACGTGGCTCTCCACGCCCCCCATGTTGGGGTAGAAGAAGTCCGACACCATGCACACGCTGTGCGTCGCCGGGCCTCCGCCGTCCATGCCGGGCCCGCTCCTGCCGGGGGAAGGAACCACAAGGCGCCATCACTCGTTGGCGGCCGCCCGCGACGACCCCCGGCCCCCTCAGTGTCGGCGGCGCCGCCGGGCCCGCCGCGCGTCCCGCGCAGGCCGCACGCGGGGAGGGGCAGCGCCGCGGCCCCTGCAGAGCCCGGTCCCCGCGGCGGCGGCCCCGGGGGAGCGCGGGCGGCGGTGAGGGCGGGGGGACCGTGCACGTACCTGCCGGCGGCCGGCGCTCCCTGCGCGCTGCCCGGCGCCATGGCCCCATCGCCCGTCACCGCCGCGGCCACGCCCGCGCGGGGGCGGTTCCGCAGCCAATCACCGCCCGGCGCGGCGTCACGCGGGAAAACGAGCGCCAATCGCTGCGCCGGACTTCCCGGGCCTCGCGCTCGGGATCCGCCCCAGCTCCTCCCCAATTCCCATCCCGGCCCCGCCCCGCTCCCGTCCTGGTCCCGCCCCGCTCCCACCCGGCCCCGCCCCGCTCCCATCCCGGCCCCGCCCCAACTCCCATCCCGGCCTTGCCCCAGCTCCCATCCCGGGATCCGCCCTGCTCCCGGCCCCGCCCCAGCTCCGCCTCAGCTCCGATGCCGGGATCCCGTCCCGCTCTCAGCCCCGCCCCAGATCCTATCCCGGGGTCCGCCCCAGTTCCCACCCCGGGATCCCGCCCCGCTCCCCGCCCCGCCCCGCCCGAGCTCCCGTCCCGGGATCCTGCCCCAGATCCCTATCCCGGGATCCTGCCCCGTTCCCGGCGCGAGGCACCGCGGGCGCTGCGCAAAGGCAGCGGCGATGTCCTTGCGGGAGTGGGAAGCTCGTCCCGGACGGCTGTTGTCAAAAACGTGTAGCACGGAGCTGCTGAAAAAGGTGCCCTAAATGCCCTATAGGGATGGGATTGCCTCAAAATTCCAAAGGCTTTGCTCTGCCCCCAAAGGAGAAGCTCTCCTGATGTGTTTTGCTCAGTTACAGCTGGAGCTCCCGAAATATTCTACACTCTCCTGCCACAAATGCTGAAAGCTTGCTGTCTCTAAATGAAAATAAATTAAGAAACCATGGTTTTTATAGGTGGCCCGGGAGTTTGAACACTGGGAAAGGAGCTGGGTTGGCATCACTTGGCTGTGTATTCCTGGTCTTCTCGAGCCTTACCATCAGCCTTTTTTGCAGCTCCAACACTCTCCTGACTGCTGCTGGCTGCCAAGAAGGGCGTTCATGCCTTTCCTGTATGTTCCCAAAATTACATTTGGCAGCTCCTTCTTCTTGCCAAGATTTCTGATATGAATTTTGTTAGGTTTGTCTGTCATGACTCCCATGCAAATGTGCTTGTTGTGAGTGACAGTACAAGCTGACCTAGGCTGGAATGCTGGCTGAGTTCCTGTTAGTTGAAGCTTGGACAGATGTGGTTTGGAGGCTCTGATCCCAGGAGGGACTGAGGAAATCAGGCACTTCATTCTGGGGACTGAAAGATGTGAAAACCTCAGCTGTGTTGAGTAAGAAAAGCATTGCTCATTGATTGAATTTTTCTCATGTGTTCAGAAAGATGGGACCAACTCTGGCAAATCTGATTTCATCATCAGGTGGTTCTCTGGAGTGTCAAGAACCTGAATTTCAGGGTGCGAACCTGAGTGTGAGGCCAGAAGAGGAGAAGCTTGTCACCAGCAACAGCAGGGTGTGAAAGAAGAAGAGTTTGAGAAGCAGGGGTTTGTAGGGATCCTATCTCAGAAGAAACTGTAGCCTGAGTGTAAAGGTGTGGCCTTCAACTGCATCTAGGAAAAAGCCACGAAAGTAGTGGCAGGAGAAGGAGGAGTGCACTTGGGGGCTCTCCACTGCAGCACCCCATGTGAGCTCTGGTAAATGGTAGTGGTGACCTCCCTTGCTCTCACACTGCCCTGCAGAATCCAGCTGTCAAGTCACTCCAATTTTAGCTGTTGGGAAAAAATGCTTATAGGTTTAACTATTTTGAAAATTTTTTTTAGATTAGTTCTTCATGTGTGTCCTCTAGAGAAGCTGTAATTCTTGGTATGCAAACTTAAAAAATCTGAAGAGAAATCGTAGCTGGTACATGACATAGCAGCCCCTTTTTTTTCTTTACTTTCCTGGCAGTTGGTCATAGACTCTGGATGTCCTTCTGAAGGAAATCAGGGATTGTGGCCAACCTTCATGCATTTGGCCTGGCATGTTGGCTTTGGTGGTCTGACATCTGTGTTCTTCATTAGATGTGTCTGGGTGAGCTTACTGTCATTCCTGTCAGAGGTCCAGTAAATCCCCCTGTATCAGCAGCCTTCTCCTGTTGTCATGTTCAAGGGAACTTGAAAAATTTGTCTGCCAAGAAGTTTAGGACAAACCTTAATGGAAAGGAAAGGAATCTTTGCCACTGCCAAGTTGAAAAAGGTGCTGCTAAATTTTGTCTCCACAGCTGGTTCACAAGGATGGGATAACATTCACTTTTCACTGGCTGTGGTGTTGTGTTGTGTATTCATAAAATTGTCACAGATCCTGGTCATATCCAGAGTCTGTCCTGGCCTGATCTGAGGTGAAGTCGATACTGAAGGTACCAACAGTTGAAGAAAGAATCAAATTTTCTTGCTTTTGAAATCCTGCACTCAGTATATTCACTCCCTCACTTACAGCACATACAAGGTCAGAGTGAGACTGGAGGATAAATGAGCAGAGAGCAAAGATGTAAAACCTGTGACAGCAGAGTAATTGCCACTTCCAAGCCCGGTCCTTGAATGCTCTCTAAAATGTCTCATAAATTGAGTTAATGGAGAGAGAAGATGGAGGACACTCCAAGAGACTCCTGTGTCTTTGTTAAGGCCGTCGTGCCTCAAGGAGACCTCTTCAGTGTTCATGAAAATATAGGAAAACTTTCTGCCAAGTACTCTGTGCTTTCCACTCCTACTCAGCCTCCTCTCGGGCTGAATTTGCCACTCTATCCCCCAGCCTGTTGGGTGACACTGCTCTTATTGCATGTCTGTATGGAGCAAAGACTATCACTGTTTGGTGAAGTGGCTTTGCTGTGTCTTTTAAGTTCGTGGATTAAATTAATGCATTTATTTACACTCCACAAGCCTAAAGCATGCACATTTATTATTAAAAACAACAGTAATTGACAAAAACAAGCTATCAGTTATTCACAGAGTGCTTCACAAAAGAGCTGTGAAGAAGTGCTACTCTAGAGCCTGATGCAGTGACAAGGGAGCCACAGTGTTCCTGGAAAAGAAATCTTGTGATGTGCAATAGTGGTGTGAGACTACACAGGTGGCTTGAAGTGAAGAACATTTCCTTTTCATGATCCAGGAAAGCAGAAACTGTTGGAAGCCACAAAAGAAGTACATCAGTGAAAAATAATACTGCTGAATGGAGAATTATGGCCTACAGATGTATCATAAACAGAGACTGGTTAATGAAACCTGGCAGGACAGCCAGAGACAGTCCAACACCTTGTGTGAAAAATTACAGTGTTTGCAGGTTTTGATCCTGCTGAACTCCAAAACAAAGAGGAAGGCAGTATTTGCAATTGTTCCTCTGAAGAAAGAGGACTAATTGTCCTTCCATTTAGTTTACTTTTACAGGGTAAGGCTAAAGAGCCTGTCACTTCTAAGACTCCTGCATTGGGGGAGTGAGTATCCAATTCTCTACTTCAGCATTTGTTTTTTGCTGCTAGGAAATGGCAAATGATCTAATAGATTTCTATAATACCATGGGAAGGTTAGTTTTGCCTAGTTTCTACTGCATACATCCAATCTTATTACCTGGCTGGAATACCTCCCATAAAGCAGCCAGGAAAAATCATGGTTTTCTCATTCAAGCACCTGGGTTTTTCTATCCATGTAATCCCACAGAAGCTGGCTGAAATTACATGTTAATGTACTTCTGAAACACAGGTTTCAAGTTGAAGGCTTAACAAACCACAGTGCTGTCTGTGAAGGAAATTACCATTAAATGCAAACTGGAGAAAGGGCTTCTTTCCTTGAAGCCAGGTTTCTCTCTTAGATGCCAGAAAATGAGTTGATTTTCCATTTTACAGACACTTCTCCCTTCCAAGCAGTTTGGAATTCATCTGTGGGACATGAATTGCCAACAGAAGGGAGAAGTTGATTGGCAAGGCTGAAGGCTGTGCCTGTTTGCTCTCACATGTGTGATCTGTACCTCTCATGCATGCCCTGAGGTCTCAGTCACTTGATCATCCTCTGTGTGTTACCATGCTCTTCCTCCCCAGAGCCCAGAGCATTCCCTTCCCTGTCAAATCAGGTCAGTGAAGGTGAAGAAGAGCATGAAGGCTTGGGAGCAGTCAAAGGATGTACACCAGGAATAGCTTCCAGTCCTCTGGGCTTGCAAACAAGTTACATCTCTTAGCAGGACACAGGACAGGACAGCTGCTCACAGTGCATGGGCTGTGACTGAGAAGAATCCTCTTTTAGACCACCTGCCAGTGAGTCATTCACCAGCACCATGCAGGATCCATTCCAGTACCTGGGCACTTGGTCTCTGGTCCTTCCTGGTCCCCAGCAGGAGTAGTGATGCCAAACAAAGCCTGGATGGTGCCTGTTTCCTGCCTTCCCAGTAGTTCCAGCTTAAGTACTCATCAAATAGGGCAGAAAAAATATTCCTGAGCACACAATGCAAAGTGGTGTCTGTGCTTATCCTGACATCTTAAGTCTGTCAGAAGTTGGTTTTGTACTGGCAGACTCAGGGGATATCTGTCCTTCAGCCAGCATACCACTACTCTCAACCCTAACAAGCCATCTGATCACTTTGGCAGAAATCTGTGTCTGATTTTGATCAAATGATTTACAGCAACACACAGGTCAGGTGTCAGTTATGAAGCCACAGCATTTGACCATACTAGGCTTAATTCTACTTGTCTTTTTTTTTTTTTTAATTTGTTTTGTTGTTGTTGTTTTGTTTGTTTTTTACTAGATTTTACTGTCTATTTAGTTGCAGATCTGTTTCTGCTTTTGCAGCCTTGGGGCCACATCAGAGTACTTTAATGTTGATGTATCAGCTGTGCTAGAAGGGAAGGCCTGTCCTAGAGGTCTTTTGTTTGTATCTTTAAAACTGTTCTTGACAAAGTCTTAAAAACTCCTGGCAATTTATGTAGAGTTCTACATTGTATGATTCTATGAGTTGGCACAAACTGGAGTGGCAGAACTGTCGGGTGGGTTTCAGCTTTAAAATGCTAACAAAATGGGTTTAACTGAAAGCTGAGTGTGTGTGAGGACTTGGTGGAGCAGAAAAAAAGGTGCAGTGACAACAGTAGATGGAGCTATTGGAAACTTAAAATGTGTTCATCCTTGTGGTGCTGCAAAATATCTCTGTGCAAAGCTGAGGAACCTTTACCTGGTATGTTTTATTTCCTACTACTAACGCCCCTACCCACAAATGCTCCAGAACATTTTTGGCACTGTCCTCTGTAGTAATTTTACCAAACAGAGTAGTACTTGCCTGCATTCTACAGTTCGAATTTAGAGGAAACTGAGTTTCTTATAATAAATAATCATGAACTATCTATAGTCCTATATATTGATACTATAATTAACTCTATATTGATACCTTGAATCCATATTTAAACTGTAAGGCAAGAATAATTGATTTTAATAGTACTTTAAAATCCATTCAATAAGACAAGGGTTTCTTTAAACTGATACTCTTACTGTAGCCTTGAATATCTAGAGATAAAAGTAAGGTAAGGTCTGTGGAGGAGGTAAGGTCTGTGGAGGAAGAAGTAATTTTTATTTGGTAGAATGAGAAGACTTAGAGAGGCATGCAAACCATTCTCGAGGTGTGAAACAGAAGCCACAGACTGCAAGCTCTGTGGGGCTGGAAAGTGCTGCTCTGAGGTTAATTTAATTGATGTGGAGCAGGGCAAAGTGAAAGGTGACTGTACTCCAGGGCACAGGTAGAGAAGTGTAGTCATTCTTAGCTCTGAAAACTTTTAGGAGTGAGCTGTGGGTAGATTTAAAATGGGATGCACAAGGAAATGGAGGAGCAGAGAGATTTAATGACTTTCAAGGGATTTTCATTACATGCCTTCATAACTCAGCTAGAGGAAAATATTGATGTTTATTGCAAAGACAATATTGATAAGAAGCATTGTATAGTTCTTGTGGACGTGTGAAGCTCTTCCTTGTGTTTCATCACTTGTATTGGTGATTTTATTCAGAGGACTGAATCAAAATAACTGCTATGCAACTGTATTTCAATGTTTAAACACAATTCTGAAAAGTTAGTCCATTAATAGGAATCAGGATACAGTATCTTTCCCAAGAAAAAAGATCGAAGGATGCACATGAGTGTGCATAGTGGGATCTGGGATCAGGAGAAAGTTTTGTATAAATGCCAATGAGTCACCTAACAGAAACTGATGGGTTAGTCTGGGTACCTAGCATCACCTTTTCAGCTGGACCTGTGTTCCTAGGCCACACATGAGTGATAGTCTTCAGCAATTAAAACCACCACTTAGCATAAGAAAGTGGGGCAAAAAGGCTTAGTGAAATGCTTCCTACTTTGTTACCTTATTTTTTTGGCACGCAATTTGTGATCACACTCCATAGCAAGATATTTTTTGTATAACTACTGTTGTATTTTTAAGTCTATAGGATTTATCAATGTAGAATGGAATTAAATCATTGATTATTCAACCATAAACATTTTAAATGTACCTTTAGATATTTAGGAGAGGAAACAGTTCATGCTAAATTATGGATCCCCCACTGACTGCTCGCAGCCTGGAATGACCTTTCACATTGAGTAGTATTGTAAAGTATGATAAAAGTGGAAACAAAGAAGAGTGTTAATGGCCTTAAAGTCAAAATGCAGACCAAGCCCTGACACATCATTTTGTGTACTCATTTTGTTTTATTGGCTTAAGGAGCACTTTCCTGTTTTATCTTAATTTAAAACAGATTTTTTTACCCCGAGTTAAAAGTTTTTTGTGAGGATTTTTAGTAACTGCTGATGTAGGAGTCTGATAAATAAAATGAATGGCTGTACATCACTTGTAACCCCTGCTTGTTTGCTTTTTAATGTAGACTTTAATAAATGAGAACACAGATTTACTTGGCCGGGTGTCCACCTTGTAGTTCTTTGCAGAAAGCAGAATTCACTCCACAAGTCCAGAATTAGAAGATGACAACCTCTTTGGTATTTTGAAGTTGAAATGCATTTACTAGTTATTTAGAAAATACAAAGGAAACAGGCAGCTGAAGGAGCCTCCTCAGATTCAGTTCTGGGTTCTCAAGATATTCCTTTCCTTTTTTTTACCTTACTATAAAATATTAAAACTTTAATCTCATAAATCCTGACTTGCAGTTGTACAAGAAAACAAAAAATAAACCTAAGCAGATTCACATTTGTTTTTGCTGGAATACAGGAAGGGACCTTGTGAGTCGGCTGGAGGGGATGCCCAAAGGATTCCTACAGATTTATATGTTTGCAGTGTATATGAGTATGACAGGATTTATGTGTGCTCTGCCAACCCTCCAGTGAATAATTCTTGCCATAAGCAATGTCACAGCATATGACCTGTGATAGTTTTTGAAGTAAGTGAGAGCAGTGCTTTCAGGACATGCTTGAATTTCTTCCATGTAACCAGCATTTGGTAAGGCCACAGTTACCTCTGTCTTTCTGGAAGTCAAGTATGGTTTTTGCAAGTAGATAAATATTTCCTGACTCTTTCAAGCAGTGTGCATATTTAGCTATTTTTCTGATTCATATTCTTCCTTGTCCCCTTCCTGAAGAAAGCATATATAAGTAGAAGCTAGCTACTCATAAAAACTTATGGCTTGAGAAACTCCATGTGTTTTTATATACAAATAAAAATTTATATTTAAGTACTGTCATTCCTTTTACATACATAATACAAATATCACATTGAAGACATCTTCACTATATAAAAATTAAGACACACCAGGAATTCTTAGCACTATTATTCTGCCTATGAAATCTGTAAATCATGTCCATATGCCTAAAAAGCAAGTCAGGCTGAACACAGTAATAAAAGGTCTTTCAAACTTCAAAGAGAACATTCCACTGCTCAATAACCTTCTCTCTCTGAGGGTCATTTAGTCATAGGTTAAGAGTTAATGACATCAGTCAAAAACCAAATCTGCTATGAATTTTACGTACCTCATTCAATTCTTCTGAATTGTTATAATAAATATCCTAATTAAAAGTTAATCTGATATATCAATATAAAAAATAACATAAAGCATTTTTATTTTAAAATTTGTTGAATATTCTTAAATGAAAAATCCATAATTTCTCCAACTAAATCCATTGAATTTTATAGATTCTCACCAAAATCTAATTATCTGCATGTGTTTGCATCTTTACCCAGACCCTCCTTTTAGTCCTGGTCTTCCACATAGAGGATTTGTGGCTATGCCATAGAGTTAGTGACATCCAGATATTCTTGGGGCTGTGGCAGTGAAGACCATCACACACCACTGTCACTCACAGCACTGTGCTTCAATTCTTGAGATTTTCCACAGTGTTTCAGTGAATGTTAGAGGTTTGCACTGCATGCTCTAGCTGTGGTAATTTTCTCATGATTAGGGAGCAGGGTAGCGAAGAGCAGCACCCTACAAGAGACTGGGACAGGGCCTTAGGAGCAGATCATCTGCTGGGGGAGGAATTTTTTGTAAAAGAAATTTATTGTAAAAGAATTTATCTTATTTATTGTAAAAGAAATAGGCTGCAAGATGCCTGTAGGTTGCACCAGGGCTGACAATCCTGCTTGAAGCATGCAGAAGTACATTCATAAGGCTTCTAGAAACTAGGGCTGACAACCTCTAAGGAGGATCCAGGTTATAAAGTAGATAAAAACCTGTGTGTTGGCTGCTTAGGTCATGCTTGCTAGTGAATGCCACCACAAGCAGTTTCCTTTTCCATCTTCATAGTAAGCCTAAGAACCATTCTTAATCCACAAGCTTTCAGGCACATTGCTCCTGCAAAACCGAAATCCCTCACAGGTAGGAGAACCTGTAAGGGGTTAAATTCAGTGAAAATAACACTGAATTTTACATTGACCTCCAGGTGTGTTTTTGATGATCACACATTCTCTGTTGCTTGAGCATGTTTGTGTCTGTCCTGGTTTGGGTCGGGATAGAGTTAACTTTCTTCTGAGTAGCTGGTACAGCGCTGTGTCTTGTTTTTAGTATGAGAATAATATTGATAACACACTGATGTTTTGGCTATTGCTGAGCAGTGCTTACTCTAAATCAAGAGCTTTTCAATTTCCCATGCTCTGACAGAGAGCAGATGCACAGGAAGCCGTGAGGAAGCAAAGCCAGGATGGCTGACCCCAATGGGCCAAAGTGATATCCCATTTCATAGTACATCATGCCCACTATACAAACTGGGGGAGTTAGGGGAGTCCCATCACCACTGGGATGCATGGGGCATTGGTCAGTGGGTGGTGAGCAATTCTGCTGTACATCATTTGTGTTTCTTGGGGTTTATTCCTCTCTCTCCCCTTTCCATTACAACTACTACTAGGTAGTAGCATTATTATTTTTATTGTTGTTGTAGCCGTTGTATTTAATTTTGTTTCAATTGTGAAATTGTTCCTATTTCAAGCCATGAGGTTTACTTTTTCTATCCAAATCTCCTCCCTAGTGTGGTGGTAGGGCAAGTGAGTTGTGGGGTACTTAGTTACCAGCTGGAGTTAAAGCACAACATTATCAAAAATATTTGCCTAAATATTGGACAAAGTGATCCACAAGATTTAGGAGCAAAATTTTGAGGTTAAAGGTTAAATTCACCCAGAGGCTTAGACTGAAAGAAGCCTATGGATATAGCAAGATCTCATCTCACTCTATCCCACTGGGATCTTCAGTCCTGCATTGCACATCCAGGCACTGGTCTCTTTTTCAGTGGAATGGGGAAACCTGAAAAGCTCAGAGCAGGGTTCACAGTGGTGGTCAGTGATGGTACCTTTCCAGCCTGGGTATTCTAATGGCCATTGTAATCTGCTGGAGGTTAGGTGGTTCATGTTCAAATCCCTCTCTAGCTCCGCAAAAAGAACTTTGGGACATGGTTTTCAGCCCCTCAGTGACTGCTTTATCTACGAGTCTTCTGGGGTTGAAGCAGACTTGTCTCTCTGGCAAGAGCATTCTGTTTTGAAAAATGAAGTTAATTTATTCACTGGTCAGGGCAGAAAACTAAGGAAGCCTCTACAGATCAAGACTGACAAGACACAGATAATTAATACAGCATTCCAGTTGCTAAACCCCAGGATAAGCTAGGAAATATAAAAGCTTGATTTCTTTCCACAGAAGTTAGCTTTACAAATACTTGTGCTGTTTTGCAAAACAAAAATTTACAAATTTTTGTGTTGTTTTGCATAAAGGTGTATTTTTACTCCATATACCTCTGGTGCTACCAGCTAAGTGTCAGGTTTGCCTCTACAGCTCCCTGGCTTTTTGAGGAGTGTGCTACAGGTGTAACTTATTGGCAACACAGCCATTTGGTCAGGGTGCCCCCAGATGAGATAGAAGAGAATTGATGGGGAAGTCTACTCACTCCTTTCACTCCCCTGTGGAGCTCAGGGAGCTCACCATCACACAGGTGTTTGAATTTAGAGCTTCTTGGAAGAGCAGGAGAGATGTAAAGGTGTGCTTGTGGTGCCAGGCTGCTCCACCTGGTGTTGCACTGGGATTGCCTTCCCTTTTCTGTCCATGCAGAGTTCATGCTAG
The DNA here is from genome assembly GCA_024362935.1 of Setophaga petechia. Taxonomy (NCBI): domain Eukaryota; kingdom Metazoa; phylum Chordata; class Aves; order Passeriformes; family Parulidae; genus Setophaga; species Setophaga petechia. The sequence continues at coordinate 13,508,401 of JANCRA010000020.1, read as the reverse complement.
TAGCACATGTCCTTCTCTCTGGAGGGGCACCCACAAGCTGGAGCCCAGTGCAGCCCAGGGTAACCCTGCTCCCCCAGGATGCTCACAGGTGAGAGGATCCCAGGCCAGCTCACAGAACAGGCAGCACAAACAGCCTGCTGGTATGTTTGCACAGGTCCCAGATGGCTTAGGAAACACTCTCAACACTCAGGATCAAATCCTAAATGTCTTACTGAGACTAAAAGTATCTTAAATTGTTTGGTGCTTTGTCCAGTGATTCAGTCAATCTTACAGGATTTGCCTCTAATTTTACAATAAAGCAATCTGGTTTTCTTATATGAATAAAAAAAAAATCTTAGTTGCACATCAGAAATCCATTTACTGTCCCCTGTGTCCATCTCTGTGGCATTTGTTTCATGTACTCTATTCCCTTTGTTCACAGTGCAATGTAGAATTGGAGAATTCAGCAACTGGGAAAAAATCATACCAATGTCGAGACTACACTTCCAGTTCAGGATTATTGCTCATAATATTTTCTCTGGACTAGCTCACAGCAGACTTCAGTGGCTCAGAAAATAGTACTGCCCTTTTCTGATCTGGTTAAAGCACTGTTACTCAGGCCTCACACTGGGGAGAGGAATTTCAGTGCAAAGGAGATATTTTCATTGCATGGTAGGCTAAAAGGAAAACCTTCTTCTAGTGAACAGTGCTTTTCCAAAAAATCACTGAAGAGTCGGTACTAGTGTGCTGTTATCCCCTTAGGAAGATTAACACACTACACTAGGAACAAATAAATAAATCACACATGCTGTGAAGCAGACATGGGAAAAAATGCTTCTTTTTTACTGAAACTATTGGGTCAAGTGACCTTGTTTCAACCTGGGTTTGGGATCCAATCCCAGTGGAACAAATGTAAGAAAACTGTACTTGAAATGGCTTTAAGGTTTTTCTTATTTTCTTTTTGTTGGGCAGAGTTTTAAAATAAGAGAAAAATCAAATCCTCTGGAATAACTGATGTATTTATTTTCTTATATACATTTAAATATGGCACATCTGACAGTAGTTGTACAATAAACACAAAATGATAATCAAAGCTGAACAGTAGATCAAATAACTCAGTGCTGAACCTATTAGAAGCCAAATCCTGTACACTGAATTTCTGAAGAAAGTTTTACCCAGGAGCTGCATTAGCTAAGGATTCATAGGCTAAGATTATCAAGTCTCAATTTCTGAACGACTGGCTGGAGACTGTGACTCTATTTCCAATACACAGTTTCATCTTCCATAATGTAACATTGAACTGCTCCTTTCCAATTTTTCTTCCATGCAACCAGAAATTCATCAGCTGTCGTTACCTCTTAGAGAACAATTACCAGTGTCCCAGAGGATTCACTTGCAGTTAGTGATTACTCTAATAAATAAATGCAGACTGGATTAATTCTTCTGCTATTAATGTGGAAGATGTTCATGTTTACTATTGTTTGAAAGTCAGTGACAGCTACTTTGCGAAGCAGTGGATTTTCAAAGAATAGGGGAAGCTCAGTCAAGGAGTTTCTCTGCTTTGGGACCCATGAGAACCTCTCTTCTCCTTTGGACAGCGACAATGCCTGGAACAGACTGGTTTGGCAGTTGGGCATGTTCTGGGTTGGGATGGACATCTGTCTTCACAACTGTTTGATTAAGGAGAAAGAACACAAAAGAGGAAAGCATTTTAATATAAAATTCTTCGCTGTCAAATTCCCCTAATTTTTCATCATTGAACACTGCAATGCTCCCTATACACTGTTTGGGAACGTGTTGACATCCTACAACAGAGGGAGACAAGAATTTGCTGCCTCACAATTTCTGTCTACAGCAGCATGTCTTGCAGTGGTCCATTTGTCCAAATTCACAACTTAAGTGATGCTTTCCTTTCTTGAGACCAGTGAAGTCCTGAGGGTTAGCACTGGAAAGTGCTGCCCTTGGACTCTGCAAAGCAGCTGATCTCACTTCATGATTCAGCTTTGCTCCTCCAGAAATACTGCATGGAAGTCTGGCATTAAGGTCCTGTGTCCAGGCTAAAGGAATTTCTAGAAGCCAAATTCATGTAAACAAATGATTACATTGCTCCCCTCCCACCTGTGTGAAACATATAAATAACCAATTCTTTCATGCTCATTTTTAGCTCTGCTAATTGTTTTAGCTATTTTTATACTTTATATTTTGTGTTTGTCCTTGTTTTAAAAGCTGAACCTGAAGATGTAAATGTTAATTCTTCCACAGCATCTTCCCTGTGAATGAACCTATGAAGTCACTGGGAGTGAACCCTGTGGGTGACCACTCAGTGAGCTACAGCTCTGCCAAGGTACCCAGGGAAACTGGATGCTGACTATCCCTATATAAACTTTGAGACTAAGCTGCTGCATGCTCCTGGGCCTCTACACTGGACCAAAGCTTTCTGAAAAATTTAAAATTTAACTAATCCATGAGGGAATTTTCTATCTGAGATTTGACACAGAAACCTTAAAACTAATAAATACAAACAGATTAGGGAAATTCATGGAGTATAGTAGCCCTAGAAGCATTTTCCTGCTTCTCAGTGGAGCCAGAGCTGGTTGAGTAGATACCTCAAAACTAATAATACAAACAGATTAGGGAAATTCAGGGAGTATAGTAGCCCCAAAACCATTTTCCTGCTTCTCAGTGGAGTCAGAGCTGGTTGAGTAGATTTATATGTGTATAAAATTGCATTAGGTTTAGAAAATTACTTGCTCTGAGGACAAACTGAATAAGGAATGTGCTGTGTGCTCTGTGTGCAAATTTAGGGAGCCTTTGTCCCTAACCATCCATGAGATTGCCTACAGCTGGTACAGGATGGGTTCTGCCTACCTGCAAGACTTGGTATCTCGTTGCAAAAACTAATACCAGTTGTAGTACACTTTTAATCATCATTCCCTGAAGATTAGCAAAAAACACCAAGGTAGTAAGTATTGACACTTGAATAACGGCCTTGTCCAGATTTCTTAAAAATACAAAAAAACCTTAGATTCCTTTTATACTAAAAGTATTGTAAATATAATATTATTGTTGTTGTAGTTGTTATTATCTCCCTAACTTCAGCAAGGTATTTTATCGCAAGTGACCTCCCAGCCAATTAAGCACTTGCATCTCTAATTCAGCTTTTGCAGTGTAGACACTGAATGCCAAGGATCACTTACCTGCAGGTTTCAGCATGAAATATCTTGTGTTTTAGAGCACAGCTCTCCTGGCTCTCCCTACACAAATAGCAGCTGCAGTTTTCTTTACTTTGAAAGAAATCTGTGGGACATTTATGTCGACAGATGCATTCACAATTTTCTTCATCAAATTCCATATGTTGTCCACACATAGCCAGCTCAGCAAGAGGAGGGAGTCCTGCAATAGCACATAGATCATTTAGAAGATTTTACATGGCTAAGTCCTGCTTTTAAAGAGACTCTGTATGTTCTGTATTCATTAGGACTCACACATGTACTTTCTGATAGATTCTAGACTTCACAATTTCTGTTGCAACTTCCTGTACAGAAAAGGACTTGAGAGGATTGCACTGATTATTTCAGTTTATTCTAATTCTGCTATTTCTTGTGGACTGAACTTGGCACAAAAAAATTTTGGGTGATGTTTATTGCAAGAGTCTAGTGCTATGCTTAGGAATGCACAAATATTTATTGGACAGCAAGTTTTAAAAAGATAATCTCAAAAAGGATTTAGTCTATACCCATGACAAAAAGGCACATCCATTCAAACTACCACACCCACCACATGTGTACTTCACTAGACAGTCACTGCAGAAGTTTTTAAGCAGTAATGCTATGTCTACTAGGGGGCAAGCTGGCCTAGCACTTCAACAAGGAGCACATTCATATTTGTCAAAGATGAAAGAAATACTTCATTTCAGAAAAAAAGCCAGAACAGCCAAGGGAACTCGCTGTCTAATATCTTCCCTGACAATGCACATCTGGAGTACAATATGAAGCTAATTCTAGCAAAAAGGGAACACATTTTGTGAAAGCTTTATTAAAATGCAAGCAGCACATCCCTGGTTAAAGGTCATGGCGTATAAGGTGTCATTGGGAAGGTAATTTCCTGTAGCTTTACAATTAGCTCTTGGATATTATCTATGGAATGTAAAATGTAACCTGCACCTCTGCCATCTCATACCTGATCTCAGTGGCCAGCAAAGGCTTGCACCTCACTTGAAAGAAACTTTTATTATTATTTACTCAATGATGAAAAGCCAATATCTCAACAGAATAAAACCTAAGGCCTATTGAAAGCAAGGAGGGAGTCTGCCCAAAATTCTTGGAAGACAAACCCTTTCCTTTGGGTGATAAAACCTGGCATGTGTGAAGTGGTGTTGAGTGTTTCAATCTCACTTTGTTCCAACATCAAAGGCAGATTTTAAGTTATTTTGTCCCAGCCACTTGCCAAACACAATGTACTTCAGAGAATGGTATTTTTCTGAGGAAGTATTGAGTGTATGTCAACAAAGGCCATAATTGCCTTTGTTGCAGGCTACAGATTTTAATGCTCCAAGCTGACTATACAAAAGACTCTGAGTTAAGAGGGCTCTGGCTATTCTCAGTCCTTCAGACTCAGTCTAAAATAGAATACTAATCTTTTCTGGACTGAGAAGTCTAACTTGTGTTTTACTGCCTAACCTGATGGGCAGAGGATCTTATCCAGAGTGAGAAAAGATCCAACAGAAACCACTATGCAAATTATTTCTTGCTTATTAACACTAGGAGACTGCAATCAGTAGACCAGTTTATGAGGTTATTTAGCTTTATTTTAGTTTGCTAGTCTAGGAATTGCTCAGCAGATTGATTTATTGTTGCCTTAAATGATTTATTCTTTCTCTTGCTGAATGTAGCTTAAAGCACAAAGGCAAGGTTTCCTTCTCTGTCTGTTTCCTCTAGTGCTATGATTGTGTTATTTTGACCAATACAATTTCCTTAGAAAAACAATTTTTAAAAACTTTACAAAGGACTAAATTTATTAGGAGAAAAATTTATTTCTCTTAATATTTATTGCCAATAAGTATGTTTAGACTTACACAATTATCACCCAGAATATTTCCTGCAATTTTCTTTGACAAATTAAAATTTTACAGAAGCAGAGGAAAAAAGGCAGTTACTATTCTTCTACAAATTTTATCCTCTTCCATTTCCTTCCACAGAGCTGAAGAAGTATACAGACATGCTGCTGAGTATGTAGGGTATATATGTTTGAAGGATTCCTGAATAACTTAAGATTATCATTAAAAGTGCTCAAGTATTTTGAAAAGTTATATAATTTTTTGCACTGACAACAGCTAACAAGCAGGACTGGTTTTGTCTATCTTATTGCTTATTAAATATTTTCTTAAGAACTAAAAATAAAATAATAATAAAAAAATAGTACCTGTCCCATGAAGTATATTCTAGGGCATTTTTTTCTACAGTTGAGAAGATTTCCTAATGCCCATCATAGAATTTAAGCACATGTGAAATAAAAATTTGCACAAGGTGCCTACTTCACAAAATCTTATAAATACTTTCCTATGTCCTACTCAGGTTGCTGATACAGAGAGAGTCAAACATCCAAGCAAAAAAAACCAAAAAAACCCCATGAGATGAGGGGAAGCACATATGTGTGTTTATTTTCAGGCAAGTTTCCACACCATAATCCAAGTCTATCTAGAGATGTGGAATAAAAACTTTCACTCTCTCGATGTAAAGAAGTGAGAAGGAGACCAGAATGAGAGACAAAGAGCTTGGAGAGAGTATGCAAAAGTGTCATTCCATCTTTACCTTCTCGTCTGTTGGAGTGCTGTGTGTCTATAACACATTCACATTTGTCACTGTCCCAGATCCATCCATTATGGCAAAATTTGTTGGTAAAGGGGCATCTAGAAGAAAAAGAAATTGAGATAGGAATTAAAAAAAGATAATTAGGGTCATCAGAGTAGCCATTTGGCAGAATGAGCTGCTGGTGTGCTGGGTCTGCCCCCTGTCCCACGTGGAGGCCTGGCATTACAGTGTGCATTTCTGCTGCGAACAGAAGGAATGGGGTCTGGGTGGCCCTGATGACAGGGGGGAGCTCTGGCTCCCAGTGACACAGGAAGAAGTTTAGCACCTATTTCAGATTACAGCCTTAGGAAAAAGCTACAGTTTTGCAGCTCCACTTTTTCATGAAACAGCTTTACTCCAGGCAGGGTGGTCTTTGTCCTGCAGTATTCATGTTGTGTAACTTTACTGAATTTTGTCTTGCTGCCAGGAGGTTCAGTTCTAGTTTAATTTGCCCATGCTCATGGATGCACAGAGGATTATTTCAGTGTCAGAGGAACAGATTGACTTTCAGGCCCTTTGCTGTGAGAGGGAAACTCACAAACTGAAAAAAGACTGAGGTTCTTCTGTATTTGTCAAGAAAGAGGATTCAGAGTGGCCAGCAGGCTGAGGGAGGGCTGGAGTGGCTTTGCTGAAATGACACCTCTCACCACCAATGTCCAACAGAAGGGCAGTGATGGGGACCAAATGCAGGGCTTGACAGAGATTTTCGAGCTGACTTCCAGTGAGTCACTCAAGCTATTTCAGTTTCTAGAGTCTTTGTTTATTTATGTAGCCTTTTCTCACCAGGAGTTCTAGTATTTTATGCCCCATTTTGGAGTGAGATGTAAGGTCACTTTTCTCCTGTCCATGAGCCCAACAGATGCAAACCAAGACTGGATCAAAAAGTGAAAAGCCAAGATTCACATTGATTCTGACCCAACGTGCCATAAAGTGTGGCAGAGGGCTTTAGCTTGAGCACAGAGCTCAGTTTGCCCTGGCTAAATAATGCACGAGCAGAGCTCCTGTGTCAGGCTGAAAATGTGTATGCACACATTCTCATATGGCTCCAGTGGAGCACAGTGCTAATATGAGCACTTTGAGTCCCTGCTAAAGAACCTAAATATCTTAGTGACTCCAGATGATGCTGAACTGGCCATCAGTTTGTTCTGATGACCATTCTCTTAAAATTGACATGGTTTGGGTGAACTTTCTAACCCTGAGTGATAACCAAGTCATTCAGAAAAACTGTTGGGATAACAGAAAGAAAAGGGACCATTATAACATGCAAATCAGAACAAAAATATTTCAATGTGTGCAGAAGTTTGCAAATGAGGGAACTTACCCATCTTCCTCTGGGTACTGGACAGATCTTCGTATGATGGTGTACTGCTGGCGCTGGGTGGTTGATGTGCACTTACAGGCCGTGTGATTGGCAATTTTGACGGGCACAGGCTCAGGAACACTTGTCAAGGGAACCGAGATCTCAAAGAGCTAGATGGCACAAATAACATTTATTTTTCAGCTTCCATTTTACAGTTAATAGTTAATTAAGAATTGCAATTTTAAAGAAAATGTTGTATTCCTTTCCACCATTTTCCCCACTCTTGCTCTTATCTAGAGATAGTTACCATAAATATAAATGAGCAGATGTGCACTGGGGGTTTTGAAGAGTAAGCAATGCCCACTACGCCAGGAACTTGCAGAAATGGGAATCCTAGTGCTGTATTACAGCTGTTAAACACCCAAGACTGCTCAAAAGTATTTGCAAGCAAACACAAAAACCTCCTTTGGATGCTAGGGCCAAATGGTAAAGAGGGAGGTGTTGAGAACTTTGGTTTTGGTTGTACCATCAGTTGAGTCTCTATTACTTACAGATACCATTTAACTGTCCTTAGGTATAATCACAGTATGCCATCTTAGGGACCTAACTTAACCCCCACAGCCTCCTCAGGGAGGGAAGAAACTGGAGTAAATAGAGGAAAGTTCATTCTGCTTCATATGGGTTTCTGCAGGGAATCATCCTTGAACTATCTCTCTGTTGACTACAGCAGGAGCTGAAGGAGCAAAGCAGCCTGCTTTCAGTGCACCCAAATTGTGAAGAGTGATCCCTGAGCAGGCCTGAGGAGGCTCTGGTTCCTTGGGCAGCTCTGTGTAGGAGCTATTGAAGGGATCCACACTCTCTCTGCCCCTCAAACCAGCTTCCTTCCCAGGGAAACCAAAGCTTTGGGCACATCTTGGTGTGCCAGCATGTCTTGGCTTAAAGATGCATCCACCTGCAGGGACTGATTATTTCTAAGCAGACTGCTTAGGCATTAAAACTTACATGTTGCAGTGTCTAACTTTAGGTGGCATCAATATCGTCCAGTTGATATTTTATACCAAGGGAAAAAATCCTCTCACTAATATGGAAATATGGGAATAATGCCATTAGATGAATAAGTCTGGACTGATGGTGGTGTATCCAGAAATGGAACTTAGCTGGGGACTTTTGAGGAAATGCTTATTTTGAAGGATGCTAAAGGAATGTTACACTCTGCAAGATTGCAGTTTTTCAACAAACTTATGAACTGCTGCTCAAAAAACACATAAATAAATAAATACTACTTAGCCTGACCTAGCTCCCTGAGCTGATCAGATGTCTTTTGTGTGTGGCCAACTGCTCATAACAGCTTTCTCCTTCTGGTGTGGAATGAAAGCAACTAATGAACATTGACGCAAGAAGGAGAGGCCCTGATTTATTTTACTCCAGCTATATTCCAGTACAACCAGACACAGTGGAATTACATTCCAACAAATACAAAACAAATACAGAAGTGATTGGACCTGTTCCCCATAAGGGCTTCAATTTTCTTTTTGAAACAATTGCCCTTGATCTTTATTATGATTTAAAGAAAAGGCTTTTTCATAAGTAGAATTTAATTTATTATGCCAAGTGAAATAGGAATGCACAAGATGAAGGCTTATCAAATAGGACCAGTGTCATGTGCTTCATCTGTGGGTATGAATCACAGAATCATAAAAAGACTTGGTTGGAAGAGATCTTAAAGATCAGTTCCAACCCCTTTCCCCCTCCCATGGGCGGTGGGGCCACCCACTAGACCAGATTGCTGATGAACTGTGGATGGCTTCAGCTACAGAGTGGATTGAAAGTACTAAAGTTGGAGCTCTGCTCAGCCACCCACTGGAGCAAGATGTCTCTGTACATAGCCTCTAGTAGGAGTCTACAGAAAGAAGCTGTCTGGCTACTCTATGCTCAGTTTTTGGGACTGGTCATTAAAACTTGGGTATTGCCTGTTGCACCCATTTAGTAATTGGCTACTGGTTTGTGCCTCTCTTTCCCTAAGAGGTGTGTGAACTGTGACATTCAGAACGTGAGGCATGCTAATTAAGAGCATCTGGTCTCTCCTGATGAATATGTCTCCCTTTTTGGCTTGCAAAATTGCACATCCAAAATTATTAGCCAGCCTTCTTGGCACAGATGAGAATGTTGAAATGCAGTGACCCAACACAACAAAATTTTCTGGGGTTAAACCTTGGATACAGAGGATTCCCAGGAGACAATGGTCTCAAGGGGTCCCCAGTCCAAGTGACAATATATTAAAGAAGGATATAACTTCTGATCATCATGAGCCTGGAAAATCAGGACCTGATTTTCCATCTCTACACATATATAAACAATTTTTAATAAGGCAACATGAATGTAAAATGCTATTGCACACTCCTGCATTCACTCCACACGGATAAAGAATTAATTCTTCTGTTTGTTATGATAGTGCAGACAGATCTTTCATAACAGGATCTCAGAAACCAAACATCCTCCTTCCCCTCCCTTTTTGGTGAGCCAGGGTAAAAAGAAAACAGATGAATAGCCTCATTTACCGTTTTCGACACGTAAGTTGTACTTGTATTCATGCAGCTGAGACTCTCCTCGTTGCAGCAGCCTCCACATCTGAACACATTCACACAGGGAGGCTTGAAAAATTTGTTGGTTGTTGTACCCAGTTCTTTGGCAACTTCCACACAGGTTTCCCTTGGCACACACTGAGTCTTTTGCCATTCTTCATCTATGACTAGAGAGAACAGCATTTTTATGAACAATCATGGCAAATCTAAACCTCTTGATTAGTGAAGCAGAAGCATTATATAAATAAAAATGAAGTGCTGGCAGGCCATTTGCACTTACTTGGATCAATTTGCACTTATTTGGATCAATCTAAGGACCAGAGGGACTCTGAGTGCAAAATTATCCCAGTAACTTACACCAGCTGCGCTGGCAGAGAGGTTGTTGCATTTATCTGCCTTTAGTTTTCAATGCAAATGAGCAAAATCTCTGATAATTCCAGCAGATCAGGTAGAGCTGCATTGATTTCCCTCAGCCGAGAGTCCCCAGCTCCACAATGTCTATCTGGCCAAGCTGCCCCACACCCTGTTCCCCTTTGCTCCTGGGCAGCCTTTCCTATTGTCACTTTATCCTCTCTCTGAGCGTACCCCACCACGGACTCAGCAGGGCCTGGGCCTTAGTGCAAAAGCACATTAATGACTACCAGATTCTGGTCAGAGGGTTTGAGTACTCCTGGTGGATGTCAGCCAGAGAGCATGGTTTCCAAAATGCCCAGCGAAATCCAAGACAAACAGTCTCACACCTCAGTACCACCAGGGGGTTCAGGCTGAATAACAGGAATATGAATTCAAGCGTGAGTTGTCTGTTCAGAACACCATGGCATTTTTCAAGTTCTGAATTATGGTAGACTAGTAGACTAGGCTTGACTGATTTATCAAATTCTGACTGTGAGAAGGAATAATGCATAAACCTCCTGAGCCAGACAGAGAAAAAAGTGACATTTACCTAATAAACATAATACAGTCGTTTTCTCAAGAGGTGGCTCTCCTTTTTTTGCCTTTTGCTTACTTAATTCAAGTTATGGAATTGCTCATGAGACATCAATGCTTATGCTTAAATTCTTCTTAAAATGATGAAAAACTCTTTTCTTCTTTACCCCTTACATCAGGCTTGTGAAAGATGAAAAGCAACTTTTAAACTATTAAAAAAATGCTCTCTCTTCCAATGCAGTCCACCTCCCTACTACTGTAAAAGCAGTTCCTACATTTACAGAGAAGTTCTGAGAAAAAAGAAATCTTGGAATACTTTTAACCTACAAGCTACACCTCACCTACAGGTGAAGAGCTGTTTTTCTCATTCCTGACTTTCCTTTTGTTATTTTTAACTTTTTCTTCAACTGACTTTGTATATTTAAATAATTTTGTTTATTCCTGAAAATGGAACACTTTCAGAAACAAAACATGGTTGATTTGCTCCATTTTTCAGTCATGCAGAGAGTACAAGAAAGCGTTTGATGTCTGAATTGTGAAGAAGAGGCATAAATTAGGAGAAGAACAATCATTAAAATTAACAGAATTTTCTAGAGTAATATTAGTTCTATCAAAACACCAATCTCATCCAAACATTAAAAAAGAAAATAAAGTGTTTGCCAAACTCATTAATGTATGTGCTTGTAATCACTTCAAATGTCACTTCAATGAGCATAAGCAGCAATGACCTTTCCAGCTGCACACATCCTCACTTTATTAACCACTTCTTTAGCAGAAGGGCTGCACAGGAACTGGCTGCCAAGCAACTGAGTGTCACATCTTGTTCATCTTGTCATCCTGGTCATTTCTGAGAGCAAGCACAGAGCACTTTCTGAGAAATTTGTCTGTGATACAGTCTCCAGCTTGAAAGTGCTGCAGTCCTTAGAGACTGAGCAGCTCAGGGGAGACTGTGGTTTGATGGAGTGACACAAACTTTCAGTGAATTCATTGCTAAAGCTTTAGAAAGGTGGAGCAAAGTCCTGAATTTTCCCTGATGGAATTTGGAGTCCTGTGGAAGATACTCTAGTGAAACAATTATAAGTCTTGACCCAGCCTTCTCATCAAAACATTTTATTAAAACAAAACAGATGCACTTGGCAGAAAGGTCACTGTTTAATGATTGGAAAGGGCGTGGGAAAGAAATACATGTTTATGGGCTTGTGGTTTTCTAAAAGGAACCTTAGTACCTTGAACATATTAATATATTAGAACAAAAGTACTTGCTGTCCTGGGATAATTCCACTTTGAATGGAAGAATGGCCAGCCCAAATGGGCTTTTTTTAACTTGAATTTCAGCACTTTGACTTTTAATGAGAAAGCTGACATCTCTGTGTCTGAATTTAGAATTTCAAAGGGAAAATAGCAAGAAACTTAATAGCTGTTCCAAGCAGAAAACTTTATCAATATGACCATAGTAAAATAGAACCACAGAACAGTTTAGTTGGGAAGCGATCTTAAAGATCATCGAATTCCAGCCCCTCTGCTGTGGGCAGAAACACCTTCCTCTAGACTAGGATGCTCAGTATTCCATCCAGCCAGGCCCTGAACACTTCCAGGGATGTGCCATCCACAGCTTCTCTGGGCAACCTACAATCTAATCTAAAGTTACCCTCTATTAGGTTCACTACATGTCCTTGGGAAAAGTCCCTCTCCAGTTGTCTTGCAGCTCCCTCTTGGGTACTGGAAGGCTACAATTAGATCTCCATGGAGCCTTCTCTCCTCCAGGCTGAACAGCCCCAACTCTCTTAGTCTGACTTCTAAGGAGAGGTGCTCTAGCCCTGTGACCATCTCAAATAATTCACAGCACACTAAATGTCATAGTGACCTTATTATCTGAACAATATTTACGTTATAAATATTGAGTTACACTATTCTGCCATTGAAAAATGCCCATTTCAATGTTCCCTGCCTCAGTAACATTTAATAACATCTCCTTTTGTCATGCTCTTTTGACAAAAGGGATGTTTTAGTTTTGCAGAAATGTTGGTGTTCACTAAATGAGCAACAGTGAGTAGAGGATTACACCACTTGACTCTGGGTACTCCTACTAACTCTATGGATTTTTAATGTTTTTGAGTAGAATTACAAGGGTATGTAAGCAAAATGTTTATCACTGTTAAAAGCTGTCTTAATTGTCCTTCATGCGTGCATTTGTTTTAACTTCTTTTCTGTACAAAATTTCTGTGAAAAGCCATGCCTGTGATATAAAAATCCTCTTCAGACAGGCACTTGTATACACATTTCTGTGTTGTGGCTCAGAGAAGCAATTTAAGGCCTTTGTTCAGACATAATTTAGCTGAGTAATGGTGTGTGAATGTGGCTGGGGTTGTTGTAAAAGTGGTATTGGAACAGGATCAGTAATATCTGGTTTCCCAAAAGGAAAGTGATATGATAATATCACAGCAGGATAAAGACAACAAAGATTATCTCAGCCTGTCCTTCATTAGGCTGCAGTTTAGCTTTGCTGTAGGATGTCCATTTGCTGGACCAAAATATGGTAACTGATCCTTTGTTTTTTCATCCATGAATATGTAATGTCTCTTGAGCATCACAGCTACAAGGAGCAATATTCATGCTGGCTCCAGACGGAAGGAGTAGGTTGTGATTCTCCACTTTTAGTTTCTGGTTGGTTGCCTCGAGGTCTTCTTTTCTCTGAGGAAACTTCCCCAAACAGACCAAGGTTAGGGCAATGCCTTCTTTCTCTCAGTTCCCACACAGACCCTGCTGCTGGTGCAGTGCCTTGTATTAGAGCACACCTAATAAAAAAGGGATTTCTAGGCCTGCAGTAAAGTTTATTCATTCCTGTCTGCAAGCAGGTTCTGAGATGCAGCACAATGCTGCTCCCCCACCCCTCATCCAGTCATTCTGACCTGGTTTTTGTACATTGACTTCTCTTTCTTTTGTGCACTGACAAATCCCTGAAGAGTACATCTTCCCTTTGGAGAGTATGCAGAGAAAATAAGCCTGATTTGGCCACAGAACAGGGAGGTGTACTTAGGCTGTTGTCTGACTCTTTTCCATACAAAGTCATTTTACAGAAATGCCCTGTTGTTTCTAGTATGGGTATATTCCAGGAAATCCCTTACTTACTTCACAGTTTACTGCACAAGAATCAGGGAGGGGCCTTGAAGCTGAGCTCAGACTTGGCCACAAACCTGCACCTACCTTTCAGTGTGTCAATATCATAGAAAGCAGCAGCAAATCTGGTGGAGCGATGTGAAGCAGAGCGGGAGTCCAGGTTGGCCAGGCTCTTCAGCTTTAACCTGCATTTCCACAGCTTCCAGTCCTCAGAGTGAGTGATGTGAAGCAGCTCTTCCAGGCTGGATGCTCTCCTGATCTGCTGTTCTGAGCGCTCCAGTGCTGACAGAGATGTCCTCTGGAAGGAAAGGGGGAGGTCAGAAAGGCAGCACTTTGCAGCCTGTCCCCAGTGCAGCACGTGGAGCACTTGCACCAAAGGGCAGCACATTACTGAGGACATCTGAGTGTGCCTGGGAAAAAAGCAGCACATAGATCTGTCCCAGGCTTTGAGAGTGCCCAGCACCAGACCTATCTGCAGGATTTGTGCCCACATAGATTGGGAAGGGGAGATGCCCACTTCTTCACCCTCTTCATCACAGCCCTCAGAAGTATTTGACAAATGCAGACTCTTCTGTGTCCCTGGTAGGCACTGGTCACATCACTGCAGTGCCTGAGCTGGCCAGTCGTGCCAGAGGGAATCCCAGGTCACCTTTCAGGCTCAGTGCAGCTGGTGAGCCCAGCCCATGTGCCTCTGCGACAAACCACCTCAGGTGCCAAAACTCTGCTTCCAGCCAAGAGACACCACTGCAGGGTCAGATGATACAGCTGGAAGCTGCACAAAGTACAAGGGCCCATCCATATGGCAGGCAAACACATCATCCAACATGCTGCAAAGTGCAGGATATATCTGCCATCTGCCATTGTGACTACACTTGGGCCCTGCTCATGTCCAGCCTCAGAGCTGTGGGCTGTGCAGCAGCATTAGCACAGTGATTGCATTTTCCACCTGTGTGATGCTCATGACCATTCTGCTTCCATTGGAGAAAGCTCCCTACAAAGACGTGTACCATCAGTTTGAAGTTAATATTCACTTTAAAAGTAGCTGTTTAACACTTCATATTGCTCAGCATCCTGTAACAATAGTGCTTTCTTTGGCTGCTGCTTTCTGACATCTGTGTTTGTGCCTTTATCAAGGCGCTGAGAATTTATTTCCACTGACTCACCAGATCTGCTGAAAACAGTCTCCAATACAAGTAAGAGGTTATCTTTGTAAATGTCTGTGTTGCACTGGGCTGGTGCTCTCTCAGCTGTACTCTCTGGTCATACAATGGACTGTATTTTTTGACTTCCAAACAAGTGGGCTGCAGTGCCAGCTGTTGTAAATAAAATTCCTTCTCTTTAAAGCAAAGCTGTAGTACAAGAGGCTGTCAATGACGTGTGCAGCAGACAGCAGTCTCAGCCAGTAGCAAGTGAGTGCTCTGTGTAGGGATGGGGAAGGAGTGAGGGAAAGGGCCACCTATAACAGGAAGATATTTAGACAAGATCTGAAATCCAAGCACTGAGTGCATCTGTTACTTGTTATAAAGACATCTGTGGCATTTAGTTTGCAACAGTACAGATGTTAGCCTGTATGCATGGGCCAAGTTAATTTTTTGGTAATTACCTTTCACTGACCTAAAATTCCTTAAGTAGTTAACTCAGAAAAAGTTGTTTGCTCTTCTTTTATGCCTGTACAGAACATTATATTGGGCTTTAGCAAGTTGCCATATTTCATAATAGAGATGGCTGCTTCATAGGTGAATGATTTCTCATGCATTTCATATGTGGTAAAAACTAGAAACCCTATCTCAATACTTATGAACAAATAGCTCAGAAGGAATGTGAATACTTAGCACCAGTAACTGAATTTCTAGACAGTTTTACAAACAAGATACCCAGAATTTTGCTGATCCAGGAAAGCTGAAATTCAGCTTGAGGTTAATGCGTCAAGACTTATTTGTTCTAAGAACCACAGCTTATGTTCCCATTCACTCCCATTCACAAACTGTCTCCTTGGTCTTGCAAAACCAAGAAAAAGTGTAGGACCAGAACTGGCATGGTAATGGGACCAAAGACATCAAAACTGAACTCTATTAAACATTAACTTTTTTCCTCTCTCTTTGCGGTACAAAAGAATGCTCTAGCTGAATCAGCATCCAGCACTTCTAAACTAGTCTTAATTTACGGAGAACCTGTAAAATGAGATGATAGCATTCTGGAACTTGGAAGATATATCCCTGCACTTCTCATAAGAGTCAGCAGTTTGGGATAACTAGCTTCTCAATTCCTCTTACTCCTATATCAAAAGGTTTTATTAATCACAGAATTGTTAAGGTTGGAAAAGACCTCTAAGATCATCAAGTCCAACCATCAACCTAACACCACCACTATGTTCACCACTAAACCAAGCCCTGATTATTAGATGAGCAAAATATGAGCTTACCTAAGCTATTCAGCCCTGAAGTCAATCTGTTGCCCCTTCTCTCATCATGTTTCCTAACACCTATCCAAGTTCTGCAGCTTGATGGGATTGCCTGTTGCCTACCATGAAAACACAAGAATAATTGTATTCCTGCTTCTTATATTGGACTTCTTCCCAGAGGGAAGACATTTCACAGCTGACTTTTTAACTTCACAGGATTCCCTATCCAGTACAGAATTTCTGGGTGCCCTTTCCCATAACAATAGCACTACAGAGATAAAGGATGGTCTTTGTCTCTGGGCATTGCTGACACTAGGGAAGATGGTGAGCTGAAGGCACTGTTGGTGTCTAAGGAACATCTGGATCTCAAGTAGTTATAGGATTTTATGGCGGGGACATCTATTTTGTTTGTGAGCTGGTTGTCCTGACCTCCTTCTGTAGCAAAGACAGAGAAATATACACTTATAGAAGATTATTCATTTTAAATCACACTGAAAGTCTTTTTTCTGGATGATCAGCAAGGCCAGGCTCACCCAATCACAAGAGGTATCAGTATGGTAGATCTCTGATCAAACATATCTCAACTCAACTATCTAGGGTATAAAACATCTGAAGAGAAGCACCAAATCTTGTTCCAATCTTGCTAAGTGTCAAAACAGGAACAGTGAAAAGCCCCTTATGTGTTTCTTTGGATTTTTTTGAGACTACTACAATGCTCTTATCTAAAACCTTGTTCTAAATGCTTGCTAGAGCACACAGCAGACAGTTAAGCCACCAGAAAGACATCTTCATTGTAATACACTTTGACCACAGAGGTGGCTGCTCACAACCTAAAAGCATTGAAAAGTAAAAGCTCAAAAAATTATAAAGTGTAGAAGGTGCATCAGCTCCATCAGCAGGACAAAGCCCTACAACCTGAACTGCTTCTGCTGGCCATCCTCTTCCTACAGCACAGCTGCACCAAGTAGATCATTGTCATCAAATCTTTCCAAAGTATTAAATTCTGGTCATACTATTTTGAAAAGGATGGCACCAAATGAAAATACAGACTCTCTTACAGTCTCAGATAATACTATGGATGAAGCACCATAGGGCACCACGCAGGTCTGGAGACTCCTTTCATTTACTGCTGTTTAAATTCAAGCTCTGTTTAGATACAGATATACTCTGGCTGACTGAAAAGACCTGCTTAGAAAAGTGCAACTTTGGATAAAAATAGGAATAAATCTTTCAGAATATGAAACTGGAGGAGGGTGTTAGATTCAACAGAGTCCCAAACTTTCCTGTCATTTGATTTAGGATTTTATGCCCTCTCACTTTGATAGCAAGTGGAAAGCAGTTAAAACTAACATTTGAACAGGAGGGGAGCTCTTTACTCAGCCACAGAGCAGAGGAAAGATACATAGATGTCAGACTGACATTTCACTGACATTTCTGGGAGATCTATCTCCTCACAAAAATCAAAAGAAAAACAGAACCACTGACTACTTCCCCCGACTGTAGCCATCTGCATATGCTCTTTCCCACTTTGCAGATATCCCTACCTCCCTTTCTCAGTCCTTCCCTGATGACTACATTCCTTCCTTCCAGGTTCCCTTCCCATTCTCCACTCTGCTCTCAGCATCTTGAACTGCTTGGATCCCACTGTGCTTTTATATTGTTTATTTTCACTGCTTTCCCCATATTCTGCTAGGTGGGAGTCTAGTGAAACCTATCTCAGGCTGAGCTGCTCAGCCTCCTAGTCTAAAGGAACATCAATTTTTTTCCCTTCCATGCTCCCATCCAACTTTCCTTCACATTGACACAGATTTTAGTAGTCAGCTGACATAAGCTGTCACCATTGTGGAAGTTTTTGGTTGTAAATGTTGCAACCAAGATGTGGAGCGGAACTTCACTGCACTTGGCTTGGTACATACAGGGAGAAAAATCATGAACTCCAGCCCCAGGAACCTTAAAACATACATTAAGAGTTGGGAGAAATTAAACAAGGGGTCTTTGGGAAAGGACCATGACAATGTCATTTCCATGCTCCCAATAAAAAAATTACCTGTGGAGCCATATCACTGGAAAGCTCCAAATGTCCTAAACTTTCAATACCCATCAATGTAAACCCCTACAGTCCACCAAAGACATAATATTATTCCCTGTGAGAAATGGTTAAGCAGAATTTATCAATAACAAATATCAAAGTAGTAGGTTTAAGTAGTTAATTCTTATCTCCTCAGCTTTCTGCAGCTATTGGTATAATTTTTCTAAGTACCTTATCAAAAAACAGATCCCATACCCTGAAATAAAAACCAGATTCCTAATTTACTGAAGTCACATGTTTTTCAAAACACTGACCTCTCATATGTTCCAAAATTATTCTTCAATTCAAAGAGGAATATCTGTTTTCCTCTATTTTGGCAATGAACAATCATCAGGAAATGATAACGCGAGTTACCATTGTGATTTTTGGATAATTACAACATTTGTCCTTCCAAAAGAAACCATAATGGGCTATCTATCTTCTTCCCAGTAATCTCAGATGCCAGAAAAACCCTAAAAGTAGTCAGCACTGGAAAGGAACAAGAGAAAAAGCAGTGATACATTCAGTGGCCTTTCCCACCTTGGACACTGACTAAAATCAGCCACTGAGTTCATTTCCCCACTGATTTATGCTAGTCCAATGTTTGGCTTATGCATCATGTCATACAAATGCACAATCCCACAGACAGCCTGCCCTGTTCAAACTGGGCCCTTTCTTGAGTATTAGTATTGACCATACCCTATCAGGAGCTGCAGCTCTGCAGTTTGCACCTCTCCTCCACCCTTGACAAGCTCTAGATTTCCTGCTAAAAATAAATCAAAACTATGTCTAAGAAAGCCAGCAGAACCCACCTTTGCAGAACTCCTTTTTTTTTTTTTTTTCTTGGCATGTGCTGCTCTCTTCAGCAGCATTAATGATGTGTTTCAAGAGCTCCTGGAGGTATTTTGAACAACAGAGGAAAAAGTGGAGTACAACAGTAAAAAAAGGGCCTGCTAAGGTCCTAAATTTATTTGAGGACCTATAGCATAAAAAAATATGAGGTTGTATTTAAGAAAACAGATGCATGAATGATCTGCATTGATGCAGATGAATAATACTTTGTGTGCATGGGAAGGCAAAAATAAAAATTGATAGAAATTTATATTTTGCTCAATCTGCCTGCATTTTACTCTGTACTCAAGCATTTCACAGACCCAGGAAATATATCCTGAAAGCTTTACACATGATTACTTTCCGTAAGCCCCAGCCTCACAGTCTTTCTCTACAGTAGGACATAAACCTCTGCTTAAAACTAAGAATTCTTCTGATAAGGAATGTTTTTCTGAGTTAGGATCACAGACACTGTCATGGCAAGTGCTGCATAAATACCAATGGAAATTTTCAGCATGACCACTGTGTCTGGGGCCAGGACAAATGATTAAGGAACCTCTCGATAACCTTACATTGTTTTATGATCCATTCTCTCAGCAGCTAAGCCATAGAAAGAAGGTAACAGATTTATCTTGCCAGCAAAAGCAGATTGTAGCTGCATAGCACAGTGATGATTCTCTTAATGCCATTGTATCAAAACGTAGCCAAATAGGCTTTAGATAAGGTCTGACTAAAGCTTTCAAAATTAACCAATCTGGGGGGTGGAAGTTTTGTCTCAAAATGAGGGCACCTAAACACAAAGAGTACTGGGAGCATGTGAGGACATTTTCAACCCTTATGCCAGCATTGTGTGCTTTATGCAGCTGTAGCAACTGCATTTGGTTCAAGAGAAGTTATGTAGAAGACAAAGACTTGATGCAATCAGAAGGTGAATTCTCCCCATTCCAGTGCTGCCTGAAGGCTAATCTCAGAACTAGATTCAAACCAGTTTAAATTCTAGGTAGATGATTCATCACCACAAGAAAATACCAAGGAATTTTGCTTCTATGCATGCTACACCTGAAAACAAGCTCCTTTTTTCTTCCATGATGCATTCCCCAAGGTGACTTTACCACAGTGTATAAACTGATTATAGTTGCAGGCTTATCTTGTGGAGATAGAGTGCCTACAGCTCCCTGCCACCCCACAATTACCAAAAATAAAAAATAATCTGATTCTATGATTCTATTCACCTGAATGAATATGAACTATTTATCTGAGACTCCTCTCATAGATAATGGAGAAAAAAAGAGCCACTGGTGAACATCCACCCCATTCTAAAGCCTGTTGAATTAGCTGTGCCTCCAAAATGCCTCTTCCTCTCCACTGATGCCGAAGGATGAACTGGCAGATCACCAGCTTAGCTGTAGTGAGGAGACCTGAATCCCACTCAAGTGAGAGTAGTCAAATGAGATTAAGTAACCTCTCCTAATCTAGAGCACAAGGAATTTATGAGGTACACAGATATAACCATCCAGGAAGTGCAACTGCACCAGGGTCAGAAGGACCTGGGACTGGCAGAAAGGAGCACTCCATTCCCTGCCTCAAAGCCATGGTGCAGTTGCCCAGCCATGCTGTGGCTCCCAGCACACAGACTGTGAGCTGATGTGGCCAAGGAACTGCAAGGGAGTTCCCATGGAAAAGTTTGGTTCTCTGTTGGCAGGAAAATGCCAATCAGCTCCTGCCATTATGACACCAACAAAAAGAACTGCATTCTCCTGGTAAGAATGACAAGCTTCTGTGGGGTTTTGGAGTAAGAAGAACTTTTTTGAGGGTTTTCATCATTACTAGTAGTATTTTTAACATTATTGTGTCTCCTATCAGTTTGGAGTCAGGTAAAAATGTGAAATGAAGAGATGATACCTAACCTAGTGTCTGTAGTCAAAGCAAAATATACAAGAAAAGAGAGGAAGGCATTCATCCAAAGAGAGTACCAAGGAAACACAGAAGATATCACTCAGGGTTACAAGCCATGATTTTTAGGTAGCAGGGGCTATACCACTGCCAAATTTTATCATTACAAATATTGTCTATAATACAGCATCTTGTATCCTTGGGGTGTTGCATAACAGGTAATAAAGTAGCAGGAGAATCTTCTGCAGTTTGAAAATATGAGGCTTGGAGGAGTGACTTACTGCCCTATCAACAAGCAACTCCAGCACCCCATAAATATCTACCATGAAGCATCTAACTCTGCCACATGTCTGACATATTAGCATGCAGTAATTTTATCATCACTTTGTATTTCATTTCCAAGGAGAGAAAGCGTGTTTACTTTTCAAGAGCTCCAGTAAAATCATACTTTTGATTCTCTGTCAGCTATGAACTTCTGATATATGAAGTTGCATCCATGGCTATATTCCCTCTGGAAGCATCAGTGTACATTATTAGTGCACAAATAAGCTATTTTTAATTATAGTGAACACGACCATAGAGAGACAAAACAATTAGATATTTTGACTTCCTAAAATTATTCTCTGAAACATGATGGGCTTGTCATGGGATTTTTAAGTGGCTATTACAGTCTTTGTTATCTCAAAAGCATGGATGAAATTTCAGGAGCATGCAGTACTTCACCTTCAAAATATTGTAAACAAATACTCAAATCTCTTCTAAAAATGTTTCATCTCTCTCAGTGCACAGCCTTGTCCAGACTGAATATTCATTTGATCATCACTGTTACAACATTAATAAACTGAAAGGGCGTTCTGTTTATAGTGGGGACAAGTTTGGGCCCTGTGAGACAAATTTTCAGCTGTCACTTTTTAAAAAGGGGTTTTCTCCAGTGAGAGCTATATTGAAAGCTTACAGCTGTATTGTCCAAGTATATAGCAAAAAATACACAAAGGGATGGAACTTCTTCCCTGAAAAAGCTCAAGGACTGAAGAACAGGCACAGGAAAATTTCTCTTCCCTCATCCACAATCTGTGCAAAACCTCTCTGCATTCTGCCTTGAGAGTTAGAGAGCGTTGCCTTGGCTGTGCATCCTCTCAGGAAAGGGGGACTGTGACCACAGCACTCCATCCTGAGGTCCTGTGTGCCATGGCTGCTGGAAGAGAAGCTGCATAGAGCCCTGGCCTGTAAGAGGAGCAGTGTAGAGTACTACACTGTGCCAGAGCACACAAAGAAGGACTGACAGATATGTCACTTGTGGGTTTGGGAGGAACAAATAATGGTCCAACTTATAGTCTGGCCAGTGTTGTATGAGGTGGCTGAGGGCTGACAGTGGGATGTTGACCTGAGACTGTCCCATTTGTCACTGATCCATTTGTGTTGTTTGAGGGCCTCTTCTGCTAAAGCCCTGCCAGCACATGTCTCGTCTGACTGAGACACAAACCAGAGCAGGAGGAAGCCCTAGACTGCTCCACCTCATGTTCAATGTGGTAAAAAGCTTCCTCCAGACACTCCTTCTTGAGAGTCCTCCTTCTTGGTCTCCAGTTTAACCTCCACTGAAGAAAGAGACCTAATTATCCAACTTGGTGGTCAAGGTGATGATAAAACAGCTTCTACTTTAGCTGAAGATGATATGTTTTCACAAGTAAATCATATTAACTTCTCTGGGGCATCAAGAGAACAGCTGTTTTATATTTTGAATGGCCTTTTAACTAGAATAGCTCTTTTGTGGTGCTACAGCAAACAAATCAGACTTCTTGCACTTTAGTAACATGCTTACATTATAAAAATCCTTGGAGATGAGATACTTTGGTTACTTTATTCTCTCTTGAATAAACCAAAATATTGAAATCAAATAACTGAGAACATCAGAACTGGATATGTTTTTGTGGAAGCATGAATCTCATATAATTTCATAATATTTTTTATGTTCAAAACTGAGACTGATAATATTTTATCAAAATACCTCTCAGAACTATATACTTTTAGGCAGTTAGGTCTTTACACCAGAAAGAGGCACTTTTTTTTCAGCCAGTAAACATTTTGAGTATCAGCTTTGTCACTCTCATTAAGCAGATGCTTCTTCCCACAGCCAGGTCTTTTGGCTCTCATAGGAAACATCCTCCAGTTGTGATTTTGAAGGTAACAGCATCCACTGTGCATCAGTTTACTGGCAGTAATGGAAAAGCTGGAGTGGTGTATTGTGCCCACATTTCTCTTCACAGAGAAAAGCAAGGCACTATTTCCCAAGGATATTTCTGGGATTCACATTCTCTGAACCTCAGAGAAAGAAAAAAGAATTCTTATCTCAATTTCTCCTCCTCTTGTTGTTCACAAGTGGAATGTATTGTGGAAGATTCTGTGCAGTGGAGTTGAGTTGGGTGCTTGTGCAGATTCAGTTCAGACTCTGTGTAATATTGTATAGAATAATATGGCATAATAAAGTAATTAATTGGCCTTCTGATATCCATGGAGTCAGATGCATCATTTGTCCCTGCCACGGGGGTCACCTTGTTTCCAATAGTATATGAAAGAAAATATTTGGTCTGCTAAGTTATGGATTTTCTTCCTGTTCAAGCCTAGTCAACTACATTGAGAGTTTACCTTTAGGTCCCTATTACTGTGATCAGGCAAAGTACATTCATTTGGTAAGTAAAAAAACACAGGGGATCTGTCAAAAATGTCCAGTGTGGTAACTCACTGATATATCCTAAATTCTGCTGACAGCTTTTACAGTACATTTTCTTAGCTTCTGCTTATAAGCTTATTCAGATGGTCTTGCATTGCTGTAATGTGTTGAGGCAGATGTTCTGCTCAAGACAGAGCTCAGCTAGAACATTATCACTTCACTGTACACCAGGTTAGGGGCTGGCCCAACACTATGACATGGTGCACACATCAAAAATAGCATATTAAATGTGTTTACAAAGAGTGTGTCCAGGCTGTAGTCACTGTCTCTTGATATTTTCCCATTCTTTGGAAGTCACTGGGGTTTGGGGAGCCAGTTTGGAATGGCTTGGTAACAGAGACCTGCATGAAATCAGATGACTATGTGTTCTTCTAATATTTGAAAATATTATTTAATGTGATGAAGGGTCCTTCAATTAGTGCTTTCATTGTTTTTTGGGTTTTCCCCAAGACACTTTAATAAATGTTTTGGAGGTATGGCTAGCCAATTGGACAGCTGGGTTTCAAAATGTCACTCACAAAGCAAAGCCATTGCCAACACTGGATGAACTTATGTTACCCCAATCACACGCACACATTTTCCTGGAATTGTAGTTTTTCTTGAGTAATATTTCCCTAGCAATTCAGAAAAGTATCCTAACATGGTTTCTGAGTCATGCTGCTAATTAAAGTGAAAAGTTTTGCCTGTCTTTGTGGCACATTCTCTGTGTGCAAAGTGACATATGATATAGTAACATGATGCAACTTTTTTGCAATTCATGGTGACTCAAATAGAATTCCCTGCCCAGCTGCACTCACACAGTGAGCACAGTGCAGCCGGTGACCGTGAGCTGTCAGACCCAGCACAGCCTGATTCCCATGAAAGCACGGCTCAGGAAAACCCATCCTGACGGTGAGCAGGGTGGTCACCCCTTTCCAAACCCATTCACGTGGTGCCCACACTGGATTGCCAAATCCACGAGTCCAACTCCACCTTGTTTGTGCTCGGTACGACTTTGTGGAAGCAGAAGGACCCTAGATGGCGTCCTACCACCGGCTGAGTGCTCACACACCCTAACTCACACTTGGGGAAAAAACACAAAAAATTACTCAGCTGTCCTACACAAAGGAAGGAAGCTGAATTTTTCTCAATGCAAGAAAGCTAAAATAGCCTGTGCAGTTGTTCTGCTGTTCATTGGTGCAGAAGCCCACGTATTACTCTCTCTCCAGGATGTTAAAAAAAATTCTGTTTGGTCTTCCCACAGGCAAAGGGGGTCTGTGCAGCTGTAGTGGGGGCACTCAGCATTTTGTTTGCATTCCTCAAATCCCAGCAAGATGTATGATGATTTGCAAAGCATGCTGGGGAGGTAGGAAGCAGGTGGAGAAGTAGATAAGGGAATGGCACATAGTGAGTGGAATAAGAAATTTCTCAGGAATAAGCATTTCTGTAGGAAAGTTACCATATCAGATTTACTTCCCTGCAGCAGCATAGCTCAGGTCATTTTCGCCCCTCAGCAGGATGGTCTCAAAGCCAAGTTCAAGAAAGGGCAAAGGCCAGTTTTGGAACTGGACTTACTTGCCCTGAGAGAAAGGCCTAAAAGAATCACAGATCCCACTGTGTGAAAACTATAAAATATATAAGTTTTTTTAAGTGGGAATTAGAATAAAGGAGTTATCACCTACAACAACTGTACCTCATTTGTTTTTCCCAAATGCCAGTATGGTGTCCCCAGAAGATAAGACCCAAGTAAATCTTGTCTGGAATAGCAGCAGTGTTGATCAGAACAAAAACTGCAGACACCATGGCACACCAGCCAGAGTTTGCACCAGTTTTTCTTTCCTGTTTTCAGGCAGATCTTTTCTCTGCTTGCCCGCTGTGGGAGCCTATATTGATACCACCACACCATTGGTTATAAACAACACGAATGCCTGTGGGGAGAAAGCACCAGTAGGCTGCAGAAAACAGAAACAAGCAACACTTGCTGAGCCTGAACCGATGGCTTGTTGTGGTTGCTTTCAGATCCCTAATTACCAAAAGGATGGCCCACTGCCCTCTGAACCTGCCTTCTTGCCTCCCCTTGGTTTCACAGACTTTCAGATGTGAGCTATAACTCAATAGCAAAGTTTAATTAGTGCTTCATTTCAAACAGCTGATAATTTGGTTTCTCAAATGCTGCATCCGAATAATCTACACGGCCTGGTGTACTTTTCCAAGCCCTGCTCTGTCCTCAGACATTAAAATCCTAGCTGAGATGGATTGGATTGGATCAGCAGCTGGGAGGGATTTTTTTGCTCTTTCTCATGAGCGAGAATTGTTCTTGATAAAGTAGCAGTGTGTTAATAGTTGCCTTCCCAAATTGATAAGAGCCAAGGACGGATGCTCTGTGGCATGAAAACAATACAGGATTGTTCTGTTTGCCTTCAGTGTGCACCTTGTCAAGACAGTAGCAGATAAGACAGAACAAATTGGCTTTCCTCAAAACTTCCCAGATAGCTTCTCCCTTCCGAAAGAAAAACACAAACAATCATTTCTGAAGGAATGCTGTAAGTGTATTTTCACACATTTTTGGCTCATTGTGCCTATCAGAGATGATAATCACAGAGAATCAAAAGCAGCAGACAAAACTGGGAGAATGAAATACTTGTGAAAACCACAATCTCATAATACTTGTTTAGATGTGTTTCCTAACTTTGAAAGGAAGCTGGATTTGAGGATGAAAAGCCCATTTTAAACAGAGGAATTGTTCCCAATGACATTTCAAGTTCCGTTTTCTAGCAGTTGAGCACTTTGCTGGAATTTCAGCAGTTGCCTTTGAGGAAGAGATCCTATGACACAGAAGATTGTTAGAATCTAACTGTTCTAGAAATTGAGCAACATTTGCAAGCAGATTGTAGAAAGCTGTGAAGATCTGTCTGAAAGCCAGTGTCAGTTATAATTACACAGACAAAAGCTTACAGCCAGCTCTGCTGCTCAGGTTTCCTCACTGAGCTCTGTTTCAGTTGTACAGACAGACAGACTGCAGCTGGCTCTCTGAGAGGAGATGTAAAGAGCTTCCTGATCTGTTCCGCCCATATTGCGATGGCTCTCCAGTATTTCCATGCCTTCCCAAGGGCAAGGCTTTCTCCACTTAGGTGGTCCAGGGCCTCAGGAGGCTGGGGAAGGGCTGCTTCCCTCTCCCCGGTGGACAAGGACTATGTACCAGCTGTGTTTGGAGAGTGCAGTTCACAGGGACAGTAGGAGATGAAGAAGATCTGTTTGAGCAAGAGCAACCACGGGAGGCTTGAACAATGTTTAGGGCAGAAGTAGAAAAGATTTAGCTGTGGAAAAGGAACACATGTAACAGAGAGCAGCCCTGTTTATCTCCCAGCTAAGCCCTCCTGACCTCTTGGTCTTTTGATTAGAAAGCAGCTTTGTAGATCAGGGACAGTCCTCAGGCCTATCCACTCTGGGTTTCTCTCTAACAAAACCAAAAGAGGGTTCAGCATGGAGAGAACACCTCTGCACAAGGAGAAGGCTCTGAGTCTGTTTAACTTGGAAGAGACCAGTTGTTCCTTTCTCTTGCCTGTCCCCCAACACTTTATTAATAATGTGAAGCATCAGAATTGAGGAGGGAAGCAATGAGATTTTAATTCTCCAAGATCAAAACTTGCTGCTTTATTAGAGAGCCAGTTTTAGTGTTGGAAGGCAGAAGCAGCTCTGATGGATCCTTGGCTTTTCTTGGCAAAAAATTTTCTTAGCTCTGATGAATATAGGACATAGCTCTTCACATCTAATTTTAAAATATTGGAAAAAGTAGTTTATGTCTGTTTCTGCTCTAGGAGAGGAAAAATTTGAGGGGGAGAGACAGAAAGAGAGACAGTGAAATTTGCGGTTCTCTAGCTGAGAGGTTCCAAAACATAAGAGACTGTCGAGACAAGAACTTCAATAAGGAATTTTTAAAGCATTTCCTGATGAAAAATAAACCTTATAAAAATAATTCTCAGTCTTCAGAAAATCCACGTGGAAATGTAATTCTTCCATGAGGTCTTTATATATTAGGTTGGCATCCTGAACCAAGCCACTGGAAGGCAAGGGCCACCCTTGACATCTGTTCAGCTCTGTGGCCAAGTCCTGTTGGACACCTGTGTGGCTGTGCTGCCCCTGTCTGAGGCTGCCCACTGCTTCCCACCATGAGCCTCTGCTCCAGTTGTGCTTCTGACTGGCACACATTTGATGTTCAGGCTTCAGGTTGAAACTTTCCATACCAGATGTCTGCCTCAAAATTATTTTAATAATTTTTTTGCTTTCTCTGTCAAAATGGTTTAACTACAGTGGAGGATGAAGCTCCTCCTTTATCTGTGCAAAAAAATTTTCTGTTTCCCTACTGTGAATCACAGATGTGAATTTTTGATACCTGAGGAGATACCTTTCTTTTTTGCGTCAGACATGTATACTGCTATCTTTGAAAAAAGTCCACATAGCCCTCCCAGGGCTTTGCAGCAGTCAGGTCCTGTTCTGGTTCCAGTCCATTCAGGAGCAGAGCAGGACCTGTGTGCAGGCCACCCATGAGTGCAGGTCCAGCCTATGGGGCTGGGAGCACAGGACCTGTCCTTCTTCCCCCTCAGGCCACAGGGATCTGGCATCCAGGGACAGGGAGCTGCGGGATTTGCCTGTGGGAGGGAAGGAAATGAATACCCATGGAGGAGGGCAAGGCCTGGCCAAGGAGGCTGAGATCATCTTTGGAGATCAGGACAAGAAATGGATCAGGAAAAGGAAAGCTGGGGCAGTTAAAACCACAGGGACAAAGAAGGAAGCTATGGATGGAGAAGGGAAGGGGGAACCATGGTCAGATATGACTGGAAAGTGAAAGTGTCCATTAGGGCTGTCCCTGAGGAACTTGGACAAAACTCCTGAGGGTCTGTGACAGAAGAAGGTTGTCCCCTTCTAGGAGGAAGCAAGTGGGAATGAGGGTGACACTTGGATAGCACAAAAAAGAGACCAATTGGAAAACTGAGTCCCTGAGTCCTGGAGGTGAGGGAGCACAGGCCAAGTACTGGGAGCAGAACAGGTTAGGAATGGACAGAGGAAGGAAGAGCTCTGACAGGCAAGGAATACATGTACATGCTGGGGAAAAGGGATTAGTGTGCTCAGAAGAGGATGGAGTTTCTGAAGGGTTAGGAAAAGCCAACTGCCATGGAGATGCTGGATCACAGCAGCTTGTACATAAGCTTTTTAACATTCATACCTTTAATCAGGATATTTGAAGGGGAAAAGAAAGTATTTAAACCCTTAGCCCCCCGAAACTCTTGCATGATACCAAACTGATGCCACCTGATGGTTTGAAGCATAAAGAGCTTTAAAATTTCAGGTGTCCTGGGCAGAGATTCATGTAACAGGGACAGAGCAGGTTGCTGGTGCTTAACCCTTTCTAGGTCTCATCAGTTGTGTATTAGCTGCATCCTGACCTTGTGGGTTTTATCCAGGCAATGTTGCTGTTGATCTTAAAGAACTCCAAAAATTAATTAATTCTCCAAGAGCATTAAGGGCAAGTGAATGCAATACATCATTTCTGTGTACTGCAAATTCAATTTAAGGTGTAAATGGTAAAAATAATCCTAACCCTGTGTGCCATCCAACACTGTAAAATGAAGCACATTTTGTGGTGTATTTCCACATGGGTACACGCACAGAAGCCCACAGATCATACAGGAGAAAACAACCCACAAAGCTAACACTCTATGTAGAACATTAGAAGAAAAACAAATGGTTTTACTAAAAGCCTCTGTCTATACCAAAGGAGCCAGAACAAGTAGTCTTTTCTTTTTGGCAATCAGCAGCCAATGCAAGTGAAATACAGCATTTGAGTGTGATACATTTTGAGTGTGACCTGTAAGATTCCTTTAAGATAGTATTGGAAACTCTCTGTGAGTTGCTTCAAGAACAGTAACCTGTGGCTGAGCTGGTTACTTGACAGTGGTAACCAAATTTCAGTTAAAATAATCACAATTGCACCTATGTTGGATGGACAATCCTGTCACATAGTGAATGAACTATAAGCCAGTATATTCTAGCAAGAAGAGCTCTTACATTTACTCTAGGCAAAGTGGATATGGATTCAAAGTTTACAATGAAAGGGCTTTCTAGTGGTTTTACTATTGTGCTGAATAAACTTGCATCCCACATGTGGCTAGAATTATCACCCCTGCCAATTATGAAATGGTTACTGTTCTGTGTTAGAAAGCACGTTCTGCTTTAAATGAAGTGATTCCTGCAGGTACAAAACCAGTGATTTGTCATGCAGTGCACAAAGTTAATGTATTAAACAAGGCTTGTTACTCTGGTCCTAATGCCTACAAAGCATTGATTGCTGAGGTTGTAAATAAAAAGCTTGTGAGCAGTCAGCAGGCGTCAGTCATTCTGAGGCACACACTGCTCACCACTGCTGACTTACTGGGCTGGCAGCAGCAGTCTGCAATTAGGCACACAACTTTGCATTTCTTTCCTAAAGCACAGATCAGCATGCAGCAGGCTCACAGGATAGTGTGTGGTCATTGCTTGCAAGCAGGAGGTTTTTTGAAGTGGAAAAAAAAAAAAAAAAAAGCTTGTTTTGCTCTGCTAGTGAAAAACAAATAATTTGTTCTGGACCACACACTGAATTAATCATTTTTGGACAGACTGCACGTGTAGAAACATGTTCTAGTTTTTGTTCTGATTATTCTAAATGATTGTCCTGGATGTTCTCACATTGTCTCAAAGTGAGACCTGAAAAATCCTACTCTCATGGTGAGGGTTCAGCTTAAATTTTGTTTCATGTACTATATTCAGAAGAAAAGTTAATTTCCAGGCAATGTGCTCTATTATTACTAGTTGCTGTTTATTTTAAAATCCTGTTTAACTTTTTCTAATGAAGGAAAAGAAAAATGTTTCTCTGATATCTGCCAAACAAGTGAACAACTGATGAACACGTGTTCTTACAGGGAAAATTTCTATGCCAGCATACTAATTCCTGCAGTTATAAATAATGAAATAAAAAAGTGTATTTACCAAATATTCTAAATACTCTGACTCATACTTTTTTTTCCCAGAATTTTCTTTGATTTTCTATGACTGAAACTAAAATTTTAACTCAAGAACAAAGTATACAACAAGTACTTAATAATTAGTTAAAAAAGTGATAAAATATTAAACAGAGAATATGGATTTAAATTCCTTGTAGATAAATTTTCCTCTATGACTGCCAAACATCTCTGCAACTAAACCATCACCAAACAAAAAACCAACAATCCATTACCAAAACAGCAAGAAAGCCACTACCTTGCACTTTAAATGCAGCTAATTCTGGAAATTTGTATTATTAAGAATCACAGTAAATAAAGTTCACTTACCTTCACAGAAGCATTCTCATAGTCAGATCCTTGCAGCAGATGTAGAAAAGAAATTATGAAAATATTCACAGTTGCCCACGGTTTGTACATTCTGATGTTTAAAATCCACAGGTTACTGCGCAGTCGTTGTTGTACAGCTGGAAGTGTCCCTTTCAAAAGGCATTTCTCTACCACCAACACAGAAAAGCTTCCAGAATTTCTCTCATAAACTCACAAAGGATTCCAGCATCTGAGAGTAAATATCTGTCTCTTTGCTGCTCAAAACTATTTTAAGTTCCTCTAGAGAATGTAATTTCTTAGAGCAGATCTTAGATACACTTGAAATAAAATCATGATAAGGTTTTAAATAGATATATATCTGTATGTGTACACATACACACTCACAAGCGATCAGGTATGGATTCCAGTTAATGAAGTTAATATATCTTCCATCAGGACATGAGGAGACATTCAAAATCCATCTGTGATCCAGAAAGTGTAAGAAATCTGCTCGATTCTGTGCTCGGTGTTATTGCAGGCTGTTAAGATGGTAGTGTAATGGCCAGTGTTTGGAGCCGAGAGCTGTAATCCAACTCTGTATGAAAACTTTTTTCACAACCTTCATGGAAGCTTGCAGAAGCATGTGTCTTAAATCTGATACAGACTTTGGCAGTAACACAGGCAAATTTTGGCTCAAATCCCATTTTCTTCCTACCAATAGCATAGCAGTTTTTAAACTAACTGATGCAATCTAGACTGCCATTATTTTAAAGGAGATTACCTGAAACATGAAACTTTAGCACACGTTCTTAAACCACACACATATTTTATGTTACTTCTCTGAAAGAAAAAAAAAAAAAGGGGCGGGAAAAGAAAAGAGAAAGGCTTTCTTTCATGTGTGTTCTATCTTATGTGTCAGAGGGGTTTCTGAATAAAATTTTAAAAAACAAAGTTAAGAACTATCTCTGACAACAAACAAGATTTTGATTATTTAAAAGAAAGCTCATGAAGCTGCAGTATAAAAGGACAAAATTTCTTTTTATTGCAACAAAACACAATCAGCATTTTTGCTCCAAAATAAGTATGTATTTTCTCTATATTTCTGCAGATTAAAACAGAGATTCAAAACCAGAGATCAATCATTTCAAATTATAGCGGGGACAAAGACCCCAATAATTATATATGTTAAATCTATATCGCTGTACTCATATATAATGTATTCAAGAGAATATTCAGGAGAATTCCACTCTCACAGGCTTTAGTGTTTGCAGAATCAGACTCCACAGCTGTTAACATAAAACAGTCAAGTACATAATACTTCAGAGTCCTGGTTTCCTACCTCTGATGTCCTGTGCTGTCTTAAACAAGTGATATCTTAAATACAAGTTACACTTCTCTACTTACCATTAGGTTGAATAATTTCTTCTTCAGTATTGACCACAAATGGACCTTAGCAAGAAAATTATTTTAATCCAGTCTTTCCAGTTGATGTCTGTTAACTGTCATTAGGTTTTTAAAAAAATATATGTAACTCTATTATTTTTTAGCTTTGTCTTTTCCCACTTGATTTGTGAAAGCAATCTATTTCTCTTTATTTTCTTCCTCCCCCACCCACCCCACACTGGTTAGTCCAAGGACAGCAGGAATTTCACCTCTTTGAAAGGAGAGTGAAAAAGCTGCTTTGTCAGTGTACCTGCTGCTCCCTCCATACCTCCCCTACCCCCAGCTCCCAGAGATATTCACACAGTTTTTCACAGCCCACGCTACGAGGGCCATCCTGTGTCTGCACTATAGGTTATAATTACCATTCTTTAAACTATTTCATTCATCATTTTAAATTATTGTGTTATCTAATGCTTATGTAAGGTCACATTGACCTCATTTAATGTCTCTGGCTTGCTTTTGATACTGATATCCATCCCCTCGCAGGAGCTGAAAGCCTGCTAAGAGGAATGGATATGCCTCAGCCTCGGATGCACAGCTTCCGAGTAAGGGATCAAACCAAAAATAACCTCTGTGGGCTCAGGACTACATGAAAATAACTTTATATCATCCTGCAGTTAACTGGAGGGAGTGTCTGGCCATACTCACCTCTCATTTATGGGATCATTTGGAGCACAGACCTGGAACCACAGGAGAGTCAAGAAGCAATGTGTGCCTCCAGAGGAGGTGAGTGGGATCCTTACCCAGCCTGTCTCCAGCAGCGTTCAGGGATGAGCTGCTCTGTTCCCTGGTAGGGCTGGTGCCAAATGCTCACAAACTGCCCTTAAGGGACTCTAAGCAATCTAGCATCAGAAAATTAAGCCTCTTTGGTTTGGAAATGTTGGAGGGAAACATGTCTGTAGTATTTTCTGTATGTTGTAGTTCATCACTGTTACTTACCAAATTCAGCTCTGAATTACAAATTACAATGTTTGGAAAAACCAGGCCTGTGTCTTTCTCAAAGCAAACCATTTATCAGAAAAGGTCACCCACCTCTGGCCTCAGGGAGCTTTTTGGCAGGAAGACTGAAGTGACCCTCAGGCACTGAATCAAACTCATTTATACCAGAGCAAGTTAGATGCTGCAGGCAGAACACAAAAAGTACCAAGTCTCTCCCTTAGGACTGAGACACAAAGACTGGCAAATAAAGGGAAAAGCCCTCTTGTTAGCTGCAGAGAATTTTAAAGCTGGCTTGAAGCTGCTAGTGAAAGCAAAGGCAAAGCAAGAGAAACCAGCTGATAGGACGGCAGAGCAACTCAGATAATGAATTTCTGGGAAACTTTTTTCACCATCTGTATCACTGTGCTCATCCCATTCCCTATGGTTCTTGTCTCTCTCTTCAATTCCAGATAAGAATCAGTTTTCCCTTCACTACCACCTCAACTCTGCTCCTTACACAGTTTTCTTATGATTTTTCCTGCCTAGTGTTTGATAACAATTTAAATATTTTTGTGTTGGAGCTCAAATCTCAGAAGTATGGGTGAGATTATATTGCAGACTGCCTGCAACAGCAGTGAACAGACTTGCTGTCTGGCCAGACACCTCTGTTTTCATTTAATTTCTGAACATAAGTTAACAATACACACACTCTAGTTTCTTCTTTTATCTCAGTCAGCTGTTGTGGAACCACCTGCTCAGTTCTGTGCAGAGTTTGGGGTTTGTATTTCTTTTGAAATCTAGCGCTCTCTAAAAAGAGACTTAAATAAAATTTATATGACCATTTAAATTACTTTTGCAACTGAAAAATCAGCTCCACAGACATCAGCAATGCTTAATACTGCAAAATGAACTGAAATTTCAAACATTTATGCTACCTTTGGGTAGGCAGCTAACACATTAATATTGTGGCAATGAGTCAGCTCTTCACAAAGAGAGCTTAAAATATTGTTTAGTTAAATCTGTTTCTAGTGTTGATCAACACTGATGTCTGAAATGGCTGAACAATACAGATTAAAACTTTAAAACTATTTATCTACAGGTATTATATATGATTTTTTTCAATAATATTTGAAGTATGAGTCTTTCTTCCAAAGTAGTTGTCTCACATTGCACAGAAACCTGGAACTACTGACTCCTATTGTCTGTTTTTGGTATGGAAGAGAACATATAAATGACCCAGAACTTGCTCAATGAATGGATTAATCATCATTTCTTGGTACTTTTATGATAGGATAGGCTGACCAAGTGCAGTATATTTACTAGAATTCCTCACCATGATGCATTTGGGTTTCTACATTTGGACTTTGCTGCACATAAAGAGAAACAAGGCCAGTACAGATGACTAAAACTAAAAAACCAGCACCATATTTAACTCATGCATTTCTTGTATGCACATCCAAGGAACAGAAGAATCTCCTGACAGTGCTGAACAACTCATCTTCTTCAAGCTGAAATGTCTTCCGGTGAGACAGTAAATTCCTTCAGTAATCTGAAAAGAACTTAGACCTGCAGAAAGGCCCATACTAGTGTCATTATTAGCCAGAAAAAAATTAAAAGGGAACACCTCAAACAAACAAAAAAATCTTCATTTGGAAAAATGTAACAAAACACCAAAGGAAGATATTTCACAAGAGTAAACACAAGAGTTTTACACAAGCTTTTAACACAAGAGTAAGCCAAATCAATAGGGCTGCTTAGATCAGGGAAGGTTTGTGAGGATATGCCCTAAATAAATGCCAATTAAATTGATCAGTTTGCAAAGTTGAAATTGGAGATTTATAAAGGAAGCTCACAGCCTTTACTTGAAACAAAGTATTGTTTCAACAGCCACTTCAGACTTGAAACCTCCACACTATTAGAAGTTCCAGTGTGGCACAATGTTCAGAATAACATAACTCCCAATGAAGGTCATTAAGTATTTTCAAGATGATTCTATAAGTAGATCTGTACATTCCCTCTAACTAATACATACACAGAGGAACTTGTTTTCTTGAAAACTACATAGAAAAAGAAAAACTAGGAGAGTTTATAAAATATTGCAAACAAGAACCTAACTTAGATTTAATAAACACTCATGACATAGCAGTTATATAGCAATCCAGTAACTTAGTGCACATTATTAAACTAATTATCAAGTAATTATTAAATTAAAAACATTTTTT
Organism: Setophaga petechia; assembly: GCA_024362935.1. Taxonomy (NCBI): domain Eukaryota; kingdom Metazoa; phylum Chordata; class Aves; order Passeriformes; family Parulidae; genus Setophaga; species Setophaga petechia. The sequence goes on along the minus strand of JANCRA010000020.1, from coordinate 13,472,821 downwards.
GAAATAAAAAGCCATTTATTAAATTGGTTACTGTTATCAGAAATTTCTGTGAAATAGCAGAATGCTTGAAACATCACAGTAATGCTAAGCTGGATTGCTAGAATTTAGGGAAAAAAAGAAAAGCCCCATGCACAGAATGTCAGATTCAGAGCACAAGGAGACTCTGCCAAAGCTGGGCTAGCGGGGTGATGGGGACAGCACCACAGAGCCAGACCCAGAGCCATCCTCTCACCAGCCCCAGCACTGCTTCATCTCCTCAGGTTCTTCTTTAGTTAATTAGATCATTTAATTGTCTGCTTGCTGCAGCAAACTGGAGGATGCAAAACCGGCCGGGGAAGAGGGGAAATCCCACTGGGAGCCTCTGCTGCGCTCCGGGCTGTGGTGGCTAAACTGCTATCCACACCTTCATCTAGCTGGCTGAAAGTTCACCAGGGAATGTCTACACAGGCTACAAACACACCTTGGCTGAAGGGCAGGCATACTCCCCGCTCCCCACAGCATCCCCTGGCTCAGCCCTCCCCTGCTCCAGGGAGGGACGCCCTTGTTAATGGAGGAGCGCTCTCAGCAAAAGGCAGATACAAATCACAAACAAACACTTTGTTTGTTGAGCTTTTAGAGATGTAAACACTGTATAGCTGCTCTGTTTTTGAATAGGCTCTGCCTCAACCTCATGAAGAGCACAGCTGCCTTGTTACCCTTCAGTAGTTCACATTTGTGATGTCTAATGCATGGAAAGACAGAAAAACTCTCTAGGGGTGGCTGCTGTGCTGAGCAACATCTTTATATCAAGTATGAAGAAACTTGTGCTTCTTTTGTTTCAGGACTTCCTTTGTGTCTGTTTGGGTAACTCCAACTTCTAAGAAGTATAACCTACACAGAGATACCTGATCCAGAGGGCAAGAACTCTCTCTGGATTCCTGTTATTCATATTTATCTTCAATAATGGGAGCTCTGTGTCTGCTTGTCTTCACATCCATCTGTGTTTACATACCTGTTAATGAGGGCACAACTGAAACAATAATCAAACTTTAATTACAAAGGTGTGTAGTAGCTTAAACCTTTGTTTCACTTGTTATTTTATAAGTTCTCATTTCTTTCTACAGAGAAGTGGGAGAAGCTGAACATAAAGATAAAACAAGTCTTGCAGCTAAGAAGAAAGGGAAAGGAAAAGGTGAGGTAGGGGATAGGTGAAACAGAAGAGAGAGGAGGAAGAAGAGGAGGAACTCTGGATGACATCCTTCACATCTTCCATTGACTGTAGCCAGGCCCTTGCTCCAGACTGACTGTGAAGCACTGGCTGGTGTTCAGGTGCATCTGAGGATCTCTGCTTGTTCCAGTCAGGTCTGAAACAGTTCACAAAGCCAAGGTAGGAGGCAGTCACCAAGAGGATGTATTCAACACCCAGAGTTCAATGGTTACATCCAGTCTGAGGCTTCATCCTCAGCTACTGTGCAGCAAGAAAGGGAAGTGTAACTGCAAAGCACAGTGAGTATCCAGACTACTGAGTCCTGAAGATGTTGCAAGCAAAGCAGATGAACTCACGGGTTCTCATAAGGAAGACAATAATAATAGGTTCTCATTTTCTCCAGCACACGTGGCACTGTTGCTAAATTGCCCTGGGAATTGAGGTATGCACAGCTTGCACCAACTTGTGCAACTGAACAGGCATTTGTTGCACTGTGCACATCAAGCCCAGAATTTCTCAAGAGAAAGATGTGACTGCTGGTGATATCAACATCCTAAACCTTGCAGTCTCTGGTGATGTCTTGAGCAAGTCCACATGGCAGAGCAACGTTACTGCTTGAACTTCAGACATTTACTTTCTTCTCATCCAGTAGAGTCTCACAGCAATATAATTCAATGACTGTAGAGTGGATGGTGCCAGAAGAGCAGCTACAAGACATCAAGGAAACATCTTTTACATGAGAAAACCCTCATTTATTCTAGCGACTCTTGCATTCTCAGAGGTAAAGAAGCAACTATATGTTATGGGACTGGAGAGTTAAAGCAAATTTGTGCAAGAACATTTTTCTGAAGCAGTTGTTACCACACAATCACCTTCGAGTGCTCCTGGAGAGCTTCTCTCACAACGCTCCTTGAGGTCAGGCAGACTGTCAGGTGACAGGAGTAGAAAATGTAAGATTGGTTTCATCTTTGCACTTCACACACCAGGCTAGAATTTGCCACAGGCTCCCATAAGCAGCTGGTGGAACTGTAGGCACAACTTTGTCTGTCAGAACAGAATATAAATAGTCTCACAGTCACATCTACTTACAATTAGCTTTTGGACTTTTTCTGGACTTTCTAATCATATTCAGTCTGCTTTAAAAAAGTTCTTGGTTAAATGCAATACAGAATACCTCAAGTTCAAATGCCTGGCCAAGTTCCAGGGCTCATATTTTTCTTGTTTCCTAGTTCTGATGTCTTGTCAGAGAGATGTGGCCATGAAATAAGAAGAAACAACACCCTGGGAACAGTTTCTGTGCCAGAGCCCCAGACTCTTGACCCAGTGGGTGCAGCCAGAGGATGCTGTGAAAACATCCTGCCCCTCAAGGCCAGCAAGGAACTCCAAGGCTAAACCCCACACAAGACAGCCTAAAGATACCTTTAGTCACCCTCCCTGTCTCCTTCTGTCTTCATTGAACACAAAGCAGCTTTTTGTAGGAAAATTCATCATTAAAAAGTCTTAGGAACAACTGCCTTTGCCCAGAATTTCTCCTAAACAGAGTCTTCTGCTCCTCATATAGCAATTTTCACAAATAAAGGCTACTAAGTGATCAGAGAAATCAGGCAGAGAAGTAGAAGTTAAAACATTCAGAGGCAGAAAATTTTGTTACAAGTCCAAGGATAATTAAAACGACATTGTGGGAAGAAGGACAGCAAGGAGGTGATAAGGAAGGGATTTATACCTTTATTGTCTACAGGTGATTTCCCTACTTACTTCTGTAGCACCCTGAAGTGATGTCCCTGGAGCAATATCTACATACATAGCAGATGGTCAGAGGACCAGTACAGGGTTTAGCATAATTCTCCTTGCAGGGAGCATCCCACAAGTGTGCACACAGCCATTGCAAAGCACTGAAAGTCAATTTCAGGACTTACACATATCTGAGGGCACTTTAGGATAACAACAGTTCAGTAATATGAAACCTTTTGGTGCAACTTAGAGTTTGAGGATGAAATGGGTAATATTTACATTCTGTTTTGCTGCTTTGACACTCGAACACTAGAACAATAAAAGGACAGATCAGCTCCCTGACATCAGCAGGGGAAAATGGATGAGATCTCTTTTGAATGTTTACATAAGAAAATCTATGCTTCAAAGTGTGTATATTGCAAAGTTAATCTCTAGCTCTAACAGGAGGATTTTTTGACACTTAAAACACAAAAGCAGTTCTCTGTTTTTACAAGAAATCTACCATTTCCTGTTTTTATTACATCCTATTGCTATCAATAATGTGTAAGCATAAACACGGTTTGTCAGTCTCACCCTATATATTTCTCATTGAAGACAAAATAAAAGATGGCTTGGCTAACTGACCCTTCTACAATGTTTTCCTCCCTGCTTTGTTTGTGCTGCTCCAGCTCTGCCTGCATACAAGGTCCAATGAACATTTCATCCTCAGGCCAGTCACCTGTGTGAAACCAACTCCTTATCTCTCACTTATCTCTCATGCTCATGCACTGCAGACATCAGGGTTCAGGGTTCAGGTGCCCTCAAGGCTTCTCAAAGGACAGGAGGTGCCCTGAAGCAGCTCAGAGAGTGCCCTGACATTCATTCATCTTGGAGCCTGCTGGTCTCACACCCAATGCAAACTTGTTTTTCTGTGGGTGAGCCTGCTGCCCCCACACCTGCTCACAAGTGTAGGAGTCTGCACTCCTGCTCAGGTAACACAGAAAGCTGGATGGATCCCCCACCAGGAGCAGTGGTGTAGAGGAGAAGAACTCACCTGGCCATATAAACTGTGAGGTTTTAACCAGAGTGTTTTATAATGTCACAAGAGTTCTGAGGGACCTCCTTAACCATCTGGGAATTACCCTCTTGTTGGTATTTGATGACTATACCATGAACTTAAGCCTCCAGCACTGCCTTTTGGCCAGGGTATTCATGACAAAATCCTCCAAGTTCAGGAGGGCAGCCAGAGAACAGAAAGCAAAACTACACTGCTTGAAAGAAAAGGGGAAAGACAAGAACCAAGTGAAATAAAGAGATATTTATTCTTAAGTCCATATCTATGCTGTATTACACAGTGGAGAAATTTTATATAAAAATTTCAAATAAAGGGAACACTGTTTAGAAACAGGAGTTACTTATTTAAAGAAAAGAAATTAAAATAAATAAATAAATAAATAAATAAATAAATAAATAAATAAATAAAAAGCAAAGAAAGCAGGCAGACATGAGTCCAAAGGAAATTAAACCTTAATTACTCAAAAGCTCTCTGGGAATAGATCACTGCTGTTACATGTTGAATAACAGTAATAGTTAACTTTATATTAACCTTTCAACAGGTTTTAAAACACTGAAAATAAAAAGCTCCATAATGTGCTCTACCTAAATGTACCTATATCTTCAATTCTAGCTGTTCTGATGTCTTCAGTCTGACAGAAAATCTTCAGTAACAGTCTTCAAGCAGGCAAGACTTTAAAGAGCTGAAGATGTTACAAAATCTTTTCAGGCTCCACGAAAGACACTAAAAAGCAGATTTTAATCCAATGAGTAGGTTTTAATCAATTTATTTTTTCAGTATTGATTTGGAACTAAGAATATCTGTAGACTGTTAGATATTAAAGAGGCTGTGAAGGGGGCTGAGTATTGGATCTCTGCTTCTCTGCCATAAGTCACAGTTACCTTGCTCCATGGTCCTGCTTTGGACCACTGTAGTTAGCTCACTCCAAGGCAAGAGCCAAGTATGGTTCTGGCAATAGATCATTCCAGAGATCTCTTTCCAAGGCTGAAGCAAGGGGATTCCCTGATTCCTCTCACACAGAGCTTTATGAGCAGGCTTTTCTTCTTCAAACATGCACAAGTGTCTTCCTGCCATGCCCCAAGGCACGCTACATGCATAATTATGATTTAATAATTAAGTCATTAAGGATAATAATGCTTAAAAAGTCTTTTTAAAGGGATAATTATTTCTTAAAGCCCCAGGAACATCACATGGAGCTTAGAGGAGATGTCTGGCCAAATGCTCCATAGCCCAGATTCAGACAAGTTGCTGTCAATCCTGATGGGGTGGCCTGAAGCACTCTGGACAAGTGTCTTCTCCTCAAGGAGAGACACTTGTCCTTCTTTTACCCAAAAAAGGAGAGACCTGTCCTTCTTTTACCCAAAATCATACAAAAAGTCCAAGGGACTCCCTGAGGCTTATGAAATATGTGCTATTAAGAATGTTCTGGGCAGATCTGAATCTTCACTGGCCTTTGATATAAGAAATGTTACTTGATGATGCTTCCCTGATTTTAATTATGTTCTGCCATTGAGGGACAAAAGGAAATACAGTAAACACATTTCAATAGATAATTAATTAGGATTCTTTCTGCCAAGCTGGACTTCACAGTCAGAATATTTCTCTGGCATGCATAACACTCCACCCACCATTTTTCTGCCTACAATAAAGAGCACTCACCATAAAAGGCAGCAGAACACAGCAAAAAATCAGATGAGACAGAGGGTGAGAGGATCCCATCCTGGTGTAGATTCATGAAGAATCATAATGACTGACTGAGGCTGTCTACTTTGCTTCCCAAAAGAGACACTATTTCCCTGTTACAGTCTTAGAGAAGCTCCCCAAGCCTGGAAAAGTAGGCCAGACACAAAAGGAACTCATCTGGAGAATGGTTAGCATGCTAAGTGTAACTAAAGACCTATTACTGTTGTCCTTTTGTCCTATTTTTGGGAAAAGGGACTTTGTTCTGGGATAGCTAAATTTTTATAATATCAATAGACATTTAAAATAAATGATCAGTCCAAGTTAAACTAATTCTGGTGATGCCAAAGAAAAGGTCCCCTTTACAATTCCAACTTCAAAATTATGGCAGAGGCTGAAGGATTGATGTGTATCATAAAAATTAAGAAAAATGTGACCAATTAATGAAAGACACAACAATTATCAAATATTTAGGAGCTTTGTGATTTGAAATACTGAGAGTAGGTTTTAAATTTATACTTCAAAGGCTGCAAGGAGGTGTCAGGAAGGTGATGCACCAATAGTTATGGTTTATGGCAACAGTGTCAGCAACTTTTATCTTAAATCTTATTCAGAAATGTCCTTCAGTTCACAATCATTAGCGCAGAAACACCTTGTCTTCTAAACACTTCTGAATTATTTTTTTTTCTCAGAAATATTTATGTTACTCTTACAATTCATTTAAAATCCTTACAAGAAGGTTTTTTCCCTTGAATACATCCAGATTGACTCTTAGTGTTGAGTGGAAGAAAGCTATTTTCTCTCTACTTTTAAGGCAGGTATGTGCAACCAACCTTTTCTCAAACACCAGATATAAAGGATGACCCCAAATCTTTTGTAGTTGCATGGACTACTGGTCTCCACTGTCTGTCCATCTCCATTTAACCATTAAATACCATTTTTCAAAGCAACATATAGGACTTTTTATGTAGTAATCTGAAATTTGAATATATCAAAAGTGCCTTTTTCATAAAGGGCATCTACACTCCTTGGAAAATTTATTTTCTCCTGTCCTTTCTGAGAATTCTAAGTTGTACATCATTAGTACAACTTTGCCAAAATATTGAACTTCTGACTTTATATGAGATCATTTTTCCTTTCCTCACTTTTCAAAGGGATGGCTGGAAACAGCAATGTTGTGATATGAAAGATCATTTCTGATTGCACATAAATGTAGTTTCTCTGGCCTGTTGCTGGACTGTCAATTGTCTTCATGGTTAAATGACAGAGCTTTGTCTATAGTTCCAGACACTGAAGTCAGTCTATAAAAATGGGGAAAGCTAGCTATATAAAGATAGATTACATATGTAAAATATGTTGCTATTTATACATAAATTGCTTACAGAAGATTTGCAGAGTAGCATCAAAGACAATTACATAAATGTTCACAGGCAATTTTTTGATACATTATGAACACTGTTATTTTTTGTAAATCAAAATGTTTCAAAAGACAAAATACATATTACATGTCTTTCACTTATAAATACAGCCAAATCAGATAAGAAATATTTTCCATTGCTAACCTGGGCCAAGAATGCTAACTAACAGCACAGTTCACAAGGGTCTCTCTGAAAATAGCTGTTCTAAATATGTGGTTAGATTAGGCTGTCTAAACATTTGTAAGAGCTCAAGGAAAGCTATCTGGAAAGGCTATCTTTCATTTCTAATTGTAATATTTTCATAGGGTATGACTTTTATTGGCTACCACTTTTTATCCCCATTGGCTTCCCTTCTTCTAGTACTGAGGATTAAGCAATAATTCCCACCATCTTGAGACACACAGACCAGACCAATTAAACTGTAACACACATATTGAAATTCTGATTACTGCTTCATGTTTTGGTTGGAAGTATTGAGCAGACTTACAGATTGCCCTAAATCTCTTAGCAAGGCAAGTAGAACTGCAGACATGAGCATGGAAAAACTGTCCCTGTGCTCTGATCATCCTCTTCATCCATTGATGAAGGGAGCACAGGAGAGCTGAGCAGTCAGAGGCTGCAATACAGCATCGAGGTCACTCTGCTGGGTTGGGCCCTTTCAGGGGCACATTTTCCCTCTTGGGTTGCTCTCTGTGGGTGGCCCCTGCCTTCCCCAACAATGTGCAGGCACGCAGCCCCACAGAGATAAAAGGGTGGATAGCACTGGGTCCTAAATCAGTTCCAGCAGGTGGGAAAACACATCTGATATATAACATTGAGCATGTAAATAATAATCTCATAATAGAAATCTCTTCTGTGGGCATTTTTGTTTAAAGCACAGTGGTGTCAACAGTGCTCAGACACTGAAGAGGAAATGAAAGCAGTAAGCTGTCAAAACACCAGCACGTTGTTCTGCTCAGCCACAGACTTCTGTTGTTTTTATTAAGTGCAGCATCTCACATATTTGCAAATCTTGTTCTCTTGCCGTTTGCCACAAATCTTGTCATCTTGGCGTGCACCAGAGTGCTGCTTTTGGAGGGTTGAACAGAAGCTTCAAGGAGAGTTGAATACAGATTTACCAACCATACACAGTGCCATGAATAAACTTTATTCATGGTATGAATAAAGGTTATCAACACTAGAGTACAATGAGACACAAAACCTATGTTTAATATACAGAGTTTTGGGAAACAGATAGAAAGGACATCACTGAACTGAACTGAGGGGTTTCACAGACTTGGTCAGGGAGTTGTTTATGCTCAGATGGATCTGTGGTTAAAGTCTGTAAGCCTTAGGTATCATTGCCACAAGAAGATATTTAGAAAAGTGCCTTTTCTCCTTGATTCCAACCTCACAGACAAGGCAGTGTAACAGACAGAGTATTCTTAGTGTGGCCTTATGGCTCACTTGCAGTCAGCAAGGCAATTCTGGACAATGACTGACTTCCATAGGAGAGTTGAGCAGCTCCTTCAAAGACTTAGTGTACATTTGTGTGTGTGTGTGTGTGTGTGTGTGTGTGTGTGTGTGTGTGTGTGTGTTAGCCCTACCAGACAACTGCAGCTCCATGCTATTCCTCTGTTTTGTGCAAATAGAATATTGCCCAAATGTGCTCTGAACAAGCACCAGGGTGAATACCAGCATAGTCTTTCCAGCTTTTCCTGTGGGAGCCTAACAGTCTGCCACAGCACTCCCATAGTCTCTCTCTGTGCACTGAAAATCTGAAGCTTAACTTACCCTCTGAAACTGCTTGCACTGAGCCAAATCACTCTCCATTTAAGGAACTTATTGGTACCTATAACTGGATTAATTTCCTCCAACTCTGGGTTTTTACAAACAATTGTATGGGTTTATCAGACCAAGTACATGCATGTGCTTTGAAATGAGGGTAGTGCTGCAGTGCGTCTGTTTGCCTCCACTGTAGCAGAGTCTGGGGCGACTGGCTCAGGTGCAGGTGGATTCAGTCTTCACAGTCACAAGCAACTCCTTCAGCTGCTGTTCAGTCATGTAATAAAATCAATGTTCTCCAGATGCATTTTTCTTCTGCCTCTCATATACTGCCTGGAAAATGTCAATTTCCTAGAAACATTTTAAATTATTATGCCACAAGGCAATAACTTACCACTTGTAGAATTCACAACATATCCCATCTGAGGTTGTTGTTCCATGCAAATTGAAATATTTGTGTACTTCTTTTCTCAAGGTGAAATGAGGTCTTCCAAAATTTTCTGCAGGTCCCTTAGTCTTGCAGACATTTTGTCAATTTCTTAAATAACTTCAGACTAATAACTAATAACTCTTTATGCCTTAGTTGCTATCCTGTAGCATTCACCTCTAGCAAAAGATTTCCCTTTAGATCAGTGTATTCCCTATTTTACTCAATCTCTTTGTTTTGGTATAACATTTTTTCACATTTGAAAGCTTCCCTCCATTATTATTACTGACTTTTTCCCAAGCTATGCAGGCTTCAACAGAGATTCCTTAAAAGTAAGGAATCAGTTTTGTTCTGTATTGAACAATGCTGCACTACTGCTCTAAGAAATTATTACATTCACAAGAAAACATGGTTTATTATTTGAAATGTAGAGTAGTCTTGCTGGAGATGCTATTCCAAATATTACATACACATTGTTTAATTTCCAATACTCCTCAACTGGAGTACTTTTTCTCTAGAATCAATACACTTTAAAAGTAGCTTATTTTCAAATATTAATCAAATTCCTAAGCCGAGTGTCCTTCAGATGTTTTTTCCATTATTTGCTCTCCAATATAGGTGAGTTAATATTGCAATCAAATTATAACTTAGCACTAAAAGGATTTTTGGTGTGTCAAATTTTCAGTTAGTACCACAGTGAGAAACATTCATATGTAAATAATGCACACACACGTCACTAACTACTCAACAAGCCAACAAATATTCCAGCTCTATTTTGGAATACATTTTGTATCAGGAATATATCTGCAGTAAATCAGCTAAGGGGAACCCACTATATTACACTGACCACATTTTCTACATTCCCTTCACCTGCCATGTGCAAAGAATCATTTTTCTTGGTGATCACTCCTGACAGCAAGGAGAGAGGTGCAGTCCTTAAGTACTGAAATTCTCAAAAATGTCATCTCATGCCTTTCACACCCCTATTTTTTCCATTCCATCCATTTTTTTATTATTAGAGTTCATTATTATAAAAAATAGAGTGTATACCTCAGCAATTTTTTTCCCCAGCTCACGTATTTTTAAGGCTAGAAATACATAAACTCCATGACCCTTTCAAAACTACTTATCTCCATCTGCAGTTAACTCCCAAATCAAGGTCTGATTCCCAAATAGCACTACAGACTCTGAATCCCCCATTCATGGGCATCTGTGTTGACACCAGGTCTAATGGCTTGCCTTGCACACTGACTGATGCCACACCTGCACCTGAAGCCAGACTGCAGGCTGGGCTCAGCACGTTTGGCTGATACCATTCTCCAGAGTCACTGGAGAAAGTTACAGCCACTCAGACCTCCCAGGATAACTCTACAGCAGTGTACTGCATCCTCCCAGATGATTTATTCTTAGAAAGGTACTTCAGGATAAAGAAATATCTTCCAGCTTCTCTATCAGATGAACTGTTGATAGGGGAAACCAACAGGACTTGACCTATTTGTTTTACTTGGTATTGCTTAATTTTGCTTTCCTCTCACCTAGAGCTATGACAATATACTAGCCTAATCTGGTTTGGCTTCTATTTGTGTTCTTATCTGCAATTCTGAATTATCTTAAGTTAACTGCAAACTATTATATTTTGGCCGCAAAGAGGTAGGAAAATCATCCTACCATAATTTTTAAAATTTATGGGATCATGTTCTGTACCTTTAAATGTTTAAAGAAATTATTTTTAAAATCACTCAAATCCTGGAACTAAATTTTACATTATATTGTTCACTGAAGAGTACTTGTGGCAAATGGAATGCAAAATGCTTCCCTTCAATATATCATGTCCACCATCAAACAAACAAATCTGCCAGAAGTAGTGACAAAACACCTGGTGAAAAATTAGACCAAAGGTAATAAAAAACAATAATCTTGCTGTGAAGCTGCAATATAAAGAGCATTGGGATGTCACTTCTGTTTGAGACATATCAGCTAAAATAAAAATAGTTTTAGCTAGAGTATACAAGGGAGTCTCATAAAAATTGTAAAGTAAATCAAACCTTACCCTATTTTGGGTTTCATTAAGGAAAGACACTATACCAATTCTTACTCAGCATTTTGACAGCAATTATCTCTTGTGGATATGGTAATATGCAGAGACAGAAGAAACACAGAATGACTCTTTTTAAAAGGATGAGGTGTACCTATGTGAAATTAAATTCAAAATCCCCATGATATTGAACTTACCTCAAAAACAAAAGGTCAAAAGTGATTTGTTTTATGGCAGCTAGAATACTACTGAGCTACCTCCACTTACTGCATTCATGCATTCACAGAGGGCTGGGTTAGAAACTCTCTCTACAAATATGCATGGAGCTGTCATCATGCAAGAAGAGATAAGTGTATTGTGATTAAAGTGATCTGCTAAATCAGAGCTACTATCTCCAAACTCATTCACTGTTTGAGATCATTCATGGGTCTCCTTGTTACCCTAACCCTTTGCTAATATTAAATATTTGCTCACCAGGTTCCTGTAATTCACATGCCATGACCATCTCCAGTCATTCTTCCAGCAATCCAGGGCCAAGATCCAGCATGCTGATTACAGCAATGGAATACAATCCTGACCACTCATCTACAGGTCTATTCATACACACCTGTATGATGCATTTAATGTGTAATTTGGGGTGATTCACTACACCCAGCTTCCCATCTTTATTGCTCTTCTAATATGTAAGTAATTTGTAACCTGTGACCATAAAGAGAAAAGAGTTCTTTGGACGTGCTATATGCTCATAATTATTATTATAATGTCATCCTTTTTATTTGAAAGCAGCTAAAAACTATCTTTGTACTGCAAATGAAATTTATTTCTGGTGCAAACCAAATCTACTGCTGTAGATGGTAAGGAATTCCCTTTTATACAGCTAGCAGGAAGAAATGTGTTACAGATGTGAAAGAATTATGCAATGCTGAGATTCTGCTAATCCTGAGGGCAACCACTGACTGCCAGGACTGGCACATGCTGTGTGGGGAGCTGCTCCCAAGAGGAAGGCTTATCAGATGGGTGCAGGCTGCAGGATGTGGCCTTGGGCTCTCTCCAAGCCACGCAGAATGTGCTGCTTTCAAACCCTGCCTGCCTTCTGCTGCTCTCGCGCTGCGCTCAAACATCTGTTTTCTATGAGACCAAAATCACTGACCAACTGTTTAACTCTTAGATGTACTAGTTTGAAGGAATCATCCAGGCAATTAAAACAGCTAGCTCCCTAAAAAATTATCTCTAATGGATGTGTGTCAATTTTATTTTATCCTTTCACTCCTATGTGAATTCCCAGATATTGATGAAGTGCAGACTACAAGTGATGTTTTCCCTGTGGTTCTGGGGCACTTGCAACATCCCTGTCTCATGGGATGGTAAGAGTGGAGTCCAACTTCTGCCTTCCTCAGTACAGGGCTCTTAATGGAGCCTCCATCCCTCCCATTTGCAGTGTTTGCATTATCACTTGAATAATCACTCATGAGCAATCTCCTCATCTGAACTGACTGACACCAAGGGTACATTCACATAGTAAGGTCTTCCCTTGCTACATAAAATAAAAGATATTGTCTGCCACACATTGTTTTTATATATTTTTAGTACTCCATTCTGAAGTAAATAGGCATTGCAATCCCGCTCTGTTTCTCTTTCAAAGTCTGTCTGTAGTAGATTAATACATGAAAACATCTGATTGCCATTAGCATCTGTAGTTAATCTTCCAGTTGCAGTCTGACAATTAAGAAATCTACAGAAGCAAAAAATGAAGGAACAATGAAACAAGACACTTGAAACACCACATGAAAAATGTTACTGTTTGAGCTGTCTGTGTTTAAATCTTTCACCCAAATGCCTACTCTTCATCAGTTCTCACATGAGTACAGCTGGTATGTATGAAGGCATTTGGAATGCCTCCTCAAAAGTTCATACAGCTGACAACTACACCTTTGCTTCTTCTTTTTTTTCCTTTTTTTTTTTAATTTACACCAAGTGAAACTATTAAACTGATTAATCGGCATGAATCAAGCAGTTTTCATTCACTAAAGGCATCACAAGCCCAAACTCTCACTTGAGGGTGTTTTGAACCATGAAGTGCAGGCTTTTCTATGCAGAAGACAAAGTTTCTTCTCTCATCCAGTCCATCATCAGCTGAGACAAAGAAATTCAGTCTTGCTGGTGAGCTTTGACCTTTTGTTATCCAGAAAGCAATGAAGATCTTACAAAATCAGCTCTGTTGTTAATCCATAATTACCCATCCAAGGAAACAGGCTCTTTTCAAACAAGCCACTTCTGGATTATAAAAAGTGTGTTCCATGCTACCATCCAACCCCTCAAAGTCACACTTAGTAGGCAAGGCTTACATCTGTAAATTCCTGTTGATTTTCTGTCAGTGGAATTTGAGCTGCTCTGGAGCGCAGTTTTAGATCAATAGAGATATTCTACCCCATACAGAGGAGCCCAGCCCCCATCACACACTGTGCTGCTCCATCCTGAGAGCAGGATTTGGGAACAGGTAAATGCCTTTTCCAATATGTTACCAAACACTCAGAATGCAGAACACTGCAAAATCAACATGCTTTTCACCCTATAAAAGCGAAATATTTTATCACATCCAGTTCATTATATTCTTCTTCTCCTGCTTTCCTCCTCCCACAAAACCAATAAGGTTCATACCTGTAAGAAAGTGGTGTGTGCTTGATTTCTTTGTCCAGCTTCAAGCCCAGGTCCTTGCATGTGGCTAAGGATAAAGCAAAAAGGGAAGAAAAATGTTGTTTTTATACTTAGAAGCTAGTTTGTAACTTGTAAGATGTCTAGGGCCACTATTCAAAATCGGTTTCATTCGTTCTTTGGAAGTCAGCTGTAATATCCTAGATAAATGGAGTAGGAATTGAGGGAGATTTCTACATTTTTAGCACTGTGGCTGTACTAATAGAAGCTGTAATGGCAGCTGTATAAACATAATGTGGAAACAGAGAATTGTAAAAGGAATAGCCAAAGTAGCAAACGGGGGAAAAAAGGGGAAATCTGGCTTAGACTAACATTCAATACACTTCTTCTGGTACATTAAACTGAAGTATATAATGTCCATTATGAAGGAATGAGGTCATACACAGTAGTTTTATCAACCTGATAGCTCCTGCACTACATAATTTTCTCTGTATTCTTGAAGTATTTATATTACTATGAACTCTTCAGAAGAAAACAGGGAATTTGAAATGAGTGAAATTATTAGTATGCATGAATAAATGACTTGTTGCTATCACCAATAAGACAGTGAAGCAAATTAAGGGAACCTTAGAAAAATTAAAATTCTAGCCAATATTATACTTCACTGAAAATGTTATGCTTGTCTTTGTGGATTACTGGCAAACTAGAGGAATCATCAACCTTGGACTGATATTTACTGGCAAAAATATTCAAGTGTTACATGACACAGTTTTATAACAAAAAAATTCTTTATAGAAATCAATAGCCATTGTGAAATCTTATCCATGCAAGTGATATGACTAGAAATTGAATACATAAATCAATTAAAATATCCATTAGGAAAAGCAATGAAATAATTTTCTTTTTTCCAGGGCATGTTTAATTGGCTTACCAATATTTCCAAGTGGAAATATTTCTAGTTAAGAGGCAAATCCAGATGCACATTAAAAAAAGCTTTCTATTTCCCTCCCTTCGCCAAATAAAAAGACAGTGTAAGCACATTGCAGTTAGACATTGATGTTTTCCAAAATATACATCACCCTCCCCGAAAGGAAAGCAGTGAGAATTCTTTGGAAGTTGCTGCAGTGTTGTATAACAGCCCCAAGGCTCTCCTGCCCTCTCCTCTCAGCTGAATTAAAGAGCCCAGGTGGTTGTTGGGAGGGACTGAGGCAGTGTTGGTCCCCTCAGCTCTAATGAACAGGGTTGGGAGGTCAGCAGAAGCCTGCCTAGGTTTAAATGCTGACAGACATTTCTCTGTCACCTCTTCCTCAGTGGAATGCTGCTGCATTTGATCACTTTCTAATTCTTGTAGAGTTTTTTTCTTTTCCAAGTGAACAATTTAGGGATTGTTCCTGGAAATGCTGCTGAGATCACGTCCTTTGCTGAAGGCCTATTGAATCTAATGCGCAAAGCAAAACCAAGAGCAAAACCCTGAGAAAAGCTGAAGTATCTTCATGGAGAATTAAATTTCTTCTGAAGATTTCTAGAATAAAGCTGAAAGCTACTCAAAGCTCAAGAAGCTTTTCAGGGAGCCCCCAAGGCATTGTTTCATCCCCATGCTATCCCACCCTAAGTTTTCCTCATAACTCCTCACGGATTGCAGAAGGCTTCACATGACAGTGTTCTGTCCATCCTCAGCCACAATAAAAAGCAGATATTGAACTGACCAGAATTGCCTGGACATCAGTAAAGTAGAGGCACAGACTTCCTCTGTGCTCACAGAGATTATTGAAATACATAGTGCATGGTCACAGACATGACCTTTCCTGGTCTCTGATGACTGATCTCAGCTGCTGATACATCTGTTTGACAGGAAAGTCAGCTGCCAACAAGCAAACAAACAAGCTGGACCTGTGTGGGTGCCAGGCTGCCCAGCAGTTACAGAAAATGTGCAAGAAATCATCTTTCAGTATCTGTGTTCTGCCCAGACAAGACAGGTTGGACAATCTAACCAGACAGTGGCAAATTCCTGAGCTGAGTTATATGCTTATGGTCATATCACAGTTGCTTTGAATTGCCTTTTTATCAACGATTTCATCAAAATACTGATAATTTCATTGAAATCACAAAACCAAAATAACATAGTACTTACTGTAGATAATTTCTTGTAGACCTAGCCTGCAGCATTCTTTATTTATAGATATTGAATAAAAATGAAGTAAATTGAGTTCAGAATTCACAGTGGCAATGTTCTGTGAAACTTAGACTTAATCTAGAGCTGCCACCATATAATAAATGTATCCAATGCATTCCAGTGCGCTTAGGTAAGATTTGTTGTATTTCAAAATATATAAACAAATGCTTAATGTCTGTATACTTTTTTCATTAAAAAAAACCATGCCCACAAAATCCAGAGATTTCAGAAAGATTCTGAAGATTTTGGGTGTCAAAGCCTCAAAAGGTGAGTTATTACTAAAAAATAACACAGTGCTTGTACATCATTGAAATAACAAAATGGTATATTACACTCACCTGGCTCATTCAGCACATTAAGTTTGGATACTAATGGCAAGGAGAAATCATAGCTGGAGCTTTTGAAAAAGACACTGGGAAGAAAAACCTCAATGAATCAATGCAAAATGCTCCAATAGCTTGAATTGTCTGAGATAGTCACCTTTGGCTGCCTTTCTGGCTGATGGAGAGAAACAGGGATTTCAAAGGGTTATTCATCTTCTCTTAAACAACAAAAATCTCCTGTGAACATAATCCAAAAAATATCTCACATATTTTAAGGAGAATCTATGGCAACAAACTCTGCAGTACATGCTCTGCTACAGACTTCTTAAATTTGGGAAGATAAATACCATCCTACTTTTACTGGATATGTTACATTTGAGCATAGTCTATATGTGTTTAAATGGACGTTTGACAATGGAAATAATCAAAGAAAACAGGAAAAAAACTGAAGATAAATGAGACTGAGCATCTGCTTTACAGAACAGGATAGATCACAGAGTCTTTGAGGTTGGAAGGCACCTTTGAAGACTGCCCAAGTGGGGGCAGCTACAGCAGCACTTAAGCCACATTAAGTCAGATTTTGAGTATCTCCAAGAATGCAGATTCCAGCACATTCCAGGTAGCCTGTACAGTTCATACAATGGTCAATCCCACTGTCCATGTCTCCAACAGAGATGCTGAAGAGCACTGGTCCCAGTAGTGACCCCTGAGGAGTACAAATCATCACTGCTTTCCACTTTGACATCAAGACATTGACCACAACTCTCATTGGATGTGACCATCCAGCAGATTCCTTCTCCACTGAGTTGTCCACCTATCCAATTCATGTCTCTCTCCAGGTTTGAGGCAAGGATATCATGCAAGAGAGTCCCAAATACTCCAGATAGGTCATGTCCTTCATTCTTCCCTCTAACCACCTCATCAGACAAGGCCACCAAATTTGTCAGTCACAATTTGCTGTTGGTGAAGCCATGCTGGCTGTCACCAATCACCTCATTCCCCATGTGTCTCAGCATGGCTTCCAAGAGAATCTGCTTTATGATCCTGCCAGGCACCAAGGCAAGACTGACCTGCCTGTATTTCCCACATTTTATTACACACCCTAAGACTTAACTATATGTGCAAACCAAGGAAAGACAGACTTAAATTTTTTTAGGAGTGAAAACACCAGAAGACTAGGCTGTAGTGTTACAGATCTCCTTTCAGACAAAAAGAATTGTTCCTTTTCCTGTGACTCACAGACTTCCCAGAACATTTATTATGGGGGATGAGGATGATAGATGGACTTTCTATTGCTGACCAGTTCCCCAGTCTGTCTTGGGTCACCATTCAAAGCTGCAGAGTCTGCTAAGACCAGAAAAGGCCACAGAATAATCTGGGTCCAGGCAGATGGCGAGCTCCCTACCTCCTAATAAAGTGTTAAATGATGTAAAAACTGAAGCTCTTTGATGTTCTTTTCCTTCCTGCAATTTGGCCAATACAACCTCTGTCACCACCACTGCATAGTTCCCTAATTAAGGACTGAACCAGTTGAGGAACTGGCCTTTAGCAAGTAGTCTCACATTGTAACCAAATACACTGTCTTGGTGCAGAAAACATGAAAATCAGGACTAAACTGAATTTATAAATACCCTTTCTGAAATGAAGAATTTCCTATATTGTGTGCCCTTCAAAGAGTTTCCATTCAGAAGTCTTTAATTTTATCACCCCTAACATTCTTTCCTTACTTTCCTGGGTTTTATTTGTAAATGTGTTCTTAATTATAAGAAAAAAACATTGCCACACATAAGCTATGCAGCCTATTGAAATCACAGCTGCTCCAACAGGAAGGCACTGGAGTTTCTAGCACAAGTACAAGAGGCAGGAGTATGTATGTCCACGCTAAATTCTCCTCCTGCAAATTAGAAATTATTTATGAACCTTTTTTAATATGTCCATTTTATTACCAAAGTGAACCAAAATAATAAAATATAAAATCTATCAGAGGCTGAAACAGAGTGGGGTCTGCTTACCAGAGCAGTCATAAATTTTTCAACATGTGGCTTCAAATGTATCCATAGCTATTTTACAGTTATGTTTTAAAGGTATTTTTATTTAATATTTTCTTCAAGTTTGATCAATCTTTTAGATTTCTACAGAGTATTGTATTTAATTTCCTGCCCCAAGTATAATTTGCAACACAGGTATGAAACACCATGTCTTAAGACACTATAAAAAATGAATTAGTCTTTCTCCCTGGATTTTTTCCTTTTATTCTAGTAATACTTTCCTAACAGAACAAAGAAACCAAATAGTTTGCATACAGAACCTGTATTACAACCATGGATTCCTATAATGGTTTGAGTTGGAAGAATCAGTTATTCACAATTCCAGGAACACTATAAGCTGTGCTTTGCATGGGAATCAGCCAAGATTTTGTCCAGTTTTTTCTTCTTAAAATGCTATATATTGGACATACCCACTCTGTGAACAGCTGTTCTGTGGGACTCAGATCCCTGCACCTTCTAGAAAAATTGCTGCTTGTTAGTAAACTACATGTTGATAACAATCTGTGTTTTGGTTTTATTCATATATTGCAGCATTAACCTCTTTTTACCCGACACCCTGCTTCACCTACCTTTGTTTTTCTCTTGTACATCTCATCCATTTAGCCCTTTCCTTTTTCCCTCCCCTTCTCCTCTTTCAATGAATCATGAGCCAAAGGTGCCATTCCACAATCATCCTCTCTTTTTAATTCCTCTCTGCTCTCTCCCTAAATCCTTTAAGTCTTGGGCCCAACTTTACTCAGGCAGCTTTGCAGGAGTTTACCATCCATGTCCCTCAGGTATCCCACATGCTCCTCTGCCATGACCTGTACAAACAGAAACCAAAAGACTTCTCAAGTCCTAGAGAACTTAAGGATGATCTTTACAACAGAAATCATCACAGAAAAATGGGAGGGAGAGAGAACCAGTAAGGCAATCTGGTGATGATAGGGAGTGGGCTCAGCACAACCCCAAGGTATTATCAAGCTTGCTACAGACAGCATGGCCAAGCTAGCTCTTATGGAGAGATTTAGAAATGGAGATTTCACTAAATGACTACTAGACTTAACAAACATAAACTTTTAAATGGTACAAGAGGTTTTATCTAAATATATAGCAAATATAAAAAGTATTGTGGGGTCAAAGCAAAGATGGAAAGGCAAGTCTTAGTTTTAGACATGTTAATTTTTACTTTTCTTAAGACAGATCTTTGTAACCATTTTTTTGCCATCATTCTCCTGTTGCTTTCTGGTTTCTGCTCTTGCAACAGATACCCTTTCTGCCCAAATCTATCTTGGTATCTATCAGGTATATATCAGCTTCATCTGAAAGATCAAAACCTCTTTTTGCGCATAGAACTCCCTTCAGCTAAACATGATTTTACACCAGTTCAAGATTCTTCCTATGTAGATACAAATGCAAAATAGTAGCCCCACATTAGAGACTGTTTCAGGCAGGGAACACATTTGTGAGATCCCACGAAGCGCAGAAAACACTTTGGACAGCTTAAAAACGTCTGCAATCAAGAAAAGAACTGCCACTGAGGACAGTAATTAAGAACTGCAAGCAGGATGGTAGGAAGAGTGAGACAGAAAAAAAAATTATGTCATTTTTAAGAGCAATAGGAACCTCCAAGTCAATAATTTCCTGGCAGTTAATGACCAGACAGACCAAGATCTCCTCCAGATGGCCATTAACTTCCAGGATATAGCCAACTTGTTGGCCATTAGCGCTCAAAGCACCATTAGGGTACTACTCTTCATTAGTTATATTCGTGAGATGTTACTATTCACTACAGATATGAATTCAGCAGAAAGCCTTAATTTTAATGGACAACAGAACAAAAATAGGACTGAAATAGATGGATAGTTTCACTTAGGCAGGGCTGCATTGCTGCTGGAACTGTGAGAATGTGGTGCTTGTGGAAATCACTGTCAGCAGCGTATGCTCCACACACTAATCCACTTATGTGCCTTCTCTTATGTCCTGAAGGGACCACCCCAAAGGGTGAAAGGTTAGCCTCCATGTCAAATCAACAAATGGTTTCCCTGCTAAGATGTCCAAAAAGTATGTGACTGTTGAGATTGGGTTACTTTGCCAGTAATAAGGGGACTAAGGGAAAAATTCCAAGAGTAGAAAGTACAACCATTTTGTTTTATGGTGTAGATACAAATGTATGTTTGTTCCAAATAATCTCCAAACACTGTAGTTTGCTATAGTTTATATATAGTTCACTATATAGACCGTACTATATTATAGTTTATATGTATATGTAATATGTAATTTATATGATTTTTATCATATAAATTCAGTTCAGTTTCCTATAGAACCATAGTTCACAGAATCATGTGCTGTATATACCTAAAACTACTCTGGCTATTTGCAGAGCTGTGTAGTAAGTTTAATTGATGAACCCACAAATAAATAGAGCCTTCTATATGATAAAATCTCCAAAGTTAAAGCTAGGTTAACCTCTTTGAAAATACTTTTTGTGGGTCTTTATATGTATGTGAACAAACATCTGTGTTCATACAGGAGTCATTCTAAAAGTGCCTGAATACAGATGGCTTATGAAAAAGTAATGCAAACGTGTAAATTAATACTTCTGGATACACCTATTGTAAGGTCTTAAACTAATCCATCAATTGAAAGTGTGCACAAACAACCAGGGCTGGCAAGCAGGCTGGGTAGTCACTAAATGGAATCTTAGCACTCTAACTTTACTTTTGTCAAGATGCCTCTCTGGAAAAAAAGTGTGGCCACAGTGCACTCTTGTAGCCCAGTGGTGTATTAACACAGCATTTGGCTGAACTCACCAGTCCAGGGTGAGCAGTGGAATCCAGGTTGCCTCTTTCATAGGGAGCTGCCCCTCAGCACAAGAGAGACAGTCATGGATAATGTTATGGGAGTAAAATAAGTCTGCTGGAGAGGAAAGCCTTTCTTTTATTCCAGGCACTCTCCGTCGGTGCGCAAATATCAAAATAATATCTAATAGGCTCAGAACAGGCTCCTTAATGTCCTATATAGCAATGAATTATCATGCCCAGATGCACAACACAAGCTTTCATTTAGCTCCTTTTTCTAGTGATTTGTACTCTTTTCTTCTGTTTCTGCCCTGCCAGACCTGTTCTGGTGAGCAGTCAGATGGTTTTCCCATTACTTGATTACCTCACCCCATTTTTAGCAAACAGTGGTGCCTGCCAGCTACGGGGTACAGACGCCTTACAGAGTTCACTGCAAAGAATTAGAAAGTGCTCCTGCATGCACAGGCAACAGCAATGCCAGAAACTTAATTTTTATAATGAGGAATCATGACTTAGCTTCCAATTTTTAGCAAGTTACACACAATACAGTCATGTTGTATGTGAATGTCACCTGCCTGAGGCAGGCAGTACACACAGAACATGTCCTTGTTGCATGATGATACATTCACTCCATCTGTTGATGGCAAGATATCTGCTGATGTCAGAAGGGACAGAACTTCACCCCAAAATTTTTTCTGATAATTTGTGTCATTAGAAATCATAATACAAACAAAAAACCCCTAACAACAATACCTCCTCAATTGATTTTGTTGATAATGATGTAAAATATTGATTTGTGGGTAGGTTGTTGTATAACTGAGTATCCCTTTCAGAAAGCATAGGTGAGGATATTTTACAAAATGACAAGATGCACTGACAGTGCAGTAAGAGGGCTGCTCTGAAGACAAAACTGTCGACAGCAAATCAGAACATCAGTTTCCATATCCAGCTTTTATGCCTATTATCTGGTTGAGTAGACAGTGCCTTATCCATTAACAGACCTAATAATTGCTGTAATGTTCCTCATTTACCCCCTTTTTTGTGATTTTTCCAATATTTTTTTCCCATTACTGGCTGAAGATTTGGGAAAAACAAACAAATGGTAAAAAAAAAAAGCAGAAGGTTTCCTCCCTTTTTTGCTAGGGAGGAAAGAAAACCCAGGAAAAACATCCCAACCCTACCACATGGACCTACTACGTTTTTGCCAGAGGGCAGTAAATGTCAACACTGTAGTATATTTCCTGTTTTGAAAATGAACCAGTTTACTTCAGAACTATTAAATGTCCCAGCAGTGGTAACCCCTTCCTGTCTGTTGTCTTTCTGTTGGGCAGATCTCTTAAATCATTCAAGGCTGCTGCCTGCTAGAGACTGAGCAAACGAAACTGCCCCTGCAGTCAGATTTCTGCAATAAGGCTACGCTTTGATCAGAGCCTTCCTTCTTTCCCCAAGGATGAGCTGACCTCATAAAAATGCATATCCTGCCCAAATGTTTGTTTGCTCTCATTTATTCCTTTCTTAATACTACCAGTGAGATTGCTGAACAAACAAACTGCTGAGCTGGGTATAAACACCCACCCTCCAGTGGCCGTGTGTCAGAGGTGGCCAGGCCATCCCACAGTTCATGCTCTAATTGTAGCCTGGGCGGCTGCTGTTTTTCTTGCCTGGTTCAAAGACATCCTTTGAGAACAAGCATCTGGCCTTGGAAAGGGAGCAGGGACAAGAAATCTTAGCAGTACAAGCAGACAAAAGTCTGAGGGTTTTTTAAAAATGTATATACAAACTCTTCTGTGCTCTACCCCAGTATATATAATCTAATTCTTACAGGGAGTGAAGTTATGAATGCAACCAGAACTGCCTACCACTACAGGTTTTGTTTAACACCAGCTGAATTTAGATCTGAGTGTGCAGACTCCTGCCCTTATCTGTACCCCATTCATCAGCAGTGAGGGGACTGCAGAGCCAGACAGGGAAGGGTCGTGGTGAAACATCATAGCCTTATTCTCTATTTTATAATAAAGTGCAACAGAGGAAGTTGCAGGGACCATGACCATCTGAGACATAGGCAGCCCAAGTGGTTTTCCTCTAAGTCAAAACAAATTATCTGGCAGACTGTATAGGAGGCAGGCCCTAAATGTTCAACACACTGTAACTGCTCACAGACACTGTCCCCTAATGAAAGATTGAGGAGTAATGCACCTTATCACTACCCTGGAGAAAAAAAAAAAAGACTATAAAAGAAAAGATACGAGATGAATGTAATGCAGCCAAGTTAATGTTATCTTTGCAGCCTGTCCCACTGTTATTTTTCACTAGTTTTACCCCAGAGGATCTCTTTCACAGAACTTGTTCTTTCTCTAGTATTTAGAGGTTTAGATTTTCACTGGCTCTATCAACAATTCTTTTTGTGAGTTTTTTTGGGGGGTGAGTAAATAAGAGCAAGAAAGGAACCAACATCCTCCAACCACTGTCAACTGGAAATGTGCTGCCAGTTTGATCACAGAGATCCAGAGGACTGAGCCGTTTCCACATCCAACCCTTCCCATAGATCCTTTCCCACAGATAAGGACAAACATCACAGCTGCAGAACAATGAGAAGTGTGTGCTTAATCATCATACCTGAGAGAACAAATGAAAATATTAAAGGCATCAGATTACAATGTTACTACTACATATAGAAGTGATACTGCAATATGCATTCACCTTCTCTTTCCCCCATAAATGTTAATCTTAATGGAGATAGTAGAACCACAGAGCCATGTATCTCTGCAAAACAAACAATAATAGAGGAGCTACATAAGGCTGCCTCACATCATGCAGCAAGAGTGTCTGAAGTGTGCTTACACCAGAGGCAATGGGGTGTTCGGTTTTAGGGAGCCATTAACTGGGGCTGGTTAATTCAGTCCTTTGACTGAGACAACAGCCTAAATTGCAGTGGCCTTTTCAACTATGAAAAATGCAAAATGCCATGAGCCCTTGAGTCAAAGCAACAATTATCTTCTGGCAATGAAAAACTCCCATGGTACTCGTGCTGAAAATCTGGCTTCATTCTGTTGGTAACAAATAGTTGACTCTTATCTTGATTTTCTGAATTCTTTATAAGTTTCAGTCTCTGTGGTCCCCAAAATATTGGCAGAACAATCAGAAAGCAGTTAAGATTTTGTTTTGGATGGACAAAACAGCATCAGAATTTTGGCATTAAATGAAAAGTGAAGCTGACTACACTCTCATGGTAAGGCTACCCAAACTGGCAATACTGTCTGCAGAAGGGGAGGAGCTAGAGAAGGCAGAGTTGTTTTAAACTAATTATAAGTGCTGTCCAATAAATCCATGAAGAACATGAATTCCCAAGCTTCACCTCTTGATTTATCCACTGTCATGAGAAATATATTAAAATGTGTAGAGAAACAGGTTTCCAACCCTATCTCACACTTTCATGTGAAGGAGGAGGTGACAGCCAGGCCATGAACCATTCCCTAGCACAGGAAGAAGCATTTGGGGAGCACTTTGAAGGGACATCTGTAATACTGCCAACAGCTGTTCTTAATGTGGAAAGTGACCTGTAGAATGGTACATATAAAAATGAGAGCCTGCCTTTCCTCTCTGTCTTGGTATAGCACAGGATAACACAGCTCCCCCCTCCCTAGTAACATCAGGAAACAGTTTCTTTTGATCAAAAGCAGTCATATAAAATGCAGACATTTGCATCTAAACTGCTTCCTGAGGTCAACAGGCCTGATTCAGATTGAGCTAAAATGGAAATCTAAATTTAAAGGAAAATCCTTATCTTCTTCAGTGATAGCTGAGACCTTCAAAATCAGGTGAAATAATTCCACTTCCTATGTTTCTAAAAAAGTCATACAGCATCAAGGCCAGAGTCCTCCTATCCAACATCCATCTGTGATCTTTGAAACTTCAGTTACACCCTTTTCTTTCCCTTTCTGTAAACATGTACTTGCTCCATCTGGCAAGGAGAACCACAAATCTCCCATAATAATAACCCTACTGGCTGTTCTGGCATCTTTGCAGTAGTCCACACAGATGGGGTGTATCTACACAAATGGCAAAAGGAAAACACTTCTGCACACATATAAGTGGAAGTCTCATCTAAAAGCAGTATTTCTTCTGTATTAGTCTGTAAATTCATGATGCTGCACATCTTGAACTCAGTTGCACCTTCTGTCTTTCAGCACTGCTTTTACTGTCTCTTTATGATGGCTTTCAGCCAGAAATACAAGATCAGCGGAGGGAAAAAAATGCAGCAAATACCAGCATTACACCAGTCTGC
The DNA here is from genome assembly GCA_024362935.1 of Setophaga petechia. NCBI lineage: Eukaryota > Metazoa > Chordata > Aves > Passeriformes > Parulidae > Setophaga > Setophaga petechia. The sequence goes on along the minus strand of JANCRA010000020.1, from coordinate 13,447,265 downwards.
CTTACAAAACCTCACTTGCAAAATTAATGTGAGCCAGCTAGCACGAAACAGTCACATGGACTGAAAACCTCCATGCACGTAAGCAGAGGGTAATGACAAATATCAAAGCACATAGGTCAGGGGAGACAGCTAATGGAAGACTTAGGCATCAATGTAAATCTGGTTTTATTTAAAGTATGCATTTACAATCAGGAAAACCAAGGGGATACCACATAAATGTCACTTTTAGATGTAATTAAACCAGGAGGAATGTCAGCTACCAGTAAGGAGGGAGAAATCCTGCAAAGAATCTTTCCTCAAAAGCAGAGGGTGAGAGGTTTGGGAAACCATGTCTGGGAGAAATGTAAATCTTGGGAAAATTAAGGAACCCAAAAAAACTGCTGCATAAAATAAGAGGAGGGAGACACAGTGACAGTGCTGCTGAATGGCACAAATGGAAATAGGAATAGCAGAGCAGAGAGCCCTTCCTATCACATTGTGATACCCAGAATGACACAAGATGCAATTTGGAGTTTCATGTGCAGAGAGGCCTCCTCACACATCCCCCCAGTGTGCTCACTGCTGGGGGGGACACTGCTGGGCACCAAGGGGCTGGGAGAGGGAGGCAAGACAAGGAAATGTTGGTTTCTCCCACTTCCTCTGGAAAATGACCTGTGTATGCTGCATTAGCTACTCCATGGACACAGCTGAAGCAAAGCAGAGACAGGTTGTGAGAGCCCACAGAAGCAGACCCTCTTTCGGCTTCATGGACTTTGGGACTGTAATTCACATGATTTTCAAAGCCATAAAAATGCACAGAATCATCTGAGGACTAAGCCTGCATCTGAGGCTTCTGTTAGAAATTGTCAGTGTTAGAGATAAAATCAATCATTAAAGCCTTTTACTCCTCATTAAATTGTTCTCATTACTATTTTCATTAGTGAGAAACTGCTTCTCATATCAGTTGGGGATCTATGAAATAGCTGGATGCATACAATCAATAATTTCTCAGGAATTTGTTGGAAGTGGAGACAGAAGAAATGAGAGCCTGAATTCAGGCAGACATCTGGATTTTGCACTCCTCTAATCTTTGCATACAAGATGAGCTCTGCTTTTTGATTTACTGTGCCAGTGGCTTGGCAAAGAACAGGATGCTAACAGGAACATCACAGGAGCATTACATTCTCATATGTAAATGCCCAGAGAAGAAAAAAGACTCAAATCTTCTGCCTTGAACTCTTTCACGGATCTTTTTAAATAAATGTGTGTGTAGAGCATTAGGAAAATGAATTATTAAATCAATCAGTCCAGCATCTATCCAATTGCTCAGAATCATTTTTTCAAGTAGCAACAATCATTAGGTACTCCAGAGGAAGCATAATAAACCTCACATCAGACAGATTAAGTGTGCTTCTGTTTTCTGTCAGAGACTGTCTAAATCTCAGAAGGATGTGGTTTAATAGCATTCTGATTTTTTTTAAATAAATAATCACCACAATCCTGAAAATTTATTAACCCTGTAATGCTGTCAAATGGTTTATGAATCTTGTTAAATTCTCAACATCGACAACCTCCTACAGCATGAGTTCCAAAGCCTAAATTAATTTTTGGTCCAAAAAAAGCCCATTAGCTTATACCTGTCTTCAATCTGAAACTTCAGATCTGCACTGAATGGCCCCTTCTCTTCTCTTAAGATCAGCAAACCAAGTGCTCCTGGATCTAGTGAAGTGCCATACTCTATTTAAAAAACAAATTAGTTTTCACTATTTTCTCCCTTCTAGTACCTCTGTATATAATTTTTTAATCTTCTATACATAAAAATCCTTGATTACTTTTCATTTTTCTCTAACTCCCTTCTGTTAAATAGAATGGCACATTCAGTGTGACATGTGGAACTTACCTGTGGTACTAAAAACCAAATAAAAATTCTACTTGCAAATTCCCTTTACAAAAATTATATAACAATATAGATTAAAATCATCATCAATTAATTTCCATTTTAAACACTAAGGGGTTTTGTGTCCCAAGCTACTGCCCTAAACATAGACCATTCAGGGACACGACCAGCAGTTAGAATTCACTTGGAATTTCTCTTCTTTTCTCTCAGAAGAGGTTTTGGCAAGCAAGCACTCATCCATCCAGCCTTCTGGATGTAGCAATAGACCCTGATCCTGCAATTTGTCCTTTTAGCTGCCATTTGTCTGTTCCCACAATGAGGTGATCATTATACACTCACTACATCTTTACCAGAACACATTCAGTTGTCTACAATTTCTAGTCTGGTTAGTTGTTTTTTTTCTCCTTAAAAGAGAGAAGTAATGAAAAAACTTTTTTTTAAGACTGCAGCCAATGACAGCAAAAACTTTGTTTTTGCAGAAGTACAGACATGGATTGGAAGTACTTCTTGAGGGACATTCAGTCTATTCCTGAAATCGTGGTCCTTTCTGAATTTCTCTCTTGGTGGAGTCTTCTGTGGTTAAAGGAGTCCTCCCTATTCATCTACCAACAACACAGATTAAATAAAATAATTTCCTAAACAGCTTGCCTATTTCTAGAGGCACCATTAATGCAAAAAATTCAATCACAGCATTTCATATGAGCTGCATATCTGCAAGCCTGAGACTCATCATATACCCAGCTGAGGTTTTAAAGTTCAGAGCCTTTTAACTCCAGCCACCCCACGCAGACAATAAAGAATGAGGTACTTCTTGGTGTTATCAAGGCTGCACAGCACTTGGGAGGTGTCTCTTTGTCTTAATTGAGAAAGGCTATAATGACTACAGACTGTTAAATAGAGGTGGTAAGGAGCTAAAATCAGAATGAGAGCAGGTCTGTCCTTTATTTTACTACATGTTCAGAAAACATCTCAAGCTCTTTCCCTTAGAAGTAATCTAGCATGTCCTACCATATTGCACCTCTTAAAAGCAGTTCTGGTTTCTGCTGGTTTTGTGGCATAATCTTACTGCAAATTTATATTTGTTGTAGCATCAGATTTGCAGCAGAGATAGGTCTATTATTATGAACTCTAATATATCATCCCTAATGCTCTTGATGTCAAATGAGAAAAAGCTGGAGCATTTTTTCTCTGTATACACTTTTATTATCTGTCTTGAAGAGGAAGGAATATCCTGTCCAAGCAACAGTATGCAGCAAAAAGTATTGATTCCTTTCGATCCACAGTCTCCAGTAACTTGTTCATATCAGCCTATCAGAAACAAATTAGAACAGCCAAAAAAAGCTAAACATTCCTGAAATGATTGATGCTTTTTCTACCCTTCATTTATCTGCCTGCAATTACAGATGGAATGCCTTACCACCCAGTTCCTCAGTTAGGAAATGGTCCCTCTGTACACTTTGTACTGCTCCTCAGGTCGCCTGGGTGCATTTACCCAGAGAGTTATCAGTGAATTCTGTCCCTGCTGCAAGTAAATCAAATGTAAGCCAGCTATGGAGCAGATGTCTTACAGATAAAGCCATGGATACGCAGTGAAAAATGCCTAAGCCTGACCACTGCACAGCACAGCTTCCCTGCTCCACACCTCAGCCAGCTCATGCATCCTGTGGATAGGGAATTCCATATCAGTCTGAAAACACTGGGTTGATGTGCCTCTTTATATAACTTTTATTTTGTGAGTAGAGACTTGCTGGATAATATGGCGCCCAGTTACTTCCTGTATATAGTTTATTTCTTCCAACACATTTCATTTTCTTTCAACACTGCATTATTTACCCCCAGCCTAATGTTAGCCTCCAGAAAAACCACATCAGGCCTATGAGTTTCACATAAAAGGTTTTGCTGCCTTACTTTCTCTAAGGATAATGAAGAAAAAGAAGCACCTGGCCAGTTTATGTGGTTCGAAGAACATGTAAAATAGAGACAATCTTCTCCTATCAATTACTCAGTGATCTCCAGATGCTCAGCTAATTTCTGTAGAACCCTACCAGCTTTACAGAAAACACACAGAACCAATGAGCTTTCTGACTGGACAAAATTACAGCCTGGAGATCCCATTTGTCTGAAGAATACCTCTTATCCATCCTCACTGAACTGGAGGCAGAGCAGTAAGACACAGGCAGTTATTTGGAGCACTCAAAGTTGTCACAGCCAGCTTCCCCTTCATGCAGTGGGAAGGAGGAAAGCAAAGGGATTTATGAGAAGGTATAATGTGATTTGCACATTTCCTTACACATGTTGTTTATGTTGCACAGATCCCCTTTCTAATCCTGCAGGCTGTCTCCTCTAAAGCCATTCCTGGATGGGCAGCTGGGCTGGACTCCCCCAGGGCTGGCTCTGCAGACAGACAGACAGACACTGTGTCCGTCAGACAGAGCCGCGTGCGCAGCCCTGAGCGCTGCAGAGCTCCTGGGGTGGCAGGAGGGGATGGAGGCAGAGCCAAGGTCAGGGCTGCAGATGGGAGGAGGAGGAGGGTGGAGCAGGAGCATGGGCACTGGCAAGCTGTCCTGAAGTATTTGTTTTTCCCTCCCAACTTTTCTGATAAAAATATCCTTCTGGTTCACAGCAAAGACAAAAACTCATTTTTCTTTGGCAAGATAAGTTTCTGTAGATCACAAAGGCATTCTTTCATACATAAACCTTGCAGTAAAGAAAGGGACTTTTCTGTCTTGATCTGTGCAATCAATCCCTAATAACACATTGAATTCTAATCCCAAGCCTATGAGTGAAAATAAGCACCTTGACTCATTCACATTCAAAACCTCTTACCAAAAAGTTGGGAGAGATTGAATTCTTTGTTTTAATTGCTCAGAAACAAAGCAAATGAAAAAAAGCATTTTTTATCGTGCTTCCTTTCATTTGAAAAAAGGCACACTTTGCTGCAAGAAAGCTACCAGGAAAGGAAATTACATAAGCAGGTTAACTTAAAAGGTTTTTTCTCTTTGCTATTATTTAAATTTTTCCATTTCATACTACCCTAGTACAACCACTACAATTTTTCCAAGTTCCTATTTGACCAGACATTTGGAAAAAAATGTGTGGGTTTTTTTTTTTTTTTTACTTCTAACAAGAAGCATATAAGGTTGCTGTCTTTCTGATACCTGTAACTTTCCTTACAATGAGTTACAAGTATGTATTGGGAAAGAAAATTTCTCCTAGGGCTCAGTAGAAGGGAATTTATACTTCTGAAATATATTTACTGTATACATTTTAAATACACTGAAGATCTTCTAATCTGGCTGCTAATACAATTCTTTACATTGTCTGCTTCTTAAGGATAGAAAAACATGTAAAGAAACATGAACTGTTTGGCACCAGGTGGTTGTGTCACCTTCCAGAGGGGCTTTGACAGGTGGCAGAAAAGGGCCAACAGGAACTTCATGAAGTTCAACCAGGGAAAATGCAAATCCTGCACCCAGAAGGGATCAACCCTGAGGCAAAAGTGTGTGGGCATGACACAGCAACGGGTGTTTGCAGCCTGGAGAGCTGCAGCAAAGGCAGCATGGCCAGCAGCTCCAGAGAGGGATTCTCCCCCTCTACACCACTCTCGTGAGACCTCACCTGGAGCACTGCATCCACCTCTGAGGTCATCAGTCACTGAATTTTAGAGGACAGAAGTAGAGAAATGCCATGAAACATTTTGCAATGTAAGAGAGTCTCACAACAAAAGACAAAGTATGGTGTGGTGACACAGGTAGAAAACTCACAGTGTTAAAGGCATCATAAACATTCTGTTCTCCTTCAACTGTAGAGAGCATGTTAAAGGAAGTAGGTGGAGAAAAATAAATACTAGAATTGCATTTGATGTGAGGAATATACGTGAGGCTTTCACCTGATTTCAAGGTAAATTAGGTATGCAACCACTTCATATCTATTATCTGTTTGTTTTTCTGTGTTGGAATGGTGCATGGAAAATACCTCTTAAATGTAAGTGAGGTTTAGCAGATCAAGAAATCATGACAATGCACTGCTGGTGGACATTTAAGCAGCTCAAATATAAAGATTTTCAGTAAAGCAAGGCATGTTGAGGATTCATCTGGAATGTAAAGGTGTTGCATTTGTGAGGGCAGAACACAATACTTTGGCTGACTTCAACAGCTGGTTGTGACACACCAGGGAGTTATGGTAACAAAGACATGCAATATTTTTAGGCTGCAATTTCTGCATCAATTCATACGAGGTATCTCTTAAATATCAAGTGCTCCTTTCTGTCAAGATTCCCTTGCCTGTAAAAAAGCTTAGCTTCAGTTTAGTTCCATGTCCACCAAAATTTTCATAAACCATAAAATCTCCAATGGTTAAGTAATCTTGAAGAACAAGGGATACAGATTATCTAAATGAGTGCTACATACATTCAGAATTATCAAAAAATCAAATACTTTACACTAAGAATAAAAATACATATTCTAATAGAAAAGGCAGGGTATAAAAGAAATAGTCTAGTCCTTTGCAGCAAACAGCTGAAGTCAATTTGTATGGTTTTCTACAAGTAATGTGAAGAGTTACACTTTTGGGATTTGCTTTCTTTATTCTCATTTCCTCATTTCTTTTCATTAAGCCTTTCTACCTTTTCTGCTTTCTTATTCTTACACCTTTACACTTTCCTCTTTTTTGTTCTGATTTTGTTTTGTTTCTAGGACAGGAGAAAGAGGAGAAGAAATTAGCAAGGACCTTAAAAACCACAGTTTTACAGTTTTTGTTAAAATATTAGTGCAAAACCTGCACATTTTCCTAAGACTGTCCTCAATGAGAAAAGCAGAAGGAGAAGTACCACAGCACAAGCCATGGTCAATTTTTCCTGCAGCAGCATATTGAAGAGAGCACTGCCAAGACATCTGCAGAGGAGTGTGCAGATCTGGCTATTCCTACAAGCACATCATACTCATTCTGAGGTTTTCAAAGAACTGCAAATTAAATCTGAGTGAACCAGCTGCTGAACTCGCTGTTAAGCTGGATTGTAACTGCTGAGGCAAGAAATATCTTCCACTGGCCCAGCATCTCTGGGCCCCAGTTGGTTTCAGCTGCCAGCTGGGGATAGGCTCACACATCTCTCCACCTGCCTTTGCTCACCTCAGATGAGCCTCAATATCCAAAGGTGCTCTGCTATCTTCTCTCTGGCTCAGCTTCAAAAGAAAAAGAAGTTGTAGTTTGAGCAAAACTTAGGTCGAATGAGTTACAGATGAGGGACAGTAAAGCCAAGAACTGAGAAAGCCCCTGAGTATAATTAAATGGGAGAGGAGGTCAGAAGTCAAATATAAAGGAGCATATATGGGCACCTAGGAACACCCAGAATGAAAAGCCAGTTAATCCAAATATAATCTCCCATGCAGAAACTGACACAAATATTATCAAAAAGCCTCTGTCCACTCCAAGTGAAAGCCTCAGTACAGCCCATCCAAAACACTTATAAACCACAATTCAGGCCTCCAGAAATCGTGCTGCTCTAATAAATATTTTTGCATTTTTAGACATTGCATACTGTGTCTGATTATTTTTGCAGGAAGTTCCTAGCTTCAGTGGGTCAGGGAACAGTTCAAAAGGGAAGCAGTAAACAATAGTCCTTACTCTCCATATGAGGAAAGCTCCAGCTATCACACCTCAATTCCCCACACCAGGCAGGTGGGTATTTTAGGTACCCTCTCCTGTCTCCTCTAATCTCACTGTTCTATTTCATGCACCTTTTCACGCCCCCTCCTCCATCTCCTCAGTCTGTCCACACACTTGTATTACACCATCCCTCTCACACTACATCCCACTTATCACATCTCCAGAATGAGGTTTTCCTTTTTTGGTTGTTTTGTTTCTTTTTTATTGAAAATAAGTTGCAAGTGACTTTAAGTGAGTAAAATAAATGAGAGCCATCCTGCCATTCTGCCTCCATTATGACATCACTGAAAGAGATGGAAATACACAGTTTTTATGAATTAGGAAATAAGAACTCAGATTGGGGTCAGGAGTAAGGAAATTACATGTAAATTAGGGAAAAGTCTCAGTATCACTGGACTAAATTCAGACCCATGTCACAGAGAAGAAAAATTATATGCTCACTGGTCACTTATGGCATGAGTGAATTTGGTCTAGAATAATTTTTTTTTAATTTATGAAGACGAAGAAAAGTTATTTCAAAATATTAAAAAGCAGTTTCTGCAAGATGTCTGCAAAATGATCACAACATCAACAAAACCATCTGTATTCTTTTACAGACATGCATTTGTTTATGTGCTACAATGCAGCAATATTTTGTACAACTATGATTTCATTTCATCATTTGCATAAAAAGGTTGCTGAAAGTCAACTTTTAAGGACAGTTAATCCATCTCCAGAAATATATATACATCAATATTCTTACCCAACTAATTTATAAGGTTATAGTAAAACCCTCTTTCTTTTTTATCAGAGAGCTTCAACTTGAATTACTTCTAACATTTATTCTGGACAAATAAAAAGTTAGTTTAAAGTATAACTTAGTTGCAGGAGTAGTGCTAACATTTTTAACTCTTTAACGTTAGATTTTTGTGGTTTGCACTACAAAATGCATCAAGTGAAATGTAATGTTTTCAGGATATGTATTCTTTTACATAGAACTAATTTCTATCTAATCCTTCTCCTGTTTTCAGCACATACCACTAATTTAACTTGGATTATATATTAAACCAAAAAGCAGTGTTTCAACACAAAAAAATCTGTGTTAATCATCTCCCAGTTAAAACAATGCTTTTCATTATGAATTGTAATCTGTAATATTGCATCTTTACTCAATGCCACCCTAGTAGTCTAAAAGCAGAACTTCTCCGATGATTTTCCACTTTTTTTCTATCTGAACTTTGGATGCCATGTCTTGTCCACTTTGTATAAAAAATTAATAGCTCTTAAATTTACTTAGATATAGTTAATATGTGCTTCCTTTGATGTTTGAATGATTTAATCATCAGTTGTCAACTAAAACCAGCATTTTATTATTTCTCCCAAGGCAGAAGGAGAGTTATTCTTTTACTTATGCATAAAACTTTGTAAACAGTGGAAAAGGTCAGCAGTGTTACATCACTACAAAACTGATGCTGTATCAGGCACTTGAATGGATGTGCACAATGAAAAGTTCTATGGATTGCTCTGTGTCAAGTATTTCTGTACAGATTTTGTTTCACCCTTTCAATCTGTTATATGAAAAGGTTCAATTAAAGCTGCTTTAGAATTTATTGCAACATCTTTACACAGATTTTTCTTTAAGAAATCTAGCTTGATTTGTAACTAAAGCTAACTATTAGTCTAGAGATGTCCATAAATTCAAATGCAAGAGCTGCCCAGTGTCAGAACTAAGGGCAATGCAGATACCTTTGGGTCACCTCCTTAGGGTTAGTTTCAGAGAGCTGCCACTGGCAGAGAGGCTGCTCATCCAAGTCTGAATGCTGCAGAAGCCCATAAAAATGCAACTCTCCTGCCTCTGAGCAGGTGACCCTGGATCTCGTGTTGAAATGAGATACTACTGAGATAAGACAGCAGAAAAAGGGTCCAACAGTAAAAGGCAAATTTTGCCTCTCTTTTGCAGAAGCATTCAAAACTTTCTAAGGGTGATATCAAGCACCCATTGCTCCTCCACAAGCATTAGCTCTGCCAGAAGAGTTACTCCTGGCTGTGCTTAGGCCTTTTAAAAAGCAGTGCACAACTAGTATAATTTGCAGATGCATTAGTCACCACTTACTCTTGTCAGCAAAGCCTCTGTCCAGTTTAAAGCAAGTGCCATATGAAGATCATCAGATAGAGCCACTTCTTCACCCAGAAACAGTGTTTGGTTTTAACCATAGCATCTACTGCAATGAATGAGCTGGGCCTCCAAAGGAGACTGCTATTCATTTAACAGCTGAATAAAGTTTTACACAAATTCTGTTACATAATAGCCAAATCAGATGCAGACATCAGATAACAGTGTCCAAGCAACTCAAAATGCTCTGCCCACAGCAAGATTTATAGATCTAACCAGACCTTCATTTTCTGCCTTGGAGATGCTGTCATATTAAAAAAGGTGGAGAAGAAGGAATAAAAACCACTTCAATAGTAAAAATAAATTAAGGGGTTTTGCCAATGGAAAATATTTGTTTGGGGCAGTGTCAAGGGAAAAAAAAGAAACCTTAAGTCTTTTAACATAATTTGAAACCAGATCCTCCTCAGAGGAATGGAAAAAAAGAGAAAAAAAAAAAAAAAAAAGCTGTTGTCCTGAGGCAAGGGATGAAGGCACACTGCAATATTTCCAACTAAAGGTCACTGCTCCCATGACCATCCTCCTACAAACACATACTGCAGCTCTGAAACAACACAAGGCTCTGGGCACAAGTGAAGCGAGACTAATTCCGTGAGATTTATTTTCCTGTAGAAGAATCCAATCAATGTGCCTCACACTAATGCTGCTCTGAGTGTATTTGCTTTTAGAAAGCGTGGCTGGGACGTGGAGGCACAGAGCAGGAGCCAGCAGGATTAGAGAGTCTCCTCTGACGGGAGCAGCAGCAAGGCCTGGCCACCTCGGGATGGGTTTGAGTAGAAGAGAGGAAGCCATCTCCTCCCTGCTCACATTCTTATGTCTAACACTGCACCAAAATTCCCAGCCCTTATCAAGGACATGAAGCCTCTTTTTAGCAGATAGCAATGAGTTGATGGCAAACACCACAGTTATGTTAGCACAACTGCGAGGGTTGCAGGAACATGAGAGAGCAGCCAAGAGCTGAGAAAGGGCAAAAGCTCCTTGTCTCCAAAGAAAACACAAAGCAGAGCACCCTCCTGAGAGCTCAGCTGGCTTCAGCCAGGCTCCTGGCTCTCCAGAACTACTTCCCAGGCCTTGGCCCAGCACATCTGCTCCCTTTCAGCATCAGCTGCATTTGCCACAGTAATGGGAATTTCACAATTCTGTTTTCTGATGGCCCTTCTGCTCTGCCATAAAGAAAAATACTCGTACATTAAAAAACAAAAAAAATTTGTGCGATGAAAGACAAGTTTGATAATGTGGACCCTGGTGACATGACACAACTAGAGGCAAAAATGCTGCCTGAAATCAATCATTTGTTAATGGGCTGATTTCACATCTTTCACATCACAATAGCACAAAGTTCTATACCAGCTATACTCCTGTGTAAATTTGACTAGGTAAGACACTGAGTTGCTTTCCCCAATTTGTCCATGGTTTCACCCAAAGATAATCAACTTGCTCCTGTCAATATAATGTGAAAGCAACTCAGAATAGAGGTGGTTTTCTCTCTATACACACACACATGCCCACAAGAAAGCAAAAGATTCTGGAATTAAAAGGGAAGCCATTGGCTTTATCTACTCCCCGAGGGAATAAACAATGAATGAAGAGTGAGAACACCTGCTCTGCTCTGCCATGCCCTGCCACCAGCACTGTGTCAGAAGCAGTGTCATGACATGTGGTGAGCTACCACAGGAGCTTGTTGCTGCCAGCTGCACACTCCCTGCTGTCCTGTTTGTGCCAGCTCCTGTGCTGCTCCTCGGTGTTCTCTGCGAGCCAGCGTACCTTACGCAATGCACAGAAACAGCCTGGCAATAACTGACGGCACTGCTGCTGTCCCAGTGAGTTAAAACAGTACAGCAGAAGGTGAGACACTAACCAGCAGCCTCTGCCAAGGAGGAAGCAATCTGAGTGATTGCTGCATAGATCATTTTGTCCTTTACCTCAGCTTCCTTTTTCAGAAAAGAGAGTCATTTAGAAAAAGGCCTGCTATTAGAAATGGTGTTTTTGTTCCGAATGTTCACCAGTTGTTTTGGCCAGACTTGTTTTTGTTTTCCCATATTTTCAGTTTCCTGTAGTTCACCAGAAGCCAGCGTCTTGTTAACTGGAGGCTAAGCAGGCAAAGGTAAGCAGCCCCTTCCTAGCAGTGTGGCCAGCAGCGAGCTGCTCCAGCACCCAGGGCTCTGGCCAGGGCTGCACAGCATCTGCTCTGGGGCAGTGTCAGCCTCTGCACAGCTGGCTGAAGCTCTTCCAACACAGAGCTACTCCTCTGCTGCACAAGGTTTGGGCACAACATTTCTACAGGAGATGGGAGTCTGAGAACCAGCTCAGCTGAAATTCAATGCCTTAGTCTGGATTTTGAACACAAGTAAATTTTATTTACATGCTGTTTAGGTCTCAGACAGATGTTACCTCTAGAACTAGCACTTTTACAAAGACAAATTTAAACCAATTTGGATCTTTGGAAGTGGGATAGGCATGTTAAAACAGTGGGAATCCAGCTCTTGGCCTTGCATTTGGCACCTTTCTCAAGGTTCCCTGGTTTAAATTGGAAGACTGATATGCTAAGAAACTCCTCCTTTGAAACCACTATTTCCTGAAGAATATGAAACCTTTCAGATTCTAAGAAGTATTATCAAAGTCTTTAGCAGCTACAACCAAGGCTCTCTCCACCAATGCTCTGTGTGTTCACAGAGTCACAGAATAATGAGGTTGGAAGAGACCTATAAGATCAATGAGTCCAACCTATGCCCTAACATCTCAAGTAGACTACAACACCAAATGCCATGTCCAGTCTTTTTTTAAACACATCCAGAGATGGTGATTCTACCACCTCCCTGGGAAGAGCATTCCAGTACTTTATTATTCTTTCGGTCAAAAATTTTTTTCTAATATCCAACCTATACCTTGCCTGACGCAGCTTGAGTCTGTGTCCTCTGGTTCTGTCAGTTTTCAGGACATGTGCTCCAGGAAGTGTTGAGATCAGTCAACAGCAAAGGTTCTCTCTCCACAAAATCTGGTTTTCATCTCCTAAGTGAAAACATTCCTTTTAAGTGAAATCTGTAAATTTAGATGCAGAGTTATCAGACAGTATTTTTGTTATATAAGAACTGCAATTTGACTAATCATTGATGAATTATTCATATGATAAGAGATCACACAATTCCACTATATTTAAAAATAAAATCAAGAAACCCTTTCTAGATATTTTTCTTGCTATTATCTCTGAATCTTGAGATGTAACATTTAGCATTACTGCAGCCCTTCACATAAAGCAGACATATCTGAAAAACTAAGGTTGTCTTGGATACAAAGAATGCATGGCCTGATACAGTAGTGACTGGCCCCTGCTCCATATATCTTTCACAGTTTCAGTGCCCTGAATCATAAGGCTCATACTTGACTCAGAATAGGTCATAAAAGTTATTTTCATTTTAAGTACTAATTCCATGTATTTCAGCATTTTGGGTGGAACCTGTGCAATGCAGAATATGGCAGGAATTCTTCCAAAGAACAAATTTATAAATGCAAAAGTTTTCTTTTGACAGAGACATTATGCAACCTAGGCTCAACCCTCAAACACAATTCAAGTTCAAATAAGCCAGCTAGTGGGATGTTGCACTTTCTTTCAAACCTCATCAACAACAGTTGTGCTGCACTGCATAGTTCTCATTTGTGTGAGATTCAGCACATTTTCTTCTCTCAACTTCATATGGGTTTGTACCTGCTGAACCACCTTTAGAATTTCAGTATTACTGCAGAATTGCTTCCTAAATTTGCTGCACACATCATGAAAGCTGAAACTCTTATATTACACAAAGAGTGTAATATCCATAGGGAGGGCCTGGGTATGAGGAAGACTCATTAAACCATCAACATCAACAAATGACTACAAATAAACAAGAAGGGAGAATTAAGTCTGGTTCTTTTAAAACATTTATAATTCTCTTTGAAATATTTGGCTGCCTTTTTGAGAAAGGACATTGATGTAGTCCAGAAAGAGTCAATAAGAATGATAAAATTTGATTGCTAACATGCACAGAAAGCCTGGAAAATACCTTTATTTTAGTCTGGAGAATACCATAAATTGAAATCTGAGCTTTTAACCTCTTCAACTGGCGTTTCATAAAGGAATGAAGCAGAACCAGCAGTATCACTTCACAGATAGATCCTGCCTATTTTGCAGAGCAATAACTGAGCAATAATGGAGTTCCTTGCTGTGGTTTCAGGAATAAGAGTTCTGTTGGCCTACTCTATGGTTATATATTACCTCACCTAGCCCTGAGCAGCCCTGAGTCCACCTCTGAGCTCTTTGAGCATTTTTACTTATATGTCAGTGTTCCCTCATTGACACAGTTACACCAGTGGGTACTGCCTGCACTAAGTTCACATCCAAAGATTCAATTCAGCAAACAGGGAGCAAGCCCTATCAATTACTTTGTCATCTCACACAGTTTAAAGATGGGGAAAATACATATAGGTTAAAGAACAGACTAAGACTTTTTCCTTCCTCTAGATAGGGGTGCTGCTGTGCACATTTACTGCCATCCTTACACGAGGGCACACACACCACAGGAAGTGTGCAAATATCCACAGTGGGTGTGTTTGTTTCCTGTGCCCTGAACCACCTCTGAGGATTGATCCTATTTCTCCTCCTTCCCCTTTTCTGTCCTCACTCTGAGCCTTATTTGATGCCATTTGTTTTACTTCAAAGGGAATTTAGACTGAAAATAACCATATGTTACTCTGCATGACCCTTGGCTATGGCTGGGTCCTGGTGTCAGAGCTCTGACATTATCAGGCTGATGACAAACAAACCTTCTGTAATTCCAGCACCTCCAGGGCAAAGAGCTCCCTACTTCAGCATACAGTTAAGTGTTAAGTGACCCAACAGACTCTACAGGCTGTCTTCTGATGAAGATAGAATAAAATGTTCTGTTCTTCTCCATTTCTCCTTCATTTCTGGCCACCAGACAGCCTCTGCTGCTGCACATTTCCACCAATTCACTTCATTGGCTGAATTTTAAAGCTCCACCTTGTCTGCTAAACTCAGTAAGCACTAAACATTTAGAGGAAAGGGAGCAGTCATCTATTTTCAGTCTGAAAGCATGAAAAAGACATAAGGAAGACATTAAGATGACTGAGGGCACCCTTACACTGAGCAGTGGAGTATGGCACAAAGATCTTCAAACTGTCACACAATAAATGAGCTCCAGAACAGGCAGCATTGCAACTACATCAGAACCTCATTAATTGTGGGCTAATTACCCTTGCCAAGAAGCACCATATTAATGCAGTTATGGTATTTCCAAGATGCAAGATCCCTGGGTTTGTAGCTAAATCAAATCAAAAAATCATTTCTGTTAATACAAAACTTTTAAAATAGCGATTTTGGCAAAAGACAATATTAAAAACCCCAGACACAATCCTCTTAAGCTTGTAATTTTTGGTATTTTCTGTAATACACTCATTAGGATGCAGAAACCAACCCGAAATCTCTCTAATGTCCTGCATAGCAGTCTTGGCAGCTTTGCAGAAGAGTACAGCTCACTCTCTTTCTCTGCTTCATTGTGAGTTAAAATTTGAACCAAAGCTTTGTCTCATGCTCTGAGCAAAGGAGGAGAACCATTACATTCATCCTTCCCCATCAGTTCAGTACCCAGACAACTACAGGCCACAGAGATAGAGACTGACTTTGTGATGGTGATTAACAAATTCTTTGGGGAGGTTTTGGTTTCATTTCTTAATCCAGTACATATTTCACAGAAGCAGTTTCAAAGACCAGAAGAAACCACCCTGAATTCCCTGTAGCCTACAGCAAAACAAGCTCCACAGGACCACGTTTCAAATTCTTCCCCAAACTTGGCAAAGAAATAACTTAAGGAAAGGAACTCCTTTTCCTCCCACTCCTCAAAACAAATACTCTGACCACTTTGTTACCAAGGGTGAGCTTCCACGGAGTTCCATTAAGTCATTTAAAATTTGTTTCTGAATTAACTTTAGACAAGTTTCATCCAATTAACCCCACTACCACCATTAATCTACCAAATATCACTTTCATCAGATCACATTGTTCTCCTCAAACATTCATACAAATATGTTCTATGTCATCATATTAAAACATCTTTGAACTGCTTGGTTTGGACCTGCCTCTTTGTCCTGTTATTAGGAGCAATGGCATTTCAATACTATAAATCCATCATTAAAAAGATAAATCAGCTTTTACTTCAAGCACTCAGCTACATTTTTTTAAACTGACAGTAATCCCAAAGCCCTCAGGTGTGAGTAGTCATCAGCTTATAAAAACGTTTACGTTACATTTCCGTGAGTTCCTCCTGAGATTAAGAGAATGTATCTGTACAAGCTGAAAAGAGCTTGGAAAAACCTCTCAGCTCCAATATTCACTTGTGTTGGATGTATCTGAACATGGTACATTGGGATCATTCACTCACTTTTTCATCCATCTCTGTTTACCAAGGCAAATATTGCTCAACCAGAACTCTTTTGCATCAACTGAAATAGTCTTTACATTGGTTTTTAGTCTTTACATATAGTTTTTACATTGGTTGTGATATATTCATGGCTTCTATCAGAGTACAATAACACCAGCAGCAGAAAAAATCAACAACAAAATTAGGTGGAACCTTATCATCTCTAGCAACCATTTCTGTTCACTTGAAGATAACCTTACACAGAGTGCAGCCTGCTCTCTGCCTCTGTTTCCCAGGGACCCCTCAGACACACATCAGGAATGAGATATGGGCTAATCAGGCAAACACAAAGGTCTCAAATGCCATCTCTCCTTGCAGTTCCAAGTTCTAGTCCCGTTGGTGATGCCCTTTTCTGAGAATCAGCCTGTGATGCCCTGCTCTGTTGGAGGATGATGCCTCACATTCACTCGACACGTGTGTAACATGGGACTGAAACTGCCTGCCCATAAAGCACCTGTGGGTGCTGTTCAGGTGTTCCTTAACCTGTCAAATGGCCTCCCTGTCAGGGAAGGAGAGCCAAGGCAGGCCACCATTAAGCTGCAGGGTAACCCTGTGCCAGGACGGGTTACCAGAATAGAGCAGTGTTACCTGGCTTGGGCATGCAGGCGCAGAACACACCTTTGATACAAAATCGTCCAAAAAGTAAACTTTTCTCTAAAACTATGCTTACTTCCGCTCTCTGAAGTAGAATTGGTTCTCGTTGAGCCCCTTTTCTCTTTACCACCATGGGTTTTTCATCATTTACTCCAGCTTGCAGCAGCCCCTGGAGCCCCGCAGGCTGTTACTGCTGTTGAGCCGTGCCACCTTCTGGCTCTCCCCAGAAACACAGCCTGGCCGGCGGCCCGCTCCGAGTCCCAAACTCTGCCGGAAAGGTTGGCCCTGCACGTCTCGGCTGTTTCCACCCCGACTCTGGACAATTTCAATAATAGCTCTTCCTATAGTGGAGTACTTTTACTTTATATACAGACAGAATTCCCCGAAGCAACTCGTCTGATGCCTCTTGCCTTGTTCTTGTGCATCTTTGTGAAGAGTGTTCTCCAGAAATACCTCTTAGTATTTAATATTTAATTAATTTAATATTTGAAGAATGAAACTAGTTCCCTCCAAACCTTCTTCTCTTCTCTTCGACAACCCTCTGGTTTCTGTGACTTTTCAAAAAGGTTAACATATCTTTGCAATGATATTAGCAAATTCTCAGCACTCTGAAATATACCCAAGCAAGGCCCACTGATCTTTTTCTTCTATATTTTTCTCTATTTTGTACAGGCAATCCACAATCAACTTGACACTACTATTGGTGGTGTGCTGTTCCAGCCCTGCTCTTCAGCACAGAGCCAAACATGGGTTGCTACACACATGCATTGATCTGTCAGAAATACCTTATTTAAAACCTTGATAGTGCAATTTCAAGGTATTTCATGGTTTATCTCCTGCTACTGAAACCAGGCAAGTGTGTAAAAATAATCTGTTCTCATTAATGTTAAAACCAGCTTCCAAGTTTGTGTAAAAAAATGTAAGTGTTCTGGAAAAAAAAAGGCTTACAATGATATGTTTCAATCTTACAGTTATTTGATATCTGTTACTTTGATTGCTTGGCAATAATATGAAGACGTTATTTCACAAATATACAAATGTATATCATTTACATTGTTAGCTTTACTTGTCTAGGTGACTGCTTGAGAAATTCTGCAAAACCTCAGTGATTTAAAGGCAGGTTAACAGGATAACAGGTATGTTAAGTCCATCCTGCTTTCAGAGGGAGTTTGGATCACAAAACAATAGAATAGTGCTCACATGAGAGCACCAGAGTATTCCTGCTTCCTAAATACGTGTAAGGCAAACCTGGCCCTCAGCTGCAGCCTTGTGCCACCAGGCGCAGGACTGGTGAGACCTTCAAACAAGGAAAACAGGGTCTCACCTACTCCTGCAAGATGCACTGTTTGCACAGTGTTAGCAGCCATCAAAGGCAGCACAGAACAGTCCAGTTTGAGAGAGACTTCCAGGGGCCATTGAATTCAGCCTCCCCCAGAGCACAGGTCCAGCTCTGGGCAGCTGCACCGTGACACAAACAAGGATTGCGGTTGGTCACCCTATGGAGCAATATCCCATTTCTCATAGAACTCATCTGGCACACTGTAAACAAATGGCTAATCCCAAACCAGAGTAAATTAAATGCATGTTTAAACACACTTCGGTGATCATATTTTAAGGGATTTGAGGCTAGATCCAGCTAATTCCCCTTCATAAATAATTATTGTGGCAGGTCCCCACGAAGAACTTCTGGTTTTATACCCTGTATAATAAATTCTGTCCCTCAGTAACTTTTTAATTGCACAGAACAAAAGACTGATGGAACAAGAGAGTTTCAGGGGAAGGGGGGCAGAGGAGTTTGCTACATGGAGTGAAATTAGACCACCACTTAACATACAAATCAGTAAGCATAATATTGCAAAGATTTTGTATATCTTGTCATGTGAGGAAAAATACATTATCCTCTTTTTACTGAAAAGTGAGGGCTGAAATACAGGATAATTTAAAACACCATGTAAAATTGTGCCCTAAAATTAGAGAGCAGAAAACATTAAGATTATTAGGGCTATTTTCCATGTGTACTTGAATTGTCTCTTTCACTGGTTTCCATTACACCAGGATCAGGAACCTTTCCATCCCTAAGCCTAAATTTGACTTGCTAAAATGAATACCAAGAAGATGCATTTTTTATGTTTATGCTTTTATCATACTAAAATGTTTTATGTTTGCATTTTTATCATACTAAAATAAATAACCTGCCTCATTTCAGATCACTTTTCATGCACTGTTTGTGTTAGAATCACCTTAATCATGAATTATAAACATCAAGGTAGTGTTTTGTAACTGGTTTAATTAACTAAAATGTACTTCAGGTGTGGTGGGTTGAAAAAGGTCAGTTTATCAAAACATTCAAATTTTAAAATGTTATGTCTCATCAGGAAGGTGAACAGAATTTGTAAATAATGTGAGATGATTGGTTTTGCAGGTCTATCCACAACTTGGAAGTCATAGAATTGGTAGCTCTTGCCCTCTACCTCTACTTTATTTGGAGTTAAAAAAAAAAAATTTGTAATATTCCAAATGCTGTGTTGTTTCAGAGCTCTGAATAAACGGCTCAGATAGATGAAATAGTTCACCTGAAATGAAGGAAAAAGCTCTCTCTCAACCTGAGTGAAAGAACACCTTTAAAAGGCATTAATGATAAAAGGTATAATAAAAATAAAAGCTATTTCTGTTAAACAAAGGGGATCTTTGGCCTTCTTTAGCACAGGGAACACCAGCAGAGCTTGCTGCAGTGTCCTTAGACCAGCAGGTCTGCTCCTAGGGGCAGGGCTGGGAGGTGATGGAGTCTTTCCCAAGAGATATCCAAGGAGCAGAATGGGAGCACTCCAGTTTTCCAACAGCTTACCCTGCCTGACACATGCCCAGCACCTGCCCTGGCCTGGCACCTCTCCTGCCTGCCCTGAGCCCACCTTGTGCCCTGCCCATTGTCCCTGCCCTGTCACCTCCCCACAGCTGCCCCAGGACCTGCCCAGCCCTGCCTGCTGCAGCCTGTGCTCCCATCACTGCCCCTTCCTCTGTCCCATCCCACATCCTGCTCTGCTCCCTGCTCTGTCCCACCACCTCTGCCACTGTCCCTGCCCTGTCCCACCATCCTGTCCTGGTTCCCTGACATCCACACACATCCCTCCCCTGCTGCTGGGGCTGTTGGGGATGTAGAGCCAAGCCACAAGGACAGGCACCTCCTTGTTCTGTTTGTTCCCTTCCTCTGGCTGGAGGACACGTTTCCATGTGTTTGGGAGTCAGGAGCTCAACCCTGAGCTCACCATTTCTGAGCTGCCAACAGAGCTATTTCTCCAGCCACCCTATATTAGTCAGATTCTTCTCCAAGCTTCTCCTGTTATGACTGCTGTCCCTTTCCCATCTTAGTTTCCCAGCTGCCCACTTTCCTGCAGCAGGAGGTTACCAGGAGGGAAGGAGCCAGAGCACCCAGCCATCAAAAAATGCTTGTGGATATGGTGGCCACCATACCCAAGGCACTGTGCCAGAGAAGGAAACAGGAGCAGCAGCTAAAGAATGCTAAGGAAATATCTCTAACCTCCAGGATGTCCTAGGCCCTCCTGCCAGTGTCCAGGAGCTAGCTCAGTGATTCTTGTGTGCTCCTTTCAACTCAGGATATTCTATGATGCTGTGACTCCATGAAATTGTCTCACAACCACCATCTTTCTGAAGGAAAGGAAAAGCTTACAAGCCCAGCTTTTGAAATCTGTTGGGGGAACAAACCTTTGGTGTTTTCCCCTGTTTTACAGAAGGCAAAGAAAACACAACTCTCCTCAGTACAAGTACAATTTCAAGTTTGGAAAAATAATCAGAAATCCTTAGATCTTTCATGTTTCTTCAAATCATAGAGAACAAACATTCACAGCTAATTCCACATGGCTTTTTATTTTCTTCCAGGGAGAAATTAGATTTCACAGTTGAAGGAATTGAGCTACATCCAGAAAAAAAAGGGAGGTTATCGTACCTTGCAGAAATTTGTACACAGCACAAGCTGCTCTTTGCACTTTCTGCCCTGAAGAATCATCCATCCCCTTCAGCACAACCATGCAAGCATGACCTGGCTCAGCACAGGAAGCTGCTCACAGAAAAAGGGCAGTCTGAGCAAAAAGGTAGTGCAACACAGACATATTTTATTCCTAGACATGTCACCTCCAAAAACACCTGGCACCTAGAAAAAACAAAAAAAAAAAAAAAAGAGAGAGAGAAAGAAAAGTTGAACATTTTATCTGGCATAATTTCTGCTGTTGTGGTCTCTTTTCCAGAAGTGAAAAAAGACCATTGTGCAGTGGATCGGGACAGGAAGTAGTTTAGTTTCTCTGTCAAGATTTTTTTTTTTTTTTTTTTGAGATTGAAGTTGCTTTCTTTCCTGAATTGCAATGAGAAGTTGAAATCTGGGTAACATTTTTTTTAAACTTCAGCCAGAGCACTGCAGCAATGAAGTGGCTTATACATGCTGCAATGTAAGCAGCTGCTCCTTCAAAGGCTGAATACTCTGTATTCTGTTTCAGAAAAACAAGGAAAGTATAGGTTTTTATAAGTCTTTTAGGTGTTTCTTTTAACCTGAACTTTTAACCTTCTACTGCATCCTTAGAACCAGGTCATGTGCTTACCACAGGCTCACAGACAAAGATGCTTTTAGATCACAGGGTGATCCAGAGTGTCACTCACTGTGCAAGGGCATATCCACAGACACCAGGTACCTAAATGGAACAGAATGTTTTCTTCAGCTAATTACCTTAGAATGAAGGGCACGTGTCTTTTATCAAGAAAACACAATTTTAACAGTTATATTTAATATATTATATTTAACAATCATATTTATATACTATATAAAAATTATATAATTTTATTATATAAATATATTTAATGAATCTTGTAGGATTTTACTGTTTTATAACTTGAATTTGATCTATTTAACATATCTCCCTGAATTTTAATACTATTTATTATTAAGTAAGTGTTGCAAGGTACAGTTTAAAGAACATAGGTTCTAATATTTAAATGAAATTACATATTATGATAAATCCTTTGCTCTCTACTCATTTCTTGGCACAGCTTTGTCAAACCCAGAGATTGTTTTGCTAGTGTTTCCACTAGTAGTAGTGGAAGTACTTGGCCTATTTTCTAAGCCCCACAAAGTGTAGCTTATAGTGATTCCATGTGGCTTCAGCTGATTCTGTCAGTGGTCACAGTGTTAGAGCTGATGTGGATTTGGCACCTGATCTCACATGCTCAATGTTGTCAGCCCAGGCAGCTCAAGCAATTGATCTGATTAATCCAAGCACCAGTAGGTTAAGAAGTTTTGTAAAGACTAAAGACACTGTGACAACCCCAGGAAAAGGACCTGCAAGTAGGGCTTTAAAATAAAAGCAGCTGAAGTTCCATCTCCCCCATCCTTTTTTCTGGCCTCCTGCACCCCTGTGAGCCCCATGAACGTCAGTGGGAATGACAAGGATTTTTTTGTATTTTCTATCAAACGTGATATTTTCATTGCAATGACAGCTTCTCTAAGCTATGATGAACTGACTTCTAACTTTTTACCATTTACTGATGCAGCCAGTCAGGGCAAGTACTTGCCCTGTAATGCCTGAGAAATTTCCTGAAGCAGGGTGGCTATTCCTCCTTTGCCCACATATAAAACATGTGGAAGAAAAATATTATATGTTCATTATTACAGTTTCTATAGTTGTTGTTTTTTATGTTGATAGTGGTAATAGACCAGTAGTAATAAATAGTGTTAGTTAATCATGACAATAAAAGTAATTGTGATGTTATTTTAGGGGAATATAATGGAGAGGAAAACAATTCTGAAAGAACTTTAAAGAAGTCACAACAGAAGTAAAATCTCACCAATCCATTACAAGAAAAGGTTCTTTGTTCTGACAAAATCAAGTACTTCTGATTATGAATATGACAAA
This sequence comes from Setophaga petechia, assembly GCA_024362935.1. Classification (NCBI taxonomy): domain Eukaryota; kingdom Metazoa; phylum Chordata; class Aves; order Passeriformes; family Parulidae; genus Setophaga; species Setophaga petechia. The sequence goes on along the minus strand of JANCRA010000020.1, from coordinate 13,424,597 downwards.
GGCATGTGAAATATATTTTTAAAAGAAGCTATTTTAAGATATTCCAGTGCCACTCATTTTCTCTTTTGAAATTTGATTAGATATTATGTGTTAGAAGAACAGGTGTACTTTGTTTTGAATTGAATTATAAGGTATCAAATCCTAGTTTCATTTCACGAAAACATTTATTCCCAGGCTTAAGAATGTTTATATTCCAAAGAACCCCTACAGTTGTGCTTACCATTGAGCATCTGTTTGTGTCCTTCCAAGGAGGACTTAAGCAAGTAATTAACATTGGCATATGTTTACACACTGCCTTGGATAGGGATGTTTTCCTTGTTAAGGCTTGGCTCTCAACTGCTGTAAATAACTGGCTTCAGAATTTACCTGTATGAGGTGTAATTAGTGCAGAATCTCATACTCAGCTGCACAAAGCAGATGGTTAAACTATCCTTGTTTCCTAAGGAATGACTGTATATCACAAAAAGGTAGCTTTTCACCCAAAAGATCTCTCATTGGGAATATGTGTTCCAGGCAACTTATTTTAATTTTTTTTTTGGTTCTTTTTCATACATTTGAGCTCCTGTTGCGAGTTACATCCCATTACATAACTGCAGGGAAGCTCACTGAGAATAAACTACATTACCTTGCCAAAATTAGCAATGCCACAGGTAGGCTTCTGGCTTGCACTTAAGGTGTTTCCCCCTTAATTCCCCCTTGTTTTTCTCCTATTCCCCCCCTCTTCCCTGCCCTCCTGCAGCTACAGCAGATGCTTTCTCAGGTGTAGGGCTGAGTCTTGTAACTGACTTACAAAGGAATTTGATCCACATATTAAATGCAGGTAGGGCAACAAGGAGATTTCTTGTTACCTTTCGCTTTAAATTTGACAAAGCTGAAGCTATGGCTTATACATCTTGAAGCACAAAATTATACAAAATCTTCCAGCTGTAACACTTTATATTGTGTTAACATTAGTTCACAATCTGCTGTGGCTGTCTGCCATAGAAAGAAGTGCAGGGGGGTCAATTAGGACAGAGAAAATCCAATTTGTTAAGATAGTGAATATCAAGGAAACAAGGCCTTCTGCAAGATGGTTTTTTTTAGGTTAGCCATGAAAGTTGTTTCATTTATGTTTCTTGTGAAATATACCATTTATCCTAAGGTTACCCTTTGTGTCCCAGTCCTAACCTGATACTGCTGAGTGCTGTTGATACTAATACTTTATGGTTGGACACAATTTTAAAGCTCTTTTCCAATGGAAACAATTCTGTTATTCTAAGATAACTGCAGCAAAGAAAGGACCAGACCCTATTAGTGAAGCTGCAACTTCCCTGAAATATTTTTATTTATTGTAATGGAATTTAAATAAAATCTAGTTTCTTTCATGTTCACAAATCTATCAGATACTTGCTTTGATTTTATCTGGAATATATCTGTGTAATTATAATTTATTTTAAAGCATCATTGAGCACTTAAAAGTCTTATTTTAATTCTTTCTGTCTAATTCCACTCCTCTTTTTTGGCCTCAATGCCAAGAGCAGTATCTGGCCCCTAGCTCCCTGATTATCATTCATATGTGCCACATTCAGGAAATCCAAGGCTGTGCCTTGTATCAGAAGATACAGCTACACAAAACACATTTGTTCAAAAACTAAATGTCATGAGAACAGCATAACTTCAAATTTGCTGCCTTTCATCACTTTCAGATGCCCGACTCAAGTTCCTCCTGGAGCCTTCCTCAATGCCAATTCTATGGGCAGTGGGACAAGCAGATGGTCACAGATTCCTTGCTGGAGTGCCAGTGGCAGCCTGCCCCACCACAAGCAGCAGCCTGTCACAGTGAGTAACAGGATACTGTGTTGTCTTATAGATCAAGAGTTCTATTATCATTATGGTGCAAGGATTTTCATATACTCAGAGTTTCATACCTCCTCAGAGTTTCATACCTCCTCAATGTTTCTCACAGGCAGCTCCTCTAAGCATTGACTGATCCTTGCAGCAGTCATCTGACTCTTTTACACCAGGTCCCACCAATCCACTCTTTTATAGCACTTGTTCTTATTGGCTACAGGTGTGGCCTGTTAAGATCAAGCCTTCTCCTAATCTTTAGTAATTGGTCCAGTTGCAACTCGTTGGGGGATAAGATTACATTTTATACCACCTTCATTTACCCATACTGCATCCCCCTACAATACTGAATAGTGCATTAATTCTTGACCCTGCAATAATTGCCTTGCCCCAAGAGCAAGCCCATGACAGATACTTAACATTCAACTGCGTGGTTGATCCTAGGTGTCATTCCAACCTTTCTTTTTCCTTCTCCTTCCCGCATTGTTGTGACACCAAACAACACATTTATGTTAAATTAGTGTATTTATCTCAGGAGAGCATAATTCAATAAAGTGGGGGAAAGTACATGCTATAGTTTCAGGATGGGGGACTGGGAGAACAGTGTTTCTAAAAAGGACTTTAGGATCCTGAGAGCTGAACAAAAATTCCTACTGTGATGCTGAGGCCAAAGCAGCTGATGTCCCCCTTGGACATGGAAGGAGGCACATTCTGAGTGAAAGCACTGGACGTGTTTTGACACTGCTGTGATCACCAAGAGAAGAATATTGTGTCTAGTTCTGGTGATATAATTGAAGAAAGATGTTGGGAGCTGAGCAGATGTCAAAGGAGAGGCTTGACAATGAGTCATGGATTGGATGGGTAAGGTGCTCCAGTGAGGAGACAGGAAGCCCATTGATCAATGGGTGTGCACTCACCAGGGGGAGCAAACATTTAACAACAGCTCTTTGGGCCGACACACAAAAGCAGTGAAGTGAATAAAGTGGCATTGGAAATGCTGTGCAGATGACTGAAAAGCAATGTACACAAGGGAAATGAAACCCTGACCCAACACAGACACACAGAGAGACAGGCCAGTACTAAACATGACCTAAAAAGCAAAGCAGATGTTAGCAATTATCAGGTAGGAATTGAGGGAAGATAGACTGAAAACAGGCCAAAAAAGCTGATTGTTCATATTGTTAGTAGTAGTTAAGCTGTAGGAATGCTTACTGAAGGATGTTATAGATTTTAGTTATTTGCTTAAAAAGGTAACAGTGAATTCAGAGTAGAAATCTACCCCTCAAGGGGCATCAGGTGTAACTGCACCACCTTTGGATCAGGATTCTCTGATGCTTTACAGCTGCCTGGAGCAGATATTTTTCCTCAGTATTTGTTACTGGATCACAGGCTCCTGGACTCAATGAGTGTTTGATCTGACTGAGTGTAACACGAGCCAGAGCCTGGAGGATGAATGTGGAAAAACTGAAGTGGAAAGAAAGAGTTTGCATGTAGACTATAAGGCATTCTGTACACAGATGATGGGAATATCCAGAAATATTTGATGCCATGATTTTTTCTGCAAATGTTCTTTAGGACACTTTGGCTAAGACAGTACACATTTGTAATATTTAAATTTCTATCTTTTCATGCGTGCTAAGCTTTTTTAAACATCATAGTTGCTATAAAATAGAGCTTTTAGTATAGTGAGGGGAAATAAAACAGTAAATTATATCTGCCATGTTTGCTCAAAAAGTTAGTGACATTTCTACCTATGAAATAAACCAGATGGAATTATTTGTGTCTTTATTCTTAATATCTCCAGTTAAATTCTAGTCTTTGGTTATAAGAACCTTCTAGTCATGATGTCCCATAAACTGGACAGGTAGGAGCAATAGAAATTGAACAAGAGAGAGAGTATGGATGAGTGTAAAACAGTAAGGTTTTAGAAGCTAAACTCTTAATATATTTTTTTCTAAACAATGAGATTTCATTTCCATAATTTATTTTAACATGCTTTTCTGATATGTTTTCTGTACAATTTAGTTGCAGGATTTTAGTTTTTATCTGTATAGACCTAGAGAGAAACGTTTGTACAACAGTACCCCAGTAGGTGCTCCATTTTCAGAAGGGAATTCTCTCATGTCTGTGTATGTGCTTAACAGTGAAAGACCATGTTTGGTAGAGGGAACGGCGATTAATGGCTATTTGGGCTTCACCCTTCTGAGGTTTAATTATTTGAAATTGTAGGACACTGGTAGATTGATTAGTCTTAAGCATTTACAGTCAAAAGTAAAAAAAGCATGAGCCCAAAATTAAAAATTAATTCAAAAATGTAGATGTGAGCAGTTGGGAACTTGATTTATGATTGTGAGACTGCCTGTATCAATTTTGAAAATTGAAATTAATGATACTGGCTTATTTACTATTACCACAGGTTTCATCATTATAGAATACTTAATAATGTACAGAGTTGTCAATTGATTTGTAATAGTAGTTTGAAGAGCTTCATGTAGCTTCAAAATCTGAATCTGATTCAAAATCACTTGTTACAACAGCAAATAAGGCCATGAAATCCCCAGTCAGCTGCAAGGGCAAGAAAATACTCCATTACCAGTCATGGATGGGTTACCCAAGAGAAGAACTAAAAAGAGAATATTTGCTTATTGAACACTTCAGTTATGTCAGATAATAATGCATGCATGACAATGTGCTGTGTCTACTCTAAATTTGTTCCTAAATGAGTTCCTGGTGTTGCTAACAGAGATGTGTGGAGCACAGGGAGACTGTCTGTGTAGGGATGGCTCCAAGCCTTGAGCTTGTGACCAGTGGATAATTCAAAGCAGTACTTCTTAATCACTGATTCATAGACTAAAAGAGTCAATGAAAAAAAATTTCCACAAAATTGAAGCCAGATGAACATGAGCCATTGTGTGCCCAGCTGGATGAGAAGGCCAATGCTGGTAGCAATACTGGCTACAGCCAAAATGTGTATTAAATGAAAGGCTTATTTCCAGAGGGATCATGGAATACCATCAAAATTAACGCTCTAGTGTGTAGGAAGTCCCCATTCCTAGAGACCCCAAAATCTCCTCTCCACCACCCTCCTCAGTGAAATCAGTGCAGGGTGAACACTGTGCCTGGCTGTGAACAGCCCTGCCTGCTCTGCAGGGGGAGAGGTGGTGGGGAGCTGCATTTCTCTCAGGCAAGTCCCAAGCTCTGCTCTTCTGGGCTTGGCTCAGGAGCACAGAGGCCTTCTTAGGAATGTCTGTTCAGCCCAACTTTACAGAGGCAACCTCTAAGTTAATGAACTGGGAGGTGCATCTGAGCTCTTTACATGCTCTTGCCTTTATTATGCAGACTTTTTATCAGTCAGAAACCCAAGAGTGTGGTGTTCCAGCAGCACCTGCTGGGCTGTGCTGTCCATCTGAGAAAGGCAGGATTCTACAGAACCAGAGGCAAACAGGACACCAGGGTGCCAAAAAGCACTGCTCACTCTCAATTCCACCTGAGCCCTCCAGCATAGCAGTTGCTTGATCAAGAAGGTCAAGAGCTGACGGAGTTAAGAATAGAAATAAATTTGAAGATTTTCTTCTCTGTTTATTTCCTCATCTATCTCTTCCTCCTGGACAAAAGCTACACCAATAGTGATATCTTTGACCTTAGTTTAACTGCCCAACTTAATTATTGACATTTGTAGGTGGGAAGGAGGTAACAATAACAAGAGAAGAGACCAAAGTCTTAAGTTATGATGTTTTTATCTCCTAAACAGAAGGACTAACAGTAGGGTCTGACTGTGTAATCATATATCACTACAAAGCCTCCAACAACTTTAACCAGGGTTGTGTTTCAAATCATGGGATATTAAAATCCATATTTCCTGCACTTTTAAAAATTTTTCTTCTTTTCTGTATGTTTAGATTTGGGTCTATTTCCCAGATTCTCTCTGTTAATCAAAAAGAAATGTAAAGAAAAGAAGAGAGCTGGGATTTTTATTTATGCAGTTGATATGAACAACCAGGGCTTTAAGAGGCACATGGATTGTCAAGAGACAGAAGATAAAAATCACAAGAGCTGTAAAATAGAGCTTTGAGAAGAAATAATAATAAAGCCTTAGAGAGAAGCTATGAACAAAGAAGCCTTTGACATTTTTTTCTAATAGATTTGAAAGCAATAGCATTGTGAACATGTAGCAGCATAACTTGTTTTGAATATTGTGGTTTGTTATGCCCGGGATCCATCAGGAGAGATCATCAGCCATGCAAATCTGCTGCTGAACATTCTGGATTCTGCTAAGCCTTTATAATTAATTTCTACTATCTGCTTGAGTTCAGAAAAGATGTTTTGAAAGCAAAATTTAAAAAGCGGGGACATGACATTTTTCTGATGGATATTTCTAAAACAGGTTCAGTAAATGAAGCTATAATAATTACCACATCTGGGTAGAACAAATTGACTACATTTTCGAAAGCTATATGATAGAATCAGGTTAAGAAGGCTAATACTGGCTTTTCATGGTGAGGAACAGTCTATATTTAGACACAGAGCTACTTCCATAGGTTCTCAGCACATTTTTACTTTGTCCTTTCATCTCTTCAGTTTGATCATCAGAGGTGTCACCATCCTCCCAGCCTTCTTTCAACCTCTCAGCTCATGTCCCTCACCTCTCCAGCCCCTGCAAGCCTTCCTCCCTTGCTTTCTTCCCAGCTGACCTGAGGTGTTATTTTGTACAAGGCATGACTTTTGCACGCTCACATGCTGCACCTTTGATGGCTCCATTTCTTTCCCCAGTTCAGCATTATCTCTCATTTCCCACAGAGCAGCTGGTGCCTAAAGAGTGATGCCATTACAAAGAAAGTTGGGAACAAAAGGTCCCTTCATGGGAGCCAGGGGGCACTTCCTCTGTGCTTTGATAACCACAGAAAGCAGGAGAAACACTTTCACCTCTGCTGGTGCCTGGCATCCTCTGCCTTTGCCACGGACAGGGGTTTGTGCAGGTCAGACCAATGCTGCAGCAGAGCAGAGGGAAGTTCATTGAGTGAACACACATATCTTCTCTTTGTTATGTATGGGACAAGCCTTATGGAAGCTGAAAAGATCCAGCACACACTTCCAGATGTACAATAGGAATGTAGTTCTGCAGAGAATAATCATTGCTCATGTGCACATCAGAGCTGACTCTCAGGATGTCACCTGTGGCTCTCTGTAGATGGCAGTGGCACAGTCATTATTATGAAAACCACAATAATACCACTGCAAGCACAAAGGAAATTACAAGACTCACTCAGTTACTCAGGAAATGCTCTGGGGCTTTCAGCCAGTTTTGGACACATGGAAAGTTTATATATGGACACAAATCAGGACATTAATCTCTACCAGATTACAGATGGAGTCTGTCCAGAATATTGCTACAGTCAAATATACATCCAGCAGTGAAACACAGATGTGCTCATCTTGGACTGGTTCTTTTCACTGGCAGGTTGGACAAGGAAAAATTAATTTCCATTACAATAATTCTCTACACCATTTACTTTTCCCAATGCTTTCTAGTTTCTTTTGCTCAAACAAGAAGATGAAAGTTCCATTAGATGATGACACTGATCAGGTCCAAAAAAACCCATAGGAAATTGAAGGAGTAATTTAATCTTCAAAACTCTTCAAAAACTACAAAGGCCTAATATCAGAGGTGATTACTGAATATCAATTTGCTCTAATACCACTAGGTGCTCTAAAGAGACAACAATTTAATCCCTGTACTATATGTTTCCCATCTTTTTGACAACTGCAGATAACTCAGTCATTATTCCACAAAGCCACAAAGGCAGTCTAAGATTTGAGTCTTGCCTCACTCAGGCCCTCAACTATAGGGTCTTTTCCACCAAAGTCAGATATGACCAAGAGGAACCACCAAGTAGCATTACTCACTGAGTGACAATCTACTTCTAGTCAAGGGAGGAGGATCTTCATGAGTGATACCTCTGTAAAGAATGAGTATCTCATTGGATCTGGGTGAGCTGAGATTGAGATTTGTTGTTTGCAGAAGAGATTGTGTGTCTTCTGGCTCAGTGGATTCAACCTGGTTCTGTGTTTTCTTCTTGTTTAAATTAAGAAATGTCAATAAATAGAAAACAAGCATACATACAATGCTATGGTCACTTAGACTTGATTTAAAGGAATCACAGCCTGCTGAAGGACATTTGGCATAATTTCCTGACAATTCATTACAGTGGTTTTTTAGTGATAAATAAATAAATAGGTGGCATTTGCAGCCTTTTCTCTTAAGTCCTTCTTATTTTCTCTCATCCTTAGCTGTCAGTGTTTCAAGTGTAGTTTTCTCTGCTCTTAATTAAAGATTTGTGATGTCTGACATTTCCCTGATTTCTAAATGCATTTCAGTGCCTTCATTTTAGATAGGCTTTTGCCCATGACTTGATTGATGTCACCTAACTTTAATGCCAGGTTTCTCATCCAAGTCATTTGTGCAGACATCCTCAACAATCCCTGATGAGAGGCAGACCCTTCTGTAGGATGACATATTTCATGTGAAGACATGGGTCAAAGTCTCATAAGATGAATCCTACAGTCACACACCAATTACATTCAGCTCTGCCCAGACAAAGTTAGGCACCAAGGAGTGACATTCCTTATATCCAACATGCTCGGCAGAGAAACATCAAAGAAGCATGTAAAGGAAGTGATTTGGAATTGGCAGAGCTTTTTGCTTTCAGTCATTAGTAATAAACAGTTGATTAATGCTTGTTATCCTTGATGATAACATTGCTATTGATCAAAAGCCATTAAAAAAAAGAATCCCAAAGTTATTTTTAAAATACTCTGATGGTATCTTTTGATACAACAGTTCCCCATCACAGTTACAGTAAAGCAAAACTTGGTCAAGTGGTGCAGGAAGTGCAACAGTTCAGAGAGGCGGCAGGATTGTGACACAAGTCAGATCTATCCCATAATTCTGGTAATGAGGGCTTCCTAACACAGCAGTGTCAATCTCCACTCAGAGTCAGTTATCATGGAACTTGGTCCTGTCCTCACCTGTCTCTCACATGTGGACAACAGTGGCTGGGCTGTTTTCCTCATCCATTATAACTGGATAAAGGAAAAAACTGCATGTCTGTGCCTGTCTTCTGGGCTTTGATTAATTTGATTACATTATATATGTTGAAGACACAAGTGATCATGTACATGTCATGTACTAATTCTTATTGCAGCCTGTGCTGCATCACCTTATCATTTATGTCCTCTGTCTTCAAAATCAGAAGTGGCAGGAAGCCTGTCCTGCCCCAGGGGCTGCCACCAGACATGCCAGCCCTGAATATGGCTGTGGCTCAATGCAGCCATGAACACAGAGGAAATTCAGCTATCCAGCTTGTCAGAAGCAATAAATTCTGTGTATCACAAGAAAACCATTCTGACTGGTGGAAAGTCAGGGATTTGGAAGGGTAGATATGCCCTGCAGAATGTTTTTGTTCCATCACCAAAGTTTTCCACATATCTCATCTTCAAAGACAGGACTGCAAACAGTCCTGGCACCTTTCAGGATCTATGTTAGAATTACCTCAGTAGATTTAAACATTGCTCTACAAGTCTTCTTATCTTCTGTACAACTCCATTTTCATTACCATCCTTGGCTGGCAGGTTGAATAAAATTTACAGCAGTCACTGCCTAGTGCTATAGCTAGGATATCCAGTGGCCTTATTCTTCATATGGGCCTGAAGAAGGACTTGTTTATGCAGAACATATACATTTTTTCCAATGATTTAGCTCATGTGAATAAAAATATAAAATCTCTCCTAACAAATGTTGTCTCGTGTGGGTGTGCAAGCCATAGATCAGCACCATTACAATTGCAGTAGCACAGACTGCATGGGAGACCAGTCTCAACTCAGCTTTAGCAATACTTCTCCCCAAAGGCAGGGCATCCCCATCCTGCACAGGATTTATTATTCTTTTAGGGTTCAGAAATAGAGAAATTCCCTTCAGCAAATTAAAATAAGGTATTCTTCATTAATATCCATCATGGGCAGAAAAGAGCACATTTTCTAAATTATTAAATGAGAAACAGCTTCAGAAGTTCACTGGAGACCAAAGCAGTACAACAAACAGGAGATGCCTAGAAGAGATAAGGTTCCTGGTGTGTATCATGATGGATAGTAGCTGAGTTTAATTTTTTGTGCTTGATAGAAATGTAGAAGAGAAGATTTTTTGAGCTAGGGGATGCTCAAATTGCTTTAGAACAGACTGAAATTACTTGATCTCCTCATAATTCCCTGATTAGGTTTACAATTACAAGAAAACCAATTTAAAAAGCCACTTAAGTTGAGGTAATTCACAAGATTGCTTATGTTGTGGATGAAAAAAGCAGCACATGACCCCACCAACTCAAAGAAAATGATAAATTGGTAAGCTGACATATGCTCCTAAACACCTTCATTTATGGCTATGTAAAAATATATGGTACAGGGAGCTTTGTTATGGAGCCTGGTTAGAGGGCTCGAAGATGGATGAAGGAGCAGACAGACACCCAGAGAAAGGCAGGACATTTACAGGTTTTGTCCTTTGGGTAGAGAAACTGACAGTTTTGCAGTCTTGATTCTATAAGGAAAAGTCACATATACACCATTAAAAGATCTTTAAATTCTGCTTGAAAAAAGGAATGAAGATCTTGATTTCTTGAATGTAGTCAGAGCAAACATCAGGAGTTACCTGCTTCACCTGTTTTTATGAGCTATTGGTTTTCTTGTGCTACTGAGATCTGTGATAAAGGAACTCATCCCCCTGTACCCACCCATATTCAAATATACAATTTTTCTGATGGGCACGAAATCCAGCCCACCACCTTGACTCTACGGATGCCTGTCAGCCCCTATGACACAGAGCTGTCATGCCAGATGGTCTGAGTGCAGCTCAGCTGTCTGTATTCACTCTGCTTCTCAATCTCATCTGGCATTGTGCAGGGAAGAGAGCTGAGCCTGCCTACTGACCCTGGGCTCAACCTTGGGTGGTTTGCAGGCAGCATCAGTCACTGGTGACCATCACAGCACCTGAGATGGCACACGAGGACATCCTTGAGCAGCTGCTCCAGCCTTCCACTTGATGAAAACAACCACAGAGGAAGAAACCATTCCATGACTAGCAAAAAGAGTTGAAGTGCAATTTTTGAAGTGCAATTTTCTAAAACAAATTGCCTCTCTATTTTTATGCATGGTAAGTAAAAGCAGAAATGTTTTAACCATGAGCATTTCTGTAATGTTCTAAGAAGTGGCTCTCTGATTAATCTCTTTTCCTGTGTTAAGTGATCAATTTAAGATGCAGTCATGTGCGATATCTAAACCAGGAACTGCTTATCTTGTGGGAATGAAGGATTTGTACCAAGTACTTACTTGGGAAAGCTGCCTTGGAATGATGATAAGCCAAGGGTAATCAATATGCAGCCATCTACTGCTTAAATGTTTTCCACACCAGTCTAGTAAAGATTAAGCAACATTTCTGGAATAATTTTCTTTTTAAATAACCTTCTGAGTATTAAGCATAAAATTTCCTGAAATGCTTAGAATCAGATAAAGTTTATCATCTTGACTCAAACATTAATAAAAGCCATCCTGGTTTTATTTAAATCAGTAGGGTTTTGCCACTGACATCAAAGATGCTGGGATTTCAATCTTTGTACTCTTATTTCAACATTAAATCTGCCTTGCTAGTACTCCTGTGCTTTTGTGTCTATGTATGTGAGTAGTCCAGTGCAGCATAAAGGGAGCCCAGATCAGATCCATCTTTCCCTTTTCAGTAAGATGATATGACATTTTAAGCATTAGATGTATGCCAAACTATTTGAATGAAACAGAGCAGGTTTTCTTTTAATAAACCATACTGGAAAAAATTCAGAGATTTCCTTGAAAAATCTCCACTCTTCTATTATCCTATGAAAAGAATCATAAATAACAATCTTTATTGTTTGTGTAGAAGAGGTTATTTTAGAAGCTTCTTTCTGTGTCACATGAATTCCTGTCATCTGTCATGCTAAGGACATTTGTTTGGAAAGTCTAGGGTTGTGCAATTTTGGAAATCTTCCCTGTAATGTTTGAAAAGGTAGATGCAATCTCCTCCTAAGGTCACTCAAGGGATATGTAGTGTCATTGCCTGTTAGGGCTTGCACTGAGGATATCTGACTTTCTAACATCCTGCACTGCATCCTGCTGTGGAGGAGTAAGGCTGTTGAAGTGTTCAAGTGATAAAACATCCAGACAATTACATATGTGTCAATTTTTTCAAATATTTATCTTAGACCATGGCACAACTACTTAAAAAATGTGTATATAGCATTACTTTTAACCCAAGAAAGGAATTTTTCATAGAGTCATTGAATCAGAATGGTTTGTGTTTTAGGGACAAGGGAAGGGACCGCTAAAGGTCATCTAGTCCCTGCCATGGAAAGGGATGTTTTTCCCTAGATCAGGTTGCTCAAAGCCACACCTAACATGACTTCAAACACCTCCAGGGATGGGGCATTCACAACTTCTCTGGGCAAACAGTTCCAGCATTTCACCATCCTGCTCATGAAAAATATCTTCCTTACATCCAATCTAAATTTACCCTCATTCCATTTAACACCATTACTCCTGGCCTCATTACTATGGGCCTTTGTACAAAGTCTGTCTCCATCTTTCTGGTAAGCCATTTTAAGTATTGAAAGGCCACAAGTTTTTCACAATTTGAACATATTGTTTTTTCATTGCAGGGAAAACTCCAATGTCAGCAAACTGACACTGGCAGAAAAGCAGAGTATTGCTAAGTATGAGTGGATTTATAGAGCCCATCTTCATAAGAACCAGAAGATTCTTTGGGGAGAGCTTGCATTTCCACTTTTTCAGGGAAAGAAAAAGTAATTTAGACAAATGAGTCTTGTAGACTAAAGTGATGCTTCATGAAAAGGGGCTGCTATTAAAAAGACTTTCATTGGTGTTCCCTGAACTGATCTGACAGAGCATGTTTGGACTGTTTCTCCCTTTGGCAAGTCTCAATTTATTTAGTTTACTTAAATATTATGTAACCAGAGGGTTACATAACTATAATAAGGTTAGGGGAGAACTATGAACCTTCCAGGTTTAAGGCAGAAAGCTGTGTCATGATCTGCAGGAGACAGAGCAAGCTGCTCCTGATAGAGCTCCGGGCAGAACTTCAGGGCAGCAGGATCCTCCTCTAAGGAGTTACCCTAAAAAGTCAATGTCACAGAATGAACCCAGATATTTAGGGCAAGAACTGCTGATGAGGGGAAGCAGATGGGAACCAGTGGTTTCCCTGTAATCTCATGGCAAATAATCACATATGCAGGACAAGTCCAAGATCTACCCTCTGACTTTTAAAAGCAGTTTTGAAAATATTTAAAATGTCTGGCATTTTTTGTGTGTCTGCTGCACTTTATTCAGAAACCAGCTGGTGAATAAAAAGCCAAATATTTCTCTTTGTAGTTGGTATGCAGGTAATATCTCCCATGGCCAGTCTGAACAGCTGCTCTGTCAGAAAGTCCTAAATATCCTTTATTGCTATGAGCAACCATGGAACAATTTCTGTGTCATCTTTGCTAGACAGCTACTGTGTAGCTAGAGGATGCTGATGCTCTTCAAATAGCTGTAGTGTTATGAAGTGCTAGAAATTCTTGTGCTGACTTGGTATTAATAGTTATATTAAAAAAAAATGTCTCTTCCAGAAATGAGCAAATTTTGCACCTTTAAAATAGGCTTGGAACAAAGCCACACTGAGTGCATTTCCCCTCAAGCTCTGGGTTTTTTTGTTTTCACCTCTAGTCCTTTGTTGTATGCTCCCAACGTGGCTTTTTCTGCAGGTCAGTCTACAGGAATCCTCTGAGACAGTTTTACAATATAAAAATGTGGAATAAGAGCAGCTCACCCAGACAAGAGCACAACCCTGAGCAAACTCAGCCCTGTGCTCTCTGGGTGCTGACTGGTGCAGGATGGGCAGCACCACAGGACCAGTCAAGTGCACAAGGAGATGACTGCAGAAATACTTTTCCATGGACCTTTCTGGAACAGACACAGCCTTATCCATTCTTTCCTCTAGGATATGCTGTGTAAACATGTTTTCCTCTTGTGGCATGCTACTTGCTCTCACTCAGTCTTGGGGGTACTCAGCCACTGAGAAGTTTGATGGAATACAATCCTTTAGGAGCCTTGGCTCACTCTCCTTTTCTTTAGACCTGCACAAGAGGTTCAGAAAGAGCCTCAGGTGTCGCCAAAAGATTGGAAAGGCAGTTGTGTCACAGTCTCCAAAGGGGCTGGATACCACTGGCTCTATTTAACTTTCTGGATAGGAAATTTCCTTCAAACTTCACAGCAATGAACTTCTGCGTTTCTTCTTTCCTCCCTGCAATATAGAGGTGTATCTGTATTCTGAAAGCCAGAATTTCCAGCCCAGTATGGCAGGCAGACCATTAACAGAAGTAAAGCTGGAGAGCAAAAGTTAGGATTGGAGTACCACATAAAGACTGAAAATACTGCAAACACAGAGTACAGTGAGAATCTTTTTTACTTATTCAGTATTTCAGAAATACTTAGACAATAAAAAATATATTAATCTAATTCTTAATGTAAAGAAACAGTGTGGTGGATAGGGCTCTTATATGTGGTAGTGTTTGGGTCTTATAAACTCAACAGCCTCTGGAAGAGACATGAAGTTAATAATTCTTCATCTCCCCACTTATAAATCTGTATCTGTGCAGCAAAACAAAATTGCAGACAACTTGCTTCATGTCTGGGCTGGGGTAGAACTCATCTAATTTTAAATACTTATAGTGGGAACCACAACCACTTTCCTAGACCCTCTCTTTAGTGGAAAGAAATATTTCTCAGGCATAATTCATCATGTCCTAATGTAGTCCTTTAAGGAGATCAGATGATTCATGTCTCATTCTTTCTGGACATAATGCTATAAAAGCCTAAAGCTGACTGAAATTAATCTCAACTTCATTGCTTCTTTGTTTCTTGCAAGTTTTTTTTTTGTTTGTTTGTTTGTTTGTTTTTGGGTTTTTTTGGGTTTTTTTTTTAATTAGGGAAAAGAAGGTGCTTTCCTGGTTCAGTCTAGCTAGGCAGGAATGTACACGGTGTCTGTATTCAAGAAGGTTCCTTACTAAGTATCCAGTGAATGTGCAGCATTTCTGTGAGTGCTCTGGACATGCTTGGTGTGACTGCTCACCAACAAAATCCCTACATTGTGTAAAATATGAACCTGGGGCACATTCAGGTCATTTTCATTCCTTGGATTTGAATATGACAATGGCTCCCTGAATGGGAAAACAGAACTGCCCAGAGCTGCCTCATCTAAACAATGGCATGCAGCAGGCACATAATGTAGGGGAATGGAGGAGTCTCAAGAGTGAGAGAGACAGAAGGGATTGGGAATGAGGATGGGAATGAG
This sequence comes from Setophaga petechia, assembly GCA_024362935.1. NCBI lineage: Eukaryota > Metazoa > Chordata > Aves > Passeriformes > Parulidae > Setophaga > Setophaga petechia. Next base: position 13,409,347 of record JANCRA010000020.1, on the reverse strand, counting down.
AGCTGGAAGGGGAAGAAGGGGAAGGGAGAAGGGAAGAGGAAAAGGAAGGGAGGAAGGGGAGGAAGGGGAGGAATGGAAGGTGTTAAAAATTGGACGTAGAACCATTGCAAGGGCAGAATGTGAAAATCTTTTGCTCCAGATGTGACTGTTGGGAGACAAGTACTAACCCTCAGATCTCATTAGAGTATGCTGCAGGAACCTCCAATGGGCTGGGAGCCTGTACTGCATATCCCAGGTGCTGAGGAGGGAAAAGCAGGCTGAGGCAAATGTAACAATTTTCCTGGTGATATCTCCTACATATTATGTTATTTGGCCAGCTGGAGCATTGCAGCTCATGCAACAACTAACTAATCTACTAACACAAGGGCTGAAAGGTACTTTGCAAGGTTGTGACATGTACTGCATTTTAATTAGTAAAAAAAGGAGAAGTTAAGCATTAAATGTGTACAAACCCCTGACTACCCCACTGAAAATTACTGCTTTGAGTCAATTCCCAAACTTATACAATACCACCAGCTCAACTTAGCTTTCTGGAAGTATGTTAGGATGGTTTTTGGTGCTGTTTCTGGAGAGCTGTCAGTTCAGGCAGGGAGATTTTGTGAGGTATCTCACAGGAGAAGTGGTGCTGGGAAGCAGGGGCATGACCCAGCACTGGCCAGTTCTAGGCCTGGGATCAGCCACAGCTGCACTGCCCGTGCTGACCCTCACCCTGACCAGCATCGGGCTCTGCTGCCCCCTGACACCCAGCTGGCAGCTCTGCAGGAAGCACCAAAGCCACTTGTCACCAGCACTGTCCCCATGGTCCCTGTGGGTCCCTTCTAGCCCAGGATATCCTGCATTCTGCGGTGCTCTGCTTCAGAGGCGAGCTGACACATCCACAGCTCTGCACACTGTGCTGCCTGCCCATTAATGGCTCAGGCTCAGCAATTAATGTGCCACTTCTCAGCACAGATACCCAAAATACTCCCAGAAAGGTGAAGGGTAGAAAGGGTCCTTTCCCATGACTCCCTAGGTAGCTGATCAAACAGCCATTAGACAAGGATTCAGCCAATAAATAGATGGAGTATAATGTTGAGCATACACTATACAGCACAAAGTGTTCGTGATGATTAAGCTTCCCAAAACACAGGGAAAAAATAAAATAGTCAGAGAATAAATAGAAATTATTGTACATTTTTCTAAGTTTTGTTCTTCAAATATCAATACAGCGTTCTGAAAGAAATTGTTGAAACAGATATCATCCCATCTCAGACTTCAAATACTCCATTTAAAAGGATTGAGTGTCCTTCTGCTTAGTACTTTGAAACTTGGTATTGATGACAATCAAAAGAAGACTCAGTATTGATAAAATTACAGTCTTATAGCCAAAACCTGAAACAGGATTTAGCAGCATAAAAGTGTGGCCTTAATGATGGGAACCCCCCACATTTATCTGCCAGTTTGCAAGCAAGTGTTTCAAGTTGCTATTGATGAGGGGATCAGTCTTTTCAAGGACTTGTACCTAAAGTTTATCCAAAACTTAGCTTTCAAAAATGCTTTCCTTCATTGGGGAAATACAATATTATTTTATTGGCCTAATAATAGCGAACACAACCAAATTTCTGGTGCATTATGCTTCAGCCAGTGGCAATATTTTGCCTTCTAATTTTCAACAAAAACACGCTGGAAGATTTTTTACAATTTATGTTCCAGACTTGCTTCATTTTTCAATAGGGATGCAATTGCCTCAGATAGCATTTTAGTTGTATTGTTGATGCTTTCAAAGAATTGTCTATGTGTAAACAATGTTGTTGAATCCATATTTCAGCAGTTTTCACAAACTGATTCAGAAATCAGGAATTTCTGACAACTTAAGTAGCAGAATTCAAGCTGTAAATATAAAGTCACTTTCCCAAAAACTGGCTGTGCACCATGGGAAAGCAGAAGTAGAACTTGAGCTTGATTTCAGGTTGAAAACTGTAGATGCAAAGAGTATCACAGAAGTTAATGAGCATGCACACAGAGAATACATCTCCAGACAAATATTCTCAAGTGATCATTTGCAGAAATAAGCTTCTTTGGAACTTTTCATAAATCAAGTTGTTTAAATTGCCTTTCACTCTGTTTGTAGCGCACTACAAATAATCCAATCAATGCTTTTCACTTTTTGATGCCTTGGTAAATTCTAAGACTACTGAAAAGGGCCTGGAGTAGGAAGCCTTTTAAAAGATAGGGTTTGGCTTCTTGCTCTGTTGCTGTTTTTCTAGATGAATGTGAGTTTTTCACCTCTGCTTCTCATCCTTAAATTTCCTTATTTTTTTTAAGCTGGGATTATGCTACAGAATGTTTCAATAGTCAAAAAGTGAAACAAGAGAGCAATTTACTATTCCTTTACAGTTTCAAACTTAATTGCATCAATCAAAGATGTCATTATTCACTGATATGCTAGAGGACAGTAATTTAGCAACTCCTGATGTTATTTGGTCCTCTTTGTGTTCTTTCCGCTCATTTCTTTTCATTTCTCCACCAAAGGCTTCTAGGAACTGTTTGATTGACAGCAAACTTACTGTGAAAGTACCTGACCTTGGGATGACAGGGTAGGTGAAAGAATTGGGAGCCTGACAATCAGAAGCTCAGATGTTGGTGGATATGCAGTTTATTGGCATTGATCAGCTGCAGCTGGCTGCCAGGGGTGTGATACAGCACTTTATGGTTTTTTTCCATTAATGACCAGAAGTCCTTATGGAATAAGAATAAAAAAGAGAAAATAGAGTCACACAGCTGTCTCAAAAAGTTAAGGCTTAAAGGCAAATCACAGCTGAAAGATTTCACTAGTCATGTTTGTAAAGAAACCTCAATGTTTACTTTGAGTACAAGGTTTGTGATTTGAGGACCAAGCATCTTAATCAGTGGCCTCAATGGAGAGAAGCTGGAGAGGATGAGCAGCCCATGGAGCCAGTCCTCTGAGAAGAGGCTGAGGGAGAGAGCTGCTTAGCCTGGAGAAGAGGGGATCTAAAAGCTGCCTATAACCACTTACAGTTACCAAGCTAATCAAATCTAATCTGTCCCATTACACTTGGATTTCATCAACTTGTTAAGCAGAATTATTAGGCATTTAACACACTGAAGGACTATAAAAAGCAGTTATAGTGTGTGTTCTTGTTCAATATTTTTATTTATCTGTGCCAGGTCATGTAACAGCTGGCATTGGCCACAGGCTGCACTTCTGGAAGTTCAGGCTGGATAGTAAAAGGAGTTGTTTCTCCAGAAGGGTGGTGGAACAGTGAAACATGCTGTCCAGGGAGATGGCTGTCTTTAGGGGCTTTTAAGACTTAGCAAGACAGAGCCATGGCTGACCTGCTGTGATGTTGGGAGTTACCCAGCTGGAGCAGAAAGCTGAGCTAGATTGGCTTGACAGCAGGTGAGTTCCTGTGATTCTGCATTATTTCCCTATTAAGATAATAGCAATGATCTGTTCTAGATTATAGCTAATGCCTCTATCAGGTATCTTTGGAAACCTGAGATTCTGCCTAGGCTTTCTTTAGGAACCTTACGATGTTCAAGAAGCAGTAAATAGTATTTCTATGTAACTGGGTCACAACCAAGCTTGGTTTGTGCTTTTTAGGTATGTTCTGGATAAGCTGTGTATAAGTTCTCTAGGAAACAAGTTTCTACAGAAGTGCACAGTACCAGAAGGTTTTAATCACACCAAATATAGCAGCAAGTCAGGTGCATGGGCCTTTGGTATGCATGGAACTTGACATATGAGTTTGTATGTATATATGCCATTACATTTGGATTTCATCAACTTGTTAAGCAGAAATGTTAGATATTTAACACACTGAAGGGCTATAAAAAGCAGTTATAGTTTCTGTTCTTGTTCAATATTTTTATACAAACAAGCCCTGTCATTGTTGGATTTTTAGCACTAGGATTCTTCTTTTAGGCAAACAGAAACTCTGCCCACTCCACATTTGCTTCATATGTGTTTAATATGGTAAACTTTGGCAGTGGAGATCAAGTCAAGTCTTTGGTCTGTCTAGACCATAAATCAGTGTTGCCCAGCTGTGGAAAAGACTCTCTGGGAGCTGGGACTCTGAATCTCAGAAAAAAAAGTTTATCTGTTTGCAGATCACTTCCCACCAGGAGTTTCAAACATTTGAACTTCTACTTCAGTGGTTTCAAGCTGTGATTTCCAAATCCCTGGAGTCTGTTCAGTGTTTCTAAAAGTCTGCAAAAGGTGTCAAAGGAAAGGGAACCTTTTGTGAACAGGCTTGATTTCCACTTATCTGGGTCTGCTCCTCCAGAAGGAAAATTTTGGCAGCTGTCAAAGTGATGAAGGATTGGCAACCCACTGTTCTTGGCACGGAACCACAGTGAATGAAGCAGATAAAAGTCTTTCTGAATGTTGGGTTGTTTCTTATCTTTAACCTCAGCTAGCCTTCCAGTGCTAACCACTCTGGCAGAGAAACAACTCATTCATGTCCTCAACAAGTTGTTTATAATATATCCAATTAAATCAGAAGTTGGATTTTGTGGTGATACTTTCCTTTTTGCTTCTATTGATTAAATCCTGGCCCCAGGCTTTACTTTCATTAACGTCAATATTGGCATTAACTTCAATGACAAATTTTATTTTTCCTTAGAAGATATTTTTCTCATTTTAACAATATCCATTGATGCAGTGGAAGCATGGGGAGAGCGGGACCAGTCAATTCTTGTTTGATTGTTTTTAACTAATGAGCCTTTAAAGGGCTAAAAAATAGAACTGATGTATTCATATCCCAAAAGCAGATGTCAGAGAACAAAGAATCCTGGTTTTTTAATGTTCTCATCAAGGAAAGCTGGGATTTGAATGCCATTTTAGTGTCACTGTGACACTACAATGCTCCAGTCTTCAAGCTGGAGTGAAATCAAAGATTCCATAAATTCCTTTAAAAAGAAAATTACAGTCAATATTATATATCATTGTGAAATAAATATTTTTTTTGTTTTTTACTTTAGGGTAGGCATACTTATCACATATATTCAGTTACTAGCAAAAATGTTGCTTGCAAGGCCTAATTATGAATTAGCAATTATTATATATTTCAGTGTTTCTATTGCTGCTGTGTATTCCAGCTTTAAAAGGTTTATGTACAGCTGACACTGTAAAATATTTGGAAATCTTTCTCATACCAAAGAAGTGTATGTCCCACTCAGAAAAATCAGTCATTTTAGTATTATTATTTTATAAAGACATAGATACCTATAGTTGCCATTTAGTTTTTCCTTCCCTCTGTGTACACACACATACTTAAGATGATATATGCATGTGTTCTACAAAAAATTCAGCCCAATATATTTAATTGTCTCCATTAAATATATGTTGTAACTAACTTTATCATCTAAATTAATTTTATGCAGTAGGAGTTTTACATTCAGGTACAGAATTACACTTGTCAGTATTTTTTTTGGACAATATTCTCAGAGTCTGATAATTTGTATGTTGCATGTGTATCTTGTTCTATGAAAAAGGACTTATCTTGTATTTATTGACATTCATTTCATGTCTTGATGTGGGAGGTGTTCACTTCAGGAAAGCAGCCCTATGAGCTTGATGATGATGGCAGAAATTTTCTCAAGAATTCAGACTTTATAGAGCACAGCAGGTTTCAAACATCACCTACCAGATAATGGACAGCTGCTGGTAGGAAGTATGCATTTACATCTGCACATACAAACTGGAGAAAACAAAATAATAGGAGCCACTAGGAATCCCTGCTGATAGCTGAACTGATGCTCATCATGAAAATATCCTTTAATAAAAGCCAATTCTTGTAAGTAATACACTCCATATTGTCTAGTTCAGGACAGGGTTAATACAGGAGATGAGACACAAAGGCAGGTTGGCTCTCTTCTTTCCAGAAGCACCTATTTGAGCATAGCACCTTTCAACATCAACAAATACAGGATGAGAATCCTCTCACCTAATTTTAACAGCTTAAAAATTTTGTGCTGAGCTAAACTAAATTTCTAAATTTCTTCCACAACAACAGGACTATTACTGGTACCTCCCTGTGGTAATTTGCCCTTTCTCTCTTAGCAGCCACAGAATAATAGATATTTGCCTTCCTGTACAGAGATTTCAAACAGCAGACATAGAAGAGACCTCCAGTTTTATAGACAGATAAATCTGTGTGAAATAACCCTGCCCTTACAACAGAAGGATGTGTTACCCCACCCGTGAGTCTTCTAGGGGCTGATAGTCAAATGCTGATTCTTGCTGGTTTTATTTTGAGGTCTGCATCTTCTGTGCCAAAAATTATCCTGATTTATTGTTCTTCTTCACCTAAATTTTGATCAGCTTTTTGTCGGCCCGGACTTGTTTCTCACCAGCAACAAAGAATTGTTTTGCACATTATTGATGACACCATGAAATGACTGTGATGTTCTCTTGGGCTTTTTAATATAATTGCCAGGAAAATAAGTGACTTATATTAGAGGATATACTAATGCAAAGAAAGAAGATTAAATGATCCCAATGTAAGATAGATATAAAAAGTAAGGTAAATTTTGTTTACCTCCTGCAACTTTATTTTAGCATGCAGAAATTTGTAGTGACATCACCATCTATGAATTTCTGCATTTTAAAATCAAAAAAAGAGAATGCAAATTACAAATTCTGAATGATTTCAAAACTGAATAGATATACCTATTATCTTTGCTTCATTTAGCTACCAGAACAGTACCCTGCTTTTTATCAGCTGTTGCCATTCTTTTGAGGCATTGAGAGAAGGCAACAGAGCTTGGAAAATAAGACTCACAAACAGATGACTGTGAATTCTGGCTCCACATCACCTGTCTGCTATACAGGAGCTGAACCTGAAATCTGCCTGACATTACCCACCCTTATTATTCTATATTTTAGTGTTCTTCTCATTTAATCAGGGGGTTGACCAAGAAGCATATGGAGAAAGCATTTCTGATGCTCTGTGGGTGACAGAATTTGGAAGAATACTGTGCAAGAATATAATTTATTTTGTTAGCACTTTTTCAAAAGACATCTCAGATATTGAGATATATATACCAATTATCTGCACTCCTTCAGTGCCTCCAAACTGTCATTATTTGCCCTTAACTGGAAATGTAAACAGGGAAATATATGCTTGGTGGGTTTTCTGATTATCATAACTCATCTGAATGTGTTTTTTCTTCATAATCATTGAAGCTGACACCTAAAGTCGAACTTAGAACTACTGCAAGTGACAGCAACATAAATAGATATAGCCTCACTTTCAATTACTTAGAAATTACTACTGGTAAAATATTATACCTGTTTTCTCAGCAGTATTATTGATTCTAGTTTTGGCCCTCAAGGTGTATATTTGATTTGGAATTCATTCTAAGCTGCATATTTAGGATATTTTCAATTTAGCAACATATGAAGCATCTAGTAGAGTGGTTTTGCTTCCTGCAATAACAGGTAGAAATAAAGAAAATGGGTTTTGCAAAATTCTACAGTCATTGCAACAGTAAATGGTAAATTTGCTGATCTCTATAATACTTGAGAAACAAAAACTTGAAGATAAATGAAAATGCTAATAATATAATTGCTTAGCCAAATATTTTACTACTGATGCACTGAAATTTGGCTTCTGATGTTAGTGCTTAAATAGGAGCACCCAACTTTCAAATGTGCACAGCACTACAAAAATTAGTGCTAACTTCAGCAAGTCTTGAGATACAGATATATCTGAAGCTATGAAAGAGAGGCATCTAAACTTAGACACTAACAGTTGTAAAATGCTGATCTAGTATGTATAAAGAGGTTTTAAAACAAAGTAATTTCTGAAATAAATCCTTTTCTCTCTCTCCATATCTGAGCTAGTTCAGCATGTGATGCTGGTAAAGGTCCAAGTGATGTCTGCTTGCCCTTCCCTGGTGGAGCTGGCCCAGCCCTACCAGGGACCTCTCTGCAGCTCTGGTTTGAGCTCACCTGAACCTAAGGAATAAGAAATGCAGGGTGCAGCCATGTGGGGAAAGAGCAGAGAGAAATTAAGGTCTCTGGCCAGGCAGAGGCTCCCAAGCCTGTGCTTGCCTGCAGTGCTTGGTGCCAGCACTGGGAGCTGGCTCAGAGAGCACATCCCTGTCACCTGGGGAGCTGCAGGTGTGTTTGAGGGAAAGCTGCATTTGGGGTCATGGAAATGCATCCCTGGGGACCTGTGCAGGCCTGGGGGCCATGGAGGCTGCACGGGAGAGAGGGGCAGGGCTTGGTGTGATGCTGCCCATGGACCACGCTAGGACAAGGAGTATGACTCAGAGAATGGATCAGGAAGGAGTGCTGACACTGAGAAAATAAGAGAGGGAGGACTCCCGCAGCACAGAAAGTGTGCCCTAATGCATGCAGGTGAATTTTCATATAAACATTGTCTTTTTTTTTTTATGGTCTTCCAACACCCTGCTATATTCTTGTAGTGGCTTTATGTGTTCACAATTCTGAATGGGTTTTTTTGATTCAGAGCACAGGTTTTAAAATTAATTGTATTGAAATCAAATCTTTGTCATAAGGAGAGTTACTCTTAACAACAGATCTGAAGAGGGCCAGCATGACTAATTACTTTATTTGATTGTCTCCAGAACTGCCATTACTTTTTTGTGTTACTGCAAAGTAAGTAGGAAGACCACAAATAGTTGATTAATTTATCCTAAAAGTTCAGCTCAAGTACTAAGTATTGGGGCTGTTATGGCAATGGAATATGTGGTATAGACAAGTATAGTTAAAAAAGTATATAAGTTAAAAAAGTATTTTCATTCCTTTGCATTAGTGTTTAGCTTGCCATTAATTAGTATCATCTGCTTACCATTTTGAACTGCTTCATTTAAGGGTCTTGTCTCTTCAATAGGAAATGAATGTGTGGCATTATAACATGTGAACATGTGGAGCCCAGATGTACTTTTTTATATGTTTGGCTGCTTTCTACAGATTATGGTCATTTTGGAGGCCCTTGATTTTAAGAATCCATGTATTTTCTGAGCATTTTTCATGCAGGATCATGTTTGTTTTTGGCTCTTTGGCAATCCAGGACTGAGTATCAGAAAACCTTGTGGTTTTCAGGGACTGGGTGTGTACAGAAAAAACCACACTGGCATGTTGGAGCTACGGTGGGGGACATGCAAGAGTCGGAATCACAGAAAATCTGGCTGAAAGGGTCCTCTGGAGGTCATCTGGCCAAACTTCTCAGCCAGAGGGGGATTATCTCCAGTGCTCCATTTTCCATACCTTCATCTACCTGATCTCTGAACACTTCTAAAGGTGGAGATCCCACAGCCCCTCCCAGAGTACAGAACAGGCAGCCTGGTCCAGTGCTGCTCTATCCTCCATGTGAACAGACTTTGTTCTTCAGGTACAATCAGAATTTCCCAAGCCTCAGTCTACTTCCCCTTGTATGTAATAGCACAATTGTATTTGTTGTAGGCAGCATTTGTAATGCAGCATTTGTAATGCAGTATTTGTAATAGTGAAGGCAATGGCCAAGGTATAGGGAAAAATAACCATAACTACTTTGATCATTTAGTATTAAGGAAGTTTCCATTTTTAATGTCAACATAAAAGAGACTTTTTTCTTTTTGAGGGAGCATGGGCTATTTTGTCTCTACAATACTTATCAAGCAAACAGTTAGAAAAATAACTTATGTCATAGATTTCTAATAAACTTCCAGTGCTTGTTAGTCTTCATCCAGTATCCATTTTCATTGATACAGATTTCTTGAAGGTGCAAAAGTTGCAGTTATATCAAATTGAGTTCTTTATCACTAAGGTTCTTCTGATAGTCAAGGTTTTTTTTCATCACTGTCTTTAGAAAAAATTTTGAGGTCTCCATCTGGAAAGATTGAGATGTTCTTCAGGAGTATATGAGTTATTGTTTTGTGTGCATTGGTCTGTATACAACTGTACACTTCCAAGCTTTTGTAACTCATTACACAGGAAACAGAAGTTGGATGCAGCACACACATGAAAAGCAGTACAAATGGTGTGTAATGTTATGCACATAATTCATAGAAAAGCCATGCATGTTTTCTAGTTACCACATAAACAACAGATTTAGTTGCTATTGGCCATGAACCAGTAGATTAATGGTCAACCAGAAGACATTGTTTGATGACATCCATAGTGTTTTGGTCCTTTGCTAGGCACTATTGTTAAAAGTGAAATTTTAAAAAAGCAGAAGCCCTTAGTGTACCCACACCTTTTAAAATGATGTTTGTGTCTCTTCAGCTGGCTCAAAGCCCAGGTTTCTTCTTCCCTCTTCACCATAAGGGTTCACCTCTTCATGGTTTGATCCTGTTTCACCTCTGCTTTCTCTTGCCCTCCTGTAACAAAAATTCATTTATATTAGAAGGTCCCTGTTCTGTTCCAAGCCGTTCTGGATCCCCAGAATCCCTGACTGTAAATAATACTGTGTTTAACTTGTAATATTTATATAAAAGAAATTGAGCTAGGTTTAAGAAGAACTGTAGCAAATCTGCTATGTTCTTAGTAATCCTGTTAGTGGAGGGACATAGAAAACCAGCCAAGCTATACTTGTTAATGCAGTAATATCTAAGGAAAACGTCATTACTGTACAGCCTACAATCAGATTAAAGAAAACTGCAGGTGCTGGTGAATGTAGACACCCCTGCTGTTGCAGAAGGCGCCATGTTCCCAGCAGGACATCCCCTCCTCCCTGGCAGCAGCCTGGCCACCCTGCAGCTCCCTGTGGCCAAAGCATTTGGTTAAACTGATGGTGATGGGAAAATTGCATAAAGCTGCCAAAGCTGTCCTGTACTGAGAGACAGGGAGATGAACTTTTAGCTATCACTGCTGATGGAAAAGGGATAACAGGCTTTCATTCCTTAACTTGCTTCAGGTAAACTGAATCCTAATCTGTAAAAAAATTCTGATTATTCACTTATAGGGACATCTCCCAGTATTTATGACCACAATATCCAAAAATATTACTCACTTTTTGCGATCTCTCAGCCCAGTGATGATCAAGGCAATAGCTCCAATGACAACCAGACTAATGACCACCCCAAATACAATTAACCAGATGGTTACTGGTGGTTCATAAGGGGCAGCCAGGGTTGGAAGTATTCCCACAAACTCCAGGGTACTGTCATCGAGTCTGAAAGCCTCATTCATTCGTCCTCGAGACATCCTGCCATCAAATGCACATTCAAAGGGTTTCACACATTTATTGAAAGGAAAGGAACAATTTTCAGTTTTTTTAAAATCTTCAGAATAGCAAGCTTCCCCTGAACAGCTCAGTGTAAAAGACAGCAGAGGAGGTACTGCTAAACCCATTTTCCTTCTGGCATGTGAGTAACAAGCATAGAAACTTAAACCCTTAACCTATTGCAGCTTGACTGATGTATTCAGACACTGTATGGACTCTTAAACTCAGTCTTAACATTTATTAAAGGAGCCTTCTGATCTCCTTCTCTCTTTTTATTTTGCCCTTCATTCTCCAAACCATTTCTTGTCTATTGAAAACCTTCTCAGTTATGCCACATAAAACCGCAGCTTTATAATTTTACCTCTTTCCCTCCTACAATCTTACACAATTTTGATTAGTGTGTTTCTCACTTCCCTGAAACCCCTTTCCCTGGTATATCATCTGTGCCTGTTTTTCCTTAAACTTCCACATCTGCTACCGAGTGCTAACCCAAGGGTTACTTTCACAGCCATATTCTTCTCCCTTAGTTCACCAATGTATCTCACTGCCCCTTCAACCCCATCTCAGGTTGATGCTGCTTTTAGATTTGTGCCCTCTTCATTTCCCACTGCACATTACCCATGATCTTCTGCAGAGTTGCAGTTTTACTTATCATTTTTATAGCAATGACTTACAGTGGTGCCACACCATGCTATAAAAGAGCTGTTTATTGACCTGTAAGCGGGAACTAGCTCCTGCTCTGACCTCTTCTATATAATCAAATACACCTGGCTGTCTTTCTAGTACACCATTATTCTGAAGTCCTTGTTAACAATAATTCTTGCACTGACTTTTCAAAAATGAGAGGAAGGACACATGTCTGCATGCACACATCAATACTGTATTTCAGGATACAAAATAAAGTTTCAGCAATTAGGTCAGCTGGCAAGGTCTGATGCAAATAAGATGTATTTTGGCAACACTCTGGAGTATTTTACTTTGGCTGTTGTCCAAGATACCATCTGATAGATGGACTATTTTCTTTCTGCCATAATAGTTTTCATCCTAGTATCTCTCATCCCACTATTTTCATTTTCACTGCAGAATTTACATTCTTGCCACTGCTTCTGCCTCAGCTGACTTAAGCACTGCTTTCCCTTCTAACCTTCCATCTGGTTGGTTGGTTGGTTGGTTGGTTGGTTGGTTGGTTGGTTGGTTGGGGTTTTTTTCCCAGAAAGCAAAATCTCACCTGATGGCGTTTTCCACGTCAGCTTTGGGCACAATATCACTGATATTACCTGGCATGCTGACAGTAATGTAGAAGGAGATCCTTTGTGTCAATTCCCCAACATGAATGTCTGTAACGCTGAAGGAGAAACAGAAGAAAAGGTTATTTTCATTGTTGAGATGACATTAGCTTGAAATTCGAGCCAGTGAACAGTTGTGTTTGATTGACATTGCCAGAGGTTTAGTTTACACTGGGGGCATAGTGAAATCAGGTGGGAAGTGAAATCTGTTTTCCTGCCAGAATCTCTTTTTCTGTGTGCTAATTTGTAACTTGAGCTGAGAGTGTCTCCCTCATACCTAAGACAAGTCTTGGTGTAATTTTCCATGGCACATAATCACTTGCAGAACAGAGTGTGTCTGGGGTTGATCTCATGAATGAGGTGATGTATGAAGTACAAAGTGGAAAAAAATAGCTTTCTTCCTTATTTTTCTAGAGTAGATTTTAGATATTACATGACTGTAGTTCTATAAAGTAATATCTAATAGCTTTAGTAGGTAGCTTCTGGACATTATTGAAAATACTTAATCAAAAGGGTTGTTTTTCTTACCAAAATCACTTTCAGGTGAAAGATTGTATGCTTGTAACTGAACCTAGATAAGATTAGTAAGTCTGTATCAAATCCTAGTGCTTTATAGTCAACATGTTTATCTTTCCTTAGCCCCAAACCTCTTGGATATTCAGTATGATGTACATACATTGCTAGAAATGTTTATTTCTAATCAGTCTGCTTCCCAGATTTTCTATATGTGTGTTTGGCACAAATTGTAAAGGTTCATTTCCATCACTGATAGGCTGCAGGAGACAAAGCCTTCTCACCTAACTTCAGCACATTATTCCTAAACTTCAATCTCTTGAAGGGAAAGATCTCACATACCCAAGCTGTCATCTTGTCTTTTTACAAACAATGTTTGACATTGTTTCTGTCACCTTACATTTGACAGAAGGCACAATTAATCCCACCAGTTCCTGTCATTAGCTGAGCAGGAGCAATGCAGGCAGAGCTGGCACAATTAGGCAAGCCACTCACTCGAAGGCAGCTTTCTGCTTCTTCACCTCTGCAAAGTATTTCCTCATGGCATAGGCAACAGATGACTTGAACAAGAAGAGCTCGCTTTCATCCCATTCATACTGCAGAAACAGCACAAGAGAAATTCCTCAGAGATGGCAAGAAATCAGGGACATTAAGAAATCCTTCTAAAAAGAAATAGCAACTGTGATGCTTGGCATGCACTTCAGTATTATTTATTTGTACCATGATAGTACATCAGAAACCAACCCAAACCCTTTAGATCTGTTAATCTGGGCACTGTGCAGGAGAATAACCAAGGAGACATCCCTGCTGCCAGACATCACACTGTCCCTCTACAATCTCTGAGACTTTATATGGGACTGCTGAGGATGCTGCAGTCCCAGCACACCTCCCTGCCTTATAGGAAGAAAAGGCATCAGCAAGGCTATTCCTACTATTGAATATTGTACATTCTCTTTGAATTTTAAATATTTCATTATTTAGATCTTGTTTTAATCACATGATTTTATTTGCAGAGCTGTTCTGTTAAGGAGGAGAACCTTTGTGGTAGAGTTGTTGTGTGAACATGGCTAATTTATTTGCTTGATGAGCTCAGATTTTTGTTCGTGGTCTGTTTTGGTAAAAAACTCTTTGCATCAATACTTCTGCAGCAAGTACATATTTGGGGTTTTTTCTCTGGAGAATAGACAAGTGATATAAAAAATATATTGCCTGTATGCAGGATTCTCCTGGCCTACCTTATGGGTCCAAAGTTATTTGCAGTGGAAGACAGAAACAGGTTCTCCGGGGCAGGACCAAGAGCTGTACACAGGGCAAAAACCACCACAGGAGGTGATAAAGCAACCTGGTCTGTTGTGAAATAGCATGTGTGCACAAAGGGAAAATCCCCAGCTGAACTCTGTGGCAATATCTTTTTATTCCACTCAGGCACAGATTTGACTGTGTTTATGGTACCTGGGCAGGAAGGCCCATAAATGCTGTCAGTGATAGAAAGTCAGCTCCTGACTTTCTTGAGCATTATTCAGGAAGGTGTGGTAAAAGGCAGCTCTGTTTTAACAGGCTTTCTAAAACCTAGCTACATTTTTCAGATGTGTCCACCTCTTGACACTGATGTAAAATGAGAGAGATGTAGAAATATCTATGAAGAAGACAGGGATAGACAGGGATAAACTGTTTAGCTGGGTCTGTTGCAGTAGGACAAGGAGTAATGGTTTTAGACTAAAAGAAAGTTGATTTAGATTAGTTACTAGGAAGAAATTCTTTACTGTGGTGGGGCATTGGAGCAGGTTGCCCAGAGAGGTGGTGGATACTCAGTTTCCAGAAACATTCATGGTCAGGCTGGGTAAGGCTTACAGCAACTTGATCTCGCTGAAGATGTCCTTTCTCACTGCAGTTGGGTTGGGCTGATCTTAAAGGTTCCTCACAACCTAAAGAGTTCTGATTCTATTAATAAAGGGCAGGAGGGGCAGAAAGAACCCACTGCTGTCAGCCCATTCAGGACCAGGTCCCAGGAAAGGCACAGATACCCAAAGGCACTGCAATCAGAGCAGTCCCCAGGGCATTTGGAGGGCAGGGGCTGTGCCAGACCTGGCTGTTCCCACCAGGAAAGGAAAGGCTGAGGCTGAGTTCCCTTTGCGAGGCAGATATTCCCAGCTTTCTCCTGCTGGCACAGCCCTGCACTGAAGCTTCTCTTCTTGTTACTGCTGCTGCCTCCAGCAGCTGGCACTGTTCACTATCACAGCTAAAAGGCTGTTGCTGGGGTTTCTCAATTTGCTATCTATGCCCAACATCTTTGTGCTTGTAGTGCTGCTTTTTTATTATTATTATTTTTACCAGGATCTAATTGAGCTTGATTCCTCTACTGACGCTTTCTGTGCTTAGCATGTTAACTTTTTAATCGTTTATTCATTTCTCTAAGTTATACTTTGTCTTTTTCAAACTAATGTATTCTAATTGCCACTGTGCCTCTCAAGTGCCACTGTGCCTCCCAATTGCCAATACTATTACTCGCTGTGTGGGGGGGAAGTACCTGGCTGGCTTCTGATCTGTGTTTGAGTTGTGAAAACCCAGAAGGCTTCCCCAGTCATCCCAGGCCCCCACCCCACACTGAGCCTTACAGAGGCTGCTTTGCTTTCACAGAGAAATGAACTCTGCCAGGCACCTCTGCTCTGTTACAGTATGTTCACTCTGAGATCCCATATGTGATTTGAAAGACAGTGTAAGTGTGGCCTCTGATTCAAAAAGGATTTTTCATTGTCAAATACATCTAAATGCCTGCAGGCTGACAGCTCTCCATTCTCTAATACTGTCTTATGTGACAGCCCTTTACAATGCGATCACACTCATGGCATTGACCCAGTAGAGAATTTTGAATTAATGTTTGGAGAGGGGTCTGGTTTTCAAGTGGCAGTCAGGGGCTGGCACTCCTGGAACAGTTCACTTTAAATGTGACAGACCCCAAGGCATTCAGTGGGGATCTTGTGGCAGTTTCCCTTGTGCAGGCACTTCCATAAAGCCCCAGCTGAAGGAAAGCTGTGGATGTTTCAGCCTCATCAGCTGCACCGGTGATCCAGCAATGCTGCGGCTGCAGCTCTAATCTCATCAGCCTGAAAACAATTAGCAGGGTAATTGCGGCAGTGCACGCTCTGGTACAGCTGGCGCTGAGCCCATCCAGAGTCTGGATGCTTAATTTGCCAGAACTGGGGGCTATTGAACCGTCCCTGCTGGGGCTGAGTCACAGCCTGTGTGAGCTGCAGCTCCCTGGCCCCCAGCACAGCTGTGCCTGAGCCCCAGAGCAGGAATCCTTCCCTGCCTGAGCCCCAGAGCAGCAATATTTCCCTGCCTGCTCTCTCCAGAGCCAGCAAGCACAAATGGAAAACTGTTTGCTGGCATATTCAGACTGCTTTGTGCTGTTAGGTCAGGGCAAAGCAACTCAAAATATGCCTTAAACAAACAATTGCCCACAGCCCCTGTGCACTGTGAGCCGTGCAAAGCACCCAAAACACATTGCTGTGTGTAGCTGGGCTGAGATTGTGCCTGAGATTCCCCCTGCCTTTTCTCAATGCCAATTCACCCGTGTACCATTACCTGCTGCTGCCATACCAGCATTCAGCTCAGCAAAAGGCACATTTGTGGGGAGGCAGAAAACAACCCAAGAGAAAAGTTTTCTTGCAAGTCGGTGATGTGAACTGGTTTTAAGAGGAAAATGTATGGCTTGCTCTTCAGAGCTTAGGAACCTACTGTCCATGCAATAATTCAAATTAAGTAATCTGTATGAGATTGTTTTACAGCTGCTCAATTGCACAACAAAAGACCATGATGGCTAAAGGCAGGCATAAAAACGATATTAAGCTAAACATTAACCATAATGACTTATAAACGTGTTGTAATATGGAACCTTTTTATGCTGTTGATATCAGTTTTGAATTGTATCTAACTCGACTAGGCAGTCTAGGAAGCAATAAAACTGCAGTGGGGCTTGCGTGTGAGAGAGTGATAGAAGCAAGAGCATCAATTCATGAGAAATGGGCCCGTGGTTTGTGTCCTTGCTAGTGCAATAGGCTCCAACATGCAGGTCTAAATGGCCTGCCTGATGACATACTCATTCTTGGAAAATTACTAATGTCCTGCAAGGTGAAAATGGCTATTAACAGGAATGAAGTGTCTTCACTTAAACCTTCTACACTGCCTCCATGAGATTAGCATAAAGAGGAAGAGTTAGAATAAGGAGTGAATTTGCAGCCTGGGTTAAGCAGATGGGCTAAGCCAATGCTCTGTTTAAAATCGTAAAAGCCATCTTCAGCTTTGATGAGATTTTTTTCATTGCTGTAATACATTTTATTGGACCAGCTGGTATAATTGGGCAAAGCAGACAAGCTCTTGGGAATGAAAGCCCTTCGCCCATCTGAAACAGAAGCAGCTGCACTGCACTGTCCCCTGCAATTTCAATAACAAAGCTGTCTCTGCATCAGGGTTGGAGGGCAAGGAGGCAGCTGAGCATATCAGGGCCTGGAAATATTACTATACACAGCTAAACAAAAATCTATGGAGAAATGCTAACAGATGTGTTTTAGTTTGAAATCAAGAGCATTTAAGGACAGAGAGTGGGATCCACCAGCCTGCTTTTAAATGTGAAGTTAGCTGTCTCTATTAACTTCTGAAGGCAGCCACCATAGCCAAGATAATGGCAATTAGAAGAAATTAGGTAGAAGCTTTAAGTGGAGACATCAGCAAATCTGGGGAAAATACAGCCATTTTCATGTACACAGGTTCCTCTATGTTAGCCCTCCAGGCCTGTTCCGTAGGAGGAGGAAAATCATGACTGGTATCTCTACAGAATAACTCACCTGGCTGAGATGCCTTTTCCTAAAATGGGTGGCCTCACTCAGAAATTCCTCCACTAATTCTAGAGGCAGCCTTGACCACAAACTTAGACAAGACACCTTATATATGATAACCCTCCAGTTGAGCTGATGCCACCCTTCAGACACAAAGATCAGCCATGCCCTGACTCATTTTCTGAGCTGTGACACACCACCTCTGTTGCCCAAGCAGTAAGAAGGGTGCCACAGCACAGACACACTCACCGCCTCGTCCCCCAGAGCTGACTTCAGGCTGATGCGCACTTTGATGGCATTGCTAGAATCTGTTTAGAAAGAAACAAGGGCCATGTTAGAGCTGCTGCAACAGAAAGTCTGCTCCTGGAAAATGCTGAGGTGGCTAAAGCTTCCTTTCAGGTTCCTTTGCTCCCCTTGGAGACCTTGGTGGGACTGATTTTGTTTCCCTTCAGTCACCTCTACTGCAAAAAACTCATCTGAGCTGTCTGTTCCCAAGTCTGGTTTTGTAGCAGATAGAAGGAAAATTCCTCTCTCCCATCACCGGGAATGAGCAGCTTAGATGCAGATGCTGGTGCCTGGTTAGGTGAGCCCCACTATCAGAGACTGGCACAGGGCTGTAAGAGTTACAATGCTCTCTAGTGCCAGTAATGATTACACAAATATAACCTGTCTGCTTATATATACTCAGTGTCACTATAAGCTGAAAAATGTATATTTCCACAATCTCCTCCTTTTCCTCCCCTTGAGCTCCCCTCTTTCACTAACACATGTCAGCTAAACCGGAGCAGTAATATTTTTGTACTGGCTTGCTCCAACACTTTGCTCCCTTGACAAGTGGCTCCCAGCTCTGCAATACAGGCACACTGCTCTCAGGAAAGTGCCACACAAGACCAAGCTTCTGAATCCTTCTCCTTCTGTAGAGCCATCCAACACCCTGAGTGCTGCCATCATGAAAAACAAGACACCTCAATTTCTGAGGACTGAGTGAGGCTCTGACAAACACACATGCTGACTTCTTCAGCTCTGGCCATGAGGAAGCCAGTCAGTTTTCCTGTGAGTAAAACTTACAGCTCAGTGTTTATTTCCCATAACCCTGCTTTCTTAGGGGGAATAGCCTCCAACAGCTACAAGAGAGAGGCACTTTGCTAACCCAGGTTTGTGAAGAATAACTCGTGTCCTTAAATCACCCCCAAGACATACATACATGGTGTCCAGTCTGTTTTCCAGCCAATGAATCTGCCAGAATTGTTTTTTTTCAGCCACTCATATAAAGGTTCAAAGTAGTGGAGCAAGGGAGCTGCATTCATGTATTTCTCTCCTGTTACACTTTCCAGTGCTTGAGTCCAGGGCTTGGATCTCCCTAATTCCAGCAATTGTCTGTATAGGTGGAACAAGAAGTAATATGTTATTGCCATGCTCCATCTAGATGAGAAAAACACTTTGTGATCAGTACAAAGGTGTTTTTCTTTGCTTCTGAATTCACTTCTTTCTCCCACTATTCCTATTAATAAAATATTTTATTCCCATAAACAATAATTAAACTTCTGATATTTAGAACCTTAAACCTCATAAATTTAGTCAACTTGTCAAAATTAATTGAGCAGGGATAGGCTAAATTTCCAAGCTAGGCTTATTCTTGATACAAACTAATTTACTCCAGAAGCTTTGTTACACTCTGATTTATTACATGTGAGAAATTTGCTTTGTTACCTGAGTTTCTGCCCAGCTGCAGTGGAGTTGGTAATGTCACATTTGTGAAGAGGGCCAGTATGGTTGGCTTCCTTGCAAAGTGCCTCCTGAAACTGGAACTGATAGATGGTGCGGGTGTAATACCTAAAGGAAGGGCAAGGAAAAGGAGGCACAGGTTTTATTAGCTGTCTGTCAAGGAAACCTGCACGCCTTTGGCCTTTGGAAAGCTCTGCTGCATCAGCTGTCACTCCTGCTTGGGAGACTGCTCTGCAGGGACAGAGGCCAGCTGATACTTAGAGGCTAGGCTAACTCAAATCTAGCAAAATGCCAAGCTCAAATGGACTAGAAGAGCCACAAATCTGTTTGTTGCCACATAAATCAGAAGAGAGTAAAGCTTTTAATATCCAACTCTCTGCTCTGAGCCCTCTAAAATGAGGTGGCTGGGACACAGCGGACACCCCGGGCTGCATGCTCATGGCCCAAATGACATGGGGCACAGCGATCCTCTAGGAGGCAAACACCTCATACAGAAGTGCTCCTGCTGGTTTGATGGCAGCATGAAACTTTCCTGTTCAGCAAGAAGGTCAGCAGCCTCCTCACTGCTCACAGATTATTGTGGAAAAACCCCTCATGTGCAGAGAAACACTCCCATTGAAATCAGCAACCTTCGGCCTGGGCTTTAAACAAAATAAGATTGGATCCTGAGACTCTCCAGCAGATGTTTTATGTAGCTGGGGCTTGTTCTGTAGACAAAACTTGAGTCATGAATTAAACACTGCAGTACCTTATGAAGGAGTAATCATTGGCCACGTGAAACAGCGTGGCAGGGTCGCAGTAGGTTTCATCATGAGGGACTGGCTCCACAACACCAACTATGGCTCTCCTGGAGATGAAGGAACAACACAGGGTTTCTGTTTATAGACAATAAGCAGAGGTAATCTGACTCAGCTTTTCTTCTGTTTTGTCTGATACATATGGACACCTCTCACTTGCAAACAGAAGAATTCCATACAGCTCCCACTAACCCCAAGAGTTCTGCTCCACAGCTGGAGACCGCAGAGAGGAAGCTGTTTGGAAACTCATAAAGCAAGGAAGGGATTTGTATGATGGCAAGGTGTGCAGGGATCAATTATTGGTGTGAAATAATCTGCAAGACATGAGATTCACAAAACCACCTCATGCCCTGGGCCATCCCAAGTCTAGAGACCTGTATTTCATTCCTGGCAAGGGCATGCAGAGACTAGGCAATGCAAAAGGTAGATGGCCTCCTATGCCACTGTGCTGGAGAGAAGATTTCTCTTTATTTTTCTCTCCTGAGACCGTGTTTCCTGAGAAACAAACCCATACCTTGAGTTCTGAAAATGTTAATAGGCTTCCATGGAAATATTTTTCATAAACCTGTATTTCAAGCAGAGAGCTTTGCAGTGCCACTGCAACAGATGTGATAAGCTTCCCTAAACAATTTGTCATTCTCTATTTCTCTGACATCTCTGCTACTTTTGAATACATTGAAGCTGATTGATTTTTACAGTGGGTCAGGAGGCTTGCATATATCAACTTTTATTATAGATTCTGTTTGCTGATGAAGGCTTGCTGTTCATGTTCATGTTAGAGTTCAGGCTCCATTTTCAGCACGGGGCTTGTTTGGTTTCTTTGCGTTTTTTTGCCCTCATATTAAAACCAACCTGGGAAATTACAAACTCCAGTCTGAATCACATTTATTTTTAATCTTGTGCTCCAAGGTGCTGAAAATAGACTGATTGATGGGCACAATCTGAAAAGGCACCTCTGGTTGTTACTTGCCAAGGGAACTGTATTTTCTGTACCAATAAAGGTGGTATCTCAGTACACAAGGAAGGAAAGATTCAGTCTGAAATCTTTCAGACAATTTGCCTCCAAAAGCACTACACAGTGGAAAGGGAAATGTGCTCAGATACTTGGTGGATTGAGATCTGCATGATTCTCTGGCTGGCAACTACAATGAACCTCACTTTCCACTTGTCCTTAAAGATGTGAGGAGCAAACCAGAGCACAATGAGACCAATGAGACTTAGGGAAGGGCTGTACTTTAGCTGTGAAGATGTCTTGAGGAAATGTGTCAGGGGGACAGCAATGTTGATCTGGCACAGGCCATGCAAAGGCCATGGGCTGTCTTTATCAGGAAGCTGACATGAGACATTATGAGACATTGTCTGCACCACAGTTGGGTATTTCTATCTAGCACTCTATTGGTATTTACAGAAAAACCCAGAGACACAGATCCTGCCCTGTGGGGGCACAAACACCTCAGTATGTTAACTAGGGTTGAGTTTGCAGGTTCATATGAAAAAAAAAATCCCCTTTGTTTCTCAAACTTACTTCATCTCCCACCACCGTTTGGTCCATTCCTGCTTTGTAATCTCACCCCTAAACACCATCCACCTCCACTTCTCCAGCATGTAAGTAAAAGGCATTGTTCCAACAATGGTTAGTGCTTGTTTGAGCAGAAAGTTGATTTCAGTTTCTGAAGAGAGAAGCAGTTAAGGTAATGGTTATGGTAGCAATTAGTATCTGTTTGGATGGCTAAAGTTGTTTCCTTTAACAGCTAATGCTTACATCTTGTTTGAATTACAGATTTTCACTAAGAAAAAAGTGGAAGGAAGAATACTACTGAAAAAAACATAAGATCATTTAGGAATTGCACACTGTTTTGTCTCTTTCCCCCAGACTCTTAAATAACCTAATCCTTTGACATTTACATTTAGTTACCCATCACTGAGAACCTCTCCAGTCACTGAGGAATTCTGAGCTGAAGACATCTCAAAATGTACAAAATGTGCATCTTCATCCACCTAAGGCAGTGCTCAGAAGCCAGATGAAGTGGATTTTAATGTGGGCCTACTTATGTTGTCACTCAATATTCACTTAAATGGGAGATGTAAATCTCAAGGTTTCGGTTTCATTTGAACTGCTAAATACATATATTGATAGAGACATGTATGGATTCATGCAACAGAGATTGAAAAGACTTTCGGAGACTTATCTAAATGAACTATGAAGATTTAAGGATGAATTGTTCAGTACTGAAGGTAGTGAAGTGCTAGCTACTTCTTTTTAAATTATGTAACGGCATTGTAAAGAAGTGATCCTTGCTTCGCAATGCAATTTGGGGAAAAAAATAGTTTTCTGGTAAATCAGATGTGTCAGAAGCCTGTCAGTTGATTGCTGAGTTTGCAAGCACGATCTGCTACAAAATAAGGACAGAAAGTGCTTTCACATAAGTGCATCATATTTATGCATTTATTTACCTTCATCATCTTGGAAAGTTGGCTCTAGCAGATCAAGGGATTTCAAGTGCTGAGGTGTGGCTGCAGAGAGTGACATAATTTCCCCTACACCTTCGTGGAAGCCCTCGTTGGCACCGCTCCTCAGCAGGTAGGGCTGCACCGCGTAGGACATGTCGTACTCAATGTGCCCCATCTCGTGGTGTGCTGTCAGGAAGTCATCCATGGTCACTTTGGTGCACATCTTGATCCTACACAGCAGAATAAATTGTCTGTGCTTAGAGAAGGAGTGGCCCAGAGAAAGGCTGGCTGAGCCCTGTGTGCCACAGCCATGGGGCAAAGCCCCTCCAGAGCAGAGCTGGCAAATGCCCTTTGCAAAACCCAGGCAGCTACACCCTGGTATGCAGTGCAGACCCTCCTGCTACCCTCCTGCAATACTTCATGGGCAACTCAGCAAAACACCTTCAGCCACCTTGAAATTGTCCAGGGAGTAAGAGAAAACTGCTGTTTTGTGAGAACAGCTGTTCCCTAAAGCCTGGCAATAAACTCACAGTATGTGTGGGAGTGAATAACCACCAGTCTTAGTAAGACAATAATCTATAAAACCCTGTATGTTGGTGACTCCTGCTACTTCATCCTCGTGTAAGGTTTACAATTTACTAAAGGAATGTCTTCCGAAGAGGGCTACTTTTCATCTTCCCCAGACTGTTGAGATGGGACACTGATATGTTTCACTAAGGCTCTGATGTGCACCAGCTTCTTTCCCTGGGTAACTGTGTGGGCTGCAACAGGGGTCAGAATTTCTGTGAGAAGTATTCATTGTGTGGAAACTTGCTGTCCCACTTCTTTCCCAAGTATGGAAAAGACTGATGGATTTTCATGAAAATGGATAACTCTGCTGAAGATAGACAGTGGACTCAGGAGATTTTCCCTTGCTACCCAGGGACCTGCTGCCATTGCTGCAAATGTGCAGTTGACCATAAATCTCACTGGTATCCACCTGCATTTCTGCTTATCCCTTAAGCCCTAGAACATAGCTATTATTTCTCTAATTCATAAAAATGTTAGTCACTTCTTAGCTAAAATTTGAGAATAGATCTTGAGTAGATCTACTAGTAAATTTGAGTGGATCTTCACAGGAAAAGTTATACAGAAAGGTTTACAGTCCCACAGGATCCCTGGTCTTTTCAGCCAGAAAAAAAATAAAGGAGAAATTCTAACTTAAGACAGCACGGTGCACCTTTAGTGAAAAATATGTTTGTTCTAGGAGGCAGTACAAGAAGGGGCCATGGCAATTTCAGTACCTGTAATCGTTTTTGCCCAGGTCCCATGCTGTAGGATGGCAGACAACCTTCCTGCCGTCGGTCGGCTCTATGAGCATGGAGTTATTCCAGAAGCCCTCAGTCATGTTATGAAGGCCAATGGAAGCAAAGAAGGCCTCAGCAGATTTGAATATTTTAGTTGCATTCCATTTCTGAAAGAGACAATGCCACCATTAACCTTTGCTTCTGCATGCAGCCTGTTCCCAATGCTCTGCTTGATGCAGTGCAGCTGACTTAACATATTTCCCAGGAGCTTCCCACCTGTGCCTGGCCTGTCGAGACTAAGTCAGTAGTGTCTGCATTTGGCACTTCTGTGAATTCTGTTGGGAACTGGAATTAATTGTTTTCCCTGCAAACAAAGTAGGTTTCTGCACTCAGAGGTTCAGCAGATTGCACCTGACCCAGACTAGGGAAGCTCTCAATAAAAGATAAAGTAAGATAAAAAATGCATTCCTCTATGTCAGATTTGTGATCCGACCCTTCAGTCACTTCAGTCAACCTGGGGACAACACATTTGAGGAAGTGGAGCTACATTCCCAGCAGATGAGCATGAGAGACTTCAGCCAGAACCATAAAACCTGGCAAATGTATCTGTGGGAGTTGCTTATCAGATTAGAACTGCATGGTTATGTTCAGGATAATTTTGCCATTCAGCAGTTTTATTGTTCTACCCAGCAGGAGCTCTGCATTTATTGAAATGAGCTCTCACAGAGACCTGGGTGGCAAACAGCTCATTTGGATGAAAATCCCAAATGGGGCACACCCACCAACAAGGACGAGCCCTCCCACTGCTCAAAGGCTTTGTAAATAATGCTTCCTTTCTTGCAGTGGTACTTCAATAGATACAAATTTATGACTGCGAGTGGGTCAGTAGAGTGAAACAGAGGTGAGATTAATGCAGACTTGTAGAAAATGCTAAGGAATCAAATTCAACTATTCCTTCTCTTACCAGCCTAACATTTTCATGGGGTGCTGCCTACAAGAGGACAGTAGATTTCAGGTGAATAATTGCATTTCAGAAATCAAATTCCATCTAGTTCCATCGAATTCCCTTTAGTTTAAAAAAGGAGTAAGGCTTTGGCAAGACTACAGGGAATTATCCTCACCCATGTTCTTGGTCTGGTAAAGGTGGTGTCACAGCTGTTATCTCTACAGATCTCAAACACAGACCTTATGCTGCTATGCAGTTATCAGAAGATAACAGGCAGCATTGCAGTTTCTCTAGCTGTATCCAAATAAACAAGGCTGACAAAAATAAAACAAACTGTGATATACAAACTATTTGATTATGGTAATGACTGGCAAAGGTCATATTTGATACCAGCCCACTCCAGGAGTTCTGAAATATTTATAAGTACAAAATATATCTCTTAATGGACAAGAGTCTCTGAGGAAAATAGACTTGGAGACAAGATTAAGGGGGTCAAAGAGCGTGGAGGAAAACAGAGAACAGCCAAGGGTACAGTGAAAAATGCATAAACGCTTAAAAGTGAAAAGAAAAAAAAGGATGCAAAAAGAAACACTTTGTTGGCAGTGTGTCTGCCTGAGGGCAGCCATGGATTTCTAGAGAGCAGTTGATATGTGGTACATAATTTTTATACCTTCTAGATTTGTTACATAATGCATATTGCATAAAGGCATGTCTTACCTTTTCAATCATTGCAGAAGTTACATCAATGTTTGGCTTGGCTGGATAGGGAACAGTCAAGGCATACAGATTTGTCCAGAATCTACCCCACATATCACCTTCAGAGAAAGAGAGAAACAAAGAAATATTTTAAATGATTTATTATGTATTGCTCAAAGGTGCCTGACAGGTCTATAAATCATACAGTGTCAAAAATAGGGACTCCTATTCATCTAACCAGGCCTGATCCAATGTGTAGGGGAGCAGATCTGGAAGGTCATGCATAGGATAAACTCAGATCAAGGATCCTTTTATTATCCAATATCAGCACTTCTTGGATAATACAGTTTCAGAACTGATGACACTCCTCTAAAGGTGTATGAAAACTGAACATCCATTTTTTTAGTCCACATGATTGTTGTGCCATGTTCAGGTACACAACACTTATTGCAGCTTAATGCTGCATGATTTGAAAGCCAAGTTATGAAATGTGGGATCTTAGAGTAAAATCTGAAAGGAAAAACAAGTCTCTCTGAAACTCTCATTTCTAAGGAAGACAAGTGCTGCAGAGGAAAGGGCAATGCCCCAGACAAGTGCCAGAGTTTCGTGCTATGTGAGGTTTGGTGAGGATGAGAATATCTGCCCTCCCTTCCTGCCACTACTGCTAAGCACTTGTGTCATCTCTGCTAGGAATTTACCCATTTCTCCTCCACCTTTCTTTTATCTGTAACCTTTTTGTTAATATCTTGATTAAACAGTCAGATTGCTCTCCACCCGTGTGCCTTGTAGGTGACAGTCCTGTGTATAAAGTCAGGCTTGCACACCATGGATGCGTTGACATACCCAGCAAGTGAGCAGGGAGACCTCCAGTGGAGCTGATGAACTTGGGGCCATACACTTGCCCCAGCTTGTGTCTCACATAGGCATGCAGCTGCTCATACAGAGGTTTTATCTGGAGGTAGAGGAGGAAAAGGAAACCATTTTCATTTTTCACTTTGCTCTATCCCGCTCATTACTCTTAAACAGAGAGCCTTGAATCTCTCTCTGACAAAAAGCACCCACAGGTAACTGCACCCCAAACCTGCAGCTCAGCTTTGGCCCCTGCCTCAGGGCTCAGGCACTGAATCCAGATTCCAGCCACAGAAGTTCTGCTCAGGTATGAGGGAGGGAGCATTGCTGACTTTCGTGCTGGAGTATCAAGGATGCCATCTACCCCATGGACTTGCAGAGCTCCCTCTTTCCCAGCCTTTGGGGACCAACCTGGTCCTTGAACAGCTACAGAGGTAGAAGAGTCATGTGTGTCTCCTCACATCTGTTTCTGTTAAACCCACGTAGACTGAGATCAGCCAGTTTAGAGCAGGTTTCATCTTCATTCATAACATCAGCACGTGAGCCCACCATTTCAAAACACAACCCTGCAACCCAGATGAGAGCTCTTCCTGCCTCTACCTGCTCAAATGTCTTTTCCACATCTTCAATCAACTGGTCACGGCTGTATTTGTAATTTTCTGG
The DNA here is from genome assembly GCA_024362935.1 of Setophaga petechia. Taxonomy (NCBI): domain Eukaryota; kingdom Metazoa; phylum Chordata; class Aves; order Passeriformes; family Parulidae; genus Setophaga; species Setophaga petechia. Next base: position 13,382,123 of record JANCRA010000020.1, on the reverse strand, counting down.
AGATGTTGCTTCATAATTTGCTCTCCAGTAGTCTCCATAGTCAGAATAACCTGTAAAGCATGGATGCATCACATGAGGACACCACAAGTGGCACTGCTTAGGTCTGCAGAAGCACAGCTCCCTTCAGATCCCATGCAGACATGCAGCCTTCCCCTAAAGCAAAGCAACAAAATTCTGGATAGTTTGGGTTTAGCAGAGAGGAAAAAGCCTCCCTGAAGGCCCCCTCATGAACATGCAGGTATGGGAGATTTCAAAGAAATTCAGAAATTGATGTCATGGTTATTTGCTAGTTAGGGTCACTCAGTCCAGAGATGGAGGTCAAAGGAAATCAGGAATCCTGACTGGAGCTCCTGGGCTATGAGGGCCAGCAGCCTCTGCTCAGGCTGGATGCTAACAGGTTCTCACAGAAGGCATAAAGTGGTGGACATTGAATATGGCTCCCCTCTTCCAGAAACTAAACCACCAGGACGGATGCAGACACCAGCAGTGAAATTCAGCTCCCGCTTCCAGTACATCTTCCAGTCCACCAAGCTCCATCAAGCCCGGACTAAAAATGGCTCCTAGCTGAAGTCTCTTCCTCAGTGGTACAGAGGAAGGCCATAATGACCATTTCTTAATGTTTGGCTTTTTTCCCTGTCTTACTATTTGGGCCCTATTTTCTTATGCAGCTCCAGCGTGACAGTTTTTGCAAAACAGGGAGGATGGGAAAGCAGGTGATACAGCTGCAGTCTGGCCAAGAGACAGATGATGTAGCTACTTCAAAAGCTACCTTAGAAGACCCCAAAAGAAAATCAGAAGGCAGCTGCTACTGTTCATTGAAAAGAGTTCTACATGATTTGTGTGGAGATCTCAGACTGGAAAGCACAGTTCCCTTGGTACAAAATCCTTTTTGAACACCCAGCTGCACCTGCTGTCCCAGGCCTACCAAATCTGATCATTCCAGCAAGGGAATAATGCTTATAAATGTATTGTGGCTGCTGCAAGAAGGTGCAGCATAGGAAAGAGATGTTGCCAAAACTCAGCAACACTCAGAAGCTGTTTAGATGGAGTGTGCTTGTCCATAAATCACACATGGTGCAGTTCTGGGTGCTATGCAATGAGGGGCACTGATGCATTATGGCCTTTGAGAAAGCTGCCAGCCAAGAAGGGCACCAACTTGGCCAAAAAGGTGCCTCTTGTTCCAGGCTGGGAAGAAACCTCTGAACTGGTCAATGGCAGTTGTCTGCACTGCCTCTTACTTTGAGACATGCTCACCAAGAGCAAATTATGTGCAAATTATCTATGTGTTTTGAATTCCTGGGAAAATTGGGTAAGACTGCAGTATATTTACTAGTTTCTGGAAGCCAGAAGGGAAAAAAAAATAAAAGAAATAAAAAGAAAACAAAAATTTACTTACCATTAAGCCTTGCAACCTCATTTTCAAGTTCAACATACTCTTCATATAATGGTCTCATCATTCTGCCAACATCAGCTCTCCAGCCTTCCCAGGCCCACAGCCTCTCATTATAATCAGTGCTGTCAGCCATAATAGCATCCAGACCTGTCAGAACAAGAAAGTAGGTGCTAGGCTTTGGAAAAGCAGAATTTTTCTTCCATAACAGGCAAACAAACCAAAGTGAAAGAAATTCATGAACAGAGAAGAAAACACTTTTTACTTGATATACTGAAAGCTCTCATTATTTTGCTTCATTCTTTCCTAATTTAATGTTTCCCCCTTGTCTTTAATAAGCATGGAGCACATCCATAGTCTCACAGAATGTCTCTTAAATGCTCTCTCCACATTAGCTTCCCTTAAGTTGGTAGAATTCTCAGGACTGGCCTCAATGCAACATTAAGTCCAACACGACTGAAGGCAGGGAATAAAAAATAGATTTTCTGTGATGTAGGCAAACCCCAGGTGACAGGCAGGCTGCCAAACAAGCCGAGCAGCCCTCCCCAATTTTTTTTGCTACAAACAGGAGACAGTATGTCTCATGGACAGAAGGTCCAATGGAGGTGCCTGAACTGCAAGGTGCAATTAAATTATGACTAAGCTTTAGATAGCAGGAAGTGTCTGTTGAAATTACAGCCTGTTCTTTTGCAGGCAGGGGCCACCCTTTGGCTTTCTCTTTCTGCACCCTCAGGGTGAGGAACATGGTAGTGCAGTGGTTGGTCTCATACCTGGCTCCAGCACCAAGCACTCCGATGGATTGTTGACTTTACAGACGGTCCCAGTGCTGTAGATGGTACTCATTGTATTTAGCACAGTGCCCAGCTGCAGATTAGATGCAAGACAGCCTGTTAGAAACCCACTCTGTGCAAAATAACAGCCAATTATGCTAATTCCTTAAAAGCTAGAATCAACACTTCACCCACCAGCTTAACATTTAAGCATATGTTTGAGCTCAGGAGAGATTAATGAAAGAATTTGCCTAAATGCATTACTGAACCAGATCTATCTGGAAGAAGACAGATAATGTCCCAAATATATGATATAACCTACAGGTTCATAATATCCAGTGAGACAGCTCTGGATTCAGTGAGCACTGACTGTCACAAGAGAGCTGTCAATACACAGCAGCAATAAAAACATAAAGTTTATCAGTGTGCTTCCATAAGCATGAACACATATAAACTTTGCAGGGAGGTTGTGGCTTGAGTGGCAGCACAAAGAGCCCCTCTGGCAGGTGCTGCCAGGCTGGCTGTTTCCTGTGGGTGTTCACATCACACTGATTGCATGGATGCGCTTGGACTCCATAACAGAGAAGCCATGGCTCATGCCTTGGGCCTGCTGAAGGCCAAAGTGCACCTGAAATCATTCAGCTGCATCTCAGAACCTATGCTACATGGCTTTGTTTTAAATATTTTTTAATGTTTCCACATCTTCACGCCTCAAAGATAACATGTACCACTTTTATCTTTCCCTTTGGACTGTGCAAGTTCTCACTTAGAGCTTTAAATCAGAACTCTGAAGAGCTGTCAGTGGGAGGGGTAATTAGTGAGTATCTCTAACTTTACCTCTGTCAGCATTAAAATCAATCAGTGCCCAGGCAAATTTTTGTTTCAGTGAAGAAGTCTTGGATATTCCTATGGAACTCCATCAGGCTGTTTAAAAAATCACTTTTCAAACATGAATCAACAACTTCAGCCCCAAAGGCCATTATCTAGGAAATTCTAAGTGTCTAAACAGGGAGGGTACTGAAGAACATATCTATCTCCTCAACAGAGACAAAATTACCATTAGTGCACTGTTGTGATCCAAAATAAATATTTGTTTGTATTGACTGCCAGCATTCCCACCAACACAATCTGTTTTTCAGAAATGCATCTGATTTGGGTCAGACAAGAGACCCAGCCAATCTGCTGCATTCCTTGTATGGTGATTATCACTACTGACCTTAGCAGAAAAACCTCAGGATTCTTCTGGAATTAGGACTGTAGGGTCCTGGACTGTAGGTACCCATGACTCAGTGCTATGTTTCAATTTGATCTTCAGCAAAGGGAAAGTAATTTACTCTCAGGGGTTTGGTTATAATTTTTGAGTCTGCATAGCTGCTCACTCCAATTTCACATATAGTCATTATTCATATATCTGCCTCTTAGGTGAGCTTGTCAGTGCAAATGTCAAATCTCATTATGGTTCTTGTAAAATCTTGCTGGCCTTGAGCAGGTTTCTGGGGAACCCTCCCCATTTTCAGGCATCCCAGGGGCCCAGTGCAATGAAACATTCCTTCTTTTTCCCAGTGTGATAATGTACCATGTTCAGAGAAAGAAAGACTTCCTCCATCTCCACCTTTTTGACTCATTGAATGGCCTTGTACCCATCTCTTTCTGTTCATTGCCCTAGGTCTGGACTTCACCAAGCACTTACCACATGTCCTTTCTTGGTTTTATGGCTAATACAGCTATAAGTGCAAGGACTGCTCTGAGGCGTGTTTGAAATTTATTTCATGACAAAACCGATGACAGAAATGGCAACCAGCTTCCTAGGCCAGACTACTCTCAGTCCTGTACTGCTGTGAACACCTAGAACAGGTACCCTTCCATACCATCCACTGCATCATCCCAAAACAAGCAGGGTGGTGACAGCACCATGCCCTGGCTTGAGGGTGTTGTGAGAGGCAGCTGAACTCACCCCTCAAAAGTGATGAACTACATTCAGAAACTTACTCTGTTATACTTTTCTGATGACAGCACAGATGATCCTTTTTCCTGGAGAATCTGGATCTGGAGCTTGGTGAGTTCATCCGTGATGCTGTCCACTGGGAATTTGCTGGCATTCCCGGAGGCCTCCTCGTAAAACGCGGCCCACCTGGCGCCCGCCTCGCTCTGCAAGGGGGTCACACAACCCTCAGTTAATCCCTCCAAGGCACTGGAGTGGCCTGATGCACTCAGTGAACAAAAATCTGACTTATAGGAAGAACTTCATTTGTGAAAAACACCCCCGGACTGTGGGCTGAGCACTTACACAGCCCGGTGAAATGGCTAGAGAGCTTTTTGCCTTTGTTTTATTCACACATCCAGATAACCATTTTTCTTTGGGAACAGCAAAAAGCATGACTGTCTACTCACACCTTGGCTGTTATAATTGATCCAGCATCACTTTGCTGTGTCTCCTGCTATTCTAAATCACATTTTCTTCCCTTTTCTTCACCCACCTGTGAAGAAATCAGCCAGGGCACAAAGAGATCTGTGACCCAGATGCCAATCCCCATGTCTGCTGCAGTAGCAGGAACACTCAGCTGCCAAGATAGTGATACTGAGTCTGTTTTTAAGGCAAATATCATTTTCTTCTGAAATGCAGGCAAATAAAAGATTATACTTGGGCAAAGGAGGCTCTAAACTGGTGCCCAAATTGGGTGTGCAAAATCTCAACATTTTGCATGAGATTGCTTTTAACACTTCTGCAATTACAGACCATGATATGTGAAACCTCCAAATTTCAGTTCACAAAATATAGCATTAGAGCACAATTCAGAGTTGGGACTGTCTTATTCATCTTTTTCTAGTACACAGGTTAACACATCAGCAGCAATTCCAAATGGCAACAAGAACAGTACTAATTAACCTGGGTCCTTGGGAGAGTTTATTTAATTGTGCTTACACCAGAGCTTCCCAGGTTGTGGGAAGGGCACCTGTAACACCCATCTCTGGTGCTGAGGCATCAAGGAACTCCCATGTCATATTGTGCCTGAGGAGCTCTCTCAGGCACCCTTCACCCCTGGCAGACACACCAGCAGGACCAGCACTCTCTGCAGGGCTGTGCCCAAGTTGTTCAGCCCCATGTGTGACAGGGGCACAGCACCCACTGCTCCAGGCTCCAGCACAGAGGGGTGGTGGCAGGTGTAAACCCATGGTAATCCCATCCCCACATCTCCTCCATCCTAGCTGCAGGAGGGCAGCCATCACTGGGAGGCTTTCTGTGACCATGTTCACAGGGATCTTAGGATGAGGGAAGAGAAGAGGATCTGACTCCATGTTTCAGAAGGCTTGATTTATTATTTTATGGTATATATTACAGTTAAACTATACTAAAGAATAGAAGAAAGGATTTCATCAGAAGGCTAGCTAAGAATAGAAAAAGAAAAAGTGATAACTAAGGCTTGTGTCTTGGACAGACAGTCTGAGCCAGCTGACTGTGATTGGCCATTAATTAGAAACAACTAACATGGGCTAATCACAGATCCACCTGTTGCATTCCACAGCAGCAGATAATCAATGTTTACATTTTGTTCCTGAGGCCTCTCAGCTTCTCAGGAGGAAAAAATCCTAAGGAAAGGATTTTTCATAAAAGATGTCTGTGACAGCTTTCCAAACTCTCCCCTTCATGGGACACTCCTGATACTCCTCAGGAGCTTGCAGAGCCCAGTGGGAAAGAGCTTGATAAGCACCCAGAGAAGAGCATTGCTGTGCCAGTGTGTCCCTGAGCTCCCTGTCCTGAGCAGGAACAGAGAGGTGCCTCAGGAGTGGCAGGGCAGAAGAGGGGGCTCGCTGGCTACAAAAGCATGGGGAAAGCAGTTATCTTGCTCTCTGATATTTCCACAATTAGAGGAATTGGTTGGTAAGTCAGAGGAATAGTTGTAGGGCTTGTGACACAATTTAGAAGGAAAATGGATGTGAAGGAGCCAGTAGGGACAGTATTCATTAACTCTCCTCCAGCAGAACGGAAAGAGGGGAATCAGTGGGTTTATTACCAACACTGTTGAAGAGATCAAGAGAGAGAAGAAGTTCTCTCTGAACACTAGACTAATTGGTTTTATTGCTGGTATCTCCTCATGTATTTTATTATCATCTCATTAATGCTAAAAATACTATATAGGGCTTTCATTTTATGTGTTTGGAAACATTACAGTTTAAGAGTCTGATGCCTCAGAAAAAATTCCAGATTGACAATGATTAGCCATTAGGATTTCTTCCAGCAACCAGTCTCCTTGCTTTAATTAAGAAATATGATAATTAAAACATGTTTTAATTAAGTTATATGACCACAGATTGAAAGACCAGCCATTAGGCAAAATAGAAGGAAGATGTTCAGCTTCATTTTTATGCTCTGAATTGTTTTCTCTGAGGCTTGAATTAACTCTAAAAAATGTGATGCTTCAAAACAAAGCAAAATTCAAGGTGCTTTTGCTCATTTTCAAAGGCTTTGAGCTTACAAGATACTGAGCTGAGGCATGGCAATATCAGTAACCAGCCAGACCATGGCAGGCTGCTCTTGACAAGTTCCTGCCTACAGAACCCTCAGGGCTGGGGCAGACAGAGGCTGGTGTTGGGAAGCAAGAACTGTGTTGGACAGCATAAATAAAAGTGCTATGAGATAGAAATGGACTTTCAAACCAACACACAAGGCCACTGTAATAGAAACTCCACTGCTGGAATTTGCTAGTCTGTGATCTCACTTCATTTTCCCCAGTCTAATACCTCCAGGCAATCCACCAACAGCCCTGACTACAAGGAGTGATGGGGGCAGGGGGAAATGTCCAGCACTGAGTAACTGGTGTGGAGCTATAAATCCATCAGCAAACATTTAACTGAATGCCTGCATCCAGGAAATATTTGCATACTCACTAAGTAAAACAACTGCCTGTGTCAGTAAAAAGTCCAGTGTTTGTCTGGTCCTAGGAAAAGTGGAAGACCTGAGCTCATGTCAGTGCAAGGTTCAGATCCTGTTTCCTTGCACCACAGAGAGCTCCTACCCTAGGCCCTTGGAGAGGATCTTCACCCTCAGGATATGCCCTCTCCCAGAGGAAAGCGAAATGCTTTGCTCTTGGAAAGGGAAACCCCACAGAGAAACACTACACCAGGAAGCACTGGTGGTGTTGGACTCAGCAGAAAAAAGCATCCCTCTCCATCCAACACAGATTCTCAGTATGAACATGTAGTGCTCCCTTGCCTTTTTCCTCCACTCACTGGAGTGACCTGAAGTGATGGCTAGGGACAGTCCAGCTTCTGGAGATCCCTCTGCAGTGCAGGCACTCCAAGTGCTAACCCAAGGCTGTAGAGGCTGGAAAGGGCCCAGGCACATCCAGTGAGCATTGCTACACTAAAGCAAACTCCTCTGCCCTCCCCAAAATGAAGCACAGCTACCAGAGAAGTGACACCCCAATTTCAGAGAAGCTTGGTGGAACCAAAACAAACCAGAAAGTGTCAGATTCCTAAGAGAACAGTAAGGATGCAGGATGGAGCACTCACCATTTTATTGGCATTCTCCTCAGTGATGTTGGTGTTGTAGTTCCATGAGGCAATGGAGTTCTCATAGCTGATATCTTCTGCCCTCCTATTAAACTCTTCTAAAAACTTTTGGGCTTGTTGTGTGACATCCTGAGGGGTCACAACAGCGCTCAGGCCACAGAGAAGCCAGAAGTGGACCAACATATTCATGTTCAGGATGAGAACCTCTCAGTGAAGTAGGTTTCCTCAGGCAAGCTTCTCTGTTGGCCTCTGCCTCATCAGCCTTCAAGCATGGCCACCGTGAAGAAGAAAGGCTGAATCCAATTTGCTGGACCTTTTATAGGTTTTATTCATTATAGGAGAGAAAGGAAAAAGTTTTTTATAAAAAGCCAAATAAACAAAAGTCAATGATTAACTTTGGAAAAACATAATTACTCCTGCCATTTTATGGCCTTCTTATAAAAGGCTTTTACTTTTGGTTAATGTTTCCCAAATGTGCTGTCAATGATACAGCTGGTCACTTTATCTATAGCCTACCCGTGTCTCTGGTAGCTCAGAATCTGTCAATCCTTTAACAGGTTGGTGATAAGCTGTAAAAATATTTAGAAACTTCACTGAAACACCAAGCCAAGAACCTTAACTCCCAGGCAGGAGGAAACCCCAGTGAGTCTGAGATAGGGTACCTGGTTGGGTGTTTAGGGACATGTTTTTAAAGGCTTTGCAAAGCCCAGGTGATTTGGGGAACAGACCTCATTTTCAAAGCAATGGGGGCATATAAAACCTGAATTTTAAATGTGTTCACTGAGCCATCAAAAGGCAGCAAGAGACTGTGGGATCACAGCATTTTGTGTAGAGACCTAATCTGAGCTATAAATCAACTGTATTTAAGTACTAAGGTGACTAAGGCTACTGAAATGACTCCATCTTAATATTTAAATACCTTCGCTAATCTAGCTAGGAACCCAGCAGTTACTGCAAATCAATGGGAAAATCAATGCATGAATTAGCTCTGGAAATGCAGCTTGGGTTGAGTGTTATTGATCAGACAATGCCTTAGTATTTTTTAAATTAGCCTATTTCTGCTCAGGATCACTTGGATGGTTTTGTTTAGGGTCTTGTCAGGGTTTGTTTTGAGATGGAACTCTGAAGCCACATCCACAGGCTTGATTTCCCATTCCCAGCCGAGTTCTCTGAAACCAGCATGAGTGTGCCTCCATGGGAGCAGCAGGAATTGGCCCTTCATTGCCAAACCCTGGAGAGGAGGTCCAGCCTTCAGGAGCCCTTGGGAACCCAGCACAGCCTCAGCAGGGCCACCAGCAACAAGCATTTGGCAAGCACAGCCCAAAACCAGGGAGCTGGGGAGAACACCCAGCTTCAATATCTTGTGGTAGCCATGTCCTGTGGACCAGGGGTGACTGATCTCTCTCATCCATGTGCAATCCTCTAACAATTGGTTTTTTGCGTGAAAGTTAACAACATTCACTCAACCCTTCCTCAGAGGTCATGTTCCCTAAATTCCGTGTTGCTCTTCTTGGTGCCATCCAGACTTGCCAAGTCTGCCAAGAAGCAGACTTGCCTCCTTAGTGTTGGTGACCATATCTGCAAACAACTGAAACTGTAGCAGTGACCAGGAATCCAATCACTGGGACACTTTACACGCAGTGCCTCTCTGATACACCCCTTCTTTCTGGTGACATCAGCCAACATCAACTCATATTCCAGTTGAGACCTTTCTTGTAGTGCTACTTGCTCAGCCATTCCCTTTTTTTGTCTCTGTACATCTGGCTCCAGGGTGGCACCACTTACTGCATTGTCAATTTGTCTGGGCTGAAGCACATCGCAGTGATTTCAGTCCATTTTTCAAAATTTTATGATCATTTGGAATTGTAATCTTTTGTAGGACTCCCTTGGCAGTGCTTGGCAATGCCCAAAAACCTGTTAATAGATAGATATTCTCTTCCCACATCCAGATGATATGGGATGCAGTAAGGCCCAGGAGAGGTATTAAAATGCCCCTATTCTTGACTGAGAACCACAAAGCCTGTTTTCTAAGTAATTATGTGCCTTTTGTGATTCTTGTCTTGCTCGTTGCTTCTCAATTTGCCAGTGAGACTGTCACATGGTGAAATGATGAAAGGTTTTTGTGCTGTTGTTTCAGCTGCTGCCTGTCAGAGCAGAGAATTATGCCTATTATTACCTTGATTTCTTCTTCTTCAGTAGAGAACAGGAACTATGTTGACCCTTCACTTCAACTCTCCTATTTTCTCTTATGTGCTGGCAAGTTAATTGCACAATCACTGAACTGGGTATTTTTAGGGTGCTGAAACAGGGCTGGCGGATTCAGAACTCCCTTTTTACATGCAGGTGTCATTTTTCTCCCTTTACAGTGCTCTGCTTGTCCAGAGGCAGCCCTGGTAGCTGTCATCTCCCTGCTGTGGTGCAGGAGTCACCTCTGCTCCTCATTCCCACCTCCTGCAGCCACCTATCTGTGCACAGCCTGGAGCCCCAAGGGCTGCATGCACGACCCAGGAGCCCCCACATAGCAGGATACTTCTGGGGGATACCTGTAGGGCAGAGCTGTATAGGGCTTGCCTCTGCACCTGCATTTAAATATGTGTGCAAGCACTGTAGTGAGCTGGAAACGGAGCAGGAAGAGTCACGCTGAATTACGCTGCAAATTCTCAGCCCTATTTCTAAGTTCTTTTCTACTGCATAGCTACATGCAAACTTTGATACCATATATGAGGAATAATACAATTTCACTCCACCTTTCTTGCCATGTCCTTTGCACAAGAGAAAAAATAAGCTGTGAGATGAATTGCACAAAGCTACATTTTGAAAAACTGGGTCGGACCAGTGAGGAGTCACTGAGCCTCAAGCACATCAAACCTTCATGGATGGATTTGCTCCCTTTGAGAAGACATATGGGAGACACTAGATTCATAGAATCTATGAATCCTAGAATATCCTGAGTTGGAAGGGATTCACAAGGATCATCAAAGTTCACCTACTGGCCCTGCACAGGACAGCTCCAAGGCTCACATCATATGCCTGAGAGTGTTATCTGAGTCCTTCCTGAACTCTGACAGGGTTGGTACTGTGATCATTTCCCTGGAGAGCCTGTTCCAGTGCCCAACCACCCCTGGGGTGATAGAGACTCGCTAGTGTCAGCCTTACGAGCACAGCAGGCTTTCTGCAGACTGGTCAGGCTCTTAGCTGGTAGTGATTTATATAGCCAGAGATGGTGATGGCCATCCATGCTTGGATGAGGAGCATTTCTTGTGGTGAACCTTCATGCTGGCCTGAAAAGCTGATGAGAGCATGAAGACAGTTGTGCCACAGTAAAAAGGAAACAGTAAACAGCTGAGGAAGGGAAGTGCCTCCAGCCTTTTCAGGAAATTCAAACCTCCAAGGGCAGCAAGGGAGCAGCCATGGGTCTGGGTGATAGAGGAGCAGCTGGAGGTTTAAACCGTGTCTCAGTGAAATCCACTGCTGTGTGTGATGGCAGCCAGCCTGCTTGGCAGGAGCAAAGGGCTGTGTCAGTTTGCCACTGCCACAGCACAAAGGCTGCCTGTAACCTGGCATGCTGGCACAGGCTCCTTCTCCTCCCGGGTGCCATTCTCCCCTCCACCCCTCCCGTCTGCAGCAGAGCTGTGGCTCCCAGCTCCTACCTGGTGCTCCCAGTCCTGTCCCCAGGGTACGAGCTGGCTGACATCTGCTGAAAGAGCTGCCCACCGACGTTCATCTGTGCTCTGGCTCCGTTAGAGCAGTTTTCTGCCTCACCACTCATGTTGTTGGCTGAGCTGTGCTATGAAACTAGGACTGCAATAACAGAGAATTGCAGTTAGGACATGCCTCAATAAAAACCCTCTATGTTGTGTATTGGGCACCACACACCCTTACAATGGCCTTAAATACCATTATCAGGGCAATTTTTCCACACAGGACCACTGTTTAAGCTCTCTGTTACACTATATCGTCCTGCCTAGTGCATAAAAGACAGACAGAAGCCTTACTCAGTGGCCACTTTGTGCAGAAGGGCTTTGAAAGGCTGTGGCTGTACAGGGATTGCCTGTCCTGGAGCATCCCCAGGGAGACCGAGCTGCCATGGCAGGGCCACCTCACGGCCTGCACAAGGCTGTGGCCGCCCTCTGTGTCCCTCCTCTGCCCTCTGCCAAAGAGCAGCTCACTTCAGTGGAATACCTGGCAAATCCTTGCTCTGAGGACTCCCATAAAGTGGCTTTGTGGAGGCAGTGAACAGCCCAGAGGTGGCTTCAGCCCCTCTGCACATGTCCCTGCAGCAGCGCCTGGCGAGGAGCCGCGCTGCCTCAGCTGCACCTGGGCATCAATCCCCCATCCTCTCCTCTTCCTCGTGCTTTGAACGGGGGCTGGGAAAATGGTCCTTTTAATCCCCTGGGCAGCCTTCTTCCCACATGAATAACCCTTCTGCATGCATGCCATCCGCCTTCTCTCAGATGAAAGTGCTGGCACTGGGATGCTGGCTCACTGGTTTCCTGCTCCCTGGCTCCCTGACTCCCTGGCTCCCTGGCTCCCTGCTCCCTGCTCTCTGATTCCCTGATTCCCTGGCTCCCTGACTCCCTGGCTCCCTGGCTCCCTTACTCCCTGAATCCCTGACTCCCTGAATCCCTGGCTCCCTGAATCCCTGGCTCCCTGCTCCCTGCTCCCTGGCTCTCTAGCTGTGAGCTTCAGCCCGTGCCACAGGGGCTTTGCCCATGCTGGGACACATCCCTGTCTGCAACAGGAGCCTCGTGTCTGCTCTCTTGGGGGACCAGAGCTGTGTGACAGGGAGGGGGTCATCTCCCACTCTGCAGGCACATGCTGCCTGTCCAGCTCCATCTGGGCCACAAGGGCCCATTCCAGGACCAAGCCTCAGCCATCATCATTTTGGGCTTAGCTGACTTGTCCTCTGCAGGAACGAGGAAGGGCAGATGAGTGGGTGGCTGGATTAATTTTATTTCAGTATCATAGAGTACAATACAGGAAAACAACATTGCCCAGCAGCAATGGAGGTAAAGGCAGCAAGTGCAGAGCACAGAGACTCCCCACCTGCTGCACCACACTCAGGAGCTCTGTCTGTCAGGGGAGGAGGCCAGGGGAGGCTGCTACCTGGAGAGCACCCACCTGGTTTGACTGCCAGCCACTGCCCAGTGACCTCCTGGGGACAGGGTGCTTTGTACCCCACTGCTCCAACCTGGGACCAATGCCTTGGACACTAATCCATACCTCTCCATAACCTCCTGTCTCATTTGCTCCCTGCTTTTCTTTTTCAGACCTAAAAAAGCTGTCACCTCCACTCAGCTCCATTGCACTCTGAGGTTGCCACAGGCTGATGGCTGTTTCCCAACTCAAAGAGTGCTCAGCATTGCCAAGGGACAGTGCCCCGTGTACAGGGGCCAGCCTCAGATTTGAGGACATTAGGAGCTGTGTAAAGATGCTGTCAATTCCCTGAAGCATCAGGAAACCAAAGTGTGTTTGCAAAGCTTAGGAGAAAGATTGAAGCTGAATGATTTTTAGGAAGATGAGTGTACAAACAGGGAGGTTAAATCAGGGTATCATAAAGTGTTACTTTGAAGGACAAAAATCAAAACCATACACCATAAAGGCAGAGGAGAGGCAACCACTCAGGTGCTCAATGCTCTGCATCCCTTACACTTTGCCCTTTACAAAAAAATCCACCTTGCCCCAACAATGAAGGGAAAGGTACTGATTCCCTCAAACATGGCTTTGCATCCAGGTAACATGTGTTTCTCACTTCAGTTTTACTAAGCAAGTGGTCCCAGTTCATTTTACAGTGACCATGTGGTCACACATCAGCACCTGCAAAGTTGTTTAGATACAATACTATCAAGAATGTTAGTCCAAAGTCTAAAATTCCTATTGGTCCACAACTGATAAAAGCTACATAGTGTCATTTGTAGTAATTACAATTCAAATTATAGGAGAAAAGCAAAGGTGATGGAGAAATAATGCAAGAACACTCTTGCAGTTTTTCCAAAATTAAATGCTTTCCATTTAGTCATTGCTGTAGCTAGCAAGATGCCTTGGCAGCTTCAAACTGCTACCTCTAAGGGAAAGGGAAACATGGTAGGAAGGAAGAGGACAGACTAACAAAATCAAATTTTCCTTTTTGATCTTAGATCAAATTCAGTTCCTACTGAACCTGCTTACTTTACTCAGAACAAAGCTGGATCTGGGCTATAAGGGCAAAATTACTCTGGACTGATGCAAACATCAATGCAGACACAAAATATCCAGTTAAAACACAAGGCTTTCATGTGAAGTGTATCCACAGTGCTTAATGTATTCACAAAACTGAACATACTGATGTGTTGTGCTGGCAAGAGTGACCCACTCATCACTGTCGATGTACTTTAGTTTAATGTGGTTTGAAAAATAGCAAGTTCAGTCCATCAAATTAGGCATATCTAACTGTGCAAATTTTTCATTAGCAATTGTCTGTTTGCGTAGGAAGCTGTGGTGTCACTCCACTGAACACCTCCCTTCTTGCATGCCACATTAAAAGGAAACAAAACCCACAAGAGGCCAAAATGAGCCACTCATAGAAAGCCAAGCACAGATTGTTCATTGCTAATAGACTGTGGACAGTTGGTCAATGCATTTTCTATAAAAACCCAGCATATTTAAAGAAGCTTATTTCATGAGTCACAGGTTACTGCACTGATGAACTGACCAAATTTCTGAGGGCATCTGAGCCATGTTTTAAGAGTATCTAGAATCACAAACTCACACTTTTCACTGAGTAGTTTCATGTCTTTGTTGCACTTCTTTCCTGACCTCAAAAGTAATTTTTTTTTTTGTTTTCCCAAATGTGGAAGTTTACACATGAAAAACTCTTTCTGTCAAGATGTGGTAACTCTCCTTGGTTGGTCAAAACTGGAATCCAGTTATTGAAAGAAATTACCAAACCAAAAGCTCTTGTGCAAATATTGTGATTTGTATTAATTTGGGAATTATTTCGTACTCACAGTGATGAAGGAACAGGACTTGATTCCTGCCCTGAGACTTCTTGAGCCCATTTCACACATCCTTTTAGTGAATAACAGCAGCAACAATGGACTGACTTCCCTCAAAATGTAGAATAAAGGTGCCACTTTATGAAGGCTCAGCCAGGAAAGAGTTGTCCAAGAAGATGAGTATGACAGAAGCAAATGTTGTACCTGGACAAACAGGAGCAGATAGTGTGCATGAGGCCCCTGAGCTCATCCCTGCAGGCTCCTCAGCACTGGCTGAGCCCCAGGGGAATACTGGGTCCAGGCTGCAAGGTGAGCTGATAGAGATGTTTAGGGCTGAATACCAGAGACAGACTCTTTATACCAATGCTCTTCAGCACTCCAAATGTCTGGCTAATGACTGACAGTGTAAACAACTTACTCGTGCATGATTTGTGCTCATTCTGGTGTAGGCATCAATGCTCTCAAGTAAGCTGAACAGAATTGTGAAAGTCCTTTCTGAAATGTCGACTTGCCGAGGGTGTGGAGCTAGCGATAAACACTGCAGATTTTCTTCAAACAGAACTACTCTGGGTTTATTGCTTCATTGAATTGAATTTTCCTTTTTCCTCTCTTTTCTTAAATACAGCTCTTGAAAATGAAACAATTCAGTCTTGGCACACCATGTACCTTTTTCCAAGATTCATTGGAACAGTACAAATGAAGCTGAAAGCAGAACCAACTCATTGTTTCGGGAAGCAGTTCACTATATAGTCTATATTACTTGTTACTCACTTTCCTGTTTATTATCACAGGCTGGATGCAGATGGTTTAGAGAAAAAAAAAAAAAGTGGAAATTACATAAAACATGTGGGCCAGATCCTCAAGGGATATAAATTGTTGTACCATTTACAGGCTCTGGAGGACAGGCTGTACCAAATCAAAGTGTCCTTTGTTTTCTAATAAGATCCTATAGCACAGACTAGAAAAAAGATTTATTTCTTCTGTAGCACTGTGACCTTGATTAACCTCATTTGTAGTGTCTCTTTCAGTGAAAGAGCTAATTCCTACACTGACTTCAAAATGTTGCTAGATGTAGTATATGGCTGCTCATGTATCATTTGCTTCTCTCAAGCCATCTCCTGTCAGCAGAGAGGCAAGCTAGGTGTATGCTCTGGGGATTCCCATACCATCATTAGCAGCAAATTAAGCCAAACTGCTGTAAAAGGGGAGCTGTCAGGAAGACACTGATTAAATACTTTCCATCACAGTCAGCCCACATTGCATAATGTATTGTTTAGAGGAGTTCAATCTGTTCTCAAATTGGTGGCCAGTGCCATGGGGCTCAACTGAACCTTCACTCAGGCCTTGAGAAGTATGCTCAGATAAGCTTGGCCCTTTTTCATTTCAAGAGAATTTTATTTCAGTATCATATAGTACAATACAGGAAAACAACAATTCTTAATCAGTAGATTGAGGTTGCTCTTGCACTACTAAGCTGTTCTCACCAAAATCTTTCACAGGTTCTTCCATTGTGGTCACATTGAGGTATAGCTATCTGTCATGCAAAGAATGGAAAAGTGTGAATGTTTAGAAATGATGGGATCTGAATTACCTCAATAAAACTTTGCCTGCATGAGAGACCTTGGAGCAACAACTGAGGCAGTAATAATAACACTGTACTCTATATTTCCCCTCCAACACAGGCAAGCTTCATCTTCAACATTCCTGTGAGAAATACATCTACATGTTGTGGATGGTAATTTTGAAGCACTGAGATATTATCACTAATAACCAACTTTATTAATCCTTTCCAGAATGGAACAGCACACACTGGGACACAGAGATGACGCAGTCCTTGTCCAGAGGGACCCACCAGCAGGACATCAAAGACAACTGCAACAAATGAGACCCCATTATGCAAATGATTGATGGGTTCCATGGCTTTATTTTGTATTTGGCCTTCCTCTCTCCTGCCTCCCCTAACCTTGGGCTTCCCTTGCTCAGCTTTCCCCTTTCACCCTGCTGCTTTCCCTTCTCCTTCCCATTCCTCCCTTTCTGCTGACACTGGTCCTAAGAGCCAGTATTGAGACAAGTCAAAGGTCCTCGATACAGCCAAAAGCCTGAAGGATTTCCACCCTGGAAAACAAGAAACCTTTGTACCCTTCAGGACACTGGATGGTCCTTTATGAGCACTTTTCACTCTGTTTAAGCCTGTTCCTGTTGGTGAGGAGTCTGATGAAACAATTCTAATAAACAAAGAGGTTTTCCAATATTGCCTTTAGACATGACACTGGAAACAGGGTGGTTAATGGTCAAATCCTGCCTCCAGTGATGTGGGCAGATGCTTAGTGACTGCAGATATTGTATTTTGCTTCAACATGCTTCCTTAATCTTTTTACAGTTACCCACACACAAAACTCTCCTTTTCTGTTGATCAGTGCTTCTGAAGACAGCCAGAATTTTGTCAGTTATCCAGATCAGGTGCACCAAACCCAGCAGTTGGTGTTTCACACCTTGAATCCTTTCAGAAGTTCTCTACCTTTCACATGAAAATGAAGGTTCATCTGACTCCAGGCTGGCTATGTTGGAAATCTACTCTAGTTTTATTATTAAAAACTGTAAGCAAGACATTTCCAGAGAGCAGTAAAAGACTATTTACAAGGGCATGTAGTGGCATGACAAGGGGGAATGGCTTCAAACTGAAAGAGGGCAGGTTTAGATTAGATATTTGAAAAAATCCTTTACCGTGAGGTTGTTGAGGCATTGGAACAGGTTGCCCAGAGAAGCTGTGGATGCCCCACCCCTGAAAGTCCTCAAGGCTGGACTGGATGGGGCTCTGAGTAACCTGGTCTAGTGGAAGGTGTCCCTGCCCATGACAGGGGGATTGGAATGAGATGGGCTTAAGATCCATTCCAACCCAGGCTGGCCTGTGATTCTATGATTTAATGAGAGCTGGGCCACAAAACACTGGCTGCATCTGTGGGAAATCTGGCCTTTGTTGCAACTTTTAATTTCAAAAAATTTCAGAGTTTTGCAAATTTCCAGTTCACATAATCTGTAACCTTGACAGTTAAGTGAAAAACACTTCTAGTACCAGATTTTTGCTAGCCCCAGAGCTATACATGATCCAGGTATTTTGACTTGGTCTTACAGAGGCTGTGAAAGGTTTTTTTGTTTCTCAATAAATGAAAACTTTTATGCACTGATGACTGTTCCATATAAAGGCATACTACATAGCAGCAAACAGAAGTAATTTTACAGAGAAACTTTTGCATATGGCTTGGAAAAAACCCCATCAAGAATTGACAATAACAGATGATCTCCCCAGCGACATTCAGGAATAATGCAGTTTCACATTTATGTCAGGAAAAAACAAACAATGGAAATATTTAAATAATCATTTAAAATGAGATGCCTGGCACAAGGCAGGTTCCAACCCTGTTCTGCCAAACATCTTCTGGAATCTTTTCTGGATATTATCTGAGGCCTTCTTATTTGTGTTGCTCATGAAAAAGAACTGTAATGGAAGATGACCCAAACAAAAGGTTCTCTGAAGGGAAATCACGTGAAAGGACATTTTTCCTGTCTTCATGTTTGACATTCAGGAGTAGTGATGAGAAAAGGCAGGCACAGGAGTCTTTAAGAAAACCACCAGAGAACAGTGGCAGCATTTCATAGGGATGTGAACCGGTCATCATCTGCTGCAAAGACTCCATTAATGTGGCCTGCTTTTAAATCCAGTGCTTCACAAGGAATCCCATTTTCTAGTGTCACTTCAACTTTCTCTTCTAAATTTTCTCTCTCTGTTGACTCATTATTCTTTCTAAAAACAAGAAAGAAAAAATCATCTTATTCAGTTGACCTGCAGCATTCCACCATGATCCCACAGAAAGAAAACTGCATATTTAGTTAGAAGTTTGTCATAGGTTATGCTCCTAAAGGAACAATCTGGTGTACTTCCTTGCTGTAGTAAATACACCAGATGGTATATCTAAATGCAATAGCTGGGAGACCCACAGATTGGAAGCCCTAGTTTAGCAGTTTGAGCTAAGAACTGGAGACCAGAAAGCGTTAAGTAGACATGTTGTAAGCATGTTTTAAATACTATTTCACCTTCTTATTCTGCAATATGACGAGCAGGTGCAAAAGAAAAGCTGGAGCAAAATAAAATTTGAAAAAATCTCTAAATCTGTTTGGGTTTTTTTACATCAGAAAGGTCTACACTAAGCATGTAATCCGACCCTGCAATGTATGTCATAGATCACACCCCATGATCTGTACAAAATAAAACATATTTTTTAGAAACAGATCAGTCTTAGATTAACTATAGCCTCCAAATGCAGAGACATCCATGACATCCATGATTACCTTCCTCAGAATATTCATGATTACTTTCTTAGGTAATCTCAATGCTGCAAATCTACATTTTTTTCTTCAAACTTCATTAGTAGCCACCTTCCTACCCAATATTTTATACTTTTGTTTTCTAGATCAAACAATTGCATGGCTTTCACTTTTCCAGACTCCAGCTGTCCCAAAAACATAACAGTGGCTGAATAAAATTCTTTACATTAAAAAAAAAACCCTAAAAATATTATCTAAAATACAATCAATTAGAAGATACAATAAACAAATATCAGGTCATGATGTTCCTTTAATTCCAGATTTATTCTGACCTTGGGAACAATTAGTTCATAGTTGAAAAACCTGCTGTACTTTATGGCCTGCAGCATCAGCGGTTTCAGAGGACAAGAAACTCAAAGGTCAGGTGCACTGCTTCTTCCTATCTCACAGCGTGCACTGTAACAATCTGACTCAGGACAACTGTAAAAATCTGACTCAGAGTAACTGTTAATGACAGAGATATTAACAATAATAAAATTTTATAGGCCTTGGGGAGATTATTCACATTACAGACTTGTTAAAATAAACTTGGGGTGTAGTAGTGGAAACCTCTGACCTCTGGCTGCTCTCACACTGATAAAAAGGAGTGTTCCTTAACACAAAACTGTGGGGGCAGAACATAAAAGTTACTAAGAAGGAGGTTCAAAAGAAATGAGAGAAGATATGTGAAACTCATTACCAGAGGAATTCAGAGAAGTTAAAATTTTCATGAATCCAAGGGGTGACTCAATGCCTTAAGTTAAGGGAAGTTAAGGGAAGAGAAAGTTAAAGGAAGAGAAAACATACAAGAAGACCAAATCCAGCTCAGGGAGGCCCAAACCCACAAGTTAATTCCTGGGAGAACTAATACAGGGAAAGACCTTATGCTGACTCTGTTTTCACTCTTCCCAAGGCAATTTTTATGGCCCCTGCTGCAGGGGGAAAAGGAGAGGCTTTGGGCTAGTTCAGGATAGACTGCAGAGGATGATCCTGCCCTGGGCATGTGGCAAATCTATTGCAGTTGGGGGAGGTGTCCTATTGCTGCAAGGATAGGAGAACAAACACAAGGCTGGGAGACAGTGTGTCTGACCCAGCCCACTGCAGGCACTGAATTCAGCTCATCTCTCACTTCAATAAATGATGCATGAGTCTAACTCAGTACTGAATCTCCTCTGTAAGCCAACTCCCCTTCCCTGACACCCACGGACATCCTGGAACACGTGCTTTTGGTTTTATCTGAACCAAGGTATTTACATGGTCTTTTAAAGGCCTTTAAAGACAAAATGCCAGATTTATGAGAAGATGACACCATCCCAGGGGTCAGATTTCCAACACAGCTTACTAGGCAACAGGGTTCCCATTATGTAGGCTCTGGACAGACTTCTAAGAAAACTAATTATTGAACATGCTGAAGTCTTTGAAAACCTGGTCACTTACTTCACTGTCTGACAAAGAGTGCTTTTGAAATCCTTTTCTCTGATTTTTTTTCCCAAGAAGCCAAATAAGCCAGACAACCCCTTTTACCTCTCCAGTCCTTGAAACAGCAGATAGAGGAAATATATGCTTGGTTTACCCTCTCTCTTACTTCCCCACCCCAGCCTTCAGATGTTATTGATGTGAAAGGAGGGTTACAGTTCAGCCACAGATGAACCTGCTCTGAGGAAAGGTTTTATGTAATGGTAGAGTAGGGAAACAGAGGGAGAAGTGGAAAAAGCATAGCAACTAAAAGGACAAGAGCATGAGACAGAGAGGGTGCCGAGGCAGACAGCAACAAGCCATATTAAAGGCAGTGTGATGATAAGAACATGCAGTTTACACCATATTGAGGGGAACTGCTCAAGCTCAGCTGAGTTATTTTGA
Source organism: Setophaga petechia (assembly GCA_024362935.1). Taxonomy (NCBI): domain Eukaryota; kingdom Metazoa; phylum Chordata; class Aves; order Passeriformes; family Parulidae; genus Setophaga; species Setophaga petechia. Next base: position 13,361,256 of record JANCRA010000020.1, on the reverse strand, counting down.
AAATACAGGGGGAAATCCTGTATTTCAGCATGATGTGAAGCACAAGTGATTATTTTAGCTAGAAAAATCCCAGCTATTTATCCTAGTTCATTTTATTACACTTATATGAAATGTTCAAAGACTCCCTTAAATTTAGCCACTATAAAGAAACACAGAGCCAAACTGCATGCTCTTATCCCAGAGAGCAGGTATGGCTTCAGGTAGCAACATCACTCAGTTTTACAGAAGAGGTTGCCTATGTTTAGGGCATGAAATAACTCAGTCCATACAACATGGCTGTGATAGGGCTTTAACTATCCACAGATTCCAAATACCTTCTCAGACTCTTTCCCCAACAGTATCTTTCATCTATTGTTTGCTGAGTTTTGTGGGATTTTTTAGAAAACAGAAAGGGGTTTTGGAAATTCATGTAACTCCTCTGATTGAAAAATATAACTAAAGGGATTCTGACTGCACTACTAAAGGTTCTCTATGAGAAGCACTTAACCTTCCCAAGTGTTGTTCTTCTGAGGTCTTTTAACATTCTTCAAGGTAATAAAAAGGCAGGAAGGAGAAGTCTCTGCAATATACCACTTTTTATATATTAATTCCTTTTTCTGATATATTTGGGGATAGAATCCATTGTACAGTCAATAATTTTGATATTATCTGGTTATCAGCAGGAATTTACCCTTTTTCAGTTCTTCTGCTGTTCCTATAGGAATCTATTGCCGAAGTCATAATTTTGTGTAAATCTAAACTCTGTGGCGGCCAAAAGCATGGTAGAAGCTGAACTTCTATGGCAGAATCTCAACTCAGCTGAGAAGCTTCTATTGCTTATGCTCAACTCAGAGCCAGGAGAGATATCAGGAACAAAACTCCACCTGCTCTCTGTGTTGCTCCCACATGCTCACACTAGGGAAGCATGAATACCCTTCTCTTTTTCACCAGTGCCACCAGGGCAGAAATGGGGAGGAAAAGAGAGTATCTCTCTCCTACCCTATCACCAGAAAAACTTCTAAGCTCATGGGAAGATGTGCCCATGAGCCTGTGAAGGGCTGCATATTTTGAGCTCATCAGGTCATGAATGGTAAATGAAATCCTGCTCTGTTCCAGTGAGCAGGCCTTCTTCAGCCATACATTAATCATTACTGTGCGCTCTACTCAGTCTTCTCAAGCTGCAGCAGCACAGTTTTTTAGCCCTACCAGCTTTTGACACTACTGCCCTGGAAGGGACACAGTCACTGCCAGCCTTCCCCCTCCTGGTAGCCATGTGGGTGGTCTGTGAGAGGAAACTCATCCCTAGCACAACAAACCTTCCTAAGAATGACACCAAATGTCTTTTTAAAGCTCATCTCAAGTTAGGTGGCCTCCAGGATCATATTCTTACACTCTCCATTTCCTCATTACATCACAAAATTACTAAGGCATCTACACCTTACAGTTAAAAATTGTAAGTCTTTTCCTCAGAAAAGGAGAGATGGGTTATCTTTACCTAGCTAGGGAAGGATGCACAGCATTAATCTGTCTGAGGCTGCTCTGAAACACAAAACCAGCTCAGCTGACCTAACTAATCAGTATTCCATTAAAACAGAAAGGCTAGGCTGCTTACTTCCTGTGTTTCTGAATCCCTGAAACAACGAGGAAAACAATCCCAGCCACAATGAGACAAAGAACAACACCAAATACAATAAGCCAGACAGGTGTAGAGGGTTCCACAGGAGGTGATATGGTTGAGGTTATCTTCAGGAACTGCAACGTTTTGTCACTCAGTAGGAAGGCATTGTTAATTCTGTGCCGGTTCATCCTTCAAGAAAAAAAAAACAAAAAAAACCCATCACAACTCTTTATAAAGGTATTTTACAAGTTAAAAAGATAGTAGAAAATAAAAGGATTTTTCATGAATATGCTGCAAGTTAGGCAGGGCTGAATGTCATCCAGCATGATGAAGAAAAGGATGTTGTCCACCTTTAGGGGGTCAGCCTCTTCTCTCAGGCAACAGGACAAGAGGACACAGCCTCAAACTGCACCAGGAGAGGTTCAGATTGGACAACAGAAGAATTTTCTTCACTGCAAGGGGGGTCAAGCATTGGAACAGGCTGCCCAGGGAGTTGTGGAGTCATCATCCCTGGAGGTGTTCAAGACACAACTGCTCATGGCACTTAATGTCATGGTCTGCTTGACACAGTGGTGGTTTGGTCAAAGGTTGAACTTGATGACATTGGAGGTCTTGTCCGACCTAAATAATTCTGTGATTCTGTGATTTCTGTGATTCTATGATGTTGGCAAGATTACACAGACCTTGACTGTAAAAGAGACCTCAGTAATCCACAGACACCCCCACACAGAACATTTTGAACACCAAACTTTTGTATGCATTTATCTGAAAAACTGGGAAATACAGATGAGACTTGAAGTATTATATTATTATTTATTTCTGGTTTGAACCATGTCCTGAAGATATAGCAGGTTGTCAGCTGTAAGGCTGATTCTGTTGCCTTGCTCATGCAGCATTCAAGTTCAGCACAGGAGTGGCAGATCTACCCTTCAATGCTTGCAGGATTTACTCACAGTTGCCCCTCAGTCCCTCAAACTGAGCCATCCTGTATGTTATGGGCTGCTACATCTGCCCCTGCTGCTGCAGATTTTCTTAGATCCATGAGGCACAGGATACAACCGGGTCTGGAAGAATCCCCTATTGCCAACATGTCCTTCTTCCCTGCAGGATGCAGCTAAAGGGATTTGTACTTTCTACTTTTTTTTTTCATTTCCATATGAGAAACTGTAAGTCTGAGAAATATGCTTTTTCACAGAAGTAGTACAACTGCTATCCTTTAGTGGATATCTTCACCCATTTTCAATGCCTGTAAGTGTTTCACTGCCTGTAAGATATTTCTGGATCTAAATCTATGCAGATTGAAGAGTCTTTAGAAGTATCTTTCATTAGCTTTTTCAAAATGTTAAATTTTTTTAAGCAAATGGACACATATATAGGTCTTGAGAGATTCTTTTTGATAGCAGTTGTATGAATTAATGGAGCTCTTTCTTGTATACAATTGAATTTATTTACCACAAAGCAATTATTTCCTAAGAAAAGATGTATGGGAAATACAGGTAAGATTTAACAAATTTCTCTAATTGGAAATGATAATGTTTGGCTGTCCCTTAAACAGGAAGTTCTTAGCCTTACTGGAAAGCCAGCATTCCTGGACAGGACTGAAAGCCATGGCATGTTTTAAGACTCATAATTCCGTAAGCTGTCTGCCATTTGGAAAAGATTTCCTTACTGATATGAAAGGATCATTGTGAACAGCTGAAATAAGCATTGTTTACCCTCATCTAGTGGCTTGAGTTTCAGAATTATGTGCTGAAACACATGCAGGCAACTACAAGTGCATTTTGTGTTTGTATATGCATAACTGTATCTTGCGTATATTTATGCAAAATCTTGAATATCATACAGAGCTCTGACATGGTTTACCTTCCTCTTTATTCTTACTTTGCAGGAATCTCATACAACAAAATTGTAGTCCATGACTAGTGCTATGTGCTACCCTAGCATGAAGAATTATAATAAAGGTTTTGTATGGAAGCCTGCAACCAGAAGCAATTGATCAAAAAAAAAAAACATTTTAGTTTTATAGACCATTTTATTTCTTGTTTTTAAATTAGGTAGGAATTAAAAATTTTCATAAATAGCATATTCTTTATCAGGTGACAGACAAAAACCAAACAATAACACCATCCAATTTCTGTGCCAAACAGGGCACCTAAAAGACTTAAATAAATCAGCTTATGCTACTGAATGTATCAAAGAATAACAGAAATGCAAAACCCCCGCATTCCAGCACTCTTACAGAGAGCTTCAGTGAATAAATAATCTGCTTCCTCCACTAATGCTATGAAGCTATTGTTTGGTGTCTCTGTAGGAAATAGTTTAATCTGCTCATAAGCTTAAATTAATCTTTCCAAAAGAACGCATACTCATTCATCAGGGATTAGGCATTACACCTCCATAGCAATAACATGAATTTTCAAGACAGAACAGAATGCCTGAAAACAAAGAGATCCATTTTCCACTCCATGCTTGAGAAATATATGTGTGTTATGCTCCTTGAGGGACTCATCCCTATAAACCACTGGTGCAGGCTTTTTTGGACCATTGAAGTCAGATTATCCCATTTTTTTCTTTTTCCCTTGTCAGCTCCAAATTCTTCCTTTTACTTGCTCCAGAATGTGACAGTAGAAGGCAAAGTGATTTGTAGTGCACTGTACTTTGTACAAGCAATGCTCAACTGGGATATTGACTGGCATTCTAGAAGGAGCTGGTATGAAAAGAATGTGAGCACAAGATTGCTTAAACCAAGCTGGGACACAGCCAGCTCTGCTCATGAGGAGTTCACACGAGCTCTTCTCATGTGAAAGCTCACTTCTAAATTAAGTCAGATGAATTGTTAGTGAGTAGCTCTGATGGGGAGCCTACAGTCATTAGCCTAGGTGTAGAAGTGCATGTAGCATGCAGTAAAAGTTAAATTATATTAATCCCACCCAGAAAGTGTTCTCCTCCATCACCTGTCTCACTGGGAAATGTGATGAGAGCTGGATGAGAGCAGTGTGCCCCACACTGGACAGCACATCACATGTGGGGCTCTGGAAAGGGACTAGATTTCTTCAGAGTCTCCAGCATTAACAGAGACTCTTTCCAAAGTTATCATCCCAAGGCTCACCTTTGCATTCTGTGGGACTGTTAAACATCCTCTAATCTCACATTCATTAAAGAGTACTGTGCCCTCAGTGTTTTAGCAACTTAGATTAGTTCATCCTTGAAGAGGCAGAGTGCTCAGTCATAAAAGATCCAGAGAGAGAAAATATCCTCAGTAGACAAGGAAGAAAACATTGCAGAGCAGTGACTGTACCTGATGGCTGCCTCTACCTCACTTCCAGGAACAGTTGTCACATTTTTGGAAGAGTCTGTGACCACAAACCAAAAGGACACCCGGTCTGTCACATTGCAGAGCAGCACATTGGAAATTCTGCAGACAGTTAAAACAAAAATCATCATTAAAGAAGCATGGAAGGAATTCTTGAAATATTTTAGATTTTCTTAAAATATTTCTCTCAACTAAGTGGGAAAAATTTCTTATTTTTAAAAAAGTTAACAGTTAATATTCAAGAAAGAAATACCACTCGCAGCATTTCCCATTTCCCATATGATTTTAAAGAAATCAAGCTTATGAAGACCAAATGAGTCTTCAAACAAATTTCTAAACCTATTACAGACGTTCATGGTCTTGGACATACATTTAGTGTAATCAAATGGAAAAATACATATTTGAATAACAATCATCATTGGATATGACAAAGGCCATATAATGGAGCAAGTGCATTGGTGAACTAAGAATTCTGGTTTTGACAGCACATACCACAGGAACCAGTCACTGAGAATTTCCCACGTGATTGTTAAGTAAGTGCAGTTCTTCTACAAGATAGATTTGTGGGAGGGAAGATCAGTGCAATTGATGTTACAGTTTTTGACATCTTTGTTCACAGAGCCACGCACAGAGTGGACAGAACAAGCTAAGTTTAGTCATTCTACTAGCACCAGCCTCTTCCTTTTAGCTTATGCTGTATCAAATATTTATATTATCTATTTTAAAGTAAGATTGTTCAGTTTCATGTGAAGTTAAATGTGGAGAGGCACAGGCAGGCATACTAAGAAAATAGACTGCAAAAGGCCCTTTAAACGCATTTTTCTTTTTAGATTTCTATTGGTACATGGTGGAAACTTCAAAAAAAAACCCTTCTGGAATGACACAATCGTGAATATTTAAGCAGAGGAAGTGAAAACCGACCCGTTCCAGGCCCGGGACGGGGCCCGGGAGTGCCGAGCGCTCTGCTCGGCAGCGCCGCCTGCCGGCCGCGGGCAGCACCGCCCCGGGCCCGCGGGAACCGGGACTGGGACTGGGGGCACTGGGGGCACTGGGGGGATTGGGGGGACTGGGGAGACTGGGAGGACCGGGGGGAATGGGGGTATTGGTAGGACTGGGGGGTTTGTGGGAGCTTGGGGGTTGAGGGGATTGGGGGATCTTGGGGGATTGGGGGCACTGGGGGAATTGGGGGGACTGGGGAGATTGGGGTCACTGGGGGGACTGGGGGGACTGGTGGGACTGGGGACACTGGGGGGATTGCGGGGATTGGGGTCACTGGGGGGACTGGGGGATTGGTGGGACTGTGGGGACTGGGGGAATTGGGGGTGAGAGGGATGGGAGGGAGAGAGAATGCCCATGCCTGGGCATTCCCCATCCAGCCAGGGATCTGCTTGTAAGGCAGATTTCAGTGCCTCATTATGGGTATTTTGTAGAAATGCTTTACTTCCCGATGAAAACTTTTTTTTGAGTGATGTTTTGGGTGCCCCAGGTAGTGCAGTAGATCATTTCACAGAGGTCTGTCTATCATATATCTGTCTATCTATCTATCTATCTATCTAATCTATCTAATGAATCATAGAAGAGTTTTGGCTGAAAAGGACCTTAGAGATTTATTCTAACCCTCATGTCATGGGCAACGAGCCTTCCACTAGACCAAGCTGCTCAGAGCCCCATCCAGCCTGGCTTTGCCTACTGCCATGGATGGGGCATCCCCAGCTTCTCTGGGCAAGCTGTGTCAGTGAGTCACCACCAGTAAAGATTTCTCACTAATATCTAATCTAAACCTACTCTTTGACTTTGAAGAGATTCCCATTTGTCCTGTCATATACCCTTGTCAAAAGTCTCTTTCCATCCTTCTCATAGGCTCCCTTCAGATACTGGAAGGTGCTATAAGGTCATGCCAGAAGTCTCTCTTTTCCAGGCAAAGCAAACTAAATTGTCTCATCTTTTCCTGGAAGGAGAGGTGCTTCGGTCCTCTGATCTCACAATCACAGAATATTCTGAGTTGGAAGTGACCCACCAGGATCATTAAGTCCAACTCTTATGGGAATGATCCATACAAGAATTAAAGTCACAACCTTGGCATTATTAGCACCATGCCCCAACCAACTGAGCTGATTTCATTCTGGCTCTTTGGAGCTTGCTCCAACAGTTCCATGTCTTCCCTGTGTTGGGGGCCCCAGAGCTGGATGCAGCACTCCAGCTGGGGTCTCACCAGAGCAGAGCAGAACATAACAGAGGGGCAGAATCCCCTCTATTGCCCTGCTGGCCACACTGCTTTGGATGCAGCCCAGGATGCAGTCGGCTTTCTGGGCTATAAGCACTCATTCCAGAGAGATATGCAGTAAAAATGGAAAGCAGCGATTTTTCAGAGCCAAAATGACCACTTTCACCTCTCTAGAACAGTATCAATTTTACAGAGAATTTTCATGGATAAAAGAGGAAAGCCATCCTCTGGAATTTGAAAAAATGTTCACATCAGCTGCTGGCAACAGTCAGAAGATGAAAGCAGATTTATTCTTTGCAAAACAAAAGGAAAGAACAAAATTTACAGGAGAGGGGAAAAATGCCTACTTTTGGCTGGTGGCTGACAAACTCTTGCTGACTTCACAGAATATTTAAAATTGTAACTGCAGAGAAAGTTTTCTGTCTCAGTGTTTATAACAGTAGGACCCAAAACTTCATGTTGCCAAAGTTCCTAAAGCTGCAGTTTCTGTGGTGCAATCAAAAACCAGGCCAGGTGGAAAATCTGAGTTGGTGTTGCCCTACAGATGTTCTTCAAATGGAGTAAGAAGGATTGATCTCCAAAGAGAAAGACAAAGGCAGACATGGACTGGCAGAACACCCAGACTCTTCAAGCCAGGGTCTCCCCTAAAGTGCCACGGTTTTTAGCATGAGACAAGGCATTCATCACCACAGGGGCAGCACCTCTCTGTCGAACTAACAGCACTGAAACCAGGGGCAGCAAGGATTGCACTAGGATATGTAAATTTGGCTTCTTTTCTTTTCCCTGTTCTTTCTAAAATCCTTCTCAATAACAAGCATCTAAACTCTGGTTTCACCACCACCACTTTTTCATCAGGGGAATACAAATGCCATAAACCCTTCCAGGCCCCAAAGAGAATAATCCCACTCATGAGAAGTTCAAAGGGAATGAGTAAACACCAAAACAGACTGGTTCAACAAGCACCCATGTGGCAATTTCTGTTCAGTGGTGCCCTTTTTTTCCACCCATGCCATTTGCTTGCAGGTTTGATTCACAACACAGACAACCATTGCAATTATGCCATCACACTGTATAGATCTGAGAAACCTGGCTTCTCCAGGCACTAATGAAGTGTATTTGTAAATATATATGTGGACATTTTTTCCCTTCCTTAGCAGTCGTTAGACTTTTCACATGGGATTATAGGAGACCGTTATCATCAAAATGACAAAATCCTGGTTTGGCCTTATGGCACCATGGCAAAAGTCCAAAATTGCATTTCCTATAATACACCAGTGAGTAGAGCGCAGGAAACCCTGGCAACTCCTTGGTCTGAAACACCATCATTTCTCCTTATGGAGATTTAAATGATTGCTTAGTGGTAAGAAAGAGCTGTCAGAGAGTCAAAGGGAGCTGAGTGCCCACAATGGCTGTTAGCTCATGGAAGAACCACAGTCCCCAAGCCACAAGTGCCTATCTCCAGCTCTCCCAAAAGCATCACATCTCTTCCAACACAGGGCTCTGCAGCTGCTTCTGCAAAGGAACACTATTTTCCTCCCAGCAGCCAGGGGATTACTTTGATTTAACAGCTTGACTCCAGGCTCTTTATTTTGTTGTTCTAAATGGTCACAATATTTTTAGTATCAAAAAATAGCCTGTCTTAGGAAGATGGATAATGTTGCTGAATTTTTTTTTCTGATCACTTCGTAAGGAAAATTTCAGCTTTTTTTATCTATAAATGGGAGTAAGATGTACCAAAAGTAGATTCTGTTATTTGAATGAAAACAAATGTGTTGACATTCTTTCCGCTCTAAAGATCAACTAGTCTCAGGCCCAAAAGAGATGCATATTATTTCAAATGAGTCACAGATTAGAGACACCAGGGTTACTAACACAGGCTACAATAATAATTTTTTAACACTGAGAGATCAAAGGTTGCCTTATGTAGTTCATGACCGTATGAATTGAGAATCAATTGAAAGGCCATATATAAAGCAGGAAATAATGGGGTATTAATTCTCCACTGAAAAAGAAATATCTATTTGTAACTCTATTAATAGTTACTGACTAATGTGATTGATTGTACCTTTCTTCTGTTTTGTGCAAATTTGAAAATTTGACAAGCCTTTCAAACATTAAACAGTGCTCCATGATTCATTAAATTTCAGTTTGGAAATTAACTTTAGAGAGCTCGAGATGTAACGTGCAATCCTCCCCATTCTGTGCTGGGTCATTCAGTGGTTACACAAGGGCAGCAACAGCATCAGCTGCTGTTTGCAGCAGCACATTGAAATGCTTGTCATCACAGCCTGGCTCTTATCCACCTTCAGAAACCTAACAAGAGGTGACTTCAAATATCAAAAATTATGGGGCAGACTTCAACAATGGTTATCCTGATCCATCAGACAAATTATTCTGGGTCTTGATACAGTTTGCTGAAATTAATGGCATTTGTGTCTCATGTGGAAGTTAGTTGTGGCTGTGAGTTACTTCAAGGCTGTGGGTGTGTTAGAAATTAATGGGATTTTAAAGCAAAGGTCTGCCACATCCTGGCTATGGCCACATGCATAATTTACACCCTGGCAGAACCAGTATTTAGTTACATAAAATAATAGTCATCTTTTTCAGAGGTTTTATTTAAAAAAAAACTTCAATTAATCAGATGCAAAATTTCCTTAAGTTTAGATGCTACCAGAATGCAATCACAGGCAATTTGTTTGTCCTTATATGAACAGAATAATTGGTCATTGATCTTTTACATCTCCTGAAGAAAATCTGTTGACATTTTCCTGCAAAAGCTCATGTAGTGAAATGCAATTTATTTGCCAGCAGTGCAATGTAATTTATTTGCTACAAGCTCCTGCTTGTGTCTCCCTCTTCACCACAGTGAAGTGTCCCCACCAGCTCTGCCAGGGTGCTGTTTCTGTGCACAGCATCTGCTGTTCCCTCTGGGATGCAGGCTGCTCCCATACCTCCATGCCCGCTGCAGAGGGGAAGGAGCAGGACTGCACTCCCTCCTTCCAGCTGCCAGCCCCAAGGGTGGGGAAAGGAGTGTGTTATTTCCAGAACATCTAACAGGATGGAGGCTTTCACAGCTTTCCTGCTCCCATGTAATAGGCAGATTATTTGAGGTGTATTGGGAGGTTCATCTAGCCTCTCCATCACTAAACAGTGATTCTGAGGTCCCTTGGGATTTGAGAGAGATCTGTGCATAGGAGACTCTTCAGCCTGTTGCCTAGGGAGTTGTGTCAGATCTCAGAGCTGCACAGCTCCCCTTCAAGTGGCATGCTGTCTATAATGACCCCAAAGTTGTTTCTAAGTCCTACATGAGTTATCAGTTGGACTGATATTCTCCAATATACACCCCATGAGGGATGTACCCAAGTTATACCCCTTGAGGAAGTCAGATACCATCCTAAAAAGAGGTAAAGATCCTCACAGCTGGCTGATTCCAAATATTATACTGACTTGTCTGACCAACATAGCAGCAGGGAATTATTGATGCATGCAACACCAGCTCCAAACTGGAATAACACTGGCATCATCATATCTGTCCCTAGGAAAAAAATCTTTAGATAGGAACTGAATTAATGAGTATAAATTCTATGATTGCCCAGAGTGGGTACAGATAACTGCCATTAAAAGTTCTACTCCTTCCATACTGGCTTGATTTTTTCCCATTCCTGCAGAACCGTACTTTAATCTGCAGAAAACCACAGTGCTTGGAGAGAAAAAAGATCACTTGCTTCTGACACAGGTTTTTGCTGTGTGAAAGCAGCATGACTTTGAAGGAAGAGAATAATTTTTAAAAAGGACCCAGGGGTAAAATAAGTATACAAAAGTGAATCTTTATGGAGCAGATGCTGAATGAAAACTCTGCTGCATTGAAAACCGAGAAAAGTCCTACATAATCATCTTTAATTAGCTTGTATCTTGAACTAATTTTTCTAAGTGCCATTTTAATTGGGTTGAGTAGCACACTTGGCTGTTTTTTTTAAGTATGATGTAACAGCCCTTTTGCTCAAAGGAAACCACCTCTGAGGAATAAAAATGAAACAGCAGGAATCAAACACTCCTGTCACATGGAGGGGGAAATCTCCTTTTATTTAAGTGAAAGGCAGCAGCCCCAGTAATCATCATGCAACAAAAGTTAACTAATATCTTTTCAAATGTGGAATATGCTTCACCTGATGCAATGACAGCCTGAAGCAGTTTTATTTTTAAGTAAATTGAAAACCTTATCCTTGTTAGCCTACCACAACTGTCAATCTTTCATTTCATTGAAAAACAATAAAAAAATAATAGGCCTATGGAAATGCAATTACAAGGTTTTTCTTTTAAGAAAGATAAGAACATCCTGAAAATGCAGCTTGCTAAGTGCTCTGTCTAATCTGGTATCTAATTTCATAGAGTAGCAAGGATCAGAAGCCAGCAAAGAACATTCAATACCACAGGGTAGATTTAATCCCAAAACCAATTAAAGGCTGATTTCTATCTGCACTACAACATCTGAGACTTGGTGATGGTAGGTAACTCAGCTGCTGTGATACCAGGGATAGGAATGCAGAGCACAGCACTGGCACAGATATCCCCCTCCCAAAGCTCTGAGTCAGCTCATCTTCAGCACAATGCTGAAGCTGAGCTCTAAGGAAGGATGCACCAGAGCTGCTTTCTCAAAGATCTGTGCTGCCTTTCCTGACCTCCCAGGGTGTCCCTTCACCTCCTCCCAGTATGGTCTCCAGAAGGTGCCAAGTCTTCCTGCTGCATTCTGCTGAAAATGAACTGGCACCACCCCACTGAGATCCACAGGGACACTGGTTCAAAGATGGAACATTGTTGAAATGGAGACAGTGTGATGTTAAATATGTAACTGGGTGTCAGAAGTACAGTGGAACAGCCTGCTTTTAGAATCTCTATATAATGATTTCTACAGCTCAGTACAGCAGAGGACAGGTCACTACATGCAGCATTGTTAATATGTATAAGGCAAATCCAAGCAGATGCTTACTGAGTTGTGCTCTTGCTGGAATATCTCCTCATTGCAAAAGCCACCATTGCTTTGAAGAGGTACTCTTCATTAGCATCCCAGGCATACTGTAAAGGGAGATGAAAAATAATTAGTTTCAGCACCAGTGCTGGCAGTACACAGAGGGAAAAGAGTCACTGAACTTGAAATGCTGTATTGATCAAGAAAATGAATAAATTCTCTGGTTGTGCTAAGAAAATGAATGTCCATTATTTAGTGAGGACAAAGGACTTTTTCTAATGGAAAAAAAAAGTGTAATAGAAACTGTAATATAAATAATATAAACTGCAAAGAATGTTTCCAAAAATTGAACTTAACTGAATTGAATTGAATTAACTGAATATTTCTGAAAGCTGACCAAACTGGAGATGTAAAGTTTATTATACCAAAGACTAGACATATTTTTAGAATTCTCCCCACACGACTGCACTCATAGCCTTGTCTCTTTTGCTAGAGAACTCAGTTAAAGCAGAAAGTTTAAATTCACCCTCTAAGACTATTTGGCTCTGGCCAAAAATAATAATAAAAAAACCTTGTTTAAGGTAATCTCTGGGAGTTGGACATTAGGACACCAGGAAATAAACTGAGATTGCAGCCTTATTGCTGCACTCTGTCCCGATTACAAGACAACTCAAATATATTAAAAATTATTATACTGCATATGAGATAAAAGAGAGAAAATAACATCCCTACTACCTCAATAAGAAGAATGTAGGCTCCAAAAACTGTTCTCTGTTGTCTTGATGAAAAATCATGCTTTCATAATTTAAGTTTTCTGGGACAGCTTCACTGGGTTCCCCTGGGCTTTCACTCACATATGCAATTCTAATGACCTGTAAGAACTGCATCTATTATATTCTTATAAAAGGAGCCATGACTGAGGCATACTGATTGTATTTCTTCCCCATTCAGCAGATTATTAGTTTCTTGGAATTATATTAAGGGAGGTTAGAAACAGCTTTCTTCAGTCAGTCAGAACACAAATATAATCTTTAACTTTCAGCATTAAAAAAATCTGCTCTGTAATCATCCAAATCAGAAACCCAGTGGTGTGGACACTTAGCTCTGTTCTCAACTTGGACCAGCTTTTTATGGTCCTTTATAACACATTCAAAAAACAGCAATGTACACCAAAAAGCAGTAGATAGCATTGAAAATTCCAAATCCTTATTCTGGTTTTTAAATTCTGATTTTGGATGCATGAAGATGGAACCTCTCCATAAAAAAAAAAAGAGAATCCAACTTTCAGGTATCTGCAGCCCTCATCTTGTACTGACATCCTGGGAAACTGAACAGGGATGGATGGAGTAATTTAAAGGGCGGAAAATTATCTTACTTATCATCCCTAGATGAATGTTGAGCGAAATGGGCTCTCTGAGATGAGATAGCACAGGTACAACAAAGCGGAGGCAGCAGACAACTTGAGCAGCACCAAAGTGCAGCTGCACTGCTGAGAACCTGGGCTCTGACTCATCACTCTTGCCTTGCGAATGAAGGGGGTTGTGATCATACTGTGATAATGCTTGCCAACCTGGGAACTTAAATTGAAAAAAAAAAACCCAGAGAGAAACTCCTTGGAAAAAAGTTACAAAAGTATGTGTTTTGATCCCACTGCACTAATGAAAATGTGAGAGTAATGACAGCAACTAATACTGAAAGAAAGAGATTGTGTACTAAAGGAATTAATACAGATTGGAGCCATAGAACTATTTATCATCATTTTAAGATATCTGTATTTAAACCATGAAGCACAATTTGCATTACTAAAAGGGAAGATCTGTTTTTTCTCTGTGTGGCACTATTGACTGAATCCCTACATGCCATCTGCAGTCTTTGAGAACAGGTCCAAAAGGACAGAAAAGACGTCATTTGTTAGCCAGTGAATTAAACCAGCTGTAGAGATAATTTAATCAGTTGTCTTGAAAACAGATAATGATGAAGCACATTCCATTTCATGCTCACGTGGACACAAATACAATGCAGCACTACCAAGTGCATGTACTCAGTATGTTTATGTTTAGTGCAATGCATATATATATGCACAGTTTGTCACAGCTCTCATAAATAATGCAGCAACCTAGCACTTCTTTAAGCCAGAGTAACAAAAAGGGTATCTCAAATCAGGGAAGATAATATGTAGTGAGGAATTCCAGGCCCAGTTGAAAGAGTAGGCATTTCAAGAGTAGGAAAAGAGACAGAATAAACAGAAAATTGTGAGAAAGAAGGGGAGGAGACTGGCAGAGAAAGCTCAGCAGAAATCAAGGGTCTGCCTGAGTCAGGAGAAGATATTGCAGACAACCTTCTAGGCAGAAGGGCAAGAAGACCTGAGAAAATGGAGACTAAACAGGAAGTAGAGGAGATGGACATGGCTGTGGGCTCCAGGTGAACAAGAATCTCTCTACATGACTGCATACAGGAATATACAAGGGGGAGGTAACATAATGAGGAGGAAAAGTAAGGCCAGAACAACTTTAAGCTAACAAACTGTATCAACTCAGGACAGGTGGGCATGAATTTCCAGAAAACTGCTTCTAATCAGCAGCTTTCTCTGATCAGAGGTGCAAAGAAACCTTGAATGATTTGGATTGGAAGGGACTCTGAAGATCATCTAGTTCCAACCCCCCTGCCACAGGCAGGGACACCTTCCACTAGACCTGATTCATTCTACGACGAGGCTTTCTCAGCTTCATCTTTATCCTCCAAATGCAAAGGCCTGGAGCACAGCTGATGACTGAGGATGCCCCTGTGCACTGCAGATATTGATGCATACTTTCTGCTGCTCTAGAGAAAACATTAAATATCATTTGCAACCGTATTTAAATATCATTTGGAATCACATGCTGTAAACATAACTGTTATCAATGAAACACTACATGATGGTATCAGAACTGTTAAATTTACCATCTTCGTTGTGCTACAAAGGGACCAACACAAAACCATTGTCTCAGCTGTACTTGCCATCCTTTATAAGTTAAGGAGGAGCGGAATTGGACACAGCTAACTGTGAAAGGCAGTCTTAAATGTCTCTTACTGAATGAAGATGATGAGATAATGCATGAAAGATGATGAGTGTAGGTTGCTGATGGGGTGAAATGCTGTAATAGTGCTGTAAAAGACCAAATTTAAGATATGAGAATATAATATTACAAGATTGCACTGAGCAACCTGGACTGATTTCAGTGTTGACCCAGCTTTGAGCAGGAGAGGACTAGAGACCATCCAAGATCTCTTCCCTCCTGAATGGTTCTGTGCTTAACTTTTTTACAGCCATTCAAACTGCAGAGTGGCTACAGACACACACTTCTGGATCCCATCTGGTGGCAAAACACAAGGTGTACGTCAGCCTTCCTCCTCTTCATCATCTACCCTGGAAGCAGCCTGAATACAAGAATCAGAAGGGAAGAGCACTGTCTACTTCTGCTGGCTGCATCCCCTGAGAAGCCAACTCTTTGACTCTTATGGTGAAAATGAGTGATGACACCAAGTTAGAGAGACTTGTCAGTGCCCATCACTTCCTCTCACTCTCTAGTTGCCTCTGTCTCTTTTGAATTTTCTCTCTACCCCTCTGCTGGATCCATGAACAGAAAGCAACTAGTGACTAGCAGCTATTCCAGAAGCAACTCATAAAGTCAAAACCATCTTCAGAGAGACTTATAAATCACCTTCCATTTAGGCCTACAGGCCCTGTGTTTCCTCCCACAGATCAGCAAACAACACCTCTGTCAAGTACACCCATTATTTGCAAATAAAATGATAACAGCTGAATACCTGTTGCATCAGAGCTGGTCTTTCCAGCTCCATTGTGATAAGAACTAAATAAATACACCAAATGGAACTCCCTGCCTCAGAGTACAGCTTACCTGGTGAACAAATTAAAAAATTGTGTCCTGTTTTCATCAGTCTCACACACAGGGGATGGAATGCACTACACCATGAGAAAACCTGCACCAACCTATTTCCTATGACCCTGAATGTACACTGGAGTTATCCTGACACTCCTAGAGAAAAATTCCCACAGCATCTTGGCTTTCCATTATCATGGAGCTTCAAGTGACCTGGAAGTGAACCAAGCTGACCATGTCTTGTTGTGACATAATGACAGTATTACACTTCTCTTTGCTAAAATAAACACAAAGAAGTAAAGTGCCCCAAATTCTTTAATGAAATTAATTTCAGTTTCATAGTAGTTTCAGTTTTCAATTTCAGTCATTCACAGAGAATGACTGTGAAAAGGAACTACTACCACCTGTGTACTTAATAAATGGTTTATTATTTGTGGAAGATTTTCTATGGCATTATGCCACTTTCAGCAAGCTGTTGTTCTAAAATACTGTTCTTGACTGCCCCGTTCTTTGAGCTTTCACACACTTTGTTCTATGACATAAACAACTACAAAAAACCAATAGACTCCTCAGTTATGGCTTTTTTCCCAGCAATACAAAGTGCCTTAAAGGGTAATGATTTGTCTCATACCCTTTTTGAGTGAAAAAAAAAATATAAATGATCAAACAACCTTCCCTTATTTTACTACAGCTGGAAAAGGAAAAGGCACTAAAAAAGGGTATTACCAGAAACTGCAATTTTTTTTCTTTGCTACTACGTTGAACCAAGATTAAATAAAAATACTAGCACTTATCATCAAGAGGAGCTTTAATAACTATTTTGACATATTTTCAGCCATAGTATTACTCTATTTTTAATAATTAAAAAAAACCCTCTAGGCTTGCACTACTGTTTAATTAAAGTCTCCCACCCAAGAGAATTGACTTCACTATGAATTTCGAGACATTTACTTTACCAGACATCTTAAATATTTTTTTGTACTTTGTATGGGTTATAAAACTACCAGTGAAATTTCAGTCCCTGCTAATGTTAATTTAAATTACCTGATCTTTCAGGGTAATTTTAGAACAGCTTCTCCAGTCACAGGGAGTTTCTCATATCACCAGTCTTTTAAAACATGTAACCTATTGCTTTTTGTTTCCCAGGGCTCATAACATGATCAGACACCAGACTTACAGTGGACATGACTGTCCGGGATGTTTCATACCTCATTTTCTGCTGAGCCCTGTTAACATGCTGCAGATTTGCTCTAAGTATTCAAAACTACTAACAAAGTACTGGGCTCTGACATATTAAATATGCTTTAGATCAGGAAGGACCACTAAGTCATCTACTGTCCCAATCTCTTACCTAGCTCTCACTGCTCACACCAGTATTTCTACATTAAGTCCAAAGATCTGAATTAAGCCACAGCATTTCATGAGACAAGCCTGTGCACTACAGGCAGAGAAGAAAGGCCACTATCTGCAGCCCTCCATTAGCAGGGAATTGATGAGACATGCTTGAATGATCTCTACAGTTAATGCTTGTCTGAGAGCCTGATATAAAGTCCCATTTCATAAAGACCTAAAAATCTTTTCCTGCTTCTCTTCCTAGACATGCTTGACTTTACAACTAGTACTCCCAAGCAGAAGTGCTTTTCCCAAAATGCAGACCTACATTTATGCAGCACTTCTCATGTATGAAGTATAATATCACTACTGTCTTTCCAGGGACAAAAAAACTCTTTGACCAGAAAATTATCTTTATGAACAAACAAGCTTTATATTTCTCCTAAACGATGACATTTTAAGGAGTGGGCTAGTCAAATGTCAAGAAATGGAGGCCTGGATCATGACATGAGCAAACTATTACAATTAATATTGCAGAATAAATTGCTTGCATTGCATTCACAAATTTTACAGTATACATTAATTCTATTTTGGCAGATATTGAGTTAGGAAGAATATGTGAAGATATTTTACTTACTGCATTATCTCCCAAAGCTGTTTTGATACTAATCCGTACTTTGAAAGCATTCTGTGCATCTGACAAAAGAGAAAAAAGCAAACATATATTGGTAGTCACTCAAAATAGGATTTTAAATCATTTACTTCCCTGATTATTTCACAAATGTCAGTTTTAAATGTGTCTTAAGAAATCACATGTTTAGAACAGAAGTTACTTGCATGAAAATAAACCTAACACAGTCTCAATGAGGTTAACAATGACCTCTTGAAGTGCGACCAACTTCCATACTTAATTTGCAAACTCATAAAAAGGAGGGAATACTCAGCATTTCAATCTTCAAACTGAGGACAACCAGTTAAAATAAAAATCTCAGAAGCTGGCAGCTTTGTAGTCTAAACTTATAGCTACTTTACTTAAAGCAAGACAGGAATCAGCTCCAAATCTTACCTGGTTTGCAGAGCTCAGCATGAGCAATGACAACTACAGAAAGTATAAGCAGCAAAGCCCGTAACATCCCGTCAGCATGGAAAGGTTGAGGCAAAAAGAAGTGAGTCTCCCCTGCAAAGCACTCTTAAACTTTGTGTGACCCAGGATTAAAGCATCAGGAGCACAAGTGAGCGACCAAGTAAAAGGTTTAATAATTAACCCCCGTTATTTTAGCTAAAAACAGGCACTAGAAACAACTGTCGTCTGTTAGTTATTTACTACCTTTCTCTGTAGTAAAAAAAAACCAAAAAACCAAAAAACCAAAAAACTGCAACAAGTATTTAATTTTCCTTATTCCTTTTTAGAAAAATATAACATTTTACAGTGTTCCAGGCCAATCTTTTTTTCTCACAGGCGTAGTGTCAGATACACAAAGTGTCTGTGGCACGTCACACCAGAGCATCTGGCAACTGCTACCCACAGCAGGTGAATCTGAAGTTTGGCCGCCACTAGATCCCAAAGGAAGCTGCCACCTTTCTTCCAGGGCAAACTGTCTGGCCCCACTGAGGGTCCTTGAGGATAAAGGAAGACTGGGAATCCTTTTCACCTCACCAAAAGAAATGTGTGATGAATATAGAATACCTGGACCCAAAAACCAGGGCTCAAGCATTGCCCCTCACTTTCCCTGGAACTCACAGTCCTTGGGAAGGGCCAGCCTGATGGGCACAGTGCCGTGTCCTCCCATCCCCACCCCAGCCCCACTCCTGTGTCCTTGCTCAAGCCCAGCAGAGCAAATGCCTTGCTCTACACAAAAACATCTTACATCTGAGTCATTGCTTTGCATTAAAAGAACTGCTACATATAGGGAGAAATACTTTTTTGCTGTCAGAGGCTTATTATGGTAGCAACTAGAATAAGCAGAGGTGCAATAAAAGACTTAGTAGGAAGCATGTTGAAAAAGAATATATTTTTGTTTTGTAGATATGGCCACTGCGTATATGTGTACACACACGTGTGGAAAGATTTTAATGCACTCTGCACTATTAATCAAATGTTTAGCAAGACAAAGAAATAAATATGGAGGAAAAAGAATTCAGAAACTGAAATGTATTGCAGGTATTTAAACAGTGTCTGCAATCTAGGCAGCAAGACAGGATTACTTTATTTCATTATGTTGCTGTATTCCCCCTGTAGCCACTCGGATTAGTGGTTAGTTCCTACCTTGAAGATCACTTCAGAATTACTTTCAGTTGGTCCTTTAGCACCAAGAAGTGTGTCTTGAGACTGCAAGCCTGAAGAGCTTCAATGAAAAACAGTAACAAAATCTGACTTAACTGTGGGCTGAATTTATGGAAAACAATAACCAATATTTACTGCATTAGATACTCAGACTTTTGGGTAACAGAGAACTTACTGTTTCAGTAATTTAAACTGTTTTTAGAGGCCACTGTTAAAGGACTTGATAGCCCATCTTTAAAAGTCATTCACCAAGTTGATTCCCAGGCACCTCTTTGCTCTCACTAGGCAACCAAGCCTGGGTACAAAACTATTGGATATATTATCTGCTCAGATGTTCAATCTATGCCTATGAAAACAAAAAAGTGATGCATTCATTTCTAATGACAGCTTAAATTAGCATGCTCTGTATATACACATCAAAAGGAGCACACTGAAAAATGTACAGATATATGAAGGACTATCAGGTTTCTGTAGCATTTGTAACTCAGAAAAATCTTAAAAGAATGTGAATGCAGTCAGTTTCATGGTAAATTCATGTGCATTGCTTCAATAGCAAACACATGAACTTTTTTGTACCTTTGGGGGAAACAGTGAAGAACTTGGGAAGAGAGAAGAAAAGCCAAGCACTCTTTCCCTCCTGCCAGAAGTCAAATGGAACTGAATGTGATACACAGCATCACCACTTCTTCCTGCTGTAAAACACCACAAATCAGTTCTTCCCCTCAGAATTGCATGGAGCCAGTGTCAAAGTACAGCAAAGGGACATGACACACAGCAGGAACAAACTCAGAGGACATGACTGGATTCCCTGATCACAGCTGCTGAATTCCAGCCAGGATGGTTGATTTTCCCCAATTTGTCTTGCTGGCAAGAAGCAAGACAAATTATTTTTTCCAGCACAGAGGGGAGGAGGCCAGGAGAAGAAGCAGTGTGATAAACACCCCAGCTCAGAGCTCACAGGGAGAGCATCATGCAGTTGATATATACGTGCACAGCAACGTGGATGTGTGCCAAATGCATCCAGCTGAAGGCCCACGTGCATATCCAATTGTGCATGCACAGAGTGCTGCACATCAGCAACCAGTTGCTTCACATCTATAAATCTTTTCCCAAAGCCAGCACAGTTTTTAAATAAGCCAGGTGGACATGCAAGAATACACCAGGTGTTAGCAGGAAGATAACTTTGCTTCAAATTAACAATATTTTTAAATAGTGTCTTAAAAAGCACTGCAAATTTTCAGTTTACAAATGGAGTATATCTGTATATTCTAAAAGGACAGACAGACATTCTGCCACTTCGTGTCTTTGTAATAAATCTACATGCATGGATAACTTTCTGCCCAGCCTCTCTGCTTCCATTTTGGCCAGATACACAGCACTGTTTAAGCATGTCTGCATTTGTTTGGCACTGATTAATCAGTCAGGCATCAGTTTGCTTGAATAAATTACAATCTTCAGGCACATATGCAAGGACTGTTTTTAACTGACTACTTTGTGAGGTGTTAGATTTCTAAGTAGTTCCTCTTTTATACTATCTTTGCTTTTCTTAATACTGTGGAGCTACAGGTCATAGCCATGAAGAATTTCATGTACAATCTGCATTCCATAAATATTACTGAACTAGTGCAAAAAATTATTTCTCTTATTGTACCAGATGAATTTGTTTGCCTCGTTGAAAATAAGAGTATCTCTGTAATTCTTTTTTCAGTACTTTTTGACCTACAGAAGTTCATGTATAGTCTGTACGTACATATTTAAAAATACATCAATATTTGGACTACTGAACAAATCAGGAGAAATTTGTTGAAAAGTCAAGAAAGCATATGACCTGGTAAAACAAACAAACAAATCCCCTCAATCTTCTCCATGTGATTAGCAAAGTACTTTTTCTGCTCCTTTCAATGTCTTTGAAATGGAAAATCCCAGGGAAGTAAAATATTGATAGCTATTGTATAAGTTAATTAACAACTATGGCTAAACTTAACCTCAGTTTTCAAATTTGACAAATTAACAGTTTTAAACTCTGAGAAAGTTAATCTTTAGTCTCAAAGAGTTGTGTCCAATTCTTAAGAGGAAAGAGTCCATGTGCAACTGTCAGCTTTAGTCACTCATGGAAATGTACCTGGAGAACTGCAGACCCGACCTGCAGTGGAGCACAGTGCTGTGCAGTTCTCTGGGTGCAGGGGAAATGACAAAACACTGCATTGTCCCCTCCAGAAGACATGGGGCAACAGGGTGTTGAATGAGGACTGCCACCACAGCCATCACTGTAACAGTGCAGAAGTGACCTGGCTGTCACCAAGTTTTTATCAGTGCTCACAGAAGCAGACAGTGGGTGAGAAATCATTTAGCTCTGCAGACAGCAGTGCAGGTGGGGGAAGGATGCACTTGCATTCCCATCTGTCACCTTGGAAAGGGCACTTTGCAGTGGAAAGCACCAAGGACAGCCCACAGTGGGGCTGGCACTGAGAGTGAGCACAGAATTCCAGCATGGAGGGGGTGGGGGGAGGATGGTGCTGCTGCCACCCCTTCGTTGTCACCTTTATTATACAAACACACCAAGAAGTGTCAATGAAAACTGACCCATCCCAAACCCACACTTCCTGGATGTCTCCTACTTAGCACGTATCCTCTGGGTCAGACAAATCCAAGCTAGTGATTTTACTGACATTTGACTGCCCCTTGTATTTTCTTATTTGCATTTGCATCATCCAGGAAAAAAAAAACAAACCAACAGATGTACAATTCCATGAGGAAAGGTGCCACTCTCCTCCTGGAGCATATGGCAAATATTACAGAGAGGACAATTTTGCATAAGTTGTACGCTTATCAAATGTATCTTTCTTTTTCACACAGAGGGCTGGGGCATACAACAAAGAGAGTGAACCCTTCTCATCTGCTTATGTTACTCTACAATGGCAGAAAATACAAGAAATGGAAACCAGAAAAGCCACAGAGAAAGAAAGTTCAAATGTGTGCCAAAGAGAGTCACTGCACTCCAACAGAGAGCTGCTCTATTGAGCATGCACAGTTCTGAGCGTACATCTGGAAAGACATGGAAAGACACCCAGAGATCTGCAGATCTGGGACATGCATGGTAGTTACTACATGCATGGCACATAACTACAAGTTGTAAGATAGAAGTTGCTCTTTTCTGGGCTTTCCACACAGTACAATCTGTGCATCCAGTATTGACCTTCTCATGACAAGGTTCATGTGGTACTGGACCATGAAGGAGTATTTTTCTTTAGAAAATATGGAAGAGCGAGTTCCAAACCTGAAGGTTGCCACAAAAATAAACGATGCTTGTGAAAGCTTGTGGTCTATAATTCCAGTGTAAGGACTAACAGCTACTGACTGGAATGCAGTATTACTTTGGATATGTGAATGGCTCTTGGCTGGAATTGCCGTATCTTTTTCTTTCTGACACTCTAACAATTAAATTGTATGGAAGTCTGCACCTGGACTTGAAAACCAAGCTGCTATATGTATATAAACTAATAAACAAAACAGAGAAAAATGCAACTGTGTATCCTTGTCTTGAAAAGAATGACAGCTTTTTCCAGCATCATTCTGGATATCTGTAATAGCTGTTATGTTTTGTGTTTTCTTAAAATGAGACCCTACTTTTAATTGCTGAAATATATAAGCTTAAGATGGTGCCTTGCCCAAGAACATTGGAAAAATGCCATGATGAAATGTAGAATACCAAAAGAAACAAATGATAGAATTTCTCAATTTTGACTCATAAATAGCTTAAAGGAAGGTTAATATTAGGGCATTTCCTCTGTTGATGGGAGGATGAAAGCTATAGTTATAATTTCTTAATGAAATAAGATTATGAAACACTTGTTTTTTTTCAAAACTTTCATGGGTGCCAATGGCTCATCAGTTGTTAAATGCCCAATACTGCCATCTTCTGTATCCAAGAAACAGCAAATTATGTGTTACTTTACATGTATGTTCTGCACAAGGAGCAGTGGAAGTACTACTGATGACAACTCCTTAATTTTAAGAGTCTAGGATTGGGCACATGGTTAAGTAACAGCAGAGAGGTCATGGTCTGAATATTCATTGGTCAAGTGGCAAATGTAACTGCTGACTACAGCAGTCACATGCTTGCTTTGAATAACTTCACTAAGCTTCAGAGTAAGAAAGAGGATACTCATTATGCTGTTAATGAACAGCACAGTCAATTAGTCAGATTTTGACAGAGCGTGCTGTGGTGTGCTTCACCATCAGCAGCTCTGGCTGTTTCTGCAGTGCACTACCTCCAGGATGTAAGAAATGAGCTCCTACATTGTGGTTTAGGAGAATAATTTAGCCCTTAATCAACAATGTACTTTATTAATGTCTATGCAGAACATGCCCAAATGAAAGCTACAGGCACACTGACTCTGAAGGCTGCAATCTATCACTCCTGTCACAGAGGAATTGATTACTGACAACTTGCGTATTTCCACCCATCACACCCAGGAGTGTCTGTGTGGAATAGTTTCCTGCATGAAATCTGTTTATAATCAGGTCAGGTACAATGCCTCAGAGATGATGATGGGAATACATCAGCAGTGTGAGCTAAATTGATCAATGCACTGGAACTGTGGTTCCCCCAGCTCTCAGAGGCTGTGGGATAAGCAGCCATGTTCATATCAGCCAAGGGACACACTGAAAGCTCACCTCATGGCAGGCACTGAACACCCTGCTCCCGCACACAATTCCCAACACAGTCAAGGCAGCTCCCACCCAGAGCACAGGCTGTGGGCAGCAGTGACTGCCCGGTACTGCCCTGTGCAGCAGCACCCCAGGCAAGCTCAGGCACCACTGCATGGGCACACAGGTACCAAACAGGTCTGAGGACATTGTACAGTCAGGAAAGGCTGAGGGAATTTGGCCTGTTCAGCCTTGAGGAGACAACCGAGAGGAGACCTCATCAACACGTATTAATATTAAAAAGGAGGTGTCAGAGGATGGGTCCAGCGGGATTCATATTCTCGGCGGTGCTGAGCAATAGGACAAGAGGAACAGGCAGAAACTGATGCACAGCAAATTCCACCTGAACATGAGCGAGAACTTCTTTACTGCGTGTGCCCAAGCACTGAACAGATTGCCCAGAGAGGGTGTGGAGTCTCCCTCACTGGGGATATTCAGGAACCGTCCGGACACAGCCCTGCGCCCTGGGATAGCCTTGCATGGGCAGGGAGATTGGAGCAGATGATCCACTGTGGTCCCTTCCAACCTGACCCACTCTGGGATTCCGTGACAAAGGAACGTCCTGTGCACTCCCTCGCTTGCGGTCCTTAGGAGAGTTCGGTAAATCGGGCTCCTCGGAGCCGCCTTTCCCAGCCCTTAGTACTGTCTTTCCCTGCTCCCACTGCCGCCTTTCCGTGACCCCAATGCTGGCTTTCCCTGTCCCCGGGCCGCCTTTTCCTGCCCCCGGGCCGCCTTTTCCTGCCCCCGGTGCCGTCTTTCCCTGCCCCCGGTGCCGCCTTTTCCTGCCCCCGGTGCCGCCTTTTCCTGCCCCCGGTGCCGTCTTTCCCTGCCCCCGGTGCCACCTGTCCAAGCCCTGAGCCCGCACCGGCCCCGCCGCCCTCAGCCCCGGGAGCTCGGCGCGCGACCGGCCCCGCGCGCGGCCGCCGGAACCGATTACGCGCCCTTCCGCCGCGGGGTCACGTGACGTCCCGTCGGTCCCGCAAGATGGCGGCGCCCATGTTGGTGCCCGAGCCCCCCCTGGGGAAGCCGAGGTGAGGCCGCGGCTGGGCTGGGATCGGGACCCCCCGGGGCAAGGGGGAGGGCCCGCGGGTCCCTGCGGAGCGTCACGGCCCCGTCCTGGCCGGGACCGCCCGGGCGCACGACGGCCGCGGCTGAGGCCGCCCCGTGGCCGGGCCCGGCAGTGGCGCAGCTCCGCGCGGCCGTGGCCCGGCGGGACGGGGGTACTGGGCTCGGTGGTTCTCGGGACGGGAAAGCGGCTGCCCTGGGGACGACGAGCGGGCCCGCAGCGGCGGAGCCGCGGGCGGGGGGCGCTGCCGGTCCCGTCCCCGGCCGGATCCGGGGGGAGCGGGACCGCCGTGCCGGTCCGCCCCAGCTGCGGCGGGGCGGGAGAGCGATCCGTACCCGGGAAAGCGGCGGCCCTGGGAGATGTGCGGAACAGCGGAGGCCGCGGCGCGGGGAGGCAGCGGCATGTGCGTGCCCGGGCTGAGCCCCGTCCAGCCCCGGCGCGGCCGTGGGCAGGGCAGCCATACTCACAAGGGGCACGCACATGCCGGGGCCGGGGGTCTGCAGGGGTTTGCCCAGGCCTCGCTCCGGTGTTCTGCGGCTGGAGGGAAAGGCAATGCCCAGCCCTGGAGTGGCTTGGGTGCCGCTGCTCCTTGCGCGTCCTCCTGTGCTGGCCTGGGAGTAAAGGGAGTCCCTCGTCCCTTACTTCCTTGGGTTTCAAGAAAAAGAAGTTCCCAGGAACTGGGAAGGAGCTTCTCGCTTGTCAGCCCCAGGCACCTGCTGAGGGATGCGATCCATTTCAGGCAGGGACACGAGGTGAGAAGCGGCCAGGCTGGCCGGGGCAGAGGCAGAGGACCCAGGTGGTGACATTGTCAGTGTGGGCAGGCGCTGCTGCCGGGACAAGCACCGTGGTGTCACAGGTGTGCGAGTGGTGAGGATGTGAGCAATCCTGAACAGGATTGGAGATGTGGGTGAAGTTCCGGCTGGCTGAGTTACACTTGTGGAATCTTTTAAAATTACACACTCCAAAAGCGGAAGGTATTAATCTCCCATCAGCATTTGGTATGCCACAATGACAAGAGCAGAAGATGATGCCTCCTTCCTATTTCTCCATTATCACCTGGCTAGGAAGAGGAAAGACAGAATGAAATGTGACAGAAAAGAGCTTGATGTGAAAATGCTTTTAGACATTAGAGGCATTTTAACCACAGTGAAAACATGGTGCTGCTTGTAGGCAGCTGTTCAAATGTGTCAGACAAGCAAGGAGGAGTCTGGCCAAGCTTCTGTAGCAGAAGAGCCATGCTAAGCATTGTCTGTGGGGGCTGTGGAGTGTGTTTTGTTAGCTGTGCATTGAGACTGCTGCATGTGGAAAATAACAAAGGAGAAAAGAAAGGACTTGAAATTTCATGTCCTGTAAAAGAAAGACTAGAATGTGCTGAAAGTTGGACCAAAATTGTAGGGTAGGAGATCCCCAAGTTTTTCTCCCTTATCTAGCGACCAAGTTTCAGGAGCTGAAAGAGATTTCATGAAGTTGGTGGTGATGTCAAGTACTGCAGAGCTTAAAAAAGATGAGATCCCATGTGTGGTGTTCTTGCTGCTGCCCATGTGCAAGTGTGAACAGCACAGATTTACAGATTTCATTGTCACATCAGATGCTGCTGTGCAGTTACTGTTTCATATAAATGCCTGTTAATTTTGCAGTTTGTGGGATTTTGTATTGCTGAAGGAAATTAAGTGCATGTATGACAGTAAAAATTATTTGCTTGGCTGTTTTAACATAAGCAATGTTCTCTCATCCTCAGCCATCAAAAGTACAGAGCTATTCTGAAGAAGGAGAAGAGGAAAAAAAAGCGGCAGGCGCTTGCCAAACTAAGGGACTCAGGTAACTGAAGTGTTTGGTACTGTCAGTGGAACTAGAAGTGATTGGGCATTTTTGGGGGTTTTTTTAAAGATATCATTTTGTGTATCTGTGTTTGCCATAGCATGCAGTTATGTAGATGTGTTGAATTGTGCTTTTTTTCAGAAGCTGCAGAAAAAGATGAATCTGTGTCTGAGGAGGAAGAGGAGGAAGTAGAAGAAGAAGAGGAAGAAGAGGAAGAAAAAAAACTTGAGGCAGAAAGGTGAGAAATCTAGAAAATGGCATATGTGCAATAAACACTGTTGTAATCAATTCCATTTTAGTACTTTGAAAAGTTCAAATATATTCTGTGAAACACAGTCTTTATTGAATATGTCAAGCTACGCGGTCCTTTCCTCTAAAGCCTGAATGATTTTTAGGGAAATTTCTCTTTTAAATAAGATTAGGTAAGTTGCAGTTGTTATTGTAGTGATATTAAAAACAATATTGAATTGTTTTTATGATAGTTGCATCAGTCATGGGTAGTCCATAAGTTGGTGGTCTGAGTAGTGTCTGGTTTCTTTGGTAGACAAAAACTACATGAGCAGTGGTTGCTGAGAGAAGAGAAGGCCCAAGAAGAGTTCAAGCTAAAGAAAGAAAAAGAAGAGGCTGCAAGAAAGCGTCAAGAGGAAGAAGAGGTATAAAGATGTAAAAACCTTAGAG
Organism: Setophaga petechia; assembly: GCA_024362935.1. Classification (NCBI taxonomy): domain Eukaryota; kingdom Metazoa; phylum Chordata; class Aves; order Passeriformes; family Parulidae; genus Setophaga; species Setophaga petechia. Next base: position 13,333,387 of record JANCRA010000020.1, on the reverse strand, counting down.
TTGTGCTAGGCAACAAGGTAGCTTAGTGTAGTAACTTTCATTATTTTGTGATGACCCATTTTTCTTGATGCTGGTGTGTTTGAAAGCATAGACTCTCCGCTCCTGTATAGAAAAGCAGAATTGAAAAGAAAACAACAGCTCTTAAAAGGGTTTTTGTCTGATTTGGTTGCTTCTGACTACATGAAAACGTAATGGTCAAGAAGTTGTAATGCAACATGATGCTTTTGACTTTGATTGTAAAGCATTGTTCCTTAATTTATTTTTTTCTGTCATAAAGAGGAAGATCAAAGAAGAATGGGAAGAGCAGCAAAGAAAAGAGAGAGAAGTGGCACAGCAGAAGCAACAGGAGAAGAGAGAGAGAGAGGTGATTCCTGGTGGTGGGAGGATATGTATGTTATATGTCCTGTGACATGATCAGATGCAACAGTTATGCATGCTGAAAAGGAATTTTTTTATAATTAGCAAATGCATTAGTTAACCCATTTTGTCTAAGTTCCTAAACCATTGTTCGGTGTTAAAGAGCATCCAGGGGCTCCATATACTGAGGTATAATTCCTGTGAACCCATCTGGTTGCTCACAGTATGTAATTGTTTACATCAGGTAAATACAGAGGTACTGTGCCAGTGCAGGTTCTGATAAGTGCACTTTCTGCATCATGTGTTAAACATAATCCTTCCTTAATGTCCCAGTTAAACACAGTCGGTGCTGAAGAAAATGCCTAAAGAGGATATGGAATATGGAAGTACATTGCTGCTGTTCCTTAACACAGTTCTTAATCAAAAGATGTGTTACAACTCTTCTTTACCTGACTCATCCAACAGGACGTATCTTTTTTCAGAGCTCCTTGGGTGGAATAAAAATTATATTGAAGATACAATTCATTGATAACATTTCTGTTAATGATACATTCATCTTCAGTTTTACAAGTTCAGTGACCTGGATGTAAGGTGTCCTGTACAGTAATCCAGTGTGAGGACTGACCTCTTACTGCCAGTGAAGACTGACTGCAGCTTTCTAGGATCTGGTCACTTTAGATTCTCCACAGTTCACAAAGGTTCCAGTCATTTCTCTGGGAGCTGTGTTTGATAGCCACAGCAGGAGAGGAGCCATGAGCAGGCAGTTGTGGCTGTCTGCAGTTAATAGTTGGTTGTGCCAGTGATGATGTAACACTTGAATGAGGGATGCCAAAGAACAGCAATTACTGTATTTCCTGTCTTACTTCCTCTGGTGTTCAGGTGTCGATTTCTGTCTTTGCAGAGTAGGGAGAGAAAATTATGCTCATGTCCTTTATTTAGGGTTGAGATACACTTTGGAGAGAGTTGAATAACAGCAGGATTTTAATCCTCCCCTCTATCCTTGTGTCTGGGTGTGGCCAAGCCCTCCGTGGGATAACTGGTGTAACTGAACTAGATGGAAGCAGCTTTTTTATTTGGTTGTTGGATTCTTTGCTTTGTGTTTTTCTGGCTTATTATTTCCGGGGATAGTGAGTTAAATTGGCTCATAGAGGGAAATGACATGCACCCAGAGGGAAACTGATTACCCAGCTAAAAGCAGAGCCACCCATTTTAGCAGCAGAAAGTTGTTTAATTGGTTTTGCCTGTGTCTTGAAATAGCAGTTTATTCAAGTTCTAACAGTGATACAATAAAAACACTAATTTACCTCCCCAAAATGAAGAAAGAGATTTTTTGGTTTGATGGGTGATGGTGATTAGAGGCTTTTTTAGAGAGGGTAAAGGATTAGTTTTGGCTTTGGTTTTTTTTGGTTTGTGTGGTTCAGGAAGTTTTGTTTGTTCTGTTTAATTTTTCTTTATTAGGGCAGGTACTATCTAACATCCTTGGTGATGAGTACCAGATACTGTCTGGGTCCTCATCCTAATTGCATTTTTTAATTTTTATTTTCTCTTTTTAAATTTAATTAATTCTCTTCCAGTCCTAGCATATTTTCTTGTACTGATTATATAAAAATATCTTTTTTCTAGGAACTTCATAGAGCAATTTATTAGAACGAGTGTCCAGCCAGTTTTGGAGAGTTGTATTGTTATGTTCAGCCCACTTAGGAAAATGAAGGGAAAGAATATCCTCATTCCTTTCCTGTATTTGGAAGGCTATATATGGTTAACTTACAATGTTTAAGTTGCTTACCAGTTACATCTCTTGCTTTAACAGAGGCTCACTAAGCATTGCATTTTTCTGTGTATTCCATAAAATGTGTAAGTTAAAACATTTTGTGCAACTAAACGATTGTGGACTTACCTGTGTGCTGTGGACTCAGGCTGTGTGCTACAGCAGGAGATAGATTTAAGCATCAATAGTTTTATGATAGTTTTAAAAAAGAAAATTAAACTTCTCTGTTGTCTGTCATTTAGTTTAGAAGATCATCTGCATGAGGGTCTTGTCTGATGTATCCTTTAACAGCTTTGTAGTACATGAATTGCTACAGAGCCAAAAAAAATCTCCTGTTTTTAAAGCAAACCCCATCACACTTTCATTATGCATAATCACTGAGCATTGTAAATTAGGTTCTTAACTAAAGAAACCAGATGTTTTGTGTATCCTCAGGGTTTTCACTAGTCCTGTGTTTGCACCATTTATAGGCAGCTGTGCAGAGGATGCTGGATCAAGCTGAAAGCCAGGTATGCTCAGAGACTTTCTAAAAAAAGAACTGAAAAATAATTTAATTTCCATCCAGTGTTTGCCTTCTAGCATGCTGTCCATCTGCTCTCCAGAACCTAATGGCCTGAATAAATTTAATATATAGTGGCTTGCATGAGCTGTAAACAATTATTTACTGGGTGAAACATAATTAAGCATATTTCTGGCTGGTTGGTGGCAGTGCAGTTGTGCATGCTGATGACTGTTCAGGAGGTCTGAGTCAAAATGAACCTAGAAATACTGCTGTGTGCTGTTAAAAACCACTGCGCATGATGGTTTATTTGTGAATTGTAATTCTAAATAAATCTGTCAGTCCTGGGTGGCAAGATAAACTTGTCTTTTTAAGCAGATGTCAGGCTCTAAGTAAGAGGATTGAGTGGTAGAGAAGGGCACAGATCCTTAATGAAAAGAAAAAAAGGTGAGGGAGAGAGAAGCTTGACTGCTTGGATACCTGGAAGAGCGTGGATCTCAAGCTGGCAGTGTGTAGAAAACAAAACTGCAGTTTTCATGAGACTCTTAGAGATTACCTTAAAGAATAATTTGGATTTTTATCCCTGTCACACAGTTAAACTTGTGAAGATTCTTGCTCTGTTTGAACCACTGCATGAATCAGAAAAATAAGTTTTAACCTACTCATCCATTGTTTATTTACTGCCATAGCTACATTGGAGTTACATTTGGTTCCAAATCATGTTTAAACAGTTCTTTAGGTAGGGAATCTGTTTCATAAGTTGAATAGGAAACTGCTCTGAACTGCTGCCTGCCCAGAGCTCAAGATGCATTAGCAGTCATGTCTGCAAAGGAACAGTCAGAAATGTGGTATGTTAGAGACTGCATTAGAGTAGCAGTTCAGGGTTCATTTACTGCTGACATAACAGGGCTGTTCTGGTGATAGAAAATTATGGCTGCAAGTCATGAGTAGAATTGGTAGCTCTGTCAAATGCTGCTTGTGAGTAAAAAGAATTTTCAGTTGATTTAAAATGAGAACTTAGGCCAGTCAGCTTTACAGATTGTTTGATTAGAATGAAAATTCCTTTTAAAATATGTGTCTTGGTTGTAGTCATTCAAGGCTTGCAACTTGGTGAGGCCATTTTGAATTAGAGAATTTTTAATGACCCAAGATGATCAGTATGGACACTTTTACTTCCAGTGCTGACTATGAATTTCATTTTTTGAAATTCTGTCCTTGGCAGGTAACTTCTATTTTAGCCTTTTCTAGATGCACATAGTAGTGATAATGATGAGCTTGCTGAGCTTTGGGCTGTTGCAGAGAAAAATAAGTAAATAGTCTCAGCTTTCTCTCTGCCAGGTTGTGGTGGTTTTGGCTGGGGTAGAGTTAATTTTTTTCATGGTGGCTAGTATAGGGCTTTGTTTCAGATTTACACTTAAAATAGAGTTGAAAATGTGGAGATGTTTTTGTTATGGCTGAGCAGGGCCTACACAGACCCAAGGCCTTTTCTTCCAAGGCCTTTTCTTCCAAGGCCTTTTCTTCCAAGGCCTTTTCTTCCAAGGTCTTTTCTTCCAAGGTCTTTTCTGCTTCTCATGCTGCCACACTGTTGAAGAGGCAGAGGGTGCATGGTTGGTTGGGAGGAGACAGCCAGGACAGGTGACCCGAACTGACCAAAGGGATATTCCAGAGGGATATATGTCAGGGATATCTGACATCACGCTCAGTATATAAAGTGGGGGAAGAAGAAGGAAGGGGGGGACATTTGGCATGATGGTGTTTGTCTTCCCACATCACTGTTACACGTGGTGGGGCCTTGCTTTCCTGGAGATGGCTGAACACCTGCCTGCCCCTGGGAAGCAGTGAATTAATTCCTGGGTCTGCTTTGCTTTTTTTTTGCCTGGCTTTTGCTTTCCCTCTTAAACTGTCTTTATTTCAATGCATGAGTTTTATATCTGTTACCCTTCCATTCTCTGATCTCACTTGGTGGGGCTGTAAGCAAGTGGCTCTCTGGGGCTTGGCTGCTGGCTGGGGTTAAACCATGACACAGATGTATAAAGTGAGACCCAAGGCACAGGGCAGCTTTGAAAAACAATGCTTTAAATAGCTTCAGCTTGCCTTGTAGAAACATAGTGCTCATAACTGCATGTGAATTCAGTTAAGTTTTATTTTTGACACTCCATTTCTTTACTGTTTTCTGACTTTTGTCTATTTTAATGTTTCTTCTACAGCTGGAGAATGGTGTGAGTTGGCATAACCCAGAGCCCCCAGAGAATCTGGGAACAGAGAAGGATAGAGCAAATTGCCCATTTTATATTAAAACAGGCTCCTGCCGATTTGGAGACAGGTAATCCATTGAATATTTACCAGGATAGAGGTGTGTTGGGGAGATAAAACAAAGGCAACTTAATTAGGTCATAAGCAAACTTAGGAAAAATTTGCTGCATAAAAGCTTCCGTGTATTTGGATGTGGACTGAGAGCAGAGCATTGCCTGGCTGGAATTGAGCTGTTTATTATTATGGCATATTACTGATGGTGCATTCTGGTTACATTGGTGAGACTTGAGTTTTCCTTGGCTTAGATTCATGCACAGATATATTCTGACAGAATGTATATGGTCTGTTATTAGTACAGTAGATGTCTGATATGTCAGATGCTAGTTTTTTGTATTTTCTAATTTGCATATGTTCAGATCCCAAATGGACTAAAGAAAGTAAGTTAAGGTAAATCTGCACACTTGGGAAAGTTGTCAGGTAGTGTCCAGAGTTCTCACTGTTTGAATGTGTGATGCATTCAGTTGTGATTCTGGTACACTGACAGGGTGCCCCTGTCTCAAGAGGGAAGTGCAGTAAAAGGGAAGAACAGAGAAGCTCATCAGGATGATGAGAGATGAGGAGCACCTCTGTGGAAGTGGCTAACAAGTCCAGACTCTGCTTTCAAAGAGGGGGATGGAAGAGGACTGTGGTAAATAAACAGCAAACTCAGGACTAGGGTGGGAATGATTCTTATCATTCATGCAATTTAGTCAGGTGTCTCAGAATGTTTGAGCACCAGCTTTGACACAGGAAAGACTTTCTTACATGAAAAAAATGGCAAACTTGTTCCCAGAGGATGCAGAGGAAACTGGAAGTGTAAATGAGTTTATGGAGTACATGTTCATTGGCATCCAGGAACAATGATGACCCAGATGCAGCTTCTGGTTTGAGAATCCCTGATTTTTTTAGTGCTAAGGAGAAACAACAGCTTAGCAGGGAAGGACTCTGATATTTATTACTATGAATTTTCAGCAAAATCTTACAAGGTTATTTTACTAACTTGTATCACTGAAAATGTGCAGTCTAGCTATTGTAGTTTTCTTTATCCTGGGAGTAATTTGTTCCAGTGTCATGTATATTGTGGATAATTATAATTCAACTATATGGAAGCTTCAAGTTCACATCTCTTTTTTTTCTATTCTGAAATATGTGTTGCATTCCATAATAAAAATTTCACCAGCTATTTCACTGCAGACAGCATTTTTTTCCAAATGTGTCTGCATCTTTGTAGTCTTTGCAGTATTTTTGTTGTAGTGATCTTTAATGGAGATAACTTCCATGGATTATTTATGGATTCCATAAAACTCAGTTTTGTTTTGAACTTTGCATTTGAACTAAGAATAACCCTTGGAAAATAAATACTGAGAAACATCATATTCTGCCCTTCCTCTTTCACCCCTATTGATCTCAGCTACCTCCCTTTAATCTTCCTTCTTTTTCTTCACATACCTGCTTCCTTCATAATCTGGCCATTTTAACATCTGGTGCTGTCTCTAAGTTGAAGGATTGGTACAGCTAGGATAGGACTGGAAGGATGGGTTGAAAGGAGTTGTGAAAAACTAAGAGCCAGTGTTATCAACAAATAACTATTGAATCTTGTCAAAGCTCACTATGTCCTGAATAAGCTGAAACTGGCTGAGTTTGCTACTACCAATTTCCCCAGTAATTCAAACCCTAACATTTTGCAGTAATATTGGATTCTTGGGCCATTCATTTTTCTTGGGGCTCCTTTTTTTCTGTCATGTGAATATATAATTTTGTGTACAGACAATATTAGGGGGGTTTCATATTTTCTGTTCTATTATTGAAATTGAACAGCAAAAGGAGGCAGCTTCTAAAATGTAAAAAACAATAATCATCAAATTAATTGTTTCCTGGTTTAGTTTTGGGTTTGGAGATTGGATTTTTTTGTTGTTGTTTGCTTTTTGAAGTCTAAGGGGCCAACCAGAAGGTGAGAATCCATTTCTGGTTGACTGGGTACAGAAAAACTTCCTAGCTGAAGTCTGGGTTGTAATTGTCCATTTTGAGACCTGACCTCCCTGCAGTTCTTTTGTGCTGCCCAGTGACATAAAGAGACTAGACTAGTCTGGATGTTTTTGTGGTCATGTCATGAAAAGGAAAAAAGTGTTGGAGAGTGCATGACAGAGTTGTTTGGGGATATATTGAATGGGATTCATAAAGAACAATGAAATAAACATGGAGAACATCTGTGTTCTTACTGAATCTAAAGATGTCTAGGGGAGAAGTGTATTTCAGCATGTTAGCAAGGTAGCCTGAATATGATGGATGGTGAGGGAGATCTAACACTTTTATGGCTGCCAAGAAGCTGCAGATTAAAATATGACTGATTTAGAAGAATCTTTTTTTTTGTTTGGGTTTTGGTTTTTGTAGGTTTTTTGGTTTGTGGATTTGTGGTTTTGTGGTTTTTTTTTGTTGTTGTTGTTTTTCCTTTGTTTGTTTTGGTTTGGGTTTTTTTCTGTTGGAAGTGGAAAAATACCAATCTTAAACTCATCAAGGTGCAGGTCTAAATGTGCTGTTCTTCCCACATTCCCACTTTCCATTCCCATATGATGAAAACAACTTCAGTAAAAGTTGTTCAGTTTGCAAAAAGAAGAGCAGGGACTTGCTTTAAAACCTCTTTATAGAGAGACCCCTAACAATCTTTTAAGCCCTTCAGAAGATGGGAACACATTAACCCTTGTAGCCTAAAAGAAATTGCTTCAGTTTTCATTGTGACACTGGTATCTATAACTTTTGTAGTTCAGCCTTCCTAAGCAAGAATGTTTGTTAATGGAATTAAGGAAGCCTTAAGGTTATGTACAAACTTACTCCAAAATATTTTGTTTAGTAATTGAAATATCTTGATCTTCCACTAATGGATTTTCTTTTATAATAACTGTAACTGAAAATGACAAATGTTTGAAGCTTGAAGAAGTGTATCTTCTGCTGGAAGTGCCAGTCTTTCCACTTTTCTTTCTTCACTGCACATGTGCAGGTGTTCCCGCAAGCATAACTACCCCACGTCGAGCAAGACGCTGCTGGTGCGAGGGATGTTCATCACCTTTGGCATGGAGCAGTGCCGGAGGGACGACTATGACACAGATGCCAGTCTGGAGTACAGTGATGAGGAGACCTACCAGCAGTTCCTGGAGTTCTATGAGGATGTGCTCCCTGAATTTCAGAATGTGGGGAAGGTGGTTCAATTCAAGGTATGCATCTAAGTGCAGTTTATGAGCCTTGTGAGGAATTCTGTCCAGCATGCCCCAGCTAGATCCTGTGGGCACTATGCTGTGTCCTTACAACAAACTGTGCATCTCTCATGGCACCTATAAACTTGTCACTGCTCTTACAGAGCACCATCTTACTCTGGGTGAATCTTCCCTCCCATTCCTCTGAAGTGTTACAAAAGCTTGGGCTTCTATAATGCATACTCAATGGTTCACTTATCTCATATTCCTTTCTTTTCTTATCCTGTGCTAAACCCCTGAGGGTCCATTAAGACTGTTAGACAAACAGTCTAATATAGACTTTTTATAAACAGTCTTTTATAAAAACATCTGAGCTATTGTATTTGGGCCTAAGGAATGAAATAGTTGGGGTATGAAATGCATTTGAGTGTACACCCAAACAATGTCATTTTGGGACTGGCTGAATAAAATAAAACCAGATTACAATGAACTGAAAAGATAGCAGATATTTCAGTAGGAAGAATTATAGAAAGGTAAGTTACATACATGATTTTGAGATTTGTCATCCATCCTTAGTTTGTGCATTTGATTTGCTCAGTGTTTTGTACTGATTTTTTTCCCATTTATATTGTTGTTTCTTATGGGGATAAAGAGGGATCTGTAAATGGAGACCTCAGAGATGAATGATGTGTGCTAACAGTCCCATGTTGCCCCAAAAATATGCAGCTTGGATGGTGCAATCTCCTTGTATCTGAATCTATTGCAGCATCCCTTTCTGCTTGCCATTCCTGAGTGTTTTCCTGCAGTCACCAGGAGGCATATAGTGCCTTTTCTTCTTTTGTGTTCATCTACTGACAGCTACCTCAGGACTGAGATGGCATTAGCATTTCAAGCAAGAGGAAAGTAAAAGAAGTGAGTTTTCAGTAGTTGTATAATAAGCTTTATAGGCAAGAAACCTTCACTTGTTTGGAGAAGTGGAGCATCCCCTCCATATTTTGACTCATGGAATAATAGCCAGATGTCATTTACTAGAAAACAGGATGCAGATTCCCTATGGAGCATGGCCTGGAAAGCCTTATCAGCAAAGTCAGGTTCTTGTCTTTGTACCGTGGTTCTGTGCAGGTGTGCTAAGCTGCACCTGCTTGGGTCCCTGTGACTATTAGTGTGGCATTCCTTGGCTTCTGAGGCAATTGTACAACAGCAAGATGATTCTCATGCACATTTTCGCTACATTAGACATGCTTCAGAAAGGCATGTTGGCTGCAGGGATCTTAACTGTGAGTAAGCTGAGACTCTGTGACCATTAAGAATCAGATTATACACACCCCCCTCTGTCAGCTTACTTACTTTTCCAGTGTAGCCCAGTTTTCTTCTGGCTGTTTTTTCTGGGAAGCTGCTCCAGAATCTGGAAGGTCCTGATAAAACACTACCTTAGAACACTAGGGTTGTTTTCCTACCCAAAAATGTCTATGGCAAAATCATTCTCACTTGTTCTTGTATTGACACTGTTTATCTCAAATAGTTTGACTCTTTATCCTGTAATACTTAATTATACAAGTGCTTGTTATTGTGGCTGAAGCCCTTTGCTGATCCAGCACACAAAGAGGTATTCCCTGAGGGTCAGTCAGGGTTCAGGGATGAAAGGAGCCGCTAACTTTGTTTGCTGCAAATATTGGAAGAGGCCTGCAGGCAAGAGAGGCTGGAATCACAGTTTGTCCTGGAGAACTGGGTTCCACCTGCCTGGACCTGCCTGTTGGAATATTTTGTAACTAGCAGCAAACTTTTTCAAAGTTTAATTTTTGAGAGCTTTGGATCTACTTTGAATGCTAAATAATTACAAAAAAGGTTTTTCAAAACTGTACCATGAAAGATGGTGTCACCAGCTTTTTGAAGCCATTTTAAACAGATGCTGTGAAGATGTATTGCTCTAGAGTCTCTTACTGTAATGAATCCCTCATTTCCATGTGAGGATACTAATAATTGTTGTCAGAGGAGGATTTGGCTGTTGTATATAGGGTTGGCCCAGACAAGTGCAAGACAATGGACTACAAGCTTTCTTGTGGACTAAGTGAGCCAAGGTCCCAGAGTTAATCAAAGCATAATTTAAACATAAGCCAGAAAGGCTTTTTTTGGGTTGTATTTCTTTTTTTTGGTTAACACTTAGTGTTTTGAAAAACATCATCTCTAAGTTGATATGGATGAACTGTCTTAAATGACAATTGCCCATCTCAGAATGTGTGAGCTGCTGTACAGCATAAACTTTCCACTGCCCTAACTTCATGTTTCCATCCCCTCAGGTCAGTTGCAACTATGAGCCCCACCTGCGAGGAAATGTGTACGTCCAGTACCAGTCGTAAGTACTCACAGTCTTACCAAGGGCTAGAGTTAAACTCCAGAGCTGAGTAAGAAGTGTTTGTATCATCCATGGAGTTCATTCTCACACTGTAGTGGGAACCCAGAATTGGTAAGGGGTGTCTGAAATGATTGTGTGATGGTCATGCCATCTGTTGTTTTTCCTTTTAAAGGGAGAAGGACTGTCAGGCAGCTCTGGCTCTGTTCAGTGGACGATGGTATGCAGGCAGACAGCTTCACTGTGAATTCTGTCCTGTGACAAGGTGGAAAACTGCCATATGTGGTGAGTCTTGGAAAAGAGAATATGTGTTACTGAAAGAATACTCACTCATGGAAGTGAAAAAGAGGGATTAGGCTGTAGCTTTCAGATCTGCCTAAGTTGTATTCATTTCTGTTTGGAAGACATATGTGCTAAGTTGCTTGTGTAGATCCAGGAAAGGAAGGGAGTATTACACCATGTCACGTAAGTGTCTGAATTCTTCTAGTGAATTTATCATGGTCTAGGAAAAAAGGTTTGGATTCTAGCTTTGGAAATAATAATCTTAAGGTGAAACTCCAGGAAGTACTAATTTATCTCTTGAGAAGCGACAGCAGTTTCTGGACTATCAACAGTTCTAAACAGTAAATATAACATGTTCCTTATTTACCTTCTTACATTAAAGTAAATAAAATTTAATGAAATTAAAAGTTAAGTTTGTTATAAGCTAAAATCAAATCTTCATAGCTGTTAAAAAGCTAATTTCAAGAAAAGTACACAATGAAAATTAATCTTGTGTGAGTTAAACTGATAGGTGGTCACATGCATTTTCTTCTGTTTGGAGAAGCAAAATTAAGTTTATTACATTTCTTCCAGTTGGTACATAATGAAGAAAGAGATTTAACAGGTCTGGTTCATAAAAAAACAAACCCTAATCTGTTGCAGGTTTATTTGAAAGACAGAAGTGTCCAAGAGGGAAACACTGCAACTTTCTTCACGTATTCAAAAATCCAAACAACGAGTTTTGGGAGGCCAATAGAGACATACGTATTTCTCCTGAACGGACTCATCAGTTGTCTAAAAACTCTGAGAGGAGAAACCGATCGAGCCATCGTGACGACTATTACAGCCGCTCCAGGAGGAGGGGCAGCCCCAGCCCCGACCATTCCCACCGCAGAAACGGAGAATCAGAGAGGAAAAAGAGTCGCCGCAAAAACAAGAGGCGGCGCCACTCGGGGAGGTCCCGGAGCCGAGAGAGGAGGAGGTCCCACAGCAGGGGCAGGAAGAGGAGAGGCCGCAGCAGGAGCCGCAGCAGGAGCCGCAGCAGGAGCCGCAGCAGGAGTCACAGTCGGACACGCAGCAGGAGCAGGAGCTCCTCTCGATCCAGGAGCAGGGGTAAAAAGAGATCAAGCAGCAGAGGAAAAAATAGTGAAACTCCCAAAACAAAGTGAGATATACTTTCAGAAATCACTAATTGATAAAAATAGAGCTGAAAAAGAAATCTTCCCAATAGGGTACCAGATATATATGGATTTCAAATAAAGTGTTCTTGCACATTAAAATGTTTTTTCCTAATAAAGGAACGTAGTTTACTGTGTGCGAAGCTTGAGAAAATTTAAAAGTTTTCAGTCCTATAGAAGGTGTGAATGTCAAGTACTCTAGCTACTCTGTTCCTCTGAACAGCTGCAACACCTGGATGCACACTGAGTACAAATAGAGAAGTGAAGCCTCTTTGGTATATGCTTATTTCTGTTATGTGTATGTGTGTTTACTGTTCCTGTAAGGAGTTAGTACAGAACAGCCAGTGTGCAGTAAATTCACACCCCAGCACACTGCAGATCCAGGTCTGTGTAGATGATTGCCATTTGTGTTTTTCATCTGCTTATCGGAAATTGCTTTCTAGACAAAGAAAATATAATTGTTTTATGAGTTGGAGAAAAGAGATCTCAAAGACATCACTGTTTGATTGTACAGTACTTGCCCAGTAGGAGCTTTTTGGTCACGAGTGTTGGATTTTTCTCGGTCCTGACTGAGCTGCTGACTTGTAGGGATTGCAGTAGACTAAAACCAAGCAGAAAGTACACAGAGAAACAGTCAGTTTATTCAGTACCTTAATCCCCAAGTAAGACTGGAGACCATGCAACTGTAATCCTTGAGTGAGGTTAGAACTGCTTTGCATACCTCTTGGTTGCACACCATTTGTAGGTGACAAGGACCTGCCTACCTTGTGCTGGAGGGGTGGAAAGTGTGTCCATCAGGGAAACAAAGTGTGATTGTGAACGCTCAGTCAAGATGGCTGCAGAGTGGCTGAAGAAACAGAAGGATTTATACATGAAAGACTATTTCCTGGTTTTGGGAGAGGAGGACTTGACTTAGAGCCTTTTGAGGTTTATTTTACACATAGTTTCAGGCACCTTACTGCCTTGCTTCCTACAGCCAAGGTGAAGAGAAGGGTATATAAAAATGAAATTATTGGGACAAAACCTCCTTGAAATGACAGCTATATTAACGAAGTACAGTTAGATAAATCCTTAGTATTTTTTCACTTTTATTTAAAAGATTTGTGCTGTTAGATGTACTGTATTTCATATGATTTATCTTCAGGTTTTAACTTGGGCACCTCAGTGTCAAAGAGAGCTTGTAGCACTGAAGGTGCAGGTGCTGTAATGGTCTGTAGAGATACCTCCCTGTCTTTAGCCTCTCCAAAGAACTGGGCTCCTGCCTTCAGAGAACCAATCAGACCCCAAGAGTTAGAAGCCTAAAGCAGGCATGAAGTGCTCCCAAATAGGTATTCATTACAACTCCCAGCAATGTAACATAAATTCCCTTAGAAAATCTAGGTATCTGAACTTTACCAGCAGCATTCCTCACAGCAAGAATGTTTTTCCCCAGGATAGTTAAGATCAAGTGAACATTGCTTCTGGATATGATATATATATATTTTTGCTTTTCTAAATGCATAGTGCACCTAGCATGCTGTTTATATATTTTTCCTTCTTTCTTCATGTGTAACTTGTCCAATATGGAGTAATACAACAAAAATGATGTTCAGTTCAAACCCAACTTTCATGATATATTGTCATAACTTAGGCAGAGCTGTAGCTTAATTTGATTAAATGTTTTAGTTATTAACAGATGTAGGAATTGTAATTAATTAGTAAAACTTTTGAAATAATAACTTTTTTAAAAGGCATATTTCAAAGGATAGACAGCACGAAGTTTTTAATTCCATTTGAGAAATTTGTTACTGCCAGTTTCTTATAATGTACCTTTTTCTCACCACTCCTTAGAGACAAATTTTCCCTGAGGTTTCTATTTTTTTATAGATGCTCAGTTGTCTCGCTGGGTCACTTGTACTGCATGTGGCAAACTCTGGTTCAGTTGGCCACCACAGGCTGGTTCCATCCTCCATTCCCTGGGCTGCCCTGCTTCCCAGAGCTCTCAGGTGAGAGAGCTGGCTTGTGCCCCCGCTGTGCACCCCGTGTCACATGGACACATGTCACAGAGCATTAGCCCAGCAAAATCAGCTGTGCAGCTCAAGGAAAGGTGGTGGAGTCGCTGGTGGGAACCTGTGACCAGTCAGGGGAAATAAGCAAACCAAGTCTCCATGGGATTAGAAACTAAGTGCCCACCAACAACCATGTGAGAATTCCACAGATGATTAGGCTCCTCGTCAGCACAGTTTTGCAACACGATTTGGGAAGCTAAGTAGCTGTATTTAAAAAAAAACAAAACAAACTTGCTCAGAAATGCATGTAAAAATTTAAATATACTTTATTTCTGCTAGTACGATGGCTGAAGCTTCAGCTTGTTTTTCTTGAGGTCTGGACCCAAATGTGCTGGCTATACCTGTACAGAGTAGGACTGGTAGCTGTGATTGCCCTGCACTTTCACACGTGTCTGTTTATTACACAGAATTTGAGTGCTGCAGATCTGACATTTAGCTTGCATTTGTTAGCATGAAACCTGGGATTCCACCAGTTTTCTAACTTTGGAGTTTGTATTTTTCAGTATTGTTTCTCTGCTTCATAATCTTAAGTAGTGTTATATGCATGGTTTTGTGTTTCCTTATTATTTGAGTGAGCTATTTTGTTCTGGAGAGACAAACAGACTAGAAGTTTTTTAATGTTAAGCTTAATTCTTTTCTTTCCCAAAGGGAAAAAGCCCCAGAAGAACATGGGGAAAGGATTTAAATTTGTAAGGAACAGCCTATTCCCATTGCGTGTTATTGCACATATTCCACAGAAAAGGACCTTATAAAGTGAATTAATATGGGCCAAGTTTTATTTTGTCTTCAACGACTAAAAGCAGCAGTATTTCAAATACTTTTTTTTCAGTTGCGAATTCTGCAGGGATCACGGAGGTGCTTTGAAGTAATTCTGGTATTTACAGAGGTTCGTGGTGGCAGTGCCAGGGCCTGCCAGCTGCCCTGTTTCACTCAGGATGGGGAGCAGGAGCTGCAGGCCGGCTCTTCAGTGGAGGAGCAACAGCCCAGGCAGGCAGCAGCGCTGCCTTGTTCAGCAGCACAGGGGGAACCCCTGTAGGCATGGGCACTGTTGCTGCCCAGCAGAAGTAAGGCATCAGGGAACTGGGCCTGCCTGCCCTCTCACAGGAGAGTCCCTTCCCTCCAACTGTAGCTGGTAGCCACTTCTGTGGGATTTCATTCCCTGTCTGCTGTCCAGAGTAGCAAACCCCCGTCAGGGGTTGAGGAGGGGTGGCACGCGTCTGTGTGTTGAATGCAAGGCATTTCTTGTGGACACCCAACAAGGCCTTCCCTCTCTGGCCCCAGCCCTTGTGTATAGGGCACATTGTCCAAAATGCATCCCGAGTGACTCCTCTCCCACTTTTATGCCGTGTGATGGCAGCATGGCTGTTTTGCATCCAGTTTTGCATTGGCACATTCAGTGTACTGAAACTGCCCTCCGGTTTACCAGTTACATTCCTGTGCGCTAAATAACTTGGTTTTTTTCTAAAGACATGCAAGAGCCTGCTATAAGATGCTATTGCTTCCTGTCCTGGATCAGCACTTCTTACAAAATATGAAAGATGCAAGTTTATGACAGTAAATAACCTAAAAGCTTAATTGACTTTCTTACATCATCCAAAGAGTGCAGCTCATTCTGCTTTCACTGTAAGCTTGTAATTAAAATGAACCCCAGTTATTCCACATACACTCCTGCTCAGCACTGATGTATTATCAGGTGAATTGAGTATCTATGGCTGAAAACCAAAACTGACGTGGCATGGACAGGTAACTTTGTCGGGCTGTGGGACTGACTGCAAAGCAAGCTGGACAGCCGTAACCCAGTACATGGGAACTTGACAGAGGCAGCCACAGGGTGACCGCCACTGTGGCCTTATTACCCCAAAAGGAACAGCAGATGTTCAGGAAGGCCTCTTCGAGTTAAAGACTTAAGTCAGTGAAGTTGAAGACATTTAAGACTACAATCAACTTGCCTGAACAATCCAGAAATTCCTACTTCTTTAGCTCTCCCCAACCCTTCCGTGTAAGACAGGAAATTCAAAAACCAGAATTTCATTTCAGATTAATTTCAGAAATGCCCAAAGATGTTAATTTTTCCCTGTGCTTTTGCTGCTAACATCAAGCAGTTCAGTTCTTTTAGAAAGGTGGAGAACAGATTCATCTGACATGTTTTTGGTCAAGACCAGGACTGTAAACATTTCATTGACTTGTTCAGAATTCTATGAAAAGAACTGAGTATTCAGTCTCTATTATCCAGAAATCTCTTTCAACATGTGGTTTAACTTTCAAATGAAGTGGTACTACCCCATCAATTTAACATTCACTTAAATAAATTTCATGTTTAATGTGGCAAGCTTTCCAAAAACTTGCTGATTTATTGCTTTCTCTACAATTTAAATGGATGTAAATAACTAAACTTGGACACAGTATCCTCAACATTTTTTAATGAAGTGCTCAAGAACAGGTTAAGCACTGTAATAAAATTTTCCTTTTTTTTAAGCCAGCACTGAGTGGCCTCTTCTTTCCTCTGTGAATACAGGCACTAATTACATATAAACACAGCAATGGTGTAAAAATGGACATTTATTACAACTAAACCAATGTGACAGACAGAGGTCAAACAGTTTGTCACAATCACAACGAAGCTTAATCCAGCCAAGCACATACAAGTGACAGTGTAAACTTTAAAAACATGTTTAATACATATAAAATTGTTTCTGGTTTGACTTAAATCCATTTTACCACTACAATCTCACACACAGAGTCCTTTCACTACCCCTCTACCCTCATCTACCCCTGCCCACTGTGCACTGGGGAAATGCCCTGGGACAAAAAACAGTCTCTGGTCGTCTAGAATCTGTGTGTAAATCCTGGAATAGGCATCCATAGACAAGTTCCAATGGCTTGAGTTCACAGATACCACGCTGGTACTGCCACAGGAGTGGCACACACAGCCTGGGCCTGGCTGGCCACTCTTTTGGCTCAAGTATTGGTGCTGGGGTCTGGATTAGAAGTGGCACCACTGCACCCTTCCTTTGGCTGGCACCACTGAACCCACTGCAGCTGGCCACTGCCAGAGCTGAGCTTTCTGAAAACATGGCACCACTCAGGTGAACAAGCCAAAACTCCTAGGGGAAGGTGGGTGGAGAGGGAGGGGGCAGATAACAGAACTTGGCTACTCTCAGGTGTAGACTCCCCATCTCCCTCAAAATCACACATGGATCACATTTCTGCAAGTGAAACAGGCTCAGTCCTGAGAGTCTGTTCAAAGTGTCAAAATATTACTGGACATCAGTTCACATGATTTGTAGTGAATACACTATACAAATCTAATGGTTAAGAGCTCTCACTGCAAATTAGTTGGTTCAACTACATCACGCAGGAGTACTGTAAGGGATGTATCACATGTTTAATGTGTTGATCAAGAAAAGCAGTTAAATGACTCTGACACTTAGTGTGTCCTAAAAGTACCTATACACCCAATAAAGCATAACTACAAAACACCAAAAAATACAAATTAATTGGTAGACTTCGAAAGAAAATAGTAACAGGTCCCTTCTGTAAAGCTTCTTCTTTCCCATCTTTGAAAGTATTCAGTTTTCATTATGCATCTCTCTATTTAGTTAGAAAGGTGACCTCCTTTCCTAGTGTTCATGGTCAAAGCAAGCTAATATCAGACCTAGAACATTTTCCCTATTCAGTCTGGGCTGGTTTTCCTTCTCTCCTACATGCATTCCCTTTGAAGTACAGTAACTTGCACAGTTTTGCTCAAGGTAGCTACACTAAAATACACCTTCATGTCTAGTGAGTTGATCAGTTTTCTTAAAAAAACAGTTATTACCTTAACAGTTTTTTACCAGTTTGATATGCAGATCCTGGCAGGATTCTTTGGTATAATGACAAATTCAGTAGGAAACAGACATTTCCAATCATTATGCAACAACTGAAATAAGCAGAATAATCACAAGTGGTGACTAAAATGTAGATGAACAAATTCTTTGGTTGCATAAACACAATTTCTACACCGTAAGAATTCATATTTGGAGTTGTCCATGTAGTTTCTTTTCATATAGGTAGGCTATGCTTATGTCATAATAATACATTTATTTCCTGAAGTCAAGTTCGCTTATAAAAAACAGTAGGCTTATCGAAGTCAAATGCAATTTTCCTATAAATGCAGTGAAGGGAAACACTGAGTCAATTTAAATCTAATTCCCTTTCATTTATAAATTTTGGACTTAGGTTTCTTGCTCCCTTTTCAAAAAAAAAAGTATTTTTGTATTTTTCTTGTAGGCCTGAATGAAGCAGCTTAGCAAAACAGTAATACTGACAAACAGCATCTTACACCATTAGCTAAACATTACAATGAAGGCAGTGAACATTTACAGTATGAAACACTGAGATGGCATCAGCTGAAGAGAAGATTTATGTCAATCCAATTTCTTCAAGTACACTACGTGGGGTCTCTGCTTCCTACGGAGGGAAAATTTGAGACAGTAGTAAATGAACACTGTTTCTACTGAGCAGAGATGTACATGAGTTAGTATGGAAGATGCTGAACTGAAAAAGAAAGCTGAAAAGACATGAAAACATGGAAGCACTGCAGTTTGCAAACATGGTATTAGCTGCACTTTTCACAGAGCTGTTAATTAGATTGCCATGGTTCACAAGAGTACCTGGAGGATTTTATTGCCCTTAAGCATAATAAAAATAAAACAATTTAGGTCTACCAGCAGGGAACAAATCACAAGTGAGTAACAGAGATAGGAACTAGGGAGGGATGAGGAAGGGGCTTGCAATGGAGTCAGTGAATTTTGTGGTGAATTGTTTCGAGGGTCTTAAAAATCTGTTCAGGAATAACAAAGAAGTGGATGAATGAATCTACAGATGCAAATAAGATACAGTATCCCTTAAGATCTTTATAAAAGAGTTTGGATTTGCTTTTTTATACAGTGATCCCATGTTTTTAATTAATAAAACCAGGTCACAGCACCTTGATACGCCTGGCATCAAATTGATCCCTTTTAAAGAGGGAGGAGTTTTTAGGACAGGAATTTTATTATTCCACAGCAGGCATAAAGTTTCAAGTTAATTCTAATCTTAGAAAGCTTTCTTTAGATTCAGAGAAAGTTGTTTAATACCAAATTCAAAAAAATTATCATCAGTTTTGTATTCATTACTTCCATAGCCTCTGAAAATAAATGGTTTAAACTAGAAACATTAGGCTGAGCTTTTTTAAGTAACTATTAACAATGCCATGATAAATAAAAGGGGATACTGTGTCCGTATCAAAACAAAAGCTTTAACATCAAGAGTATGAATAAACTTACTTTAGCATCCTAAAACAAGACATATCATGCAGCAGAAAAAAAAGCAGATAACAGTTAAGGCAGCCAACAAATTATTTTTCAACTGCTTTGCAAATATTTATTAGAAAAATAATGTCGGTAAAACACAAAATTAAACACCTCAAACCTTGCAAATAACATCAGAATATTGTCTCTATCAGCCTTGACTATGTGGCACAAAATGATCAAGTTTACTATGATCATTCAGCTCATGTATAAGGTGATTCAGCAATGAAGGAAGAAGCTATGATACTTTAAAAGTCAACTTCATTAAAAAATCTGTCAGAGCTTGGAACAGGCATATTGAGATGGCTTCTAAAATCCAGAAGGAAATAAAAAATTGCAATAAAAAGGCAAGTTAAATCTGAAAACAAGATACTTGGTGTATTAAAGATGTAGTGCTGGCTTGTTTTTTTTTCCCTCACAAATGCAATATTTAAGTATTCTTAGAACTGCAGTGACCTTAACAAAGCCAGACAGGATGGCAGGATTAAAGATTTACACGTGTATTTTAACGAATCCCCAAAAGGAGGCACTGATTGAAGAAACGGCTATGTAGCATTTCTAATGTAACTTTTTGTATTATATTCCCAGATTACTTTGTTGCATTCATTCTGGAAGACACACACCTCCCCTATCCACCAAGGTAAGGCATTTCACTCAAGAAATCCTATACTGTTAACTAACTGTGGCACCAGAATTCAAGAGCATACAAGAATACAACTTCTCAAGCATTTCAAGGTCTTCAAAATAGTTGATATAAATTCACTTTTTAATTTTAAATTGATTAGATGGCAGTGGGCACTTATGAGTTACACAGGAGTGCAACAGGATATTTACAAAGTTACCTGAAAACAAAGCTCTTTACAGCTGTGAAGAAATACAGAGCAGTGCTGCTACTGTTTTTAGAGCAGTTCAGTATTGCTGCTTTCACTGCCATTTCAAAGTCTGAGATGATTTTCAGCACTCTGCATTTCTTCAAGTAAATCAAGGTCAGTGGCTAACCATTAAAAGCAACCTATTTCAAGGACATTAGCTACTTGTCCACAGATACATCACCCATAGAACTCAGACATATTTTTATGTTTTTTATTACTAAAGCAGTAATCTTGAGACAGATGTGCATTCCTCATCAACAATATAATCTCAAGGAACACCTAAAGGCTAATGTCTTTTGCTAGAAGAATAACTTTATTAATTATTACTTTTTAGAAACAAATAGAATGAATTATGTTTTGTTCACATTATTTGTTTTACTAAGTGTCAAACATTTTATCCAATTCTTAGGTAAAACATTCTGCACTGTTATATACTACCTGCAGCTCAGAATCACCCAAGGCAAACAACAAATTTCAAATATCAGAACACAGATGAGGAAAAAAGTCATTCACATGAGACAAAAGTGCATGCAATACTTTATTTCAAACATGCCAGAAAAGCTAATTCATTACTTAGTCGTTTAGAAGCAAGCAGCTGTATACAGATAACAAGAAAAACAGCATCTCATTACAGCTCAATGCACAGCATTTTAGGCCAACAGGCATGAAATAATGCAGGCTAAAGCAGCATTAACCAGACATCCAAACACATTGTTAATGGCTTACAGAAAAAAGGCAAACTTGGAAATGGAAAACCACTCCTATGATCTTGTTTTCTAAGATTTCAGAATGCTGCAAATCCAATCCAAATCTTTTGTCTAATCCCCTAAATCTCCCCATTTTTTTGTCAGTTTAACTTTTGGAAGGTAGTGCATTACCACATATAGTACAGGGAACTAAGCTTGTTTGTGGTTCATTTTAGTAACTGCCTCCTTGACAATTCATGGAAACAATTTTCAGAATCAGCCCTGGTTTTAGGTTACAAGCAGGATGCATTACATGCCCTCTCACTGCCCACTTTTCAGCTGAATGCACTTATATTCACCCTCGTGGCAGTTCTCCCATATACAAGGCAGCCTGCATTTAAAACTGGAAATGTCAATTTAAGAAGGCATATTGCAAGTATACTGTTAATGGACTTGGATCTTTCCAACCCTAATCATTAATGGCTGGACTCAATAGGCTAAGAGGTCTTTTCCAACCTTAATGTTTCTATCATTCCATTATTCATTTGTCAAGCAATGGTATTGTTCTCTCTTTCAGTGGCAGTAACTTAAATTACTCACAAAAGTATTCTGCACACTTAAATACTTATGTTTTAATTTCAGATTTACCCATCATTCTCTTTGATAAAATCAATTACGCCGCTCTCCTTTTTGTAAGGCCAGTCACACTATTGTGCCAGTTTTCAGAAAGGGACAGTGTTATCTGCACCTTTAATTATGATGCATGGTCTACACAGAATTTAATTCAGCATCATTTACTACTTGTGTGTATACACGTCACATGATACTTCTCCTTCACTACTTTCTCTGTAAGTCTTAATTTAAGAGTATATTTAAATATCACCACAACCTATTTAAAAGATAAATGTGGGTTGAGTAATGTTACAATATAGGTATTGCAGTTATAGATGTTTAGCTCAGAAAATGCTACAGAACTCTTAAGCATAAGACTTCAAGCTTACACACAATAAAAAAGTTAAACCATATGGCAACAAGCACGAGGTTTGTTGAAATGAGACATGTGAAGAGACAACACTGTAAAACAGAGGGGGAAGAGAAAAGTACAACAGCAGAGAATGGTTGTGGCATTCTATTAGATTCAGGATGACTGGATTCAGCAAGCTGATGATAATGTTCTGTCATGAGTAAGTCACAGGTCTATCTCCTCTGAAATTCTGCATGCATGATGAATGAAGCCATTTAGTACACTGGTACATTAAAGTATTCATGACGTGGCTACAAAAGAAATGTACATATTCTTATACATAATAGAAAGGTGGACACATATGCAAGAAAACAGAAATATTACCTCACTATTGTATCTCTGACATTAAAAGGACATTTGATACAGAAATACAATATTGTATTTTTGACTACTCTAGATGTCCAGGGCGTGAGGGTAGTGGGGAGAATCATTGTTTTACCCCCCCATACTTGCATGCTGTGTCCAACAATAGAGAGAGGAACTTCATATCATAAATACTTTATTACATAAGCTCAGAGTCTCTTCTTAGCCAAAAAAAGTTTGAAGCTCCAGAGATGGGCCACCCTATCTATCACTTGTCTCTGCATCAGGTATCGACTGTTGGCTTCTGTCAGAGACAGGCACTGAGCTAAATGGCATCTGACATCACTCACCACATCTGCTCTAATAAAACATACATTTAGAGGTACCAGGCCTCCAGAACATTGCTCTGAACACACCATGCCAGGGTAGTGCAGCGGTGGCATTACTGGTGACAAAAATTCCTTTTTTTGAAAGAGAGTCTGTTTAGAAAAATGGAGGCCTCTGATACACCTCTCAAAGCAGGCAAACGTTTCTTTGCCTTTGTATTATGCAGCTGAACTCAACACACTCTTGTATGATTGTCATGAACATTAGTATTCAATTTGCTGAAAGATGAGCTAGAAAGAAAGCAACACTCAATAATGGAGTAACAGTAAACAAGAAGCATCAGCCCCATATACGCAGAATTAACTTTTTCTAGGATGAAAAACACACAAAACTCAACTCCCTGCATGTCAGTTTCCATCTTTGAGCTTGTACGAATTACAGTCTTCAATCTATCTTAGTATCCCACTTCCCAGAATGACAGAAGTTTTAAAACAGAACTGAGAAGAGTTCCCATGAACTTCTAAAACTGTCTCCTCTGTGCCATCTCAGTTTATTTGCATGTCCAGGCTTGCATGTTTTTAAATTCTATTCTCAAATTACAAAAAAAGCACAACAAAAATACTCCAGAAGCTGTACAGTTTTTTATACTGTTTTCAGTATCAGTAATCTGAAGATCATGTCATAGTAGTCTAAATTATCCTGACCAAGCTAACTACAAATCCAGTAGTTCACAAAATAATAGCACCTATATAACTCTGTGACAGTTACAAATAAGTTATATGATGCATGCTATAATTTTTAAATTCAAAAGAATTTGGTATATAATAAAGAATTACAAATATAAATTTCAACACTTAACATCTCTTGCATGGCCTAAGTAGAAATCATCAGTCTACATTAAAAACAAAACGCTGAGGCATATTCCTAACTGGAAAAGGCACTGCATGGTAATAGTGTATCTTATTACAGAGTAGGATTTTTGACTAAAAAGAATAAAGTACTAACCTTAGAATTCCCACAGACAAATATTCCCAGAAAGATCCCTAGAGAAAACTTCTGCTTTACTTACACTGATGATTGTTCATGAAGACAACTGAATAACAGGCATACTGTAATAATCTAAAATGCCCAATTTTTATCTGGGTTATATATGCATACAAGATTCCCTTCTTCCTTGAAAAAACTCATGTGTTGCACTGTTTACCACTGGAAATGTGGAGCCATCAAAGTTGGTGTCTTCCTTGAAATGCTTGTCAAATCTCCTAACAGATTTCTCCTTAATTTTACATTAGCTCTCTGGACAGAAAGAACAAGAGCAGCTCATTCTCCTTCTTATGAAGCTGACTGCAACCTACTGCTGTATTCAAGGATTTTGTGTGCACACATTCTTAAACATCCTCTTTGGCCTGGAAACACTGGCCATGTCCCATTTTACATGGGATGAATAAGGCCATGGAAGTGCTCATTTCATGTCCTTTCCGAACTTGCGCAGTCCCACGCAGTCTGGGGTATTCCCCACCCTGATTGTATTTTCAACGGTTTATACCTCGAGGATTTTGCTGTCTTTGATGTTAAAATCATGGTACACAGAATTAGATGATTGACTCATATTACTATTGTGAGATTAGTGCTTCATCTTCACAGAAACTTATGGTTTACTGATATAGCAAGATAGATGGTCAGACAACAACAGGAAGAAAGTGCGTATTTCACTCCTTTTTAGTTAACAGAATGTGTAAACATCACCTGCAACTAGACTAGCAATAAACTGACCTTGTAGAAGTGAACCTGAAGGATTAAATGAAAGACAACAGTAATGGAGATATAAAGTGATAACACAGCAATATTGAGAAGGAGAACTGGTGCCCCAGTGAGGCCTCTGTACCCCACCAAGGACACCCAGGACCGTCCCACACAGAGGGCCTGGCACTGTGGGCAGCCTGACAAGCAACCAAAAGGAAAATTAAGTTTTGATGAATTGTTTGCCATCACAGAACTACAGCACCTCACACGTTTCAACTCTGACTGACCTTTTTTTGTGCCCCTCCATTACACTGTCTCCAGAGCAGCTGGTCTGAACACCAGAAAAGACAATATGGAGAAGGGACAGTTATGAAATTCCACAACCAATATCTACACTACCTCGCTTTCCTTTGGTGGGAATGTGCAGATCTCAAGGACATGCTTCACAGGCTCAGATGTTGTTTAAGATAACAATTTAGATCTAATAAGTTTATAAATTAATTGATCTAGAAGCTAGGGAAGAAACAATGGTATCCTTACAATACAATGTAAGGGCAAACTAACATGAAATACACCTCTGAAAAATCTTCACATAAAACTTTGGCTGTAAACCATTTATCTGACTTTAACACAAAGGTCTTAGATCCTAGTACTGCCAGAAAAGTAATAGCTCTACAACACAATCTGCACATTGTGGAATTGCAGCATTTTAAAAGTTACTAGAATTAATCTTCTTCAAAACGACATCTGTGTTGACAACTCATTTTAAAAAGCTAATAATACTCTCTGAAATTGTCAGCCTGAGTCACTGGAAATTTTTTAAATTAGAAAAATGGTAGAGTTGATCTGAGCAAACAGAACTATTTTGCCAGTCCAACCCAAGTGACATTTTCTCAGCCAACTTTGTCATGACCCAGACTAATTAAAAATCATCGCTAAAATAAAATTAGAAGGGACTTCATTTAATCCAGCCCCCCAAACAGTATACCTACAATTTTCCTGAGAGATATTTCATCTATTAAAGGCATCCAGTGATGCCTTTTTATTGTGCCTCAGGCAATCTACTTAAATGCTAAATTATCATCTCCACTGGAAAATTTGTGTAACATCTACCTTGAATTATTTACTTGCTGCAATTTAAGGCATTTTAAGTCTGTAGTGGACAAAAAAGCTGGCAAGAGAGAGAAAAGAAATTCTTTATGCCTATACCAAGCTGTCTCAAGTTCAGCGTGTTGC
Source organism: Setophaga petechia (assembly GCA_024362935.1). Taxonomy (NCBI): domain Eukaryota; kingdom Metazoa; phylum Chordata; class Aves; order Passeriformes; family Parulidae; genus Setophaga; species Setophaga petechia. The sequence goes on along the minus strand of JANCRA010000020.1, from coordinate 13,307,925 downwards.
AGGGCTGCCATTTTACTGATGACTTCTCATGGCAGTGATACAGACTTCATCAACACTCTGCTCAACTTCTTTTTCAGGGAAATTTGCTTAGGTTATTATTTTAACTTCTTTCCCATCAAACCCAGCACGAAGTCTGTGAAGGCAAGCCATGTTAAACTGCACACAAAAATCAAAACTGACACCATTTGATAAAGACTTGTTTTTTTTTCTTTACTCAGCATCTAGCAAAACCCTAGCTCAAACAACATACAAGATGTGGATCCATGGAATGCATCAAAGTTTGGGAAGAATTCTACAGAAGCAGGCTATGGGAAAATCAAGAGCAGAGGATGACGAGTTATGTTTAGAAACATGAAGTTTTTGCAGTAGGAAGAAATTCACATTTAACAAGTACTTCCTTAGCAATGCTTCAAAAGCAATTACTTTTACACTCTACTTCTGAATCATTATTAGGCAATATTTCTAATGAACAGCTGCTTTAGGAAATTGCTGCTGTTCACTTGCCTTTTCAAGGATTTCAAAACAGGAGAGTACCTGTTTCCCAATCTTTGGTTAGCGAACTGTTCAGAGACTTCTGTTAGAAAGACGGGTTTGGGTTGGAAGGGATATTTTAGATCATTTAGTTCCAACCCTTGTGCCATAGGCAGACACATTGCAATAGGCCAGGTTGCTTAGGGCACATCTAGTCTGGCCTTGATTATTTCCCACTAGGGCATTTTTATTACAAAATTCTATTTTTACTTTCAAAGAAGGCCCAAGTGTTATCTCAGAGAACCTAGAAACACTTACAAACATATTCTGAACATCTTCAAAGACAAGTATTAACTACAATACTCTTACAAAAAAGAACAAAAAATGAAAAAACCTATAAGCAAACAAATAAAAAGAAGAATGCTTTATCTATACTAACTCCTAGTCAAGATCTTGTCAGCAGCTTTCTATACAGAGAAAACAAAAAATCTTCACGATTTTTTTCAAACCAGTCACCAGGATTGTCAACTAGAATATGAAACAGCAAGTTGTCCTGCAAATGTTATTCAGCAAAACATCCAAGCATATGCACAGACTTCAGCTCTAAAACATCACCTCAACAGACCAGAGCAGAAGGGTAGGACAGCAGTGCCTGCCTGCCTCTCTCCCAAAAGCACTGCAAAGATCAGCTGAAGCTTTGTGCACTATAACCGGATAATAGCAGGTGCTTCCTGCCTCTGAGCTGCCGCTCTGATCTGCCAGCTCGGAGGTGATAATCGCTCTGGGGCTCTCCTTCACACGTGCCAATCAGTTGCTATGCAGCGAGCCAGGAACAATCGAGAGCCCAGCCTTCAGCAGGAAAGATGGTTCTAAGAATCCACTTCGCCATCACAAAAACACTAATGCTTTAAGCCCATATTACAACTGAACACTTCGTATTGTGAAGTTAGAGCCAAAATTTTTTTAAAAAATCACTGAGCTCTCCATCAGATAATCTGACAGTGTCTGGATGTTTGGCAAACTGTCAAACTAGGCACACAAGGATTCATTAATGCTCCCTTTCAGCACTGCAGATACAGGTTTGCATCGCTTATTCTCCTGAAGCATTTCGTAAACTGCAGGGCTGTTATCTTTGAAGAGGTGACCAGAATATACTGCTGCAACAAGCCATGTCACGTCCAATACTATTCAGCTTCCATGGCAATGGCATTTAAGCATCTCCCTTCCTTCCTGGCACTGCAGCACTTTGCGTTCTTACAATTGTTTGGACAAATGTTTGCAGGCACAAGTTGTAAACACAAAAGAAAAGCTGCTGACTATATGTTTTTTAAAAAAAACAATTTTAATTGGATCCGTTTAAATGGATCTGAAATCCAGTTCTAGAATGGCTGTGTAAATAGCTTTTCTGGCACAAGGAAAAAGGGAGAAAAAGGACAGCTGAAAACTCCCAAAGTCAATACTGCTGCTGAAGCTCCTCACTACATTCCTGTGACTCAGGCCAACAGCAGGGGTGCAGCATATGACAAATAAATTAGACCCTACCTCTGCAGGCTGACTTGGGGATTCACAGCAGACAGAGAGTCAGGACAAGATGTGTGGAACACTGGCTTTTTAAAGCACTTACATATTGTGGGTTTTTTTTAATAGGATGGAATTTAAGCTGTATTATCAACTTTAGCAAAAGTCCTGGCTTGCCAAAAGTAGCTGCTTTTTACTTCCCTTTTCAATGCCACTGGTTTTCTCCTCCTGGCACTTCCCTCAGGCTCACTCTAGATGAGCTCAAGTTTTGGTTAACAAGCTAGGAACCCCCAGAACCACAGGACAAGCAGATCAACACAAAGGTGGGAGCGAGAATGGATCCAGCTTTCTCAACAAGAGCCACTGTCAGCATGAGTTTGGCTGATGAGCAACCAGCATCCTGACTCAACACCATGACTTTACCACTGTAAAATACTCTCAGTAGAAAGCAGAATTTCTACACAGAACAATCTGAATGTACATCAAGATTTCATGTGGTTTTTCAGTATTATGCAAGGTTTACCATAAATTTCACCACATTCTCTATGAAACTAACTACTTCTGAATATGTGGCTTATTACAACTGCCACATGGAACATGTAGTATTCAACGACTTAGTTTACAGAAAATCTCTCTGAAACAGCCAACCAAAAAAACAAGTTCTACTCATTCTAGGCTTGGTTGTGCCTCAGAGTAACAAGGATTAAAGTAATTTAAAGTTGTATAACCAATTAGTTAAACATCAGGTTAATCCAAACACCCAAGCTCTGAGCCAAACTCCTCCCCTTGCCCTAAGGCAACCTCCTTTACCTCAGGAGACTATTCTCTAACCCAGATGATCTTCATTCCTATATACAACCTGCAGCTCCTTACTGCAGGCTAACTATTCCCCATCCATATCTGATTATGTACAATCATCTATCTGTCCCTCTCCACTCACCCCAGCAGATGCCATTTCTATTTCTCCATATTCTGAGGAACCTCAACAACCTTGTAAATTAGGGTCTGAACACAGCAACTATTCCTTCACTTCTTCCAAGGAACAGTACAGGCCAAGAAGTAGCATTCCATGGGCATCAGATAATACAATTGTGTTTAATTTCAAGGGGACAAAGCACATTTCTTAAACCAAAACTATGCCCACACACAGAATTCACCCAAGGACATACTGCAGGAAAGTGAACTGGACTCACACAATTATCTAAGCCTGAGTTTGTATGTGTCAGAATTGGTCTTTGTAACCATCTGAGACACAAAAAAAAAAAAAAAAAAATATTAGGACTCCTAAGCTCTGTTCATAGCACAGATGCTGAACAATGTAGGTAGCTTTTTAAAGTTCTAATCACAAGGAAAGTGTTATAGGCACAGTTTCAATTCTACCTCACCATGAGAATCACACTCACTGTACATGAACTTGCTATCATGAAGAGCACAGAAAAAGCAATAAAACTGGGGGGGGAAATGTAGAAAGTATCAAGCTTGAGCACTTAAATTTTTCTTACAGGTGTTTTAGAGTATGTCCAAGCCCATAAAGAAATTGTTTTCAACAAATGACTTGTTGACCGCCCTAATTCTTCAGGTCTAATATGCAAGCAGATTATTGGCTGCTCTCCTTTTCCCAACACAAATCAATGGCTCTATCATATACTAGGAAACTCTTAAACAGTAAAAATACCCATACACCAGCTCTGAATTTGGTTTTGAACATATTACAAATACTTTTGCCTACTACAATCCTTTTCTTTTATCTGGAAACTAAACCCTGGTATTTATAAAGCTGCATATGGAATTAGATCTATTACCACAGTTCCACAGTACAAAAGCCAATCTGTTTACTGATCTACCTGTTTATCATTATATCAAATAAGTAGCAGACTAATTAAGTTTTTCCCGGCAAATCATTTTCGTGTATGTTTTAAACTTGCTTTATGTAAATTAAAATCTTACCTTTATTAGTAGGACTGCCACAACGTATTCCACTTATGCTTTGGACAAAAATATGTTGCAATGCACTATATATGCAAATAAGCTTTGTTCTGTCATGCAGCATCCGGCATTTTGATACACAGTCAATTGCAGCAGCACCCAATCTTTTTAGGGCCCATTTTCTTTGCATAGCAGATGTAAACAGCTCATTTTCCAATAAATACATGTTTATATGGGTTGATTGTAAGTAAACAAAGCCAAACATCTGTTTAGTTATTAGCTTTGGTATCCATTTCTCTAACTTGCATTATCCCACTTAATTACCAACACCAAAGAAAGCCAGTAGAAGTCAGAGATTTCAAGTTGATGCGGTTAGTACATAAAAGGAAAATAAAAAGAAACACTCAAAGCACTCTTCAAAGACCATCATGCAAGTGTTGCAGAAAGTTAAGCCCATCACCCTTTTTCTGTTTACCCTTGCAAGGACTTAATTACACGTGCAGCACTCTTTGCATAGCACCCATTTAATCCATGCCACCAAAATGGTAAACTTGGTAGTTACCAATCATTTAGATGGGGTCAAAAGGGCTAATGCCTTAGATTGCTCTTAATCATAAGATATCCTCAGACAAACCTCCCCAGTCTTCATTCTGGCTCTACAAACAAAATCAAGCAGCAGTGAAAATGTGGTATCAACTACTAAATTTAAAAAAAACAAGGCAAATAAAAACCCAACATCCACCCAATCATGTACAGCTTATTTACATTTAAAATAAGACTTAAAAATATTCTAAACAATATACAAAAGTAAATTCAGTTATTTCACTTAAATCTGTTTCAGCTGTTATTCTTTAGATTAATACAATTTCAATAGGTTTTCCTAAAGTCCACTGTTAAGAAAGCAAATACAAATGCACCAGAAGAAAACATCTATTCAAAGACTTCAAGGAGATGCATTAGAAAAACTCTAAAGTTTACTTTTCATTTCTTAACCGAATACAGGATATTGGTACCTTAAAAGAGTATGTTGTAAAGAGTTCTTTAGAAAGTTTCAATTGTGCATGAAGCAATTTTAAATCAAAGATTTTACTTTTTTAAAGAGCAGTCATTCATTACTGGAACAGATTAAAAGCATAATAGAATACAAAATGTACATATGTTTCATTCAGTGATTAACTGTCACACAGTATTATCATTAACATTAATAATAAGACTTGTTTCATGAAGAAGACTTTCATTCAACCTATCATCCCTGAAGTAATGTAACAATTTAATTCAAAATTCATATTTATTAAGTCACCATTGTTACTTGCTGAGTAGTCACTTTCATGTTGTATTGCTTAGTGCAAAAAGTTCAACATTTTCACTTGAATCAATTCATCTGTTAATCAAACATACTTAGAATTCTCAAAGAGCTCTGAACAATAGGTCTTCTCAGATTTTTTTTCTGCCTTTTAATATCAAGTTTTCAGCCTTTATAAAATTTAATATACACACTTTTATTGTATCTTGATATCCATCACCAGAACTACTACTGTTGCTAGACAGCTTGGCAACAAAAAATATAGCTTCTCCCTTAAAAATAAATAAAAGCCCTAAAACACATACCAGCAACGTGCCCCAACATCTGTACAACACACAGAGAAGACCACAAAGAAATGAAAATCTAAAACCAAACACAACAGGATGCCTCCTGGGGACATTCATGCTCTTTTCACCTAATATTCTCTGGCACTCTAAGACCATCTCAGAGGTAGTGAAAATTCTAGGAAAGGGTAGTAGCAACTGCAACATGATACACCTCAGAAAACAAGAGTAAAAATGGAATTTTCTCCTCACAATCTCAAGATCCAAAGATTAACATTGATCTTTTCAACATCCTGCCACATCCAATGAACTTGTTCTATTAAAATGCAGATTAATGTGAGCATTCAGAAAGAGCACCTAATTTTGAAGATAAGATATTCCTTACTCTCAAGCAGCCTTCTGCAATTGTTCACTGAATTTACTATGCTAACTGATGGGCAGCACATGACTAAACTCCTGAAAACAGCTACAGCACATGCAGCAGTGCTAAAATTTTCATTGCATCACCCTGACACAGTGCTTCTATTCCAGAGACAGGAGAATGTCTCTGGAAAAGAATCTATCAGTTGAATGTACAGAATAAATACATCCTTATTAGAATTATAATCTACAAGAGTTCAGTGCATTGTTAATATACCCTCAACGGTGCTACAAGAATTGCTTATATAATTAAATTATCAAGTTCACAGTTTGCAAACTGATCAGTAATGGAATTCACATCAGAGAGGCTACTGGATAGTTAGGAGACAGCAAGGACTGCCTATGCTAATTTGTCTTATTTTTAATTGAAACTTTCTGATGTTTCAATTTGCAAAGCTTAATGAATGCATATTTAAAACTTTTATGAAAGACTTCTTCAACTTGTTGAGTCTTAAGATCTTCTAATTTTGATTTCTTTGATGTAATAGAATTAGTCATATCTTACACACATACACACTTAAAGAAACAATAAAAAAAATCAGACTGAGCGTGGGAAGAGGTCAAAGCACAATAATGCTAACTTCCTGGATACTCAGTGCCACTTTTTCAAGAAGATATGTAAATCTTAAAATGTTAACCTCCTCTTCCCCCATTACTATTTGGGAAAAAGAGATGCAGGTTCTATGTTCATTTTCTGGAATACTTTCTATTGCTTTAAACATGAAAGTGTGATTTGGTCAGTATTTGCAGGAAAGCCTACTCTGCAGTGCAAGGAGGACTGTTTAAAATGATCTATTAAAAATACAGAAATATCAAGGTTTACAGACCTGCCTGCTACAATTAAATTCAGAAACCTTTAGAGGTTTGTTCCTAAGAGCTGCATGAAGCACTCCAAGTGGGGTCTCAGCAGAGCAGGGTAGAAGGGCAGAATCCTCTCCCTTGACCTGCTACTGATGCAGCCCTGGGCAGAACTGCCTTTCTGGGCTGCACAGACATTGCCAGGTCACGTCCAGCCTCTCATCCACCAGCACCCCAAGTCCTTCTCAGCTGCTCTTGACCTGTTCACCCTCCAGCCCGTACAGATACCAGGGATTGCCTTGACCCAGGTGCAGAATTTGTATGTGATCTTGTGGAACTTGCTGAGATTCCTAGGGGCCCACTTCTCCAGCTTTTTCCAGGTCTCTCTGGATGGCATCCCATCCTTCATGTGTGTCAACTGCACCACTCAGCTACACCACCACACCTGCAAATTTATTGAGAGTGCACTCAATCCCTCTAATCATTAACCGAGCCATCAAACAGCACTGGTCCCATTACTGACTTCTGAGGAATGGCACTGAAATTCATCAGGACACCAAACCATTGACTGCTATCCTTTGGATGCAAGTGTCCCATCAAATCTACCCTTCTTGAATTTAGAGAAAGCAATTGTATGGGGAACTGTGCCCAGACAAATGACAACTGTAGCCCTCCCCTGGCCCACAGACAGAGTTGCTCCATTACAGAAGGCCAACCCAAAGAAGGGGTTGGCAGGACTTGCCCTTGTTGGAGCCGTGCTGATTGTCCTAAATCCCCTCCCTGCCTTCCACATGCCGTAGCACAGCTCCTAGGAGGATCTGGTCCACGATCCTTAAGGTATGGACAGCAGTCAGGATGACAGGTTGGTAGTTTCCAGAGTCCTCCTTTCTTTCTTTTTTAAAATGAGTACAAAGCTTCCCTCTTCCCAGTCACTTGGGACTGCATCTGATTGCCATGACTTTTTTGAGTGTCATGGAGAGTGCCAAACACTCTAACAGCACTATAACCCCTTTCTTCTATAAATACATCTCCAGAGACTGAGTTCTGAAAACACATTTTACAAAAGCATCAGCTACTAAAACACTACAACTTGTTCTTCTGTGAGTTGGGAGGGACTCCAAATCCATAAAAATCATAGCTATTTCCTAATCCCTAAATAATGAACTAACAATCTATCATTTCTCATTCACAGTAACTCTCATAGATCTCCATATATATGTATCTACTAAAATGTAATTGCAGGTCATTATCTGTGCCTAAAATCAAGCAGATACATGTCTTAAAATTGCAGTGACTAACTGATCAACAAAGTTGACCACTGAAACTGACACTGAAGTTATATGTGAAGAGTAGATGGCAGCCAAGGCAGTTGGATCTCCATGATAATAAAGATTCCATTATTCATTCTTGTTTCACTTTCAGGGGAACACAGGTACAGCCAAGGCAAATAATGTCACTGCCAATTGAGGAAGGTAGTTCATTTCAACAGTCCATATTTAAGAAAAAACATTAAGCGAAGACTGAATTAATTGCATTCACTGTGGTCAGTTTCTCAGGCAAATGGTAATAAAAAGGTGCTTACGAAGGCTGTTTCCTAAACCAGACAAAATCCCTTAAACTCACTCCCACCCACTGGAGGCTTAAACATAAGAATTTTGCCAGTGCTAATGACAAAATGAAGGAGTTTTGGCACATCTCAAGAACAACCTAATACCTACAATTATGCATACTTTCAAACCTATGGTTTCCAACAAGCACATTTCACCTCCAATAAGAAAATTCTCATAGCACATGCAGGAAATTCAACAGAGTATCATTTCCAAAGATGCTCATTCTAAAACCTAAAGTTTAAATCTATGCACCAACTTTAAGAACCTGAGGCAAGTCAGCCAACATGAGCAGTGTCAGCACCCTTCTCAATATAGGATGAGGCAAGGGTTTGAAAGCAAAGAAATTAAGGTTAATTGATAGCTTATCTCCTATTCTTCAAGTGGAAGGACTAGTAAATACTGCCTGAGGCCAAACTGCAAGAGCCTAAGAAAAAAAACCATTCCCATAGCTTTTAAATTTTTGATCATTACTGAAGCAGTGACACAAACAAGCAAGTCTGATTTGTGGACAGACTCTGGTCTTTTTATTAGAAATCTCTTAAAAAATATGTATTTTTAAGTATTTAATGTTCCACAACCAAGTATTAAAAATTACACAAAAAGTCCTACAAAAGAACAGTGGTGAACAAAATGGGGATGATTTCCAAAATACTTTTCCAAAATTTACCTAGGATGATCAACAAAAACCATTTTCATTCATAGCCAATGTTTAGGAAACTTTTCTGACTTCAAATGAAGAGGAGCAAGTCTGTACAGATTTGCTTTAAAATATATACATGACCGTTCTGTTTAAATATTATAATTATTAACAACTTGATTTCAGCATTTTAGCACAGGAAATGACCACAAACCTCCAAGCACCATATTGAATTACTGAAGCCATCCAAAAAAACCCAGAGCAATTAGACTTTTGAGGAAATAAATCAAATCCTCTCTTTTGTATAGAACATCTATCATTGGTAGTTTCACGCGTTAAAAATCTCAAGTGTCACAAAATGATGCACAGGCTCATCTTTTAGCTGTTCCACACATCACATATGCAACAACACACTGCATCTACCAATTTCTTCAGTATAATTGAGTTGTTCACAAAAGCAAAAACCATCTTTTCAGCAGTGCATGCCTTTGTAATCACTAGTTAAGTATTAAAATCTCTCTAGCAAACAAGATAAAATCATCAGCATTCTTTTGAACAGAAGCATTTCTACAAGAGAGAGACAAGGAAGAATGGAAGCACTGGAGTTAATTACCTTTTACTACCATTCATCTGGGTACCACTGCCAATATTGATGACTGACTGCTGATAAGTTATCAGGTGGTAATACATATGGGGGAGGGGGTAGGGAATGAATACTTGAACTAAGTACATTCCTGAAGAACTAACAAGAATGTGAAGGTGAGAGGGGTTAAACAAGTTGGTGTGTTTCCATCACACAAACTGCAGCAATTAGTGAAGGGAGCTCACCACCAAGAACTTTATGACAAATTGAAGTAGGTGCTCAGACATAGAAGTACATCCTGGGAAACTTCAACAGAAAATACAAGTAGGCAAGGCTATTAAGAACTAATTCACTACTCAGCAATTTGTGTCTTAGGGTATTTCCTCTTAACATTACACAAACAGTCACTTAATGGATCTGTAATGATTTTCTTATGTGTAAGTATTCTTTACAGCTCTTCATCTTTAAGGTACTTCAGACACCAATGCCTGTAGCATTATTAATTAATTATGTTGTGTATTTAATTAATAATATTGTGTATTTATCTATACGTATGTGTGTACATATGTACATATATATATTTGGCAATATGAGTATTCAGGGCCAAATAATTACTTTGTTGCACATAATTAAAATCTGAATGGTCAGAAACAAACACATGACAAACCTGCTAGAAATATGTTTTGCATTTGGAATCACACCATGTTTCAGTCTGGTAGTTCTGAAGTATTCCGAGAAGCAGATATTAACTCAAAATACTAAAAGTTCTCCACATGTGAGAAACTTATTTTAACAACTCTCTTCATCAAACCCAGATAACAGCAGTTGAAATAAAACCAAATTTCCATAGAAAATAGTCCAAATTGGAAGTTCAATTTAATATAAACCCTGACTTTTACAGGGTTTATAAACTAAAATACAGGTATAGGGAATAGTTTTATACTTGATCAACAGTCAATACAACTAAGAATGAATGACTGCAGTGGTGCTGTGATAAATGGCTACATTTCAAGTTAATCAGAATTAGTTAATAAACAGTGGCAACTGAAAATCTCCTAAAGATGAGAAAAGGAAGGGTAATCAGAGTAAAGCTACCAGGGTTAAGGAAAAGTCTCACAAAGGAAAAGCGATATTTCCCTTGGCCTAAGATTTTTAACTTGAAGTTATATTAATCTGAAATTATATTCTCTGTAAAAAGAGAATGTTTGTTGCTTGGAAAGAAAAATAGTAATGAATACCTAGAAATATATTTTTTCTTTAGACCAGTCCCACAAAAGTAGTAAAAATAAAGTTCAAAAACAGTAACAATGAGAAAGAATATAGTTATTCCACTTTATGTACAATCAACGGTATTTGCAGGAGACAAACTGGAATATATAACTAATCTGTTACATCTGTTCTCATATAAAGAGCAAAAGATTTTAAGAGAATGAACAGATTATTTTTCTCTCATCTTTGTAAACTGCAACAGGACTTCTGGTAAAGATAATTCCTACAAAGAGTAAAGAAGGATTTAAACTGAATCATAACACAAGAAGCAAATAAGTGCATGTATTTCCTTTCTAGAAAAATAGGGTAGCAAATCTGTGTGTAATGGCTGACCTTGTTCATGACAAGACCTTTAATGTGCAGTGGATCTGCATGAATTCTGAAGGGATTTAACAAAACAGCTACCAGGGTAAAGCATATCTTGTGTTTCCCCATCCTACTAACACTATGTCCAACAAAAGACTACCAAGTGGAACACAGACGGCTTGTAAAAGAATTAAGCAATTAATTCACAGGAGAAAATAAAAAATTGAAGGTTCACATAGGGGGAAACAGAGCAACTTGGATCTAGCATCTAGGCAGTAAACCTAAGTACATTCAAAAAAAATAGAAGTGAACCATCCCTGTTAAAACATATGTTCACTGACTTGCACACAAGACTTGATGATTCCCCCAGTACACCAGAATTTTTGATTCCCATTCAGACAGACATTCAAGGACCTTAACAGTGTACATTTCAGTAAGGAAAAAAAACACCGAACAAAATCAGATAAATCCAAAATAATCAGCATAGGATGGAGAAAATATGGAGAAATGATATGGTTTTCTATACCATTGAACCCCTTTACATCAATTTTTTTTTTTTTTAATGGTAGACATGCAATCCATCATTCTTCAGTGATAATAACAAACAACAAAAGCATTCAAAGTGAAAAAACCAATGTTCTTATACTTTATTCTGTATGTTTCTATGGCACTACTATTACTGCTTTGTCAGCTTGGAAACGTTCCACAGTAAGCAGCCTATAGCAGAAAAGCAGGTCTAAGAACTAATCAGAACTATACCTGAGCAAGTCTCAAAGAAGAGAGTCTAGCTTCTGGATTTCAGCAATGAAAAAGTAAAGAAGTGAACATGCATCAGGTATGAGAAAACAATTAATGGTTAATAAATAGAAAGAAGGAATGAAAGACACATGAACAACACTAAGTTAAATTAACATGATCTACAATTATCTAGGTATAAACACAGAACAGCCACTTGCATTTACTAGCAGAACATGAAGTCACAGTAGGTTACAACATCAACATGCCAAACCAAATGAAAAGAGCAGCTAACATCATCCTATTGCACACTTAGGACAACTAGCTGAAACTACATGCTAAGCGTGCTGAAAAATACCTTCTAGAAGCTTATAGGAACAGGAGGTTTCTGAGTCCCAGCCTACCATGCTGACACTTAGGCCAGAGAAGTTGGATGTGCTTACCTCCTGTAAAAGATCTGCTTGTTCGATGGCTTTAAGAACATTTTTCTTGGATGTCTCCTGAACTTCCCCTCCTAAAAGGAACTCATCCAAAATGAAATAGGCTTTTTCAAAATTGAAGATGATATCAAGTTCACAGACCTAAAAAGAACATCAGGCATTATTGCAAAGTGGAAGGACACTCTCACTTGAGGTATATCCTCTCACGAAACTTAACTTGTTCACAGCTTCCTGTATAAGGAACCAAACTTTACCAAATCAAGATGTTAGCCTAAGGCTGTAACCTTGTAAGGACTGGTAATAATAAAAATCACACCTTGGAGGAAAAAAATAAATCAGGTTTTTTCTTCAGTTAAAAACAGCTACAGCAACCTCTGAAAAAAGCTTTCACTGTTAAAAAGGTTTCAACTCACAGCAGTCTGTAAGACACAGCTCCTCAAGACGCAAGAGAACGTTGCCTATAAAAGTTCTCTTGCTGCCTGCAGTATGCAAAGGCAGCTCACACAATCTTACAGAAAGTTATGAAAATAAATAATCTCAGATTTCCTGTTCAGTTTGTGCATTTCATAGTCAGAAGGACTACGAAGGAAGGCAGAATGAGCACCAGTTTTTCCAGGAGCATTCATGTACATTACTGTAGCAGTTTGTGTTTGCTGTCTGGGTAAGCAGATGTCTCTCACACCTCTCCCTACCATTCCTGCCACTTCACAACCAACTGCCTCCTTTGGAAGCAGATGTAAGAGGTGCTCACACTAAAGCAGTGCCAGGGAGAAGAAAAGCTTCCTGCTAAGAGTAAGATTTTACCTGACCCCAAGTGAGACTACTATGAAATGAAACAAATACAAGCAATTAACACCAGATTAATAAAAGTTCTTCTACAAATAAATAACTTAATTTTTTATTTTAATAGAGGCAACCATCAGCTTAGTTTGCCCAAGTAAGCCACACAAAAGTATTAAATACACCTTTTCAATTACTAGTTGGTTATGCTCCTGTAAAAATGTTGTGGGCATAAAAAGAAATGCCAAAACATAAAGAAACTAACTCACACTGCCAAAATACTTGTCAAGAAGTTCTACATAGCGATGAATTATTTCCAGAGTTATTAGTTCATTGTCCTGATCTTCAATAGCACAGCAGAAATAGAGGCTTGCATATCTGTAACAAAACAATCCTGATGTTAGCATACACACATAGCAAAATGAGGAGCATCACATTCTCAGCAGTTCTCCATACTCAAGTTCAGCACACTGGTATCCAAATCTCAAGCAAGCAAGTCCTACCAAAGAATGGCTGACAGACCAGAAGACACACACATGTACATGGGAATTATGTCTCTGAGTCAAGCACGTCTTCACTCTCTGCCATCATTTAGCTGACAGAACTAAAACAGCCAAAGAGGTGGTTGGAAAACTAAATATATTTGATTTTGTGGAATCATGACAGAGTTCTGAGATGACATACCTTCTCTTCTCCCTGTAACACCCATACACCAGTATATTAATCAACTGATCCCATGTTAAACTTTCATCATGTAAGCTATGCACAGATAATAAAAACCATAATGCCTCAAGATACAGAGACTGAATTAGCAAATAGGGTTTGGTCTGTATAGAGAATTTTAAATATTCAAAACCCCCAAACAAACACCAATGTCATCCACCCCAACTACTACTAAGTCAACAACGCAATCCCTACTAACTGTCCTAGCATCAGACTGATGAGAGGCCATCGAATCATTTCTAGCAATCCACTTCCATCTTGGAAGACATGGAAGCCTTAACTTCAGATTAACTCCAGTTCCACTTTAACAAAAAGACCGTCCAACTCTACTGTGCTCTATTATATATTTGCTCGAGCCATGTTTAAAGAAACCTAATTTAAAAAAAAAAAAAGCAGGAATGAAAGCTGAAACCCCCATTTAGTGTTTTCTAACATGCCAAAACCATATGCCTTTCAGTCACACATGGCACAAACCAGATTTCAAGTACCACCTGTTGTAACTGCTAATTTACATAAACCAGAAACCGTTTTTGTTTGCCTCTTTAGAGGAGACAACTGGCCCCACTAAGCACTCCTGTGGAGACAGCCCTACTGAAAAATAAGTCATTCAGATATATAATACCTAGCTGAAGGTGTAGAGTTGTTTGACATAAAGAAAAATCCATCCATCTTTTAAACATTAAACATATTTTATCAGCTGGGACTTGTCAGACTTTTTAAAAGTTAGAAATTCTGCAAAACCTTGCTGTATTTTCAGCTATGTTGAAATTCTTCTCCAAGACACCTATCCAGTACCATTTATGATCTGAAAACATCCCCCCTTCTCCTACTCTGCTCCAAATCAAATTGCTACAGCTTCAACATGAAAAATTAATCAGAATAGCTTTTATACAAGGTTTTACAAAAAATCTCTAAGCTACTATAAAATATTATTGCCTGTCCTACCACAAAACATGATGGGGGAAGAGAGGAAGACACCTCCAGTGAAGGACACCTTCATTCCCTCTCTCTTTCATCTCTTCACCACGGGGATTCATCAGCTCATCACAAGTCCTATCTGAGCACAGTTCTTTTGATTCTGCATTGTTCTGTTTCTGCCTCACTAATTTTTCAAGGACATTTACAGTCATTGTAGTAGCTTGCAACATTCAATCTGTATAAGGAACCTAAACTATTTTTAAAAGTTTTGGAAATAAATATTATAAAGAAAAAAACCATGCTTTCAAACTTACTGGGGAATTTGCAAGTCAAGCTCCATGTTATCATATTTCATTGCAGCAAAAAAGAGCAGTGACACATTATTTGATATTTACATCACCAGCACTCAGGCCGAACCCATCTAAACAAAGCCTTTCATCACCTGCAGACGAGCAGCACTGATTATGATCAAGTGCAGTTCAACTGTTTCCTTATAGTGCTTAAACACAAGTTGAACCACGTACCAGCAGACCTTACAAATCAAATTTGACTCAAATATTTTAAATTTATTTACATGGGACAGTCCCTCTCTGCTCCTCTAGTACTTAGGAGTCTCTCTTGACACACAGAACTGTTTTATGGAAAAAGAAGGGAGGAGGGGAGAGAGGGAGTCCAACACAAAATACTTTCTCAGAACATGGTCTACTCTCAGTGTCCTCATTTAAGAGAGCACAAAACATACTTTCAAAAGACTGTATTTGGCAGCTAGCAAGTAGACTGCACATTCAAGCCCTGCCAACTGCAGTTCTGGAGAAATAAGACCAAGAAATAAAAACTACTCAGTGGGTATCAACACAAAATGGAGGCCTGGGTATCTATTATTATATGCAGAGAATATTTTGGTATTTATTTTTTAAGTAGCAACCATGACTAATGGATCACTACTCAACAAAAGAAAACAAATGCAGATTTAATGAGCCTGAATGGCAAAAGGCAGAAGAGTAAAAACAAGTCATACCAAAGGGCATGAACATACTACAAAGGAATGCTTCAGACCCAAATTCTCAGCGGCATTATTTTAATTTTTTTCCCCTGCAGGAAAGGCTTCAGAAAAAAAAAATGTTCACTTATAATCCACAGCAGACACTGGAAGTTTTGCCAAGTGCAGAAGTTTACATGGACAGTATCCACACAAAGACTAGTAGATTACTCAGGCTCAAGAAGATTTCTGCTCTGCAGAAACAGCTTCTTCCTAATGGGCCTGACAGAAACCTCTCATATGCACCCAATCAAAAGGCAAACCCTGATAGAAAAGTACATACCCAGAAGTAAATAAACTATAGTCTGTAAGAAACATTCTGCCTTTTTTATTCCTATTGTAGTTCTGGTGTTTTTTTAAATCTCACTAAATATTATTAAAACAATCATCAGACTCAATTCAGCTGCCTACCCTCGTTTAGGAAAATATTTTATGACAAATATCCTCCACCTATGAAAGGAGACCAAAACAAGAGACATCAAAAACTGTTTGGACAAAATCACCTGAAAATGTAACACAAGATTAAAGAACAAAAAGGTAACACAGCCGGTATAAACACTTATGCCAATTCCTGCCTTCAGACAGATGGCCTCGAGATTTTTCTTTTTTGATAGGAAACAAATCCATGCATCTTTCCTTCAAGAGTTGCAATAATTCAGCAGTGGGAAGCCTCAAAACAGGCAGGCAATATTTCAGCAGAGTTCTCCTCTTCTGCTCTCAGAGCCAGGTTCAGTAACTCTGCTGAGAGATCAGGTCACTGTGGGCAGAGCACAACTTACAAATCCTAACAGCTCAGTGGTGTTCTCCTTCCAGATGAGAGAACACCTGCTTGAAGTCATCCCTGGAATTTCAGCACCAGGTAAGCCTGCAAACAAGCCAGAAGTCTGTCAGCATCTAAGTCACTTTGCATGGAGATCCTAATTGTGGAAGTTTAAAGCTTACAAAGTTTGGAAAGAACATAACTGAACTCTAAATGACAAGGAGGAGGCAGACAAGTGTTTAACAAGCCCAAGAATCTGTGGCTGGCTGACAGATAACCCAGTGAAAATTGGGACAACTAATAAGCTGTGCTTGATGTAAGGTTTTTTGCTTGTCCCACAACTCTACACATTTCTTTAAAAAAACATCAACTTCTGAGGCTCCAGGACACAGTCTATCAGAGTGAAGCACTTTTCCACTTTCTTATTTCAGCAAGGCTACAGCCCCCAGCAGCTTCAAAATGAACAAGGGTTTGATTCTGGTAATTCTCTAAGAAAAAGCTGTTGCTTCTTGATACTGAGGTCCTCCTTTTGCCACAGAGACTAAAACTCTGCACAAAGAAGACTGATCTAATTAAATTTATCAAGTCCAAGCATCTAATTCACTAAAACCATTGCATTCAGCCAGTTTTACAAAGCTACCTGACTAACATGAAAGTAATACTTTTAAGAGGTACAACTGGCTGCTAAGTCATACATAAGGAAAAAGAGGGATCATGCCAAGCTGGGCACATCCCACTGGCCACATGGCTGTACCTTCAGCTCACAACACTTTAAGAGATACAGTACCTGCACAATGGGCTCTTTCATTGCTTCTTTCAGTGGAGGGAGGGTAGAAAGAAAATTTAAAATTTATTCTGTTTTGAGTCTTTAATATAATGTCTGATTATGGTTATGTGGTGCAAAAGTAAAAGACAATTGCCATATCAAGAACAGCAAAAGCTATTGTAGTTTCATAATTTTATACTTCAAATACAATCCCAAACTGAGACATAAAAGCAAAGCCACAATCCTTAATTAAATAACTAAATAACTAAACTATGTCCCATGAATGAAGCTAAACAAATGCTAACAAAGTAAAATTTATGTAAGTTTTTCTCCAAGTTCAGACTTTGACTGCAATATACTACACAATGAAACTAACTCATATTGCCCGAAGTTAAAATTGTGAACAGAAGCCTTCCAAGAAAAAATTAGAAATTTTAACATTTAACATATTTTTTCTGCCACAGGGGGAAAGCTGCATGAACTTCTACCCTATATGCTCCAAAACCACTCTGTTACTTTTCAAAAGACAAACTGTGAAGAGCAAACACATCAGCTGTGTTTGTTAAGTTTCTAATCAGCTGTCTGCAGATGACTCCCTCTCTATTTTCATAAACCATAATTTTGCTTGGCATCCCATATTTAATTTTTTATTTTCCCAGCAAGTCACTTCAAATCTCTATGCTTCGTGAAGTTAGAAGCCCACATTCTCTTTTTAATCTTCTCATGTCTATCAGCCTGAAAAACTATCTTCCAAAGCAGCTACAAAATATATAGAAGCCAATTCACACACCATGACAAAAGCTGGGCATCTTTTTGTCTGTGTTCTGTAGTGCTGAAGGAAAAAAACTTCAGAAGGCAATGACTGAACCTGTGTTGCAACCATTATAAATGGTACATGTATGAAACCAGAGGGAAATAAAAGCTACATCACCTACATTTAGATGAATTTTAAGATCTATTTCCTTGAAAATTCAGAAAACATCCTATAAAGACAAAATGCTACAGAGCTAAGGAGGCTAATCAAAATAGCCCAGCAGTCTTAAGAAATGTTAAGTATTATAAGGAAGTTAAAGCTACTGTCTTACCAACTGCTGCATTTAAGTTCATTTTATTCCTTCAAAAAGGTATGATGAGACCCTGAATACAGTTCTGATACTGCCAATCATTCTTTGAGCTGCAATATCCAGGTTCAATTCTCCTACATTTGAACAACAAACACACTCTAAAAACAAAAACAGCACTTAAATTTCAAGAATTTAAGATGCAAAACAGCAATAGGCACATACTTTCAGAACTTATATTGTAAAACATTTGCACCAGCAGGTTCAGATCATTCCCAGCAACAGATCAGACGAGAACAAATCTTAGCAGAGATTCTCTAGAGATGCTCAAGAGGAACTGAGAGCACCTTCTGCAATTTCTCAAGCACAGAGCTCCTTCTGGTGTGTTTTGCTTTTAGCCACCACCTTCTCAGCTACAAAATGTCACCCTTTACAAAGAAATCATACTAGCTGGTGCTCATCACCTTTAACTATGATGCAATGATGGGAACAAGTCCCACAAACCTAAGAGCAGTTAGTGTTACCAGATACAGACATTTAAACTATCACCTCTTACATCTAATCCTTCTGGTGATGTTTCAGTCAAAAAAAAAAAGTTGAGATGTTCATTAGCTTGGTACAAGCTCATCTTCAGCAGTTTCACAGGCTCTCTGTGCCAGACTGGTCTGCAGAGAGTGAAACAAGCCACTGCAGTCAGCTGTGCACACCAGCAGTCCAGCAGACAGACTGCAGCACTTAGAGCATTTTTAGCCAGACTTAGATGTCTCCCAGCAAATTTCTTCATTCTCCTTGACCACAGGACCCACAACACACCACTGAGATGCAAGAACTCCACAACATTCAGCAACTCAAACAGTCCTACCCCAATTTCCACCAGCTCCCTAGACACAAAAGGACATGGGAAGGAGCAGCTAACCACAAACTGGGAGGGAAAGCAGCTGTGTGGAAGCATCCCCAGAACAACTACTGCTGCTCAAGACTGGTAAGGAGGGAAACAGACTAGCCTACTAATGTCTCATTTTTCTGATTTAGTCCCATGAAAAGGCACTTGCAGGCATTAATACGGAAGGAAGCACAGCAAGTGTTTGAGCAAGCTTGTCTACACACATATTCAAGGAGTTTTGTGAGGCAATCAAGAGGCAGAAGAAACTGTGTATGCTATTAGCATAGCTTTATGCATTGTTTCTCCTCTTTTCCCCTCGTGTTGAAGAACTGCATGCATTAGGCAGACCAGCAATACTCACATGCATATCTTTACACAAACCAATGTATATATGAGAGCAGCACTGAAAACATCTAAACATATTTGATACTACTCATTTCTTATCCTGGAGAAGAGTTACAAATCGCTCATTTCTGCTCCAGTACTTTCTGTCCTATCTACAGGGAATACAAAAATATTTACTGTGGCACACAAATTATCTACCATTTGCACGAGAAACCAGGAATGCATAAACATTCTCAGGTTTACAACTAACTAGGGAAGAGAGGTAACTCAACGCTTTGTAGCACCACCTTTAGCTAGAAGAGATGCAGCATACCACATCAGGAGGAGAATTACTGTTATTTCTGGAGAAGAATTATGCTCACACCACTACACTCTGATACATTCTAAAGATCAGTACAAAGGTAAAAAATGCCTGCCAAATACTCCTACTAAGGTTAGGGAACGCCTGAAAAAATGAAATTATCATGAAGAAAATATACAGTACTTTCATCAGAAGAAAGCTAGCCATGATTTTTTCAATAATGAAAAATCGTTTTCTGTACATACATGGGGGAAAAAAAACCAAAAAAAAAAGCAACACCCAAACCAAGTACTATGAAAAACTATGTCCTTATTTCTAGAAGACTTTAAAAGCAAGTTACATTTTCAGGTGATTTATGAAGCCACTTCTCGAGGTAAATATTTTTAAAATTTGTATCACTTATTAAATCTGAATTGTGTACAAATACGAAGTATGTACGTACTGTGTGAATCTAAACAGACTACCAAGAAGAACTGCCACTCCTTATAAAAACAGGAGGAAAGCTCATTTTTTCAGTACATTTCTAAATGCATGAGTGATTTTCCACACATGAATGACTCCTGCTTGGTTATCAAATTAGATGCAAGAGAAAAGTCAGTCTTCTCTGTAACCAGCAGAGGGAAGTAAAAAAAAAAAAAAAAAAAAAACAAAACAAGAACAACCTTCATTATTTTCTTGCTACTTAATACACGGTTTATAATGTATGGCAATTACGAGGTTAGCGAGACAGAACCACCTTTTGTAGACAATCTTCAGGTCTCTCCATTCCAGGAAGCTGCACATTTTCGGTTTGCGGGCTAATACTGTTTGAACAAGTTCCCTTGTGATTTTCTTCTTTTCTTTGTCAGATAATGGGACATACCACTTCTGGAGTCTCAGTTTCCCCTGGCGACTAAAAAGCAACATAAACTGCATCTGTTGAATTGGAAGGAGGGGAAAAAAGAAAAGCATTAATCTCAGTCTCCGAGTTTCGAAAAGATCTGAGAAAAACCAAGCGGGAAGCAAGTCGGACATCCAAAACCCTAACTACATGTTAGATTTCTATAGCACTAGCAGATGTTACACAAGACTTGGAAGTAGCAATGATACAAAGGATTCTGCAGAGCAAGGTCAGCCAAGCCAAAAGCAGAAGAAAGCGCGCAGAAGTTTCAGAGAGGGGTGTCAGAACCGTGGGCTGGGGAGTGAATATACCCCAATTTCAGACCTGACACATCCAGCACTCCTATGGTTTCATTTGGATTTTCTACCCAAAATGACAGAAAAACAGCACAGCAGACTTTTCCAATACCCAACCTCATTTCCAATTCACCCGATTAAGCCTTAGAGGAGCAATTTGCACTTAAAATCTTTCTGAAAAGCCTCGGAATACTTTAAAAGACATCAAATCTCCCAGCGGAGAGTCCTACGGCACAGAAAAGCCCAGTCTTTTCCCACGTTACACAAAAGGAGAGATTAAGTGCTTTCCCTGCGGTCCTATGTTCCAGCTCTCGCTTCCTCTAAAGGAGTGATGTTGCAATTATATTTTAAGAGGAACTTGCCGGGCTGTGTTTTCCAGCAGCCGTAACACTAAATGAAAAGGCTCAGGCTTTTTTCTTTTGCTTTTTTGCTCGAAGTTGTATCGGGCTGGAGAAGTTTCCCAGGCAATATGACAGACACTAAATACGATGCTAAATCCCAGCCTGGTCCCGGGTGACAAGCGTGACCAGCGCCAGCCGCGACGAGCGGCGGCCGCGCCCGCAGCGGCTCCGCGGTGCCAGGGCGGGGGCAGAGCCCCGCAGCCCCCGCAGCCTCCCAACATCCCGCCTCGCCTCTCCGCCGGCCCCAGCACCGCCCCGGCTCCTCCGGCGCGGAGCGGGCGGCTCGGGAGGAAAGCCCGGCTCCGCGCGGCTGTGCTCACCGTGCCCAGGGATAGCGGAGCTGAGGCGGAGAAGAAGCAGGCACCTCTGCCCACACCGGTTACGCCGATGTTGCCGCCGCGGCCGCCGAGCGGGACTGAGGGAGGGGTCGGGAGGGGACGGGAGGTGCCGCCGCCGCGAGCGCGCGCGCGCCTCAACGGCCGCCCCCCCTCGGGCAGGTCAGAGGCGGGGCCGGGACCGCGGGGGGGCGGGGCCGGGATGCAGGGGGCGTGGCCCGAGCGCCTCCGGACAAACTTTATCAGCGGCCGCGGCGGGGGGAGCGGGGAGAGCTCGGCCGTCACCCAATCGGAGAGCTCAGCGCGCGGGCGGGAGGGAGGAGCGAAGCGTTTCCGGACCAATGAGAGGAGTGAAAAGCGGGGAAGGCGGAGCTGGTGTTAGTGGCAGGAGGGGCTGGAGCAAGAGGCGGGGTTTAGATGCTCTAATCCGCGTGGCCCGAATTGCGATAAGGCAACGGCCGGCGCGGCAACAGCCAACCAGGCGGCGCGGTGCAGATAGCGGTTCGAGAGCAGCCAATGGGCTGGCGCGGCACGGAGCCGGGGAAATGACATCAGTCAATCAGGCGCCCGGAGACTGAGACTCCTCCCCCGGCTCCGCCAGCCCGAGCCGGAGGGGGGGGCAAAGGAGGGGCGGCTGATCCGCGCATGCGCCGCGCGGTGTTTGCTTCCAGCACGTGCGGGCCCGGGAGGCGGGGAGGGAGGGAGGGGGGCGCAGGCTGAGGGGGGGCGCGCGCCGGGCGGGAGCCATGGGGCTCCCTGTGAGGCGATCGAGTATGTGAAGAAATGGTCCTTCTGAGGGGACCCACCCTGTGTGGGGATGGTCCTTCTGAGGGGACCGACCCTGTGTGGTAATTGTCCTTCTGAAGGGACCGACCCTGTGACCGGATTGTTCTTCTGATAGGACCGACGCTCTGAGGGGATTGTCCCTGCAAGGAGAAGTTTTTCCCCTAAAGTCACCTTGATTACGAGCTGCAGTTAGATTGGCAGGAGCAGCCGCCGACAGGGATTTAGCGGTGTTGTGTTTCATTAGTGCTTGGTTTTAAAATTGTCATTCATATGTGTCTACAGAGGCTTTGCGTGCTGAAACAGCTCCGTTTGGGGGTTTGTTTGGTTGGCCGGTTTTGGTGGTGGTGTGGATTGGTTTGGTGTTAAAATTCTAATGGAGATGGGCTGAAAGCTCATTAGCTGGAAGAAACAGAGCGATGTGTCTGCAAGCCGAAGTCGGAGCCCCTTATTGTAAAAACAATCTTTCGAGCACCTAAAGCTCAGCATCGTCGCTGCTCACCATCACTCCCAGCAGTAAATGAAGAGCAGAGCCCTGACCGAGCTGATCCGATAATGGTGTGACAGTGACCGACAGAACCTGGGAAAGGGTCGTGCTCCCAAAGTAGCTCTCCCTCAGGAGCAGCTCGCAGCGCCTCAGGATGTGTCACGCTTTTATTACTTTCTATTATTGACACTTTAAATAAGCGCCCATTCTTCTGGCTACGAAACGGCTATGGCAGCAGAAACTGGGGCTGGAAATGCTTTTGTGTAAAAATGTGCATGGTCTGAAAGGAAAGCCAATTTTCTGACGTTTCAAGGAATGCTATAGTCAATTGTACTTGAGAAAAACTGCAGATCTCTTCCTGATTTTATAGAGGAGGTTATAATTGTAAGAGTGAAGTGGCATGAGGACAAGGAGGCGTATGTGAAACCAAGCTGAATGGATCCGGCAATTGCAGTATTAGAGCTTGTGTAGAAAATGAGAGCTGCTGTTGTAGGGGCTTGATCCTGTCACATTTAATGTTCGTTGAGCACCTGTCCCGTTCTTATGTTAACCTGCCTTTCATCAAGCACAGGAACAGTTGTGTGTGGATCTGTTACCTGAGAGAGGCTGCCCTTACACCAGGCTGTCACTTTGTCCTCAGCAGTTGCCAGGCTTTGCAGTTCTGCTTCTTTCCTGTGAGGTTATTCCATGGTCTAAAATACCCTGTTTTTCAAAAAACTTTCGTAAACAATCTCTTTCCTAATCAGCACTTCGCTCATCTTTGAATTCAGCATCGTGTATTTGGTGATTCTCTGAGTGCATGTACACTTCAGGGACTTTGGGACTTTTAAATCATAATTTAAGCCAGCAACCGACTTTTATTTCTCTTCATCTGCACAACTTCCAGTTTATTAGCATTGTTATGGTAATGGGAGCTCCAAAATGAATTTCTGAAGGAGTCACACCAGACCTGTGTTATGATTTGTCACTTCCTAGCTCAATGAAATATTTCTGCATATGGATCAAACCACGCATTTTGCAAATACATAGTTGATTGAAATCAAACTACCCAGATAGTTCAATAAATGCCTATGTTTTGGTGGCATAATGTCTTGAAGCTTCAGCTTCAGATTCTTTTTTTTTGTTTTTCAGTCCTGTATATTTTTCTTTTTTCTTCTTAATTTTTTTTTGCCATATTTTACTGCTCATTTACAGCATATCATTTCATACAGTGGCACAAGGGCAATTGTTTCACTACTTTCCTCCCTTCTCTCTTTTACTTGCATGGATTTCTTCAGATTGTAACCTTACATTACATTTCTTCATTACATCTGGGCAGAATCTGCTATACACAGTTTTGGGTGCTGTGATAAGGCATGTGAGACCTGTGCTACATGCACTGCTGGAAACTCTAGCCAGGTGCAACTTGGCAGAAGCTTTCTGTCTTCTACAGGTAGGAGCCTGTCCTACCTCCTCATCCCCATTTCAGACAGAGGATGTGATCTTCTCAAGCCTGCTGGGATTGCCACTTATGTGATCATTCCTAAACTCATTTCTTTCAAAATGACCCTGCTTATTTTAAGCAGTTTAAGGTGTCATTCCATGTCAGTTTCAGATCATCTAAACAGCACCTTCTCCCACCCTCTGCTTCCAGTCCCACCTGTGTGTTCCCACCTCTTTTCCTGTTCTGGCACTTTGCTGCATCTCCTATTGCCAACAAGGCTGTTTTTGGCTGTACAGGTGACTGAGGGAGTTGGCTTCAGGACTGAAGTGTTGGGGGACAGTGACAAAGGTAATGCTGTCCCTTCTGTTCCTGCTGTTTCTTTCAGCAACTTCAGTAGACTCACTGTTCACATTTTTTTTCAGTGTTAAAATTTGCACTAATTGTGCCTCTTAATACCGACTCCATCATTTTTTCCACTATGACATTATTCTGTCACTTACCCATTGAACTAGAAATGTACTGAATTAGCCCTAATTATCAAATTGATAAAGATATATATGATGGTTACAACAATAATATGCCTTTGAGTATTCCACAAACCCGTGACAGTGCAAATGTCAATGCAGTCTAATCTTAGCATCACACAGTGAGTCTTCTGTTCATTAGCTTTTGTTCATTGTCTTATATCCAGCTTGATAATAATCCCCTGATTTATTTTGGATGGATTTTTTTTAGCTGCTATAGTTGGAGCATCCTTTGTATAGTTGGAGAATCCTTTGTATTCCTCTTTAGACGTAAGGCAAGTCTTCTGGGGATATATTCATTGACCATAAGACATTTGGGGTCTTCAGCCAAGAGTTTGTTTTGTAAGTTATTTCCAGCATGACTTGAGACACAGAAGAGAACTGCCTGGAGCTGGGGAGAGAGGCAGGAAGGAAGCTTACATCAAACAAGATTAAATTTGCTTGGGTTTGACTGTTATGGTTTATGTCAATTTTGGTGGATTTGTTTGTTTGTTTGCTTTTATTTAATTATACTTTAGTTGTTTTGTCTGTAATAGTGGGTCTTATTCAAAAATTAATGCCATAACCTCCTGGCATTTGGCACTTCATCCATGTTGTTACTGCCAAATCTGAAGCTCATAAAATAATTGTGTTGTGTTTTCACTCTCAGCCAAAATGATGGGTAACATGAACTTTATAACATGAACTATTCAATAATTCCAGTGGAAAATGTACTTACTAAATTGTAACAGCTTTTTTTTTTTCTTCACACAGTATTTTGTAAAGAAAGGGTTTGCTCCTGCCTCCTTTTCAGCCATCTCAGCACCTTACAGAGGAGGGCAGCATACTTTTAAGAGTACATGCTGTGTTTTTGCAGTCCTCTACTGAAGTGGGGCATGGATGTGTAAGACTCACTTCACTGTTAATTTATCTTCTTGATGCTCAATATCAGGCTACATTTTCATCGACTGAATAACTGTGGACTCATTATGAAGGCAATAAGAACTGAGTTAGTACCCTTGGAAGTGATTGCTGCTGGGTTTTTGCCTCTCAAGCCTCCAAACAGGATGTTACATTCCTATATGCAGTCCCTTCCCTGATGTGCTGAGTATTGGCCAAGCTATCAGTGTCCCATTATGATTCATGCAGAACACTAATCCCAGTGGGACCAATGGAAGTATAAATGAGACCACAAAGGACAGTTCTCATTGCTCTGCTCCTTTTTTTATTTATTTTTTTTTACAGTGAGCAATCCCTCTTGATGAAATACTCTTAAGTGCAATCTAGTGGCCTGATTGCTAGGTGCTAATAAATCATCAGATCGTGGCTGGTGTCCTTACTCCTCTGTCTTTTCTTTGTAGGGGTTGCCAGTTTGCCTGTCTTCTTTTAAGCACAGCTGGTTTTCAACAGACATATATGGTTCTCAGGAACAGATGTTAGGTCACATGTGTGACAGGCACAGCTCCAAAATTATTATCATGGAGGTTTATCCCTGAAGCTGAATTTTCAGAGCTGAAGGAATAGTTTGAAGCTGAAGTATGCAGCCTGGTTATGAGAATTACAGTCTAAACCATGCCTTACATGTGTCCTTCACTTTGGAAAATAAAAACTTGCTTTTGAAAGTTTCTGGATATGTAGAAATGAGGAAAGGGAGTATGGTAGATGCCAGTCAATGAGGGCTTCCTCTTAGCTACCATATTTATTAGCCTCAGCCTGGTGCAAGACACAGGAGCCATTTGAATACGACATGCAGGAGCCAGCTGGCAGCACTGGCTGTGTTAGGTTAGTGAGCAGCAGATTTCTCTCTTATTTAGGTCATGTTCTTATCTTCTGCTTATCCATGTTTATATTGGGGTAGTGCTCAGAGGCCCCAAAAGTGAAGAAAATAACTGCACTGCAGACATTTTTGAGGAAGTTGTTATGATTGCTAATGCTTCCCCCTGCTCCAACTGCTACAAACTGCCATAGTGCAGCAAAGAACTGAGCAGTTTCTGAAGGAAGTGTGTGAGGAAACCTGAATTTTTAGCCTTACGAGAAAGTGGCTGGGAAGAAAGCAGAGGAGGCTGGGATTTCTGAGACTGCATCAATACTTTAAGGAGTTGTTCGATACCGCACCTCACATATATCTTGCTCATGCTTTGGCAATCCTAAGAAAGCAGGTGCTGCTGCCACTGCGGTTTCTGAAGTGGCTGATGCTGCAGGTTAATGTGCTCACTCTATCCATCCCCTTATATGAAGGAGTATCTGGACAGGCTTGTGCAGAACTACTCAGTATTTTTAATATACCAGGGCATGACTTTCGATGAACATTTCTCTGAATGTCTGACTTCTCCAGGTGGAGAAGTCAGACATTCAGAGAAAGACACTGCAGCAGGTTTTCTGGTACACAGTTTGGTCATCCAAAATCCACTGAAGTCCTCATTTAGGCATCTATGTTCACTTCTGTCCTTGCTTTGAGACAGGCCCAACTGGCGATCCTGTAAGTCCTCTTGGTCTGTGTATGGAGACTGAGCTAACATATCTTAGGAGGTACTGCCTTTTGCACCAAGGAGATAATCCAGTTTCCTACCTCTGACTTCCCAGACTGGCACATTGCTTTGCATAGCCACAAGATACGGACTTCCACAGCAAGTGTCTCAATTTTCAGCATGTAGAAACTTTTCATGAAAACTTGGAAACTGCTCTGACTCTGAGGTGGCAACCTGAAATCAGAATTTTTCATGTTACAATCAAACTCGTAAATCTCCCAAACTTCCACACTGATTCTACAGTATTACACTAAGCTTTCATTTCAAGATATTCTGGAAGACTCAATATAACTTCCTCTATTGTTTTAAAGAAAATATACTGCATGTTCTGCTACTTCAATAAAGGGATCCCACAATACATAAGGTCTTCATTTACTGCTGATTTCTTCTTTGGTTGAAGTGTTTTAAGATGATGGAACTTGGACAGTCAAAGCCTGTAATCCATTTACTGTCTAGTTTTAAAGGCTCGAGAAGAATTTAAATGATTCATAGATATTGTGCTGGCTGTGTCCACTTGTGACAATTTTATCCATGTGAGTTCTTGTTCAAGCTGCCTAGACCACCTCTATTGCCATGGCTTTGTGAAGCCAATCTTTGCAGTGCAACCCTCAGTATTCCACAAAGATGCAGAACAGCAAACATCCCTGCCAGGGGAATATGTGCATCATTTACCCGGGAACTTGAGGTTTTGACAGATTTTGAGGAACTAGAGTGCATATTGAATGAGTGTGATAAGGCTCATAGTGTCTCATGGAATGGGAATGTGATTTTATAAACAAAATCTCTTTGAACTGTTTCTTTTTATGCTTTCACACCCACATACTGGGAAATACCAAAATGTGTGTGTTTAATTGGTCTGGCCAAGATCATGTGTGGGATCACACAGAAAATAAGGATGCTCTCTGTTATTCCTCATTGTGCCTCTGGGTGTCTTGGTTGGCAAGTGACCTGATTTTGAAGTTTTTATATTCTCTGGGAGGGAGTGGTGTTTGGGATACTTTGCCTTACTATTTTGTTTCACTTTTCACAAATCAATGAATTTCATAAATGTGTGTTGCCTTTGTGTATTTTTTTGCCCTGGACTTGTTCTTTCTCTTGTTTGATACATTATCTTTAGGTCAGTTTATTCTTCTTCTCTGTCCACATAACTTTTTAACACATCCAACTGCTTCTTCTGGTACTTTCTCACACACACACCCACACACACACACACACTTCCACTCTCACTCCATTAATGCCAATCTTAATATTTTTTTTCAAATCACTGTAAAAGAAACAAGTAGCTCCTCCTACCCTCCTGAACATTTTGTTTATGTGCAAGCCTCACTTTTTTTAATCATGATTTATTTAATACAGCAGGATATCAAATACACTTAGAAGACCAGTAAGAAGGGACACATTTACTCTCTGACTTTAGGATTCTGTGCTATTCCAGAGAGTCATTAGTGGAACAGAGCCAAAAGGACATTCAATTATTTGCTCAAGTCTGAAAGGCCAATGTTTCACAAGCAGAGAGCATGCTATTAACAAGGATGAATCCTTTGGCAGTGTATCCTTTCTACTGCAAAATACTTATGGTGTGGAACCCAAGGCCCTTATTATAAATTCATTAATTATTTTAATGCATCCTGGCAGCTTTCAGAAGCATTGCAATCATGTGGAAGCAAAAAAGAAATAAAAAGATCACTGGTTTGTGCAAAATAATACAGCTATGCTCATATTTGATCTAGTTCTCTAGTGGGAAAGGAATAATTGAACTTTTTTTTTTAAAAATGTAAAGATATTTCTACAGCATTACATCTGACCAGTCGATTTAGAAGTCTTGTTCACATAAGAGATAACTCAATGTAGGTCATCAATAAAAGAGAAAAGATGTCTAAAACAGGCACAGTCCTTGTTGTATTGGAGGAGTTGTAAAATTATGTTGTAAACCTTAACTAGCCCTTGCCAGAAAGCAATACTCTAGCAGAAAAATCTAGCTTTCAAGAAGTCCTTTCATTTCTTCATCATATTTTAAACACTCTCCCCACATTGTGGATTTTGCTTAGAGCACTCTTAGCTTGGATGCAGTTTTTCTTACAGAGACAAAGGGGTCAGAAAGGACAGTGGGTCTGAGAGTGAGCAGCATTTGTTTCCTTGGGGCAGTCTGGTGTAAAATCATAGTGACAGTCAACAAGTAACATTTTTTGTGGTAGATGCTTGAAGAAGTATCCAGTAGCTGATTTCTAGTACAGCTTTCATAATAATATTTTTCCCATTAAGCATCTGTTATGGAAACAAAAAGATATTACATGATCACAAGCCAAAGAGGAAGTATTTAATAGGATGCATTGAAATGAGGAGAGTTGTGTATAATACAGTCAGCCCTCATGTAAGGCTGAAACTAAAGATTCAGACTTTCAAAATTCTGTCCCTTATTTCTATAGAGCCAAAGGATGGGGCTCCTAAATGCTTTAAAATTTCTTCCTTTTGTAAGGAGATCCCACTTGCTCAGATTTACAGAAAAATTGATGTAAAGAAAGCTTAAAATTAATTTCTCTAACCAGTCTTTCATGAAGAATTCAAAGTTTAACAGTTTGCTTTGACACTGATAAATGATATCAATAATCATCATCATCATGTTCAGAATTAAGCATCTTTCCTCTCCATTCAGTCATAAGTAATTTGCATAGAGGGGTACCAAAAAACAGTGTAATGAAGTCACTCCCAGGAAGCTAAACAGTCTGAAAAAATTAGGCCTGTTCATAAACTACAGGTAAATTTTAAAAGGTTCCTCAGACAAGAGATCCATGCCTGAAACAGAGCAACAAGCCAGGAAATATTTAGGTTGGTTTATATTTATTTACAAATGTTTGTAGCAGATGGTTACCAACATTTCATCAGTGTGGCTGTTTAAGCAACTTAAAAGCTGTAACAAACAGCCCAATTTTTGGAGCAGCTCGCCTGCTTCAGCCCACTCTCACTTGCGTTACCCAGAATGGCTCCCATTACAATTCATCACAGCTAAGTAGCTGGAAAAGGAAATTGTGCAAAGCCAGGAAAGCAGCATGGTTGTCCAAAGCTACAGATCAGTGGTTTCCCCATCACATCTGCCTGCTTTGAGAGATAACTTCTGTGCACAGCAGTTTTCAGAAGATTTCTCACTCTCCAATGTACACAGTGTACCTGGGTTATTACAGCTTGTAGAGACGACAGATACAGGCACTACCTTAGGTGCTAGTTAGGTACCATTTACCTCACCACTTTCTTTTTAAGAGAGCACATTTAGCAGATGAACTGAGCTAGTCTGCTCTTTCCTCACATTACCCTCATTTTCATATAACAGCTGAGGTGGCTTGGATGAGGTGGTGGCTGACAGGTGAAGGTGGCTCAGACTCAAATGGGTGTCCATGGTTGGGTATGGGTGTCTATATATGGGTTAAAAAATACTGACTGAAGAAAAGAGATAGAAATTAGGGTTTCAGTTTAATCTTCCCCAAAGAAGACCTCACACCTAAGAATAGTGCATTTAGAATTGTCATATAGAATATACAGTTTGTATACCTCCTAACGAAACAGAGAGCTGGGCTGCTCTCTCTTAGATACCTAATTTGTTCACAAATTCAAGAATAAAGATTATCTCTTCATAGGCAGCTGGACAAAACTACTTGTGATGCCAGTGTAGGTAGAAGAAAGCATCAATTTTATCCCCATAAAAAGGATGGACAGTATGAGTAAACAGTGATTTAAAAATGGAAACAGAAATGCTTGTTTGTAAACATTTATTGTGAAGCTGACTTTCCTGTTTCTTTTCTAGAGAGTGGGAAGGAAAAGGGTAGTCCCTCGCTAAGGAGAATGTCACTGCAGATGGCTCAGAGCAGAGTGTACCACCATCATTTCACTGACTTGGCCTCAGGGGCTGCCCAATGTCAGAACCCCATGCTCAGCAAGAGCTCAAAGTGTGTGCTCACATTGGTGTCTGAGAAAGTGTTATTGAACATACATCTGCACTCATTTCCTGGGAAATGGGTTGCTTCCTGGGAAAATTCTATCTACAGTGACAATGTACAACATCATGCAAACCAGGTAGTGTCTTAACTGGAAATGGTTGTAGTTTATGCTCATTTAATTGATTAGCTTGAAATTATTAAAATGCTGAGAATAAAAGGGCTTTTTATTCCTTTTCTATCTTTCATTTATATGTGTGCTCAAAACAATTTTAATGAGAAAATTTCCTAAATTAGGAGTGATGTGCATTAAAAGATCCTTTCTGTGTGACTTGGCATGTTCCACAAGAAGTTTCATTTAAGACCAAGGTGTGCATGGTAAGATCTGATGCTTGCCCACTGCACACATTGCTGAGGTCCCCCCTCAGAGCTGAGGAGCTCTGAGCTTACACAGTAGCCCAGCGTGGGAACATTTCCATGTCACAGCGTGACGGATGCTCCCATTGACTCGTTATTGCTGTACCCATTTGTGTGTACTGGAGCATTGAGCCAGTAGCTCTCTGTGTGCCAGGACCTGCCATTGTGCCACCCATGGGAGCCCTGGCATGCCTGGGAATGACAGGGCTGTGGGTCAGGGATGCAAGACTGCTGACACTGGCTTGCTTGAACCCTCACTGCAGATTCACCCAGTCCTAGGAATAGACAGACACTAGGTTAGTTAGTTTTGGGTCTTAAAGCAGCACCAGACTGAGGAGGGGATGATAGATATGTGCAGGCTGGAAACTGGCTGGGAGCCCTGAATAACTCTCCAGTGTAGACATCAACACTTTAGAGACTTTGGCAGCATCTCTGCTTGCCTTCTATTGAGTGCTGAATCATCCTGCTCAGTTGGGATGAGCAGCACCTGGCCAGGGGAGGGATGCCAGGGACGCCACTGTGCTGAGAGGCTGTGCCTGACTGGGGCTCAGGGTGAGCTTTGAGGTTCAGGGTGAATTTTGGGGTTTGGGACACTCTTTATTCCTGGATGTTCCACAGACATTCTCCCATTCACACAGGGCAGATGCCTCTGGAACCAGCCAGAGCCAGGCATGCAGGGTCCATACCAGAAAAAGGCAGATTCACCAGACACCAGGCAGGCAGACTTATGTGGTTGCCCTTTTCTCCCTTTGCTGCAGAGTAGAGCCAGTGCCTTGCCATCTCTTAGGAAACAGAAGCTGTGGGCCTTGCTGCTGGTGGATGCAGAGAGTGCTGTTAGACTTGTCTTAGAAATTCCTGGTAATGACATATTTAAAATAGATCAGATTACATTTTCATTAGTGTTGCCACTTCTGGAGAGATAGGGATGCCGGGTGGTGATCATTATTATTGCTTTAACAGATTGTATCTGTGCATAGCTGCCACCTGCCACTCTCAGTACTGTGCTGTAAAATTGTTTGGGTGATGCTATAAAAGTACTAAATTTTTTTTTTGGGAAAAGACAGTGCTCTGACCTTTGCCTCAATACCCAACTTCCCTAAGACTTGTCCAGGCAGTAACCTGGGTCAGCATGAAAAATGGCATAGATGGCTTAGAAAGTGTGGCATTGAGTCCTTATGCTGTGTAAATCCCTACATTCAGCAATTTAATAGGGATGTCCAGATTTGCACCAATGGCAAGTTTGGCCATGTCTTTAATTTATAATTCAAAATCTTTGTCCCAAATCCAGAAAACATTACTCCAAACTTTGATCTTCAACACTAGAAACCGTTCCCATGTAAATGCAAACTGTGGATTGTCTGTGGTCAGAGGCTTGTGATATGCATTGCTTGTATTTTAAATGTGTATGGAAAGAATGGATTTTGTAGTTGAAAGCCTGATAATTCTGTTATCTTTGTTCAGTTTTTTAGCACCATCTGTTCTTCCGAATCAGAAATTCCTGACAAATCATATGAGCAAAAGCTTACTTTATTTCTCCGTACAGTAGGCAAACCATTAAAATTATCAAAATCTGGTTGGGGAAAGAAATATGTTTATAAAATGATTGGTTTAAGTCTTTGTTGTCTGAGAAAATGACTTTT
Organism: Setophaga petechia; assembly: GCA_024362935.1. Lineage (NCBI taxonomy): Eukaryota > Metazoa > Chordata > Aves > Passeriformes > Parulidae > Setophaga > Setophaga petechia. Next base: position 13,274,430 of record JANCRA010000020.1, on the reverse strand, counting down.
TAATGTACTGGCAGCTGTCTCCCTCTGGCATATTTTCAGTTTAACAGTTTATGTTAGAGCCAGATCATTTGTTTCATAGCTGTCTGTAGCGTAACAAACAGCACTTTTAAATCTCCCATCAGCCCACACACCATATAAATGTTATCTGTCCCAATTGGGATACTTTTCCAATCACTGTTTTCTTAATTGTGCCTGAAAAATGCTTAAATAATATGGTCACATGATAATGCTCTTTTAAGGCCCACAGAGTCATCTGAAACATTTGGATGTTTTTATTAGGTCATTTTAATTTAGTCTAGGAAGATACCCAGCACATTGATGCTGAGTAAATAAATAAATAAATAAGTTTGCTAAAGTAGTTCTATTATGCTTATTTAAATCCTACCTAGGAAAAAAAATAGTGTCATTTTCTGGTCCCTAGACCTTCCAAAACCTAGTGTGTTAGACACTGTGCCAATACAGTCTGGATGCTTACAGGCTAAATCAGGGTTTCAATTAAATGTTTTCATACTTTGCTTTCAGATATGAGAGTACTGGGCTTCATGATTTCCTTCTTCCTTTTGTATCCAGTGGTGTTCAACAGATCCATGCTGGTTTTGTGAGTGCAGAAGTCTGCACAGGGTTAGCTGTCCATGCTTCCATCCCTTGGGCATCATACAGGACATCCTCACCACCACTTTGGTGCAATGCCTGCACCTTGGATTGAAAACTGCATTCTGAACACTGAAATGAAGTCATAGGAGTGGCAGCTGGATGTGAAACAGAGAGAAGCTCTCTTCTTTTCCTCTAAAGTGGTCTTCTGACATCATTTTATGTCCTTAACTGTATGTTGTGGACATGGCAAAGCAGCCTCAGCATTGGATTAATATTTCTGTTATTGACAGTGTGGTGCTCCCTTTCCCTGTTCCATAGGGAAAAGAGAAGATTATAGGCCAATTGATCTGTAGTACAGTCTGATGCCACCGATTTGCATTTGTTATTTGGTAAGGGCTCCTTACATCCTTTTGGAGAAATATTACTGATTTTACTAATTGATTAGATCTACTCATTATGGAACCAGAGCAATCCTCAAGCACTGTAAGGCTTAAAGATGTTCTTTGATCATAACAATAGCATTTTTACCCTCTCCTAAATCCCATTCTTCTAATAAATTTTGCAGCCAAGTTAGGAAGGATCTACTGTAAATAGAAAATTTTCTTGCTAACCACACAGTAAATGTTGCCAGTCTCTGGTATATTTCTGAGATGCATCTGTGTCCATGATCTGTCCCCAGGCTGTACACATTTGGAACTCAAACAATTATTCTGTGTCACAATAATGTGCTTATGAACCATGTAAAAACAGAACAAATACTAAAACCTTTGCAAGTCTTGTACCACAAATGAATTTATGCATAAGGAAAGGAAAATACAAGCTCTCTCTAGGAAGAAGTGTCTGGATAAAACATCTGTGAGGGAAACTGTATACAGAAGGTGGCTTTTTAGGTGAGAAGCTGAAGCCCTGTTAAATAAGAATATGTTGACAGGCTACTGCCATGGTGAGGAAAGGTGGTCTTCTGGTCTGTGGCTTCTGAGATTTTCACTATAATCTGTAACTACTGATGTGATAACGGTATGAAATGTGGAGTTACAAAGGCAGAATTTCCAAGATTGTACTGTGCATCCCTTCCCTTCCCTTCCCTTCCCTTCCCTTCCCTTCCCTTCCCTTCCCTTCCCTTCCCTTCCCTTCCCTTCCCTTCCCTTCCCTTCCCTTCCCTTCCCTTCCCTTCCCTTCCCTTCCCTCACCTCCAACAGCTGCCAAATCAGACCTAACCCTGGCTCAGGGCAGAACCTGGGTGTTCTGACTGGGTTGGGCCTTGGCAGTTCTCATTGTACATAGTATTGGTTGTGTGCTCCTCACAGCTCTGCAGAAAATTGCAGCATGTGGAGCCACATGAGGAGTTTGGGGATAAAGGGAGAGTCAAGAGGTCTCTTTTGGCAGGAGTTATGAACAGGCAGATCTTTTAACCTCAGGACTCACCATGTCAGGAAGGCAGATGTTCAATGGCAAAAGAAGCATAATGGTCAGAAAGGGAGCTATGAGACTTGTGTGAATATCTTAGATGATCCCGTTCAAACTTAAAGACATACTAAGTCAGGAAAGCACATGTTGCATTTGTTATTTAATATAGCTCTCTGAATTATTTGGATAACCTTAGCAAAGATCCATTAATTTTAGAATCTTTTAGAAAAGCCTGCATGTATTCTATTCTATGTATGTGACATGTCTTTTAGAACACGGGCTCATATTATTGAACCTCTGGGAGAGCATTCCATGTAAGCTATTGAAGCTGAAGTTGCACCTATATTTACCTGCAGATACATTGCAGCTCTCATCAGAACATTCTGTCCATGGGAGCCAGAGTGGAGGAGACACACCAGTTCATCACTGGTGCTTGTTCTGGTTCAGGCGCCAGAACTCCAGTGTGCTCCCAGGTTTGCTAACAGAGGTGGAAGCAGGGGTAGTCTTCAGGGCTAAACAGTTTTATTGTGAAGTCCCAGCTCTCAAGTGTTAGTAAATGGAGGAGCTGCTGGCAAGACCATGTGCAAAAATCTCAGATTTGACTCATTTTTTGCTTCCTCTCTGACTTGGGAAGCTCAGATTCATGGTACATAGGCAAAGCAGTCATGTCTACCTGAGCAAGATTCAGTTCTGGGCAGCTCTGCCAGCACAGTGGCATTCAGTGTGGGCTTTCCTCCAAGTGTCAGGGCTTTGGTGCAGCACAAGATGGAACATAGCTCTCCTGGGGGAATGCAATGCTGATGAGAAGGCTGAAATTAACCCACAGTACTAGAAACAAAATATTAATAATTCTGAGTACAATTTTCATAATTAATTTTAGAAACCCTATTTGATTCAGTGTTTTAAATCATGGAAGCCCTTGCAAGATGCTCTCAGCTCTGAAGTGTGTCCTAGAGTATTTTTTCATCTATTCAGATGGCAGTGGAGTGTCAGGAATGTCACATTTTGTGTGTGCAGATGTGTAATAGCATTCATGATCTTCTGTGATGACACAGGTTTTGTTGGAGCTCTCTGACTCTAACAGATCTCAAATAAGTGATTGTTCTGAGTAAATTGTCTATGCTATGTTTTCCCACTGCAAACAGAACAGATCCATTTTTAAACAGGCTGGATAAAAATGAGACAGAATTCAATGTGGGAAAAAAGGACAATTTCAATTGTATTTTCCCTGATATTTTCCTGAGCTCGTCATAACTGGTTTTTTTTTTGTTTTTGTTTTTGTTTTTATTGCATGGCTCTTTCTATTCAGTAACAGGCAAAGCTTTGCAAAGTGTTTCCTTCCATTAATAAACATGGGAGGAACACAATCATTCACTTAATGTTTTGTCTCTTACACAGATACAAAAGGGACAGACCTTGGGAGAACTTTGATAAGGCATTTCTCCAAGCCACAGCTGAAGACAGCTGTGCTTTTTTTTCTTGGATTTCAGATGCTAATTGCAGAGGATACTTGTCCAGTGTATTAGTGAAAGCCTTCAGTAGGACAAAGGTACTCCAGCAGTCAGTATTCACGGTTGAGCAGGTGAGCTGAAGCCTCAGTATTTTCCTGAGGAGCATGGTGCTGTCTGCCAGATGAGCCACTGGTGGGGGGTGTTCATGACCTCTCATGGTCATTAGCGGGCCCACGTAAAATTTTGTGCAGAGGTGCTGTCAATCCAATACAGATGACAGCAGCCTGGCTCTTGAAATGCTCACTGCAGTTTCAGACAGATGGAGTATTGTCTTAGATTATGATTTACAGGGCATTTACAAGATACTTCACTTCAGAGCAAGCAGAACAGCAGCAGAAAGTGGAGCAGCGTGCCTGAGCAAGGTCTCACATACATGCACCCTTAGAGGAACAGCCTTTGGAAGGACTGTAATTTACAAGGAACTCTCTAGCTCAAATAGGCTGCTGGTTTTGGGGATATCACAGGCCACTCTGTCCACCTTTCAGCTCATCTGCTTTCTGTCCACTCAGTCCCACTCCCCTGCTCTTGGGGCTGCCTGTAACCTCATCCACCACCAGCACACAGAGGCCTGACCCAGGCCAAGAGGGAGACCTCAGGCAGCTTCTGGCTAAGCAGGCAACTCCTTCCCTGCCATGCCCCTGATCCCATGGCTCCTGTTCAAACCCTAGCTGAAACCAGATGATGAATGTGCTGCTGCTGCTGCCATAAAGCAGAGGGCAGTCTGGAGGGAACCTGCCTGCCTTTTCTCTCCCTCTGCTCTTGGGGGCACATTGCCCAAGGCACTGGGGTCCCTGGGGTACTGCTTCTAGTGCTGAGGTGCATGGTGTTACTCAGGGAAAAACAAATATCTGAGGCCAGAGAGGACCCACACTCGTGTCTTTAATTAATACAGTGCTTTGAGACTGTAAAGGTTCTACTTAATAGAACACATAAGAAATAAAAGACATTTATGTTCTAGAGCCTTCTGTTTTAAATTGCAGTGTCAGCTAAAATGTGTGTATTTTTAAATTTAGCTTTCATACTATATCAATTCCAGAGCCAGTCACATTTTTCCCTGTGGTAATATTACTAAAGTAGCTCTCAGCTGAGCCCATAGCTTTATTTTGTGTCTCTATCATCACTCTTTGATAACTGGAGACATAACACAGATATTAGGCATGTGCTGGAAAAAAAGAATTATAGGAAAGAGTTGTCTCATCCCTGAGAGTGACAAAGTATTTTCCTGTTCAGAACATTAGCCACAGAAATGTCTTTTGGAGTACTTTACACTGAAAAGGTTCTCAAACCAGTTTTAGTGATCCATCTTCCCTTTAACAGCCCCAAAGTGCCTGCATTATGTTCGTGGTGGATTCAGACTTTTTTTTTCTATTTCAATTGCAGCAATTAGAAACATTAGATGCAACCCCAGTTTGGGTGGGATGAGAAGAAGATACACTCTCTGCTCCACATTTTACTTCATTCTCATGCCAGCCCTATTCTAGGCAGCACTATCAGCAAATATCCTATCTAAAATGTTTTTGTTTTACTGAAATGCCTATCACTGCTTCATTTTGTTTTCAGCAATATTTCTGCCCATTGCTGGGTGTTCCTGTGAGAATGAGATGCCATCTTGTGGCTGGATTTTCATCTCCCAAACCTGAGCTTGTTTTTCTGAGAAACTCATTCAACTGTCCTGACAGCTTGAGAATGCAAAATATTAAAACTGCATTTTTGGATTTCATTATGAACTCAAGTCCTCCACTAAGACCTACAGACTTTTACACTAAAACCTGGACAGTTTTGAGGTAAAATTGCCTGCTATTAATCATCATGTGGAATCTGACATTTGGAGATAATAATTTTAAAGTAACTGAAACAAAATGCTGATATGGGCAAATTCTTTTTTCCAAAGTCGAGAAAACATATTAAGTTTTGGAAAGTGTAATTATTTTGTGCAACTGCTTGGAAAAAGGTGGTGCAAGCATTATTCCAGAAAAAGCTTATGTTTTCCATAATTTAGAATTACATGAATAGCAGTTAGGACTACCTCATATTTTTCCACCTAGCTTCTCAAGCTCAGGTACAAAGCTGAGTAATAAGAATACCAAAAAGCAAAATCTGCCTGGGGTATAAAGTTTATAGACTTTGGGAATACTTACTTAAATACAGATTTTTGTCCAGTTGGTTATTCAAGTATTGCCCATGAAGTTAAAATCTATTGCTTTTGAGATGCTACTCCCAGTGCTCTCATATATTTTGTGCAATATAAAGGTCCACTTTCTTATTCCACTCTCTTTAGTAAATGAAGGAAAAGCCAAGGGTATGATTGCAGAAATCTTCTGCAATAGAGGATAGCTGCTATCAAGGTTTTTTCGCAAGGACTGTACCACGAGCTCTGTAGGCAGAGCTGTAGAGCCCTAATTATGTCAGAAACAACTCCAGTCTCTGGAACAGCTGAGAAACAAAAGCAATAACATGGATATGATGCTTCTTTACTTCCCACTCCTTTTGGGCTACAAGCTGAGTCCAGCCTGGTTCTAACAAACAGTTTACATCTTTTGGACTGGCTGTCAGGGCACAGCTGGGCACAGTCTGCAGTCAGACACTGCCTGTGTTGGGGCTAAATGGACTCGGGGCATATTGACCACGGACATGTGCCTCTACTCAAAAATGGAACATGCCCAGAAACTTCCCTGCAAGACAGAACTGCCTGCTGTGGGACAGCCCATGTTTGTGCCAGCTCACCATCTGGCTGGCAGATGGAGGTGGCTGTGGGCACACTGCCTGCTAGCCAGGGCCACCCTGCTGCCTTCACTGCCAGACTGTGCCTGGAAGCAGCTCTGGGGAGCACTCAGCCACAACTGAGGAGGCAGGTTAGGGTAGACATCTGTGGTCCTGTGCTCAGGAACCTGCTTGGGTTGACTAGGTGCACAAACATCAAGTAGTAGAGGAGCTGTGTGCACAGCCAGGGGAGAAATAGAGCAACATGGATTGTTATAGATTGTTTATTTGTTATTTGGTGTAATTCTGTGCATACCACAGGAAAATACCCCAGACCTGAGGAGCTTGCAGGATGAAGGGAGGAAGGCAAAGGCTCAGGGACGGAAGTGCCTGGCCAAAGCTGCTGGGACAACCTTTGGCAGCACTGTGACCAAAACCCACCTGTGCAAAGTGGAACCTGCAGCCAGCTCCCACTGGTGCTGCTGACCCAATCAGCACCTGGCCTCATTCTCCAGCTGAGCAGAGGGATGCAGGAAGGTCCTGCCAGTTCCATGTCATATCCACCTCCACACTGAAAGACAGGTGATCAAGGGGAGTTAGGAGAGTGGAGGAGTGGGATGCTCTCCCAGGCCAGCCATGTAATAGCACCAGACAACACATGCTGCCACATCCTAACTGGTGTCAGTTTGTGGAGGAATATAAGTAAAAGTGTGAGTGTAAGCTGAGGATACAGTGAAGAAAGAGCCTCTATACGGCTGCAAATTGATTTTTTTTTTTTTTTTTTTGGCAGCAAAGAGGCTTTTATTCTCACTGCATTGCAATGAGGGCTTCAAAGCCCATTTAAGTGCCTGTTTGCCTTTCCTTTTACTCTGCATTGCAGCTGGCATGACCAAGGAAAACCGCTTGCTCTGAATGCACATTAAGGCTTGGCCAGTGTACGTGTAAAGCAGAAGTGCTACAGCACCATTTCATAGCCAGCAGACATCAGGATCAGAGAAGAAAGTGGAGGACACGATGGCAGTTCCACTTCTCCTGGGTGAACCCTCATCCATGTCAGCCAAGGCACAGCCACTGGCGCTCTGGGCTTTGCTCAGACATGCCACATGGAGAGGGATGGAACCAAAGGAAACGCAAAGTGCCTTTGAGAGCTAGGTTATTGAGATCTGACTGACGACTTTCTTCTGTAGAATTTCTCGACATCTGCACATTTATTTTGAAAATTTTACCAAAGAGGCATGAAATTTTGTACTAGATATTGGGGTTTTTTCCTCCCTGCCTTTTTTTTTTAACTAGCTGCTACACCGATTGGTTTTAGACAAGAGAAGTGAGGAAAAGGCATTTTTAGTTTTTGAAGTGATCCAATACCCTCCTCCCTATAACTGTCAAATTTGACAAGCAGCAAATAGAGCAGCACCACATCCTGCCTCAAGTCAGCTCCAGAGCACGCACTACTGCAAAGTCAGCATGATCAGGAACTGAAGTGTCTATAAACATCAGGTGCGTTTTTCATAGAGTGCAGAGGTGAAAGGAACCCCTGTATTTTTTCACTCTGGTCTTCTGCATAAACAGGACATAAAGCTGCTCTCTCCAACTGGATTACAGTCTATTTTGAAAGACAATTTCATTTTAGGAGCTTGTTCATTTCCCCTGACAAATCATTCCAGCTGTTAATTACCTTATTTCAGGGAAATTCTGTCCTATTTCAAATCTGAGTTTAACTGGCAGAGTTCAGCTTCTAGCTACTGAATCCTGGTAACCTGCTGTCTGCAGAATGGAAGAGCCAGGCTGGGGAAGCTGCTCCACTTTCCCAGGGAGGAAGAGGAGATGTGTGGGTGTAGCTCCTGTATCACTAAAAAACAAATGGGCAGTCTCAGACAATGCTGACAGCAGATTGCAACCCTATTAAAGCCTTCCTCCTCCCTTTTTTCCATTAATTCATGCCTGTAAAAGTAACCCCCAAACCAGCACTTTTTCACGTGTAGCTATCTATCTAAAAGATTGTAAGATCTCTTACCCTTCCTCAAAAAAAGCTGAATAGCTCAGTTCTAAGAATACCTTCCTCATTCTGGATCCTTCTTTGTGCTCTTTCTTTGAATTGCCCCCCTCCAACACCATCCTCAGTAACACACTATTCTAGCAGCAGCCTTACAATTTTCACATACAGAACCAACATAATCTTCTGGCCCTAGCCTGACATTTCTTTTTATGTTTTTTCTCTGTGTTACAGCTCTCACCAAGCCCTTTCCCAACTCATTGCTTTTCATGAGAAACAGTCTGTTCCCTGAACTGACACAGATACATGGACATGTCTCCAACAGGGTGGGTGCAAAGTCTCTCCAAAGACACAGCTGCCTTGCAACAGGGGGGTTGTCCCCGGACCTGGAGTTCTTCTCACACTGTAACATCTTCAGTCCTTCCTTGGCTGGTCATGAAGAGCTGTGAGTGCAGGCCTTGGTCCCTGGAGGTCTCTAACAGGTTAAGCCCCTCAGCTGTTTCTGCTTCTTTCTGAACCCCAATATCCTGTCATTGATTATGAGTTCACACTTACAGATTGATATTAGGACAAAATTCTTAACTGTGAGGGTGGTAGGGTATCAGGTCTCATCCTCATACAGGCCACCAATTGTTGGCATTGGTGCTTGGCACCAATTAATGGTGGATAGAAACTGACTGTCACTGCCAGTTTATTATCTTACTGTAAAACTTTCATACCTTCTCTCTGTGAGTTACCACAGGAAGCTCCTTGGAACACTAACTCCTTTCCTCCTTCTTCTGCATAGCCACCTGACCCTTCCTCCTCACAGCACAACCAACAATCTCCAACTCTCCTGTCAAATAGCCAACCCACTCTTTTATAGCACCCATCCTTACTGGACACAGCTGTGGCCTGTTAAGGGCAGGGCTGTTCCTACTCTTTGGTACTCACTGCAGCTGCAGCTCCTCAGGGGTGAGATTGCCTTCAGCCCTCTCTCTATTGTCCTACAATTCATCCTCCCACAGTAAGGCACCAGAACATGCTGCCCAGAAGAGCTGTGTGTGCCCCATCTCTGGAAGTGTTCAAGGCCAGGCTGGATTGAGGTTGGAGCAATCTGATCCAGTGAAAGCTGTCCCTAGCAAGGGCAGGAGGGTTGGATTAGATGATCTTTAAAGGTCCCCTCCAGCCCAAGCCATTCTGTGATTCTATGATGTATGAAAATTTGCATGAGCCATATTAAGTAACCTAAGAATCTTTTAGGAGGCCAAAAATGGAGAGAAATGCTTAACCTTGCCGCAACCAGCACACAGCAGTCTGGAGAACCCACAGCCTTAGCACCCAGACACCCATCATAGCTCTCAGGGGAGATTCCTGTGGCAAAATAACCTGTGTGAGTATAGTCACAGAGTTTGTACCAGACCCAGCCCTGCTTCCCTGCTTACAGTTTAGTTAGTAGAAGCTGGTCAGGATTATTTTGCAACTCCAACATCATGGATGATCTAAATAAGACACCACTGTAGCATCTCAGTAACTCTGTCTGAAGTGACACTCCTGAAAAGATCAAAACAGACAACAATTAATTGAAAACTCATAAGCTATTACCATCCTCCCACATGCTAGAAAGACTTCTTGTTCCCACTAGTTAGATTTCTTGCGTAAAAAAGCCATCACAAACTAGTATTCAGATGTTTTGTTAAATAATTTTTTAAAGTGTATTTTAAAGGAATTATTCAATAATGTTTATCTACAATGTTAAAACTGCCAAATGTGGGGCACTGCTTATAAACTGGAAAATTTCCTGTTATTCCCACTTATTTTATGTTCTGACAAAAAGTCTGACCATTTTGAATATCAAATAGGCATCCACTTCTCTGCTTTGTCTCAGAAGTATAACAAACACTGTCAGTCCTGCTCAGACCCAGCATGAAGGGCTTGTCTCTCACTGTACCTGCTCACAGCCCAAGCTAATCCTTTTGTAGCACTTGTCTATTAATATTTAACAGGCTCCAACACTGGATTCAGTGACCAAAACTGGCTCTTGTAAAGCCATCCTGTAGCTGGATTTTTTTTAGTTTCTAATGCTTAATCATTGCCATTGTGATATATTTTTGATTACTTAGAATTTCTGACATGACCTTAATACATCTTTTGTAAAGAATTACTGCAGAAGTGGCAAGCTGATTTTGCAGTGCAAAATATGAAGACAGAAGTAATATATTATTGGGAGAATTCAGTCACAAATAGGAGATAATTCTTCTGCTAATATAAACAAAATTTTATACTTCAGTTATTATTAATTTATTTTACTTTATTTGAATATTTTTTGTTTATTTAATTATTGCTTTCTACCACTCCTGAACAAACATAAGATATTTTTATCTATAAATAAAATATCTGCGTTCAGCAATTAATGGCAAGTAACACCATTAGGACTTTAAATAATTAAACATCAGAATTTATTTCTTGCAATAAGACATGAACTAAAACAGAGGTAAAGTCAGTCTCAGGCTACTTTTCCAGTTTTAAATATACTTAAATACTATATTCATGTCAGGCTCATAATTTAAATGCATTCTTTGTTTATTCATTGTAAAAATTATAATCTCAGTAAATTTGCTTGGTAATGCTGCAGAAGCTCCCAAGTAGCTGTATCATAGGAATTGCACAGCATCCAAAATATGACAGTGAAAAGAGAATCCCTCTATTCTTCAGTGCATATTCACAAAAACAAAAGGCATTTCAGTTTATCTGGTTGTCATTTATGTGTCCTATGGAAAAAAAAAGGCTAATTAACTATGCCATAAATCTTCATATGTCTTCAGGCTTTTTATGGAACCTGCAGCTGTGAAATCCAGTCCCTGAATATGTCCTTTCTTTTTCTGTGTCCTTTCTCTTGTTCCAGTCTTGGAAGAGAATTATGTGAATAGGTTATTGCCTAAAAGTAATAGGACAAACAAAGGTGCATTTACCCCCCTGCTGTCAGTCGGGGGCCTGAGTTTTCACTCTAGCCCTTAATGGGGAGGACGAAGGGTAGGATGTATCCTCCTTTCTTCCACCCACTCTTTATGGACCCTGTCTGATGCCTAGATGGGAGAAGAGGAGCTCCCACTGTAGGATGTTTGGTCAAGAGAAAAAGATGCCTTGGATGGCTTCGTTTGTGGAGCCTTCCTGGCCCATCCTCATCACTGCTGCCAGCTGCTGCCATAGGCAGCCCTGTCTCACTTGGAGATCTGGCTGGAGAGCTGGCTGCTTTTGACCAAGGAAGATGGGCAAAGTGTGAGGAGGACTCTGGAAGATGTGTGATAAAATCAAGAAGAGGAAGCAGTAGTGAAAAGTATAAATTGATCAATGTCTACCTCGTTCTGCTGCTGGTGCAGCTGAGGGAGTCTTAGAGGCCACTAGTGGCCCTGGACCCATGCCCAGGAGGCCACTAGTGTGGATCAGCTGGGCTGAGAGATTCTCAGTCAGCGAGGATGTTCACCCTGCTGGCAGCAGCTGAGGCTGGGCAGGGCTGTGGCTGCACTGCAGGGTGCACCTGCATTAATTCAGCCTGGGGGAGATGTTACAGCAAATATCCCAGCCCAGACACCCCTCCAGCACAGCACTTCAGAGATCACAATGCACTTTTGGGTTGCAGGGCCTGGATTTCCTTGGAAACACTGGAGGGTTGGTGCTGCTCCAGGAGTACACTCAATATATCACAGCCACAGATGTGCTTTCAGTTTGCAGAGCTGGGCTAGAGCTGGAAACATGGCCCATACAGGATGGGTGTGGTATAGGCACCAGATCCTCAGCACAAATGTTTCACTCTAGACACCTGCTCCTATGGATCCACAATATTTACTGATACAAAAACTCACGGAAGAGTGCCACCCCTCACCTCCTGCCTGCCCACCCCAGCCCTTGCTGTCTCTGCCATCCAAGGTCTGAGCTGTGACTGGATCACGAAAGAACCTGGGTCGAGGCTGAGAACATGGGTTGTGTTCTGTCTTGAGCTGAACTGCTTGTTTGGCAGGACTGAGAGGGCAGCATGTGCCCTGAACACAGGAAAGAACAGCTCAATACTGGGGAAGGGCAATCATCACCTTAGTGTTGCTGAGAGTTTGCAGAAAGATTTTTCCTGTCAGCCTGACAAGAAGCTGTAACGTACTTCCAAGACACATTTTCACATCAGCCTCTCTTCTCCTATTTAGTCCAATTAGTAAGAGTTTTTGAGGTCAAGTCAGGCAATTTAAGAAAAATACAAACACCGTTGACAACTGACACTTGAAGCTCAATAGCTGTGCAAAGGTTGCTCAGTAAGAGGAGGTAGTGTACTCCTCATTATTCTTCTGTGACCTGGCCCCATGATCCATTCATGAGAGCAAAAGTATTTTAATACATTAAGTGGAACCTCTGCCAACTTTTGGATTGATGTAATTTGTAGTTGATGAACTCTTGTTCATCATCATTGAATTCTGTAATAGGTTCTTTCACAGGCTGCTGTTGGGGAAAACTTGCCAAGTTTGAACTATTTTTTCTTGGGGCTTTTCTGTATGCTTCTAAACCCCTGGGTGAAGCTTTAAAGGTTAACAGAGAGACCTCAGGAAATAATTACTGTTTCTCAAAGGACATCTTTTGCATGGCATCTTCCTGAATTACTCAGTGAAACTGTTGGAGGCATAAAATCCAGTTATTTTAAAGTATCTCCCAATAGATGATTCCAAATGTTATAATTATGAACTGAGGTAAAAAAAGGTGTCTGTTACAGTGATGAAGTTGCCTAGTTGACTAAAGCTTTAAATTAGTTTTTGATTATTAAATCTGTTTGATGTGGAAATCAGGATTGAAATATTTCCCCATCAACTTTCTGAAAATCAGGCAAACTTGCATCTTGCCAGCACAGCTGGAAAAAAAATTGGGATGATATGAAAAATGACACAAATAAAGGATTTTCTAGAAAGGTTTTGTACAGATAAAGGCCTATTGATCAGGTGATATTTGTGTAGAAGTCTTATTAGAAATGACAGCAATTATAGTTAGAATTCATCAAAGCTTCTAAGAGCTCTACTTCTTTGTAGATACATGTGTAGTTGCATGTCTGCCTCTTCCCCTAAGAAACAGAATAAAGGTTTGGGTTTGGTGTTGGTTTATTCTGTTGTTGTTTTATAACCCTTTATACCATGAAGGGTTCCGGAAGCCGTAGCTTACCAGTTGGTCACTAACTGATCTATGTCAAGAGGAATTTAGCCTTGATAAGAGATAAACATCAGAAGAAAAAGGAAATTTATGCTATAAAAGTATTATGACAATTGATTACAGAAATTGGTATTAAAATACATGAAAATGCAAAAGAAATCCGTGAAGTGCAGTTCTCCGTGATATTTAGCAATCTGAGCTGCTCCCACATCTCAGGTAATCTGAGGGCCTGGCACTCGACTCCCCCCACATTGAGGAGTGTCCTTTGTGACTGGATTTTCTCTCTTTGTTCAACATGCATTCTTCTCCCTACCTGTCTTGTCAGTCTGCAGGATGCCCTTCCCATCTTTTCTCCCATTCTTCAGCACAGTTTTAACATCACTGAGTTCTTCTATCCCCCCTGCCTGTGATCATTGATAGATCTTCCCTCCTGAGCCAAGGGACTCATCCTCCTCTCCCTTCCCCTGGAACTGGGTTTGGATATTCAAGCTACAAAGGTTTTAAATGGGATATGTCCCAATCCTGGCAGCTCCTCTGTACATGCACTGATGCTGCAGCCATTACCCAGCCGATTTTCCTGCTTAAAGAGCCTCTTTGCTTCTCACATAATTTTTGGGAATGCTACAGCCCTTTATAAAGCCTGTGCTATGAGAAAAGTGCTGTTTCATAGTGCTGATACCTGATTCTATCCACAGCCTCTGGTTCAGTGCTAACACATTGCCAAAGGTACAGGTGACAAATTAGTGACTGAGGTGACAGACTCAGAACTAAAATGAAACTATCCAGCTTTTCCAGCATGTACCTTTTCTCCCTTCACTTTTGCTGGTTTTAAAAGTTCGGTTTATGTTTTATAATTGGATAATCCCAGCTCAGCTTCAATGTCTACACAGAGCAGGACTCAGGCTCTGGAGCACTGGAGATCTGTTTAAGCTCTGGTATTGCTGGCAAAGCTGAGCAGCCACTTCTTGAAGGTGCAGAGTTGTGAGAAAGGGGGGATGTGGTGATCCCAGGCAGGAGCTTCACAAGAGCAGGGAGTCAGGAATGCCAAATCCTGCAGATGGCAAATCCTGCTGGTTCTGGGGGTAAAATGCATGCACCTTCTCCAGCCAAATCCTGTCATTAATTATGGCCCTGTGGGGGGAGGTTTTGCACCTTGCAGGACTTTGTTCAAGGAACTTGAGAAACCAAACCCCAACAGGGCACCAGGGATTCCTGTGTTGGTGATATCCTGCTGTCCTGAGAAGCAGAGGCTTCTTGACCAGTTTTGCTCCATGGCACTTCCAAGAAGTCAAGCTAACCAGCAGAGTTCATGGGGGCTTCTTGAATACTAGAGGTGTCATTATGGTAAACGTAAGTGGGGCTATGGATCTTGTTCTTTCAGGTTAGAGCTTACATCCAGCACATGCTGGGTGCCTTGAGTCTTTCTCAACCTGTGACATATATTTAATTGTGTGCAGTGCTAACTGATGCTCTGGGAGAGGCTGGCATTGCCTTCTCTTTGAATTTGTTTGGTTCACAAAGATTAATGGGCAGGAAGTGATGCTGTGTCTAATACCAGTCTGTGAAAAGCCGATGACAAGTTGTGCCAATCTGGTGTCTCCTAGAAAATCAGATCAAGCAAGGAGCTGGAAAATACAGTTGGCCTCATTGCTGTCAGAACTGTCCTGGCAAAATTTACCAGGGAACACAGTGGCTGCAGAGCATCAATGCAATCTCATACACCATGGAGTGCCATAGCTGAAGATTATGCATCCTTGATGGAAGTCAGAAATCCATTCTCAGGGGGGAAAAAAGTTTGCTCTGCCCTCAGTGAATAATTCAACTAAGGAGTTTTGCTTTGGGCAACTTGTGAAAGTAGCAGAGCTCCATGTATAAAATGGTATTTCTAAAAGCTTTACCCATTAATTTAACATGACTTAGCTCAATTCCAGCCTTCCTTATACAGCACAGTCCAGCTTCTGCTTTGCCAGTCAGGACTGATGTATTCCTCTGTGGCACAAAGTGCAGTCCCAGCACTCCCAGCTGCCTGCAGACCTCAATAACTTGCTTCCATTGCAAAGCAGAAGAGGAACTTTAGAACTACAAAGAAAGTCATACAGATTTTCTACTGCACTCAGCAATTTCTTGTTCATTCAGTGCTGTGCAGTATTCATTGATGGATAAAGATCTTACAAGAACCATTAAAATATATGATTGTAGTAAATACACACAATGCTTTTTGGCAGATTTTTCAGAAATTTTTAGAAATATATTTTAAATACTAGCAAGGGTATTTCAGAAATTAATTTCTCTGTTTTAGAGATGCTGATACTTGTGAAAAGCAAGAAGCAAAGGGAACTGCCTGACTGTAAGTGACAGCAGAAGACCTGCACAGATCATGCTTGGGGCTCATATTTAAAGAAATACAAGATGGGTTGTTTTTTGTTTGTTTTTTTGTTTTTCATACATAAATACATCACCTTAACTCCATTCACTAATATTGGGATGTTCAGTACTAAAATAAAAGGAGATGTACAGAAGTCTGGTGGAAGAGGAA
This sequence comes from Setophaga petechia, assembly GCA_024362935.1. Taxonomy (NCBI): domain Eukaryota; kingdom Metazoa; phylum Chordata; class Aves; order Passeriformes; family Parulidae; genus Setophaga; species Setophaga petechia. The sequence goes on along the minus strand of JANCRA010000020.1, from coordinate 13,258,529 downwards.
AAAGGGAAATGGATGGTGCAAAAAGCAGGGTCTAATCCAGCTTTAGGACTGGCATGGATATTATGGTGCTACCCTGCTGCTCTTTACTTGTTATTTCAGTGTAACTGGTGAATATTTGCAGGCTGTTCAGGTGTTCAGGCTTGGCATTTTGGGGGGTGGCAGGCTGGAGACTCCAGGAATAAAAGAATTTCAAGAAAAGTGGTCTGGCCCTTTTCAGTACTGAAATTAGAAAATAATGGATTGTTCTACTGAGTTGTAACGGTTTGTAATTGAAACATTGTAAACTGGTAGAAATTTGCAAATGCTGAAAACTTTTCAGCTGTACAATCTGAAATCTATAAATCTATCCAGCCCAAGTGTGTTCCTGCTTTTCAGAGCTGAAATTGGCCTAGTATCACAGGACAGTCATCCTCAATGCACTGAGTAGCAAAAGAAGTTTAGGAGCAAGAATATGGAGCAAAAGAGGCTGGAGAACAGAAGAGAAAGGCAAAAAGAGGGTCTGGAGAAAATGTGGCATAATGAGAGGCTTAACTCTTTCAACATGTTTATCTTATCTAAAAACTAGTTAGTGGGTGATGTGATTTTTCTGATTATTTTAACAAGAGGAAAGTGCTAGGTACTAAAGCAGTCTTTGTTTCTTGAGAGAAAATTCAGTGGTGAACCATAACAAAAGATAAAACTGGATTCAAATAAGAGATTAGGCAGAGATGTTGAGAAAGGAAGTGAAAACACTGGAACAAATTCCTAAAAGAAGCAATACATTTACTTAGAAGTGTGCTGCTTTTGGTATCTCATCCCGGCTTGCTGTCTTCAGAGTAGCTTTGACCACTACAGTATCTCAGGCTTCCGGTATTTTTTCAGGTGACAGTCTAGAGCCAATTTTATACATTAAGTAAGAACTGGTGTCTTTTATTCTTGAAGCCTTTGAATGTACCAAGTGGAGAAGTGGTAGGGGCAGATGAAGGCACGAATTGAGAAAGAGGAAAGGATGAGGAGAAAAAAGAGTGTATGGAGGAGATAAGTGAGGAAGAACAAGAACCATACAGGAAACAGGTAGCTGGATCTCAGCTGTTCAGCTGGATTATTAGATCATGAACCAGAGAGGATCCAGGCAGACTGCATGCCCTATGATTTCCCAAAAAAAATCATTATTTAAGCCAGCTCTTATTGCTTCTTGTTTTAGAAGCAGAAGTACCCCAAAAATGAACTTTTTTTTTTTTTTTAATATTGCCAGCAATTGAGTAGCACCACATCTGTTGGCAGATACTACTGTGGCTAAGTACATTTATTATAAAAGCAAAGGATATCGTTTCTTTCCAAAATGGCTTAATCCTTGGTTATATGATGCAAACAAGAACAGAAATATTATCTGCACAAATGTTAAATCAAATGTTACATTTTCAGTCCATTTACTATGTTTTTCTCTTTTTCTATCTAAAACATTCTTTTTATGATGTAGTGAAGCAATGAATACTTAAAAATAGCAAACCTTGACTTCAGTTTTACTGCTTCAAGCTTTCTATTAAAAGAAAATCAGCAGTTTTTTCAGTTTCTTCAAATTATGATTCCCTTTCCCAGGAGTCTATTTCTGTAAAGATGTTTTCATAGACTCAGAATAGTTTTGTTTGGAAAATGTTGTTAAGACCATAAAGTTCTATCATTAACACAACACTGCCCATTCTACCGCTAAACCCCGTCCCTAAGTGCCACATCTACATGTCTTTTAAATACCTTCAGAGATGATGATTGTACCACTCTCCTAGGCACTCTTTTCCAATGCTTGGCAATGATTTCAGTGAAAAATTTACCCTAAGAGCAAATTTAAACCTCCTCTGGTGCAGCTTGAGGCCATTTCCTCTAGTCCCATCACTTGATATCTGGGGTAAAAGGCCAACTCCCACCTTGCTACAAACTCCTTTCAGGGAGTTGTAGAGAACAGTAAGGTCCCCCCTTGCCTTCTCTTCATATTCTTTCTCATGTTTGAAGCCCATTTTAAAGAAAAAGCCTGAGAGATTCAGGTTTTCAGGACTTCATTTGTAAAAATCCTCCTTTGTTTACAATTAAGCACATTGCATTTCATCCTCCCAGTAATGATCTTCAATCTACCTTTCCTTTAGAATACTGTTTGCACTGACAGCAAATTGCAAATAATTAATGAGACAAATGGTAGAGAAGTCAAGTTTGAAACATCAAATTTAGGGATGATACCAGCAGAGGGCAATACATAGACACTGTCCCTGGTACCCAGCTCTCCTGCAGTCTGGAGGCTGGGAACTCAAGACCTGGCATCCACTGTTTCTGGAGAACAATATTACATTCTTTCAATAAATTAAAAAAGAAAATTCAAAAGATACTTTCCTTTACAAACTCTGTTTAGTTGTTCCACAATCTTTTTGTAGAAAGTGCTTGCTAAGTTTTCATAACCAGCCACAATAAAGGCCAGTAAATAACAGTAAATAGTAATAGGTGGAATGAAAATCCATGAACCATTGCATGCTTGGGTGAAGAAATTCATACAGCTGGTATGTGCATATGCAGTAAAGTAAGAGCTTCATCTACAGCTCAAGAAAAGCTTTGTATTAATTTTATTTACAGCATCTCCTTTGCCTTTGAATGATAGGAAATATAGTACTAGAAACTACATCACAAACAAAAATGGTTGCTGAAAAAACTTTGTAATTTCCATCCATGGAGATACACAGCTCTTCATGGCCTTCAGTATGTTTTCTTTAAAATATAACTTCTAAGCTGAAATGTCTCTTTTGTGTACACAGCATCTGCTGGTTTTACTCTTTTACTTCAATAGGATTATGTCAAGGGACCATTAACCAGTCTTTAACTTCCAGCTTGCACATTTTATTGGTTGTTGAGGAGGCATTTGCTGAAATAGGAGAAAAATTGCATTTCTATCCTAAAGAGGCAGAAGACACTATTGGAGGTCCCTTGGAATCTTGTTTAGATAATTAAGTGCCTTAGACTTACTCAGCATCACCAAAATTTTCAGCACTTAAAATTATTTAAGGGTAGTTAAGACCAAATGTTTCATCCACCATCAAAGGGGCTGCTCTGTTTTGTCTGTCTTAAGGATATTTTAAGGCAGATTCATTAATCTAGGAAGCCTTGCAAACATTCTGGTCCATGCAACCCCTGTGGCTAATTCCAACTTTCATAATGCAAATCAGACCCTAGACTGCTATTTAAAGATGTGAAACAATAGCAAAATAATTCTGCTGTAAGTTCATCTCACGAGAATCATAGAATTCCAGGTTGGAAGTGACCTCAAGGATTATCTGGTCCAACTCTTCTTAGCAAAAAAACAGTCCAGATGGCCCAGTACCTTGTCCAGGTGAATCCTAAAAGTTTCCAACGTTGGGGAAACCATTACTTTCCTGGGGAGATTATTTCAGTGACTGTTTGTCTTGTGAAAAATTTTCATCTTGTGTGCAATTGGAATCTCCCCAGAAGCCACTTGTACCTGTTATACCTCATCTTTTCTGTATTGTCATCCTAAAACTGATGTTTTCATAATGCATTTTATTTAAAAAACCTGTATTCTGACAGTACCAGTACATCCAGCAGCTGTGTCTGAACAGCTTTATTGAATCTTCTTTTGGTAGTGATGTGAAATTCCACATGGAGTCAGACTCTGGGAAATTAAAGGTGTATGTATATTAGTTAGGAAAAATAATCTGGAGTTCTCTTTGTTAGCACTAGCAGTGGGATTCATGTTTTGCCAAAGTTATTACTAAGGGCTGTAGCAGAGGGGTTGTATCCAGTTCAACCCTTAGTCTGTCTAATCCAGTGTTTTGGAGCTAGAAGTAGCCAACTAATTCTCTCTATGTCTAAAAATAGAGAGTATGATAGATTTACCTGTAACAAATGCAGTTGCTTAGGGTGAAGTAGGAAAGTTATTTTCTCTGTAGCAACCAAGTTTGTGTACATCCCAATGGGTTACAAAAAGTGAGAGAGTCAGGGAAAGGATGTCCTAGCAGCTTATTAGTATTCATCTCTCTCTTTCTGAAGATGAGGGAAGTATTAGCCTTCCCTCTCCAAAGGATCATGCACAGTACTGTCTGCCTATACACTTGCAGGGAATGAGGTCTCACCAAAGTAGAACCATTTCAGCTCTTGCTTTAAAGATAAAAAAAAAAAATAACCCAAAACCCCAAAACCAACAAAAAAACCCCAAACAAAAACAAACAAACAAACAAACCCCAAAAACACACACGAAAAAAATCAAATAAAAAAGGATATTTGATAATCAGCTGAAATTATTTTCAAGTTCTAGTCAAATTGACAGAATCAGTCACAGTATTGGAAAAATAAGTGAACATTTTTCAATCCTAAACAAAATATTGATTTTTTTATTTAGAAGAGGAGTTTTGTTTTATACTTCACCTAAATGTAATTTTGAAATGGCTAAAATTATTACCATGGCAGTTAAATGGGGTTTTTTTTTTCCATTCTTAGATGTCAGATATTTTGCCTATAGGTAGGTAATACATATTTTGGCAATTTCTTTCTTTGTCTTCACAGTCCAAAGATTTCTTGGATGAGAAATGAGATTTCTTCTCATTTTGGCATTTTATGGTTCTCTTCATTCTTTGTCCCAGAGAGAAACAGAGGTTTGTTTTACTGAACAGGAGATGGGAGAGGTAGAAAAGCAAAAGAGTCTGTGAAGAAACTACAGGTCTTTAACTGAGTAGAGAATTGAGGACTTTCAAAATTCAGGATGTATAGGAATTGCCTTTTCCTCCAGCAGCAAGAGTCCAGAGAAGTCAGCAGTAGGATAGCTCTGCCTGTGTGAGACTGATTCAATCTGGGGCAAACCAGAACATAAGGAGCAGGAGGCAGTATTGGAAAGGTCCATCACCTTGGGAGTTTCATGGCCCTCTCCTGAAGGTAAATATGAAGAAGTGTAAAAGAACCTCTATTAGCAGTACTAATCTCAAAATAATTCCACTAGCATATTTCCACAATTACTAGCACATTTTTCAAGAAAAGATATTGTGATAAATATTAAAATTTTATAACTTGTTTCTCATTGTAGCAGTGGCTATTAGCATTTAGTGCTTTAAATGTTTACAGCAGAATATTGCTCTAACTTGAAAATTTAAGCATGTTCCTCTGCCAGGCTCTAGCTGCCTCCAGCCAGCCTGATACTGTTTTTCCAAGGCTGCAGAGTGCTGTGGAGTCATTTTAAGATGCTGTTAGTTGATGTGGCTCTTCTCAGGGGTGCCCTGTTAGAGCCAGGAGCTGTAGCAGCGTTGCAGCCAAGGAGATGTGATGGCACAGCCTGGGGCAGCCCTGCAGCTGAGCACTGTGGCTGCTGCCAAGGCAGGCTGCACTTGCCTTTCACAAGGAGCACATACACGTGTTTTTAAGCCTGGATTAAGGCCTTGGCTCTTGATCAAGATCAAGTCTGGTCTGTTTATACTGTCAGTCTTTTCATAACGTGAGCCGGCTCTGTGGGAAGTAATCACCTTGCTGGGAATGAGAGTGATACAGTCAGCTCATTAGTGCTCCCAAAGCTGTTTCTGTCCTAGGCTTACCAAGCAGCTGCAATGCTAGCAAAGCTTCACATCAGCTATCCATTTATGCTGTGTGTTCATAGTTAACTTCAAGTGTAAAAATGTCAGGGACAAATTAGTGAGAGCTTGGCATCACACACTTCTGAAATGCTCAAGAAAAGCTGCTTCTTGCTCCTAGGTACCAACCAGCCTTTAACAATCTCATGGCAGGGTGTTACTGTATGCCTTTTTAGCTCCTCTTTTTTCCAGGCATGTCATTTATCTTTTTATTTCAATATGAATGTTTTTACTTTCCCTTCCAATCCTTGCAGCTCATTATATCCTACAGGTCTGAGAACTCTAAAAGTTTTGTTCTCATGTAGGTTCTTAGAAATTTTGTTCACAGCCTTAACCCTCTGTTGTAGAAGAGATATGAACTGACACCTCCTTTTCATCAGGAAAGCACACTTTCCATGTCTCTGATTTTCTTTTTCTCTGATTTTCTTTCCTCTGATTTCCTTTTTTTTTTTGGTTTTTAATAACTGCTTTATTTTTCCATCCCCCTGGGAAGCCAGGGGCAGCGAGACTGGATGTGGAGTTGTACACACACCCCTGCTCAGGCCAGAGAAGGGGAAATGGTTTCATCTCGTAGTTGGTGGGCCATGTTGGTGCTTTTGACTCTGGCTGCACTGAATGAGTGCTCCTGGTTAGAAAAGGTACAAAGGGAACAGTCACAGCTTCTCAGTTCCCAATGCTGTAACAATTCCTGTGTTCTTACACACACATGACATGTAGTGTTATAAAAACAGAAACCTCTGAATTTCATCACTTCACCAACCAATTTTGATTATACCACAATAGTGACCTACATTCCATCATTTAGCACTGCACAATCTTTTCTGTCACCTGCAAACTCCAGCAGCAATTTATCATTGATGACTGTTTTGATTTCTTTTTTCTGCTATGTGACTCATCAGCCTTTCTGAAAAATATGGTGACAGAGTACAGTATTTTTAATATTTTTATCTTAAATATTTGAATTCAAGTCAGGAAGAATTTTTTATGCTTCCAGAAAAGAGAGAAAGCTTACAAGCCCTGAATGGCTCTCACTCAGTGAGATGGTGGAAGAGGAAGGGGAGAGAGGAAGTAAGGGAAAGAATTCTAACTGTGGCAAAAATCTCTTTTATCTAAATAGATTTAGATTTCTGCTATGACCTACGCCACTTTCCACACTAAAGCAGCATGACCTTCTCTGGAATAGCTGTTTTGTGGAAAATAAGAGGACAACCAGGCTTCCACAAGGAGGTAGGAAAGTTACCTGACTATATTGCGGTGCTGAGACACAGTCACCCTTAGAAAGCCTCTGAATGTGAAGGAGGCCAAGTGAGTGACTATAAACGAGGCTAACTTGGAACAGGGTGTCAAAATACCTGAGGTATTTTATTTATATAAATTACAAATATAAATTACACGAACTGGATCCTACTTGTGATGTTCAACATACTGCTACACATTGATTTGTGACAAGCAGTGCCTCACCTTGCAGTTGATAAGGGAGCTTTGGTCACTGCAAGATTTTCTGAAAAATCCCTTTGCCCAGGATTCTTTACTGGGAAGCTGAGAAACCTCAGAGAAAAATGAAAATAATAATTATCTGATTGCTTCTCCTGTGTTTTGCCGCTTTGGAATGTGGTTGGAGATTGTTTATCCAACAGGTGGTTGCTTGATTGGTTTCATGTGAATTGTATTGACTTAATGACCAATCACCATCAGCTGTTTCGGGACTGGTAGCAGTCATGAGTTTGCATTATCATCCTTTGTAGTCTTCTGTAAGTATCCTTTCAAAATAATATAATATAATTATAATATAATACAATACAATATAATGTAATATGCCTTCTAAGAACATGGAGTCAGATTCATTCCTTTCTGCCACGAGGGACCCCAGAAAATACCACAAGCTTTGGTTGTCTTTAGGATGCCCCTAGACAGAATGCTTTTACATAAAACACGAAGGCCTCCTGTTTAACCCAGTGCAAACAGGCTGACCTTCTTGCTTAATTCGCATGTGCACTGTGAGCAGGGCCGGGGCTGGGTACGGGGCTGCGGCCGGGTGTGTGACAAGCGCACGGGCCAGGTGTGGCCAGGAGAGGGCCACCCAGCCCTGGCAGTGCCACCGCGCCCTGCTCTCCTGCCAGACCAGCTGTGACAGCTTCATTGCAAAGGTATCGGAGCTTGCAGGCGGCTGACCGCAGGGAAACAATTGCACGTTGTCATGTAACAGCGGGATAGAAGAGAAACGTTCCTTAACATCTGCTGCAGATGTTGATTTTAGGAAACAGAATTAAAAAAAAAAAATTAAAATGACATGGAAAATGCTATAAAAAGTGCAGGGAATCCTTGCTTTTCATCCTGGCAGCCTCTCTCTGATAAATGTCCCACAAGCCAGAGGTTCCTTCATCTCAACTCCTCAACTCGCTCAAATGTCCCCCAGACCAAGTGGAACCAGTCCATACCTCCTGCCCCACCAGGAGCAGATAGTCCAGCCATAGGAAGTCCCTTTGCTAACCTGTTTTTCTCCATTAGGAACTAAGGTTAGCAAAGGAACTACCTATTCCTGTCTGTCCCACATGCTGAACATGTCCTAAGTGAGAGAAAATCCTTTAAAAGCACTGGGTAGGAGGTAAATCACTACCTGATTCAAGATTGATCATGTAGGGCACTTAGGAGAGGTTCATGCCTCACACAAGTGCTGCCAAGGTGTTTCTACACATGGTAGAACGTGGAGTGCCAGCCCCATCCCTACCTGTGCCTGGCACAAGCACAGGCAGCCTGCAGTGCTGCAGCCCCTCTTAAGGAGTGTGGGCAGCCCACATGGGCCAATGGTCCTCTAAACTAATTTTAAGTACCTGAAGGATGAGTATGGATCTAGTGTCTCCTTCTGAGCTGGCTGGAGTTGGTAGGGCATATGCAGCACTCCACTCTAACAAGTGGAGTGTCCAGGCTTTCATGCTTCTCTTCATGCAAATACACATAATACCCTCTCAGGCCCTCCTCATATTACTGAGTTTAGGAGCTGCTGTTATTTTTATCCAACAATCACACTAATAAACATATTTGGTCTATTTCCATGCTGCTCCCATGCCAGTCATGCCAGGCCAGTGCTGAGGCAGAGCAGAACTGAGCTCCTGGGGATCCACAAGCATGTGCCTCACACAGGATTTTCCTTGGGCAAACCTAAAGAGGTCCCTGGTGAAAAATCCCTGCTGCCAAGCCTTGCCTGTGGCACAGTCAGTCATGGTGGGCTTGTGCAAGTCGAGTTGGGGTCTCATAGGCAGAAAAAGCTACTCAGAGAGCCTGCCCATCCCCAGGCCAAGCTCTGCACCTTGAACCCTGGCACCTCAGTGTCCATAGGAGACTACCCAAAGGGTTGAGCAGATGCTGCCAGTTCTGTCATGGGAACCACTGTTGCCATTTTAGTGTGTTACTGTACAAAGTCATTCTCATTCTGAGAAGAGACTGCCACTGAAATATAGACCCCTCCCTCAGTCCAAGAAGCACTGAGATAAATCTGAGAAGCAGGGAGCAATATTTTGAGGGACTGCTATCTTCTCCCACAAGAAGACAGCTCCACTTGCTGCTTCTTGTTCAACATGGTGTGCACTGCATTTAACTTATGATTCAGATGTAAACAATACTCCTTCTAATATTTTACCTCTACATTTGCTTTATCTTCTTTGAGGTTCCCATATACTAATCCTGTTGTTTAGTGAAGTTTCTGACTTCTGATGTTTAAAACTTGTGTTGGATTTGCTCCTTTAGCAGTCAAATGAAGTCTGAAATAACCATATTTACTACTAAAATCCAGAATCAAACTAGAGGATTTTCCCTATACTTTCACCTAGGGGGGTAGAAATAAGATAAATTATTGCCATGATGATATCTTTCCTAAAAATGATTCTTTGATATATTCTTTGTCCTCAGCCTGCTTAATTGACATGTTTATTAGCTAAAGATGATATATATCACCAGTGAACTTAGTGTGCTGTCATGTTTTGGTTTAATTTCATTTGCATTTATCTCATGACAGCATATTACACACATATGCCAATTTTTAAATTAAAGTTTTCTCATTATATGTCTTACTCATTTTAAGAATTAAACAACTTTTCTGCTTAGCCAAAAAAACCACATGCCAACTCTAAAAAAATTAACATCACAAGAGTTATTGCTCTATCTCCTAATTAGGAAAAAAGTAAACACTGTCCACAAGCATAACTGTCTCTTCCCACTGCATACCCCAACAAGACTTGCATTAATTAGGCCTTTCAAGTGCCAAAATTCCTTTCATTCTAATAAGATAGGATGTTCCATAGTACAGATACTACACACACAGGCAAGAAGTTCAACCATAGGTAACTATTGCACTGTAAAGGAGAATGCAGCAGTTTACCTTCCCAGTAGCATTCTGGGACTTCTCTTACTGCATTGTTCTTGGACTCAATTTTTCTCATCCATGCTCACAATCATTTCCAAATCCTAGTTCCGGTTTCCAGGACTGTTGGTCACTTCTCTGAGTATAGTTGCATTACTGGTCTCTTTGTCATTCATAAATTGTTCCTGACTTTACCAGGGCAGTTCTCACAAGCCAGTACAGGGAGTGTAAGTTACAGGCACTGTTCTTGAGCTACAAGCTAAACTTTCAGAGGATATTACAGGCACTGGGTTAACCTTCTTTTCAGAGCATCTTGCAAAACCATTCTGTTTACTGTTACCATTCTGTTTACTATGTGTTACTGTAGGTTAATACAGTGGAAAGAAAAGGGAGGACAATGATGCCAAATAATGTGTCACTCTCCAGAAAAGCTTCAAAAGTCCTGATGTCCACCAGAAAACACTATAGATCTAATTTTCCCATGAAATATTTTGATACCATTTCAATAAGGGCTGTACAGACATACAGACACACCCTACCACACTGTAATCAGACTGGAACCATGGTCAGGGGTTGTATCCAAGCTGGGCTGCATCAGCTGTCTCCAACAAGAACCCAGGCTGTTCATGAAAGACAAAGAAGAGGATGTTAAAATGCTTCCTTCCCCTCCTGGCACAGTCTTCTTCACATCCATAGCCTCAGCTTTCACAGACCTGGGATCTACATTTTGTATGTGGCAGTATCTCATCACTCAGATACTGTTCAGATAATCTGCAAAGGAGCTGAGAACTCTCAGAGTTTCATCTTTTCACTCAATTAAAAGAAATTATTAGTCTAAAGATGTTACTTTACTTTAAAATTACATATGCACTTGCATACTTCCAGTAAACACCATTTGCAGGCAGGAAAGCCACTGGAATAAAAATGTCATAATTTAAACCAGGAAAAAAAAGTTAATGGAAAGTATTTTCAGAGCTATTCAATTTTTTCTTTTATGTGTTAAGAAACCAAGTTTTTTGAGACTAAAGAAAATACACAGATTATCTAGCTTGCCAGTATGATTTTGGAGATTGGAATATAATAACAGTGAGTCAGAAAGTTATTATTTTGTGTATGAAGAAGAGGAGGTAGGAAATGTGTATTTGTAGAAACACTTTCTGTTGTGTTTTACAGCAGTGGCCAGATAAAATGCAGCTGGGCTTCAGCCCTTCTAATTTTCTCCCTGCACATTCTCACAACATCCTTGTAGCCCTCATGAGTTGTCTGCTACTTTTTCCAGAGGTGATAAACTCTCCTTTTCTCCTGTCAAGACTTTCTGTTCAGCCAGCTCAGTGTTCTTCCTCACCAGCTCATCATGGCATGGCTTGCTCCTACACCTTTAAGATTTCCTTCTTAAAGCAGGTCCATCCTTCCTGGACTCCTTTGCCCTTCAGGACTCCTTCCCAAGGGATTCTGCCAACCAGCCTCCTAAACAGGCCAGAGTCTGTCCCCTGGAATTCCAAGGTGCCAGGTATGCTGAGCCCCCTCCTGAATTCTGTGAAAGCTCTGCTGTTTTGTGGTTGCTGCCAGTGGTCTGTTCACAAAGAGCAGCTCTGCAGGGCACCTCCCCTGGCTGGATCCCTCACCAGTGTCAGAAGATCATCTTTCACACAGTCCAAGAACCTCCTGGATTTTGTCTCTGTTTTGTCTCTGCTGTGTTATACCTTCAGCAGACACCTGGTAAGCTGAAGTCCCCAAAGATCTCATGTCTCCAAGAGCTTCAGGAATGACATGCATTGCCACAAGTCTCTCTTTGATGCCCTTTAGTAGCACCAAGTTAAATATAGTGCAAGGCAAACTGATTCTGGCATCCATCTGCCCTACCAGTTCAACAACAGGACTTTTTTCTCATTTTGAGAAAGTGAAGAGAGAGAGACCTGCCTCTTTCCAGTCACAATCGATTATGTGTTTGTGTCAGGCTTTATCCTGGTTGCTGCAAAGGCTGAAATGATCATTTAGATGATCATTTAAATTCATGCTTGCCACTATCTTAACTCATCCCTGCATGGACAAGTGCCCTGGCTTACAGAGCTCCTGAACACTTGGCACACATGGTTTAGTTTCAGGACTATGAATGTAGTGAGTGTTTTCTGAGTCCTACTGTAGCTTTTTTTAAGACACTACTAATGCTTTCATATGTTTTGATTTCCTTTCTTTTAAATGCCCATTTACAGCTCTGGGGTTGACTACACCCCAAGACAAGGGATATCCTCCCTCACAGATGGTTCAGGCTGCCTCCATGGCTGTGGGCTCACATGCAGCATACGTCCAAAATTTTCAACGCTCTTAGACCACTGCCAAAACTGCCAGAGTAAAGATTCCCCATCCAAAGTCCACATGTAAAATGGAGAGAGAATACATACTTTCAATAGCTTTGTGACATAATCATTTGCAATAGAGAGACACTGATGTCTCCTACGGAGATTAGATTCTGCTGCCTTTGTTAGGAGGTGTAAGCACACATGAACTGTGTTCTCTGAAGTGACAGCAGATGAAAGCACCAACAAAAGTGATGGTTTCTTTCCCTTCAGTGAGTGGGCTGGCAGAGGGCAGCCTGAGATGCCTTTACAGGACCAATTTTAAAATTATCAGGGCATCACCCTGAGATCCTGGGACAGAGCTGTGGATTGAATTCAGATTTCTCAAGACACAGTCAATAACTTCCATCCAAAGCAATTTCCTCCTGTGTTGCTGACAGGCAAATTGGAAAAGTAACAGATGACAGACAAGCTGGCAGGGTGACAGGAAGGTTTTGGATGCAAGTCTGCAACAAGGACAAGAACATCCATTTTTCTCCCACACCAGAAGCTCACTCCTACCTTTCCATCAGCTTCTGTTTATAGCCTGCTTTGCCAGAAAGGGCGGTTTCATTCCTTTCATGGAAGTCCTTTCAGAGTCAGTCATCTAGGGCAATTGAGCATAGACATTAAGATAATTACAGTGAAAAGTTATTAAATCCTGGCCAGCTCTTGTGCTGTGCCTGATCAACTTTTCTGAATACAAATTTCTTGCAAAATTAATCCCCAGACCACACTATAAATACTCCCCTGTGGTGAGACAACCCAGAACTTTGATGTGGATCTGCAATAATCTTTTTCCAAAAGTAAAGAACTCTGGGGGAAGGGGAGGAAACCAAATGGGAAACCTAAATTTATGAAAACAAAACCCTTAAACAAACAAAAATGCAGAACTTAAAAAACCAGAAATTAAAAGGACTTGTCAGCAATTTTTGCCTTTCTGCTCCATTCTTGAAAAGGGGGACTGATCACATATTCATGTTTTTAGTCCAGCATCTTTCAGTAACAAAAGTCAGACGGTGTCATCTGAGTCCTTACCAAGACTCTTCTTACTGTTCCATGTGAGAGCTGCCTGTCTGCTTTCTCTGCCCCTCAGCAGCTCCTGATCTTGTCCAGCTAGCACTAATGCAATACAAGCCATGTAGGGACCAAGGTGAAAACCAGGCATGGGCCTGAACTAACCCACAGACAGGAACAGTGTGGGGGAGGAAAGAGTGTGATGGAGGGAAGTGGCTGATTGTAGCCTGGCATCTCAACAACGAGAATAAAAAGAGAAACACCAGAAAAGTGGGGAAAGAGATCAAAAAAACACTGGGCCCACTGTGAAACATCATGGGCAGCACTGTACAGTAAAGGTGCACCAAGAGTCTGTGCTGAGCCTTGGCTGAAAGCAGCTCATAGCTGGGAGCAAATAAGTAGCCTCCTTCTCTTGGTGGCAAGGGCTGCCCTTGTGTGCAGGAGAACAGTGTACAAACTGCTTCTGGGGCATGTGGCTCTACCATCCATGGCTTTGCTGACAAGAAGTAGCCTGGGAGACCCCAAAACCTCTGTTAACCAACCAGGTCAAAAAGGAATAGTAATATGAATAATGTAACAATTAGGTTTTGGCAGTATTTAATGTAACCATTCCAGGGAATGTTTAGATAACAATTCTGATTAGTACAAATAATTAAAATTTTACAGATGTTGTCCTCACCCTAAAAAGCATAATGATTAATTATAGCAAAATTATCACAAGAAGGCACTAATAGCTTGCATTTAGCTTTTTAAATTGTAAGGAACTTTACAAACAATCACTAATCAATTTTAATCTTCTGGTTGTCCTGTGGTGTGGATGTTGGAAGTGTAAGACAGTTATATTAGCCAGAGACATGGTGGAATTCATCATGCTCCCCACTGAAATAACTGTCCACTTTCATGTTAGAAAGGAAAGGTATTAGACTCTTAACACTGGCACTAGAGAGCAGATCTTTTAACTGCCATGGACCCAGAGGAAACCACACAATTTATTCCAAAGCTGATACACTTCTAGTAATGTTTCCTACTGTTTGCCACAAAGATTACTTCCATTAACTTTTGCACCTTTACAGCATACTCTGGTGTGCAGAACTGGTCCCTCATCAAATACAATATAACTGTTATTAACAACAGTGGCTGGCACACTTCCAGTTCCCTCAACCAGTTGTAAAGCCACATCTAAAATAAAATATTAGTCTCTGCATGCAGGGATATGAGATCTAGACTTAGTCTTCACCTTCTAAAAGTACCCATTTTCTGCAAAACAAGCCAAAGCTTCCTCACAGTGAGGGAGAAGAGGTAGCTGCTTGGTTTAAGGAAAAGCTCCATTTTAAGATCTGAAAGTAATTGCTAGACTTGAATAGTCTAAATGTTGATGCATCTCCTTTTCCTCTTCTGTTCTGTAAATTAGCATTACAGTTTGCTTTTTGCAGAGAGGTATTAGCACTGTTGGACTGCTTGGCAGCTCTTGCTCCACTTCTGTTTATCTTTGTGAAGGTCGTGTTCCTGCTTGCAGTAGAATTGGCAACAGAAGTTGTTAGCAAAAAGGCTTTTTTTGCACAGAATTGTGAAGGACTTTAGGAAGGAACATAAACCTAAAATAACCACTGCAAACATTTCACAGGGTTTAGATACTTAAGATTACTGTTGTCCAAGAAGCGATGATTTTAGATTCTATTCTAAATGCTTTTTATACCATGCTTAACATCACAGTAACAGAAAACAAAGTAGCTGCAAATACTTCTCCAGATGAAGTAAGCTTGAGAAGTGGAGTGCTGGCAACACGGTGCAGAAGCACTTGAGCAGCTTCTGCAGGGAGCCAGTGGTGCCAGAAGCAGTACAGCTGTGCTAGGCTGAGCCAGAGGAACCTGCCTAGCAATTTCCAGGTGTGCTGCTTCAGTGTCCAAGCAGGGACCCTGAAAGGAGCAATGCAACACCTGGGGAACTTGCCTGCCTGTGGTGAGACTGGAGGGCTGTGCACAGTGCTTGCTATGTGGTGAGTTTTGGGGTACATGAAATCAGTGGTGCCATGAAGCCACTGGATTTGGACACCTGTCCTCTCGGAGATGGTTCTGCATGTGTTATTATTTGGCATTTAATAGATTAGACAACCTTCATGTCCGCATGACTACAAGTCCTAGAGTGAAGAGCATCACCTCAGTTTTGCCCATTTGTGTAGAGCAGCTGATTGTCTTCTGTGAGCTCAATCTCTTCAGAGGGGAAGGGAAGGGAAGGGAAGGGAAGGGAAGGGAAGGGAAGGGAAGGGAAGGGAAGGGAAGGGAAGGGAAGGGAAGGGAAGGGAAGGGAAGGGAAGGGAAGGGAAGGGAAGGGAAGGGAAGGGAAGGGAAGGGAAGGGAAGGGAAGGGAAGGGAAGGGAAGGGAAGGGAAGGGAAGGGAAGGGAAGGGAAGGGAGAGTTGTGTGTTGCTTCTGTGTGTGCTGTTATGAAGCCTGTACTGCACACTTAGTCTACTGGTGTCAATATTTTATGACCATTTCAGTTTGCAGTTCAGGTACAGACAGTGACAAAACAGCAGAAAGCCAACATGTCCCTGGGATGTTCCAAGAGAGCAAGCAGACCAGGGATGGTGGTGCAGTTTACCTTTGTATCTTATTTTGGCATTTTATCCAGGAAATACAGGCTTAGAGAATACCTTAGCATCATCCCCAGATGGGCTAAGCTTAGTAATCATAATCCCCAGATCTGCCCTTGCCCCACACACACTCCCAAGTGCTGTAAATTTGCCATTATGTGGGTTTGGGTGCCCATAGCCTGCAAAAGAAATGAACATAAAGTACAATCACTGACATTCCTCTCTGGCACCCAGGAAGCTTGAAGAGCACCAGTTTAGACCTGCTCTGTTGGTACTCAGCAACTCAGGGCTCTCTGGGTTCTGGGGAATCTGTGACTCCATCTCTCCTGTGGGAGGATGGAAGAAGTATTCTCCCTAGCAGCTCCACGATGGTGTAATGGGCAAATTTCTGCCTCTCAGGAATGCTTTGGGGCTAATCTGAGAACTATAAATCATTCTCCTGCTTGGGTGGTCCTTCAGTCACTAGCATCCAGCTCTAATAGTAACAACTTTCTTCAGCAACTTGAAGCATTTTCTGTCACTGCACTTTTACACTTCACTTCATTTTACCTGGCAATCTGCATCCTGCTACCCCAATCTGCAACTTCTCCTACACCTGAATTAACCCAATAAAGTGTATTTCAAGTATTTTCTCCCCTGATCTCATGCAACATATAAAGAGCATAACACTTAAACCTAACACTGTTATTTAGCTTACTTCAACTCTTTGAATAACAAAATGTATGGATGGGATTAAAAAAAGAAGAAATAATTAGCCCCAAAACTGTGGAGGCTCAGATGGCTGAACAGGAAAACTTCACTTTTCAGCAGCTGAGATTCTGTGGCAATTTTCAGAACAAAAAATGTTATGAGCCTTCAGTTCATCTTTCTGCTTTGGAAACCCTCAGTGTAAATAAGCAAACCCAAGGACACCCAGTGTAAATAGGCAAAACCAAGGTTTGTACTTGATGGAAGAGAAAAATGAGAAGCAAGCAAATTCAGGGAGCACTGGATGCCAGAAAAAGACAGAAACAAGACTCAAGTTGAAATGCAAATCAAATGTCTTAATCACAAGGCTGTCCTTTCTTTTCATACTGAGAGCTTAAACAATTTAAATGCTTTTTTGAAAAAAACAAGCTTGAGTGTAGAATAAAAGGTATAGAAAATTATGTAGGATTGTCATCACTGTCCTTTTTACTTTACTGACCATGTTGGTTAATGTTGTCCCTTCAGATGCCCCACTATGTCATACAGCATTGGGTCAAATGTACCTGATAAATCTCCCCCTGTCTCATAAGCTATTTAATATCTTTTAGCTGAAGAAATTTTAATTATTCTAATCTCAGGGAAATAGCCCTGCAGGAAAATAATTTCTCATTTATCTAAGTATTGATTTCAAGAGATGAGAGTCAGAGAGACATGAAATGAAAATTTTGACCTTAGTAAACTGAATTGGAAATGCATGTATAAAAAAAATATTTTTAAAAAATGGTCAGCATTTGAAGGAAGCAGGAGAAGGCTTGTGTGTTACTTGCTGCAGAAGCAAACTTGTTCCAGTTTTCAACCAGGCTGACCAGCCAATTTCCCTTCCAGGAGGCCCTGAGACCAAGCTGCTTGTGGACTGCACTGGATGCTCAGCTTAAGTCTTAAGTACAGGAAAAGTTTAAACAAAGCACAAGAAAGCTCAACAGAAGTGTTTGTATAAAAACCACTTTATTGAAAACTGGCCTCAAAATGCTGGTGATGTGTGAGAGAGCTCATGTACAAATTCAAATAAGATATGCTTTATAAAAATGTGTAAAGACCATATGTCTCCTCAGTCAAGGCTTTCTGAGGGTATTTTTGGGCCTCTGAGTCAACAAGCATTTGTCTTCCTTGTTAAAATGCCTTGCTTCTCTTTTGCAGCCAGCCTCCTTCTTCATGCCCCTGTATGGGTGTTTTTCCAAATGACCTCCACTCTGTCTTCATGAATTTTAATTACCCTGAGGTGGAGTCCAGAATGTTAATGATACTTTAATACATTAAATCTCTGATTAAGTTTTTTTTTGCCTTACTCCTTTAGTGAGAAAGATTTGTATTCAGGACACTAAGTTTTAATGCCTCACAGCTGAAGCTTAATATCTTTTCATAGTTTCAGAGATTAATTTAGAGTAATTGAAAAAAAATCCCAGAATTATAATATAAAGAACTGAAGATCCTATGGAGTAAATATATCCATAGAGGAAAATGGTGTGTATTTATGCATAAATTTACCTTCAATTTTATTTTAAATTCTCTGATGTTTTTTCTGTTGTTCTTATCAAACTTGTGCTCAGTCCTTCCTTGGTGTGTATCTTTGAAACTATAATAACCTTTTTGCTGGTTTAGGGAATTTGAAATGAAGGTGCTTCACTAGCAGAGTGGTAGCATTGCTAAATGTGCATTTCCTATTTCCCTTGCCATCATTTCCAGTGCTCTACCCAGCTTTATTTAAATGAGAGGAAGTTTTACACCAATTACAAATGGAATTGATGGGAATTTTTTTTTTAAGTCTTTATCCACTCAGCATATCCAATTCTTTCTTGACAAACTAGAAATCCATGATAAAACTGACTACCGAATTTATTTTCTCTTGAGTTTGAGCAGTGTTTCCATAATGAGTTACTGACCCTTAGCATTACAAAATTTTGGCTCACTCTTACATCTGATGCCTTTAGAAATATTTCTGCTTTTTACAGTATGTCACTCATGACCGGTGAAAGCATGATGATTTGGAGAACAAAATTCAAATTATCTCAAAGAAGTAATTGTCAAAAAATTTTTACCACCGACTCATACGCTTTAAATATGTTTCTTGTGCTTCTGTGTGTATCATGCATTATTGATGAACAAAAGCACTACAGCTCTGGAAATCAAATGTGAGTATCTAAAATACCAGGCTTGAAAAATAAAGATGAAATCTCTCAGAGGTATTAATTACTGAGACTGAAAAACAAAGTGTGGTAGGGGCTGCAAGAACAACTCAGAAATGTTTTTACTTTTCCATGGTATAAGTCAAGGAAAATATTACCAACTGGAAGAACTATAAAGGAATGAACAAGGCTTCTTTCAAACAGATTGTTTTATTTGACTGTGAGAACATTTTGAGAAAACAAAATGCATACACCAGGACCTCTTGAGTACCTTAGTTACATCAAAACAACCGTGTAAACTTTTCACGAAGTGTCTATTAGGAGATGTGTGTGCACTTAGAGCCCAGCACTGCATCAGGATGTTTTTATGGTGGGACCAGCAGTGCCCAGCACCACACTCAGAGTTCAGTGTGATCAGGGCTTGCCCACATGACCTTACATTGACTGCAGGCTGTCTTAGGGCAGGCAGGGGCTGTGCTCTTTGTAGTTCTGGTGAGAAGGAGATGGGACTGATGCCTCCTTAGGTATCAACAGCACCAATAACTCTTGGCACTGCTTCCAACAGTATGGCTTAGCTGAGACACCACAGATGGGCTACAAGAGCTCGTGAAGGGCAGAGTTTGAAAGGGGGGCTATTCAGTGGGAAGGAGAAGCTAAGACAGTGAAATGGTGCTGTCCACTGCACTCTCCACACTGCAGCACTTACCTAAAATTATTTGAATACACACACAGCAAGGGGCTGTCTGCTTTTGCTGAGCTCTGTTATCTGTTTTGCAGATACAAAGAGCTTTTGGCATGAATTAGGCAAGAATAACTGCCTTGGAGAGGTGTACTGAGCAAGAAGAGGTGAAGTAATACTTGGTTTATTTTTTGAAAGGAATATTTGTTTCCTTTCTTCACCTCTGGGTGCCCATCCTGAGAGTCCTTGTGCACATGGAAGTAGTCACCTAATCTTCCACTGAATTATTTGTGTCTTACATCAGTCTTAGCAGGTTTAGGGCTTAATGGACAAGGTCTATGTCTATTATCAATTTGTCTCAAAAACTGAAAGTGAATGATGATGATTTTGCCCTGAGTCTGCAAAGATTGATGCATTTTCACTGTTCATTTCAAAACAACTTGTATCAAAAATTCTTCTGCAACACATAACAGTCATAATACATTTTTATGTTGTCAACAATAAATCAAAACAAGTCTAACAACCACATATTGCTATGGACAGCAGTCAGATTACTAGCTGTGTTGCCAAGTCCTAGAACTCCCTGCCAACTCCATTTCTGCAGGAATAGCAAGCCTGCTACATTCAATA
This sequence comes from Setophaga petechia, assembly GCA_024362935.1. Taxonomy (NCBI): domain Eukaryota; kingdom Metazoa; phylum Chordata; class Aves; order Passeriformes; family Parulidae; genus Setophaga; species Setophaga petechia. The sequence continues at coordinate 13,238,460 of JANCRA010000020.1, read as the reverse complement.
ATAATTTGGAATCAGATGAGGAGATAATTGCATAAAGGAAAGGAAGGAGAGAGAAGGGTGCAAACCAGACATGTTGGGTCTTATCAGCCTCACACCTGATGTGAAGGCAGGTGGATGGATGGTCACTGCCTGACCACGGTGCAATCAGGAGCATCAGAAAGGCGCCAGCAGCTGCTGTTCAAGGAGCTGTTTCCTGTGCTCCTGGAACATCTTCTTCTGGAAGGGAATAAATTATGGTGTTTGCCAGGAAAGATAACATAATGAGAACAGATTAAGTGAAATGTTTAGGCTGGCTTTGGATGAAGTCTTGGAAATCAGCACTTTGCCTTTGGGGCTCTTTTGTCTGAATTCAGTTTTATGCACTTTCAGGGAACTGTGTATTTCTCAGATTTCTTATTAAAATTTTGCAAGAATAAAACAAGAAATACATTAAGATACCTTTGAATCAGATTTTAAATATCCACTAATCTACTCAAAACTTCTTGATTTTTTTTCATATAAAATCAACAAATTTGGCTCCAGAGCAATGTTTTTCATGCATTTCTCAGCATTTCAATTCTGTTAGTAATTTCAAATGTAGTTTTAAAAAGACATTGGGTTTAATAACAAAGGTAGACTTTCTTCCTTATTCATAACCATGAACTAGGCAGCATCAGAAAGTGTTTTATAGGCCAGAGCTTCAGCTTAAGATTGACTTTTAACCACCTCCACTAATGGATTTCAATATTGTTTGCCCATATTTTCTCATGCAGACATGTAATTAGAGCTCGCAAGATGAGAACAATGATCCCATATTTGCCTTTATTTGTTTCAAATTTTCATTATAATTTTCCTGTCATTCTGTTTAAGTAGAATTCTATTGTGGTGTTTATGAGCACTGTATTCAGCCACTCTGGTATTATAAATCCACACACCATATTAAAATCACAAACTGTGAAGGGATTTGCCTGGTAATGAGTGTTACTAACTGAGATGATGTTTCAAAAATTCTGGCTTTTAACCTGTGAGACACAAGCATGAGTTCATGATATTTAAAATGTACTATTAAAGAAAACCAAAAACCCCTCTAATATTTACTTCCCATAATTAAAAATTACAAGTACTCTGGATCAGAGACCCAAAGTACCTAGTACCTGCTCTTATTTGGGAATTAGTGCAGCTTGGTAATTCCAACTAACGGAGTTTTAAACAGATCAAGGGAGGTTTAAAGAAGTACATGTGCAAGCAATTAAACAATTCTGCTCATTGGATGATCTGATACCTGAGACAGAACAGAGGTGACATTAAAAAAAAAGTATTGGTTTGAGTTTAAGTGTATTTACTGAATATTACTTATACCAACCTTATATAACAGCAGTATACCTTTCAAATATCTTGAGAAACTGGCCTCCTTTGCAAGCATAGTTTTTATGCAGTGATTGCTGTTTGTAGCTTCTGAGTAAAATATTTGGGTTCTTTCAGAGCTCTAGAAACTAATCTTCTCCCTTGAAACAAATTATTTTGCCTAGAAAACGCTGACAGAGAAAACAAAATCAAACCAGTGCAGCTGCTGATGGGTTTGTTTGACTGTTCAGAACCTGGTCCACAGCCTTTTGGAAAGGTTTACCCCAGCTCTAGGAATGGCTACAAATTTCACCTGTGCAAGCCAAGGGAAAAGGAAAAGGAAAAGGAAAAGGAAAAGGAAAAGGAAAAGGAAAAGGAAAAGGAAAAGGAAAAGGAAAAGGAAAAGGAAAAGGAAAAGGAAAAGGTGACCTCCTAGTCCAAGACTGGTCTCATTGCTAGAGGTGAGAAATTTTTGGTAGATGTGGGTACCCATAGAGATTTGCAAAAGGAGAAAGAGATTAACAAGTGACACCCTTCCATACTCTGACATACTGGGAGTGTTTAAGCCCCTGAAAGGGGACAGAGACAATGAACATGAAAATCCATGTGCTGCTTTTTGGCCGGGTTATTACATATATGCTGGCACAGTGCCTAATTTACATTTCAAATACTGTAATTTCCTTTGTAAGTGCACCTTTGTATCATGCATTTCACAGTGTTAAGATAATTGAACTTACTTCTAAGGGAGATTACTGTTGTGGCACCTGAAACTTTCACAAGATCTTTTCAGTCAGTCACCACAGCCATTCCCAATTGCCCCTTGCACCATGGTGCACTTGCAGACACAGGAAAAAACAGGAAATATCCACCAATCTCTGAGGTACTCTCTACATATGAGCAGGAATTTCTTTCTGTCCATTTCCCTTCCTGGACATAAATCAGCAGTGAATCTTTTTGAAATATTTTTTTCCCAGACAGTTTTTGGAGCAGTAAGTCACTCTTACAGTCAGACTTCAGTTAATTTCATAAATGAGGCACCTGTCCCTTTTTATTACTGTCCTTCTGCACAATGCCCATTTTTAGACAAGTGTGATCTGGAACATCCCCTTGTTACTTTGGAATCTTTCCTTTGCCTGCCCTGCTGGGGAGATTACAGAAAAGTAGATGCTTATCAAGGAAGATCTCAGCTATTTGAGCCACAGCTGTATTGCTTTAGGCATTACAATGTTTGAATCAGGCTTTTACACTGTCCTATGCAACTGAGCTCCACTCTCCAGCAGTTTGCTCCTGGCTTACCACAGCCCTTTCCTGTGGGAGATGTCAGCCAGGAGGAGAGGCAGGGAGCTGTCCCAAACCACGAGCAATGCTTCAGCCCTCTGCTGTTGTTATTATTGTCACTGCACCACACCCACTCCATCCCTTGATATGGAATTGCAGGGGGGGTTCCACAGTCTTATCAGTTTCTCACTTGAGTCAATGATGGCATAACCACTGACCTCAGATGGAAAATACAACTGAGTGTTTGCATCCAGCCTGCCCCATCCCCCAGGGTGTCATCCACCTCATCCTGCAGCCTGGGTGCCCTTGGAGCCCTCCAGTCCGTGTGTGAAGGCTTCTCTTTGCCCATCCTGAAGGCTCTGGAGATCTTTCTGATGATCCTAGAGCTGCACCAGGGATTTCCTTTCTGTGGCCACTCTGGATAGATCAACAATGATTTGACCTTCTGCCCCTGACGGACCTGTTCCTTGGAATGATTTGTTGTATGTCCATTTGTTTACCTCTGTTGTCAAAAAAAAAAAAAAAAAAACCACAAAAAACCTGCAAGTGCAATTTATAACAGAGAAGGCAGAACTTCCAAAACTGCTAGGAAGAAAACAGAGCAGGAATGAACTGATCAAAGTAATTGGTAAAATAACTGGTCTGTCACCCAGAGTTGTGCTGTTGAACAGTGGTGCACCTTTTGCTGAGCAGTAATGATGAGTCACCCTGTTGAGTTAAACCAGGGGTCCTTCTGGCTTTATTTGTGTAATGGTCTGCAACAGAAAAAAAAAGGGCTACATTTTAAGAGGAGAACAACATATCCTTGATATAATCTCCCAGCTTCCCAGCAGCTCATGATCCTCCTGAAGCACAGGTTCCAGCTGCACCTTCATGCTGAGAAACTGATGACAAATTTTTTTTTCTTTCTTCATCTGAATTTTTTTTTTAATTCACTGAAGTTTTTTGCCTGCAAAGTTACTTCTAGCATTAAGTTTTCCAGTTTAATGTTCTGTGATTTGGGGTAAGTGTTTCTGTTTGTTTGATTGCTTTAGAATCCTTGCTAGTTCTTAAATTATGTAATTTTTTTGTTCACCTCCTGTACACAATTGTGATTTTATGGAGTTTATAATGTCACAGCTGAACTTTCTCTTTTCTGGGCTTTTATTTACAATGTGCTTTATGGGGGCTTACTTGCAAAGGCTTCCTTGAGATTCTAAAACTGAAGAGTTTTACCTCCTGTTCTTATATCAGGAAGGATTTTTACCTTGAGATGATGGTACTGTTCCAAAATAAAGATTCTAAAATATCTCATAACAACAGAATTAAACTATTACAAGAGTCTGTCACAAAACTCCAATGTGCATATGACAATGCAGAAGAATGAACACTTCAGCTCTTTTATTATTTGCCTTTATACTGGAGCAGTGTTTCTTCAAATCTATCTATCTATCTATCTATCTATCTATCTATCTATCTATCTCAGAAAGGATTGTCTAGATTAATTTTCAGTTTATATACAGTTAAATATTATAGAAATGCATAAAGTTCATTCTTATATTGCATTTTAATCACAAGGTTTTCAGTATTTTTTCTGAAGGTTATACATCTAAGTGTTCAACAACCCTTTGAAAATATGATCAACTAGATGTGTAAAATCAGACATTATAACCTATTATTATTTACACAGACCTGAATAATTTTTTATTGTTTAAGATCTAACAAAAGCCTTTTGTTGCCTTAGAAAAACCCATATATACATCAGTAAACTGGTGAAGCTGCTGTTTTCCCCTGAGTACATTGCTATGTGTTGTTAATTTTCAGAGAAAGCTGTTTATGGACTCAGCATCTGTGAGTGCATCATTACGTATGATGTACTCACAAGCCTTTGTAATTAAATTCCAGTCTTCAGTAGAAATGGGATCAGATTTACCAGATGAGGCAGCAGAACCCTGTAGTCAGAATTCAAGGATTTAACACAGCACTCTTTTCTGTAAATGTGTCTTGAAAAATAATTTGCTAGTTTTCTCTGCAGAAATTCCCTAATGTTGATCATTTAGAACTGGTTGAATAGCAAATAAATGAAGAAATAAATATTTCTAACCAAACACAATATAATTTCCAGTTGACATTATTGATCCTCTTCCAAAACAAGTTTGGGGCTTGCTGCAAATTCCTGTAGCTATTTAGAATAAAAGTGAATGCGTAGAAGTATTATTTAATTGTGTTCTCTGTGCCAGACACACAAAACATGGAATATAAACAAGAAACATCTGAATTCTAACACTAGCATTTCTACAAAGTCTCTGCCTGTTTTCATAAAAGGTTGATGAATTTTGCATGTCCCATTTGCCATATGACCAATCTGAAATTATTTTTGACCTAGTTAAATACTCACTGAAAACTTAAATGGCTTCAGCAAACCCCTCTCCAGACCTTTGTTTAGATATCAAAAGATGGAATAAATCCTAATTTAAGGAAGGCACATATGAAATATCAGCCTTTCTGCTGGTGTTTCAATGCTGTTTCCTATAAAATGATGAGACTAAATTTAACCATTCCCATAGGATTTTGGGAGGATTCATCAGGATGTCCTTGTAAAACTGAAAAGCACTGGTCTAACAAACATCTTCATCAGAAGTGTTTATCTTTGCTGCTACTTAGTTCCAAAGAAATGAAATATTGATTGTCTTCCTAGATTGCTTTAACCCTTTCTACTCTCACTGCAAGTGGGGTTCATAGAGCAGAAATTACTTAATTAACCTCTTACTGGACATAGTCACATTACTACCAAGGGGGTTTTTAACAAATTCTTAATGGTTGATGATTTTTAGCAAACTTTTAGTGTTTAGTTTGGGTTTTTTCATTTAAAAAGAAAAGCTCTGAAAGTAGCCCTATTCATTTCAGTGGGGAACATTTCTCTTGCCTACAAATGACATGCCATGATCCCAGAGAGAAAACTGCAAGGGAAACTTCAATTGATTATCAGTGTGTAGAAAGAATACATCGTTTAGGTCTTCTATAAATTTGGGTTTGGAATGAACTAGATCAGTTTGCTCATTCTGCTTCTAGTTTGAGATTTCTTTGTGATTTATTCATGAAGGGCTTTACATTATAATGGGATGTCCAAGATCAGCACATCTGCAGGCTGGGGAGCACCGTTGGTGCACTGCTGAGCTAACCAGTGTCCTTTGACTGCAGTGATGTTTAGAAGCACCTTTAAAGCTTCAAAATCATTCATTCCCTGCAGTTTAATGTCACCAAGAAAGAGCTCCTCATATCTGCAGAATGACAGTCTTGCTTTTGTGCTTTTTTTTTCCCCAGCTGTAATTCTTAGGCTCTGAACTTTATATGATATTTATCTATTATTTTAAGAGTAACTTCCATAAATAACTTACAATTAAACAAAATAATTAGGTCCTGAAAGAAAAATTTAATGCTTTGCATCTGACAAGGACTATTAATGTCTCCCAGAAAGGCTGCAGACACATTGGACATCAGCAGCTAAGTGCCAAGGCTGTAAAAACTAAGATAAATGACTGTTTTGCTTAAGCCTGTCTGCTGTTTATGGGCCTAAGAGGGGCTTAGCTTGTGGGTGATAACACACACTGTATCCACCCACAGCACTTGCACTTGGACTCATTTTCACACATTTTGAAGTAGCTCTGTTAGCACTCTTTCCCATGAATATTGCTTAAAAAAATGGTTTGCAAATGCATCACATCACTCATGTTCCTAATGGCATTTGTGCCCTTTGTGGTGAATAAAGGCAACTTAATCATTCCAAATGCCATGTCACATCCTGGCTTCCTGCTGAGAAGTCTGGCAGTGTTTGGAGGCTTGGCAGTATGACATTACAGACACTTAAACTGCATCTGCAGCTCTTTCACAGGCTGGCTGAAGAGGGAGGGGGGAAGAGGAAAGGCATTTTTAATGTATGGGTCGGTGTTTAGACTAAATTGGGACTAGGAATAGGGAGATCCAGTAAGAAGTGACAGAGAGTAACATGCTGCAAAGATTCCCAATGCAACACCCTCCCTGCCTTGTGTGAAAGGAGCTGCATGTTTTCCCCAATTACTTTGCCCGGTCAATCTTGGAGGCTCCAGCAATACCTTAAAAAGGATGGGCCTACACAAGCTTCCATTTTAGCCTTGGCATCCATTTGAGCCAATAAGCTTATGCTGCTGTGGTTGTTTGGCCAGGAGGAGCAAAGCTGATGTGCCTCCTTTCCCTGGGGAAGGAGCCCTTTCCATCTCCTCTGTGAACTGCTGGTCACAGCTGTGGCCCCTGGGGCTCTGTGCAGCAGGGCAAAGCTGGACACTGTGTGTGCCCATCTTGTGCCCCCAAAATGCAATTGTAATTACAAGGGAAACAACCCAAATGTAGGTTTTCTGCATATCCTCAAACCCAATTGTTACAATCACCAGGTGATTGTTTCCGATGCTGCCTCCTCTCTGGTGTCTCCCGCTGGTCTTTGCCCCTCAGCTCCTGCATTTTTTCTGAGAACAGCATTACTGGATTCTGCCACTCTGAGAGCTGGATGGAGTGTGCTGTTCCCTGAGGTAAAACATGGTTATTGTGAATCTGATTTAGGTTCCCATTTGGTAATTTTGTTCTCTCTGGCTACAAGAAAAGTTGTAATTGGTGACTGAAGAGCTTCCTTAGAGCAAAACAGTGTTTAGGAGAATAGATAGAATTTACAGAATACATACCTCATTGATATAAAACAGCCTGTGCTCCTACCTGCTCACAAGATAATTTGTTGTTTTCCACATAAAGGCTTTGTAAGGACAGATTTCTCTTCTACCTGACTGTCTCAACCAGAGTTTCCTGTCGTGCCTCACAGATGCAGGGCTCCTCTCAAGGCCCTTTGTCCGGACCCAGGACATCCCTCTGTCTGTCCTGAGCAGCCAAGACCCCTGCTAGGGGTCTCAGAGACCCTAGCACAGAGACCAAAAGGCCTGTGATTTTCATTATGACCCATGGAGCAAATTACCAACCTTAGATGAGGATCAGCAAGCCACAACAGTTTAGGTAGAATAATAGTGAAGTTATCACAGGGTGGAAAAGTAGATTTTAGGGTTTTTGGTATGGGGGCTCAGGGGACAAGATGGAGGGAACTGGGCATGTCCAGCCTTTCTCCTTCTTCTTCTTGGCCTCTATCTTCTACTGTGATGGTGGCACTTACAGATTGGTTTAGAGTAGAAGCTCACTGTCTAACATAGGTAATAGGCATTGGAAAGTAATTGTAAACATTGTATATGAAGTTTGTAGTATAAAGACATAACACTGCCCTGGGGTCAGGCAGAGTGCCAGGACTGTCTTGCTGAGTGGACCTCAGCAGGACAGGAGAAAGAATCTTATAGATAAGATACAATAAACAACCTTGAGACCAAGAAATTAAGAGCCCTGACTCCTTCTTCAAGCACCGGGCTGGGAAAAGAGACTTCTGAACTTTTCTCGGGGTCGCTCTGACCAGCAAGAGATCCTGGCAGCCCTTCCTACCCACCAGGATCCAGATGCAGGCAAACCCCAAATCTGGATAAGCAAAACTAGTGCATCACACTGGGCACAAGCTCAGCCAGCTTGCTCTGCTGGGTTTGTGGTACCTCTGGCTGCTGCATCCCTGCCCTGGCTGCTGCCCTGCCTCTCCCCAGCCACAGCCTCATCTCAGGGTAGCACAGCAGCAGCACAGATGTTTGGGGGCTGCCAGCGTGGGGCAGCTCCCCTCCCTCACAGCCATCTGCAAATGGATGCTGCATGACTGGCTTTTCCTTGTGCTCTGTTCCTTCTTCACATGGATGCATTTTATTTGTGACTGATGTTCTGTTATGAGGGGGAAAAAATCAATTTATTTAGATATGCTGCTCTGTTGTTTTATGCTTCACTACCTTACTCGTTTCCATTTCTGTTAAAATGACAATATGAAATAATAACATTCTAACTCAGAAGATGTATTTAAATTACAGGCACAATGACTCTTGGTCTTTTTTGCTTTTTTTTTTTAAGACACAAAATTATGTAAGAACCACTTCAGAGCATTTTAATAAAGTTTGGAATATAAATTTTAAATGTATGACTGGGAAGCAACAAGGAGACAATGCAGAAGAAAAGGTAGAGACAAGACCTTACTTTAACTTTTAACAGTATGCCAAGTAAGGGGAATGGTAATCAGTTCTTGTATTCCAGCTGGAGTGTGATTCAGAGTATATTACAGCTCTCCAGCATTTAGTATGTTTATACACAGTCATAGGAAAAATTGAAATCCTCTTCTATTTTCAGTCTAGTAAGCCACATAGTGTTGAACATGCAACATATAAGTTGCTAAGCCTTTGTTATCTTGCTACTGGCACAATGCTATTATTTGCTGTTTGAAATACATAAGATAAAGAGTAATTATGTAATAATTAAATAAGAAAGGAAAGTTTGTGCTCTTGGAAGTTAATTATATCCATCCTTTGACAGTCTCTCTTATCTATGCAGCACAGGATACCGGGATTATCATTCTACTGAAATTTAGTCAGGAGACTACATGCACAGTATGAGATGCTCTAAGCTGAAACCCATTATAGCAGATAGCGAATGTGTAATGAAACTCTTTGGGTCTCAGATATTCACCAGATTAAATACAAATTATCTATGAAGCAACTTTTCAAAAGCTTTAAGTGCCCAACAATACAAGAGGAAACTTATAAATGTTGGGGGTGTTTCCAGCTTCCTGGAGAAAGTGGCTGCTCATGGCTTAGATGGACACAGAGTTCTCAGGGTAAAAAACTGGCTGATGGCCAGGCCCAGGGAGGGGTGGGGACTGGAGCTGCATCCAGCTGCTGGCCAGGCACAGGAGGAGTTTCCAGGGCTCTGTGCTGGGCCACTCCTGTTTCACCCTTCATCAAGATCTGGGTGAGAGACTGAGTGCACCCTCAGTGAGTTTGCAGCTGAGACCAAGGGGGCAGAAGGAAGAGTTGATCTGCTGGACAGCAGGAAGGATACACAGAGGGCCCTGGGCAGGCTGGATCATGGATGGATGGATGGATGGATGGATGGATGGATGGATGGGTGGATGGATGGATGGATGGATGGATGGATGGATGGATGGATGGATGGATGGATGGGGCCAATTGCATGGGATTCAACAAGGCCAGGTGCTGGGTCCTGCACTGCAGGCAACGCTCCAGGCTTGGGGAAGAGTGTCTGGAAAGCTGCCCTGTGGGAAGGGACCTGGGGATGTTGGCTGAGAGTGGCTGAACATGAGCCCAGGGGGCCAGGAAGGCCAATGGCACCTGGCCTGTGTCAGCAATGGTGGGGCCAGCAGGAGCAGGGCAGGGATTGTCCCCTGTACTCAGCACTGGTGAGGCCACACCTCAAATCCTGTATCCAGTCCTGGGCCCCTCACTACAAGAAGTCTTGCCTGTCCTCCCTCCATTCTCTCTTTCTCTTTCTCTCTTTCTCCTTCTCCTTCTCAGGAAGCCATTCAGATTTAGGGATATATTTTATTATTAGACTTTACACACAAGAAGGGGAATGAGATAAATGCGAAAAATTCAACAGAACATGATATTGGCATACATTAAAAGAAATTTTCATTGACAGTGCTTGTCAGTATAATCCCAAAGATGTTTTCCAACTTTGGAAATTCTGTTTTAACAATTAATTTTGAACAGTTTAATTTGAACAAATCCTTGCAGAAATACAGTTCTGAGAAGTTTGCATTAAATAGGAGAATGGACTTCAGATATATTGGATCTATAAATGCAGTTTTGTTACCCAAAAAGTGAATAATGACCTTTCTTTTTTATAAGAAAGGAAAACAAAGAAATGTTGAGCTTAATAAGTTGTGTTGTTTGCTGCAATTCTTTTTGATCAATCAGAATATGAGATTAAATTGTAATAATAAGTGTAAAAGTGTTGGTAACGTGATAATAAATAGTGATTTAAGTTTGACATAACAGAGTGATTTGTGTTGCCAATAATAAATTGATACCCTAATGTTTTAATCAATTAAATTAAGAAATGCTTTCAAACCAATATGTAATACAGATAAAATAAGGCTTAAAAGGTTGTTCCTTGGCACTGTCCCTAAGGTGATGTTTCTGGAAACAGCAGAAACATTCTGCTCGGCCAGACAGTGCTAAAGATAAACAAGATGGAAAAGAAAGCAAGCTGAAGCTTTGGTGGAAGAAAACACAATTTAGTTTTGGTAATGAAATGAAATACTCACTTCTTTTTCTGACTTCTGTTTTTCCAAGGCTGGAGGTGTTTGTGAGGACGTCAGTGAGATCTGTCAGAGGTGATCCTACCACAGGTCCCAGGTACTATCCAGTCTGCCTATCCCAGAAGAAGCAAGACTTGAGCCTAGAATTTACCTCCCCCACCAGCAGCTTCTGTCCCTCTCTTGCATTTCTGGCATTTTCAATCCTCTTTGGCCCCTGCAGCTTGAGCCACCCACACCTCATCACATTCAAGCTTTGTTTTCCAGCTGCTTAATTCTGCAATAACAGAAAGGCCAAGCTAGAACAGAACCAGTCCCTTCTGCACATTTCCATATGTGTACAGCTGAAAACAACAATATACTGAACAAACCCAGTTGGAGATACCAGAATTTTACACCTGCTTAAATGCATCACACTATAAATGCCTTGGGCTTTACTTACTGATCTCTTTAACAAAGCTCTTTTCAACATGCTGTCAACTGAGAAAAATCTGGCAAGAGCTTGTGAAAATTACTACTCTCAGGAATACTTCTAAGGCATGAGTGATCCTGTGAGTTTGGAGTCAGACAGTAAGAGGCAAACCTCAGTTTGTTTTAATCAGGAAAAATATCATGTTTACTGTTATGCATCCTCAGATGCCTTTGTTTTTATCTTTAATTTGTATTTCTCACTTAGAAGAGAACAGAGCACAATCATTCAAGTGCAATAATTTTCCCACAACAGAGTAATATTTTTGTAGCAAGTAACAACAAATGAGAATCTCTTTTGGACATTAGCAGATGGGGCCGAAATACCACACTGAGTTAATTAAAAGAGTGGATTCCCAATGGGCTGATGGTAGTAGTTAATTACATAGGTGCTTGCCAATGGCCTGTAGATAGCAGAACTGCTTGGCCTTGGACAATAGAACAGATGATTGCACAGCTACAGAGAGCATATGTTTTTCACTCCCCATGATCTGAATATATTGGACAAGATTTCATATGAGAAGCTTTTGGTTTGCATGTTCTCCTATAACTTTGTAATTCATCCAGTCTCTGATGAGACTTGAGAGAGCCTGGCCATTCAGTCAGCTTCATTTGAAGACCATCCCTTTTCAGAATAAAATTATCTTCAAAGTCCAAAATCCCCTATCACTATCATTAGAGAGAACATCTTCTCTTACCCTTGTATTTTCACTTCAATTTGCTCTTTCAAACAATACTACTCATTATTCCACTCATACTGTATCTACCAAAGGTTTCTACCTCCGCTTTTCCTGTCCCCACTTCATTTTTCTGCCTTTTACTTTCTCTCCTCTGTGATATTTCTTCCTTCTTGTCTGCACAGGTGACATGTGCATATTCTGTATACCTCTGAAGCCAGCAGCTAAATTCTTGAGTCCAGCAAGATGGACTTCAGTCCAACTGACTTTAAATGTCTAGAACTTGTCAGCAGTCCCTGGGCAGCATTGGGATCCTGTAAAGGTCTCATGTTCTTGACAAAGAGCTACCATAAAATGTGCTAAGCCTGGGGTGAGTCTCAGTCCATTCCCTCCTACAGCTGCCTTACCCAAGCAGCTCCAAATGCTCCAGGTCTTGCTCTTGGACACCTTCCTGAAGTGTCTGCCCAGGAGGGTCTGACTCATTTTGTGCAGTTGCCTCTAGGTTAGATCTTGCAAACAAAAAGCATGAAAGTCACTTAATTTCCTCTTCAGACAGAGAGGATTCAAAGATAAGTGATAACTGCTATTCAGGTTGCTAAAAAAGGCTGACCAATTTTAAGTCACTATAACCAGTTACAGAGGAGGGGTTAATAGGAAAAATACCTTGTGCCTTGCAGGGACAGGAGGAGAAAAAGAGCCTGGACACTGGTGGAAATAGAAGAAAAGGAGAATAAAGGTGACAGCTGAGATGAAGAGGCAAGTAGTGTCTGTATCAAGTGAAGAATTTGTCTGAATTAAATTTACTAGCTTTGGCTTGTAATTTTAAGCTATGATGTTGCTTTTCTAGTTTTTAATTTGGGTGTTTTGGGGGTTTTTTGGTTAGTTGAAGTTTTTTCCCCTACTTGAAAAACCCAAGTAAATCAGAGTAGAAATTGAGACCCAGGCATTTCCTTTCCAAGAACTATAGTGCTATAAATACCCAATGATATGGACAGTCCTGTGTCCCAGCCTTAGAAGATGCAGTAATCTGTGGATCTCACTCTCTTTTACAGGCAGGGTGGTCCTGGCCACAGCTGCCTGTGCATGGATTTACTGAGGGCAATGTAAAAAAATCACTCCAGAGTTTCTCAGCTGCAGCTGCAGGAGTTGCTGCCTGCCTTGGTGCCAAAAGAACACCCTCTGCAGCAACGTCCTTTCCACTCTGCTCTGTGCATCACAGCTGCTTCACTGGTTTCTTATAGTGCTTTTCATTCTCTCTTTATTTATGAATTTCATGACTGTGACATATGATTTTAACTATAGCTTAGTGTCCTTTACACCTACAGCTATTCAACACATTAGTCTGTTAAGATCTGCTGTTAAATAAGACTCTGCAGTGCATTTATAGACTACAGTTAGGTTAAATTCAATTTCCTCCCCTTCCCAAGAGTGCAATGAACATTTTTGTTGCAGAGGCTGGAGTTAACAGTGGAATTCTCCCTCAAGAAACTAGTAGTTTCTCTCGTCTGCATAAATGAATAAAAATCAGGACTTTCCCATAGAGCTTCTCTCAGGATTTCTAGCTAGTGACTCATAGATTTCTATACCATTTCCTGGCTTTCCAATCTGTCTTTCAGTCAGTCCATCCATCCATCCATCCATCCATCCATCCATCCATCCATCCATTCCAAAAACGTAATTTCCTAAATCTTTACTTCCCATGAATAATCCAAGGCTCTTCCCAGACCACATTTAGTGAATACTGCTTGGGTTACCACCTGGTCCAGAAGCTGCCTATTAAATTTGAACTCTTCACATAAAACACACTATTTTTCTGTAGATGAAGATGAATTTTAGAGAAGAGTAAATTGAGGGGGGCAATTGGTGATAGAGCCATTGAGCACAAAAGCAGTGATAAATTGGGCCAGTCAGTTTGGAGATGGCTGTAAATGACCAAAAGTTCACCTCAGTTTAGCCAGCTTTGCTGAGGGTCAAGCAGAATTCCAGCAGATCCCTGCCCTGCCAGCCCCAGCACCTTTTCTCTGGAGTCCTCATATGTCCAAGCAGGCCAGGTCTGGAGCTAGGCTCCTGAAACAAAGGTTCCCAGCCTTTTGGCAATATCATGGATCTCCAGTCAGGGACCATTTCTTCAGTCTTAGCTTCCTTCACTGACTTCAAGGTCCACCAAGATTTTGTTTGGAGGAAATTTTGGATTTTTTTTCTTTTTAATTCAAATAGAATATGAGCAATAACCAAGTAAAAATTAAATTTCTGGTGATGAAGAAATGTTCAGCCCTGGATGAATGAGCAGAAATTATCTGTGGCAAAAAAAGCAAATGAGACACAGCCATTATGGGCTGGCATGTGTTCATCTCACTTGAGCTGTTGATGGTTATTTGGGGACAGGAATAAATTGATTTTTTCGTAACTTGCAGGCATAGTGGTGTTGAAGAGCTAAGTAGGGAAAGGAAAGCTGTGGTGTGTTTTTGGTGGGGCTGTGTCACCAGGGCCTGAAGAGCTCTGCTGTGTTGGCACAATCCTCTCCAAGCTCTGCCTGCAAAAACTCCTTCTTCCCATCCAAGAGTCTTCCCCAGCTCTCAGTGAGAAGGATGGGCCCACACTAAAGCAGGTGACCTAAGAAATGCACAAGCTGATCATTCCTAATTACTTGAGCTCTTCTGAAGGACAGAGAAAATAAAACAGGCCAAGTTACCAAGAAGGAGTAGAGCTTCCCAATACAGTATACTGAATATTGTAGTACTGTGACAGGAAGATACCCTTTTAGAACTATTTCCAGCTAAACCTTTCAGAAAAAAAGAAGAAATTTCCCCAAGGAATGGAGAGCTTAGGTTGAAAAAAGGTCATTAAGCAATTTGTGCATGTTTTCTGCAGAATTTAGGTAGTCACAGCACCTTGTCAGTGACAAGTCCAGTGGAAGAGGGTAGGAAAACAGGATTCATTTTCTGCTGCAAATAAAGTTGTTATTCAACTTCTCTTGCCAGAAACTCTCATGCAAGAAGATAACAGGCCTGCTTGTTACAGAATGTATTTACAGCTTAACTACAATAATGAAATTCCCATAGCAGGACTTCAGTGGCAGTGCAGTTCTGCTTCACATCCTGTGTGACATCAGACTTGGGCAGAGTGGGCAGATTTGAGGCACTGTTCCCTTTGTACACACCTCCCTCCCTGTGTGCCAGGGTGCACAAATTGGTGTACAGAAACAAACCTACATGCTGTCCACTCTGTTGCCATTTTCTGCTTTGGGAGACAAAAAAACCTAATGAAAATTAATTTGATTTTATGACAACACACACCTAAAAGAATAACAAGGAATTTATATTCTATTTAATTTTTTGTTGTCTGCCCCTAATTTATCTACTGTGCACTTCTCTACTCCCTCCTTCTAAAACCAGACTTAATTATGCTACTGTTAGTGGCTATGAAGCTCAATTCTAAATGACTTTCATCACAGTCTGTGTCTTATCATCTCAGGGAGGGAAGAAGACACTCATCTTTTTCATTAGGATGAATAAACTCATCTCTAGAAGATAAAAGTTGGTCCAGACTACATCACATCCCTTGAACCAAATATAATGCATTTTCAAGTAGAGAAAATCTGCAAAAAATTGAAACTTTTCTCCCTGAGTAACCTGATTGATTTCAGCAGGACCAAGTCAGATGGAGTCAGGGAGCTGTGACGTGATACAAAAATGCATTTTTGCTGTGAGAAAGGACACAGGGACAATTTTAGTTATGTGTGTTGGGCAATCACATTGAGCAGGCACAAAGGGCATGCATCCCCCAGAGTATCAGCTGTCTGCATATAGATCTTATTATTCCCTTTTCTTTCTAATTCTGCCCAGGCTGAGATGAATAATTGCACTTTTATCACAGTGCATCATATCCCTGTCCTTTCCTTGCCTTGTATTTTGCCTCACTGTACTTGCCTCTGCCTTTTCCCATCACAATTCAATATTATGGTCAGAGTAAAATTGTTCTTCAAAAAGTTTTAAGAGTGACTATATTGTTAGGATAATATCTGGAGGTTCTGTTTGCTCTGTTCCAAGAGCTCCTCTAAAAACTTAAATTAACAACAGAAGTCTTGTGTTTTGCTAGCAGTCAGACATCAAAGTACTTTTTCCAAAAATTGTGGTGCATTTTCCCTGTTTTGTCCATTTCCATTAGTGTTTAATGAAGTCTCCTGGCCTGTATGCAGCTGCCATTTGTATTATGTGTTCCCAGTACCTTAAATTATTTTATTTCTCCCTAAAGCAATCCCAAAATTCAAGGTGATGGAGGCTTGGTGGGTGATGCTGCTCCTGAAATCGGTAGATGTTCCTTCATGTACTGTTCCTTCACATACTGTCAAGACTTGGCAGGTCACTGTCATTGAGTGACCTGCCAAGTCTTGCCCTGCTGACCAATGTGCAGACACTCCTGTCTTTGTATTCTTCTGACAGCTTCTATTTTGTGACTAAAAAGGATTTCAGCCCCTGCTTTGTGCTGCTGCTCTTCCTGCTGGCTTTGCTCTCCCTCCTGCACCCAGCAGCTGTGGCCCTCTGGATCTCAGATCCAAGAGAAATGCTGTATTTCCCCCAAACCTGCAAGTTTCCATGTGAAGGTCAAGGAGAAAAGGGAGTGAGAGGAGGAGGTGAGAACAGGATGGGTTTTTACTGTGAGACAGGGAAAATGCTGCTGCCTGAGCCCTTTACAACCTGGGTAAAGCGCTGGCAGGGATTCTGAAAGATGGGGGAACATGGAGAAATCTCCCTGAGGTTTTTGCTTCTGAGTGGTTGCAGATCTTGTTCAGATGAAGATAATCATGATTTATGCACTAATCGATGCTTATTTGAAAAGCTAGTGGGTTCAATTGTCAGCAGAAACTCTCAGTATCTATTTACAATTATACAACTCTGAGTCTTGTTTAGAAAAGTAACACTGAGTTTAATCATGTCACTCCAGGATATTTTCCCTCTTTTTTCTATTTATAATTGAGAAATCCTGAGCATGTCACGTTTCTCTGCAAGTCAACAGACCCTGTTATTTGCAGTTACTGAAAATAATATTTTGGCTACAATAAAGATGGCAGCAATCTGCTTCTGCTTGTTAATGAAATGAAGTGATTCACGTCTAGAAAATGAGAATTCACAGCTCTGAAGAAAGAATTGTCATCCCACAGCAGTAAACAAAATGAAATTTAGTTTCTACTGTTTACAAGTGAAAGCTTAGGAGCTTAATTGGAATATTTTAGTGGGGTTTGGGTGGGATAATTTTGGGTGATTTTTTTTCCTGTTAGCACTTCTTGTCTTTTGTTTGTACATCATCTCCCTGATTAATATCTTTTTATGGGCTGAATTCTGTCTTCCTTCACATAAGAAGGTACTTATCAAATGATATTTACATTAATCACATCTGAATTTATTATTTTCCTCATTTTTCATTGTCTCAAATGCTTGGAGGTAAGGATAAAAATAAATGGTTTGACATAATTTCTAACAAGACAGAGACAGGCCACAGCTGTCAAGGGAAGTGACAGCCACAGACAAGACACACATTGCTTTGTTCTCCCGTTCAAAGCCTTTGGTTCATCCCTAGCAATCACTCTTGATTGCATCCCAGATAACTCTCTCACCTGGGGTTTTTTTGACAAGCAGGACTCTCAACAGACTGAGATTTTTCCTTTTTGTATGACAACCATGTCATGTGTGTACAAAAGCACTGGACCAGCTCCCGTTTGCTCCTGTTGGGGCTTCCTGTGTGCTCCTGGGTGTCATCACTCAGAAGAGAAATCATCTCTCTTTGATTTAGCTGTCACACCTGGCTTCCCTTCAGACCATATGGAGAGAGGAGGGAAGCCCCAGATGTGTCTGTCCTGAGGGAATTACCCACCAAGCACCTGTAGGTTGCTCCCATTGTTGCAAATATTGTCCACTTAATTATCCTTTATTAGGCCAGATATAATTTTTTAGGCCAGGAAAACACATAACGAAAGATAGCTGTAAAAATTTTTAGACAATGATTATCCTGAAATTAATTCTGAATGAGATTTTCTCATCTTATTTGACTTGACTGTTTTAAGAAGAGTTTTATTTTGAAATAAAACCTCATTTATTACCAGCAAAATGAGCAAAAGTAACAGATTTTGTAACATTTAGAGGACCACAGTTTTGAGTAACTGGCAGCTCTGCAGTGAAAAGTGCTGGTAAAGTGTTAGTGTTTAGCTGCCAAATAATAGCTTCCATCATGAAGTAAACTGGATTAAATGTCCTTTTGTTTGGCTGATTGGTGATTTTTGGTTGGTGATTTAGTGGGTCAGATTATTATTATTTTCATATAGCTAAGACCAAAAATATTTTTAAATGCTTTCATCCAAAAAATAAAGGAACAAGCCCTTTCCTTAGTTGTTTAAACTCTAAATATAAGCGTTGTGCTCTTCCCTGAGCTAGAGGTGATGGAAGAGGGAAGGAAAACTGCTGCAGCAATAGGACAGATTGTTTTTTTTATGAAGGTGCAGCCAAAAATGGAGTCAGAGCTCTGTGCAGGGAAGTTGGGAAGTTTGTCCCTGTAAGGTGAAGCAGTAGCTCCTGAAGGCAATGGCCTCCAAGAGACAACTCAGGTATTACTAGGACATCCCTATTCCAACTGTGGCAAGCAAAATAAACAATTGCTCTCTCACTGCCTCTTCAGATGTTTGAAAATCTCCTGAATCCTCTCTGCCATGACTATCACTTGCCTCATTTTATAAATCAAGAGGGAGACAGCAGCAGATCTCTGGATCAAATGCACTTGGTGCATGGTTTTGGAGCAGAAAGCCTGCATATGGTGTCTGCATGACTCAAATCCAGGTTGCTCTGCTGTGCCCACACCGAGGAGTCCTGACTCCAGGGCTGCTCAGGCAGATCCTTCTTGTTACAAATGCCATATGAAATATTGCTGCAGTCACTTCTCATGGATAATGGAGGTTATACTCATTTAAGATTTTAAACACTGGCTATGCTTTCAGGACAAATGAGGCAAAATGTGCCTGACAGTAGATTTTCTCCTTAATTGAGTGGAAAAGACTGTGCTGAAAGCCCAAAGCTGAAATAAGTCAGAATTTTTTAAGATAGAGTAGGTGCTCAAGCAGTGGAATGGTTTTCTTGGAATCATGATGTATTCTAGCACTTGACCATGAGGATGGGACCCATCTGATCTAATCCTGACAGTGCCAATGGTGAAGACAGCCAGACACCTTCTTTTCTCTGGACAGGCAATGTGGAGAGGGAGACATGCTGGGGACCCAGTCTGTGTCAGTCTAAGTGGATGGTGGAAATGGTGATATGAATTGTAAGAGAAAAGTGCCCATTTTCCCCTACTGACTGTAAACAAATGAAATTCATGTAAAAAATTAATTACACCCTAAATTTCTTCTCACCAAGCTTTATACATGGAGTTAGTATGCTAAGGACAGTGCAAAGCTCTGATGCTGGTGTCAGGCAGCAGCTCAGACTGGATGATGGTTCTCCAGTGGGAAAACCATCTGCAAGGAAAAAATCTGCACCAGGAAAACCACGAGAGGCATAGGAGCAGGGAAATCTTAACAGTACAGCTAGAAAAGTGGACAAGTTACCACCACTATGGTGAGAAACAGAAACTTCAAACAGCAATCACAGTGGAAACTGTGAGTTTAACTCAATTCTCCTCCTTAATGAGATTGTTCTAGAGGACTGGATTGTCAAGGTCCACGGAACAGAGGAAGATGTTAGTAAGGGGAAAGATAACAAAAAGGATGTTGATTTAGTGCACTGACTGGAAATTGAAATTATGACCAAAACCAAAACTGATAGAAGAGCAAATTACTTAGGAAGCACTTCAACCAAAAAACAAACAAACAAAAAAAAGGCCAAAATCATATCAAGATGTTCTATTTGACAAAGAGAAATGGAAGTATATCTAGGTTCAAGGGTAGCTTTTATCATAAAACCCTAGAATGGATTCATGCACAAACATCTTGCTCTGTGTACTACTACATAAATATGTAATATTATTATCTATGGCAGAGGAGCTGTGGCTGGGCTTGCCTTTGCCTGATTTCCCTGCCTTCAGAATAATGTTCACTGAACTGAGAGAAAAAACCTGGGGCAGTTCTGAAGATTTTGTCTGCACCAAACCTGCAGATCCTCATTTTAGCACCTCATAGAATATTGTGAGTTTAAGAGGAACAC
This sequence comes from Setophaga petechia, assembly GCA_024362935.1. Classification (NCBI taxonomy): domain Eukaryota; kingdom Metazoa; phylum Chordata; class Aves; order Passeriformes; family Parulidae; genus Setophaga; species Setophaga petechia. The sequence goes on along the minus strand of JANCRA010000020.1, from coordinate 13,218,340 downwards.
AAAGATCACCAAGTCCAGCTCCTGGTCCTGCACATGACAAGTCCAAGAATCACACCAGCCTCTCTTGAACACTATTGGGTACTTAGTTAAAAACATTTACATAAAAATTAAGAGTAGCAAATTTGATTAACAAGCTTCTGAAGAGCACAACCATTCCTGTAAATATTCACTTTTCTTGTTAAAATCCTCTTGCCTGAATCCAGGAGTACAAATAGGAACTTGTTGTATCTCAAGTTAGATATTTCCAAGGTTTTGTTTTAAATTCTATTTGAGCATCTTGACTGTTACAGGTTCTTTCTCCTCACAGCACAGAAAGAACCTCCCAGGGATTTTTATCGTAATTTGGCAGCTGAGCTCTGCAACATAACTAGATCTCTCAAATGACTGAATCATTTTTTCCTTGCTAATGATTCTTAATTTTCTTTTTAGAGGAAATAAAATTCATAGTGAAAATCATTCTTTATTAAATGACATTTGTAATAAGCTGGAACACAGAAAATGAGATTGAACCACAACTTTTCTTTTTTTTCTTGTTGCAAAGTGCTTGCTAACATTTGGCCTTCTGCAAATACTGAGGATAGTGTACATGGTCTCTGCTATTCCTCATTTATTACAATTCTACCCAAGGTTGAGGCAAAGGAATATCTATTAATCATTTTTCCCTTCTATTCTTTTTTGCTGAGGGGATTATAGAGTGTCTTCCAAGAGGAAAGGGAATTTCTGGACTGTTAAAGCCAAAAATAATTAAAAAGGCACAGTGAGAGGGAAAATTATGCTCTCAAAGAAAACCTTGAGAAGTATCATAATCACTGAAGTCCCAAAGTTGTTATGTGGGAAACACCACGTAGGAATTTACGTGGAATTGTGGAGTGTTTCTGGTGTAGCTGTTGCAGTCAGGGCAGAAGAGGAGGAAAGGTGTCAGGGTCAGGGCAGGGTCCCTCTGGCTCTGCCTTCTGCTTCCCTGCACATGAGCTTGGGAGAGCAGGAGCCCATCCTCTGCAGGGTATTCCCTCCTACTCCCAGCACCCACCCTTGGATTAGGGATGCTGGAAGCCACATCCTTGCCTACTCCCTTGCTGCTTGTTTATGGACATGTTGTCCCAATTTGCCCATACCCTTTTGGGGGCTGACTCTTGCCCAGGACAGCACGTTCCAGAAACTCAGTTTCCATTACTACAAATCCTCTTCTAGGATTGCAGGGTTTGGTGAACAACAGTTCTAGCAGCCCCCCATTCATCACCTCAGTGTTTTGGGGAACCCACAGAACATCCTCACTCAGTCTGTGTGAGGGCTGTCACCATGAACACACCAGCTCTCCAAGGATGCTGTCTGCACCCTGTTGATCCCTGTCTGAATGGACAGCATTGTGGAGCTGTGCCTGATCACTTTGTGAAGCTGTGGGGCTCAGGTGCCCCTGCTCTGTTCTCATACATAGAGATCTATGGGCTTCTGCACTGTCACCTTTCCTGGGGCTGCTCTGTTCTCTCCTAAGCATCACTTTGGGCTAAGATCCTAAATTTCAACAGGACTGACTTTAAACCAACAGTGAGGTGGCACTCACATGCCTGCACAGGCCAGTGAGCTGTTGCAGCAGTGCTCAGTGGCAGAAAAAGCTCCATCATGAAAAACCACATTGTTTTGGATGAGCAGCAGAACTCCCCTGCTTTTGCTGCTGTTCCAGCAGTGGTACCCCCAGGGTGTGGTGGTGTTCACAGGGGTCTCAGGACGAGGGAAGAGATGAGAATCTTGACTCTATGTTTCAGAAGGCTGATTTATTATTTTATGATATATATTATTTTAAAACTATACTAAAAGAATAGAAGAAAGGATTTCATCAGAAGACTTGCAAGGAAAAGAATGGAATGATGACAAAAGCTCATGACACTGAGTGAGTCCGAGCCAGCTGACTGTGATTGGCCATTAATTAGAAACAACCAATATGGACCAATCAAAGATGCCCCTGTTGCATTCCACAGCAGCAGATAATCATTGTTTTTATTTTCCTCTGAGGCTTCTCAGCTTCTCAGGAGAAAAAAATCCTAACAAAAGGATTTTTCATAAAATGTGTCTGTGACACCCATGGTGCTCCCTCTCCAGTCCCCTGCTCCCCACAGGATGCCACACCAAGGCTGAGGAAACAGTGCACGGACTGGAGGGCCAGGTCATGCCAGTGAGTCAGTGGGTGGATGCTGACATCCCAGCCACATCCTGTGATGGGGTCAGGCTGTGTGCTGTCAAGGGGGATACAAACCTGATTGTCCTTTTACCTGGTTGTGGGTTTTCCAGAGGCACATGTGTCCTTGAGACTCCCACTCTTCTAATCTTCACTCCTGTTGAGAAGTTCAGTGGGTACTGGAGAGGGAACAGGAGAGAGGAGGATGGCTGGGCCAACAAACTCTGCACTTTCAAAATTTAATTACCTTTGGAAATCAAAGTTTTAACAGGAAAGAGCGAGCAATCCAGGCTGGTGAAGTATTACTGATGACAGAACACTGCAGTGAGAACCATCTCCCATCTGTCACTCCCTAGAACATGCCTGTGCACCTTCCTGCAGGTCAGAGCCATCTCCTCACAGCAATTATCACAAGCTTTGTCAGAACTGTCAAACAAGAACAGCACAGCACACAGCACGTGCTTTTCAGGGATTGCTCCCTCCAATGAAACATCCTGGAAAACCTTGTAAACACTGCGCAGAAAATCACAGCCTATTGTGTCAAAAATTATGTTAATGTTCCATGCATGCCTTTCCCTTGGGGCTGTCATTCTGCACTGGGCACAGGGCATTGCCTCATGGATCAACACAGCTTTCATCTTTGGCCATGCTCAAGCAGGCAGGATTCAGATGTGAGTACAGAGTCCTAAGGTCCTTGGGCAGAGCAGCTTTACTGCAGCAGTGAAATACCTGGAGCTGAATGCTCACACGTAGGCATTTGCCAGGAGCGATTTGTGGGATCTAACAGATCTTTCAGGACAGGAGGAATGCAAACCTTGAGCATATTGGGAACTTGTGGAAGAAGCCAGTGATCTCCTCACTAAATAGACATTATTAATGCTTCTTCTCTAAAATACCTCTGAACACACAGATAGGGAAAAACAAAACCTTCTGAGTAGTCAATTAAAAAACCTGTTCCACATATATAGTGTTTTGTAGAGAGCTCTCTGAAGATTTGGAAGACAGTTGGCTACAGAACAAGGCTAGGACTCTGTATTGATGACTTTTTAAACTTTGTGTTAAGACATGAAATATACATTACATCTTTACTGGCATGTGAAAGGAGCAACTTAGGAATCTACTTCTGAATCCAAGAAAGAGTCAAGAAATTACAGCTGCTGAAGAGCTTGGTTTCATTGAAGAGACCAAGAGCACAAAATGGTGCAGTTCCCTAGTAACCAAACATCTAGGCTAGAAATAGAGACATTTTCCAATACATTGACTGTTGCAGCCTCCATCCCATGGTGCATCTCAGAACCTGTTTGATCCTCTGAGCTCTGCAGCTGGAGTGACAAGGAAGATTCTTTCTCCTTGCAGATTCAAACTCCCTCCCTTCACCCTCCCACTTCACCTCGCTGAAACTGCTCACACTCAGCATCTCTTAAGACCTATAGAGATCCCTAATTTATTTTGAATTGCTGGGTTGCTTTGTGAGATCCAGTGTTGCACTCCATCATTGCATTTGTCAACTGTGCTTGCCTGGATCAAAGACCAGGAGCACCTCAGTGGCAAAAGCTAAGCTCTGCAGTGTCAGATGTTTGTTACATACAGACAGTGCTAGTAAAAACCCCTGACTCTAGCCAACATAAAATCTGAGAATAGTGTGGTGATCAGAGGTTGAGCTACCCCCAAATCCTGTCTCTGACAGTGACTACTGTGCAGGTGTACAAAGGACAGTCAGGGCAGATCAAGCACACAGCAATACTTCCTTATGTGTTATCCAGCCTCCAGCAGTTGGTGGTTCAGACACTCCTAAACCTTCATCAGTATCTTTGTATTTAGCAGACCTTAATGGGTTTCTGTTCCCAAAACATTTAAACTTTCAGCATCCACAGCATCACAAGTCACTGAGTGTGGCAGTATAATTATGCAATGTGGGAAGAAAAAAATTTATTTTATTTTAAATCTGCATTCTGCTAAGTTCATTTGATGCCTTTCTTTTTATACTAGGGAAGAGTGTGCAGTCACTGCCCAGTGCAAGTCCCAAACTTAGTGTTAGTCACAGCTTCATAAAAAACTGCTGCATCCACTTCAGGAACCTCCTTTGGAAATGGAGGATGACTAATTTATTTGATTGCTCTTCCTTTTAAAGCTGATCTGTAACTTCAATCATCTTTATTGTCCTTCTCTAATCTTCAAATGTTCTATCTGAATTGAGCAGTTCAGCTTCATATGAGTTGTATGGATTGATTTTTGAAGATATGTTAATTCATATCATTTAGCTGCTCAACTGAAAATGCTCTTTTTGACATAGCACCACTATAAAAAGTCAGATAATATATTTACTCTTTCGAGATACAGAATGAAACTTCTAGTAGTCTAATTATATGCAACATCAGTTAATTTAAGTTCTTCATTTCATAATGTAAGAAAAATGTCTATGAGTTACTCTTTCGCATAAATTTCTGACAGACATGTAGTATTTAATTCACAGAACAGAACTATTTTATTAGGACATTAATTTAGCAGTAAATATTCAGCTTAAAAATTTCAAATAATTAATGCCTTTGCTGCTACACTGATACCTGAGATAGTAGAGATGGTATTTGGCTGATGAGAAAATTTTCTTGTAATGCTATTTAAAGTTATCAGAACACAAAAAGTGTAACTCCAATATTGAAGAGTTATAGTCTGTTTAATCAGAAAGCAGGCAATCAAAGCAAAACTTGTAAAAGCTCCTCAATGATGGGCCCTTCAGGGCTCTAATTACTACAGTATTCAACCCTCAAGTCCACTTGAAGTGAGATTGTTCCTTTCAGGTGAGCTGAAGGCAATGCTCTACCACGGGAGTGTGAGCAGTACTTTACCACAGCTTGTGCTGGTAAGGAAATTACAGCACTTCTTAAAAACAGCCCTGAGGTTCATACCATTATTTTAGCACATTGAGCAGCTGTGTCTTCAGTCAATTTAATCAGCAAATTGCATGTCTTTTGGCTTGATCATGACCCAAACTCTTTTAATTAATTAGCTCAATTCTGTTCTTCGAACCATTAGAAATGTGGCAGATCTTGACTGAAATAATTGTTATTACCTGATGGGTCCCATTAGAAAAACTCCTGATTTCATGTAGGACAGGCAAGCCAAGGATCTCTTGTTTTTTGCACACCCTTGGAAGCTGAATGCTGAGCTGCAGGTGTGCCCCATCAGGGAGCAGTGATTCTGTCACCCCCTTAGACTGGGTTATATTTATGGGACTTACTGCTTGTGCTCACTGCCTTGCATCTTCCTTGCATTTCTCACCCTACCAAAACAACAATGGAAGGGGAACAGAAACTTCAGACCTGCTCAATTTTCTGCACATAGACCAGCTCAGCATTCCTCTACACTGGTTAAAAAAGGGTTGAAAATACAACCACAAATTATAACAAAGTGGAAAATGAGGGGAATGATTCATTTAACACCCAGCAACGAAAGCAGTGACTCAGCTGCGAGGGAACAATGAGAGTTTACCCGCAGTTCTCCAGCACTGGAACGAGCTGCTATTTGCTCTCTGAACTATGGCAGTACTGCCATTTTCCAGCCTCATATTCAATTGATGGTTTTGGCTTAATTCTCAGCTGGGGAGCTCTATTTTATTTTTTTTTCCTTTCCCCTCCTTTCAGTAGCTTCCAGGTAGCTAATAAAGGGGAGCCACCCACGCCAGGCTGTTTATTGCCACCTGCTCCCAGTGCCGGTGGGATGGCAGCAAGCAGGGGACAGGTGAGTCAGTGTTAATTAGACCTTTCTGGCCCAGCAGCTTTCCTGAGGGCTGCAGTTACAAGTGACACTCTCAAATAAAAGCCCAGACAGGGGCTGCAGATTTCAAATAGGCAATCCTTTAACCCTGATTTTCTGCTTTACTTTTCCAAGAGCATCCCCATGCTGGGATGGTCCCCCAGGGTAGCAGAGCTGCTCTAATAGAGCTCCCCCATTACCAAGGATTCCTGTTCTGTCAGTGTGCTCTCTTCCTTACCTGAGCCCTCCACAATGTTTCCTGATTTCTGCCTCTTCCTTCTTTCACCCTTGCAGTCATGTATTGAGGAAAGATAAAGGATACACTGTTCCTGCATCTGTTTCCATGTGCTGGACTAAATAGTCTGTGGTTAGCACATGTGGATGGGACACTGTGACATTGCAAAAACAATCATCTCTTCCTATTCATTGAGCATTAGGAAGAATAAGATTAAACCTTTTTCCAAGGAGCCCAAGATACACCCAGAGAAGTTTCTGACAGCCCAAATTCTGGTTTGCACAGGGAAATGAGTTTCTCTAGTTGGCCGGTTTTACCAGATGAATGAGATTTGTTTTCTTGCTGAATTAACACATTCATTTATCCTGGGGTCAAATATTCAGAAAATCCAAAACAGAATTTGCTGCTATTGGCAGCTTGTGACTGAACTGGATTAAATCAAGAAGACTGGGACTGGTACAGGCTATTTTTTTTTTGGCTCTGTGCAATGGTTCTTTTTTTACCCACACCATGTAAAGAAAAAGCCCCCTCCACAATTCTTTGGTGGCTTTTCCCATGCTGAAATTGCTGATTTTATTCACCTTTTCTCTTGTAGCAGAAGATCTCTGAGAGACTTTTCTTACCATGAAAAGAGTGGTGGTGGCATGGTGATTTGGACAGCTCAATGGTTAGTACAGGTAAAATCCTTAATCCAACCCTCAAGGATTTAGTAAAACTCTTTTATTCATGCTAAATGCTTCCACAGACTCTGTTCTCACCATCACACATATTGATCATGAAATTAAAGGTTAAATGTATGCCCTGATCTATTGCCATATATCAGCACCCGATTGGAACTCAAATAACAGACAAAAGCCCATGGCTCAAGGGGCCATTACTGATATCTTCCAGAACTCTGTCTCTGCAAACCCTTTGTGCTAATCTCTGTCTTCTCAAGGGACAAAAGAAGGATTTTTGGATACAGTGTATGGACCTGGCAGTCACTAGATACTGGCCAAGACAGCATATCCTAGATACCTTGAGATCTCCTAAAACAAGAGATAAAGACTATTTTTTTCTTTATCATATACACTGATTTATTTTGCATAGTATCTTTAACAGCTCTGCTGGAACACATAGGACATAGACGTGTGAACAGTCTATTTTCTCCATGTTTCCCTGATTTCTTGGTGAAGGAAACCTCAATATAGTTGACGTGTTGAGAAGAGCCTGACTTTTAAATTGGGCCTGAAAACAGGGCCTGTTCTTCTAAAATTAATAAAGCCATGTGGCAATGATGAAAAGCAGCATTCTCCAAGTTTACACAGTCCTCTGATCAGGCCAGATTCCTGTCAAAGAGATCTCCAAATCCATGGGGCACAGCTGGTGGGCTCAAAACTGTTGAGGGTGTCACCTGCTGCTCAGTGCCCTGTCCTCTGGAAGGGATGGTGGGCTCTGGTTTCCGGAGCCATCCATGGCTCTCACCTGGTGTGAGAGAGCTTCCAGACCTTCCAGCCCTTGCTGATGGATGAGATTGCTGCTCACATTTTCTTCGAGACAGAACCAGGAACGCAAATGGCAGAAATGTCCCCTCACACTGTCCTGTTTTGCAGGCACTGCACCAAATCTGTGTTCCATTTAGCAAATACCCCTCCTGAGCTTTAACATGAACCCAGTCAATTCTTGATTGCCTGAGACTACTGAATTTCTTTTGCAAGTCATTCCTTTCGAGTCATCACAGAAAGATTATTTTAAATTATATTGTTTCCATGGGTTTGAATATATATTTTTTAAGTGGCACAAGAAAGAATGCTATTACAATTCCCAGACTGCATCATGACTTCACTTTGTTACTATTTAATTTTCAAATAAGACTTCATGGAAGGGAGAATATCGTTGGTGTTGCAGAAACAGATCCCAGCTGAATGCATCATAATCACAAATGCTTTTTCATGTAAGCAGAATATATATCACCTCAATGGATCTCCAGCTTCAACTTGAAAAGAAAAATAGAGAGTCTGATCCCAAGCTGTGTTCAAAGAAGGATGTGTGAGCAGGCTGTGGCAAAGACATTAAAGAGACACGCTATCATTCTGAGATTTGTCAGCCCATCTTTCACTTATGCATGGTGTCATTTATCACCCAGGCTTCATAAGAAGCTGATATGCATTAATCTGTCCTAAAGCAATATTTCATATTATCTGTCACTTAGTAAACCCTGCAAATAAACACTGATTTAAAAAAATTACATAAAATCTGTAAAGGGGGGGCGGAAAGCAATAATTAGATAAATGCAGTCTGGAAGTTATGCACAGCACACTAATCCCCAGCTTTCTGTTAATAAGTACAAAATATAAAGGAGGAATTTTTAAAAAATGTATTTCTAAGGGTATTGTGAGGTTATGCAGGGAAAAGGTCAGAAAAGCCAAGGCCCAATTAGAAGATGATCTGGTTATTGCTGTAAAGGACAACAAAAATATTGCAATAAATGCATTAACAAGTAAAGGAGGACTAAGGAAAATCTTCATCCTTTACTGAATGCAGGAGAAAACTTAGTGACAAAGGATAAGGAAAAGGCAGAAGTAGTTCAAGCCTTCTTTTCCTCAGTGTTTAATAGTAAGACCAGTTGTTCCCTGGGTACCCAGACCCCTGAGCTGGAGACAGGGAAGAGGAACAGAAGTCCCCATAATCCAAAAAAAAATGGTTGATGACCTATTACATCACTTAGATACAAATGGGTCTGTGGAGCTGGAAGGGATCCAGGGGGGGCTGGAAGGGATCCCCCTGGCACTCCTGAGGGAGCTGCTGCAAGTGCTCACTGAGCCACCTCCCATCATTTACCAGCAGTCCTGGCCCCATGGGGAGGTACCAGGGCACTGGAGATGAGTCAATGGGATGCCCATTTCCAAGAAGGGCTGGAAGGAGGACCTGGAGAGCCACAGGCCTGTCAGTCCGACCCTGGTGCTGGGGAAGGTCACGGAGCAGCTCATTGTGGTGTGCCATCAGACAGTACAGGACAACCAGGGGCCAGCCCAGCCAGCACAGGCTTAGGAAGGCCCTGCTTGACCAACCTGGTCTCCTTCAGTAATCCAGTGACCTGCTTAGTGGATGAGGGAAACATGGATGTGTCTGTCTGTACTTCAGTAAAGCCTTTGGCTTCATTTCCCACGGCATCCTCCAGGAGAAACTGGCTGCTCACAGCTTGGATCAGTGAGTGCTGTTTGCTGGGTAAAAAACTGGCTGATGGCTCCAGGAGTGGTGAATGGAGTTTCATCCATGAGTTGTCAATTTGTCAATAGTGTCAATTTGTCAATAGTGTCAATTTGCAGACAACACCAAGTTGTCAACATCAAGATCTGCTTGAGAGCAGAAAGGCACTGCAGAGAGATCTGAACAGGCTGGATCAATGAGTCAATTCTGTGAAGCTCAGCAGCACAAAGTGCTGGGTCTTGCACTTGGGTCACAACAACTCCAGGAAACAGTCAAGCCTTGTGGAGGAATGTCTGGAAAGCTGCCCTGGGGAAAAGGGCACGGGGTGCTGGCTGACAGTGGCTGAACATGAGCCAGGGTGTGCCCAGGTGGCTGAGAAGGCCAAGGGCATCCTGGGCTGTGTCAGCAATCATGTGGCCAGCAGGACCAGGGCAGGGACTGTGTGGTGGTGTTCACAGGGGTCGCAGGATGAGGGAAAAGACAAGAATCTTGACTCCATGTTTCAGAAGGGTGATTTATTATTTTATTATATATATTATAAGAAAATGATACATTATAACTATAGTAAAAGAATAGAAGAAAGGATTTCATCAGAAGGCTAGCAAGGAATGGAAAGGAATGATAACAAAAGCTCGTGACTGCTGTGACTGCTCACAGCCTCAACACAGTGGCTGTCATTGGTCATCAAGTAAAAACAATTTCACATGCCAGGTAAACAATTCTCCAGATCACATTCCAAAGCAGCAAGGCATGAAGAAGCTGAAGCTTCTCTGCTTCTCAGGAGAAAAGATCCTGGCAAAAGGATTTTTCATAAAATATGTCTGCAACAGTATTGTCCCACTGGTGTGGCTGCACAAGTCCTTTGTTCAGTTCTGAGCCCCCCATGACAAGAAGGACATTGAGGGGCTGGAGCATGTCCAGAGAAGGGCAACAGAGCTGGTGAAGGGTCTGGAGAATGAGTCCTATGAGGAGCTGAGGGAGCAAGGGAGGGAACAGAGCTGTTGAAGGGACTGGAGGTCAAGCCTGATGAGGAGCAGCTGGAGAGGAGGCTGGGGCAGACCCAATCACTCTCTACACCTGCCTGGAAGGAGGCTGTGGCCAGGTGGGGGTCGGTCTCTACTCCCAAGTAACAAGTGACAGGACAAGAGGAACAGACTCAAGTTGTGCCAGGTGAAGCTTAGATTAGATATTAGAAAATATTTCTTCACTGAAAGGGTCATCAAGTATCAGAACAGCAGCCCAGGGAAGTGGTGCAGTCACCATAACTAAAGGCGTTCAAAAGACATGTGGATGTGGCACTTGGGGACGTGGTTTAGTGGTGGGTTTGGCAGTGCTGGGTTAATGACTGGACTCAATGATCTTGGAGATATTTTCCAACTTAAATAGGTTTTTTTTCTGATAATCACGGATGCTCCATAGAATGGGGTTGAGATTTCTGTGGCCATGCTAAACTCCTGCACAAGCAAGGAATGTGCTGGAAGTATGGATAAGGCCCCTCAGAAGAGGTCAATGAAAAAAGCTGCCTTCTAGGCAGGAGCAGAGCTGTGCAGGCAGAAGAACTGCATGGCAAACAATCATTTCTGAAAACTGTGAACACTTTCTATTCTTTTCTTTTACTCATGTAATCCTGACTTTGCTGTCCTGTTCCTGTTTCATTCTGTCTCTTCTTGTTTGTTTTTTACCATTGGTGTGCTTCATGCCTTCTCTATGGCCTGTCTTTCAGCCCTTTGTAAAATACCTTTTCCTGTTTTCTTGTTCTTTGTATATTCTCACCCCCATGTTGCCAGATTTCTGCTTGGTTTTCTTCTTCTTTTTTTCTCTCTGTACATGGTCTCACACAAAAATAAGAGGGTTCACAAAGAACACTAAATATCAAAGGCATCAAGCTAACTTATTCTTTTAGCTCAGTATTTTTAATCCTAGGGTAGCCAAGAATAAAGCCAGAGGATGATCCAAAAAGCCATATGACAGGGATGGGTAACTAGCTATCACAGGCAGTGATGAGCATCTGGACACACATGTGGATCCATCAGGTATTAAGGGCATTTTGTGTTGACATAATCTGAAATCATCTTTCTAGCAGCATCTGGAAAAGAGAGTATGTTTATTTAACCCATCTGGGATAACAGTTCTTTATATTTTGTCCTATTGATCTGACTCTGAGTAGTTCAGAGCTGAATTAAGGGTATCATTATGATATAGCATAAAACACTCCTGGGATTTATTTCTTGATAATGGACTTCCTCAGCCAGGAAGGAGCATCATTTCAGGGACCCTCACATAAATCTGACACAGCTTTCCATTAGATTTGAGGGACTGCTCTTGCAGCACCTTTCCAATGCAGTAGAGCTGACTCAAGAGCAGGATAACATGATTTGCTGCCCATGGAAATCTTGCCACCATTAAATCACTGAGAGCTGGATTAATCTCTCTTATTGCAGCTGATCAAGCAGCAATTAAAGATTTCTTACAAGTCCTAAGCTGTCTGACTGATTTAGCTACCAGGGAATGAGATCAGTGTCCCACAAGGAAAGCACCTATCATCCTTGTTGGTGCCCTTGTACCATCCTCTTTCCAGCCCCTTTCACACCCTCCACTCAGCCACTGTCACCAGTCACAACACATCCCTCACTTGAGGGCTGTAACCTGACCACTGATCACTCTTCTCCTTTTGTGAGTGTAAAATCAACAGTCGCCGTTGAGATAAATATTTACACTTTTAAATGGAAAACATTAGGAAAAATTGGAAATTTTCCAATGCCTAATGCTTATGTGCTGCATGTACAGTTGTGAATTTTTTGCCTGTTTTGATCAATTGGCCACTAATGAAGGTTGCCAGCTTAGAAGAGGCCTCCCTTTCCCTGAGTGATAGCCCTACTTCAATTTGTTCAAGGGCTTTGTTCAAAAGTAGAGAGAATAAGGAATAAGAAGCAGAACTGCAAATAGACTGAGATTTATAAAACATGACATTTTATTATAAGTAATAAAATCAACCTACAAAGCAAAGGCAAATATTAAATGATACAGTCATGCATTTCGTTATCTACGCAAATATTTTTTAACTGTGTCAGTTTTGATTTGGTCTGTGTAAGTGCTGGATGATCACATCCTGGGGAGAGAGAACATATTTCTTCTGCTCATAAGCTCCACTTTTCATGTGAGTTATCACACAATCATATCTTCAACCATTTCCTTTAATATATTTAGTTACATCTCTCCCAATACATCAGGCTGATTTTGCTTATTGGTGCATTTCATTGCTGTTACATTGCACACATTGTTTGCCATGATTTTTTTTCTTTCAATTCTTCATTTTAAACAGCATTCCACATATGAAGCATCAGTCCTTCAGCTCATATGAAAACTAAATCCCAAGATACGCTTGCTTGTAGAGTCTGTCAATCTTAGACACAAAATTTACGTTTGAACTTTGCCAATATTCAGGTGAGGCATGGCTCTGTGGGGTGTGACTATATACACATATAAAATTATCTACAAAGCATTTCTGATGTCATAATCTATAACAGTATAGATGTGTTCTCTAGCCTAATTCCCTATGTCAAATACCCATGTAATTCTAGCTTATACCAGTAGTAAGGTTAAAGTTTAAATGTTTCTCTTTGCTTCACTCCTATGTTTTAAAAACGATGTTTTAAAAATGATGAATACAGAAAAGAAGAAAACATTAAATAATCAGTGTAGGCCAACTTTGAAATTAATATTATTGTATTTCACAAAGTCAGGAGCATGTATTTAAATGTGATACTGCTGCAAGGTTTGGTATAACAGACAGTTCTATTATCTCACTTTCATTTCACATAGTTCTCAAAGTTGCCACAGGGAAAAGATTAGATTCATCCAGTACCATAATTTGTCTGTCCTGAAGAACAGCAGAGCTCAGTTAGCATGCATGGATGCCCCGAAGACTTGAAAGAGCTGGTTTGTTTGAGCAGTGCTGGTGGCAGATCTGTAATGGGTGCACAGGAGAATTTGGAAAATGAGCAGTTTATTTTTCCTTCAGTTTGTGTTCAGAAATATGTTTCTTTCTTTTCTCACTTTGGCATTTTTTAGCCCTTCATTCTACCATCTCCCTCCCAGTATGATGACTCAGTTTGGTTTTTTAATTCCTTTTTTCCTCTCCTGTGACTCAACTGTCTCTTAAACAGAGTAGCATACTTTATTATGAGGCTGTAATACCTCTGCTATACATTATTTTCTGGTGTCCTCCTTTCATAGCTTCTGGGGTAGAGGTCAGATTTTATGCCTACACTAGCAGAGGGTCCTGCCCTGAGGACTTCAGCATGTTCCAGGTGAGTTTGGGCGCCTGCTGAGGCTGCCAGGCTGGCTGTCCAATGGATTCCCTGCACACACTCTAGTCACAGGCTGTATTGATAGCTCTTGGAAAGCCCAAAATTAATATTCTGGTCATTTAGTCACTTGATTGATGCATTCAGAACCACTCCACCAGGCTCCTTCCCTTCCCATCCTTGTAAAATCTTTTTTCATCATTTGCATTAGAAATCATAAGTTTGTCTCATTTTGGGAGGGGTTTTGCAGGGTCTTCGCATGTATTTAAAAATACATTTTGGATGGTCTCTGAGCTTGTTGTTAATGCCATCATTTCCTTGATTCCTGTGCTTTTAAAATTATTGTACTTCCTTTTCCTTTGATGTCCATATTTTTAACCATTGATCTTATCCCAAGGATTTTTTACTTGCTAAAAGCACATATAGAGTTTTCCCAGCCTCCTCTGACACTTGCCCTGCTCTCACCTTTTATGGTCTATAGCCCAGATAAGGTACTCAGGGCTCAGAATCCTGTTCCTATAAATGTCTCAGGTTAAAAAACATACCACACCCTAATGCAAGAGCCCCAGCAGTGCCCCACTAAGCCTCTGTCTTCTGTGCTGACTGGAAGACTTTCACAGAATACCAGAGCACCTCTAGTTTCAGGCATTGCAACTCTTAAATACATTGTCAGTTTAAGGGCACAGATTGCCCCATTCTCTTAGAGAGAACATTGTTTCAGCTGTAATAGTCCTTCACCACTTTTATATATGGATAGGACATTGTTTACAACTCTGTTTATTGTAATTTAGAACCTCTGAATTGACACTGTGAAAGTTGTTCATTCAAATTAATGTTTCTATTGGGCTCCTGCTGTCTTAAATGGTGCAGAAAATATGTTTTTCAAAATAGAAATCGGTTTACTTACCAGAAATAAGTTTTACTTACTATTGATAATTTAGAAATGTTTTTCTGGGCTTATATAATTCACACCACTAAAATTAATACCCTCTTAAATGATTTTTTAAGTATTATATGATTTTTAATATATCCCTTTAAATCATGAACAGACAAGTGCAATTACTATTCACTTCCTGATTTTCTCCTCATAACTACTACTTAGTCTGCATTAAGCCACTCCAAATGGGAGTCCTTCATCAAGCTAAGGAACAATGTCTTTTGTGACTGAAAATCATAATGATGACATTGTGAATAGCACACACTTTGCTGTATGATTGCTTATAGAATGTGACACATTATTTTTAGGTACAGTGCAGGAAGTTCAGGTGGGGCCAAAGGTCCCTCCCAACCAAAATAGTTTATGACCAGGCAAAGTGACTTTTCTCATACTCCTTGCACAGGGGCCATTCCCAATTACTTTCCTGTGTTTCCCGAGCCTGGCTCAGCTTAAAAAACAGTGCATCTGCCCATATTTGTGGGCATCTTCCTAGCTCTGCCATGGGGACTGACTGACTGGTACTGTAAAGAATACTCTCACTCCCTGTATAATGCAGTGTAGCACCTATGTTTCCTGTTTACCAGTCAGAGGGAGGAAGCACAACATCTTCCATGGCAAGTTTCATCTCACTAAATCTAGATGTGTGCACCTTCCTTGACCTGAGGTGAGTTCTTTGCCTCCCTCTGCAATCAGTGGAGAAGCAGGAATTTCTAGGACATGAGTCATTGCATCTCAACACAGACACCTGAAGTAAGTCAGACTAATTTCACTTTTGTTTTTCTCTCTACTGCCTAGAGGCAATCAGACTTTTCATCAGTCCAGCTGGAGAACATCATCCATGCCATTCCTACTGGAAAAAATTTGAACCAAGAAATTTGGAATCAACAGCTGCCCAGTCTTGGATGGAGAAAGGCAATCACTGTCTCTATTTATTGGAAGAAACAGATTTTGTTAACTGCTTGGTATTGGGTCCATTTTGACTCCCCAGAAATTACATTTCTTATCTATCATGCACAGTGTTTGCAAGGATCCTGTCCCTGAGATGGGTAAGACTGTTTAGACCTCACAGCCCTGGAGCCCTGGACATGTCTCAGAATCCCTTCTGTGTCACTGGGGCTCTAGAGACACCAGACATCACTGCCAAAATGTGCCATATTTTCCATGCTGTGCTGAAAACTCCAGCCAGTACTGTGTCCATTTCCTGTTCTGAAACTTCTTTATAGAGGATAACTTTCTGTTGTTGTTGTTTGGTTTTTTCCCTGAGGACCATTGCCCTTTCCTGACAAAACCAGAACAGTCAAAGACCTGAAAAAAATCCTTTTACTCCAGATTTTTAATGCAAATGTCTAGTTTGGAGTTGAACTGGAAGAGAATGCTTAAATGGACTTCCCTCCTCCACCACCCCTTTTCCTTAAACTTTTCCAAGCCAAGTATTCAGGTATTTGTCTTGGTATTTTGATGGAGAGAAAAACTGATATGAAAATTTATGTCTGTCTGGTCACAGTTTTTAAAGTTTAAATAAAGATGTATTTCACAGGAGAAGAACCAGAACAGAAAGAAGCTTGGTGAGCTTCAATGCCACTGTGAGCTAATTGAGACTATAAATGAGCAGTGCTGTTTTTTCAGGAATATTCACTTTAGTGAATTTGTTTCAATAGGTAGGTCAGGAACAGGGGTCATTTAAGACTGGGTCATTAAAATCACAGTGATGGAAATTCCAGGTAAGGACAAACTGTGGAGACTGAGCCTCTTGTTTTTGGAGAGGCAATGGAGGAGCATTTGTTTGACTGCTTTTACAGGACCAATCCCAGTGTAGACATAAACACTGGTAATTACATGAAACTGTTTTTTCCTAGGCACCTCATCTTTTTTAGTACATATTTAATAGCTCTTTATTGTCATATTTTTCTCATTTTTGTCTCCATATTTTACCTCCTGCAGGCTATTGAAACCACACACTGGAGACAGAAGTATTTGCTTCTTCCCATGATGCTTATTGATGTGAGAGCTGTTAATGACCTGTATTTTTTATATACCCAGCAAATGAGTGAGGATCTACTTTGCAAAGGGGGATCTGGGACACAGCTATTAGAGTTAAAAACATGCATTAATTTTGAGTACCCAATTAGAGATACTTTCAACCTTACTTTTCAAAGCCTTGTATAGCAAATTCTAATTCAAGCAAGAAATCTGAGTGTTCAGTGCTTTGATAGACCTGATCCCAGAGTTTCATATCCCACATCACAGAAAATGAGGAACATCTTGACCACATGTGAAAAGCTCACCATATGCCTTGAATGCCCTTGCACAGGAACATGGTGGCAGAGGCAATAATTGTAGCTGATCCTCCACAGCATCACCTGGCCATTCATTTTTTCCTCCAAGAGGTTCCTGCAACTTCTCCAACCATCTTTAATAAATGGGGGTGAGATCTTACAAGGAGTCAGAGAGCTTCTCTCTTTGATATTCTTCCCTTAAGAAGTTTAATTCTGTTTTGATTGAGTAGGTGACATTTAGCCAAAATGATAAGAAATCATATAATTGAAGACTTCAAAATAGAGTGCTCAAGAGAGATGTAATCCCAGTGCACTGACAAGCTGAACTGTAGCATTCCTTTCTTCTGAAGCTCTTTCCATTCCATTTGTTCACAGGGTATTGTTCCCATCAGGGCTGGTTGCAGGGGTTGGAGCAACTGCAGCACCTCAGCTGCAGCTCCTGGACTGGCTCTGGCTCCTTGTGTCACCACAGTGTCCTGCCTGGGACACCCAGGCCATCATCTCACGCCTGCTGCTTGGAAGCACAAGATGGGTGCAGCTGAGGTCTTCAACTCTGTCTGATGCTGTGGGGGGCTCTGATTCCTCTCAATGCCCAATCTCCTCACACAGTCACCATTTCTTCCTGACCTGGCTTTCTTTTTCCTACTCTCCTTTTCATCCTCAGTGTACCCACACTGATGTTCCCCATCCCTGACGGAGCCCAGGCTGATCTGGGACCTGTAAGGGGATGACAGCTTTTGTTGCTACACAGGAAAGGAGACACAGGGACTGGGACAACAGGCTGCACAGAGCAGCTGTTACAGAGTGAATATTCAAAGGAGAAGAGATCATTAAGACACAGTTCCCAAGACCCTGAGCCATAGGGCCTGGATTATAGCTGAATAATCAAAATTGCATCATAGTGCTTTTTTAATACTGAAAAACAGATTTCCTTTTTGGTTTTTTTTTCTTTGTTTTTTTTTTTTCATAGTTGTTTTCTTCCTTCTCAGAAGTGGCTAATCAACTTTGCCTGAAACCTCAGAAAAATGTTCAGCTTAGGGTGGGCACATAGCACAGACATTTACAGCCTGAAGCATTCATGTCTGACAAAGTTAAAAGCAGTTGAAAAAGGGATATTGTAATAGGAAACAAAATAGGAATACCAAACTTAATAATCAGAAGCTCTATCACCTCTGCCTATTGTAATGAATGATCCAGAGAAGGTAATTCAAAGGACTCTCATTTGCCCTTTCTCAGAAGATGAACAAAGTGACATTAAATGGAAAGGCTAAAGGGAAATACTTCTCACAGAGCATGCAGCACCTGAAATTCACTGTCAGATGATAATGCTGAGAACAAGAGAGCAGGAATTCACAGAAGAGTCAGTTCCACATAACAGGAACACCTGCAATTGATTGATAAGACACATCTATAGAGGACATTTTTCTTTATGCTGAGGACACATGGCAAGTGCTAACTGCCTGAAGAAGAACTTTTCCTAACAGATTATCTGGCCACTGGGATTATCAGACCTGTTTCTCCAAAGTATTCAGCACTGCAGTTGAACATGTTTGGACTATGAAGTATTCAAACCTGCCAGGTCATTCACACAAACTTAAGCAGTCCACTCAGCCAGTGATAGTTGGGTGGTGGGGTGGTGTTTTGGGTTTTTTTCAACTTAGGAGCAATTGAAAGGGAGATGAGTTGCTCTGTTCAAATGATGAAACATGGATCATTTAATGAATTAAATAATTGCAGTTTTAACATCAACATTCAGTGTTCCCAGAATAGATTGAAAACACAACTATTTATTGTAAAATATAACCTCTTTCCTTGATCAGTGTGTCACCAATGCTTTTAAATTGTAACATGTTCTTTTCATCAGAAATGTTATATTTCTGATTATATATTTCTGCATGATATATTTCAAAGGAAGAAAAGTCAAAACCACCTTTCATTGCAAATGTCTAAAGGCAGCACACACTTTAATCACCAGCTTGCCACCAGATATTTGCTGTCACCTATCTAACATACTACTGAACACATACTACTACAACATACTTGTCATCAGTGCTACAGATGACTAGGAATAAAACAAACAGTATGATTTCCCTTAGAAGCTGCTCTGCCTAGTCTGATATGATGGAAATGTACAGGCAATTTTGTTTAGAACTTATTCTTCAGATACATCTCATTGTATTTGTGCAATAATGAGCCTTTTACAAGCAACTTCATTTCCTCTGAACCACAACAGCTTTCACACACTAGGTATGAATTATGATAAAATCATTCACCATTGTCAAATTGTAACATATATATTTTTAAATCTAGTTTTTTTTAATCTGGTAAATCATTAATTGCAACTAAAAATGTCTACAGATAGTCTTTTTCTTAAGAAAAGAAGTTATTCTGTGAAAAGAAGTTATTCTAAGAAAAGAAGTTATTGCTGAGACAAATTAGTCTTGTCTCAGCAGTTCCAGCTGAGATGAAAATAATCTGAATAATGATTTTGTCTCACTAGAATATCTCAGTGTTATGGTGGGCTTCACAAATAATACTTGTATATAACTCAAGTTATATATAAATCATATAAATATTGCCAAATTATTGCTTTATTCTTGTAATGAGATTTAATTTTTTTTTCAAAATACAAATAAACCAAGAACAAAAACACCAACAAAAGTGAAGAAATATCTACATATCGGGGATTATTTATCTAGTTTTAGATTTATCAAACTTTCATGTGTGATATTGTCAAAAACTGATAGAATCATAAAAAATCATGAGCCAGATGGGGCTCACACAGATCACCAAATTCCAGCTCCTGGCCCTGCACAGGACACCCCCAGGAATCCCTTCACATGCCCAAGTGTTGTCCAAGCACTTTGAGAACTCTGGCTGGCTGAGCACTTCAACTCCAGCACCAGTTCCAGTGCCCAGCCACTCCCTGGGTGAAGAACCTTTTCCTGGTGTCCAATCCAGATCTCCACAGACCCAGGTTCCTGCTTTTTCCCTGGGCCCAGATTGGACCAGTACAGGTGTCACAGCTTCTGTTTCTCCATGTGCTGGGGCAGAGGGCTCTCAGTGTAGTGGAAAACTCTCCTTCTCTGAGCCAGGAATTGCCTGCTGCTCCTGATTTTGACAAGATGTGAAAACAGGATGTAGCAAGCAGAGCCAGTGAGTGCCATGTCTATGTGGCTACTGCACTGAAACTGTAAAAAAAATGTCGACCCCCCCCCCCCCCCAATTAATAACTTAGAGGCACTCAGGGGAAAAAAAAAACTTGTTCAATTCATAAGGTCTTTACAGGACACTTTTTTTTCATGTCAGAATCTACTGTTCCAAAAAAGCAAATAACTTGCCTTATCCATTCTTCCAGTGGGGTTTTCTTGGGGGTTTTATTTGGTTTGGGTTTTTTTTTCTGCACTGAATTATCACTGCATTAATGCGAGTCACTGAAGCAAAGTTTCTAAGTGCAGCAAGAAGGCTGAAACTACAAAAATATTCTGTTGGGCTACATAAGCACAAACGATATGGGTACCACTTCACTGCAGAGACAAAAGTCTGTGAAAAGCAGCTGTAAAGGCAGATAAAGTGGGAGAGGACTCAGGCATCCTGGAATTTTGCTATTTCATGTTACCTAGTGTCACCCTGAAGTCTAAATTATTTGGTATTTTCTTTAATTGGCAGTAAATTGAATTTTTAAAATTTTAAGCATATTGACATTTAATTACTCATTCTAAGGAGATGATACAAAATATCTGGAGGAAAAAGGAACCAGAATTAACTAACTGGCTAATTACTGCCAATAGGAAAAAAAAAAGTATTTTCTTGATATTTGAAAGGAGAAAGAAGTCATCAATATTTTACAGACTGAGCAGGATATTTTATATACATATATATATATACATACATATATATATATACACACTTAGACAGCTAGACCTCTATATCTGTGAATATGTGTGCATATATATGAGTGTACCTATATCTGCATGAGTATGTATATGTCTATACACATAAAATATATTAAATCACTGGAAAAGCCAGATACTTGATAAGTTGGAGATATTCTGCCTGTGGAAATCCACTCTTTTCTGAATCTATCATGACCAGCAATCCAGAATAGTTATCTGACACTAAAATGACACCAGTGGGAAAAGAGAAGCAAAAATTTTCCTCTTCAGTTGCAAAAAATATGCAGAATGATGGATACATTTCCTTTTATCTCGCCTCTGAACACTTAGCTCTATTACTATGGACTAATTGCTGCCATTTCAATTAAGGTAGTCCACATGTTTGTGAGGCACAAATGTAATTTTTCCATGGATATTACTGATATTACTAACCCAAATTATTCCAGCATCTTGGGTCATACAGGAACAAGGAGCTGAAGGGAGCAGTAAGGTTCATTTTGGTAGCTGGAGTGCACAGGTACAGAGGGAACCACTGAGGACCACACATGTAAGAGAGTTAAGATATATAGATATTGATATATAGATATTAGATAGATGCAGATATAGATTAGATATAGATATAGATGATATAGACATAACTGAACCAAATGAAATTACTTTGCAAGATCTGAGAGCAGCTGGGAAGCTGAGGGAGAGAGGTGGCAAAGCAGGAAGCAGGTGACAGAAACCTTGTCCCTGCTGAGGACTGGTAACTCCTGAGCCCTTCTCACCCCCAGCCACCTGCCTTTCAGCTACTCAGGGTCGCTCTGGTACTTCCAGAGCGATTCTAAGATACATTCAATGAAAACAATTATTGTGCTTGCTTTTGCCCCCCTCATATTCTGGCTGCTAAGCAGACATCAGGTTATATCAGTTTACAACACCAGAGCATCACTAACCACTTGTGCTGATTGTGATTTAGAGCAATCCAATTGAAAGAGGTTTGGAATCCAGTTTGTAAAAGCTCTGATATCTTCACAGAAAGGGACTTTACAAAGCAGAAATACTTCCCAGTGCAGATATCACTTGCTAATACAGATGATTTATTGCACTGTAAAAATGCAAAAAACCCCCAATCTTTCATGGAAGCATCAAGAAAGACTTCACATAAAACTAGGCCACTGTCACTTCTGAGGAATCCGTACATTACAAGATGTGTGGTTACTGCTTCTGATTTTGTGTAACTTGCAGCCAACCCACTCCTGTTCAGTCAGTGATACTTTTGGTTCAGCACATCAGTTGGGATCTGTGGCGGTGCCGAAATCCTGAGCCCGGCTGGCCCACAGAATTGCACAGCCAACAGCCTGAGAGAGGGCACGGGCAGCTGCAGACCCAGAGCCTCCGGCAGGAGAGGAACTGGATTCCCGATCGCCCTTCCCAGAGCTCCCTCCACGTCAGTGGTGGAGGAGGCAGCTCTGGCAGGCTTAGGAGCAGATACAGCAGCACTATTCCAGAGGACGCTGAAGCAAGACGCGAGGCAGCAGTTCTCCACAGCAGGGGAAGGTTTATTGGAGAGGGTGAAGGGTGTAGACAGGTAGGAGGCTGCAGGGAACTGCCCCGAGGGGCGGGGAGAACAAAACATTTATAGGGAGACCAGGGGGAGGTGGATCCCTCACCCTGGCCAATGGACTAAACACCCGGCTAAACTGACAGGGAACTGTAACAAATAGAACAACATTATGGGAGGGCCAGCTCTACCTTGCCCAATCACCCTCTGCCCTGGGGAGAAGGTTCTGGTGAAGCAGGCAGGGACAGAGGGTGACAGGCAGGCAGGCTGACAACTGAAAATACAGGGGTGGGGAGAACTCGATACAAAAAGGCGGGAGTAACTAAGCAACAGAAATGACGGACAGTCCCTGAGGGAGAAAAACAGGGGGAGGGGAAGCCTGGCAAGCGCCATCTTAGGTAAGTAACCCTAATACATTAAAATACAATAAATTAAAATCAACCCGAACAGAAAAGGGAGAGGGAGACTGCAGGGGCGCACCGCAACATCTCCCCCTTTTTTACACAAAAAATAAAAGAAAAACAAAGGCAAGTCTCTGAAAATAAAAGTCCTTTAAAACGTTAAACTTCGTGCTCATCCTCGGGTTCTTCAGGCGAGGTGATGAAGTCCTGGTGGCCGGAGCTGGTCTCGGAGTCTTCTGGGTCAGCTTCGGTGACGGGGAAGCTGACCACGTTGACATTATTCATGACAAGTCTCTTGACCAGTCTCCGAACCACCGCCCACACGATAGAACACCCGAGGATGACAAGCAAAATAATTAAAAGTCCAAATAAAATGTCCTTTAAAATTGATCCAGCCCAGCCTGAGAGCCCAAGCCCGGAGAGTAGATTCCCCAACCAATCCTCCGTCTCTCTCTTGATGTCGTGGACCAGGCCCTTCATTTCCTCCAACGCCTTCTGCACATTGGGTGCCTTAGATGTTAAATTGAAGCAGCACAGACCCTCAAACTCCTCGCAGCGATGGTGGTGCAAAAGGAGTAAATAATCAATTGCTGCTCGATTTTGCAGCATCGCTTGCCTAGTTATTTTCTCATCTGCTAGGAGTCCCGCGATGGCTGTGGAAGTAAGATTCGCATGTTTCACAGACCAGCACTCTAACCTGCCCAATTCGCCGATGGCCTTTCCGGCCGAAACCCACGGCAAGAACAGAGAGATTGCGACCCTTTTGCCCTCATTCCAATGATAAATTTTGGAGTCGCAATCTGGGCCAAATTCTGTCAGATCTTTTTTCTGCCTAATCACCACTTCTGACTTTTTGGTAGGCCAATTCTCTAATTTCGGCGTGCCGGGAGTGAACAGCGTCACATGACCGATCGTACATGGGCCTCCTAGAAGGTGAGAGGGGATGCCGTTCCAGGCTCGGTTACTGCAAATAAAATAGAATCCTTGGGGCAGGGTTCGGGGTTTAAGGTCAGGGGTGGTCGGGCCCCTGGCCAAGAGGGTCTCCTCACACCATTGGTGCTCCGACCCCCCCTCTACCAGGGTCCACTGGGGGTCATTAGAGCGGATGGACTTGACTAAACTATAAGGGATGGAAAGACGAACACAAAGAGGGGCTTTGGCGGAACCGAGCAAATTAAATTTCAGAGGCTCTTCAGGGGAGAAGGGGAGAAGGTTGATGGAATTCCTCCAAGCCTCTGTATGGTCTTGATCTTTGGACTTGATTAGCAAATCAAAAGGGGAAGGGAAATCACGGGGCGGGACCGGGATCCCCACCAGGCAAGACGACAGAGGGTCTGTGGCCGCTTCGGCGTGGAGGCAAATGCGGTCCTGGCCAAGAGAGCGGGCAAGGGAGGTCCACATGTTGTTGGTAATGGGGGACCTCTGGTCGGGCTCTCCGGGGGCCTCTTGGAGGAGGAGGACGACTGCTAAGATGACAAATGCAGGAGTCTCTCCTCGAATCATGGCTGGGCTGAAGCAACTAAAATTGAAAGAAACAAACACATTAAATAATCTGCCGGGGGGGGGGAAGGGTTTAGGTCTCGGGGAGGAAAAGGGAATCCAGAGGAAAAAGGGAATCTTCCTCCTCCCTCCGTCTTCGCCGCCAGCTGGCAACCCGAACCTGAGGCGTGGATGTTGTCGCCTTAGCTGTTCTGGGCACAAAGGGCCGAACCCAGCGCGAAGGGACCCACCTGGGACCTGTGGGGGTAGAAACACAGGCATACCCTCGGCCCCAGGTGATAAGGTCGAACGGTCCCTCCAAACGCCAGGTCTCCGGGTCCTTAACGAGAACCGGGGGTTTCTCCTTTAGGTGGAAACTGCCACTCTGCCCGAAGTGCCGCACAATGGGCGGATTTAAGTTTTCAAAAGAACAATTTAAAAAGTTGATTGTGTAGAGTGCCCTTGATAATTGGGACTGAGGGGATTCCACCTTCATTGCCGGGGACAGATGGGAAAGAACTCTTTTGAGGCTCTGGTGGGTCCTCTCAATCACGGCTTGTCCCGTGGGGGAATAGGGGATGCCGGTCTTGTGCTCTATTCCCCATTGCTGCAGGAAGCTCCGGAGCTCCCTGGACACGTACGAAGGCCCGTTGTCAGTTTTTATCACCTTAGGGATGCCCAGCACGGAGAAAGCCTGGAGCAGATGTTTGATGACATCCTTGGCTTTCTCCCCTGTGTGGGCAGAGGCAAAAACGGCACTCGAGAACGTGTCCACTGAGACATGGACAAACTTGAGGCGACCGAATTGATTTACTTTAGTAATATCCATTTGCCACACCTCGCAGCTGGCAAGTCCCCGGGGATTTGCGCCAGTGGGCAGAGATGGGAGCTGATCCCGCTGGCAGTGAGGGCATGTGGCCACAATGGCCTTGGCTTGGTCTCGCGTGAGCTGGAATTGGCGAACCAAGCCAGGCGCATTCTGATGGAACAGCTGGTGGCTGATCTTGGCCTGTTTAAAGACATCAGGGAGCGGGGCCCATTGCACCGCGTGGGCAAGTGCCCACTCGGCCGGGGAAGCGAGGCTATCGGCCAAACGGTTCCCCTCAGCAATGAACCCGGGCAAACCAGTGTGGGCTCTCACGTGCATAACATAATATTTTTGCTCCCGGTGGGAGATGAGTTTTATGAGCCTCGAGAGCAAATCATATAAGGCCGAATTGGACACCTCCTCAAGGACAGCACCTTCAGCTCTAGCGACTACACCTGCAACATAAGCCGAGTCCGTGACCAAATTAAAGGGTACATCTTTGAATTTCTCGAAGGCCCTGACGACTGCGTCCAACTCAGCAACTTGAGGGGAGCCCTCAACGGTGGCAACATCCATCTCCCACTGCTGAGTTTGAGGATCCTTCCAAGTCATCACTGACTTGTGGGTTCCTCCGGACGCGTCAGTAAAAACGGTCAAGGCCTTGAGGGGGACTCGACTTTGAATTTCCCGAATTGTGAATTTGAATTGCATGTCCTGATTGAAAAGAGCATGCGAAGGATGTCCAATTTCAATTTTACCAGTGTATTCTGCTAGAGCGAACTGCAACACTTCGCTCTCCTCGAGGAGTTGATTAAGAACTTTGGATTGAAACTTCCCAGATTTTAAATCAATTGGAATATGGATGCACATGAAGTCCACACCTGCCAGCTCCCTGATCCGCGATCTTCCCTTGCGGATCAGCTCAGCCACCAGCTCATGTGGCCTTGTAATTCTTTTGGACCGATGGTGGCTGAGGAACACCCACTCTATAATTAAGAGGGGGTCACTCAAGCCTTGGTCCGTCCTCCTTTCCTTCGATGTTTTGGGGGACTTGCGGGATTCATCCCATTGAAAAATCATCCCGTGGAGGTGTGGCAGTTTACCTAATATAATGAATTTGAAGGGCAGGCCCGGGTGACAACGATGGGCCTGCCTTGCCTCAATTATTTTTGTGATGTTTTCGAGTGCGGTTTTGGCCTCTGGGGTGAGTTCCCTAGGAGAACTAAGCTCCTCTCCCCCTTTCAATAAATTGAAAAGGGGGGCTAGGTCCTCGGTGGTAATGCCTAGCCAGGGCTTCACCCAATTCAACGCCCCACACAGTTGGTGAACATCTGCTAAGGTTCTCACCTTGTGGTGAACGGCCAATTTTTGCGGAACAATGGTCCGCTTCGTGATCTCCAGGCCTAAGTACTTCCAGGGCGGCATCCGTTGAATCTTCTCGCTCTGGAGCTCGAACCCTGCGGCAATTAAACAATCCGTTACGCGGGAGAGCGCGTGACACAGCAGGTCATCATTGGGGGCGCAGACCAGCACATCATCCATGTAATGGTAAATGATGACATCAGGGCATTCGGTGCGTACAGGTTGGAGCAAGGAAGCAACATACCACTGGCAGATGATAGGACTACATTTCATGCCTTGTGGCAAAACTCGCCAGTGGTAGCGCTTCCCGGGAGCCTCACGGTTTAAGGTAGGCACCGTGAATGCAAAACGTGGCGCGTCATCAGGATGAAGGGGAATTTGAAAAAAGCAATCTTTAATATCAATGACAACCAAATTCCAATTTTGGGGGAGCATCGCCGGGGATGGCATCCCTGGCTGGAGAGTACCCATATCTTGTATGATTTCGTTGATTTTGCGGAGGTCGGTGAGGAGCCGCCACTTGCCAGATGACTTTCGAATGACAAACACTGGGGAGTTCCATTCTGACATGGACTCCACCAGGTTGCCTTTTTGGACCTGCTCCTCCACGAGTTCCGCCAGCGCCTTCAATTTTTGCTTGTTGAGCGGCCACTGAGCTACCTGGACTGGTTTATCTGAAAGCCAATTCAGCTTCCAGGTAGGGCGCTCTTCAGTGACCGCTGCCCGAAAAACCTGGGGAGCCGGCAGGTCAATTTTGGCTCCCCACTGGGCAAGGGTATCTCTCCCCCAGAGAGGCTCTACATAATCTAAAACGAATGGGCGTACAGAAGCCAATTGCCCATCCGGCCCCTTAATTTGCACGATGCCCTTAGAACGCTTTGCCAATTGTGTCCCCCCGACACCCTGGATGCGCCCATCCACGTTTTGCAGCTCCCAATGTGACGGCCACTCCCGAGAGGGAATGATCGTCACATCTGCTCCGGTGTCTAACATCCCCCTAACCGAAATGATGTCCCCCCCCCGGGACAGCTGACAATCGAGGCGAGGCTTTGCCCGCCCCAGGTGTTCGGCCCAGGCAACCGAAGGAATGGAAGACTTTATTAAAATGGCCTGGGCCACCACCTCTCCGGAAGGGAGGAACAGAGGGGGACGCAGACACCTGCACTTGATGACGATCTGCTGCTGGCCTGCAGACACCAAGGCGGGAAGAATTTCAAGGTCTGGTGTAGTGGCCTCGGTGTCTCCCACAATGAGGAGCTGCTGATTTGTGTTCCAATTACCTCGGGCCTTCGGGCAGACTGGCAACGCGACCACTTCCGAGTTGGAAAAGTGGAGAGGCCGCGCTGTTTCCAACCTAAAGGAGAAACCAGAAGAAAAGGTGTTAAAATCTGGTTCCGATGAAGGTCCCGGGTCAGGACAGCTAAGGCGAGGGTCAACCACGCCTGAGGTCAGGTCCGGTAGAGTGTCACGTCCGGTAAAGGAAAGTCCGTGGAGCCCCGCTGGACTGGGCTCGGCTGGCGGCGAGCGGGAAAATGAAGGAGATTCCTCCCCCCTGGCTGCAGATGTTGTTTGCCCGCCCGAATTTTTGTCAGCGCGCAGGGGGGGGCTGCGCTCCCTTAAGAGTTTTTTGGGGCCTCTCCTCCTTGGACGCCTGACTGCTGCGCTCTCTTAAAGGCATAGAACTCCTTCCGGAGCGGGCAGTCAGGCATCCAGTGGTCCTCCTTCTGACACAGGTGGCATGCTGCGGTGGAGGAACGGCCAGTCCGGGGGGTGCCAGGTCCCGAACGGGGTACCGACGGAGAGGGTGCAGCGGCGGCGACGGTCCCCTGAAGGTCCGCGAAGGACACCCGACGAGCGGCCGATGGTGTTGCTGGCTTCTCGCCGGATGCCTGAGATGTAACTTTCGCAGCGCAGACCATCAGGAGATCGCGGAGTGTCGGACGAGGGTGGAGCGGCAGGCTCATGATGGCGGCCTTGCAGGCCGAGTTCGCATTCGTGGTCGCAAGAAGCGTCACCATTCTCTTGCGAGCACCCTCGTCCGGCTCCTCCGATTCCGCCGCCTGTTGCAACCGCACCACAAAGTCATCAAAGCTCTCCGTCGGCCCCTGGAAGAGATGGGACACAGGGACCGAAGGCACCCCCGCAGCCACTCGATAGAATGACTGCAAAGCCACCTGTGTGCTCCGCTTCAATGCCTCTGTTGGAATCAGGCGGGCTTGCTTGTCGCCCTTCTCCCACTCACCCAACCCACATAGATGGTTGACGGTGAGCCTCTCCCCTTCAGTATCTTCCCCCACCTCCGGGTCTTCCCACAGCTGTGGCAAAAGATCGGCCACCGCCATCTCCCACGTGGCTTCCCACCTAGAATACCGAGCTACGTCTAATAAACAACTAAAAATCTGCCTTAAATCGGCTGGGACAAGCTCGGATTCCAGGAGGGAAGCCTCCAGTAGCCCCCGGAAATAACGACTTTGTCCCCCGTGCTCCTTCAGAGCTTTCACGAGCTCCTTGATGAGCGACCGGGGGACTGGGGACCACTGGATGCGGGGATTTCCACCGCCCCGATTCCGGTGGTAAGTCACCGGAGCAGCCATGATGGATTCGGCAGGCTCCGGTGTGCCCTCCTTCCCCTCGGCCCCGGCCCCCAGGCCGTGGGAAAAAAGCGGCCAAGATGGCGGACCGTGGGAACCGGAACCCAGGGGGAGGGGACAGGAAGGGGCGGGGTCAGCGGCGCCGTGGGAACCCGGGGAGGGGACTGAAGGGAGAGGGCCCGCCCAGTGGGTTGGGCAAGGTGGGAGGGCCTGAGGCGGAGGCGGAGCAAAAGGAGGTACCACCGAGGAGGAGGGCGGAGCGCTGGGCGAGGGAGGAGTGAAGTAAGAGTGGGTGGGGACGGGTGGAAGGAAAGGGTTGGGGCCAGGGAGGAAAGGATTGGGTGAGGGGCTACAAAAGGGATTAGGGTAGGCATAAGGAGGGGGCAGGGACCCTCCCTGCTGGGGTGCCTCATGGTCCCCGCCATCTTGGGCTTCACAGGAGCCATCTTGTGACGGGACCATGAAGCGAACCTTGGAACTTAACTTGGGGGACTTTACAACGCGGAAAGAGGGTTTAGGGGAAGATGGGGGAAAGGGAGAACCAGCCGGAGTCTGGCCAGGACTCCGTCCGCGGGGGGATTGGCGACCCTGAGGAGTGCCAGGGCAGTGGAGAGGCTCCTGCCCGCTGTGGTCGGGGGCTGCCCTCCTCAGGATCCCAGGTCTTAGGGGAGAAGGGGGACAGGGCTGGGGGGTAGGGACACGTTCAGGGGTATTAACCGGGAGGGGCGAAGGAGAACAGGGTTGAGGGGTAGGGGGACGATCGGGGGTAGAGACAGAACTGGGGGCCGAGACCGCAACTTGGAGCTTGGGGCGTTCTCTCAGTTTTTTGCTTTCTTGTTTCCTCAGCACCTGGAGGAGCTGAGTCACCCAATTTAGGTGCCTTGCCAATTTCAATTTTTTAGAAAGGGCGGTCTCCTCTGACCGGACCAAATAAGATAGTTTTCTGGAGACCTCCTCCCAAAATCGGGGGCTCCTATATTGGTCAGAGGAGACATTATGAAACTGAGAGGAGACCCATCTAATCAAGCTCCGGATCTCGTTCTGTTTAACTAAAACATTCCCTTTAACCAAAACTTCAACAACAACCAAAACCGCCTCGCGCTGCTCAGCCGACAGTCTAGCACCCATGACTGCAGATCTTAATTTGGCTGAGCAGCTGGCACCGACACCCGTTAAACGAAAAGAGAGATTAAAAAACCGAAAAGGGGTAGGAGAACCCTCCCCCTAAGGCCCCCTGCCACGAGAAAAAGTGACCTCCACCCGGCGGACGAAGCGGCCGGGGGGTCGGATAAAAGACAAGGGGAGTACGGAGACCGACCTTAAGGGTGGGAGGTGGGATCCGGGTGCCGGGCGGCGTCCTCCGGTGGACCGGTCCGAGGTGCCGGAGGTCTCCGGTCCAATCCCCCGACGCAGTAGTCCCAGTAACCAGGCGTCCTGCCGTCGGAGGTACTGCCGCGCCCAGTGAAGCCTGCTGCTTCGAACCGTGGGGCGGACGTAGTCTTCGCGGCTACGGTGCCAAGCCGCCCCACGTTGGGCGCCAGCAGCTGTGGCGGTGCCGAAATCCTGAGCCCGGCTGGCCCACAGAATTGCACAGCCAACAGCCTGAGAGAGGGCACGGGCAGCTGCAGACCCAGAGCCTCCGGCAGGAGAGGAACTGGATTCCCGATCGCCCTTCCCAGAGCTCCCTCCACGTCAGTGGTGGAGGAGGCAGCTCTGGCAGGCTTAGGAACAGGTACAGCAGCACTAATCCAGAGGACGCTGAAGCAAGACGCGAGGCAGCAGTTCTCCACAGCAGGGGAAGATTTATTGGAGAGGGTGAAGGGTGTAGACAGGTAGGAGGCTGCAGGGAACTGCCCCGAGGGGCGGGGAGAACAAAACATTTATAGGGAGACCAGGGGGAGGTGGATCCCTCACCCTGGCCAATGGACTAAACACCCGGCTAAACTGACAGGGAACTGTAACAAATAGAACAACATTATGGGAGGGCCAGCTCTACCTTGCCCAATCACCCTCTGCCCTGGGGAGAAGGTTCTGGTGAAGCAGGCAGGGACAGAGGGTGACAGGCAGGCAGGCTGACAACTGAAAATACAGGGGTGGGGAGAACTCGATACAAAAAGGCGGGAGTAACTAAGCAACAGAAATGACGGACAGTCCCTGAGGGAGAAAAACAGGGGGAGGGGAAGCCTGGCAAGCGCCATCTTAGGTAAGTAACCCTAATACATTAAAATACAATAAATTAAAATCAACCCGAACAGAAAAGGGAGAGGGAGACTGCAGGGGCGCACCGCAACAGGGATCAACCAGCACAAAACCACTCACATCAGTGAAATTACAATCTGCATTACAATCTGCCATGTGGCCTAAGGCAGTTACCATGTTTCTATATGTCAATAGTTACAATTTTCCTTCTGTTGGCTTTACATATCTGTGACATACCAGCTTCTAGACACCACAGCTTGTTTTATTTCTGATTCTTACTGCATATGGTGAAGTGCCTGGGTATTTTGGTACAGTTTGACATGTTCTGGAAGTGCCAAATGGCCCAGTCTCACACAGTTAGCACTACTACAGCAGCCTGTCTACAAGTGTCATCTTAGGTCATACTCAGCTACAGAGGATTGCTTTGGTTTTGTTTACTATATGCTACAAGAAATCTGGATTTGAGCTGTTCTCCAAAAGTGTAAGTTTGTACATGACTGTGTGGCCATACGGAGTCTGTAGTCTTCTGCAAGGTAAAACACTTTCAGCAAAGAGCACCACCACCACCACCATGCTCCTCAGACTAATTCCCAGGTCAGGCCATCACACAAGACTATCTCGCTGCCCAACTAACTCTGACATGCAAAATTGCAATTTTTATGGCAGATAAGAAACCTGAGAAGTGTTTTATCACCGTGTTCTATAATGACAATAAAATATGCTTAAAAGTTATCTGCATCATTTACCTGTGGACAGCATTCTTCTTATTTCCCAGGAAAGGTCTATGACTCAGGACCACCTGCACCTGGAGCATCCTTGTACATGCCTACACCAAGGAAAGAGAAGACCAAGGAACAATCCTTGCAATTGAGGCCAACTGGCCAAGAGATCTGAGACATTAAAAGTACCTGAAGTGATACTGGGAGCATGTGGGAGCTTGTCAGACTGTATTTATTACACCAAACTCAAAGTGTGTGTTACACTCTCTGGGGTTGGGTGAAAACACAGATGAATGGCTGAT
This sequence comes from Setophaga petechia, assembly GCA_024362935.1. NCBI lineage: Eukaryota > Metazoa > Chordata > Aves > Passeriformes > Parulidae > Setophaga > Setophaga petechia. The sequence goes on along the minus strand of JANCRA010000020.1, from coordinate 13,186,167 downwards.
ACTTTAGCTAAGGAAAAGCTGATAGAGTGCAAGAGATCCCTACATGGATACTATCCTGTGGGGGATAGAATGTAAGGAAATAAAGATAGTGCAGAAGGCAGTCTCACACCTGAGAAGTTGCAGCTGCACTAATCACCAAAGATTAGGAACAGGCCTGCCCTCAACAGGCCACAGCTGTGTCCAGTCAGGATGAGTGCTACAAAAGAGTGGGTTAGCCCCTTGAGAAGGGAGCTAGAGTTTGTTGGCTGTGCTGTGAAGGAGAAAGAGTCAGTGCTGTGAGGGGATGCCCATGAGAAATCACCAAGAAGGTATGGAACTTTTGCAATAAGATGACAGCACTATCCCATCCCCTCATTAAAGTTAACCCATCCTTGGCACATATGGAACTCTTTATTATTTCAATTCTTTGCTGTAATTTCCATCATGAGCTGACATCTTTATATTTGTAGGTATATTAGCTGCATTCTGCCTATTTTATTGCTTCATTGTAATTTAAGGAATGGAATAAAACAGGTAAATCAACCCCCTCAAAAAAAGGCCACAAGTTAGCTGTGTGCAACTATCCTAATGCCAACAAATCTACCATGTGAATAATAACAGAAATGTATGAATAATGAGAGAAATAAGGGAAATAGCTTCATTAAGGTAATTTCCCTGGAAACAGTTATTGCTTGAAGCACTATAACAAATGTTATTTTGTTTATACCACAATCTATAGAAATTATTTAACAATTCCCATGAGCATTCTCTGACTTAAAAATAAACACATTATGTCTTAGTCTGTGCCCAGAGAGTTAATGGCAAAACAAAATAGTTCAGCTTGGCTCTCACTGACATTAAAAGCATTTTGTACTGCTCTGCCAGTTTCAAGTAGCCAGACTTCTGCCAGGCTTAAGAACTAGGAGTTGTACTTTTGCACATTTGGAAGAAGTCCAAAATGTATCCCAATACTGAGTACATTTTAAGCTGCTTAAGGTGACTTTACATGATGAGAACAGTGAAAAGGCTCAGGAAAGCAAATGATAGCAAGGTACAACAGGTCCACAGATGCACACTCTGGTCCCAAAGTTGTAGCAGCACTGTGACATTCTAGTTATTTAGCTATTTTTCAAGATCAGAGGTCCCCTTGGGCACCAATACCAGTGGGACTGGTATGGTGTATGTCACTGCTCCAGAGAACGAAGAATAATGTTTTTGTTACAGAGTGTATTAGCTGCAATAAAAAAGACTCTCTATCTGAAACACAATTGGCTTCCAGATTTGTGGGGAGTTTCTTGCAAGTTAAAGCAGTACCAGGCTGCTTTCAAACAACTCAGTCCTGTTCACCCCATTTAGTAAATTGTTAGAAGGTCCCAATAAAACCATGTGTTATTAACATTACAAACTATTCTATTAATACTTTAATGAATATATAATGAATAGTATGAAATCAAAACACTGGAACATATTTAGTAAATAAGATTGCTTTAAAACACCATAGAATATTAGAATAATCCTGCAAAATCAGTAGCTTTCCCCAAAGACTGAAAATTTGTCTTTCTTATGTATTGAATGAGTAGGAAACCTCATACTCACAAAACCCACTTTTTTCTTTCAGTCTCTTTGAGACAAAACAGAGCCATATGCTCAGAAATGTTTCTCCTGAGCTGTATTCAAGTGGTAGTGATTTACATTTGTAGTATCCATGTCTTACACTTCCAGAAATACACATGAATTTAAAACTGAATTTAAGTGGTCATGCCATCTTCTGATTTAGTAGTTTTTTTCATTATAGCACCCTTCTCTGCTCAGATGCAAGTTAGTTGCAGAGTGGATAACTTTTGCGTATGTGGACTAAAATCCAAAAATGCCTGCATGCTCATAAATTCAGGCTCCTGTTTACCTGCATTTCCACCTTCTCAAGCTAAATTCCTGTCTGTCTCTCTGCACAATAAGAACTGCTTCTCTGCAAAGGGAAGCAGGTTTTAATTCTGTAATAATCTGCCTAGACTCCACATCCTTGCATTCCCCTCCCCCCCCAAAAAAGCAAAAAACCACACAAAAAACCCCCACAACCTGACAGTACACCAAAGGGAATAGAGAATTCCCTGATTAATGCAAAAACATGCAAAGCTTATAAAGCTGCTTCAGCGTAAGACTTACAAAGCTTAATCCAGTTTTATTGTATTCTAGACACTAATAGAAAAGCTTTGATTAAAAGGGTACTCTCTATAAGAGTAAAAAAAAAATCTTTGTTAGGTTTTGTATGTTATTTTGAGCAATTTCTTTGAAATTTTAATCCTGCTTTAATTCCTGTGAGAACTTACAGCAGTAATGGGAGCAGGTTGTCCTGTGGAGTGCAGACAGACCCTTACTCTTTGTTACCTCTCCAGCTATGTCAATCTGTTGCTCAGGCTCACAGATACTAGTGAGAGAGAAAAAATTGTCAGCACATCATGGACCTTTCATCTGCTCTTGGAGGTGGCTTGGTACATCCAGGAGAGCTTACCTGGTGATATATATCTGTCTCAAATATATATAACCATTGACACATTTACAGAAGTCTGAAGAGACAGCCTAGAAGAAGGTTGACTATTTATCTATATATTCTCAGAAAAATGACTTTTAACATTTCTCTCTCAAGATATACAAACACCAAATTTGGGGTTGAAGGGGATTTGCAGGTTCAGTTGTGGGGATTGACTTCTGTAGCCTCTGACTGTAGATTTAGAGGATTTCACTGGTTCCATGTTGAGTCTTAAGGAATTTCAAAATCAGTCCCCTGTCATCCCTGTTGATAATTCTTTAATGCTTCATGCTAAGGCAGTAACAAATAACAGTTAACTGTAAGGGGCATCCTACACTAATATTCATAAACCACCTTAAGGATGACCTCTAAATAAATTAGCCTCAGAGGAGGATTATTCAAAGACAGCAACGAATGAAGCCTGACACATCCTAAGTAGTGAGGTGTTCTGAGTTAAAAGCAAAAATGTTATTAATGGCGAAGTCCATTAATACCTAACCAACAGTCACAAAAGAGACCATCAAATAGTAAGACTTATCCTTCCCTTGAATGTGATTGCTCTTAGAGAAGTGTTGCTACAGCAGGCACAAACATTGCAAAAAGAGATCACACTGTCTTGTAATTAAAATATTAACACCCTCGCTAAAGGAAAAAGGTGTATCATAAAAAATCCCAAAGTGATATTTTGCTAAAATTGTGAAGTCTAGCACAAAACCCAAGAAAAAACAGAGCCAGCTGATATCTATTGTGAGTTTTAGCTGTTTAAAGCCTTACTCTGTCTAATCATACTATCCTTACTCAACAGTATGACTGCAGTAAGTGGCTGGCACTTCAAAACCTGTTTAATCATCAAGAGTCAAGACAAAGGGTGTTTCTGGGCAGACAGTAGAGTTTGGTGGCAATTTTCCATAGGAAAAGAAAGGGCAGCAAAGTAGCATGGATAACTTTGATGAGGAATAGTGCAGACAAAATTTCTGTCGATTTAAGTGCTTTGAAGTTCATTCTTCCATATGCCCTCACAGGTCACACAGCCATCAGCCACCTGTGTATTTTACTGACAGAAGTTGGTGCAATGTAACTTTCCAGATAAGTACAGTCAGGCCCATTCTGCACTGAAAAAATTGCCCAGAGGACAATAATGACTTTTTGAAATATTCAACACTTCTTCACACTGTACAATGTCCACCAGCAACCTTAACTCACACCTTTTCCAGCTCAAGTTTCATATACAAAAATATTTGGAATCAAATAAAAAACTGCACCAGCTTCTGAATTGTACTGAAATTTAATTTTCATATGTACTGTCCTCAATCTGGGAATACAAAAGAAAGGAAGAAAATAAATCTAATGCATAGCATTGGTAAGACTTAGGGGTGTTGAGTAGTTTGGGATGATATAATTGATTTTATATGGGATTTTGAGGTATCATTGTGCTATGAGCATGTGTGCTTCTAGATCTTGATCTTCTATTTCAGCATGCAAGGTTCTTTTCAAAAACCTTTGTAGTAAGCTTCCCACTCTCAACATCTGATGCAATCACTAAGCTATATATCCAAGAGATCTTGGTCTCCAACTGTCTTCCCCCACTTTAAATACAAAAGAGGCAAGTCATTCTATCAAGACTGTCTTTGCATCATAGTAGAATCATATTTCTAAATAGTAATTTTTTTCATCAGTGGATTACTTCTATTTATTTGCTGACTGAATCGTTACAAATCAAAGTGGTAGTAAATTTATTCCTGTTGAGAAGCATTTACAGAATCATTCCATTTTCCATAAACATGTTTAATTTCTGTAAGCAATAGTAAGTTATTTCCCTGATTATATTTCAAGAGTTTTTTCTTTCATTTTTCTGCTTCCCAGAGCTGTTGATTGAAATCTGGAGGCAGGTGAATAATGACTAGCTCTCTCCAAGTGTTTGAAATGCAATATGGGCTCCATGGTGATTCATTAAATTCAGTAAGAATACATGGAGGTTTTCCCAAATTGCAGGAAGCTGTCCTAGTTACAATAAATGATAAATATTGTTATGAAAATAAATGAAAACGAAATCATCACTTTTATTTCTCAGGATGTTCACAAATCACTCACAATAATGAGTCAAGATTAAATACCTCAACAGTCTGGCAGATCCGGAGTGTCTAAACTTTAGACATTAAATACCCATGCTTCTTGTCTGCTGTCAGAGACTTTGTCCAGGATGGGATTTCAGACCTCATTAAATGGCCCTTGTCCACCAAAAGTTTGGGTAAAAGTGGTGTTATTGCCATTTGAGAAAAATTGGTGCAATTTGAAAAATTGTGCTTCTTAGAGATACAGACTTAAAACCCCTACTGACACTAGGGATCATTGCTGGTGGCCAAAACTTTAGAAATAGGCACAATTTCTAGGGCAGGCATGGGAAAGAAAGTTGACAGCTCTGCTAGTCCTGGTCTCAATAGAGGCACTGGCTCTGTGGTACCTCACAGATTTCCCACATGGCACCCATTCAGAGCAAGCCCCACAGGAAACACTTTCATTGCTTCAATTTCTAGCTCTGTATCTACCTGCTCCATAGGCATGAGATGCACCTTCCCCTCAAATCATCCAGCTGAAAGCTCACTCATGCCCAGCTTGTTGTGATGACTCCTGACCTGTCCCCTGCCTGGCTGGAGGGCACCTTAGTAACAGTAAAATAGAAGAGTAAACTTATGTGAGGAGAAGTTTTTCCTTTGTTTTTTTTCCCCTGCATAATAGAGAGCTGTAAATTAACAGCACTGCTCTTAGCAAGGCAGATTGCATCTCTGATGTCCTGCAGTGCTGCTGGCTGCAGTCAGTGCATCATTAAACCCTGTGTGGCAAAGGCAGGTGATGGCTCACTGTAAACAGAACAGGATTTTTCCCTCTTCTGCATCTGAAACCCCTGGACTACAGGAACAGTCTGTAACAAATTCTGTGTGGGGCCACAATGAATCAGGAGGGCTTGGGAACAGTGTAAAAGCAGTGCCCAGGGCTGGCAGAGAGCAAAGGAAAGGAAGGTTTCCCCCTCTAAGGACTGAAAAGGAAAGCCAGAAGGGGTTGCCATAGAAAGGGAGGTAAACAAGGATAATTTACCTACAGTGTGTTCCAATAAGATAAATGATACACTAAAACTTTTCTAATAAGGAATGAAAGAACTGTCAGGGGTTTAAACATTCAAATAAACACTTTTTACAATTTCAGTCACAAGGAATTTTCTGTGACTGGAGAGAGTAAACAGTGGCTCTCACAGAAGATTATTTCTAAGTTTGTGAGCTGAGGCTCAAGAGACATTTAAAATACAGAGCTTTTTCCTCTTTTTAGTCTTCTTCTGAGCCTGAGGGGGAACATATACTGTCAAACCTTTAAGTGCAAAGGTGAAAAGCATGTGCACAAAACTACCAGAAAGCATGAACAGGGTGACTCATATGGAGTGGACAGTGGCTTTAAATGTGTCCACGTTTACTGTAAACAGGCAAGGAATTTTTAATTTTGAAGAAGAGAAATTGAAGATTTTAAGAAAACTTCCAGCAAAGTTCCTCAACTACAACTGCTAGAGGCTTGAGGCAAAATCCAGCCCTTCACCTCTGTTGCAACCTCCCCAGAAGGTGAGAGTAACTCAAGTTCTTGTTAATAGATCCCTTGGGGTTGAATAGAGTGAAATGACACTGAATGATCAGTGTTCATAAAAAAAAAAAAAAAAAAACACAAATGTAGACTTTATCTTTCAACAGTTTGGTTGCAATTTAAGTTTTCCAGCTGAGCCACTCACAAGCTTCATTTCTTATGGGACTAGACTGTGTTTGGTAACTGACCTCAAGTGGGAAGACAGCTCCAAAGAAAATTGTCCCAGGTTAAGGAAAGAAATGAACATATAAATGGGACAATCCATAAGAAAAAAATATTATCTTGATCCTAATTGTTCCAAACATACCATCAGTCTGCCTTACCCACTACCTGAAAATGATCCAGTATCTTCCATGAGTGTTTTGTGGTCAGTTTGCTACAGCAGGGTGCTGTTGAAGTAAAAAATCAGCTCTTTCCAAGAACAACGTTATAGATATTTGATGGTTTAGTTAAGGATAAAGAATTGACTAGTAGAAAATTAGGAAGAGGCTTATTGCCTTAGTAACAGATAATACAGCTATGAGGGGGATGGTGATGTGAAAGCAAAAAATGGAGCTTCCTGGAAGTGTTCAGATAGTTTGGAAGCCAGCTGAGCTTCCAACATCCACTTATACTGAACAACTGAACAAAACCTGGTTCAGTAGATCCCTGGTTTTGCAGAGATGCCAATATTTTATGTCAAAAGCTATGATGTTCATTTACAAAATGAATATATCTTCAGTGAAAAATTAAAAAAAAAAAAAAAGATAAAATAAAAGGGATTAGATAGAGCAGCAAAAATTCACTCTGTGGTAAAGTCTGCAGAATCAGTGTGGTCAATTCATCTAAGATGGGAAGCATTTAAATAATTATATAGCAGAAGCTTCTTACTAAGATTATAAAGAGCATTCCCTTGAAAACAGCAGTACAGCCTGTATCAGTTAAAGATGCACGGAAGATGCTGGACAAGAGAAAAACTGGCACACTTAATTGTTTGAGCTTCAGAAGTACTTAAAGGTTTACAGCATTGCAAAGAAACCATAGCTGCAGACAAATTAATTGACTTTTTTGTGCAAAAGCACTGACACAAAGACAAGGAAAGATGACACTTGTAGGGATAAAATCAACTGGGAACTTCCACCTGCTAACTGAAAGAGTGCTTTGTCAAGGTGACTGACTCCATGTGTCCCTGTTATTAAAGAAGGACCATGGAAAAACAATTAAGAAAATAAATGATACAGAGAAGCAAACTGTCATCATAGATTTTTCTATCTGAAACAGAGAAATAAAGATCTATCTGACTTCAACTGCAACAAAATTCATCTTCTAACAGGAGAGTAGGGTGGAGTTTCTGAACTGCCCTGCACTTTAGACTCTGAGCAACTCAGCATCCTTGGATGTTCAAAGCCAGACATCCCTTAGCTTAGATCTTCAGTGTATAAAAATGGCACACAAAACTAATCTTTATTTTCAGTAATTAATTAGTTCATTAACTAGATAAAAGAAACTAATCACTGAGAATAATAGGTATTGCTGTCTGTGGGCAGTTGTCAGCAGGATGGGCCCAGAATCTTCAGCGCTACCCAACAACAGGACAAGGGGTAACAGTCACAAATTGAAGTTCCATCTACATATGAGGGGAAAAAAACCCCAAAACGTCTCTACTGTGAGGATGACAGAGCACTGGAAGAGGCTGTGCAGAGAGGTTGTGAAATCTCCTTCTCTGAAGGTACTCAAAATTCTCCTGGATGTGAGTCTGTGCAACCAGCTCCAGGTGAACCTGCTTTAGCAGGGGATCTGGGCTAGACAATCTCCAGAAGTCCCTCCCAATCTCACCTATTCTGGGATTTCTGTCATTCTCATGATACTTTGGGGGAAATTTGAGCTGCACTCTGTTTTTGAGGTTCCCATGCCTTTTTCTAAAGGCCATATTCTGAAAACTGCTGCTTTCATGTTCAGGTCATTATTGGATCAAATATATTTTTTCAGGTTCTCTTGGATCAAAACATGATTGTTATAGGTACCTCTGATGCAACATACAAAGCTAGCACATAATGTAACATTGGTGTTGCAGAGAAGCAGAAGTGCTCTAGCACTCAACTGTTTGTGTCAAGGGCATCAATGGGATGACCAACACAGAAACCCAGAGAAGTTTTGGCAAAATGATGAGTTAACTGACATAAAAGAAGCTGTTTAAGATGTTTGGCCATGACATGGCAAAAGAATGTCCTGTACTGAAGCAAGAAACATGCTCTGAAAAAAGAGAAAGAAAATTGAAGGGAAAGTATAGAAAGTGTCACCTAATAGTACAAGAAGGAAATGCACAAAGAGTGAAAGAGGTTAAATGATGCAGTGGAAAGGGCTAGGAAGAAAGCAGGTTAAACAAAGATGTTTTTTTTAAAAAGAAGAGTTGGGATGAAGCATTTGCAGCACATTCTCATTTAATATATAACACAAGAGAAAAGATGACACAGATTAAAAGTCCCTCTTTGGAAGGGGGAAAAGAAATAGCAATTTTAGGCAAACATCAAAGAGTGTAATTGCCCTGTTTATACTGAATGAAAAATGTTCTGTAAAGGAGTCAATTTACATAATGTGGAGGCATTTAGTATGATTTATAGCCCTGCCTTAAAGGCAGTGGAGTGCAAAAAATGTTGTTAAAACCCTTACATTTTCTTAGAGGAATAATTGATGTTGAAGAAGAAACTTGCAAGAACATCACGAGTTTAGAGACTGGAAAGAAGCTGCAGGTGGACATGTTTTATTGCACAGTTAGATGGGGAGCTGCAAGGACACCTTTTCCCCAGTACCATTATGGGAAAATGGGAGGAAAGAGCCTTGCAGGCAGCCATAGTGAGATCCCACAAGACCCTGAAGAGAACAGACTTTCCCCCCAGAGTTCGAATGTGTGTTGTTATACTCTCCATCTTAAACAGTAAACTAGCAGCCACCTGCCCTGCTGAATCTCCCCAAGCTGCCTGCCTGCCTGCCTGTGCTCTAGCTCACAGCTAGCTCATATTTTGCTTGGTAGCTTCCACACCAAAATCAATCTGGATGTCAAAAATTGTTTCATTTCTTTCTGGTCCTGCTGCAAGCTGGACCTGTCCAGGTCTCAGGTATCAGTACTCATAGGAATACAAAGGTGGATGATGCCGAATTTTGCCCCAAAAGGTGAAAATAACTGCCTAGAGACTTAGTTTAAGTCAAATAGACAGGAGGTATTTTATTAGCAACGCGTTGGAGAAAATCTCTGAATGGATTTTCTGAGTATCCCGTTACAAAAGCAAGCCTTTTATACAGTTTTGGATACAAGATTTCATTGCATCACATACATCATCCTTTCTCTGGATGCATATTCATATGGGGCGTGGTGTAGGCGGAGCGTGGGCGGGGACATCTCTTTTGGGTGTCTTCTTGGTGGGAGTTCCTGTAAGCCTTCATCGTGGGCAGGGGTCTCCGCCGAGTCTTCCTCCTTAAACTTTTGACCCTCTTCCCTAATTTGGTCATTTACCGGTGCATTTGGCCAGGTACCCATGGCTTGGCAAGGTTCCTAGGGTGAGTTTCGACACCGTTATCTCTGGGTATGTTTAGCTCATCGTTTTCTCTTCCCTATCATCGTTTTCTCTTCCCTATCTCTCTCTCTTGTCATTTTGTTCCAAACCTTAACGATTTATTGCTCTGTGGTTTCTAAATGCTATGCTTTTTCCAAATGCTTCACATTCTATGTTTTAACTCATTAGTTCTTAGAGGGCTATCTGTTTTGGGGGGGGGCTATCTGTTTTGGGGCTTCATGGATGTGGAAAATGCAAAGCCCAGCAAGGGGACAGGGCAGCACCTCTCTTACCCCTCAGATTTTGCAGCTTAAAGCAGTCGCAGAACAGCCTCATTCCCTGTAGAGATCCCAGCTAGGAAGAGAACTAAATCAGTGAGAAGCACAAGGCCTGAGATTGTACCAAGCTTCAAAAGTAAAAGAACTTTCCTATGCCATTTAAAATACACTCAGGGGAAGAGAATTGTCAATAACTCAGAAGAGCCTCCTTTACACCAGTGTGACAGGGCTGCCCAAAGTTCGTGGTAGGAGAAGCCTGACACAGAGGGTCTGGCAGAGTTTTGTACAGAGTTCTGTGCAGGTGGGTTCCCAGCTCTGGGGGCTGTTCTTATCACTGGCTGGGAGCTCAGAGGGTGCACATGGCATGAGCACTTGCTGCTGAGTGCCTTTAGGCTGAGCCTAAAGTTAAAACTCAGCTTTGCTGCTGGGATCCAGGGCAGCTTTATTCCCAGGCTACTTCTGGTCTCATTTTGCTCTTGAAAAGGGACTTCTTTTCCCACAAAGATGTTGCCACAGCACTCTGTGCTTGCTCTTTATGCTGATCCCTCTGCCCTTCTCCTGTTCTACAGCTCCTAAGGCCAGGCAGCGTTTGCTCCTTGTGACTGGCACAGGGATATTCTTGTGAGTTCTGCATAACCTGTGAAATGCTCTCCTTTCTGAGGAAAACTGCTCTGCTACTCACCTTCCAGCTGAGAAGGAATTCATGGCATGCCTATTTTGTTTTGAATCAAAAGAGGTGATCACATTTTTATTTGTCCATGGATAACATTTAGTGCAGGCTTTTAAAAGGAAGTCTTTTTGCTTTGTTCTGCAAGACATTGAACACTCCCAAATTTTTAACAGCCTGGTGTAGTGGGCCTGTTCTCTGTCCACGGCAGGGGGGTTGAGACTCGATAATACTTTAAGGTCCTTTCCAACCCAAACCATTCTATGATACTATGATTTACTGATCTAAATGACAAATCACAATTCCCCACATGATAATGGAATAGTCTTGATCATGTTCTGGTGATAGCCACTGAGAAATTTGTAAAAGCTAGAGCTAAAAATTATTCTTTTCAAACTCAGTGTTCTATTTGCTTCCTTGAAAATGTGGAGATTGAGTTTCCTTAACTGAGTGCAAAGTAATTTCTACCAAACAAGAACTTATGGAACAAACTTGTTCATGCATTTTTGAGAGGTATAAAACAAATGAGAACATTTTTGTGAAAATTGCTACATAATGTTTCACTGTTTATCTTTGAAAAAAACATAACAGAACATTAAGCTAAAGACTCTATCTCTGCTAGCCAGGGGTTAGCAGGTTGATAGTGCATGTAAAATCAATATCAGATAACTTAATTGGCAACTAATCTCAATTCACACATTCCTAGGGGTAAGTGCATTATAGAGTCTTCTGGGATTTTTATCCTGTTTCATTAATGAAAAAGGAAAGATTCTTTCCAAGATTACCCAGACTGTTCATTTTATAGACTGCCCTTTAAAAAACACTATTCTATAAAATTGAAGAAACAGGAATCTGATACAAATCTAATTCAGAAGGTAGGTAATTCATAATTTGAGCTCCATTCATAAATGTATTAGCTGCATAATGGTAGAAAAACATTTACCCTCTCACACACAGTCTAACTCATTGTCCCTGTCTGGTACTGTGGTCAGGACACTTGTCTTTTGAGCATTATTTAAACAATTTAAACTCATTAGGGACCATAATACCATTACTTACAAGGAGAAACACCTTACATAAAGAGCAGTCTCACCTGTCTCACCTATGGAATGAAACATTGGCCAAAATCAGTACAGACTGTACAGCAGGGTCCTGAGTGTGTGGTAGCCACAGCAGAAAGAACAGGAAAATGTCATGGTATTATTATGTCAGCACGAAAGGTCTCGTTGTTCCCAGTCGAATTCTCTTTATTCATGAACATGTTCCTTTTACACACTTGCTGTGGGATTTTCAGGCTATTTTAGAGTATCTATGACTCAGTTATGAATCTTCATAAACACAGATCATTGTCAGCATGGGCTCAAGTGAATTCAGCATTTCCAAGGAGAAATAAATAGGCAATAAGAAGCATACTTCTCATTTCACGTGTCTATTCAAATACTGTCTCACATCAGTCAAATCCATACACTTTAAAGCCTGCCTCGAGAGACTACGGCTGCACTTGTAAATAGCAGCAGAAGCACTCAACAAGCTGAAAAGGAGTCACTGAGGGGATGTCACTGAACACAAAGCTTGGCAGACACTCATGATGGAGCATGACAACATGAAAGCCTTGACTGAATGCAGATCATGTCCATGGTTGATCATTTGTGGGTTTCTTTTTAAGGAGAATAATCTTTGCTTCCAGAGTGGTTAGGAGTCTTATTTATTGCTTCATTCTATCCACTGTATAATAGCACTTTACTGCTATTTCTTTCTTTGAATCACAGGATCAATCATGTTGGAAAAGACTTATGAAATCACTGAGTCCAACCCACAACCCAACACCTGCCAACTAGACCAGGGCACTGAATGTAATATCCAGTCTTTCCTTAAACACCACCAGGACAGTGACTCCACCACCTCCCTGGGCAGCCCATTCCAAAATCTTATCACCCTTTCTCTGAAAAAACCTTTCCTAATATCCAACCTAAACCTCCCCTGGTGCAGTTTAAGATTATGATGTCTTCTTGTCTTGTCATGGGTTGCCTGAGAGAAGAGGCTCATCCCTGTCTGGCCACAACCTTGTTTCAGGCAGTCACAGAGAGTGATAAGGTCAGTCCCTCAGACAATACACTTTGCTGCTCTGAGAGAGCATTTCTGCCAAAGGAACACACCAAAGCTTGGCAATTGTCTTGTCAGAAATGGGTTAGATTTCAGCTAGTTAGATTTCTCAGTTCATCCTCTCTGTCTGCTTCTCTCTTCAGTGAAAGACAAGTGAGTTGCTACACACCTCTTAGGGCTTTGCTTCAACAGCCATGAATTTGCTGATGATTACATTGATAAGGAGATAGTTATCTGTCTGATACCAGTGCTCCTATAAATCATTAGTAAATAACAGCAATCCCATGATAAAGCATTTCTCTTCCTTTGTCTGATAACAATTGCATTTGTAAGAGAAGTGACTTAATTTTCAGGAGGTAAACAATTAGAAACCAGATGTTTACATCTTTACATTTGCCTCAGGGTGTAATGCCTAAACATAAGAGCAAGACAAAAACAAAAACCAAAGGCAGTGTAAAGGAATATATATAACACATCCTGCATCTACCCCCATGCTGCACAGGTGAGGCCCATAGCATTAATGTAAAAATCTGAAATCCTTTCTACTATTTCTAATAAATGATGAATGTGGGGAAGATTAGAAGTAGTTTGTTTTTATTAATCCTGGTACCTATTACAGAAAAGGTGATCTTACTTCATCCCTGACAGGCATCTGCAGGATGTTTGCCAGCTTGCCAATTCTTCTTGATTAGGGCCATTTGGGTCAGCTCCAGTGAAACTGTTAATTATTCCACTGAACCAAGTACAGGAAGGAAAATACGGATGGGCTGGTTGGAGTAATGACCGCTGCATTCAGGGAAGGTGCAGAACTAAAGGCATTAAAAGGAGTGCAAGGTTCAGGAGTGGGATGGAGATGAGAAGCCAGGGTGGGAAAGGTAAGGGAAGGCCAGCTGTGGCAGGGGCTCTGTGTGTGCTTTGTGCCCTCATTCTGGGAGTGAAGTGTGAGTCCTGCCCCACTAGAATATGCTTACCTTCCTCATCTACCACCTGCTCACTCCTTCAGTGTGCAGTGGAGGAACAGCACAAAATACAGAAGCATCTGAGCTGGCAGTGTGCCCTGGTGGCCAAGAAGGCAAATGGAATCCTGGTGTGCATAAGGAAGAGCATTGCCAGCAGGTCCAGGGAGGTGATCCTGCCCCACTAGGCAGCCCTGGTGAGGCCACATCTGGACTGCTGTGTCCGGTTCTGGGCTCCTCAGTACAAGAGAAACTTGGAGATCCTGAAGTGGGTTCAGTGGAGGGCAAAAAAGAAGAAAAAAAAAAAAAATGAATAAGGGATCTGAGCATCTCTCTTATGAGGAAAGGTTGGGAAAACTGCACCTGCTTATCCTCAAGGAGAAATGACTAAAAGGGGACCTCATCAGCATTTATCAGTATCTGAAGGGAGGGTGCCAGAGGATGGAGCCAGGACCTTCCCAGTGATGCTGAGCAATCAGACAAGAAAACAACAAAAAGTAGGTCTATGAACTCCATTAACAAGTTGATAGGTAATTTCTGAGTGGAAAATTTCTGCACATAGCTTTTTATTGTGGCTTAGTTTATCCTCATGAAACACTGAATGAGCACTCTTAATAACCATTCTGAGTGAAAGAGCAGCTTGGGCAGTGAGGTGAAGTGCCTCCACCTGCTGTGTTAGCCCAGACAAAAAGAGCACTTAGAATTGCCTTTACACACACGGAGCTTACTGTCAAAAAAGGTATTTTCATTTATCAGCTCCCTCACAGAGTTTTCATAATAACTTTTTCTAGCTTTTCTGGTTCTTTGGTCTCAAATTAGAGCTATTCAGATGGGAAATGTACGGTGCCTTCCTGTGTACAAATATCTTGATACTTTTAGTTTTCAGTTTAGTTAAAATTTTTATGTCAGGAAAATGGCTACAGTTAGTTATTGGCCAAGAGGGTTACCAGTGCAGCCTATTGGCATTAATGGAAAACCTCCTATTTGACTACCGAGGTTTGGAAAAGAACCACAAAATCTGGACTGAGTTTTTAGATGTAGCTGAAAGTAATACAGCTGTGTTGGGTTGAGTCTGCCTCAAAATTATTCAAAATTGTTTTAGATATTGTCAAGGACATGGTTTCATTTTACCTTCATCATATTTAACACACTTGAAATGGTCCATTTGCATTATACATTACAGAGAGCAGCCTGAACTGTTACTGCTGTTAAATGTCTTATCAGTACTGCTGGGTTTTTTTCATCTAAGGGATAGAATGGTTTTCAGTTTTAGGTGGCAAAGCATTTAATTATTTCTACTCTTTCTTCCCCAGTGTTTTAAATATTAATATGATATCTGTGTTTTGGCACACCTGAAAGAGCAGACTGGATTAGGCAAAAAAGTTTAATCTCACAGAAGGTGGGTGAAGGATAGTCCTGTTTTCAATCACTGCTCAAGTTCCTGTAATGGATTTTCAGTGTGACAGCATAACTGGTGTGTTACAGATAATTGTTGATAATTCAGAGTCCTCTGATGACTTTCATCTGTGTCCAATACCCCACCAGCATAGCTGGTTTTCTGAAGCTAGCAAATCTTCATTTTACTGACAGCATCTTTGCTAAATGAATGCCTGCTCACAAAAGAAAGTTTTTTCTTTCCTGTCAGACTTGTAAGGTGGAAACCAAGGATCTCAACATTCTTCATTTAGTCCACAATGTGTTCATAGTGCCTAAGGTTTAAAGTTCTTTTCTGAACAGAAGTGAATAATTTAGTTTCAGCTGCAAAGTTACTGACAGCTGGAACAGTCCTTTTGCCTTTTCTAGTGCTGCATATTGCATCCAAATTAACTGTACAAATACACTTGAAGAATGCTAATACAAAGATTGCAGGGTGGATGAAATTGCAACTCAAAGTTAAAAAAAAGAAAAAAGGTACAAATCCAAAGTACATGTGTCCCAAGAAAAGAGATCAAAGCAAAGTGTCACAACTACAGCTCCAGCTGAATGACTGCAGAGCCATTCCTTGGTAGAGGATCCTCAAAGCATTTGTCACATGCTTTGTCTTTTCCATATTCACATTTTCACTGAACTTCCAGAATGATACATTCACTTTGTACTGAATTCTCTTCTAACAGTGCAGTCTGACAGATAATAGGATTAGTTCCATGAAATGCAGAAAAAGCAACAGTTATACTTGTTGTATTGTTTTAGAAGCCCTTTATTTGGGATTTCTATGAATAGGATGTTTGCGGAAGCACAGTGATATGCTGAGAAAATTATTCAAAAAGTCATTTATTTTTCACACACTTGTCTGTCTGCCCAGAAAACCAATAATTTGTTTATTCAGTTAAATAAGACAGGACACTGACTTGCCAAGAAACAGAAATGAGTGCTGAGAGCTGTCAATACATTCATGAATACAGATAGTATTTTACACTGACTTTGATTTAATTTTAGTTGAGGGCTTATGCATCTTTCTGAAAGATTTTTTTCCCTGTGGTATTCATGGTAAGAACCATCAGGGCAGTAAACTCCAGGGATCTTCCAGCTCTCTCATTTTGTATGGATAACATCCATCGTGGGAAGAAGAGCTGTATTTTATTGGAATGACATAACTGAATTGAGGTCCTATTAAATCATATCCATTGGCACATTCTCTATAAACCTTTGGCAGTCTGATTTCTGAGTGAAGTTTAGGAATATGTTTATGAATGTACTCTCCATAGATGGAGTGGGAATTGCATACTGGGCCTTTCTTCCTTACGAAGCATGGAGAGCTTTCTCCTGGTTCAGTGCTGACTTTTCCAGCACACTCAAAATTCTGTATCTCAATTTTGTCTCTCTCTGCAGTTGCTATAAATGCAGAATTGAATTTGCTGAATGCTGCTATGTGTCTTTTCCTGGTAAATCAAGGCAACAAATCACTGAGTTCAGGGAAGTTAAGCCATTAGAAAAGCAGTGTGATATCACAGTTGGCTGTCTGTCTCATTGCAACCTAGGCTATGCTCCAAACCAGACTAAGCTTTACCTATTTCACACTTCAGGTTTCCTTCTGATACACTATTTTTCTGGGGATAAAAGCCAAGTTATTTCAGCATTACAAAGCCTTTTATCCCTCTGTCTTCATTGTTGCTAATGTAATTGCTTGTTGCAAATGATCGATTTTCCCCCCCTTTTTTTCCTTCATTAGTTTATCATTTGTTAGATGCTCAGAGAATACCACAAGACCATTCTGAACACCCATCTACCATACAGGTAAATATACAATTTTCAGATGTTATTTATACAAAGCACTCTCCTATTCTGTAACCTTTATTAAACCCCAAGTTTATGAAAGCTTTCATGGTGTCTGAGCATAAATGTATTGTCTGACTATCCTTATTTACAACCACACTGCCTCCCAACTTAAGTGACATTAGGTTTGAGGGCAGTGGTTTCCTTCTATGAATGTTATGTTGATTTTCCCCCTACTCTTTGTATTTCTTCTACTGATTTTGTTTTTAAATATGCTGTCTTCTTCAGACACCAGAAGCAAGGTGTCTGCCCTGCAGCACCCTAGCTCTCCATGCTTTTTGGACATCAATGTAACATTTGCACCGCCTTTCTTTCTA
The DNA here is from genome assembly GCA_024362935.1 of Setophaga petechia. Lineage (NCBI taxonomy): Eukaryota > Metazoa > Chordata > Aves > Passeriformes > Parulidae > Setophaga > Setophaga petechia. The sequence continues at coordinate 13,168,913 of JANCRA010000020.1, read as the reverse complement.
CTACCATTTGTCAGAGCAAAGTCACCACTTGGCACAAAACCCAGCACTGGAAAATTCACAGGAGGTGTTTTAATAAATGGAACTAAACTGGTAGATGGGTTTGCTTTCCAGAAAATGCAATTCTTCCCGTGCTTCCCAGACACTGGTTGGAGTTAATCAATAAGGATGGAGTCAGATGCTGTGCTGATACGGCGAAGCCACTAAAACAAACCCCGTGGATGGGTGATGAGGACAGCGCACGAAACTAAAATCAGAGCTAAATTAAACTGAGACAAGAACAGAAAGTCTGCCCAACTTCTGCCTCTTCCTCTCCCTGCTGTAGGCAGACCCTCCCAGTCTGTCACTATCTGTCACCTGCCGGCTTCTCGCCCCTCCTGAGGCCCGAGCGCAGCGCAGGGGCGCTCTCGGCCGGCTCTCGGTGCCTGCGGCAGCTGCCGTCGGTGCCGGCGCCTGCGATCTGCAGTGCCAGTGCCCGGTGGGGCGGCAGCGGCCCCCCCACAGCGCCTCCGGGCCCCTTCCAGACTCCTCACGGCCCCTTACGACCCTCACGGCCCCCGCCCGGCCCCGCCGCCGGCTCAGAACCGCCCTCCGGCGGCCGCGGCCCGCAGCGCCCGGGGGAGCGGCGGGCTCGGGAGGCCCAGCCCCGGGAGGGGGGCGGCCCAGCGCCGGGAGGGGGGCGGCCCAGCCCCGGGAGGGGGGCGGCCCAGCCCCGGGAGGGGGCGGCGGGGCGCATCCCACCGGGCCCGATAAAGCACGGCAGACTTGCTCAAGCAGAGCTGCCCTCGGAGCTTGTGCAAGGGTCCAGGGAGCCCCCCTGCCCCGCGAGAAGCCGCTGGAGCACTCTGCGGGGATGCGCTGAGGGGCTCGGGCCTCTTGCTTGTCACAACTGCAGCTGCGTCCCCTTGTAAATTAGAAGGCAAATCACTGCCCTTAAATATTTGAGGTTTGCTCTCTTTCTCATGTGAGAGAAGATAATAGAAATCAGATACCTGATATAGACAAAACCGATTTGTTTAGAATTATCATTACTGTCTGACTCTATATTGTGTGATTTTCTTCTTGAAACATCCCTCAAGTACAATATGAAGACAGTAAATGGTAATACTACCTTGCTGTGTTTTTCCAGCACATTTCTTGGTGATTTATGCCAGGAAGCTTTGGAACCATTTGTTTAGAAAAAAGCTTTAACAGCCTTGTTGATGATGAGTTTCAACATATTTTTCTTCTCTAAAGTATATATTTGACACTGAGTTGTTTCATTTGTTCCAATCTCCCAGAGTACAATTCTTATTATTAATAATAACAATATTTCCATTTTTGTGTTTTTCTCTTAGGTGGGGAATTGTACTTTCCCATGACAATCAAGATGGGGGGGGGGGAAGTGCATCTTACCTTATAAAAGGAAAAGAACAGCATGCATTCAGCAATAATTTATTCCGCCAGCTGCTTGTCAGTGACAACATTGAAAGAAAAAAATGTTCCTACCCCAGGAGCCCAAGGAAGATACTGGGATGATGCAGGGAAGGAAGGGAGTGAAACTGAGTGTGAATCCATCAGCACTGCTCAGCCCAAGGAAGGGCTGGCACATCATAAATGATACTTCTGGCAAGCCAGAGGTCAGGAACAAAGATTTAGTCTTGTTAAATCAGCACCTGTATTTCCTGTGAAGTGACACAGCTGAGATGCTGATGGACACAGGGCTGATGCTCACAATTCTAAGTGTCAACACAGACCTTTTGGCCTTTAGTATTCCTGCCTGGCCTTGCCAGAGTTAGTGTTTGAACAAACTCTCAGACTGACTCTGCCCAGGTTTCACCAACCAAATAAAGTCTGAGGTACCTACTAATGGTGTCCCAGTGTGGTTCAGTGCTGTCTGTCAGGAGGTCCTGAAAATAAGGTGTTGGTAGGAAGGTCTGGTAACACTGAGGGGGGTGTTTCATTACCTGTTTTGCAGTGTGTATGCCACTCCATGCTCTGCTGTGCTCAGCAGTCTTACCAGGGAAATGCTTCCACATCCCTGCCAAGGGCCAGCAACTGCAGGGAGGTGCTGGCTCTGCTGAGGGCCAAGAGCAAGAGAGCTTTCCAGGAGTGTCTGACCAAAGTGCCCAGTTTAAGGTGCCCTTCAGGAAGAATTAGCAAACTCAGGACAGGCATGAGTTATGTGCACTTTTCATGCCCTTCTAATGCTGCTGTCCCCAACCTTCTTGCACCCATATCCTTTTATTCCCCCTTTGTCTTGGAAAACAGATGCATGGAAAAAGAGCATCTTCTTTTACAGCTGCAGCCCAAACTTTTAATCTGGCTTCATCCCCCACCACAGCACTTAAGTTTCATGCACAAAAGTCTAAGATTCTTTAAGATTCTTCTAGCCCAAACTGTGCTACTAGCTTCACCTGACTTGGATATGCTACTTACGATTTTGTATTTGATTATACGTTGAACCCAAAATCTTGGCTTCCCCTACTTTTCTCATCTGCCTTCTCTTTTTCTGCATACTTTTTCCCTTCTCCAGGATCTTTGATGGTTTCTTTTTGTCTCCCCTCAGCTGTTTGTGGGACGATCTTTCCTTTGTACGCTTCCTTGCCTCTCTGAGCTGTCCTTATCCACCAACTTATGCCTTCTTTCCATGCAGACAACTTTCTTTCAATGACTCCATCTATCAGGATGGGAATTTCATCCTGCAACATTTCCTTGGGAATTATTTGCTGCCAACAAGAGCTCCACATAGTTAAAAGAGATGTTAATGTTTTCTCTGCACCAAGGTGGCAGCACTTTTCTGGACTGCTTTTCACTCAGTCCTGCTCCCTACTTGTTGCTCTCCCTGCATCCCCAGGTCTTTCTGTCTTGCAGGGTTTGGGTCTGGAGAGGTGTGTGTCTTATAAAGTATGTGAAATAAAATTTTTCCTACCTCTTTTTTTAGCTAAGATTTCTTTCCCATATCTTGCCTGTTACAGCATTCTGTGCTCTCAAAAAATGCATTGTTGCTTTTTGAAGGGTTGCCAAGATCCTTTTCCTCCCATTGGGCTCACATCAACACTCTGTGCATCTTTTTCAAATGTACCCTCCTTGAAAGTGTCTCACAAAGGCAGCTCTCTACATTCTCAAGTCCCTTTTCATCCCTCATTTACCAGGTACAGGCTGGTTCCCTGCTCCTGCTGGCCCACCATGCAACCCTTACTTCCTCCCTTAACAGCATTTTCAGATGCTGTTATGGCTGTGTTACTCTTCAAGCAGAAGATCCCTGTAAACATTTATCTGCATGTGTCTCCTTCAAACACTTCTTCTCCATGAGCACACATCCAATGTGTTAGGCAGTTCAGACATCCCTTCCAGCTGTGTCAGGTTTTGATGGCTGTGTGTCGTGATGAAATGCTGGGAATAAGTAAGGGATTTGTAAAGCTAAAAACACACTGAAGGAGTTGCCTAATTTAGAATGAACAAGCTATTTTCAAAGGCACAGTGGGAGCACTTCACATTGTATGGCCTGCATCTTCATTTGCACTGTAGGCTGTGCGTCAGCAAGGCTGCAGGATGAAGGAAACCTGACAATGCTTCATTTCCATTTTTACATATGCAAGAAACCAGCACATTGTGTCTACTCAGGGGATTTTTACACTGTGAATTATATTCAGTTTCTTCCTCAGCTCCTCTGACCCCCAGCCATGCAGGTATGAGTAAAAATCTTTCCTCAAGAAAATAAAAAGTTTATGTAATTTATTGTCTATAAAGCTCATATATAAATCTGATCCCACGAATGAAATGGGTTAGAAAATCACCCTTTTGTGAACCATTTCTGTTAACTTTGGTGACTGAAACAGAGTGGTGAACACAGAGCACTATTTAAGCATGTAGAAGTGACAGCAATAAAAATGAAGAATTTGCTTGAAGAGATTATAGGCAGGATGCCTTACACTGCTTCATTCCCTCTGGGAGATGAAGTTTGCAGGAGAATACTTAGTAAATCAGCGGATGTTGTGCTCCACAAGCTCAGCAGTGAGTAATCCCTGGTTCACTGGTTCCTAGCCCCAGTAATCCAGTTATCAGGAACAGCAAAACCCTGAGCACAGAGACTCCTCTCCTGACTCTTGACCATGGACCCAAGTTTATCCATCTCCTCTGAGATGGGAAGAGGTTGATATGAAGGAAAGTCACACAAGCAACCATGACACCCCTGGCAAAGAGCTCCAAGGAGATGATTTCCCATCACCACCATGTTCCCTGCATGTTGGAGGGGAGGTGCCTGGTGTGGGGGATGCTGCATGTACTGCCCACCCTGATGCAGTAGGTTGCTGGGCCAGCCTCAGGGTCTGCTGGTGGCCACACCAGCATTCTCTGGCTCCCATCACCAGATCATCTCCCATGGAACCTCACAGAATCTCCTGTTGCATTAGATTTTCCAAAGTGGTCCATTTAGATATGTAGAACAGTGTCTTACAAAATACCGTCACCCACTGGCTGTTAGGGCTCTTAAAATCTGCCTGGAGCTATGATTGTGGCAGCTGCAGCTCTCCAAGCACCTTTGAAAAGCATGTCCTTGTGTACTTTTCTCAATGCAGACTGCAGTTGTTTGAAACTCTGGCTCCACTACCCAGGTGGTACACTCATAAGCAATGCAGCAGCCTAAACTTCACTACCTTTCATGTAGGTTTAAGTGCTTTTGAAAATTTTTCCCATCAAACTTTTACAAATCACCCCCATGGTGCACAGTTAAGACAATTTTCTCTTTGCAGCTGTCATTTGGAGATTGGACAAAGGTTGAGAAATTTTTAAAAAGCATCTGCTGAAAAGATGTGTGGAATCTGCCATTGTCCAGCCAAAAACCATTGTAATGAAGGACCAGGCTCACAAGCCCTGCATCATTCTATTCACAACTCTGCCAACAGCTTGTTAAGTAACTTTGTGCCAGTTTTTTTGGTTTTGAGTTGGTTTTGTTGTTGTTGTTGTTTTTTAATGCATGCAGGTTACTCCAGTGGTGAAACTCCAGGGGTATTGATGCTTACTTTCATTTGGAGAGGGGCTTGGGATCTTGAAAGGAACACAGAGGTACTATGCTCATACAAATGCCCAGATATTTTGCCTGCTGTGGGGTAGGGGAAGCTGTGGGGACCCCCTGGCCCCCTGTGCAGCCCATGGTAGGTACTCCGAGGGAGCTGAGCTCATCCGGGGGGGGCAGCTCGTGGGGGGAATGTCCCCAAGCCTAGCTGGTGGCACAGTGGCTGCTGGACAAGGGGCTGTTGTTGTGGGTGGCATTGGAGCTCATGGACACCGGTGCTTCACCCACCTTGGCCATCAGGGACAGGTACTCCTTTGTCCATCAGTGCCTTGTCCTGTGCCAACTGCGGGTCCCCAGGCTAGCAAGCTTGCAGTTGGAGGCGATGTGCCCAGCCCCGCCGCACTTGGTGCACACAGGGGTGTTGGTGATGCTGCGAGGCTCGGTGCTCTGCCATGGCCTCAGGGTGTAGCTGTCATCCTCCTGTGCTCTGCCATGGCCTCAGGGTGTGGCTGTCATCCTCCTGCAGGGTCCCGCTGGGCCCAGCCAGCTCCTGCAGCTGCGTTTTGTGCAGATCGTTCTGGTCATCAGGGGTCGGGGTCAGTCCCATCGCTCAGTCCCAGTATGCTGGTGCCCTTACTGGGAATTCCCCTCCCTGTAAGCATTTTACCTCCATGTGGGGTCCCGCAGGGTGTATCACTCTGCAGGTGACTCACAGGGTTGCCGGTCGAGGTCCTCGCTGGCTGCTCGCCATTCTCTACCATTTGTAGCAGCATGTGGCAGCAGCGATGTGATTGTGATCCAGGGAGGCCGCAACTGGCAGCAGGGAAAACAGACGAGACAAGTCTTTCTGTGTAGCATGAGAGTCCATTTCAGTTGTGGCTGTGTTTTACCCACTGAGTGCCTATAAGAGAGGATATCTGTACCAAAACTTGCTGTAGGCAGTAGCCACAATCAGGAGAGTTGTCTTGCTCCTTTTCTTCACAATTGTTTTACAATTGAATGTGCAAAAGAGCTTCCTAGCCTGGCTTCCAAGTCATATGTGAAGGAGAGGTGCAAAGGTGCTTCAGAACTTTGCTGCTGCTTTATGATGCGCTGAGGAGGCAGCAGTGATGTGATCGTGGTCCAGGGAGGCCACAACTGGCAGCAGGGAAAATAGAGGAGACAAGTCTTTTGTGTAGCACGAGAGTCCATTTTATTCCCCCACGCTGTGCTACGGGGAGCAGGGCAGGAGCAGGGGCCCAAGAGCCTGAGCAGAGCCCAGAGAGCCCGAGGGCAAGCAGACCTATGGCCGTGGGGTTTTATCAGGCGTCCCACGGGAGGAGTCTTAAAATCAGATTACAGCCTCCTCAGAAAAGGAAGGCTCTACAAGCTAGAGAAGTTATATCTCTGAGTGATGGGTTTACAAATCCCAGTGCCAACAAGAAATTTGAATGGGAAAGGAGACAAGAAGTCCCCACTTCCTACTCAGGGTAGGTACTGCCAACTACTGACCAGGCTGCTGGGCACAGGGGTCGATCAGGATTAATCCAACTGGCTGCTCCCACTTCCAGAAGTGTCCTGTTCCCTTTATCCCAATGCTCAGAAGGCAAAGGGTGGGGGGAGGGAGGGGGAGGTGTGCATCCCTTTGTCATGCAGCCCCTATCACCAGGCTCCCAGGTATGCTGCGGATATTCTGTGAGAGGTGTCCCACCATGGTGTGTGGCAGGGCTGCTTCAGTAGCTCAGCAGTTCCTCTCTGTGCCTTTGGCTCTGCTGTGCCAAATATGGCATTGCCTCCCAGTGGCACCCAGCCAGCCTGGCAGCCCTGCCCAGAGCTGGCCCTGACCCGCAGAAGTGCCCGTGTGCCCCGATCAGAATGTGCACAGTTGCTCTGCGTCCTCTGCTTTTAACCGTGGTAACCTCCAGCCTTTTCTTAAAAGCAGGCTTCTGTCTGAAAGGAACACTAGAAAATTTGGCTTCTCCTCTGCACTCTCAAGCTCTCAGCACAGCACTGCCATGTGTGTTTGGCTTGAAAAACATATGTAAGTAGCCCTACTTAAAGTTAAGAGTACACATAAGTCCTTTGTTGACTTAGAGTGAACAGCAGAAAAACAGCTGAAAACACTGACCCAGGTCACGAGAATGAGGCAGAAAAACAGCTATTGAAGCCTCCTGCTTCAAATCCCACCCTGGGACACCACTTTCAAACCCCTGGAGATTTTCCAGAATGTGTCCTGAAATGCTTCTTTTATGCGTAAACCAGTGACCACACTTTAATGCCCACTTTGAATCGCCTCCCCTTTCACTTCCAAGTAACTCTAGCAGTTGGTGAAACATTCCTTTGCCTGCAAAAATTAGCAGTTGTGAGAGAAAATTTAAAGCATAGCTTCATTTAATTCTGCAGGCTGTTTTCCAAATTAACTATGTATCTCTGCAGTCCAGAAAGTCCTCCTGTATATTCATAAATAGCCTGTTATAAAGCAGTAAGGCATCAGTAATAGTTATACCTTAATTCAGTTCTAAGAAGGAGTTTTTTCAGACTGTTATAAGCCGAGCAAATTTCTTTCTGTTGCATCTCAACATGCATTATCTATGGATGCCAATATGATGGATACCTCATAAATAGAAATTATTGCATAGAATGGGGAACTTCGTCTCTTGGCATTGTTACCTCCAAACTAAAAAATTAACATAAAAGTGCACAGAGTTAAGGTTTCCCGGTAAAACTTCAGGCTCACAGTTCTAATATTCATTTGCCTACCTTAATAGCAATGCTGGGTTTTATCCTAATTGGCTTTATTAATTTCACCTGCCTAGGGAGGAGAGGGGAAGATGAATTTGGCTTTATATCATCATTCTCTTTCACTGGAATAATTGAATACGGAGTGCAAGAAAAATAGGTGTGCTTTTAGTTAAGAAGGTGGGATGGTTTTTCTGAACACATTGTTTGCAGTATGAAATTGCCTGGGTTGGGTTTTGTTTGGTTGGTTGATTTGTTTGGGATATGGCTGTTTGGTTTTGGTGGGTTTGAGGCTTTTTGTGGTTTGTTTGCGGGGGTCTTGGTGTGTTTTTTTCGGGAAGGGGGGGAGATTTGGGGTTGGATTTTTTGGGGCGGAGGGAGTGTGTGTCGAGCCGATGACGCACGTCAGGAGCCCTGAGCGAGCCGATGTGTATTTTGTCAGCTGAAGGGTTAAGGGCGGCGCTGCCCGGAGCATCCAGCAGGCGGCCGCGCTCCCGCCGCTCCCGGAGCGCCGCCGGCAGCCCGCGCACTCCGTGGGAAGCGGCGCAAGGACTGACGTCCAGAACATCCTGCCTATAGGATCCCAGCCGCCAGCCGAGCCCCGCTTTCCCCCCTCGCTTTAAATCCGGCTGGCGATGGCAGGCGGTGAAAGCGGGAGAGACTGGCGATACAGTGTGGCAGCAACTCCCGAAAGTTCTTGTTTTCTGTAACTCCCGGCTTTCGGACTCGGAGCTGCTGGGCAGAGCTGCAGCTGGGAGTTTAACCAGCCCCGTTTGCGAAAATGCCTGCCACTTGCTGGTCCTTGAATTTGATAATTGGCCTTCCAAAGCTGAGGAATACTTAACAGGAAGAGAAGTCGAGGAGGAAAAGGCAAGTTTCACAACTCAAACGATGCTAAAACAGGTTCTACTTTCACCTTATGGAAACAGGACTGTGGAGCAAGCTGCAGGTGCTTTTTGGGTTATTGACAAGATGTGTCACAAAGTGATATGACTTTTAAACTCTTCTGACTGTTTAAAGCCAGCAAGGAGCAGCCAAATTAAGCAAGAATTTAATTTGAGGAATTTGGGGACTTTCAAAGAAGAAAGCTGTTTTCTGAGAAGAGTAAAGTAGGACGATGGCATCTGGAGAGTGCCTTCTGCTAGACCTAGAAACAGATAACTTCATTTTCTATAACATCTCTGTGAACCAGAGTGCAAACTTCTCCCTCCTGGGGGAAGAGTGGTTTTACCCAGCGTTCCTCTACGCCATCCCCACTATCTATGGGATCATCATTCTGATAGGCCTTATTGGCAATATCACTTTGATTAAGATCTTCTGTACTGTGAAATCCATGAGAAATGTCCCTAATTTGTTCATTTCCAGTTTGGCTCTGGGAGACCTGCTGCTTTTAGTGACTTGTGTGCCTGTGGATGCCAGCAGGTACCTTGCTGACGAGTGGCTGTTTGGCAGAACTGGATGCAAACTCATTCCCTTCATACAGCTCACCTCTGTAGGAGTGTCAGTCTTTACTCTCACTGCTCTCTCAGCTGACAGGTAAGCTTGGCTGCTGTTACCTTGAAAAGAAGCCTGCATAATTATGACTCCATAAAATGCACAATTATAAATTTGTATTTTCGGGTAAAATGTTTCTTTTTAATATGATGAGGGAAGAAGAACTACCTCAGGTGATTTCTGATGAATATTAGCATACAACTTGAGGAGGATACAGACTGAACACAGGATACTTTTTCTGAACTAAATGTTTGTGCAATTTAGCTAATAGTCTACAGTAATTCAAAGAGAGACAAGAGCAGATCAAGCTAAAGCTAAAAACCAGAGAAAGAAAATGCCATTAATGAAGCTCTGCTAAAAGATAGCATGTTCATATTTGCCAAAAAGATAATTGATCCATACTTCATGAAGTGTGAAGGCACTGAAGCAGCAATTTAAAGTGCAATGAGAATCAATTCTTTCTAGTGGCTTACTTCCTTAAAGTTAATAATATGGAGACAATATTTAATAAAATATTTTTCAAATATTGAAATGAGCTTGCCTGAAACCAGGAATCGCAGTTGCCACAGCCAGTGTATTTCCCTTGATTAAACAGTTTGCCCCTTATCCAATCAAAACTGATCTGTGTTTTTGGTTCAGAAACTTCAGTTTCCAATAATGTTTAGTAAAAAATAATGTGCAGTAGATTCGTTGGTCTATTTTCTGAATGCTTCCAAAAGAGATTAAGGAACACATTGTTACCATGCTGAAGTGACACAGAAGTACTAAGTGAAAAATTATTTCAGTTTTGTTGTGATCAAAAAAGACATGGGGATTGTATCCTTGCTCTCAAGTAAGTGAAACTAGGTTTGCTTTGGGTAGTCTCTTGCATGCCACTGTCTCTTGCTAAGCTGCTTTAAAACATCAGACTACTTTTATTCAGTATTGAGATTTCAATGTAGTTCACACACATATTTCAATATACTTTTTGCAGTCTCAACGAAAGCAGGAGCTCCTTGGTGTTTTAGAGACAGAATGGTCAATATGTTTGTCCTCTCCTCTGTATTGGGATATATAAAAATAGCACTGTCTGTCCCAGTAGCAGATGACAAACAGGCCTATGTGTAGATAAAAGTCTTAAAGCAATATGCTTTTAAGTGCCATGAAGGTAGGAAAGCTGCACTAGTGAAAGACCACATGCACTTTTGCTCCTGAGTTTGATGTGGTGCTTGATGTGGTGTCTGGATCCTCTCTGACCACTCTGAAGAAAATGTTGAGAAAACAATAAGTATCTTTTAAGGAAAATACATATTTCTAAAGCTGTAATGTATGTTGTTTTAAGGGGTGTAAGGAAAACAAAAATGCACTGTAAACAAGATTATGTTAGAGATATTTATTGCTATCTGATCACTTGCTACATAAAGTAAACATTGCAAATATTTTTACTGAGCAGCACATCAATAGCACTTTTTGCCTGAAGTGATAGAACAGAACAGAAAACAGCAGCTGTGCCAAGCTTGGGGTTTTGTGACTTCAAGTTCTGAACTTCAGCCTTATCAGGAACCTGTTAACTATCATGCTGCACTGATGATCAAATGGTTCCATTTCCAAGGGATCATTTTACCCTCTTCTAATGCATCTGTGGTCCACTGCCGAAGGAGATAATAATGAAACTTGTAACTTGTTAGGCCTATGAATCTAATATGCTGTGCATTGAAACACAAATGTCCCTTATCTGTTAAGTTTACAGATTTTGATAAATTATCAGCAGTGCTGGGTTCATTTTGTTACAAATAATACAGCCTATATTTTTTCAGCTCACAGCCCATTAGTCTAGCTCCTTAAAACTGTCACCCTGAACTCCAGACCCCAGTATTAATCATGTCAGAATCATTAGGGAAATAACCTTAAAATGTAAAGGGCAAACTTCCAAAATGTGAGTTGAATGTGAACCAGTGTGGTGATGGTGGCTGGGGGCTGTGGAGGGTCTGTAAGCCCAACACCTGCAGGTGGGATACTGAGCCTAGCATGTGGGATGGTTTCATAGACACCCATTTCTGATGACAGACATGGCACTGCATGAAGGGAAACAGAAAAAAGGGGCGTGGTTTTGAGATGATTCATGTTCAGTGAGGTGAATCCTACCTGAGATGCTCACATGAGGCATGTGAATGTCCCTGTTCTCACTAATCAAAGCCATAGGCCATGTAAGAGAAAAGCCTCCTAAACGTCCTGCTCTGAATAGCATTACATGGCCCTGTCTTCAAGGAAAGGGAGACTTGTTAGTGTACTACAGACCTTTTGTCTATAATTCATCATCTGCAAAAAGTTATCATAAAACCTTCTTGGTTTCAGCATCCTTCCATTGACAAAAGCAAATGGAAACAATTGCTGGCATTACTGAACATATCATGGTGATGCCTGAGAGACATCACAGAGAGCAGAAATCTGATGTGTGAAGAAAAGCATTGGAGTGTGATACAAGAGGGTAATTTCCAGAGACATGAGCATTGAAACACAAGGTGAAAGGCAGTGGGTAGGTGTGATGGGCAGAGAGAGTATGTAGGAGTGTGAGACACTTGTGCTACATTACAACAATGGCACAAATTGTCCTGGCTGTGTTGGATCACCTTCTGAAAACGAGGGGCCCAGTTTAGGTAGGTTTTTGCACTCACATCATCAGTGCATAAGTATATGCCTTCCTGAGGTATATTTTCATTATTTCCATTCCCATCTTGCCCTATGTTAGGAGTCTCTCATCTGCCAATGACTGCAAACACTTGGCTGAGTGCCAGCCTCCAGCACAGAGCACCTAAAGCTACTCAGTGGTTTGCCCCACCAGAATGAGGGGTTGTCCAGAGGATTGATTGTTCACTTGCACATTTCTCAAGGAGAAACAGAGGGACAAACTGCTGACATCAGCTTTTCCTGCAGTGGGAGCCTCCCAGCCTGCAAATGCTCCGTGCACGTATGGACACAGCTGAGCATGCCTGCCCAGGTTTGAGCAGCAAGGGGCAGCCAGAGCATCCCTGGGTGCTTAGGATGGGTCTGTGTACAACCATGAGATTTCCTTCAGATTTCATTGTTATTTCAGAAAACATGTAAGAAAGGGCAAAAGAAAAGTTAACAATATTATAAATGTACTTCCTCTGGGACCACTCCACTGTCTGCACAGTGCTTGCATCTGTCTGGCTGCATTTGCAGGAGCAGTGGGAGCTGTCAGGAGACACCTGTTTTCCTGCAAGTGTGTCAAATTTTCAGAGCAGCCAGGAGAGGGTTAAGGCATGTGCTGTGCTTCCAGCCACCTTCCATGAGTGATAAGGCGCCGGTGCTGAGTATACAAGAGCAAGGAAGCAAGCAGCCCATGCATGTGCATGTTGTTTGTGTGTTTTAGAAACACTGTAAATGAGGTTGGTAGGGGAAGGACAGCTGTCTGCCCTGCTGCTCTGCACTGTTGAGCCAGTGGTTTCTTCAGCTACTGCTCAGTTTATCCCAGAAAAAACGGGAGTTGGGGTTCTGCCCTCCTCCTTCTCCTTCACCTCCTCCTCAGTGCAAGGATAAGCGGTGCAGAGGCACCCGTGAGAGCAGTGACACCTGAGCTTCTAGCCCAGGCAGAAAAGCCAAGGCTGTCTCAGCAAGGGACAGGAAATTAAAGAAAATCTTTGCGCAGCAAGAGGAAAAGCAACGATTTAATTGCCCATGTCATGGGAGACGTCTTTATTTAATTGGCTTTCTCTCGTGACTGACAGAGTATGTACATTTGCATTTGAATTAGCCAGGCTGTCAAGCATTGATCATAGTTCCTCCCTGTTGGGCTGGCATGGTAAAAGATCGAAATGCCCCAGTGCTCATGCAGCGAAACCCTCCTGAAGCAATGCTCTTTTTACAAGCACACAGCAGAGTAATGTGAAATGTAATTGGAGTTTACAAGCAGCATCTTTACTTTAAGCACCTTGGATTACGTGGATTCTAGCACTGGGAAGCTGCAGCACGCCTGCCAGCCAGGGCTGCCTGCAGTCCGTGGTGGGAGTGACAGCGTGCTGAGATATGTGGAGTGACATTACACGGGACATGAGGCGGCCTACGGTGGTAAAACTAGCTGCAGACAGCAGGGTTGCACTCATGTGGGATGCCTGAAATGAGGATGTTATCTTTGGAAATGTTGACCTTAGTGCCTCGGGTGCAGGGATGGATGCGGGAATGCTGCAGGGTCTCAGCTCTGCTGGGTCCCTTGGAATGCACCATGAACACAAATTTTGATGTTCCTCTGAACTCATATGATGGTTTGTTTATCTAAGAAATAAAACTTTGAAACAACACTCCTAAAAAAAGCAGCAGTACAAGGAATGAAACAAATCCAGAATTTCTACAAACACTTTTAAACATGCAAAATCTTTGTTTAGTGGACTCATCTCTTCTGTGATTTAGGTGTCTCCAGACCCTACTATTAATATTACCTACAATACTACAGGAGGTGTAATATCTATGCGCCAGTTCATTTATTTTACTTTACAATCACTGGTTTATATCTCCACTACCGGACTAAGGGAAGCATGCCATGGTAATAAAAAGCTGTGAAAAATCAACCCAGATTTTCCTGAGTTCATTTATATAATGACACTTAAAAAATACCATCACTTGTAAAGTGCCAAGTCCATATTAGTTTAGAATGTATTCTGGGCATTCTAGTCACAGGGAAAAAAACTGGAGGGATTTTGGGACCCAGCCCAAAGCCTTCCCTCACTCTGAAGCACCAGGTAGCCCCATTTCCACCCTTGCCACTGACACAGAGTCTGTGCTGCTGCCCTTCATGTGCTGATGCACGCAGGGTGATATACACCTATCTTCTTCAGCTGATCCTGGTTGCTGGACACTGTGTCAGTATAATATAAACACTCTTTACACTCTTAGTTTTAGCTCTCATTTCCTCAGCCCCTGAATCCATCTGCACCAAGAGCAACTGATCAAACAGCACAAACTTTCTTAATATCTTGATTAACCAGAGCAGATGGCCAAAACACAATGGATGTACTTCTATAACCAGGAAGATTAGAGCTTCCATTTATAGCAGTGGGACTGGTACGGAAATCTGAGTTTAGAGTCAGTGCTAATGTGCTGGAGACTGTCAATATTTAAGCAATCAAAAGGAAGAAAAGTCAGATTACCTATTGTTTACATTTCAGTAAAACCTAAAACCCCCAATCAGTTGTCATGGTCTCATAGTACGAGGTGCTCTACACACTGTTATTAAGAAGAGCAACTGACTGCAGAAAATTTGCTGGCTGTGGGCAGTGGGCTGGGATTTCGCCATCACTCAGTCAAGGAGATGAGCTTACTGTGGACCCATCAGTTCATGTCTCACTATTTGATGTTCAGATGTGGGCAAGAGCCTGGCTGAGAGGAATAGGAGGTAGCTGAGCTGAAAAAGTAGAAGCAGGCACAAGCACACTGGGAAGCATCCAGTAACTGCTTTGCTCAGAAACGACCCTTGCAATAATCGGCTTTCCTTTATAGTGGAAAGAGACTTCACCATGGTCCCTGTGGAGCCCACTTACCTTGTTTTTCAGCAGTCTGACACCCAAGTGCCCACCTCACCCTGTACAATCTGGGACACCATGGGCCATGATCTCCTACCCATAGCAGGCTCTGCAACCCACCCCCATATTGTCTGCTGTGCAGGATCTCAGGCAGAGCAAGGGCTTTCAAAATCCCTGTGCCATGGGGCAGAAAACAGGGACAGTCCATGGGCCTCTCACAGTACTGAGGCACCTGAAGGCAACCCAGCAGCAAGCCAAGTGCTCTGCTGTAGAGAAAGGCAGAAAGCTAGAGATGCCTTGCAGAAACTCCCCTCCTGTGCCAGGCTAGTGATCAGTTTAATTGGACTGCAGAAAACTGTGGAGCATCAAAGGGAGAAGCATTGTCAGAGCTCTGCCCATCCTGTCCTCACTTGCCCTCTGTCCACAGCCAGTCTCTGCAGCTCTTTGGGAAAGCAGGACAGAAAACAGTACCATGACACCTGAGAGAAAAAAAAATGTTTCTTCACACCTTTGGGCAACCCTGAAGCATGAGATGAGACATGAATGTTCTAATTATTTGGGAGAACCAGAGATGTGGATGCAGGACTAGGAGATACCACATTAGCCATCAACTCAGCAGGAGCTCTTGCCCACACCTGTGCACACAGGCTACTGAGTATCTCACAGGATTTGAATTAAAACAAATCTTTCCAGTGACCTGAGGCTGCTTTCTGAGCAGTCAGACTAAAGGCACATACATCACGCTGCCACCTCTGGTGTGTCTGGCACTCTGTTACCCTCTCCTCTTAGAACTCAGGTCATGTTTCAAATTGAAATTTGTCTGACCTCTAACCACTGCATAATAACCCAAATCACAGCAAACCTGAAAGGCTGAGAGTATCAGGGTTGTTCAGTCTGGAGAAGAGAAGGTTCTGGGGATATCTTATTGCAGCCTTTCAATACTTAAAGAGGTTTATGAGAAAGACAGAGAGGAACTTTTTACCAGGGCCTGTAATGGATGAGGGGCAATGGTTTTAAACTGAAAGACAGTGGGTTAAATTGGACATAAGGAAGAAATTTTTTATGGTGAGGGTTGTAAGGCACTGGAAGGAGCTTGCCCAGAGAAGTGTTGGATATCCCACCTCTCAAAGTGTTCAAAGCCAGCTTGGATGGAACCTTGAGCAGCCTGACTTAATTGAAGATGTCCTTGCTTATTGCAGGGGGCTTGTTAATCCTATAAAGGTCCCCTCCTAACAAGCAATTCTGTGGCTCTATGATTAGAGCAGTCAAGGATAGCAATCAATTGTTCAGCCCCTACATGCTGCTGAAGGTTCATGTAGTGGTGATGATCTCTTATGACACCTACATTTACGGAAACTACACAAAGGACTCAAGGATCATATAACTGGCTAAGCTTTATATGGAATTACACTAAAGCCATGACACCATGAGAATTCCACAGGATATCTCGTTTTGTCACGTGCAGAAGAGTCACTCTAATCTCTTCTTTTATCTCTTCTTTTCTTAACAGAGCACTAATTTTTTTGTATCTCCAGCTCACTTGGCTCCTGTATTTACTATTTTACACATAACTGAGTTTAAATGGTTTATTTTAGACTATGGCCATTTACCCCAATGACTCTACAACATTCTCAGTCTGGTTAGCCACTGTGTCATCTGCAAACTTTTCCAGCCAAGGTTTTATAGCCTGCTCAAGGCAGGTGATATGCACAATAAATAACACTGCAGCTAGAGAAAGTTCCCAGAACCCAGGCTACAAATGATTCCATACACTGCTTTTTACTACCATGCCTGCTAGGGATGCACTGCTAGGGAAGCATGGGGCTCAGGGTCTCCATCTGGAATCCCCCCTTCCCAGACCAGGAGTCCTAATTTTAACCCTATCCTGTGGGAGTGGGACAGGGATTGCATGGGTAGGAGAGGGAGGACCACATGTACTCTGGTTCACACATGTGCATATCTACATACATGGTCACCTGTGTTAACATGCCCACAAAAGCTGCAGCTCCTCCGTACACTAGCATGGCCCACAGCCTATTTACACCCCCTGTTATGTTGTGACAAGATAAAACAATGCTGACATCTGGTGTGTGTTAAACAAGACAGACATATTAATTATCACCTGTGGGTAGGATTAACCTACCTCTTACTCCCTCTGCAACTGGCCATGGGCAGCACAAATATTTGCACTTTTCTTGGTCACACCATCCAGTTTTTCTGAACATCACATCTTTGAAGCCAGTTCTCCAGTTCTGAGAAAATTCACCACTTTTCAAGATTTGTAAAAAAATTAGCTCCACTTGTTCCTCAGCTGGTTCCTTTAGTACTCCTAGGTGTAAATTATTCAGGCCTGCTGGTGTGAAATTAGTTTGTGTTAGCAGATGTTGGCTCACAGCTTCCTTAATACAGCTCACAAGTTTTCTGCTACATCTGTAGTACTACACACATAGTATAGAACCACACAGATCTTCTGCTCATTTGGTCCTGAAGATGACTATCAAGTTATTGCTTTTCACTTTGTCTCATCACTGTTCATACCTTCACTATTTATGTGTATGCCTGACTTACTGATTTTTTTTATTCCTGATGTATTTAAAAATGCACATTTGTCTGTTGCAGAGGGACCTTTGATAATTTGTTGGCTCCTTCAGCTTCCCTTATCAGTCATGAACATTTTAAAACTCCAATATTTGCTGTCATTTACTTTTGCTTTTTTTCCCCATCTGTTGCATATTGATTTTTTTAATTACTTCTTTGAGGTTTTAGCATGACTCCTCCTTTTCTGTTATCCAGGGCAGCTTTTTGCCATGCTTTTTTCATGACAAGGAGGGAGACACCAGGGAGCAGGCTGGAAGTCAGCAACTAATTTGTAGTTAGTGATACCCCTTTAGGTTTGTGTTCTCAGTCAGTTGATTTGAAAGCTTCTTTTAACTTTAGGAAATCTGCTTCTCCAAAGTTAACAGAATCATAGAATGGTTTGGGTTGGAAGAGACCTTAGTGGTCATCTACTTCCAACCCTCCAGAAGTGGGCAGGAACACCTGCCACTAGACCAGGTTGTCCAAAGCCTCATCCAACCTGGCCTTGGTTCAAAATATATATAGCTTTTTATTCTATTTCCAAAAAATTAATATAAGCAAACCACAGCTGCTATAGCTTATGGAAGTGGTAATTTTTAGGTCAATGATGAACTCTTCTTTCTCCATCAAAACAAGATACAGTATTGATTTACTCTAGGACTTTACTCCTGTCAGGTAGGACTTTTTCTGTTGAGCAACTGCCATTTTTAGAAACTCTAATGAATTTCTATAACTGGCTCTGTGGGATATCCAGCAGTTATGCCACCTGCTTAGATTACTCAGTGATTCTGTCTATGCACCAAAGGTGGTGCTTTCAGCAGAAATAAGGCAGATCTAGGGAAATGGGGAGTCCGTGTCTGAGGCTGCAGCTTTGGTTGCCCTGGTCACTGTTCAATCCTCAGGCACGCAGATCTCCCACTCCCAGGCTGCTGGCATCCCTGGAGATGGGCTGAGGCAGTAGAGCCCTGGATGGATGCACGCCTGGGGCTTGCTCCTTCTCATGCCTGGTGGCCCTGTGCCAGCACCAGTTGTCCCAGCTGCCTCCAGACGCTCAGGACATTGAAACCCTGACAGCAGCTTGTGCTCTGGTTCCACATGGCTCGAGCAGGAGCATCCCTCTGGCTGCACCCAGGCACTGAGCACACAGAAACCTGTGCAGTGCTTAGCTGGTGCTGGGCAGCTGAGTGGGAGCTTGCCAGTTTTGAAATTAAAGGATGTTTCCAAACTGTGTCCAGGGCGTCATCAGGCCCAGTATCACCCTCCAGGCAGGAGAGGGGACTGTCCCTTGGCAAGGGAGGGGATTGTCCCTCTGTGCCCTGCACTGGGGCAGCCTCACCTCGAGTGCTGGGGACAGTTGTGGGCACCACAATAGTAATTAAACTATTACAGAGCATCCAAAGGAGGGCAACAAAGATGGTGAAGGGTCTCAAGGGGAAGTTGTAAGAGGAGCAGCTGAGGTCACTTGGTCTGTTCAGCCTTGAGGAGACTGAGGGGAGACCCCACTGCAGTCACAACTTCCTTGTGAGGGGAAGAGGAGAGGCAGGCACTGATCTCTGCTGTGTGGCAGGACCCGAGGGAATGGCCTGAAGTTGTATCAGGGGAGGTTTAGGTTGGATATCAGGAAAAGATTCTTCACCCAGAGGGTGGCTGGGCACTGGAACAGGCTCCCCAGGGAAGTGGTCACAGCACTGAGCCTGACAAGAGTTCAAGAAGCATTTGGACAATACTCTCAGGCACAAGGTCTGACTCTTAGGGGTATCCTGTGCAGGGCCAGGAGTTGGATTCAGTGATCCTTGTGAGTCCCTTCCAGCTCAGCATATTCTGTGGTTCTGTAAATGGATGGGTCCCAGCCCTGCTTCAGACAGCAGGTCTCACATCTGTTTGCAAGGATACATGAAGCTGGCCCTACTGAAATCTTTAACCTGGCATGAAGTTGAAGATCACCTTCTGGGAATAACTACCCTGGGTGTAAAGAAGATTCTTCTGATGTCCAAGGAGCTCACAATGTTTCCTGCAGTAACCTTTTAATCCATTGTTTTTCATATGTATAGTTAATTTCTGAAATATTTTAAGTTGTTGATGGTTATGATTAGGAATAAAACATTCACTATCAAATGGTTAGTGTTTAAGATCTCCTTCACCAGTATGTAGTACAGTTCAGTGGTCTCTAAAACATTCTGTCTCAATTCTGAATTTAGGCATTCGTATACTGAGATTTTTATTTGTCCATATTCCAGGATAACATAGCAGCATGCAGGTATACAGATTGAATTTTGAACATATGCTTTAAAAATAAGAGCTGTGCCACTTCCATCAATGCCTCCTTTTTCTTTCTATTTAAATGTTAAATTAATAAAAAGAGAAAGTAGGCGGTACCAGCCAATGTATTTAAGATTTGCCCATTAGAGATGTCTTTGTGCCCATATGCAATTTACTAAAGATTTTAATAACAGATGTTCACTCAAGAATCATGCATAATAATGATAATCTTAACTAGGTATGCAGAAAGCAGATAGACCCAGAATAGGTTGTCGGAGTGTGTTGATGGGTTAGACAGTCTAGCAATTTTGTGGATTTACTGAATTGTCTTCAGAGCTATAAATATTCATAACATCCACAGTGGAAACAATAAAGAAAGTTTGTGGATTGCATTTGTCATAAATTTCTTGGTATATTTAACAGGACTCTTTTCTTGCTTTCCAGGTGGAGCTTCACACTCAACAGGGCTCCATCTTCTTCATTTATATAGTTTTTCCATGGCATCAATTTTTCTCTGTTGCCTGAGGCTTTTTTGCATGGTAATTGAGCCAGTCCTTCATATTATGTGGGCAAAACATTAATGTGATGCTCATAGAACTTAATTGCAAAATCTTAATGAAAGGATTTGTGTTTGGCCTGTTCTCAGGCCAGAACCAGACCAATGTGCCATTAACCTTGTAAATGGGAACAGATGACTGGGGATCAGAGGGACTGCAAATTGCACTTTTCTCACTACAAGTGGCTCAGTTACAAGTGGGAACAGAAGTATGAGGGACATGCTGACTGACAGGCAGTTCTTCCATCCTTACCGCAGGAAGTCATGGCAATTTCAGGAGCTCATTTTCTAGAACTGGGAGGAACTCAGTGTTTTCACTTCTCAGCAATTTACATGACTGTTTCTGTAATATGTCAGTTTGTTCCAGCCAATCCCTGCTTTTTTATTTAAGTCTAAGTTTCAAATTAGTTCAACTTCTCAAAATATAGCACAGTTCAAACATTCAAAACTTTTTAAGTGAATTTCTCACTTCAGAGAGAAAGAAAGTGGCAATATGTACATCTTTCCACCAGCCTGATGCAGTCTAAACAGTGGGATCAGTAATGAAGCAAGGGTGGGCAAAACTTCTGAAATCTTGTTTGGACAGGTTTTAATACATTTTGGTTTTAAACCATGATACAAATTCAGGAGTGGGGCACAGGATCTTTTCATATAAAAGGTGTAGAGCATAGTAACAGATGATACTACTTGGAAAAAACTTTTCTTGCCATTTAAGTACTCCTGCAAATTCATTTTGTCACTGTCCCTTTTCTCTGGAGGAAGGACGGGCAGACCTTTTTTTCCCTCTTATATTTGTTGCAAGTGTGATGTTAAGTTGTAGAAAGATGGATGGGCTTGGAAGGACTGAGATAGAAAAGGGCAGTACTCTGTGGCAGCAGAGTCTTTTTCAGTCATTTTCTCTCCCTACACTCCTGGGTCATCTACATTAGCTTTCCTTGCTGTCATAAGGGAAGGGAGAAAGGCATTAATACCAAGCAGTCATGGAAGAGGAGAACAAGCTGAACAAAAAAACCCAAAAAAAACCAAAACCAGAGATTTAGCCTTATGGAGCTAAATTAATTTAAAATCCCAGGGAACCGTCTGATTTTCTTTCCATACTTTAGTTGTTTTCATTTAATTTTTGTGGCTGTTATAGCAGGCATAAGTGGATGCTATGCCTGCCAGGAAAAAGCCATGAAGGAAGCGCAGAGGAGGCAGTCTTTGTGGATAAGGTCCTTTCTTCCCCAGAGAGCAAAACTGCAGCCTTTTTGTGCTTAGAAATGTATAGGCAGTATGGCTTTGAAGGAAAAGCCTGATTCTGCTTCAGGTGACGTGCATTTTCTTGGCTCAGCTGAAGACCACAAAGCACTACACCTAGGAAACACTAGATATCCATTTGGGGCCATATTTTGGTTGGTATCTTTGGACAGTGTATCTGTAAGTGTCTTTTTCATGCTGCAGCTACTTTTGTGTTTATATTTCAAGCTGCAGCTTTGGGGCTAAGTGCATGGTATTAACCAATGTTTGCATACTCCAAGCTTTAGAGTACTTTAGGTGATGCTATCCTTAGTTACATTATTATTAACACAGGGACAATGACATGGTTTTCCTGTTTCCCTGGCATAGTAACCTCGGTGGGAAAAGTATTTGCCACAGAAAGACCTTGGGTGTGCCACATTTTAGTGGTTTATGGTCATTTCAGTAGTTTCAGTTGTGAGAAACAACTACTCAATGAGCACGATAGAGGTCCTAAGGGATGTGTAAAAGATGTTTTCAAGGATTCAGTGGCGATGCATGTGCTCTGTGGACTCGTACCAATCCACAGGGAATTTTTGGGATTGGGTTAAAAAGTGATCAGGTGCTCTGGGTTGAAGAAACACAGTCACCTTTCTCACAGCTCTCTCTTGGAGGCTTGAATGCTGCCCTGGAGAACAAGGACAGCACCAGACACGCTGTGGCTGGTGTGGGGAGGATTTCCTGGGCAGGGGAATCATCACAGTGCCTCATGAATTGCAGTTACATTAAGCACACTTAGGATAGCCCCATGAGTCATTTCTTTTGAGGACTTCTTGAGTGAGACTGTGAGACAAGGAACTGACTGGCATCCATCCTGGCTGGGAGGTGATTGCCAGCTGCAGTGAACCTGGCTGCTTCACCACTGGGAACAGAAAAATTCAAAGACTGAGCAGTAGTAAAGGGCAGCATCTCTTTCATATTTCAAACCAGATCAGCAACTCAGTCATTTTCATCTGGGCTGTTTGGCATGAGTTCTTGACTGTGTCTTTTTTTATTCAACCGAATCTTCACAAATCATATTTTGAAGTTTTGGGCTTTGTTGCAGTACATGAATTGTACCTGTTTTTTAAACTTTTTTTGAAAAATTCTTTAAAAGCTAGTAGGGAAAGGAGTTTAGCTGAAAATAATATATGTATTTCAAACAAAAATTCAATAATTAGAGACTGAATGTGTGAGCAGCAGAGGTGATCAGTGCAGGGCCATGTCTAGATCTACTGCAGACAATTGAGCATGCAATGTGACTCACATTCTCAGAGGCCATGTTACGACCTGGGCTAAAAATTATGCCTGAAAGCTCAGTTCCATGAGATCCATGGCTCCTCTAAGGTGTATAGGTATTCATCAATGTCTCCTTCAAAGTGAGTTGAAATATTTACCCGCTGGATGTTAAATATGTGAAAGTTGCATGCCTCAGGCTAACTTATTGAAAAACAAATGGCAGAGGACAAAGCTGTGAAAACTTGAAATATTATTTGACATACAAACTGGAAATACACATGCTGAAAAGCAGAATGAGCTGCTACTCAAATCCAGTCTACCTGGACGAAGTTCTGAAGAAATGTCAAATAAATTAGAAACCCCAGGCTTGACCCTGCCAGGAAAGTAATATGAAAAGTAAAGGAGTGAAGGCATTTCTGAGCCCCACTCAGGAGCCAATAAGGCAGCTGGAAATGGGGATTCCTACCAGATCAGTACTGATCACTCACACATCAACTCTTGGAGAATAACAGAGATTACTAGAGATTTCTGCTTAAATTTACTCACCATCAAGGAAGTAATGCAGATAGTCAGCAAAATACTTTTATTTGATTGTCAGGCTATTAAGAAAATACCTACCTGTGGTTCTGCACCTGAGAACTTATATTTTCAAAATCTGTTTTCTAGCTTTGTTTCCTCTGTTCTGTCTTTCTGTTCTTTCACTCCCATCGTATGGGTCTACACTGAACCCTTTGCAAGCAAAACTTCTCTCATATCTTCTCTTACATCTGCTGTAGGAGGCTTTAAAAATACACTAAATGCCTAGTAGTCAGTGCCAGCATTCCTAGATATTTTGTATTATGTTCTGTCCAAATTAAATTGTTTTTGTAGGCCATCTCTGATTAAAATGTACCAATAACTTGAAATGGAGTAATTTTCTGGCTCCCCCAACTCATTAATGTTAATAAAAATTAAGCAGTTTCTCTATATTCTTTAACTTATCCATGTTCCTGGAACATAATACTAGAAAATTTTCTCTCAGCTGTCTATATTTTGTAAGACAATTCCTGAAATAATCATGCCAACCTGTCATGTTGGTAAACATACAGTAAACATCTGCAGAAAGACCTTTGAATCAACCAAATTTGCTAATACCTTGATATATTATTAATTTCCTTTTGAATTTCTCTTCTTTAAGACTTACTGAAGACTTTCAGTGAGCTAATGTTTCTGTCAATAATCTATATCTGGTCAATGAGACTATAAATGGAGCTATTTTAACACCACTCCTTTAGTAATCTGCCTAGCACTTCTGTTTTATGACTGCAATATCCAGAGCATCATATTTGTTTAAGAGCTGTGACGTTCTTCGCCTGAGTTTATGATCTGGTGCTGGAAGATTGTGCTTTGTGGTATGACACTACCTAATCCACAGTTTTCAGAGTGAAAGTTAAAGAGGTGCTGAGGAAGCCTTCAAAATACTGTGTCCGGCCACTGCAGCTGGAAAAAAGGAGAGCTTTGGAGAATAAGTATTTAAACAACAAACTACTGAGCAGAGTGTTGTTAGTACATGAAAGGAAAAGGCCTCTACACAAGACACACCTGTATGAAGAAATACCTGCAAATGATAAAATGTCTAGGTGCAGTCTTCATAAAAATAGCTATGCAACTATGTATGTAGTTATGTATACATAAATGTACATGCATGTAAATATGTGTATATATTTAAAATCATACGCAAAGATATATATACCTACATGGAGGGAAAGCTGGGTGTGTTGAGCAGGATTTTGCATATAATCAGAAGCTGAATGTATGCTTACCCTGCAAATAAAGCAATTGAGCAGTTAAAACACTTCAGGACTGATGGACTCCTCTTTCAGATGTTGAGCTTTAGGATAATGCAGGCTGGAGCAGGTGGGGACTCGTGGAGTCTCTGTAGAGCCTGGTTTGTGCTGCTGCATGGAGGGGCCCTGGTGTGTGCTGCTGCATGGAGGGGCCCTGGTTTGGGCTGCTGCATGGAGGGGCCCTGGTGTGTGCTGCTGCATGGAGGGGCCCTGGTTTGTGCTGCTGCATGGAGGGGCTCTCCTGTGCCGCCCGCCCTCTCTCAGGCAGGGTTTGTGCTTAGTGCCTGTGCTCCCACCCCAGTGCCCACTTCAGCTGTCTGAAGGAGCCAGGATGCTGGAAGGAGCTTAGAGATGGACTGAGGAGCTGATGGGATGTACCCTGCCATGCCAGAGAGGGCTGGGACCACCCAGGACACAGGCACACACCAATCCCCAGGGAGCAGTGACCAACGGGGAGCCAAGTGCATCATGGGCAGAGTGAGGCAGATCCTGGAAGAAATATCCAATAGTTTGTAACTGTTATAATAATGACCCTCCATGCTAATTCATGAAACCTTTTTTTTTCTCCTACTATGTTCCTTAAATGCATATGTGAGTTGTGGCTTGCTTGAGGTTCAAATCCTGCCAAAGCAGGACTCCAGCATATATTAAGCTCTGATGTTTTCCATTCCTCTCATTGCACACACCAATTTCAAATAAGTTTAATTCTTTGATATTCTTGGATTCTAAAGTACACTTTTCTGAAAGGCTGCAGTCATGAAAGACAACATTTCAAGTCAGAAAATGTCTCAATGTATCTAGAATAGCGAGCAATAATGGTGATTTTCTGCAAGAGACTCAGTTAGCACTTCTGGTTACTTTGCCTCAATGCATTGAGGTACGCTTGCCAGCTAAACCACTAAACAGCAATTAAACAGGCAGCATCTCTAAGTAGCTTGAGAAAAAATAAGATTTGCAGGAGACCGCTATACTCACCTTGAAAAGTGTGTCAAAATCTCAGCCCAGTTTCCTTCAACCCTGTCCTGGGGTGTAAGCTGCTGTAAACTTTGGAAGAGAAGTCTTTGAGTGCACTTCCTGTCTTATTGCTGTTTGGACATATATTAATATCATTAATATTAATTAACATGTTAATGTCAGGGAGCCCTGTGCTTTGTTGGGTCAATTACAAATTAAATGAACTCAATACACATGAAACTGAACGAACTGATGACAGGTTGCTCTGGCATAAATTGAGAAATCTATTGAAAATATTGAAATTAAAAAACACTGGAAAAAAAATCCAGTCTTGAGTAAAGAATGACTTTTTTGTGTATGTTTTTATTTCTGAATGGAAGGGAAAAGCAGTAATATTATGCTTGAATGTTGAGGTCACTAAACTACATCCTTTTTTTGTTTGTTTTTTTAGGTATAAAGCTATAGTAAGGCCAATGGAGATCCAAGCATCGCATGCACTGATGAAGATTTGTGTGAGAGCTGCTATAATCTGGATTGTATCCATGTTGCTTGCCATCCCTGAAGCAGTATTTTCAGATCTGCACCCTTTCCATGACAAAGGGACTAATAAAACCTTTATCAGCTGCGCTCCTTACCCTCATTCAGATGGGCTGCATCCCAAAATTCACTCAATGGCATCATTTCTCATATTTTATATTATTCCCCTATCTGTAATTTCAGTATATTATTATTTTATTGCTAAGAATTTGATCCGGAGTGCTTACAACATCCCTGTGGAAGGAAATGTGCATGTGAGGAAACAGGTAGAGATTTGATTTTCTTCAAAAATCCACATTTTCTATGAACCTGGGAGGAAAGAGGGAATACAGAGAAATTTATACTGTGACAGACCATGTCTGTCGTACTGATTTTAATAGATTAGGTGGGGTAAAAGAATTAAAATGGATGAAAGAAACCATAATACAGGGCTAAACAGATAAAGCATCTCCTCCTGTTTGTAAGTTTAGGGACTTTGCCAGAGTGGTTACCATAGAAAGCACAGCAGGAGACCCTTGCCAAAGCCTCAAAGGTATTGACTAGAATGCAGAGAAAGGGGCAGAGCAGATACAGTGTTTGCAGATTGAAGCAAAGGGGTGATATGGGAGAAAATCAAAATTTCACAAAGTTGCTTTGTCAGAGGGAGGACCTTGGATGAAGCCCTGTCTGTTTCTAAACAGCCTATTTACCCTGAAGTATTTATCTTATTTGCCTTACATCTTCTTTTTAACTGAGGTATGCTTCAACCTCAGCAAAACTGATACAAGCCATTTGCAGCTGAGCAATTGTCCATTCAATTGCACCCAGCTGGCACCTCCACCTTAGACTGACCCAACAAAATCATCTTACACAGCCTTCAGGTGCTATGCTGAAGCAGTAAGGCTGGAAAGACTTGGGTTTTGCCCATCAAATGATGTGTGATCCCTGAAATCCTTAGCCTTTTTCCCTTCTGAATGTGCGTAAATCTTTTCCCCCGCAGGCCATTTCTCTGCTGATTCGATGGCTGTTTTGATTAGTGGCAATAAAGTGGGCAGTACAAGCAGCCCTTTCCCCTTTGGTTTTGGGGAGACAGCTCTAAAGAGAGCAAAAGGCCAGGCTGGTCTAGCACCCTCCGTCCATCACTCCCGTCCTGCAGTGCATTCAAGTGCTATAAGTCTCCATCTGAGATAACTGGTATCGATTTCTTTATTGCATTGCTTCCTTTCTTTATAGTGCAGATGTGGCCTCAATAGCCCTATATCAAATTAAGAATACATTTTAAAAGAATATATGTTTTAGCCAAGGAGAGCCCTTTCTCAAAGGATTTAATTTTCAGCCTGCTCGCTGGAGATGTTATCATCTGGTGCGTGTCAGTCCTTCCTGAGCTCAATGGCTGATTTTTAGTCTGTGCCATTAAAGGGGCATGAAATAAAGTCCAAATGGGCTTGCAGTGTCTCTCCTGCCTGCTTCTTGCTTGCAGCTGTCCTGAGAATAGATCAGCCTGTGTAAAATGCTCAGTTTCTGATTTAGCTGTGGAGCTTGGAAGCAGAGTGAGGATGGGGCAGTGTCCTGGGAGCCTGGCCAGGCACTGTGGCTGCACTGGGGCAGGAGCAAGGGCAGCAGGGCTGAGGCTAGAAGCAGTTGCAGGCCATTCACATCCTACTTAAGTACAAGAAGTGGGATGCAGCTAATCCCTTAGGAGTCTCGGGGAGCATTAGTGGGATCACCACAGAGGAGAACATTTGGGAGCCCAAAAAGATCAGCAGTGTTACATTTTCCAATCCTGCAAACTCTGGCTGCATTACCTCTCCCAAGGAGTGATGCATTTTAGCAGGTTTTTCTGGGCAGCTCCGTCCTCTCATTTTGGGCAACCTCCCTCATGGCTTTTGCATTCATAAGGAAGAGAGATGTGTCTTTCAGTGGGTTAATCTTAATGTACACCACTTGTAGGCAAAAGACAAGGTATGGTTTACCTCAGCTCCCCTCAGTTGAGCAATACCTTTGGGTTGACTCCAAGCCTGTAGAAGCAAAAAGTAAAACAAAAGTGTGGCTGGTCTGCATGAAGGTTACACTGCATGCTAGCTGGCCTTGTGGAAGCACCTTTCCCTGACAAAGCTCAGATTCTGCCTAGAGATGGTCATCCATCTATTCACCGCCTGTAACTCTCTCCTGGTGGCTCCAGTGCTTTCAGCTGAAGGGTCCACCTTGCTGCTGCCTTGGTGTTCCTCCAAGTACAGAATATCCTCTTTTTATTTCTCCATCTGCTTCAGACTCTGAGTGCTGAACTTGGTCTTAAAGGGCTGTGAGCTGTTGACAGCACTTTTGTGTACATACACCACATGGCCCCATGGCAGAATGGCTTGCTTGTGAGCTCTGTGAAATATCCCAGACTCCTACAAGATTATTAATTATAATAATAGGAATAATAATAAGGTAATTTATTAAAATTACATATGATTATATATATTATGTGTGGATAACTAATGCAGATTGTCCACACTTTTCTTGCCAGAGCTGGGATTTTGCAAAGTCACAAGCCACTGGAAATTTTATTTCTAAACAGAAAGGAAAAGAAAGACTACTTCTTATGTAATAAATTCTCAGAATTATTTGTTTATAAGGGAAGGGGATTGAGGAGAGACAAGGAGGATTCTTGACTGTGTTCACCTGCAGTCCAGATTTACCTGCTCTGGATGTGCCTCGTGCCATATGTTAGCTGGAAAGGTGCAGCACTGGCAAAATTATGGTCTGAGCTAGGAACAGCAGCTGATCTGTGTTTCTCTTTGTCCAGATTGAGTCCCGTAAGCGCCTGGCCAAGACCGTGCTGGTCTTCGTGTGCCTCTTCGCCTTCTGCTGGCTGCCCACCCACATCATCTACTTGTACCGCTCCTACCACTACTCCGAGGTGGACACATCAGTGCTGCATTTCATTGCCAGCATCTGTGCTCGGATCCTGGCCTTCACTAACTCTTGTGTCAACCCCTTTGCTCTCTACTTGCTGAGCAAGAGCTTTCGGAAGCAGTTCAACAACCAGCTGCTGTGCTGCAGGGCTCGCCTGCTCATCCGCTCCCACAGCATGGCCAGGAGCACCACGCGAATGACCTCCCTCAAGAGCACCAACCACTCCCTGGCCACCTTCAGCCTGATCAATGGCAACCACATCTGCCACGAAGGCTGTGTCTAAAGGGCACAGTCAGAGACATGAATTGATGAGCATGGCTGCTGGACTTTGCTCCGTGGCACGGTGAGCAGCACACACACGCATGCACACGTACATGCAGGGAGGTGTGGTGTGCTCAGAGAGCTCAGAGGAGCTTGAAGCAATGAGCATTTCATCTTGGGCTGAGGCTGAAGCATCCAGCATTTCACCCTGGACTGAGGCATCGCCAGAGCATCAGATCATTGAGCACCAGCCTGCAGGATCTCCCTGGGAAGGGCTGCTCTGCTTTCAATGAGAGCAAAATGAGCACCTTAAGATCAAATCTTTTTTGGCTCTGCAGAATCTTCATCACTTCCCGCTCAATCCCAAACTTATGCAGACTTGCAGCAGTGATAAAGACCATATCCAGTGCACACAATTTGTCAGAACAGTTGCATCCATCACTTCATGGTGTAATGTATTTTCAGATAGAAATAAATCCATTCAAATAAGGTAAATACTTTTACAAAGGAGTTCAAGATAGGTCATTTACAGACTTTTCAAGTATTTATTAATGTCCTGAGTACAGTGTTAATTCATGGTCTAAAAGATATCAAGAGTTTACTGGGGCATGTCTGTGGCCCCATCTGAAACGAGCAGTATCTTACACCACGTCAATGTGAAAGCAGTAACGTGAATAAATATTTGTGAGTTGGAATATGTTTACAGCTTTCAACTGTGTGAGCTTTTGCCGTGTTGTGGAAGAGACAGCAGGGCAATTTCCAAGCATACTGTTTTAATCTTCCTGTCTTCAAAGGTGTGAGATAGTGAAAATTCCATCACCTAAGTGGTACCACAAAATTTGGGTCGGGTTTAACTAAGGGCAGGCAATAGCAGAAACTGATGTACAGCTATTTCTCTTGTAGTAGTGCTTTGTAAAACACTAGTTTTTCAGCAAAAGCTATCAGCAATGCAAGGTGTGATCTCCAGCCTACATTTCTTCCTACTGTCTTCACAGAAATCTGTGGAGACAGAGTGCCAAAACTGGCTGACAGATTGGAGAAATGGGTCTACAGTAAAGTTTACCCCAGAACAATTCCTGTTCCAGATACCTTCTATTCTGGAACAGGAGCACAGTGTCCTGCAGATAATAAACTCCTGAAGCACCTGGGCTATAAGACATTCAATGAAGCTGCACACCTGATAAATACAACTGCTGCCAAATGAGGCCATAAACCAATCACTGTAGCAGAATATTGGGTTTTTAATGGTCCTTATCCTCTTTGATGATGATCTTTTTCATTACCACACCAAAAGATACATTAAAGCTGGTAAAACTTTACCTGGGTTTGCTCTGTGTTTGTAGAAAAAGTCATGTGTGCAGTGTAAAAGCTCTCAGCCCTGCAGCTGCTTTGGGATGCTGGTGGGATCTGCTGTCTCCAAAGGCTCAAACAGGCTCTGCTGCCAAAGGCAGAGCCCTGAAAACTTCGCCTCCTTTTCCCTTTTGTGCTCTGGATGAGGTTGGACATGCAGGTACACGAGCTGAGGATGGGGCCACACCACTGTGCTGCCAAGGGTAACACTGCCCTGCTCCCCCCAGCCCTGGGCACTGCCACCTGTGTGTCACCCCCTGCTGCAGTCATCAGTGCCCCCACATCCCACTCCAGCTGAAAACTCATGGGATAGGGTTATTTAACCCATGAGTCAATGCCCTTGCTTGGCTGACTGTGTCACTATGATGTTAATTTCCATTTTCTGAGCTATCTGAGGTCCTCCCTTACTAAAATATTCAGTGCTTTCCCTAATCTTTACTACAAAGCCACATACAATACCAGGAGCTCAGTCTGCAAATTTCAGAGAGTTTGGTTGAATTTCGAGCTGTTTATGACATTTCAAAATGAGAAAAATTTATCTGGCCTCAGGTAATTTTATTAAATATTTTCTTTAGCCTTGTAAGAATTTAATTGAAGGGAAGCAGGAATTACATACTTCAACAGCAAACACACCAGGTGTGCTACACAATGTGTCCTCCTATTTGGTAACAAACAAGAGATTACTGCTGTTCTACAAGAAACTTCAAAAGTTTCTGAATTTTTGTTTCTGAGGGAAGGGACTAAAATCATAAATCATGAATCATAAAAATGAGAAAATCATAAATATGGGGAAAAGACCACTGTTATAACTCCCTTAGGGCTATGCTGAATCAAATAGCCTGCCTCCCTGAGAAAGGCATTGTTTTAAACACAGGAGAGCTATGAAGATTTAGCACTGTAGACTTCAATAAGTGCTATTGATTATAGACTTCAAACCAGAGCTAGTGACTCCTCCAAGAACAGAAAAAGGTTATGACTCTGGTCTGAAAAGTGCTTTCCAGAAGTGCAGCTGCAGGTTGTCCACATGTGTCACAGCCTCACTCCTACTTAAGTTGCTCAGTACTATTTAATGGTGGACATGGCACTGCTAGTTGAACTCAATGACCTTAGAGGTCCTTCCAACCTTAATGATTCTGTGATTATTTTATTCCTTTTACTTTGTTTTTGCATCTGATAGGCTTAAATTTAAGGGGGGCTCCATGCAAAATGCAATCTTTTTATCAGAATCTAAGATACATGCAAGTTATTTTAATATTTAGAAAATTAGATCAAGTCTTTTCAAATGAGATGCCAATTTTCATTAACATTCTTCATTTTATTCAGATCCCTGGCTCCCTGTTCAATTTCCTTAAGACAATTTGATGGGCCTGTGAAAAAAAATACATTGAAAAAAGTTCCTTGCAAAAAGTATTTTGAAACACATTTCACAAACTTGCACTCATTTTTTAATACCATTGAAAGAGCAAACCTCAGGTTGGAATTATTTCTATTTCATTCCCATATTAAAATAATGAAAAATATCAATGCAGCAGGTGAGATCAGGGAAGGAAGAAAGATTCTTTCAAGAAAGTTTTCTGAAATATGCCAGCATGTAACTCAAGTGTTTGTAGATGAAATTTTTTATGTGTGTTTCTCACTCCTTGTCTCATTACCTTGGTTTCAAAAACACGATGTACTTTACACTGTTGCAGCAGCCTGATCCCTTATCTAGGGCTCTCCCAGTGTTTGCTGGCACAGCTGCAGTGCTGATTCTTTGAACCTGGAGCGTTGTCTGCAGCGTTTTGTTTGTTTTGTTTGTTTGATAAATTTTCAAAGTGCCAAAGATAAAACCTGTGCCCAAGCATATCCCAAGAAAACCTGTGCCCAAGATAAAATCCTGGCAGGCAACTCCAGCACTTTGCCCTCAGGTACTGCCCAGTCCTGGGAGGCTTTGCAGTCCCTGGCTGTGACCCTGGGGTGGCTCTCCACCCTGCCTTCAGCTCTCTCCATCAGCACTGGAAGCATTGCAGTAGTGACTCAGGCCATGGTTTTTTTAAGGAATGCTATGTTTCAATGTCTCTGGAATGCCTGGCTCCTGGGAGACTGAGGAATTTAGAAGTGGAAAGGTGAAATTCCCTTTGAACCAGGCAGCCCTTTGGGTTCACTCTGGCCTGTCCTGTGTGACACATGGCATTTGTGCCATTTCAGGTGTCTGCAGGGTGGCAGTGTGGGTCAGGCTGTGTGAGTGGCACAGCAGGGAACTGCTGCTGTTCCCACAGTGCAGCTCTGCTTTCCTCCACGTCACAAGTGCTGCCAGGCAGAGAGACACTAAAAAAATACATGGCTGCCTTTTGCTGAAGTGCTGTGAAATGCAAAACTAATATTAAACAGAGATGTTTAATGATCCAGTACCTGAAGGGGGACTACACTGAAGCTGGAGAGGCACTCTTCATCAGGAACTGTAGTGACAGGACTGGGAGCAATGGGTTCAGACTGAAAGAGGGGAAATTTAGGTTTAGACTTACAGAAAAAATAATTTACTGTGAGAGTGGTGAGGCACTGGAAGAGGATGTCCAGAGAAGTTGTGAATAACCCATTCCTGGAAGAGTTCAAGGCCAGGCTGGATGGGGCTCTGAGCAACCTGGTCTAGTGGAAGGTGTCCAGCCCCTTGAGACGGGCACTGGAACTAGATGGTCTTTATGGCTCCTTCTAAACCAAACCATTCTTTGATTCTATACTGAGTTATGTTCATGCTTATATTGAGTTATGTCCCTGTTTGTTAAGGAGAAATTAAATAGGATAAAAAATTGTTCCTCGTTAGAAATTAAATTTTTTCTGAAATTCCTGAATTCCTTTCCTGGTGGGAGATGAAGATGCCAAGTAAATCACAGCTTTCAGCTGTTCTTGATTTAGTTTAGGATTATTCCATGCAATTTGGCTCTAAAACTATTTATTGTAGGTTTGAAAAATCACCACAAATTACCAGAAACTATAGCAACTAGTTAATAGTGACACCAGATAAACAATTTAGATTCCTCACCTCTGTCTACAAGAGGAATATTTCTTGCAGTATTTCCAAATATTTCCTTTTAGAATATGTTTAAATACGAAAAATCAAAGGTGCATGATTCTGCTGCATTGCAACAATAGGTGCAAAAAAGGAAAAATATCAGATGGTGAAAAAATATCAAGACAGCAAGAAAAAATACCAGATGGTGAAAATGAAGAGTTTTAGTTTTAAACACAAATATTTATTTTTGAAAATATTTGTTGAACTCCAATAGTTATTTCTAACAATCCACTAAAAATACATAAAGTAATGAGCTTTTCTTTGTTTTAAATAACAAAGAAAAATTTAAAGCATCTCTATTCACCTAACAAGAAAGCAGGAAGCCTGTTACTGATATGTGTAATCCTGATTCTCCCAATTAGCTTGATTTATGTGGAATGAATGTAATAGTTAAACCCCAGAAAGATTATATTTTTATGCATGGTTTGGCAGAAATAATATACCTTCTTCCTCATTTTTCTGACAAAATAATTTTTTTACAGCAGAAAACTATCTGTGTGTATTCAGATAGGGAAAAAATACCTGTCTTTCAGCCTTCTTTAAAGGCAAGAAGCTCAGTGCTGTTTATCTGAGCAGTGAGCAATCCCCTGAATGCTAAATGCTCATTGTTAGTGCTGGGCCATGATAACAGGGTAGTTTATCCTCTCCATCCTAGGAAACCACAGCAGGTGATGGGCCTCTGCCATTCACCATAAATCATTAGATTACTGATATTGCCCTTTCCAAGACAAACATGGCAGCAGTCTGAAGATGCAAGGAAATATTTAGATGACATTGTTCAAACCTGAGAGTTTTCTGAACCTTACTGAAATATTTGTGCTACCCTCACTTCATTGTATTTTTTTAAATGACATCATCTTTATATGTGATACTGTCTTTTAACCCTGAAAATCGTGGAGGGAAGATAGCTGATATTAGCTGACTTGGGTCTTCTGCAAATTGGTATTTATTTAGGAACAGAAAAGTTGTTGTTAGGCTGTAACATGTATTTTAGCTCGGGTAGCTACAGACACCCCTCCCAGATGAGTTCAGCCAGCCTGCAGGGGGCTGAGCAGATGGGCTGGACAAGCTGCTGCTCCTGCAGCCCTCCCTGGCACAGGGAGTTCCCTGCAGCAGTTGTACATCTCACACACTCCTCTGCAGCCAGACCCTCCCCAGAACCAGCAGCCTGGGCCAGCTGGTGCTCACACACTCCTGCTCAGACCACCTTGCCCTGATCCCTCTCTCCTCCCAGGAGGGCTGGCAGAGTTCCACTCCTGCCTTCCTACTGCAGCTGGGGCTGTAGGGCACTGCAGCCCTGGAAGGAGAGGTGCTACACATCTCCAAATGGTGCTTCAGGCACCCCGGGTGCTGCTGCTTGGGCCCAGGCTGCAAATCTCCTGTAACTTATTTCTCCATTGTAATGGCTCCCCTAGGAAGGCTGAAGTGTAATTGTTACTTGTTCAGGCCACCTTGAAAGGCTCAACACCTTGAAATTGGTGGATTCACCAATTTCATGAGGATTCATAAGGATTTCATGAGGATTCACGCTTCACCCATGAGTCCTCACACAGGTAGGGCAGCTGTGCAGGTCATGCCACAAAAGGGATGAAAGAGTTCCCTTTGGAAAGCATCCCTCCTTGGAAAGTCCCTCATTGCTGGCCAGCAGGATTAATATTATGTCTTTATTACTTCCTAATAATTGAGCACAGCAATTGTAAAATCTTTAAAGAACAGAGACTGAATAACATTCTGCTTAATGCTAAGATTATCAATGAAGACTATGTCTCATTTTATATTAAAATCACATCTAAAATTCATTTTATAAGTGCCTAATTGCTTGTTTATGGAAATAGCTACTTCAAATGATTTCTGTGATTAGCTTGACTGTTTCACTGTAAATGGATATGAATTAAAGAGAATCAATCCTAGAATTCCTTTGAAATAAAAGATTGAATCTATCTTAATGTAAATTAATTACACTTACTGGCAAAATGCCTGCCTTATGCTGAACATCTCTTTCTAAGTTCTACTCTGTGTTTTCCAGGCAAGTCAGGTCCACCCAGTGTGTTGCTTTGAAGTGATGGATCTGGGTTTTGTGTCAGCACTTCCAGCTTCAGAGTCAGTGTATTATCCACACCAACATCCCTCTGCAGCTGGGCTTTAGTGGGGGTGGATTTGACACCAGGCTCTGCACTGAGGTCGAGAAGGAAGACTGTAACATCTGTCCATTGAGCAAGTCTCCTTGTCCAAAATGTTTCAAAGGGTTAAAGGAATTTTTTTTTTTAAAGGTGATGTTTCTATCTGCGTTTTATGATTGCCTAAACCCAAATTAAAGCAGGTAGAAATGGGTGGCTCACTGGCCCTGGAGGTCAGCAACAAAGTTGAGCATAGTTCCAAAGGTGTGGAGTGCCACTCTCCTGCCTACAGCACTGATAAAAGCAGGCACTCAGCCTTGTTGAGCATCCACCTTGTCCTCACCAATCCATGGAGATGGATAGGCACATCCTCACCAATCCATGGAGATGGACAGGCATATCCAGTGCACACTGTAGCCCCTGTTTTGGACACCTCCCTTTGCATGAGACCCAGGCCCCATCTCCCATCTCCTAGACCATCTCTAGCTGACCACATGGGCTGAATGCCTAACTTTTAAACGGCTGATGTCTGTCCAGCTAAGTCCCAGCACACTGATCTGAGTCTTTCTGCCCAGGGCCCCTCTCTGTCCAGCCCTGTCTCCCTGCTGGCCAGCAGGAGGATGTACCTGATGCCCCATTATTCTATTCTTACCAGCTGCTGCCCTGTCACCACCATCTCATGTCACCTTAGGCTGGCTCTTAGGTTCAACAAGGAGAAGGGGTCTTTTACTCCCCACAAGTCACCTTCATGAGGCATATAGGAGACTTCTTCAGATGGTGGTTCAGGCCTTTGCTCATTTGTCCCTCTGAGGTTGTCAAATTCCCCCCTGGCATGATAAGGGGAATTGGCTGTGGAAACACTCACAGTGGCCACAGGGGCCCTGTGGGACTACTTTAGACAGCTTGCTCAAGCTCTGTTAGAACAGAAGTCTAGCTTATGGCCTGTCTCCCCTGTGCCATCTGGTTACAGAGTCAGAATAAAAATGTCTTACTGCCATTCAGAAGAAGGTAATCCAGGAAGTTCTCAAGCCAATCTCATGCCCACAGTACTTACCCTTTTGCTATCTATGCCAGAGGCTGAAGGTAAAGAGCAAGAGAAATGGTCCTTGATCTGATACACACTCATATGTGCCATGAAAGGGACAATCTATAGGAAAAAACAATTTATTGATGACCAAAACAAAACTTGGGAAAAGTGGATGTGTTTCTCCCTATAAGTGTAGTGTTGCATTTCAGGGAAAAGGCAAACTTCACACTATCATCTGAGGGACAAAGTCTAGGTTGAAAAACACTCCAATTTTATGCCCTCACTCAGCAGTTAGCAGTCTACAGACAGAATTCACCTCTTTTCAAGAAGTGGAGCTCTTTGAGGGAGTGGTGAGCACTAAACTCTAGGGGGGCATTTCAAGGTCTGTTGTTTGTTCCTGGAGGAAAAATCATTGAGCACTTCCAATCATTCTGAATGTGCATTCAGGACCAGTTGCTGGCAATCTAGAACAAGCCAGGAATCGATTCCGGAAGGGTGACAATCCATTACCATGACATGCACTTAAAAATATCTTAAAGAGACCACACAGTATTTGCTTTTTATAAAAATAAAACAGCAGGATGAGAAGCCACAGCTTTATCAGCAGTGCACTCTGAAGACAGCAGATGACACAGCTCCTTTAATTTCAGTTTCCAAGTGCATGTGTGAAAAGCTTAGCTACAAACTACAAGATTTTACATATTTCATAAAATGTGTATAAATTTGATACCTCCTATGAATATTATTTATTGCTTTGTAAAGTAATGTATGTATGCATTCAGCCACCTGTATAGAATATAAATATCTTGTACTGCTGTGCATAGAGACAGTGCAGTTTATTTCATCTGAAACATGCTTTGCTTTCCTTTTCCAGAGGCTGTATAATCTGCTATGAAAAACAGTGAAAAATAATTTCCCTGTTAAAAGAAAATCTGCATTAATGTCAATGTCTCAGGTCTCTTGAAATAGCATTTAGAAGGAAATTTAGAAGAAAAAAGGTCAGAAAGTGAAAACATGTTGCAATTTGGATTTTTTTCTGTGACTTTGATGTATTTTCTAATTTTATGCACTATGCTTTTAAAATTGCTCATGAATAGCCTCTACATAAATACAGACTCAGTTGAAGACTGTCAAATGTGAATATTGAATTGCCAAAACTTACAGCTAATAAAGCATAACAGACAAAATAGATGGCATCTCTTGCTTCTTAGTTAGAAGAAAACCTAAAAGTTTCATAAACATTTTTATCCACTTGCTTTTTTGTGAATTTTCAAGCATCAGAAAGGGTTATCTTCCAGTGACCAAACAGACAAGACCAGAGGCTGTGCCACCAAAAATGCCACTGAGAACCTCATCCCAGGTCCAGTTTGCCCCCATGGGCAGCACTCGACTGGCAACAGCTGTGCAAACCCCAAGGGCTTGGCAGAGGTTTTTGAAGCTCCCATTTCTGCCACCACTGACCTGCAGCAGTGGTGGAGATGGGAATGCTGCACCAGGGGCTGTGGAGGGAGCAGGGGAGAGAGGAGGCCACAGACAGAGCAATGAAAAGCTGCAGTCAGCATTGCCTGTAAAAACAAAGGGCTCAGAGCAGTTGTATTAGAATAATTGGATACATCTAACAGTTATTGGCTGTGAAACTCAGCTGCATAAGGTTGATTAATTAATGGAAATATACAGAGGCATGTTGTGAAAGCTCTCCTGTGACATGTTGGCATCGGTGGGCTTTCTGTCTGGCTCACTGGAAGGAAACTGTGACTGACCTTTGCTTCAACATCCATACCACTTAGAGCATCTGTTACACAACAGTTTTGGCCCTCTAAGAATCAGTTGCAGCTCACAATTAAAGGAGATGTTGCTTTTGTGGAGAGTTATTGCATGTGAGGTCATCAATCCAATCCACCAAGTGTGTGGCTCTTTTCCATCCTCATTTCAAACACTGTGAACTGGATACAGATACAGGAATGTAGAAGTGCTGCAGGAGGCAGAATGTCCCACTAACTTCAATTTCCTCTGTTTGGCATTGTTTGATTCAGATTCATAATGCAGCTCACACTTTGTTCCATGTTTGATTTATTATTAATAATATTATTTAAAGCATAAACAGTATAGACAACTGACAAAAGACTGTTTATTGGAAAGGTTTTTCTTTATATGTTTATACCATCCCTCATTTAAAACTTCAATTTCTTTTTCTATCCTCTTGACTACAATTCTGTTATATATTATTATACAAAACTGCTTCTTATATTGCATTATCTTCCAAGTGATCTGTGTATTATAATATTAAGCACTATGAAATAATCTGAATACTGCATTTGAGTAGGTATTTTTTACAGATTACATGTATCAAAACAGACTTTTCATTATACATTTAGCATTAAAAGGTATGGAGTACGGTAATATCCCATTAGTTTAATTTTTTTTTTCTAATGTAGCACTTGGCACGAATTGGAAGTTCCCTGATACTCACTAGACAATCTATAGAGAAAAGTGTTGCTAGACATCTCACAGCACTGCAAGAAATGCAATTCCCAGAGATTGCAAATTCTACAAGTCTGCAGTCTGGTTTCTTTCTGCTCAGGCAGACAAGGCCAGTATGAGTTGTGCTGGCACATCTGCAATCTCATGACTTGAACACACGAAGAAGTAAAGAAATTCTCTGATAAACCTATTC
Source organism: Setophaga petechia (assembly GCA_024362935.1). Lineage (NCBI taxonomy): Eukaryota > Metazoa > Chordata > Aves > Passeriformes > Parulidae > Setophaga > Setophaga petechia. Next base: position 13,129,632 of record JANCRA010000020.1, on the reverse strand, counting down.
CAGCATCTCACAGTAATGCAGAATTTCCTCCTGACATCTCATTTAAACCTGTGCTTTTTCAGGGTGAAGCCATTCCCCCTTGTCCTAGAGCTACAGGCCATGGTAAAAAGTCCAGCTCTCATTTCAGTGCTTTGGGTGCTGCAAGGCTGATAGCAGGTCAGAGCCTTCTCCTCTCCATGCCAAACAGCCCCAGCTCTCTCAGGCTGTCCTCATAGGAGAGGTGCTCCAGCCCTTTGTCCCTCTCATGCTGGGTCCCCAGAGCTGGCTGCAGAACTCCAGGGGAAGTTTCATGAGAGTGGAGCTGAGGGAGTGAATCCCTTCCCTCGACACCACTTCTGGTGCAGCTGAGGACTCCGCTGGCTTCCAGGGCTGTGAGCACACATTGCTGGGTCATGTCCAGCTCCTTGTCCACCAACACCCACAATTCTTAGAACAGCTTTGTCATATAATACAAAGAATGGTAAAAAGAATCACCTTAGGCTGCCTGGCATTACTTTCAGATAGTAGAAATGTTCTGGAGCAGAACTGTGCTTCTCTTGGTTTCTGCTGCATCTTGTCCAGTGTTGACATTAATTACCAGATTACATGGTATTTCTATTTGCCTGAGAGATCTTGGGAATGCTCTACTGGAAAAAAACATTTCATTGCTGTTTCATGCTATCAGACTTAGGGATTTATTAAGATACTCATTAAGAAAATATGTCAAGTCTCTTACCTAATAGGTTTTATTAAGTTTGGGGTTATTAACTTTACTGGGTTTTATTAAGTTTTCTGCCACTGGCTTAAAGGACACTCTTACCAGGAAATTAACTTAATGAAGCTTATTTCCATATTATACTTATATTAGGAATATTATGTGCACCCTCATTCAGAGCTGGTCAAATGTAAATAAGGATATCTTTACTGGGAGTTACTCTAGGGTCCCTCAAGCCACTTAATTCAGTTTCATTAATATGATTGAGAACTGATTCTTAAGCTTTTTTGTGTAACCTCAACTTCTTACTAATCCTCCTGGAACCGAGATTATTGGCCTTTGATTAAGGTAGATTGTTATTTTCTTTTTTATAATTTTTAATTTGTTTCTAGTAACCATATTTGTTAAGCTTCAGGAGACACTCCAGCAAACTTGTGAGTGCAGTTTTTCCATGTAAGAAGGGAACAGATCTGATAAGTCACTATACATTCACAAAAATACAACAGACCTTAGAACAGCCCTAAAATTCAAATTAAAGCAGAGGATCTAAAAACACATTCTCTTGCGCTGAAAAATTAAATAAATGGTATTGGAGGAAAGAAAAAAACTTTTGCTGAGAGAAAAATGTGCTCTCCCTGCTGCTTCACCAGCACAGGATAATTTTCTGTTTCACTCTCCAAAGTCTACCCAGTAGATATTTTCCAGGAACAAGAGGTACAGGAAGAACAAAATGAACATCACTACAGCTGTGTTGTCATGTTTCATCCATTGAGAAACTCGAATGGAAACATTTCTCATGTTGGAAATGTTAGAGAAAGTGTCACCTGCAGCACTGGCTTCTTTGCAGACTTTTTCTACATGCCATATGAAAATAAGGCTTTAAAGAAAACAGCAAAGATGGATGGGGTGAGTCTTCTCAAGCAATGTAAGATTTTTTTTGATGAAAATGTTACTGTACCTGGTGAAAAGAGCAAAGAGACAAATGAAAAAAAAAAAAAAAGTGATGGAGATATCTAAGAGAAAGGCTGAAGTTTGAAAAAGTGACTGGCCATACAGGCTAGCATTACATTCAGTGAAGAAAACAGGGTTATCCTACTCTTTTAGAAGATCAAAACAGCAGGACACTTCTCCAAACATTGCAGGCTCTGCTATTACCTCTAGCATGGGCACTGCAGAGAGCTAGATTCTCACCTACTTTAGGCTGAACCCTGTTGATTGAAAAGAGGCGATCACCCTGATTTCACTCCTGCTGAACATTTAAACCCTTTCTGTTACATTATTTTATGGATTATAATTTTTATGCTCAATTTTTCTAAGAGCACAGGACCAGTTTTCCATCTGAACACAGGTGTTCATAGCATATGGAAGATGTCAAGGTGAGTGTAATCATAATTTCCAAAAAAAGTAAAGGCACATGGGTGCAGACAAAATAATGACTCTTTGCTTTTAGATTTTGCTTCTCACTGCAGTGAATTAAACTAAATGTAGTATAGACAAAGTGCAAAAAACAGAAAAGAAATTATCTGTGCTTTCATAGGTAGCATTGCTATAAGAGCTACATCTCCACAGGTATCAGGGAAACAAAAAGATAGCATTCATTTTCATGCTTCTAAATGATGAGTTGTAGGAAATCTTGACAGCTCCTTTATAAAGTAGTCCTTTTGATGAAGCATTTATCAGTGTTGTTAGTCCATTTAAACTATAATATCCATGACAAGTTCATCTTCTCCCTGTGTGCTACAATGATTATGAGATGGACACACAACAGAACACAGAACACTCCTGCCTTGCATTTGGGCTGGGTGGTCCATTGGCTTCAAAGAGGCTGTGGGAATCTGTTAGACTCTTCTTACTGAAAGATACAAGGAGTTAGGTGTTAGTTTGGGTTACCTTTAGCCTTCTGCACCTTCCAAAGTGGAGAAACAGGCTTGTTTTGAGCACTGGAGAGACATGTGAGTGTGTGCCTTCTCCTGGCTGTATATGAATGGTCCTTGCCTGCTGATGGTTGTTCTTGTGTTCTTGTCTGGCATGGATGTGTGGGTTTAGAGAAAAAAAAAAGTTCTCAAAATGCAATTTGTAATTGTCATTTTAGTCATGTATGGGATGAGTCATTCCTGTGATGAGCGAGGATGCTAAGGCAGCTCCCATTTGAAATGGCAGATTCCCACCAAAGTCCTTTCTAATCTTTGGAAAAGATGGCACCAAGGCTGAAGAGTCAGATGACAGGTTCACACTTCTTTTCAACATTGCTTTGGTGAACTCATGTCCCTGATAGCATTTAAAGGGCAGGGGAGCAGCATGCAGGCTTGATGGGGTACAAGTCTATCTGCTGCACAGGTCTGTTGGAACTCTGAATCTCTAGCTTTTTCTAATGTTTAACCCCAGTACTGTATTCTGCACAAAGCTGGGATCTTTGAAACACTTCCATGTAAGTATGGCAAATATTGTGGCTCCCAGTGCATCCAGTCTGCTTACAGCTGGTGGTGGCATACCTGCCTTTAGCCAGCCTGAGGTAAGTGCAGATCCAGGCTGGTACCACCACATTCCAGAATTTGCCTGAGGAAGCTCCAAGACTTGATTCTGTCAGTACACAGAGGAATGCCTTTCCATGGGCAGCTGCAAATGCAGCAGCAGTCAGGTATGGACATCACAACACCAGCCCTGCTACAAGCTCTTTGCCCAAGGGACCTGGCTCTGCTGCACCACAGCACTCAAACTCACACTCCAGGTTGCCTTCCAGTAACTTGCTCCATGTCAGTTTTTGTAAGCCAATCAGGAGACACTAGTTGAGCTGAGAGATTCAAGGGCATCTTTCAGTGGAGACATGCTTGTATTTGAGATTTATAGCACCCTGCATAAAGTCATGACTTACTGCTTATGCCATGGAGATTTCAATTCCCATGACAATCCAATCTTCTTCAAACCTAGTTAAGTGATGCCTTATTATAGCTGTTGAAGTAGATCACAAAGCCTGAAATTCCCATTAGATTAATTAACATTTTGAAGGCACGCTCCTAAGACATTTTTTGAGAGCCCAGGATGAGAAATAAATTTCATCATGACACTCACTCTGGTCCTGCCTTCCAAAATGCCCAAACCTTTCAGGGTAGCTCATCACTCATGTGCCATGAATGAAATGTTTATTAGATGCTCTGCATCTGTCCCCTGTCTTTGCAGAATGTTTTCTTGAATCTCTCTAGACATAAATTCTATTACTATTTTTAAATTGTGTTTCAGAACTTGTTAGTCTTCTCTATTCTTCAGTAGTATTGTGAGTTTCTCTGCACTCCTGAAAGATTGTTTTAGTATCACAGATATCAGAATTTCTTTTTAAATATAAGGTTTAATCTGTACTTTAATATAATTCTTATTATCAGCAGGAAATTAGGATAGCATCCAGGCAATTTGCAGAAAACTAGGAAATGAGAAACAGAAGTGAGCAAGAAGCCTTCAATAAGTGTATAACTGCAAGATAAATATTTTGGGAATTTATTGCTTATGTTGATTATTTGCCATATTGGTATTTCTGGAGCTGCTGGAAAGAAGTGAGAGAAAAAACTGTTTTACTATGGTTTGGCTGGGATAGAGTTAATTGACTTCAGCTGGCATGGGGCTGTGTTCTGGATTTGTGCTGATAACACACCGGTGCTGAGGGAGGGAGGGAGGGAAGGAAGGATGGATGGATGGATGGATGGATGGATGGATGGATGGATGGATGGATCACCAATCACAGCTGCAGCTTTGATCCAGCTGATGGGTGTCCTAGGATGTGTGCACCCAGGCTTAACAGGGATACCTGTTTACAGGTAAGTTTTCCCCACCCTGGAGTCAAGTTTCTTGCTTTCTGTGCAAATTAGTTATCACACACAGTTTGTTCTTCTAGACCTTGCTGGAAATGGGTCAGAGGGCTTCAGGAGTCTTTGGTGGTCTTTCTTGCAGATGGTAGAACACCCATCTGCCCATGGGAATTGGCTGCATGGGGCTGAGCTGCCAGCTGAGGGTAAACCAGGAGACAAATCTTGCTGTCATTCAAGTAATCTGCAACAGCTGGAAGGGTAGGCCCAGCTTCTCTTGTGATATGCTGCCAAGCCACAAATATATATGACTTTTACCCCTTAGTGGATGTTTTTATTTGTGAAATTAGAGAGGATGAAGCAGAGATTGATTTCTTCTGACTGTGCCAGCTGAAGTAGTACAGATGATTTAAAAGATCCTCCAGTGTTCTCTTTAGTTCAGAGGTGCAATTCCCACCCTGACCCAGCTCCCCTGCCCCCCAACTAATCCTTCCCCAAAAGTTAGAAGAAGGAATAAAAATTATTCTTTGCTTTTTATATTTTGGATTACATCTCTTTGGACAGCCCATCAAACATCCAACTTTACCCCTCTTTCTCTAGGAAAAGTTTCCCAGATAAAAGCTATCCAGTTTGCAAGGTACGACACCAACTTCTGGAGCTTGCACACCCCCTTCACAATCCTCTCCACCTCTCTCTGGGGTCAGCTGTCCTCATGGTCCCCTTCAAAGAGAATTGGTTGTGACAGTTGTACCTGAAGGCTTTTGCAGCTAATAAAAAAATAACCCTGGCTTTTGGTGACCTGTAGTTCATGCCCTGATTCCATGAAAGGTCTAGTAATAAGTTTTTTTTACCTCACATGATGATGACCAGTGACTGATGTTTGAGAGCTAAGTCAACCTTTCACAAAAATTTCATTACTCTGTTTCACCAGGTCAAAAGGCTTAGGAAACGAGACACTTAAAGAGCTGTGACAGAGGGAGCAGTGAATGAGCAGGAAATGAAAAGGGCTTGTTGCCTGCAGCAGTTCCCACTGCACTGACTCAGGGGAGCTGTCTGAGAAGGGACTCTCATTGTTCTGGTGTTTCCATTACCAGGGAGAGGAATGAATTCTTCACTGCTGCACCTCACCCAGGAAACACAGCCAGAGCCCATGGCTTGGGTTGTCAATGGGAGCAGAGTATGTCACACTGCTATTTCAGCATGTACCCACTGCTCCCTCCTTGTTGTCCTGGGAATTCATTCCTTCTTCCTCTGCATTTTACTTACAAGAAAATACTGTGATCTGCATGTATTAAGCATTTGACGATCCATATTCAAGTTGTACTACCATAGTACATCTTTTACTGTAAATAAAAATTATACTCTGTTCTCTTGTGTACCTTTAAAAGATATATAATTGCTCCATGTAACATTTTGGTTGTCTGATTATTCCAGCTGTTTATATTATCTCTGAGCCAATAAATTACAGCAGATGTAAAGGCAATATAGAGAATGGAGACAGTCTTTGTTGTTGACTGCAGGGATGAGAAGGGAAGAGAGCAAATCTGACAACACAGGACCATGTAGTCTAATGTAAAGAACTGTAAACTGCAGAGAGCTGGAGATGAGCTATGCTGAGTACTCAGGAGACTGGAATGGGGAAGTGTCAAGGGGTAAAGTCCTACTAAAGCAGTTTGCTGCTGCAAATAATGATTTGGCTTAGTGGGTTTGAGAGTGGTAATTTAACCTTCCTCACTTATGTTTTGCCTATGTACCACCTACTCCTTTCTCTCTAAATAGGCATAACCAACAAATACACTATTTTAGCTGCTTGTATATTTTGCTACTACAAGATAGGACCCACAAGCTTCAATTAACACAGTGTTGCTGGGGCAGTGGGGGAAGAATTATCACATTACAAGACACATTAATTATCATGACCAAATATTTTTAACTGCAGTGACTCTCTGTTGAAGTGACTGGCTCAACTGAGACGTTTAGAAAACAAGATAAACTTCAGAAAGATGCATGAAGGGGTCTGAGTAGTTTCTCTGTCACAGGTGTGAGCCAGTGCTATCTCATGTGGCTAATACAGAGATTTTGCTAGACCCCTGTCTCAATTGTTCTTTTCTATATCCTGCATAAGTCTCTCCCTTGCATAGCTTCACTCAGTGAAAGATTTCTGTTTGACCCACACTTCATCCCGCTCCACTTTGCAATGCCATCTCAGTCATCATCTCAAAAAGAGGGAGATGTCTGTGTGTAGAGGGCTTTCCTCACCACACCAAGCATGAGGAACACCATTCCCCACACCAAGTCCCTGTGGGAGCTTCATTCTGGCTCTGGTTTTTCAGGGAAGAGGGATTCATCCTCTACAAATGCCTTCAGCAGATATCCTAAACACACACCACAATTAACTTAGCTGTGTTCCTCTGACTTTTCCACCAAAGCCATCACTCAACCTAATGTCCTCCCTTCAGGACACGAGCCCAAGTATATCTGCTCTGTGGAAAGGAATGCATACTCCATCTTCCCTTAGTGTTGCAAGTGCAGAATATGAAGATTTTGGTCAGCAAGTAGATAAAGCAAATTCCCAGAATTTCTGAGAAGGATTTAGGCAAAGCAAAAGCTTGATGTAGTGCAATGCCCATGGCAGAGCTTCATCAGTAGCAAGTGGACCTTGGAGACCATACAGTGATCCTCACTGTCTCCAGTGGCCTCCATTCCCTTTCTCTGGAGGTGGAAGTAGCCCACTGTGGCATCCTGGTTGCCCCTCTGTGTTGAGGCACCAGTAAGAAGTGAAAAGTTATGATGGGGAAACAGTGCAAAATTGTGCTGCTTCTTGTACCCAATTCCTGGCTTCAATGTGACCTTGTTTCCTGCACCATCTAATGGAGTGGGGGGAAGTCATGCAGCCAAGTATCTTTATAAATGTACAGTCATTCCTGATCTGTAAATACCACAAACCGAGAAGAGAGAGAGGTAACAAAACCATGAATATCATCCTCCCTCAGTTGCCCCAAGGAAAGTGAGAAGTTAATGCTCCTGTGGCTGGGTACTCCCACTGAGAGCATCCTCTTCTCTGTGCAGGGAGGATTTCAGAGGCCTAATGATGCATGTCACTTCTTGATGCTGCAGCTGAGACTGTGTCCTGCCATGGCACCATGCCTGGGAAAAAATGTAATTGTTGAAGCCTGGCCTCAGATGCTGAAGGAAAGAAAGGAACTGTGAGTGTGTATGTCTTAGAATAGATATTGAAACAGGAATATGGTTGACAGTACACCAGGCCCCTGGGTTGAATACCAAGCTATTGTATACAATGCAAAAGACTTGGGAAAGGGTAAAAAGTGATGACTATAAACTAGCTGTTTGGGAAGCCATTAATGTGGTCTCTGGAAAGTTCTTTATTATGCACTCTTTTACTTTATTTGTGAAAAAGGATGCTGGTGGGAATGGAGACATTCTCATCTGTGCTATGGAGTAGTGGAGCAAACTAAAGGCATGATGTGAAAGCACAAGTGATTTTGCAAAATTTGTTTGAAAATATTGAGGGAAGGTATGACTGTAGCAAGATGCTCTGCCCTGGAATGTGATCAAGGAGCTTGGAAAACATCCTGTTTGCAAAGCTATTAATAGTGGATTGAGAGAGGCTGCCACTTGCTGGTTTTGCTGTTTTGAATTATGCTAAAAGCAGTCTGGCTAACTAACCCCAAAAATTATCATCCTGATAGTGAGGCAAATATTTGGCAGATAAGCTGCTAAAAACCTGTTTCGCCTGGAAACATATGATGGGCAGTCAATCACTTTATAGTATAAAAGCACTTTCATAGAATTAGGTTCTTCCAACATATTCCTGCTTGGAATGTGTGAAGTTTACTCCCTTGGATAGGGGGAAGCCCCCGACAGATATTCCTTGAGGTTAAGAGAAAGTGATCTCCCCACAAGCACTGGTATGGTGAGTTATACCAATCTCTACTTAACAATTGTCTCTTTTTGCTAGCTTTAATATAATTGCTTTGATATAGTGCACTATACTATACTACACGCTGCTAGTATTTTAGCTTTTTATACTGTGTAGTAAGTAACTCTGATTAAGATCTTTTGTCTAATCATTTGTCGTAATAAATAATTCATATTACATGAATATATCTGATTTGCCATCATTAAAGCCTGCAGGACAAAGTTACTCGAGCCATTGACAGTCTGTGGCTAAGATCAGATCCATCTGCCCCCAGGCTCCTCTCTGAGAAAGAGTTTAGTACACAAGGGGGTCTTTTCTGCACCTCACAGCTCAGTGGCAGGGCTTCTCTAATATACTTTTCCTGAGGCTCCCATAACAATGACTTAAAGGATTCTCATGCTGTGTTATTACTAACGTAGAGTATAGGATGAAAATGAAAAACATCTCTGCGTCAGATGATGAAAACCTAAGCACAATGTGACATGAAGGACCACCAGCTCCCATTGGGTGGTGAGATCTTGCCCTGATACAGAGCAGAGCAGACTGTTGTGCAAAAGTAGAACAATAGTCAAAAGAGTAAAAGGCAGAATCTTTAGAAATATTGAGCCATATCATCTGTAGGTATTCTTCCATTTGAGTCCCCATAGCACTACCAAAGGCAAAAAAATACCACAGGGAAAGATGGAGACATAGCTACTGCTCACCTATTAAGAAATCTCCTTTTTTTTTTTTTTTTTTTTTGTTATTTTATGTCCTTAAATCATTGATTTAATGAACAAACTTTGCACTTTGTAGCTCTTTGAAAGGATGTGTGCTGGTACTCATGTTATCCCACATGTTCATATGTCATCTGGAAAAATGAAGTAATGAAATTTTCTGATGATACTCTATTATTTAAGGCAATAAAATGGAATTCAACTGTGAAGAGTTGCAGATGGCTCACAATACCAAGTGATTGTGAGAAAAATGGCAGATGAGATGCTGATAAATTTGAAGTATTGCACATGGAAATAAACATTCTTAACCATGCATAACCATGATGAGCTCTAAATTAGCTATCAGCAAGCAGGAAAAAAAAAGATTTTTGAGTTGCCATTGACAATTACAATAAAATCTCAATGTCATGCTCAGGAGCCATCAAAAAAGTAAATAGAACATTAAGAATTCTTGAAGAGGGAACAGAGAAAAAACAGAATAATAATCCTCTATCACTGCATGATCATATTGTGCTGTTCAGATTCTTTCCTCATCCAGGAAAACAGAAGTAGAATACATATATATATATGAAGGCAAGAGCAGTCAAAGTCTTGGAATAGCTTTTGTATGAAGGTCAAAGAGTTCAAAATGTTTTCATCTTTCAAAGAAAAGGCTCAGAAAGGAGCCTGTGCTGCTTCATGTGTACACAGCCATGAATGGCATGTAGCAGTGAATAGGGACTCGTATTCACTGTTTCTCACAACAAAATAAATAAAGGTCAACTAATTAAATTCTCAGGAATCATGTTTAAAACTTTAAAAGAAACAGTGCTTGTCTTTCATGTGGTGGTGCCAGGCATTTCAGACTGGGATAAAGGCCATAAAATCACACTTTTTGCCTATAATTCAAACAATATCAGAGATTATTTCTGGACACAAGCAATGTGAGTAGCCTCAAATACAACCTGGCTAGAAGGGTAGAATTACTGAACAGAATAAAGTGCCTGCTGAAATATATTGACAGAGAAAATTCCTGCCTGCCTGGGATCCAGTCCTGAGAACCAGAAACATACTTGAAAACTGAAGCAGCTGGTCTCTTTGAAATATACCTAGGGTGCCTAGAAACTAGAGACGTTCTGAGATACCACCAAAAAGTGCAAAAAAAAAGGGCCTGTAATGACCATTTATGATCTGAAAAGGTGAAAAACAGTCTAGAAAAATAAAAATGCATTGGAAAAAGTCAAAAAACATCACCTATTATTTGTTATATGTGAAAAATCAAGTGTTCCAACATCTACTGGTTAATGATGTCTACATCCTCTTATGCCTCTGTGATTTGAAAAGGACTTAATTATTATGCAAAATTAGTAAGAAAACTGAGAACAATGCATGCTGCATGCATTTTTTTCTTCCTTAAACAGGCCAAATTCTCCACATGAACTCCTTACAAGATGTTGGACTCTCGCTGGGGATCCAGCTGCAAGCTCTGTGATGTGAGATAATCTCTGAAGTAAGAGTCTCTCTGTTATCTTACTAGACACCCTTTGGGCCCACTTTTGGAGTCAGTTTGGTTTCATTTGCTCTCCCATCTATGGGATGGTTTGGCCCCTTCTGCAATCTAACTCATTTGACATGGGCATTATACATCTGTATAAGTAATCTGTCATAAGCATGTGTGCTGCTAATTGTTGATAAGCTTATTTCACTAGTGAGGAGGGTTTAGTAACCCGTAATGGTGCCTATACCCATTAGTGGTGGTTTGCTATTGGTTGCTATAATATTGATTGCTGCTATGCAATTGATTGTTGTTGTACCACTGGTTGGTGCTGTATTGACTGCTGATAGTAATTTAAATGGCTTGAGAGATAGATATGTAAACTTAATTGATATATGTATCCTTGCATAGCATTTTTGGTGATCTATAATAAAAACAGAGAAATTTAGAAGATAAAGCCTCTTGTTTCCTAGTGTATTATAAAATCCTGCAAACCCACAGTGATGATCTCTATATACCCATGGGCTGGATAACCCTTTAGGCCATGACAACTAGTCACTGGCCCAGCTGGACCTAGGACAGCTTTGCACTCTCCTGGAGAGCTGCAGGACATACCTGATGAGTTAGCACAGGCCAGGGAACTGTCTGTCCACAGCCAATTTTAGAAGATTAAATACTTCCACACTACAGATGTGCTCATGTTGCTCTTCTGACATTCCCCAATTGGCCTCCATCTTCATTAAACCACAGTGCCCAAAACTGGAGAAGATATTCCTGCTCGGTTCCCACTGATACATTGGGTGTTTTGCCAACTCCACGGGTGTTTATAGATCATGGTAGGTTGTTTGCCTTTTTCATAACAGTACAGAGTTGTTGTGTTCTGCTCATGATCCTTCTCCAAAACAGCAACCTGGCTACTTGTTAAATGCACTGAGCCCAAGCGGCTGGGTGCTCCTCCCTTGGAGCATTCCCTTGCAGTTGTCCTTGGTTTTCATGCCCTTTCTCTATACTGCCAAGGAACTTTGAACCTCCAACTTGTGTTCCAACCCAACTCTGTGTCATCTGTAAGTGTGTGATTGGGATCAGCAGTGCAAGCACTGGGCAGAATTGGAACAGAAAAACCTCTGGAAGAGCCCTTGTTGACACTTTACATTTTGCCATTGAAGTAATTCTCAGTGTAGATACAGAACATGTTTTGGATTCACCATCTAGTGATTTAATCCATGTTGTATTTCTTTTGCTGGCATATAAGAATGTCCTGTGAGATCAAATCAAAAGAGTTCCCAAAGTGAAGTTTTATATATTAGTTCTAGATCTGCTTTTCTGCTGCAGAAGAAAATTAGATTTTTTTGTAACACAATTTGCTCCTTACAAATCCCCACTGCCTCCTTAACTTTCTTTATCTTTCAGGTACTTTCTGAATAGTTCGTCATTTGATTAAAATAATTTCCAAGCACACTGACATGTAATTCTTCACATCCTCTTTTTTCATGATTATTGGGAGAGTCACTATCATTGATCTGAGACGGGTCCTTCAGAAGAGCAGGGAAGGAAAATGATTGCTATTGTATTCATATCCTCAACCAGCTGATCAGGTCTAGTGTAATAATGAGAATGCTCACCATTCCTAGAGGCTTCCATAATGTGACAATTCTGAAACACATCCTCAGGAAAGGTATAGAGTAGCAATGTCTTTTTACACTCTGCATTTTAGACAAACTGCTCCCAAGTCTGATCTGTTGTGGGAGGTGGACTTAGTACAGCAGTGGTGGAAGTCAGTTGTGTGGACAGGCCTGCTGAAATCATCACAGGAGCTGGATGCAGTGGGCAAGAGGGAAGAAGAGAAAGAAGGAGGGTGCAGAAGAGCAGCTGGGCAAGAGCTGACAGAAGATATTCCCACTTTTTTGGCAGAAATGTGCCCACAGACTTGACCAGACAGGGTTAAGCTGTAACGAGACACAGCTCTGTTGTACACAGTCAGCATGCTTTTCTGCTTCTTTCACACGTCACTGCCCGTGGAAGGAGAGAAAGCATTGAGTGAGGGAGGAACAAGGCACATAGTGATCAAGGCACATCAATATCTCAGCAGCAAAGTATTTCACAAAGAATAAAACACTACCTTGTTCCTGTATCATGTTGTGTGCTTGTGCCTTCAGCACATCTACAGGGTTTTTACACACTGTGGTGGCCCATTGACTGCCATTGGTTAGGAGGAAATAAAGCAAAATTAGCTGTGACATAAGCTGAAATGTCAGGCTCTGACTTGCTGACAGCCCTTATCAGCTTCTAAGATGAGTAATGACCAAGACCACCTGCCAGCCTCCAGGGCCAGCATGCCAGGTCCCAGACAGGGTCCTGGGACAGAGATGGGGAACAGGACCCACACTGCCCTATCTGAATCTGTCTGTGGGAATCTGCAACTGTGGGACTGAGGTCAGCTCTGACCACGGTCACAGCTGTCAGCCAGTGGAGAATGCCTCGTGGGCTTCCCCCAGATGGAAGGGATGGAATCACTTCCCCCATCACTCTACCTCAGGTGCTCATGCAGCATTCCAAGGCTGGCCCAGAGGCCCTGGTGCCCAATACCCTCCTGAAGCAGTTGATATTCCAGCGAGGTCAGTCTCTTGGGCTCTCAAGATGCCTGGGATTTGGTCAAGCCAGATCCTCAGGGTCTGAACCTCAAAGGGGAGCCTCTAGTGCAATATGCCCCATTACTGACCAGGGACCTTCTGGTAAATTTGGTGCAGTGGAAAGTCATATTTCCCAATGGGACATCTGAAAAAAATCAATTGAATGCTTAAATTCTTGGCTTATCAAAGACACATTTTACTTAAAATTGAGAAGAGCCAAGAGGGCCAGAAATGTGCAGAGTTCTTGCTTTGAAAAAAAAGCAGGTAAGCAGAGTTATTGAAAGTGTTTGAGCCCTGAAAAATAAATATTTGAGTGAAAGCAGGGTTCCTTCTAATAAACTGTTCTACAATAATACATCTAAATAAACAAATAGAAATCAATATTATTCATTAATAATTCAGTTTGGGGATTTTCTTGGCAACTTTCAAATGGAATGCATTTTATCAGTTCAGTGCTCTAGATTTCATCTCAAGAAAGGAGAAAAAGTTATTCTTTCGTCTACTTTGAAGGAAATAATTTCTGTATTATTACTGGGTTATTTTTCAAAATTTCCTCCATTCTTACAAATGGATCAGGATCACCTTGGGCATCACTGTACAGAACAAAGTTCCTAAAAGTGGATGGGAGAGGACAATCTGTTTTCTCCATCCATTTTTTCACAGTCCAGCCTGACATAAATTGTAGTTAAAATGCCAAAAAAAGCTAATGTAAGGATTTTATTTTTAAAAACCCTTAATTATAGGAATATAGTTATGTTGCTTAGCACAACGTCCCAGATAACAAAAATCTCATCAAATAAATAATTATTTCACTCTTCATTAAGATGACCTATTTAATGATTAAAGACAACGTCTCAGATATAATAGTCATACACTTTAGACTTCAGGAGATGACAATCCTCTACTTAAAAATGTAAAATATAGCACAGGCTGGAAAGAAAAATAACTGGCTTGTTGACAGACTTCAAGTTTCTGTCAGCATGGAGGTCACTGAATGGGGACAAACATCTTTGTCATGGGCTGGCCCAGGTACTCAGCATCCTCATCAGTAGCTGCAAGCAGATACACACTCACTTCTGGTAAACCACAGGCATGACAGAGGTTAGCAGGGAGGTCAACAAACACTAGAGACTGGGGCAAGAGAGCACTTTGAGAAAAGTGCATGAGTGCAGCTAAATGCTAGTTATACATCAAGGCAAGAGGGAGAAGAGACATTCCTGCCTAGAAACCAGGGTGTCTGACAGGCATGTTGGTCTTTCAGAGGAGAAGCAATCTCTGCGGAAAATGCTTTGGCAAAAAGGGTAAACAAAAAGATTATCCTGGAGAATTAACTGGGAGAGATCTATATTCAGTTGTTTCTTATTACCACAGCTCTAGGGAGCAAAGTCCAGCAAGAGCAAACAGCTGGAGAAAAGAGAATTAGACCCCTACGTTTCAACTGGGAAATCAAAGAAGGACACCACTGGAGAATGACTACTGAAGTACCTGGAAGAGCTTGTCTTGGCATCAGGGTGACACTGACATAAGAATGCACTTGAGCTGTTTCTGAGGCTGAGAACAGGTGTGCAGGTGTACAAGTACCAAACTTCCTGTACAGCCTGTAAACCAGTCAAAGAGCACTCAGGATGAGAGCCTCCCTTACACTGGGACTTTGTATTATCTATTGGTCCTGCAGAGGCAATGGGTTCCTGCTATATGGAGGGAATGCAAAGCTCTAAAGAGGAGCAATAACAATTTATGCAATTGCCTGTGTTTCAAGTGTAATACAGATTTATTATTTTATCACTGAAAATTATACTGGGCTTTTAAAATAGGTGTCTGACTCTTAATTAACTCAAACTCAACTGTTCGTGCCAAACAGTTACCACAAACAATTTGTGAAGGTAGATGGCAGAGGAAGTGCTTTAGGGAATGACAAAGGGTGTTTGGAAAACAGGCAGAATTAACTGTTGAACTCTGCAAGTAGTGAAGCATACTGCAGTGCTTGCTGACCTCCACGCATGGTTTTGGCTTCCCAAAATTCAGGTTCTAAGTTACTGTGCAATGAACTGCATCTTCCAAGACAAACAATTGTGTGCATATGTCTGAATTAATCACACAGATACAGGGTAATGTTAGCTGCGATTGATATAAGGAGACATTTATTGGAAATACAGCTTTAATTTTTTGTGTTAGGGAGAAATGTGGACACAGAGTACAGAAAGAAACAGACACAGCATTACCTCTTTCATCCAAGCAGCCAGACCACCAAGTAAAGCAGTCTGCCTGGTATCTTTGAAGTTAATGGAATTAATTATGCTGACTGCAGATGTGCCATTACAGAGGCATCTTCTGAAAATGTGGCTGCTGTCATCCTAATCCCCACCCCATACACCTGTGAAGTCCCGTAAGGGTGGGATGTGTCTCTGAGACCCTGCACCCTCCCTGCGCTGTCATCCTTCATCTCCCAGGTGTGAACACTTGCCCCCAAGGCTGTTCCCACAACCTCATTTAGAACAACATCTCTCACAAGAGAGCCAAACACAGAATGGCCACATTTACAAGTGACACCATGCCCAAAGTATCTGTTTATAGGGACACAGAGAAACCCCCATAGGGACATGACAGCCAGACTGGATAGGAAACCGCAGGTAAGAGCAATAGTTCACTGGAAGATTTATGAGGTTGTTTTTCATATGAAAAGATCTGCTATGTGCTTTGATTCCTTTTTCTTCTGACACTCTTAGCTGCAAATCACAAAAATTCCACATAACAATTCCACATAACAAATAACATAAAATAAACAATAACATAAAATTCCACATGCCATGGATTTGATTTTCTGATTCTGATCTAAGGGGTAGTTTTCATTTCACCAGAGTCTTCTGTTTTTGGTAAGTAACAATTCCCTAGACAAAGAAAGAATTTTTTCACTTCACCTTTAAATTCTGGGATGATTTTTTATAATGCCTTGCTTTGGTGTAAGGTCCTCCTTCCTGTTTAAATTCTATACCATGCAACATTGTAAAGTTGAAGGTACTAAACTCCACACTGCAATCTCATACATTATTTCCCTGGAGTGAGAAGAAAGGTTTTGG
This sequence comes from Setophaga petechia, assembly GCA_024362935.1. Lineage (NCBI taxonomy): Eukaryota > Metazoa > Chordata > Aves > Passeriformes > Parulidae > Setophaga > Setophaga petechia. Next base: position 13,113,307 of record JANCRA010000020.1, on the reverse strand, counting down.
GGAGTTAATATATTTGAGTTAACCAGCCCAGCAAATGCAAGATGAGGGCTGGCTTTTTGGTTGGTATCAGCTGTCCAGTTTGTATTTGCTGATTGCATTAGAAATCAGCAATTGCTTTTGGTTTGGCAGAGCTTTCTTTCCTTGCTTAAAATGTTATAAACAGAAGCTGTAAGAGACATCTTGTGTTCTACCAGTTTTGAAAGCCGACAAAAATGTGGAAATAGAGATGCTCTGGTTTGTTGATTTTACTTCTGATAATTCTACAATAAAATACAGAGAAAAAGATTTTTATTGCATGTGTGAATTTCAGCTCAGATATTACAAAACCAGAAAAATGCTTTGGAGGAATTCTAAAGATTCAGTGTTTAGTCTTATTGTTTCTAGGAGTCCCATTTTAACTATCCATGTTTTAAAAAAATATTACTTTGAGAAATATCATCATTTATGCTGCCTTTAATTCAAACTAAATTGAGTCATTTTTCATAGAATCATAAAATCCTTTAGGTTGTAAAAGACTTGCAAGATAATAAATTCCAACTGTTAACCCAGCACTGCCAAATCTTCCACTAAGCTATGTACCCAAGTGCCAAGTGTTTTTTAATATTTTCAGGGATAGTAATTCCACCACTTTCCTGGGCATCTTGAAATGGTTCCAATGCCTGATCACCCTTCCAGTGAAGAACTTTTTCCTAATATCCAACCTGAACCTTTCCTGGTGCGACTCAAAGATATTTTCTCTTGTCCTGTCCTGCCACTTGTCACCTGGGAGAAGAGACCAACTCCCACTTGGCTACAACCTTCCTTCAGGAAGTTTCAGGAAGTGAAAAGGTCTCCCCTGAGCCTCCTTTTCTCTAGGATAAAAAACCCCAGCTCCTTTTACCATTCCCCACTGGACTTACACCTTCAATTTCTAATATTTCTTTGCTTAGTCTTCGTGTCTAAGATATTTTCAGGAAGGAGAAGTCTCTTTGCATGTAAATACAGAGTTTGGGAGGAAAGGTGTACGGCAAAAAGCTTCTTCTTTAGCCTATCTAACAGACAAAATTCTGATCAGCTACTATGTCCATCAATTTTCCAAAGAGCATCAATAAACAAACTTTTCTGAAAAATCACTTCTGAAAAATTGAGTGAATTTTTTATGGTATTTGGATAGCATAAGACTTCTAATCACATGAATACACATGCAAATGTGAGTCTCAATGTAAACAACATCGATGTCTGCATTTCCTGTGCAAATTAATTTGAAGGAGGTGACAACAACTATGGAGTCTGGGAGAACCCATTCCAAAGTTACAGTGACCATGACAGACAGGTGCCATAAATGATGTGCAGGAGAAACAAAATTCTGTTGACAAAAAAGCAATTCATCCAGGAGTTCTCTAGAGGTGCATTAGAAGTCAGACTGTGTTTCAGCGCTATCCCCAGCAATCCTTAACAAATCAGGAAAGTGGGTTGGTTTTGCACAGCCTGGTTTTTGATAGCAGGGGCCCACAGAGGTGGTTTCTCTGAGAACTGCTGGAAGCTTCCACAGTGTCCAGCAGAGCCAACCGCTGATGGCTCTGAATATGGTCATGCTGCTGGCCAAAGCTGGGCCATTTAGAGATGATGGTAAAACCTCTGTGATTAACATGTTTAGGAAGAAAATCAGAACAAAGAGGGCACAGGTTTTTTTCCTTCTAGTCAGAGAAGAGGAGGTGAGAACATGTGAGGGAAACAACATAAAGACACCAAGGTCAGGGGAGAAGGAGGTGGAGGAGCTGCTCCAGGCACCTGAGCCGAGATTCCTCTGCAGGTCGTGGTGACCCCATGGTGAAGCAACTGTGCCCCTGCAGCCCGTGGGGACCCATGGTGAATGCAGAGATACACCTGCAGCCCCTGAGGATCCGTGGGGGATGCAGAGATCGACCCACAGCCCCTGGGGATCCGTGGGGGATGCAGAGATCCACCCACAGCCTATAGGGATCAATGGGGAATGCAGAGATCCACCCATAGCCTAGGGGGATCCACGGGGAATGCAGGGATCCACCCACAGCCTAGGGGGATCCATGCAGGATGCAGAGATCCACCCACAGCCCCTGGGGATGTGCCCAGGCCGGAGCTGGATGTCCCCGGGTGGAGCAGCCCGTCCTCGGGCCCCACTCCCCGGCCGGAGCAGCCCGTCCTCGGGCCCCACTCCCCGGCCGGAGCAGCCCGTCCTCGGGCCCCGCTCCCCGGCTGGAGCAGCCCGTCCTCGGGCCCTGCTCCCCTGTCCTTGCAGCGCAGCACCCGAGGGCAGAGCCCCAGGTCAGAGCAGTTCTGGGAGCGCTGCCGGCCCTGGGGGAGCTCACGCTGCAGCAGGGGCGGCTCGGCCGCTGTTCCTAAGGGCGGACCCAGGCCGGGGCAGGCCATGGAGAGCTGCCTGCTGTGGGAGGGACCCACGGCCTCGCAGGAGATGGGCTCCTCTGCCGGGGCAGCGGGGGAAAATCTCGGTGATGAAGTGACCAAACCTCCATGCTCTGTATCCCTGCGCTGTCGGTGGGAAGGAGGGAAGGGGCTGGAGGGGGAAGGTGTTTTAAGGGCTTGTTTTACTTCTCATTATCCCCCTCTGATTCTGTTAGTAATAAATTCAGCTTTTACTTCTACGTTGAGCCTAAGTTGAGCCTTTCTAAGTTGAGCCTGTTTTGCTCTTGGAGTATTTTCTCCTAGTCCTTATCTCACTCATGAACCCTTCATTAATTTTTTCCCTTTCCTCTCCCCAGCTGGGACGGAGTGGCAGGGGAGGGGGGAAGTGAATGACTTTTGTGGGTGCTTGGTGTTTCACTGGTGTCAAACCACAACAGAAAGAAAGAAAAAGAAAGGAAAAGAGCACAAAAAGGTATAAGTACAACACATGAGACTGCTTCAGAAAGATTGACAGAATGTATTTGTGAAATGACCTTCCCTCAGGTTTGCATCCTGTATCCAGCAGAAATGCAGCTTTGAATCCAAATGCACTGAGTCCCAAGGAGCAGCTGGTCATCCAGCTCTAGGTACACTGTATTGTAGAAATGCAGGAACAGGCCATTAAGAATAATGATGATACAAGATGGGCAGAGTATGAGAATATTATTCCTCTCCACTGGTCCTGCAAATTTGTTCTGTGGGGTTTTTTTCTTTGAATTGGTTCCCTCAAATTCCCAGTGGAGGCCTCATAACAAAATAACAGTAATCCTTTTTTTTTTCTGGTGTCATCGTCATGCAGTTATTTAACTTCTTTGAGAGGAAAAAGGAGATTGAAAATATCAGTAAGAGCTTGGAAGTGGCTTGAGAATGTGGCATAAAATTTCACAACTTGTTGGACTTTTAATTGAAAATTATTACCTTTCCCTTTCTTTCCAAGAACAGTAAAAACAGATGAGCAGCTTAAAGTCCCAAAGAAAATTGTGCTCAGCTAGATTCACTACAACAGTTCAAACTTCCTCTAGGGGTGACTAAATGGGGTAAATGGGAAAGTAAGTTTTATATTTGTTCCCCACTGAGTTACTTCAAATCTTACTGCCAGCTATTACGGTATATAACATATTGCCATTAGAGTCCCTGAGTCACAGATGCTCAATAAATATTTTTCAGTCTTCATCTCAAGACTGTAGTCTTCAAAGAATACAGTTCTGAGCAAAGAACTGTAGAAACAGAGTTCCTCTTCTCCATGATAAATCCTGATCTAAAATGCTCTAGTAAATAAGATATACTGGCAAGATTTAATCAATTTCTGTACGTGTCTCTGTCCTCCCTTTTGAAAGCATGTATTAACAGGCTAAATGAGTTTCTAAACTTCAATCTTTTGCATGGAAAACAAAGCTGACCATAGGACTGTATACCATAGGACTGTAAAAATTGCACCTGTCTTCTGAAAACCTGCAGGACACTGAGTGCACATCTATTCCCAGTGCTTATGTGCTCTCTAAGCTGCACTTCACCTGGATGTGGAAAGTATCAAGTCTTACCAAAGTCCTGAATCTTATGGGATTTAACTTATCCTGGTCTTGGTCTTCTGCTGTTTTGAATAAACATAAACTCTGGATTTCCAGGGAATGGCCACCCTTTTCTGCACTTAAGATCTACCAGAAACACCAACCAGTTCTTTACCATGGCTATATACACGGAATGGCAATTTTAATCTGTTAAACAAGTTAAACAAATTGTTGGGAAAAAAGCATGCCCTCCTTAAAACCTGTTTGTGAGCTTAATCATGCTGGAAGTACCTAGAGGGCTGAATATCCAGTTGGGATGGAACAAAGAAGGAAGCAATAATAGAGGGTTGACCAAAACCTGCATTTTACTACACCACCAATGCCAACACAGCATGAGATCAGCTCTGTCTTCCAGAAAGGAACAATAGCTACAGAATAGGTAGCTTTGATGAACCCAGTATCCAGGACAGGAATACAGGTAGGTAGAGACAGTACAGCAAATTCTTGAAGCTGGCAACAGCTTTTTACAGCTTTTGTGTACATAGAGCCAAGGAAACAACTGAAAAGGAGACACTGCAAGAAGCCATGAGCATTAGAAAGCAATTGGAATCAGAATGAAGGGTGACTGCATTCCCTAAGATGGAAAAAAATTCATCTGGCTTCAGAAAGTCAGCCTTCCAGAAAATTACCTGGTTCAAATCTGGAAGGAAGAAGGGAGTTTCAGGGAGCTAAAATGTCCTCAAAGAAATAGATCTCACATATGTGTTTTGTGGCTAACCAGATACTAGGCAGAGTGAATAAGGAAATGAAAAGATTAGATAATAATTTCTTGGGGGAGGCAGCAGCAGATATACCAGATCTCTCTGTGTGAGGAGTTGGGTCCATAAATTAAGGGATAGATAGATAGATAGATAGATAGATAGATAGATAGATAGATAGATAGATATAATGCTAAATTAGCATAATTCAAAAGGAAAACCCACCTTCCAAACAAGGCAGAAGTTGTGAGCAATTTACAGTAAGCAGTTTAATTGTCTCTAATCCTCCATATTTTTCATCTAAGTACTTTCTTTTATAGTGTTCTTGTAGTAAATTTCAAGATAAAATCATTGCTGTTTTCCAAACTGCAGAGAATAAGCCACAGAGCCTGGAATAAAGGAGCTGCAGTTCAAGCATGAAAGTTACTCACAACTGAAATATGTATCACAGACCTGTGAAAACAGATAATTGAAAATATGGGTCATGAGAAGAAACAGGTGATGGGGAAGGGTATTTGTTAAGTTGAGTCAACCAGAAGGAAAGATACTTGTGCAAGGGATGGGTAATGGTGTGGATTAGAGTCACCCTCAAAGATCTAAGATATCTAAAGAAATAAGTGTATATCATCATGATACATGATTTATCATGTCATATATGATGCCATAACGAATTTCAAAGATGCAGTTGTCAGAAAGTGAGGAGAAGTTCTCAAAACTATGGGGCTTAGGATCCCAGGGAAGTGGGAGTGGGACTGTTTGAATGATGCCACTCAGACTTGCTAAAAAAATTGGAATTCCCACAGCAGAGACGGTTAATGGAGAAAACAGAGACAAGAAAACCCACTAAAAGGAAAGACTGAAAGAATTGAGCTTTTAGGGAAAAGCACTAACAAGAACAGCAGGCATGTGGGCTGGAATGAACAAGTAGTTAATTACACTAGCAAAGGGGAGGAAAAGACAAATCCTTAAATATATTGCTTTTTCTGTCTGGTTTCTTCAGACATTGCTTGTTTCTTAAAGAAAGACCTTCCAGCACCTGTTCTGATTAAAGGGTATGGACTTCTTGTAACAAGAAAAAAACTATTAATATCAATCACTACTTCTCCACACAGGCAAATAATGCTTTGTAAATTCCAAACACTGTATTAAATAGCCATGTTAAGAACTCTAGGCAAAGAAATATTCTCACAGGAGAGATTGTGCAGATGCAGATTGAAACATGTATAAACTTCGCAACAACCTACACAAGCTCAAAAGCATTTCTGCCAATTATTGGAGTCATAATTTCCAAGGATATTGACCGATATCCTTCCTTCATTGTTTTTTGGGGATATTTGATAAAACTCTATGGCTTTGGAATGTGTCACAAACTGAGATTTTTCCTTTTCATTGTTTCCAGTAATTTCCCCTTTCTCCAATCTTCCATCATTCCTGTGAAGGCCATGATGACAATTCTACTTTTTCTCATCACAAGACAAGTCTGCCACATCTTGGCACAGCAAAGATTTGTCTTCAAAAAGTCCATATGCCCTCTTCTGAAAACTACTGGAGCCCAAAAATATGATCTTAATGAACATTAGGCTCTTATTGCATGACCCCACGTGCAATGGGCTGCCACACCCTTGACAATGGTCTCTGTGTTTGGCAATGCTGGTCCCAGCACCCTGGAGTCAGCACTGGGGAGTGTCTCACCCAGGTGCCTGGCCAGGCCCCAGAGCTGTGACATTCCTCTCCTGAAAGCCTTCCCTGGGTAGCTAAGGCACATCAGCATGAGTCTTTCCACAGAAAAGGGAAGTGCAACTTGCCATTTGCATTTTTCTGGTCACAGATAAAGTGCATGGGTAACCTCCATTTTATTCACAGGTTTTTCACTCACTCAGGTAATACTAGAGAAATAGCACTGGTAGCCAGATAATGGGAGATCAATGCATCTTCTCCTAATGCTGTATGTGTTGTGAAAACCTTTTAGATAGCAATTGAAGTGGGTTTAGATGGGGCACAATACAGCTTTTTTGCAATGTGTGGCATACTTAATGAACAGCAAAGGATCAGGTAACATTTTATTAAAAATTCCATTAGGGATGGGTATACTTAGATTGCACAAAAAAAACAACAAAAAACCAAAAAACCAAAAAAACACAGAGCTGCTAAAGGCTTCCTTTAAGGATTGGACTTAGAGTGGTAACGCTTTTCTTTTGTAGTTTACGCAGCACAAATTGTAATGCAGGTACAAATAACAGTCTAATCCTTGCTCAACTGGAGAGTAAGCATAGTTAAGCAGCAGCTGCCCATTTATCTTTGAAAAGATACCTCTCAGCCGACTGAACAGTAACAGTGCTGAAGGATTTTTTTACGTTGCATGTTGAGACCATGAATTGCGCTCAATATCAGCTGAGTGAAAATGATTGCCTGACTTCTGGCTTTAGAGAATGATTCAGCTCCAAATGGCAGACTCCTGGTGGGTCTCTGCAGAAATCAAAGCTACCCAATTCATGATTAGTCACAAGTCTTTTATTTCTTATTTTCCACTCCTTGGTTTGGTTTGGTTTGTGGTTTGGTTTTAAATAATGAAAGGGTCAGTAGATTTCTGTTTCTTGTCTTTCCCTACTCTGCCCTCATCAAGTATGACCCGAGGTTATCTTTTTTTGGTTTCATCTGCTTCTTCATCTCACCAAATGTAACTTAGCAAGATTATTGTGGATATGCAAAGAGGTAAACTCATCTCAGAAATCACAGGGCACATTTGTCTTTTAAGTTAGTTTCTCTTTTTAAAGTTCTGGGAACTGACACTAGTTGAGAGTCTTATCTTACACAAGGAGGATTAGAGACAATTACACAAGGAGGGCTTTTACATTTTAGATATGTGCATTGAAGTTGTCACCCTGGCCTCCCTCAGTGGTCAATGAAGAGAAAGAGGTATCTCTGTAGCATGATTCATCTCTGTCCAAAGAAGAATTAATCCAGTCTGGAAGTGCCTGTTCCTTCCCACTAACCAGTCAGGGACCCTGGGATTACTCACTCCTATGTAATTCTGGTTTTGTCTATCTCCAGCAGCAAGATGACTCTAAGCCTGAATATTAATTCAAACTGTTCAGATAGACAGAATAGTCCAGACACATGGACAAATTATCCCACTCCTTTCTCCACACCAGTCTTCCCTACTATCTGCACCATGTACAAGATGTTCTCTGCACCTTGGCCTTTTTCCAAGGCAAGGAGTGGAAGTGCCTGGACTCATCCAGTGATATTAGCTGGGTCCAAACTTTCACTTTTGCTGACCATTTGAGCCAGTACTGGCAGGACTGAGCATGCCACAGCCCAGTCCCACAGAATATAAACAGAAATAATTTCCTGAACTCCCTCTATAGTGTGTCATTAAAAGGCCTGTGCAATTCTATTGCCCATAGCACTTTACCAAGCTGTGTCCTTTAAAACAGCTCTATTATTCAGCATGCACCATATTAACCTGTGGAGAACAGCACTTGAAACAACGTCCTGTTTCTCCAACCAAAAAAGAGAGTATTTATTAATTTTGCCCTCATGCTGCTTTAATTCTTCAACAGATAGATTAAATTAAATTGGAGCAATACATCGGGAAATTGAGACAAAAAAAGGAAGGATTGTTACACATGTGGTGTTGTCTTTTGAAGGACTTGATGCCTGATTATCTGAGAGCTCTTCTAAACAACAGCCTGAATTAGCAGCTGAATTACTTCAGGAAGCTCTGACTCAGGTTATAAGTGGTACACACATGAGAAAACTCACCCTATGTGACATTGAAGGGTGCAGCTTGGAGCATCTGTCATTTTCTTTTCCTTCCCCCATAAAAATCCGTCACGCAGTTTCATCTGCAGTGCAAAGGGCACGTAGATCAGCACACTGAGCTGGTGCTGACTGGGAGAGAAGATGCCCATCGTTATGATAGGAAGTTAAGCCAACTGGCACTCATCCATCATGCTAACATCTCACACATAAGGAGAGACTGTTTATCAGCAGGATGGAATGTAACACAGGACAGTAATTTTGTGATTGAAGGACTGCCAGAAAATAAAACTTTTTTACAAGGGAGCCCTATTATATTTTTATTTTTATCATCTAAGTGCAGAACTGAGAGATCAGTTGACATTATGCCAGGCATGAAATTGTAGCAAACACAGGAGGGGCTCTTTACATCTGTACCTATTTTGTGTAGACGGTAAAAAAAATGGTCATCATTGATAATGTGTATTTTTCTATCAAAGTAATTTTGCACATGTGCCAAAGAGTCCTCAGTAAGTCAGTTCAGAAAATTCCTCCTGAGCACAACTGGTTCCTCTTCTAAAGTATGGTCTTCATACTCATATAATGGACTGAATGACCATGAGAACTGCTAAATGCTTGTAGAAAGAGACACTGAAGAATAAAATAGCATTTGCAAGGTTGCACTGTATTAGAATAGCTGAGGGGTGAGATTTCCTGATTATCTTCCCCCAGACAGATCCATTAATCCTCAACTTCAATAACTATTGAGCACACTCTAAATTTACAGTAGAACAAATTACTTTTGGGAGGAATATTGGCTTTAACGGAGAGAGAAGTAGCGTGAAAGAAAAGGAAATAAATCTTGTGCAATACTAGGGGGCTGGTATTCTGCAAGCATTAATAAGTAAACAGAAACTCTGGATTTTTTTGAAGAAACTGGTGGGATGAGTTTTAGGAAAAAATAGCTTTTCTGCAAAGAGAAGTTCCTCCATTATACATGACAATCAAAAGTTGTCAACACAGTGCCTGTCAAATAAAAATTGTATTTCACATGTAGAATAGCAGAGCACTCTAATACTTGCAGAAGCTGTAGATTTTCCACCCATAACTCCTAATAAATTTCTTCTCACCAATTTCAGTCTGTGTAAACTGCATTTCTTTCCCTGCATCTAGGTACTCACTAGTGTGTTTGCCTGCCTGCTAGCTGCTTATGACTGAAGCCAGGCTGCAAAATGTGAAATATAGTAAGGTTCTCCTTCATGCCTGTTGTAAACACTGAGTCTGTTCCTCTTTTTCCTTCCTCAGCTCATCATTTCTCTTTGTTTCTCTTCCTTTAGTGACAAACTGCTGCAGTTGTGCCCCTTGTTAGGGAGCAGGAGGGATTCCAGGGGGATTTTCAGGATAGCTGTGCTCCCCAGACAGGGGATATAGCATGGAGTGCTGCCCTCCCCCAGTGCCTCACCTCCTCACTCATGGCTTTGTCCTTATCAACAGGTAGGAAAGCTGCCCTGTGGCAGATGCCATGCACAGCCTGGATAAAGGGTTTCAAGGTTGGTGTGTTTTTCTTTTAATGCATCAAGAAGGGAGGGGAAAACCCTCCCTGCAGACACAGCAAATGCCCAGCATTGCTCACTGCCAGCATACAAACGAGAATCACAGGTCGGCATCTGCTGTGTGTGGGTTCAGGTGGCTTTCCAGAAAAGACTCAAAAGCTCAGACACCTCTGGAATTAATAGTGGTTTTGTGAAAAAATATTTTCCTCTAATTTCACATCTGTAAATGAGAATAATTGTGCTCTCTCATCAGCAGCTTATGAATGATGTGGCAGCATCACATTATACAGCACACATTTGGCCATGTCAAATTATGTATTTATGTATATGGTTGTGGACAACCTCTCACTTTAAGATAATTCAGGGATGAAGGAATTCCTTTTGTTTTGTTTCTCAGTTAATTTAATAGGAAGCATTAGCCCAACAGTGTAGTAATAGTCAGGGAATGGGGTTCAAGAGTGAATCCCATTCATGTATATAAACATCTCCTTCTTCCCCTCTGCAGCACATCATGCAAAAGACCTGTCCTTACTATATGTGACCAGTGAAAAGCTCAATATTCTTTCTTCTACCAAAATCAGGAAATCTATCCGTAATTTCTTCTATATTTTAGAAGACTTTTTTATTTTAAGACTTGCTTGAATTTCTAACATAAGAACTATCATGTGTTCATTTGACACAGGGATAATATATAGCAATAGACATAAGATGATTCTGCTGTCATAATGGGAGAAGAGGGAAGAAGAAAAGAAAGCAATTAATAGAGCATCTGGGGATATAAAATAAACAGAAATCCATTCTCTTCCCTTCCTCATCTACTACACCCACACACCAACTCATGGTTCTCTAATTTGCTCTTTTGCATGAGACAGGGTTTCAGATAAGCTCAAAGACCAATTACTTTCTATTTAGAATAGGAAACAACTAACTGAGAAATTGGATTTTAGGCTAACAATATGTGCAAGCCTGGTCATTTGTTCCAGAACCAGCTTCAAACCACTGTGGCAGATACAATGTATGACCCGAAGAATTGCACATTGCAATTTAGGCTACTTTTTGACCTTGTGTCCTTAATGGAACTAGAAGTCCTTTCTAATTTTCTGTTAACGAGCTACATCAGTTTTTCATCCTCTTCCCTGATATGTGTTGGTACTTTTGCAAATAGGAACTAAACCCTGTGCCAAAAAACTTACAATACTCTATGGCCAAACAGGGAAAAGGAGGGTTCTGAGACAAGCATGATAAAAGGACGTCAGTTTTCAAGCTCAACAAAGCTAGCAAGAAAAATTGATTTAATAGCTGTAGAAGGTTTTTCAATTCCCTCCAGGTTTACACCTAACACTGTTTGCCACCATCACAGAAGCAGAGCCAAGGTGTAGAAATCCAGCACCAGCACTCTCAGCTGGTTTGTGTGTGTTTCTCAGGGAAAGGCCTTTGGACAGCTTCACTGTATTTGCAGAACTGCCCTACCAAGTAGAATCAGACAATGATTAGGGTTGAAAAAGACCTCCAAAGTGGCCAACTTTGACTGATCAACATGTCAAACAGACCATAGCATTAAGTGCCGCATCCAATTGTTTCTTGAACACTCACAGGGATAGTGACTCCACCACGTCCCTGGGCAGTCCATTCCAATGCTTAACTCTCCTTTCAGTGAAGAAATTTTTCCTGATGTCCAACCTCAAACTCCCATGCAGCAGCCTGAATCTGTGTCCTCTTGTACTGTCACTGTCTGCCTGGGAGAAAAGCCTGACACCCACCTGGCTACAACTTTCTTTCAGAGCATTGTAGAAAGTGATACGGTCTCCCCTGAGTCTCCTCTTTTCCAGACTGAACACCCCCAGCTCCCTCAGCTGCTCTTCTTAGGACATATCTTCCAGACCCTTCACCAGCTCTGTTGCCCTTCTCTGGCCTCACTCCAGCACCCCAATGTCCTTCTTGAAATGAGGGGCTCAAAACTGAACACAGGATTTGAGGTGTGGCCTCACCAGTGCCGGGTACAGAAGGATGATGACTGCCCTGGTCATGCTGGCCACACTATTGCTGATCCAGGCCAGGTGTCATTGGCCGTCTTGGCTCCCTGGGCATGGCTGGCTCATGTTCAGCTGCTGCTGACCAGCACCCCCAGGTGCTTTTCTCCAGGGCAGCTTTGCAGCCACTCTTCCCCCAGCCTGTAGCTCTGCATGACATTGCTGGGAACCAGTTGTAGGACTCGATGCTTCACCTTGTTGAACCTTGTTAACCTCACAGAGTTGGCCAAGGCCCATCAATCCAGCCTTTCCAGATCCCTCTGTGGATCCTTCCTACCCTCTAGCAGAGCACTCCCACCCAACTTGGTGTTTATGAACTTACTGAGCATGCATTAATCCCCTCATCCAGATCACTGACAAGATATTGAACAGGAGCACCACAGGTCCAGTTTGGCAGCAGCAGGATGTTCCCTTTGGTTCCTTGCTCTGCTCATAGCAATAAGCATTAATTTGACCATACTTGATTATTAAAGGACAAAGGATACAGACTCTAAAGTAGTTAGAAATCTGCAAGGTATATCTCTCTAAGACATGGTAATGCCGTATCAGCTCCTGGCCAAGGGCTTTTGGCAGGGGTTGAGGTTTTTTCCAAGCAGTACATGTTCTTAAGCTAGCAAAATTAATGGTTTTAAACCCCTCTTTTACAAAATCTTGTGAATAAATACCATCTTGTCAGAGCAGAGAATTGCTTGCACAATAAACCTGTACTTTTTATCAAAACTTTTCGTTTAAATTTCATTGTTACATTTTCATTAACAACCTGGGACTGGGCAGTATTTTTTCTGGTGAGATGAAAGAACTGAAATGCTGTGTTTGATAAATGGCAGAACTGAGATCCCATGCTTGGTAAATAATTTGGAATACTGCTTATCTCAAGTCAAACTAAATCAATGATGATTGAAATGAAGTTATCATTTCAAAGTTGTCACTTTATCATTTCTATCATGTGCAGTGTTAAAGAGAGCTTTTTCTTTATGAAATGCCACCATGTTAAATTAAAGTTTTTGGATGATCTGAGTAGATCTAAAGGATTTCATTTAATGAATATTGAATATGACAAAAAAAATATAGAATGGGTCAGTCCGAAACTTCCCACAATTTTTAGCCAATTTAGTTGTGTCACTGCAGTCACAACACAAACTCAACAGGACACATCCATTTAGGAGGCAGCTCAACAGTTAAAAGGCCAGGTCTGGGTTAGGACATGTTCAGTTGTTTCTTCTGACCATGGTGTCCATGTGTCCTCCCTGCTCACCCCCAGATTCCTTCCTCTGACTGACGCACCCAGGCATGGCAGCAGCACGGGAGCTGTTCACAATGCTTCTGCAGACATCATTTTCCTTCATGCACATGAACTTTTATGAACTCTTTGAACTCTTATTCTAAATTGTTTAAGTGCTTTGCCTCAAACACCTCCACTGGACAACCATCTCTGTATGGCCACCCTGACACTGAAAATGTCTTCTCACATCCAAATTGTACATATATATAATTTGCAACATTTTTCTTATTTACCCTAAAATCTAGTTCTGTTACCCCAATATTCACTCTTACAGAAGTTTTAGAGGCAGAAATCTTAGTTCAGCCTTTGTAGTGCTATGCTGAACAGGAGCAAAAGTCTGTCATTTTTCTTCTGAAAATGTGCAATCATGATCCTTCAGATATCCCCTTTATCTCAGTTTGAGTCTATAATTTTTAATATCAGAGAATGGGCTCCATGGAAGGTTTCATCTTGTAGCTCATACTCTTACATACTATTTGACAGTACCCTATTTAACATAACATGGAGATTTAGTTATTCTGTTAGCTAAAACACCCAACTCTTCCTCCTCTCTTGTTTATTCCCAGCTAAGCAATCCTTATGTGAAACATTTATCACTCATCCAGAAACTCTCCCTTTGTAAGAAAAATTTATTTATTTCAACTGAATTTTGAAAGCTAAAATAAACGCATTCAGCCACGGCACGTGATCTCCATCAAATTTTCTCATTAGCTTGAGGGTAAATGTTGAAAAATCAAATGTGCCAAAAGTTTTCCCTCTTCCCCTGAAGTTTGAATGTTTCTCATTTTTTGTCTCTGAGTCAATGCTGTGAAGACAAATTTGAATCTGAAACATAAATCAAGACCAGAGGAAGGCAAGTACATGAAGAAAAATAAAGCCTATGCATCTAATAGGAAGTATCGTTTCAGATAACTACTGTTTTATTAATTCAATGGAATTCTGGCAGTAGAAAAAAGAAACATTAAGAAGAGAAATGGCAGAAAGAAAAATAAGGTTACAAAATTGTGTCAGGATATGTCTTTAAAAGCATCATCATGTAAAAGGATAATTGACTCTCTCCAAGAAGAATAAAAAGGAGTAATAAACCAAGAGCTAACTAAAAGGCATTCTGCACTTCTGGGATGGAGGATCAATCATGTGAATCCACAGTGGAGAACAGATTGGGCAGCCAGATGAGTCACATAGCTGTGCCTGGGCTGGCTTCAACACAAATCCTTCTGCAGGTGCTGCCATCTGGATATAAACCTTTCTCTGTTCTCCAGTGAGAGATTTTCAAACTTTTCTTCTGCTCTGCCAAAAGGAGGGGTTTCAGCAAATTAAACACCAGATTTCTCCTGAGGTACCAAGTGCTAACGAATCCTTATACTTGGCAAAACCTTTCTGAGCTGAAGAAGCTGGGAGTAATTTAACCTCATCACACTTTACACCTTGAAGTCAGTGCTATCCTGAAGTCCAGCCTCCAGACACAGGTTTAAGGTGGAGCTGTAATGCCTAATGCCTCAAGTGCATGATCATCTGTTATTTCATGAGTGCCAAGTCACAATAGCCAGCAGAAATTCTCCACATGTCCACTGTTAGCCTATCCCAAAAATGAAATGCTCCTTAAACATTCTTTTAACTTCAAAGTATTTCACTTGGAGCTTATACTATTAGATCAAAGTTATCGACAGTATTTGCTATTTCAACAACTTTTAATTGAATATGAACTTCAATAAGTGATCAAGTCTCAGAGAAATCTCCTTTATTCTGGTCTTTTGGGAAGGTTCTGGCTATGCAGCTCATGATCTTACTCCTATCACCACGAGAGATACCATAACTCTTCACTCTGTTAGCCTGACCATGCCAATCTCATGAAGTTCAAGAAGGTCAAATGCAAAGTTCTTCACCTGGGCCAGGGCAATCACCAGTACCAGGAAAGAGTGGAGGATGAATCCTTGAAGGAGGACTTGGGCCTGCTGGTGGATGAAAAACCGGACATGACCTGCAATGTGCACTCACAGCCCAGAAAGCCAACTCCATCCTGGGCTGCATGAAAAGCAGCACAACCTGCAGGTCATGGGAGGGGATTGTCCCCTCTGCTCTGGTGAGACCCACCTGGAGTGCTGCACCCAGCTCTGGACTCCCCAGTGCAAGGCAGGCTTGGAGTTGATAGAGCAGGTCCAGAGGAGGACAATGAGGAGGCTGGAGCACCTCTCCTATGAGGACAGGTGAGAGAGAGGGGGTTGTTCAGACAGCAGAAGGGAAGACTCCAGAGAGACCTTAGAGCATTCAAATCCCTTCTAATCCAAACCTTCTTTGACTGGATGATTCTATAGGTTCATCAGAACCTACAGAAAAAACTGAGGGAAGAAATAGCAATTACCTCTTTAGATATTTAAATTTTCAGTTATACAAGGTATAAGAATTATGGGCAAAAAAATTGTGGTTGTTGCATGATACAAGAAAAAAAAACATGTAGTAGGTTGCATAAAGAAATAATTTCTTGTAGCAACTGATTTCCCAGGAAGTCTTACTAGAAGATTTCAGATTGAAAATCACTTGAAAGGTGATTTTCAATCTGCATTTGGACTGTGTTGGGGAGAAAAAGCAGTGTCTTTAGGCTGCTGACCTTGGAGAACTGTAAATATCATTATTGACATTGGAGAGAAAAAGATAATGACAACACGATTTTGTTCTGTAGAAGAAATAAAAATGTGCTTACTAAATGGATGACCAGAATGGATGACATGCAACTGGGAGGACCTGTTCTGATCTGGTACCTTGCTGCCTATCTTCTTTGTTTTCAGATTAACAACCTTTTTAATGATGTATCACTTCCCTATGCAAAAATCTGAGCTCCGATTTTTGAAAAATACTGTGTTGAAAATCAAATGTGTATTTAGATTATGACTACTCCATAATGAAGCAAGGAAATTTTCTTTTAAAAAACCAAACCACAATAACTTCTGGAGGTTGTTTACACAGGAAAAGAATTTTCAGAGGATTCACAGAAGATTTAACCTCCTTTCCACTACTAAATTCTATTTAAAACTCTAAAAGATATTGTTTACATTTCTAATTATCACTCACTGGAGGAAGACAATCCATTCCCCAGGGAGCAGTTTTTCTTTTGGCTCCTCTGTCTTTGCTGTGCACAGGTATCAAAAATGGAAACATCAGAAATAGGGACAGCATGAAACAAAAGCACCAAGAACAGGCATAACATAAAACTGTCAAGATCTAGTAGAAGGAAGCTGTTACTTTTTGTTCCAGTGTGAGTTCCCCACCCAAAAGATCCAGTGTCTTGTGGGGAGCTCAAAATAGAGTGCCAATTTTTCTATTAACTCCTCTTTTTTTACCGTATGTCTGTTAGGTGTGAAAAGTGAACAAATATGAAATATATGCTAGCAGATCTAAAATTATGCTTTTTTTTCTTAACAAAAGATCGAGAGATATAAAATATAAGGATTCAAAAGTATATTGAGTTGGGAAATGACAAAAGCAACAAAGAATTTGTTATCTTCATATTTAACAATCTGAATCAGTAACAATATGAAGTGACTGTCATTAAAAGAATAGAGTTGGGATCCTCTGTAGGTTTGATACAGATGCCCCAGACAATTACCTGATAACCAGATGAGCTTCTGATGATCCTTGCCTCTTTTCTCACCAATGAAATCTACTGCTGAGCACGTATTAAGTACTGCTTTACCCAATGCAGTTTTATATATACCCAAGTGAATCATCAGTAAAAGAATGAAAGTTGTATTCCTGAGTGGATGTATATGCACTTCCTTCAGAAAACAGAGTTTAACTCCTAGCAATCATGTGAGCTGTACTGCCCTATATGTACAGAGGGAAGGACAGGGTGTCACAGCATGTCAAACAGCACTCAGGTCCCTTTCCCTGTCTTTCCTCCTATTCCCACCTAAAGATAGCAGCATTAAGGCAAGTCATTAAAAGAAAGTAAAGGAACTTACTGTCTGAAGGAATATATCTCTAGATTCTTCACTAGAAATCCAGGACTTAGATTCTTACTAGCCACTTTTTAAATATCTAAATTGAAGAGGGGGAGAAATGTGATATTTTAGCTTCTTAAAAGAGAAAATGAGTTACTGTCAAGCAAGGACATCTCTTTGGATTGTTGCAGTCTGAGCTGGCTCTCTTTCAGCAAGGTAATGTGGCAGTTTTGCCACTATCTAAAAAGAAAAGGTTTTCTGGCAGAGTGGTAAAAGTCTCTGTTTTTATCACCTGGTGACATGCTTGTGTTCCTGATCATGACTTCTGAAAACCCATGGGGCTTTTGCTTGAGATATGAGCAACATACTAGAATGCTCATACCTTGGCCATGAGCAGGGACCAGACTCCTCAGTGGTGCTCAGCAACAGGACAAGGAACACTTGCAATAAAGTAAAACATAAGTTCAATCTCAACATGAGAAAGGACTTCTTTACACTGAGGGTGGCAGAGCACTGGAACAGGCTGTCCAGGGAGGTCATGGAGTCTCTCTGGAGACGTTCAAAGCCCGCCTGGTGACCCTGACTTGGCAGAGGGGTTGCATTAAATGATCTGCACAGTCCCTTCCAACCCTGACAATTCTGTGGTTCTGGGATTCTGGGATCTCATCATGGTGTATCACACATGGCTGTTCTCAATCCTAATGCATTCAGCTCTCAGGCACAACTAAGCTGCAGTAGGAAAATTGAGGGGATGCCCAGAGCAAACCTGCCATGTGCAAATGCTGACCTGTGCAATAAAAAAATCGAGGCACATCTTTGTTTAAGCCATAGTTAAGCAGTAGCATATGACAAGCTGTAGTTCACACTCCTCACTTCTGAGATTGTTCTGGATGTGTAACACAGCATTTAAAAAATATTATTTTGGATTTATTCTGAGAACACTGACATATGCAGCCTGTACTATATAAGCACATGCACAAGTTTAAGTAGCACCATAATTTTATCTTCTCTTTCAGCTGGAGAACATGTGTTGCCTTTGTTTGTTATCCAGACCTTTCAGATCAACCAGTGAGAATCATCAGTCATCTAAGATTGCTAAATTTACTCTCACATATTCACTACAGAGATTTTGGTGCCATTTATTTCCACAACAATAGTATACTATGGTATCACCAGGGGCTTCTCTGCAAGTCTTTGAGTATTATTTTTATTCATCAGGGTCTGTCTTTGGCTCTTCTCCCTTCTTACACTCTCTCTGGGTAATCTCACCCTTCACTTCACATGCAAGCAGATTTGCAGATCTGCTCCATGCTTGCCTACCACTGCCAGCAAAAAGCTGCTGTGGCTGTCCTGCCAT
Organism: Setophaga petechia; assembly: GCA_024362935.1. Lineage (NCBI taxonomy): Eukaryota > Metazoa > Chordata > Aves > Passeriformes > Parulidae > Setophaga > Setophaga petechia. The sequence goes on along the minus strand of JANCRA010000020.1, from coordinate 13,094,719 downwards.
CAGGCACGAGCAATGTTATTTTAGTTGATTTTAATTACTGGTGGCTGTAGAAAATACTCTGGAATTCTGGGAACCAAGATCGTTGAAATTAAAGTAAATTGAAAGATAAACACAACTAATGTTGTAATTAAGACTTCTGACTTCAAAAGGGTTTGTGTCTTGGTTGGTTTTTTTTGTTTGTTTGGTTGGTTTTTTGGTTGGGTTTTTTTTTGAGAGAGATAGAAATTAAGGGCCCTGAATGAACGCATAGCTAATGGGAATGATGTTCGGAAAATTACAGCAAATTTGGAGCAAAAACTCATAAATGCAAATATGGCAGGCCTGAAATATATCCTCCCTAAAATGCATAATGGAAGAGGAAAAGAAGAACAGAAGATTAACTACTTTCCACTAAATCTATGAAATGAGAAATGGTATGATAAAGAATAGCAGAAAAATAAACTAATTCAAGAGACAGAGAGGGATAGTAACAGGGAAAAACAGATTAATTGCTTGGGCAACAGTGTCAAATATTTCAGCTTTGGTAGCATGCACAGCTTCAGGGCAAATCTTGAACTTTTGAAACAAAGCCAGTGAAGCAAAAGGAAAACAGGATAAAATGTACTATGAGCTATCAAATGTGCTTTGTGGCACCTAATATCTCTCTTAAATCAGTAAAAAGCTGATTTTCAAAACCTAAAAATATTCTAAACTCTAAGATGGATCTTATCTATCTGAATTTTCATGGAGTAGGTGACAAACTGTCCCATATCATAATTTATTGTTGAAGCTGGAGTAAAAAATAAAAACAGAAAAACTATAAAATGATAAAGTATAAAATGTATTATATATTATAATAAAATGAAACAATCAATGTGGGGTTTTTTCTTTATTTTCTGTCTTTGTTTACTTTGTTGTTGTCATCATTATTATTTCAGAGAAGAAATTCTGTCGAATACTGAAAAAGTAAATAATGTCATGCTGGGAGTTTCCCAGGGAAGACTTCAAAGATATGGATGAAAACTTGAAGTTTCTCTTACCTTGTATTTTCACAACAGACCTGACACATACATGGGATATTTTTCATTGAGGTTTACTAAAAATAGGTGTTTGGGATTGCCATTAGTTCAAAGAAGGTTTGGAAGATTGTACAACATGAATGGAATGACTTGGAAAGCTGGAGTTACAGGCATGGACTGTAATACCTCTGCCAAATACAAGTTTGCAGGTTTTGGAAGTCTGACTAGAACTTCTGTGAGGAAGTCATCACTGTAAAAAGGTTCAAGAAATACCTGAATGTATCATATCAATCACACAGTTGTTATAAGTCATCAATGCAATGAAAGCTGAGGAGAAAAAAAAATCAAATGTGATCTCAAAAAAAGTCAAGCAAGAGATTTCTAAGAGACATTCTGTGGTAAAGAAACTTGTGCAGTATAAAAGGAAGCTTGGCTCCTAATGACATCCTATAACATGGTTATTACTGGTAGCCAAGGGCTCATCTTAAATCAAAAGATTTAAGACCCCAAGAAATGCCAAAGATAAAATGTAGAAAAATTAAACTCTTTTCTTCTCCATCCTTAGTAGTCTTTTACTTCTGACAGTATTTTTAGCCTCTTAAAATTTGAGCTTGAAGCAAGATTTTGGAGTTCTCATCACACAGAAGTGTCGCTTGAAGTATTGCACAAAATTGCACGTGCAATCATTCGAAATGTGTCAAAAGAACTTTTCAGTGATCATGTCACTCACTGATTCCTCTGCAGCTTATGCAGGGCATCCAGGCCAGCTTTACACAAGCTAGCTACTGGGAAAGAGAAAGAGGGAAAACCTGTGAGGGGTACCAAAGGCAGGAGAAATATGATGACTGCTCAGGTAGCTGCCTCACATCAGATTGCCACTGCAGCAGCACTGGCCTCCAGTCCCTCAGCCTGGTAGCTGGCAGAACCCGTGGGGAAGTCTGCAAATCTCTGAGGTTCAGTTCTGCTTCATGTGTAAGATAAATCAATGCAAAGTGGATACTAAGAACTCACTTGTTTTCTGCCTTTGCAGAAAGGAGTATTTTTGCCCAAGAAACAAATAGCCAGAGTGCATTGTTTACCTGACATGCAGTAAACACTTGGATTTGCTTCTAAGTGACTAATGAGGTACATAATTTGTTTTGTGTTTCCATAAGAAACTATAGTGGGTTGACCCTGGCTGGATTTCAGCCACTCACAACCTCTCTCTAACTCCCCTCTGCAGATGGACTGTGAAGAGAAAATATAACAAAGGGTTCATGAAATAAAGACTGGGAGAGATCACTCACCAAAAACCACCATGGGCAAACCAGACCAAATTAGAGATATTAATTGAATTTATTACTAACAAAATCAGAGCAGGATAATGGGAAGCAAAATAAGACTTTAAAAATACCTTCCCCTCACCCCTCTCTCTTTCCCAGCTCTACCTCTTCCCCTCACAGGGGAACTGGGAGACAAGGAATTAGTATTATGCTCAATTCATCACGGGTTGTTTCTCCCACTGCTCAGGGAGAGGAGTTGTTTCGCTGCTCCAGTGTGGGGTCTCTCCATTGGGAGACAGCTCTCCATGAGCTTCTCCAACATAAGTCCATTCCATTCCATGAGCAACATTTCTCCACAAACTGCTGCCAAGTGGGTCACTCTTCCATGGGGTACAGTCCATGGAGGACAAGCTGCTCCAGAGTGTGTCCCCCATGGGATGACAAATCCTACAAAGAAACATGTTCCAGAGCTGACATCTCCTTTCAGGTCCCTGCCTGGAACCTGTTCCAGCATGGGCATTCCACAGGTTCACAGCCTCCTCTCAGGCATCCACCTGCTCCAGCATGGTGGGTTTCTGAGTCCCTGTTGTTCTCCATGGGCTGCAGGGGCACAGATGCTTCACCATGGTCTGCACCATGGGCTGCAGGGGAATCTCAGCTCCAGCATATGGAGCACCTCCTGCCCCTCCTTCTTCCCTGCCCTTGGTGTCTGCAGAGTTGCTCATCTCACATGTTCTCACTCCACTCTTCTCTGGCTGTAATTCCTTCTGCTCAATAACTTCTTTTTTCCCATCTTAAATGTGTTATCACAGAGGTGTGACCATGATTTCTAATTGCCTTGGTCAGCAACACATACATCTTGGAGCATCCAGGGATTGTTTTTATCAGACATGAGGAAGCTTCTGGCAACTTCTCAGAGAAGGCACCCCTGTAATACCCCTGCTACCAAAGCTTGGCCATGCAAACCCAAAAGAGAAGGATAAAACATATAACTTCAAGCAGGTATTGAGAAATGGCCATGAAAGGCAAGCACAGCTCTGCAGCTGCCAAAAGCATTTTTCCACAGGGGAGAATATGAGGATTGCACAAAAATGAAAAGGAAATAAGCCTTAAACAGAAGTAAACCTCCAATTGGATTTGTATCTGTGAGGAGAAAGAAAAAAAATCTCTTTGAAATAGGAAGCATTTGCGGTAACAAAAGTTGGTAAGTGGAGATAATGCATACAGGAACAAGTGCTATCAGGGCATTTCTTTGTAAATCATATTTGTATAAGGCCATTGAAAAAGATGAAATAAAAGATGAAATGAAAGATTGCTGTTGTAAAAGGACAAAAAAATAGTGAAAGGACAGTAAAGACCTTTTGAGACATATTGTGTTATAATCAAGTTCTCAGAAATCTATAGCAATGATCAAGCTAATTCTTTGAAATGCCACAAGTAGCTTTCCATGGTATGGTGGAAAAGTAAAAGTGATTGAGTATGGAGAAAACAAGAAGCACAGTCTGAAAGGGAGTTTCCTCTATGCCAAGGAAAGCCCTCTTCTGAACCTCCTTGTCTTCCCTGGCAGTGCCCAGGCAGGGAGGCAGATGCCTGGTGAGCTGAAGGCATCCTGAGGCAGGATGAGCTGTTTCCCTGCTGTGCAGCCCAGAGCACAGATGCAACATGCAGAGGAACATCTGCCCCTGTGATAGCAGAGAAGCTTTCCAAAACATTCACTGTTTAAAATGTTCACCTCAACAGCCCTTCAGCTGCCTGCACTATGGCACATGTCCTGGTTTCACACTCCAAGGCATGGACTGTGATGCTCTGGCAGCAGGAGATGCAGGTGTGAAGATGGCCCCAGGAGCAGGGAACACAGGCTATGATGGACTTTTTGCCTGTGGGACAGGAGCTGAGTCAGGCAGAGAGTGTGCTGAAAACACTGATGTCAGGGGGTAAAGATAGAGGATTTTGGAGGAAGTGGTCTGACCTGACCTTCTGCCCCCTCCCAGTGTCAGGGAAGCCAGAGGGACAGGGATGACACAGGAGGGCCATGGGGTGCAGCCAAGGTTGGTTGGCAAAAGGACGGTAGGGACAGATGGAGGATGACTGGAAGTGGAAGGGGAGATATAGAAAATAAAAACTTACCTCCAGAGAGGACAGGGAGACCCCACAACTGCCTGCAAGTGGGCATGGGAGGCACCATGCTGCCAGCCAAGGGTACCAAAAGGAATGAGCAGGGACTGCTCCTGCATGCTGATGGCAACTTCCTGAGTAGGAAAAAGTGTCATCACCTTATGTCATCAGTGGTGGAAACTGTTTACAAAGGTATTTATACCTATGCCACAGGGAGCAGTCTTTAGCTTAGTCATATTTAAAGCTCATGACAACATGTGCAAATGTAAGGCAAAGGTAAAAATAACAGCAGGGATGTAGAAAATGGTTTGAAACAGACAGGAAGGTCGTTTAAGCCAGAAATGCTAAAGCAGCAAAGATGATGTAGGATGGTTTACCAGGGAATCCCCAGTGAGTTCCTTTGTCTGAAATGGGCAGAATGACTGAGCATGTGTGAATCTCACCTGGTACACTTGGTAGGTCAGCTGGTTTATTCAGAAGGTTGGACCTGCTGCAGCAAAGCAGGGCATCTGTCCCACACTCGCACTCTGCTCAGACTAGCCCCATTCCACAGGAGAAAGTCCAGGAAGAAAATACTGAAAATTTTGAGCCACTTTTTCTAGCCCCAGTTGACAGAAGGCATCAAGGCTGAGATTTACATTTAAGAGGCAGCAAGCAGCAGACTTATCTACCTCTTTCACTGCCTGGCAACCTGGACATCATCTAAACTTATCACATCACCTGTTCCCAACACCTGCACATAACAACATGGATTTTACCTGAAGTGAGTTCATGTCTATCCCATGTGTAGTGAAGATCTGTCAGTTTTATTCAGCAGCTCTCAATGGAACACTGGCCTGCATTTTGGTCAAAATGCCACTTGGCAATATCAGAAAGACCAAGCATTGCCCAAGGGCTGAACCAAAGTGTCAGAAGGTAGCTCACAGTAGCACACCTTAACATTATTCCAGTAGAAGCCATCTGATTGACTTATTGATTCCCTGGAAATGCCATTTAGCAGGATCTACTGTGGAGATAACAAGAAAGAGCTTAGGCCTCTTCTGTAAGCTTTACTACAGAAAACAAATAATCACATGAACAACAGAACTAACAAAGCTCTGTCACCGTTGCCATCTGTTCCATACAGTTGGATCTTGCTGGGTTGACAATACCTCTGCCCTGTAAAGACACTACTGCAGTCTCTGTCCTTCACCTGACTTTGACTTGGGTGCTTATTTTCATGAAACAGTTCTCTAAAGTGGCTTGAAAGTTGTCTGTAGTTCAAAAGCTAGCAGAGTGGAATAGACACATAGGCATGTACAAACACAGAGAGACCAAGGAAGCTTCATTTCCTCTGAGGACTAGGCTGAAGAATAAGCTGTAAGATTAATTTCTGAGAGGGACAGGAAGAAAATCCATCAATAGAGAATTACAACTTAAATGTATCCCCAAGTGATACTGATTTCAGTACTCAATTGTGTGTTAGATTGCTAAATCTGTTATTTTCAGGTTCAGAATAAATTATGTTCGAAGACCAGGTCTCTGTCTCATGGCCAGCCTGTGCAGTACAGCCCACTTGAGCACTGAGTCTGAGTTTGCATTAAAATCTTCATACTCACAGCAGCATGGGAATCCCATCCTGAAGTGCTGGGAAGCAGAGGATGTGTCATTTATCAGTTGCGTTTAGAACACAGGCTCTTTCAAGAGAAAGAAATAAATATCATGCCAATCTTACCTGTCAGATACTGAAGGACTGTCAAATCCAAATTTCTCAAATACTTACATTGTCACATGACAAGGCTGTCACTTGTGATTGATGGTTCTGACATTTCAGAGCTTGTTTGGGGTGGCATGACTCCTGTCCGCCTCCCAGAGAGTAAGGAAAAAACTGGGAAGAGCATTCTAGCCTAGGCAAGCCCACTCTTAAAGAAGAATTTTTTGCTTTGATTTACTTTGTGTTCCCACTTTGGCTGAGTCCCACCATCAGAGCCAGAGGATAGGTAGGGGGACCCCAAAAGGGAGAGCATTTCCCTTGAGCATGGGATCCTAGCACTGGCAGCCTCTGTTCCTCAGTGCTGCAGTGGGATCTCAGAGTGCCCAGAGTGCTTCTCCTGCCTGATCCACAGGAGGCCTCTTGCAGGAGGAGGGTTGTCAGGGAAGGGAACAATTAGTGAACCTGAGGGAAGGGCCCAGATCTGGGAGTAATGAGGCTCAAAGCATGACTCTCTACAGTTTCGGCACTATCAAAAAGCGAGGAATCTGTGGCCTCCCTGAAGTGCAATGTTACTGGTACAGCTGGTTCTGGACATAACAGAGGGATTCAGCTTTCTTCCCTGTATGATATGATATATGATATGATATGATACCATGCCATATCATATATCATATAATATAATAGCATATCATAACATGTCATATCATATCATATCGACCCCTCTCTAGATTAAAAACATGGAGGTGCTGGAGCACCGAGGAAAGGAAACAGAGATGTTGAGAGGTCTGAAGCACATCTTATGAGGAACGACTAAAGAAACAACTGCAGGCCTCAAGTCACACCAGGGGAAGTTTAGAGTGGGCATTAGGAAAAAATTCTTCACTGAAAACATGATCAGGCTGCCCAGAAAAATGGTGGGATCAACAACCCTGGAAGTGCTCAAAAAACTGGGAGATGTGGCAACTGCAACTGGGGGTTAGTGGTGAACATGGCAGTGCTGGGTGATCAGTTGGACTTGGTGAACTTAGTGGTCTTTTTCAACCTTAACAACCTTATGATTCTATGATAACCATATCATATCTTTGCCCCTGGACAAAGATGATGTGCCCCAGCCCCAGCTTTCTGGCTGGATCCTGGAGAGGGTCCTGGTTGCCAGGGTACAGCTGGTAGAGATGCCCTGTGCATACAGTCAGCTTCAGCTCCTCTGCTTCTATTTAAAAGCAGCACTTTGTGTGACTTTGTGCACCGGGACACAATCCAGACCACTCATTAATACTCTGCCAAAAACAAACCTCCCTTCCCCAGCAGAAACAAAATGAAAAAACCACAAAATCCTGTTGTTACGCCTTCCCTCTATTTCTCATTCTCCCTGTGGCAAGGAATATCTGATCCTGGTAGATCAGCTGTGGCAAAAGTGGTGCTGTCACACAGGAATTGCCTTGTCAGATCCTGTCCCTATCTCAGTGACCCCATGAAGCTCCCAGGATACTCTGCAGCCAATCCCTACAGTGTCTGCTTTTCAAATATTTGGTTTAGAGACACTTTAGCTCTCACTGCTTCTGCCCCTGAAGCTAAGAGCCCAGATCTCCCCTTTCTGTGATGGAGCACCTTTGATCAGTTTTCTGAACACCTCTGGTTCTTTCTAGAATTGTTTTTTGCACCGTGTCTCACCTGATGCCTACTGAAGCCAAGAAATGTCCCCAGGCTGCTTTCTGAGTCTCTCTATAGTTTTGCTATCATGCTGCAGCAGGTGCTTGGTACTGCCTGCACCATGCAAAGCTGTGCTCTACTGAGCAGTGCTGGCAGCATTGCTGTCACCCAGCCATGGAGAGGGAACGTGCTGGTTCCAGGCACATCACTGCAGGTGGGCTCTTTGTGGGGGCTGCTGTGGGGAGGGGGGCTAGCATGACTCTGAGGGTTGAGATTAAGTGTTTGGTGAGGTTGAGTCAAAGCTGGACGTTTCTGCAGTCTTTGGGAATCTATCCCTGCAATAAAGTTGCTTCTTGGCTTGGGGTCTAAAGAGCACAAAAACATGTCTTTCTGCAGGATAGGAGGAGCAAAGCATGTCTGTGATATTTGCAGATGGTTTTGGGAGAGCCTGAGTCCTAATACCTCCACCCAGGTTACTGTTAGAAAAATGAAAGATGAGTTTAGTTGAGCACATATCTACAGTCCCTCCTCTAGCCCACGTTGCCTCAGAAGACTTCTAATACTGCCCCAGGCAAAGGAGAGCATCGAACAAACCAGTATCAGATGGAGATAGCATTGGTGCACAGACCTGTTGTTACACTCTGTGCATGACTATCAGCCTGCCCTCCCATAAGCTGGTTCAGGAATAAGAGAGTTAGAAATCCTGTGGAGAAAACAGACAACTGGAGGCAGTTTATCAAAAGCCTTACAGACACATGTTCCTGTCCCATCCCAGTTTTTCGCCTCTTTTATTCTTCCTCTACACACAAACAGGAATTTGGGGGGCAGAAACCAGTAAGAGGTTAATTAGTGCGCAGATTAATGCTGGATGTCACAGAGTCTGTCCTAGCAGCTCCATTACATGTGACAGGGTGCTGCACTTGCTGGCACAAACCAAAGCTCCCCTCATCTTGCTGGGCTTTTCCTTATTGTTCTGCAAATAAGGAAAAACCTGTCTGTTTGTCTGTAATGGCTCTCTGACACAGAATATCCCACCTGTTTGTGACTCAGCATCTCAAAAGAATGTTATTTCCAGCATGGAAATGAGCACAGTCAGCCACAATAATTTTTTTTTTTTAATTAGTTCCTTTTAAACCTTTAACACTATGATTATCCTTGCATATATTGAAAACATCCTTTTTTGCAGTGACTTGGGGTTTTTTCAGTTCAGATTTTGGGCTTGGGTTTTTGGGGTTTTTGGGTGGTTTTTTGTTTTTTTTTTTTTTTTTTGTTGTTGTTGTTTATTTTGGGGGTTTTTGGTTTTGGGGTTTTTTTTCTTTTTTTTCCCTTTTTTTTCTTTTTTTCTGGGGGTTTTATAGGGCTATTAGCACTCCAAAAAAAAAAAAACAACACTGACAACCAAACCAACAACCACACACTGAGTGAGACCTGTTGCAAACAATTTCAGTGTCAGATATCCTGGAAAACCCAAAGAGAATATAGTGTTGAATATAATCCTAAGAGAATATAGTGTTGAAATGAACTTCAGTAAGAAATGTTCTTAAATGCTCTACTGAGGATTGTATTGAGTATTTTAGATTGATTTTTAATGTGGGTTTTTTCCCAGATGGTTGAGGAAGGATACTGCTGAGACAGATAGCAGCTTTAAATGCACATGCCTGTTTAACTTGACAGTTTGCAAACAGTGGAGTGACAAAGTTCATGAGCTGCACGAGGACCCATCTCAAGTTCTCCACAATTGTCATTTATGACCAGCCCCCAGCTTGTGAGCCACAAATGCACCTGCATGGGCTGTGAGGGTGGAGATTTGTCTCACAGCAAACCTGATGTGCCTGAGGAGTAGGGCAAGGGCTTCCTTGAGACATCAGACATCAGAGAGCATGGGGTGCCTGGGCCAGCTGTGCAGGAGGGCTCTCTGTTCCAGGGCATCCAGCTCCCTGCTCAGGGCTGTGCAACACGTGATGTACCCCAGAGCCCCAAATTAAATGCCCTGTGCTGAGGGCCTAGCTCTGGTACCATGGCGCTGAGGTTCTGGGGAGGGCCTCAGTCTTCCATTCATGGAAGATAAGGGAGAACAACTCCATGGAGGGCTGCATGGCAATGGAATGAGGCTGCTTGCATGCAGGTCTGAGGAGTGAGCAACACAGCTCTCATAGAAATCTCTGGGGTCCCTAGTGCTGGGGAAGGAGAGTAGCTTCATGGGATGGTACCCAAATGGATGGAATCTGGTTGAGGGAAAATAAGAGCAAGAAAGCTTTTACTGTCTAAGGCACTGCTGAGAAGGGTGTTTGAGCTGCAGTACAAGAGTACTGTCTCCCCTTGCCTGCTTGTTGCTTTTCTGGGAAAATAGGCTCTTCCCACTAAGCAAACAGGACCACAACAAATAAATACCTCGGCAGAAAAGTCCAGTTTTATCCTCTCCACAGTAACAATCTGAAATATCTCTGATAAAGCCAGCAGCTCAGGTTAAAACTGGGCCACACGATTCACATTTTATCCTTTTGCTTATTTTTTGTCAGCAATCTATGCTCAAGGTTTTTCTTCATCTGTATCAAAAGCTGATCTTTTGTTCTTCTCAATTGCTTTCATTCAATGTTTGGAACAGCAAATTTATTTGTACAGAGCTAGGTAAGCTTCGATGTTTCTCAACGTGATTTTTCAAGTGCATAGTGTTGCTGTTATACATCTCCTTTTCATCAGAAAGGCAAACTGGTCTTTCTTTTGTAATGCAAGCCTAAAAACTGACCAGGTGCCAGTTTCTGGTTTTCTGTTACTGAGTTCCAGCTGCAGAAGTCAATTTGCTGGCATGCAGTCTAAGTTCAGCCTCAGATGAAAGGATACTGCAGACAGCAGAGGCAGAGGGTTTGGCACAGAAAGGTAACATGCATTTCCTATTTGCAAAAGGATCAGTCTGCCCATGAAGGTCATTCCAAGGAGAATTCCAACTGTTAGAGTGAAGAAATTATGAGGAGGGATAGAGGGACTCCACTTAAACAAGTAAGAACGAGCAGAAGGACCAGGAAGAAGTAGGAAAGGGAATCTACAAAGGAAGAGCCATTTGAAGAAGAGGAATAGAATTAGAGGGATAGCAGCATAAAAAGGAAGATGAGATGGGGACCCAGGTGTGGGTATTTGGTGTCTGAAATGCACAGAGTGGGTACCATGATGGGGCTGGGACAAGACAGAAGCAAAGCATTGAGTGAGCAGGCAGGAAAGGGAGTCTCTGTATTGTCACTTGTATTCACTTGTGCCCCTGGGATCCTAAAAAGCTTATTTTGATTCACAGTAGTGAAAAAGACCTCCAGTGGTGTTTTTAACTAGTCTTCAGGGCAATTAAAACAGTGGTCGAAACTCAAAAGTGCTGTATTGTGAATGAGAAATAAGACACGAGACCAAATTCTATCTTTAGGAGGCCACTGTAAGTTACAATCCCCACTGTGACAAATAGAAAAATGCATCACAGTCTCTGCCCAGCTGCTGAGCATGGGTGCCTGATGTTCCACAAAGAGGAATTCAGGCTGTGCTGGTTTTGTCACCAAACTCATCCATTGTTTTTCATCTTGTAAAATGGTATATTCAAGGTTGCAGTTTGGAGTCCTTTATATCCTTACAACTCTGCACATCTATTTAGTGAGTAAAAGAACACAAATCTCTCTGCAAATTGCCATTCTAGGTGCTATATCCTCATCCTACTTATACCAGTTTAGTCCAGCCTTACCTCACTGCCCCTTAGACTCCAGGCAGCTGAGTAACAATCTTGACACCCCAGCTATTACATTTTTTCAGGTTAACTTGCACATTGGATGTAAGGTAGGTATTCACATACAGGCAACACTTACAAAAGGTTCACTTAAAAGCACAAATCTTCTCTTGCCTGGCAAATCAGGTTCTTGCTAAGCCTGAGAACAGAGGAAGAACCTCTGCATCATATGTCTGGCTTCTAAAATGCTCTTGCAATATTGCAGTACAGTTCTTCCCATAAGAGAGGTTTTAAAAAGAGAGATTAAAAAGTCTAAGGGCATGAAAATCAAGCAAGATTAACAGACACTAAGACAGATGTGCAGCTACCTCCTGCTGATCTGTCCCACAGCAAAACCTTTCATTTTGAGCTTTACTTCTCATGTGTTCTCATGCATTTTTATATACATTTCCTCACCTGCCAGGGAGAAAGTTGTCAAGATGTTCTCAATGTTGACATCAATACAAAGTCTATTGTACAGATAATTGTCCTGGCTTGCTATTTTCATCACAGCATTTATGCCTTACATCCCTCTGCATCACATCAATGTAACTTCATTGGTCTTTGCTGACCAGGTGTTTTACAACCCAGGTTTTCTATGTGTAAATTCTTGTATAGTTGATTTCAAATCCTGTCCTTACCCCACAATATATGTCCATTAATTAAGATTTGTCCACTTAATTAAGATTTGTTTTCCATTTCCATGCCAGTGATTTTTCCATAGAGCCTTCACCTTAAAATTTGCTTTAAAAAAGGCCTCCAAAATTATTTGCTTGTCTGCCTTCATGCTCCTCTTTTTGATACCACTCTTTCTTTTGTTTTGGTTTCTCAAACCTTTTACCACATAAATCACTGTTGTGCTGTAGTCACTGTTTTACTCATTTGTTCTCTGGCACACACTATCTGGATGAGGTTCTTACACACCATTAATTTCATTGCCTTGCAGTTGTCCCTCATCTAATCAGCTCTCAAATCAAGCTTTGGTAGCCTCTGGAGAATGGGTTCTATGTTTTCCCTCCAACAGTGATGATGTGAAAGGTTAAAACATTGTAGTCAGAGGAAAAGAATGAATGTATTAACTGTCAGGCTCTAAAGCAACATTCCTAGAGCCACTCTTCTTGACCACATGCAGAGCAGTGATTGCTAATAATTACATATCTAAAGATGCATGAAACAATACATATTTGTATGAAAAATAGTCTATATTTTCTTTCTTGTGACTTTCCAATCAAGACAGAAATTATTCCACCAGCATGCAAATAATTTGATATCTACTGTAAATAGGGACAGCAACAACATACAAAAACTCTCATTCTAATTTTCCACTTGGTGAACAAGACTAGGTATTTTTGTATTTTGGTATGTTCTAAATGTTATTCATTATTGCAAGGACCATGGTAATCATAGCTACAACCTTCAAAAAATAGAAACTAATCTCTTCATATGCAAGTGAATAGCATTTGTCCCACTGGATGGTAAAATCTTGAGTGCAGGTAGTGTAAAACCAAATAGTTTCCACTTTTTGAGACAGAAAGGTTAATTTAGGTTAACTAATCTGTAAGACTTGTAGTGTTTTTCCTCTGGCAGATTATCAAGGTAATGTTGAATTTGATTGAATTTTACTGAAGAAGAAACTGATACCCTTGATCCAACAGCCTTTTTCTTATCTGACCTGTCCACTTACTCCCTTTCTGAACCCATTTTAGGGGTTTTAAGTGTTCCTAATTGAAATTTAAATATGAATACACTTTTTTTTTCTTTCCTTCTTTTGTCTTCATCAAGAAGGTATCTGAATGCTGAACCAAACAACCTTTTCTGCCAACAAATCTGAAATGGCAGCATTGTGCACTTTATGAATATATAGAGAGACTGGGAGGGCAGGAGCTTCAAAAGCCATCAGAAGAGGACAGAGTGGAACTCATAGACCCAGAGAAATAATAATGCCAAGTCTGAACTACATCCAGTATCTGAACTATCAAAAGACAGCTAAACACTGTGCTATGGAAAGGGAATGTGCCATGATCATTGAAGGCATGGTTTACAGGGCACCTCTAAAAAAGGGGATTTGCCTGGAAGGAACACTGGACAAAGTCAATTTTTCTTTAAAAAACCAGTAGAACATACTTAAGGACAAACTTGAATGGTTGAAAAAGAAAACAGATCTCAGGGAACAGGAGAAGGGAAACTTGTCCCCACAACACCTGGCTGGTGAGCTCTGTGTGGCTCCACTTGCAGCTGTATTGGCTGGAGAACACTGGAGAGCCAGGACAGTGGTGCAGAGAGACCTTAGGAAAGAAAGAAGCTGTTCTGATTCACCTGGCATAGAAGACTAATAGTCAAACCAGAACATGACAGAGAAGTCAATCCCCAGATCAGCTGTAGTATTAGAGAGATTAAAGAGAATCCTTTAAGTACCCTAATGAATTTTCAAAGTCTAATCCTAACAGATGCCTCAGGAAAAAGCGACTAGGAAAAAAAGAACATACTTTTAGATGCAAATAGAACCTAATTTCTGAGAAATCATGCAGGGTGTTTGACAATCACAATAACTTTGTTGGTCTCAAAGCATTCTGGAACACTGCAAGTGTCCATTTGGAGGCAGGTACCATCAGGGACAGGAAAAAGAGAAGTCCCTCTGCTCTGTATTATCTTATGTCCTTCTGGCAAGTGGCAGCAGGTTTAAGAAAACATATATTGTCACAAAGAAAATATAAAAAGGCTTTGGTTTGTGGTGACCCAAAAGAGAAAAAAGTGCTTCACCCTTATTGCTCATAAGGTCTAACAACAGTTAGATCATGAATAAAACATGAAGTAAACTGTTAGAACTCAAAACTTTAAATGGGGTCCATGATCCATGTGAGTGTACCAATGAGCACAGCCACTCTGAGGTCTTTTCAAACTGTCACCACAGGGTGGGTTCCCCACTTTGGTACTAAACTAGTGCTACACATGATAATAGGTAATAGGCCCACATTTACAGATCTTGAGGCTTGGTACCACAAATACTCTTGTCCATCACCCTTGTGTTTGGTTGGTGATTTTTGTTAATCCCTAAGGCTTGCTGGTTTGCAAGCACTTTAGTTGTGCCTTCCGCAGAGAAATCGAGGCTGAAACCAAAACAATCTTTAAGACACAAAACAAAAACAAAATTACGGCAAGGATAGCCCATAACTGGGTCTCAGACATCATCTGAGAAGGCATACATTATGTTCCTCAATATTGCTAAACAGACAATTTTAATATTATTTTTGCAACAGCTCATAATGAACAGAGGAAAGCAAAGACTGGTGAACCAGTCTGAGGTGATATGGACTACAAGACCAAATATCCAGTGTTTCAGGACAAAGAGCACGAGACTGAATAATGTGCAGAGAATCTAACTTAGGTTATTTTCTTCCCATTTCCTAAGTGTCTGACAGAAAGTTTCTCAAATGTCTAAGCCATATCTTTAATAGGCACCTAAGGTGCCTGTTGATCTTATTATTTGTTCTGTTTAACTGTCCTGTCTTAATTGCTTTGGTACTTCTAGGAAAAAAGTATTAAGGCTATAAATCTGCAGATTGAAAACTATTTAGAACTTGGAAACAACAGGACAAACATGAATCAGTAATCTCTAGTCACATTGCTGGGATTAGTGCTGGAACCAGTTTAATTAAGCATTTTCCTAAGATAAAGCTATTTCATAATAAAATTCCCAAGTTTACAGATAGTACTGAGCTTTTTCTGGAAGTCCAGTGCTATACCAAATGCAAATAACTCCTGAAAGAGCTAATGTGAGCAGAAAGGTGGCAGATATATTCAAGGCAGAGAAATATGAAGTGATGCAAAAGTAATGTGAAACTTACCTCCTTTATGTTCAACTACTACCTAAGAGAGAAGATATATTGGAGCACTCATTGACAGGTCAAAAACTAACTAAATAAAGAGCAGCAGCCAAAATGGCCAATAAAATATTTAACACCATTGGGAGAGGACCTAGGAATAAAATCAAGGGCATCATTTTGCTTCTATATAGAACCAAGTCCTGTACTGAGTTCTGTGGGTTATTCTGGCCTTCACATCTCAAGAGAAATGGAGTGGAGTTAGAGAAAGTGCCAACAAAGTCAACTACAAAAAATTAAGGCTATGAAGCAGCTGCTTTACTCTAAGAGGTTTTAAGGGCTAGGATCTTGGAGGGAGAGACTGACAAGAGAATGTGACTTGAATTTTAAAGATCTATAAGGTGGAAGGCAAATGAAATTCAGAAATCACAGCACATCTCACCTAATCATATTTTTAATGACTTTAATAAAAGAAGTTTGGATGCTGGGGCAGTATCAAGGTAATGGGCCACTGAAAGTGCTGAAGTTTGAATTGAAAACTAGAATTGAATTTTTCAAACATTCCAGGGAGAATATCGGGTTCGTAGGGTTTGATCTGATTGGGCTGGATAGGGTTTCATCTGACCTGCCAGGATAATTCTTGGGTTCAGGAGATTTCTGACCCTCCCTCCTCAGGCTTTCCCCAGTAAGCACTAAACTATTTGAAGGAAAAGGAAACAAATTCTGCCTGCAGCTTCCCTATAAATCATAAATCTTCCCCCAGCTGCCAGCCTCATGGTCACATAATTTCTAATATGCACAATATGCAAATTGATTGATTGCAATTGTCCTTTTTTTGGGGGGGTGGATGATATGATACTATGCTGACATAACAGACCATGTCTTCTATGAAGATGTGGATTTTCTCATCCTTTCTGTGTCCAGAATTAGAGTGCCAACTGAAGGTTTTGCAGGTGGTGCTTGCTGTTTGTCAGACAAAATCTATTTCTTATGTGTACCCAGATACAGACCTTAACCACAAGCCTGGATAAAATCTTTCCTCTTTGAACAAACAACTCAGTTAGAATCATAGAGAGAAGCTACTCTTATCTTTATTTTCACATTTGAAGAACCATTAACTTCTGATGTGACTGCCAGGGCTTATTTTTAATGAGGAATTGTTTACACTGACAACTGCATTCAGGCAGTTGAGATAAAATATTTGCGCTGGACAAAAGAAAATCCTTACTGTCCTTCTTACCCATTAAATAGCATTGGTGCTTACCTAAGGTAACTTACTGTTGCAACCTGATCTTTTATTCAGTCATATGTGTCACAGCTTTCTCTTTGTAAAGTGGGGACAATAACAGTAAGATTGGCTATAAAAGTAATGTTTTCTCCCATGACAGTGAAGTTGAGATGAGCAATGATTGAGCACTTAAATCTCCCAGATACTTTGTTGAAGTGTTCAGCAAAGTGGACTCAGGCTCCTCTTGCACTATTCTGCAGAAAGCCATGAATATGGTTCAGATACTCCAGTGGATTTTTATTTTTTTTTTACATTTTCATAAGGGAAAAGCAGCTCTGGTTTTCATTCTTATTTTCAGCAAGAAGTTTAGCACCCGAGGATATAGGAGTGGAACTAAACCCTCCAGAATTTACATTCCCAGTTTCTTTCAGACAAAAGGAACAAAACAAATTTCCCTCCTTGGCAATGGCTTCATTGTCTTAAAAAAAACCCAAAGAGTGAGCAGGGTAATTAATATCCATTGCTTATCCTCATGAAGGAAAGGAGTTTTCACTGCAAGCTAGGTGAACTAAGCCCTGGAGAAAGGCAGGCATTACATCGCCTGCTGTTCCCTTGCCTTGCTATCTCCTGGTTCATAAAGCAAGTGCTTTGTCTCCCTGCAGGACCTGACAGCCTAAGTTATGGGTCATTGCCTCCCTGCAAAGCAAGAGAGAACAAAAGAGCAGGATGTTTGTGGAAATGCTTCTTGCAGACAAGCACGTTGTGTTGGCTTGGAAGACAGGAGGGGAGAGGAGACTGGCACACCTCCAGGGCCAGCAGGGCTGCACCTGTGAGTGGGGGGAATGGTGAGCCCACATCTCCTCCTCTGGGAAACAGTCAGACAGAGAATTACCATCTGATGAGGCAATTCAGAAGTATTTGCAATTTGGGAAAACCAGATTAATGAAATATCTCCTGCTATGAAATGCCACATTGAAATATTTCCTGTTGGCATGACAAGCTTTTCTCTTTGTCAGGCTGCTCACCTGTCTCTGTCAGGTTCTCAGCACACGAGCTCCAATGGAAGGAAAATCCTTCGGGGGCTGCTTCATGCACCCTTTTGCAGAGCTCAGTCACAGTATATGAATCTGTACATGTACAGATACATATGCACAGTGTACATATATCACAGAATATGTACCAAAATGGAGGTAAAACCAACCTGGAGACAGCTTGGGCTCACAGCTTGTCACATGCTGCAAGGTGGAAGGTTTGCAAGCCATGATTGTGAAAAATCATGCAAAAATCTCACAGGAAATCAGGATTTCAGGATAGTTGTAAAATCTGTATTAATCGAAATCATAGAAAGAGCTAAGTTTGAAAAGGAATGTTTAGGCTCATGTTAATACAACGTGACAGGTTGGTTGTGAACCAGTCGGTTTGAAAAGAGCAGAGTTAATGTGAAAAACTTTTCAATAGAGCTGGGACCTTCAAATGTCAGGGATTGTCCAGCATGTACTACCCTTCATTTAAATTCTCTTCATTTAACCCCTGTTTCTGCCACTTCTGTTGTTTTCTACCACTGGATCATAAAAATTCTTATTTGGATTCAATGTGAGTGACTCACAGTAAGCTATGCATTCAGCAGTAATAGAGAAATTTTGGTGCTTATCCAAAAATAATTTGATTTTTACTCATTTGGTTGCTATGCCAAATAATTTAATGAATGTTTTCTGAAACAAAATGTCAGCCTGTGGCATGACTGCAAACTATTCAATAGATGTATTCTTACCTGTGTTCATTATTCTTGTAAATCTGCATTAAAACATTGGCTGACCTCAGTGATTGATGTAAGCACTCAACTTCATGAATTACATATTCTCCTATTCTCCTAATTAAGCCTTTTTCTGTAGCTTACTGTCCCAGGTAAACTGGGAGATACACATTCTTCAGGTATTATGTATATTTAAAGTAATATAACATTACAGAAAAAAAGAGTTATTTAACAAAAAAAAAACCCAACAACAACAAAAACCTAGGCTAGAGATGTTCTGAGCCCAGTGGAAACCTGACAGGCAGTGGGAGATTCTTTCTTGCCAACCATAGCAACCACACAGAAGAGATTCACATCTGTGAATCTCAGTCTTTCAGACTTTGCAGATCAAACTAGTCTTGGATATTAGAAATACCCTTCTAAATTCAGAATTTTGCTGGCAACTTGCTGCCTCAACTAAAATCTGTGGCAAAAGGGTTATGACTTTTAGGAGAGTCAAACACTGCCCCTTCCATAGAAGGCAGATACATTTAATGGGAACTAGCTGTCCTGGCTAATCTTCATGAGGTAGGTTTGGCTGACAGTGCAAGAGATGAGGTTTTCTTCTTCAGCCAGTTTAACACTTTTAGAAGGAGACAAAGATTTATCAGGTGTAACAAATTATTAGGAGAACAATTAATAATTTTTTTCCTTTCCAATTTAATATTTTCAATAATTTTTTAATCTTCTAAATCTGTTCCTTAAGTTCCATGGTAATCTGCAGCAGAGATGAAACCAAGAAATGACTCTGCAAACACAAAATTAAATTCTCCACTCCTACTTGTCTTCAAATGACACCAGTCCCTTGGGGCTTTTTCCCCTCAGAGGATTCCTTCCTGTGCATCATCACAGCATCATGGTTACTATGGGCAACATGTCTAGGCTAAGCCAGCTTGCTGGATTCCCTAGTCTTTCCTAGGAAAACAGATACTTTCAGATGGCAATTCAAGCTTCACTTTTGGCTGGATGAGAGGACTCACAACCAAAGAGTCTGGAAAGGGACACACCTGGCTCACTGTCCCACCAAGTTAGCCAGGCAAAGATAGGATAAAAAGGGAGAAAAATTGGCCACACACTGTCCACAGCTATAGTAAAATATTTGGCTAGAGGTGAATTACTTGTGCAAATAATATGGGCTGCAAAAATATCCCACCAATCCACGGTTTTGGCATAGAGGGGAACAAGCACCATGCTTGGCTTTACTTGATTCTGCCTCTGCAGCATCTTTTTTCTCTTCAGTGCTTTTCTTCTCTCAGTGATACTTTATGAAAAACTTGGGAAGGCTGAAGTCTCAGCAGTATTAGAATGAAGGGCAGAGGCAAAAAAAATGCCTAGCAAAATTTGTCAGATATTGAGTCCCAAGAGCAGAATGGTAGTACAAGGTTCAAATATAGATTTTCAACCAAAGTGAAATTTTGTTTAAATCTGACAGCAAATTTCAGGTTTGCTTATGGGAAGGGATGAAAAGAGCAGAAAAGAATGAAATACCACGAGTTCTATTCTCCTAGGAAATCAAACAGAAAGTATGATTCAAATTCTCTACTAACCAATTTTTATGGCGAAAAAATAGATATCTCTGGTTTCAAGCATTCTTTGTAAAATACACCAACCAAGACCAATGGTGCATCACAAGATGGATGAGATAATCTTCAGAAAATTAGGAAATTTGTAGGAATAAGAATCTGTAGGAAATTTGCATATGATACTGCTCCAGGCAAAAGAATGGAATAAGAAATTTTTTTTCCAAAAACACAGCATGGATTTTCAACCTGGTATGATAAAATTACCTGCTTGCAATTAAATGGCACTGCACAAACACTATTGCATATTGCATTTAAATAGCATTTCTTCTAAGAGCAGATGGTTAAGTGGCTTGCTTCACAAGTGCCACATTTTCACGACCTGGAAAGGTTCTTAGTTTCAATCCTCATTTTCATTTACTTAAACAATAATGATGGAAGAACAGGATGCTTCAGGCAGACTCAGGTTAATAGGTATAAATTGTGCTCTGGAGTATGGACTCTTTCAAGTCAGTTATTGATTCTCATAAAACAGCCTGCATCTAATTATTTTTTATCTTACTGTAGAAAGTGTATATGAATTAACCACATGAATATAAGGTCAAATCCTGAAATTTGTGTTCAGTTTTCAGTTCAATATTTATTGAATTAACATTCCCACGGAAGTGCAGCCAGAGATCAAAGGAAAGCTCACTTTGTTCATTGATGCTTTTAGACACACACACATACACAAGCACACACCAGAGTTTATCAAGTGTTCTGGTGGCCAGGGCACTCTGCATGTTGTGGAAGGTTCAGCAGAGCTGAGGCCTGAATTTCATTTAAATCGCCCAACTCCAAGGTAAGTGTACTGATACCTGGGCTATGGCTCTGTTCATGATATGTTTATGTTAGTCAGGAGTATTTTTACCTGGAATGTTATCTTGAACATGAGGAACATCCCCAAAGCAAGTTTCCACAACTAGTACATTCCTTCTGAAAGTTTCATGACTGAAAAATTTTTGGTTTACAACACAGTTGGAAAAAAAAATAACCCAGTTCCTGAGCCACTCCATGACTTGTGTTATGGACATTGAGAACCACTGACATTGGGATGTTGCTGGACAAAAAATGAGAGTGGGACTCATTTGCTCAGACTGGCATGTCCATGGAAAAGGCATGGAATTATTCACCCTCCAGTTCCCTTATCACCAGAGACAAGCAAGCTCTCATGAGAATAATTTCATGCTATCATGCACAGCTAAATTAGAGCAGACAATTCAAATCCCAAATGGGCAGTTTTCCCTCTATTACTTCAGGGGACCTTAGTGTTGAGCAACTGAGGTGTAAATTTCTTCAGCAGGGTGAGGCAAATCCCAGTCCAAGGGCCCTTTTCCTGAAGGGGCAAGGCCATGGAGCAGGGAAGTCATGCCTCTTGTCACTCTCCAGGTCCATCACCAAGGTGGTGGCAGAAGCCAGGCAGCTCCTGTGTTTCCCAAAACACTGGGACCTGTGGCCATTCCATGTAGCAGGTTGCTTTGCCCAGATAAAGCTTATTTGCTTGGCCACTTTCCATACAGATTCTTCCACATGCTTGAAATATATTGACTTTCTCCTGTGAATGTGGGACATTCTCCACAGTTACACCCCAGGGACTAAAAGAAAGAAGTATTTAATGGTTGGACTGTAGTGAGATACATCAACCTCTATTTAATGGTGGTTTTTTGCTAGCTTTACTATATAATTGCTTTTATGCAATTGCTTTAATATAGTGCCCTTTATGTTATATCACCTAGTGTTTTTAGCTTTTATACTGTGCACTAAGTAATTTTAATTAAGATCTTCTGTCTGTTCATTTTTCTTAATAAATAACTTATCTTTTAGAAATATATCTGATTTGCCATCATTAAACTTGCAGGACAAAGTAGAAAACCTAAACTGTCAACAAAATCTGAGGCTAAGGAAGGATTTTCCTTCATTTAAACCCCTTTCTAGGAAGGAGTTTAAATACACCAAAGAGTCCTTTCTGCACCTTAGTCTCAGAGAGAGCTTTGCTAGCAAACTTTGTCTGAAGCACCCATGACATTCCATCACATTGCAATTATATCCAGCACTTTGCAGCAATGATGGTATTTAGTTTTTGTGAAAAAAACCATATTCACTTCATCTTTAATAGAATTACTTCAGTGTCACTTGCCCCACCTATAAATTCATCTGGTTACTTGAAATATCTTACTGTTAAGACAGACTTCAGGCTGGGTTTGGGACCCAGAAACCCTCTTGGGGAGTACTTAGCAACTGATGCACCAGAAGATGCAACAGTTTCTTTTAAGACACTGATTTAACTAGAAAGAAGTGACATCCAGCACAATAAACATTTACTTCTTGATGATCAAAAATAACACCCACACAATAATACAGCCATTGTTTTCAACGTCTTCCACTCAGACATGCTTCTAAAATGTGTTCATTTGTTATAATGAAGCACTGCATTGGCAGCTGTGTTTCTTCTGTGATTAATTTGATCTCCTTCGAGCACCATGAGTTTGCTTTACTTTGTCAGGGCTAGCCTGTGTCTTTTTTAGCCTTTGCTCAAGGAAACCTAGTCCACAAGTCTGTCTCGAACTTCTGCTGCCTTTCAGCTCATCACATCAGTCTTTCCAAGATGTTTCAGCAGTAGGAGGGGTTGAAATCCGTGTTGAAACTTGACCCTGACCTTCCTCAGTGGATTCAAGTGGAATTAAAGAGAGAGTGCCTAAACAAAACCATAAAGCCTGACTGTTACCTGCGAGCCAAGCCTCCAGGAGAGCTCTGCTCTGGAGCACTGGCTGGTGCTGAGCTGCTCCTCTGCTGTCCTGTCCTTACAGACAGCTCAGCCCACACCGTGCCCACACCTCTCTTGTCCCCACTGCTGAACTGCACTGTGGTTTCCCTGCCCTCTATGTCTCTAACACTGTCTGCAAAGGGGTAGGAGTTTCTTAAAATCTTCTTATATAGGGAGCCTGGAAGAAACTGGCTGGAAGGAGCCCCAACGTTGAGATTCAGTCTTCTGTGTGAAATGCCACAGCCCTTGAACACATGCACTGACTGAGGGACCATCCAAATCATACAAATCTGCTTCTGAGCTCCAGCATTAGTGACAGAGCAGAGCAATAGTCCCTGTACCAGAACTGGCAATCCATGGATGCAAAGTGAATGTCGGACTGGATTTAAATCCCCCTCTGAACTTCATTGCACTTGAATATCTACTTAAAAGGTTCCCATTTTTATCCTTTTCTGCAACATTAACTTTGTCTTTCAGCCCCACTGGAAATCATCTGGCCTCTCTCTGAATGAATTTATTCTGAGCATCCAATTCATTACTGCACTATAGAGAAAAATTCTCACAGAAACTCTCTGCCAAGCATCCTGATAGCCAGCTGATGCAGAATTGTAAGTGTAAGGAAGTCACCATTTCTTGATATTTGTCAGATTGCATGTATTAATAAGATTAATCATTTTGATAAATGCTGACATCATAGGTAACTTCTTCAGAGCTCAACACCAGAAATTTCTTGACAAAGTTGTACAAATCAATACACCACATACTCTTTTTTGTGCTTTTTGTTGTTTTGGGTATTTTTTCTGTGTTTTGGAGGAGTTTTTTATATCTGTTAGTAATATATTTATTTATGGGCATAAAAGCATTTGTACAGGTCCAGCTACTCCATTGCCCTGCCAGTATAGCAAGCTAATACCAAAAGCTTTAGCAAACCATGTAAGAAAAAGGGGAGATGTATTGTGCTTTCCTACTCATGCATCCATTCAATAACTCATGACTTAGGGATGTCCTGAGCTCATGGCTATTTGTATGTTTACTCAGAACTGGTGGATTTTCACACCTTTTATAAACTGCTTTTATACCCTTTTATTCCTTCTGCCTCCACCTATCAAAATGATAACAGCTAATTTTGAGCTCATAACTTCGTAAATGTAGTGAAGGCTGGTTTTCCTTATGTGTCTTACTTTGCAACCTATCAATACTGAATTTCATTTGCTATTTTACTACCCAATTTCTCAATAATGTTAGAATTACAGAATGTTACAGGTTGGAAGGAATTTCAAATATCATCTAGTCCCAACCCCCTGCCATGTACAGGGACACCTTCCACTAGACCAGGTTACTCAAGGATTTATCCAATATGGCCTGGAGCACTGCCAGGGTTGGGGCATCCACAGCCTCCCCAGGCAATCTGTTCTAGTTTCTTTCCCCCCTCACAGTAGAGAGTGAAATTAATTTATTCCTCATACCTAACCTAAATTTCCCCACTTTCAGTCTGTACCCATTATTCCTTGTCCTATGACCAGTTTCTGATGAGAAAACCCTCTCTGACTTCCCTTTAGGCTCCTTTCAGATACTGGAAGGCTGCTATGAGGCCTCCATGCAACCTTCTTTTCTCCAGGATGAAAAACCCCAACATTTTCAGCCCATCTTCACAGGGAAAGTGCTCCAGTCCTCTTTGTGACACTCCTCTGGACTTGCTCCCACAGTTCCATGTCCTTCTCATGTTGGGGACACCTGAACTGTACACAATGCTCCAGCTGGGGCCTCACAAGAGCAAAGTAGAGGGAGAGATTCACCTTCTCCATGACCTGTGGTAGCAGGAGTGAATAATCTCCTTCCAGCATGACCTGCTGGCCACACTCCTTTTGATGCAGCCCAGGACAGGTTTAACTTTCTGTGCTGTAGGTCCGCACTGCCAGTCCATATTGAGCTTTTGTCAACCATCACCCCCAGCCCTTCTCCTCAGGGCTGCTCTCAATCACTTCTCCACCCAGCCTGTAGGTGTGTCTGCCATTGCTGCAAAGTAGGGCCTTGCACTTCACCTTGTTGAACTTCATGAGGTTTGCAATGCCCTTCCTCTCAAATGTGTCAAGCTTACTCCGGATCCCTTCTCTCCAGCCTGGCAACTGCACCACAACTCTTCCACTCTGAGTTTCCTCAGCAGGTCTCTATCCATCCAAGGAGGCCTCCTGGCACATTTGCCTCATTCCCTCCTCATTGGATGCATTAGTTCTGAGTCTGGAGGAGGTGACCCTTGGATATCAGTAAGCATTCTTGGGCTCCTCTTCCCTCCAGGGCTCTACCCCATGGGATTCTACTGAGTAGGTTCCTGAAGAGGCCAAAGTCTGCTACCCTGAATTCCAGAACCTTGAGCTTGCTGTGTGCCCTTTTCTCACTGCCCTGAGCACCTCAAACTCCACCATGGTCACTGCAGCCAAGGCTGCCTTGGAGCAATACATTCCCCACCAGCTCCTTCCTCTTGCTGAACTTCTCCTTGTTGGCTCTTCAAACACTTCATAAGTTGCCATTGACACATTTTTATTTTTAACCTTTCATTCCTGTCCTTTAGCAATATTTTAATCTGGAAAGAAACTTTCCTCCTACAACTGTTTGCAGAATCTTTGGTGAGGAAGATTTCACAGAAATGTTTCTGATTTCAGAGAATATTATGAATTGGAAGGGACTCACAAGGATCATCAAGTCTCACTCTTAAGTGAATGGTCTGTATGGGGAGTGAACCTACAACCTTGGTATTATTGGCACCATTCTCTGACCAGCTGAGCTAATCTCAGCATCCAGCTTGTTAAAATCTCTTCAGAAATCGACACATCTTTTTACTGACTCCTTACACACTATTCTTGTAAGGAAAGTAATTTTTCACTGTGGAAAATTTTGAAATTTGGAAAATTCTGACTCTCCCCAGTTTCATCGTGCCTATCCCAGAGTCTACTAATTTGTTGGCATGAATCTGCGTCAGGGGAGGTTCAGGTCCACAGTATCCTTGGGGTGGCTGACTGCATGGGAACACCACAAGCCCTGAAGATTCTGTGCAAAGTGCAGGTGCCAAAATGGTGCTGAAATTAGCATAGGTGCACCTGGGGGAAATGCCCAGGCCACCAGATGCCACAGAAGGACAGCAAGATGCTACCCCAGATTTAAAAGCTGCTGTGACCATGGTGGATCCCAGGGTAGTTATCTACCCCTCTCTCTCCTTTTTCTTTCTCTTCCTTTTCCTACCATGTTCTCCTCAAAATAGTTTGTAAACCTGACCAAAAAGTCCAGTCAATGCTTTGATAAGTGCCTTCTTCTGTCTGGATGTTTTAAAGTTTCCTAAGTAAAAGTTTGCCAAGTGCCTTATTCTATCTGGATGTTCTGAAATTTGAAAGTAAAAGTTGTTAATTAAACTTCCTGAGACTTTTGTTGTTTCCCCCATGCACCACCTGGAGTAAATCAGATTACCTTCCCCTAAACCCTCCCAATAGACCAGGCTTTATATAATCATTTGAAGAATGCTTCAAGGCACATCAAGACCCTTGATGCTGTCCTGCACAGGGTCAGGAGTTGAATCAGTGATTCCTGTGGGTCCCTTTCATCTCAGAATATTTTATAATTTTATGATTCCAACATTCTTGACAGAGAAAACATCAAAACTGCAATCCACAACAATTTTTCTTGGGTTTTTTAGGATTTGTCATCACATTTCAAACCTTCTGTTCTCATTGAAACAAGACTATTTTAGGAGAGATACACACCTAGAAGAATAAGTTTGGTATTTTCAGATCTGAGTTCACTGAGAATAAAGGGAAGAATGCTATCTAATCCTGTTTGCCTATTATTCCCTCTATAATTTTTTGTAAGACTTCTTGAACTACTTCACTTTGAGACATCTCTTCTGATCATAGAAATTTCTTTTTTACTCATTTTGCAAGGAATTAAAAACTTCAACAAATGTTATTTTAGTTACAGCATGGCAATGCATTATACATTGTATTGTTTGCCAATTAAATATTTGAATCTTTTTGATCACAACAGAGACATTCCCTAGGAAGATTAAAAAACAAAATAGCAGAGCAGTTGAAGGGCAATAACTGCCTCAGTTTTATCAAATTCATATTTCATCGCAGAAGCTTAAGTGACTTGAGCAGGATGACAGCTCTCCAGATTTAACTAGCTTGTAACAGTTTGAGATCTGTCTAATTGAGCGAGCCCAAAGCCTGTGACAGCTCTGCTCATTTCTCTCAGTGGAGGTTCTGTAACTGGGCTCCATGTTGCTTTTGAGCATCAGATTGATGGGAAAACAAAAATCATGTGGGAGAATGATATGGGTTATTGACTGCACTGCAGGGAATACAATGGCAGTAAGCAGAGCATTAGTGTTTACATACAGCTGAGCTAAACAAGGACGCCAAATGCTCCCCACTAAGAAGTATTTGAGCTGTGACCACTAACTAGCAATTTTCATTTTAGACAGCATATTCTTTTTCAGTTTAACACAGATCACTGCTATGGGCAAGACTTTTTTATCTTTGCTTGTTTGAATACCAGGAAGTTGTTTAAATACCAGGAAAAAAATATACCAGTTGTTTAAATACCAGTTGAACAGGAGAAAAGCATTGAAATAAAAAAAACTACCTGGTAAAAAGATGTGTGAAACAGCAAGGTTTGAGATTGAAAACCAGATTTTCCTCTATGTGGGATTTTTTTTCTGCCACAAAAGCCCTCTCACAGGTGCCACTTGGTTTCTGAGATCATTATGAAAGGTACAATAGACTTGCAGGTGCAAGTACCAGTCTTTCACAGAGAGATGTCTGGGACACTGGATCAAGGAGAAAGACTGGAGCTTAGAAGCACATATTGGGAGCAGATGAGTTTACCTGCTTCATCTCTTTTTATGTTTTTTCACTGCTGTGAGGAAGAGATGTACTGCTTTTGCCTAAACTTAGAAAAGGTTCCTGAAGAGGCCAAAGTCTGCTACCCTGAATTCCAGAACCCTGAGCTTGCCCTTCTCACTGCCCTGAGCACCTCAAACTCCACCATCTCATGGTTTTGCCTAAACTTAGAAAAGGGAGAAAGCTTCAACACTACACAGTGAATTCCTGGGAATGCTGCACAGTGAATTCCTGGGGAATTCCTGTTCACACCATGTGTAAACAAGGGTAATGGCTCCAGAGAAACACATTTGGAGTTGAGTTTTGCCTTCCCCTTTCTTCTAGAGGAAGACAACTGTATTTCTAAGAAAGTATGGCACAAACCACAGGGCCTGAGACAAGTAGTAAGTGGGAAGGCTGGAATAATATCTTCCTTGAAAGCTATCTGCCACCTCAAACACAAACGGAGAAAGAGGAAAGAGAGATCACATCTGGCAGAGGAAATTAGCATGTTCTTAAACACATTGGGAAGAGCATGACCTACACAGATCATCTCCTCCTTCCCATGACATTTACAGTGTCCATTGAAAAGCATTCACCAGAACCCTGCTGTCAGAGCTGGAGACCTTGGGAGGGTGCTTCTTGCTTTTTCTCATGAGCAGGGGAATTTTTTTGCATACTATGTAGGCAGGAAATATTCTTAATCATTTTGGGGCGTTCTGTTTTGATTTTCTCACAACAGCTATAAAATTTAACTTATCTCTCCATGGGTTTTTACTGATGTAATTTTAGTAACTTTAAATATATTTTCATATTATTGTGGTAAATACATAAAACCAAACCAAATTCTGTCCTGGCAGGTTTCTGTCACTGTATCCTAGTCCATGTTCCCAGTGTGACTGAGGAAATTACCAAAGTCAAGTGGAAAAAACAAAACAATCTTTACATTTATTTCAACTTTTTTTTAATATTATTTTGGTAACATTAATCTTAATTTTGCCCTTTACTTTGATGTTGGTATCTCCCAATGGAGCAGTGTTTTCCTGCATGTCCAGGAGCTCTAAATCAAATTGGTAATTGTTGACAATTGTCTTACGCATATCAGAGGCACAGGAGTGCCTCACTTCACTGAACTTGTTCTGGGGAGCCCCAGCTTCATTTTCTGTCTTTGTTTCTCATATGGCTCTTTTGAGTACCAGACTTGCATATTGTCTTTCAGCAGAGAATGAAGGAAGAAAAAGGGGGAAATTACCTCCACATCACCAGCTGATTTGAAGAGAATCAACGTCAAAATCAGGTTGAATGTTTGCCACTGGAAAACATCTAATCCATTATAAGTAAATATGTCTATAACAATATGTGTTACAAAGTATATTTTAGTATTTTACATATTCAACATATTACATGACTATTAAAATTATTACTCTGGATCTCAGGGTTGATGGCAGGAATAAAAACATTTCCTAACCTGGTCTGGTCATGAGGGCAAATTTTTCTCTCAGCCCCAGAACAGTGATTAGTCTGATGCTCCCAGTGGATTGGGTCATGTTTTAATCTTGAGATTTTCTGCAACCACAAACAACACCTGCTTCCTAGGCAGGGGTTAAGGATGGATACCAGGTCTCCTTGCCTGTAAAGAGCACAAGAGGTTTGCTATAGGTTTTGCCCAACTAATGTGAACATGTGCCTGAAGACAACTTTCCTTTTTCTGAATGTCTCTTGTTTCAGTTATAAGAACCCTGACAACAGAATACTGGTACAGGAAGTATGAGCAAAAAAACAAGGGAGAGAAAATTTATATAATGGAAAATGGTTTATGCAATAGATGTGATAAAACTTGTGGAGTTTGTGGATTGATAACATCAGACACTTGGCTCTATTTTGACCAAAGAGAGATGGGGTAAGGAAAATGATGTGCATGCAAGTAAATGTTTGGGGTGTTTTCTGAGGTTTCTGGGGAGATGCTGACAAAAGGAAAGGAGCCAAAACTGATTGTCCTGATATCTTTAAGGGATCAAGGGACAGACCAGGTGAAACCTTCTACAGGTCTTTGTTTCTAACCTATCTAAGACATAAGAAGGGACATATCCATTACTATTCTACTATTCATGTCCATGCTCATGACAAGGATGTTCTAGCCCAGCCTGTGGACTGACTCACTGATAAAAAGGAATTAACATGTCAAATAAACCCATTCTCCTTTGCCCTTAGTTTTATTGTGTCATAAAGATCAAGACCTAATAAGTCGTATCTGGAAAAATCACTCTTCTGCTGTCATGTTTTATGTTGATGTATTTTTGGTCTGGGAAAGTACATGAAAACCAGAAAGTAATTTCAGAGTCCTATGGAAGTGTAGATTTTTTGAGTAGACATTAGATGATACCAGAAAATATGACACTTTTTGTTGAGCATCATATTTGTTATTCAGCAGATTTAAGAGGGAAAAAATGTTTCCACAGCTGTAGCCCTAATAAAATAGGGCTAATGGTGGGGTTTGGTTTGGTTTTTTATGTTGGTTTGCAGTGTAACATGTCCCGCTGACAGAAAAGTAATCAAGTATATTTATAGATATGATACTTGGACATAATGAAATAGAATAAAAAATAAATATCCCCAAAGATTTGACATAATAATTTCACAGTCAATGTAAATGCAGTTTGTTCCTCTTATCTATCCTAACTCTATATAAGAAAATACCATAGATGTAACCTTTTTGAATTTGTGCATAATATTTTTTCATAGAAAAATGCTGTCACGAAGACAAGATTTCAGCAGGAAGGAGGAATTTCCCATTTGGACAACACTACAGAATTATGAAACTGCCCACATAGCTCATTCCATCAATCTCTGAATAAAGACTTTTAATTAAATTCAAAAGTTTTGGATTTAAAGGTGAATTTACTATTTTTAGTCAGAAGCAAAGTCTCTGATATCAAATTATTTGTGTGATGAATCACTTGAACATTTTGGTGAAAAGGATGTTCTCGAAGTATCATAATTTGTATTTTCTCTCTGTTTCAGAGAAGAATAATCAATTCTTACATTGTTTGTGCTTTTAGTCTGAAATTTTACAGACCTGGGATAAAAATATGTCCGGTCCAATTTCAAAAAAAGCTAGCTGAGGCACAGGGTACCTGACAATTACCAGGACAATGTGCTTTCCAAGAGGTCTCTTCAGATTATAATATGTTCAGGTTATCCAGGCTTTGTAATTATTAAAAAGGAGATTTCTTGAATACGTATAAAAACCCAACCTTCAGTGAAACTGATGACTTTTAGAGAGGTCTTGAAACAACTTTGTCATTTCAGAGCAGCGTCCTGCATTCAAACCTGGAGCCTAAAGCAAGTGCACCTTAAAGGAATGTCAGTGGCATGGTGATAGGGTTTGAGCATCCATGGATTAGAAGGATTAATATGTGTTATCAGGCTCATCACAGCATGTTTAATGGAGAGAATTCTCTGGGAGATCAGTTCAGGGTATGGATTATCTTATGAGACAGAGCTCCTCCATAAATTCACCATCAGATGTACAGTGCTCTGCAATAATACTTCTGATAGTGAAAGTTTTGATATTAGGCCAACACCTGAACTCTTTCACAGAAATTAGAAATGGAGGAGGTGTTGTGGGTTAACCTCAACTCAACCCCACACAGCCCCCACTCCACCCCAGTGGGATGGGAGACCAAATCAGAGGGGTGAAATTGAGAAAACTTGTAGGATGAGATCAAGACAATTTAATAGGTACAGCAAAAGCTTTTCACAAGCAAAGCAAAAAAATTAATTAATTCACCATTTCCCATGGGCAGGCAGGTGTTCAGCCACATCCAGGAAAGCTCCATCCCATGTAAGGGTGCCTTGGGAAGACAAATGCTGTATCTCCAAACATCCTCTCCTTCCATCTTCTCCCCCAGCTCTCTAGGCTGAACATGATGCCATTTGGTGTGGAATTTCCCTGTGATCATTTGGGGTCAGCTGTCCTGGCTGTGTCCCCTCCCAAATCCTCGTGCACCCCCAGCACTCTCACTGCTGGGTTGGGGTGATGGGCAGAAAAGGCTTTGACTGTGCAAATGCTGCTCAGCAATAATAAAGCCATCTCTGTATAAACAACCCTGTTTTCAGTGCAAATCTAAAACACAGCCCCATACTAGCTACTATGAAGGAAATTACTCCAGCCAAAGCCGGCCCAGCTGGGAAGCTCTGTCAGGCTCCAAAGTGCAAATTAGGGCCCTTGAGCTCAAACAGAAGAAAGAAGGAGGCAGCAGCAGCAATAGGAGGCCCTGCAGATGTGCAACTGGAGGTGACCCCACTGAGGTGTTTCCAGGCTTGTACCTGATACAGCTGGATACCTGCACTGCTGTTCAGCTCAGCCTGGAGCATGATGATGAGCTAAAGCACATATGAAATTCAGCTCAGCGAGCTGATGCTAAAACAGTATGAAATGTCAGTTCTCAGCAAGGGTAATAACACTTCTGGGGCATTAATCATTGCTGGGACACAGCCAG
Organism: Setophaga petechia; assembly: GCA_024362935.1. NCBI lineage: Eukaryota > Metazoa > Chordata > Aves > Passeriformes > Parulidae > Setophaga > Setophaga petechia. Next base: position 13,062,728 of record JANCRA010000020.1, on the reverse strand, counting down.
ACAGCAGCAAATTGCAGGCTAATAAGAGAAAATATACATGATATATCGTAGGTGTAATTAAGTTCCAGGGCAAATCTCTGCCAAATATGACTGTAAGGATGGTAACACAGGGGAAGGGGTGGGGCAAAACCAGCGTGAGCCACAAAGGAGGGTGTGACTGGCAATGCTGAGGTGCATTTTCATCACTGAGCCAGCACTCAGGGGAAGAGCCAGCTGAGGCTGCTGAGGGTGGTTCTGAAGAGGTAGAGTTTTGGGAAGGCAAAGCCACTTGGCTTCCTGCAGCACAGGCTGTGATTTGGAGTGGCAGAAATACTGGCAGAGGCTGTGGCTGTAAACCGAGCAACAGCAGCAGGTGGGAATGCCATGCACACAATGTCTTCCACATCTTGTGATTGAATTCTGTTCACCCCCTGGGAAGCCCAACAGTATCCTAATCTGCACCCATTGTTGTATAAATAAATGCTTGTCTGAATTACCCCTTTCTCTGTGAGGACAGGATGATGCTGGGCCAGCAGAAGCCCCATGCCTTTTCACCTACAGGAAAGCACTTTCCCTGACCTGGGCCCATGGCCAGCAAGCATCTGTGCTCCACGCTGGGCTTTTCACACACTGCACACCCCTGGCCCCAAAGGTGCTCAGCATCTCCTCCAGGAGCCTCTACTGCACACTGTGTCCTGTCACTGCATCTTATGGGGCGGCTGGATGACAAGGATGGGCACCCAAAGGACCCCAGGGCCTGGGAACTCCTTTGGGGATTGAGCAGTGCGAGCTGGGGCACTGGCAGGGAAGAGGAAGGACTTTCCTTCACCCAGAGCAGAAAGACCAAAACCCCTTGGAGACAATGGCAGAGAAGGGAGCCCCATTCAAAGCAGTGGCAAGCAGGGAAACAGCGTTTTAACAGCAGCAGTATAAACCCCAGAGGACAAGAACAGCTCCAAGTCCTGCTGCAGAATGTCCCAGCTGGAGCTCTGTGCTCAAAGATGTCTGTGTGAGAAGCACCTGGAGGCTGTCACTATGAGTGTCAGTCTCCAAGGTGAAGCCTTGACAGACCTAAGAATAGTGTTCTGCCACAAGGGAAAAAACAAAACCCTGTGTCTGCTGTGGGTCAGGTGGCCGGTCCAAAGCTGGGCAGGTTTCTAGAGGCTACAGGAGCTGCCTTGGTCACACACTGAATCTTGGCACATAGATTCAAGAAATAAGAGTTATACTGACCATCAGGAAAATGTTACAAGAACAAAAACAAGTAAAAAGGAATGAATGACTTAAACAAAGCAGCTGATAGCCATCAGCTATTTTTCAGCTTTACTGCTTTGAAAACAACATTGGTGATACAGAAACATATTTCTTAATAAGCAGAAAACAAATGCATCAGATTAATAACTAACAGTCTTGTGCTTCAGAAAATAGCGGAATAGAATATCTTTATTTGGCATAATGGAAGATTTAAAAAGTAATCTAAAACTGCAATATGATGCAGAGAGTACTTTGGTGCAGTGCTGATGTAATAAGACACCTCAGTGCTGCATACACACCCTTTTGTGGGGGGTATTAGGACTAGCCTCAGCAAACTGTGCACACCAATTTCCATCTGACAATTACACATGCCAGCCACAGAATACAGAAATACTCTGCAGTGGAAATTCCATGCCAACAGGGGATTTCACCTGAGGTAATAAAATCTGCATCTGTTGATTTTTAAGAAATATTTTCAGCGTTATGTAGTAGCACAACAGCCACTGTTTCCTGGTTATTTTTTAAGACACAAGACAGTTACACCAGTTCCAAATCTGGAAATTGCACATGCAAGTACAGATTAGACACGGGAAGGGAAGGGAAGGGAAGGGAAGGGAAGGGAAGGGAAGGGAAGGGAAGGGAAGGGAAGGGAAGGGAAGGGAAGGAGCAAAAACTGTGTACACAAATAAGGTTTAATTTGTGAAGAACTATTTTTTTTTAGTTTTTCTCATCATTTCTGTAACCTAGCTACAGAATATTTTATTTCTGCTGTGTGTTTTCTTTCTCCATTGAAAGTGTTTATCAACATTTCTGGCACATAAAAGAAATATTAGGACACAAGCTAGCAGTAATTTTCCAAATAAGAGTCCTTTGAAACATATATATATCTTATTTTAGTCATATGACTCTCGCCTTGGGGCAGCTGCTCTCCCAGTATTAACACCCTTTTTTCTATACCTTTTTCTAATGGTATGCAGGTAATAACCACTTGCTTGTGGCTTGTTTGGAGCCACTTTAAGTTGTCACAGGATTTTGATTCAGTGATTTAAGGATTTGAAGATTCTCTGAAATCACTATCATGGAGAAGATTGAATTTCCCAGAAGAATCACAGCACAAATAAGTGTACTAGAAACACAAACTGAGAAAAAACAATGGAAAAAGTAAAAACATAAAGGTGAGAAAACTGTTATGTGGAGAAAATAAATCCTGTATTTAATATAGAAGGCCTTCATCTGCTCTTGTCTGCTACACAGACTATTTTTATTGTGGTTAGATTATAAATGTGTTATGTCAGCATGCTGATTATGAACCAAGTGTGACAATTCAAACTGTGGCATGTGCCAAAGCAATATGTATCAGTATATGTAAGGATATATACTGACCTTCAATATGCATAGAAATACATTGTGAAAACACAGACCTAATGCAAAACTGACTTTATTTTAAGACCCAAACATGAAACTGCCTAAACAACTTTGATTCATATAATGTGGGAGTCACAAATTACAGGTTTTTTTCAATATTTCTGTTATTCTTTTATATTGTGATAACTGAATCTTAATCTGTTCAAAAAATTCAGTTGTTGACTTGCTTCTACCTTTCTGTGGCAGCCTAAAGTGGGTCTTTGTGTTTTGAATGCCAAATAATTTCCTTAGCAAACACATATCACTGTCAAAAAAAAAAGTAGAGTAAGTAAACTGAAGGTTTCAATTCTAATTCATAGAAAGTTTTGCCTTTTTTTGTTGTTGTTGTATTGTCTTTCCACCACATCCATGAAAATTAAACACAAGTTAAATATACTGCCAGCATTTTTAAAGGGTTTTCTATCAAAGAAGGATTAAGAAACCAAAGAAAAAGCCAAACAGAACACGAGCAGGAAATAATAATAATTTCAATCTCTGCCCTTTTTGTATGCTTCATTTTGAATTACTTCTAAGAGGGATTAAGTTTCTGACAGAAGACTGACCTTCAAAAGGGACTGAAGTCCCTTATCTCCCAAACTACTATTGAGCTCTGCTTCAGACTGTCATAGATCCAACAGCTTATGTAAGAGCAACATGAATTTAAAAGGTGCAAGCTCTCCTTCTTGCAATCTGCTTGATTTAGAAATGAACTGAACATGTCTGTGTATGGACAAACCTTATGAAAGTTTAAAACTAATGCAGTTATCACAAGCCATTCACCAGTTGTGATGCCACAGCTCCTAAATCCAGTTATTTCTGCTCACCTCCCCTGCAGTGCCACGTTCTCCAAGCCCCCTCTCTGCCATGGGAGCACTGGTCCCCTCCTTCTCACCCCTGCAGGAGCAGCCCAGGCGTCACCACAGGCACTGAGGCTGCTCTTGTTCCCCTCTCCTGAAGAGTCCCTCTGTCCCTTCCTTGCAGAGGTGGACAAGGAGATAGATGAGCTCTGTCAGTGTGAAGCAGGAAATGAAGAAAGCATTTTTGCTTGGCTTTGAAGAACCCCTCAGCAGTGCTTTTCCCATGAAGAGGGGGCTCCTGGGGCCTCCTTCTGATGTGTCTGAAGCTGCTCTCTTCCCATTCATGTGGCAGAGTTATGGGCTGATGTGAATCATATCACCAGCTCCTGCTTATACAGCCTTCAGGATATAAAGCTGGAAATTGCCCAGAGCTCTCAAGAAATTATCTGATAGATTTAGAGCTATAACTTTCTTTTATTCAATTATTTTCTGAGAAGTGACTTTAAGCTCCATCATTTGAATAGAAACTCAGCATCAGATTAGTCTTAGAACAGAATTTGTAGTGCCTAATAGCCCATTCTCTCTCCCAGTCAATAGATTTTCTTCTTTAAAACCTCAGGGAAGCAATTGTTGCAACTGAGTTCAGTGAGGTATTTCCTAATGTATTGTCAATTAACAGTTATATTGACTGGAGAATTCAGCTGATTTCTTTGTACATTACAATCACATAAAAAAAGATATCAGGAGGTAATTAAATGAAACATTGTTTAAAGACACCTAATAGAAATCTACCTGTTGAAGTATATTTCAAGTTTTTAAAGAACCACCAACCCTTATCTCATTGACATGAAATGGGAGTTAGATAAAGAGACTTAACATTTAATTGAGAACATTTTCCAGTCTTTAGGATTTGAATGCTTTAGAGAAAGTATATACTGAAAACCTCTTTAAAGTAAAGGCTAGATTTCTTTAAGCAGAAGACAAACAGAAAAGATATGATGGAGATTCATTTTTAAACCATAGTTTATATTTGTTTTAAAGCCTTCTCACCTTTTCTCTCTGTTAAAAACAAAACACCATAATGTATTTTTTTTTGCTTTAGATTTTTTCACAGCCAAGTGATTTTTTTTTTTTGGGGATAAAATTTAATCCGTTGCTGTGATGGATTCTTATCTATTTAAGAAAAGGCATCCATCCCTGTAAGGTGACTGCTGCTTGTGTGACACTTCAGAAGGCAGCAGCCAGCCTGCAGTGTACAGCACCCTGGCAACCCAGTCACACTCAGGAGGAGTTGGGACAAAAACGGCAACTCCACAGGCAAAGCAATTGTTTGTGTGCACTGAGCACACCTGTAGAAATCTGGTAATGTATCTAAATCACAAGTTTGCATGTTTAAGCAGATTTGAAAAACAGGCAGTCTTGGTGAGGGGGCTAGTGCAGAGGAATCAGCAGGAAGGCACACTGGCTGAGGATGAAGGCACCAGCCACAAGGCATCCCAGGTGCTCAGGCCTAGCAAGAGCATTAACAGCACTTACAGGATCAGCTCACTAGAAGAGCTAGAGGAGAAATTACCTACATTCACTGCAGAAGATGATTCTGGATAGGATTTGGGTGCTTGTATCCTCAAATCACATTTTTAAGTTACTGAGAGGAAGGGAAGGCAGAGATGAGCACTTCTCAGAAGCATAGGCAGCATTGAGAAGAGGACAATGCTGCTGCAAGGCTGACCACAACTCAAAATTCTGGGCACATCTTGGGTACTTCAAGGAGAAGAGAGCAAGTTATTACACAGGCTTTCTATTATTAACCCTGATTTCTTTTTAATGACCTATTTTTACTGTTAGGCTGATTTGAATTCTAATACATAAGGACCTGGTTTTTGTTTGGTTAGGTTTTTGGTCAGTCAGCCTGTATGTGAAGTGGACCAAGTGGACTCAAGTGAAACCAAGCTCACCCCATCTTTCTGTCAGCAGTGGAAAAAGATGAAACAGCATAGTTGGGAACTCTTGAGTAATCTGTGCCCTTACATACGTGGGGGACACAAGAGAAGGTTTCTGTGATACCAAAGAATCAAATATGACAAGATTTTTCACAAAGAATTATACCAGGAAAATCCCAGAACAACTCTTGTGTTTTATGATAAAGTATTATTTGCAAATACTTATATTTCCCAAGAGGAGCTCATAAAAACACAGGTGGTAAAGCAAACTAGAAGGAAGGAAGCTAAAAAAAACCACATTAGGGTATTCTAAACCCCTTTTGACTCTTGAAGCTAAAACTATATAAAACCAGATCTGAATGAGAGATCATTCATCACAGTCACTTCAGCTAATATGAAAGCAACACTCATTTTTCCTTCTGCTAATGAATTTTGGGGATTCAACATTCCATCAAACTGAGGCTGCCATCAGGAGCAGTAAGTATTATAGTCTAATATTTAAGGTTTTTTCCACAAACAGAGGCTGTAAGGACTGTAAGGAACGAAGATATCAATTGATTTCTATACATTTGCAACTAGTTTCAATTATTGTATCATAACCTGAACATGTAAGGAAAAATATTCTTTCCTAACATAAATCATTTCACAAACATTCGGAGGAAGGCTTGGAAAATAACAATCCTTTTTTGTTATTCCACTCAAGGTATTTTTTCATAGTGTGTAATGCTGTTCCTGTGCATTTTCCATTTATCTAATAATATAAAAATGTACCATTTGAAGCTTGGCAAACAGATCAATGTGGATGTTACCATCATCTTGATAAACAGATATTTCTGTGAGAGTTGAAATATGGATGTTTTGTCTAGCAAGAAATCTGGCATTCATCCTAGGGTGTCTTCCTGGTTTGACATGCTCTGCAGCTTGTAGATCTTGGAGAGACTGATATGATCACAGGAAGGTTTTTTGGATGCAGCTGAGACCAAAGTTCAGCCCATTTACGGAAAATGGTGACTCCCAACAGGTTTCCATTTCTTACTAAAAGATAAATTAGCTCAAAATGCTGCAGAGACATTTCCAGGTTAAATCACAGCTGCTAGAGGACTGCCTTGAACAGAAGGGTTTGTGCTTTAAACCTGTATCAATAAAACAAATAGAAAACAGAGGAGGTGATCCAGAAAGTTATAACAATAGCTCAGTGTTTGAAGAAATTGTTCAAAGGAAAGGGACAAAATACTTCTGTTGAATATTTGGTTGTCTGGAGCCAGAAAAGAATGAGATTAATCACAGTGTGTTTTTCTTTTTTTTTTTTTTTTTTTTTTAACAGAACATGTGGACAAATTAAAGAAATTGCTCTAAAGTTTCATTTCCTTAAGTAACTCTGAGGACAAACCAAATGTTTTAGAAAGCAACAATAAAAATGTATGAACATGATGTTACTATTTATGAGGGAAGGGATATTACCCTTTTCCATATTCTATGAAATCTCTCAAATGATTGTCATTTCCTTATTTTACAATTACTCCAAAGTCCTCTCACCCCTCTGTCTCTACCCCAAGTCTGTAAAGTTGGGACCTGAGCTGTTCCTCAAAAATCTCTGAAGAATTTGCAGGTCTGCACATAAAGAGGGCTACATAAATCCCAAGTTTAATTTTTATAGACTGAAAACTTGATGGTCTTTAAGGGCCTCCCACTGGTCAAACTCAGAACTACATTGGCAGCCTCATGGTAAAGTTCCCTTCCCCTTGGGTTTAGGTGTGTGGGGGATTTGACCTCTCATATCAGAACAAGGAGGGTTCAGACAGGACCTGGGCCAGGCTATGGGGAAGACCCGAGATTATTTGGAAGATAAATTCTTATGGGATTATGTGGAAGGAAGTAAAATTTCCATCTAGAAAACCACTTTCAGTGCCCATTTAACCTCATTCTACGCTGAGTTCCCTGAGGATGGGTTACCTGGTTGTGCCATGTCATGACTTGGTGCATAGAAAGAGAACTTTTTATAAAAGAACCTCTGAAAATTTCAGGGGAAGCAGGCTGAAATGGGCAAAAAGCCAGGGAGAACCAGATAGAGTAGAAATTGAGAAGAAACTTGTGCTTAGCCTGTTCCTCAAGCTTTCCTCTCTAGGATTAGAAATTAACTCGGCCTAGAGCTGCCCCGCACCAAGTTAGATTTGGAAATATGGTCCCTCTTCACACAGACTAATAATGCCAGCTCTCTTCAGCCATCTGGCAGAGTCCAAGTCTGGATCACGTCACATCAGTCTGCCAGATCACCTGGACACATTTTTCTCTTTACATGCTGTTGTTATACTCCTTTGTTCTGTTTCCATTTCCACATTATTCTTCTTAACTTCACTGTCTCATGTTTCTCCTGCTCATGAGGAAGAGCTTTCCTGCAGCAGCAGTGAGCTTGAGTGAGTGTCCTTCCATCATCCTACATGGGACAATCCATCAATGCTCTGTCCCTGCACTGGGAGGCCCAGGGCCTGCAGCTGCCCTGAATGGTCTTGATGATTGGCAGTGTTCAGGCAGCACACAAATCTAACCTGCCCTTGCCAAAAAAGGGACATTTCAGCCTTCTTAGATAGTCACTGAAGCATCCTGTCTGCCTAGTATCAACACTGTGATGTTGCTGCATGTTCTGGTGGAGGTAGCCAGGCCTTAGGAGTGACCCCTGAAGTCTCCTCCCTAAAGCACAGGCTGCAGACAGAATTATTTCCCAGACTGGGCAGAGCACTCACTGTTAAGTGAAAAAATGGCAAATTTGGCCTCAGACCTTGGCTGTCCTGGAAAGCCCCTCACCAAGACACAGCTCACTGAAGGAGACTGATTCTCCTAAGGGTGGCTGCCAAAATAATCATTTAGCAGCTAAGAATGTGCCTAAAGCTTAACCCACACAGCAAGTTTATCCTACACCTCGGCCCAGTCTGTTGAGCTTTAGCTATTTGTGCCCCCTTTTCCCACTCAGTCCAAAGACACAGACCAAAGACACAGTGCTTCCTGGCTCACCCTTTGGGTCACCTCCTTGCACACAGCCTGAGTGGAGTGGGCACAGCTGGGTGCTTTACATGAGGAACAGCTCCCAGAATCACTTCCCCATAGCACTAAGCCAGGGAGCAGGGGAAGGCAAGCAGGCAGGTCCTGGCCACCCTCACCTTGCATTTCAGGTTGTTCTTCTTGGTGGGATCTCAGTTGTTCATTGCCACCTCCTGAATGATGTCCAGGGCTGACAGCACTACCATAGGTACAACAGTGATGAAGCAGCTGGCCAAAGCAATTGTGTTGGATAGAGCTAGCCTGGCAAAGCCACAGCCAGGAAAAAGCATCATTCCATTTCCTAGCTTCTGAGAGCTCAAAATATGCCTCTCCTGGTTAGAAATACAGACAGAATGCTTCTCTGCAAAGAGAAGGTCCTGACAGCCTAGCCCTGGGGCACTCTCTCTGCTGAGCTGTTTATTCTTGGGCACCACAGGTACCAAAGAGCCAAGAGCATGAGCTGACTCTTGTTTCTCCTGGGTTCCTGAAGACTGTGATAAAAAGTAGTAACTTAGTTAAGCACCAAAGAAAACCCTGTTTTCTCTTTATTTCAAACCATCCTTAATTACTGTGTGAAATGTACATTCCCTGTGCTCCCCGTATTCACCTCCTCCTGCAACAGATTTCTAACATTGCTCAGATCCTGCCTGTCCCTCCTGCTCCCCAGTGACCATAAGAGAAGCTTAGGGTGGCAAACTGAGATCTGCAAGTCCAAAGTGAGACTGAGGCACAGTCAGATGTAGGTCAGCACAGATGGATGAGAGACTGAAAAATCTGCCTTGGTGTCTGAACCAGCTGTGGGAAACAAGTTAAATGCTGGAATTCATCTGCAAATGGGATTTAAAGAGATGGTAATCACAGCAAACAAAATCAGCAGTAGACAAGTATTCCTTTTACTAGCAGAGGAAGCTGTGCTGTATTTCATTGAAGCACCCAAATTCAAGAAAGAAACTGCTGTTTGTGAAACTGCTTAAGCACTGGCAGCAGACTATGACTTAAACTGACCCCCCTCCCAAGGCCACATCTATGGTTACACCAAATCAGAAAACTCTAGTGCCTTCAAAAGTCCCCAACTGAATCTCAAATTCTGTATCTCTGAGTTTGTCTCTGGTTTCCATCATGAAACAATTCAGGCTTGTGCTATCTACAGACAACCCAGTCTCATGCTATAAAGTGACTTCATGTCTTTCAACTGATTATAGATGCTAATAAAACACACAGGGTCCTTGACATTTAATCTACTGTCATAATAATGTTGGAAATACTCAAAATGAGGAAACTCATTTCATAGTTTGTGCCCTTGACTGACTGAGGATAACATTTTATGTTGCCCTGGTAAAGGCCATGTGACATCATGCTTTTCATGGCACTTTAAAAAAATAGTAAAGAATTCTGCATAGAAAATAAAAAGAAAACTCAAATTCTCCTTTCAGACCCGTCTCTCTTTTCTGCAGCCATCATTCTTGTTATGTCCTACTCTGGCTCATGCCTCAGTATCACAGGGACTCCAAAAGCCAAGATCTTCATGGCAGCCGGGAGTGCTCCTCAGGTAAAGGTCAGAGACAACCCTGCTCACATAAGTGCTTTTAAATAGGAAGCAAAGGTCCTTCAAAGAAGCTGTAAAGTTTTAGAGACCCAGGATCTGTGATTCTAGACAGAGAGAGCTCCCTTCCATGAGCCACACAGCCCTGGTTCACAGCAGCCTCAGGACTTGGCAGGGACAACCTTCTCCAAGACAGTGTGAAGGTGTGTGAGGAATATGCCATGGAAATTATACAAATGAAAAAGAAAGAAGTTACTTAGCAAATGCCCTGGAAGGATTCCTGCCTGAGGCAGTAACGCAACTTGTCCTGGCCACTTGCAAGTTTACCACGCAAGGGTGAGAATATGAAATGGAGCAAAAAGGGGTGACAGTTTCTGCAAGGAGGCTTGAATTTTTACCTCTGTCTCTCCAACAAAACCAAAAGGCTATTGAATATAGTGGAAAGGCTTTCAGGCTCCCTTTGAACCTCGAAAAACCTCCCAGTGCTATACTGACACGTCTTCAGAGCAAAACCAGCCTGACCAGATTGCAACCCCAAGAAAACCCCAGCTCATTGCCTGGGTGGAAAATGGGGCTGGATTTTCAGGCCAGGGTCCCTTAGCCAGGCATCAGGAGGTTGATTCTTCCTCTGGGGACACTGGGGAGGCCCTGGGAAAAGGCAGTGGCCAGGAGCCTGCCCCAGGGCTGGTGAGCCTTGAGCTCTGCCTGCCTGGACACAGGATGCAGCATCTCCCCCAATGAAATGTTGCACTGTGTGCAGAAGACACATTCTGCAGGCATTAATCCTTCAGTCTTCTCATAGTGCCAGTCTAGCTTGAAGGAACTATTATACAGTCTATAAAGTTTAAAAGAATAAGAAAAGCTTAGCTCCCCATTAAATAGGTTGAAACAAAAACTACTCAGTTTATCTCTTCCGCAGCAGCCGCACAGACTAGACACATAACAAGGCTCAGAAATGGAACCAGGGTTGCAAGAAAGAAACAAATTTGCAGGAGAAGATGCCCCAAAAGTACAGTTACAGTTACAGTTTGTGAAAGAAAAATAAAAGGGAAAAGGAAAAAGGACAAAAGAAGAAGAAAAAGAAGCCTGACAAATAAAGCTGCCAGAAAAAAAAATAAAATAAAAACTATTATTAAAAACCAATAATCGTAGAGAACATCTATTGTCAGAAATGCATCCTAATAGCTCTGGTTCATACTACAGAATCAGAGCAGAGACATAACAAATTCTGCCCTTGGATTTAAGGGGGTCAGGGTGGTTCCAAGGGTTTCTGTTTCCACTGACAGCCCTGATTTTCAGTGTAAGTGCACCACCCTGCAGGAGCTACAAGAATGTTAGATGTTTAACAGTATGAACTCTTCTCAAAGCTGTGTGTGTATCCACAGCTTCTCTGTGTGTGTATTCAAACCCAGAGAGAAATAAGCTCAGCTGCTGCAAATGCTGCTCCCATCTCCAATTCCACCTATCATCATGACCTACCAGGCATAGTTAGAGTAGCAAATATGTGAATACCTGGAAAGAATGCTGGCACTTTCTGTCCAGAGTAGGAGTGGGAGGAGATGTAAGAATGTTCGAGTTGTGAATGGAGCTACTCAGAAGCTATTTTGCTTTTCTGTGAAGAGAGATGTATTTAAACGCCAGATGAGGATGAATGATGGGGAAAAGCAGCACAGATTACTGGGGTGGAAAGGGACGAGGAGAGCACGGCAGAGCCGAGAGCTGTGCGAGGAGTGGCGGGGATGGATGGATGGATGGATGGATGGATGGATGGATGGATGGACGGAAGGATGGAAGGATGGATGTGCTCAGCCAGCACCGCCAGCTCTGCCCCTGGCACCCATTGCTGGCTTATTTACCATCAAATGAATGGCTCTGCTCACGGAGGAAAGGCTGGTCCCGTTGGGCAGGTGTGTGAGGCTCTGCCATGGTCCTTGTGCACGGTGGCTGCTGAGGAAAAACAAGGCTTTGCTCGGAGCTGCCTCTCCCCTCCTGCTTCCCAAAATCCTACCAGGGCCGTGTTACCATTTGTAGCCGTGGCTTTCAGAGAAGGGATTATGTCCCAAGAGGGGCTGCAGTGAGCCTCCAAGACCTGTGGGTACTTTTGCTAATGGGAGAAATCCTTGATTACCATGTTACAAAGTTGTCAAGGGCATAAGATATTTTAAACAGCCAGTGGGAAGCCAGACCCATGTAGGTGATGACAGTGCCCTGAGCCCTCACTTTTTGAAGTGAAAAGCTTGGTGTCCCTCGGCCAAAACTGAGTGAAGTGTAGTGAAGAGGCTTTCAGGCTCCCTTTGAACCTGGAAAAACCTCCCAGTGATATACTGACACCTAGGACCTTAGCTGCTGCCTAGGCTGCTGGTTATTTAGGTCTTACTAAAGCATCCAGAAGAGAGAAAATATCCAATTAGAGGCTTACCAGCAATCAGAATCTCAGCTCACATCTCTGTATTAATAACAAATGTGAACACTGACGTCAAACAGCATTAGGTGAGTCACTAATCATGAAATTTTGCAGACAAAGGTGTCAGAAGAGAGGAACAACACAAGACAGGATCTGGCAAACCAAGCCTCTCACTGGAACTCGTGTAATGCAAATCTGGGCACACCTCGGGGCACGGCCAGCAGGATGCTGCTGTCACCAGCATCAGTCCCCTCTGATTTCGCCACCAAGGAGCCAGGGCAAAGCCTGCTGCTCACGGATGCCAGGCCAACTGGTGATGTGGTGGAAGTGCTCCTGCAGCAGCTGCCTGGATTTCTGGAGGATTGTGTGGCAGGAGTGAGAACCTGAGTTCATCATTTTGAACCATTGCCGTGGTTTAAACACCTGTTGTTTAACAAAGTGGAGATGGTCTGTATTTTTCTCTTTAGTATTTTAAGTAAAATGTTTAGAAAACTTGGCACTTTCAGGATTTCTTGATTCTATCATTTGAGCAACATTTTATTCATCTTTTTATAGGGTCCTGATTAAGCTTGAGGACTAGGAAGTGAATTTCAATCTCTTTCTCAAGACAAAGTCCATATTGTCAGTGTGAAGCACAAACCTGCATGTGGGTGAAAAATTTGTTCATTGCAGAGAAGCTCATCCTATGAAAAAAGTTAAAGAATTAATCTGAGTTTCCAGTAGGACAGTTTTTGCTCCAGTTTCCCTTGTGCAATATTTATATTTATTAGAGAGCTAATATTTAGCTCTCTCCTCTTCACTCAGAGTTGTACTAGACAGTAGTATCTGTTTTGAAAATAGGCAAAGGAAAATAATTTTTACTCTTAAATTCAGCATCTGATTTCAATCATTCCAATATCTTTACAGACTGAGTCTCTGAAGTTCCTTTGTGCTGAATGAAAAGTTGCTCCTCTGTGTGATTCTTCTTGAATCAGTGACGAAATTTGTTCTTTCTGACAATAACTTCCATTTTTGAAAAGCATATTTCTGTTATGTTAAGTCTAGGATATAAAATTCTGTTAGTACCCATGTCGGGAGAACAGAGCAACTCATTTAATAAGAAACCTATTTTTGTTCCTGGTTGTGTTTGTAATGGAATAGGAAACAGTGCTCCTGTTTTCTGCTGAGAGTACTTGAAGCCATCCTTCATAATGAAGTACAGGTCTGATCCACTGCTCCTGTTTTTCCAGCTGGAGAGTCAGCCTACATTACCTGTTAACATGGAGGTGCCTCTACTTGGATACATTTTTTACTCAAAATCATTGCTATAAACCAGAACAAGATAACTGCCAAATAAGCCTGTTTCTGTGTTAATTGGACTATCACATTAAACCCACAGAGACAGAGTATTTGAAACACAAAGATCACAAAAATGTCAGTTTTCTCCACCAGCTCCTTGCAGCCCAGATGAGCTGTTAATGTCTCTAATTGGCCGGCCCGCAATCCAGAGCAGTCCTGAGAGGGAAGATGGAAAGGGCATAACCGTGGTGCTTATGGAAAAAAAAACGCCACTCCTCACATTTCACAGCTAATCTATAGCTCTACATTTCAATTATCCTTTCCAGTAATAGGATGATTGCTTGCATTCAGTAATGAACCAGAAACCAGGAACTTAATGTTCTCATCTGCCAGGCAGTTATTCTGACTTTTAGACCAATTGACAGCAGCTATAAAAGCATTATAAAATATGGCATGATTTAATAGATGCGGCTTTCATCTACCTCAACGTTCTTCAAAATAGCTTTAGTTAAATACAATTTTCCAAATAGAGGGATGTCAAACCTTATCAGCCAGGGTCCACTACTAAAGAAGATTTTTTGTGAACACCTAGAATTTGACATTTGTTCTTCAGTTTTCTAATAAATCAGGAGTGCTAGAAATACCCATATTTTTCAAAGTTCAATCAGAAATGGATATAATTGAATGACACATCTAACATAACTGAAGAATGATACATCATCATAAATGAATCTTTCAGCACTTCAGGGAGGAACAAAATAAAATCATCTATTATATTTATGTATTTTAATAATGTATTTGCAAGCATGCTGGATTCAGAAGGTCAATAAATTGTTTGGGGATTTTAGGTTTTTTTAAAGGCAATATTGGCAATAAAAACACATGGTCCTATAGATCCCATTTTTGCATTTTTAAATACATTCGAGGTGTAGCAACTCTTTTAAAAATTCTTATTTTCATTTTTTCATCTTAGATGCTTGAATTCCTTTAGCACTCAGGCTTTTAAAATCAGATTCTCACCAGAATTTCAATGAGACTTTTGACTACATTTTGGAAAGTAAAAAATTTTGGAAAGTAAAAAATTAAACACTCTGAAGACACTTGAGAATTTTCCTGGGTGGTGCAGGGTTGGTGGTTTTTTTATTTTTTTGGTTTTGTGTGTGTGTGTGTGATTCTTGTGTAACTCCAATAACCGAAGGAAGAGCTGTAAGAGGATGCCATGAATTAATGTAAATCATTATCCAATTACCTTCAACTTCTCTCACACTAAATTTTTTCACCTGGTATTTGAATTCATGCTATCTTTACACACAGTATGACTTCCTCTTGCTTTACCACACTTCCATAACTAGCTAGTTCCACTACAAGCTACAGGCTCTCTGATGACTTCTGGTTTGTGACAGGGCAGTCACCTCATAAAGTGATTGCACATTTCACATTGCATGATGTTAGAACTGCAGAACAGCTTTATTTCATAATTAAGAGAAGCTCCTTTAAAAATAAGAAGTCCAGACAAGTGTTGCATTTGTAGACATATATTTTACTAGATTAACTGAAAAACTGGATAAGCTGTTGACTTCCCAAAGCTAACACAAGTTGAGAAAACTATTCAAAATTTAACTGCACATATACAAGCTGGAACGACCAAAAGCTGGTAACTGGAATTTGTGCAGCAAAGGCAGAGGGTGAGAGATCATCAGGTAGCTATCTCCCAGGGAAAGAGCTAGAAAAATTATTTATAACCTATAAAGGGAGGATACAAAACTGACCACAAAACAAATACCTCAGATATAACCACCTTTTTTTCACTACTATTATAAATTTTCATTCCTAGACCTGTCTTTCAAAATTACTTGTAGTTTTCCCTGGAGGAACAGGGCTGAGAGGTTAGGGATGAAGTGGCTGCTTTGCAAGGAGTGTGTCCACAGGCTGTGGGGTTTTCCTCCTCTATCAAAGGCAGTGGCTGCAGGTTCCACCCATGGTGGCTGAGATTCCTCAGCTGAGCACAGTCCCACAGGCTGGGATGTGCCAGTGGGAGCTCTGGGAGAGGTGGGATTCTCCCTGCCATGGTGGTGGCAGTGCTGTGAAACCCCAGTGCAGGCACAGCCTCATGAGAGCCAGCACAGAGCAGGCCATGGGGACACACAGCCTTTGCTGGAAGGGAGCACAGCTGCCTCTCTGTCTGGGTGACAGCTGAATATCAGGAAAGGGCACCCTTGCACTGAGCACGGAGCACAAGCACTTCACTGCTGGCATTAACCTCCCTCTCTTGTCACTTGCCCTTCTGGCAGGGCACACAGCAGAAATAAACTACCATGGGGCACAAACTCAGTGGCAGAGACACATGAAATCTAATTTCCTTGATTTTAGAAGCCTTGATGGTAAGCAAGGTGTAAAAAAACCTCCATCACATGGTGGTGGGTGGAAATGAGAGACCTCAGAGGATCTGCTCTTTTGGCCATTTCTGCTACCAGATTCCCATGGCTCATTTATATCTAAAAGTGGATTTTCTGAGAACTGGAATAGGCCTGGGACTTTGGCAGAAGCTAAATAAAACTAGGTGACGGAGGGGTGGCAGTAATGATTTTTCAGCAGTGACAAATCACTTCAAGCAGGGATAAAAGCAAGAAAATTGGAAGAAATGCTTTGACGCATCATAAGAGCACACAGATGGTCAGCATCCTTTTGGACATCTCACTGGAAAACTCTGTGTGACAGCAGGTAAAAAAAGGTTGGGAAAAACCTCGTCTGACTCTCAGTCTGAGACCTGAGAGTGGCTGGAAGACTGGTAAAATGTCAAGATGAAGAGCACTGATACATTGTTTTACAGGCTTAAATGCACTGGCGTGGCTGTGGATACAAGCCTGTGCCACTCCACGGCCTTTAAAAATGTATGTCCATTACTCTGCAGCCTCTCCCACCCACTGTGTCTACTGGTTATTACAGTCCTTCATTTGATTTCAGTCCACTTGTAAGAGCTCAAGGTAAAAGCTCTGATCAGGTTTGAAGTCTGACTGGGTTTTTCCCTGGATGAAATATCAGGCGTCTTTTTCAGTAAGTCTTGTAGTTACTTTAAAAGGAATGTTTGCTTTCAGACTACATTTGAAGGCTAAAACCTATATTTCTTTTGAATTCAAGATGTGTTTGGCACCTTAAATCCTTCCAGGGAGGCTAAATACCTGCACAAAGCATGCAGGTTGGGACTCCACTAGAAACAGAGCCACACACAACACAAGAGTAATTCCACATGGCTGGAATTACTTTTAATTGTTCAATTGAAATTGTTTTTAATTATTCAAATTAAAAACACTAGGATGATTCAAGTGGAAGTGACACCACAGGCTCAGGAGATTCCTGGGTGAGAAATGCCTTTTTTTTAATTATCCCACTCTTTTCCACACATAGCACATCTACTGTCTATATTGAATCACTGCTTTTTAATCACAGCCCTTATGAAACCTTTGAGGCAGTAAATTCAGGAAGAAGAACCAGAAGCTTTAATTAAGTATCATACATGTTGCTTTCTTATCCTATGATTCCTTTCCTCAGTCATAGCAACTCTCTTTTGGAGGAAATACTACTGCATTCTTGTTTCCTAGTTTGGGAAGACTTTGCAAGATCAGCAGCTGTTGTGAAGCCACAGACCCAGGAGTTTAGGAAAGGTGAGAAGAAGCAGCTCCCCAAGCAGTGGCACAGTTAGCATTCATGGAAGCACCACAGAAGATGGTGACAAGCCAAGACATCCTTCATCTCAGATCACCCATCTGGCAGGGCTTAGGTAGCTTGAAGGCCTCGAAGAGGAACATCTCTTGGATGTTTCTGATCAGACCTTTCCAGTGAAGAGGAGGCTGGAGGCCCTGGGATCTTAGGCATGAGTTTCACCAGTCCCCCATCAGCAGCTTCACTTCCATTGCCAAACAATGGTATTGGCACAAACTGAGAAGAGCCAGTGCTGTGCAGGGATGAGTAACTCAGGGCAGAGCACCTGGGCACCAGGCACCAGCACAGGCAGGTCCTTGGAAGAACCCAAACCCCATCCCTGAGCCATTACTGAAAAAATGAGAAACACATGCTGAGTGGGGACACAGAGCAACCCTTACAGCTGGGACTGAAAACCAGAGAGCAGCTGCAAGAAATGAAGGAAAATCAGGGTTTTTGCTCTGCATCCACAAACAGTGACTTCTAGCAAAAAATAAAGAGCCACATGTGTGACAACAGGGAACACTGAAATATGGGACATGTTAATGACCTCAAGAGGCAAATAGGAACAGCAGTGCAGAGCCGAGGTATTCACTTCTGTGTAACAGGGAAAAAATGTGGGAAATGCTTTTGATCAGAGGACAAAGCAGAAAACAAGACTGCTTCTTCAGAGGCTGGATAGGGGCTGAATAACTGGCCCTGCAGGACTGAGCCAGAACTCACCCACGACACACCAACAGAGAAGGGCCATGCAGAGGATAACTGAGCAGCAAATATCCTCATGAAGATAAGGAGATGAAAAAAACTTATTTTAAAGGCTCTAGCAGAGGTACTCTAGTCCCCAGGGTACCATGCACACACTGGAGCAAATATGCTCCATGGTGAAGCAATTCCCAGCATTTGAGAAAAGTTCTCAGACACTGGACTGCACCAAGGGTGCACGGGAAGGGTTGCAAAGAGGCAGTGGGGCTGACTCAGAGGAACCCCTCACAGACAGAGCTACCCTGGCTTGGGAAACCTTCAGTCTGAAGCAAAGGGAGCACTCAGTCATCAGAAGTTGGACAGAGACCAAAGGAGTGATGAACCTGGAGCCATAGGTGCAGCAAGGTAGGAGGTAGATGCTTCAGAGCTATAGTAGGAACACAACACCAATAAGACCTTTAGGAGAAACAAACCCAAAAATCAGTCTGTGGCTTGTATACCAGTCCTTCTGTTTGCGTTTGAAAATGGAGCAAGAAGTTGAAGACATCTGTACTGGGGAGCAGGAGCTCTCTGAGCAGCAGACTGACACACCATACACCACACACTTCTTAACCAGAGGGAAATGGATGATTTCAAGAAAGGGAGGGAGAGTAAAAAAGTATGCACATGGTATGATATTCCAAAAATTAAGCAGGCTGTAGTGATTCATATCCACATCAATGTTAGAGTTTTTTTTTTTTAAATTGCACATCCATTAAAAAGCAAACAAATCATGTAGTAATGCAGTGAGTCACACCTGCCCATCTCTAGCCATGAGGAGGTGTGCCAGGAGTCAGAGGAGCCACATCTGTTATCTCTTATCAGCCCCTGGAGAGATAACACTGAAGGATTTTAGGAGACAGTCTGCTACAGTCAGAGATGTCTCAGACAGCAAAAAGCAGCAAAAAGGGACCTTGAGGTCCCTTCATCCATTCATCCCACATCTGCCTTCAAGCTACACTAATGAACATCCTCAGCAACTTCCTCTGTAGCCCAGAGCAAATCACCATGCCAGTCCCCTTCAGCCCAGCCAGCCACCAGATCACTCCAGTGTGGAGAATCCCAAGTGATTGGAAGTGCACAAGTCTTTGTGACTCAGTGGGCAGCGAGTACAGAGAAGACTTCACTCAGAGTTTCCTTACTGATTTCCTTTCCTTTCATCTTCCTGCATTACTAGTTCTGTATTGTGGGGTTGTCTGGGGAAAAAAAATATGCTACTCACATATCCCAAATTTTCCATCTGTTTGGTCTTTAAGGGTTCATGTGCAAGTCCATCTGCACATCTTCCCACCTTGGTGTGACTCTTAATGCCTACAAACCTTTTCTCTGAGTGTCCAAATGCTATTTTGACTGTCTTGCCTCTTCACAGGATCAAATGGGATCTATTCCCATTAAAAGAAAACTAAATAGAGTCTGTTAAGAGATCCAGGCATCCCTTCACCCCCAACTGGAAGCTCTTATATTAATCACTTTTTGATTTTTTTGAATTGACCTTCTTGGTGAAATATTAATGACAGATGTGTTTATTCTCATGCTGTGATCAAACACTAAGAACACAAAAGTCAAGGCCAAGCAAAGAGAAATGTATTTCAATATTTACTTTGGCAGTGACAGAAAATTATCAGCAAAGTGATCTCTTCCAATTAACGTTATCACTGCTATTGCAAACAGTGAATGACAGCAATATTTTCACATACTGTAAAGCCTGGGTCTAATTGACACTCATGATCAACTCTCAACTTCTATTCCTTGTAAATTATTAGAATGAATGTGACAACAAAAAATCACTAGACCTTCACTGGGTAATGAAACTATGAGTGATGAGCAGCCCATGATACTGCTTGTCACATTGCCTTGATTGCTTTCAGGATGGATTAAAAATATTAGTAGATGGCAAAAAAGTGGTGGGTGTCATGCTCAAATTGTGGCAAGGCATTTTATATTACATGAATATTGTGTTCCAAATTCACTTTGAATTGGATATGAGCATTCCTACAGGAGTGGCAAAGTGCCTGAGAGGACTCCAAAAACAAAGGGAGGGGGCAAGTCAGCCAAGGGAAAGTGTTGGGAACTGAAGGGAGCCAAGTTGGGCTCTAGGTTATGCATGGCCCCACTGCTGGATGTGGCATGTATTTTTTACTCTTGCCATGGGGAGAGGGGAGGTGAAGGAAGTGTCTCTCACTCTGTCTTAATCTGCCAGAAGATAAAGACTCCCAGGGACTGACTCATTAGAGAGAGGAGAAGAAAAACTCCTGGCCTTAAGCTATATTTAAAAATAAAATAAGGTTAATTAAAACATTTCTGGCTCACAGTCTAAAATTATCCCATAGAATTCAGGGGTCTAAAAATACAAGCCACTTGCTGTGCAAATATATTAATTTCTGTAGTGTAGCATGGTGAGAGCTGCTTTCCTGCAACAGCCAGAGTTGTCAGTGTGCTGGCAAACAGAGGAACTGCTACTATGCAACAAGAAATTGGGAAATACGTAAAAATGAAAAATTATGGAATTATATTACTTTACCTGCAGTGATAAGATATGAAAATACAGTGAACACTCATGTGACTGCAATACAGCAGCTCATGAGAGAGCCAACTTCAATCTGAGAAATAGTAATATATTCCTCAGGACACAATGATCTTGCAAAAAGAAACCATGAGCTAAAAGAGTCTTGTGAATTTGCAGCCTATTTCACAGAGAAATGAAAGCCATTATCCTGAAAATATTCATGAACTTGCTGAGCTTTACATATGAGAGTCTTCCTATATTAATCTTTTCTCTGAACTTATTTAGCAGAGTGATACATTTTCAGCCAGGAGCATGTTGAACTATTCATTTTAAATACACAGTCTGATTAATTTAATCTTCCTTTTGTGAATCAGCCATAAATGGATCCTGATTTGTGAGAGAAATTGCTGTCCTGAAGAGTAAGCAAAAAATTTAGAACAGTTTTCTGGCTAATGGCCTATTTCTAAACCACTTGCTTCAGGAGCCTCCTTTTTGTGGGTTGTTACTGATTATATGCACCTGAATAGTCCAATCTCATTTCCTGAAGGGTGACTGAGATACTTGGGGTGAGAAAGCAAGGAGCAGTGAGTGCTCCTGCTCACTCAGCAGCACTGGTAGGAAAAGCTGCTGCTCCTCTCAGTGGCTGGCAGAAAAGGAGGCAGCAGCCAGACAAGGCAGTTCTGGGGACAGAGGTGACAGCCAGAGCATTGCCATGCTACGGCTCCTGCAGCAGCCCTCAATGCAGAGGGATGGAGGGGGGAGAAAATGACAACATTGGATGTCCCTGAAGCAGCCAAGGCAGTGTCCCACATGCTCAGGCAAAGCACAGGGCCACGTGTGGGAGCTGTGCTTTCACACTGCTTTGGGTGGAAGTTTGTTAATTAATTTGAAATGAAAACTTTTGATTGTGTCTTGCATAAGTAATTCCCTTGCACTCCCCCACCAGCAGTGGCAGTGGGCAGCTTTAAAGCCAAATGGGCAAAACAGAGTGTTGGCAGAGCAAAATGTCAAACAGCAATCATGCCCCCACCTCTTCCCAAGTATTGCTGTTTGAGCAAGGCTCCCTCTCTGTATCCCCTTTTCTCGGATGGGTCTGTCTCTCCCCACTGCAGATCACTACTGTTTGTGAGTGATCACAAGCTGTTTCCTCCCCACACTCCAGAGTTCTCTGGACTGTCAGAGTTTTAGTCCCACCTTCTTGAGAAACTGAAAGAAAACCAATACCATGACCATAAACCACTGAATAAATCACTTGAATGTCCCAATAATCACTTCATTTTCACAAGAAAACAGTTGTTCTACTGAGAAAACCCTCTTGGTGAGCCTACTTGATGCTGAGTCCAAATTACATAAATATGACAAGTTTTGTATAATCTAGATAAAGCACATGAGTTAAAGTCCCTGGACCAATTGAATGTCTGGTGTTTATTTCTATTTCATTAACAAATTAGTCTGTTGTCTAGGAGAATCAATAAGCAATTTGAGAGCAGAGAGCTCATTACACTCATTAAACTTGGTATGATTTGTAACAAGGAACAAGGCTCCCATTTATCAGAAGCCAGCTGAAAGAAAGCCAGAGCACTTCAGAAAGATTAGTCCAAATATCCCAGACCCTTAACAACTTCTTAGAGAGCAAAGAAAGAAAGTTTTTTGAGAGGCTCTCCCCATGTGAATCTCTAGTTAAAGAGCACGTGGCAGAGTTCCAGGTATTGAAGTGCCCAAGTTCAGCCCTGAACACACTAACTCTGAACCAAGCTGATGCTTTCTGGTGTCTAAGAAACATCTACAATCTTCACTGAACTAGGACCAGCTGTTCCACAAGCATCCACTCCTGGCTAGAGGCATGGATTTATGGCTTATTATTGTTCATGGCTCCTAAGAATGCATAAGGATCCACATCAACTGCACAGACTGGGGCTCACTAAACCATTTGTTTTGGAACAAGATTTTTGCAAACCTTTGAATTATTTGAACTGATTTATACATCCTTAAATACTCCTTTCTCATCAGCAAGGCCAACTGCTGACTGTAAATATTATGACTATATTATCTTTATTTTAATTCAGGGGAGATTTTAGCTGCCCTCAGAAATATTGTGCCTCTTTCTTCTCCATCTCTTTTCTTTAAGAAAGCAATGGACACTCACTGAATAGTTACTGTTTAAATAAACTGCTTAACTCCCACAAGGCCAAAACACTGCAGTACCTGGTAGCAGAGAAACAAGATGTCATACCTACAGGTATTTATTTCCTGCTATGACTTGGTTACAGGTCTTTGGATTGAGTTCTTCACTGATTCTGCACACCTGCACAACACTGTCTCCCTTTGCACTTTGGAAAAGCCATTCCTAAGGTGCAGAAGTCTTCCTGGGGTTCTGTTTCCCCTTTTTCTTTTCTCTGTAAGGCTTATGCTTTTTGTAGTGCATGATAAATACAGGCTTTCCTCCTTCAGAAGTGATTAAGCTCTTCAATCACTCTCTACAGTAAAACAGGTCCTAAGGCAAAGAGTTTATTCATGTGTGTTTCCTCATCTCTGCTTTCTCTCATCGTGCAAAGTCCTAAGTGTCTCTCCTAATTAACAGTTTGCTGTGAGTCATCCATAGCAATTGTGTCTGTCCATAATCTACAGTCAGAGGACAAAAGCTGACTCAAAAAATCCTTGTGAGTTTGCTTTGCCTGTACCTCATTGCCTTCTTTGTATGTCAAATATTACCCCAAGTGCCAGCAAGAACTGAGGGGAGAGTCACTATCATCTGAATAATATTCCCAGCATTCATGTGCATTCTGGAAATCTCCTGTGCAGCACTCCTCCCTCTTCCCAAGCCATCAGAGCAGAGCTGCCAAGGGTTTGGGTCAGCAGGACCCTGCAGAGCCCCAAAAGGGAATAAAAGAAGGCTGTTCTGGCTAAGGACATCTTGCATTTGAGAAATATTTCACCCTGAGAAGTCCTCAGGATTTTTTCCATTTTCACCCCTGAGGTCAAATGGGTCAACAATTGAGCTCACAAGATGGAGGGAGAGCCATGGCTCCCACCTAAAATCTACCAAAGGGGCTTATATGCACAGGGGGTTCAAGGTTTTTGAACAGTCTCACCCAGCACTCTGCTGAACACAAGATTGCCTCTAGCCCCAGCAATGTCTGGGTAAGAGAGGAGTATTCCACCCTTAAACTTACCATATTTGATCTACTTCACCTTCAAATATAACATCCAAAGTTAACAGGATAAAAAGTATGAGCTTAAAAGAACAAGGAGAAAATTGCCACTATGAGACCAAAACACTCCTAAAACTTGCCCCTTGCAACACCTGAAACATTTCTCCCTGAGACTGTTTTTCTGGTTTAGCTGGGATTTGTGAGATAGAAATCA
This sequence comes from Setophaga petechia, assembly GCA_024362935.1. Lineage (NCBI taxonomy): Eukaryota > Metazoa > Chordata > Aves > Passeriformes > Parulidae > Setophaga > Setophaga petechia. The sequence continues at coordinate 13,038,781 of JANCRA010000020.1, read as the reverse complement.
CCTGCTGTATTTCAGTAAAGATGTCAATAAAGCCTCCAAAGTACTCCTGACCTGTGAAGAAATACATTTTGATTCTAAAAAGGAATATCCCTCTGTCTTTTGGATCACCCCAGTGTTTCATCAGAAAAAAAACAACTCTAAATAAGTGCAATTATTCTTCAGCAGATAATGAGGAAAATCTTCCTTGCCAGTACAGACTGAAAAGCCCAGTGTAAAGAATGAGACTGAGTGGGCTGGAGCAGTTAGCAGAGGCAGCTTTTAGTGGAAGGTCAAAGTGTAGGAAGTGGATCACTTCAAGATGTTTCTCCATCTCAGCAGTGCCTGTCATGGACGTGTGCAGTGACCACCCACTGGACTGAAGCAGCTGAACCTTTGCACAGCTTAAGAGCAAACCCAGCACTGAGAGCAGGGCTGAATCCAGCTCTGCATTTTGTGCTTATTTTATGGTACTTCACAGAGCATTCCCAGAGTTCTGCTTTCAATAGCTAGGATTTGTAGCAATGTATTATCTTGCTGCCATGCATTGGGGTGATTTTGATCGAAGAAGATCTGACTCATAACTTCACACTACAGGAATAGGCTGGAGTTTACTGGAACTGAACAATATCAATAAACAGCAACAGTCATATCAAGGCTCTGTGGTTTGGCTCATTTAGCATGCTGGCTTTATTAAATCTGGCATAGTTGACATTATGCATCATGCAAAGGCTATTTGGTAGAATTTGTCAGGTTTTAAAGAAATGCTTTCAAAAAACCCCAAGAATAAGAAGATTAAAAATATTTCCTACATAAACAGTCATGATTTTTTTTCACTAAAGGACCTCCAGAACTCTGGCAAGCTGCAGAAATCCAAATGCTAGTTGCAGGCTACTAGGTTTAATTGTGTTTTTAACACATTCCTATTCTGACAGAAAATCTGAATTTTCCCACTCTGACAAAATTATTGCTTTCAATTTTGACTGAAGAAGTGCCAAGTTTTTCCCTCTCAGTAAAAATCCTAGTTTTCAGGGTGAGATGGAGCCAAAACATAATGGAAAGCTGTGGCACAGAGCACTTCTCAGATCACAGGAACACTTCAGCAGCCAAAGCAAAAGGGGAAGAGTTGATCAAGGAGGGAGAGGCTATTTCTGCATATTTCCACAAAATAAGCAGTTGCACTAAAGGGCGGATTCACTAATCACTGTACATCACTACATTTTTATTTACCAGGCAATCAGGTTTTCCATCTACAAAGAAGTAAAATATTACTGCACAGGTGAGGTGGGCTTCACACTAAAATGGTAACAGACCTTGGAGAACCTCCAGATGTGAATGACAAATACAAAATGAGGTTTTACAGAGAGGTCACTGCAAAAGGCGTGGGGCTGATAATGAGGGTGTGCAGAGCAGAAGCACAACCACCAGGAGTCGGTTGTTTCACCAATGCAGCAAAAAAAGAAGACAAGAAAGCAAACCCTTCCTCAGAGCCACATAAAGGCAGCCAGTGTACAGGATCCATCATTCTTCTTTCTCAGCAAAATTCTCTGGTCAGACCTGCAAGAGCTGCTTGCTTAAACAGTAGCTATAGGTTTAAATTTGGCTTTATGCTAAACAATTTCATTATCTTATCACTTTTTTGTTTCTTTCTCAGTTTTTTGCTATGTATTTTTAATATTTCTCTGCAAATAGGTGAAAAAAGGAACCAGGACAGTATTGTGGTTTTGCAGAGCAGCTGTTCACGTGCCATGGCCTTGCCCTCATCTCCACAGTCAGGTGCAGAGTGGGTGACCTGCCTGATTGGCCTGAGCAGGAGAGCCTGGAGGCACAGGGGACAGAGAGAACTGCACAGCCTGAGCAGCATGTCACAGGGGAGAGACTGTCCCCACATCAGAGGGTGGGCTGCACACACATTTCTGGCCACTGTAATGGGGGTCCCAGCCCCATGGCTGCAATAGGAGTGAAAGGTCTGGTGAAGAAGTAAACAGAGCACCAGGAAGGGATGATCAGCATTCAGGCTGCATCCCTGAGAGCCTGCTGAGGGACCACTCAGAGGGAGGTGCTGGTCCTCACCCTTGCAGACAGAGCCAGAAGGACAGATGCTGCCTCCTGAGTGCAGTGGAGCTCTCACATGGGCCCTCTGCACTTTCTGAGTGACACTGCTTGGTCCAACAACTCACAAATGCAACAGGACTTGATGCTAAACCCAAGGTCTCCCATCTCACACCCTGTGAGACCCACTGCTTCCTGCATTTCACTCTGCTCAAGCTGCTCTCAAACACACTGGCATTACTCGGCATTTGGGAAATTAATTTCAAAGCAGAACTGCTTCTGCCAGCAACAGTGCTGGCTCAGCCAGAAGCAGATATCATCAGTGAGTGATGAGTGCTCATCATGGTTATCTAGGAGTACCCAAAATATAACCAATGTACACTTTTCCCATGTATGACAATCTACACAATGTGTATGGAGTCAAATCCAGCACAGGGGATAACCCCCACTCCAGCAGGAAGGGGGACCAGAGGCCATCTAGAGAGCCCTGGCAAGCTGCACATCTGATTTCATGAGCATGGAGCCTCTGCTGCCTCTGTGGAATCAGTGGGTTGATGGGAGTCAGGGTTGCTGCAGACTGGGGAAGAGTCACACAGAGAGCAGGGCAGGAGCAGCACCCTGCAGGGGCTACACCAGGGGCCAGCAGGCCCAGATGGACAGACATTCCAGCTGATAAGGATCTCAGGAGATCTCCACTCGTGGGGCTTCAGAAGGGATTTTTACCATGGGGAAATCCAGTATATTGTCACAGTACCACACAACAAGCTGAGATGGGAATAAAGCAGCTGGTGAGATGTCTGGGGAGTAGCCTGGAAATAACATTCACTCAGGGAATAGACATGTATGAACTGACCAGCTCTGCTGGCATCCAGTCTCTATGTAAATATAATGAAAGATCTGAGAAAATATACCCATAAACTTACTTAAAATACTTGTGCAAAATTGCTGTCTGGGGCCCCAGTGTAAGGGCTATCAGCATAATGTGAGCCAATACTGAGAAAGTTATTCTGTTATAATCTCAGAGAAAATAAAATACATGAGAAATATGCTTTAGTGCTGCATCTTACAAACAAGCAGTGAGAAATATCTCAGTTAGGTTTCCTGGATTACCTGCTAAACAAGAGTCATCAAAGGCTAAGAGTCCACAGAGCACTTGTTCTATTGAATGTTAATGCCCCTAAAACTCCCTGAAAGCAGATAAATAACAAGAGATACATCACTTGCCATTTTTTATCCAACAGCACAAGAGATGTTACAGTTGCTTTGGGAAATGAACTGAGAATTTCACTTAAGCAGAACTTCCTTGAGCATGTTTGCGCTGTCATTCATTTTTAAGAGCCTCTCACAGCATCCCTCCTGCCCCTGTGACAGCCCTCCATCTCCTCCAAAAAGGACTCACAGAAGCTGCTTAGTGATTGGGTTGAGACAGCAAGGTCAGGATACTGGGAGCAAAAGCTTGGAGCCAATCTGAACTAATAACTGAATTATCATATCTTGAACTTGTTTCATTGGAGCTCATCAAATGAGATGGAGATCTCTAAAGAAAAGAATTTGCATTGACGGCAAGAGGAGAATTTAGAAAAAAAGAAAGAGAGACATAGTAAATAGACATAGTAAGTAAAGGAAGCAAAAAGGAAAATCAGTGTTCAATATTGGTTTTGACTGAGGGTTTTGGTGGAAGTACCAGACCTGCTCTCCAATGTGAGTTTTCTTTTGCAATCCACTACTGGAACCTGAACATTTTCATTAAAAGCCCAAGTCTCCACCAATCCTTTTCTGAGTTCTGTGACCACGACAGTGTTGCATTTTAAAGCATAAAATCTCTTTGCTGTGTTATTTTGGCAGAGAAAAGCAGACTTTGCACACCCATGAAATTCAACTGGTGTGATAGCTTTGGGCATTTGTTTGCCTTTCAGCACACAAAGCCCTTTTATTCTGTCATTAGCTGCTGTTATGCCTTTTCTCCCCTTTTTCTGACTGTATTTATAAGTATATTTCTATGTTTGCTCCTGTTTCCACAGTCATTTCTTGGTTCATTTTACTAATACAAATCTATAGGTTTTGTCCAAAAAAAACATTTGAAATGTGGCTCTGGTTAGTATGTATCTGTTTTCTCAAAACAGCAAAGATCTAAAATTCTTACATAGAACATCTGTGTGTGTGTTAGACAATCCTTGGTTTGGACAATGCTTTGAACACACTCAATTTACATTTCATTTCATAGACTTGCTCATGCCTGAAAAAGAAATAACCTGATAAATTATTCGCAGTTGCTGCCAGCTTAAGCAATGTCTGAAATGCTTTGTTGACGAGTGGAACTTTTCAGATTATTTTTGGTGCTGTGACATACTGCTGTACATAACCCAGACTGGAAAATAACTGACAGCCTCTGGCATCTTGGAGATAAGTAGTATCAGCTGCCATAGGGTATTGGACTATGTCTCATGAGTAAAACAGACTCTAGCAGTAGCTTTGGGAGAGAAAACCTGATTTTTTTTCTAACAATTGTGTTGTTAACACATTTCTATTTTATTTTGATTCAGCCTTTAGATGATTATTTTCTTCTTTTTTGCTACTGATCTTTTCCTTTGGCATGCTGGGCATCATCATCCAGTCTATTTGGAAGCATGACTGAAAAGTAAGGTGACCAGGAACAAAAGGGATTTCAAATACATGAAGTAATTTTGTGGGTCTAGTGTCTCTTCCCTCCCTCCATCCTCTTGGAAAGAGGAGGAATTATCCCCCTCCCCAGCTGCTGAGAGAGACCATGGCACTGTGTCAGCCTAGGCCCACTGGGCAAGAGCTGAGCAGCCCTCAGGAGGGGAATCTCCCACCACGGACGTGAGGAGCCATTGTAGGGTTTACCCTCACCCTGCAGGAGCAGCAAAGGGGCTGCAGCCAGAGGGGGAAGCAGGATGAACCACCTGAGACTGCCAGGGATGCTCTGTGTCCAGAGCTGCCTTTGATGTCTGAGCTATTTAGCAAGGAGCTGCAAAACGTGGAGCCCACTGTCTGGCTGAAAAAACATGCCAGGAAAACTGGAAGCAAATTAAGAACAACTTTCAGAGCAGACTGTGTCCACTGTGTTGCTGATAATAGTGACACGTCACATGAGATGTCTTAGCACAGGAGGAAGATGAGAATGGGCATCTGCACCCTCTTAAATTATTTTCTCATCCTGTTCTCCTTTAATACACCCATGTCTATGCACTGTTGCTGTGTACTTGGCCCAGGGGAAGCCTCTGGGAACTTTAATTCAGAATTACAGACAAAGTTGCATGTAAGTCCGACTGATGGTAAAACCAAGCACAGGCATCCACTGGTTTCAAACTGTTAATTTAGGGATAGGAAATCAGTTGTAATAAAATCTTTCTGGAGATGTCAGCTCTTTATGATAAACACACACATACACATATATATGTGTATATATCTACATCTATATCTATATCTATATTTATATCTATATCTTTGAGGGCCAACCATGGCACTGTCTCATTAGAATTTTTTTTCCTAGTCTGAAACTAAAACAAGCAGAAAAACCTGGCCATTGAGTGAGTATCTGTCTTTATACTACATAAACATGCAAAAGCCCTGTCAGAACAAAGCCTCATGGGTTGAAACTCATTTGACACATGCTCTTGCACCCCAAGAAAGAAGTTGTTCAGCTGTTATTCAAAGAGTATGACAGTTTCAATGTTCACACTCTTAAAAGTTCATTTTCACATATTTTTTCATGTTGTGGGCGCTCTCTCTCTCAGCAATCAGTGCAGGAGTTGTCTCCTGAGCATGTCCCTTTTGGAATGTTTTGAGCCCACAAGAGGCAGCTCAGCCCAATGCAGATGAACCACGGTGGCAGCCACAAGCTCCCTGCACACATTTTAGAGGTGCCAGGCTGTAGAGGTGCAGCCTGTGGGTGCATTTCACAGGCACTTACACATCAGGCACATCCAACCCAGAGCTCAGTGACAATGTGGGGCCTGTAAGAGAGTAAGATTTGGCACAGAGACACCTTCCCTTAATCACATGTCACCTTCCAGAAAGATCTGGATATAACCCATCCTTTATTCAAGCAAACTGAAAATTTTCCCTTCTCTATCTTTTATCTTTTTAGGTCTCAGGGAAAACATACTTGTGTCACTCCCTGTCTTGAGTATGCTTTGTATTTTAAGCTCATTTTTAAACCCAAAGGAGATTGAAAGTTGAGAATATTCACAAAGGCTTCCTTAAATTATAACATCTTTGGGGAACTCTTTCTGATTTTTTGGAAGACAAGAAGTTCTCATTCCATACTGAAAACAACTTGAGATCACATCAGTAACAGCACAGTGAAGAGGCTGTAAAGACTGAGATAACTCTTGTTTTGAGCTAATAATATTACTCTGACACAGTACATGTGATTGTCTCTGGGGGGATGTTTTAATTAAAAGGGGAAAAATAAGTTTCTTCTCAACTACAGCTTCCTTCTACCTCTCATCAAATAAAATGTAGATGATGCAGGATAATTATTCTCATTAGTCCTAGTGGTTTGTGCTCAAAGCATTTGTGATAACATCTTGCTTTAGTCTTTGTCTTTTTATTACCTGTAGGATACTGTAGAATATCAAGCTGATGCTGACCTGCATCAGTGCAGGCAGCCTTGGGGGCTCATATCTTACTATATGTTTTAACATCTTATCAATCTTTAAATTTAACAGACTGATTTATGTGCTGGCATTATGATGAGCTCCCTATGGTTACTGAGCTGTGTCTTATTTGGATGCACAAGGTCAGCAGCAGCTTCTGCAGATCAGTTCTCTCTGGTCCCTGCCAGAAGCTGATAGGAGGCAAATCTTTTGTGCTTTTCTGGAAAATAAGCTGCAGATTTTCTTTAGGGGAAAAAAATGGCATTGTACACAAAAGAGGAAAATAGTGTGAATAGTGGAGAACGGGATAAGGAAATGAAAATAAAGGCATGGTCCTGAATATTCAGAATAATCATATTTCATCCTCCAAGAATATCATTCCAGATAAAAGCATGAGATTAATGTCTCCAGCTTTCCAGATCAGGAGTTCTGGAAGGAAAATAATGAGACATGAAATATTTTACATTTATGTGAAAGAATTCTGGCAAATGACAATTGTGATTTCTTAGTGTCCCCAAGTAAAGGAAACAGAGGATAAAGTAGTCAGTGAAGAAATATACATTTCTTTTTTTTCTATCTTCAGTGATTGGAGTTCCAAATCCATTCAACTGTTTTATTTCTTCCTTGCATCAGTGTAGTCATTTCTTGAAAAGAAAGGTATTTTACAAAATTTTCTAATTTTCTGTAAGACTTTTTTTTAATTTAAAAATTGTTTAGATATTCCTGACTGCTTTCAAGTCCATTTTTCTTCTACTTTTGCTGGTGTATTCTGATACTCCAGGCTTTCCTTTGGAGTTGCAATGAGGAATTACAGTAAAATCATTGAAGCATCTTGTTAATTGCTGTCTGGTGACTGATCAGGGGTTGTGACTTGGCAAATTTTATTGGAAAGTACTTTGTCACAATCTGACAAGATAAATTAATTAGTGTAAAACTCCACTGTGCATTCATTAATGCCAGTGTACCTCAGACCTTTGACATAGCTGGTGCTACATAATTTACACAATTGGCAAGGAGCACAGGGAGACCAGTGTTTATTTCCATTGAGCACTCACTTCTTAAACACATGTGCCTTTTGAAAAGGAGATTAACTGACTCTTTAATATTGTTAAGGAGATGCATCCCGAGTTGCTCAAATAGTCAGGGTGTTTATACACATTTTTGGTCTGTCTGCAGAACCACTGCGTAAAGGTTATTGTGCAAAAAGATTTTCTTTCTGGTGGTTTAAAGCTCTCAGGTGCTTTACAGCCTCTCACTGTCACTGAATTAGAGCACTGCTAGTTTTCCTTGCTAGCCATGTGTCCTTGCTATGTAAATGTGAAAGGCTACAGATAGCAAGCAGAGTCTGTGGCAGGTGATTTTATGATGCAGATGAACTAAGAATATTTTTGTGTCAGAAATATGGAGGTGTTGAGAGCATTAGGGATGGTTGTAGTGATGAACTCTAATCTGGAAGTGACTGTGTGGAAATAAGATTTTGTGTGTGAATAAAGGGACTGAAGCCATAGGAAGCAATAACTCCAATCCCTTTAATAGCCTTCTGATGAAATCATCCATGATATCATGTGATCTAGAAGTACTGAATATAGCCCAGCTCACACTGCATGGTGTAGGGGCACACATAGGTCCTGATGCTGATTTTGCTGGAGTCAGTAAATAAATTTTTGCTAACTTTAGTTGATTAGAAAATCTTCTCACTCTTTTCTACAAAGAATGAATATTGTAATTACCAACCTGCAGAAAAATCAAAGTCCTAACGAGAACTTCTGTTCCCATTTTGTTCTCTGGACATTTTGGTTTTAGGATCTAAGGCATAACCAGAAATCATCCCTCCACCACAATGTCAGCAGCAGTCACTATTATCTCCTCATTATTAGGGACCAGTATTTCGAACACCCACAAAAATATCGATTTCCTAAAAATTCCTTTTATCTTGGTATTATGCCACTGGCAGCAAGAAGAATAATCTATATCTGAAATAAAATTGCAGTGGGTTTTCTTCCCTGGTTGCCAATACACAGTTGAGTCAGAAGCAATACGAGAATTCTGAGCCATAATCACCTAGGCTGTTTTCCCTCTGCTTTCAGCCAAGAAGAAGAGTGTGGGTGTGTCTTTCTTGATCTTGCCTTTTAGCCACCCCTCTCCTGGAGCAGCTTCTCCCCACTCACTCCTGGGGTGGCTGCACAGCCCATGACTGGGCGGAGGGGCCACTGCAGCACAGACACAAAGTGGTCCTGGTTTGGGATCCTACCAGAAAGTCAGGTCCTCAAAGCTGAGAGGTCAAATCTTTACCTTATTCTGTTGGTAAAATTTTATATAATTTTAACCTTTTTTTTTACCTGTCTCAGCAGATGATCCTTGTAATGCGGCAGCACAGTTCAGATACAATCATTTGCAGCGCTCAGAAAAATCACTAAAGTGCACGCCTGCCTTCTGTATTCCCTGTTTACTTGTCTCACTCATCTCTTAATTTGTATGTGACACTCATATTTTTAATATAATAGGTGCTCTGAGTCAATGCAAGGACTTCAATCAGTTCAGCACAATGGGAATGAAACAGAGAACCCCATTGTGATACAGATAAATAGTTCCAGAAATGTATCAGAAAATGAAAAGCAGAAACTGTGTGCATATCACCTATGATTACCCCAGCACTTGCAAAACAGTTTTTGAAAGATTGGAAGGTAAGATTTCTGTGAAGAATAGGAAAACAAGAAAAAAGGAGGAGAAAATCCCCTTCCTCAAAGAGCAAAATGGTATGAATGGGGAGTATCTGTCACAGGAGCTGGAAAGTGCTATATTGCAGTAAGCATGCACAAGGTAAAAGGAAAGACATGCTCTTCATAAAAGCTCAAGATATACCCTTAACAAAGCTAGTAGTAAGTTTTCAATGTTTCTAATAAACCAAAAGTCTAAGTGAAACTGAGCTCAAAACAGGAGTTCAGGTCAAGAGGAATATAGCATGTAACACATGTCTTGGTATTTGCTGCTTTCACAACAGCGTAAAGGCAAAAAAAAGCAAAAAAGTGTAATAAAGTGTAGAAAAGTGTAGTAGAAGATGCAATGCCTTCTATTGCTTAACTGTTGCACTTTTGGACAGCTGATGGGCCCAGATATCTTGTCTGGGAGGTTTTTTTGTTGTTGTTTTGGGTTTGGTTTGTGTTCTGTTGGTTGGTTAGGGTTTTGGGTTGGGTTTTTCTTGCAATATTAAGAAATTCGAAGCTCCGTCTGGGTGAAGCACAATCGCCGGAGTTTCACATAATTGTATGAATCCATTCAACAGTTTGAGAGGAAAAGAGCATTTGTTCCAGTGGAGTAGAGCTAGATGAGGAGAAAAGAAACAAGATATAAGGTCACTGGTCTCTGTGGGACTGAGATAGGTAATCAGGACCTGAAGAAAGGAGGTAGTCTCATGGTGACTGAGCTTTGCTGATAAGTTTGACTTGCCACTTAGTACTCCCTGAAGACCAGAGAGGAGAGAAGGTTGAGATACAAAAAGGAACAAGCTAATTGCACAAACCACAGTAATTTCTGAAGTATAAGTGCACTAAAGTAGATCTGTAATATGATAGGAATAGCTGGTAAAACAGTGACTCATGGGTAGGTCACTTTTAAGCACCCCAAACTGGGCATTTAGGTGTGCATTTTCTTAATAATATTAGTCCTTTAAAAGGCTGCGAATCATCCAAATGAATTTCAGAGATGTGTGAAAAGTGACCATCCATTGAGACCAGCTGAAGTAGGTGTGGATCTCTGGAAAGGTGACTGGCTGCCTACATCTTTGCCAGAACTAAATAAAATTTAAAGCACTGGCTCCCTATGCAAGTCTTTAGACATCTGAAGACCTACCAATGCCTGCCTTTTCCCCAGTCTAAGCCATACACTGTGCAAAAGGATGTGCTCTGCTGAATCTAGGCCAGAATATGTAGAACTGCTCTTTATCCTCAGACATTTGCCAAACCTCTGTCATCTCTTCAACTCCGTTTCAGTGCTAACTAAAAATATTTTATTTTGCTTTGGGATTTTTATACATTTTAAACAGAAGGAAGAGTATGCTGAATTTAGTAGGTATGTGCTTAGGATACTCTATTTGTATTGGCAGTGGCTATTAGAGCTGTGACTATCAAACCTGATGTGCTACTACAATTCAATGGAAAAGATTTAAAATTTTTTAAATTTACATGTTGGAAAGATTTTGATTGTTTTTTTCTAAATGACAGGTTACAGTCCAAATCAAACTGAAGGGCATCGTCACACACATGTGCTATTTTGATTTCACATAAGGATGCAGCCCATTGCATGTGTCCAGCTGGGCAACTGATGATTGTCAGTAATATTGAGAGCTTCATCCAATGCTAAAAGTAAAATCCCATCTATTAAAACAAGAAAAATAATTCTGATTCTGCACAGAGAATGAACAAATTACTTCCTAAATGAAATTAACTCTGAGCCATCCCATCCTCTTGCAAAGTATTTTAACTTTGCACTATCACTACTGAAGTGATAATTAACTGAACAGACTACCAGAAAAAAAAAATATTAGCCCTAATGCACAAGGCTGTAAACAATAAACAGGCACATTTAAAACACACCTTTCTTTCCATTCCACTAAGATGCATGATATACCACATACTTAGCAATGGAGCACAGTAGGTCCTTACTTTGCACAACTTTGCAACGTATCTTGTTAAAGACAACAGAACAATGTTTCCTATTGAAACATAGTGTTTCTAACCATTTCACCACTCTCATAAGGCAGAAACATTTATCAAGATTACCCTGGCAATCAAAAGTGCCTAAGGAAATCACAAATCTAAGTAGTGTAGAAAATTATTGAACTGATTAATTCTGTAAAGTTGAGTAAACATCCAATAGACTTGTCTCACCAAGCATTAAAATTAAATTCCTCACAAGAATAAACAATATACATAGGAGAAGCTGATAGAAATCTAGACTAAGTTAAAAGATTTAAAAAGTTGAAGTATTATAAACTATGGCATATTGCAAGCAAGAACAATATTTCTGAATCCACTAAATCCTTCTTATCTCTGATTTCCAGTGAAAGAGTGCCAAGGTAGGTTGTTATTTCTTATACAGAGGGATCATCCCAATAATTCAATCTATATTTTAGAGGATGCTGAAATAGCTGTCACTCTATGGCTTTTGAATCCTTTGTGCATACACATAGAACAGGGACAAAAGCTGTCTTTCTTTTGCTGTTATATCACAAAAAACCTGCATTCCCACTTTCCCTCCTCTCCAGCACTCTGCCATTCTCTGTGGAGCTCTGAGGGCAAGACAAATAACAGAAGGAAAATGCTTAAATAATTATTTTAATGGCCAGAAAACAAGAAAATTTGGCTGAGATCTTTAGAACTCTGAGACAGATATCAAAGTCATAAACATAATGCTAGGACAGACTTTCCACTCTGTCCTTGCATTAAAGACAGAGAAGAACCCACTTATCACCAAATTAGATCATTGGTTTTAGAGGCTCTTTCTCAAGGATGAGCTTGTCCTTAGCTACTTCCTGGACACCTAAACCTTCTTGCTTTCATATTAGTGAGACTGCTGAAAGTTTTGTTTGGTGTTTGAACCAGGAAACAGCATTTAGACTACTTAATTCAATATGGTTGCAGATTAATGCAGCACAGCCCTGACATGACACGTTTAATTTTATTTTGAACATGTAGATTTTTTACCCATGTTTAAATATTTCAATTGTTAACTTGAATTTTATGTGTATAGTAAGAGATATCGTAGGATTTCATTGCAATGATTTTGGTTATGCCAATTTTCTGGCACTGAAGATGGAGCCCAAAACTGCAGCTTGACTAGAAGCCAAGGAAAGGTGGAAATGTGTTAAAGTGAGTTATTTTCAGGGCTGATGTTGCTTTCTTTTGGTGCCAGTCCCCTAGCAAGCATGAGAATCCAGTCCAAAGTGTCAGTCCCAGGTTGCCCTCTCTCCAGGAACTGAAGAGCAGCAGAAAGGGCTGATATCCAATGTAAAGGACCTGCCAGTGAAACACTGAGTTGAGTTTTAACACAAGAACCTGGAAAAATTGCACTTTTTGGCACCCAAAGAACTAATTTTTTTCCATTTGCCAACACAATCAGTTGGTTTTACATGCACAGTATGATTCAAAGGTGCCTCACATGACACCAGCTGGCCAGAGCAGCTTTCCTAGCAGTGCCTGTTACCTCAACATTTTGCAACAGCACTTAAAGTGGGGTTCACTGGGCTTTTACAATGAGTGCAGACCCATCTGTCTGTGGCTCAGGATCAAAGAAGAAAAGAGAAAAGTAAATCAGATCAAAGAGTTCAAACTTGAAGCCAAGTTTAACAGAACTGGAATGTAGAATTCTTTCCTTTAAACATCCCCTCAATCCTTTTGTCCCATACTCAACACATTTGCTGAATTTTCAGTAGCTCCTGCAACTCTCTTCCAAAAACACATTGCCAAGTAGTTTCCATTTCCAAGTAATTCTCTCTTTCATGCACTCCAAAGAATTAGGGAAACACACACAATTATTTTAAAGAACAATAAATTAAGTGAAAACTGTCAACTTTACTATGTAATTGCATTGAATCCATGCAATTACGTGCAAGAATAATTTAATTCTTTTTACTGATTCATTCCAGAGTTAGAATTACACAGTATTAAGGCTAATCTTTCATACTTAGAATAATTAATTGGTCTCAATATATTTGTTTGGGGGATGACTTAGGCAGGAAAGCACAAATTGCTCAGTGGTTAGGTGATGTACATTTTCCTTAAGCAGTAAGTGATGATGTGAGGCTTTATACAAGATCACTACCACAACTAAATTGTCAGGACCCAGGACATCCCTCTGGCTGTCCTGAGCAACCAAGACCCCTGCCAGGGGTTTCAGAGACCCTAGCACAGAGCCCAAAATGTCCCTGTGGGTTTGATTATGACCCATGGAGCAAATTACCAACCTTCTATGAAGATCAGTAAGCCACAACAGTTTAGGTAGAATATTAGTGAAGTTATCACAGGGTGGAAAAATAAATTTTAGGGTTTTTGGTATGGGGGTTCAGGAGGCAAGACAGAGGGAACTGGGTGTGTCCAGCCTTTCTCCTTCTTCTTCTTGGCCTCCATCTTCTACTGTGATGTTGGCACTTACAGATTGGTTTAGAGTAGAAGCTCACTGTCTAACATAGGTTATGGGCATTGGAAAGTAATTGTAAACATTGCACACGTAGTTTGTAGTATAAAGACATAACACCACCCCGGGGCAGGCAGAGTGCCCTTGGCTGCCTTGCTGGTCAGATCCCAGCTGGCAGAGAGGAAAACTTTGTAAGATAAGAAATAATAAACAATCTGAAGACCGAAATGTCGAGGAGTCCAGACCCATCCTTTGACCCGCAGGCTGCCCCGAACCGTTCTGCGCGTGTCCGAGAAGAGACAACAGCCGGACCGGACATTAACTCAGCCCTGGAGCACCTTTGTGGCCTTCCAGGGTGATCCCCATGCTTTTTTGGTCAATGCTTTTCTGTGTGGCTGCCAGAGGATTGGATTCTCTTTGCTTGTACCTTCATTCAGTAGAAACAGAAGAAAGGGGAGTTTGGTTCTTTTCTGGGACAAGTCCACATCCTTCCATCAGCCCCGTGGGTACTTCCAGGATGTTTTCCTGCTCAGCTGTGGATGGATGTTCATTCCTATGTAGTAATGCAAGGAAAACAGTGGGGAAAGGCATGGTTTTCCATCTGCACACTGATATAATCAACTGCAATCTTTTTGGACCTGGGAGAAACATTTAGGCACAATGATTGCCCTTTCCAGCTCACATAGCTTGGATTGTGTATCAGGCAGGGGCCAGCCACCACACAGCTCCAAAGGAAAGAGGGGCCACTGAAAGAGCTTCCTCAGTGTTTTCCTCAGAATTTGTTTTTACATCAATAGGCACAAACTTACCTAATAGATTCCTAGTTTCTCAAATCCCAAAAAACATAAAAAAACAACAGCAAAAAAAACCACAAAGGTCATTTGAAGGAACAAACTGGGCTAATGAAAAGAAGGAAAATAAAAGTAATTTGCTACTCACTGCTATAAAGAATTATTTTGGACCCGAGGTGCAAGATAAGTGGCAACAAAATTTAATTTGTGAGGGCAATCATGTGTATGACTGAGCAATCCAAAAAACCCTGGGCAGATCCCTCATTTAATCCCAACAGAATGGAGGATCAAAACAAACTTAGATGAATCAATAGGATAGGAACAGATTATTGTATCTACTTACATAGTCCCACACTTCCTAAGAAAAAGAGTACACAAAGAAAAAGAAAATCCAAACAGAAGTCAGTTTTTGCTTGCATCAGAAGTGTCATGTGTGGGATATGTTGCATATGCATCACACTGATGTATTTTTGCTTAAAGCCTACTACAGGCTACTGCTGTATGTGCAAATTTCCAGAAGTCCTTCTTAAGTCTTTACATCTTCATCTAAGAACTCATTCTATTTTTCAATGCAAGGTTGTTTTTTCCTCCTGACAAGGTTCTTTTTTTGTCTTTTTTTAACTTCCATTTTTCATTTTTCAGAAAGTTTTGTTTGAATATTCATATTTTTTCTCAAAGGAATGGACAGAAAGTGAATAGCAGTAGCTGTTTAAAGACAAGGACCTGAGGAAGAGGATCAGGTGGCACAGGCAGAAAAGAGGCCTTGCAGTGTGCAGACAACTTTGAGAGACATTTTGAGCAACTTTCAGTGAGGAAAGCCATACTAGCTGTTTGTATTCCTACGTCACAAAGTTAAGAACAATAGCAAGAAGCTTTTCTTTCAAGAAAGCAAAACTCCACACATTAATCATTCACCAGTATAGGAGTGATCGGCTGAAGAAAGTGAACACACAAAAAATTAAGCAAGTAGTGCATGAAACTTATTTTTCCCACATTTTATCAAATTTCCAAGGCACTGTTGCTACAGGAATGACATTTTAGGCAGTCAGTTCTTCTGGAAATGTTGAATTTACATTTGACTACTCCAAGTCTGATTCTTTTTTCAAGTGTTTGAGCTACAAAAGCCAGCAGCTTAATGTCCAAAGTACCTTGGGGGATCATTGCCTTTCCTGTGAGCCAGTGAATTAGAAGTGCTGCAGGGTTAGTGGGACATCAGAGGGTGAGGATTTGCTGTGTCACTTTCACAGAGCACTGAGTCCAGTGCAGCATTGTGGTGACACCTGCAGAGCCAGAGCCCTGGGAAAGCAGGTGGGGAGGTCCCAGGTCCTGCAGCAGAGTGGGAGCCTGCAGCCTGCAGCAGTACAGAAATCTCTGTTCTCAGACAGCCAGCAAGGGACAGGGGTCATGTATTAGTAGGCCAAAGATGCATCCATTACTGATTCCATCTGTTGATTTTCATTCAAAAATAACTCCCCTCTGTCCAGCCCATCCGTCCTGCTCCTCTGGTCAGCCTTTCTCACCTCTGAGACCAGAGTACCTTTCCCCAACTTGCCCACTCTGTGCAGCGAGGTTGTACCTGCTGGAAAAAGGTCTGAGCAGTGCCTTGCAGAGCAGCAGAGAAGCTGAGTGTCTGTTGAAGGCTCCTGCCTCTGCTGAGCATACAGCTTACAACATCACTGTGCATTTACCCTTATTTATCCCTCAACCCACCACTTTTGGATTAAAATGAGTTGTCTTTGTTTCTGCTGGGAGGGCAGATGGGAGAGGGAGGTACTCCTTGGTCAGGTACTTTTCTGTGCCTGTTCCTTTACCTCCACCTGTGCCCTCAGTCCCTTATTTTCTTCCTCCTCTCAGAAAGGGCTGGGCACAGACAGAGTTTCAGGACAGTTATTGCCTTAAAGCCTGACATAATTAAAATCTCTTTCATTACCATCCCTGATCAGAGAGTATCATTACAATGAAAAGGATAGATATCTTTAGCATTTACAGTAAGAATAAAAGATAACTGCCCATGACCACATGTGTCAAATAATATTAACAGAATGTACAATTCAGTAATGAGAGTTAATACAGTTTTTAATGGCACTGAGGTACTGGTATAATTTAACACTCAGGTATTGAACAGGATTCTCTAAACCACCATTGCTTGGTACACTCCTCCCTGCACGTGGAGCTCCCATTTCTCCAGCAGCAGGGCTCAGGTGCAGAGCAGATGTCCAGTGATGGGAGCAGGTTCCCATAGACAACAACCTCACTGTGCTTCTGCATTTAAGACTATAAAACCACCTAAAGCCTTCTTGGGAAGTCAGTTAGTTCCCAGAAGCTGCAGTAATGGCCCGAAAAGTGTTGAGACAATTTTCTGCTTCTAAACCTGTCTCATCTTGGCAAGGACAGAAAGGAGCCCCCTGTGCCTGTGCTTTGGCTCCTGCACACAGTGGGGAGCTGGCAAACCCTGCCCCAAAGCTGTTCCCAATGTGATGGCACTGTGCCAGCAGTTCTGCCCTGGGTGATGCCATCTGATGTTTGCAGCTCTGGGTGCTGCTCAGCCCTTGCTGCACACCCTTCTGCAGGATGGAATCCTCCACAACAGCTCAGGTGCCACAGGACATGGCTCCCACCATTCCCATGGCAGCCGTTCCCATCAGCCACATCCATCCCCCTTCTGACCTCTCTGATCAGCCTTCCAAAAAGGATGTGCCAAGTTAGCTCTGGCAAAAGGGTAGCTCTTGTGGGAGTCAGGGAGAACAGGAGGAGCTGCTTTCCTGCTGGAGTTGCTTTCTGTCCCACTCAGAGCACACTCAGGAGGTGCTGGTGGGCTGGAGCATCATCCAGGCTGCCAAGTGCAATGCTGGAGAGATCTCCTCCTGGGGACACTGCTCAGTGCCACAGGAGCAGGGCCCCTCAGCAAGGAGCTCAGGAGCTCCTTATTCTCTTCCAAATCCTGTTCTTTTGATTGTCCTTCAGAAAGAATTAATATTCAGCCAGGAAATCAAATTATCATCCATTTTTCTGCTGTAAATCGCAAGGCCCCCACTACACGCCTGCACTGTTTCAGAGATAATTTCTTGACCTTTGTCATCTGAAGACAGCATGGGTGTTAAGGACTAATAAGGTAAGGACCAGAAACAAATAGAAAATAATTGACATGAGAGTGTACCTTACCAAATTTTAAAAGCTGATGTGACCAGTGTTTCAGTTGGTGCCATGAAGTCTTTGTCCTCTGCTCTTTGTCACATATCATAGAAAACTGTTGCCTGTGGTCAGCTACTCCCTGTCAGTAGCTCTTCTGAAGAATCTCATCATGTCACATAGCTGGTATCATATTCTTCTTTATCATTGCTTATGAATATTTCAATATTTCAAAAAAGACATTGAAGAACAAGGAAATATGCAGAGAGGAGTAGCATTGCTCTGGAAAGAAAAAGAGGACCCTATGGAAAGACATCAATATCCTTCAAGTAGGTAAATATATACCAGAGAGAAATTAAAAAAGGAATGGGAGATATGGGTGGAAAATGAACAGTTGAGACCTGAGAGCCCTCCAATGAAAACATCACATTGCAGACAGATTTGAAACTGTCATAAGGTCAAATTATCCAATAGAATTAAATTTGTGAGCTCATTGCTGCGAAAAAGTATGGAAACAGTATGTAAAAACAATTAGACAAATTCATAGAAGGAAGAGGCTTCATAATAAAATACCCACACCTTCAGATTGAGAAGCCCCTGGCAGCAGGCTGTGGATAAGAGATCCTACCAGGGCAGCATGAATACAGACTGACTCTATGCACCCAGATACTGCCTCAGCAATTTTCATCTTGCCTGATGGTGGCTGCAGGGAGGCACAGAGGATTTTGGGCCACATGGGACCTGTAAACCTTTGGCACATGTCATCAGTACAGCTCTAGACTGGCCAGAGACAGCTGGAGCAGAGTGACTGCCGTGGGGCTGAGCTGTGCACGTGATGAGAGCAGCCAGCCTAGAGGCAGCACAGTGGGCAAGGTGATGGTGACACTTCAGCAAGTGAAACCTCCACACTTCTCAGAGCTGGGGGAAGATTTCTCTACTTCTGACTCAGGACTGAGCACAGCTGAACCCTGTATGACCAATGAGTACAGTTTATGTGATGTCATATATAATGCAATGACATCTCTTTATCACTTCATGTATTCCAGTCCATTCTGGTATAGTTCAAAAGCAAATACAGCAAATATTCAGTGTAAATTGCAAATACAGCAAGTATTCAGTTTCTCATGAAATTGAGATGTATGGAGCAAATATTTTTATCTTCTTGACTCACTGCAAGAGGTAAGAAAAATTCAAGTTCTTTCATTAGGCAGGAATTAAAATGTATTTTATAGAGTAGGAAAACAGCATATTATTGAACAACTGTAAGGCAGGTGAGGTAATCACTAACTGATTTTATTACCTTCTCCCAAAATTAAAGTGACTACCCTATAACTTGGAATGAATTCTGAAAGTATTTTCTGACTGTGCCTCCTAATGATGCAGGGGATGGTGTTTTTGTTCACTCTTGCTTTGCCCTGTAGTGAAACATGCCAGATAAGAAAATTAGCAAGCTGTTCTCATTAGCCATTTTGGACTGTGTATCCCACCCTCACAACAGACAACTGGCAGGTAGGCTGGGAAATGTAATCAGCTTTGAGACCATTATGAACAGGTTTGATGAATTGTTACTTCCCAAATTATGTCTGCCTGACAAAATACCTGGCATGGGTGTCTGTGCATTCCTGTCAAGTGGCAGCTTTGCTGGGTAAGGAATTCAGGACTCTGCTGCCAACATTTTCTTTTGGCACCCCTGGGAATTATCCTAGTTTGGAGTGTTTTACAAAGCTAAGAAATACCCTAAATGCTCATTTCTGGAACAGTGCTGCAGCTTTCTGTGGAAGGCAGGCTCTGAAGAGTAAAAAATTTGTGCATCTGCACTTGCACAGCCCTTCCCTCCCATGCTGTACTGTGCAGTGCTGACTTGTGGATAGGCTTTGTGCCTCTCCAGGGAGCTGTGTTTCCCCACAGGACAGCACTGCCACTCATCTCAGCTGCAGCATGCTGTGACCCAAACTGCAGCTCCTGCTCTCCAGAAATAGCATCCTGCCTCTGGGAGAGGTCAGCCATGGCTGACTGGTTCATGGCAGCTGTATCTGCTGTGGAGGATTCCAAACATGCCCTGCCTGATTGCTCATTGCCTTTCTCAGGAATCATCTCTCAAGAGGCTCTGCATTGCCTGCCCACATGGCTGGAGACAGCATCCACACAGAGCTGGTCCCCTGCACACTTCTAACCCTGGAGAATCCTGTATGGGGTGAAGTTCCCATAAATCACCCATAGGGAAGTTCCTAGGCCTGTCCTGCTCCAGATTTGTGGCTCAAAGGCATTAGAAACTTGGGATTTGGGATACATCACTGTGCTACAGGCTATGTCTAAGAGGGCTCTTAAGAATGTAAATGCACCCAGACTCAGAGCAAGGGTCATCTTGTCTAACAGCAGCTTTCTGAAGCATTCTTAAGAACAGAGTGTAAAAACTAGTCCTCTGCCCTTACAATTCCTCCCAGCCTCTAGAAACCAACATTTTAAGGAGTTCTTGAGGTTGGATACTCATCACTGTATGTAATAGCTCTTCTCTCCATGAGCTCACCCAAGTCCCTTCAAATTCATTTTTCTTTTTGGATAAATGCATTAATCTTTTGACAGTGAGGTTTGGGGTTTTGAGGGCTTTTTCCCCTCCTTTTTATTTTGTTTTGTCATGTGTTACAATAAACAGCTGAGACATGAGAGTGGCAGGTTGTACCAGAGGACTGGAGCTCAGCTGCAGACCTACAGGACCATTTCTGCCCTGACATGTCCTCCCTCCCTGCCTCCTGAGCTCATCTCATGATCAAACCCAGTGCTCTGCTGTGGTAGCTAACCTCTCCTGGTCTCCTTTTCCCAGCCCTCCGGGGACAGCAGCAAGGGCAGCAGGCAGGGCTGTGGAGTGAGCCCTGCATGGGGGCAGTGCCTTGTGCTTTCAGTAATTGCTGAGATCATTGTTTATGTGGTCCCTCTGCTCTGAGTCAGAAATATAAATGCCTGAGAAGATCAAGTATGTGGACCACTCACCAGGAAGTGGAAGCAGAGGTTAAATGCCCAATATTCCCCCCAGAACCTCCTCTCCAGAGTTCCCCTCCTTCACATTCCCCAAGTCATGCCTGTCCTGCCCGGCTGCTGACCAAGCCCTGGTGTCCCTCTGTTCCCTGGAGCTTCATGGCCCTGGGTTGGCCCTGGGGCATGGCAGGGCTGAAGGAGCAGGTGAGGACAGTTCTGTGACACTGTGAACCCTGCAGGAGCTCTGACCCAGTCAGTCCTGATTTTGCTGCTGACATTGAGGCACAGCTGGTCTGACCATGACTGGTGCTGTGCTTTCCCCTGAGGTCTCCTGAGGGTCAGGGCTGTTCATCCACCAGCTTTGGCTGCTCTTCTGTTAGCTGGCTACCTCATTTTCCAGAAATGTCATCCCAACAATGTCCATGAGCCTAAATGTCTTTATTTTTTTAAATTACAGATGGTCATATTTAATATGATTTACCAAGATATATCTTAAGCATCAAAAATTCTTCCCTTGATGAAGATTGCATTTCTCTTTAACACTTTATATGGAGCCTAAGGTTATTCTAGAGCCAGTTTTTTTATGAGAGGATCTTGTTTTGTAAGATGATTTACTAACAGCAAAATGTCAAGAAAATCCCACACTCCACAAGCATTACACAGTAGTTCCTATATATGTGTGCTTTGAGAAAAGAAAAGTCTACTCCTCATTATCTGAACCACAATTTTGGCAATTTTGTTTAGCTAGAGTAGAAGCAACCACCTCTGAAGCACCTCAGATCCAAGAGCTACACAGATGGTAGAAATGGACACAGTAATTCCATTAAAAATAATAATAGCCAATGTGTGGAGGTTACAGGTGAAAATAATATATTGGACCTGTAAGAAAAGGAAAAGACAAAACATGAATAAGAGTGTTCTGAGAGGACACTTAGACAATGACAGAATAAAAATAGCTGGATGAAGAAAGCCCCCCAAAAAATGGAGCTGGCAAAAGAAAGACATATTTTGAAACAGCAACAAAAGATGTGAATTATGCCTGTGAGCTCAGAAGCTGAATGACAGTGCCAAGGTCAATGGGATGGTAGACAATAGCAGGAGAGAAAGTTAAGAGGGGTTTTGTCACTTGCTAACTTGGCTATGAGAAGGAAAATTTGAGAAGACAAAAGAGAGAAAGGAAAGGAAAGGAAAGGAAGGAAGGAAAGGAAAGGAAAGGAAAGGAAGGAAAAGGAAAGGAAAGGAAAGGAAAGGAAAGGAAAGGAAAAAGGAAAAGGAAAGGAAAGGAAAGGAAAGGAAAGGAAAGGAAAGGAAAGGAAAGGAAAGGAAAGGAAAGGAAAGGAAAGGAAAGGAAAGGAAAGGAAAGGAAAGGAAAGGAAAGGAAAGGAAAGGAAAGGAAAAGGAAAGGAAAGGAAAGGAAAGGAAAAGGAAAGGAAAGGAAAGGAAAGGAAAGGAAAGGAAAGGAAAGGAAAGGAAAGGAAAGGAAAGGAAAGAAGAAAGGTGGGGGGGGCGGGGGGGGAAGAGAGGTAGAGTTTTGCCCTGAACACCAAGGAAGCCAAAGAAAGAATAGGAAGGGAATAGGAAAGGGGAATAAACAGCACTACAGATATCAAGAAATAGCAAGTTCTGCAAAACTAGAACTATACTAATATAAAATCAGACTGTTCTTCCTTTTGTCTGAGGCACAAGAACAATTTGATTATATGAGGGGTTTGAGAAACATACAAAAAGATATTTTGCAGGATAAGAAAATATTTCTTTTACAGCTTGAGAAAAATACACATTTCTGAAAAAACCATGGAAGAAAATATCATTCCTGATGAGACAAGTGGGAGCAAAAAGAGGAAGAGATCTTTATTTGTGATAACCATGCATTTTGGAAACTAACATTTATACTTCAGGACATATGGGAAACCCAGTGAGAAATAGTATAGATGCTATAATTCAAATTAATCATTTGAATTTTCCATTAAAAAATCTGATATTTGATTGTGAATCACATTTCTGAGGGCTACACAACACACAGAGATAATAAAAATATTTTCTCTGAAACCCAAAAATATCTTTAAACACAGGTTCTAGAGAATTAAGAAAGACAGATGCACTTGCCTTGAACATTAGAAAATCCCTAAATCCTCCATTACTTTCAAGCAGTAGTTTTAATCTTCAAGGAGTTTTACTGTAGATAAAAGTAAAATCTACTTGGAGTAGGTTTTTCCTTTCCTCTGATGCAAATTAATAAATTTTTCAGCTCCATTTCACAACAATTCCCAAGGCAGGACCCACAGAAAGGGCATGCAGGCACCTTTGGAAGCAGAAGACTACAAGAAGCTCATTTTGTGATTGTGGTTTCTGCTTCACTAAAAGCTGCAGACTGTGTCTCAGGGTGCTGGTATCCCTCCAGATTCGTGGGGAATTTGGAACAGAAGCCTCTCCCCCAAGCAAGGCACTGCCAGTTTGCTGCTGCACACACCTGTAGCTCTGTCAGGGCAGCTGCCCTGAGTCTGAAGACTCTCCCATGCTTTGACCTGAGGCAGCTCTCAAGATGCCATCCAGGGAGGAGAAAGCTCCTTTCCTACCAAAGCATGTGAAACACAGTGAGGGAGACATAAATGAGGGGTTTGAACATCTTTCATTCTGAAACAATACTTTTTACTTATGTGGAAGTATGGAAACTTCAATGAGAGCAGCCATGGTTTACAAAGAGAAATGGACTGCCAGATGATGTTAAAGATTTTTTGTTAAAGATCTCACATCTCCCAGAGTGAGGATCTGCTGTTTTCTACAGGATGTGCCCAGGTGAGAGAATATGGTTCCCAGCAGCTTTCTCCTACATCTTCCTCTGATGAAAAGTGTGACTCCCCTGTCCTTGTACCCACAAAAAACAGCATCCAAGTCTCCCCAAGGCTTCCCTACTGGACCTCTGTGGCAAGCATGAGAGGAAAACCTCTGGTGATGCCCAACTCTGTTTGTATAAATGGATTGAGGTAGGACTGCCCCAGGTGGCTGAATCACTCCAGAAGCTCTTGTGCTTGACCAAGAGCAGTTTTTTCTCTCCTTAGAGAGTCATGGGCCACCTGCAGATGTCTGAGTCAGCCTCATCTTCTAAATTTTCAGAGCTCCTGGCTGTAGCCAATAGATTTAAAGAGACTGTTGATGTTTCAGCAAGCCTCAGTCTGCAGATTCCCCATGCATGCTGTTATTATCTTGTTACAAAACTGTAGGAACCACTGCAATAATTCCATGTACTCAGGAAAGGAATTTGGTACCTCTGTTCAGCCCCTACTGAGCAGTATACTCTGACTGCTTAGATTTACAGCCTCTTTTCTAACTGAAAACAAATTTACATATGTCCAGACTCTCCATTTTCCACTCAGCAGAAGAAGGATGACTCATTAAATCCATTGTCTGCTCTAATGAGGTGAGTGTTCATGAAGTTTCTGATCACTCTCCAAAAAATACTTCTGAGTGCAGGTGTTTAGAAACTGCACTTATCTGGACAGCTTTCATCCTGTTTGTCAGACCTTTTAACTGATTAGTGCAGTTCTAGGGGATGTAGCTGCAAGCCTGGAGGATGCTGCATGTGAGGGAGCAGAGTGCCCCTGCCTTGGCAAGGCAGGAGCTCACCCTGACAGGGCATCTCTGTGCATCCCTGCTGTCTGTGGTACCAGCAGCCTGTCAAAGTGCTGTAGGATCTGAGAACACTGTCAGTGACATGTTAAGTACTCAAATTTATCTTTGTTTTATGCTGCTTAAGATAAAAACCTTTGCCATCTTTTCAATAGGCTGCTGTGAATTAATCTACTGCTGAGGCTATCTAAACTTTCAAACAGTGCTGACATTTTCATTATTTGGCAGACTTGCTCCTCATTATCCACTTTGCCTCTCATTGAGGCTCCATAATGCCTGAGATTTATCCTAAGTAAAAGCTAACTGAATACATTTTCTGTGCAAGAAATCTTTTAATCTGCAGAGATCAAATAACAGAATACTTGCACAGCAACTCTTCAGCTGGACATTGGATTGCCACAGGCTTGCACCATCCTATTGAGCAGCAGCAGAACAACAGGAAGCAGATCCTATTTCCCAGCTCTCTTTCTTTAATCTACCAACCAGGGGTGGAACCATAAAAACGGAACCACAGCTCAGTAGGCAGGGAGGCTCCCTTTTCATGTTTTCTCCAGGCTCAAGGTTTTACAGATACATGACAAAGACATTTTCCTGCCTTTACTGGTTTGCAAACATAAGGATTGAAACAGAATAATTGTCATCAACACTTGCAAATGGAGCGAGGACTCTTGTCTTGACTTTTGGAGAGCAACAATAAAGAAACTTGTTGACAAATTTTCTCCTTATTCTTACATAAAGCTACATTCCTTTTCTGTTTTCAGTCTCCTCCTATGAAATAGTCATTAAGACCCAAATTCCAGGCATTTTCAAATACATGTGAGCAGCAGAGGGAAAGAAAATATAGCCTTGTAATTTATATGATGTGAGCACAAAACCTTGTCAGAATTCTTTAGCCATGCCAAGCTAGAGGAAAGGCAGGAAATCTTGAATTCACACAACTTACGGAATGCAGTTCAGCTTTCTGCTACCTTTACCATGAATGAAGTTGTCGATATTTTTCTCACAGAATGATTTTTCTTGGAAGATCTGAAGGGGCAAAAGATATCCAGTGGAAACACGCTCATTTCAAAGAAAAATTGTTTTGCCCTTTTCTGTTTTTTTTCTCATAATAACACGTAACTTTCATTATACAAAGTTTAAAAAGCTTCAGTGAAGTGCTATGGATTTTTTTTTTTCATAAGGAAAATCCACAATTTCAACTTTTAACTAGACAAAAAAGAGCATGGTTCAAACTCCCAACATTTCTCTTGGGACAGATTTTACAGGCTCCCTTGGAATGGCAGTGATCTGTGTGAACAGCCTGCAGGACGGGCAGTGGCTGGCAAGAGGAAGCAGAGCTTGGCAGGTCCCAAGGCCAGGCACAAGGCTCAGATGCAGACCTGCAGCTCCCACTTCCATCACCCTGCTGCTGTCTGCAGCCCAGGCAAGGCTTCCACCCAGCCCTGCCTCCCACAGCTGGAGGTAGCAGCATCCTCCTGTTGTAACACCACCCTGCTCTGGATCTGTGCTGAGATTTTGAACTGCTGTTTGTAGAAGCTCTTTCATGTATTTTCTTCCAGTCAGTCTTTCCCATCCTCTAAACAGACAGTAGGAATTTGCCCAATATACACAAGATTTACAATCCAGTCTTATTCTGTTGGTGTTCACAGGGGTCCCAGGATGAGGGAAGAGACGAGAATCTTGATGTTTCAGAAGTCTGATTTATTATTTCATTATATATATTATATTAAAAGAAAATTACATACTAAAACTATATTAAAATAATAGAAGAAAGATCTCATCAGAAGGCTAGCAAGGAATAGAATGGAATGATAATAAAATCCTGTGACTGACCAGAGTGTGAGCCAGCTGGACTGTGATTGGGCATTAATTAAAAACAACCACATGAGACCAATCAAAGATGCACTTGTTGCATTCCACAACAGCAGATAATTATTGTTTACATTTCATTTCTGAGGCCTCTCAGCTTCTCAGGAGAAAAATCCTAGCAAAAGGATTTTTCATAAAATATGCCCGTGACATCTTATCAATTAAAAAATTGAAAATTTCTTGAAATTTGAAATTAAATTCTTTGAAATTGAAATTAAATTTCTTTGCAAACTTTCAGTCATATATGGAGACTTCTGCAAAGAAAAGCAAAGCTCAAATGCTTTCTGTTTTTTTTTTTCTTTACAGGGGGCTCTTTGGCCTTTAAATACAATATAGGAGGGCATTTTTTACATGGGTCTTCTACTGACTGATAACAAGTATGGGGAAGCAGAAAAAGTGCAACACTGTGAGAAAAATCATTCACCCCAAAAGAGCCAAATCCTCAGGAAACATATTTTCATTTGCAATGTGACCACCAGCCTGCCGGGTGTAAGGGAGCAGTGTTCTCTCTCCCAAGAGGAAAAGGCATTCCTTTTTCCACAACACCACAAGAGCTGTGTTAACATCACATCTGAGACATGACAGAAAATTTCTGGCCATATTAATTGAAATTGCAAAACTCTAATCAAAAAGTCATTACTAGTCCAGTTCTGATGATACATATTGTCCAAATTGTATAATTATTACAGGAAGTTCAGGAACAGACTTTTCAGGAGGGACCAGCAGGACTGGCAAGGTGAAGCAATATGACTCTACTTAAGGTAAAGGTTTTACTTTAATTCACTTTAAGGATCCCTTTAGGGATCCATAGCATTTGAGAGGCTATGGGTTAAATGAGATAGAGGCAAAAGAAAAAAGATGCTGTTATTGATGTTCTCTGCGAATCACCAGCCAGTTAGCTAACAGATAAGTTAGTTATTCTACAGGTCTTTAGGAAAAATCTCTTGATTCATAAGCCTAATCCTTGTGGGGCATTTCAATGTCTCACACCTCAGCTGGAAATACTCTACTGTTACTGAGGGGAAAAGCAAGTGGGGAATTCCTAAAGGTTGTTTACTATAATTTCTTTTCACAATTAGTCAGCAAGCCAGCTAGGAAAGGTGTCCTCCTGGACTTGACTTTTGTGAGTCAAGAAGGGCTCGTGGGAGATGCCAGATGAACAGAGCACTCATGCTTCCACTGCTCATCCAGTCAATAGGACTAACTTTTGGAATACAGCTTGAAGGGTGTAGGATGATGTCTTGCTGTTCTTACAGAAAAGGGTATTTAGCTTTTGAATAACAGCACCTTTTTTGTGGCAGCATGAAAAGTCTCACTTTACCAGCTGCAGAGGATTTCAGTTGTCAGCTTGTGTGTCACCCAGCACAGCACAAAGAGACAAGTGACATTTTCTTCCTTTCATCTCCTTCTCAGTCTTGATAGTGACTCCTGGGATTCCTCATGCTGCTCTCAGTCTGTGGTTTCCTTCCCCTGGGAATACTAGTGTAGAAGAGACAAGATAAATGATGCTGCTGTGTGCCACAGATAACTCTGCTCTGCAGGACCTCTTCATGGGGTGCCAAGGCCTTTCCTGCCTTTCCTGCTGCCATGCTGGTGAGGAAGTCGGGGTTGCATGGGGGACTGGGGGGAGGCACAGCCAGGACAGGTGACCCCAACATGACATCATGCTCAGTGTATAAAGTGGGGGAAAGAGGAAAGGAGCAGGAGACATTTGGAGAGATGGGGTTTGTCACCCCAGCTCACTGTTACACGTGGTGGGGCCCTGCTCTCCTGGAGATGGCTGAACACCTGCCTTCCCATGGAAAGCACTGAATGAATTCCTGGCTTTGCTTTGCTTGTGTGCCTGACTTTTTACTCTCCCTATTAAACTGTCTTTGTATCAATGCATGACTTTTCCAGCTTTCACCCTGCCATTCTCTCCCCAGTCCTGCTGGTGGATGAGCAGCTGCCTGGGGTTTGGCTGCTGGCTGACCATGCTGGGATGACACAGAGAGGGCAGGGACACTTCCCTGGCTGCAGTGGCCAATCCAGATGGAGAGATTCAGGTGAAAGATGCTCTCCATGGTTTGCAGCATGGAGTGACTAAACTGGCATCACATTCAGAATAGTCAGAGCTCTGCAATCACGCTGCAATCCAGCTTCCTCTGGGAAGATGCAGTTCTAGAACCAGGCCAATGCTACTATGTCCAAGAAGGTTAGTAATAGTGTTTGGAATATTTTTCCTCATGATATAATAACAAAATAAATATATCTGGAAAAGCCATAGTCAATAAGCAAAAGGTGACTACAGAACTCATTGTTTAGGTGAAAACGGTAGTTATTACCTTGTTCATGAAAGAATTCCCCAGTCCCTCAGTATTTATGATGTGTGTCAAAGTTCAGTAATAAACTTTTATGTTTCAGAAATTTTGAACAGTATTTTCACTGCCCACAATATTACTCAATTATAACTCCACTAATAATATAATCATCTCATTCCTCAAACTGCTCTTGTTTTTCTTTTCTTTACGAAGCACTGAGTAGTGCACTCAGAATCCAGTCTATATGGCTTCACTTTTTTTGGTTTTATTATTATTCAGAAAATATTTTTTTCTGGAGGGTGCAAAGGATTCATATAGACTGAACGAATAATGCCAGTGAAGCTACCAGAAAGTAAGTATTCTTCTCACCCCAATAGGAACAGCTTCTGGTGCATTCAACTCACATTCCATTACATTTCCTTCATTTACAGTATGGTGATGGAGAAAGGGAATTAATTTCATATTACTTCAAGCCTTTGCTGTCACTAAGCAATTGGTAATGTTGATTCCCTTCTCCTTGAATGATTAAGTTTTACTGGCAGTAGTAAAATGTTATTATCTTAATTCTGCTGTAGTTCTAGGCAATACCTGGTCTCCCAAACATACCAAGACATAAAAACTACTTACCAAAGAAATTTCAAGCACATATCTACATTAAAATTATTTATTAGATTCAGCAATTCCTTTTCCCCTACAGCAACAAATATGGCCTTTAGAAACTAGTATTGTATGAAGAATAAGCTGTCCATTCAAATACAAAGTATTCCTTTCACCAGTTATATTTTTTCCCATTTGAAATCCATTTTCAGGCTTTATTATCTAATAAATACTAGGTACCAATTCATGTTGAGGCAGAATATTATATTAGCATTCCCGGAACTCTGTCTCACTATTGAACCCTGCTTATATAAGATGAGCATTTTTCTTTAGACACAGATGTCAACCTAAATTGATGAGATTCTCCCACTCCTAATAATTGGTATGAAATTTTTTAACAGTCTCTGCACAGAAATTCACAGCCCATGCTGTAATGAGCCATTCAGCTTCACATGAAAAGCTAGCAAGAAAATCACCTTTTCCAGAGCTAAAATGACATATTAACACTTGCAAAACGTGGTATTGTATCAAAGAGAATGAAAATGTTCTCTAAGGCTCTGAGCACAGCAGCACATGCACAGCCCTGAGTGTGCAGTCCCTTGATCTCCTCTGGAGTGATACCAAGGGCCAGCATTTAAAATTGCTTATTAAACATTTTAACAGAAGAACAAGTCAAAACTGTTCAAGATTGCGCAGGGTCTATATACAGCCCTGGAGTTAAGAGCTTGTTCATTTTTTCCTGAGAGCACCATTGTCTTCAATTTATTTTTCCTGTTTTGCTTTGCTATTGTAGTGGATTGGGCTGCTCTATTGGGAAACTGCTTGTGAATACTGCTGTGATCAGCAGGGGAGGAAATCACCTGCAAAACAGAAATTCAAGAGGCTATTTGGTCCCTGCCCACACTGATAGACAACAATGTCAGATCAGTCAACACTGTCCAGTCACTTATTGAAATTTTCTGATGAGGGCTATGCCATAGTCTCCCACATCTCTGTCACCATATACCTATAGAGTCATTTTTTTTCTCCAAAATCACACTTACATCTTCTTTCCTGTAATTAAACTGAACACATCTCGCCATCTGCGGAAAACAGCTGAATATGGAAAGCAATTAATTGTTGTGCTTATTTTATGTTACCTTTAGAAATGTGAGTAAGAAATCTTGTTTTCATCTTCACTACATTTATCCTTTCTGCCTAAGACTAAACAAGGCAGTACTTTCAACATATCCCTCAGCAGTGGCATCCTCAAGTCATCCTTCTTATCAATGCCCCTTTCTGCTTTTGGCATGTTCTACCTCACCCACACCTTTCAAAGGGATTGAAAAGTCCAGGTGGGAAAAGGCCAAACACCTGAGTGAAACTGAAGGTTCCTGTTTGGTTGCTATTTTTTTTTTTCAGAAAGGATCCCCCTCAAGGCAGTGGACACAGCTCAGTCACCAGCCCAGAGGTATCTGCTGACATTTGGACTCTCCTACAGGTGTCCCCAGCTGACAGATGCTGCTCCACAGGACGCAGCTCTCCCATGGCTCTATATTCCCTTGTTCCACAGAGACGTCTTGGGCATCAAAAGCAGCAGAAGTGACACCATGTTCAGGTAGCTCAATTAATTTCTCTCTGTCTGCTTACAGAACTAGGCAAAAAATAATCTTCCAAGATACAAGTCAGCATCAGTTTACTTCATTCATTTTAGAAATCCTTGTGCCTTTGCAGGCCAGACAGATTTATACCTCCTCATGCAATGCAGGTTTATGCTTCCTGAGGATCTGCAGGTACAAAAAGTATGATTGCCTGCTCTTCTCAAATAATAAATGAGTTCACTTTTAATTAAACTATATATTCACATATGGTTTACTCTCTGCCTAAGTACCTTTTTGTTGTATTACTCATTCCATAGGTTCTAAATATTGTTGATTATATGAAAGAGTGGTATCCAACCCCAAAACAGACTTCCATGAAAGTTTTACTGGAGGAACTGGGTGTAAAAATGAGACTTTACTCTTCATTTGACTGGTCCTCTGTTCTTCCAATTCTGCTTATACCATGTTCATTGCCATCTATGTAGCTATGTAAGGATGTGTTTATGGCCTTCCTAATCTCCTTTTGCAGTTAACAAAAAAAGACAGACCCTCCAGACTCGAGGATAGTCAATGCAGAAAATGTAAAGGGCCAGGAAGTAAGTTTATGCACTGAACCTTTGAGCATCTATAATTTTCTTTATCCCTTGATATGTCTTTATTGCTTCAATTCATTCACTCTAATATTTCACCCATGCCCAGTCCAGGTGATAGCAGAATCTCACTCTTAAACAGATGTCCCACTTCAGGACACAGATCTTTTACCTCACTCTATAAAAACACAACTCAGATGGTCTAAAACACAGCCCTCCAACTGCCTTATGCATAGAAACTGAAATAACACACAAAAGAAAAGAGCAAACCCAGCTTTGAGGCAGAGGAGCATCCACCTGGGTCCAGCAGAAACCCAGGGCCAAGTGCTGTGCAGCTTAGATTGGACCAACCTGCACTAACAGTGGGAGCAATGCAGATATGAGCCAGAGAAATCCCTTACCTGGCCTCATGATTGGAGATTTATCATCTTCCCACTAGTGACAGCTTAGAACAATAACATGCTTATTTTAGGAGTCACTGTGTACCCAAAAAAGCCAGCTGAAAGCCATATATTGCTGAAAGCCATATATTGATAGTGACTGCAGCACAGACTTGTGGATCCCATCCAAAGAGGTTAAAGGGAAGTTACTGACCACAGGAATTTTTTGTTTTCTGCCCCTATCCTCAATGAACAGCCATAGGGAATTTCTGCAGGTAATTCAAGGGTGAGGACTGACTAACCATTAGAGAAATCTCAATGTAAATTTTAAACGTAACAGGGAGAAGCTCCAGCTCCCTGACCATCTTCATGGTCTCCTCTGGACTCACTCCAACAGTTCCATGTCCTTTTTTTGGGAGATCTGGAGCTGAATTTATTAACATGCAGAAATTGCAGTGTATAAAATTACAGTTTTAATTGAAAACTAGTGCTGATACAAGTACATTGCTGAGAATGGTTGCACTTTGATACTGGCAGTGTTGAACTCCATAGTGGGCTGTTATTTGCTAATGTTTATATACATACAAAGCATACACCATTAGCAAGCCACTTCACTAAATAAGTAGGGTACAAATGCAGTTAACAATTACTGCAACTGAGAGAGTAGTGAGTACAGGATTTTCTCATCTGCACTTTGGCATACAGACAGCTTATGCTCACGTGTGAAAAAATGAGCTCTTTCTTTATATGTTTTGCCTTTCTCCATTATCTATAGAATGCAATAATAGCAGCAGGAGTAAAACCTTTCAGCATGACTCAGAGAGCTAAGAAAAGCCACAAGCCCCCCTGCTAATGTAATGCCAATTCTCATGCAGGCCTGCTGACTGCTTTGTGCAGAAATCCTGATGCATCTCTGCTCACTGCCTTCGGATCATTGCTCCTGTATGGACATGGCACAAAAAGAACCACCTCACTGGAGGCAGTTACAGAACTCCTGGTGAGTTAAACAGGGAGCAGAGCTTGCCTCAGGTCCTGAAGTCAGTGTGCCTGTGCAAAATGACATCTTAACTGCAGGTCTGTGCATAGTGTGGGACATTTGCATTTGGGTTTACCCTGAAGGAAATCCCAGGCAAGTCAGTGTGTCAAAAGATTGACATAGTTTGGATTGACATCACAAGTCCGAGGAATGAAGATCATGGTCCCACCATACTGCTGTGATCCATGAACAGCCCATCTTTCCCTGCTGCAGCCTTTAACCAGATGTGCTGTTCTGGTAGGCAGAGGATCCCCAGTGTCAGCTCACCTTGTAACCCCATTAAGTGCTATACCCATCTTAGGGGAAAAGCAAAATCATAGTTATTGTCACAGAAGACAGGAGTAATGTACTTTATTTATGGAACTGGAAATAAAGCTACAAAATAAAAATAAAAAGGAATAAAAAAAACAAAATAAAGGAAAAAAAGGAAGAAGAAGAAAAACTAATTATTAAAGCCACTCAAAATATGTCTCTGTCCTTATCTGTTCTGTCAGGAGTTGTTTGCAGATGTTGCCATTACTGATAAATTCTCACAAGAAAAGACCTATCAGAGAGCACTCTGATTTTTGGAGATGCCACCTCTTCCTCTGCTCACTGTTATGAACGGAGTTTTGTTTAGTGGAAAAAACTGAATTTTGTTAAATTCTATAGACTGGAGCTGCTGAGGCAGAGCTGCTGGCCAGGGTTACTTGTTATGTTAACTATAAGTCGTTAGAGTTGATAGTTCTCTTTGTATCACTTAACGACCCTAGCTAGGGCAGGTAAAAGCCCTACTTTTGTGTTGCTGGGCAGGAGGGAGTCATTACCATATGTAGATTCTGAGAAACCCAAGGTACCATGGGACGTATTGAACTTATAAAAACCCCAAAACCAACGAGCCAAATATAAAATTGAAGAATTGGAATGATTCGTGGATGTGAGGAGTGGAGTGCTGAACCTGCAGAGATGTTAGGAGACCTCAGTGCCCCCTCGGCCTGACTAAAAAGAAGCTGCCTGGGACTGGGACCTGGAGCTTGGAAGCAGGGAAAAGCGGAGAAATACCGGGGTCCCGCCCAGACGTCCCTGTGAGGAGTGGACCCCCAGCTCTGCCCCTTAGTGGACAAAGCTGCACCTCCTCCTCCTCTGAGCCACGCTGGGAAGACAACGGAGACGGCCGCCTCGTCGAACTTCCTAATCCTGAGCTGATCTCTTTAATAAAGGCGTTAAAAGGAGAAATAAAACTCCTGCCCTGTTGAGTTTTATTTCAGTTGGGGGCTCGTCCGGGATCCGCCACGCCTGCAGAGGACACCAGGACCGGCCATCTTGGAACCTCGAGGATAGCTGGCAATCAGGACCAGAGAAGAAGATCGGCTCAGGACGACTGATGCAGAGGAGCACCGGATTGGTGAGAACTATCCGGTGACGGGCGAGGGAGACGAGTGAGTGTTGTATGAGTGAGACGGAGGCCGGCAGCCCGGACTTCCGAAGCGATTGTGGACCCCTCAGTACCGCATTTCTGGACTCCTGCGAAGGGGCCAGCCGGGAACAGGGGGAAGCGTGTGGAATTGGCGTGAGTGAGTCGTCTCCTAAGGGGGAAGTAGGGCACCCCCCCTCCGGGCGTGCGGAGGAAATAGTGGTATGAGTGGCACGGCACCCCAAAGGTTCTGACGAAGGATGTCAGGCAGATTGTAAGTCCCGAAAGTCCCGCGAAGGATTCGGGCAACCTCACAAGCCCTGCAGGCATATTAAGTCCTGGCGCAGGAGGCCAGGCACAAATAAGTCCCGAAAGTCCCGCGAAGGATTCGGGCAACCTCACAAGCCCTGCAGGCATATTAAGTCCTGGCGCAGGAGGCCAGGCACAAATAAGTCCCGAAAGTCCCGCGAAGGATTCGGGCAACCTCACAAGCCCTGCAGGCATATTAAGTCCTGGCGAAGGAGGCCAGGCACAAATCCCAGTGGAAGCTCGGTAGGCTGGGGATTTGTTTTTAAGTCCTGATACGGTGTTGGAAGGTTAGGCACACTACATCAGGCAGTGTTTACAGTATAAAGTCCTGAGCTTCAGGCAGCTAAATTTTTTTTTTTTGAGATTACCTGTCGGTAGAGACACCTTTGAGATCTGAAGAGATGGGAGGGTGTAATAGTAAAAAAACAGGCAAGAGACTAAGGAATATACCTCTCGGTAGCCCCTTAGGGGAACTGTTAGAAAAATGGGATTTGACAGAGGACACAAAGGGATTAGATAAGATAAAGATGATCCACTACTGTGTAGAAGTCTGGCCAGAATTAGAAATGCAAGGAGGATGGCCTTGGTGTGGGACAAGAGACAAGTGGATATGTCAGCAACTGAGTAATTATCTGACAGCTCGAGGAGATACTGATCCTGAGCAATTACTGTATGTAGATTGCTGGTTAAAGAGTGCTATTGAAGACAAAGAAGTACAAATTTGTAAAGTGCAGAAGAAAGAAGATGGGAATGAAGGAGGGGAGGCTGAAATTAGTAAAAGATGGGACCCCCTAGATTATTTGCCTCCTGCTGCGCCTCCACCTTACAATCCTCTTGCTCAGGCACCTCCGATGGCAGGCCCGGTTCTTCCCCCGGCTGCCATCCCATTACCGCCCCCTCAAATTCCTCCTTCTACTCCTTCTGCAACACCACAAGTGACTACTCCACCTGCTGCATTCTCCACCCCTTCTCTAACTCCGCCTAATAACTCTTTTCCCCCTGCTATCGCTGTCCCTTTACCTCCTAGTTGGGATACAAATGCCTCCTTGTCCGGTACACCTGCTGATCTGCAGAAAGTTCAGGGTAACCCGGATATCCCTCAAACTAGTTTGGCATCTGAAGATGGGCCTTACTGTGGTACCAGATCCAAGACCTCTAAGGCAGAGAGACTTTTTCCCCTCAGAGAAGTTCCTATGGGAGGAGCAGTGGGAGGTGTTGGCTTTGTGAATGCTCCTCTAACAGCTTCTGAAGTGAGGGGATTTAAGAAAGAGTTGGGGCATTTAGTTGAGGACCCAGTGGGCATAGCCAACCAAGTGGATCAATTCTTAGGTCCAAATATCTACACTTGGGGGGAGATGAATTCTATTTTAAATATATTATTCTCCTCAGAAGAGGTACAGATGATTAGGGCGGCTGGCATAAGACTTTGGGAGAGAGATAACCATCCAGGACCCCAGGTGCAATCGGGTGAACAAAAATTGCCCCTAACAGATCCCAACTGGAACCCTAATCAGGAGGAGGGGAGGAAGGTCATGATGGAATATAGATCTTTAATGATTCGGGGGATCAAAGAGTCAGTTCCCAAAGGAACTAATACCAAATTGGCATTTGAGGGTACACAAGAAAAGGATGAAACTCCTGCTGCTTGGCTTAATCGCCTAAAGCGGAACTTCCAGTTGTACTCTAGAATAGACCCAGACACCATAGAAGGTCAAATGCTACTGAAAGTCCAATTTGTTACCAACTCTTGGCCAGATATACGGAGGAAACTGGAAAAGATTGAAGAATGGCAAAACAAGGACATTAATGAGTTATTAAGGGAGGCATTGAAGGTGTATTTAAGGAGGGATGAAGAAAAGGCAAAGGCCAAAGCTAGAATCATGGTCGCTATAGCTAGAGAAAGCGGGGGAGCAAGCAATTCTATACCACGATCCAAGGTAGTAAAAGATAGTGTGGGGTGGGTGGGTCCACCGCCAGGAGGAGGCAAAGATAGGCCTCTTAGGCAGTCAGGTACAAGAGAAATGGAGAGACCTCAAACCTCTATGAGTGAAAAGCGCTGCTCTTATTGTGAAGAAGCAGGACACATCAGGAGGTTTTGTAAAAAGCTCAGTCTCGATGTAGCAATAGCCAGGGAACAAGATAACTTAGAAAGAGTTCTTAGAGGTGATGATTAGGGGTGTCAGGGGCTTTACACCTTAGGGGACCCCTAAATGAAGAATTTAAATTTTTAGTTGATACAGGAGCAGATAAGTCCTGTCTCAACAAAATACCGAAAGGTATGGAAATTGGAAAAATTCTGTGAAGTTTTAGGTACTGAAGGGAAACCATTTAGAGCATCAGTGATTGAAGATGTAAAAATACTTGCAAACGCAAGAGAGTGGGAAGCTAATTTCATTTATCTGCCTAAACTAGAAAAAGTTTGTTAGGAAGGGATATGCAAGTTCATTTGGGGGTCGGGATTGTTCCAAGAGAGGGGAATGGTGAACACTATAGACTCAGACCGAGGCCCACATTTTATGTCCTGAACATTGCAAAATATAATTGAAGCATTAGGAATAAAATGGAAATTACATACTCCATGGCATCCCCAGAGTTCTGGGAGAGTAGAGCAGATGAACAAAACTCTCAAAAATGTATTAACTAAATTGATAGAAGAAACAAAAATGAATTGGCTAAAATGCTTACCCCTAGCGCTTTTGCGCATCAGAACAAGACCTCGGTCTGACATAAGAATTTCACCTTATGAAATGATGTTTGGGCTGCCATTTCTGTTAACACCATATAGCACGGGAGACTATCTAGAAGGGGAAGAAGCTACAAGAAAGTATTTGGAGGTAATTGGAAGAACTCTGGAAGGACTGAGAAAAAAGGGATACCTCCCCCAAACTTCCCCTCTGGACACAAAGGTTCATAACATTAGCCCAGGAGATTAGGTTTTGATAAAATCATGGAATGCAGGATCATTAATGCCTAAATTTGAAGGCCCTTTTCAGGTACTCCTCATCACTAATTCGGCTGTGCGGACCAGGGAAAAAGGTTGGACTCACATTACGAGAATAAAAGGGCCAGTTTCACCCCCAGGTACGGGACCAGATACAACATCAGCTTCTCCCTCTGGCATTGGGCCAGACACCACACCACTCTCACCTCCGGGCACTGGACAAGAGTCAACCACATCACAAGTGAATTTGCCTCAGTATACTGTAATAAAAGGACCAAAAGATTTAAAGTTGACTCTCAAGAAGAAGAGTCAAAAAGACTGAACGGTATGAGAAAATAATTGGTATTGGAGTTATAACATAGCTTAAGATGTTAAAAATGTTTCAAGACAGTTCTGTATGTAAAATAAGTTTGTGGAAGGTTTGAAATGGTAAATAAGCAATTCTAGTTTACCCGATTTAAAAACTCCTAGTTAATCCTCTGCAGAGCACTCCCCTAGGAGAAATCAAAATTAGCAGGGAACAGACCAAGAGGGACTTAGCCAGAGAAGCAGGTAAAAAGGACTCTAAAGAGCTTGGAAGCTTCTTCTCAGGAGGATTCCCCAAGAGGCAAGGCCGGGTGGGCAGGCTGTGCAAGATGACCCATACCGGACTCTTGGGAAGGGTAGTAATGATGGCTCTAATTGCTGGTGGTGCTCTGGGGAGCCCAGGAGAGCCGTGCAGTGAGTGCTACCAACCCCTCCATGGAGAGAAAGAAGTGAGCTGCTTGCATAGAGTCCACATCAGTCCTAACCCTAATTGTGCTGACCTCTCTCAATTGGTCTTTTATGAGAAAAATAGAATAAATTGGATAACACAGAATACTGCCACTTTTAGGCAGTCACTCCTGGGAGAGGGCCCTGTAAGAGAAGCTTGGTTGTGCTTTGAATACGATGCTGCTGAAGCAAGCTCAGTAGATCTGGTAAGAAAAATAGTTTGTAACAGGTATTTAGCAGAAAAAATTTGAGTACTCGGTGGATTCCAGGAAGTCTAAATAAATTAGACTCTGTTGAGAAAAGAGACAAGTGTACCCACCATGAAGCACATGAAGCTTATAAGTGTACTGAAAAAAGGTAAACCCCGTTAAGAAAATGAAAGAACTGTGTAAATATGGAAAATGCCTAACAGAAATTTATGACACATTTCAGGACAACTCTAAATACCTGGTTTTGACCTCTGATCTTACAGCATACACTGAATTGTCAATAGACTGGTCTAGCAGCTGTGCCGCTAGAGTGGTAAAACCAGCTTTCTTCCTATTACCTAAAGAAACTGGATCAAGTTTAGGAGTTCCTATATACAACAATTTTAAAGAATTATCAGGCTCCAAGCAGTATTGGAGATTAAGAATGCAATTATTAGAAACATTTCAAAAGAGGTAAGAACATGTGTAAACACTCAAAAACAAACTCCTACACCTGATTCCAGTTGGTGGTATGGGAAAAAGTAGACCTTTTCCATGTGAGCATACTTGTAAAATTGCTCTGTTTACTGTGTTTATTTTTGTGTTTTATTAGAATAGTAGTATTAGCTGTACAAACCAACCTGAAGAAGCCAAGAAAAGTAACAAAGTTAAATAACCATGATTACCAGAGTGCTCGGGAGAATTTTGATCAATACAAATTGCAAGTTGATGCGAGCTTTAACTCGATCAAAGTAAAAGAGGGGGGTCTGTTATGAACGGAGTTTTGTTTAGTGGAAAAAACTGAATTTTGTTAAATTCTATAGACTGGAGCTGCTGAGGTAGAGCTGCTGGCCAGGGTTACTTGTTATGTTAACTATAAGTCGTTAGAGTTGATAGTTCTCTTTGTATCACTTAACGACCCTAGCTAGGGCAGGTAAAAGCCCTACTTTTGTGTTGCTGGGCAGGAGGGAGTCATTACCATATGTAGATTCTGAGAAACCCAAGGTACCATGGGACGTATTGAACTTATAAAAACCCCAAAACCAACGAGCCAAATATAAAATTGAAGAATTGGAATGATTCGTGGATGTGAGGAGTGGAGTGCTGAACCTGCAGAGATGTTAGGAGACCTCAGTGCCCCCTCGCCCTGACTAAAAAGAAGCTGCCTGGGACTGGGACCTGGAGCTTGGAAGCAGGGAAAAGCGGAGAAATACCGGGGTCCCGCCCAGACGTCCCTGTGAGGAGTGGACCCCCAGCTCTGCCCCTTAGTGGACAAAGCTGCACCTCCTCCTCCTCTGAGCCACGCTGGGAAGACGACGGAGACGGCCGCCTCGTCGAACTTCCTAATCCTGAGCTGATCACTTTAATAAAGGCATTAAAAGGAGAAATAAAACTCCTGCCCTGTTGAGTTTTATTTCACTCACAGTCTCCTGTTTAGATGTTTTCTTAAAAGAAAAAAATCTCTAAATATTTATGAATCTTCAAAATCTATTCCATCTCTCCAATATTCCTCTTTTCAGCTATTATTGTAACAGTTTGCATCATATTTCAGTTTCATTTCTTTCTTTTCCCTTCTGCCAGTCAGTGCAGACAGGTCCCTCAGGGCTGTTTTTTCTGTCACTAGTGCTGTACCTGCTGCCCAGAGCAGCTGGCTGGGTCCCAGTTATGTTTAACCGCTGAGGTAAATGCATCAAGGTAGGTAATTTTCCTGAACTTTCATATTTCTGTTATGTGTTTCCACCACCAGTTCAGCCAGAGCTGTGATTTACTACAAAATTTCCAACATTTTATGTTTACTGTTCCTTCAAATCTAGTAGCACCACACTAACACCCAGTTCAGGAGGTCTCCTCCCCACTCAGATAACAATCTGCATAACAGAGACAGAAAGTAGAGCAGAGCCTGTTCCTTGGGCTGGGTGCAGTCTGCCCTAGGCAAGCCCTGGACTCAGGCTGAGGCTGAACAGGCTCACAGCTGGGGAAAAAAGACTGGAAAAAAGAACAGGGCTCAGCCTTGTTCATGCACATTCCTTGCCAGGGATGCTGCACCCTGCAGACCCCCACCTGCCTGTTGCAAAATCCAGAGGTGAAAATGGGGAGCTCTTAATCCCCAGTCCTGGTGTCCTGTGTGAAATCCTGGCCCTGAGCACCCAGTGAGACAGAGGGAGGGCTCCCTGCCCCTCCATGCCTAAGGAAAAAGCACCATCACCATCACTGTGGTTCAGCTCATTGTGCTTCAGCAGCCACCCCCAGCCGTGCAGCACTTCTGTATGTCCTCCCCTCCACACCAACTCACTGAGTGAAGCAAAACCCATCACTGACCAGCAAAACAAAGTACCCCAAAGGCCAGCCCTTTCTGCAGGGACAATGTATTTATCTAATTAGGGCACCTTCCCAATAACTTTGGTTTTAAGTGCTATGGCAACAGGTGGTATGAGCATTAACAAACCAAGTGGAATGGGAGGGCAGGCTTTCAAATAAAAAGAAAATCCACATTACAGGAGTGGACTGTGCAAAAGGACAGAAAAGCCAGCAAGTCTAGGATAGATTTAAAACATAGTATGACACAGGTTCAAATTTTTGGAGGTAGTAAGTAGGGTAGGAGTGGTAAAGGTTTGTCAGATGAGTCCTGGTAAGTTGTTTCCCATCCAATTATCTTGGAACCCTTTCAGGTGTCCACCTCCTTCTGCAGAGTCACAGGACTGTGGCTGGAAACAAGTTACCTTCTCCATGGCAGCACAACCACCCTGAGTGTCCATCAGCACTGCTGCCCATGTCCTCTGTCTGCTGACCAGAGCTCCACAAAATCTTCATGAGCTGCCAACACAGAACCTTTGGGAAAAATTAGGAAATTACTTGGTTCTTCAAGCAACTCATCATCACTTTGTCTTGAGCTAGAAATAAGGACTGAGCTGCATTTTTGCTACCAATGTTTTCTGCCTTATCCAGCAACACAGTAAGAGTATAAATGTTCACAAAGTGAAGTTCTCCATGGTCTACTTCATTGGTTTCAACAATGAAACTTGATCTTCCCCAGAAGACATGCTAAGTCCCCACAGTGCTGAATGAAGTAGTATTTAGTGTACAGTTCAGAAAAAGAGTTTTACAGGTTTAAATTTATATAGCATGTGTATGAAAGAAAAGGATTGAATGGCTCTGGATCATGGAAAACACATTCAGTTTTCTTTTCTGAGTATATGGGCCCTACGGTCAAGCAGTTTGCTATGTGTAAAGTTTTCTAAATCCCTTTTAACAGATATAAATAACCTGATTTTTAGTTCACAGCGTTCCAAGTTTTATCAGCAGAATACTATGTCTCATGTACTCTTTTAAAGCCCAAACACAAATATATGCTGAAAATAAACTCTGCTACTTTGCTATCTCTACATACTGGGACATTCTTCCCTGCTTTTTAAATTCAAGATATTGCTGCATATTTATGGATTTGAATACAAACAGCATGAAAAGGAAGGCAAGGGAGTTTTCTAAGTACCTTCCATAAAGACACCCCTAAACAAAACTCCAGGAAAGGCTGACCTTCTTGCAGGTTTGCCTGTTCATCTATCACAGTTGCACAGTGACAATATTTTTTCAGGATGGAAAAGAGGTACTGGAAAAGGGAATTTGCTTTTTAGGGGTTCACTTTCCTTCTGGGTGGAGTTATTCAACTGCTCTGTTATGTTTCATCTTGCTTTCTCTCCAAGTGTCAGGACTGCTTCTAGAGAAAATGCTGCAAGGAGTGATGACAAACAAAGCAGCACATAACCAGCAAGAAAATATGTGGAATCATTCCCATATTAACTTTCAAATCTGAAGATTAGTCTTAATGTAAAATGATTGGACTTCTTTCAAAACTGGAACAGGCTGCCCAGGGAAGTGGTTTAGTCACCATCCCTGGAGGTATTTAAAAGATGTATGGATGTGGTGCTGAGGGACACGGTTTAGTGGTGGACTTGGCGGGGCTGGGTTAATGGTTAGACAAGAGTCTCTTCCAGCCAAGAGGTCTGTGATCCTGTGTGCTGTGCAGGACTGCAAAGGTGAGTACTCCCAAGGAGGGCTGCAAAGGTGAGTACTCCCAAGGAGGGCTGCAAAGGTGAGTACTCCCAAGGAGGGCTGCAAAGGTGAGTAATCCCAAGGAGGGCTGCTGTGGGCCCCCGAGCACTCTGAGCAGAGCTGTTGTGAAAGGGGATCAGCCTCTGAGATAAAGACACTCTGAGCAGTTGTGTTACCAGCCAGCTGAGCCCTTGTCTCTGCAGCAGTGCAGGCTGTCCCAGTGCTCTTTCTCCTCTGAACCAGAAAGGTTTTCCCAGTTTGCAGCCACCTTTAGCTACCCAGAGCACAGGTACAATATGTGCTGGGGGCTGCTTCCCTGCCAAGACTGCTCTGAGGGACTGAGGCATTTTCCCAAAAGAGTTTAGTGTGAGAAGTCACAGTACCTTCATCAAGCTGTAGCTGTCCCCATAGCTCTCCCCACCAAGCCAGCATAGCCCTTGCTGGTGGTTCCTGACCTGCTCCCCCAAACCCCACAGTCACAGATCCTCCATTACAGGAGCAAGGGAAAGTTGCCTCTTGGAGCTCTGAGCTAAAAGTGACACAGGTTTCCAGATTTTCTCCTCCATGCTTCCCACTTTGGGCTAAATTTCCCGTTTATCACTCCTCAGTCTCTGTTCTCCTGACATAATCCATTTTCCCAGGCAGTGGCTGGATGAGCTGGCAAAGACAGCCCTGTGCTTGCTCACATGCTGAGGTCCACAGGCAATCAATCACTGGAGTGTCTGTTTGTTGTGACAGACGGATAAGTGCCTCCTCTCCTCTGTTTTCAAATTATTTCAAGCAACAAAAACAGATACCAAAACCAATCTCTGAATGCTACTTGAGCAGCAGAACCAGGACCTCCAGACTGGAAGAGCAGCCCCTGAGCTGGTGATGTGGGGAGAGATGGTCTTGGGCCAACCTCACTGAAATGTGGTGCTGCACCAGTAAGGAGGAACAGGAAACTCCACTTGAGAAATCTGGGTCAGAAAATCACTTCACTGTTTTATAAAGACATGACCACAGGAAGGAGTCTTACTTTATACATGACAAACCTATGGGGAGAAGGAGAAGCAGCCTGTGGGGAAGGATTGTCCACAGTTCTGGGGTGTGGAGGGAGAGGAGGAGTGCAGGAACAAGAACATCTGAGAGCCAATGGGTTTGCTAACATACCCTCCAGATATGAAAAATCTTAATGATAACAGCTATCATCTAGATAAAAGAGCCATGCTCTGGAAAAGTCTGAAAGCCATTCACTGGAAATAAGCTAAGAGGGGCCTAGGGAAGGTTTTCTGTCCTTTATTAAATTCTGTATTCTTTATTCTAGTTTTTGTTAAACTTTATGTTCCCTGTAGTTTTAAAACATAAGCCCCAGAATTCTATAGTTACAGTTTGCCTTTATTCTAGACAGAAAAATTGGTTCAAAAATTCTTTTCAAATATTCTAATTTTTTATGAAGATTATTGAGTGACACCTTGAGAAAAATAATATGGACAGAAATATCAGTTGCATTAACGCCAGATATGGATATTTCATATGTGTGAAACCAAGCATAATAACTCATATTATACAGGTTTCCCAGGTCATTCCATTGGAGGGAATGAAGAAGTGATTTTCTCTACCAAATGCTTTTTTATAATTTCTTTTTATAAATAAAAAGTAAGCATATTAATACACATAATTTGTTTTAAATAAACATAAAAATCTATTTATTTTCTACAACTTCAAGATATCATTCATTACTATCAGGTCCTGCCACCTCATACCAATTAATTTATTAATTTTTAAGGAACTGAAGGGAATGGATTTAGATGATACCTTGATATATAATTGATGAGCTCTGTATTACAGATGCTTTTGAGTCAAACAGCTGGGCCAGTCTGACTGGAGTGTTTTTCACTGAAATATCACAAGAGCATGTGCTGAGCTATTGCCTGTCCACATTGGCCCTGAGGCAGCAGGTCAGGGCAGGAATGCTCAGAGTTGCCAGCATGCTTGGCTTCATATGAAGAGAGAAGTTCAGGGACTTATCTATGGATGGTTGCAGTCAAATGTTCTCCATCCTGAGTAGGAAGAGAGAGCTGGGTGACCTGAGACATTTCCAATGTCACTGGCCAAAACTATAAAGGAAAGGATTTTTCAACTGGCAAATCCTGTCTGAATGTTTTGATGTAGCATGGCAGAGTAGGATGGCTTAGAACAAAAAATAAGGTGAAATTTCACAGAACCATAGAATCTTCTGAGTTAGAAGGGACCCCTAAAGGATCATCAAGCCCAAATCTGAAGTGAATGGTCCATGCAGGGATCAAATCCACAACCCAGTTGGTGTTGTTAGCACGGTGCTCTGACCAACTGTACTGCAAGATATCTTCTGTGGAAATCAAGGCCATGACTGTGGATTCAAACTTCACTGAAAAGACCTTTAGATAGTACATTAGAAACATTTTACTAACATCAGTAACCCCCCTTTTCAATTTGTCTCGCAGTTCCTCTTGTCTCGCAGTTCCTCTCCTAGGGAAACTGAAATTTATCTACTACAGGGCAACACAGAAATTCTCCCTCAGAAACCAGGGTTTGGATTTTTTTGTACTTTGGCACTATTGTCAGTAGTCATACAGGGGAAATACTTGGGTCAGGCAA
The DNA here is from genome assembly GCA_024362935.1 of Setophaga petechia. Classification (NCBI taxonomy): domain Eukaryota; kingdom Metazoa; phylum Chordata; class Aves; order Passeriformes; family Parulidae; genus Setophaga; species Setophaga petechia. The sequence goes on along the minus strand of JANCRA010000020.1, from coordinate 12,993,875 downwards.
AGAGGACATCAAGGGGATGAGAAAGCTCTACCTTACCCCTCATGTCTCAGTTTGCTCTGACTAGTGTAGTTCAAAGCAATTGATCTGTATTAGCCAGGGGAAAATCCATTGAGGTTACAGGGAACTGTTGATTTCACAGTGCCATGGAATAGATCCATGTTCATGAAGCTTCACTGGTCTCCACTTGATCTTTCCAAGCAGCATTTGCTCTCACCCTGGCCCCCAACAGACAAAGTTGGTATAAAGCCTCCTCTCATTACCCATCTTAAGGTTGATGTTACGTTTTTCTCATTCCCACAGGCAGAATAAAATATCTGGGAATTCTTTGCACTACTGGCAGCATGAAAAATGTGAATACATTTTTTCAAAAGCATAGGAACAAACTCCAACAATGGCTTTGCTTAGATTTGGTGGAGGGGGGTGCTGATGATTGTATCAATGACAGCAGATGTTTTCATCTGCAGAGGGAAGGAAGGAAGGAAGGAGGGAAGGAGGGAAGGAGGGAAGGAGGGAAGGAGGGAAGGAGGGAAGGAGGGAAGGAGGGAAGGAGGGAAGGAGGGAAGGAGGGAAGGAGGGAAGGAGGGAAGGAGGGAAGGAGGGAAGGAGGGAAGGAGGGAAGGAGGGAAGGAGGGAAGGAGGGAAGGAGGGAAGGAGGGAAGGAGGGAAGGAAGGAAGGAAGGAAGGAAGGAAGGAAGGAAGGAAGGAAGGAAGGAAGGAAGGAAGGAAGGAAGGAAGGAAGGAAGGAAGGAAGGAAGGAAGGAAGGAAGGAAGGAAGGAAGGAAGGAAGGAAGGAAGGAAGGAAGGAAGGAAGGAAGGAAGGAAGGAAGGAAGGAAGGAAGGAAGGAAGGAAGGAAGGAAGGAAGGAAGGAAGGAAGGAAGGAAGGAAGGAAGGAAGGAAGGAAGGAAGGAAGGAAGGAAGGAAGGAAGGAAGGAAGGAAGGAAGGAAGGAAGGAAGGAAGGAAGGAAGGAAGGAAGGAAGGAAGGAAGGAAGGAAGGAAGGAAGGAAGGAAGGAAGGAAGGAAGGAAGGAAGGAAGGAAGGAAGGAAGGAAGGAAGGAAGGAAGGAAGGAAGGAAGGAAGGAAGGAAGGAAGGAAGGAAGGAAGGAAGGAAGGAAGGAAGGAAGGAAGGAAGGAAGGAAGGAAGGAAGGAAGGAAGGAAGGAAGGAAGGAAGGAAGGAAGGAAGGAAGGAAGGAAGGAAGGAAGAAAGGAAGGAAGGAAGGAAGGAAGGAAGGAAGGAAGGAAGGAAGGAAGGAAGGAGAAGGAAGGATCAGATTGGTCTATCAGGACCTGCTTTTCCTGAAGCCATGCTGGCTCAGCCTGATCCCTGGTTAGACTGATGGCACTGAAGATGATCTGCTCCATGACCTTTCCCATCAGGCTGAGAGGCCTCTCATTCCCTGGATCCTCCTTCTGGCCCTTCTTGTAGATGGGTGTCACATCTGCCCACCCCAGTGAACTGGCACCTCCCCAGCTAGCCAGGACTGCTGATACATGACAAAAGTAGCTTGGTGAACTCTTCCAGCACAGGGAACTCTGCTGGCATTACATAAGAACAGGCCCTGGTACTGTAAATAGTGGAGCAAGAACCTCACTCCCCTTGTAGGAGCAGACAGGGACACAATTTTTCTTTCTATGTGGTATCTGCCTCGTTTTACGATCCTATACATTCAATTCCCTTGGAGCTATTTTATTCCAGCAGTGGGTGTCACACAACTTGCCTCACAGCTGTTGTCAATTAATAACAACGGGACATTATAGTAAAATGAAGAGCCTATTAGTTCACATCCTGGTTTATTTTCATGCCTCGCTCTTGAGAAAACCAACAGGCAGCTGCATTGTGACTTTGAACTGGTCCCTATTCATCTCCTACTGGGGTATGCTTGGACATCCAAATGTATTATGCATGCACAGCAGCTCAAAGGAGCCTTGTTCTTGCTTCAAGCCTGTGGAAATAATACATTGGATGGGATGGTTATACAAATAGTAGTAATTACGCAGAAATCAGCCCATGTTCCCTTGGTAATGGCACCTCATTAATTTCACTGAAACCTCCCTAAATTATACCAATGAATTCTCCTGTAAGTCTGGGTTTGGGGTTTTTTCTGTTTGTTTGGTTTTTTCCCTTTCATAAGCAAATTGTGCCATAGAAAAGCAAGAAGGGAACATTTCTGCTGGGTTGAAATAGATAAATTTCCCATCAGATAAAACAGCGGTGGTGAGAATAGGAGTTGTGATGTCTAGTACACACTAAAACTGTGGGTGATAACTGCTGCAGAGAAAGTATTACTTTGACAAAAAAAGTTCAAGAATTAGTTCCAGAAGTGGCAGAGCCCAGTTTCCAATGGATTTCTGTAGGCAGCTGAATTGCATGAAGGTTGCAGCATGAACTCACCCTGTCAGTGAACATGACAGAACACTGCAGGGAGAAAGTAATAATATTAATTTTGATGAAAACTGCTATTAGCCAGTTGGGGGGTTTTTTTATTAGTAGCAGTTAATGCCAGACAATCTCCTTAGGAGACAATCTTTGACAGAAGAGAGGACTCTTCACTTGACCCTCTACATTTTACAGCTGAAAATCAGCCATGAAACACAACTCACAAGAGGCCTTGAAGACAGACAGAGTGTCCATTGGCTCTCCACATGGATCCTCTGGCAAACGGTACAATCTGAGCTCTAGTTGGAGTAAGAAAATGAGTGGAAATTCAGTGTCTTTGAGACCTTCAGGTTCTGGCAAATCTGTTTAAAACTAAACAGCAAGTTTGAAAATTATTGATAAGGGAGTTGATGGTTGACATATCCCTGCAGCAAAAGAGTTTGAGCTTAGTTTTTTCAGGGACCCGGCTAATTAAGAAATACATTTTTATTATTGTCAGCTTTCACATCAAGTTTTCTTCACATTTTGTCACCCAGTCCTGTTGATGGAGGGGGTTGCTGGGTACCTGGCAGCTAGCCAAGGTAAGCCCAACACATTCACTTTATGTTTACCCTTTTTTAAAATTCCTTCTCTAACTATTTACTCTGATAGTCTCCATATCTGATACCCCTTATTTTCTCTATCTTCTGCTGAGGTGTTTCTTATGTAAATATATGATCACATATGTTTTTATTAAGCTTTATTTTATTATTTGTTTATTTTAAATTCACCAGTTGTACTACTTAATAATTTTATTTTCCTTTGCCTTATAAAGTCCATATTCAGTCTTTACTAGTGCAACACAGTATTCATTTAACTCTTGAGGTACACATAGTACTTCCAACCAATGCAACAATAGTCTTTCCTCTAACAAGCTTACAGCTGAAATGATAGATGATTGAAGAAGCCTGAGCTGGGGGCAATCATAGAATGATAAGTCTTTCACTGTATACACTTGAGAATGAATTGACCACAGGATATACATAGATCATCACAACCTTGATGGCATGTAACCGTGTAATCAGTGCCTGATAATGGCTTCAAGACATTAAAGCAATGAAGTTTTAAGACAACCTTCTTGTTAGAGTTGTGGGAACAACAAAATAAGTCATCCTTAAGCTGGAGCCTGGTGTGTTTCTGAAAATGACTGTGAGTTGATGCTCCCTGCAGCAATGGGATAGTGGATTTTTTTTTAAATTTTACTTTTTTTTCCACAGTATTTTTTGTATTTGCTTGTTGTTAGCAGGGAGGGAAAGGGGCTTTTCCCAGTGTAAGCTTACAGAAGGTGAATGCCAAAGCTGCATGCATAAGGGACAGCAGCCAAGCAGAGCACCCTGGGAGTCGATTAAAAAGTGCCAGCACAAGATCTAGCAAGAAAGGTGGGTCATTAAATGCCTACCTGCACCTGTGGTAGCTCTCATCCATGCCTAAGAGGTGAAAGGATTTGTTTTACTGCACAAGAGATGGACATTGTGTATTAGACTGATCCCAGCTGATCACAGACTCACCCAGTGACAGCTGTCAGTCTGCCTTCAGAGCAGACAGCGCCTGGCACTGCTAACTTGCCAAACCACATTAAACCATAAACTATTTTCCAAATAAGCAGTTCTTCTAGTTTTTAGAGAGCAAATAAAAGCAGGGAAGAGAAGGAAGGTGGTCTGCAGGTCAGAAAGAGAAATAGGGACATATGGCCAGAAGATGATCTCACAATTGACTGTGATCTGCTTTTGAAAAATAGTTTCTTCTCCATCTGCACCAGTATATTTGATGATAAATGATACTCCTGGAAGAGTGGCTAGACATCCTAAGACAAAATTAAAGGGTTTATTTGATTATATGGGGATAAAGCATTTGTGCAGGCAAAGCATAATTAAATACCACGCTCTCTTCAGCCCTCAGAACGTTGCTGTGAGGTTAAGGTATTGTCTTTTTGCCTCCCTTGTGCACTGATTGCATTTTGTCTACATACATGCCCACACACACACACACTCAGAGCCTGTCAGCTTGCCGGATTTGCCACTTTTCTCCTGATTTGAAATAGTCTTTCCTTACTGGAAAAAATACTTCTGTACCATTGCTGATAGCTTCCCAAATACTGGTAGTATTCAGGGAACAATGTCGGGGAATGATTTATTCATCCTGTGTGTTTCTGTCACTGATCATACCTAGAGACTGAATCCTGTTTGAAATACAGACATGCTTCCTGACTGTCTGCCTAGAAAAACAGATATCTGAATGACAAAGACTGAAAGGGAACTGTAGTCTTTAAATTTTTTATTGGATTTTAAGTAGGAAAAAATTTTCTGTAGTTCTACATGGCAGGGAAGTCCAGGAGTTTCTGCCCAGCACCTGCTTGCTGTCTGTGGAGCCCCAGATCCCAGGAGCAGACTGTATGGAGTCTGCTTTGTCCCTGTGTTCTGCCATACCTGACCTAACACAACTGAATGTTTCATCATCTGTCACTGCACAGAAGGCAGGCAACATTGTTTTGACGAGGTTTTTAAAGCACATCTGAGTGCTTTGGCACATAATTATTTCTACAAAAGCCGTCGTCAGCTTCTCCATTCTGTGCCTACTTCACTGTCCTTTTCAAGCTGCCTTTTGCAGGGCAGCTGCTGAAACTGTGACATGGGAGAGGGCACCTGCTGTTTCTGCAATCACTGTCTACCACCCTGTCCATGCCTATCCAGGGAAGCTTGTCAGCTTGTTATATTGTCCAGAGGGGGGCAAGGATGGCCTTTGGTGAGCACCCAGCATGCAGGGATCTCTCTCTGAGCAAGCACTTCTGAGCAGAACAGCAACACAAACATATTGACAAAACAGCATTTGAAATAGAAACAGGATTCTGCCACAAACACTCTGGAGAGCTCCTTTCCCCTCACTGTTGTAGGAGTTTGATCTCTCTGTGCACCACTTTCACAGCACACTCAGGGGTTCTGATTAATTTCAAGAGTTTCAAGTGCATTCCTCCTATGTTTTGAGCGCAGACATAATAGTAACATCTCCTTGATTTTCTTGAAGAGTTTTGTTAATGCATTTCATAGTGATTTGACTTACTCTCTACTCCATATTTTTAGGTGTTTTTCTGGCAATAAAGATGTATTTTCCCTCATGAGAGAGTGAAGAGTGTTTACTCCTCAGCTCTTCAGATCAGCTTCACCTTATTCCATCTCTTTCAGGATAAGGCATTGATAGCAGGGTTGGGGAAATACAGTACATTAAACTTCCTGAAACAAGGCAGGAGCAAAAGAATCTGGGGTGTGATGGTTCTAGCATGGGTTGACACAACACTGGCGCCACGTCTTGGTGATGGAAAGAAGGATTCAGCAGTCATCACTGCTGAGGCCCTCAGAGACCCTTCTCACCCAGATCTGGAGCCGGCACCCACAGCCTGTTTCCCAGAAAACCACCAGTGGTGAAACACATGGCAAACTATAGCATATGTCTACATTCTTGAGAGCAAATACTCAAAAATCCCTTATGCAGGGGGATATAACAATCCAAGCTCCCTGAAGGGAGGGAGAAATGGGGTAAAATGCAGCATGGATGAGGAAGCAAGAGGACCAGATGGGACAGCCCCTGTGCCAGCAAGGCATGTGATCGGTGAAAGGGTCTCCAGAAAAATGGTACAACACCATGGGCATCAAACATCACCTTGCTGTTGAGCAAATATTTTGGCAGTCAATTCTGTGGGGAGGTTTTGTCCTGAAAACTGCTTCCTCATTGCTTCATGTCTGGAATAAAAGCAGAGAGCCTGAGGGAAGTTTCATCCTCACAGGTTCAAAGGCCTTCACATAAAATATGACTGGAGGTGACATCAAAGAAAGTTCTTCTTGCCCAGCCCTTGTCTGGTGATCCAGCTTTCCTCTTGCCACTCCAGATTCTACTTCATTTCAGTCACCTGGAATAGGTAATGCATTATTCCTTCATGTTCATATACAGATAACGGCCCAGAAGTCTCAAAAACAGTGATGGTATCAGATTAAGCCAAGCTTAGCTTTTTTTTGAGTGTGGACTTCAGACCAACCCAAGTTACATGTAAGCTCTTTGTGAGGTTGGTTTTGAACTTTCCAACAAGCAAAAGGCCTCTTTGGATATAGACCTGTGTCACTGCATCTGCCTTGATTTGAAAGGAAAAGATTGCTAATATCTTGAATCTAAAGCATATTTTTTGCTTCTTAAACTTAAAAACAAAGGAAAAAAGGGTGTGTTGATAGCTGCTGTAAGGCAAGAAGAAATCAAAATGTGCTCAAATAGAGGTTTTTTAGCAGTCTGCCAGAGCCTTCAAATTTTTTTCACCTAGTAAAAATTTTGATAGTAGCAAAGACTGATTCGCTCTAGGCAATTAAGGAATTTTTATAATGTTTTGCCACTTTTTGAAGTATCTTAAGCCATATGTAATTCACCATAGTTGTAACATCTGTCATTTCCTTGGGAATACTTCACCTGTCAGAAATTAAAATGCGTTACTACTAATGAGATATTCTGATTTCAGATTGTCATTTCCGATTCTAAATATAAAAATAATTACCAGCACATATGACCCTCCACAACTGAACAATTTTATCATCAGTCTCAGAAGTAGCATCAGTACTTTTGCTTTTTTCTTGTAAAAGAAAATCCTTTACCATAATGACACCCTTATAGTCAAGTGGAAAACATTACATAGACACAAAGGAATGAAATAATTGTATTAATGATTTCACAAGATTTTCTACATAAAAGAGAAAAAATAAATACAAAAGGACAGTTATTTAAGTTCTTATGTGCAGTCATATAAGGCAGTTTTTGGGTTTGTTTCCAAATGCAAGGAAAAAATACCTAAAATGCAGAGTCTCTGCAAACTGAGTCTCAGCTTATTCTCTGAAAACTGCAGCAACAGCAGGAATGTTTGTGCTACTTGAAAATCTCAATAAATGAAGTGTCGTTTCTTTTCATCATACCAATATCTCACTTTGCAAACAACACAGCTATCCATGAGAGAACTTTTAAGATACAAGCAGCAGATTCATAAACAAGCTGGATTTCAAGGATGAACTTTGCCACATGCAAACCTCATACTCATCTCCTGCTGTGCTTTTCCTTTTTCAGCAGACTCCTTGCAGCAGGCAGGAGTTCCTGTTGGCATTGTCATCCAACTCACTATTTAGCCCTCTCAAATGGATGTTCTATATTGGATATCCTGTATTTGATATAGAGTATAAGATGTCTCAGAAGGTAGCCAATAAGTAAGCAGACTTTTAAAGACTCTCCCTTTATCTAGCACATGTAGTTGGAATTATCTGAATAATTGCTGCATTTATACAACCTGTTCCTATTCTGTGATTTAATGCCTCTGCATGTCTGTACATTATAACACTCCTCTGTATAGCCCCTTCAGTGTTTTACAAGTTGGTTTTAGATGAGTATTAGTAAGTGTATTGATAATGGTGATTAAATAAGTAATAGTATTTCTTCACTACTTACTACCAGATACTGAGAAACTATTTTGAACAAATTGCTCTGGTTTATTCTAAGAGAAAAATATTTCAGAATAAAGCAGACTACTGAATATCTGGTTAGATCAATATTCAGATAGACACTAACTATGTCTCCTTTTCCCATTTCATGTGCATTTGAAAGACTAGAGAAATTGGCAGGATTTTTCCCAAATTCTTCTCCCTTTCCCGAGGATAAGACCATGTGAGGAGATTAAGAGAGAAAGGATTTTCTTGGGTCATCAGATCTAGCTTTCTGTTATCCCTTAGCCTTGTCACACACATTTTTCCATAAGGAGACAAGTATCTAAGTTTATTTTCATTCATATCAGTGATCATCTACTGGTTAGGAACATTGGGCTCATTTCCACTTGGAAATTATTCTTGTCCTTGTTTATTTCCAGCTCTTTTAACAGCATTTAGGTCAGTTAAATGCAGTGAGGTCCTTTGGTTAGCTGCCAGAAAATGGGCTTTTCTTTCTTCTGATTCTCCTCTCCTTCTTTCCCCTGTTACTCCTCTTCAGACAGAACAGATCATCACAGCTGCTCTGTTTTGGGTGGGACCTCATCAGTGGTCCTCAGAGGGTAGATAAGACTTTTCCAGTGTCTGCTGAAAGCACTCTGCCTGATCCAGCCACAGGCCTGTGCTGGCCTTCCTACAAATCCATCTCAACCTGCTCACCCTGCAGCTGCTTAGAACAACAAGGTCTTGCTCCTTCTTCCTTTGTTTCCAGCTGATGAGCCCCAGCTCACAGCAGGAATTTTAGCTACTTAGCAACCTTGTAATTTTGACTTCCATAATGTCATTATTTCTTTATTATGTCAAGATTTAAAGTAATCCTTTTGTTCCTGTAGTGCTCTTCCTCCCAGCTGTTACCACCAAGAACTCATCAGCATCTTTCTACTTTTTCTGCCAAACTCTAAGATATTTCTGAGTCCCATATCCAGTAACCAAGGAATTCAGTTCTTCTTTTTTCTACTACTGATTAGTTCCTGTCACTCATTGCATTTTGTTTATCAGACATTTCCTTAGTTATCATATACAAATTAACATACAAAACTGCAGCCTTATTAATCATTTCCAGTGAGGAAATGTTTAATCTAAGTCCAGGCAGATTGAAGCTATTTCACTCCTCTTTTATCAAAATTTAATTGAATCATGAGGGATAAGTATTAAGTTAGACTGACAAAATCTACTATCAGGAGATGGCAAATCTACATTGTGTTTTATACCATTCCCCATCTAATTCCTTGCCTTTAATTATGCTTTTAGCATTATGGGATGAATATTGCCTAAGTTTCTAGTTTGACTGCATTCAGCATTTTGAATTCAAATTTGTTTATGGGAATTGGCATATTTTATCATCAAGTTAAGAATTACTGGGCTCACTTGAAAACACAATAATGTTTAATTATTTTAAAGTTTTCTGTGATGGAATATGTCTATGTCAGCACCTATTCTGCTGAATAAACTTCTTATTTGATTTAAAGTACATTATGAAGTCTGAGTGTCATTTTCCACCATCATAACCTTCTTGATTTTCAAATTGTCTTTTTTTGTTGTTGATCTTCTCTTATTTTTATCTGATCAGTTTAAAAAATGCCTGCTTCTCTATATAGAGAAATATACAGGAAAATTATGTCTCACTGTTTTTTCAATGGTTCATCATTCTACATTTGAGAAGGGAGTTTCCTCATTCATATTGCAATTCTTAAAATGTTTTTAACTCGAATAAGTACTCAAATATTAATCTACTCAAATGCATTCACACAATCAAGAACAGATATTAACATAAGGGGGAAACCAGCCAAAGATTGTAAGAGTCATTAATTGTGAATCACACAGTACAATAGCATATTTGTCTTTTTAAAACTAGCACAAAAAGCATTTCTCACTGCCATCCTTACAAGTGTCTCTATAATCACCTGAAGCATTTAGCTTCACATGTTGGAGAACTAGAGGATTTGACCTAGTTGCTAGATTTAAGGGAAACAAGACATACTAAGGAAGAAGCTGGAGGTTTTCAAGACAAGATGTTGCCAGGGTTACAAGAATTTGCTCCTGCAATCCTCTCCACCACACTTGAACTATTCCAGAGCTGCTTCATGTGCCTGAACACAGAAATAAGTGCATGCACCAGGGTCTTGAGAATGTTATTTCCAGACAAGGAGAAACAAGATGCTGTGTTCAACACTGTTTTCAGCTCATTTTGTTCCTTATTCATGATCAAACCAAATAGTTTATGTAAAAAAAAAAAAAAAAAGAAGAAGAAGAGGAATGAGATGATCTTGGTTTGACAGAGGTGGTCAAGATGTTTTGTTACTATTTCCAGAATGACATTATTTGAGCAGAGACTTAATATTTCTTACTGGACTTCATGGACTTCTACAACTGAAAAGTTGTAGAAAAGAAAACCTACTTTTAAAGTGTGTATTCATTCATATTTTACTGTATCAGTATCCAATCAAAATAAAATATTTGTTATTAAAGACTACACTGTAAAACTCCCTTAAAGTAAGACAAATGTTAAGATTTGAACCATGTGGAGCTTCCCTGGCCCTGCCTGGACTTACACCACAGGCCCCTGGTCATCATCACGTCCCAGTCCTGACTGCCCCTGTGTCTCGTGTGAACCTCAAAGTCACATTGCAGCAGTTTCTCTGCTGCTGCCAGGTGCATTCTGGACATGACTCACTACCTTGCATCCTCTGGGACTGTTGGTGGATCCTGCCATGGTCACCAACCCACCCCTGCTCAGAGCTTGTGGGATGGTGCCCATTGCAGAGGGCAAACTAAACCCAAGCTCCAAAGGCACCAAGGGATGACAACTCCATGCTAAGAAATCTCAGGTCCTGTGGGAGCTGTGATGAGAATGAGTCTTCTTCTCTGTTTCATTCCTCTGGACAGCTCTGATTTTCCAGGCTGGGGATCAGTCCAACTTGGCCCAGTCTGTCAGGATCCTGACACAGCTTTTCTGTTGGACTGTCCTTTGAGCAGGAAGAATTATGGTAGCACATGCAGTAGATAGCCTTGCAAGCCAGTGGAGAGGTTTGTTCTGCCTGGGAAGGTGCTTCTCTTGTCATATTACAACCACCACACCATAGCAGCTACCAGTTATGCTTCTGAGCTTCTCTGGGCATCTACAGGGTCCAGGAGAAGCCAGAAGTGTGTGAAGCTTGATTTCATCTCAGAAACATCCAAGTACGTCTCTGGATGCTGATTGCTACAGATTTTAGCACACCACAGGGTGTAAGAAACTAACCTCAGTTTTCATAAAGCATCCCTTTCCTCAGACTGCGCTTCTGGTTCTAGTCTTTGCTTTGTTTTTCATGACCAATCATTATTACCCCATTGATTGATGCAGAAAGCTGTGAGGATAGGTTGCTTTTGGCATCAAGGAACTTTAAAAAAAAAAACTTAATTCAGGAAAGCCAGTGATGTGGGTTGTCTGAGGCCCATATCGACAGAACCAAAAGATTTGTTAGACCCCCTAGTGAGGTTGAGACCAGAATGATCTCATGTGCTGTATTTTCATTACCAAAATGCACCTCAGCAAAGGTGCATTACTTGAGCATGTCTTACCTGGGTTTTTGTGAGAACTCTTAGTGAACTTCCCAGCACACCTAAGTTTTGAAGGATTGACACAGAAAGGGGCAGAAACAGGTCCAGCCTGCTACTGGCACTCAGCCATTGTGACTGTATTCTGGTGTTACACAAATGTAATCCCAACAGCCCCAGTGCTGTTCAGGCACATAATCCCAAACGAAATGCAGTGTTCAGAACAGAGGCATTACACCTTGCCTTGCATCATGGCATCCAGCCCAGCCCAGCTGCCCTTTGCACAACCTGGCTCCAGAGCCTCTGGATTCCTGGCTCCACAAGCAGCTCCTAGTGCTCAGCAGCAGAGCAGAAGGGCAGAACCCAAGCTGTGCATCCCCACCTGCCCCTAAAGCAGCTCTCCTGGTCCCCAGCCCTGCCTTATTATGGAGCAGGGTTCTGTAGGGCATACAGGAGGGTTTCTGAATCCCTGAAGGAGGAGGAGGAGGAGGAGATGATGCCAAAGATTATGCTGGAGTGAAGAGCTGGGGCAGGAGAACTCATTGTATGACCTTGAATTGCATTGTTCACTGTGGAGACACATCACAGGCTCATCACCTCTCCTTTGTTCCTGTTCCAGCTGAGCACTCAATGTTCCAATTCTCTCCTAATCAGCATCACCCTTTGTAAGCAACACAAAACGTTTCCCATTTTCTAGATACATCAAAATAATGCCTTGATTTAATCTCCTTCTTGCAGAGAAACAGAGGGAGAAAGACCTTCTTCCATCTCTGTCCCTATACTAAGAGCCATTTAGTGCAGCCTTATTGACAACACTCAGAAAAAAATCTTGCTCACTGCCTTCAGAAGTGAAAAACAGGACAATCAGGAATAGCATAAAATCTATGCTGTCACCACTTTAAAAGCCCTTTAAAGGACAGCTCTTAAACCCAGCATCAGAACAGAGGCATGTCCAGGCAGAGAACAGCTTAAGATGCTGTGTGACAAGGTTACAAATCCTAGGCCCCTCCATCTAATTTGCTCTGAAGTTCTTCTCTGTAGTCTTGGACTCACTAAGTAACTGCAAACACTCACTGAAGAGAGATTGTCTTCTTGAAATGAGGTGACACTCAGGTACTGGATGACACTCAGCACTAGTGGAACCACCCCAGTTGCATAGACAATACATGTCTGCTAGACAATAAATATATTTCTGCAAGCATTTTGTATTGGAAGTCCTGAAAATCATGCAATATGGTTACTTAAATGCTTGGCACAGCTACTGAAAAGAGACAAGTTCAGATATAAAAAGACAATGTCAGTTTGTGGGAACTTTATCCCATGGTCTGATGGTCTTTGGGGCAGCAGAAGAGAATCTGTGCATGAAACAAGAAAACAGGCAAGTAAGCAGTGATCCTGACAAATGGCACTGCAACTTATTCTAATTAACTAAATTTAATTACTGGAGTCAGACAAACTGTCTTTTTACAACAAGCCAACAAAATCAATACCAAGGATTAGTCATAGCAAATTCAGTAGTGGTGCCTGTTAGGAAAGTGGCTGGACATTTCTTATTAGAAAACCTGCTTTTGATCTAAATATTCCTTGCACAGCTTCATCTGTCTGAACTGAAATTGTCCATATGTGATATCTAATTTTGACTATTTTTTCCAGAAAATGTTATCAAAAAGAGTATAACCATTTCCAAGAATCAAAGCAGTGAAAGGATAATGCTTAGCCATGTAACTTTCCAGGACAATTATTTTCACCTTCTTACCCTTTGTTTCAGAGGGGGTACCTAAAATGCAGTAGAAAGTGGAAGCTAGCATCAGAAACAGGAACTGTGCTTCCCACAGGGTCCAGCTAAACTCAGCTAAGCTTCACAGTCCTCAGACACTCCATAGATGCTCTGAAGTGTTTGACAGCTGAACTGCCCAGAGGCACAGCTCTCCCTGAGGACAGTGCACCCATTTCCCTCACTGACGCAATCCAGGAAACTTCTCAACATGCAGGAGCACTGGGAAACTCCCCTGAACAGCTGCTCTGAGTCATTTGGGACCTACCTGGGATAAACAAAGAATTTGTACTTAATTGTACCTTAGGTAGCACTCAAGCAACCCGAGGGAGGGAACAGCTCTTTATGAATAAGGGATGAAAATCAAAATAACAATAAATAAAAGGACTGGTCAGGTACAGCAGATTCAGCCCTAGGGAAGAGGAGGCTGGGGCACAGGAGCCAAAGCACCAAAAGCTCAAGATCTGGGCCCATAGGAACTTCATGAGGTCAAACAGGGCCAAGTGCAAGGTGCTGCACCTGGGTCAGGGCCATCACCAGCCTCCAAAGGAAGATGGACATGAACTGGCTAAGTTATACTGACAGAATCCACTGTCAGGAGATGGCAAATCTACATTGTGTTTTATACCATTCCCCATCTAGTTCCATGCCTTTAATTATGCTTTTAGAATTATGGGATGAATATTGCCTAAGTTTCTCGTTTGAGTGCATTCAGCATTTTGCAGCCCTGTAGCCTGGGCTGCATCAAAAGCAGCGTGGCCAGAAGGGTGGGGGGAAGGGTTCCTGTCCCTCTGCTCTGTGCTCTTGAGACCCTTCATGGAATACTGCACCCAGCTCTGGGCTCCCTGACTCAAGAAGGACATCAGCTTGCCAGAGTCAAGTCCAGAGGAGGCCAAAAATGACCAGAGGGCAGCAGCACCTCTCCCATGAAGACAGGTTGAGAGACCTGGAGTTGTTCAGCCTGGAGAGAAGGCTCAGAGGTGACATTATAGCACCTTTCTAAAGGGGAAGGTACCTAAAGGGGCTACAAGAGAGCTGGGGAGGAACTTTTTACAAGGATGTGTATTGTTAGGACAAGGAGTAATGGCTTTGAACTGAATGATGGTAGGGTTTGATTAGATATTAGGAGGAAAGTCTTGACTGTGAAGGTGATGAGGCACTGGAACAGGTTGGCCAGAGAGATGGTGGATGGCCCATCCCTGGAAAAACATTCAAGGTCAGGCTGACCAGGGCTCTGAGCAACCTGGTTTAGTTGAAGATGTCCTTGCTCTCTGCAGAGGGGTTTGGTCTAGATGACCATTAAAGGTCTGTCTCAAGCCATTCTATGATTTTATCTCAAGACAAGCACCCAGGTGGTGTCTCTAGTCCATATTCTCTGGAGGCTCTCACATGTATCAGTGTCCTCTCCAAGGTGGTTTCCATGTGGACAAAATTCCCTCAGTGAAAGCCAGACAGAAACTTCAATGCAGTCCAAGAGGTTCCTGAGTGCAATGAGGAACTCCAGGAGAAGAGGAAGAACAGAGACTGGAAGGAAGCAGAGGATATGGCACATCACAAGGCAGGAGAAAATACTGCTATGAGTGACAGAAAAAGATTAATATTTCTTATAAAAGCAGAATTCCAATCAATACATATTAAAATGTCAGTGAGGCAAAATAAACACATTAATTTTATTAACTCTGTTCTCTTCTAGCACGTGTGCTGACTATTCCTAGCCCAGAAGAGAAGAGACTACCAAGCTTTATCTAATCAGGCAATGAAGCCATCAATAACCCTGCCACCACTATGCCTGAGGGAATTCTCTCCTAACCCATTTAAGTCTCAGTGAACTTAGGAATAGCTGTCAGAGCAGACCTTGATGATCTTTCTAGTAATCTTTTCAGGTCACTGGGGAAGAAATAAAATAGAACATTTTATTATCTGACTTGCTGTGGGTTTGAGCTTGGTTGGTTTTTTTCATTTTTTCATTTTTTATTTGAGAAATGCAGCCTTTTAAGGACTGTCTTCAAAATCTTTCTACTCATTTCCTTGGGTGGGGCCTTCAAAGGGAAATATAACCGTGATCATACATGTCTACAGAAATGACTGTTGAACCTTTTTTTGTCACTTCCCTGCTGGAGAGGAACACTTCCCCATCCCAGTGAGGAGAACTGACTGGAGTTCTTAATCAGTCCTGTACCAGTGTTACATTGATTAAATATTCACTAGAGAAGACAATTTAACCTGCTCTGGCTTACTTTAGCCTGAGGTGGACAAAAAGACCTCATATTTGCTCCACCCGAGGGAGCAATCACCTGTGAAATCATCACAGGTATTCCAGCAGGAGTGATCTGTCTTCAGCCTCAACTTATGTTGTGCAAATTCTTAGCACAAGTTTGTGCCGCAGGACATCTCTTTGCTGCCAAAATTTAGTCGAAGTAATAAAAATTAAAAAAAAAAAAGAGAGAGAGAGAGAGAGATGAGGAAAACACAACAGGTGCTGCTGTATTTCAGTAGTTGTCAAACATTTGGGCTGGAAATGTTGAGTGGCGTACAAACACTGAGAGGTGAACAAAGTAACCTCCAGTCTTTATTCATACTAGGTTTCCCTGTAATATCTACCTGTTATGGGAGAAGGCAAACTTATTTCCTATGTCTCCTCTCCTGTGAATCTGAATTCTGAAAATGCATGAAAAAAACTCCAGCAAAAACCATGCTTTGTAAAATAGTGGCATAAATTTACATGGACAAGAAGGCCAAACACAGGGAAAGCATTAGAATGCAGCACAGAGACAGGCAACTCTCTTAGTTTAATCTCAAAAGAATTTAGCTTTACTGTTCTTAAAAAGCAGATGTCATTGTACAATGCTGAATCAGACATGCAGAGCTGTGACTGATGGGAAGCTCAGCCAGCAGTCCAGCCTGGCATTCCTGCTATTTTGCTTCATCAGACAGAGCCCCTGACGTGTCTGCTCCTTGTCCATAGCAGTCATGAGAACAGGCATTGCCAGTACTGCACCACCTCCCTTCAGATTCCATCTGCACTGGTGGGAAAGGAACCATGAAACACCTGGAGGCACACTTAATGCTGAGAATCTCAACTCATTCTTCACAAAATAGGTTGAAAATCTGCAATCTTGTTTCAATCTATACTAGCTATCATATAACCTGATTTCTTTCAGGGCAGGTTTTTAGCTGACTCACATCTTGGGGAAAATGTAGTAGTGCGATGTCAGTAGTGCAATGGTCAAGTCTGGCTGAGAGCTGCCCACATAAGTTGTTCTATGGCAAAGAAGGAACCTCAGGAGATAAAAGCCCAGGCAGGCATCACACCTGTGATTCTGTTCCCAGGCAGGCCCACCTGGCTTTAGGGAGTGTAAGGGTCTCCTTAAGGAAACTACAGCAAGCAGTGTCAATAACTTCTTTCCCTATACTAGGTCGGTTTAGTTGTGCTGCCAATTTTATATTTGGAGCATTGTTACAACACTTTGATACAAGAAAATAATCACTGATGGGAGATAGTAATTATCTGTGGCAGAGATCACAAGAAGTAAAGAAAGAAATGATAAAACATCCGCTGCAGCGTAGCCCATTAACTTGATGCCTTCCAATTCTTCTCAGCTTTCATCTCCTTTTATTTTAGTTACTGCTACTCATCTCTGTGTGGCCTCCTGTGGTTCCTGATCCCTTCCATCCAAAAGGCATATATTAAACCTTAGAACAGAGTCGGGCTTTTTCCTAATGAACAATAGTCAAAAAAAAAAAAAAAAAGGAAAGAAAAAGAAGAAAAATACAAAAAATTGATAACTCTTTAAAGTCACTGCATAACCTTACCCTCTGGCTTATCTTACTTCCAGCTCCCAAACATCTCCTATTCATGTAAGAATCAAATAGGGATTATTTTTGCTTTCATACAATGTGTCTTCCTGGTCTTATTCCAACATGCATTTATTTTCATCCTTGTAGAAATAAAAAATGCAGCTGTTCTTTATAAGAACATGAAGCTTCAGCAGAAAAGAACCTCATGAGGCTCATATGTCTCTGATCCCTCTAGTCCTAGTCTCTTCCTTTCATCCTTGGGATCTGAATACAGACAATATGTCTGTTTGAAGGACACTAAAACCTTCTCTTTTCCAAGCCCAGGTGGCTGAAATGCTCCCCAGTTAATGCCATAAGGAGTCTTTCCTGGCAGCTGTCTTGTTGCTCAGATGCTTGGCTCTCTGCATAGGGCTGGTTTGCTGGTGACAGGACAGAGCTGTGTGCTCTGTGCCCCACCCCTGAAAGCCACCAGATGAAACAAGAGCAAGAATTTGGATGTTTAAGCAGCACATGCTCTCTGACCCTGAGCCCTGTGAATAATGACAAAGTTTAAATGCCAAAGCTCTCTTAGCATCATACTTTCGTCACCATGAGCTATTTCACTGTGATAAATTGCATTAGTGCTTCTGTGTCTCTCATGGCCAAAGCCAGCCTTGATCTAAAGTCAGTTTTGGTGACACTCATGCCCAGATTTTCATAGTGTGCTAAAATCTTCGTAATATCTGGTTCCACTTATATCAAAGAGGAGATCTGGCTTCTTAATGGGTCTATCATAGTGAGACTAGAGAAAGTCTAATGAAATCCATGCTGGGCTATTTCATTATCTTGCAGGCAATAAAACCATCAAAACAAAGCCATTCGTTATCTTTCCTATTAGGGAAGAAAACAAGTGATCTATATCATTTAGATTATCTCATTGTCCTCCCTGTTCAAAAATGATAGTAGCATAATGAACATTAAAAAAGGCAATGTATATTATTCACTTGTTTCTTTCCACAGTAAGAAAGCAGTGCCTTAGAAGGAAGAATAAGCTTGAGGGCTCAGCTGCATAAAAATTGCCTATTTTACAGCTCATTGCATTGTTAAGTAACATTATAGTGTAATTTGGCCTTTGGGATATAGTTTTACATAGGGTAGACTAGCACTTGCAATTTTTTTTAAATATTCTTTTCCTCCAAATATGTTACACATAACCAAATTCAATATTTGGATTTTCAAATCTGCACTAAGTGGAAATGATTATAAGCACACATGACAGTAGGCTGCTTCTGGACTCCAATTCAAAACCACAATTTTTTCTAAAGTGATATATTAAACACTTCAGAATTGCTCATCTCAACTGTCTGTCTTTTTAAAACAGATTATAGGGTCTTTATGATAAGAGCTCTGTCATACTGACATGCCATAAGGCTCTGATAGTAGTAAGAGATTTGGAAGGTTAAAAAAATACAATAATTATAATAATTTTTGTCCTATTTTTATAAGAAAAAAATTATTTCTCTGACTGCAGCTTTTTTCCCTATCCTTTCCTCAGTCTGTCGGTTCTCACAACTTTTAGGAAATTTTCAAACAAGTGCAATACAGAAACATGTGTCAGAAATGTTGAATTCCTCCAAACTTCATGGAAATAGGTTAGAAATATGTAGGTTAAAGGCAGTTATTACTGCCAAGGACACCAGAGAGTTGGGCAAGTGCATTGGCTACACTGCTACCAAAGAAAGCCTTGATAGGAGCACTTCTGGCCTGAAATCACAGGCAACTGCTCTGGGGCTCACCCCTCATCTCTGATGGCAATGAGAATTTAAATAAAAAGGGCGTTAAAAGGGCATTTAATGTGTTCCAAAGAACACATCTTCCACAGCTGTCTAGAACACTGGGCACAAATAAAAATAACACCTCAGCTGCAGAGTCGCCATTGGTAGCATGGGAAAGAGATTCAGTATTGACCCCGTGATAATGAAAATTACACCAGAAGTGGACCAAGGCAACTGTGGAGTAGGTTTAGCCAGTGTTTGAATTCAGCAAGGCTAGGATTTTACATCTAGGGAATGCCTTTTTACAGTTTCCATGGCATTTTTATTTCAATTAAGCCAAAATGAGATTCTAGTTTCCTTGGCTGTGGGAAATAAACTGAAGCCAAAATATGTTGCTTAGAGGCAGCAACTGAAATCGAATGGAAATTCAGAAGAATGTGTCATTATATTGCCCATTTCTAGATGACTAAAGAAAACAGCATTTAAAAGAGCAGAATCATATATTTTGCTTTCAGACTGGATTCTCCTTCAAATAAATACCAAAATCCCCAGTGGGTAGTAAAGACAACCAGACTGTGGGAAAGCAAAAATGTTCCAGGTTCCCCCTAATAAGGAATTGCCCTACAAAGAATATGACCAGCACACATCATTTTTTTAAAAGCTCACTTGCAATAAGACTTTTTTATTTAGTAGAAGAAATTGAAACTAGGAAGCAAATAGTGATATTTCATCTCAGAAGGGGAGGGGAAATTCTGTGTTATGTTCTGAAATTAAATTCTTAATAAATAAATGCATTATTAAATAATTAGTAATTCAGGCATCTAAAATGGTTATCCTGTGGCAGCACCTCAGTCCTGTGTTACAGATTCACTGTAATATACAAATCTTTAATTGTAAGTTGGCAGTAGAAGGTCCTTTGTGGTTATTTACCTTTAAAGCAATAAAGTTCTTAATGCCACTGCAGCATAAATTTTTCCTACCATTTACAGCTTAGCTGAAGGGATGAGGCCAAATGTTGCCTTTGGACACCTGAAGCTGGAAGTAAGGAAGGGGAACAAAACCTCTGCCTTGGATTTCCAAAGAGTGGACTTTGGGCTGTAAAAGACACTGGTTCAGAGAGTCCCTTGGGAAACAGCCCCTAGGGGTCCATGGAGGCTGGACATACTTTAAATGAGGAAATCTTGATGGCACAGAAGCAGCTCATCCCTATGTGCCAAAAAATAAGCCAGTGAGGAAAATCAGTCTGGCTAAACAGGAAGCTGTCCCTTGAACTCAGGGGGGAAAAAGAGACTTTAAGGTATTTGGAAGAAGGGGCAGGCAATTCAGGAAGAGTACAAGGACGTCGTTAGGTCATGAAGAGAGAGAATTAGAAAGGCAAAAGCTCAGTTAGAGCTCAATCTGGCCACTGCTGTGAAAGATAATAAAAAAGAGGGGTTATAAATGCATAACAACAAAAGGAGGGCTAAGGAAAATCTGCATCTTTTGTTAGATGTGGAGGTGAACATTGTAACCAAGGGTGAGAAAAGGTCTGAGATGGAAAGACTGGAAATGCCTCCTTTGTCTCAGTCTTCAACAGAAAGACAGATTATCCTCCAGGCAACTGGCCCTGTGAGCTGATAGACAAGGGTGGGGAGCAGAATAGACACCCTGCCATCCAGAGGAAGTAGTTAGTGACCTGCTGTGCCACTTAGATGCTCACAGGTCTCTGGGGACAGAAGGGATCCAGGGAAGTACAGGCTTGTCAGCCTGACCTCAGTGCCTGGAAAGGTGATGGAGCTGCTCATCTTGAGTGCCATCATGTGGCACACACAGGTCAGCCACGGGATCAGGCCCAGCCAGCATAGGCAGCATTTAGGAAAGGCAAGTCCTGTTTGACCAACCTGAGCTCCTTTCATGACCAGGTGACCTGCCTGGCTTTGGATGTGCCTACCTGGAGCTCAGCAAACCCTTTGCCACATCTCTCACAGCATTTTTCTGGAGCAGCTGGCAGCCAGTGCTGCTCTCCCCCTTCACTGGGTTAAGAACTGGCTGATGGCTGAGCCCAGGGAGTGGTGGTGAATGGAGAAAAACCCAGCTGGTGGCTGGTCACCATTGGGGTTCTTCAAGGTTCATTATTAGTCCTATTTAATACCCTTATCAATGATCTGGATGAGGAAATCAAGTGCACCCTCAGTCAGTTTGTAGATGACACCAAGCTGTGCAGGAGGGAGCGTTGATCTGCTGGAGTACAGGAAGGCTCTTCAGAGGGATAAGGATTTTTGGGGTGAAGTTGTGTTTTTATTAGATCAAGATATATTGCTGGGAACAACAAACTAAATTTCAAGTACAGAAGCTCTCCTTCAGATGACCCAAAAGCTTGTCAAAACACTTCTAAATAAGTACTTCCATTTCATGAAAAAAGATACATCTGCCATCAAGTTTGCTTCTCCTCTAAATTCACAATGTGTTAACCCATGTGCAAAAAGTCAGCAAAGCAGAGGGTATTCCTTCAGATAGCAGCAGAAACTCATTCTTTTGTCAAGTTCATGTTCCTGAACACTACAGCAAATATTATCAGAATTTTTTAAGCCTGTACAGTAGAAACAAAAATGACTTAAATTAGCAGCCTTGTAAATTAAGACTCCATACTGTTAAAGAACAAAACAGACTGGGTAAGGGTCTTTTATCTTTTTCACATATTCTCACACAATGAGATGACCAACAGATGTTGAACAGATCATCTTGGGAAAAGCAGTTTCAGAGGACTGCCATGGGCACATTTTAATTTGTACCTAGATTTTTACTTTATACAGTCATATTTTAAGCTATGATCTTGGTTGAACTTTTACATTTGCAGCACTGTAACAATATAAAAATCACACAAGCATGACCTTTGTGTGATTCCTCTGACCCACCCTAGTAAGCTTTCTTTCAAAATTCTCAAATAAAACAATCCCAGGAGTTCTTCTACACACTTCTCAAATTAACAAGCAATCATGGCTCTGTTCCCCAGCAAAGTCAGAGCTGCATTACCCTGAGTAAAGATTAGATCATTACATTTATAGTCTCATTCCTAATTCACATAGCTATGTGAGTAGCAAATCTCCTAGATCATGTCCCTCAGGAGGTCTGATTCTCTCCTGCTCACATTATTACACTGCTACCTGATTTTGTGCAGCCAGGAGAGCTCTGTATCTTCAGTAAGTTGGAGAGAAATCTTTGTTGGTCAAAACCTTTGTTTCTTAAAGCTCATGTAAAACTGAAAGGAGATACTCTCAAGAGTGATATCCCAGTAAGTTTCCAAAAAGCTTGGCAGTAAGATAACATACACAGAACAATCTTTAACTTTTTAACCTGCTTCAAACTCAACTATACATTAGCAATGCCCAAACTTTGTAAAAGATGGCACATTATGCTCCCAAGACTAAACACAGGGGAAGTACATTAGCCAGCCACAAGCCTTAGATGTCAATATTTTGACTGTGCAAAATTTTGGATGCCTTTTCAATTTCTCAATCCTAGAGACTCAACCAAAGCATATTATTAGGTAGGTATGTTAAGAAGAGTTCAAGCTCTTCCAGGTATTGGAACCATGCTGAGTTTACTTTTATGTGTACAGACTTCCTTCTATCCCTTTTTGGGATAAAATAAATTAAAATCTTGGGTACGACAGTTGATAAGTAGCACATCCAGCAGAGGAAAACATAATAAGCTGGTGCCTGAGGCTGGCACTAGCA
Organism: Setophaga petechia; assembly: GCA_024362935.1. Taxonomy (NCBI): domain Eukaryota; kingdom Metazoa; phylum Chordata; class Aves; order Passeriformes; family Parulidae; genus Setophaga; species Setophaga petechia. The sequence goes on along the minus strand of JANCRA010000020.1, from coordinate 12,971,382 downwards.
GCAGCACAAACTGGCACAAGTCAGCAGGGACAATAACTGAATGGACAAAGCAGTGATGCAGCAACTTCCATCCACAGGGGAGAAAAAAGAGGGAAGATGCTGTCACTCCTTTCTGTTCAGACAATGGGCAAGTTTTTTAGTCCCTTAGGAAGAACTACTCAGTGGTATCTTTGTAAAGGCTCCTGGCTGTTGATACTTGCAACTGAAAAGGGAAGATGAGGAGCATCCTCTGGATGAAGTGGAATGTTGAAAAAGCAATCCTTCACATCAATGATTAAAAATGGCCACTCTCTTGGGATCATTGAAAGAGAGGGATGTCCAAGTTGAAGTGGTCCTATTTCTTCAATGACCTCGTTAATTCTTCTAAGGTCATGAAGTAATCTCCAATTAGAAGTTTTTTTGTGAATAACAAACACTGGAGGATTCCAGGGACGGTTTCTTGGATTAATGGGGTCTTTCTGCAATTGTTCTTTCACTGAATGTTTCAGAACACTCATTTTATTTTCTTCCAGGGGCCACTGGTCAACCCATACTGGGTCATTCGTTTTCCAGGTTAATTTTAGGTTGCACCACCCCAGAGAAAAGGCTTCAAGACTGACTTGTCCAAAACCAGAAAGCCTCTTTTTAATGGCACTGGTTTAAGAAATGGGAGTCCTGTGCTCTGGCTCCTTTTCCAATGACAGTTTCTGTCCTTTGTTCAGTATCTATTTAGAATTCATACACAGTCTAAAGACATGGCCTCAGGTGCTCTCCCTCCCTCCCTCTCAAGGAACTTTTTGTTGCTTCACCTGCAGAATCATATCCTTGCTGCTTTTCCAACACAGAGGGCAGATGGCCCTGGTATTATGAGAGACATGAACATTGGTACTGAGAACTGGCATTAACCTGGAGGAGTGGGCAGCCCATGGAGGAGAGGGGGCCTGGCTGCTTCTGAAAGTCAGCAGGAAACTGGTCGCGTCTCCTATGTCCTGGGGGAGTGCCCTGGGAAAGGGATTGTTATTTTTCCAGGGAGGGAGGCACTACATGATAACTCATGATGACAGATTCTGCTGGTGCTGTGCCTTGTGTGGAGCTGGTCCCAGCAAGGGCAGTCAGAGATGTTTACCCAAGCACCTGGGGACACTTCGGACACACAGGGACAGGCCCCTGGCTGGGCTTCAGCAAGAGAGGGTGGCTATATTCAAGGCTTCGACTAACACAAAAATGGGTTTGAGGCCCAAGAGAAGAATGAATTTTGTATTCTGAGGAAGTTCAGCCGGTCTGGGGGTGAGACTGCTCAAGTGAGCCCCCAAAAACCAGGGTGCCAGATACATCTAGCTGATTAGTAACAATGAGTAGATGGTAGTGACTGATTGCCAGTTCAGCACCTACACCTATCAGGACCTATCAGGGATAGAATCATCTGACCAAATCTATGTATCTTAGCCATTTGGACCAGGCTCTTTTTTAAGGTTCATGCCAAGAAAGAAAGAATACCTATAGGTAATTCATCTGATCTGCTAAGGCTGACTGAAAAGTTCCTGGTTTGTCTGCTGAGGACAAAAGGAGCCTGTGGTGAGTAACTCACACCTAGGCATCAATATTTAGCAGTGCAGGTGCTGATACAAGCATGGCCCACGAGGCCCAAAGGACTGCCTGTGATGCTGTACTTTGCTGTGTCCCATCACTCAAGTAGGACATTTACCAAGCTCAAAGAGGACCAGGTCAGACGACTCCAGGACTTTGCTGCCTGGTTTCTGTGAGAACACATCCCCAGCAATTCAGAGCATGGTGCCTTGTGGAACCTTGAGGAACCTTTCAACAATAAAAAATAGAAACAAACAAAAACCACGACCAACAACAAAAACCACAACAACAATAAGGGTGATAGGAAGGTGAATACAACACCCACACAGAGGCATTCTGTGACAGTGTTCTTCCCTGGGTGGGTCCAGAACCGAACTACACCAGGTTCTGGAATGAATCTTCAAATTTTATTTCCTGAACAGGATCTGAGGTCTGATGCACAACAGCTGCTGTGGGAAAATCACATGTAGTGAGGTTTGCTCCAAAACTGCACTATTTCTCCAAACTGCAAATCTATATTTAGGCAATGAGGACCATGTTCCAAAGGTAGCACAAGCAATATTCAAACAAAAAGACAGCTGAGGTCATATTTTTATTGCTCAGATTGACTCTGTGAAATTAGGGATTATTGAAGCTGCTATTGGATGAGGATATGTTACACAGAAGCTCAGAGCAGACTATCCTAACTATTCCTTTAAATATATGGAATCTTGGATTATGCTTAATCCAAAACTTGGGTCGGTCCTTAGGCTATCCAAAGGATGTTACTGTGAACTTCACTAGGATCTCCCAACTTTTCTTAAATTATTAACTGAGGGTCCATAGAAGTAGAAAAAATAGCCTTACCTTTCCAGGAGCACTCCTGAAATACAGAATGTTGTCCACATTTCAGGAAAAACTGGTTTTCTAGGCTCTAATCCAAATTTGTGAGAGCAGGTTACCAGAAGTCCAATAAGGCAACCAATTTCTTCAAATGAATTAGAATGTTACAAGCAGGGAAAATATTTAATATACAAACAAATCATCAAAGTTTAAAGATGAAAGTACACAATTTTTACAAGATGAAAGACATTTTAATAGAGTTTATTCCAGCAGTAGGTCAGCTAGGTCACAGCAGGATGTTAAATCCTGCACTCCCTGAGGTATTTTAGAGAGCAAGAAACCAGACAATACTCAAGATGACTTACTTTTATATGAATAAAGAACAATAGAAATGGTCCACTCCTGTGTTCCATGAAAAGTTAATTCCCATTTTAAAAAAAGTTTTAAAAATGTTTACAAATAAAATCAAGACAATCAACCAGAGACTGGAAAATCAGCATTTCTGGAATTGCTATTCAGAGGGAATTTCCAAGTGAGGCAACATAGATATTTTCTTTGGCCATCTAATAGATGCTGATGTACATGCTAAGCCATTTTAGGGCATCTATACAAATATGAGCCTGCTGCATAGTAGAACATATGCAGACCTTTTAAATGCAATTATAGTAGGGAAGCTCTCAATTCATTTCACCTTGTTAGCACATGCTAGTTACCAATTCAGACACAACTGAATACCTGAAAAAACTAGACAGTACCCAACAAAGGGAGAAATAGATGAAATACTAAGTTCAGTGTCATCAAAAATACAAAGGCTGCTGCCTGAGAAAATGTGAGAAATCCCTGAACAAAGTACTAACCATGTCAACAGTGGGACAGGGTGAAGTGATAAGAGGAAGAGTTTGTCTGGAAGTTATCACAGAGCTAACAGCTACCAATTCACTTTACAAGCAGGGAAAAACTGAGCACTGTATGGGATAAAATGCTGAGGCACAGAAATGCACCACAGCTCCCATGTAGATGTCCCAGGGAAAAAGCCTCCTTCTACTTGTGTGCAAGGATGAGCTGTTGTTCAGTCCTAGGTACAGAAACAACTGTATCATTTGTCTACTTCCCTGTCAAGCTGAGTGAGTGAGCTTCTGCAGCATGTTGGAAGAGGCCACATGTTCTCCCAAGGGCAATGTTATTCTGATTGCCCCCTGCTCCACCTCACTCCCTTTTTCAGCAGATTTTGCTGCCAGCTCAGAAGTCCTCTAGGCTGTAATCACACTCCCTTCTGTCATTGATACAGAGTTTGGGGTGGAAATTTCATTTGCATTGCCATGGCAGCTGTAACAGCTCTCCTGAGGAGGTTAGCTCAGGTTGGTTTGTTGCTTTTACACTTGATTCTCCCTTATCATCCTCCACATCATTTTGGGTAGCAAGACCCTGCCCTTATGTTTGCTGACAACGTGCCTTTTCACTCCTGAAAACTTCCTTTAGCTTTGGGTTGCAATTCCTGCTTACACAGGTTCTTGCAGACAACTCAACCTCTACTTTGAAGGTATTGCTCAGAACTTCCAGGGCCTTCCTGGAAAGCCAGGGCTTAGATACCTCTAGAGAATTTCAGAAGTAGTATACCAGAGTCCCATGAATCTAAGGTCAAGTAAGCCTTTTTTGGTACTACTCTGAATAAACAGTCACACTCTGTCTGATATTAATATGGCTTCAGAAAAACAGCAAACTAATGTAGCATCTGGCCCACCCTCTCACAAGAACTCCCTGATGAGGAACAGTCTGTTTGGTCAAGCAAATCCTCCTCACCATACCCAACCTCTGCAGGCATTACCCACTAGCACATACAGATTATGTCTCCAAGCAGTCAAATAATGGGAAGCAATCTCAGCTTAGTACACATTAAATATGTTAGGCGGGTGCTAAAGGAGCTCACCTGTACAGCTGACAGTGAAACAGGAACCCACACTGCTGAGATGCTATGCCAGACTGCAGACACTCAGTAAGACCCAGCTCTGATCACAGAATCAGTGAAGTGCAATACCTACCCTGCAGTCCCATCCAAACTTGCATGCTGCTCCCCTTCCTTACAAACAAGCACAGCTTCATGATTTAAAGATGAATTCTATCTTTAACACCACAGTTCACAATTGGTACTGTGATTCTTTAGCAGGTACCCAAACACTTCCAAATAACACAATTTATTGAAAATGTTTTGAAAATACATTTGCACATTACAGACAATCTTAGGAAATTCTTCACTTTTCACAAAGCAGTGGACAGTGTCTCATTGGGGAAGACATACAGTGACACCAATTCTGCTGTCAGTATTTCTAAGGCACATATTCACAAACTACTTTAGGAAAGTACAGCCATAAAAATACATTTTATGTTTCATTACCATTAAAGCCTCTTTTAGTGAAAAGACAAATTTGCTGTGTAACCTGAGATTTTCTAGAGCAATGCACAGCCCTCAAACTTGCTGTTTTACAAAGCTGTAATAAGGAACATGGTGCTTCTTATTTTTGTGCAGATATTGACTTTTGATGAATTAAAGCAGACATTTTGCCCAAAACCAAAATGAAATATAACTCTCAAAATTCAGAATTTTTCTTTATAGAAAAGTGTGCCCCAAGCATCTGGAGCCCATCAGTTATATAGCTCAGATTCACCTTCTGTGACAGGTAAATAAACAACCATCATTTGTGATGCCCAAATGCTAATGGGATCCTTACACCCCTTACACCTTAATGCTGCCTTACACCCAGAGCAGCATCTCTCACCTTCCTCTTCTATCCCAGTGGTTCAGGCTCCAGCCCTGTCTTTGCAGGGCTGCCTGAGTTGTGATGCAGTGAAATAACTTGTGATTTCTAAATTAAAACACATCATTCCATTCTATTTGGGAATAAGTGCTACGATGATGGAGTGGTCACAGGATGCAGGAAAGCAAGGGTGAGCCTTACTTAATTTGCTTCATACTTATTTCTACAACTAACTGAGTGTGGCACAGCTGGAGCCCAGATAACACCCCAGGTTTATGACTGGTTTTTCTACAACTTTCACAAAAGTGTTAAAACTGGAGTTTAATATATTAACGTATTTACTTTCTCTCTTACAAAATAAAAATATGAAACCACCTTCTAATATCACTTCTGTAATTTTGTAGGTCAAAATTATGTTCAGCATTATCAGACTTCCAGGAGAAATAGAGCAAATGGATTTATGTGAAATCAAATTGCTTATAAAAGCAAAGTGAAAAAACTTGTATCCAAGATTCATTACTATAATCACATAGAGCTGAGATACAGCAACCATTTTTCATTTGTACATATTGAACAGCAAAAAAAGTAATAAATATACATATATACAAACTTAACAGGAAAAAAACCTGAAATGGTATTCTACTGCTCAAGAGAAAGACAATTTTCTCTTAAATGCTTTAGTGCATTCCCCACCTCATTCCCAAGAGCTAATGCATTTATTCTTCCTGTTCCAAGGCAAACTGAAACCAGTCAAATCTTTCTTCAAATCAAGAAAGCTGTGAACTAGTGAATTGATACATATTCACCTGAGATCACTCTGGAATATAGGACAAGATAATGATTAACAGCCCAGGCGCACAACTGTTTGGTAACTTTTGAAGCAGTGTTTACACAGAGCAGTTTTTGCTACAGAACAGTAAAACTGTCATCTGTAATGAGAATTATTGAACATAGCAGAGGAAGAAACAGTATGAGAACTGCAAGCAGCTTACTCTTCTACTTTCTTCTATTCAACATTGTCCTGTTCCCAAGTTTTCTGTAACATAAAAAGAGGGAGAGGAAGGAAGAATAAATTTTAAAAATATCAATTATTAAAAATATTTCATCTTTAACTCAGTTTATTTCATGATTATGTAATTTTCACTCAAATTTTTTGACTCATTTCAAAGTAGTCCTAAGTAAATTCTGAGTAGATGCATTTTATCTAAAGTGAAACCACAAAGCTAAATATAATCTACATGTGCATCCAGCTCTGATTAATGGGTAGAGATAATGAGATAGATAATGGGTAGAGATTAATGAGATAAAAAAAAGCCAATGCTTTTCTTATTTTTTGATATCTGGATTTAGTTACTTAATCTTTTCTAGAGTAATTCTGTTGAACAACAATTGTTATCCATTAGTGACATGTTCAAACAAAATCAGCTTGACTATTGATAACCACTTAAAAGCATCACAAAAGTGCATTCATCCAAGCACTGAATAAGTCACCTGCAACAGTAAACAGAGAACTACCATCCATAAATTCCATTGAGGAAAGCAAGGGCTTTTCCAGAGGGACTGTCCTGTACCTTGTGTTGGTCTCAAGAAACAGAACCATTGTGATGTTTGAAGATAGATAGGATCCAGGCAAGAGTGAAAAGGAACATCTTGTCTACTTATTTTTTGGTTATTTTAGGGCAGGCATCAGTACTGTATGTACATGTACCAGGTCATTTAATCTCTTAACATTCTGTTCTTTGCTCTCATGATTTGGGGAGGGATCATTATCTTTAACATGTAGTACAGGAGAGCAAAAAAGAATTCAATTGAAAATCACAAAAAACCCATGCACCTAAGGACTAAACTCCAGTTTCTAGCATCTCATGCCACTACTTGGATCAGGAACCATCAGGTAGAAATGCTGTTCATGTGTAGCCTTAATTGTCTGCTCAGCAGAGCTGCTCAGTGTCAACACCATGTGAGACATGTTCAGAGGGGAAAGTCGTGCCCTCCTCACAAAAGTGCTCAGAAATACTGAAAAGCTGAATGGGAGACTCATACCAGCCCCAGCTCTGCTTAGGAAAAATAAAGTAAGATCAAGTTTCAAGCCCAGAGCCTGCAGAGATCAGGTGTCTCACAGGAAATACAACCTCCAAACCGAAAGGAAATCTATGACTACCATGTTTACAGGTGAATAAACAACCAATTCAACATCACTCTGGCAAAAGCTATGACAAACAAAGCTACAATTTTATAAAACCTGTTTGTATCTCTATCACTCTGCAGATTAAATACAAGTATTAATGTTGGGATGTCTTTGTTGTATCAATGCATCAGTGCAATTACAGGTGACTATTAAGGCAAAATAAAAAATAATGCCTACACAATGTAATTGAAGTGACTCTAAATTGTAAACGGAAGACACGAAAAAATGAAATATAATTTAAAAATGCATTTTTAATATATCTTCAAACACTTACACAACCTGGTTTTGTACAGCATCCTACATAAAAGATGTACCCAAAATACTTAGCAGACTTTAACATCTCAATTTTAGAGTTAAGCATCAGAAGAGGAAAACAATTAAATGCTACAGACAAGAAAGAAGACATAAGCTCTCAGATGGGATTTGACACAAATGGGAGAATTAAGTTAACTTTATTTCCTGTTTTAAGTCTAAAATAAAGCAGTGTCATAAAGCAGTATCAAAACATTTCAGTTTACCTCAATAGCATCATCCATTTCTGTGCTCACATACAATCATTTCAGCTTGTGTCAGGATAAGGAAACTCTTTTTCTGGAGAGCTGTCATCACTTAGGTCACTGTAGCTGTCACTGTTGGAACCAATAAGAATTCAGAAAGATCTCAACCAAATATTTAATTTCAAGCCCTCCAACCCATGATGCATATGATCAACACTTTCCTCAAATGCAACCCATTTCCAGAAAACTTCTTTAGGCTCATGCTAAAAACATGGTATTTTAGAACACCTTCCTTTATAGGAATGGGCTGAAGTCTGGAGTTTAAGACCTGATGCAAAATAATGCTCTACCTGATAAACAGTACATTCAATTTCTTTTTGCTTGATTCCTGTACATTCATTCTGCATTTTTCTGGTGCTGTGTGTCTAAGATCATGGTTAACATGATAGATAATAACAGGTATTCAGAGCTAAAATAAAAGGAATTTCTCCCTTATGGTAAAGAAAATCATTAGGTTAAGACAACTCTATTAGCTCACAATTCTACACTTAAATTATAGTTCCTGCTCTTTTATTAAGAACACAAATAATTTTCATTGCACCAAAAAATATCCTGACAGTTTTTCTAGAGGTTTTACCCCCTTTTGTTGTATCCTGATAGAAGCAGACCTAATTTCAGAGACCAAATTGCCATGCAAGTGATTGTTTTATAAGTGGTAAGAACAAGGAGACAGTGAAGAACAGGAATCACCACAGTGACTGAGAGAAAGAAGTGCCCAAAAACCACATTTTCAGTTAGTGTCTATTGGGTCTCCAAGTTTATCTTAAATTTAAGTGCACTTCAGAAGTGCCTCCAGACTCAACTCCTCCCTACTATACTTCATTCTACAGTCTGTTTTCCAGATATTTTAATTTTCCCACACGAGAAGCCAGCAAAGGCAGGACAGGGAACAGATTAAGTACATTTGAGCAGCAATAATTGTGGTCAGTCCTGTGACCCTCCAGAGCCCAGGCCATGGTTAGCACAGCACAGGGGGGATCTCAGACCCCATTTGTGCAGGATCATGACAGCCTTGGGTGTCAACTCCATGCCAGGCACTGACTGCTCAGCTGTCCTGCGACACCTCCCCTTTACCACACACCCCTGCATCCTCCAGACAACAGGACCCCACTCATGTCGTGTTCCCCATCTCTGGGCATGATCTCCTACTGACACATGGAGCACATGGCCCACCCAGACAGAGCCTTAATCAGTGACTGCCTTATCAGTGATTGCCTGCTGGGCACTGCTTCAAGGGAGCCAGGCAGCCCCACAGTCTCTAATGAGACTGCACTGTGGAACAGTGAACAAACAAACTGCACTCAGCTACTCTGCTGCTTGCTACTGAGCACTGCTTTGTAGCCTGAATTTCACTCTCTCTTCTTTGAGAGAAAATGAAAACTAAAGAAAGAATAGGTAAAAAACCAGACACTTAAACAGAGTGGGACAGGAGGAATGGCACCAACAGTCACCTCATTTAATTTCTACCTTGGTCAGGAAAGTTTCCCACAGTTACAGCAAGTCAGTATACAAAATTTGTGTAAAACAGCATAGATATTCTGGCTGTCCTAACATTAAGACTTTACTATAGAATTCTGCCCTTGTCTGTGTGACACACACACTGCTGATGTGGCTCTTATAAAGGGTGTGTCACATCAGGTTAATGTGAAATGCTCAATTCGATCATTTCATCAGCTGGTGATCAATTACACAGTCCAAGTGAGGAAAGTGTTGTTAACAGTATGATCAAGCATGCCAGATGCACACAGACAAACACAACATCATCAACGTTGTACTTACTTTTTTCTGAAAGTACCCATGGAAACATGGAACAAAAATTCAGTATTATTAAAACAGTTTTGCATTTTCACATCACAGCAAAATAGCAAATACTGTCCACACAGCAGAGAGTAAAACTGATTGTAGAGAACTGCACAATCTTATGACAGCCATGATTTAAGTCCCAAGTCTTCAGAGGACTTCTTTTTTTTTAATTATCTTTGCTGCCCAGTGACAATCCCAGCCCAAAAGCATGCCAGAGCTCTGTAAACAACACAGTATGGGAGTCAGATGCTTAAGCAGAAGAGCTCACCAACCAATGGGGTGAGTGGACAACTGCCCAGCTTAATCTCCTGGAGGCAGTCAGGTGCTGATCCCCACCCAGTACTCTCCTCATAGGTCCTCCCCCACGCAGTGACAAATCCCTTTGAGAGGGATTTGCCCACAGAAGTGGATGCTTCTGTGATTTCACTGACTTACCATCCAAACTTCTTAATCCTGTTTTCAGTTTGCCAAAGCTGAGGCTCACCTGGCCACTAGTGCAGAGGCTAAAACACTTAACTCAGCTGATGACAATTTTATTCCTGTTCCCACATTGCCCAATTTCAGTACAAGACTTGACACCAAATCCCAGAGAAGGGCTGACATCATCACATTCTTGACTTCTGCAGCAGCACCTCACAGTCTCCCCTACTTTAGGGCTGCTCTATCAGGTGTATGGGGTTTTATGTCTCACCAGCGGGCCATAGAGCAAGAAAGGCAGGGGAAATACCCAGGTAAGGATCAACCCTTGGGCTTCAGACTCAGGTAGCTGTCAGCCTCTCAGGTTCAGCTATTTGAACGATTTGTCAAAGCATACCCAGAACCTGTGGCATCATCTTAAAAATAACAACTTGGGCCTCAAGAAAACCTGAACTTCAAGAGTTAGGCTGCCAGTGGACTCGAAAGCAAACAGGGACTCATGAAACTTGTCATATCTGTGCCTGTGTGCTACAGCTTCAAACCAGCACTGGCGTCAGGTTTTTGAGATTTACTTTGATGTCAAACATATTAGTATCATGGGTAATCTGAAGGAAAACTGTAGGTGGCATTAACCAGAAACAAGCCCTTTTTTCTCTTTGGAATAAATGTGTACTTTGTTCCAAATTACAATGAGTTGTACACAGATATTAAACACAAAACCCAAATGGATGCTTCGTGCTCACAGTTGGTAATATTCAGTAACCTTACTTAAATCTGCTGGCTGTGAAAATGGTAGTGGTGAGAAACTAAATAAACCCAGCTTTCTTTAATGAAATTCTTTTTCACACTCAGCCAACCACGGAAAAAATATGCTTACATTTGCTTCAGCAAGTTTTCTCTCAGTCTGTGTTCAAATTAATCAGTAATTATCTTGTGCAGGAGCCTGACACCCACTTCATCTTATTTGTAACAATTCTTACAACAGTGGACAACAACAAGGAGGTACTGAGCAAATCTGAGGCCACCAGATCTAAGACCTAACTCCAACACATTTTGTTTGTTTGTTTGTTTGTTTTTGTGGGATCTCAAGTATAAAGTGGTGGCCAAGGGAAAAAAACATAACAAAACTCAATGCAGTGTCACTGGATCAAGTCAGTCACTTTAGATTAAGAATTTTGGTCACCTCACTCCTCTAAAATGGATACTGTGAACTTTCTGGTTTTCACTTGGAAAATCAATATTCTTTAGAAACAAAGCAGCAGTTTCAGGGAAGCTTTTCTTTCATTCATTTTTAATGTACAATTGACAAAAAACTCCTTTTCCAGAAACATAAGGAATTAAAATAATTGCTACAGTAATGCTATACACTGCAAGGTGCCAAGTGAAATGCATTTCTTCCTCAGTGAAAATTAAAGATACATGAAGTACAGATAAATTTAGTACAGGCTACAATTGTTTAAGTTGTTTAGCTTTTGAGGACTCAGCGAAACAAAATCTGCAAATTATTATAATTTATTTCCCCACAAAAAAGCTGAATTATTAAAATTATTATGTCATTAAAACATTCTTTTGAATAAATGAATATTTGATTGTGAAATGGTTATAATTGCAGTCACCCATATTCTTGGTACATATTTTTATGATTATTATATGGTCATAAAAATCACAGATATAATTTACAGTCATAAAAATTTTATCTATCATTTAAAATGATGGTCATCATGATACAACCCTATGCCTCCATAAAATATCATTTCATTTGGGAATCCATCAGCACAAACCCAAAACTCCCCAGTTCTGACCTGTGAGCCCCCTGCCCTCACATAACTGGACCTAGGATAAAATCTTCATCTGGGACTGGCAGCAGCAGCTCCCCACAATCACTAGAGAGAAACAGGCTCTGGCAGCATGCAATGCAGAACTGACCCACAGAACAGTTATAATGAGCTATTTGGTTCCTTAAAGTGCATTTTCACTTAACAACTCCAGAAAAACAGTTGTTTTTCTTGAGGTCACTAGCTCAGAAGGGTTTTCACTGTAAACATCTAACATTTAAATGACAAAGTTAACTGACATAACTAGCTATTACTAAGCACCAGTATGGTTAAGAAAGCATTTCCTTTAAAAACTTTTATGTAGTTTTCTGTAAGAGCTCTGAGGGTAACAGGGTCTTTGCTGTCCCAACCATCCCCACCTGGGACCTGCACCACTGGAAGGTTCTGGAACCAGGGCACTTGTCTTCTGTGGCAACTGTGGTACCGACTGAGGACACAGTCCCTACCAGGACAGCTCCCACCCTTGGCTCCTGGAGTGCCACCTTTCATGGAGCAGCCCCTCTCTTGCTGCTCTCCCGACAATCTTCAAATTGCATTTCCATCAAATCACATGTCTGAATTCAGCCAATGGCAGAAGCATGATGGTGTGCCAAACGTGTTCTTGACTGGGGACAACGTACAGGGGACATCAGGCACCAGAACAGGTCACACAGGCTGGTTTCTGTCCTGTTCATAGGCACTTTCCTCCACACCTGGTCTGAGAGACCTGGACCATGCTAATGCAGAAAGCACCATATGGGCACATTTTCTGAGGTTTTTGGTGATTTATTTAATGCACCATTCCTTCTGTTCTCTGGCTTTTTGTCTTTGTTCTTTGTCTCTGAACACAGCTCATAGGTCATCTTTCAGTAATATTTTTCCTAGAACTCAAGAGTACTCTTGTGACTGGATGGCATTGGATTGGTGCTTCACATTAGCATACTCACTAATGCTTTGGAAAGCTTTGTTTTGGCAGTAGTCAGTGTTGCCTACACTTATGCACCTAGGAACACCTCTCATTTCCTACATTTCCTCCCTTGTACTGGATATTTGTGTTTAAATTATTTACCTTTAGCTTCTTATCTTCTTCCTCCAAAGATGTCATTATATTCAACAGAGATTACTAAATTCCCTACATATTTTTTGTTACTTCTTTGTTCTGCATAGCACTTTCATCTCTCATTCAAATGACATTATTTGCAAATATAATTAATGCACTCAGGCTTACTCTTGCAGGCCATTAATAAAGGTGCTGGTTGTAGACAAAGAAGAAATAAAGCCTGCTGATGCTAAACTGGATAAGCAGAAAAAACCAAACCAAAACAAAACAAGCAACATGGCTTTATTGTACACCAGTGATTTTGCAACCCATATTATACTGTTCCCAAAGACAAGTCAGTTTTTATTAATTTTTTCAAATGAAACTACCTAAGTCTCAATAAAAGCCAACAACATTACATGTGAAGTTCCCCTCTTCATCCACTAGTTTCCTATTAAAAGCCTTTGTTTTCTCTTTTAAAACAGCAGATTTGTGAGTATTGTACACTTCTGAGTCTCATGTAGTTTTGGTTTTCTCTGTCTTTGAAAATGAAAATGTAAACTGGCAGCCTTCCACCACATTCCTCACTTCTAAATGAAATGGTGACTTCATTATTTCCATGGAAAGGTTTGGAAAAGGTCATGATCTAAAGCCATTCACACGGAAATGAAGTGCAGGGCTTTGATGATTGGGCACTCATGCCAAGAAGCACAAGAGGCTGAAACCACAAAGGCAACTTGGGAGCCCAGCTAGTACTTCAGGTAAATAAGTAACAATTAATCACTGAGCTACTCTGATCCTTTGGTCAGTTCGTGACTGTCTCTTGGTGTATACACTTAACATTTCTAGGAACTAAATTTTCCCCAGAGGATGCATTCCAGTCTCAGACTAGGTATGCTCATGCCTATGTGGGCCTACGTCTGTACCAGACTAGGCCTTAGAAAAATTTAAGAGACAGTTTATTTACTTTCATTTATTTAGGGCACTCTCCCAGAAGTAGTAATGCATCCTTGAAGTTATTATTAGCTTTGCTTACAAGCTAGGGCTTCTGTCCAGGTGTCAAATATTCTAAAATCACGCCCTAATTATGGGGCTATAAAATGTTCTGGAGTAATAGTTTCCTGTTAAGACTCTCATGCTGAAATACCCATTTCCTTTTGTCTCAGGACTTCATCATTCACTCTCCCTTTAGTGTTTATGGTAGCCTTGCTTTGGTAATCTGCTCAGCTTGCTGGTCTCCACAAATTCTCTGCCAGCTTACTTGCTCTAGTCCACAACTAAAACTCAGGTGGGTGGTGCTGGATGAGGTGTGCAGAAAATCCTCTCCTCAGATTTATTTCAGCCTTGCTAGGACATGCCTTAGCTTTACAACTGAATGACATCACCAGCACTCTGAGGTTTAAAGGTTTACACTGGAAATTTTTCCACTCAGCAGCTGGGTATGTTAATATGAGTGTGTGTGCTGTAACTAACTGCAATTCCCTCCTGAACATTATTCCATACAAAATCTTCTTCTTTTAGCCTCAAAATGCCTTCCTATTCCAGTGATCTTTCTCAAGACACAGGGGTATTGCTTGATTGCTGTCTAACTAGGTAAATAGCAAAACTCTGCAATTTTATAGATTAAGTTTTGGAGTATGGATTTTTGTCTTTGCTAAATGTTTAAGATTTGGTAGGAGTTTATTCTATGAACATGAAAAAAAAGAGTTGGGTATACATTTTGAATGATTAATTCAAATGAGTCTAAGTGGGACAAATTCAGTAATGGCTGAAACTTTAGGTCAGGGTTAGATAGCATATAACGCTAAGCAAATTAGCAGGATGCATGCAGATCACTTATTGAAAAAAAGTACTTTTTCTTTATCTCAGAGAAATAAATATGGTTACTTATGGGACAAAGCAGTGTAAGAAAGGATATTGGGGCCTGTGAAGTCTAAGTCAGAGTGCCCACCAAGAGCACTCTGTTACGCTGAAGATCACAGTGATGGAAGACTCTGCCTTCCAAGCACCACAAAAATTTGATCAGCGTATTTCACCAGAACACCTTTTAAAAGGTAGCTAACATTATAACTGCTTCTAACAATAACAGGCTAAGGTAACAGGAGTGTTTCAATCAAGGTCTGGTTTGCGGATCAGAAATTCATTCTATTTGTATGTACATCACTGCACAACCAGGCAGAGTGAATAAAAATTGATACCCATAAAGGAGTTGGGAACCAAAACAGATTGGTCTGGTCTGGCTTGGCTGTTTTCCCATTACTACTCAAACTTGAATAAAATTTCTATTTCTCTCCTAAAAAACACATTTTGATAGAACATAAGACTCAGGGGAAAAAAAAAGCCCAACCTACAGAATTAATAAGTTTTGTGTCTTGTTTAGAGGAAAAGCCAAAATGCCAGAGTTGGATCTGTTCAATGTTATTATTCAGCCATTTTATGATTTTTTAAATTTTTTTGTTACTGTGCCCAAGGCTTCCCTCTGATTTCTTTATTATTGCTATTACAATGAAATTTTAACTGTTCTTAATATCATTGAAAAAAACAAGAATTAGTTAACCCTGGATAAAAAAACATTGGTACATTCAATAAACCAAAACCTCTTGTCCAAGAGACCAAGGACTGAGTTCTGACCTAGATCCAAATCCTTCTGTAAGTCTAAAGGTATCCCAACTGTTTTATTACAGGCCAGTCTCTGAAAGATAGTATTTATTATTTAGCTACTGCAAAATAAAATCAGTGCTTTCTTTGTTGTTGTTACCATCATTCAAGTACAACTAGGTACGAATTTCACTTCATTGCCTGATCCTCTAGCAAATCTCTTTCCCTATGAAGCTACCATCAATGGAAGTTAACACAGGAGGCTGCTATCTCCATTTGAATTTATGAATGTTTTTTTACCTTTTTCTGATTGTAATGTGGAGTTCTGGCTTTAGCCCTAATAGCCTCTGAAAAGGAAGAAGTGAGGAACTGTGCTTTCTGCTTACAGGTTATTTTACACCCAGGTATATGACAGGCACACAGTCACAGGTAAATCAATACATGAAGAACTCCTTTTCCTCTTCTGGGCTTCTGAATTGAAGGATGGGATAGTCCCTCCAAAAATATGACTGTCAAATGCACGCAAGCAACAAAGAAAGATTACCTTGGAGACAATTTACATCCACGCTGCAGGTATGCATTCAGTGTCCCAGTTGCTGCCAGCAACAGTCCAAGGTATGGAGGTGAAGGTTTCATAGGTCTTGAGGAAAATTCTGGGTGGAACTGAACTCCCACAAAATATGGGTGATCTACAAGATAGACATCAAAGAAAATTACACAATGTAGGAAGAAGATAGAAAAACTTTTAGGAAAAAAACTTATTGAAGATTTCAGACTAGTGTCCAGAAGCCAGAGCAGCACATTTCAATTTAAGGGTGAGGCAGCAGAAAACTTCTTTCCACAAAAGGCAACTGACAACAGAGGCAGAAGGTTAGTAGGGCAAACCAAAGAAAAATCATCCTCTGATTCATAAAAACTGAATAATAAACCAGTACCAACATGTAAGGGTGGGAGGAGAGGGGCACAACTGGAAAGTCACAGTTTACATTTATCATGTTATTTTCATGGTATTTTGGTTTCCAGTATCTATTTATGCATGTCTATGCAGAACAATATGCTCAAAGCAGGGACAAACTCAAAGTTAAATCAGGTTGCTGTCAGGTTTTGAAGGTCTCTGCTGCAAGGATGAAGATTTGACAGACTCTGTAAGTAATACACTCCAGTAATGTCATATCCTTTGGCTATACTGAATGTAAACATATTCCATAAATGAAACACAAATTGGGAAAAAAGAAACACATATTGGGACCTGAGCAGGAATATTTGAGGGTGCTTAGGGATCAGGGCAATGTCACTGTGAAAGTGGCATATAGATAAAGATCTATAAAAAGCCAGAGGTCTGTGATGACTAGAAAAAGGCAGTCACCATGCCCTTCTTCAAGACAAAAAGAAGGACCCAAGGAACCACAGACTGACCTTCAGAACATGAAGGTCAGGAAGACTGGCACAACAAGCCTGAGAAGAAGTCTTTGGATGCAGGGAGAGCAATGGCTTTCCTTAATTCTGACTTTAACAAAGCTTTTCATTTAATTTCCTACCTTTTAAGTTGGAAGCTGTGGACTACGGGTAGACCACAAAGTGTGTTAGAAAAATGGCCAGACTCCTGGATTCAAAGAACAGTCATGAGTGGTTTGAAGTCCATGCAACAGCATACTTGGAAGTACTCAAAACCTGACTGATACAACTCTGTAGAACCTGACCTATATTTGAAGGTATCCCTGTGCTGAAGCAGAAGGTTGGACTATATGACCTCCCAAATTACTCAACGATTCTACATAGCCAAATCCCCCTGAGCTAGACTTAGGACCTTTTGGAAAAGAAGCACATTTGTCCCGCATAATCAAATACATACACAGTCTTTGCAAAGTGTAAGACTTTTCCTAACCTACTCTGAATTTTCATCCATTGTAATACACAAGTGGAGTTAGAGTATTCTCCAAAATTGTCTTGGCTGTTAAGACAGCTAAATATTGTACCTACATGTCATTCAACAACCTATAGTTTATAGCTTATAGTTCATACAGTTTTAACAGATGCAGTAAGTATTACAAACAAGTAAGACACTCACTCTCCAGTTCAATAATTTCCATCCTGTTCCCTTCTGTATCATGGCCAACAAATTTCAAACCTTTCTCTTCAAAGCAGTGAGTCAATTCTGGGTTCACCTGAAATGTTGAAAGCAATAACAATGGTAGTTCTGTTTATTTTTTGATTTAACAAACAGTAGCAGTTAATTGTAACGGTTTTTACATGCATACAAGAATGAAGAGAATTGGGTAAGGGTTGGGAACCTTTGCTTTTTTGTTTTAACAACTCTGGCATAAATTTGTAAAAGTGGTCATGTTTATTAAATAAAGAGATGAATCAGTAAATTAAAAAGTTACTATGCAATATTCAAAAATTAAAGCCAGGGTCCCTTCTGATTGCTGCTCTTCTGAAACCAAGCAGCCTGAATTCCCCCTTTTTAAATGGCCCACTAGATGCCCAGTGACCTCCCCTTTGAACACTGAATGTCAGTGGTTATGATAAAAGCTGAAATGCAGCTTTTCCTTCAAACTGAGGAGCTCTGTAGTGAGCTGTCTCATTTCCTTGATGATGCTTTAACCACTCAGTTAATATCCAAACTTGAGCAGGTTTGCCACCATCATATTCTCCTCCCTTTTAAGGCAGGTTAATATTGTCTGAATCAGTCACAGCATGCACAAATCTGATAGTTCAAGGCCCTTTATAGACACTGCAGGAGTCAGATCCCTTCTGAAGTACCTCAGAGATAACTCCAGGAGTCCACCTCATGTGTGTGTCCTTGAATGTCAGTATTCTGAAAGTATTCAGGCACCCTATCCCACATGTTTGCATACAGAGGAGTGGACCCATACAAAGGACAGTGCTTACCTCATAGCGATGCCTGTGTCTCTCCTCTACAAACATTTCATCACCATAAAGCTTCCCTGAATATACAACAAAAGAGAAATTAAAAGCCCATGTGTTGCTTTAATAGTTGCTACAATTATTCCTTGTAATTTAAACCTCAAAGAAGTCACATTTAACACTTGTTAAACACAACAAGACATTATTCATCTCACTGCATTTTTCTGTTCTTCCCGAGTGGAAGAACACTCATCACTCATCCTGAATGATGACTAGTTTCTTTTAATTCGCTGTTACCTGAGTTTATTCAGTATTCATATTCAACATTCCTTGACTAGAAATAGCTTAGGCAAACTAGACTCTAAACACACTTTAACTAATTTAAATTGTAAAGCTTTAAAAAAAAAGTCTGAGTGAACCAGCAATGTAAAATCTCTTCAGGGTTTTAACACAGTTGTACACAAAAGATGCAGGGAAGGAAGCCTTTTAGTAGCATCTGTTCCATTTTAATAGATTATGCATGGCACCTGGCAGAGTATCTCCAAAGAACAGAGAATATTGCTTTTCTCTGTTTTCCTGATCTCGTTACCCAAATGACTCTGGCAGTCTTCTGTGCGTCATCTCAAACACTCTGCCTTTCACAGCAACAAGGAGCAAGTCTGAGATATGCAGTAAGCCACATTGCAATCATATCTCTTACTTATAATCATGGCTCAAACTTTGCTCTCAATTTACACTAAGGTCATGAGAATTACTGCCTTGCTAGGGGGTTGGTACATGAACTAAACTGCCAAGAACATCTTCAGAAATTGTAGAATAATAGTACTGCCATTTTACAAAGTATGGTGTATGTCTTAATTTTAAGGGACCACCTTTGAAAAAATACTATTTTCATCCAAGTTGTAAATCATAAGAAAAAGAAATCAGATTTTTTGATTAAACTACATAGCTTTTTATTATTCTTTTGAAAGATCTAAACAGATTTAAACAACTCTTAATATTGGTCAAGAGTTACAACACTTGTTAATTTCTATTAACTTTTCCAAGAATGTTTAGGTCACCCAACAACTTGTACATTGTCATATGCATATCTATATCACACATAGGCAAAGTATCACCCAGGCTAGTTAGATCACTAGTATGGGCATCTCTAGAACTGCAGATTTTTCATTTTATGTGCATATGGTATTACACTCTGGTCTCCTGCTGAAGTAGATGTAATTTTTAAGTACTCAGAAGGATACATTCTGTAAGTTTAACACAGCTAAATACAGAATACCTCAGATTAATACCAATACAAGAAATACACACATATTTAGTTAATGGACAAGAAACTACTTTTCACACTTTTGCAGCATCATCTATATTACTACTGTATAATGGGCTGATTAATAGGAGACAAGTATTACTTCAATTTTTAAATACATATAGATCTAATTAATTAATTTTTTCTATACTCTGGATTGTTTTATTTTGTTATCGGAAGCATCCTGTTACAGCAAAAAATTTTCCTTTTCTGCAACAGATACTTTGTTTTCCCAAAACAAGACTGCTTCCAGGATCAAGCTAGAAAACAGGACGAAGGCACTCTGACCTTCTCAAGAACATAATGAATTAAAATGCCATGAAAAGAATTTCAGTTTTCTCAACATTTTACTCATTGTTTTTAAAAAAGCATTGGACCCCCAGTAACAGTTTCACTGAGAGCTACAGATGCCTTTCATTTCTTTTTTTCTCTCCAATTCTCAGTAAATGTAAATAACAGGATCAGAGTGAATGAGCTCAGGGAAGCTGCCACCTAACTGTTTGCTTAAGATAATAGCATTTTTTGATTTTCCATGCTATAAAGCTCCTATCCAAAAGGCAAAGTCATAAGAGCAGAAAAATAACTTACTTAAAACAGAATTTTCAGTTTTAAAAACAGTCCTCCTCTTCCCCAATCTCATTGTTCCTCCCATATCTCCAGGATTGTGCTCTGGCATGTCAATAACCTGTAGAGAAAAGTTGGCCAGACACTGTTTCATTCAACAAATAAAAAAAATCCTAAAACAAACAAGCCTAGCCTAGCAAGTGGCATAGATTTTTAAGTGGCAACCTTATATATTTTACCTCAAACCATTCCCAATCATTATTTCTCTTTTGTTTTTCTAATGCTTTGTTCTTCAATACTGCACCACAATAGACTGACAAGGTTAACCAGTTAGTGACAAATGTTTTCATTTAATGTTAAGATTAACAAAAGCAACTTACTAATTTCTTATTTTAATCTTTTGGAGTGGGAAAAACACCTTTCATTTAAAAATTACACCAAAATGTTACCAATATGATAACTTTGCCCAATATTCTTTGTGCTAAGATACTACACAGATTTTTAAAAATTCAAATTCATAGACCAAAAAAGTCCACCAAGTGATATAGACACCATCTCTGGAAAAACAAAGTCCCTCAACCTCACAAAGGCTGAAAGATTATACATATTAAATATGAGTAAATAATATGGGTCAAAATTTCTGTACACTAGACCATTTCTTATATTGCTTTTTCTAATGGTAAGAGGCAGACACAGCTCTGGTATCAAGTAAGAAAGTAACCAACCTCTTTCTTGGGAAGTAGGAAGAGGGGAAGGTCATGCAGCAGCAGAGTGAAAAGAGGACACTTGTAGCGAGAGGAAAATGTTGTAAAAGCAGAGTGGGAACAGGTGACTCCAGTATGTGTGTGCTATTTCAGATTATAGATATAACTAACTTATCACAGAAAATGGAAAACCATTCCTCCCCTTCACCTCTATTAAAAGGCTTCTCAGACTGCTGAAGAGTGAACAAAATACTGGCTTGCCTTGTATGAAGAATATGCTATTTAACATAAAATTTAAAGACAAGGATATACAAATACTGGGTTTGAGGACTGAAGCAGAGGAGTCAAATGGCTTCTACGTGGGTCAAGTGAAACCCAGGCCAGTGGGATTCAGGGCATGTGAGAAACCACAACTTAGTGGAAGGAGTGCACCCAGCTTTGCTCAGTTTGAAAAACCTTGCAGGGTCTCACAATCCAGTTTAGAGGAAATCTGTCTAAGAGAGGTGAAACAGTTTGAAATTGTAGAAACATGAGCTGAAGCCCTGACCTACGTACTTGTATTCACATAAACACAATCATTGACAAATGTAATTGACGAAGAAAATTTCTAAAAATACAAGTATTTACATATATGGGTAATCTCAAATGGATTTTTATTAACCTTAATTTGCCCTCTGAGAGTAATGAAAACAATATCTGATGATACACTTCATAAAGTGAAGTTATTCAATTTAGGAGGGATAGTGGAAAGTGCTCAACCTTTGGCCTTGTGCCAACGCATTTCAGCTGTGTAATTATCTCTGTACAACCTTATACTTTCAAAATGTTATTTATAAGCAATATATTCATTATAAAATGTCATGAGCAGGAGTTGTGATCAAACCAATGGGATATTACAGATTCTTCAATTACCTCTCAAATCACAAAAGTAAGGACTGTGCAAGAAGTTGAGCTAAGCTCCCCTCCACAAATACATGAAATAAAAGAAAACCCATTCACTGAATCCTTACTATTTAAAAAATATGAAATTTACTGAATTTATTTTATTTCCTTTCATTTATTTTCACTTTTTTTCCTGAAGTAGTGGCCGCAAAAAAAGAAGAGGGTCTCAGAAGTAGAGCATCTGCTCTGCTGAAGGCTTCTGTCATCCTCTGGATCAGATCCCCTCTAGGCACTGCCAGCCCTACAAAAATTTGGCTGCAGAAATGGTCTCACAGGGAAGGTTCAGGTGAGGTTCAACACCAAGTGTGTATGTGCGTGTGTGTGTCTGTGTTTTCAGCTCTCCATCTCTCCCAATACTGTTTTATTAGTAAGAAATTGACAAGGTTTGATATATTAACTTTTGTCATCAGGTGACAAAAGGAACTATTTATGGATTAATGCCTCGGAACTTCTTTGGCTCTGTCGCCCAGATGAACTCCAGCAACTACAACTACAGCCCTCAATATTACTTGTTTATACATTACTTGAGTTTCTCTGCAACAACATCTGTGCAAGAAGCTTTTCAAACCAAAGTGGCACTGCTGCCCTACAGCCCAAAGAAAATAATGAGAATCAGAAAAGCAATGTCATATTAATGAAATATTTTGCCATATTACACAGAATTTATTTGATCAAAAAAAGCAGAGGTTTCAAATAGTGGTGATTTTGAACCACTGTGCAACTAAATAGACTCTTCAACAAGCTTATGCTTCCTGGCACTGAATAAATCATCTCTTCCTATGCATATTAGTTCTTCGAAAAGGCAGAGAACACCACAGAACAGGCACCACAAGCAATAAAAAAATATCTGTAGGGAGGATCCAAGAATATATAAGGCATCAATTAGGTCTTTCTTACCCAAATCTCTGAAAACTGCCAGCACTACAGGGATTTTATAGAGCTTTTAAATGTATTACACCAAACAGCCAACATGAAATTAAGAATGAATCACTGTAACACAACACAAAGCACATTCTAGATATAAAACAGTCTGATCACTATTTAATCATGTTACTAATGAATAGTGACTTCAACTATCCATGAACAGAAATCTTCTTTCAGATATCTACTGCCTGGATTGTTTCATTGTTATAGAAAACATATAAAAGCTAATGAGAAAACCTTTCAAGCCCTGACACTCAACATAAAGCAGCCAAGGCTCTGAAAGCCCCACACCTAACATTTTAGAAATCATGCCGGGACCATTACATTTTATCTCTTTTTGCCTCATGTTCTGCAATGCCATTTTGAGAAATTCATCTACTCTGGTTACCTTGGCAGGGGAAGGGGAGGGAGTAGGGGGAGTCTGCTTGGATTTTGTTTGCAGGCTTCATTTTTGAGGAGTTTAGAAGGGAGATGAGCATTACTTGATTTGAACAACTGATAGCTAAGCAGCTTTGAAAGCACGGTTTTACAAGTTTAGGGTCTAGGTTTTTTTGTTTTTTTACTCAGCCCTTGACTGGTGAGCAAAAGATTTAACAATGCTGAAATAAATTACTACACATGTAAGTGCTGATCAAAGCATCAGGAGATGCCACAGCCCTGGAGATTACCTGAACACTGAGAAGAGGCTCTGAACACAGCACACAAGGGATTGTGTAGAGGGAAAGCTGACAGGAGCAGGGAATGCAGTGACAGGTACTGATGAATACTAATCCCTGCTGAACATAGCTATGAAAAAAATCCAGCAGCACAAACTGACAAGGACTCAACCCAAACTTAAGGAATTCATCTTTTTATTGACTCTTCCATCATTCTCTGTAGGATTAGTCAGTACTTGCTAGATTTGATCAAATCAATCAATCACAAGTTCATCAGTAAAAATACCCAGACACCTACAAATGGGATGTTTATACTAACATCTATTCTGTTTTAGAAACAAACTTAGTACAAATATTTTAAGAAAAAGTTGACAACTACAACACTACCAGGGGCACTGAGACCCTCCAACTTGGCAAGGAAAGCAAAATGACAGACTTTCCCTGTTCAGAGGGTTACATTTTCAGTTACTGAAAGAATGTGCAAATATTACATCTACCTTCCTTGCTCCATTTTTCTCCAGAGATATCCCTGTTCCAAGCAAACTGCATCACTGCCCACCCATCTGAAGCACTCAGTGCCCTAGGACTGAATTAACTGCCAACAAAGCCACTCGCAGATTTCAGACTACTGAGTGCTCCATTACTCTGACTGAAGTAATGCTGTTTTTAAAAGAACGTCCATAATGTGTAAGATCAAAGCAGAAACTATCAATAGCTCATTCATGCAATTACATACTGATACAAGCAACCAGCTTGAAAAATCATGTCCTCTACTCTCTTCAATAAACTACAGCACAGTATCCAAACATTCCAGCAAATACCAATTTAAATCTCTTAAAACTCTGAAGATCCCATAGAATACTACTGCCAACTATTTCCCAGTTTGGGTGATCCTCTTCTCCACAGATCTGTTGTTTCCTATTTTAGAATTAAGTAACTGCCATGGAGCATTTATTTATTGAAGTCTAAAAGCTCTCTAAGGATTCTGTCTAAGCAGAAATTCTGCTCCAGAATGTTTTGTAACATTTTCTCTAGGAGAATTCGTGAAGGGTGTGGCTTCTTTTCAAACAGTGCTTACTCACTGGTAAGCAGAGTGCAATGAACTGAGGAAGTTAATGGAGATGTTGATATGCAAAGCCCATAAAGATATTGCTTAACAGCATTTTGAGAACTCATTCAAGTTATTCCAAGCACATGTCCTAGAGTTGGCTTAAAGACTTAATCAAGCAGAAAGTTTCAGACTGTCAGCATTAGTGAAAGGCACAGGGTCAGATAGTGCTGGCTACAGAAATACGCTGGAGCGTCAGTCACTTCATGCCATGAAAGGCAGGATTTGCCACAGACTTGAATAACTAAAAAGGATCTGCAAGGGTGTTCTCAGACTTCAGACTGGTCCATCTCACATCATAATTAATGATTAAGTACTAATTTAATTTCAGAAAGATCAGCAAATCTGTAGCTAGGTGAAATCCTTAACTCTATCATATATATCTTAAAAAATCAGAACTCTGTCACTGCCCTTGAAGAGGACTTCTCCAGCTGCAATTCCAAGTAGGTGTAATTCTGCCCCTACCAAATGCCCTTAAATCTACATCAGGTATATCAGAAAGAGGAAGGCATGAAGTAAGTCTGAGCATCCTAAAGAGAGGGAAGAACCTAGAGAGTGAGATAGAGCCTGGTACTCTCTTCATCAAACACCCCACCCATAATGGTGAGACAGCCTGAGACTGTTTGAACAGCCCTTTGCTTGTGCGGTCTCTGAGAATTAGTACATCCTGCAGGCAACTGCCACAGAAGAATGGGCCACAGACAAGCTCCATTACCTAAACTACACAAAATAGCCACAGAAACGTGAGATTGTCCCTGGTGGTCACAAAGCACAACAGATGTTTTACCCTCAAAATTGTCCAATATTCTGTACTTGCTCCTCCCTGAGTGACCATGCCTGAGCAAGCATCCATTCTGGTTGTTTCTCACTCATTAAGAGACCTGTGCTAGTTTGAACCACTTCATTATCAGTTATCTCTGCCTTCAGCAACCAAGACAGAAGGAAAATTTTTTAGTTCAAGGAAAGTGAGCAAGAAGACTGATATTTCAAGTGGTCACTACTCCAGACCATCCAGGAGAATACTATACCAGCAGAATTACTGATATCAGCTTTCAGGCAGTGCTCAGTGCCATGACCCACAGTACCATGGTACTTCTTGAAGAAATTCTGTTCATCTGCCATAAAAACCATTATCCTCACAGGGAACATGAGGAGAACTAACAATTGTTTTTCATCCCATTTCCCTAAAGTAATCAGACCACCATCAGACTTGTAAGAGAGACTGCCTGGAGTCCAACCACTGATCCCTCCCACAGAATGGTGTCACCACCCATTTGATGTTCTGTCCACCTTCCAAATCTGCCCAGTGATGATTTGGTACTCGATAACCAAGGACACAGAAACTGAAGCATTTCTTTTAGAAAGCGAGTGAATTGGCAGCAAGTAGAAAATTAGAGATTGACCCATTTTAATTCTTTTTCTAGTTGGAAAGTGTTTTTATTGTAGTGTAAAACTTCCCAGCTAAATGTAGAGCTGAGAAGAAATCCCTGGAAGATCAGCTGAAGGACACCTGTGGACTATTTAATTTCTTCACTCGATATGGAAAAGCATCCTATCACAAGGATAGCTATTTGAATAGAAAATAAAAAGACAAGGATCCTTAGATGAAAAGTTGAAAAAGAGACTGAAAATTTTCAAGTGAGAGCTCTACGCACAGAATAAAGAAGTGCAAATGCTATTTAGAGCATGAAATCCATGTCAGTTTTAAGAACACAAACCTGAACATCTGTATTTTTTGTGGCTTTGCTTCTGCTTTAAGAGAAATTACTTTATTCTCTTTTTGATTCAGCCTGATTATTCATTTTTACATTATCTGACAACAGACATTTGACTGAAGCTTAAACAACTTCTAGCAGCTAATATGATTTCACCAACTAGGTTTAGTTGCATCTGATTAATGTATCATTAAATTGAGATTTTAAACTAAAGGACAGAAATATACAATCATACTGGTTAATACTGACAAAAGAAAATTCCTCACTTGAAATTTGGAGTAAATGAATGAAACAGAAAGAAAGGATTCTAGCTATATAAGGATTTCTCTGCTACAGATACATAGGAAGCAGCCCAGTACCACTCCTTCTTATTAGGGTATTATGCTTCATATTATGCCCAAAGATCAGTGGCTGACTATCACTTTAATGGCTGATTGATCGCCTTTTGAAACAGACACCAGAATTTAAAATCTGACATTTCTACATCAAAAAGAATTTTCTACTAGTTGGGATAAATTGGTATCTCTGATAGATGAACATTCCATGAAAATCAGCTGAATAGAAGGAAGAACAATGCACTTACTCAGAATTAAAAATGCTAATTTTTAACTCTTCAAAGAACAAAACCCCTGTAGTTCAATTCAAGATCCCAAAGAAAGCAAAGTAGTGAGAAAGACAGTGTTAAAGACACTGCTGAGCAAGCATGTTAAACCACTACAAGGTATTATGCAAGCTGTCTTTGGGAAAAAATCCACTAAAGACACTGCAGACAGTTGTGAAAGTAAATCTTGATCTATCCAGTGCCAAAATCTTGTGCCAATCTGACTCCTTCAACAAGCAGCTCAGCTGAGTCCACTCTGGAAAACCACACAAAGCTGCCAGCTCATGCCCACCACTGTAACTCCTGTTTAAATGTCATGCCAGTTCCATCACCTCTACTACCTACACCCCATAACAAAGCATACAAAATGAAAGGCCCTCTAGAACTGAAGCTGACCACTTCATTACTTAGTGGTACTTCCACTTAATTTACTAATTTGAGAAATTCTAGTAATGTTTATCTTATAGGTTGAGAGCAGAACAGACATATTTTAACAGGAAATATCAAGGCAGAAAGCCTCTGGCTCAATCACTCTAATTTTAAATACTACTCTTGTCTTCCATTGGATGCCCAGAATAATAGATGTGCTTTGACATATCTGGTCTTTCATGTCTATAACTTTTCCTAAATTACAGAGAACATGAATGCTGGGTATCTTGTTAGGCATACAGTATTGACATTTATTCTTCTGGAAAGTTCTCCAGCAACAAACAATGGGATTTTCTTTCTCCCATGAATTCAACAGCAGATTACTTCCATGAGTCCTTACCCCCCCTCCCACACATACATCATAATGTTTCTCTTCTCATTCTGGAAAAACTAAAGCAAGAGCTGGATATCATAAAGTGTTCATCAAGGTACTGAATTGTAATTCTAGGATTTTCTAAATCCTATCGTTTCCTATTGTGAACTATATTAGAAAAAAAAGATAGCATAGGGAGATAATTACAACACAACTTTAAACAGATTATCTTGTAAGTACTTTGGTATTTTCATTACTGTCTATCCAACAACAGTAAACATCTTTTCAGCTTCAGAAAACCAAAAGGAATGCTGTATATTAATATCAGAGCAGAGATTAATTACCTTGATTACCTCTGCCAGGCATTTCAGGGATGCTTTGAGACACATGCTCTGCATTACATTTAATAGCTTCCTGCTTCCATTTCAGAAAAGCTTCAGCTGGTCAAGGACCATCTTGTCTGGAAGACTCTATTCTGATAAAACACTTATGACCTACAAAACATTTTTTCTTTTTTTTCAAGTAGAAACCATGATGTCTTCCTTCTGAGCAGGATACCTCCTGTCTCATTTTGTCTGTCCTACTTCCTCCAAAAACCTAATAAACATCACTGTTCAGATCATCATTTAATTCTGCACTTCTTGTGATCTTCTCCCCCAGCATGTTAACTCTATCCCCTTCAACACGAAATGACAAGAATTCTTTGGAATTTGCTTTCCTTAACTGTATTTATAAGGTATAATCAGGGGCTCAGGTTCAGACACCATTCAAAAGGACAAGTGGCTTGACTAGTTGCACCCACACCACGTACATCAAACAGTAATCACTTCCTCTCCCATTCCTGTAACGAGGCCCAGAGTTAACATGACAGTACAGACATGCCTGTGCAGTTCTTGCTAGCAAACAGATCATAAAATCAGAATTGCAAATCTTCATATTCATTTTTAGGGATGGACATGGTACACGCTTTTAGAATATAAACCCAAAGGAAGAGCTACCTGTAAGGAAGTAAGAAGGGAGAAGCAGAGAGGATGAGTGTATGTGTATGGAGAACCACTAGAAAAAAGGTCAGAGAGGAAGAGAAATGGATCTTCATATCACTACTTATTTAGCAATAAGATGGTGAAAGCCTATAGGGAAAAAATTACCAATATTGTTTCTAAGAAAGTAACATTTATAGAATTGACTTTATATTAATGCAGATCAAGCAGGCATTCAATTAGCATGACATCAGCCAAACACACCCAGCAGAATTTTTCCTCTGTGAAAAGTGTGGGTGGCCAGGTACAGATTACTTCAGCAGATAATGCAGTGATCTGCTCAAATGCTACAAATGTTTACTGAGCAACCAAAACACATTGCCACACAGCCAAAGTTCCAGGCTGCATCACCACAGTGGCGCACAACAGGCACCTAGCACAGCCAACATCACAGAGGCAAAGTTTCCCCGTGGCACCCATACAAAAATCATTTTTATCCTTCACCTGCACCTCTGATAGTCTCCAACAGCAGAATGAAGAGACAGAGAGCATGAGAAAGAACTTTTGGTTTAAAAGCACAGATCTACAGCACATGACTGTCAAATCCCTTGCAAATGCAGTTCTGTTGTTCAGTGCCTGACCCCCCAGTATGGAACACTGCATTATCACATACAATGAAGGAGGAGAAGCAAATAAATATAGAATTAAGGAAATGGAAAACCTCATAATTAAAAAGGTCTTCCTTTTGGGGAATTTTCATAATTTTCTTATACTTCACATTATTTTTTTCTCCATCACATCAATTTCATGGGAGGGGTCAGGGGCAGACCAGACCATCCCCATGAACTAAACTTTTAACTAAAACTAAAACTTCAGCAAATAGCTTTTTGTTTACTTTTAATAAAAATAAAATACTTCTCAATATAATGAACGGGCCACTCACATCTAATAAAATACACCCTCCAATACCACCATTCAACTGATTTAAATCCCTTATTTTTCATTGCCCATGCACTTCTAGGAACGTGTTCAGCTCCAGTTCTCGCACTTGGGTGTCTAAAGGCTATTAGGAAAAGGGTGGAAGTCCTCAGCTGCTGCAAAGACCTTTCTCTGCAGGTATCAAGCCACTTTACAAAGGCAAGTGTGCTTCATTATCTCCATTTGGTATAGGAAAAATAAGGCAGATTAAACAATTTTTTTCACCCAGCAGAACCAGGATTTGTGTGATATCTAATCTTGTTCCTACACTTTAGAAACAAGGCAGCTAAGGATACAAAAACCACACATTCCCAGGTGACCTTCTAATAAAGCCAGTGCCTTAATGTCACTAGGTCCCTTGTCTGAGAGGGAGAAATGTCATTCATAAAATGCACAGAAATGGTATTCATAACATTGGATATTTCATGTAGTTTTTAACATATGAACTCCAGTAATCTATTGAGTTATGCAGGAATCTGTGAACAGGTAAAATATTTCATGTTCCCTGATTTTTAGATTTTTTGTTAATGCACAATTTCTGCAAGCTTGTTTTAAGGCCAGTGGGTGGAGGAGACATTTTGGAGTTGTTATATTAAGCAATATAATCACAGCATTAAGGGATCTGGACAATTCTCCTTTACAATATTGTCTTGCCAAACAGAACAATGGTGAGGAACTAGTTCACTAGTTGTAGTGTTTCCCCTGTGTGTGACAATCTTCTCATATAACTTCAGCTGCATATCTTCTAGATAAATAATTTAATGGAACCACCCTAGTGCTTCTCTCTGTAGGGACCACAACACAGACAGGGGCCAATACATTCAAGCTGTAGAACCTCACCAAAACATGTGGCAGCTTGAAATGCTCATCAAAGCAATGAGGTGAGCAGTGCTGTTCTGCCCTGACCTGCACAGAAAGAGTTTTGTGAATGTCCCTTCCACATCCATTCTTTGCCAACACTCTACAGCAGCCCAGAGCATCCTCAGCTCATTCTGAAGTGACACACAATATATTGCAGCATTATCAATGCAGACTCAGGTACACAGTTCTCCATTAAATAAAATGTTCTCTGCTTATTAAATCAAACACTGACAGACACTCACCTACATCCACTTCATCCATAAAAATGTTTTGTACACAGCATAAATTTCCCTATTTGATTTTCAATTAGTTACACATAATTCCTTTTGTAAGTACTGGAAAGGGCAAAGTTTTTTTGATAATCCAGCATGCATTTCTACTTGGAAAAATGTTTTTTATGAAGAAAACTTTAAGGAAGGAGAAAGGTGGGAGTTCATTAACAGCAAGAAGACGTTCTTCACAGAAACTAAATGTCCCAATGAAGAAACAGAAATACCTTTAAGTTTGTATATATAGATACCAAATCATTAACCCCATCCCCCAAATATTTAAGAAGAAACTTGTAAAAGGCATCAATAACTGAGAGTCAATTATTTTTATTCATTTTCATTTAAGGATAAAAATGGCATTGTAAAGTTAATCAAATACCAGGACTAAAAGATAAAATAAAACTCATACACAGAACAATGACCATGGCAGAAAAAACATGAGCATTCTGCTTGTGTGCAGTGTCAAGGAGTTAAAAGACATTGCCAAGCTAAAATCCATCTTCAGGGGAAACTCTCAAATTGAAGTGTTAAAAGAAATGGTTACAAAACAGACAGAATAGACAGTAAAAAATCACTGAAAACAGATGGTACTCATTCAATTTTGAAGAGACTGAAGGGTGAAACAGCTGATCCAGTACCTGTGGTGAATAAGTGCCCATCAGCCTTTTCACCCAGCCAAGAGGCAAATGCCTCAGTGGAGATACAGAGACCCACGGTCTGAACCACCTGATGGCCATGCCAGGCAATGCAGCTGATGCTTTAACAAAAATGTAGAAGTACAGAGCACCTGGGCAGCTATAACAGGTTGGGACACTGCCAGCAAAGATTTTGTAAAGGGAGAGACAGGACAAGTCTGGCCAAGGGGGCCTTTGGCCTGGATGGAGCTGTGATCTGACCCAGTGTGCTCTTGTTAAAGTCAAGGTGATACCATAATATGCACTGTAGAGCACCACACACATTGCCTTCCTGTGAAATAATTATAGGTGTGCTTAGTCACAAATGTATGTCATCAGCTCAGTCCGGGTCTCAAGAGGAAAGCAGGGTTCTCCACTTTTAATTCCTTATTTAAGGTAAAGGTCTTCTCAGTGTTATTTGTCACTTGACCTCCATGTTTTGCTGAGTTTGTAAGAATGCGGTGGAATTAAGAAAATAAGTTCACTGAAAAAATTATTTTTAGAAACTTTTTCTGTTGTTTGCTTAAGTACTGGCTCTCATATTTCTCCAAGAAGACAGATTTTATTAAATGTCTCATTACTTAAGATTCAGCTCAGAAAAAGCAGGTAAAAATTAGTTGAGTGAGAAGGTGACAATATAAACATATTCACCACATAATGGTGTTAATGATACTAAATCTCTAAAATGGTAATTTACTTTGTATTAGTTAATTCATACTGTTTCTTTATAATCTCACTTACAATTCCAGATTCACAGTGAGAGAAACAGCAAGACAACACAAACCTTGCAAGAAGTCTATCATTACTTAAAATGGATTATTCTGAGAAAGATTAGAATATTTCTTTGCCACAGGACAAAAAAGTTGTACACAAAGTCAAGCTGTGCAAGAAAGTACAGTCGCTGATCTGTGTCATTTCCAGGCGCAGCATGTCTGCTGTGATTTGTCAAAATTAATTTTTCATTTTACAGCTTGAGCAATACTGAGGTTTTGGTGGTTTTCCCAGGCTCTTGGGCAAATTCCTTCTTATCAATGAAGACCAAAGTTAACATTTTCATGGCAAGTAATGTCTCTGATGCCTACACAGGCTTCCCCTAATTAGCCAGGCTAAATGACAATCCCAATGGAAGCCACAGCTAATAAATCTGTATTATTTTCAGTGGCAATGCAATAATCACCAAGTGGTTTTAGACATATGTTTTCATTTTTTGTCAAATTTATAATTCCAGATTCTTATACTAGGGCTTTTTAATATTAGGATCCAATGGGCAATAGAAGGTGACTGTGCAGAGGTGCTGGGAAAAAAGGACTTCTCGCAGAGGACAACCAATGTTTCTCAGAGGAAAAGCAATGTTTCTCCTTTTTTGATGTTTCAGCATAGCATGCACAGGTATCTTGGGTTACACAGGTCTGCTCCGAACCGGTGCCAGCCTTAAGGCTGACCTCCACATGGTATCTGCTGCACTGCCTCACAAGCTAAAGACACTTAAAACTTTCTTGTAAAATTCTCTCCACTCTTGATTCTGAGTCCTAAGAATTACTTAAAGCTGCGTTTTGTTACAGTTTATCTGCGAACTCCTGTGTATTACAGGAAGGAAAAAAAAAAAACCAAAAAAAAGCAAAGTCCTTTTGTGTTGAAGGGAAGACTAGTCACTAACCTAAAATAAATAAAACCTGCTTTAAGGTAAATTCAACTTAATTGATAGTTGGTTTTCTCACTAGCACAGCTGAGAAGTGAGTTATGGCTGAGGTGGATAATTTGTTAATTTCAGTTTAAAAAATGCATATCTACTTCTTCAAAGCTCTGGTTTACAGATGTTTAAATATAATACACTTGTCTAAACTGAGAAAATCCAAACTACTACTCCAGTTACTTATTGAACCTATAATAATTTGGACTTGATTTAATATTCAAATTGGTTAATTAGAAAATCTAAAATTAAGTTAGGTATACAAGCTCTGCCCTTTCTTAACTACAATTTCTGTAAGTAGCAACAGCTTAATTTCTTTCAATAGGCCATAATCACATACAAAATAGTTAGAAACTGATTGCTCTATACTGTTTGTTAGACAACTGCTACTCTTCTCATAAGCCTCATTAGTCCCTCTAAATTCTTCGATTTTCCCTCATGTCCACTCTTACTTGGTCAAAATAGAGGATAGGGGAAGAATTTTCTAGGAGCTTCTTGCTTGCATTGTCTTAAATTTCCATTAAACTTTTAGAGAGACCTGAAAGTTATTAATGCCAATTTTGAGAGCTTTCCTTTGAAAATAATTTAGCGAAGATCTATTATATCTAGACACTAATACATCAAAATGCTAACAAGATGAGGATTTCTATGCCAAAGGTAAAGCCATTACTTTGTAGCACCATTTTTGTTATGCTTCTCATTGGTAATGAAACATACCCCATAACACCACTAATAATCTGATTTCACAAAGCATGGCTCACTTGTAGTCTTCTCATTGAGAATTAGTAACTTCTGGAGCTCTACTGGTGCATATAAGCATCTCTTTCTCCAAATCAAAGAGGGAGCTCCAAAGTTCTTAGCACTGTTCTAGTTATTCCTCTGCCTCTGCATTTTGTACTTCTGAGTCTGATCAGGCCAGCAAGGCTGACCATCCAGATACACAGTGCTGAAGGGGAAGAAATTGAAGAGATTCAGATGTTTCTACCAAAAAATGACCTCCATTTCTTTCTGCCTAAGGGCACCTCTCATGGTTGCTGCTGTTTTCTCCAAACTTACCTTTTCCTGGCAGAATGTAGGTGGTCATTATCTAGAACAAGCACCTTCAGCTCAGTATTTTGGCACTACCTCAACAATTTCCTTCCACTTCAGTAGCAAAGTCAGCACAGCTCCAGCAGGGTCCCAGGGACCTAAAGGGTCACTGCAGCACAATTCTGATAAAAGACATCCATCACTGATTTAGAGGGGCTTGAACATGGTTAACTGCTGAGAGCCCCCCTGTCCCTGCCCAGTGTACATCCACAGTAGAGTGCACATTGGCCCATGGGGTGAAAACACCAGAATACTCCTTCTCCCAGCTTCTGCTCTTTAATAGAAAAGCCAGAACTGTTTTAGAGAACCCAGAACCCAGTATTCCCCATCTTTCCCACATGCACACAAAGTGAGTAAAGAGGATCCTATCATGCCACCACACCATCACCATACCTATCACCATACCATCATCTCAAGCTGTAGGCTTTATAAGTAAGCTACACAAACTAATATGGTATCAGACACCTGTCTGTCAAGTCATTTTCAATAAATTCTAAGAATACAAAATGGATTACACCCTTCCAGGATCAAGACAAGTAGATATGACATTTCCTACTCACCAGTAGGATTATTACATTGACAGACAGTAGTCCTAGACTCACACGAAAACAGATTGTAACTATTTCCAGCTAAAAAATATGCTGGGCAAGGGAGTTTCTTAGTGGTACCTTTCCCCTTTTGAGATCAAGCATCTCAATGTGATATAATCCCTAAATTAGGTGCCCATTTGTCATATTAGATGCACCTCTAGACCTCTTTTGAACAGTCCATCAGGTTTGCACTGCTGAGAGCAGCAACAATGCTCTGAAAATGAGCTGCAAACTTGATTCCAACTCCCCTCATCGATTTTTTCTTCAGGATTAAGAAAGGTTTTTAGATACAGATGTGACATCTAGAGACCCCAGTTATCTCCAGTGTCAAAGGGCAGC
This sequence comes from Setophaga petechia, assembly GCA_024362935.1. Classification (NCBI taxonomy): domain Eukaryota; kingdom Metazoa; phylum Chordata; class Aves; order Passeriformes; family Parulidae; genus Setophaga; species Setophaga petechia. The sequence goes on along the minus strand of JANCRA010000020.1, from coordinate 12,936,225 downwards.
TGATAAAAGACCTCATCTCACCAGAGAAATAAACTCACTAGTGTCTCTTGTACAGCATTATTGTACTTGTACTTTGCTCCACCTGAAATTCAACCAAAGCCACTCCTCCATACATGCATATATGCTATGCTGGAATGGAGATTTACACATTTTTGATCACTGTAAAGAATTTCAAAAAACAAATCTGAGTTTAGTATGCAACAAAGAAGATAAAGGGTTTTAGCAGCTACATAACTGTAAATTTCAGCTGTGGCATTAACAACCAGATTGCACTGCTGCACGAGTCAAGGTTCACAAATGGAAGGATAAAACCTCTTATTGAAACACATTCTCTCTCAAAACTATCTTGTGCAATGTAGAATATCTACATCACAGGGAGTTTCAGTAACAGTCTGCCAGATGTGTACATATGACAGTAACAGCTGACACATATAGTTACAATGAATAACACATCACCAATTTAAAGCTGACTACAAACAATGCATCTTATTCATCCCTGTAGCAGTCACACCCAGTCCTGTTTAGGGAGACACCTTCAACATCTCATTAGGTGTATGTCACAAGGGAGGGCTTGCAAGAGACTCTTGTCAGGATAACCCATATAGCTCAAGTTTAATTTGTGAGATGAAACAACCCTTTTACACGTCACCACTACAGGTTTTACAAACAATGACAATTTTAACATAGGGAATGCATCACCTGTGACACATAAAGGATTTTACAACTCATCCCCAACTTCCATTTAACAATTCCATCCCTCAAAGCAATGCCATGTTCTCTGCAATGGCTGTAGCGCAGTTTGCTGAACTTCTCACCCATAATTATTTGATCTTTTTCAGAAAGTTTGTTCACTGAATGTTCCTTTTCTCTCAGTCAATCCTTTGTCTCCTCCTAGGCTAACAGTAAAAACCAAGTGACAACAATGAAATGTTCTATCACAACCGCCCTATTTGCACTATAGAGCTATTTCCCACAGCTGCCAGCCACCACATATCTTGGAAAAATTCCCCATGGGTCACACTGGCTCTCAGTATCCCAGCTTTAAAGCCCGTTCCTTTTTGTAGACAGGTCAAGAATACCTGAAGATGAGCACCTGCAGCTGTGGGACTGACTCTGCAAAACTCACCAAGACCCTTAGAGCTGAAATGAACACACACCATGGTAGCAGCAGACATCTGCATCTCCATGGATTTCATTATTTGCAAATTATCTACAGCATGGTGTATCCCATATTTAACTTCAGATGCAGCATGGAGATTGGTAATTTACACAGGCACAGACACACAAACATTCTTTATACCAGAACTAATTCTATACAAATTCTGGTCTGCTTTTTAACTCAATAAGAAATCAAAACTTGACACCTTGTAAGATTTCTTTGCAAATCAGAAGGACTCATATGTTCCACAGAGTCCCCAGTCCGCCCCAATTTACTTTAATTGTCCCATCATTTTTCTCTCACATCTCCCATCTTTTTCTGCTACAAAAAACAAGCAAAGTTAACAAAGGGCCTTGATCTAGTGATGGATGTCTGTAAGCCTGAGATGATGCACAAGCACTATGTAAGTACAAATAAGTGAACACTAAGCCCAAAACTGCTTCCTGCTCTTTTTTTTTAAAGAGCTCAACATCCACAAAGGTATGTTCTCCATTGCAGCAAACTTCACTTTGACAGCAGTCATTTCAATACTTTGGCTAGGCTGTGAAATAAGCCTCACAGAGATCCCTGAAATTGCTTTAAGTAGCTGGGCTTACATACAAGTGAGCCTGGTGCTGCTACAATAAAATATACCAAAGAAGGTGGAAAAATACTGGAGGGTTAGGGCGTTAACCCATCACCAGGGGATTAAACAGGATGATTTGAGATAGTCACTGCCCTCAGGTGACAGCCCCACCCCTGTGGAGGGTGCCCTGTCCCTTCCAACAGTGTCAATGAATGGCACAGAAACCCACTTGCAGACCAACCCAATTTATTGTCCAGCACCTTAAGGTAAACAAAGAGCACAGAATCATATAACATTCAGCCATCAATGGTGGCAGGAAGGATGTGACAAGGGCAAAAGAGACAACACCTGGGTTACCATCCCACTGAATCCATCATTAAATGCACATGACTGTGAGGCCATGAACTTCACCCCTCCTACCACTTTGGTAGCGCCCTGACTTCAGTCATCCCTGCAGCTTGTGCTCCCTTACTCTCCACTGTGACTGGAACTGCTTGCTCCAAATATGCCCACAAGCCAGTTTACTAGAGAAATATTCACCAATAGCCAGTTTTGAGTGAATACTGAATCTGCACACACTGAAAGAAAACGACACACAGCCATCACAGGGACATGTGATGTGCATCCCTAAACACACAAGACATCACCAACTTAGTCCTCTTTTTGCTAATGGCTTTGTATCTAAGCTAAAATAAAAACGTCAATTCCAAAAGGATATTGTGTTTACTATGACTTCTCTAGACCAGGGCAAACCCAACTGAATTATGTCAAAAATTGTATATTATATATTTCGTACCTGCAAGAAAGAGTAGCAAGGCACTGGAACCAAAGTTGGATTGCTGGTTCTACACTGGAAGTCAGGTTGCACAGACATCAAAACTCCAAGTACTGCTCTTTAGTCCAGATAAATGCTGCTTCTGCTAGGCACACATCATCAGGGCAGCAACAGTAACATATTATTCCCCTACTTTTCCTCAGATTCTTAGTGAGCAACCAGAATTCCTTACACCTGGATATCATTCTGCCATTGATGGGCTGTGCTGGTTAAGATGGATGTATTTCAGAATAGCACTTAAGTCCTACAAAGACACTTCTGGAAAAGACAGTGTACTGAGGCCTGTCAAATTGAGTTCTGTGGCTGATTCCAGAGTTCAGAGATGCCACACAAACTACTGGAGGAGGACAAAGAGTCAGGAGATCAAACTGCAAATCCCAGTTCTGCCAGTCTCTCATTCAAATAGCCTCACAGATAACAGTGCCTTGTGAACAGAGCTGATCTGAGGACACTGGATTCACCTCCATATTTGGCACACAACTCTTGAGGAAATCACCCACATTTCCAGACGTTGGTCTCTCACTTTCCCAGGAAAATGTTTCAGTAAAACTGGTTATGCTATTTTGCAATTAGGTGGTGTTCTATAATGAACCCTTAGCAAATTAACAAGGCTAATGTGCTGAATTCCAAGTTGTGATCCCTCGAAATGCAGTTTTTCCATATCATGAAGCATCTTACTACTACATTTTGTACTCAGGGAGATGCCTTAGGTACAAAGAGAAGTCATTTGACTACTTAAAACAAATCTTGTAAATACTGTAATGTCAACAATTCAGATCAGGCACACCAGCTTCCCAGCACTGCTTCCAAAAGGAATAAAGCAGTAAGGATGGTGAGGCCACCAGACAGGAGCTGCAGGGAGGAATTAGCAGGTGGGAAACAGAAGCCTTAGCAGATTACCCATTCACTACTAAAATTTGACCAAGGTGGAAAAAAGGATGAAAGGAGGATGAAAGGTGGAAAAGAGGATGAAAGGAGAAAGAAGCAGATATTTCTTTTTCATTTTGTTGGCAGAAAGGAAAAGAAGACAAAAGGACTTATGATTATCTTGTCATGAACAAACATGGAGTTCATGCCCCAGTTTGGTGTATGGGACTCCCCCTAACCCATACAATGCATTCCAGGCCACGAGCCCCATGCTTGCTTGCACTGCTACTCCCATATCCCATAGCAGCAGGAGAGGTTCTGTTAGTATAGACAGCAGCAGCTCCTGAATTTCTGTAGTGCCAAAAAGCAAACATAGGAGAAAGTGTATTTCCAGCTTTGTCCCTCAGCTGGACTGGGCAGATACTGAGGGATGCCTTGCCCCAGTTCTGTGAATTCTAAGCCAATGCCAAGCTTTTGCACTGAATTTTAAATCGCTGTATTTGTCCTCTTCATAATCTTGAAATTAAGTGTCAAGAAACTTGACAAGTCTTCCACTGTTAAAACCCTCTAGCTGGACATCTCCCTGTAAAATACCTCAGAGATTGCCCTCATCAACCAAATGCCTCTGGAACTATTTAAATCTGCAACACCATGAGCACCCAGAGAGGTGAACAAGTGGCACAACTTTGGACACAGCATCTCAAGCAGAATGGGAGATAACTCATAACTAGCTTCCCAGAATGGGAAGAAAGTCAAGAAGATATTACTAGATCTAAGTAGCAGGACTCACAAAGGAAGACTAAACTATCGAAGATTTCTGATTTAAAAAAAAAAAAAAAAGGAAGACAGGGAATTTCACTGATGTCAAAGGCCATTTTAATAAGGAAGATGTCTGTTCTACCTATTTACAGAGACAGGAGAATCAAAGGGCTTAAGTGCAGCAAAGCTTGTGGACGCACAGTAATACAGTCTAACAAAACCCAAAAGGAATAGACCAGATAAGGGGGTGATAGATACCTGTATTCAAGGCACTTAATAAGTTGAGCAGACATCCAGTATAAATATTGATAACCCCACTCCAGGGAAAAGGAAATAATTAGCTATATGATCTCTAGGGACTCTTCTAATACTCTCCTGACACTTGGAAGTGAGTGCAAGCACATTCAAATGGGTTGCTAATGTAAGGTGTATATCTACATAATCTGCAAGGTGTATATCTACATTCATCTACCAAAGTTTGCCTGGTTTTCTCAGGAAACCTCCTACTTCCCTATTATGGAATCCTACACCTATACAGCTGCAGTTCCAAAAACATCCCTTCTGCCCCATCCATCTCCTACAGACCCACTAAGCTCTTTGTTTAGAGTTATAAATGATGAAATGACAACTGATTCTGAAGAAGTGATGGACAGGGTGAAAAATCTAGTCAGTGGGCCTGAAGCCAAGCACAAAAAAAATGACAACAGACAGCAGGCAGATTAGAAACCACAAGAAGAAACCACAGCCAGAGCCAGCAACTCAGCAGCTGCAAAATTAACAGTGTTGGGTCATGAAGCATCAACCACAGGCTGATTATCAGCTCCAGGATGTCCCACAAACCATCAATGGAACATGATAAAACCATTAGAACATTCAGAACCTGCAGAACACAATAGTCAGCTATAAAGGTGTTCCCAAGAAGGGACTGTTTTTCAGAACCTCACATTCAATTTTCTTATTTAGAACACTTCCATTTTTTACCATCCACATCATGCAATGTTTTATTTCTTAACACTAGCAACCAAAATTTTATTCCAAAGGAACTTCATCTTTTTCCGGTGCTAAGAAATAGCACCAAATGTGGAGAAGTGTGATTAACTATTCACACAAAGAGTGAGTAGCTTCTTAATATTTTATTTACAATTTTGGATACGTTTAAAAACCCCTTATATTTGCCATTTTCCAAAAGGCTACAATAATAATAAATGCTATACACATCACCATAGGAGTCTTTTCTCTGAGTGTCATTCATCTTGAAGTGAAGAATACACAAATTCAAGCAAGAAAACCTCTCTAGTATCACCTATAAAGACCAAGTAAATATACACCAAGTGCAGTGGAGGATGATGACACATTTCAGAGATAAAAAAATATTACTCATTTCTACTGCTAAAGTGTCCTATTCCTTTGACTACTGAAAACACAATAACTAGTGCACTGACTCAATGACACATGCTAGTTTCATAATTAGGGTGGAGCATGCAACTATAAAGGTTGTCCCAGTCTGAGACTCTCACTGCTGGACATCTGAAAGCTCCGGGTTCTGAGTGAGGTAAGCATAAGCTAAATATATTGGGTCTTTCAAACCCTTAAACCTATCTTAGACAATTTCCTTTCTTGGGAAAGTTGATCAATTTTACAGGGGAAAAAACCCAGCTCTTTTCATCTAGGTTAAGTATTGCTCATTAAATGGTTAATTAAACAATGAAGAGAGTGTCAGATATATTTCAAATTGTGATTGTTATTGTATGTTTCGTTTGCAGTTATTCTTCGAGACAACATCTGAGAAATATGGAACATTTACTCAATGAAAACCTTCTGAAGTATTTTACCCAGTATGCTTTACAGGAGGGCAGCACCAGTGCCCTGTCCATTGGTGGGCTGAAAAGTCTACTTCAGAATCAATTTGCACAGTACCTGAAGGTAAGTTTCACTCTCATTTTATTCACTGTTCTTCTATGGAATGCATGAGAAAAAGGAAATACAGACAATGATGTTCAGGGCAGATTACTGTGTCCAAATGGTTTCACTAAATCCATAGTTCTTAAATAAGGTTTGGCTTATAAAACTTCATTTACATTGGTAACAGTAGCTTCAAACAGATATTTGAGCAGAGAGTTTATTATAAAGTCCTATGAAATCAAATGCAAAAAAAAAAAAAAAATCTAAGAGCTGTTCTGCTTGGGTTTGGTTTGGTTTTTTTTTTAATGCAAGCTGTATTTCACCTGAAATATTGTTATAAAATATTTTTCATTTCAATCTAAATAATTAATCTTGAATCTATAAAATATATAGGAAAAAAATCTATAAGCCAAGTAAAACACTAGAACAGATTTAAAAGCAAGAGACTTCAGCCAATTTCCATCTAGGTTAAATTACCACCATCACAAAATAAAAGAAGTTTTGCCATTCAAGAACAATGCAAAGTAAAGAGATGCCACGAAGCTAGAGAGAGAAATATCCATTTCCTGTAGCTAGAAGAAAAAAAATCTCTGTTCTGTTTTTATATATATTCTCTGCCAAATCTTTTCTGAATTGCATTAGAACTCAATTTAGATTTTTCTGCTAGACTAATCTTTAAATACTATGTTTTGGATATCTCACAAAAGCAATTTTTGCTGAAGGTCTGAAATAAGTGGCACTCCCACTGAAAAACAGTATTTTGAGAACTACAGTAATCCAATTTAGTCATTTCAATTAACATGAGATGGTTTATTAACAACAGACTCCCCAAAAAGCCCAATAAAACACAAAGGGTTTTTTCTTTCCCCCAAAAGACAGCTTAGAAATTGATTGTCAAAAATTAACAGAAATGTAATGGAAAATTCAGAAATATAATGCTTTATACAACACTGAGGACAATTCAGCATCATACACATTTTCCCAGATATGTGAAAATGGAACTGTTCAGAAAAAGCAATATTGATGTTTTCTGTCTGGACCTCAGACGTTTTCAAGCAACAAGTCTGTTTCCAAATATTTATGGCACCATAATAAATCAATATCAAAACATAACAGGTCATTATAAAACATGCAGGGATAGATGGTATGAACAAAAGAAACCATTTTATGAATTTAAATGATAACTCCAAATTTGTTTTATATTATTTAATTAGCCTGATCAGGGTTGGTATCAGAATATTTACTGCATCAGGATGCTACATGCACTCTTACCAGACATAACAAATAAAATAAACTAATAATCTAAACTAAATGTATTACATTAGCAAGATGTTTTTAACAGCAAATACAGTACTAAGGAGTGAGAAAAGGGAGGGAAAGAGATCCTCAGATCCTGGCCCAAAGCATAAAGAAAGTAGCAACATTTTTTCAAAATGTGCATACAGGGCCAAATTTAGTGTCTAATAAAGGAGTAGATCATATGCACATTAATTTTCACAGGTGATTATGCACCTGCTGCAGCTATTTCACCTGCTCCATTTCCCAGATTCCAAATTTACTCCAAAGACTGAAGTAATCCATCTGAGTAATACTTCATCTTTCTCACATGTTTATACATCTTTGTTAACATTTTTGGCAGGCAACAGCACACACTGTCCTACTAGTTTAACCAGTCAAACCAGTAAATACAACACCACCAGTAACACCTTCAAGTAACACTGACTGTTATTGAATGCATCATTTCTTGGCAACATGCTTCATAGAAAAATGCTCATGGTGATCTATTAATTTCATTCTCTTCTTTTTTTCTTTAATTCTTGTCTTATAAAAACAGGATCAATTCTCACTTGATAACATAATTAAATCGTTGGACAAAAATAAGGATGGATCTGTCAGCTTTGATGAGTTTATGATGATTGTAAAAAAGATAACTAGTACAGGACAGTGAGGCATCTGCAAGGACAAGTATCACTGCTTTGGAGAAGAGCCTGGCATTTGTTTACATGACATGTACATCTAAACCCACAGATTTGTTATTATTTTAAAGCATATGGAATAAAGATTTAACAGAAAAGAAAGCATGTTTGTATTGTGTTTCATCCACAGTCACCAGCCACACATTCCAGCTAAAATGCCTTCCAACTAGTTCAGAACTACTGTTTCTATTTCATGCTTCATTTGAGGTGTTATTTAACAAATCCTGCTCTACCTGGGCTATTATTTGGACCTCTAAAGAAATTCAAATCACACGGTTTCTAAAACACACAAAAAGAAAGGTGCAGCATTCCATCTGAGGAGTGTTTCCTAGAGCACACTATCCAATACTCCTCACTGTTCAGTTTCATCATTCACAAAAGATGACACTTCATAAAACAAGCAGTTCAAATTTTTCAAAAATTAAGTACTTATTTTCAATAGCAATGCAGCAATGCCAAGTATGATAACTGCAACATTAGATGCTCATTTTAAATTATATTTACATAATTATGTACTTTTTTTGTTATGACTCTGTGAATGGGAACATACAATTATATATATAAACTGAGTGACTGTTGTCTCAGTTAAAGTTCATTAGCCTTATTTGGTGCAGTTTTAATCTTTTCATTGTGTGATTCCTGTAACAAATGTGTTTTCATAGGCATTATTATTTACTTCAAGAAGAAATTAGTGAAAGAGAAATATGAGGAACAGATATTTTGAAGACAAGTAATCAGTGGATTAGGGATTAATCCTACTAGAGAACTTGGAATTTTGGACTGCATTTTAGCACCAACAGCATCCATTATATTGATAAATCACATCGATTTCTCAAGTTAGTTAAGGACTTAAAGACTTTGCTTAATTGCAAAGCCTGTGAAGTGCATTCAAGATCCCACACTATTGTCATTCCTATGCCTGAATTTCCCCTCAATGAAATGAGGAATAAAGTACTCCACACCAGTGATGCATGAATGGAAGACTTTAAAAATATGATGTTTAAACATCATATGATTGTCCTAATATGCTCCCAGGCCTTTCTTTTACAAAACCCCTTTAGTTGTTGAAATGTGTTACTTCTTGGAAGAAAGAAAATTGTATGCATCACTTTTTTCCTGGTTTACGAAAATATTCTAAATTAACTATATGCTTTGATTTAAAAAGTAAATACACCACATGCACATTATGCTAACCAAGCTCCACTACCAACTTTACATACACACCTAAACTCAATCACAGAATTTTAGGACATGCTTTTTGCATGTGTGAGACATACATTCCTTTTCATCTCTTGGACAACCTTAGAAATTTTGGGATTCAATCAGGTTTCTGACATCCTGAATAGGAAACATGGGCACTAGGAAATTAACATGTTTTAGCAGTGTCACCTACTGGCAAAAAATACTTCTGCACAATTTCTTGAGTATATAGAAAATGCAGTTATTTTACCCAGCACAGTAAGATCAGGTTCATGATCCCATACAAGGTGTAATTGTGCATGAAGAACAATGATCACAATTAAAATTAGCTTTTGTAAATCAAAGAAAAAAAATTATTTCCAGAAGGTCTTTTTCCTTCTTACAGAACAGTATTAGATGCAGTTGCAATAAAACTGACAAAGAACATAATTTAAAGGATCATTGAAAAAAAAGCTAAGTTTAATAGCAGAGGAAGATGAGGGAAATGGAACAAAACAAATAATTCTTCATCCATCCAGTGAATCCAGTTCACTAGCAGTTCAGACCACAGTGTTTCCCTTTAAAGGAGTTATTTGTGAAATTACCATTTGCATGAGAAAACTCATACCAAGCTCTACAGTCAAGCAAATGCGTGACCTTTCTGAACAGCCATTCTCCTGCAAAGAATACTAAAAATTTACCTATCATTATTTTTCAAAAAGGCTAGGAAGTAAAGCAAAAAGCTTAAAAATCTAAAATGGGAACATCACCTGCAAATAATCAACCAAGAACCTGGGCTGTGCTCAGAGCTCATTTACCTCTCTCATTGCCCTGCTGAGATAGGGCAATGCTCCAGGCTTGGGGAAGAGAGGCTGGAAAGCTGCCTTGGGCAAAAGGACATTGAGGTGCTGGAGTATGTCCAGAAAATGGCAACAGATTTGAAGAAGGGTCTGGAGCACAAGTCAGACATGGAGCTGTTGAGAAGGCTGGGGTTTAGCCTGGACAAAGGGAGGCTCAGGGGCGACCCTATCAATTTCTACAACTGCCCAACAGCAGCAGGTGGGCACTGGGAGATTCTCTCAGGCAGCCAGTGACAGGATGAGAGGAAAGGGCCTCAAGCTGTGCCATGGGAGGTTCAGGATGGAAATCAGGACGAATTCCTCTGAAAGGGTTGCTAAGCACCGGAATGGGCCAGCCAGGGATGTGGTGGGATCATCATCCCTGGAGACATTCAAGACACACGTGTATTTGGTACTTAGGGCCGTGGTCCAGTTGACAAGGTGGTATTTGGTTTAAGGTTTGACTTGATTTTGCAGATCTCTTCCAACCTAAATGATTATGTGATTCTGTGTAATACTGAGTTACAGGACTGCTTGATAATTGTAGTTTTTATTTGCAGCAGAAAGGTTCAAATTTCCATAGATGCAGTCAACAAAGAGAAACACAAGAGACCAAAATATTTTCTAAGTACTTTAGATGAAACTATCAACTACAGTAGTACAGTTCTGAGTACCTGAATGCTTAGGAAATTAACAAGCAATGTAAGGAGCTGCATCTTTTATGATGCCACTCAGTTCCCCAGCCAAACTACCCGTCAAGTTCTATCTTTTTTTAAAAAATAAAAGGAAATGTAACTACTGCCTCACCAGTACTTTCTTTCTCCCTCTTCTGTTTTCAAAGGAGGGGAAACCAAAAGAAAAGTACACTGCTTCAGTCCTAAGTTAGTGCACAGTAGCATCACAATATATTATCAGTGCTGATATACTCCAATTAACTTTCTTGGATAATGAAACATCTACATCAGTTTGATAGTTCAGTAATCTGCTTCTCTTCCAACTGTTTTTAATGATTATATAGAATATCTAAACAGCTTTCAGCACAAGATGGACTCTGCTAAAGCAGATTATTTAGTGGCTGTAATTATTGGTAGTGCAAATCTTCCACTTGGAAAGATTTACATCCGTTTCTTGTCCAGAACTGAGTTGTCAAAGATCAGATTAAGATGCTGAAATATGACTGTCAATAACCAATTTCAGAACCTTAATGCAGCTCAGAAAAACAGAATATCCATTATACATACTGCAATGATAACACTTCCATCATAAACAATGTATTAATCTTCTATGACATATTCACTCCATTATTTACTTAACTTATGTACACATAATTTTCTCTTTAACAATCTACTTTACTTGCCCTTGAATGTAAACTGCAGATCACCCAGTTAAATACCATTAAATAAAATTAAATAAATATTATTAAAAAAACCTGATACTCAAAAAAGCTCTAGAAATAAGGATGCCCCAGAGTCAGTCTTCTGTACTCTATCTTCTTACAATCTAAAATTCGACAGTAAGCTTTCAACATCTTCCACATTTTACAACACATTGCTATTATGAAATTGACCCCTGCAGTGAAAGAGTACATTTTGGCATACAGTCAAGGAGAAAGGAAGAGACCCCTCACTATGGTAAAGTCACAAATTTGATGCCAAAAGTTTCCCTTCACTCACCTGGAGACTTCTCCAAATACCACGAAATTCTAGCAGCAAGTCTCACCCTGAAACTCTGAAGGTCTTTAATGTACCTTCAAAAGTTCAGACTAGATTATCTTTCCTATGCATACAAGCAACTTTGAAAAACTGAGCAAATGCTCTTTAGCTTTACTACTTATAAATTTTACTACACTTATAACTTGTAAGTTTTAAACTTATAAGTTTTACTACATTATTAATGCAGTGAAATCCACTCTAAAATGCTATCATCAGCATATGATGCAGAGAGCCCTGCCATATCTGGGGTATTGACATTTTTGTCAAAAGGAGAACTGTAAGATGCATGGGGAAGATGAGTGTAGTGACTATTTATACTATATATATATAGGAAATATAAGAATTTTTCAGCCCATTTCCATTTAATCCTTATCTTGTCATACAAATTTTTATTTTGGTAATAGCTTGTGCTACACGTTTCAGTTCCCTTTTATATTTTATTCCCTTGTAAAGTCAACTTAATAATAATTGTCTACTCCCAGCATGAGTTTACACACAAGGAAACCATAAGAAAAATTACAAAATTAAAGCTAAGGCAATTCACAGAAGCAAATAGGCAATGGCAAGGGACTATTAAAAGAAAATACCTCTCTAAGCAATACTGAGTAAAGACAGTATTCATGTCCTACCACATAGAAATATAGATAAATTTTAACTAATACAGAGTAAACTCCCTTTTTAAGAAAGGTGTATGTTCACAAAACACATGCAGGGAAAAAACAGTACTTACAACTGGGTTTTTTGTGTCTGGGTCAAATTCTGTAGAATTTGCATCTGGAACAGAAGTTCAAAGTAAACACAGTACATTTGCTCTGCATACACTACAAATTCATAACAGCTCTGTGGCATTTCAGGCCTTGTCTACATTTATGTTACAATCTCATTATTTGAAATGCATCCTGCACCACTTTTGAAGCAATCATAGGAAGTATATGACCTCAGACACATAAGTTCCATTTCCTCCTTTCTAAAACACTTTTCTCTCAGCTCTTAGTATTAGAAATCCATTGATAAGTTAAATCTCTTCATACCAGTACTGAATGGCTCTTGTTTGGCCCCTCTGGCTAATGAAGGTAAGTGAGGAAACCACTTCTCAGCTTCAGCACCCTTCAGAAAGAGACTACAGAGGTGAACTCTAAGCACACTTTCTTCTACACTCTTTAGATCAAAAAGCAGGTTTCAAACAATCCACATAACAAAGAATTCTTACTCCCTTGCACAGAGAGGTAGCACAGGGTACTTAGCTGAAAATGATCTTGCTGCAAGGGCTAAGTATCTAACAACCACAGGATGTGTAAACAGTTCTAATAATAGACATACATTTCACACAGAGAATAAAGGTTCCTCTAAATAAATCATATTCACACCAGCCTACTGAGCTCACCTTCCCAATTCAAACAGTTTCTTGCAAATTCCACAACTGCTAACTGCATTCCCAGGCAAACTCCTAGAAGAGAAAACAAAAACTCCAGAATTTCCAGGTCAAAGAGTGGGACTGACTAAGTACTTGCTGCTCTGTCTTAAACTTGACTGCTTTGAAATCTTGGTATTCATTCCATATACACAGACTTAGAAAAAACCTAAACCAAAAGGGGCTGCTCAATGTGAAACTCACACTTCAAACTTGGCACATTATAAATACACGTGACACAATTATGCACTTTAAGCCCTTTCAAAGATATTTTATTCCTCTCATCTATTTTACCAATAATTACTGCAAAGACAAACAGAACCTAAAAGCCTGGGTATATCAAGATTCAAACTTTGCTTTGGCACCTACTCAGACACTTAAAAGTAAGAAATGTGGAGTGGGAAGCAAAGCCTCAGAGGCACTTACACAAACAGCACTTAGCTTATAGGCCAGATGATGTCTTTGGACTTTACTGTAATAACATATAGCAGTAAATCAAAAAAAATTTAATATAGCAGAAGTGGTCCAAAGACATTTATGTTTTCTGCAAACTGTCAAATAAAGAGAATTATAGTGATATAATTACAATGAGAAGCAAAGACTCTCCACTTTTGCACATGTAAATTAAACCTTTGCAGAAGGGATTGGTTTTTTCCCTTCCTCATACAGCAGATGTGGTACAAAACTATGCTCCTGGGGATTCTTTACATGGCAGATAGTCACAACATCACACATACTTCCCTAAGATAGGATCCTTCTCTAATGTGGGGGTTTGTCTTTTTTTAATCAAATCAATTAGCTTGCTATACATTTCCTAAACACAGAAATTACTCACTCTAATGATCTTACCAAGAAAAGGTTTTTTCTTTGTTCTTGCCCAGGAGATAGCTTGGAGTTTGCCTTCTGTTCCCCTAATTCCAAAACCTCCTGGGACCAGAATGCCACTGTAATGACAGGCATATATAAAAGAATTAACATGCAGAATCAAGCCAGCAGAGGAATCCACACAACTTGAAGACTACTGAAGTTATAACTAAGCAAGCACAATTCATGAAAGGCATGTTTTATATGAACATTCAGAATACAAAGACATTAAAATTGGAGATTTGTTTCATCTATCTACCCCGATTCTCATCTGACCAATATCACATTTCACAGTGAAATTCCCACTGCTTAAATAATAGTGCTCAAATAAACTAGCTACATATTCACTGCTTAAAATCCTAACACCCAAAATTTAGATCGTCTAATACCAAAAAAACTAAATGCATCTGGACAAGAAACAATATCACTTTAAAAATACAAATTGAAATCCTAGCAATGATTCTTAACAAAGACATTTGCAGGGTGCATTTACAAGCACCTTTCCCTATGCTGCATGCTGACAACAAAAAGCTTTGACAACTGATCTGCACTGTAAAGGAAGGATATCCAAAAAAGCAAAACAACAACAAAAAAATCAAAACCCTAAACCAACAACCAAAAAAAACCTGCAATTTGTGTAAAGAGATTGAGCAGACCTTGAGGATATATGTTGATACTTCAATTTGCTGAAGCTTTTCACCATCCATTCAATTTCACATAAGTAACAGACATCTGGATGCATTGAGAAATTATTTCATTTACTGAATCATTTTTCATCACATGAAATAAATATCATGGACTGCATTTGGGATACAGAATGCCCAATGTCACTTACTCTGCTTTGCACAGTTTGTGCCATGCCTGGTGATATTTCACTGAGTTCTCTGCTTCCATAGAACGTTCAAGTTCTGTTGAATCTATGTACTAATAGAGAAGAACATGCAATGAAATGGTCTCTTCTTCCACAGAACAAGCAGCAGACAGTATATGATCAAGTGCTAAGAGAAATTAAGAGTTTCAAGTGAATTTGCCAATAAACCTGTAACAACTTCACTGAAGATCCAGTATTTGCTTTCAAGATCCAGTGTTTGCTCTAACTGCAGCAATCTGGGCCCTTTTCTTTGCACACAGCTCAGGAGCTGTGTCTGCCTGCAGGCCTGTTTGGCACCCTCCAGGTAAGCAGATTAACTAGAATGCTTTGCAACTCTGAACCCAGGTTACTCTCCTAGGGCAACCAGGGCCAAACAAGGAGTGGTGCTGACCTTATCCTGCCATCCCAATGGGATGTGGCCAGGATGTTTACTTGCCTGGCTTTTGGGTGCCACAGCTTGTCCAATCTTATAATAAGACTGCAAAAATATGCATTGTTTGTGAGAAAGGTGTTCCTGGGGACTCTTGGGTAGAAAGGGAGAAAGAATCATTACCTATGCCCTACTGGAAATAGTCCATTAGAATCTCTAGTATTACTAAAAAGCACAGGTCCTGATGCACCACTAGGGTGAAGTGAGGGGACAATGTACTGCGCTGGGGACACAAAAGATCAGAGTTTGATTCTGAGTTCTGTCAGGCTTTTTCTCAGATTAACATAATTAACCACATTCTGATGTAAAGTCCATCCTCCATAAAAATGAGATCATCTGAAATAGCAGAACTCACCTGTGTGCAGAGAAAGGCAACTGACAAGGAGATTGCTGAAAGTTTCCCAGACAAGACTGCTTTCTAGCAAATATTTTCTACTTTTTCCACATTCCAGAAGGCATCAAAATACAACAGAAAAATAACTACTTTTGAATGTTGCTATTCTAGACTAGAAGAATATTACAATCAACTAAAAAGACACTATGATACTGCAAGGTTGGAAAGAGAAACTAATGACAGTTGGAGTTAACTGTATTTTCCTTGCCAAACATATTAAGAAGGAACATTTATCAGTTAAAGAAGCATCAACATTTTGTCATTCAGATTAAGCAGCTCCTTCACAGTATGGGATTATACTGACAGCCTTTGGGCATAAACAGTAAAAAGAGATATGGACGTGGAGTTAAGTACAGTGGGAACTGTGTCTGTTAACATTGCAACACTGCACTGGAGCTCAGCAACTGTCATGTTTTCATGTTTGTTAATGCAGAAGTCCCACCAAAATTAAGATCAGCAGCACATGAAGCTTGCTGTGCATTTGCAGACAGGGCACCTTTCACCTTTTTTGCTAAAAGCAAAGCTATTTTTCATATCATAAAAATGTTCCCCTCTGCAGCTGTCAGTACAGAACACTACAGTGACACAATCATGTAGATCAGAAAAGACATTGGGAAGTCTCAAGCCTCACTCCCTGTTCAAAGCAAGTCAAATTACAGCAGGCTGCTTAGGATCATTTCCAGTAAGGATCTAAAAATCCCCAGGCATCAATTCTGGCTGTTCCCATTTTCTTGTTTCTTCATGCACACAAAAACAACTTGTTTAGAGTATTAGCTAATACTCTTCCCAGGGAACAAGAAAAGGCCGACCACCTGCCATTTCCCCAAATCCTAATTTGTGCCTTTATTTTTTTTTTTAAGACTGGTACATTTGCCCTCTTCTAGTCATAAAATAATTAGGTTGGAAAGGTTATCTAAGATCATTGAATCCAACTGTTAACCCAGGACTGCCAAGTTCACCATAAAACTATGTGTCATGAAAACAAGTGAAATCTAACTATGATTGTAAATACAAATTTGAAGATAAAATCTACTTTTTCATCAGATCCAGTTTTGGGTAACTTCAGTGTTCCTTTCAGATAAGTTTAGTTCCAAATAAAATAATTAAATCTGTAAACATTTCTTTTAAAAAGTGAGATGCTTGGCCAGTCTGCACTTATCTGCATGATTCATTTTCTAGTTTTCACATGAATTAAAACTGCCACACATGATGGGAAATAGTAGGTTACCACAGAATGATACAAGAGTAAAATTAAAGTATTCCTGAAAACAAAGGCTAGAAATATGCTCACCATTAAATCCAGTTTGTAATTAATTGCCAGTGCAGAGTGTTCCAGAGCTTTGAAAACAGATGCATAGCAGTCACTTAGTTTTGTGTACTTGCCCACGAGAGCTATGGAACACACCTTCAGCAACCTTTCATATCTGACAAAAACAAGTTCTTCAGTTACTACACCAAACTTCACCAAAAAAAAAAAAAAAAAAAAAACAACAAAAACCATTTCAACAGCGTTTGCTTTTTCTTTAACTCCACAAAATATCCCCTTAAATTTCCAAACTGCCAATGGTTTTAAACCCAGACCATTCACAGGTGTCCATCAGCACTAACCCAGTCAGTCCAGTTTGGTGACTTCATAGCAGCTAAAACCGACCTGGAATTACAGCACTCCTAGAGAAAGCAGCAGGATGTAGAATACCTGCAAGCCATTTTCTTCCACTTCATTAGAAGATCACTTGGCTGGTCATCAATAGGTAAATTCAACCTCTGTTTAAAATACTTAATGATGCCTTGCTCCTCCAATAGGATTGGTACTCGGTAAGTAGAAGAAACATCATGAATAAATATCACCTAACAAAAAAAAGGCAGAACATAAAAAAAATTATGTAAATTTTTCATAGGAAACATTCATTCTACTTTTGGATACTACATGCATTTTTTATTCTACACACATTCTGGTTTTTAAATACCTTCCTTTTGAATGAGCACGACAGAACAGCTAATATTTAAGATTACATTAAATCTACAAGAAAAAAGTTACTCAAAAAGTAAAAAAGTGGTTTACTTCTCCTTCATACCATCATCCAGGCTTGTCAAGCCTATCAATGCATCAGTTTTAATGCAAACATCTGGCCCCACAAACACTCATGCTTGCTAGCAGTTCCTTCCTCCCCTCTCACAAGCTTGAGGAGTATTAAGCATGAAAGCAAGAAAACAAATTAAACCTAACAAAACAGACCCAATCTGGTTGTGACAAAGTCTCCTAAAAGTATGTTGTCAGTGAACTAGCCTATGTAATTACTGAGTGCAGTCCATCTAAGGACCTTTTTTTTCAGAACACATTTATAAACTGCATCCAAGCTGCCAGCAATTAAGGTGATTGTGCTTGGTTTACCTGAGATCACAGAGCTCAGAATCCTGAGCATAAGTATTCTCAAGACATGTGTACTCTCTTTGTTACCCTTGAGATGCTTCTGCTCATCACAAACTTTGTACATGTGTGTGCTGCCCCATGCCTCTCTGCGTGCCCATTCAATCTGAATCTGTTGTACCTTCAGCATTATCCAGTACATTGAAAAGTAAAATGCTCTCACTTGGGAAAATATTTAAAGAGCAGTCAATTAATCAAAATTAGTATTTGAATAGCAATTAATTGTAAACTATTGGGGGAAAAACCACACATGAATTATAGGAGAATATATAACTACACAGTAGATGCATGCTTAAGGGCATAATTAGCCTATTACATATAATCACAGTAAGAGTGTTCATGTGGCTCTTGCTCATATCTGTGGACATAAGCAAATCGCCTAGCTTTAACCACACTTTTTTCATCCATTACTATAATCACTTGAGATGATTTATGGGCAATAAATACATAATAATAAATAATTAATAAAACCAGCCATAGTTGTGAAAACTGTACAGTTTCATGCTATGTATAACAACTATACATATCCATAATAGCAAGATAAAAATTATAAAACAATCGCATATGAATGAAGCAGTCAGAACTTGAAAAGAGAAATGCACAGAAATATTTGTATACTTTCCCACATGTAATATTGAAGTACAGACCTGCTCAGGCTCCACATGACAAAACATGGAAATCTTCTCCTTCACAGCCATCTCTATAGGTTTTGCACTTCTGCAGACTATCTGTCATAACAGAAGAAAAAACTTCAAATATTTACTAGGAAAACCAATAGAAGATCCTCAATATTTCATAGAGAAATTCATCTCTTTTGGAAGCAGAACACAAACGAATGTGCCTTTTTTTACTCTTTTCCCCCTTTGGGGTTCTATGATATATCAGAGCTCACAAATAGCAAGGCAGAAGCAAATCCATCACCTGTCCATACTGACCAATTTTCATTCATCTTTCATTGGCATTCTCTGTAATACTCCTTCCTCATATTCTTCTTTCTTGCAGCTACTATTGTATTACTCTTTGCCTCAATTCTAGCAGCTCTATAATAATGAATATGATGAATCAAAAGAACTATTGTAATCAATAAGATCAGATTTAAATTGAGAGAAATAATACTTAGCTTACATGCATGAGTATTTCAGTATTTCAGCATCTTCTTAATTTAGACATCATGACAAAAACAAGGCCAAAGAAGATAAAACTAATTCATAATTCTGTGGAGTTTTTACTGGTGCTAATATTTTGCTGACACATTTAAACCCGACTAATTTTAGAAAATATTGATAATTTTTAACCGATTGAAAAAATAATTATATGCTTTGGTGCTTGTTGGAAAGGGTCTTTTTGTGCATTATGTAACTCCAGGCAACTAGATCAAAATGCAGAACTGCTCTAGTAAAGTGCTACTGATTACTCAGTCTACTCCCTTCAGTTATTTTGAAACCTGAAAGAATAACAAAAAATAGGATGAGTCTGTTACAAGGCCAGTTCATTACTTTCCCCATCTTTCAAGTAAATGCAACTATTTAATTCATCAAGCCCTTTTGCTCAGAACCTTGTAGCTGCCCTTTGATCACCTTGCTAACGCAGCTTAGCTACATTGATACTGATGGAGTCTAATTAACTTATCCTTAGAAGTAATTCTAGAAACAGAAAAAAAATGCCAAGTATAAGGGAAAATTAATGTGCTTTTAGATCAAAATGTAATTAGGAAACAAATTGTACATTCTGTTCACTCAAGCACAATTCATTTGTAAAGTTTGGTACAGTTTGAAGCTGAAAGTATAATTTATAAACCTTGATAGTACAAGCACATGAGTAAACCTACTTTGAAATCTATAATCCTTTTAAATTTAATGCAGACACAGAAATCAAAAACATCAGAGCCAGCACAAAAATAGCGAAGCTACAATAAAAATGGGAGAGATGCACTGCAAAGGAACATAACACAAAATGAGGAACAATTGAATCCAACAGGGCAGCTCTGACAAGTGCACACTCTAAGTGCTGCATCAGAGCACAGGATCTCTGCAGCCACAGCACAATGTCCATTTGGCACTCAGAACAGCCTGGGCAGAACAGAGGCTGGGGCACACAGAGCTGAGCAGCCCCCCAGGGATGCCCGGGAGCAGGCAGGGAGCAGCAGGGATTCAGAACTGGATGGAACAGGCTCGGCTGTAGGAGCTGCTCCATGTCCTGCCAAGACGGCAACCATTTAAATATTGTCCTGAAGCAGCACTCAAGGAACTTTATGAGGGCACCAAGAGGCTGCACCTGAAGTGAGAGCTGTCCCTGCTTCAGGTGTCAACAGCAGCAGTCAAAAACCAAAAGTGATACTGTGCTCCTGGCAGTCCAGAACAGCCCCAGGCAAGAACCCAAGATGCAAGACAGTCATTGTGTTTGTCTGTTCTCCTTTTATTACACACACCCACTTAACGGGCTTTTTAAAGAAAATTATTTTTTGGTGGGGAGGGAGAAGTTAGGCCCTGGCAATTGCCTTAAAGGCCTTCAAAAAGAACAGGCAACTTTCCCTATGCAATTAGCACTTCAGGAGGGATTTTGGAGATTACGCCCTGAAATCTGGAACACAGTACAGCATTACATTAATAAAAGTCTTTCCTTCCACAAGCTGGTTACAATTATCATGTCACAGCCACTTCACACCAAACACATCTTACACATACCCTATTTCCAAATGCATTGGTTTTGTAGTTAAAAACACATTCACTCATAAATGCAAAATGAAAGAGCTCAAAAAAACCAGAAAAAGCACAACACAAAATTTAGTTGTGTGACTATCTTATAAATAATTTTTCTTTTTTGAGGATATACATTGCTTCTTCTTAATAATGCAAAAAAAAAAATCTGAATGTTACAAGACAGAAACATTCTAGGTCTTTCTACAAAGTGAATCAAGACTTCAATTATTTTTAGCAGTGAAGAATTATTTTTATAAAAAAGATGCCTTTAGAAGAACCTAGTTACAGTCCCCAGATATTGCAAGAAGTTAGTTGAATTAAGTTAGCTTAGAGTGATTTTGACTAATTTGATTTCCTGTGGCTTTAATGGAGCTATGCAGCACATATTTTGCATTTCTTCTAAAATTCTCATTTCTCCTGAGAGACTACAGCTTATTCTTTGAACACAAGCTATGCAAGGATATTTCTAGATGACCTATAAATAAAAATCTGTATTTATTGACTCACCAAATCTGGAGACAAGCCTAGACCCCTCAGTGCTCGAACGCTGTTCTGTGTCGGTTTTGTCTTCTGTTCACCAGTAGCATTAGGCTGAAAAGGCACATTTTGAAAGCTCAAATAGCAGCTAATATCTGCTAACAAAGCAGTTACAGATTAAAAGACAAAATTCATAGCAAGTAATAATATTTGCAGGAAGTAAACATATCCAAAGAGAGCCATAATATGACAGAAACAGAAATGACACCACTGTTATCACTTGTGTATGAAATACTGTGATGAAACCACAAGGTTCCAATTCAGGTCAAGTTTATTTTGTTGTTTTTGTTTTCAGAGAAAAATTTCCATATAATTAGTTCGGACAGAAGAAGAATATTCCAGAAGTTGGATTTGGCTAAAAAATGGAGAATGTCCAACACAGCACAAAGCCTCCAGTGACTGTTTTTGAAATATTCACATGTAATAAATAATTCTGTTCTCAAATACACAGAATTGATCCTACTAATTGCTGTTCAATTCTCTAATCCACAGCTGTAGTTGGTAATTATCTTTTTGTCTGTAGAAGGTGAAATCTATCATCATTACAAACCTTTGCTTACCAAAATATCCCCAGTGAGTAGTGAAGAAAAATTCAGAGTTCAAATGAAAAATACTTTCAGTCCTGTACAAGGAGTTACAGTGGTCTTGACTTGACTCCAGCATGAAAGGGTTAATGAGACAAGGGAACAAATATAAAGCCAATATAGAGTAAAATTTATATTATTAATTCTAATAACTTACCTGTGGTACTAGGCTAACATGGATATTACAGAAGTTCTCTCTTTTTGCTTTGAACTGAAACTGTCTAAATGCTTCAACAAATGGCATTCCCTCAATATCTCCAATGGTTCCACCCAGCTGAAAAGGAAATGGATATGTCAGAGTGGCAGAAAGCAAAAACAAAAGAAAAAAAAAGTCTCACATATTTCAAGATGTTTTCTGAAACTTTTATCTGAAAAAAAAAACCTGACAATTGAAATTTGCAAAGATACTCTACAAAGTGCTTTCATCTACTCTGCACGGTTTGTTTCTTGTGGAAAACATTAAACAATTTTCCAGTTTTGTTATGTTCACTTTCCACCAAATACATAAGCTTCCCAGGGGAAGATGTGTGGTGCTGCTGAATAATACATGCTTCACACTGCCTTCAAAGTGGTGAACCAGCAATCAATAGTTAGGCTGATGCAAAGGTTTTCATATAGGAAAACTTTATTTCCTGTCAGATTAAAAAATACTTGTGATTAACTAGAGACAGACGTTTCCCAATATTATCACGGCTTTCCAACACCAATAATTGTTTATTACCAAACCAAAATGCAAGACTAAATCCACGCTGAAATTTATTTATAAAGACAGAAATCAGATGCCTTTCAAGGACACAGTGCTTAGCAAACTAAGCACTGAATAAAGCAGCTTTGCATACAAGTCTGATGAAATAGTTGCATTCCAGAATGATCTTTTTGTGCCACCAAGTGGTTTTCAACAGAATTACATATTTCCGCTCATCCAGTACCAGAAAAACTGACAACTGTATTTGCATATCACACACATTTAGTCTAACTCCTTCAGGATTTTGCAACGGGAAAATGTTACAATTATTTTTAGAGTACTGAAGAAAAATAATTTTGTCAAGCTAGAGGTATAAATGTAACAAAAACAAACAAAAAACCCCCTCCAAACCAAAACAGAAAAAAACCTGAAAAAATGTAGTTAAAGGACTGATATGACCATCACTCATTAATGTTTTTGTGCAACTTTTGTTTTTACTTTTTCATATTTGTTTTAAATTTAATATTTGACTCGCACTGTGAACATCTTAAAAAGATCTATAGGTATACTGGTAAGTGTATCTCAGTCAAGGCAGATTCTTCTGCATAAGAAACACTGAGTAATTCTGCTGTTGGCTCACAAAGTTTATGGTAATATTGATTGCAGTGGTCACTTCTGGCATTAAATCTGTGACATGTTCTGTCAAATTCACAACTATAATCTTTTTTTCATTATTTTCCACTGTAATAGTACTACTAGCAATTATTGGCCTTCACCCAGCTGTCTCCGTGCCCTACTAAGGGTGGGTCAAAATCCTTGTTTCCATTGTTCAGAACATCAGCAGGCTAAGTAATTAACAAAGTTGCCACCAAAGATAACATCAGAAAGTGGGACACAAATATACACAATGTTTAAATACATTCCTTTAATCATGACCACAGGCAACAAGATGAACATTTGAAGTTGTACGGAAGCTACAATGTTAAAGGCTGTCCTACAGACCACGGGAGATTTCGGGTATTACACAGGTTTTCTCAATAATATTAACAGTATAAAGCTTCAGTCAAACATCTGGATCTTGGAATGGACAGTCCACATTACAGTAACTGCTTGAATTCTCTAAGTTGATGAACTCTTAAGAAGCTCAATTTCAGCTGTATTCTAGAGCGGATTTCATCAAGTAAGTGGAAGTTGTAGAGATAAGACCAAGCCTATCTCTTTCAGACCAAACCAAAGAACATAAGAACGCGTTTTTGAATTTCTGCTCTCCATAAAAATTCAGTCTGACCTCTTTACAGTAAGGAGCAAAGAGAAAGCAAAGAAGCTCATTGTGGTCACTGTAGATATACAACCTAAAATGTTCTATACTTGCCTCAATTACACAGATTTGTGGCTCTTTTTTGTCATCATCCACAGGAACTTTTGCCTGATTCATTACCCATTCCTGAACTGCATCAGTAATGTGTGGAACAACTACAAAACAAAACCAAAGAAGGCAAGCACAGCTTACTTTAGGTTCATATACTAATTTTTGCATGCAAAAGGGGTACAGTGAACAGAAAGCTAAGAAGAAACTACTAGGTCCTTTCTCTAGTTCTCCTTTCCTTGACCCCAGAAGCCAAACATTACAGGAATATTCCATATCTTTTGGAAGGGAGAAAGGAGGAAGGTGGCAGAGCAAGAAGCAACCTGTTCTAGCTGATCCCTTCTTTTGTGAAGACCAAATGGACTAAAATTAAAAAACACAAAAATTAAAAATTAAAATTACCAAAAAATGCAAAATTAAAAATAGTACCTTGAACGGTTTTTCCCAGATAATCACCATGTCTTTCTTTATTAATGACATGCTGATATATCTTTCCAGTGGTGATATTGTTATCTTTATAGAGACTGATGTCCAAAAATCTTTCATAATTTCCCAAATCTAAGTCAACTTCTCCACCATCATTTAATACAAAAACTTCACCTGAAAAAAGAAAGCAAAAACAGACAGAAAAACAACAAAATAATCAGAATTTATGAAACACACAGCAGGAATTCCAGACATCTTAAAATATAATGAAAAAAAAAATTAAAATATGTATGACAACAACCGATCAATAAAGTCCATAATGCAACCCAACTTGCATTGTCAGTCTGTATGACTTAATATCCAAATCAGTTTTACATCTAATGTCCATCCCTCAGATACATATAGTTTTGCAAATAAAATGTAAATTACATTGCCAAAATATTTAAGCCACATAAATATTTAACCAGCATTTCAACAGCAGAGTAATCCTTCACTGGAAGAAAACAACCTCTAGGAATCATAAATCAGCAACAAATAAAATATTCATTTACTGGAAGGAGAGAAAAACTATGCTTTTGTAAGCATGAATTATTATACATGTTAAAAGTGTTTCACTATAAAATCTTGTTGATTGGACCTATTTTAAAGATTGAGGCTTCGATCAGGAGTAAAGTTATGATGAAGAAAAAGCTTCTTCAAACATAATCACCATTTCTGAGTCAGTTATTTCATCCATGTCCACAGCAAGGGTTATTTCTGACCCTGAAAAATCCACTTAAAATACCCTTCACACTTTTCTCAGCCTCTAAAGAGTCTAAATTCTGAACCTAGTCAACTTCTGACAGAACTCAAGTTACTAGATCTTGAGGTAAGGCTGGAAAGCTCTTCAGAAAAACTGTAAATATTTTGCCATGACCCAATAAATCAATGGCAAAATAAGCTACATCACTAATGCAGAAAAAAGTGGACTACAGAAATGTATATCCCACCAAAGTACAACATTCCACTTCAATGAACTTAGGTTCTCTAAGTTTCACTCATGTTTTTGAATAGATTTATTTTTTTTTACTAAAATGAGAACTTAAGCTAACTGTCATGAAGGCACTTACACTAGAAGCCTTGATACCCAGAGAACAGCATTCTTAAGTAACTCTTAAGGACTTAAGTTTCAAGTAAGTTTCATAGCACTATTTAAAAGGGGTTTTTAATCAACTTGAACTGAAGACAGCATTAACTGAGCAAGTCTTACAGCTAGGATTTTCCCAGTGAAGTGGTATTTTAGAGAAAGGAAGCATGTGCTCATAACAGTATCTTCAAAAACACAGGCTTCTGTTTCTTAACTTAGAGCAGACAGTGTCCTTGAGACCACAGAGTAAGCAACAAACTTTCAAAATAATGATAAAACAACTTGTAAACACCATACTATAGGTTTTTAAAAAATAAAACCAGAACACATTACTGTAAATACAAATGTTTATGTGGAGAACAGCACTTATCTTCATACCATGTTCATATGGTGAAAAGGTTCCAGCATCTATGTTTATGTAAGGATCAATTTTGATTGCAGTGACACGAAGACCACATGATTTCAGAATGGTGCCAATGCTGCTTGCTATGATCCCTTTGCCAATTCCCGAGATGACACCACCAGTTACCAGGATGTACTTCATTGGAAAATCAGCACACATGCACAGACCTTGAGCTGGAAATCTAAAACCACAAAGATGTACATCTAATGAGTGTACATTCATGTCTGGGAAGATCACAGACTCAATCTGCAAAGATCTAAATTGAAATAACCTTCATCAACATACAACAAAAATTATCATTCTGGAATCTGGGAGCAGAACTCACCTCTCCCAGGCTACACACCAATCTGTAAGATAAACACCTGTCTTGTCCATATCCTGATGGAGCTGATCAACACACAGAGCCAAGGTATTAATTTAGAGTTCTAGACAGAAAGGGGTGCTGGGTGGCAAATCCAAAAAAGTACTACAAAACTTTTTACTATTTATACATTTTAGCAAGGCGCTAGTGTCGATGAGCTACAAGCTGCATTTTCCACCCTTCTGAGACAGGATAGCCTGTATCTCACCTGTAAACAAATTCACATTCCATTCAGGTGGCTGTGGAGGCTAAGCACTGAACAATTTCTGAACAGTGACAGCATGGCTCACCATAAAGCAAGAACTCTAGGGCCAAGAAAATCTTTCCCTGCTTAAAAATCCAATTCATCCAAAACAACATGCAACAGCATTTGATATAACAGCCCTCAGTATAAATCAAAGCAGTGGTACTTTAGCTGCTGGTTTTGAAGCAATATATACCCAATGAACATTTTAAGTCTTCTTTTTATGATACTAAAGTAACATAAATAAGACCTGGATCTTCAGGAGACTGAGTTTAGGAATGTAACAAGGCTTGTTATCAACGCTCTTACATTTCTAGTAATAGGAATTAATAAACTATTTGCTTGTCAATATGATTGAAAAGATGACCATAACCATTAAACACATTTGACCCAGAAGAAAAAGGAACACCAGGGATTAACTTTGTCTTGTCATTTAATTTTAATATGTAATATTTTTAATAGCAAAGATTTTAAGACTTGGACCCTACTACCTCTGTTTCAGGCTATTCCTTCAGAACTCAGCCAACTTCACTGTCAACTTTAACATCATAAACATCTAAGCCATTTTCAAAGCTCTTTTCAGGAAAACAGGGGGGATAATTTCAACAACGGTATAAATCTTGAGTACATGCCACTTCAGAACTCTTCAATCTTGCTTACAGAAATCAAAATGAAAAGTTTGCTGTGATTGTAGCAAAAACAGCGATATCCTGGCAGCTTCAGGAAATGCTTGAAATAGGTACAGAGAACTGCAGGTGGTCTGGGAAATCTCTTGTAAAAGCTGAAGGAAATAGAGTTAGGGGAGGGAGCGCTGAAAGCGAATACTGGAAGAAGTCATTTTCCTGGGAAGTGGCACACGAATTACTCTGCCCAGCCTTATCCACAGGAGCCGCCGCCTCCAGCCGGGATTTGTGGGCGCTGCACCCCAGACGCGCCGCACCGCGGGAGCGCTCGGGCCGAGCAGGGAGAGGCCTCAGACTTACGCAGGTGTTAAAGGCGGCTGCTCCGAGCGGAGCCCGGCAGCGCAGAGCAGGGGAGCCCGCCGCGGGAGAGCCGAGCCCGGCGGGGCGGGGGCACAGCCCCTGCAGGCACCGCGCCTCCCAGCGCAGCCCCGGCAAAGGGGACGGACTCACGCGGGGGCCCGGGGACCAGCGACAGCCCCGCTGGGGATACCCCGGCCAGGACCAGCCCACTGGAGACTTCCCCGGTGCCTCAGATGCCGAGAGCCCCGCGCCGCCCCTCCCTTGGCGGCCCTGCCTCCCGGCGGAAGTGGCGCACGCGGAAGCCGCGCGCAGCGGCCGCCCGGGTTCCGCAGCAGCGCCGGCCCGGCCGAGCGCGGCCGCCGCCCCTGAGCCATGTTGCGCGGCCTGGGCAGCTGGCTGGGGCTGGAGCGGGCGGGCGAGGAGCAGCTGCTGCCCGCCGGCAAGAGGAGCGGCCCCGCCGAGCAGGAGCAGGAGCGTGAGGAGGAGGAGGAAGCAGGGCCGGCCGGGCAGGAGCAGGAGCAGGGCGAGCTGCAGGGGGACTCGGAAGCGCTGCTCAGCCAGGCCAAGGGATTCGGCAGTGAGTGTGTCGGCGCTGCCGGCTTTCAAATATGAACTAAGGAAACAAGGCTGCAAAGGGCCTTTCGATTATCGCCTCTTGCAGAGCATTTCTTAAGTATCTGTTCTGTTGGCACTGTGGGATAAGGAGGTCTGTGTGTAGAGAGAATAGATCTGTCTGCGTAGAATAATAATAATCCTGTTGACGTGGATTGCACTGCGGCCATTTGTGGTGTTTCCATAGGAAAATTATGGAGTTTGATGATTTTGTTGAGCATGTCTGCAGTCTTAGAGTCACAGAATGGTTTGGATTAGAAAGGACCTTGAAAATAATCGCATTCCAACCCCCCTGCCATGGGCAGGGGCGTCTTTTGCTAGACCAGGCTTAAAGCCCCATCCAGCCTGGCCTTGAGTGCTGCCGGGCGTGGGGAAAGCTGTAACTTGCTATAAGTAAAATTCCTGCTTTTACTGTAATGGATTCTTGCATAAAATTAATTCACAGTATAGACAAATACTCATTACTAAAGGTTTTTTTAAGGAACGGGTTTTGGGATTTTTAAAATTGATGTTCTGAAATTCTGGATCAGTATCATCTGAGAGGTTAATCTGAGCTGGTTCCTTACTGTCCATTGTCTTGGGCGAACAGAACTGCAGCAGTTTAGTCTGTGTAGTTTTGTCAAATACCTGTCTTGGTGTGGTGAATTGATACTAACCTCCTGCTGACTCTGTTCTAATCTGCAAATTGCTCTGATTTTTCAGGAAGGATAAAGTTTCTGGGGAATAATAAGTATTGACTATTATCTATATAAAGATCCGTTCCATAACTTGCTCTGTAAATGAAATTTTGCTTTAGTGGTCAATGGGTCGATTGTCTGTGACACCAGAATAGGCTGTGGTGGAAAGGCTTTCTTGCTGTTTTTACACATAATCCTAGAAACCTCTGCATGGCAAACAACCTGGGTAGCTGTGTAAAAAGAATGTCCTGGCAGATAAAGAATTTTACTGGTAGAACTGAAACCTTATAGACATTATTTTTGCTCATTAGCATGCCATTACAGAAATTATGAGCGTTTTGACAATGTAAACTAATAATAGAAGTATTGCTAGATAAGTATTCTTAATACAGGCATACATTTATAAGATGAAAGACGGGTTTCTTAGTCATTTGAAAGTGTTATTTTCCACCACAAATTCTATTTTTCTAAGGCTAAGTACCACCCCTTCTGCAGTTTTATAAGTACCTTAGTTCAAAAGAATATTTGCCCTTAATGGAAGTAAAAAGTATTTTGCTCTACAGCACGGTTCCAGGACTGGCCAAAACCACTTTGTGCAATGATGCCAGAATGTCACCAGACAGCAAATGCCTCTGCACGTTTTGCACCTAAAACAATTGCATAGAAGAGAGGTTCCAGGGACACAGGAAACAGCCAATAAAAGCTGGTAGAAAGTAAACAGTCCAATAGGTTGCTGCTTCCTCTACTCTTAAGGGGAATAATGTATGTGTCTATGTCTAAAATGTAGAACTTTACCTTTTTTTATACCTGAATCATGTGATGGGTTATAAAGCCTGATAACAGGTATAAAAGATGCTAGTAAGTACTTGAAGGATGTTTGGTGACCACCATTTGTGACTTGTAAGCAAAAGTTACATATAAAAATTTGTCTTAAGGGTTGGCTAGACCTCTGCATATTTTGGTATCGATTTGCTGTTATTATTACAAGAGAGCATTTTATCCAACACAGAGAATAGTCAGCTTTCCAAGAGGTGACATCAGTGTTCCAAAGTAACTCATTCTACCAGTGGCTAACAACCATGTGTTAAAGGAACTTTATTTAGTTTGGGTTTTTTTATTATAAGATTATTTTTTTACATTTTTGACCCATAGGGAAACTGAATTTTTTGAGAGTTCTTGAGAAGGAAAATGGTCTTTTGTTTGAAACAGAATGCCTGGGTTTTGGTGGGGTTTGTTTGTTTTGGGGATTTTTTTTGGTTCATTGGTTGATTTTTTTGACAACCCCCTCTCTAAAAGTCAAAGGTGATTTTCTGGAACAACTAAAATATGTGACTTCTATTGAGCTGACTACCAAGAAGCACTCCCAGATCTCTTTCTGCAGGGCTGTTCACCAGTCACTCCTCTCCCAATTTATATTGAACCCACATGGAGAATCCAGCTTTTATTCTTGTTAAATTTCATGCCATTGATGTTTGCCTAGATGTTCCTATCTAGATCCCTCTGAAAGTATTTTGTTTCCTGTGGCACTGACACAATGTGTGTACTGGAACTGAGGTACTGCAGTTGGAATGCAGCCATTTGGGTATAATTAAGTGCTTGTGACATCATGCTAGCTGAGAAATAGTACCAATGCCTTAAGTCACTTGTCTGTAAACTGGCTTCTGAAGGTTTGTGATATACATCTTGCTTCTTGCAAGTTTGTTCTCCCTAATTAAAATAGTATGGCCACCTGCATTGTATTATTCTGTGCATATGTAGTTCTTTCCCTGACACCTCTCTTCACTGCAGCACTGCTAATACAAAGAATGTGAGTCTTTGAGAACAGTCTTCATTGCTGTTCTGACACTGAATATTTTCAGAAAATATGGCTCATGGTGATCAGGGCCACAGTGGTTTTCTCTTCCTAGAGGAAGACAATGCAAAATAGATAAGAGCAAACATCAAGAGCAAGCTTTTATGCTAAAACTTTTAAAGGTGTTACCTGCCTGAAATTTATCATGGATTTGCTGCCTCAGTTTATAAGAATTTATTGAGGATGTTGATTTTCTTTAAAAAATATAATTATGTTTTAACACTGTGGCTAAGTTACTTTATGGCTTAATGTCTCCAAAATACTTACATGAAATCAGGAAAGACACGTTGCTTCAGAAAACTCATTGGAAAGGAGTATCTTTAGGACCATTAGCAATGTTTGATTTAGTAAACAAGGTTTGTGTATAAATATTTGATTTACAGAACGTTGTGATCATCATCATCATTAAAGAATATAAATTAGAACAGGATAAATAGAATTTTAGGTATTTTTTTGTAGGCCAGAAGCTGGGTTAAGTTATTTTGAAATAAACTTTTAAGTAAGTATCCAAACATCTAAAGAGAAGATAAAATAAATGTAGAAAGAGAACTGGATGTAAAGAAATCTATTCTGAGGTCTTTGTTTTTTTATCTGTGAAAGGTTACCTCTTCAATTTTGCCTCTGCTGCTACAAAAAAGATATCTGAGTCTGTTGCTGAAACAGCACAGACAATAAAGAAGTCTGTAGAAGAAGGAAAAATTGACAGTATCATCGATAAGGTAATTTTTTTCTAGACACTTGATCTGAAATATCTGGCTTACCATTTTTACAACATGTGGCATATCTGGCATTTGCTGACATTTCTCTAAGCTGTCTTTAGATATTATCTCTTTCAAGAGATACTATCCATCTCTTGTCATGATGAGCAATGTGACTGAAATGTTTATACATGGTAGAGTTTGCAAAAAATGGTCACCCTGCTTTTCTCAGTGCTGCACCCATGTTTGTTCAGTTCCCTCAGGAACTGAAGCTGTTGATAGACTGGAGAAAGGCCAGAAGAAAATATGAAAAATGCTGATAGGTGGAAGGGCTGGAAGAATTTGAGATAGGCATTTGGGGAATGTCTGTTCCAAGATGCCTGGACTGGTTTCTTTTTGCCCCACAGCTTATTTAGTTGGAAAAAGGAATGAGGTAGCCCGCATCTTAGGGGCAGAAGTCAAAATATGCTTGGCACTGTATATATTGTATCCTAGGACCCTAGGGGTGTACAGGTACAGCTCCCTAAGAACCAGTAGCTAATTAAACACTTTGTTACGGTCCTGTTCTTCTCCCACCCTGACCCTGCCCTCTTCTTGCCCTCTCTGTTCCTGCCAGCTCCAGTTGTTTAACTTGTGCCGGCAAGTGTTCTTCCAGTGCTTCAAGCCACAAACCTGGCAGAAGGAAAAGAATAAAAGATAAATGCAGCAATAAGTGCCATGAAGTGTTCTGTGTTTGCTGTTGAGAGTATCTGGGAAGGGAAAGGGAACTGGTCAAAACCATCCCAGCAGTGATAGGACTGTGCATCCAGGAGTGTCTGACACAGCAAACCCCTTTTCCTGCTGCTGTCTCTCAGACAGCCCTTCTGGGCAGCTACAGCATTGCCTGTTGATTTTTTTTAATACAACAGAATCCTATTTCTTGATATAATTAGTTTTCAGGTTGTCGCCCATCAAATTAATTTCTGTTGTGATCACATTTTACATTTTGTCTTCAGATTTCATAGACACTTGTCTATATAATTATAGCAGAGATCTATTTTCTTCTACAGTGATATCAGACTTTAATGTAATTTGGATCTACATCAAAGGGGGAAAATCAATTAATGAGGTTATTTGTTAATTTAATACACTAATAATAATGCTCCTAAGAAACTCTAGCCAAGTACCTACAGTATATTTTATGCCAAAAATACAATTTTCTTTTTTCTAAATGTTTTAGAGTAATATGAATCCCCTATTTCAATTAATCAGTACTACATTCAGGAGAAACAGGATTATACCTGTATCATCATAAAGCTTTCTTCTTATACCATATAAATTATTTTATTCCGTAAGTAGGAAAAAATTAACCTAATTTTAAAGCAGAATAATCTGTTTGTATAACTGACATTACTATAGGTCTCTCACTGATAGTAATCTTAAACTGAAATACTGGGTCACCGAAGGAAAAAAGAAGTAAGGAATTTATCAGGATTTAGCTTGAAGACTTCTGTGCATTTTGGCACATTGTTAATCCATAGACCTCACCACATAAAAGTTGTATTTTTTTGTGAGTGGTTTAAGTTTTCATTCCTAGCTTCATCTTTTTTGCTTCTGCTTTCAACCACAGAACATTTGCATTCTTATCTCTAGATTATGGCATACCGAATTCTGAGACCATTCTCAGTTTTTTAAATTCTAAATTCAATATAGAATATTTCTAAATATGATATTTTTAAATGAAAAATTGTCAACAACATAACTGGAGAAGTTATTTTGTTTCAGCATAGCAGGTGTTCTGAAATCCAACTTTACAATTTTGAAAGCCCAGTTTCTTGCCATGGATGTATTTCTTAGGCAACTCTTGAAACATCTGTAAGGTCAAGAGTATCTCTACATGTTAGTGCTTTAAAAACATGTTTAAATAAGTGTAAACAGTCTGTGTTGGCTCTGTTTTATATGGTGAGACAGTAAGTGGATGTGCCAATGTTCAAATTATCAGCTAAGATTTTCCTTTTTTTTCCTTGTCCCCTGAAATTGATAAAACTACAAGTATAATTTTGAAAGCATACACAGTCGTTTTAAATGCAAAATCAAATGTGTCAGTAAAAGGAAGTGTATGATTGACACAAAACACCTTTAACTAACAGGAAGGGCCACCACGGATATAAGAATATGCATTGTATTTGAAAGCACTTTCTGACTGAATATAAACCAAGAAGAGTGTATTTTTTTTTTTAATTGTGGTTCCCTAATTTTTGTTTTAGACAATTATTGGAGATTTTCAGAAGGAACAGAAGAAATTTGTCCAAGAGCAGCAAACCAAAAAATCAGGTAATGTATGCTTTTTTGGATGATGTCTAACCTCACATAAGTGAAACCTTGCTGAAAGCTGGATAATTGAACTGTATCTAAAACTAATCTATCAAAACACTATTTAATGAAACACATTATGACAGAACTTAATGCATGAGGTGGAATAGGAAGACTATATTTTTAAGTGAGGTTAATGTTACATTATGTAGTTGGTTTAGATTTGCTTTTTAACCAAATTCTGCTTTGTGAAATAATCTCAAAGATCACCATGCTAGCAAAGTTGTTTTCTCACAGTATGTTTCATCATTGACTTTTATTTTTTTCAATGTGTTACCTGAATGCAATAATTTCTGACAGTTTGAGTATGTAGTGTCTCTGTTAATCTTTACAATGAGCTGGTTTTAATGGATTGTGATAAAATTTTTCATGGTGTTTTTAGTTAGTATGTTAGTTCAGTTTCTTCTTGCAAGATTGTTTATGGGATTGTGTTGTCTGTATTTCAGTCTTTTTGTCTGTTAGCAAACTTGGGATTCTCTTAATCTATTTCTAAAAGTTTCATGAAAATAGGTAGCTAGATTGGCCAAAGGAGGAGTGACAGATGGCCTGAGTGAAAGAAGCATCAGCATCTGATGTGGATCCATGTGGGTGAAAGATGTTGCTGGTATCAGCTGCACAGGCAAATAAGTGCTGTTAGTTTAAGGGCACAAGAATTATTTATTTGCTACACATGCATCAAATTGTCTCTGTAGGCTGAATTTGCATTGACAGTGAAGAGATTGATAGATATCTATACATCTACGATAGTTTATTTTCCTCTCTGTACAGCCCAAAGAACTATTTTGAAAGTATCTGCAATAATGGTATAGACCAGCTGAACTGGAATAGGCTTACTCAGTGTATAACAGGTTGTAATTCATAACAAATTTATAACATTTTTCACCATTGTTGAAGAATTGGTGTATTCTGACTGGTGCATGCTGCAAAGAATTCCCCAGATTTATTTTTACAATTACAGAAATCAGCAACTATTTAGTTGGGGTTTTTTGGTTGGTTTGTTTTTTTTTTTTACCTCTGATAAGCAAAGCTCTATTCCTAGGGTTTCACTCTTAGGCCAGGGACTTAGTTTAGGAAAAAGACACAATGACTTAGCCAATGAGTGTAACTGTGACACAGTGAGTGTAACTCTGCTTACTTTTGTGACACTGTTACCTTATATAAGGTCTGTTATTTGGAGTGGGTTTTTTTCAAGTAATATACATGCAATTATCTTTGTCCTTCCAATACTAGAAGCAGCAGTGCCTCCCTGGGTAGACAGCAATGAAGAAGAGACAATTCAACAACAAATACTGGCTTTATCAGCAGTAAGTATTTAATTTCCTGTAAGATTTGAAATTTTCTCACGGAGAAGTTTAAACTACTGGGTTTTTTAAGTAAGCTTATTAAATTATGTGTTTTCAAGATACTTTTGATATGTTTGTCACCACACGAATCATGTGCAAGAGTAAATAGCTCTATCATTTTCAACTTGAACCTAAGCAGATTCTCAATATAGTTTTTATTTTTATAAAGACTTTACAGATTGCTTTGCTGCTCTTGTGTGTGAAATACGGTGTCCTTTTTCTGATACTATTTAATGGCTGTAAATATGTTCTTCAAAGGATAAACGGAATTTTCTGCGGGATCCTCCAGCAGGTGTGCAGTTTCATTTTGACTTTGATCAAATGTACCCTGTTGCACTGGTCATGTTACAAGAAGATGAGCTTCTCAATAGGATGAGGTTTGACCTTGTTCCCAAACAGTAAGTAATTCCTTCTGGTAACTGTACCATCATGCTCTTAATGCGTATGTAAATACTCATAAATTACTCTTTGTTCCTTTCACTTCCTTCAGTTCTTTATGTTCTTCCAATGTGTACATATATTTTTATGCTAGTGTCTAAGACATGCAGTATTGCACGTGCATTGCAGTTTAGCAATTTGAGGTAAGAAAAAAGTCTGTCTGTGAGACAGAACTAGTTAGGACCTGTTGACTTAAATATGGGAGAGGACCTCAGTATTACCATGTCCAGTGTGCTAAATTTTATGATTTTTTTTTCTTCAAAGAAAGGTAAAGGCAGCTATCAAAATGTTCAGATCTGTTGGTGTAACTGACATCCCAGACAGGTGATTACAGGTAGTCAGAGACCACCCCTGGAGAAATGGTAATAGAATGTGTCACAAAAATGCAGCAATGCAAGCAAGAAAAACTGGATTTGGATAGGAAATGGGAAAAGCTCTGTGTTGCAGAGCTTTATTCTGGATCTGTTATTCCTTGCCCAGTCCCAGACTTTGTTCCTAATGCTTATTTCACAACTCATCTTTCTATTTAAGTGGAAGTTCCTACATTAGTCTCCTTGTCTAAGGATGAAAACAGAAAGAAAATCATTCCTTGTGACATTTTCTGTCTTAAATCTCCTCCTTTTACAACCTTCCCAGCTCCTCATTCTGTTTACCTTCTTCTCTGTTGTCAGTTCTGAAGATCTGTCCATATTCTCTGATGCTGTCCTCAGCCTCTGGTCATGCTAGCCTTGCCTTTTCTACCACATTGCTTAATATTTGTTTTGCGTGTTCTTAGTCTCCGTCACTGTTTGCCTGAATAGGTGTGAAGGTAACTTCATTCCTTCTCAGCCTACATGAGTTCCTCCCCACAGATCTTGCCATTTCTCTCTTCTGTTGCCTATGGGTTAAAATTGGGTCTTGTCTTTCTTGCTGGAGGAATTTCAGAGGGAAATGGTACCTGAGGTAGGGGATAGTCTGCCACTTTCCAGAGCTAGTCATTTCCAGTTTCTGGTTACTGTAGGTTCTGTGGATGTGCTGAAAGATGTGCAGATAGTGAAATGGTACTGCTGCAATCTAGGATTGGCTTCTGCCACAACAGATGTTCCAGTTCCACCTGATGTCTAGGGAAGATGTAGATAATTATAGTTTGACAATAATAGAGTGTTTGGCTCAGAGGGGAAGAGAAGGGGGTTGTTTGGCTTGTTGTGTTTGTTTACATAATTTGTCAGGAGAGATGGAACAGCATAATATTTTTCCATACCATATATTACTGCATATTGTTAAGCTTTTTCTAGAGTTATAATATTACTATTTTAGATTCAAGTCAATTGCAAATGTCTTGTGAGAGACCAGGAACCTCTAAATTATGGACTTCCTAAAATGTGTTTGTCACAAATTTCTTTTTTATGATTTTTCTTAAATATCTGCTATGTCTATTCCTTCTCGCTACATATTTAATTTTATTTCACTGCTAGATGGTAAAAGGAACCATATTCCAAATGTAATAATCAAAATCTGTTTGTTCTCTCTAGTGTAAAGGAAGAGGTATTCTGGAGAAATTATTTCTACAGGGTGTCCCTAATTAAACAGTCTGCACAACTCACAGCACTTGCAGCTCAACAGCAAGCAGCAGGAAAGGAGGAGGGCAAAGGCAGAGAAGAGGATAGTGAGCTGAAAGGTATGGGAAACATTTGTTTTAGCACAGTTCATTAACTCAGTGTAATGCTGTTGTCTAAAATCAGAAGGAAAGAATTTTTCATTCAGTAAAAGAAGGAACATTTTTCAAACAGTATTAAAATTGATAACATAAAGAGCAGTCTTTTAATGAAAGCTTTCAGTTGTACATATAATACCTATATGCATGTGCAGCATCTAATTTTTACAGTTTTTATAAGTTTAATTAATTATAATGTTTAGCAAGTACATCCAATAGGAGAACAGTTGCTCTGCAACCCACCCTTGGATCTGCCCCATTGGAGTGCCTCCAAGGATTCTTAGCCCTATATGGTGTTATATCTACAAAGTATCTTATTATTTCAGCCCAGATGCTAGTGCAAACCAGGATGTCCTTGTTAGAAACTCTTTTTCTTGACCAAACAGAATTTCAAGAATGTGACATAATATGTGAGAAAGGGTAACTACTGTTCTAAACTGTGAGAAAGGGCTAGAAATTATACAGCTGTTTATTAAAAATGTGCAAAGCTACAAATATATTTAAAAAAACTAAAAATCTTTAGGCATCAACAAATGTTCACTGTATACATCAGATGCTATCACATTTTTATCCTGGATTGCCTATTGAATCAAGGCTTCTCTCACTATACTTGGTGTCTTTGTGTAGGCTGGGGAAGAGGAGGCTCCTGGTGCTTTTAAGCTGTTTTCCAGTTTCACCCAACTTTGTCAAAAGAGTCGAAGTCTCAAGAGGAGAAATGTTGTACTTGGCTTATGACAGCTCATGATCATTAGGTCTTAGGTGTGATTTTTAACTTGTCAGAAAGAAGTAGGAGATACTTTTGGTTCACTTGATCAAGCAACAGATACTAGCCAACCCAGCCAGCTGGCGTATGGATTGCTCTTGGCTTTTGCTCATCCCAAACAGAAGTTAGTGAGTGATACAGGGGTAGAACTGCTGTGGTGGTGGAGTGCAGGGTGTGTGAAGGCCCATAATGTATTGTGGAAACAGACAAAAAGGGGGCCAGGGATTCAACCTTGAGATGAAAAAGCTGCTTCAACAAAGCTGTCTTCAGTTACATTGATCAGTTTCTACTGGTGATTCTTACTGACCCTTTTACAAACCACTGGACCTCTTTGCATCATAACAGGTTCTGCAAACAGGAATATCTGTGTCTTAAAGAGTATAAAGCAGTTAGTTATTGGCAGAAACACAAAAGATAACCACTAGCTCATTAAATCTTAGCCTAACCTAGGTACACTCACCACCCCAGTAAGACACCGGAAGGATCTTGGCAGGCTGGGTAGGCATTGGGAAGAGGGAGAAAGCCTTTTCTGCACCTTGGAATGGTTCTTATATCCCCAATATCAATGAATTGTCATCCATGAAGTCCAGGAATACTTATGTCCTGTTGACACTGCTAGCCTGACTGACAGTCAGGTGATTGTTGCCAAGGTAACTTCTTTTTCCTCCTCTTTGAATATAATATCTTTGCATATCGGTATTTTTCCTCTTGAGTTACCTTTCTTAATCTTTTTACAGACTTTTTCACAGGTCTTTTGCACAGCTTAAGTAATCTTGTGCACAGTCTGAACTGAGGTTACTCAGTCAGGCCTTAGCTGCCCATCCAAGGAGCAGAATTTGGGGTGAAGGGGAGGCTGCAGATGGAATTACAAAGCTGGGCTTCCATGTTGCCTATGTGCCTTTGTTGTCAGTTTGTCTTGTGCTTCTCACAGGTTTTGTTTGGAGTGTGCCTGTGTCAGCCTAGGCAAGGTCCCCATGTAGAGTGGAAAAAGTAGTTTTCTCTGAGTAGATTCTGTAGTAGCCTGTTCTGTCAGCGTTGTCATCCAAGCAATACTGACAGAACAGGTGACTCCAGAATATATTGTAGACCAAGAGGCACCAGTTCCCACTGCTTTTACTCAGGACAGTTGTTTACTGTCCCAGAACTATGACTGTTTTGACTGAAGTGTCTCAGCTTTACAGGAGAAACTGCATCTGATCCTATTGAACAAGAAAAATGTTATGTTTGAGTCACCCAAACCCTTGGAGAGTACCATTCAGTCAAAGTGAAAGTTGCTGGATTCTAGTAAAATTCCCACTGTGACTAAAGCAAAACATATCTTCATTTTAAAAAATCCAAAAAACTCCATTGTATTTCGGCCTGTTGCAGCTCTTCTACAATTCAAACCGCCAGTATGGGATATGCAGATAGATTTCCTAACTGCATGTTCTGTAATGGCAAAGATACATTTACCAGACTGTAGTAAATGCATGTTTTTTTTGACTCAGAAATTGCATAGATTTGGAAAGCTCTGAATCATACATGTTATTTTTGGTTTAAGTAACCTTTTTGAAAGTTGGATTCCCTAATTGGAGGCTAAAACTGGAAGTAATTGCCTGTTGGTAGTTCATAATATTCAGGGTTTTTTCTTAAAGCTGAGTGTCTGTAAAATAGCATTGTTAGCCTTCCATTTCTGTGTCTCCTCCTTAGCTGCTATTTTCAGAAAGTTAAATAAGTGTGGTTGATGGGAAAGGAAAAAAAGAAGACAAATGGAAGAAGCTCTGCATTCTAGTGTAAAGGCTATGTAAGATCTATAACAAAATGCCAAATTCTAGCCCTTCTCTAGGTATTAGTAGCTCTGTAGTTAGGTAGTAAGTCACCCTGGGATGAGAGCACACTGCAATGGAGGAGATGATGCCAGGCCAGTAGAGCAGAATGGTGCTAATGGTACATCAGTCACACCTGATGGGGACACGGCCCAGGGCAGAGCAACTGTGTCCCATCTGCACAAGAGCAGCAGGTG
The DNA here is from genome assembly GCA_024362935.1 of Setophaga petechia. Classification (NCBI taxonomy): domain Eukaryota; kingdom Metazoa; phylum Chordata; class Aves; order Passeriformes; family Parulidae; genus Setophaga; species Setophaga petechia. The sequence goes on along the minus strand of JANCRA010000020.1, from coordinate 12,896,190 downwards.
GGGTCTGAGGCACCTCTCTTGAGCAGCAAACAGTTACTGCCATGTCCTACAGCTTCCCCAAGCAGGGAATGCTGGAGCCTCTTTGGCTGCAGTGTTGGGTGCAGTGAGAGATCCTCTGGAGACAGGAAAGTGGAAGAAAGAGAGAAGATGAGACAGAGCAGTGGGCATTGAGTAGATGAGCTATAAAAGCAGTGACAGCTACCAATTAGGGAATGATTTTAATTAAAACTGACCTTAATTTTAAAAATTAAACACAAAGAATGAGAAATTGCTGAGTTAGCAGGAAGGATCCAGCTGGGCACCCTGTAGAAAGCAGAGCTGCAAGCTCAGAACTGCTTTGCATGTTTAAGCAAAGAGAACTGCTAAGCCAGCACTTGACCACTACCAGAGCCTCCCCTGAATGTTAACTGTTCTTGCAGCCACCTGGCTCTTCATTGTAACTCCTCTCCCCTGAGAGTTGCAGGAGGGAAAAAGCTGGGATGTTCCTTTACCTGCCAGGGAAAAGATCTAACCTTGCTTGTAAACAGTCTTTGTCTTCCTAGCACCATGCTCTAAATACAGAATACACACCAAGTTTTCTTAGGAAATTGAGACCAGCTTCTAGGATTTGTTTCTCAGTGACTTCCTTTGCTTGTGTGAAAGGTAGGGCTGCAGAACACTGTTCCCCTGTCCCCTTAGGGATGTGCATAGTACCTGTGCAGTCTGGTCTGCTCAAGAGCTAACTGGCTAAATGTCAGCAGTAGAACCCAGCCAGGGGAGTTCGAAAACTTCTCTGATAGACACTGACTGGATTTAATGAGTTTAAGTTTTAAACTTATAAGTTTATGCATCTGTAACTTTAAAGATCTTGGGATATCCTTTTGAGGGTCAGAGGGATGCTGTCTATTAAGTTTGGAGCCATAATGAGGAAATGGCTTGCTAAATTTGTCTTAATTAAAAGGAGAAAATTCTTTCACTTTGTTTTTGAAAATGGTTCACCTGTGGCTAAATTCAGCCTTTAACCACAAGGATTCCTTAAAACACAGTTTTTCCTTGTATACTTAACAGCTATGCAAATTAAATTCGATTTTTAAATATTTAAATGTTTTCTACCTTTTTTTTTTTCCTTGATAGAAACAGTTCGGCCAAAAACACCGCCCGTTACAATAAAGCCTCAAATAAAATCACAAGAGGTAAAAATACTGTTTTATTTTATCTGGGATTTAGTACGTGAAGCTTTTCCTCAATAAGTAATTTTGCATCTTTTTGAGTAAGCTCTGCTATGAAACTATAATAATATAGTATCTGACAGCCCTAACCTGCTGCTGTTTTGCTGTGATATTAATTTTCAGCCTATAATCTTGAATCTCATTTTTAGCAGCAGAAACAGTAGTTTACTGAAGAATGTTTTCCATAGTATCCTGCACATTATCACGTGATTTTACTGTCAAGAGTGAAATTTCCAAAACGTTTGGAGTAGAAGGTTAGCATCACATTGAGACATGAGCAGTACTTTCATAAAAATATATTTGTGTGCCATGTTCTGCCCAACTCTTCAAGCAGTGGTCAGGCTGAAGTATAAGGAATCTAAATGACACATTGCAATAGCAACACTGTTCTGTTTCACTTTTGCTTGGTACTGCAAAAGCCTTTACCTTAGACACAAAATGACCTTTGTTTATTTCTGGATTGTAAAATTGGTGCCAGAGAACACTCTTGGCAGAAGCAGAGCTGTGCATTCACTTGCCAATAATATGCAGTGGGCAAAGATTTCCAAAGAACAGTCCTCTCTTAATCTTACTTTGATGTTACTGAATTGTGGTCAAATTTTTAATGTTTAAGTCCTGTTCTAAACCACTCAGGAGTTTATTATTGTTTCTGAATATTACAAACTCAGAATTAAAGTTGTTAAGAGAACAAAAAAGACAGCCTAGAATGTAAACCAAATCATTTTCAGTACAGCTATCTAACATTTTTGTTTGTACAAAAATACTTGTAAGGAAAAGTAGCCAGTAAAGAAAAGTAGTTGTGAGAGTAATGCACTTGGGTTTTCCCAACTCTAGTTAAAAGCAGTCACATGAGTGAAAGTACATATTGGTGGCTTTTTTTACCCTGTCTAGATAGGTTTGTACTGAAATGTCTTGTTGCAGGATGAGGAAGAGATTTCCACAAGTCCAGGTGTATCAGAATTTGTGAGTGATGCTTTTGATACCTGTAATCTGAATCAAGAAGATCTAAGAAAAGAAATGGAACAACTAGTGCTAGACAAAAAGAAAGAAACTTCAGTAGTAGAAGGTAAAGCTACTATTACCTCTGTTTCTTACATAGAGCAATTCTAAGACAGGTTGATTTAAAAGGAAAAAAAATGTTGTAATTCAATTTAGAAAAGTAGATCTGTGAACATTTTTTCAAAAGTGTATGAAACAACCTTCAATGAGATATTGCAGAAATTAATGATAATTTTCTCCATGGTCTAAACCACATCTTGCACAGAATGTTAACTGTGAGGGGTTTAAATCCAAAGAACCTAACAGTTTTTGGTCACTCTTTGATGAAAGTGAGTGTGGGGTATTTTTTTCTTTTTATCTCTTTCTTTCTCTTTCATAGGTTCTTCTGCATATGAATTGTTTTCTTTAATTGACATGCTTGTAGGTAAAGTACAGTATTTGAAAGGCAGGCTCTGTTTCCTTCTTTTAGCACCAGCTAAAAAGGCAACTTTTGCACCAGACTATGAGCTCAAAGAGACCTCTGCCTATAAAGGCTTATAGGCATTTGGAACACTTAAAATTTAACAAATAGTTTGAGAATGATGATAAGAAATTAAGTGGATCTTATTAATTAAAAATAATTCAAAAGAACTAGTATCAGTGTAAAGAGCATAAAAACAGCCTGTGATGATGTGACTGGCCATAGATAATTTACTTTGACAACACTTTTATATGTAGATGCTTATCACAAAATTTGCAGATTTTTTTAGAATGTGCTTTGGATTTTCCTTCATCTAGTTCTTTGATTAAAGTGTTTTAATAGGTCATTAATGTGTTACTTGTTCAGAGCAATCTCAGCTGGCCTGAGCTGATTTGGACTCTGGAATTGCGTACCAGGCTGAAGTACCAGCCAACGTGTAACACGTGAACGTCCATCTCCTCCCCCACACTCCTGCCTATGATAGGCAGAACTAATTAAAACAGAGATTAGCAACATAGGAATGCCTTCTGCCTAATTTTTTGCCCTGAAGTATGAAATATTTACCTTTAACCCTGATTAAATGAGCTTGCCTAGCTAGTGAGAAGAGTGTTTAAAATGTTAGTGAGGAGAGTACCTTTTTTGTTTTAAACTAGCCACAGTATGTGGCTTGATTTTTTTTTTTCCGTAACAGTATATCCACACTTTTACAAACTTTATTTTTTTATGAGAATTTAAAATTGTAAAGGGAGATTCAGTTGAAAGCAGAGTGAAAGATTGTAGGAAATGATCTTGCAAAGGGACACTCATAATGACTTAGAAGTGTATTTGCTGTTATATCTTTATTATAGTGTGCATATAGGAATTATATTGTATATTAATTAATTCCTATTTGTGATCAATAGGAAGGTGAAATTTCTGAAGTTCTTTTTCTTTCTAAGGAGAATAGTCAATATAGTTTAGGAGATATAAGGGAGATTCAGTGCAAATATATCTAGCTTATATAAATAAGCATCATACAATATTATCTGTTAAATTCTTACACATCTTTTGTCTCTTTTAGAAGAAACTGCTGATTGGGAAAAGGAATTACAACAAGAGCTTCAAGAGTATGAAGTGGTGACAGAATCAGAAAAGCGTGATGAAAACTGGGATAAAGAAATAGAAGAAATGCTGCAAGAAGAAAATTAAACATTTTCACAAGATCACTATAACCCAAAGCTCTTTTGGAGGACTGACATGGATTTCTGCTTTCATATTTTGCTTACAAAAATATCTTCAGAAGACATAATAGAATCTAAAGTCATTATAATTCCATATGGGAATACAACCAGTATATCTGTTCTTTATATGAGCAGTTTCTGAACTTCTATATTCTTCAAAAGAAAAAAAAGAGGAGGCAGATACTGCAGGTTATAATTAAAAGTGATAACATTAATACATGAAGCAGTGGTTCAGTTTGAGGCATTTTTAGGTGATCAAGAAGCTCTTCGAAGAGATTTCTAAATCTAAGAATTGCAGTTCTTTTTTTTGTCCACAGCCTTCCGTTTGGGATGTAAAAATGGATGTTGTAAGTAACTTAGTCCTTGACAACAATTCTCTCTTGATATTTGCACTCTGATTCCTGTATAATCTGTAAATGTGTACTATTTTTAAGGTACTTATAGTTGGTAGATTTCACATGTATTTAACTTCCTTAATGTATGTAGCCAAAGAAATTATAGAAAACCCTATTGAGTAACTTTCAAGGATTTGGTAAAACACACTAATACAGAATCCAAAATAAGCTGATTATTTATCAGTCAGACAGCAAACATTTAAGCATTTAAATTAGTAGAGCTAGTAACTGCTTGAATTAAGTTTGGGTTTGTTAATCATATTGAGATACTGCCTTTCCCCACAGAGAGAAATGGTTTAATGCATTCTTTCTGCAGAAGGCTGTTATGTTTCCATTTAATTTTACTGTCTCAGCTGAGAGCAAATTAAATGCTTCTTCTTAATTTTAAGTGGTGAAACATTTATGTGAAAACTTTCTCTGTTTTGGACATCTTTATTAAATATTGTAAATATGTATAAAATTGGCTCATTTGTTTGGAGGGAGGGCAAGCAGTGAGAAGCAAATATGCTTCAGACATAGATTTTAAAAATACACATTTTCACAGTGCTTAAGACATAGAATTTAAATTTAAAAATAGGGGGGTTTTCTCTAAAAGGTTTTTGATTCTTCATATGCATCTGGATGTTTCCTGTGGTTAGACCATTAAGTCAGTATCTTTATATATAGATAAATTAAAATTTTATGTTCAGTTTGTCATCTATTTCATAAACTTCTATGACAAAACATTAATGAACTTCCAAATACAAAGGAAAATGGGTGAAATTAAGTAGGTCGGAGCCATTAAGCACAATTGAATTATAGGCATGTTACATACAGTAAGCTCAGTCTTAATGACATAATTCTGCAGAAAACTTTTGTAAAGAGACTGAAGAGATTATAGCTGTAATCAGTCAGTCAATATTCATCTCGTGAGAAATGAAAAGAGCTAAGTAGTTTCCACTGCTGTTACTGTAAGAAAGGAATATTTTAAATTGTCTCTATTAGCAACTTGGACAGAAAGTTCTCCTCTATTTCTCGTTATGGAAAAGGAATTGTTTTAAACCTGCATACATTTGGCTTCTCAAATTAGTTCATTGCCATACACTTTCTCAACCTCAAACCATTTTAAGCACAATTTGTATTTTTCTAGATTTTTTTCACTTAGTTTACAGACGCGAAGTAAGTCACGGTAAATAAGATGAACTTAAGGAGCTTTTATATCTGGGATTAATTACAGATGACAAAAAGTTAAATCTGTTATGCTTATAAAAATAAGTCTATTCATAGCTCAGTAGTTACTCCTGATAAATACAACTGCTGTAGATTTAAGCTGGAGATATTAAGAGCTATCTACTGTACAGTTTGATGTGACACCTTCTAAAAAGATGGGTAGTTCTATTCTGATAGTGCCAAATATTCCCTGGATGACTGAGAGCTCAAAAATCTCTCCTCCAAAAGTCTGCTTTCTTAAAAATAAGCCTGATCATTCCTAATGTTTTCAGATGTATGATTGTCTTATTTGCATGGAGCTTGTACATCAAGCCTCATCTTTCTTTTCATGTAAGCATAGCCTATATAGTGGTCATAGCTATTAAATTGCCTTACGATCTCTTCTCATAAAAGATATTCCTTTATATAAAACGCTCATTTTTCCCTTTTTGTGAAAAGCAATTACATCTATAAAATAAAAGAAACCAACCCACTGCTTAAATTTGCATTTAAAAAAGACAATAATGTAGCAAGACTGAATCTGACTTGAGCTCTGATATTTAAAGTCTCTTATCAAAAGTCATATTAATATTTTCAGATCTGGGTATCTGGTTTTAAGCTGCAAAACTGAAGTAAATTCTCCATAATCCTGCAGTTTTCAGGCCTGACCTTTTACTTTCATTGAGGTAGGTGCTACAAGTGCCTATCAGTTCTTATTGTGCATGGGAAGAGGGAAAGTTTCTGCATTCCACTTCCCACAGTGGAGGAGCACAGGCAGACCTTTTCATGTTCGAGGTGAATTTTGCATGCCTTTGTACCCAAATGTGTCATATTAGTATATTACATAAGCAAGTGTGTGTAATCTTTTCTTAACAAAAGATCACAAAATCAGAAGCACTGGGATGGCACAGATGCTAACATCCAGCAAAACAGTGCTACAAAATGAAAGCAAAAATGAATGTAAGTTACATCATCCTGTGGATACAGTGTGACAGAAAGTACAGTTGTTCAAAACATTGAGAAGAAGCTCTCTTGGAAAATAAACTTGCAAATTTTTTTAATTAACCTTTGGGAAACAGGGCAAAGATCACCCAGGAATTATGTAGGTTAGCTTAGAATAGCTCAGAGTTACCAGCATTTCCACTTATTCTGTGCACTGAACAATCATCTTCAACTATTAGTTTATAATTCCAGTTGCTATTAGTTAATACCTGTATGGAATTTTAAAAATGTAATAATCTGCCCTGGAAGAAGAGGAAATATTGTCAAATCTGGAAATAAGAAAAGTGCAGTGAAAAGTTCCCCTATGTTTTTATGTGATCACTTACAGATGATCTGTTATCAAAGTTCATCAAAGCTTTCAGTTTCCTGAACTGTTCTAGTAAACGTCTAGTTTTTTTAAATTTTTTGCCTCAGTATTTTTTTCCTTGCTGTTTGGTGATCTTGGTGGTTGGTGGGGTGATTTATGCAGTACTGAAGTGCAGAATGTCAATTTTAACCTCGTGCATTTAAATAACCCTAGGTGCAGGAGTGTGTTGCTGGACTGTGAGATGCATCCTTGAACTGTTGGCCACTCACATATTATTGACTTTTACCTTGCAATGTCTATTGATAGACAGGAGCAAAGTGTGCCTGATCACTTCTCTGTGCAGTGCCAAGCAGTAGCAGCCGCATCAGGCCATCAGTCCCAGGGCTGTGTCAGGAATGTGGTTGTACCATTGATGCCTTTTTCTCTGGTCCTAAAAATATGACAGTTAGGGTGATAAGAAGGGTTTTATATAAATCTTTTATAGAAGCATCCTCAGGTGCACAGCTGGTTTGGTGGAAAACCCTGAAGATGCCTTATGAAGCCAAGGGGGTCTTATCAGCAGAGCATTGGCCCGGGACCTCTATCCCCAGGAGAAGAGAGAGTACTGGAGGCCAGCTCGCTCAGACCCAGCCACGGGGTAAACTCCTAGCTAGCAGGGTGATAACAGCTCTTATAGTGATTGTCAGCTCTTAGGATTTCAGCTGCTGCTAGGTTAAGTGTCCCAGTGGCATAAAGGCTTCAGGCAGACGGAGAGAGAGGAGAAGAGAAGGTGCTGGCTGTTCCACAAGGATGGCTTTATTCGGGAGTTCGTGAAGGGTCTCAGCTCTTCTTCTAGGTTAATAGGGTACAGCATGCTACTTTTATACCCTTGGCCAGTATCCAAACCTGCCCAATGGGCAAAGGTTAGAGGGACCATACATGACCAATAGAAAGGTTAACAAGATTTTTCCTTATAAGAGTACAAAGATAAATTGTGAGTCTGGGGTCAGGAAACTTCTTTGCTGCTGTGTCAGCATTCCTATTGTTAAATCCTCCACGGCGCCTTGGCCAGGCCTGTGGCATTTACTACAGATGCCTACCCCATGTGATGCGTGTACAATTCTTATAGATTTTGTAAATTGGCATACCTGACAAGAGCCCTGCAATTAGCAACTGACCTGGACAAGTAATCCCCCCAGTTCTAGTACCTTCTAAATTCTCCCCACCTTCAGTGGGGACCAGGCCCTGTTTACAAAAATATGTCTCAAAAAGCTGTTTTCAACCTTGGTTTCTAAGGACAACCAAGACAGCACAGGGATCCAGGAACTTGTTCTGCTTTCCTGCCTAGGAAAATACTAAAGCTAAGCTACAATAAGAAGCTACAAATATATGTGTAAAGAGTACAGACAATATATAAAAGAAAAAAAGGTAAAAGCCAAAACCATTTACCACCCAGATAATGGTCTGGGTTTCAATTCAGCACAAGTCAACAGGATGTATTCTCTGGCCTGACACTCTTATGTGTCAGTAAGAGCTGAGTGATAGATCTGTAACAGCAGTACAGTAGCCTAGCCTTAAATAACATTACCCATTAGTAGATTTTCCTTCCAAAATACTAATTTTCAATGCTTTTCTCCTTTGTTTTAAACATTTGGATTGTTTGTGTATTAATTGTGTATTAATTAAGTCAATTAATTTCTTGCTATATTTTCTGCATCTATTACAGTTAACTATTGGAAAAAAAAACAACAGTTTCTACAAAAATATCAGAAGACATGCATGGCTCTGTTTTATTCTCAGTACAGCCCAGCATTTCCTATTGATAGAACAAGACCATGCATACATATAAATGCAAACCCACATGTATTATAGTGTCTAAATGTATTAAATAAATTATAATGTACTTTTCACCTGTTACTTTGACCTAGATACCATTGAGAAACAAAGTACAACCAAAATAATTAGCATTAGTTTGTCACACTGTTATTTGTAATGAGATGACTCTGTAGAAACTAAGAATGAAATCACTTGCTTTGTTTCCTAAAAGACTGGTTTTCATTATGAACAGGTTGGGACATTTTCCTTTGCTAATTCAGGAATTCATGAATCTACGAGAAACCTCTCCAGATAAACTTGGGAGGTAGAATTACCCCAAAACTACGTAGGCAGATAGGTTATTTTGTCTCGGTGTAATTCTGGCAAAGTTGGGAAAGACAAGAAAAAAGCCTCTAGTTAAGGGCTGTATATAAAATTAGAAGAATAAATATTTTATGCCCTTTTTTATATATGATAGTCTAAAGAAAACTGTGCTTAGTGGTTTTTTTAAACTTGTCTGCCTGCATAAAACCTGAATTCTGCAGTTGCTTTTATTTATTTCTTCTCGTGGCTATGGTTTCCATACACAAATGTGAAGGTTTAAGAGCCAGATAAAACTGCTGCTTTTCTGCATTTCCTCTCCTTCCTAATTAAATCTGTTTACCTCACAGTCAAATCATGGCCAGAGAATGGGTTGATACACCCAGCTTCTTGTCCCACTTAGTTCAGAAATGTTTTAATGTTGGCCTTGTGCCCTTTGATGCCAGCAATTTAAACATCAAACAGTTTTGGCTGTGCTGTATCATCACCACCTTTCATCCTGTATCATGTGTAACAAGATTTTCAAGCCCATCATGTGTTGGGTGGATGAAAGGTCCTGCTGTAAGGATGTTATTGGGGTGGAGAGGAGCTGGAGAGGATGTAGAAACAACAATCTCATGGTGGGATGTAGTGTCAAAAAATTAGTGAGAATGTTCATGAAAAAGCAGGAACCATTGCCTAAGCAGGCAAAAATACTGGTGCAAAGGATCTTTCAGGTGGAAGAATGTTGTTATCCAACCCACTCTGAGTTTCTCTGGCTGTGGATGTACTTAGTAGTCAGCTGACATGTCTGAGCACATGTTGAAAACAGAATGGTTATAAGCAATTACAAAGACCACTAATAATGTTTGCCCTGAGTCAGCTAGCAAGCTCTCCATCCCAGCCACTGCACTGTTCCCACTGGAGCTGGCAAGCACCCCAGCTTTGGAGGCCAGGTGCCAAGGCCTACAGTAGGGAGTGGTCTGCATCCCCTTGGGCTGGGGAAGCAAACAAGAAAGAAGAAAATCCCCTGCATATTTAAGTCACAAGAGTAGCTTCTGGCTTGGGTGTCAGCCCCCAGTCCTGGCTGCTGTAAGCCAGGAGAGGCACAGTGAGCAACCAGGCTCACCCAAGCCCCAACCTCCTGCCTCCTCCCTGGGGCCACGGCTCCCCTTCCTACCCTGATAGCTGACATCCCAATTCTATTGCCAAGTGACTATTGCAACTATTGCAACTGGCTATTGTTCTTATTCATAAAATAATACAGCACCTTTTTACAACTAATTCATTACTTCCCTGGTATTATGGAGTAAGAGTTTATTGATGTGTGAAAGGGAAAAACCTTTTGATTGGTTTTGAATTTACCTGAGAAATGTGTGACATAGAAAAACAGGAGGACTTGACTTTGCTTTCTTTCTATGTCCCACAAGTTAACTTTCTTGAGTCCAGTGAGAAATTTCAAACTTCACTCTTTTCAAATTTTAATAGGGGCAGTTTTCCATATACCAAATAGTGTGTAGCAGCTTTCTTGAAAACTTAACTTTGGAGGTCGTTTTCTGGCAGTGAGGTGTGACATGCAACAAGCACATACAAGAAAGTACCACCCAGCTGATACATCCTGGTTTCCTCTTTTGTGTTTCTCCTCATCTCATTCCACATGTACCTCAACTTCTTGTTTTTATCTGTAGCTATATAGTATGTTCAGCTAGTACATGTTTGTAGTGTTGTCCACAATGGACCCCAGGTAACTTCCCTAGCCATCACTGAATTTTAGGATCCTGTAAAGCCTGGTGACTTGGGTTGGGTTTTTGATTTTTTTCTATTTTTCTATTTCCCTCCTGCCTTCATTTTAATTTTTGATTAGTTATTCTGTGAAAAGTAACATTGGAAGAATTAACTGCTCCTAATCAGTGTCATGGAGGGAAATGTTCTAAGAAAAATTCTGATAGTCCTTACCTTCTCCAAAGTTTCAATAGAAGCAATTAGCATAATCATCATGAGGAAAGGACAAAATGAAATAGTCTCCTGACTGCATTGCATGTTGTAACAATGCTGTGAGGAAAGAAATAATATCTATTTCACAGTTTCTCAGTTGTCTTTGGTTAAAGATTTGAACGTCTTGTTCTAGTTGTCGCCTTGCTGATGTGTTTAAACATAATGGAGGAACTAATTTTTCACCCAGCTGCCTGGGAGTGCCTCTGCAATGAGGGCACTGAAGTACCCAGGAGATGTGTCAGCCTGGCTGGAAAGTGTAGAAGGTTCATGAAGTCAGACACACTTAAGCAGGATGATAACCACATAACTTGGCTGTAGTTCATAAAAACAGAGTACTCCAAAAATTTGTAAAAAGTTGACGACTAAAGATTTCTACCAATGGATATTTAGTTATACCCCTAAATAATAATTTAAAAGAACTAATTTTCCTAGAATTTCAGCTTCTTGCCTGTCAAAACTTGAGACCACTGCACCTTCTTGGCAGCGGCCATTTGGGTGGAACAGCTGCTCCTGGTGCGTAGGATTGCACAAACCTCCAGCAAGGTCATTTACAGGGCACAGCTGAAAATATGTTCTCAGTACCTGTATTTACTTGCAGGAATGGAATATAAATTTCCCATCCTGTTGACATGTACTTTATTGGTAAGTGCATTTTTGAGGGAAAGCATGTTCACATGAGCACAAGAAGAGAAACAGGGAGAGAATGCTACATGTAATTTAAAATACTAAAAGTAATTATTTTCATTCAATTTCTAACTTTTATTCTCCAGAGGACAATACCACTGCAGGCAAACAGTGCACCAGAGATCGGAGTCCTGATAGTACCTCTCACACTACACCTGCATCAGCTATCTTCAAAAAAAACCCAACTTCTGGTGACTTACTAGGAAGAGTACCTTTCTTCACAAAATAATTATAATTGATCTGTGTCACTTTATCAGCAGAAAAAACCGCTCAAACATGCAGTTCATGTGTGAAAAGCATTACTGCTGGAAATATATTCTCCAACATCTGATAATTTTTGAAGAAAACTATTTTCTCTTTGACACATCAACCTTGTGCCTTCTTCTACTGCACAATGTATGCTAACTTCCCTGGCACCCAAATTCACCCAAAGTAGGGCTCACAATTAATTTTCTTACAGACAGCAAGAGCTCTGTTGTTCTTTATTCCATTCTTTCCAAGTAGCTCGTAGTTGCAATCAATCTTCCTTCCATTCAAAAAGTGTTTGGGAGCGGAACAGTGCAAAAGTAATTTATGTTTTGTAAAATTTATATATATATATATATATATAAAATAATGTTTGGAAAAAATTAAAAGTAATCTTAAGGCCATATTTAAGGATTTCATGAGCTATCCAGGGATCAAACAGAGCATATTTGATTACTGGATCTCTTGCCACTCTCAAATGGAAGGGATGCATAGGGAAAATACTAAAACAACAAAATTCTGCTGGGGAGGAGGAGTGGGCCATCTTCCTTTCTCAAACAATTTTTACCAGTACTATGCATGTTTGTAAAAGAACAAGTGTTTTGGGGGAACAAAACTTCCATCTAAAGATCAGGATGGTACAAAAAATGTAAAATTATTTTTCATCTTAACAGTTGAATACTTACTCTAGTACTTATTTATTCTAGTAAGTTTAGATTTAAGATGTAAGGGCAAGATATTTTAAGCAGTTACTGCCCCACTGATGCTACTTTATTCAACACTAACACTTGACCTATTCTCTGAAGTATTAAGTGCTTAGGGAGGTTTAGAGTGATATTTTTATTCTGTAACTCCAAAGCTCCCGTTATATATGGAGTGGGTAAGTTTATCTTCCCGGAAAGCAGGAACATATGTAATGTATTTCTAGGATGTTTGTTTCTACCAGTTTGAAGTTATCCCCCTGTAGCCCTGACACCCGAGCCCCACGTGTGCACATGGCACGGATGGTGGTTCACGGGAGTGCAGGAGTGCCTTGGCAGCTTCATTCTCCGCTCCGTGTGCTGAATCCCTGTTTCCCCAGACGGGACCCATCATGCCGGTGCCCCCGAGCAGGAGGAGCCGGGGGCGGGCGATGGCTCCCAGGGGAGGGCGACGGCTCCCCGGGCATCCCTGGGGGAAGCGCTGCAGGCAGCCCCGGCCTCGGCTGCCCCGCGCTGCAATTCCCGGCACAACTTCCTTGCGCAACTCGCTCTCCCCACTCGCACGCCCCAGTTTTGCTGCAGAAGCAGCAGCCGAGTATCACTGAGTATCTCTAGTGAGCCTCCCTGGCTGGAGATATTCCAGACCCGCTGTGCTCTGGGATGCCCTGCCCGGGCAGGTTGGACCAGGTGCCCCGCTGTGCTCCCCTCCAACCTGACGCACTCTTTGATTCTGCTGATCCTGGCCGCCCCGCCCGCTGCCCCGTCACGGACACGCCGCTGAGCTGGCCCCGACTTCAAAGCCGTGACCGAGGCAGGAACAGAGAGGAGGGAGGCGGGATGCAGCGCGGCCAGGGAAGGGACCGGCCGCCACTGACGCTGTCCGCCCGGGGCCATGCCGCGTCCCCGCGCCTCGACGGACAGACTACAACTCCCAGCACGCCCCGCGGCAGGGAGGGCTCGAACCCCCCACGTGAGCCGTAGAGCTGCGCGGCGATTGGCTGCAGCCGGGAGGGAGGCGGGCCCCCGGGGAGCACTTCCGGTGCCCCGCGCTCGGCACTTGTTTGGATGCTGCCGTCACATCATGGCGACGCGCGGGGGCGGCGGCGCGGCGGGACCGACCCGGCGGAGCTCGAGCCTCAGCGGCGGGGAAGACGAGGCGGCGGCGGCCCCGAGCGGGAGCCCCGAGGTGAGGCGGCAGCGGCCCGGTCGGGCCCGGCGGGAGGGAGCTCCACCTTCCCCGCCCCGCCGGCTCGTGGCGCCGCGTTCCCCGCCTGCCCCGTCCCCACGCGGCCGCCCGGCCCGGGAGCACGGGGCAGGGGCGGGCAGTGCCCGCGCCGCCTCCGCCGCTCCGCGGAGCCTGCATCTCGGGCTGCCCCCGAGGCCGGACGCGCCGAGGCACCCGCGGCCGTGAGGTCCCGGCGTGGCCCCGGGGAGCCGCGCTCGCCCTGCGGGGTCGGGAGCGGCCCCTCGGCGCTGCCCGGGAGTCGCGGGGCGGTCCCTGCCGAGCGCGGGCCGCCGGGGGCGGCAGCACGTGGCGGGCCCGGTGCGCGGGGGGCGGGAGCTGCGGGCGGCGGGGGGGAGTGGGTGCCGCCTCCCCGGGGTCCCGCCGCTGCCCCCTCCACCTCCGGGGTCCCGCCCGCCGCTGCCCCCCCGAACCCTCTCGGCTCGGCCGGGGTGCGCGGCGGGAGCGGACGGCGGCTCTGCCCGTGGGGGTGGCGGGAGCGTTCTCTTCACCTCCGAATAAGTCAAAAAAACCAAAAGGCCATTTTATTTCTGTTTTCGTTTTCTGCCGAAACCACACAGAAAGTGGGGCTGTTCCCGGTGCTTTTACAATAATTCCTGGTTGCAGATCCGTGTAGGGAACAGGTTAAAATACCTGTGCCTGGTCGCCCAACGGCAAAGACTTAAAATATGCTGTAATTCAGCTGCTGTGTGTAATATCACCGGCTCGGTGTTTAATGTGACAGAACTGCCTTGCTAATCTCTTGTGCTGCTGAAGTATCTCATCCTGTGCTCTTACATAAATTCAAGTGGCTTTTTAGTGGTAACTTTTTTCCGTGGTACAAAGGATAACATCTCAGAAATAGTAACTTCTTAGTGGTGGTTTACTTTTGCTGTTAAAAAGGTCCAGGAAGAGATGGAGCTAGTTTTCTTCACTGAAAAGCACTGTCCTCTGCAGTGTGTTTTTTTTAGTTCTTTACTAAGAAGTAACTTGTAAGTAACTTCGATGTCTGTTATGAAAGCAGATGATGATGATGTTAAAAAAAAACCTGTGTTCCATATTTCAAATACAGTGGAAAGGAATGTAATTATTTTAAAGAGGTGAAATATGGCAGGCAATGTTAAGCAAATTCTACATTCTCCTGTAGATTTCCCTCCCCCTGCCTTGATATTATTTTTAGGTTCCTTGTGACCTGTTTGCATTGGGAATTCAGAACTTGTCTACCCTGCTTTTTCCAGAATCATACTGTGGGTGACTACAAAACTTATTAACTTTATAGTAAAGAGGAAGTGAAGCCTGATTGGTGGAAGTGATTCACACTATATTAAATGTTTTCTTAATTAGCACCTGTCTCAGATGTTTATATTTAAAAAGGTCTTGTTAGATGTGCAGCACTTTGTCCTGTGGGTAAATGCCCTGAAAGCGTCCATGTAAGCTTTGAGTTCCTACAGTGAATTTTTTGCTAGAATTATAGGAGGTGTTTGTCATGAATTTTTTAGGTTGTTTTAAGAATCTCTGGCAAAAGTAGATTTTATATAAAAGCAAAAGCATGACAGAGTTGCTTGGCCAGGTTCACTCTGCTACTTACTCTGTGGTTTAAGTATGCAGTGAAAAAAACTCAATAAAATCAGTTGATCTAAAACTAAAACCAGCCAAAATGATCATCATGGAGGCCGAGGATGGGAAAAGGATAAGGATAGGAAAGGGTAAGAATGAAAAGAAATAAGGGAGCCCTCCTGTTGAATCACACGGTTCGGGGTGAATTCCCCCTGCCAAACCTAGCCCCAGGCTTGGCTGATAGTTTAGGCACAAAAGCACTTGAACTTAACAGCAATTAAACGATGCCTCCAGTTAACCAATATAACAAAATATTCTGTAGAATTTACTATCAGTACAACAGTAAGTCCCAGACCTCACTCACTCACTAATGTGAAGTACTTAAGAATCTCAGAGACCAGCATTCACAGTACATTTGCTATAGCAAATATATTTACAAATATATATTTACACTGCACAGACACAGACACAGACTTGGAGTGTGTAGCAGGTGTCTATCTGTGAAAAATTCCCCTCAGATCCAGGGAAGTACTCACGGTTGATGCCTTTCTGTGTTCTCAAGGGACAAAGAGCTGAGCCTTGAGGAGTGCTATCAGCCCAGGCTCCATCACCAGCAGTTGGCAGTGGTCCTCCAAGAATGGTAAACGTGGGAGTTTGCTGGGTCTGAGAGCTGCCCCCCAGGGGGAAATGCTGGCCACAGCCTGCCACAGTCCAGGGGAGCTCAAGGGATCTCACTAAGACCACTGTTTGTAGGGTCTCAAGAGAGAGAGCTTTAGTCATAAGAATTTTTCATCCTGGTTCAAATTTGGGTTGATAACTTCCCTAGAAAGCCCTGTAACAAAAATACTGTTCCACTTGGGTTGTTGTTGATGTTAAAAAAAAGGTTTTCAAGGATATTTGCTAAAAGCCATGAGCTTGTTAGACATCACTATTTCGTGGGAGCAGACTGTTTCTGATAAGCTCTGGATGAGCTTTTTTCCTGGGTGCTGTTTGTCATGGCCAAGGCCTTGGGATCGTACTGTGGCCTGGGGTGGGGGTGTCAGAGATGCACCACCACTGTTTTAGTGTCTTCAGCTAAGTGAGGGAAGAGATGGTTGGGTTTTTTCCCATTTGTGTTTGAGGTAAATTAAAAAGCTTTTCTTAAAAACAGGCATATCATCTGTGTCATGAGGTCACTGAAAGAGCAAAAAAACCCAGTGGTGGTTAAGGGTAAGAGGAAGAAGTGAGGGCTATAAGCAGGGATTGTGTGAGAATGTGTCTGAACCAATATTGGGGACCAGGTCTTGAATTACAAGGCCAAGAAACTTAATGGTGGAATTCTGCTAGCAGAGAGTCTGTCTTGCCTTTTATGAAGGTAAAATACAAATTTAGGAAGTAGGTGTTTCTTAATAGTCATCCTGCTGTGTTGGAACTTCTAACCTTGCAGTGCTTTGAAACTAGCAATGAGCAATGCTGCTGGCTCCTCTGTCCAGTGTTTTGAAAGTAGATAAATGAGTGCACGGAACATAGTTTTTAATGTAATGACAGAATGTGATGAAATGTTTATTTGAAATGACTTTCAGATCTCACAGCTGAGATCCTTGTTCAGTGGGGAAGCCACCTCAGAGGCCATTAGGTTTGGGAAAGGTATAATTAGACTGCATGATCATTCAGGTCAATGAGAACAGTATAGAGAAGTATTGCATAGAGCAATAACCTCAATAAGCTAGTCTTGTGGTCAGAAGCATCTGAATGATTGTGTCTAGACCAGTGGATGAAGGTGCATCTGCTAAAAAATGCAAACTCAAATTTTGTGACATTCTAAAATGGTGGTTTTCATGCAGAGGTTGTAAATAAAATTATTCTTTATTTAACATAACTGTTTAAAAATAGATTTGAGGAAAAGCGTATCACATGTATGTTTTCAAAATAAGCTTTTCTGTGTTAGCAGGAAAAAGTAAATTGCTGTGATGCAGGAAGCTTAATATTTGTTATGAACCAGACACATTTGTGATAAATACAGCTTACCTTTTTTGCTGCAATTTATTTTTTTTACTGCAGTTGGTCAGGATAAGGGGTATAAGGCTTTTATGACCAGTTGCATGAGAAGCAAGTTTGGAAATGTAGTCAGCTGAACAGTGTTATTCAGATTATCTCTTTTGGAGTCTGATGTTGAGGAATTTTTATATATTTACTTATATAGTTAGGTTGTCATCACAGTTGTGAAAATCTGTTTTATGTACATGTGCTTGTTCCAAAGCTTCCTGGATATTTCCTGAAGTATTAGCTATTCCACAGACTAAGGGTGGAAGTGTCTTTTCACAGCACAGTCCAGCTGCTACTATGGGGTATGTAGGAGTTGTTTTCATAGATTAATGCTAGTGCTTATGTTTCTTAGGATAATTAGCTAACATTCAGGATAAAATCAATTATGGCGCGGCTACTGATTGTGGGGGTTTTTTATTAAAAGCTACAGAGAAGTATTTTCATGTGGTTTGGGGAAAGATTGTGTATGTGTATGCAGCAGAGTCTGGAATACAGGTAAGCATGGTACTGATAGTAAGCACAGTATATTTTGGCATAATGTGTAGCATAGTGTGCTGTAGACTTGTGTAGGTGTAGAACAAAAAAATAAGTGGGTTTGTGATACATTTTGGCGTGGTGGTAGGACAAGTTCTGTAGGACAAGTGTCTGTTCTGTCCTTATGTGCAGTGTGTGTTCCTGAAGCTAAACTGTTTGAAGAAGAGCTGGCTTAGGCTCTTGTGATCATAGCAATTTTCACATATGGGGTATGTGTCTTGTCTGCTGATCTTTTAGGTATGAAATAAGGTAGAGTTTTCTTGATGTGCATGTTTTTTGATCAAGGTTGAAGGAGCAGAGCAGAAGACTGACTGAAAAGTGGGCTCAGCAGGAGCAGTGTTGCCAGTAATTTTCTTACAGTCATCTTCAGGTGGCTTGTCCTGTAACCCTAAAGTAGCTTGAAGATGACATGCTTATTCAGAAATGTCAGCATCTTGTAATAGCTGGTTTCACAGCTAGGTAGATTACACATATCTTAGAGTTTTGATAAATTTGTGATCTTATGAATTTGCACATTACCTGTGCAACATACTCTTTTTTTCTCTCTGTAAATCTTTGTAGGCATATAATAGTGTGACTCTGGGTTGTGAGATCATGAGCCACCTGTGCTTGAAGATGGCTGGAAGCTGAGAGGGGATGGTAGCAGTTAGAAAAGGTAATGGTGATTTCAGTAGAAGGTCTTTGCTGGGGTAGTTTTGTTTTGGTTTTATTCAGTCAGTACTGAATCAGCACTATTATACAATGTGCTGTGGGAAGTGCTCTGTTCTGGCTGGAATGTTAAACTGAGAAGTTCACTAGTCTGGTGAGCACACATTTGAAAAGATGAGAGGTAAGAGTTAGGGTTGTTCTCACCATTGCCTCAGTAAGGAGGGAGCAAGTTCAGTGATTAATATGGGTTCGTACCTAACATTCTCAAAGTGTTGTTTCTATACTCCAGCTTGAAGCTTGATACAGACCAAATCTGAAACCACCTGCAATTAAAGTGTTTTAAGAATAACATTGAGTGTAAGAAGGCTGTTAAGACTTCTGGCTAATGGTTTTAATATCTAAAGTTACAGCTAATGTAGAAAATTCTTTGCTAGTCATAATCAGGAAATCATCTAGATATTTGTGTTTGTGGCTCCTGTCAGGCAAGAGCAGACTTCTGTTTTTTAAAATGAAAACACTTTCTAATTTAGGTTAAATAAGTTAGAATTTTAGTATTTAGTTGTGCTGCTACTGTCAGATTTGCTAAAACTTACAGGCTACAATTTGACAGATAGATTGAGTTTTAACTTAGAAGGAAGGGGGTTTTGTTTGGGATTTTTTTGTGTGTGTGTATGCTGTCAGATTGTTCTAGCTGCTGGTAGAACCACTTTTTTGAGTACAATATTCTAGTCTGTGGTCAACAATTTGTAATTGTATTTAAGATAAGAAAACTGGATATTTTTACAAAGCCTGTCTACTGCTACACTTAGCTTTGGTTTTGCAGGGAGCTTATTTGCTTGTCAGTAATCTTGGATTTGTTCCATGTTCATGTTTGGAAAACCAAAAGAAGGTTGACAAGTTCTGTATATATTCACCATCTTTATAATTTTCAAATGTGTTGGAGATGTACAGGAGACTTGTACACAAACCTTTTTCTTCAATACAGTATTCTGATAGGTTATTTCTGCCTTTTCTGTTAGACTTTGGAGAGTGAGTATGAAATTCTAAAAGTCCTTGTGGCTTTTTTGACAAAGAATAGAGAATACTCAGAGTTTAGAAATTATTGTCAGTAAAAAATTGAACTGACACCTAATTTGACTTCAACAAAAAGCTCTGCTGAATTAATGAGGTGGTGGTGTTCACTTCCTGAAAGTTCCAGATGCTTTAGAATATGCATGTGAATTGCCTGCTCTGAATTGACGTTTAGGTTACTATGATGGTTTGCTCGGAAAGAGATGGGCATTTCATGACTTACTGGTCACATGTATGCCCCTGCTAGCAGTTGTTCTTTTTTCACTGGAAACAACAGAATTTTCTCAAATGAAAACCAGCAAAATTTTTTCAGTTGACTAGGTTTGAAGCAGTCACAAACTCACACAAATGTGTTCTTGTTGGCGTACCAGTCCTTCGGTAGCCAGAGTTGAGTGTGTACCTGTGATGAGAATAAGGTATTGTGTGTTTAGTTCTTGTGCTCTGACTGCAGTTACATTGGCTTTTATTTTTTAGAGGCTCTCATGCTTTGGCTTCTTTCCAATCATCCTGCTTCCCCTTCTGTTGGCAGGATTGCCTATTGCTGTGCAGTGAACTGGGCTGAGGAGCTGATTTGGCTGTAAACTGTGTTAGAACAAGTTGCACAAACGTTAGTGCTAGACCAGAGAGGTTTGGGCATTGCTGCTGTTCAGTATGTGACTGCAGCCAGGCAGGCCTTCTCACCTTCTGTTGGAGTTGCTAGCAATTTTGTGCTCTGCTTTCAAAAAAAAACCTTCAGTCTCTTTATGGATATCAGAAAGTCTGGAAATGCTTCATGCTTTTGAGTGCCAAACCCGAAACTTTGAGTTTAAAGCAAACTTTGTGTATGTTTTGCAAGACTACTTGGGTACAAGTGTCTGAATCAGAAGTTCATGTTCTATGCAAATAAAAACCCTGCAAGTTTCAGCTGTTCTGTTGGTACTGCAGGTACTCTTAGTATCATGTTGTGTTAGAAGAATCTGACCTTTCTTGTCTTGTCAGCTTAATGTGACACGGTGTCTTCAGCTTCTGTATGAATCCTGGGTTTTACACAACATCTGTGCCATGGCTTCAGCCACTGGTACACACAGAGAGGTGAAGAGAGATGTGTTGTTTTCACATTCTTGTGTTTTCACATTTCTTGCTCTTTTATGTTTATTTGACTGACCCTAGAGGAGTAAGCTTTTCTTGGAAGATCCACAGTTTAGGACAAGCCAAGGGGAAAAAAATTGGCATTTTTACAGATGACTTTTTAGAGGTGTAAAATGTTGTAATTGGTTATTTGTTCCAGCAGTTCAATTACTGCATGATTGACCTTTGTAGGCATTTATCAGTACGTTGACTGCCATGGTTAGAGAATAAAACTGCAGTGCATTTATGTTTGTGCATAAAGCATGTGCATCATTTCCACACTTGTAAATTGAATCTTCCTTGGAAAGTCAAAAGTTGCTTCTTAATGTCTGTAGAGATTATTTGCAGTTAAAAAGCTTATTTTCCTTTGAGAAAGACACTGTGTGAAGTCCATCTCCTCATGAATGAATCTACCTTGAGATAAGGTCTAAAGAAAGGGACTTGCTTTAAGAATAGAGAACAGCAAAGCTGTTATGCATGAATATTTCAAAAAAAAGATGTATTTGTTTAATGATTTTTAAATAACCTTTTCAAGCATGCTGAACAAATTTGGAGTTGAAATACATCTCACAATATATTATGAGTGTTGGCTGCATTCCTTTGATGTTGGCTAATTCCTCTTGAAGAGGAAAACAGTCCTGTGCAGAATATAAAACCCAGTGCAAACCCCTGGCTTTAAGAATTAACACATTTTATTAAGAAAATGCAAGGTAATCTGATATTAATTTGTGCTTTAACAGCATAACTGTGTATAAACAAGCACTATTTTTACAATTCCTTGTGATTTTAAGGGAATTTACATTCAGTCCACTGAAAATAAATCAACACAGATTTTACTTTGGCAGTGAGTTCAACTCTGCTTATGGTGCTTTTAATTATCCATGTATGTTGTATATTGGGATTGCAAATGGACAGAAAAAAACCCATGCAACTTTCAAGTATTGTCCTAAGTCCCAGCCCCTGCCATGTAACCAAATGAACAGAACATGAACACGCCCAACCAAACATCCTTGCAATTCTCATCAGCCTGAAATGTTTCTAGAAACTGAGAATGTTGTTCAGGTGATTGAGAGAGATGTCTGGAGGTGCTTAATAAACTACACAGTATTATATAGACAACTGCTCTAAAATAGGAGTGTCACAGTGGTGTTATAAAACAGCTGGTGGTGGTTAACTTTTTGGTTAAGTGATTAAACATTTAACATTTTAGGAAATCTTTAGAGAAAGTTCTGTTTAATTGAACAGAAAGAATATATTCTTAAAAATCATAGGCAGTAGGAGTCCAGGCCTGAAGTCAGTTAATATTCACTTTTTTTTGATAATTTCATTGATGTGAATTTCATTGAATTGAATTTTACCACTTCAGAAGTGCTCCTGGTCCTGTTTCTCATTCTTGTTGTAACAACCAGTCTTCTCCAGTTAAGAGCTGACAGTTGTATTTGGCATTATGATTGAAGTAGTTCAAGCTCTTTCTCTGTGCCATTGAAACAATTTATTTATGTATTCATTAGACTTATTATGAGGGTTTCTTTTTTGCATTTTACCCTTATTTGTCCATGGAAAAGAAGGGTGGAAGTTGTCATTTTAAACACATTTGCTTAACTGTTCACATCCACTTCCTTCTTTCCATTCTAAAGGTGGTTGGTGGTGCCATGGAAGAAGCTGGATCTGGGGAGATGGGAATGAATAACCAGGATCAGCTGGTGAAGAGCAAGTGCACTGAGCTGTCTGATACAGCCTTGCAGTATCCCCAGTCCAATTGCTACAGCCTGGAGAGCACTGGCACCTTGGAAGAGGCTGAGTACATCCCAAAGAGCAGAAAGCACCCGGGGCCCACGGGCTGCTCCCAAGAGTGCCGGGAGGAGACTCCTGGGAGAGAAGAAGCCCGAACTGACCCACCTGATGGCCAGCAAGATCCAGAGAGTGAAAAACACAAAGAGAAAACATTGGGTGTGTTCTCTTTGGCGTTCTGATTTTTAATATAATATTTTTAGAAAATATTTATAAAATATTTATAATATTTCTGTAAAATAGCTATGGATTTGCTCCTTGTCTCAAATTTACTCTGTAGCCAAAAACTTGTCACCCGTAACAGGATATTTTGAGAAACTGTGTGTGCACTTCTTCTTGGGAAAGACAGTTCTTAATGCATATGTAAGACTCCTTCAGCTGGCAGTGCTATTTTTACATGAACTTTAATAATAATGTGGTAATTGCTAATCAACTTTTTTAACTTTCTGGTTTAAATCTGGGATGGCAGTGTTCAGTGCTGCCAAACACGGCTGATAATTAAATTCTAAATGCTTATTAAGAATGTATCTGCCAGTACTTAACCTTCTAGATGGCATTTTTTTCAGTTTTTTTATCTGTGCAATTCTAAAACAAAAATATTTTTGTGTTATTAGATTAAACTAATTTTTCTATCCTAGTTGTTGAATGGCAAGGCAAATAGGGCAAGATGGATTTATTCTTGCTGATGACATCTTGTGATGACTTCCCATTTGTCATCTGTTAGGATTATGCAGCTGTCAAACCAGGGAACAACTTAAATCAGGCTAATTTCTCGTGAATCTATATTTTACTTCAAAGGACAGGCTGCTTTTCTGGTATATGGTTTTTCTTCCTCGGTAACATTGTCTATCATCCATTTCACAGGAAAAGAAGTGTTATTATTAATGCAAGCCTTGAACACGCTTTCTACCCCGGAAGAAAAGCTGGCAGCTTTGTGCAAGAAGTATGCTGATCTGGTAAGTAATTTGTAAAGATAACAGAAGCTATTAATGTGTTAATATTAACTATGGAATGCAAGAACAACTAATGAAGGACAGTTAATGATTTTGAGTATTTTACAGTGTTGGTAAAAAAGACACTCAGGCTGGCTGAGTATTACTTCAGCCAAACTTTCTTGTAGTCATTTCACTTCTACATGACTGCCCAAATCCAAAGCAAAAACAGGTTTTGATAACTTGGTGTTGAAGCATAATACTAGGATTAACAGAAAAGTTGAGTTCTTTTGAGAGTAATTGATAATGCTTTTGTGCTAGTGTTTTATCATTTTAGGATAAAGGGAAAGAACATACTATAATACAGAGATTTGAGGGGGAGGGAGAATGTTCAGTTATATTTAACTCTTCGGTGATTTTTGGGAAATGTAGAATGTTGGAAAGATCTAGGTTTAATTTTACTTTGTGCTTTCTGATGATGTGAAGGAACAGAAAGAAAGGATTGCATTTCTTCGGTAACAAACCAAAAAGAAGCAGTTCATAAAGTGCATTCCCACCTCAAGTTGGTAATTCATTCTCTAAAACAATTGATCACAAAATTGGGGAGGGTTCATGAGTTTACTTTCATAATGTTTCTAGAGATAACAACACTTGACTCATTTTTCTTTAGACAGGGACAGACAGGAATGGAAAGGCTGGAAATCTTGTGTGTGTATATGTTTTCCCACTGTATTTGTAGTTATAAAATGAATGCAAACTAAAGAGATTACAAAAGCCTAAGTTTTCTCTCTCTAGCTGTCAAGTGTATCATATGCAGATATTTCTGAAAATGACATAATGACTGCACAACATGGCATTACTCTTCTGAAAGAATTTTTTTTTCCTTTGAAATTCATACTGTCTCCAAAACTTTGAAGATGATCTAGCAGGTGGTCTTTTTACTCACAGAGGCAATATTGATCACTTGAGAAGAGACTTAGATTAGTTCTGTTATTATGGAAATCCTGAGTTCTCCATGGAGGTCTGTTACATTTTTGTTTTGTTTTCCTTGCTCTCTCTCACATGCTCTTGGTTCATGTGAGTGCATTTCCTTTGAAACCAACAGTTTCTCTAAGAAGTCACTTTCATTTAAATGAGAAACAAAATTAGTTCTGAATTGTAACTCAAGGATGGGGAACCCACCTAAAAATGAGCTTTGATATTGTGAGAGAAAAATGCAGTGGGTTAGTTGTTCCTTATGAGCAATTGCGCGTGCATGTGATGCCTTTTCTATTTAAGCAAACAGCTCCTCTGTCACCTCACAGTGGTGATGAGGACCTGCCTGAGGAGCTAGGCCAGTTTGAATCCCTCAATTCTACAGAAAGAAAAGAGTCTGCCCTATTTCAGTTTGAGTTTTATTATTACTGGAAAGATCTCAACAGTTAGGGAGCAGCTGGACCAAATAAATTGTAATCTCCTTCAAGAAGCTTGGTAGTCAGATGAGATGTGTCCTCTTTAAGGTTTTTGCCCTCCCAGGAGGCGATCAATAGACTGTAGGCAGAGTAAGCATTCACATTTGTCATCCTAGAAAACCACCTGCTTTCCTCATTATGCTCAGAATGGCTGAGGAGCTGGGTGAGGGCTTGTCTGGGTGTAAGAATAGCTTTGTTTCAGCTAAATCAGTTTGAGATGCCTTTGTTCAGTTAGAATGTTTAGGCTGGATTTGATTGTGTTCCTTTTAAAATGCATTCTTTTCTTCATGATAGTGATGGAGAACCACTGGCATAGATATCAGCTTTAATGCCAGCAGAGGTTTGAACTGTTTATGACAGTGCACCTACAATGCTTTTTTTCTTTTTTTAAAGATTCATCATCTTTAAAGCTCACTGTCAGGTTTTTCAGTGGTGTCTCATGAAAAGGACTGTACAATGAAGGTAGGAATGCCTCTCTCCTGGCAAAAGATCTTCCACAATTTTTTTCCATAATTTGGAATCTATCAGGAGATCAGCCTGTGTTGCAGGAAGGTTTGCATCCTTGGTGATACATCTCACACTGGCACACTTTTACAGGCCTGAAGTTTCATAGGTGTGTAGCACAACCACTTGAAGTAGTGTTTTCTGGCCTTGCAAGAAAAGGGCTTTTTGTATTTTGATGTGAAAATACGCCCTTAACATTCCATTTCCCTAAACTACATTAAATACACATTTAATTTACTGTTGTCATGGAGGTCCTTAACTTTATTCTTTCTTTTGTGCTTCAGCATTATTTTGAGCTCTTTCAGAAAACCAGCATTGTATTATTCTTCTGTCTTGGTGATGTTCCTCATTGCCAAGCCTCTTTTCCTGTGGTGTCTCAAGGCTGAGGCACTATCTCATAAGGAGCAGTCTAACACTTAACATTGTAGCCTTCTTTGCAAAGTAGCAACCTCTAAATTATATGGTTTCTCAGGGAACCCAAAAATCAGATATAATGGAATATCTCTGTGAGATATTAATGCGAGAAAAGTCTCTTCACTGGATATTCATAGAATAGATTTTAAATATGCATAGACGTTACCTGTGTAAACAGCCTAAAGGAAGTAAAAAAAAATTGCTTCAAAGGGTTGAGACTGCAGATCTCTTAAAATGTGGACTATGTAGTTGTAATAGTAACTGACTTGATTTGTCAGGGCTGGTAGTTTTCTCTGTTCTTTTCTGAACTACTACAGAATTCTACAAACTTGTATCAATTACTGCTTCCCTTGGTAGGAGTTCCTGCTGACAAGGAGCTCTCTACAGTTCTGTGGTTTTTCTTTTTGATAACAAAAACAAGACCTGTTGGATAAACAGTTGTGTGTACTTTCAAGATAAGAGTGGGAGAAGTTGTGACTTGTTGAAAAGCCAGTCTCACTTGGCTTTTAATTGTATCTGCTACATCTTACTTTCAGAGGGCTATTCTTAACCCTGTAGATAAAAGCAGGCTGATAGCTCATAGTCAACAAGAGGTACATGCTGCCTGTTCCTCGAAGGCAAATGTTAATTGGCAGATGGAATTTGTAAATTTTCATTTTCTGTCCTTATACATTAGAATTGTCTGGATGGATGATGGCAGTTTCTCTTTAAGATCAACTTGGGGTTTTAATGAAATTTTATTTCCTTGTTTTCATCCAAAATGTTCAAAAGCTTCTTCAGTGTGCTCATCTAGATGCATAAAGACGGTTTCACCTATGTTTATTAACAAATTTACTGTCTAACTATAGTTGGAGGAGAGCCGAAATGTTCAAAAGCAAATGAAGATCCTGCAGAAGAAGCAAGCACAAGTTGTGAAGGAGAAAGTCCACTTGCAGAGTGAGCATAGCAAAGCCATTTTGGCACGTAGCAAACTGGAATCTCTCTGTCGGGAGCTTCAGCGTCATAACAAAACTTTGAAGGTTAGTTTATTTACATAAATTACAGGGCTGCTGATGGTGGAAATCTTACAGATCACTGCTTAAAATCAGGACTGCTGCTTTTTTCCTTGTCTCTTTGTCCATTACCTGTATGTGTAGATGAATGGCATGTAGTGTAAGTGCAGTTGATTTAAGGTAAGGAATACAGGGATAGTAGACTTGCTGATATCCCTTTCCCCCCAAACCAATTCTTATTACTTGCAGTATTTGATCTTGTCATACTTGTTTCTGGGAGCATAGCTGATAACTGCTGGAAAAAAATTGCACAAGTAAAATAATAGCAGCATGAATTGGCAGGGTAACCAAAAAGCTTAATTCTGTCAGAATATAATCGATGGGAGTGAAATGGAAGAGAGCCAAGATAAGAATCTGTGATTGCTGTAGAAAATTGCATTATAGTATCAGCACTGGTTTTTACATCTGGATAATGCTGACACTTGCAAAGGTACTTAGCATCTTAATGTACCAACCTTTGAGTAATGTTGGGAGTGGTAAAGACAGAAGTCTATAGAAGTTTTGCAATTTCTAGATTCTTTTGTCCACATGCTTCACATGAGTAGTCAGAGTGGCATGTTATGATTGTGGCTTATGTTAGTTCTAGCACTCTAGAAATTGAAGCTATACAGAAGTGAATTACTGCCATTGTTTTTGACTCAAAAAGTGCATGGTTTGACCTGAACACTTTTAATATTTTATATTTAAATATTTTATTGATATTTATCCGTAAAAGGAAGAAAACATGCAACAAGCACGTGAAGAAGAAGAAAGACGGAAAGAAGCAACTGCACACTTCCAGATCACACTGAATGAAATTCAGGCTCAACTGGAACAGCATGATATACACAATGCCAAGCTCCGTCAGGAAAATATTGAACTGGGGGAAAAACTGAAGAAGCTCATTGAACAGTATGCACTGCGAGAAGAGGTGCTTACAGTACACTTGTCATGGGATTTTCTTAGTTCCTTGATTGTAAGGATCAGATAATTATTGAAAAGGGAGGAAAACCCCTCATGTCTTACAGCCATTTTACATATAGTTTTTGTAATTATTCTTTTTACTTCACTTCCGAGAGAAATTTATTAGATGTTTGGCTCCCTGTCTGCCCTTCCTTACTGGTTTTCATTATCCGAGTTCAAGATGCATTGGAGAAGGTTTTTCACAATGAAAGTAATCAAATAGAAGTTGTCCAGAGATTGTCGAACCTCTGACTTTAGACATATTCAGAGCTCAGCTGGGCAAGGTGTGAGTAACCTGATCAGGCTTTGAAGTTGACCCTAGTCTGAGTGGATTAAATGGCCTCCAAAGGTTACTTCCAACATAAATATGTATTAATAGTTTATATTCTTCAGAATTATAATGGAAAGGGATATAAGAGTTATTCTGTCTTATCTCTTCCATTTCATTAAGGTTGGGGTCTTTGGGGGACACTTTGTGTACATAGCTGCTCTTGTTGGCACAGAGTCGAAATAAGCTATCGTGCTTTAAGAACACATTTGGCCTGGTGTCATGGAAATGTCTCTACTCTAGGGCTAACTGAGCTGTCTTTAATTGGCACCAGTTTGTGAGCTAGCTGCTCTAAGCTACAGTGATGGAAAACAGCCAATTCTCCTTGTCCAAGAAAGAACTGAGCTCCATGGAGTTCTATAGCTAAGATTAGTTGGCTGGTTCTTAGTTGGCACAGGAGGTTTGAAGTATAATTTCTCAACTGTTTCTGGAAGGTTGTTTTTTTGTTTTGTTTTTAATCTGGATCAGTTAGAAGGCTCTCTGTAAGGTAATTCCCTACCTTTTGTAATTGTGGAATATTTGTATCTACCTTGAGACTCTATGTAGAGAAGACGGGAAGTTGCCTTGCGCTACTTTATGCCTGGAAGTAAGGCTGCAAAATGCAGTGATTTACAGGATTTCATGAGCTAAAGTAAGTGTTGTTGCAAACATTGTTCATTTTGAGCTTTTGTAATGATGAAGACTTGAGCTTTTAGAAGTAACACAGTAAGGATTAGAGGTAGATAAACCGGCTTCAGAAGCAAGGATGTAGACTGCTTTTTACAGGATTTTTGAAATGTGTGGTGTGATGTGACTGATGGTATTGTACCAACTTAATGAGACAGGCACCTGGTGTCCATGAAAGACTAAAAAGGGTAATTACAGTGTATGGAGATAAAGAGGAAAAAAAACAATGTAAAGCAGTCTGTCACCACTTTGTCTTTTGCATGAAACTTTTAAACAATGTGCATTTCCCCAAACAGTACATTGCCTTCATTGACCAGCAGATTATTACGATTTTTGGCTATTACGATTTTCTTTTTCCCTTTAGCATATTGATCAAGTGTTCAAACATAAGGAACTGCAGCAGCAACTTGTGGATGCCAAACTTCAGCAAACTACCCAACTTATTAAAGAAGCAGAGGAAAAACATCAGCGAGAACGGGAGTTTGTAAGTGAACTCTGTATATGTTAAGAGAAATAAAATCCATCAAACCAGACTTTTCCTGATTTAAAGCAAACAAAACAAATTAAGAGGACCATCTTTTGAAAGTTAGGGTAGATTTCAACAAGGACACACGAGATTTAAGTTTTGTATATGATGCGTAGATTATTGATATCCATGCTAACAACCAAATAAAGTTATTTGTTTGCATTTTCTCAGCAAATATGCTAAATATCATTTAAATTTCTCTTAGACTGGGGAGCGTACTGTGAAACACCAAAGGTACTTTCTGCAGTCAAGGATTGTGACCTCTGGTGTTAAGCTATAAGAAATAACAAATACAGAGTAAAGCATTTTTTTTTGTGCACTGTTTGCCCCCCCAAAAGTGTTGATATTTTGTTTGTATGTTGATAATTAGCGATATACTTGCAGTCTTCTGAGAAGTTTTCTTCCTATGAATCTGTAACTTCTAGAAAAAAAGCCTTGTTTTTTCTGCATAATTTTAAAATGACCATCTAGTGTTGAATTCTTCTGGCTTTTTTGAACATAATTTCTGAGTTATTAGCTGGTAAAAATCTCCTCAAACATGAACCTACAAAATGGTGTCAAGTTGAAGTAAAATTGGTTTGAACTAGTCTGCAAAGATAATATGGTGACTGGAGAAATTAAGGTGGAAAATAAATTAGGCTGCAAATCAGTTACAAATTACATGCAGTTTTTTAATTAACTATTCATAATTTAGCAGTTCAAACTTAGTTGAGAAATAGAAATATTGCCTCATGTTGCCAGTTAGAGAAATGTTTCAGTAAAATTCTCTGCATGACATCACGTTTTAAATTGTATCTATGAAAATGCAGTGTAGTAATAAAGCCTGTGTGAGAAAATGTGATTAAATAGCCCTAAGGTGGTGATAATGTTTGTTCATTTTTAATCATAGATTGAATTAAGCCATTTTTGGGAGTACTTTTTTTTCATTATATGGCTTTTTGCATTGTTTTTTAGCTGCTAAAAGAAGCTACAGAATCCAGACACAAATGTGAACAGATGAAGCAACAGGAAGCTCAGCTGAAGCAGCAGGTACCTCTTTTCAATGGAGAGATCTTCAGTAGCAGTTCCAAAAAAAAAAATACCAAGAGATTTTTGACTGTAGTGAACATAAAGCAACATCTGAAAAAACTTAATATTCAGATGCTTGTGAAGAGTACTTTGTATTTTTTTTAATAAGTTTTAAATTTGATTTCCAGTAGGTAACTCTTCCGTGGTGAAGCATGAAACATACATTGTAAAGAACTGATGTTTTGTACTTGCTGTTTAATACGTCTGGAGAGTACTGTTCCTGGAAGGTGCTCAACGTTGCATTTCTGGAGTTAGTCCTCTTCTGAATTAATAGTGTTAATACTACAAAGACTGGAATGTAGGAAAGCTTAAGAAAACACACTTAGGAAAGCGTGACTTCTCTGAAAATACTGTTCTTTTGTGACTGTAAAGAGTTGTGTGGGGGTTTTTACTCAGGCAGATTTTATAATCTGTTTCTTGCTGTTTCCATCACCACCTGTTGTGGAGGATTGGGAGCAAGCAATGTCCTGTTTATCCCTGTAGTTATTCAGATTTAGTAACCTGACTATCTCTGTCCACAGACCCTGCTGTCTTCAAGTTATTTTTCTTGTTGTAATGTAAATGCTACAGCAAAATCCCCTCTGAGAGAGGAGAAATGGTCTCTGGGTTTTGTGCTTTGAATCACCTTCAGTCATTTACTCACGTGAGCTCAGCATGAGGCACAGGGAAATGGCAGTTCCAGCCAACACAGAGCAGTGGGAAGCAGTAGCTATTCTCTTCACTGTGTGTCTGTTAGTGCTTCATTTGAGGTTTTCTATGAAGTCTCTGTCCTGGCTTCAGCTGGAATAGAGTAAATGTGTGTCTATTCTGTGTTTCGGATTCACTATAACATTGATAGCTCACAGATGTTTTGGCTGTTGCTAAATTATGATAACTTTAGGTCAAGGGCTGTTTTATGTCTCATGCTCTGCTAATGAGGAGGTACACAAAAAAACCCCAAAAAACTGGGAGCACAGCTGGGACAGGTGACCCTGGCCAAAAGTCCAAAGGGATGTTCCAGACCAGAAAACATCATGGAGGCTGATGTGGGCTTGGGATATGGGATCTGGCATTGGGCAGGAGGTGGTGAGCAGCTGTGTTGTGCATCACTTGTTTTTTCTTTTCTATTATTATCATCGTAATTTATTATTATTGTGTTTTTGTTTCAATTACTAAACTGTTCTTACCTCAAACTACAGTTTTGGTTCTCCTCCCTATCCCACTGGGATAGGGAGTGGGGATGAGTGAGCAGCTGTGTAGTGCCTTAGTTGTCTGCTGGGTTTAAACCCTGACAGTGTCTTTGAAAACTATTCCATGCCCTTTTTTCACACATACTGTACCCAATTCTTTTCTAGCCTTTCTAGGAGTTAGGTTTAAAGTGTGTGTGTATGTGTGTAGTTAGATGTAATCATACACATCTCCATTGGACTTGAACACAGGAATATCCAGATACTTCCAAATAGGTTTTTTACCATGCTTAGTCTTCTATTATTTTTTTCCAAGTTGATTACCCTTTATTTAAAATCTAACTGCCTCTTTTGTTGTTTTTAATAGTTACAATGGGTATAGTTAGTGGTTTCTTGGGGCCAGCAGATTTTTTTGTAGAATAAGATGGGCTAGAAAGTTCAGTGACAATAATGGCAATTATTGTCATGATGTACTGCTGACAAGCTAGGCTAATTCCTGGTATGAAATTCCCTTTACTAATAGAGCAAACCCTAATATTTCTATGCTCTTAATTGTATTGTCCTGCAACCCTCAGTGTAAGAATTGAGAGAACCTACTACTCTTTACTGAGAGTAAGAAGTTATTCTGAAATGTATTCCTAGAACATTAAATCACACATTGATTAGGAATAATTTTTTTAAAACTGTGTTATTAAACAGATTTTGCAGTTTTTCCTTGGTGATTTAGCTTGTGGTGCAGGGCAAGAAAATTTTCTGTAATTGAATGTTAATGCTCTTGACTTTTTAAGGTGTAATTCTCTTCACTGTTTTGTGAATTTCTTTTCAATATTCACTTTCTTTGATTTTTGTTCACTGGACAGATTACATTGGTTGCAAATGTGTGTTTTGATTTCTGAAATCTGTCCTGTTTATTTTGTCCCAGCCTTGGTTATTAGCTTTGGCTTGTTAAGGTGGAAAGGTAGGTAATTCCTAAGTTTTAATTTCACCAACCAGGTGCTGAATTTCCTGTATTTGTATATGTCCACAGAATTTTTTTTCCAGTGGGGAAGTTAAAATGAGGTAGTGATGAACTGTGATGTCTTCCAGCATTTTATTAAACATAATATTCTTTTTACTTCAGAATATATTGCTGTTCTATAAACACAGAACTCTACTTCACATATAATTTGAATAGCAGGTCTGTGTGTTCCTCAAATGGAAATTGTAGCATAGTTTAAAAAAAATACAAGGAGGTTAATGTTTTACCATTTCTAGTTTAATTTTGCCACGTACCTACATATTTTTGTATTTGTATACACTGTTCAGATTAATATTCCTGCCTTTTTTCCAATAGCTTTCTCTTTACATGGATAAGTTTGAAGAATTCCAGACCACCATGGCAAAAAGTAATGAGCTCTTTACAACTTTCAGGCAAGAAATGGAGAAGGTATTTATAGGATTACCTAGTTTCATAAAAAGTTATATAGAAATGCATGCTGTTAGTGGGTTGCATTTTAGATTTTATAAGCATTGGCCATCTGAAAATATAAAGAGTATTTTGACAATTTAATGTGGATCATAAGATAGAGTATAAGAATTATGGAAGAGAAATGCAATTTTTTTCTGTATTTTAACATACTTAATTAATACTAAATTGTAATTTCAGTGTTCCACCATGTATTGGTTCTCATTCTCTTTGGCTGTGCTTATGTTTTAAAACTTCTTTTCCTGAAGGTTTTTATTACTTGTACTTGAAAGTTGATAGTCTGTTTCTTTTTAGACTCAATATTGTTTTCTTTGAATGCAGAATCTGTAGTTGTGGGGTTGATTCTGTGCAGAAACACTTTCCCAAAATAACTTGTTCAAACTGGACTTGGAAAGTAATATGAAGATGTCTAATTTGTCATGTAAAACCACCTACGTTGCAGCACAAGCCACAAAATTAAATCTTTTATTTATCTTTTGTAGATGACAAAGAAGATTAAAAAACTGGAAAAGGAAACCATTGTGTGGCGTACCAAATGGGAAAACAACAACAAGGCTCTTCTGCAAATGGCTGAAGAGGTAACCATCTTTCAATGAGCAGTGTAGTTCAGCTAGAGCTTGAGTCCTAGAGAACTCCCAGCAGTTTTTCAGTTTTAGAGAGCTGAAAGTAATACACTGCAGCCTCTTCTTGGACTGTCTGCATTATGTTTCATGTTATGTAAGTTATTGTCCTCCTCAGGCATGGAAAATGAAAGGCTGCAATGTAAATCTAAGCTGATGGCACAAGAAGAAACTGAGCCTGGTTATTACTTAGTGTTTAATTGATGAGATGTGTATGAAATCATACAAGCTGAAGGAATTGACTGTATTTCAATATGCTGAGCAAAGTTCAACCAATGCTGTGATAGAAATCTGTTTGAAATGCACAAGCCTGACATGAAGGAACTAAGCCCCATGCAACAGATTGATTACTTTCTTGCCTTGCTGCTGCTTTTGAGGTCACAAAATGCCAGTACTGACTTGCAGTCTGGCAGGAGCTGCACAGTGCAGCTGTGCCTGCTCTGTCCAGGGCCTGGTTCAGGTATGTGAGGTCTGGCCTTGGCAAACTGTGCTTGGTTGAGTAGGATCTGCTATAGTGCTGTTTATCTTTCCCTCCCTTCTTATAAGGAGCTAGTTAGGAGAGCCCTGAGTGTGGTGCATTCTGGCCTGGATCCTGCAGATGGATTGTGGATTTCTTATTTCTATGCCCTTCTCCTCCCTACAGTTGCCATTATTTGGGTTGTAGTTTACAGTGTTATGGGAGTTCATATTAGGGTCCTGGTTGATGCCCAGCCTTTTCTTGTAGCTGGCATTAAGTGGTTATGTATTTCCCATTGCTCGTTTTGAAAGGCATCCATTGCCAATCCAGCTCCTGGCTAGGTGAAGTATTCTGAACAAATTGGCTCTAGTTCAGCTGGAATTTGGCCTGCTGGATTAATTAAGACTTAATACTCAGGATTAAATAGTGGTGATTCTTTTAATTAATTTAAGGGGGAGAAATGGTTATATCATAGTGTTTTTATTTCCTTTGTCCTTCAGAAAACAGTAAGAGATAAAGAATACAAAGGCTTTCAAATAAAACTGGAGCGTTTGGAGAAGCTCTGCAGGGCCCTTCAGACGGAAAGGAACGAGCTGAATGAGAAGGTGGAAGTGCTCAAGGAGCAGGTTTCTCTTAGAGAAGCAGATGTGGATCTGGCAGTGCAGGTGTTGCAGTCCTGCACCCTCAATTCCCATGAGGAGCTGGGAACTCCCATTGACACAGAACCAGGAATCCAACCCGATGCGGAATCGCGTGCGGGAAGTAGCTCAGAAAAGACTGTCTCAACAAGTCCTGTTCCTGGCACTGAATCTGTAGACTAAAATGAAGTGTAAACACTGTATTGAGAGCTATATTTTGTGTATAACTTTCTCTGTTGGTGGTAACTATTTGGTTTTGTGGTGAAAATTTTCTTACTTTTTCTACCATATCTGTATTTTCTTAGAACTACTGGACTTATGTGGTACAAGAAGCTGCATAGCAGCTTTAAATAGCTTAAACTATAAATTTTCCACAACTGTGTTGCACATCTGCCTCATTTTTTAGAAGAAAATATTTTTCCATAAAAGGATGCATGTGCATTTCCTCCCCACAACACAAATCACTGTCGTGGAAGACTGTGTGTAGACCTGGTATCGTTTGGGGAAAATGGTGACAGCAGGTCACTCTTTTGTTTTAAAGAACAGCACTCTAGTTTTGTTCATTGATTTGCCACTCAATATACTAAAGATTATCAATTTTCCAGTAAATTTATCTACATGAGGATGTCTAATGGCCAGTAAAAAATTCAACTTTCCCCCATATATGTTTTCATGTATATGAATGAAAAAGTAAAGGTCCAGACTATAGTTAAAAGTATGTTTAAAGGGTTTTGTGTACTTTGTGGTATGAAGAAACAGCTTTGAAATACATTAACTTGCAGCTGGTGAAACAGGGTGTACAGCTTTTTGCAGATGTCTCAGGGCTGTATTGTAAAGGTTAGTTTGGACTATTTGCCCTACCTGTGAACATGTTAAATATAAATGTGTGGGAAAATGTACAGTGATGCTACCAAGGGGGATTTTGCAGCTGTGGAACCTAGTCTTGGTCAGCACAGGTCTTGGTCACATTCTTCCCTCTTAGCTGCAGTGTGTCCACCATATGGTTATCCTGACTAGAGAAGTCCATTCATGTCTGAGCAAACTTCTGGATTATCTGAAGAGCTGGAAAATACAACACTTCCTGCTGGAGGTGTGGAAGACAGGAGTCTGGCATATAGACTTCTCTAATAGCCAGGTATACAATGTATTTAAGTGTTAGTTAAGGCTGTACTGGTTATGATTGAACATGAAGATTCAGATATGTCTCCTGAAGAACAACATGGAATTTCCTGCACGTTCAACCTCAAAGCTGCACCAGTTGGCTGAGTGCCTTCCCAGGCAGGTTATCTGGTAAAGATGGTACTTCACATTCTCACACTAACATACCACAAGCACAGCCCCCTTGCTAACCTTATATTGTATGTTCCTAGAAAATTTGATATCCACATTGTGATTTCTTTTCTTGAAAGGAGCTAGGACCAACACTTGTTTTTTGGCAAGGCAATGTGATCTAACTGCATGCTACCCTTAACTTTAGTTCCCATGCATTTACTTTCTAGTTTTGGTTGCTGTCATTTTAAGAAATATGAACATGTGTAGCCTTTTCTGGTACTTAAAAGTTTTTTGCACTTACTTGGGAGGGGATTTCTGAGTCAAGCACATCTCAACGAGCTTCCTACCCCCATAGCCCTTGGCAGTTCAGTGGCTAAATTACTTGAATGTTCAGGCTGCACTGAGCTCCCAGTCCTTTTCTGTAGTAATGTACGAGTAAATAACTGAGCTGTCTCAGAGAGAAAGATTCTGTAAGGCCTAATACATGTGTTTTAGCTCATACCACTAAAAGGAACTGTGCAAAACTTACATTTCTGAAGTAGAGCAAATGGGAAGCTGGCCATCCTTCTAGATTGTGTGGGTTTGGTGTTTGTGGTCCAAGCACAATGCAGGAGTGAAAAGAAGGTAGCAGTGAGCAGTCAGGTGAGATTCAGAGCTTTGAAATGCTGATCATGCAAACTGTATGGCATAAGAATAACTGGAAAGAAATATTTCAGATTTGCTGTTCAAATTACTTGCTTTATAGAATCAAGCTTGAGAAAACATGTGTTGTGAGAACTGGTTTTCAGCTAACACTAAGTGTGATGTAATTTTCCTGAGGAAAAGCGAAAACCTTTGTATCTGGTGCATCATACCCTTGGCAAGGTAGGACATGCAGTTTTCAATTTTTACAATTTGTTATTTGGACATTTGTATTCTGAACAATTCTTTCTGTAGTGCTTGTTTTACATGGAGGCAAGAGTGAGTTTTTGGACCCTGCTGCAAGAATAAATTAAAGGGCTTTTAGAGACACGACAGGTGTATGCAACAGCAATACATGTATCTTTGACACTGGCTAAAAATGTAAATGAAGCTGAATGCCCCAAGTGGAAGGCTTTTAGAATGGGGATATTTTCCTCTATTTTCTACCCTCAACATACCCTTATCATAGCAACTTATCTGGCCAAGGCAAACTGTATTTTGCTTCCTGAAACCAGTCAGCAAAGTTTCATGCGTTGATTAAAAAGTGTTGTTAAAAAAAAAAATACAGACTGATTTTAGGGATAAGCTCAGCACTGTCACTGATCTGCCATATTGCAGGCTATTGCACTGCCAGGCTGCAGCCAAAGGGGCTCCAGTAGGGTTTAAAAGTAAATTTCTATTACTGCCTTTCTCCCACTACTACAAACCATTTAACCTGGATGTAAACTGATGTAGCCTGAGGTGAGTGTGTCTAATTGTCAAAACTGGGGCCTGATGGACAGTTTCACCATGATTAAGCTGCAAAAAGCTAAATTGTACGTGATTCAAGACCCAAGTACGTGTATATATAAACACGTAAGTTAGGGCTGTATCTGTATTGTTTTGTCCTTCCTTTCATTACACCTGGTTATGTTACAGTTCAATTCTCAGGTGTTGCAGAAAATCTACCTCTTTGGACTGTAGATGGAAATAACTGTGAAAAAAGTGATGCAGAAATCTAGTTTGTGCTAAACACACTGCTTTATTTTTACAACCCATGTCTGCTTTCATGAGGAAAAGTGATAAATGAACAGGCAGTCTTTGTTTTGCTTTTCAAAAACATTTTGTAGAGATTTTTCACTAATGTGAATCTGAAATTTTATCTACTCAATTCTGTATAGATTAAGTAAATAAGTATGCTTAATATATTGGACTCTGAGTTTTTCTTTAACATCATACTCATGTCTTCTAACTGAATCTGCTGAAACTATTTATTTGAGAAGTCAGGAGTGAAAATTAAAAGATGTGACATTTGATTTCAGGCATATTGTTGGAGGAGCTGCCAGGGGAGGGGGCTGCTCTGGGGTCGTGGCAGTGACTTGCACATTCCTGGTGGTGTCTGGTGGGAGCAGCCCAGGGCAGGGGATGAGTAGGTGCTGCACTCTGCTCGCCTCACCTGGAGTGTCTTAAGGTGAGAGTCACTTGGACCATGAAGGGCAGGAAGCTCTGGCTGAACCTGCCCCTGCCTCCTTCAAATTCTGCTCATGCCTTCTCTCTCCAAAAATTTACCC
The DNA here is from genome assembly GCA_024362935.1 of Setophaga petechia. Classification (NCBI taxonomy): domain Eukaryota; kingdom Metazoa; phylum Chordata; class Aves; order Passeriformes; family Parulidae; genus Setophaga; species Setophaga petechia. The sequence goes on along the minus strand of JANCRA010000020.1, from coordinate 12,858,004 downwards.
ACCATAGTTCAATTGGGTGCGCTGTAAAAAATGTGAGGATTTATGCTAAAAAATAAGGTTTCCTAGTAAGTTCATCAAGTGCTTGTGTCGTACTCTGTGGGGTCATTTGTTCCTAATGTACGCTCCCTCCCAGTTTCCTAATACTGAAAAGTGTTCTGTTTGCCTTTTTTGGTATATACTCTAACATTTGGCAACTTCCCTAAACTGTGTTTTGTTTTGGAGCTGGTTTTGAGTTCAGTTTTCTTTTATGTCTATTTTTTCTAGGTTGCATTTGGAATTGCTCTACAATACCATACTCTGTGCTCTCTGACTCTTTGCAGATAGTATTAATTTTGTTAATTTAAAAACATTTAACTTGTTTGCCAATACCATTGTATAAGAAGTGAGCAACAGGGGTCCTAGCCCTGAGCCTTTTCTAGAGCTGTGCCAAGTATTTTGAAATCCAACCACAGTCTGGTCTTAGTTGTTCTCCTTGTACTTCAAAGTATTCCTTTGTATCTAAGACTTTGTATCTCAGTCTTCTCTAAGGTGCTGCCTCTGCTGCTGTGTAAACACCTCTTTCCCTCCTTTCTTCCAGTGCATGCTGGCACAGAGGTCAAATTTGGTATTATTTATTTCCTTGGATCTCCCCAGTCTTCTAAGAAGTTCCTTACAAAAACTGGTCAGATTTGCAAGCTTTTGCTAGAGGGAAATTTGGTCGCAGTAAATAGCTGGGGATTTTGGCTTTTTCCTTTTATCAGTCAAGTGCTGAATCTCTCCTGCTAATGCACATGCAGACGTGCACACACATTTGAGCTGTACTTGTGAAGAGTGGGTCTGAGGGGAGAACCTTTTTCACCAGCTGCATTCTGAGCCCTTCAGGCATGTTAGTCAGAGAGACTTGGGTTTAGGCCTTTACAAAGTTACTCCTCACAGATACTTTTTGTTCCTTTCTGGTTTGGTTTTGTTTGGTTGGGGGTTAAGTTTTACATTTAGATTTTGATAATTCCACCTTTTTCTTGTTTAGCTATTTCTTCTTGAAGGAAGGTTGTATTTCTCTCTAGCAGCCTAACTTGGCCTCATCCAACTGTGCTAGCTTTTACAGACCTTGCTGACTCTGCCACCCATCGAGCCTGAACTTTTTAAGTAATTTAAGAATACTATGGTGCCTGAAGACTTTATTCTAATTTCCTTTAGAACTGTTTGTTATGTTTTAGCTTTGGGGCTGCATGTTGTTTTGGATTTCTTGTTCAAACAGGGATCTGGGCTGTACTTGTCTCATGGACTGGGACACTTGAAGCAGGCCTTTGTGTAATTCCAGACTATGCCAAGAGCACTGCTCCTACAGCTCTACTTCAAGAAAATAACCTCTTAGAGCCTTTACAAATTTAAATACTCTGTTATATCTCATGATATTTTAAGCTGAGAAAATGAATTCAAGGCACTCATTTTTAAAATGCATCTGAATACAGCCATTTGACAAATAGTCCATATTGATGTAGTTCACTATCACTTCTACCAGATTTATGTCCTGGTGTTAAGCACCAAAATAACTACCTCAGTTCTGCCAAGTCCATGATGATACTGGTATTTAATCCATGTAATTTGTTGGAGTTGTTTGATTGGTTTCTAACCTTTATGCCTGAATTCATATAAAACTATTTGATCTTGGTCGTGCTGCCTGTTTTATAAATCCTTTTCATCAAAGCTTTTGCTGGCTTTGTGCATCTGCTGTTTCCTGCTGGGTGGTTACTGACTCTTTTCCTAACCCTTTTCTCCAGAATATGGATTTTATGCACTGTTGATGTTTTATCCATTGCCTTTTAAATGGGAAGTATAGTTAGAATAGTCTCAAAACATTGTTATCCATGTTTGATTCTGCTTAAACTGGGGAAAGCTTTGGGTTTGAAATTCACAAGACAAAAGTTGCTGTTGAAAGAATTATGAAGACTCTACCCCACCAAACATCTCAGCGGCCATAAAGCAATAGGTCAAACTGGGTGTTTGACTTAAATACTTGCTCCCTGTAGAGAGTTTACACAGCTTTCTTCAGCTGTTTCAGTGCTGAAGAGGCATTGCTTACACATGTAAGAGAAAATATAGTATGGATAATGGCATAAACTGTGCAGCTACATAGCAAAAATTGCCTAATTGCCTGTTATCACACAGTTAAGGTTCTCAAGGGTCTTGCATTTTACAATAAAAGCAAGACAGTTCTTCCTACATGGTAAAGGAAAAACCCAAACTTGCTTTTTGCAACACGGAAGCAAAATGTAGGAATGTTAAACACACTCTCAGGTTTTTTGTTATATAAATATCAGTGTTCCAAAATACTTCAGCATCAGTTACACTTAATGCCTTGTAGCTCCTCACAAATACTTCTGTTAAGTTTATCTTCAGAGGAGTTGGTGATGCAAACCACCCCATTCTTAGGGAAGAGTGGGAGCAAAAATGTGTGATGCACAACAGTAGTGGCCCTTGGCTTTATGACCAATAAAAGACCACTGCCACAGTGCTGGCTGAACAACCCAAACCACATTTCACACACAAAGCTGGAAACACCAATTCTAGGGATGAGCTGTGCTCTACATGTTGGTGCCAAGCATCTAGGAGGTCTCCTTGAAGTGAGCACTGAAGAGGACCAGCAGCAGGGAGGGGTCATGTCATAGACCTGCTCTATCTGTACCAAGAGCAGCCACCACCATGATCTCAGGGAAGTGTTTATGTTTTTCTAGAGAGCTGGGCCATTGACATCTTCATTTCCTGCTTTTCAAGAGCTGTGTGTGTCAGAATGATTGCCAAAAGAATGTAGGGCCTGACCATAAACCACCTCTGAATTCAGTGTTTAATGCTTATCATGCACTTCCCCAGCAGGGTGGGGGAGAGAACAGGAAGAAAATATCCTGGGTACAGCTGGAGGAGTTGCAGAAGTGGATGAGGGAGAATAAAACCACTTGCCCCTCCCTGACACAGGTCACTGCCCTGCCACCTTCCAAGCAATGGCCACCAGGAAAGGCCCTCTTCACCTTCCTCACCCATTTTATTGCTGAGCATGGCCTAAAGTAAGGAATATCCCTTTGGCCATTGGGGTCGGCTGTCCCAGCTGTGTCTCCTGCCCAGCCTGTGCCCCTTCCCCACAGTGTGCGAGCACTGCCCAGCAAGCACCAAAGCACAGCTGCCTTACCAGCAGCATTCCAGCCATAAATCCAAACCACAGTCCCCAGCAGCCCAGCTCTGCTCAGATGGACAAGCACTCCATCCCAGCCAGGCCAGCACAGGCAGCTTCAGATACACAGCTTGAGCCCAGTTGTCTGCTAACTTCTTACAGTTCCAGTGGAGAGGAGAGCAGGGTATCACCGTGTCAGTATCAGTCACCACTGTTTTGTTTCATTTTCAGCTTGAACAGAAAGATCAGGACAGCCAGCAATTAATTTAAGTAAGGTCTTAAGTAGCTAAGAGTTATAAACTTCATTTACACTTGTCTGCCAGCTCCCAACATAATTCATCACCTGTCTGTAGATCCATGATAAATATGAAGACATTTTGCTTCTATACAGGCAAAATTCTTGAGCTTTTCAGTCAATCCAAGGTTTAGAAGCAAACTGTTTGTTGTCTATTATTTGTTTAGACACTGATGTATAGACAACTACCCAATTGCCTCACCAAAGTAAAAAATGCAACAGGAAGGCTCTAACAAGACACAGGTGACACCAATTCACTGGGAGGGCACTGGCACCTTGGCACTTAAGAAAATTATAAAGGACAGTGCTTTTATCATCACCCAAAAAAACCCCCACAACACACCAACACAAAGAGAAAAAATCCAACCACTAATCAACCATACACAAAGAAGTTACTTGAGTCTGCTCGATATTTATACTTGAACTTGACAGCAGACCTACTGGTTCTTCCCATGGATTCCCTCAACCTGCTCCTATACCGTATCATGCCCTTTGTGAAGAAGTCAACTTATGAATTCCACTGGTTTTTTGCATGAGGACAACTCTAATCTTCCCTGATTTTCAACTGTGGGCTAAGTTATAAACTAAAAATTACATAACTTTATCACTAGGCAGCAATTAAATTCTATCTCATTATTGAATGCAAGAAGGCATTCAACTTATGCCAGTGGACATTAAACACACCAAACACCTTTTTTAAATAGAATTTATTTATGCAAAATCAATCCAAAAGTGGTGTGTAAAAGTGAAAAGCTCTTTTTACATATTAATACAAAAGGGTTTTTTTTTACAGTTTCTATGTGTGAAGAGTGAGGATTTGACCATTTTATTTACAGGAACACACAAAGTTTATTTGAAAATATAGACATAGATATTAAGTCATTCTTATTTTCTCTAAAGCTAACTATACTACTGTACAGTATACAACAGCTGAAAGTGCCCACAGAACCAAGGGTATCCCATGACAATTTGATTATACAAGCTTATTGCTTAATCCAATTAGGAATATTCCTGTTTTGATGCAAGGCTTCTACCCAGTGATTGTGGGGTTCTTTGGTTTGGTATTTGGTTGTGCACGTTTTTTTCAGGGCTTTATTTTATGTATACAGTAGTCAAATTACATTACTATGTCATTCCCAGTAGTTCCTTAGAAGAAAAGTTACATTCCTTGAGCTTCCAGTTCAGCTGCCGTTATATCTGGTTCTTCATCACTGTAAATGTTTTCTGCCTGAAGACACAAAACATTACAAGTGATACACACAATTGTTTTTAAACAATCTTCTACACTTCATACAGAAAAAACCCTCAATAACACCAAGGTGGCACAACCATCATCTCCTCCTTGATGGGATTTTTCTCCCTGCCCTTTCTTAAAGGGCTGCCAAATTTAGAAATGTGTACGCCGTGGCTACACTTTGGCAGCTGCCTTCTTGCTCTGTTCCATTTCAAAAGCAAAAGCAGTAGCCACTTAACCACTAGCCCTATTATGAACATTTTATTTGGAATTATTTCAACCACAGTCTAAACACACAAAACAAAAGCAGGTACTAAAAAAAGAAGCCTGACCGGTGACATACATTTTAGTCCATTAAGAGTTTTTTAACTCAGTTTATTCCCAAATTACTTTATTCCACATTTCTAAGATAGCTGATCAATTTCCTGTAATGTAAAGTAATGTGAAATAACTGGGAATTTAAAAGGCATCCTGCTTTACAGCCAATATATGGGGGAGGAGGGGCAAGAGTAAGTCTTAGCTAATACTGGATATAAGCTTGCAACTGCTTTGTTAAGAATAAATCTTAATGTTAATTACTACCTAGAACTTGGAATCAAGAATTAACTAGCAGTTGCTTTTTATTCAAGTTGGTTTAGTCTTGGTTTTCTTTTTAAAGTCTTAAACTTTTTGATTAGATCAAGAAATATATGGCACAGACAACTTTCGGTCCTTGAAGGCACAGGCTGCCCCAAGAAGAACAAGGCTTCTCAGTTTCATTTATACAACAAGCTTTAGAGTAATTCAAGAGCTGTTGTGACACTCACCATCTGCCATATCTGCATTATGTTGTCCTCTGATACAGAACAGATTACCCAAGGCTCATTAGGATTCCAACTGAAGTCTGAAATTTTGGCAGTGTGTCCTCCATGAATAAACTGTTAAAGAAACCCCACAAGCTTCAGTAAGCCATTTCAACTCTAGATAAATCTGTTTAAACCCAGGATTGTTAAGTTAAATTCATCATGCTAAAGACTACCCAAAGAAAACCCTGCTACTAGAGATTCACAACAGACATAAGGAAGGTGTTCAAGTGCTTCCATTTGCTGCTTATGGACACAGATGCAGTTGCTGAGACAGCATTTGAGATAACAGTTCCTACTATTACAGCAACAACTGACATCCTCAAAATGGTCTCTTCACACAGGGCTGGGCTGTGAAATCCAGCCATATTTCAGTCTGATTATCTCTAAGAACACTTACAGAGTCACACAAGACATGGGGAAACTTTCAGAATTAAAGCAATGGACTGGAAACCAGGGAGGTGGAAAGATTCATGAACAGCTGCAGTTTTAGCAGCACAGTGACAAGACATCCCACTGCCACACAGCATGTCAGCACACTGAAACCTGAACAAAAGGGTACCAGCAGCTCAGGAGGCCCATCTTCTGCATCCTCTGCAGACTGCTCTTCTCCAATTTTACTGCAAGAAAGTAGTTTATACTTTTTATTAAAATGACAATTGCATTCTCTGTCAGCTTAACTGAACAGTTCCTGGCTTTGTTTCCCATATTTGCAATTTGTGTTTCTCACTGTGAAATATCTATAAGCACCAGGCATAAAACATCAACTGCCTGTCAATAGTGAAATGGAATCTTAACTTGTGAAGCACATGGAGGCAAAAATCACTTACTGATGTGATGGCTAAAGATTTTTAGCCTTTTTCATATTTGTAGCTTTGTAGATTTTTAATATATAGTTGTATGATTTCTAGAACATTTCCTGCCCTCACTCACATTTAGAATAAATAGCTAAACCTTTCTAACACATTCCTGAAATTCTGTTTAGTCTTATTCTTAAGAACAGAATTTCTGACAAGGACATCTTGTTTTCTACCAGAAGTTGAGAGACATAACAAGAAATAGGGCAAAGAAACTCTTGGACCAACTCCAAAGGACCCATGGATGTTTTACTGAGCTAATTGATCTTCTATTGGATGTACCTGCTAGATAAAGTAATTAATTAACCTTTTTAAAATTGCAGAAAATTCTTTTTTCACACATACACTTATAGCTGTATTTGTGCACCTGACAGCTTTCATTAAAGAACTGCTTTTTTTCCTATCACTTTAACACTGTTGCAAGTTTTGTCTTTTGAATCTAGGCAACAAGTGGACAACAGAAAACAATGCTATTGGCAAGAAACCCTCACGGAGAAGTAACTTTACATGTACTGTGCTGTTTCTATTTATACCCAGAAGACCAGACCTGAAGTAGTCAAGGAAAGCTAGAGAACAGCACAAATCAAACCTGCCAAATAATGCAGGCCTGCAGCCTTTTTTTAACCATCTGTTCACACACACTAAGAGACAGGAATGCTCCTCACCTCAGATCCCACACGTTCAGGCGGCGATCGGTACCACTTGAAGCAAGAATGGTTTCTTTATGAGGAGACCAGTAAACCTATTGAAAGGAAACAACTTCAGGGAGCAGTTACTGATTTCCAAAGCATATCCTGAATAACCAGCACCCTGGTCTCTAATTTTTAACTATACTCTGTAAATCAGTTTCTTCCAGCACAGAGGATATTCAGCAGCTCAAATAAACTGCTTTAGTCTTTAAGATTTCTCATACTGAACAGACAACATTATTTCACTATTACAGACTTAAAATATTTCATGCAATCTGTCTAAAAATCCCTGTTACTTGCACTTAATTAAATAGGCAAAGTTCAAAAAATTAGGTTTGAACCCAAATCCTCTCTACAGCACTTTATTTCAGAGAAACCTTCTACTTGTATTTAAGGTACTTGTGGCACCCAGTATCTTTTTAGCAGTAAGTTGTTGATTACTTGCTTCAAAGTCAAGTGGGGAAGAGCAGAAATAAACTACATGGTACGGTTTGTAATTGTCAAACTCAACATAGTGAATTTTGATTCAACAGATTTATTTGTGTTGCAAGAACACAAATCTACATATTCTTGTCAAAGTCAGTAGTCTTCTTTGGTTTCTTCCTACAAGTTGTAAGTAGTTTACCCACCTGAAAAATCTCATCCTTATGAGACTCAAAAGAATGGAGTTTCAGCTTTAAGTTTCGAAGATCCCACAGAGCCACCGTCTGGGAGACACAAGCAACAAGAAATTGGTTTTACTATAAAGGCTTTCATCTGCACTGCTCAGGAAAGTAAAGTACACACAAGTGAAAACCTTGTCAGCAGAACCAGTTGCCAGAATGAACTCGCTGTAGGGATTGAAGGACAGGCAGTTGACCTCGGCTGTGTGAGCATCTACTGAGTGACTTGGCTTGGACGTGGCATTAGATCTTGTGTCCCAGCTGTGGCAGTGAAGGGTTTGGGGCAGAGAGGAAAGAGGGAAAGCAAACAAACTTAAGTTTTTATAGGAAGTTCTTTTTCACTACAGCTTTTATTACTAAACTCAACTCTGAAGCTACAGCATTCATTCCAAAACCTTCAGTATTTTCTGTCTGTTGTACATGAACAGCCTGCACCATGAAGCTGACATACATATTAGTTACATCTTTTCAAGTGATGTGAACACACTAAGTGGCATGTAGATTTCAGTGAATCTCCACCATCACTGTAGCTGATTGCCATAAAGAGCTACATGAACTCACTCCAAAATTCAGACCCTTTTTTTTATCAAAGTGCTGCAGACCAGGTCCAGTGGCAGTGATTCTGTTTTGGTTTTACCTTTTTTTCTTTTGTATATTCCCTGTATTCTTTACGCATACATTTGTAGCCTATTGTATTAGTGGTTAGTTTCCCATTTCCTTAGGCAGAAAGACAAAACATATTCCAAGGGCCCCTATCCTATCTCGGTTCTCCCTGGTTACCAAGGTTGAAAACAGCTCGTGGAGGCACATTTTCACAAAATACAGCAGTACCAAGGGGGGTGCTCCAGAGAAGGGGTTTGACCTGAGGGGTAATTGCATCAGCACTTGTCCTCCTAATTGGTGCTTTTCTTAGTAAATTAGCATAATTGACAAACTTATAAAATTGTATGCACCCCCATGGAGAGTGGGCTTTTGTGGACATTCTTCCGTAACTGCCCTGAAGGCCTCCAATAAAGATTCCCTTTTATATTACCTCCCAAACCCATATCATCTCAAAAGTGTGTTTTGTTTCATTTCTAGGTTGAAAAAGGGCATCAGCAGGACACAACAGACCTTACCCAAAAATCACCTCACTTACATCATAAGCTTCTGATCATCTGCCACAGATCCAAAGAGAGACTCATGGAGCAGGTGCCATGCCACATCTTCCACTACTGAAGAGTGCCCAGTAAAGATGGCTTTGGCATCAACAATCTTGCCCTCTTTGGGTCCAGCATTTATGTCCCATAAACACACCGTCTGTAAATAAGCCACATTCTATTGAAATGCAGACTCTAATTGTATCATCTTTCAAATAAATAATCAATCACATTCTACATATAAAGACACAACACTCCTGAAGCAATTCTTTGCTTTTGAAAAAGAACACCTACTATGCCATAAATGAGAGCTAAATTATCAATCAGCCTTCTGCAAGTTCAAGGCCCAAGGATTATTTAAAAGGTCACAAAAGCAATTTACACTTTAAAAGTTCACAAAGAAATTTATAAGCTATTAGTTATTGATCTTTGAGAGTCTTACTAATTTATGGTCTTGACCTAATCCAGTTTAAAGGGTTTTTTCCAGAAGACAACTATAAAACCATTCTATTCTTACATCAAGAACCTTAAAAAGAACTTGTGGTTGATAACAGCCTAAAACCAACTACAGCCTTTAGAAATGTAATTACAATATGTGAGAGCTTCCCCACATAACAATACACAGCTGCACTCAGACAGATTTTCTCCAATTTTGTACTACAGCATAAATTAGGAGTTGAGCTTTTTTTTTACAGGGGAAAAGATGTGGTTTTTTACATGATCATCTGATGCACTGAGAAGATGTCCACTCAAATTTGAGTTCCATGATAAGCCATAGCCTTCCTTCTTGTGTCCTCTTAACCTAAGTTCAGGATTACACTCTCCACTTGGGTCTGAAAGATAGAAAATTCCTTTCATTTAGCATGTCCTTGCACACCAATTCATAGAAGCATCATTATCACCCAAGAACTTTGTTTCTGTTGCAATAATTATATTTCATACATGAACCTCTTCAGAGAGTGCTGTTACTACCAAGATTCTTTTATGAAAATGAGCATAATCAGGAAGTTAAAGTCACTGAAGATAAGAACCTTTGGGTTCCAGAGCCCAGAAACTCTGTCCCAATCACAGTTAAACACAAATTTACCCCTCTGTGACAAAAGGCATTTTGCTTAGCTACAAGGAGCCTGACCCACCTGGTTTTGAAGGATGTTTGGTGTAGTCAAACACCAGCACATCAGCAGAGGGTGTTTTTGTCGCGACAATGCGGGGATTCTGCGGCATGTAACGGGCACGGTTCACTTCACCCTCGTGGTTAATTTTAATCTCCATCTCAATTTTGCCAGTCACAGATCCAAAACCACCAGGTTCTACAGTTGTCAGAAAAATGTTAGTTTATCCCATCCATTATTTCAGACTACTGAAACAGCATTTCACAGCATCTTCCCTACTCCAAGAAACAGTGGTAGCACCTTATTAAACACAAGCAAACACCAGAAAAGACTCACGCCATGTAGCACAAAACCATTAACACTTCTGATATTTAGAATCCTCTTTCAGAGCTTTAGTTTTAATTTGAGGTAGATGTGTACCAGTTTTCACCACAACTGAGAGCTGGTAGAAATTCTAGTAGGGATTGCATATGAATGTTAACTAAGCACTTCTGAAACAAAAAGTTTCTTCTTTTTAATTGTCAAGAATTAGTGTGGACTGGTAAGTATTTGTCCACTTTTGTATTTAATAGAAAGTTAGAACATCATTATCAGAACAACTGAAAGCTGTAATGATACTGCTCAAACAGAACCTAAGAATGCTGCACACCCACCTCCTTTCTCACTGTCAGACTTCAAAGAATCAAACTGATAATTATTGGGAATCAGGACTCTGGCAACAACCAGGTGATTCTGTTCATCAGAGGTGTGTGTTCCCAAAATCAGCCAGTGCAGAGCATAATCCTTTCCTTCTGGCCTGTTTAGAATAATAAATGTTGGAATAAAATTACATGCTCAGTTCCAGAAGTTCTGTAGCTTGCACCAACAACCCTGAAGGCCTCAGGGAGCTAGAAAAGAAACACTCACTAAGAAATCATCCCCTTTGGTCCAAAGCCTTGTGTAATAAAGCAAACTGGACTCTGCCATGAGCCAACCAAAGACACAACCAGCAAGGCTCGAGTGACAATGAAAGGCAGTAAACATTGCCACTGTGGCTTGAAAGGGATAGTTACATTTTGCACAGCAGTTAAAGGAGACACCAGTACCTACTTTGGTCTAATTTCCCTAGAGTCTCACAGTATTGATTTAGGAAACAACCAATACTCCTTTCCATAAAACATAAATCCTGAGGAGACAAATGGCAACATATTTTAGTTACTTCTCTTAGGAGATTTTATCAGTTATCTGAACTAGAATAAAATTTCTCTTCTGGTGGTTGAATGCAACATTTAGTTAAAAGTGAACAGCTGGATGGATGGTGCCATTCATCTCTGAAAGGACAGAAAAAAATCAAGCAACCTCTGCATTCTTGAAGGCAACAAATTAATTATGTTTCCTGAATCCAAGCAATCCAGAACCATTTAGGCAATCATAAACTACCACAGGTATTACTACACCATTTCCAAATGTAGAGGGGGGAAAAAATACAAAGCCAAACAAGAAACACAATGCACATGCACTTACTTGCATCAGGAACAGCTGTCCCATCATGTCAGATGCCATACAAAGAGGCAGTCCTTGCCTTAAATGGCTTACGTATTTTGACACTGGATAATTGGAAATACCAGGTTTTAAACTGAATATTAAGTCAATCTGCAAAATACGAGGCAAGCAGAAGTGTTCCTCATAAGGGCTCCACACCCTCAAATCTCCACTGCATTTTCTCCATGCCATGACTATTTAGCTCACATCTCTCAACATCATCCCCAAACATTCTAGTACCCAAATGAAGTGATCACCTAACCAACATACAAAACATCCCATATGTAAAGTGGAACTTAATAGAAGAAAGAGACCATCCTCTGATAACTGCATGAAGCTTACACACAGGGTATTTTAATATCTACCTAAAATCCCCATTACACCAGTCCTTGTCCACTACCTCAGTGGAGCCCTGAGTTGTTACTGCAACAATTTAAGTTCTGTAGTAGTTGGCACATGAACAGATTCTATCCCCATCTTCATGATTCTTTAAGAAATCAAACTGAACCCACAATTTTTTTCAGGGGGAAATGGAAGAATGGGAAATTTAAACACATGAATTCAACAATGAACCAGGGACAAAACCAGGATGCAAAGAACCAGCTTTAGAATATTCTCTGAAGTCCAGTCTTAAAAGATATCAAGCTTATACTATACTATAGATACTATAGCTTGAAGGAACAATATATACAGAGCACATGAGGAAAATCATTCTTTATGAATGAGCTAATTTAGTAGATATATTTCTCGATCAGAATTAACTATAGATGAGCACTAGATCTCTTAATTATAAATGAACTGAGAAAGATTTCTGTGTTCACACCTCACAACACCTTCTGCTAGGCTAACCTAGACGTCGGCGAAGTATCAACTTGTGACATTTTTCCTGTAAGCAAAAGAAGAGCTACAAGATAACAAAGAGAAGTCTAACCCAAATTGCTCTCGTCTCGCTTGGCTTTTATCCTCAAGGTACTCAGGACACACGGTTAACAGGAAAGGATACGAGCGCCTCCCCGGCACCTTCCCGTCCCTCACCTGCTGACATCAGGCAGCCACTGCACCGTGAGGCTGGGCCACTCCAGGGCGTGTGTCATCACCAGGTCGTACAAGAAGGGGCTGTTTTTCTTCCAGATCTTGTACTCCTCGCTGATGACACGCTCCTCCACCGCGTCCTCCAGCGCTGCAGGAAGGGAAGGGATGAACCCAGGGCGGAGGGGCTGAATGGGGCCGCAGCCCCGGCCAGGGCTCTACCGGGGCGGGCACAGGAGCGGGGGTCCAGCAGGACCCTCGGGGGCGGCGGGCAGGACGAGAACTGAACTCCCCGCTCCCACCTCCCGCGGAAGCTCCTCGGGGAGGAATCCCGGAGCGCCCCAGCCCCGCTCCGCCGTCCCCGGGCACTCGCACCCCCACACCCCACCGCCCGGCCAGGCAGAGGGCGAGGGACGGGGGCTCCTACCGTCCGTGCTCGCCATGTCGGGAGAGACGCGGCGCCGGGAGGGAGCGGAGGGGCAGGGGGGAAACGGAGGAGGCGGGGAGAGAGGGAGGGAAGGAGGGAAAGAGCGCGCACAGGAGCCGCTGGAAAGGCGCGAGGAAAGGAGAAGAGGCGAGGGTGCGCAGGTGGCGGGGGTGCCGCAGGCAGGACCCCCGGCCCTGAAAGGGTTGCCGAGCTAGGGCGGGGCGGGGCGGGCGGGAAGGGCCGAGGGAAGGGAGAGGAGGGGCCGGGGAAAGGCGGAGGCGGGGGAAGGCGGAGGCCGGGCCGGGGGAAGGCGGAGGAGGGACCGGGGAAAGGCGAGGCGGGGCCGGGGGAAGGCGGAGGAGGGGTCGGGGGAAGGCGAGGCGGGGCCGGGGGAAGGCAGAGGCGGGGCCGGGGGAAGGCGGAGGCCGGGCCGGGGGAAGGCGAGGCGGGGCCGAGGGAAGGCGGAGGAGGGGCCGGGGGAAGGAGAGGCGGGGCCGGGGGAAGGCAGAGGAGGGGTCGGGGGAAGGCGGAGGAGGGGCCGGGGGAAGGCGGAGGCGGGGCCGGGGGAAGGCGGAGGAGGGGCCGGGGGAAGGCGAGGCGGGGCCGGGGGAAGGCGGAGGAGGGGCCGGGGGAAGGCGGAGGCGGGGCCGGGGGAAGGCGGAGGAGGGGTCGGAGGAAGGCGGAGGAGGGGCCAGGGAAAGGCGAGACGGGGCCGAGGGAAGGCGGAGGAGGGGCCCGGCCGGGGGAAGGCGGAGGCCGGGCCGGGGGCAGGCGGAGGCCGGGCCGGGGCAGGCGGGCCCTGGGGAAGGCAGAGACCGCTGTGCTGCACTGTGGCCGCTGTAGCTGCTGTGGTGCGCTGTGGCCGCGAGGTGGGGCTGTAGGTAAAGCAGCACCACTGAGGACGCCTCTATTAAGTCTTAACCTAATGAGCCTAAATCGCCCTAAAAACGTGGATCTTGATCCCCCTTCGCATCTAGAAATGATAGAATTATTGAATCGTAGACTGGTTTGGGTTGGAAGGGACCTTAAAGATCAGCTCATTCCAACTACCCTGTTGGGTAGGGGCGCCCTCCACTAGACCAGGTAAATAAATCTGTAAGTGAAAATGGTTACAGTGGCCACAGCTGAATAGTTACTGTTTTTTCAGCAATGGTGCTGAATATTGCTTAATTTTCTAGAAGAAACGTATGTTTTAACCATTTTTAGTTGCAGTTTTGGCATGGAAAGCACTGACTGCATTACTGAACTGTCAGACGCACAGGATCAGTCAGGGTTACCAAAATTTTAAATTCTATCACTCCCTAATGGGGTCAGTGGTGGTGTCTCGTACCCTGGCAAGTGCCATGGCTTTGTTTAAGCAGCCATGTACAAATCAAACATTCAGCCTTACCACCATCCAAATCAAACAGCCTTACCACTATGCCTGCCCAGCCTTGCTGATCTCTCAGCTATCAGTGGGCAAAAGATTGTTTAAGGGCTGTTGGATGGAGCTCTGAGCAACCTGGTCTAGTAGAATGTGTCCCTGCCCTGGCCGGGGGCATTGTAACACGTGATCTTTAAGGTCCCTTCCAACTCAAACCATTCTATGATTCTATGATTTAATTTAACTGCTTTCAATTCAACTTAAATGAACACTTGCCTTAACCAGGGTAGATCTTTCTGGCAGCTAATAACACTTTCCAGAACAATAATGGACATAGAGGCAGTTAAGAATCAGGTTAGATTCTCCCAAATGCCCTTAAAGATTCAAAGGAACTTTTTGCCTCCAAATAGCATGTGTTTTCTTGCCATGTTGTAAATTACAGTCTTAAGATGAATCCTTGCTTCAGTGTTAAACTCACAGAGATGAATCCTGTATCACCAAGGCTCATATGCATGGAGTCCCAGAAGGGAAGGAAATCAACTCTGAAGTGCAGCTCACTGTGCTTAGCTATGGATGGTGGCAGGAGAGAGAGGGAAACAGCCAAATAATAGCTGGCATTTCATTTTAATTTCCCCTCTGTGGGGACACTCTTCATGGACTGAGCCTTCTAGGGTCTGGACACTAGTTTTTCAAACAAGGAATCCAGTTCTGGAAAATGTTTATGTCTAGCAAAGGCAGGTGACTCCGAGGCTCTTAACAGCAGCCAAAGGTTGCGGCGTGGGAATCAGGGAATAAGATTGAGGAAGGCAGCCAGCTCCTCCAACTGGAAGTTTTCCCTAGTAAACCATTGCTTTTCTGACCAGAGTGGTAAAAAATAGAAATCTTTTGGTGATATTAAATAAGTATAGATTAACCTTTGCCTTAACCCGCACAGATTGGAATTATACCTGTAGATGGCTTACTTAATTAAAATGAGAATCCTGTTGAATTGCAGGAAGCTGTACAGCAGTCAGCTCCATAGGAGGGCACGAGTTAACACAGACACAGGGCTTTGTCCTGCCAGATGTGGCACCAGCTTCCCTTTGGCGCTGCTTACTCCATGCTTTGGTGTTTGCTGCCAGGAATGTGTCTACTCCTAGGAAGTGCTGAGGCCTTCCTAGGTTTTCAGAGTGAGGACTGAACCTTTCAGAGCCTGTGTGTTGTTACAGAGCGTTGATCACTTAAACTTCAGATAATGGATAAAGGAAATCTCTGTCAGGCTTCCTGGCTTTAAGTGACCTCTGTTAGCTCTACCAGAAGGGTGATTGTGTGGCCCCTTGACAGATGAAGCATGTATAAGCATTTGGCTGTGATGCTTTTTGTGATTTTGCTGTAAACAGCAGTATTTGTGGCCACAGCTTACCTGGAATATGATAGGGAAAATGTGAATTGGTTTTGGAAAACAATGGACAAAATTGTTCTTCAATGATATCATGTAGGGTTTGGCTGAACTATAAGTGAAGAATTGCTCCCCAGCCCTCCATGAGTTTTTTGCTGACTCTGTTTAGGATCTGGAAATCAAGTTGGATTGTAATAGATTCCAGAACTAGAACTAGCTTTGGTGAACAAAACCTGTTACATCAAGATGTCAAAATGGTTGGTAAGTGACCAGCACAGCTCTCTTCTTCTTGTTAACAATTACACTTGCGCACAACCACATTTTCTCTTAATTTAAATCTGTGCATCAAAAATCCTGTTATTAAATGCTCTTCTCCCGTTGAGATTTATCATGGAAGAGACAGTTTATAACACTATATCTATCAAAAGACAGCATATCATCAACTCTTATGTTGGTTATTTGCAATTCATTGGCATGGTCATATCTGTGGCCACACATCTAATATGTATGCTTTGATCCCCACACTTTGTAAGGAAAGCAATTATGCAAGGCTGTTGTTCATCATTTGCAGGATGTGTAAAATGCACCATAAATTAGTTGTGAAGTGAAAAAGTGACTTGAATCATAAGCTTTTTTTTTTTAAGCTAATACTTCTTTCAAACCTAAGCATCAAATACTGCATGTTCATTTCAGTAAAAAGTCATCATCTCCTGCATCCTCAATTGTATGTGCTGCATCATGCTTCAAATTGCAGATATATTTATAAAGAATTATATTCACTTGTTAATTTTAGCTTGAAGACGGGTATGCTGATATATTACTGCAAAGAATTAGAGGGCTTGCTGTTGCTTCTTTCTCTTATACATCATGCAGAAGTGATGGATGTTCTCAGCATAACTCAGCAAGCAGGTATAGGTATTACTGTGAATGACCATCTCAGTCAGAAAATTGTGTAGGGTAAAACAAGTTTGCACAAAAACTCAAAATTGCCCATTGGAAAAGTAGAATAACAGCCTAAGCAGTTATTGTACTCTAACATATTTGTTGTCATTGCATAGTCACTGTAGCCTGTTTGGAATAATGCATAATTTTATTAAAACATGTTTATAAGAAAAGCACACTTCATTTTAATTCGCTCAGAATTTCTTGAAATGTAACCATGTTTATTTTCCCCATTGCTCATCCAATATTTCTTTTTATTATCCAGCAATTATCTTCTCTCCAGTATCAATCACACCTAACCAATATCCTGCTGTCACAAAAGATCTTGAGCTGTAGCTGTGTCTTGGACGTGTTCTCTGTGATGCAGGTTGGGATTTGTCTAATGACAGCACGTCTCTGATAGTTCACCTCTAAATAGCTGTGAATGTGTCTTATCCTGATGTGCAACATCTGTGTGCTGCACAGCCATGTGCAATTGGCTGCTCTTGCTTTGCATTGAATAAAGAGCATTTATGGCAATGTCAGTTCTGAGGGGAAAGCATGACTCACTGGATTATATCCAGCATTGTAAACAAAAACTCCTCTTGCACCTTCTAGGTGGCATTGCTCCCACCACTGGGATGCTGCAGTGGGAACTCATGAGCTGCAGGGTTTGGGTAACTAGCACTGTTTGTCACACTTTCAACTGACTGCTGTAGATTTTATTGAATTTCAAGCTGCAAATGAGAGGAAATCCTATAGCAGTCTTGTGGACTCTTTCAGTATTCAGGAATATAGAGTGTTTTACCTTTGAAATGGAATATGTTTATTCTGTAAGAAACAAACCAAGCTTGTTCTCATATGACAAGTCTCTCCTTCACCTCCCAAAGTAGCACTGCACTGAGCTAGGACTAATCCAATCCTCCTAAACACTTTTTTTTGTTGCTTGCATGGACATGGTAATATTCCCTCAACTGGGCTTGCTGGGCTATTTCTGTGCGCTGTGACATTTATTTAGCATTTTCTATGGTTTTTTTTTAATAATTCCATGTAGAATAGCAGGTAGATTGTTTGAGAAATAGATATCAATGTTTATATAACTGGCTTGGTACACTTTTATTAATTTTTCACAGAGTACTGAAACTGGTTGAATTACAGAAGAGCAGGGGAATAGTAGTTTTTAATATGTCATCTTATGAAACAGTGCTGCAATATGTGCTGTTTTGCATGCTTTATATTTCCAATATGTGTTTTCATTGTTTAATCTGCTGTAGCTCTGCAGCCTCTGGCCTGGACAGGTTATTGCCCATATGTGGAGTTGCAGACCTGTAGGGATATTAAAAGAAATGGCAGAGAATATTTTGCTCAGCAGAAAATACTTTGGCTTTTTGATAGATGTAGCATATATGCAAATTTTTACAAAAAACAATCTATTTTCCTAGAAGTAAACATGCTTAAATTAATGCTAACAGGGAGATTTTCAATAAAATGGAAGGAGAATTCTGACTTCTGAAGCTTCCAGCACTCGGCTTAATGGAGTTCCTTGTTGCTTGTTTCCTTGGCCTCCCTCTTTGTGATCTTGGAGGAACTTGGGGAGCATGAATTGGGAGTTCCAAGTTTGTGTCTGGGTCACGGGAATCAGAGGAGACTGTAATCCAGACACTGCTGTTTTCAGTTATATGAAAGGAGTCGAGGAAAACTGCTGCTCTCAATGATGTGCTGAAGCACAGGAAAGTCTCAGCCTTTCGTGCCAAAGAAGGTGAAAGGGAGTTGTTTATTATAATCCATTTCCTCTTCAGCTTCCACTCTAGGGCTTAAAAGCCTCTGCGAGTATTCAGTGAAGGAAAGTGATCTCTGCTCTTGCCTTCTAATCTTCAGGAATGCCTCTCCCCACCTGAGCTGCCTGGCCTTCTTTTGCAGAGGCTTCTCTGAGGTCACCATATGGTTTCTCTCTGTATTCTTAACTCTTACTCTTTTGAGATTTGAACCAATTAATAATGGTATCAAGGTTTGGGATATCTCAGAGGTGAATCCACTGAGACAGGAACCATGCCAAGCTGTTTCAGCTCACTGATCCTGTTTTTGTGATAATGAACGTTTTTGTTTATGCTGTTTGATTTACTCAGTCATTATGGCAGAACACCCTCACATGCAGTCTTAGGAAGCTCTAGAGGTCTTGATTTTTATATTGTCCTCTTTCCAAGGTTTGAAATATCAAGAACCACAGTCCTGCACAGAGTGTGCATTAATGGACAGGTGTCACATCAGACATCTGTGCAGCTTTTTGCCTTGGAAGGTATAGGCTGGGGCCAGAAGAACTGTGGATTCACAGTGTGGACATCATGTAAGGGAAGAAGGAACAGGCAGACACATCTGCTGAGACCAGGTTGGTGCCTGTTTACATTTCTGCAGTCAGTTCTAAAACTGGTGGGTACCCAAGCAAATAAACTTTGCTGTTGTTTCTGCTAGTTGCTCGCTGGTGACTCGGATGAAGTGGTTTAGCTGCAGGTTCAGAAATGAGAGAAAAAGGGACAGTGGCACAGCCCCATTGTGCCAGTACTTAACACATTCTTATGTTCCCTGTGACCAGTTCAATGCTGCTAAAGCCATCTTGCTAAACATTTCAGAGGATATTTTTATGAACAGTTTAAGCCAGTGTAAGACCATAATAATATTATGGTCTCCCCTCTTGCTCACCACTCTTCTGCTCTGCCCAATGCTAACATTCACAAGGTCAGTGGGGAGCTGAACCTGATGCCCAGGGTAGCTGACTTTTGGTTTTTTTGCAGAGTTGATTTTCAGCCAGATGATCAGACTGAGCATACTCATTGCATGTCTTCTGGTTTTAAGCTTAGCACCAAGGGGAGGTCATGGCCATGGACAAGAGCAGGGCTGGTTCATTCAGGTTTGGGTTTCAGAATAGTTTGCACCAGTTGTGAGACTGCACCGTGGGCCATGAAAGTCAATAACTGTAGCACTCTAGTGCTGGCTCAGTGCCAAGTCTGGAGTGTTCAGTTCTGCGAACCACCCAGCTACGAGTATTGTCTCTGTACCACTTGTCTGTCTTCTGCAGATGTAGAACCTGAGACAGAAGGTGAAAACTCCATTCACACGCTTTCATTTGCTGACATGGGAGGAAAGCTTTAAAATTCCTATTTAGTTACAGGTATAAGCAGGATATATAATTAGGACTTTGGTGGGAGACAACTGAGCTAAATACGAGTACAGGAACTCACATTGTCATGGGGCACCATTGAGACCTTATTTGACATACATTTAAAATATTCTTCAAAGAGGTTGCTTTAAAGGAAAAGGTTTAACAAAATTGCTGCTTTGCTGAGAGGCAGCACAACTGGATCAAATTAAATAAAACCTGAATTTTAAAAGCATCTTGTGATTTGAGATACTGCAGAGAGCCTCTTTAAAAGGTATCTGAGACTAAGCATCCATCAACTGAGGAAATCCCTAGCACTAGGGGCTTTAGAAAAATCTGCTCTTTCATATTTTAACTATTACTCCATACAGCTGGAAATCTAATGTAAACAGGGCCTAAGCAACTTGGCCAAAGTAATTTAGGAAATCAGAACTGCTGACTGCTAGTCCTAGCTCAGGTTTCTAGTCCCATGCCCAGAATGCTAACATTTAGCTTTATTGGTTTGTTTTTCCATGATTCTCTGCTGTGAGGTGCAGTGGGGGAAGAGTAGAGCAGTGATAACTGTTAAGATAAGATCTCTGCCCTGTTTCTTAGGAAGGACCTGTTTTCTTGCTGAAGCTTAGGGAGACAAGTATAGATTACATGACAACATATTTCTGTGTGAAAAGTCATTTTTGGCTCTGTCTTACTTTAAATACCATTGCACACGGGAGGTTAAGGAGGGCGTGAATAACCTCATTTCTTGATGGAGGAGTGACGCAGATGCAGTAGGTTGGATGGCAGAATGGCTCTGTTATTAGTGATGTGCTGCTGTAACATCTCCATGCCACAGGCACAGGGCAGCACCTCATTCTGTCAGAGCTCTGCAGACACTGAGGGGAGATGCCAGTCATTGACCTGAAGATCAGTCCTTCTCTTGGATTCTGAGAACAAGACAGTTAGATACAGAAAGATAGGGCAATGCAAGGTGGCAATTATTGGTGAGCAAAATAAGCAGTTCTCATGGTTGCAAGCTCCCTGGCAGCAAAGGAAATATAGAAAGAGAATTGAAATTTGAATTTGAAAGAAACACAGTGTGGCTTTGTGAATACTTAGGGAAGAGCTGTGTCTGGATGAAATAAGCAAGTAAGAAAAAGGGATAGATAACTTTTCACATAAAACCAGGTTGGTTTTTTTTTTTGTTTTTAATTTGGTTACCTCCCAAAGGAGTTGTTTTAGAACCCTTACGACAAGTCTTGTGGGGTTAATATTAACATTTTAGTTTGGACCAGGAGTGAACTTGGAAGCAAACCTTGTGATTGCCCCCACTTAGTGCACTTCAGTTTACACTGCAGTCAGAGCACTGCTCACTGAATCCTTCTTGAGAGAAACTAAATCAGAAATATCTTCCATCTGCCAGTGAGGGGGTCAGATGTACAGAACCAGACGAAAGAAAATCTAAAATTATTAGCACCCCCATAAAATATATTTAGCATGGAGTCAAGGTCTTCAAAAACAATTTTTTTACTCTACAGATCCACTTTTATTCATGGTACTATTTGCTAGGTTAGACATAAAGTACCTTGTTTCTTTGTTATTTTTTGTTGAAAGGAATATGGCTTTTTGGTAGACTTTCAAGTGCTCTTTGCACATATTTCTTAAACATGTTGGTATCTGATCATCTGTAATGCCTCAGTGGCATTTGCTTAGGTAGCATTATATGCTCTGTTTAGTATTTGCAGTGAAATTGCACCAATTTCAGAACAAAGTTTCTGTATTCACAGTAAGCATCTTGTAAGCTAAAATGATGTACTAAAGGTAAATCTCAAATGCCTACTCAGCATTTTGGCAGTGGCACATATGGAAACACACAGTTAAAGATACTGAAGGTCAGAAATTATGTCTCAGGGGATTTTGACTTGAAATGTGAGAGTTTTAAAAAATATGTTACAGGTTTTAACAGAACATTTGGAAACACTTTTCCCTCTTTCCCATGTGTGGCCATGGAGTCATTCATCAGTCTCTTCTCTCCACTTACTTGGCTCAGCAGTGGAAATATCTAGGGGCAGTATACTGTTGATCTTGTATGTGTTTTATTAAGGCCTAGCATGCTTTCAGATCCCACAGAAGAGTTCAGAAGAGAAATAGTCTGGTAACATGTGGAACACAAGAAATTGAAGTGGGCTGAAATGTGGAAACACTTCCAGTCTCCATACACTTAGAGAAAGGGAAGGGAAGAATTTACCACAGGTTGTTAAGGGGCAATGTAGCACATTCTCACAATTCTCCACAGGGAAAAGGAGGGCCCCAGGGAAGTGAAACCTGGTTCTTCCCTCAGACTTTTCCTTGGACTGGTACAGCTACCCACAGCCTCTCCTGTAGTGAGGCACTTGTGTCTCTTAAGGCTCAAGTATGTAGGAGATGGTGGTCAGAGAGCGTGGACACAGAAGAATCCCAGTTTCATTGGGACTGAACTGCTACAAGAATTAAGGATAATAAATTTCCCTCCCTTTCAGCACAAATCCCAGGCACATTTATTTAACAGGGCTTTTGAAATACAATACAGATAAGTAGCAACATGGGCATTTAGTGGCAAGGAGGGAAAAAAGGTAATGCCAAAATTGAAAGCACAGGACCCACCTCCTAAGAAGGGATAATAGAATACTAAACCCCATGTTACAAGAGTCAGGTAACACTTGTAATTTATTCTTAAGACTCAAAAGTGCCATGAAGACAGTAAAGCTATTTTAATATAATAGAATCCTTGAAATATATTGTATTTAAGTAACATTTTTCTAAGTAACTGATAATGGCATTTATGTGTTGTTCACATAACAATGCAAAATTAGGTCTGTGTAAAGACCTGTTCTGAGTGGGGTAAGACAGCATGTAATGCTGTCATATGCTATCATATGCCATGATGCCTGTTTTTTTTCAGACAGCAGCTTGCCCTTTGTTTTTCTGGGATAACAGCAGCTTAACAGGAAGCCTGAAGAAGTGCCAAAGTAGCTACTGTCTCAAAGGAAAGTGAGAAATCAGCTGCTGCCACTGAAATCTTGCAAATGTTGGGCAACAGAGCTGGTTTGGGAGTTGGTGCCATACAGGAGGTCAAAGTTTTATTCAGGATTCTCATTTATTTGTGTTTGTAATGCAGCAGGACCTTGATAATGCCTACTAAGTGATCTTACAGCATAAAATACAGACTACCAATGGGTCTTTGACCCTTTCTGCTAACAGGATCATGTTCACTTCAGAAATTCTTACTAGCATAGAGAACTTGTGTTAAAAGAGGACAAAAAATAAACCTTTTTTAGAATAGGTGTTCCTGCCAAGCAAAGAGAAAAGCAAAATAAGAAATTCCATGAAAATTAATGAATATACTGCATAGCAACTAACATTTGGCTTATTGCATAGAGTAATGCTGAAATAGGCAGAGGGCTTACAGCATCCTGCAAACTAATTTTCTCATGGGTAAGTGAGGGCTAGAAGTACCATATATCTGTGCCATCAGCTGGGTGAAGCCATCTCTAACTAAGCTTTACACCAGCAAGTGCTGTGGAGTTCTGTGCAAGTGGGCTATCTGCTATATTTCTAGACTTTTTTGATGGGAGGAAATATCTGGGTTTGTGTGCATGTGCACATTGCTTTCCACCAAAATTGTCATTTTCTCCCCAAAACAAAGCAGATAGGGAAAGAACAAGCATAGGAATGTGGAAAAAACACATCTCTCATAGCTAAAACATTCTGTTTCTTGTGATGTCCTGTTTGTTTGCTGAAGGGTGAACTGTGAGAGAATTTCTGGGCCATTTTTCTCTACACAGCTGTATGATAATAGCATCTGCCCTGACCACACCAATTCAGGATATTGATTTGGAAGTTACAGAGTTACCAGAGCCAGCTCTTACTCTGCATAAGCAATCATGC
The DNA here is from genome assembly GCA_024362935.1 of Setophaga petechia. Classification (NCBI taxonomy): domain Eukaryota; kingdom Metazoa; phylum Chordata; class Aves; order Passeriformes; family Parulidae; genus Setophaga; species Setophaga petechia. Next base: position 12,834,333 of record JANCRA010000020.1, on the reverse strand, counting down.
CATATACTTCCATCCAAACTTGTCCAATTTCACTTTCAAAACCATTAACTAAGTTTGACTTGATGTATATATATTGTAGAACTCCATTTGCCAACAATTTCCCAAACCAGAAATTCCTCAAGGAAGTGTTATGAGAACAGAATGAGAATTTCTGATCCTTTCAGCTCAAGAGGAGAGCATATCCCCAGCAAAGTATTACATAACTGGAGATACATAGTCCTCATAGTTTGTTAGTGCAACAAAAGAGAGTACAAGACCATAGGTGAGTAGAATATGATTTTAATTTACAATTCCCTAAGTAAATTGATTTTACCCACTCACACTTTCATGCCCATACTTACAAGCACTAAGACATGTGCATGCCTGACCAGTTTTGCCAGGATCACCTGTATGCCATGGAAGGCAGCAGCAAGTAGCTTTCACTACATCTCTTGTGTTCCTTTCTGTGGGTGAGAGGGACAAATGGGATTGGAAAGGTTTTTAAACTCTCTAGGTGTCAACTCTTATTATGGGACAATATTTTCACTAAACAACCTTGTTTATTTTATCCCCCATAAATATTAAATAAGAGTGCTGCCTGTTCTGTTTGCTTCTTCATTTCACGTATCTTTATGACTAATATCTGTCTCAATGTTGAGATAACAGGGAGGGGAATGGCTCTTCCACTGTGCTGCAGCTTTGCCGCTTTGCTCTGTTGTTCTTCCAGTGCCGTTGTGGATTTCCAGATTGCCACCCAGACCAATTCCAGTATTTCTGTTACCCAGCTTAATACACCATAATGGCAAAAAAAGCTTTTCCACCTTTTGCTGTTAAGAAACTTGCAATACATGTGAGCATACTTGGCAGAGGATCCGAGGCTATGGCCCCAGAAAACTTTGAGCAGCATGCCAGATTTGCTCTCAAGTGCATTACCTCAAGGGACATCATTTGAGTGTAACTAACTATCACTCTGCAGTGAAGTCAACTGAACATCTTTTTACATGCCTGGATACCTGCCTTTGACCCCAGGCTACTACTCCTACTTTCTAATCACTATTCCTCCTAATATCCCAAAGAAAGTGGTGGGTGGGTGTCTCACAACTTATATGAAAAATCAAAGCTTATATGAGGAAATTAAACTTTTTATTGTCAAAACTGAAACTCCCCCTCCCCCCAAACCAAGCATTCAAACTCAGTTCTTTCAGCAGGTCACTCAGGGTACAAAAACATTTTAATGATGACTAATGTAAGCCTTGCAAATACATATTTCAAGCTGTTTCTTCTTGCTGCATACATCCAGGGGTGCAGATGTGCTGTGTCAGGTCAGCTGCAGAATAAAATGGAACCTTGCGTACATTTTCCCAAGTTCTCCATTTTTAGTGCACGTGAAAAAATTTTGATAAAAACCTTTTAAAATCTATACTTCATTATTTTCTCCTAAGATTAGGCACACTAGGGTTTGACACTTTTTCAGTTATTATGGGTAATTGACCATTTCAAGCTGGCATTCATTGTCTTTGAAAATAAAGAATATTCAGTTCAAACTGCAATAAATTTTAGTCACAAGACAGGAATTGCCAATATAAGAGATTTACCTCTGAAAGATAACCTGATGGAAAATGTTTTGTCATCTGGAATATGGGATTTGTTATCCTGGCTTGAATCAGTCTAGCAGAGCTCTGTCTCAACAAATGCATCTAGCCAAATAATGAGGACTGTGGAGCCAAAGAGAGTAGTTTTTCTTTTATGATTCTTAGAAAGGTTTGGTTTATTTGACTGGATTTATTTAAGTGGCTTGCAAGCAATTAGGAGTCACTAAAATTACACAGCACTTAGAAAATGTTTGTGCAGTAACTAACTTGGTGATCAGCTGCAGAGTTTAACTCTGCATTTATTCCCTTTGGTTTTGCAGAATTGTAGCTTAGGTCTTGGAAACACATTCAGTGAAGAAATAGCTGCAACAATATAAATTGTTATTGACCAACTCTTTGTTGTTCTCCTGCCAGAGGTGAACACAGCCACATTTTCAATGTCCTCCCTTTTGGAATCAGTAGAGCAAAATGATCCTTTAGCCACTTTACTGTGAAATCTAATAGTTTAGTAACAGAACCCAAATTACTGTGAGAGGCAGTTAATACTGAGCTGCTAGATTTCATATGATATTGGCTTAGAATCACATAAATGTTACTTGTAAGAGATTTGGAAAGTGTAACCGGGTCTGGGCAGTGAGGAGAGTAAGGATTGGCAGCATCTTAAATCATTGCAACTGCTTCTAAAATGAAAAACCACACAAGCCTTGGAATTCTAATCTGCCATCAGAGTAATTTCTGTACCACAGCTTTTTGTCATCCTTTACAAACCCCTTGGAAATGGTGATAAGGATGTTCAGAATAGAGATTGAGCTCACTTACATCAGTTCCAGAAGTATGGTCATTAGTCATTCAGGAGATAATTTACTGAAAAGTTTCTCTTTTCCACCATATGAAAAAAGAGATATTATTTGATTTTGCCTTGAAATGCAGCTTTCAAAATACTGAATTAGAAATTCTGCATGAAGAATGAAAGGCTAGAAGTTCACTGATTCTAAAATTTAACAGATGTTATGTTTTTGTCCCTAAATTGTCAGTTGTCCTCAATGAGAGGTAAAAGAATGTGTAAAATTCTCACTAGAATTTAATAAATTGTAATTGCTAGCATGCTAGGACTATGAAACATCTTCACAGAAATGCAGCTAGGAGCAAAAAGAGTACCAGACTAAAGAAGCTTGGAGGTTCAGTGAAAAAATGAGGTGCTCTGTTTCCCATTCAGCACTGTTTATGCACAGCATAAAAGCTACAGAAAACTGAGGAGGAAACTCTGAAAAGACCAGCAGTTATCTTCCACTGTATTTTTAGCATGGGATCATAGCCAGACAGCATCACTCAGCAGCCTCCCATGGCGTTCCTTGGTTCAGCCAGACAATCTGAAAGCCCAAGGAATGACTTTGCACTTGTGCTTGTACCAAGCAAGCTGCAGGAGGCTTTCCATCCTTGCTTAGCACAGTCAGTGGTACTAAGAGCTGTATTTGTCAACAGCTTTGTATTGCTCTCAGTATCATGCCAGTTATCCATGCTCCTGAAGTTTCTGCTGGCAGCACTGGCCATGCTAATGCTGCTAACAGCACTGCAGCTGAATCACTGAGAACCAAATTCTTCACAGTGCACCAAACTCAGGCTGACTCAAAATAGCAGTGATGCACTGTCATCAAAAAGTACCTGCAAGTAGAAGACCTCTCATTAAAGCTGGTCAAAACCTTCCCAGTGGGATCAGCTCTGCTTCTTGTATCTACCTGGGGTAGACAGTAAATTTATCTTTTTAATACAGTAGTTTTGTCAGAAGGCTGCAGGTATTTGCAGTGTTCACAAATACACACAGTTGAGGGTGGAAATGTGAAAAAACCATCAGTGGGAGATTTTTAGTTATTCTATTGTCAGAGTACTCACCTTTCCTTCACCAGCTGTGAGATCATGGTCAGGTCACAGATCTCATGTCATCTCTTCCCTAAGGCAAAGACAGAGGTATAACCTAAGTCAATGTACTGAAGGTAGCTTGAGACTAGCTAAAGAGACAAAGAGACAATAGGAGATGATAGACATAGGTCAATAAAGGCCCCAAAGCTCATTTAAAAATTCAGGTAAACATTCAGTGTGCTGGCCACCCTGAGATGCTGCAGCATCTTCCTCCAGACCACCTGCCCATAAGTTCACTCTGGAGTATCTCTGCAGGCTGCAGTCACGCACTGATTGCACTATGGACACATCCTCAGTACTTCTAGCGGTCCACTCTCTACATAGGGGTGACTGGAAATCAGAAAGTATTTCTTAACATGGATTTTTTTTTCCTCTGCCCAGGGGACTCTACTGACACAAGCTTATTTTCAAATGTTGTGTGGAATAACAGTGCCTTTTCCTGCATTAGTATATTCAACTTTTTTAGTGAATAATGCACTAAAATGAACAAACATTCCTATGTCTGTAGTAGTAGTTGTGCACACATGGAATCCCTCTAAAGAACTAGCCTGCAAATTCTCCCTCTGTTTAACTCCAGTCTTTTTTGCAGGTTCCCTGGTTGAAAGGAGGTAGTTAACTGTTATTTCTAGAGCAGCTCCCCAAAACATTTTAAATACCTTGTTATGGCTTCCTCCACATATTCCCCCTCTTGAGAGACCCTGACTGAAGGCCTGTGCCTCTTCTGCTGGTAATTCAGTATCTTTGCTGTAAGCCCTGTCCCAGCTTTTCTGTCTGTGCAATTTATTAAATGCAATGTTTACTACCTGATTAAGACATTTGCCTGCTCCCTTACACCTGCCAACAGTAACATTTACATGCTGTGTGAGCTTTAGGGGCTTGCTTGAAAGCTGAGGTGTTACTGGATCTGAGCAGGCAGGTATTTTGGAGAAGAGCTGCAGGCTTTAGCCTTGCTTCAGATCCCTGCAGCCTTCTCTACCAACAGAGAAAGACTCCATGCTTCCATCCACATCCTGTGGCAGCCAGAGCCAGATTGGCACTCCTGCTCTGCAGCAATTAACCAAAGTGGCATCTCTTATGATGCTGCCAGTGAGACAGCACAAGGATGTTAAGTGCCTGCAGCTTATGCTCTGCCTCGTGTGTGTGTGTGAGGAAGAATGCCAAGGATCTGGCTAGATCCTAAGAAAACCATGCTCCAGCAGGTGCTTTCAACCCACAGATAAGGTGCAGAACCACCCCAGGACGCTGGCCCTGCTGAGCCAGCTCTGGGGGGAACCTCAGGCACCCCTCAGGAACACTTAGGAGGGTGTCCAGCACCACTTCATACTAAAAATTGGATAAAACACCTTGTATCCTGCAGTATGCAATTTTAGCCATATGTGTAAATAGGCATAATCTGTTCTTTTTCATTGGCCATGAGCATTTGTAATCTATAGACCTGCTGAATTTTTTTTACTTTGCATTATTTTCCAGAGTACTGAACTTAAGTGATTTTTATATTGAAATTATTAAAGGGTAATAATAAACAAAAAGTTAAAAAAAATTATACTGACAATAAATTCCATCTTGCTGTCAATCATCATTCTCTGGAGTCTCAAATGGAAACAACATTGCCCTCCTCCCCAGACCCTCTCGATGCCCTTGACAGGAGGCAACTTTATTTAATGAAGACACCCGTACTTCAGTATAAAGGTGTCAAGTGAATTATTCATGAGCTCCTTTGTCTCCAAAGCATTCCAGCTGCTTCATCTCATTGTAAAATTATGAAAGAAAATTAAAGTTTTTTTGTGGAAGTGCAGCTGTTGCTTTGAAAAGCATCTGTTTACCAACTATTACTGGGAGGCAGTAACATCCTCAGCTTTTGCTGTTAAGTAGCAGAAGTAAAAGACCAACAGAATTGGGCAAACAGATGACACTGGAGAGAAACGAGCACAACTGATAACATCAGCACTGTGAGGAAATCAATATTCAGATATTTTTAGGTGCTTCATGTTCAGCAATTAATATCTTTAGCAGTATTGAAAAAAAGGAAGAAGCTGAGCTTTTTCCCCCCTCTGTATTCCATTTTCTCTTAACATGTGACTGTTCTTTACTGTGAGGAATTTTCTTACAGACCAGCCCTGTCATTAGTGCGGTATGTTGATAGGGATCTTTACTCCTGAGGAAACCAATACAGTCAGCAGGGCCATAGGTAAACACAACAGTCTGCATTTCATCTGATTTCAGAGCTGAGATCCACGTGGTCTCATTCAATTACAGTGTAGAATTCCCTCCAGCAGCCATGGGCCTTATCCTTGCCTCATTGGCTACATAGTTACTTAAATTTGCACAGATGTGTAAAAGTGTTGCAAAAGAAATTTTTTTTTTTTTTCCTTGGTGATATTTCATTACTGTGGAAGTAGAAGCAAGCTGTATTATGAAACATGGCTAAAAATACCATACAGTCAGACCAGACTGCATATATATGTGCCTGTGAATATTTGTACAGAGTAAGGCCACATCTACCACGTTGCAGATAATCTAGTAAATGCCATCACTATTTAGCAAGTATGGCTGAAAATTAAGGAACTTATTTTACCTTTCACTTTTCAGCTTCTGTGCCCATAAAAGTCTAAAAATAACATTGTGTAGGCTTCTTGCTTGTGATATTTCCTAATTGTGGGGCACTTTATTTCTTAAACTCAATATTTTTTTTTATAAGATGTTTTATCTAGAACAATCCTAATACAATGACATTTATCATCAGATATAGCTTCCAGTTATCTAACCAAAGTAACATTAAAAAATGTGATCATAATCTTAAAGGTTCGAACATAAAGATAAGAAAATATATATTCATTTAAAAAATTACTCTCTTCAGTGTGGAAGTAGATTTCAATTACGCTTAATTAATTCTGGTTCTGCTGAGATTGGTATCTGGTTTAATATAGCAGCCTTGCCAAGTGCATGCTACTTTCTTCCTCCTGAGCATGAAGATTTTTCTCAGTATTCATTTAGCAGATAATATTGGGTTTGGCTACTAGCTGCTGTGGCAGCTACAGTGCTTTCTCTCCCTGTAGCATAGAAAGCTGAATTTCACAGATGATCCAGAGAATCTGCAAGCAAGTGCTTTTGGAATTTGAGCAATACATATCTGGCCAGGACAGAACTTCAGGAAAGGCAAGACGGATCAACAAGCTGATTCTTTGCCATCTGTAACCACTGAACTGCGGAAAGCAAGAAAAAAACCCCGAAAATTCTACTAAGGAATTAAAAGATATTTTAGTAATGTTATGAGATTGCCGTGCACTGGCTTGAGTGACTGCTGCAAATAAAACCTAATACTGATATCGTCAAGCCTTCAGAAGAGAAGAACTTTTTTAACTAAAAAAGTTGGTTGGTTTAGCTTGATTTTTTTTTTAACATTAGGAATGCTGATAATTAAATTACCTTCCATTTTCATATCTCTGATAGGTTTTCTCAGGATAAGATAATTGGATTTTTCTGAATCTATAATATCAAAGATTACTAGAGCTGACATTAAAAAAATCCAGAAAGGAGAATCTGTCCTTCTTTCAGACTTCAGCATCTATAATATTTGTCACAGGGTTTTGATTTGTAACTACTGCAAGCAGCAAACTCTCTGAACATCTGTTCACTGAATGTCCCTGAAGGACTGGTTTCCTATTGTGAATTTCAAGCATCTCTGATATTACCCTGCAATACCATAATCTTTTCTCTCCTTGCTGAAATGTTTTTAATGTGGATGTCTCAGAAGAAATATACTTGTCTGAAAGCTGATAATTGCCTATATGTTTTTTTAATTCCTACACATTTTTTAAATATTGAAGGATTTTGCAGAACTTACAGCCACTTCTGTAAGTACATTCTGCTTAGATATTCCTTTTAGCTTTCCCTTTTGTTTGTATTTAATTTTCTTTCCATGGCATTTCTTATAACTAGAAAAGTTTTTACTTTTTACATGATGACTTTCATTTTTTTTTTTTTTAATTTACATGCCTGCTCAGGATGCTCTGTTCCATTAAAGCCTCGATGAAAATTCACTGAAATAGAAAATCCTACTGAGGTCAGGCCTCATCTGGCATGGTCATTCATTACGAATCTATTGCAGTGATATCTATCTTGCAGTAAATTTTTAGACCATTAAGCACATGCTTAATTTAGCAGCTGTGCCCAGTCCTGTGCAAATTCAGTATTCTTTCATGGATTTTAAAGGTACAAAAAGATCTTGCTATCAGGGTTCAGGATTACCTGACTGTGTTTAGGTACCAAGAGTTAGCACCAGAAACACAGAGTTATGCTACAAAGCACAGTAAAATCTCCCTCCCCCTGCAATTCCCCCCCATCCCATACTCTGGTTTTGACTGTAGATATTCATACTTTATGAAATTATTCATATTGGTTTATTCCAATATTGCTAGTTAATAAATACAATACTGACAGTATAAATATAACATTGACAGCCACTCTTTTCTAGAAATAAGTAGACTCTTTTGTAACTATATAAGAACATAAACCTGCATCTTATTCATAACACTGTATTTTATTTACCTTGAAAGACAAAAAAACAACAAACAAAAAACAAAACCCAAAACCAAAACTTAGCAAAACCCCCCCACAACCTTCCCACCAAAAAACCAACTAACCAACAAAAAACCAAACACCCCAAAAACCAAAACCAAAAAACCCAAACCAGGATATCTGAACAATTCTTGCTCCCTCAAATTAACTACATGGCATATTCATTAAATTATAACCAACACATGACAAATATTCCTCCCTTTAAATATGCACAGTTTTAGAGAAGGCAAGTCTTGCCAAATGTTTATTCTTTAAACTAAGCACAAAGTACAACAGTGTTCAGAAATACAACTGTTCAAAAATGCTTGTCTGCTTGCTAGGAAGGAGGGTACATATCCACTACAAACCCAGGGATTCCAGGAGCAAGGGCTTTGCTTTTGAGCCATCCTAGTTTGAAATGCTTCACCTGTGGCTTCAGCAGATCCCTTTGAGGTTTCTGCAAGGCTACAAGATATAGACACTTTTAATAGCTTGATAAAGCAAAACCACCAGACATCTGTGGAAGTTTTAATGTAGAATGGCAATCTTTTGTAAAATCTTTTGTCTCTGGCTGTGCTTTTCCAGGACAGAACTAATTCTGAATTTCACTGCAGTGTTCCTGCACCTGAACAGAAGGGATTGAAATATTAGTTATGAGCAGAATTGGAATGGTATTGTAGGAAATATTTGTAAACATCTAACTGACCAAGCATGAGAGAGTAGCTACACATCCTGTGGCCCAATTCCAATTGTTTTTCTAATATTAGGGCCAGGAGCAGTTGATGTACCACACCCAGAGTAGTAAACAGGAAAGGCTGCATCTATTGCTTTGTCCTGCAGCGCTTCATGACAAGGGGAGACACAGGATATGTCCAGGCAGACCCATGCATGCAAACCTGAGCTCTTCAGTGCCAATGCTCAGACAGGAGGCAGGTTGAACCAGTGAAGAGAGCTTAAACTCTGCCTATGCAGAGATGTCTTTCTCTTTTTTCCCTTTTTTTCTTTTTTTTTTTAATATTTGATCCCCTTCACCCTTTCAGAACATCTCAATGCCCAATAATCTCACAAGAGATTGCCTATATCTCACAGGAGATGGCCTGTATCTCACCAGACTGCAGTATGATTGGAAAATGTTTCCTTTTACTACTACTCAAGAATCTGCAGGGTTGCACAGCAAATGTAGCAAAGGTAGGAGCAGTACCACACTTTTCTGATCTCACTGAGATACACTCCTCAATCACAAGACTAATTTCTCTTTCTTGCACACACCTTTCTTTACCATGACGAGATTCAATATCTCATCTCTGTACTGAATAATAATATGTCAGCTGTCAACTGCCTGGAATTTTTACACTGAAAAAATAATGTATGACAAAGCAAATAGTACTCTAACAATATTTAGTCTTTGCCAATCAAATACTGGCAATACAAACACATGTAACTAAAAATATATGATTTTTATAATAGCTGACATGATATTGGCTCAATAGCACAAAAAGTGTATATGCATAGACTAGCCTATATTTCAGGCCTGATTCTATTCCTATTTTACATTGTGGCTTTAGATTACTCAATATCAAATCTGTGAAAAACTTTAAATATATTGCAAAGAATAGAAGTCATTTCTTTTCTCACATTACTGGAAATTAAGAATACATTCAGTGAAGTTGGTCCAGAGCTAAGAAGCAAGCTGGCAGTACCCTTTGAAGAGTGGGTCAGCCACCACTACTCCTTCCTGGAGTCTGCGAGCAGGAGACATAGTTTGAAGATGGATTTGAGCAGACCATCATGCTCTATTCTGCAAGAGGCTCCCAGGGGAAAGCTGTTCCTGTGACCGTGCCATAAACCATTTGTGTTCTGTCTTCACTGTGGCCCAGGTCAAGCTGTGTAATCCATCTGGGACCTCTTGTGTTCAACTCTGCAGCTCAGCCTTCCACATGGGAGAGAGACACTGAATTTCCTCTGTGCTACCTTTCCCTGCTTGCTGCCTGCTGACCATTAACAACTGGTGATGTTTGGGCTGGCAGTGACACTGAGAGGCCAGCTATAGTCTGTGTTATTTTTCCTGTGTAACTCCCAGGCCTCAGGGGCTCTGACTGTCCCTGCTATGGAAGGGCTTTACTAGAAAACAAGATCTTCTCCTGTGCTGCTGAGAAAAAAAGCCTGATCCAAACTAACACCACTCAGGTCTCTCAGGTTTCTTATCTTTGACAACAATATCCCAAGTATCTGTTGTGAACTTGGAGGAGAGGGAGAAGGGAAAGGAGGTTCCTACATGACGGTGTCAGAGTGGTTCTGCAGCTGGGCTGTGGCTGGCACATCTCAGAGCTGTTCCCTCCATGCCCACTGCCCTGCACCAGGCACAGCTGCCCAGCTCCCACAGACCCCACCTTTGAGAGGTTCTGAGGAGGACTGAGGCCGGGTCATGGCGCTGCGGGTGAGGGAGATGCAGCTCTGGCTGCTGGGGAATATGAACCGCTGTGGCTTTCTCTGTCTTGGCACGTGGGATTTGGGAGCTGGAGCTGCTATCACATTGCAGCACTGGCTGCTGTTACCCTGCCTTTGGCACAAAGAGCCATGCAGTGACAGTACAGCCCTTCTCAGGCTGATGCTGGATGAAAAGCTTTGCCATGTGCAGGTTACAAGCTCTACAGCACAGTGCACGCTCCTGCTGAAAGGGCCTCCCTCGATACTTTCTGCAGCTGCAATGGTGCTGTTGTAGCTGGTTTTGGTCTGGGAAAATTAGTCATAAATAGAATTTATTGTTGGTTTATCTCCACTGTCTGTACTAACAGCAGAAGCCAGAGTGAATTGCAGCTGATTTGTTTATGGTTTGTATTGAGTTCATGAATTAACTGAAGGTGGACCACTCGCTATGTTAAAATGTTACCAGGAAAATGGCATAAGGGCATATCCTATTTGCCTGAAAGGGAACATATTTAGCTCAAAACTACATAGGGAACTTGAGACTGCAGTAGCAGTACTGAAAACCCTTTATGGTCAATAGGTTATTTGATAATGGAACACTTACTAGAATTTGTTTCCACATCTGAAGGTGAAATTTTGAGTGGCACATTAGCTGTAGGACACACAAATGAGTAAATGTACAGTGACTTTTTTTTTTACTGGCTATTTCTTCAAATGGAAAATATGCATTTTCCTTTGCATTAATGACTTCATTGCAGTGATTAATGTCTCTGTGCGTTTCTGTGATTATTTTTCACTTAGGAGTGTGATTACCAGTAACAGGTAGTTAGAAAGAAACAAGCAATGGTACATGAGCTGCCACACAAAGCACTAAGAGATTTTCTTTAATTATCACCTGTGTTCTTATAACAGCCCCTTCTGCCTAACGTGCTGCTCTCCTTGTCCATGAGAATAGAGCTAACTTTCAAAATACATTGCAACCTGTACATTTTATCTTGTATGTATGGGAGAAGACATTAATAAGTTCTTATTTTACTTTATTTATTTACTTATTTTTAATTTTTTTTTCTGTGTGGGACTTATGGGATTGCATAGATTTTCCCCGGGCAGCATTTCTGGGTTCAGGCATTCAAGTATCTGATGATAGGACCTTTGGGAATGATCACCCTGCAAAGTAAGGTTTGTTGTGTTTTGGGTGAAACCTGGTGTTCGAATAGTGGCTGAAGGCTTTATGAATTTCCTAAGTTGAAGGACAAATGATAGAGGAACAACATGTTTTAGTGCTTGGTTTGTTGAGTGACCTTTTGCTTCAGCAGAATACAAAAGTAAGTGGATATTTCAAAACTAAAACTAAACTAAAAACAAACATGCACCTAAATTGTTTTTCAATTTTACATGAAGCCATTATTTTAAAAGAAGTAAACTGGAGGCACTGTGGTGGAAATCAATGGAAATGTGGCTGTGCTTTCCTGAAAAGCACTGTGCTTTTTTGACCTTGCTCTTACAAAGATGTGTGCATGGGCCTTGCCTTCTGCAACTAAAGCTCATATTATATGCATTAATCTTCATAAAAGGACTTTATAAAAAGACTCTCTAAACACAACTAGTTGTAATATTTTAAGTTACAAAGCTTTCCTGGAACCAAGAAACTTTACATACCAGTTAATCAAAACAATTCAAGTATTCATTGTTTGCTAGAAAAAATAATGTCAGTTATGTAAACTGGATTGAAATTTGACTTATGAAAGTATGGCTTACATCTGTGTGTGGTCCTCTTTCCCTCCTTCCCTCGTCTCCTCCCAACTAATTAATATATGGATATTTATCAAATATTTTGTGACACAAACTCTAATTCTCCATTATGTACTCAGTTGCTTACAGAAAAAAACCCCGATCTGCCAGGAATTGCATCTTCCACAATGTGAAAATTATGATGCCATCTAATTTTTGAAAACAATGAATTGGTCAGAGTAGAAAACAGTTACTATTTCATAGTCTTTTTCATGCATTAAAGGTCTTAACAAGCTGGAGAATAGGGAATCAAATTGTACAGTTCATTAAGCATTTCTCTTGTTTTTCTTAGAAAGATGATCTCTTCATATAAGCAACAATGCAAAGAAGAATATAAGTATTTGCATGCTGCAAAATACTATACACCAAACAGCAGGCCTGTCAAGTATATTCCAAGCATGTCTGATACCAAGGTCAGGAAACATGCCCCACCAGTTTCTTGCCATCAAAGTCTTCTTTGATTTTGCAAAAAACGTAAATAAAAAGAATTGTTATGAGGAATAGTGGGTGAGATTCACTTGAGCTGGTTTAGGAAAAGCTAAATCAGAGTTTTCCAGCCAACCATTTGCATGAGTTTCCAAAGCTTTACTTGGCGACATATGGAGTGTTTCCATTGTCAGTTGGAATGCAGATCTCCTGCCTTTTGGGCCAGGACAAGTCTGACATGATTTCAGCCCTAAGACTTGTGAAATAATACATGAATTTGAGTGACTAGTGTTTGGTTATACTGCTCAAATAAAAATTCCCAGGATCTCTTAAATGCTAAAATATTGGGAGAATTTTTTTACTGGAGGTTATGTTTTAAGTTATGACAATTTATACCAATTTATATCCTGAACAAAAATATACCTATCATCCATATTACTGTTATTTCCATTAGCACATCTTTGGAAGTAGTATTTGTTTTGGTTGTTTTTTTTTATTACTACGACCTCTGTCTCCCTCCCACACGTGATCACAGAATTGTTTGCAGGACTGCTGCTGGCTGACTTCAGAGTAAGTAATTGCATTACTAGTTGGGTGGGGAGGGAAGGAGGACCACACACAGATCTAAGCCATAGTTTGATAAGTCAGATTTCAATGCAGTTTATATTACTATTTTTTCCAGCAAAAAAATAAATACTTGGATTGTTCAGATTCTGATACTGACACGCAGCATTTCTTAGTTGTAGGGAAGCTTTATAACCTGTAGTGATGTCACAGCTTCCATGTAAACAGGAAGGCTGAGTATCTCTTCCTATGATATTTGTATGGCTTTTGTTATCATTAAGTGCCTCTTAGTCTGAACTAATGTACCCTCACAAGAACTTCAAGGCACACAAAGGCCATAAATGTCATTGCACACGGTGCACTGGACTGTACAGAAAGTGGCTCTGGCACATGGGGTGGGTTGGAACTCCCCATAAGGAGTGGGTGCAGCAGAGTAAATTGATGTGGTTGGCACTGCTGAGTGCAGAACACCTGCAGGGAGCAGGCAGACACCTGAGCACCCACCCCCTGTATTCCCCAAAGGAGAACAGGGGTGGTCAGCTCACACCAGGGGCACCTCTGGGCTCACACACACCTTGCAGGCATGAGAGGCATGGAGCTCCTGGCCTCCCCCCTCAGCTTAGGGTGGTTTTCTTCTTTCACGTCCTGGAGACAGACAACATGTTGGACATAACAACACTGGGGTAGACTGGTTGTGAACACAGCCACTGTGTAACTTCTGATGAGAGTGGGCTGTACGGAGAGAGGAATGCAAGTTTTAAAGGTCAAGGAAGAAGAGAAAAATGTCCAAAGGAGAAAAAAAAAGCAGTTGTGTGTGTTAGCAGTAAGAGGTGTGGCTGGTGAAACAGACTATTGTGTTCTGGACAGTGCGCGTTTCCAAAATCTTCCTGCCAGGTTCCACCTCAGAAAAACTTGGAAGAATTGGCTAATACATCAACCAAGATCAAAAGGTGTCTGCTAGAGTGTTGGCAAAGGGTGCACTCGTTGTGATGAGACATCACAAGTATTGAGCTGATCAGTTACAAAGGAGCATTTTCAGGCACAGAAAAATGCAATTAGCACAAACTATTCACAGTGTTTTCTTGGGCTTGTCAGGATAACATCTCTCCTGTTCAAGTTCACGTGGAAGCCAGCTGTTCTTCCATAAGCTAGGTTGAAGATACTTTATCATGAGTCATATAGTTAAATATGGCAATAGTTAGGTATGGTCCTACATCCTCTCCACATGGCTGGCACCATTTCCTCAGAGCAGCACCTTGTACCTGGCCGGAGATACAGGAAAAGGCCAGTGACATCTCAGGATCTCCAGGTGATGTTTCTTGCAGTCAGGGGGTCATTCACTCCCTGCTCTGCAGAGCCTTCTCAAGAGGACTTGCTTAATTTTTTTAAGCTACTACAGGTATTTGCCACTTTAAGTTGGGCTACAAGATTCAGTTGCTGAAATAATCTTGCCCTCGTGCATAACAATATGTTTTAAAATGAGAAAATACCATGACAATCTCTGTCCCTAAAACAGAAAAGATTTCTCCATAAAACTCTATCCTTAAACGAAAGTATCAATTATTCACTTGCTAATAGCTGTATCTAACAACCCATTCAGCTTTCCAGACATTGAGAAGGCAGGAAGAGATCTTCAATTTGGATTAGAAGAATTAAGAGTTTGCATGTTTTGTGCAAGTGAGAAGGAGACACAGATACGTGGTGTGAAGATGATAAAAGTAGCTTAAAAAAGATTTTAAAAAGAGGTAACAATGTTTGGTTTACAAGAACAGAAGTGACGAGTTAGTAATTTTATTTTTGACTTTACAGACCATAAATTGATCTCATTTTTAGTAAAAATGTTATGTAAGATTATTACATTTGGATTTCGTAATTTTTTTTCTGAATTAATAGTAAATAAGCATATAAAAATTAAACCACATTAACTTCCCAAATGTATTGCATTCAGGAACATAGGTAACAAGGCTGGCCTGACATTGTTAATGGTACAGGATGGAAACAAACAGGAGGCAGTCTGATTTCTCCTGGGCCACGCCATGTCTGTGCACCAAAGCTGCTGTGAAGAGAACTTGTTGACTCCTCTGTCGGTCACAGATATTTACAAGGGTCACCTTGTAAATATCTGTGATTAGCTTATTCCTTGAAATTCTCTAAAGAACTGCTGTGAAGAAAGGCTGCACAAAACAGTGTGAGACACACAAACAACCTCCTGGCTGAGATGTCTCCAGCCCTCCCACCTCGCTGGTGACCTGCCTGACTCTTGAGGTGTTGCTCGACCCGTAAAAGGAACATTTACAGTGCCACTGCTGACAAAGGAGTAATAAAGAGGAATCTCGTCTCCATGAACAAGCGGCTCTTTGCCCTTCACCTTAAGCAAAAACTAGAGAGAGAACACGGTGAGATGCTTCTCTATCGGACCGTCATGGCTAATCGATTAGGACTCACTGCAGGGTATCAAATGATGCCATTTCTTTTCTGTGGTGCCCACGAGGCACGTTCAGCAGCAGGTGGTACTTTGAAAACGCTCCTGGTGAGGGATGCCCCGTCCCTGGCAGTGTCCAAGGCCACGCTGGACGGGACACTGAGCAGCCTGGTCCAGCGGGAGGTGTCCCTGCCCACGGCAGGGAGGTGGGAACGAGACGTTCTTTAAGATCCCTTCCAATCCAAGCCATTCCGTGATTCTACGACCTGCGGAGAAGCCCATGCGCTGCTTAGCGCCGTGAGGGACGTCCCGCAGCGGGGCAGGAGCGGGAGGCCGGCAGCAGCCGGAGGGGCCGCGGGAGGGCAGAGGCGGGGCCGGCCGGGGCACTGCGGAGCCGGCGCGGCGCTCACCGGGCGGGGACTGCACCTTCGCCGCCGCAGCGCGGCACCGCCCCCGGCCCCGCCACACCTCCCGCCCCACCGCCCGTCCCCCCGGCCGTCCCCCCGGCCGTCCCCCCGCTCCCCGGCGGCGCAGCACCCGCTGCCCGCCCGAGCGGCTCTGCCTGCGCCGCCCCGCCATGGAGCAGGGGCCGGCGGGGGGCTCCGGTCCCGCTGCTGCTGCCGCTGCTGCCGCCGCCGGCACTGGGGGTCTGCTGCTGCCCCTGAGCGAGACCGAGCAGCAGCGCTACTCCGAGCTCTTCTCGCGGTGCTGCCCGCCTCCAGAGGCGGCCGCCGGGGGGAGCAGCGTGGGCGAGCTGTTCCGGGCCTCTCAGCTGCCCCCGGACACGCTGCACCAGGTGGGTCCGGCTCCCCCCGGAGCTGCGGGGCGCGGGCGGTTTGGGGGGTGCGGGACGGGACCCGCTCCCGCAGCCCTTCGGGAGAGGGGCTGGCGCTGCCTCCGCCGGGAACTTGGGGGTTGCGGGCGGGCCGGTGCCCTGCGCTGCCCGTGGGGCCGGGACGAGGCACAGTCCCGTCGGCGGCGGGGCAGAGCGGAGCGGGGCCGGTGCGGTCCGTGTGGCGATGCTGGGGCTGCTCCGTGCCCGCTTCCCTCCTCCAGACAGGCGCTGGCGGTGCCGGTGCAGCGCTCCAGGGTTCTGAGGCCGGCCGTGCCCCTCGGTGCCGCCCTGTGCTGGGCTGCGCTCCCGCGGGCTCTCCCTGTCTGGTCGGTGGTGCCGTCGCCTTTCTCAAAAGGGCCCCGAAAGTCATAAAAGCAGTTGTGTGAAAGGACGTACCATGTGCTAAATTTCTGGTTTACCACTGAGGGTTTTTTCCTAAATGTTGTTTCAGTGGATAAAAACTCTGCGGGTAAAATGATGTTGCGGTGTTTTATGTCAGTTCTTGAGCGCGAATAGAAGGTGCGAAGTGCGGGGCTCTCCCCCGTCAGAGCAGCAGAGCCCCAAAGTGGTACCCAACAGGAGCTGTGGGGCAGAGCCCTCCTGCTTTTTGAGGAAAAGCTTGTCCGGGGTGGCAGAAAGCTTGTGCCAGCCAGTTTCCAGGAACAGGGAGGAACCGGACTTGGGTCTTCTCCACTTGCGGATTAGTAATTTAGCTAACACACTGTAGTTACCTCATACTTCCTGAACAGAGATAGGAGATTCCTGATTGTTTATTTATTTATTAATTTAACTTTTATTTCCAGGATTTTTGTTCTTCAATAGCTTTTACTGATCAAGCAGGAAAAAGTTACAATGAAATGGAGGTCGTGTGCCTAGGCACTGCCCAAAGGCACTGAGCTCCACTGCTGTCCTGATAGCCGGCAGCTCATCTCATAATAGGTTATATAAATTCGTATTGCACAGGAGATTCTGAATGAAAATTGTGGTGTTTCAAGGATATTTTTCTTCCTATTTGTGCTCTTTACCAGATCAGTTAAAGAAAAATCTTACCAAGCAATATATTACTACCTTGTATTGAGACACGGTATGACCTTGGTCTTGCAGGTGAATGGAGCAGTGAAAGTAGAGATTTCGCACAGATAGGAGTGTTCTTCCTCTTTCTGCAAAGAGGAAGAACAGGACATTTAATTTCAAATAAAAAGGCTTATCAAAATAGCCACTTAATTTTTCAAAGAATTTTCAAAGAAGTATGGAAAAAACCTCATATTTTAGCTATGTAGTTTCCTACCCGATCATTTAAGTGAAATTTATCATTATGTTATTATCATAGTTTGTTTTTAGGGTCATTTTGGTACTAATGTGTGATTTAAGCCTGGAAATGGTGAGGTATTGATTTTGGTTTTGTTTTGGGGGGATTTTGTTTTTGGATTTGTTGGTTGGTTGGTTTTGACATTCAAGGATTTTTTAAAACTATTTTAGATTATTTCCAGGTATATTTATGCTGTGGTGAGAACATTACTGGCAAAGAAGCCTGTAATTGGCTTCAGGAATATTCAGATGATAAGTCCTGTGGGATCTGGGTCTGTTTTTCCTTCCTTCCCTCCCCCTCTTGTTTATAGGGCACTAATCACAGTGGCATTCTGCTCTACTGCTGGTGTGCCTGTCCTCAGAACTCACCCCTGTCAGGTATTCCTACATTTACTGAGACTTCAGGAAAAATGAATTAATGGAATGAGTTAAAAAGAATAGATTGCAAATGGGGCTGTTTTAATAGGGAAAATCCCACAATGTTATTTGAGATATTTTTTGATGTTTTGTCCTACTATATTCCAAAAATGCAATTTAATATTTTCCCTTTAAAAAAATCCTACTGTTCTATCAGTTAGGGGAGCAATACACAAAGGTTCCTGGTATACATTTTCTAATTGTACAGGGAACACCTATTTTAGGCCAAGACAGCTCATTTGGGTTAAGATAACATGCTTTCTTTGAAATAATTTTTGAGGATGAACATTTTTTGGGGTTTTTTAATGCTTTTTAAAATCCCCATCTGTCTCTTTTACTGCTTTGTATACAGGCAGCATCCCTACTGACCGACTGAGAAATGGTCATGCTAAGTTTATTCATGTCAGAAATGGGGAGATTTGGTTTGGAAACCAATTCTGGATTTCTACTAAGCAGAACCAACACAGTCCAGAAGGTGCTTAACACAATTCTCTGGCCTTGCATGGGCTATTGCAAGAGACAGTTATGGATGGTTTTGTAAGCAATGTGCAATTTGCAGCTTTTTATTCTCAAGGCATTCATTGAGGAGTGGTTTTACAAATCAGGATGCTTCCAGAACTGACATTTAGTGCTGTGGCAGTCTCAAACATGTGCTGTTGTCTTCAGTTGTACTTGTGTAATAAGTGGGATAAATCTTTGAGAAAGCAGGAGTTTTTCCTTATACTCTTTGATTGAGATTTATTACTCATCAGGATGATGCTCACAAGCATCGCAGGAAATCTCCCTCCACTTCCTCGCCTGTAATGGCAGCGTTTGCTGTTAAGACAAAAATCAGTGGGTGCATCCTGGCTGGAGTAGTGCTCTTTGGGATGGCACCTCCTCGGGGAAAAGCAGTGCTGGGTGCTCTCAGACAGCAAACAGGCAAAGGTCTGGTTTGGTTTAAAGGTTAGTTGGCTTAATCCAAAAAGTTACATGGATGAAATAGGCTAGGTAACAGAGAGCAGGTAGGGAATGCCAGAGCATGTGGCAGAAGAGGAAATGCTGGAATAGATGGAAAAAATCCAAGAGCAGCCGGGTCAGTCGGAGCAGATGGCGTGCACCCGAGAGTGCTGGGTCTTGCTAAGAATGAAGTGATTGAACACAGATTCATTACACCCAGGCTCATTAAAAGCAGCAATTCTGCTGGGCAGTAGGGTTCAGCAGAGCTTGTACTGATTTTGCTTTACTTACAGGCAGGTTCGCACAATGAACTCAGCAAATTATTTCAGTTCTGGAAAAAAGGTTGCAGTTAGCACTAAAATTAAAAATGTCAGATGCTTCATAGGACAGAGAAAGGCATGACAGGGACAGAACAGCATGGTTTTTGTGGACTGTATAATCATACCTCCCCAGTGTACTGAAAGTCTTTGGCTAGGCATATTGTTTGGTTAAAGACAGAGCTATTAAGATTGTATTTAGATTTGAACAAAGCCTGTGACAGATCTTTTACCAGGGGCATTTAAAGTAACTCTGTAGAATGTTTGTAATTATTTGCCTGAAAGGTCTGCCCTGAGTTGTTTTTATTTTTTACAATATTTATGTTGAAGGAGAAGGAGCAGACTGGTCATGCACCAGGCACTTACACAGACTGTCAGAATTAGAAGAAATTCAACAGCATCTGCTGGATTTATATGAATGCATATGTGTTGATGAAGTTGAAAATGGTGTTCTCTATGCTTTAGGCTCCTAACAAAGGGGAAAAGAACTGAATTTGTACAAAGAAAAAAAATTTGAAAAAAGTAAATGTTTTGGACTCATTGGGCCCACAAAAAATCAATGATCCTGCAGCATACTTTGTTATGTAGATCTGGATCAGTAACCCTTCTAACAAGGGGAAGCAGCAGGCAGAGGTGAGGGAGGAAGGCAGGAGGCACCACTGTTGGTCAAAAGTGGATGACTAAAGCAGGTCTGTGTGGCCGTGTGGGCAAACAGAGTCTCTGAGAGTTTGGGCCTATTCCTTGCAAGATCTCTTGGATTATGCTCCCTGAGTGCACTGGGATGTCAGCTGCCAGCTGTGCCAGGTGCTGACAGTGTCTGGTTTGACCTGTCTCATTTGGGGCAGTTGATACGTGACCCTGTTTTGAAGCTGGCCACCAGCAAGTGCATTCAGCCTCTGCTGCTTGAGTCTGGGACTCCCAAGTGTGTCTGTTGTGGGTGCCAGCTAACAGGGGGCTGATGTCTGCAGGCATCGTGGATAAAATAATGCTTTACAGAGTCGCTGCCCTCTGATAAGCAAAGGAGACGTACTTTGTGCTAGTTTTGCTTTCTGTTGAATTACTGTTGTCTCTGAATATTTTGTCTTAAGAAATTGAGGAGCAGAATTGGACTCAAGATGTACACAAAAATGCTTATTTCTTTTCATTAGTTTCCAACTTACTTGATTAATTCTCACTTCGTTGTCTAACAGTATCTTTAATTCTCGCTTTTATAAACCTTAAGCTTATTGGTGGACTTGGCACTATCAGTACAGAGATCCAATTTTCTTAAGAAAATGCATTCTTTCCTCTGCAAACGAACACTCTGTGTTATTTTGAGCTCCAAGGATGACAAGTACTAATTGTGTGATGCTGGAGCTGTACAGGCACTGCATTTTTTAGCTGGGACTCTCCTTCCAGCCCTGTGAATAGGGAACACAGACAAACGGTCGTGCTTTTCTTCCACAGACTTCGTGAGTTAACTTGTGTTTATTGTGCCTTGTCTCTATAGCTACAACTCTATACTTTAACTGTATTATGTTCAAAAAGCAGAAGTGTGAATAGACAAAAAAAATCGTTAAGTTGATATTTCTTTGAAAAAATGCTGGGAAGGATTTGCTTTCTGAAATTTGTTTTTCTTAATTCGCTAAGTATAAATTATTACCTGCATGATAGCTAGAGTGGAACTAAGAGTGCTTCGAACAGGCAGAAAGGAAAAAGAGCTGTGGCAGCTACAATGCGAGCTGTTTGAGTGAGGAAGGTCTGGACTCAGTGTAACTTTACAAAAATAAAGTTCCCTCTGTTGCAGCTGTTGACAGAACGTGGCATGTTTGTGCTGGCTGTGTGATTTTGCTAAGTGAACAGCTGATCCATAAAAAAGTGGTGTTAGAGAGAAGTTGCATCTTACTGACATCTTTGAGTCAGGAAAAAACATGGTACATCACCATGTAAGCAGTGCAGCAAGGGGAGGAATGGGAAACTGACATTTCAGTGTCAGTGTTTCTGGCCACAATCTCCTGAGCTGTCATTGTCTTTCTATAATCACAAGCAAACTTGTGTTTATGTAAGAAGGAAAATAAAAAACCCAGATGTAAAAGCTACAGTGGTATTGTTACTGAGAAAATTTCTAAATTGTAATTTCTAAAGGGTAAAACTTCACCTGGAGCTATCTTGCTGATGTGTTCCATTAAAAAATATAAAATGGTGATCTTAATACATCTTGAAACTATTTTTTATGATGTAAACTATCACTTCATAGTCTCTGCTTACAAGATTAGTAGTTTTGAGTGCCTCAGTGTTGACATACACAGTTGATGATTTGTAGAAGCCATTCCTTCCAAATGTGTTTCAAATCACACTGTAAAACAGACTCTTGGACCTGCTTGTCACAGACATCCAGTGGGATGGTCAGAATTAGTCTGGTCAGGACCTGCAGCCTTCAGTAATTAACCCTCATAACAGCCAAGTGTCAATTAATTGTTGAATTTGCCAAGAAAATAATGCTTTGCTCTGCCAGTGATTTCAAATAATACAAAAGGGATGAGGGAAAAAGATCCACTGGGGTGAAAAAGAGTTAACTTTCTTCATGAGAGGTTGCTGCAGCATGAAGTGGGGACAATGAAGAATGGTTTTCATTTTTATGTTTCAGTAAGTGGTTTTGTCATGGTACTTACATAAGTGCAGTGGGGTTCACCAAACAGTTGAGTATAACCTCTTCTAGTATTGTGTATATCTACAGCACTCTGCTGTCAGTACTGTGATGTTTGTACACAGATTGATGATGTTGCCACAGTCTATTTTGCAAAGGAGATGTTGAACACAATTCACTTCAGTGGCTGAATCTGGTGCACACAGCCCCTGTGAAAGAGGTATAAAGTCTGAAAATATGAATTTAGCTTAGCTGAAAAATGGATTAACAAAGATGGAACAAACATTTCTTAAGCAAGGAATCAGGATAAATGACCTATTTAAATTTAAAATACTATGATTTGAGAAATACATCTGATATAATATTTGTAAAGCAAGATTCTTTGATGTATTAACATATCATATCTAAACATACCAACAGTATGGTAAAATAAAACATTAATGAACCATATGTGCTAGTTCAACTTTTGAGACAGTCAAACACTTTAACAGCTGAGTTAGTGGATAATTAACTAGAAAAGGTTGCTGGAGAAGAAAATCAACTGTGGACAAATAGTAATCCCCTCTTTCTGAACAGAGGGAATATTTTCTTTATTCATTGTATTCAGCAGCATTATTGGGTGACACTGCATAAAACTGAGAACTCTGTTGGGAATACTTTTTTTTGTTTATCATTATTTTTTAAATTTCATTTTTATTTTTTATTCCTGCCTTTTAGATATGATGACGAGGCGAAAGTTGTGGTGGGATGAGAGCCATTAGTTCTGTGACCTGGTAGGAGATAGTGACCAGAAATAATCAACTAAATCATTAACTGCACATTATATTTGCTTCATTTATCAAAGTGTTTAAAAGGCAAAATGTGTTTATACAGTTCCAAATCTTTGTATATATGAGAAATGTGTAGCTTTAGGTTTTTTAGCCGATGAAGACATCGTATTTTTAAATGAATTCCAGTTTACAGCTAAATTTAACTTTGCATATGTCTTACATACCCACACAAGTAGGTGTGTCTCTTATTAACAATTATAATGGAGCAAATTTCTTATTATAATTAAGAATTAAATTAATTCTTATTATAAAATAATTAAGTAATTAAATAAATTAAGTTAATTATAAAATAATTAAATAAATTCTTATTATAAAATAAGAATTAAGATGTTTATTAGGTGATGTGGTTGCTCAAATATATTTAAAATTATTACTTTGTGGTAAGAGCAAAAATATTACAGTAATTTTTTTTTAAACATAAGAGTCTTGTTTTAATGACGACCAACTAACAAGACAGGTCTTTATGTAGATAATTGTGAAATTAGGGTCTTACCTCTTTGGACTTAAATAATGTTTTAAGTAGCTTATTTTTCCCATAAACCTGCCCTGCAAACACTGAAGTACAGACACCTGATGCTGCCAGTTGTTTCAGACTGGGTGGAGCATTTGCAGAGGGGTGTTGAAGGTGCTCCTCTGTACCCTGGCACTCTCTGGTGTGGAGCAGGTTGCTGAGAGCCACTCCGAGGTTACACAGTGGCTGCCTGCTCAATCCTCTTTTGTGCCTGTTTGAGCCATGCAGGCCTTTAGAATGAGCACACATTGCTGAGCAGAGCTACAGCAGTGCCCCGTGTTCAGCGCTGCAAAAAAAAGGGGGTCTTGAGTAGCTTTTGATAGCTTGACTACCAGAGCACATCTTCAGTGCTTTCTTCTGCTTTACTTTTTATGTCTGTAGGATTTTTTTCTGCCCTTTAGTCTTTCCCCCATCCAAAAAAGCTGCAAATATTGGTTCTGGTATTTTTAGCCCTGCACCTGTGTAGTCCCCCAGTCTGAATATGCAGGACTGGGTTGGTCCCGTTCACTGTCAGGAAGTGGTGGGGAGATGCTCCTTTGGGCCGAGCCATAATCAAGTGCTGGATTTGGCCCTCATAATTCCCACTGGCTTGGTGGCATTGAAAGTATAGTGTCAGCTAATGGGAAACACTTGGCTGAACTTGAATTCAAACTGTCTGAACATGGTCCATGGTGTCTGCTTGCTCACTCTGATATGAGTCACGAAGCTGAATTCTACTTCTGATAGCAAATGTCTGTAGCATTCCTTTATTATTATGATTATGAATTTCAAGTGGTTTTTTGGCGTGAGCCTTTCAAATGAATGCACCTCTTTTTTTTAATCCTTTCTTTTTCTTAAAGTCTCTTTCCACACCGAGAAACATTAGATCAGCTTTGGCATAGGCAACATTTCACATTTCATGCATTATTTACTTCTGGCATAATTTACACAATGATGTCCTATGGAAGCCAAGATGATGGTATTCGGAACAAAACAATGTGTCTAATCATTTGCAAACCAGGGTGACTGCGGTGGGCTAACAAAGAGAGTCAGAATTATTTTGTTATGAACAGTAACAGCAGTGGAGCAGTAAAAGGTGAAGTACTTTGAGATCCCAAATGCCAAAAATTAAGAATAAAAGGGGAGGGAGGCCAAAACTCAATTGTGTGATTCTGTATGTTTGGTTTTTTGGTTTTTTTTTAAGAACATCTGTGTATTTTAATAGCCATAGGCTGCTTTTCCTTTACTGTGCACAGATAGAATTGCAAATACAAATTGTGGTAGAAAATCTGCCATAAATGCTGGCATACTGTGCACAGGCACTGGAGACAGTGTGGTCTTTGACAGTGTTGCTGTTTTGAAATCCTGTGCTCTTTTGCTGAATCAAGGACAAACTTTTGGTTTGGACACAAACAAGTGGATTCTCACTGACAGAAGGATGCATTTCTGCACATAAGGCACAAGCATGTTGGGTGGAATAGTGATAATTTTAGTGTTTTGTTTAGTGGTGTGGAAGAGAAAAAATTTAACCTGCTTTTCCATAAGATGTGTTGGTTCCAACTAGAGGTAAACGGGATATAAGATCAAGGAAGGGCAGGAAGTGTCTTCAGCAGATACCACGTGCAATGGAATTGGCAACAAGGGTACTCCTTCACTTAAGAAAACTTGTGACAACTCTTCAGTCTTATAAAAGTAGTACATAACTGTCAACTAAAGAAGGGTTTTAATACATATTATTGATTAAGATAACTGCACAACTGTAGAAGTTAATGTTTTGTGTGTTTGCTGCATTGCCTTTAAAAGGACCTGCTGTGGTTGTAAGCAGTAGTGAAGTGAACCCAGGAAACATGGAGGGGTACAGGAAGCGTCAAGGTTTTATTGGGGTAGCCAGTCCAAAAGTCACATAACAGTAACTATGGAAGAGAGAAGCTCACTTGAAAAAAATACAATTTGATGGAGTGGGAGATATGTCTGTAAGAAATTTGTTTGTGGAAAAAAGGCATCATGTTTCACAGAATTTCTGTTTACTTCTGTATTAGTTAAGTCTCATTTTGTCTGAGAGCAGAACAAAACCCAGAACTGCATTTTTATGGGAAATGCCAGAATTCGTTCCTGTCTTCTAGGGAAAATTTAATTATGTTTGCAAGAGAAGTTGCTTTGGAAATGTTTAAAAACTTGTAATTTGTTGAATTAAATCAAAACACTTTGTTTCGAACTGCTTGGATGTGGAAGCATTGTGACACCTTAAACACATGAATTTTGGGAAAGAGGTTGTTCATGTGCATCATCTCTAGTTCCTTTCTGTTCCTTATGCTAATTCTACCCTTACAGTAGAAGTGGTGGTGGCCAGGCAGAGCCTGTTCAGAGGGGAGACTGGTGCCTCAGAGATGTCACCTGCTTAGGAGCCACAAAGGTGTGAAACATCAAAACAGCAGCTTCCATGGGACTCTATGGTTCCTTTGTGTTAATGTGACCTGGAAAGAACCCATTTCATTTCCTGGGAGAAATTTGAAAAGTTTATTGGAATCCAATTCATTGGAATTGGTTTGGGGTTTTTTTTCAGGAGAAGATTCAAGATATTGCAGTATTTTCACTTAGTCTGGTTCAAGATGACTGGATCTGGTGGCTACCATCTAGCTGGTGAGGATTTCTCACCTTTTTCTTGCAGTGTTTGCTGCTTCCTGGATATTAACTCCAGTGATTTTTGCAGCTTTAAATGCTTTCTGCCACTGCTTTCAGGATGAGGCAGACCAGCGGTCAGATCTGCCATGCAGCATTGTCCATAACTTATTCTGATAAGCAAGAAACAAATGTTTAAACCTCTGAAGAATGAGCTTTTCCTCTATTCTTGCTGAAGGTTGTAAAAGACCTAGATTATTGTAGCTGCTTAAAGGGTTCTCCTATTTAGCTACATGGACATGTCCCCTACGTTCAGGCTGTCTCTTCTGTAAACTCTGACTTCAGCATTAATGGAAACAAATTTTCCTTTGGACCTAATATATGGTAATACCCTTTTAAGAAGCATGAGAGGGAGAAACAAGCCTATTCCAGAGTAGGTAGTACATTTCTGCAGGTCATGGTGGGCTGATGTCTGGATTACTGGCTGGGTTCCTTTCTGGGTTTGGTACCTATGAAGTTCGTGCATCCCAGCAGATTTTTGTGCTTCTGGTGCTTGCAGGAAATCCCTTATGGTGCTGGTTGGAAGCATGAGGAATAGATAGGCTGAAACAAGTTTTTCCTTTTAAGAATGTATGAACACAGACCTCATCTGAGGCTGAGAGAGATGAGTAGAGCTGCTTGCAATGACAGTGAATGTCATTGCAAGCAGCGGATGAGAAAGAGATTGAGGGAGCCTGAAGGAGTCATCCTGGTGGGGAGTGTTTATTGGGGCTTCTCTTTGGGGGGAGATCAGGAGGCAAAAATAAATAAAACCCAATTATTTTGTTAAACAACTGCTCTCTGTTGTTGAGTAACAAAAGGCAGGGTCCAGGAAGCTGCTTGTTTCTGGTTTTTATTAGCTGCTTTAGGTATCATGGTGATGAGCAGGTTATAAATATAAATATCTGCTGCAGAAGGAAGATGAAACAGGCTAGAACCCTGTAACCTTTAAAAAGAGATAACATAAGGTTTAAAACCCTGCTGAGATCTGAAGCTTCCTACAGAGTCTTTGGGTAATCTCTTGGAAAGCCTGGGAACAGCAAGAGAAGGACCAAACCCAAAACAAATAAACAACCCCTCAAAATTCCCCAAAACAACCCCAGTTTTGGAGCCAAAATCTTAGCCAGTTTTTAGGTTGAGTTTTTCACAAGGTGCTGCCAGGGTTAGGAATGAAGAGAGCCTCAGCTTTCTGTTTTCTGTGCCTGATGTACGATGAAGATGTACCCCTGTAACAAACAGTATGCTTGGGGCTTTTTGCAATTGTATTGTACCCTGCTAATACCCTTGCTTAACCATGGACTTCTTTTTAAAAACAGCGCTATATTTTCATTCTGGAGATACAGTATACCTCTAAAATAATACAGCTGTGAAGTCATGTCTGTCAAAACATATTGTGAGTGTTGTCAGAGGAGGGAACAAGGATGGGGAGCCTGGGGTTGACTGTGTTGCAGCACCTGCTACCTTGCAGCCTGACAGGTCCCAGGTTCACTGGCCAGAGCAAATGTTGCAGAAAAAGAAAGAGCATCATTGGACAGTACTGATGTCAGCAGGAAAATAATTCTTAGTGTTATTTACATCAAGTTATCAGTCCCTTATTTTCTTTCTCCCTCTCTCCTCCCCCTCCTCCACCCACAGCTGTATTATAGTAATTATATCTTTTATTTGATCTAGTCTAAATCAGGACTGTCCTTGAGGAGTATATTCTCCAAAGGAGTATTTTTCCATAGGAAATACTCATTAGCTGTTTTTAGATTGCATTACTTACTATGCATATATTTGATTGCAGGGGAAGTGTGCAAGAGGTAAAGCTTTAGTTAAGTCTAGCAAGGCACTCTGTATTCAGTATAACTACTCAATTTAAATCCTGCAACAAGAGATTACTCTAGAAATGGAATGAAGGTCTTCTGTTCAGGTACTGAAGGATGGACCTTAAGTGAGGGAAACTTCCAGAAGGGCAAAAATAAAAGAGATTTTTGTGAATATTTTTTCTTGTTTTTTTTTTTTTTTCTTTTACCCCTACTATATAGTTTAAATTTTATACTTTAAATTATTTGGCAATATGTAAGTGCAAATATTAGTAACCATCTAATTAATAGTTGAGCACTGTAGTACTTTTATAGTCCTTCTAGTAAGTTGGCCAAGTTAAGTTTCAAAACATAGGTGTTTCACATTTTAATGAAAGGAAGGAGGAGTGATGTGTCAAGAGCTGTAGATGTGAAATACATTTAAGAAAGTGGATGAGTAGTACTATATAGTTTTATGTGCTCCTGATTCCCATCCATATGGAGAATTCTGGTTATATTTAGGGCCCTAAATTGAGAGTTGCAGGATCATTCTATGGTCAAATTGGCATTGGCCCAGAAAAGCATTTCTGCAGTTTTCCCAGCACCATCTCATTGAGTGGCTTGGGTCATATGGGACTCTACAGATAAAGACTTAATTTGGAGCAGTGAAATTATTTGGGGCAACTTTAAATACCTGAAATTCTGCTGTGCTTCCTGCTTACACTTTCAAGACAATGTGTCTTGCAAGAAACATTGTACAGAAATTTTCCTTTGTAGAAGAATATTAAGCTATTTCAAAAGCATTTCACCATTGCTCCAAGGTGGCCAGGGCTATAGTTTTATAACAAAAGAGCATAATGGAGTTGTGTAGTTCCAAGGAAAGGTGTGTTTGAATCAGAAGGTAATACACATTGCCATAGCGGACCACTTCCCAAACTTAACACCTAAAAAATGTTTAACTTCAAATGGCTTTTAGTACTATGTAATAAAAAATGTTTCTTTTGCTCTGCTGCTGATGTTTCTGTTCTGTTAGAATTGTCTGTCAGTGCTTTTAATGATAGTCTTGCTCTCTGTTGAGTTCCCCTTTTCTTGTGGTCTATCTAGAACTGCTGCAAGCACAATGCCAGAAGTAGTTATTTGCAATAGAATATTCAGTTTACCCGTCTGTAGCAGCAGTGGCTCATTTATTACCAAGGTTGCAAGGAGAATATGAAGGCTATTTATATCCTTGTGTGAACACTCATCAGTCTCGTTAACCATTGAACGGTTAAATGGCTGAAGACACCTTTGAGTTTCTGAATGTGTAATGTGTACTGCAGGAAAGGCATCCCTCATCTGGTTTCACATTAAGGGCTGGCTTAACATGTCACCCTGTTCTTTATTCAATTCAAAATTTTATCTCCTGCTAGCAATGACCCATCAACTAATGGTCTGTTTGTTATCACTATATAACCACAAACCTATATTCCTGAAAGGTTTTGCCATTTCCTACATAGCTGTGTGCTTTCAGAAAAAAAAAATGGTATTACTACTTATTCTACTTCACCTTTCTTACTGTAATCTAAAATTTGTCAATTTCCTCTGTCCTGGGCTGAGGTTTCTTCGGTCTGATTTTCGAAAGAGGTGAGCCTTGTGCAATGATGCTATTAATTCAGCCCTGTAATAACTTCTGAATTTGTTAATTATTTCAACAAAATTTCAACAAAATTTCAAGAAAATTTCGAGACTTTGAAAAGTACCTAAGAGTTATGCGGAAGACTTAAGTGATCTGGTGAGAGAAAAGCCTTTTAATTTTGCTACTGGGAGGAACATTCCAAAAGGAAATGAGCCCAGTCCCTATAGGGATGTCACCTCAAGACAAGGGTCTAGAGAAAGTTGGGGTTTATTGGTTCTGCTGCTCAAAGACGACAACTTGACCGATGTTGGCTGCCCAGGGAAGTGAAGTCACTGTCTCTGGAGCAGTGCTGGATTAATAGCTGGACTCAATAAGGGTCTTTTCCAACCTAAATGATTCTTTGATTCTGAAGAGTGTTGTGGGCATGAGGTTAAAAATTACTGTAAAATAGCATTTTAAAACCTACTGTAGTAGTGATTGGAGAAGAGCAAAGGGACAGGAGAGTGTCTCCCTATCTGCTCTGTGTCGCTATTTTTGTGCCCCTCTCTGCTCCCCCGTCTCTTCCCACAAGGCTCCACCTGCACTGCTCTTTGTTCCCTGAGCTTCCAGCTGGCGACTTCCACCAGCCAAGAGAGCTGCTGGTTCAGCACTTCTCTGCATCTGCCAGGAAATAAATAAATAGAGGGATGAGAAACGGAAGGGATGCGTTCTTGTTCTTTTTGTCAGCTTTACATAGGGCTTTTTTTTAATTGTATGCCTTGCTAAAATGCATTACTTGAGAAGATTTCCTTGAAACTAGAGCTGAATCCTATCACTTCCTTGGTTTCCTTAGTTTTCTGGCATTAAGAAAAATGCAAGTGTTTGGACATTCGTGGAGGTGGATTCTCATATATTCTGCTATGTAATAGGCCACAGCCACTGAAAGGTTTAGTGTTGTCCCCTGAGGGCTTGCCGGGAGTTCTGTTTGCTGGCACACCTTGCCCATGGAGTGCTTTGCAGGATGACTTGCAGCTGCACCCTCATTTGATCACTGCAGGGCTTTGGGAGCTCTCTGTCCTGTAAATTCTCTCTAACTCCTCATGAAGCTGAAGACAATGTGCCCCAGCACTATTCTTGTTCCTTTTGTGCCAGTTCTTTCTCCCAGTGTTTCCAGCCTTTGTGACTGCCATCTGCCTGGGAGCTGGATGGAATATCTGTTCCTTTCCCCAGTCCTCCCCACCTCCTTTTTTTTTTTTTTTTTTTTTTTTTTTAATTGTATTTTGGCCCAGGTTCCCAGTGACCCCAAGTGATGTCTCATATTGGGGATTGAGATGAACAGGTAGATTATCCTTGGCACAACAAGGAAATGAGCCCCTCACACACAGTGGCCCAGCTCAACATATTGCATTTGATGGTCACTTCTAAATTAAATACCCAACATCATTGCCATTTGCTCATTCCTCACTTATTTATGTGAGGAGGCATTAATTTCTTCAGCTATGTGTAAGTCTGGGTCATTTAGCATTGATTTCACTGCAGGTTTCACTCCCTGTGGTGAGAGAACTGCCCTAGTTGTGCTGGTGTGCAGGAAATTCTTCTGCTTGCTTTAGTCTCCTTTGCAGCAAGATTATGTCTTATTACAAAACATTTCTCTTGTGATATATCTGTCTCATTAATTATCTCCATCTCTATTTCATCCTTAATTAAGAGGATTTTGGAACCTTCTGAAAGTACTTACAAATTTATTTATCTTTAAAAAAATCCAGGGTTTTTTATTATGAGTAAAAATGAGTAATAGACTTTCCTTAATTTCTTACTATTCCTGTGCTGTCAGTTTTTTCTCTACTTGGAAGGAACATTTGTCTTACTTCTAAAATTTTGTTATAGAAATGTTTAAGTATAAACATTGCTGGAAAGTACTTTTTTGTATAAAACCAGCACAACTATGCCCAGTGGAATTTAAAAATAATAAACTCCACCATTCATTTCATGGCAGAAGTGTTTTTGCTGATACTAAATCCTGGAAAAAATTATGTAAGGTTATCTATTTATGAGCCAAACTTACCTTGACTATGTACCTTTTGACTTTGTAAATGTGTTTTTAGATCTTGAGCTGTGTAAAGTGCTTGTGACGTGGTTTGTTTGAAAGACTATTTGGAATGCAGAATAATTTCAGAGGATGTATGCTTGTGTTTGCCCAGCTTCCCCAGTCTAGAGAGATGTTTGTGCATGTTCTGAAAATGCCAGGACTGAGCTTCCTCTGAGAAGCAGGATACAAGCAATGGGCAGTGCACGCCTTTGTCCCTGTCAGCCCTGCTCAGCTGGGTCTGGGTATTCCTCTGCTCTTCATTACTGACTCTGCTGCTTCTGGAGCAAGAAGCTGGTAGGGAGGAAGACCAGTGAATCTGGAGTGGTCAAGGATCCCTTTAGTGTACAAAAGGACCAGGGTTTGGTCATTAGTAAGAGAGGCTGCCCAGTAAGACCAGACTTTGTAGTTTTCACTTTTCAAAGTATGACAGGGAATAAAAGGATAATCAGTAAAAGCATGTCTGAGGTTTTTGTAGATGTTAGATGTCGTTGAAAATCAGTGATCTTTCTGTACTTTTTTCTTGAAATGGCTGCTGAGGTAGGGACCAGTGGACACAGGCTTGTCTCTCAGGTCTTAGGAATTGTGTCCTCAGTTGCCCCTGGGTTGCCATCCCTTGCTCCTGGCCTTCTACACTGCCTTTTCATAGGAAAAAGGCAAGTGGCAGCCTGAGCACAGCATAGCACTTTTCATGGGCCAGTGGTAGCAGAAACATTAACTGGTTCAGAAACAGCTTGTGACCCCTGATGGCTGTGTCAGCACAGAGAAGGGGCTGAGCTGCATCAGCAGTGCTGATAAGACCTGTGAAAATCATGGTCTGGGAAATGCTTTTCTTGACACCTCTGCCCTTCTTTCAAACCAAATGGACACCAAAGCTTATGAGTTCTGAAAAGTGTTGGAGAGAGTATTGTATGGTGTGATAACATCAGCCACATCTTTACAGGAGGCTAGATAATGTACAAGCATGGAAAGGACCTTGGACCATTCCTAAATAGCCTTTCATAGCCCATAGCAATATCCCATTGCCATGTATTGAGCAATTTGTTAATCCTTGGTGCTAACTCTGCAATTTTTATAGGTAATGGACTCCGCTGTTACCTTATCTTTGGGTTCAAGGTTGTTTCTAAGCCTGATGTGTTTTGTATACGGTGTAAAGAACAGATTATTCCTCTCCTTTTTCAAGCCTACTGCTACCATGCCTCCTTTTAGTTTAGTGCTGCAAACTGACATTTACATTTAGACATTTCTGCAGGATGTCTTAGGAAAGTGCAAGCAAAGAAAGTTTTTCATCAAGAATCTTGAGGTAGCGTTTTCTAGTAAGACAGAAAACAGGGCAAATGGTCACATCAGATGTCAGAATAAAGCCCATATGGGAGTGATTCTTCAGAGAAGTGGGAATTCCACTGTGGCTCTCCTCTGGGTTCGAGTGGGGAGTCCCTCGTGCCTGAGGCACACTGGTATGGTTTCCAAGGCCCTGGGGAGCTGCAGTGCCAGGAGAGGTCCTCCCTGTGGATGGGGCTGTACTGCCAGTTCTGCTGATCAGAACCACTGATCACGGCCCTCAAGACAGTCAAAATGCATCAACCAACTGCAGGATCTTTACTGTCCATCGCTGAATTGTGTCACTGCCTGCCCCAAACTGTCTCCTTGCCCCAGTGGGCTAATCCATAAAGAGTTCATGAAGATTTTGAAGTTCCTAAAAGCATATTAGTTTCCAGCAAGTCAGGGTTGGAGTTTCTGCACGTGTTGAAATGGTGGATTGTGTTGTATGGTGTGTTCGCCTGTGTCTGTGTTCTTTCCTTTATGTTTTAGTTTTAAAAACATACTACTGTTAGTGGCTTCCTTGTGTGATCGTGTACTTCTTGTTCCTGAAACCAGCATTGGTTGTGGACCAGAAAATGAAAGCCTCATAACAGCACCCAGTGTTCAAAGGACCTTCAGCTGGAAATACTGGCACCAAACTGAGCAAACAACCCCAAAATTAGATTTAAAACCCACACAAACCCCACCCCCGCCCCCACAAAGTCATCCCTCAGGAAGGGAATGAATTCACAGTAAATTCCTTGTTGAGTCGGAAATGTTTCTTATTAATTCCTTTAAAAACAAGTCATATATGAAGCTCCTGGGAGCAAAATAAGTTGGATGGTTGCCATCTCATACGTCTGTCAAGACTTACAGAAGATCAGCGATTACTATGTAAACAATTTCATTGCAGAATGCTTAATAAGGAGACTTAAGAGAAATGTTAAACTCTAGAATTGGTTTTTTGGTTACCTTCCATTTTGTTCTGCCTATTCTCAAAGTTTCATCCGATGTGGACTCGTTCAGTGTGTTGGGTTTCCATATGCTGCGCCCTCATCTGCGGGCTGTGTTGTAGGTTGGGACCCAAATGGACTATAAATGTCTTGCTCAGGAATCCAAGGTGAACCCTTCCCAAAGTTTTTGTAGAAAATCAGTTTCCTCTGGGGAGTGTCAAGGTTTTTAAAGTTAATACTCTGTGGAACTACCTCCAGTTTTTTTAGTAAGAAGGGAAAAAAAAATTCTGGTATTCTTATGCAATCTGAATTAAATTTGTACTGTTGATGTGCAATAAGTGCAATTATATACCTCATTAAAAGTTCTTGTTTAAAGGACAAAAGGTTTTGTATTCTTTCAGTTTGAATTAATTCCTTTTGACATTCAAGTATAGTGCCAAACATTTTCAGTGTTGTGGGAATTATTATTCTGAAAGCAGTTCTGAGGGATTTAAAACAATAAGAGCCTGGGTATGGTGCCCAAATATTGTGACATTAAAAAGAAAGGTACAGAATACAAATAAATTCTGTTATAAACTGTAGTTTAATTGAGTCATTTTTGCATGACTTGTTCATTGTGAATAAAAGGTTTTCTGTGTTTCTAAATCTGGAAGGATGAAACATACAGGTAAGCAAATAAAATTTTAAAAGGGCATGGCTATTTTAAGAATAAGGCTATCTTCATGAAATTTTTTTTTTAATTGGTGTTACTAACTGTATTATTTATGTGGCATTTTGAATGCTTTTTCCTGCATAATGCATTGTGACATTTGCAGTTGTCACAGTTTTTCTGTAATTGTTTGCATAGGAACATACAGATTATCAGTCAATTTATGTAGTTCTGAGGGTCTATTTGAAAGAAAAAAATAGCACAGTTTGTTTTTTGTCAGAGTTTAAATCATCCTGGTTTTGCATGTACCTGAAGATCACCTGAATCTATAGACATAAAATTCCTCAAAGCTGCATTTTATGTGTCAGTATTAAATACCCTCTTTGTGCCAGTAAGGTAAGTACAGTGCTGAGAGTCAGAATTATTTGTGACATCAATCCCAAATCGGGTTTTGAAGTTGTACTGAGTAAATGAGGTGTATCTGCCATACATGTTGAGAAAAGGCCTTTTTTTTTCCCAAATATTTTAAGAATTTTTACTTACCAGAAATTTTTCTGAGGATTAGGAAGTATACATTTTTAAAAATGTATAATGGACAGTGCTGCTTTTAATTTCTTGTTGCTAGTTAGAGTAGGCAAGTTGTTTTCATTCAGAAATACTGTCGTACCATAAGTTATTTTAAAAGTTATTTTATCTTGATGTTTCACTTTTATATTAAACCAAAGAGTCTTTCAGATAGTATTGCAAAATGATTTGTTTCTAGAGAAAAAATGCTTGTGTGTAAATAGTTTGAGGTTTTTTTCTGCTTAAAACAATTTTTTTAGAGGTTGAAACTCCTCAGTACAGGTTCTGTAGAGCAACTTAGGAAGTTATTATGGCTAAGGACTTGAAGAAAGAAAAAACTTCCATTCATCTTGTCAGCAGTGAGCCCTCAACTGTGGTAAGAGGCAGATCATCAATGGAGGTGCTTTTTTATTTTCTTGGTGGATGGGTCACCAGGAGAGTAGATGTAAAACTGGCATTTTCCCCCTGGCCCTGTGCAAGCCCTAGCAACTTCTAACACCTCCCTCTTCCCCCAAAAATTCCCAGTATCTTGCATCAGCCCTTCTCTCCCTGTCAGCCTATCCTCAAAACCAAGGATGAAATGTAATCTATATCTATTTTAAGTATTTACACAGGGAAAAACCATTCCTGCTTTCTGACTGTAGACCCAGTTTCATCAGCAAGATAAAACTAAACCATAGTTGAAAAATGACAAGTGAAGAAATGTGGCAAAAATGTGTTTACTGTTGTATTCAAATATTTTCCTCTTCCATTTAAACTTACTTTCAGTAAGTTGTCAGTAATAGGAACATCTGAAATTTAATTTCCCAGTATAAAATAAAACTTGAGATATCCCAAACTGGCAGCACTTTCTGTGCCAGTCGTGCTGGGCAGCAGCTGGGGAGGTAGAGCAGTATTTGTTAGGTGGGACCAGAGTGAAGGGCAGTGTTGGGAATAGGACTTCCCTTGTTATCTTGCTTCTCATGCCCTAACAAAGTGGTTGTTGTAAGTCTGCTAAGCCAACAGATTCCTGTGCAAAAGCACTAAGGGAATTAAAAGCTTAAGTGGTTCCTGCACTCTGAGGAGTTTAAATGGTTTAGTCAGGGAAAATAGGAGAAAGAGTATATATATATTTATTAAGTACTTCTGCTTGTTCTCAGTTAGGCTTCAAACTAACATAGCAATTAAGAAATGCAGGGGTTTTCAACCCTTCAGCTTTCCTAGTGAATTTCCATGGGGTTGTTTTAATGTGAATTTGAGAGAGAAATTTAGGAGAAAAGATTGCTAGCTCAGTTATTCAAAGACTATGTGCTCAGTAAAAGATAATTTTATTAAAATTGTCTGCAGTTTGTTTTTTCTTTCTTTTAAACTGCTGTACTTTGGCTTCTTTTGTGAATATGTTGTCAGGTTTAATTGCATGATAAATTATTTGCTCTGCAAGACTCCTCTTGCATTTATTGCAGAAATTGTGCAAAGTATAGGGCAGAGGGCTAGGAAAAGGAAGATAGGCTGCTGCCTTTAAGAATTGTTGTGCAACACAGGCTTGGGTTCTGGTATTTAGTTTTCATTTACTTTAAGCAATAATTTGCCTGGAGACTTCTGCCTAAATATAAAACTTCCCAGTATTAAAGAACAAGAAAGAAAATAAAGCATTTGAAAGGAAAAATGATTGCTAACTAGTTCATTCACTGTCCTGGTGCATAGGCTTAATTTTCAATACTGAAGCAAAGTAATGCTAAAAATGAACAGATATTTAGAAAAGCTGCATGTGGCAAGCTTTTGCAAATAACTTTTTATTCTGATATGTAGCAATGTGTACAGATGTCCTTTTGTTTTTCTAGATTAATGCCAGAAAGTCCTGTGAAAGTCATAAAAGCCTTACAGCTAATATTCTTAAATGCTTTGCCTGCTGTGTTTTCTCCTCAATAATGGAGGTGCATTAAAGTAAGCATAATGTTAATTGTTGCATTAAGACCAAAGAAATGAGAAACTGAATAATTCTGCATTTCAAATACCTTGAGCTCCTCTTGCACATGAAGCTGTGCTGGGAGCTGGGGAAGGTGTTCCAGCAACAGCCATGAGTGGAGCTGGTACATGGTTGCACTTTCCCAGTGCATCTCTGCTGAGCTTCTTTTTCTTGAATGATGGGCCAATGCAAAATAATTGCTTAATAGAATAGTTATTTAGAGCAGATTGTAAGTACTGAATATGCAGCACAACAGAAGACAAGCACAGAACTGTCTTCTGATGGCAAATGCAGACTTATTGTCCTGGTTTTGGGTTATGCTCCATTTGTGAATTGTCCCATTTGATTGTAGAAGGATTTCTTGCAGGGTTAAAGAAGTGCTAACTGATGTACTTTGTGTCAATCACAAATAGATTTCAGTATAGCTCTTTGTGATTCAGGTCTCATTTGATACAGAATTCACAGAGTTTTTTTGAATTCTGTGTCAGATGAGACCTGGATCGCAAAGAACTATACTCATATCTTTATAAAATTACTAAGATTTGACTGGACCTTTGTTTCTGGCTTTGCAGATATTAGTACATTTCCTGCAGTGATCATTAGTGCCTTTGAAGAGCTGAAATCAGCGTGCAACATTGGTCACAGATCTCTCTCCATTTTCCCCATCTTTTCAGAATCAAATAAATCAACAGTCTTTTCTTTGCACAATGTTTTAATTTCTCCCTTATTAATTTGCTATTTTGAGCCATAAATTTTCGTTGAAAGTTGTGCCAAGAATGGAGTAATGAAACAGGGATTTGCACACCTATAACAAACCTCTGCCATTGGGTTGCTCCCCTCAGCTATGCAAGATTGAGTTCCTTGGTTTGGTGCACAGATACCCTGTGTGGAGAATTACTGATGTCTTAGAAGTCCAAAGCAATATTTGACAGTCTTTTGCAAGTGCAAGTTAGGCTATCGTTATCTTTACAGAACAGGAGAGAGAAGTTGTGCAGGAATGGCTGCAGCATGTGATGGATCATGTGGCATCTCTGATGGCTGAGAAATAGGCTGCACCCTTAAGTGACTTTTGCCTTTCCAGAGTGAACCAGCCTGAACTGTTGCACACAAATTGCCATTGACCTGGTGGTTAGAAAATCCTTTTACAGAATTTCACTCCTGACTTACCTCTTTGTCAGTGTATTATGCCCATTTCAATTGAGTGCAATGCTCCTAATAACATGTCAATTAATTTTAAACTGCAGAAATCTTCACTCTGCCATAAAGACTTGGAAAACAAGCTTCATCACTTGCTCCCTCTGGGGTTTTGGAAAAGGCATAATTTAAAACACTCTGTAAGACTTTCTAATGTACAGAATTTAATTTTTGTAACCACAAATTTAATTTCATTTAATTTTTGGAACCACATTGGTTAAAAAAAGAGTAGTTTTTAAAAAATAATTTCTGAATCTTTAAAACCATGTTGCTAAAGTTTAATTTTGGACAATTATCTCTTTCTGTAGTGCTGTGGAAGATTTTGCAAGACGGTGTTCTTAAGTGTTGTATTATTTATTTCTGCATATTGTGTTGTTTGGGTCTTAGAGTTGTTTTAAGCAATTAAAGCATAGGGAGGAAATGTCATGAAAACAGACGTAAAGGTGTTGCTGAACTGAATGTTTAAACACTCATCTGTATTGCACTGGCTGGAGTGAAAAAATCTGGTGTTATAAATCATGTTAGAGAAAAATGTATAAGAAAAGCTTTATTCCATTTCTTTATTGGAACCAAGGCCCATTGAAAACAAACAGATCCAGAGGGATCAAATAGAGTTTTGTCTTGTAGAAAAATCTTGCTTGAAGAATCTTGTGGGGAGAGGCCATCCAGCTTTGATCCATCTGCCAGGCTTTCAAAAGTTCAGTCCAGAAACCTGGAGCAGATAACTTCACTGCTGTATTGTTTTGGCCAGCTCTGCTGTGTATCACAGGTTGGGTTTGGGTCAGTATATTTTGGTGGGAGAATATGTCTCCGATGCATATCCTGGGAAGTACTGGCAGGTGCTCCAGGAGCCTGCCTGTCCCCCTGCCATGGCCCTGAGAACCCACTATTCCAGTGGGCTTTTGGCAGGGCAGCCTGTGGATCCCCTGGGCAGCCAGAGACATGACAGTCATGCAGCTCATCCACAGGTCAGCACAGTCTGAGTCTCAGCTCAGTTTAGGGTCATTACTTCTGCTTTTATTTCTTTCAATAATTACGGAAGCTGGTTACTCCTCCTGCATTTTGAAGGATTTGTCCCAAAAGTCATGGGAAACCTGACTCAATTGCTAATTTTTAGAGCAAAATGAGCCTGCTCTAAGCCTTTGTCAGCACATCTCTCAAGGGAGGGGTTTTCCAGACTCCTCTGAAGGCCCTCACTCAGGGATATGAGCTCACGGATGTGAAGATCTGCAGCTGGGCGCTTTTGGGTGCAGCCTGGCTGCCTGTGCCCTGAGCTGCTGGGGCATTCTGGAAGGCACACAGTGCTGGCAGTGTGGGAATGAGAAGTGGAAGTCTCTTGAGCTTTGGACTAGGATTTTGTAAGGGTTTGTGGAAGGAAACCTGAAGAACAGATCAGTGCACTTGTAGTCAGTGGTGCTACTGCTGCTTGAGGCCAAAAGAGCTTGGCAAAGTGAGTTAAGTGATGATGACTGCTGAAAGGGGAGTTTGATTACTGCCTCTGCCAGTGACCTCTGCCTATGGCTTTTTAGTTTTTCAAAGTACCTCATTATTTGGGTAATATTCTGTATATTTGAGCTCAAACAGCAGAAAAGTAATCTTTATCCTGAAACATCAAAAGATTTTGAATTTCTTTACAGGTCTTGTACTGCAATGATGCAAGTTGTCACTAAAATGTAAAAAGCTAAACACTGGATATTTTTCTGTAATCTTTTAAACAACATTAGGTGTCCTCTGTGTTTGATCTTTTGTCATCTACAAACATCTACAACCCACACAACAGTTTGTCCTGCACTATTAAACCGTGGCCCACGTGGCTCAACATCCAGGTGCTTTGTCCCTGTGCAGAGGGGAATTGAGTGAGGTGCCTTGTTTACGTATGATCAGAAATGAAGAATTTATTTAGATCTAGTGTGTGACTGGATTCATCAAGACTGCAGTGGTGGCTGGAGGAGTTGTGTCCCATCAACAAGTAAGCAAATGATTGCTAAGAAGAAAAGGCTGCTCACCTTCCAAGATAAGTAGAGAAATGTTTTTGCCTGGATATGAGAAGATAAGGGCAATTGTCATGAGATTTGCTGTCGGTCGCTCTTGCTATGCTTTCAGCTGTGAGAACGCCTACAAATGGAACAGCTTGTGAAGTTATCCTGGCATAGCATCTGAGAGTGAAACTCCTGAAGTATTTCCTTGTAGTTACAAAGAAATGTGGAAATAATAAGGCAGCTGTTGTAGAGGTAGCAGGAGCACGCTGCAGTGCTGTCTGTAGGCAGTCCTCTAGACCTCTTGGTGCTGACTTAAAACAACTTTGTTTTCTGGGGTTCACTTAGAGCAATGCAGTTGCTTGGACAGATTAGGAAAAGAAAAATTTGACTGTGAAGGCACATATTTTGGGTAGCCTTGGCTTGAGTTTAACAGTTGAACTGCTGAAAGAAATTTCTGATAACAGTAATTTTTATACTTTTACAAAAAAGATTACAAGACTTTCTGCCCATTTTTCCTCACTATTCTTGACTTCAGCATTTATCTAGCAGTAGCCTTCATTGTTTTACCTCAGGTGCTAAAAGGGTCTCTGAATTTGAGATGTTTTGATTGTTTCTAACACATTATGTTGTGTCCACAGGAGATGTTATCTCCTTAATGCTAAACTTTTCCAGCCTTTTTCAAGATACTGTTTGCACCTTAGGTGAGTTTGGCAAGCTTCTTTATGGGTGGTGGGGCAGTGATTTCACAGACTGTTACTTAAACTTTTTATGATGATGTTTTAACATGGGAACAAAACGGAGTTGTATTGTGGTGCTTCATATGTTATTAATTTATTGAAAAGTAAGTTGCAACAAAGAGTTGATGTTTGCTTTTTCAAAGGGAAAATTAAATCCTGTCTAGCAACACCTTATGGAATTTTCTGTAATACACATTTGTTTTGTATGAGTAATACCCCAGCTGAATTTGTACTCCAACAAGAAATAAGTCATCAATCCAACCAATGAGGATTTTTTTTTCTTCAGAAAAATCTGTTATTTCTTAGTGAGGGGTACACTGTTAAGAGCCTGAAATTTAACAAAGGTAGGATAAGGATTCTCTTTATGAATGACAAACTGAAAGATCATTTATATGCTTTTGTGCATACTTGGAGAGTCCAGCATTTTAAAGGGTTTCAAGTTCCATTATAAAATGTGAGTATTTTCAGGGTTTTTTTTTTTTTTTAAATCCCTGATGGTAGGTGTTTTAATCCATATCTGAACTGCAGCAATGAAGAGACAATTTTTCCTT
Organism: Setophaga petechia; assembly: GCA_024362935.1. NCBI lineage: Eukaryota > Metazoa > Chordata > Aves > Passeriformes > Parulidae > Setophaga > Setophaga petechia. The sequence goes on along the minus strand of JANCRA010000020.1, from coordinate 12,792,900 downwards.
TTGTAAAAAAAGGCTTGGACAGATGGGAGAAACCTTGCCTTCAAAGGTTTGATTTTTTAGGCTGAGTTTCAAGTTATATTTCATTTCAGTTTTGCATATGTATAGACACACAGCAGTTTGAATAGATTTTAAAAAAACATGCATTTTGAAATATGTTGGACTAGTAATGTACTCAAGCTTATAAATGAGTGCTGTATTTTTAAGCCAGTGAAAATGTACTGTGAAGATCAGAATATGCTAGTGGATATGCTGCTTGTGTAAAGTATGACTTGAAATAATAAGCAGCTTTTTTTGCTGAAGTAGTCTAAAATGCCCAAACCACAAGGATTTTGCATGGTAAAAGTAGTATTGTCCTTTAATTTTCCCATGATCATCCTGTATTTCCATTCCCAAAGGATATGGATGCAGCTCCTGTGCAAAACATGGCATTTCCACTTGAGCTAAAAAGCAGCTCCCCATTCACTCTTGCTAATATTTAGATACTATTTTCGTTCAACCTTCAGAAAATGAAAGTTTTAGGAACAGATGGATGTTTTGGTTGGCCTGGTTCCAGCCCTGGCCAAATTTCAGTGTGGATAGTTACATCCTGCCTCCCTCTAGCTCTTGCAATGTCAGTTGCTTGTGGGTAAGGGGAGTTCAGGATAATGTCTCTGCTGAGTGGACAAGAATTGGAGAGTCTGAGTTCTATTCTGTCGTGTCCTGGACCTTCTCTGTGTTATATCCCTAGATACGCTCTTGAAAGAGAGGAGGAGGTGAGCAGGATAACGAACAGAAATCATGGGATGACTAGTGCCTTTACCATATTTACAATGTATAAAATATATAGTGTTAACCATCTGTAGGATGATCTTTATGAGACTCATGTCCAAAAGATTTAAATGCTCTTGGCAGGGACTTGCATCAGAAGAAATTTGGATAACCCTTGTGGAAATGTTCTGCAGTTTACTTGTTTGGATGAGGCAGTGTGACAGCTCCGTGCTTGCCATTTTACTTGCTCTTACTCCCTTGCTTCCACAGTCGTGATTTGAAAAGCAGATAGAGCATATAACTCAATTCTGTTTACTTTGCAAATTTCTGTGGGTTTTCAGATTTTAACAGTGATTTTTGGCAAGACTGTGCATGCAGCATTTCAGAGTGTGACCTGCTGAGTATCTGTGTTGCCATATCTAGATGCAAACTGATTATCTACAAAGAATGTGAAGCAGTTCAGTGAATAAATGGATTTAAATAAAAAATCTGTACTGATTGTTTACATCTTTGTGCCAAGTTCTTAAAGCTGGAGTAACCTGTTCTCAGACTTTATTTTTGCATTAAAAACATTACTAAGATTTTACTTATACTCCTACACATGTTTATTGACATATGCTGTATTTATCAAGCTTGTTAATATAAATTTGATACAGATCGTGAATATGAAACACAGAACAACTTTAGATGCATGAATACTGTTCTTGTAGTATTCATTTTCCAAATAGTGAGGAAAAAAAAGGCAAGGAGGTTTTGAAAATAATTTGCTTCATCTCTTTCACCTCTGTAGGCTTTTCACATACTCCTAAGAGTATGTGTTTGGTGAAGGTGGTGCTGGGTTTTCCTATCATAGACAGAATGAAGTATCAGCAAATGTGTGTAACAACCTCTGACCTAAGGCTGTAGGCACTGTTATCACAAAAATACTGGTGGTAACAGTGAAAACAATACCTTACTTGGTGTGATGATTGTCTGATATTTCTCAGGAATGGGGCTTCTTAAACTCCCCTGTGAGACTGACATGAGATGAAAGTGTCCAGCTTTTCCACATTACATGCAGGTAAATGGTTGAGTAGCCTTTGTGTATTAAAGAACAAAGGTTGAGCATGGGATGACGGCATTTCAGGTATATTTCAGAGATTATAAGTATCAGCCTGCATCAGCAGCCTTTATTCTCTGGCAGACTTTTTCTTGTCAACATTCCTTAATAATTGAAATCTTTTGCTTATCAGTGCTGACTCACATGTCCTCATAGCTGTATCATTCAGATCAATATTTTGTGACTTGTGGTATGCTGGCATTACCAGTCTTCCCACTTGAAGAGAAGTACTGCATGATTCACATGGTTGGGTTTCCTTAGGCATCCAGAGCTCACTGTTACACAAGAGAGAGGACTGACAGAGCCTTGCACTGACCAAGTGTCACTGCCCTGCTCCTGTCCTGCTCCTGCCCACAGGCTCTTTAAAGATTGAAACCTGTTGTGTTATAGTTGGGGTTATTTTTAACCTCTGCTAAGGAATCAACATTTTCCAGTACATAAAATGGTTCTGCTGTTAAGCTTCATTGTCAGACTTGAAGTTGCTTGAACCTGGTTTTGTGCTTGTTTCATGCAGTTCTGTCAGTGGTGTTGGAGGACAGCGGGCGCTGAATCGTGACCCTTGTCATTCTCAGTGTTGGCGAAAATGTTCAGCTTGGAGCTGATGGAAAAGTGTTTCCCTGTTCCCAGAGTGAAGAGCTTTCCCCCCAGATATAGAAAGGTGTGATGGAGCACTAGTGCAGGCGGATGTGGATTGTTCTGGGTCATGTCAGGAGAAGGGAGTTTAGGGAAACCCTGATGGTGCTGTCAGCAGGTTTTTGCCTAACTCAGGGGGTTGCTCTCTGCTGCTTCTGGCACTGTGTTTGTTATGTGAAGTTGTGAATCTTTTGCAGTTTATCTGTTGCTTGCCTTGCAATTTAAAATTATGGTGTTCTTAAATGTAAAGTAATGATCATGCAGAGCTTAAACCATGAGAATGTATTATAGTAAGCTCTTTAAAAATATACTATGTATGTGTTGTCTTCTGTGCCATAAACTAAGCTGGTTTAAATTTTGTTTTAAACATTAGAACCCTGCTTGTTTAAATTAGTTTGATTTTTTGTAAGCATTTCAGGTGATGTTTAAAAAAGTCTCAGATAAAACATCTGTTTTTAAAAGATAAAACGACAGAATAAAATAAATAGTTACAGAAATACCACTGATATTATGGAGCAGAGGTAAAGAACCAATCCATGGCAGAGCCTCTTCCTATGTTCATCTGGGAATGTAATGCCCCAGCATATTCCTAATGCCCTCCCAGTCAGTAATCCTTGATGTATTGTTTCTTACTTTGCTTTAAATATTGAAGAAACAGATATGTAGCCCTGAGCTCCAAGTAGTATTACAAATGTCTGAACAATGATCTATTGAGAGAGAAATACCTGTTTAAGAATGTAGCAAAACTTGTCTGTAATAAGCAGATCAAAGAGTCTGTAAACACAAATTAAAGGAAAAAAAAAAGAAGAAAGGGTAAAGTGGGTCAGATGCATGACACAATTTTGAGATAAGCTGTTGATAAGCCACTGGTGCAAATATTTGTCTTTGAAACTATTGTGAGCAGCTGGCTGACCCAGAAGGGAGCCTGAGGTCACTGTGTAGTTCAGGGCTGAGCTGTAGCATCACAGTTGGTTGTCCTCGGGAGAGTACTGGATGAGGTGTGCATTGGGTCATGGCAAAAGCTTTTCAACACCTTCCCTAAAATTCAGAGGCAGTTGATAAGCTGGAAAATATTTCTGCCTCATTACAGATTGAGCAAGGACAAGTAAAAGGAGATGTGCATTCTGGGATTGCACTGAGGTGGAAATTGTAGTGAGAAAATTTCCTTTAAAATAGGGGCCAGTGATGGTCACCTTCTTTTTCTCTCTGAGTGAGGTGACTCATTTAGCTCACACGTGCTCTCACAGGATCCCACAGCCCACACAGAGTTGTGAGAGCCTTTGTGAGGCTGGATGTGCCTGCAAATGACAAGCAGTAACCATCTATGTGGCAGGTATCAGCAGGGTGACAGAGAACAGACAGAAGTTGTGTGCCGGCTTGATACAGAGGGTGCCACGGCAGCTAAATGAAAAAGCAAAAGTGCCAGGTCTACCTTTGCCTTGAGGCTCCAGGAAGACCATTTCAGTCTGTCCATAGGATTAGGGTATAATTATTTCTGATTATACTCCTTTTTCTACTTACTAAAAACAAACTTCAGCTCTTGGCTTATATTCAGTTTCTGAAGTTTAGTTCAAACTTAATTAGAAGTTTAGTTCAATCTAAATTAGACCTGCCCAGTGTGTTTGTGAGGTCAGTGCTCTTGGAGACTGCAGTGGAAACTTGTTTGGAGAGAACTGGGGAGAGCTGGAAAAATGTCAGATTGGGCTGGGAAAATCTGCTTCATATGGAATGTCTTCAAGGAGCAATTATAAAAATAACACTTGCTGTCAGCTAATAGAGCAGAGCAGTGAGTGGATAAGAAAATACAAAAATCTGCTCTGTGTTCCAGTACCTGAAGATGTAGAGCTTTTCTATTAGAAGTTTGCATGGAGCACAGTGTTTTCAAACAGCAACTCTTCTGAAGAGCTCATAGCTCATTTCAAATTTTATTGTTTATGAATTGGAGATTTGTTTTTTTAATACTACTAAAAAGTATTCATTTTTGCAACCCTAGAAAAACTTCTTACCTGTCAGAATGTGTGCAGGCTTATAGATCTTGCTCTTTCTCCCCTTCTTATGGTGCTTGGTAGAGAATGTGGTGTGATTCCTCTACAGAACAAGTGTGCTAGGGCTACCTGCTGAATACCCATTGTTTACTCAGCAGTGTTCTTGCCTCACAAACCATTGAACAGGGCAATTTTCCATGACTGGAATATTGCTGCTGGCCACCTGATCAGGAGAAGGAGTTGATGAAGCCTTCTACAGACAGCTGGAAGTACCCTCATGATCATAAGCCTTCACCACCTTCTTCAACCACTTTGGTATCTTCTGGAAAGACAGCACAGCTGGGCACACAGTTCAGGAGGGTCCTGCAGAGCACTGGTGATCAGTTTTTGATACAGGTAGTGGAGGAGCCAGCATGGAGAGGTGTGGTGCTACACCTCGTGCTAATGAAGAAAGGAGGACTGGTTCAGGATGTGAAGGTTGGGGCAGCCTTGGCTGCAGTGACCATGACATGATGGAGTTCAAGAACCTGTTTTGAGGATACAGGGCAAAAAGTAGGGTCCTGTCAGGTTCAGGACATCCCTCTAGCTGTCCTGAGCAGCCAAGACCCTGCTGGGGGCTCAGAGACCCTGGCACAGAGCCCAAAATGCCTCTGTGAGTTTGATTATGGCCCGTGGAGCAAATACCAACCTTCTATGAAGATAACAAGCCACAAGAGTTTAAGTAGAATATTAGTGAAATTATCACAAGGTGAATTATGTATTTTAAGATTACTGTACAGGAGAGTTATATCCCTGTACAGGGGGGTTATAGAGACAAGATGGAAGAATCGAGGCGTGCCTCATCCTTCTTCCTTCTTCTTCTTGGCCTCCATCTTCTGTAGTGATGTTAGCACTTACTTATTGGTTTAGAGTAGAAGCTCACTGTCTAGCATAAGTGATGGGTATTGAAGAGTAATTGTAAATATTGTACACGTAGTTTATAGTATCAAGACATAACACCGCCCCGGGGGCAAGCAGAGTGCCTGTGACTGTCCTGCTGAGCTGACCTTGGCAAAGCAAGAGAAAAATTTTTATAGATAAGATAGAATAAACAACGTTAAGACCGAGAAATGAAGAGCTCTGACTCCTTCTTTAAGCGCCGGGCTAAGAAAAGAGACTTTAGAATTTTTCTCAGGGTCACTCTAACAAACTAATGATCCCGACAGGGTCCCAGCCCTGGATTTCAGGAGAGCTAAGTTTGGCCTCTTCAAGGATCTGCTTGGAGGAATCCCATGGGTTAGGGGTCCAGACAGTATGGATGGATCAAGTGGTTAAAGTTCAAGCATCACTGCTCCAAAGATGACCAGGGGACTGGAGCATCTCTTAGGAGGGGACTGAGGGGCCAGAACCTGTTTCCATCATCCTGAGGAAGATGGAGAGGGGATTTTATCAATGTTCTGTAAGCATCTGAAGGGAGGTATCAAGAGGATGGAGTTGGGCTTCTTGGTGGTGCCTAGCAACAGGACAAGGGGCAACAGGCACAAAGTAAAACACAGGAAATTCCTTCTGAATATGAGGAAAATTTCTTTACTGTGAGAATGGCACATTCTCCTTCTCTGGGCATTTTTGGAACCTTCCTGTGTTCAATCCTGTACAATCATCTCAAGATGATCCTGATCTTCTGAGCAAGGAGACTGGACTCACAGATCTCCAGAGGTCACTTCCAGCCCCAGCCATTCTGTGATTCTGTGTGATTTTGGACTAACTCTTTGTTGTCCTGAGGTTAGATTTGGCAAGTAACATTTGTAACCTGCCACCATCAAAAATTATTTCCAATACATTCTTCATTACACTTCTCTTCAATATTTTGCTGTCACTGGAGGATTAGAGTTTTCTGCTGGAGAATTAAAGGAAAAAATGTAGTATAAATGGACAGTCAATAGTTTTGCATTAAAATCCTTTGAAGTATCAAGGCATCCAAGTTGTTTTGATTTATACACATCTCTGTTTAGCAATGCACAAGCAGAAAATACCAGTTCTCTTCTTGTTGGCTTGCTGAAAAGCATGCAGCCCAAACTGACAACAGATTCAAGGATTTAAATGAAAAATTACCATATCACATTAATATGCAGTGCATTTAACTTGGATGGACCTTGGGAGACTCCTAATAGTATATCACACAAACTAGCTTAATTTCAGAATTGCATATAAATGTAATCTGCCCATCAAAAGCTATGTGCGCTGACCCTGTGAAAGGTAAAACCAGGAAACAAAAAAATAATGCAGTGTTCAATTTAAGCTGCTGTGGAAACTTGAGCAGGCAGCATGTTCTGAGGATTTACTTTTGGATAAAGGCTAATCTGCTACCAACTTGTGGGGTTGCTGAAGAGAGGGGCTGCTCTGTTGGCACCTCTAAGCAGGGTTCTGATGCAGATAGTGTGAAATGCTGGCTGGAAGGAAGCCAAGACTCCTTTAACTGGACAAGGAACCTGATGTGAGTAAATGCCTGTACCTGCAATTAATCTGTATAAATACCCACAATTAATTGTGTAATAAATTTGACTACGCTGTCCACTTCCATCTTCTGCTCTGGACCATTAACAAAAATTCAGAGTCTGGTTGCACAAATAAGCTTGTGTCTATGAAATTTATTTCTGTTGTTATCAAAAAGCAAAATTACAGAGAGGCAGTTTCTGGTTGGTTGGCTGTTAAGTGTGTACATGATAAACATCACTGTATTTTTGAGGGTTGAGATGGCCTTGATAAAAATTTGTAGTCTGCTTGTTCAGAATAAAATACTCATGTTTTCATATGAGAAGCAAGTAGAGCATTTGCAGCATTCAACAACCTTAATTTTTCAAAGTATAGAAAATGTATGGAAAATGAACTCAGGAAGGTAGTAGCATCTCTGTGAAAGTCCCAGCTGCTCAGTATTGCCTTTTTCCAGCAGCCAGTGAGAGGAAACACATCATGGTGACACTGTTGTTCCATGTCAGCAAGCACAGGCAGGGCAGGAAGTATAGCCATGGCTGGAGAAGAGGCCAGGAGGAGGAAAGTCCAGGGACTTCGTGTGCCATTTCTGCCCCCCAGCAGGAGCCAGGCCGGGCACTGCCCGTGGGTCATGCTGAGCTGAGCACCCACAGCCTCCAAGGGAGGGCCTGGCTGCCGGTGGGTGCCCAGCTTTTGCCAACTGCCCTGTTCAGCAGTGGCATGTTTTATACAAACATGTCCCATAACAGACCAGAGCTGTGAACTCAGATTGAATTTCAGTTTGGTTGTGCCCCTTCTCCGTCTGCTTCTCCCCAGGCTGTTGGATAAGCTGGTGGCTTCTCATATACCTGCCACAGCAGCATTGTCCCCAGAGCTGCCAGATCCTGGCACACCTGGAGGTTTTGCCCATGAGGAGCAGTCTGAAGTGAGCTGCTGTGCACATTCCTGCTCCACAGTCCAGTCATCTGTGCTCCACACCACTGCACCAGGGCTGCTGGCTGGGGAAGGACTGTGCAGGAGTTGGTGGTGTGGGCAGTGGGACTGAGTGAATTGGGAGCATCCAGGACCAAGGGAAGAACCCTGCTTTGGAGTTCAGGTAGAGTACCAAGGGTGTGCCCAGCCATCCATCTCAGGCACATCCCAAGTGCTTTGCTTTCCCACTGGAAAATAAAAGAAGCAAGGCCAGTGATGGAGGGAAGGACAGAATAAAAAAGGACACAATAACAGAGAAAAAAGTGAGGAAAGAGAATGAGTCTCTGTATAAGGACAGTTTATATTAACCAGAAGGATTTGTCAATCTCCCTTTTCCATCAAGCAGTAGGAGGAAAAAAAAACTATTTGATGTGTCTTGTGACCAAGCTTGAAACTTACAAGAAGAGCAAGTAGCCAGAGCTCATTCCGTCAAAGCAGTTTTGAGAGAAACTCTCAAATCCAGAGAAGAAGGGGTTTGTTTGAAAGCAGTTGTCTTTGATTAGTAAGAGTTACCATTCCAAAAGATTTGATTTTTTCATTAATTTTTTGGCCTGTCATTTTTCCACTGTGTATGTATGTGTATATATACATATAAAAATAAATCAGAAAAAATGGTCTTTTCATTTGTGCTGTTTGCTTATATGCAACTTAATACTTTCTGTCATGCTCCGGAGCCAATCCATAGACATGACTTTCCAGAAGCAACAGTTGCCCCTGGAGGACTGTCACAGAGGCTGCACCTCGCCAGCCAGTAGACATTGCTAATCTAGCTGTATTTTCATGAAAACAGTTTGAGATTTCCTATTCTGTCTGGGGCAAATGGAGTTTTGTTGTAACCCCAGTGCTTGTCTGAGGTTGGTTTGTGAACATCTGGGAGCTCCAGGCATGGGAGAATTGGCACCTATGCTTAAAACCTGCTGATACCTGCTGTTTGTTTAGGCATTGTCTGAGTGTGTGAACATTGTGCTCTTTGCTTCATGAAAGTGGCAGAGTGAAGCAAGTAATGAAGTATACATAGAATTTAAACTTCAGTGCTAAGACCATGTTAATTTTTCACACAAAAAATCGTTTGCTGAAGTGGTGTGCTGGGATCTTTTGTTGTGTTTATGTTCCAGTTACGGTGATTATCTGAATTGTTGTTTTTAGGGCTAATAGCAAGTATAATTTTCATGGTGGAAATGTTTTACTGGACAGGATACTTAAGCACTTCTAATTTCTCCTGCTTTTAAAATCTTACATAGTATGAAAATCCATAACTTGTAAGATAGAAGTGTTAACCAGCTGTGTTTCTGAAAAGTGTAACAACTACCAGCCTGTCTCTGGTGTAATAATGTTCCGGGTTGAAACAAATACATGTAGTAGAAAACTTCAAATACAACAAGCATTTTGTGTTTTTAAAGTTTTTTCTTTGTTTATGTGGAGATGTTGATATCTGGAAGAGTGAAATTCATTTAACTGACAACGTGTGTCTTCTCTCTCAGATTACAGAAGTTTGTGGAGCCAAGCGTGTGGGTTATTTTGGTCCTGCTCAATTTTATATTGCTTTGAAGTTAATTGCAGCAGCACAGTCAGGGTTCCCAGTACGGATTGAGAGCATTAAGAATGGTAAGTAGCAAATTTTGCTTGCAGTGCTATGCAGTTGTTTCTCCCTTTCTTTAATGCTTGTCAGCTCTCCATGGTGGTAAACTCTTTCTTCTTATGTTTCTCTGAACAATTTTAAGAAGCAGAGAAAGAGTGGAAGGTAATGTTACATGCTCCAGGTGAGTGGTGGAAAATTGCAGGGAATTACAGATATGGGAGATCTGAGATGACATCTCCGTCTGGAAAAGGCATTGCAAAGGAGCAGCAGGAATGACAGATGATCATTGTGGGAGATGCATTTCTCTCTCACCTTCAGCCTCTAATCTTGACAGCTGTCCAGAGTGAGAGCTGATAGCTGCTTTGGGTGGAGGCACATTGTGGGAGTATGGGCAGGTCAGGGAGTCCCTCTGTGCAGGGCAGATAGTAACACTTGTCTGCTTTTGCAAATTATCCTGCCAAAATAAATGGGTAGTGAAGATAAAATCATAGTGCTTACTGTGAATAGGTGTGAAAATGTATATTAGAGGTATTTTAAAACTTTATTCTTCCCAGTGAATTGACAGTAATATTAAGTGTACCATTTTTGGTGAAGAAGAAAGCTTCTTGAAAAAATCATATCTAACTCAAGCAGTAAAGAGAGAAAGCAGGTCCCTTTCAGCTATGAAACCTTTATAGCAACTTGGAAGGAGCTCAGTGTTCTTGCTTCAGTGATGCACACTCTGCCTCAGCAGGGCTTGGGCTTCAAAACACAGGGCTTGGGCTTCAAAACACAGGGCTTTTTGCTGGAGCTGGAACAGGTTGGAGCCCTTAGCTCCCATATCCTGGGTGGGCGTTCACGCCATGCCCTGAGGCTGTGCTTGCACCATCCCCCTGGAGGAGCAATGCAACCTGCTGCAAGATCAGGGAGAGGGCTGGAAAGGCTGCACCTACCCACAACTCTGCAGTCAGGTCACTGCTTCCAGCTGTGCTCTGCTCTGTTCTCCCTGATAAGGGCAGTGAAATGTCAACTTCATGTGCTTTGCAGGGCACAGGGAAGGGGTCCCCAGGTCTGCCCCATCCCAGGGAGGGAAGGCAAGCACATGATGACCTGTGTGAGCTGAGCTCCCGGGGTGCAGAGCTCCTGGCCAAGTGCAGGGGGTCAGATGCAGCTGGCACAATTCAGTGCCTTGCTGGAACAGGAGTTTGAACCAAGAGTGAAGAGGAGTGGCCTGGATTTGCCTGTCAGTTTTCCTTACAAACACTTTGTGCACTCTCTCTTGCATTGCTGTCCTTTTTAAAGATGTTAATTAAAAAGAAAAAAAAAAAAACAAACCCCAAACAACAAAAAACTGCCAAAAAAACTAAATTAAAAACCTGGACTGAGATTTACTCTGTATGTTTTACCAGTCCAGCATATGTAAATAATCCACAAATTTGAGTGAAAACAGGTACTTGCAGTCCTTGTATTGATATCCTGCTTACTTACTGTTTCAGTAAAATTTCAATAAAACTTATTCCAGTGCTAATTAAATTTTTTCTAGAAAATATATATGAGTGCCTTTAGAAATGAGTAACGTATCAAATTTCAATTCATTTATTTTTCTCATGGTTGTAACTGTAGGTGTAAAAGATTACAGAGGTGATGGACGAATGGCTTTGCTTGGTATTGAGCATTCTGTTAATTTTAATTCTATTGATCTTTTAGCGTGACTGTGCACAAAAATAAATGGTGTTTCTGCAAAATAATTAGGAATTGTCTTAAAGAGTGACAAAGTGTCAGTCTCTTGCTCAGCACACCAGATGCAGCATGGGATTTTTTAACACAGCTGTCTCTCTAGGCCTTGGTGTGATCTCTGAACCCTACCATTTTTGATCTGTTCCTTTTATGATGGCAGCATAGAGGATACTATGATCCTGACTGATTAATTTATCTGTCCCACAGTTTCTGTGGGAAACTATTATTTCCATTACAGGCAAGGTTTTGAAGGCAGGAAATGAGTTTGCTGCTTGCTTTAATAACATGCACAAGGCTTATTTCTTTCTCTTTGCATGGAGAGATTATATATTAAGCTAGTGAATGTAGCTTTGTGTAACATTGATATTTTTATTAAGACACAAAATAATCAAAGGGGTCCCACACTTAAAAATGTTACAAAATATAACTAGCAGTCTTTTATAGATAAACTTTTCATTGGTTTTACAAGATTATACTGCTTAAAGTGCTTCTTATGTTCTGTAGTCTCAATTGAATTTTTCTCTCTTTTAATACAGAATTGCCTCTACCACGATTTATGGCGCTGAAAAATGACACTGAGGTACGTTATGGGACTCCAGCAGAACTCCATGGAGTTAAATTTCAGGTTCCCCATGCAACTTTGGAAAAAAATTCCTACAAAAGAACAGATGAAGGGGACAAACAGGTAACAGCCTTGTCTCCTTCAGGCCAACATGTCATTATGCATTCTCCTTTTAGGTCCAGTTCTGTAAATGATTACACTCACAGGGGCTTACTCAGTTTTCCAACACTAGACAGGAGATGAACTCCTGATGTGCAAATAATCCCCATCGTGCCTGTCTTCTGGTTTTGATGCATCCCAGTTGCTTCCCTGAAGAAAATTCTCTATGTGAGCTTGTATAAAGCTGTCAGCCCTGTAATATTCTGTGTAAGTTCTTTCAGTGTTTTACTCCTACTTAATCCAGCACTGTTTCTCAGAGAGGAAGTGGAAAAGGCAGCGAGTAGAAATCTGTCTGTGAAAGAGAACAGGAAAGTGAGTGATTTACCATGGCCAGTATGGTAGTGGAGTAATGGTCCTCAGTCACTCTAGAAATACTCAATTGGAGACAAGGTATTCTATCATGACCCACTGTATTGGGTGGGGTAAGGCCCCCAAGTTTTCTTTCATTTTTTTCTCCTCAAGAAATTGTCCAGAAGACATCTGCTTTTCTTTTTTCCTGACTGAAACATGCCAGTTTAATGCAGCATCCAAGGGACATTCCTGTTACCTATATTTAGGAGAGCAGAGAAGAGTTGTTCAGATACAAGAAGCTTCACAGTGCTGCATAATTTTCATAAAAACTGATTTGCATAATTTTCCCGAGGCTTGATACCTTCTCCTCTGATACTGTATCAGGTCATGTTGTAAGTGCCTGGTGGAAGCACTTTTATCTTCCCAAAACATGTGCCCACGTTTATCACGGGCTGCGCTGGCGTCAGTAACGGTGTTCCCAGCCCGAGGTCAGCCAGCAGGAGGGAGCTGATGACAAGATACACAGGTGGAATAACAGGATCAGGAAGAAGAGCATCTATGCCTCTCCTCTGTGTACTGACACCCAAGCAGAACACTGCCCTCAAACCCCTGACTCCATCTGGATTATCTGTGTTGTATTTTCCTCTTTATTCAGTAAGACCTTCCAGACTTACATCCTTTTCTCAAGCAATCTCAGTAAATCAGAGGAAAGAGGAAGCTTCAGGATATTACCCAGTGATACTTACAGATCCACAGTGTTTAAAATACTGATCCAGAGAAGTATTTTAATTTTTTGTAAATTTTTTTTATTATGAAAAATGATCTCTCACAAAGAACGTGCTCCCACTATGTAAATTCAAAGCTATCCACTCACATTGAGCCTTCTACATATACTACTTCAGGCATCTTTGGAAGTAAAATACATTGAGCTGACCATTGTAAAGCTTTGTTATAGCACTGCCGTGCTTTATCCCTCAAAGGCTCAGTACCAAATCCTGCCCTGTCCGTTTTAAGCCTTTTCTTGGAAATAAAGGGCCTGCAGTGTTTTGTTTTTTCTTTGTTGTCCATCATTTTGTATACACTTGGACCACTTTGCAGCATTACTTGGTTGTTTCTTACAACTTTTGTCTCATGATTGTGTTTTGTGTTGGTGTGTTTTTGAAATAGGAACCTAAGTCTCCTCCCATGTCTCCAATTTGCTCACCTCCTGCTTCTCCATCTACCTACCAGAGAATACCCCTAAGTTATGGATATGGTAAAGCAAGAAGTGGGCTGGAACAGCAGCATGGAGGTAGGATAAAAATGGCAATGCACATTGTATTCAAATACTTTTTTCCTTTTTATTTTTCCCCCTTATCAGAAGTATCCAAATTCTAAATGCTAGTGACAGTCAGCCTAATGATTTTAAAATTCAATTAGACTCATGTTTTGAAAAATCATTTGATCAATATATTCTGACTGTTCAATCCTGTCTTCCTATTCACTTTCTATTAAATTAGATTTATGTCTGACTTGTCACAAATGCTAATACCCAATCTCTGACAAAGCTCTGCAATATACCCCAGTGGCAGAGAGCCTGCAAGGATTGTCTGAGTGCATGATGGTTTTGGTTTCATTAGAGGGCAAGAAAAGCCTGCTCCTGATTTCAGTAGATGCATATTAATTTTCAGATTGGAAGTGAACCATCCTTTGCAGGAATGGATAATATAATCTCTCTTTTTGTAACAGAAATAATAATAGGATGAGAGTATAGAGGCAGTCCCTCAGTGTAACTTGAGCAATTCAGACAAAGACTAGACACTGCATAGGTTATTCTGTCTCTCATTTTAGTGCCATTAGAGTACGTGGGAAAACATTCAGACTTTAATAAGAGGCTAATGGGGCAGAAGCCAGTTTAACTATGGCTTTACGGGTTCCTCTTATAGTAAAGCACCTGTGCTCTTGTAATTGCAACATGTGGTGACCAAGTTAATGGCAATAGGAGGCATTAGTGTATACCATCATCTCTCCTGCTTTACATTAGTGTGGTTGCAGTGAGTGAAGATTGAAGCATGCTAGTCCTTCACCTTTTGTCCTTGTTTACAAATGAGTGACAAAAGAGCTATTCAGCATGTTGAAACTCGGTACAGCTGTGATAAGAATGTGTTTGACACTATAAAGTGGCCTCCACCTGAAAATTGTACCAGTACTGAGTCACAGGCATTCCCCTGTTGTGTAGGTAAACTGCAGCGTGTTCAGAGTGGGATTAATTCTAAAAGAAGCACACTAGTGCAGTTGCTTTCTGGTACAATGCATGTTCTGCCCCAGTGAAGAAGAGTGGCAGAGAGCCTGTGCTGTGGAGAGCTGGGCAGGGAGTGTCTGTCAGGACTGGCTGACTGTGTACCTGTTGGGTGCTCTGCTCTTTTCTGGCACTCTGTCCCAGATCTGTCAGTGCTGTGAGGGAATATTTTGGGTGTTGGGTTTTTTTTTTTCCTTCTGAATTTGGTTGCAAATTTAACTTCTGTGAAATTTCTCATGGACTCAGCAGCTGCACAAAGTGACCAGGGACAGCAGCATCCAGTCCAGCTGTCAACATCTTCCAAAATTAATTATTTAACTGCTTGAATTTCTAAGGTAATAAAATCTTAGAGGTGCAGAACAATGACTGTTTTTCAGAAAGCAATTTTCCCTATTTTCCAGAAAAGGAATCAGTCCTATTTTAATCCCACTGGGGATACTTTATCCAAATGTATTTTCAATGGCAGTGAGCAGTTAACATTTTGACCCATGCTGTACCAAATGCCAGGCCTATATGCAAGACCTGCTGGTTCTTCCTGGCCTTTAAGATTAAAACTCTTCCAGTTTTCTTAAGAGCACTCCAAAGGGCAGCTGTGTGTAGTGCATGTGGAGGAGGTGCTTGTGCCCCTGCCCTGGGCTGGCTGGGCTGGGCTGCACATCTGATCCTGAAACTGGACAGGGTGTCTTCAGGGACAGCCCTTTGCACTGCAGCTGTGACTGTGTACATTTTATAGTTCTGAAAGTTTTTCATGCTAGCAAGCATGTAGACATGAGGCTTCATGCTTAAATCTCCCCTCTGAGGGCATCTAAATATTTCCCACCTTTCACCTTCCTTCCTTTTTTTTTTTTTTTTTTAATTTGAAATTAGCAGTGACTTTTATAGGAATAAAAATAGATAACAATACAGGATAAGACCCCTTAGGAAAACAAGGGGGTTACTGGCATAATTTTAAAGCTCTTCCTGAGATCAAAAGTTTTAAGATTTCTTGGACTCCTTTTTCCTCGCAAGTCTTTAAGGTTCTGACTATCTGATGCAGACTTTGTAACTGTAAATTTTAAATAGGCTGGCAGCAGTTCTCAGCTGTGTAAGGGTTTGTAAGTGACTTGCCTTTTTGTTTGCATGTTTGCCCTATTTTTAAAACATTGTTCCTAAATATGTTGTTGTGTCACTGCTTACTATATTTGCTGCAGTGGAGCCTAAGTGACTTATTTTAGCAAAAGAAGAAATTGTTACTTTTCTTCACTAACTTTTCTCCAAATAGCACAAAGTGGTGAGTCGTGTACTTTGATTTTCAACAGAAATTGGGGAAGGGAGAGGAAGACTATATTGAGAAGTAATGGTTTGCTATTTGATAGCATTGTCAGAGCATATTTTTTTATAGACCAAATGAATTATTTCTTCTTACTTAAAATAGTTCTTGTGCTAAATGTGGCTATAAGTATATAAAATGTATAAATGCATGGACAGGCTGTATAAATGTATATTTAAACGTGATGAACCGTGAGTTCTCTTGTCTAGCAGTATATAAGTGACAGTGTCTCAGTAATGTCTGAAGAAGAATGATGCAATGGGAAAGACAAGTATGTGGCTGGAATTTTGTTGCATAAGACAAAATGGACTTTGATACTGTGATAGTGGGTTCACTTGGTAGGTGCTTGACCAAATGGACTTTGATGCTCAGATACAATGTTCACATTTATACATTCTTGATCTTGTAGTATTTAATTATTTCCTTTAGCTTTGCAGCGTTCTTTTATTATCCTGACATCATTATATTTAATTCTAAATGTCTGTTGTAGCTCCTTATGAAGTCAGACATTCTACTCACCAGCAAGATGGACCATCTTCAGGGAATTATGGAGCCAAATCTGCACTCACTTGTTCAACTCCTAACCGGGTAATGAATTGCATATTTTTTTCAGTAATACTAGTAACAAAACTATAGAGAAATTTTTAAAAAAAGGCAGAAAATTCTCACTTTGAAAGTGAGAAGTCTTCTCCGTGGTGTTTTTAGACTAGAGACTGAAGTGTGCTTTTTTTGGTGTATGAGGAAAAAAAGCTGATGGGGTGGAGAAAATACAATAAACAAAGAAATTATTAAATTGCTGTAGGTAAGTCAAAGTAAAAAATTTTCATTGAAAGTACATGAGATTTCACAGAGATTCCTTCCTGATTTAGATTGCTATCTCTAACACATGCACAGTATTTATGGCCAACATTCTGCATATTTTGGTTTTTCACCCCTGTTAAATTGCACCTTGAGCAGAACATATTAATTTCTGGGCGTTTGTTTGTTTTTATGAAAATGGGTCTTATATTTTCCTGCTGGTTGTAAAAGCAGATCTTTCCTGTGTTCCAGTATGCCTGCTGTGCATTTATTATGCAAACAATTAGTTTGCCCTAAGGAAGGGCAAAGCTCTCTGAAGTGAGAGGTTTTCCTAAAAAAGAAAGACTCAGAGACTCTACCTTTTCCTGAGTGCTTAGCACCCACAATAAAATGTCACCCGAGCCTCCAAAAGAGATTACAGGTAGTGTCACATAATTTGTGCTAACTTGAAATGAAATTGGGTGCATTTGTGTAGCACTTTGAAATGAAAATTAATTTACAGCTTTATGATGTTGCCTGTTTCAGGGATCTTTTGATGTATTTCAGAACTGGTGTTTTGCATTTGATTCTTGGGAAATAGACAGGTATGTCAGAGAAAGGGTTTCACAGCTGATTGTTGTTCATTCTTGCCCTCCCTTTTTAAAGCCGTTATTATGCAGGCCTAAATATTGAATACTCATTTATTCCATTTTAACAAAGACACCAGCTGTACTGGCAGCCCTCTTGTAGATACCTCCATCCAACCTGCAAAAGGTACAGGCCTCCTTTAAAAAAGTTAATCAGAGAGCAAAGACAGAGCAAAGAAATAATTGGGTTGAACACTCTTCTCCTCCAGAAAATTCCTTTACCCAAAGGCAGATTTTTGCTTAAACCTTGGGAAGTGGTAGAAGTTTGAGGGGGTCTCTAGGGGCTTGTGTGTCTCCCTGACTTAGCATAATGAGTGCCAAGTTACTGGGGTGAGCAGAGGGTCCAGAAGTGGAGTATTTCCATTGTTACAGCACCATCCCTAGATTAAATATGTAGCTTCATAATGAACATAAATTTTCATGCACAAGGCTGCATAAATGCAGCTTTAGGGCCTTTACTGGTGCCATCCAGTTGAGGTGTTCAGTGTGCAGTTCAGGGCTGTAATGCATTGCAGACAAAAAGGACCCCCAGAATGAATCTAGAGGTAATAAAGTATGACTTGGACTTTTAGTGGTCAGCAGTAGCCTGATTTCCTTTGACCACTGGTCATGTAAAGCTTCCTTTAATTGCAGGGGTAAAGATACCTAATAATAGCCTCAGTTTTCCCAGGTAAGTAGTGGGATGGTCATCAGTGTGGCCATTTGTGCTTCTTGTCTTCTGAAAATTTGTCTGTTCTACATAGAAGGGTCAGAGTCTGGTTTCTTGAGGTTCCCAGTGCCCTTGTGGTGCCCTCCCTGTGGCTGGTGCCAGTGTCCCTCCCTTCAGTCTCTTTCAGTGGAGCGGGAGCAGCAGGACAGCAGCAGCCAGTACTCAGATGACCCTTGGAGGATAACGGAGGAGCAGCGAGATTACTACATTAACCAGTTCAGGTCCCTGCAGCCCGACCTCAACGCCTTCATTTCAGGTAATTTTGGCCAAACACTCTGCACGCTGAAGAGAGGGGCCCAGGCTGGGAGGTGAAAAGTGTTAAGTAAATAAATTCTTTTTTGTCTCTGGCAGCACATTTGTAAGAGTTGGTTATGTTTTCTTTTTAAAGGCAGACTATTCAAATCAATATTGTGGCCCTTACATTTTCTCCTAAATATCCTGATTTTAGAAAAATAATTACATCTAAGGGAGAAGTGTTGTCAATTTGGTAAAAATTAAAATGAGCTCTCTGCATCTGATGTATTTGTGGATCACACCTGCAGTATATATTGAGTTGAAAAATCCCTGAGGGTTGTGCTGGCTTATCCAGCAGAACTGTGGCAGTGTCCATGTGATGACAGTGAAGCATGCAGTTAACTGCCCTGGGCAGTCAAGCCTGAGGGTTTATGGTTCTGGGGGACTGAGGTTTTGACCTCTAGGTAATTAGGAAACAATCCTGGAGAGCACACACATGACAGAGGTATTGTTAAGGGCATACTGAGTTGGCTCTGCTCAGACTCAGATTTCCATCCTGAATAGAGGGTCCAGGCTGCTTGTGAAAGGAGACTTTGCCACATACAGACAGTTGGTCTGGCAAGGAATATGTCACAGGTTTTAAACTGAGGCAGTTGTAATGAGCCCTGCTGTGTCACTGGGGTTCAGGAGGCCTTGATCC
This sequence comes from Setophaga petechia, assembly GCA_024362935.1. Lineage (NCBI taxonomy): Eukaryota > Metazoa > Chordata > Aves > Passeriformes > Parulidae > Setophaga > Setophaga petechia. The sequence continues at coordinate 12,774,034 of JANCRA010000020.1, read as the reverse complement.
AGCCAAAAGTTTAAAGAAATGACCTGCTGCTAACTGAAATTATTGCTTCAGCAGTTCTTCACCTCAGTTAAGTCTCCTTCATGCAATTTGCTTCAAAGAACAAATGATTGTTCAGTGTTGGTTCTTTCCCCAGTGGTTGCCCAAGGGGAAGAGGATTTTTGTCCCTGAAGTCTGTGCTTTGTTTCCTTATGATTTGTAGCCTGTACCCAGGAAGGGCTTCCAGGGTACCCCTGGCAGCCTGTGCATATGAGATGGTGAAGAAGTGTGTTTGTTAACTAGAAGTATGAGAAGGGCTGCTGTGGGAGGGTGAGTGAGGATGCCTGCAGCAGGATAGGAACTGTGTGATAGCTGAATCTTCAGCAGTTTCTTTTTTCCTTTCTTTTTTTTTTCCCCTCTGTAAAATTTTCACTGCAGGAAAAAGTCATGGTTGAAGCAGAACACTGGGAGAGCAGTGCAGATGTCAAAGCACTGTACTGCTGTGCACATGACTTCTGGGTGAACCAGGGCCGTTTGTGTCTGTTATTTCATCATTGGTGACATACTTGTTATGCAGGTTAGAGTTACTAGTACTAAAGTAGATTTCCCTTTATTTATTTTTCCCATATGGAGGGAATAGAGAAATAAGGTCAACAGCTCTGTCTGGGGCTTTCTCTGTCATTTACTCAGAGGGAGACAAATGGTCCAGCATCTATAGGAGCATCTGATTAATCTGAGCATCTCTCAGACATAAATTAACCGTCTACTTCTGGCATGGCAGACCTGGTAAAAGGGAAGAATATGGAGAATTAATTCCCAGTGGTTGATGAGACATGCTTTCCCAACAGGTTCTGTAGCAAAGAATTTCTTCACAAAATCAAAGCTGCCCATCCCGGAACTTTCTCACATCTGGTGAGTACTGTAATAATTGTTGGGGATGCCTATCACACTTTTAAAAAAGATGCTTAATTCAAGAGTTCTTGTTAAATTTAAAAGTGTCTTCAATTTTAATTATTACTCTTATCTCCAGAATCACTTTGAGGCCCAAGCAGCAGGGTGGTCATTGGTCTTCCTGACACACTTGTTTTCTGGAGAGATGTTCACCTACTCAGCAGGACTGGGAAGGTTTGAACCCCAACTAGCTCAGAGCTGTTCTTAAGTGTATTGTAAGCAGCATCAAAGAACTGGCATTTTTCATGAAATGACACAGAGGAGAAGCACCTCTGGAATGTTTCAGATGTGTTGTTGGTTTTATGTTTCTGTCTCTGTTCTGTCAGAGGAGGCCTAATTAAACGACTACATAATTCATTAGTGCTTTTCTAATGAACCAGTGCTCTTACTTTTAATGAGCTTATTGCGAAACAATTGTGGATGGAACTGTACGTGATAAAATTTGACAAGGATTCTATTATATTTTCATCAACAACATAGTGCTTTGTAATTTGTTGCCATCATTGCTTGTCTGATAGGAGGAACAAACAGTTTTAAACGTGGATCAGAAATGCTGATAGTGATTTTGTTTTTATATATGCTTTTATGAAGAGAGATGAGAAGAAAAGCTTGCAAGAGTCTAAACATCTGTCAGGGTCAAAGGATATGTCTGGAATCTTTTCAAAGGGGATTGTCAGTTGTGAAAATAAAAAACCCAACTGAAGAAACATAGTACTGGGGGAAGTGAATATTGGAATTTAAATTTAAGATTACTTAAAAAGAATGGATTAACCTAATATCCTAATATGTTAGCAAATCAGATTTTATTTCTATTGCTGACAGAAGTTGTTCTCTGTGCAGAATTTCAAGAAAAGTATGCCTTTCTAGTAGATGCTTGTAATTTTGTGGCGATGTGATTTATCAGGTTGTGTTGCTGTGTTAAACACATGGGAGGTTTCAGTCCTTGTCACTGTAACCTCAATAGTCTGAGAAATGTTTGTTACTTTCAAAGAGTAAGGAATTATATGTTTATTTTAGACCATGTGCCCAAGATAAAATATTACTCAATATTTGCAAAGAGTTAATTTATAAAATTGAATTTTTGAATTTCTGAAGTTTAATTTTAGTGTTTGTGAAGTGTGCTAGATTAAGAGAGAACCACTTAGTGAGAAGTTAACAACAATAGTTAAACTTGTCAAGAGCATTAATTTTCTCCCTTTTTAAAGGTTAGTCAGTGGTGCTAAGTAATCATTGCTAAAGTCCATATTTAACTTTTTCTGCTTGAACTGTTTTAAGATCCTGCATGGATTAGCCAAAATGCTTCCTAATATTGGAAGGTTAATTCCACCCTTGGAACAATGTGCAATTAATTGCTGCTCAGATGGCCAACTACATTGTGGGCTGCATCAAAAGAGGTGTGACCAGCAGGGCAAGGGAAGGATTCTGCACCTCTGCTCTGCTCTGGCAAGGACCCCATCTGGAGTGCTGCATCCAGCTCTAGGCTCCCCAGCATGAGAAAAACATGGAGCTGTTAGAACAAGTCCAGAGAAGGTCTGCTAAGCTGATCACAGAGCTGGGGCACCTCTCCTGTGAAAACAGGCTGAGAGACTTGGGCTGTTCAGCCTGAAGAAATGGGTCTGGGAGATCTTCTAGCAGCTTTCCAGTACCTAGCAGGGTCCACAGGAGAGCTGGAGATGGACTTTTCACAAGGGCCTGTGGTGACAAGACAAGGGGAAAGGGCTGTAAGCTAAAGGAGGGGAGGTTTAGATTAGATACTAGGAAGGACCTTACTATAAGGGCCATGAGGCCTTAGAACAGATTGCCTAGGGAGGTTGTGGACTTCCCGTCCCTGGAAGTGTTCCTGGCCAGGCTGGATGGGGCTTTGTGTAGCCTGGTCTAGAGGAAAGTTCCCTGCCCATGGCAGGGGAGTTGGAATTAGATCTGGAATGATCTAATGGAATTAGTTGGAATGATCTTTGAGGTCTCTTCTAACCCAAACCCCCCTATGGTTCTATAAGCATAGATTATGTATTTCACATTCTAGTATACACATACCATCATATTCAATGGCGTGATGTATTAAAGAAATGTACTTTACTGAAAAAGAAAAAAGTGGCAAGTCAGTTTTAGAAAATCAGCTTGCTTCATCTTCCCCAAGACAAATGTGCAAGTCAGGATCAAGTGACCATGGCAGAGATACTTGTCTTGTGTTAAGATATCCCTTCTCAGAGCTGCATTTTTGTCTCCCATGTGATGGCACACACGTTTCCCTGAGGTAACACTCTGGAAAACGTGTGCCTGTTTTATCCACAGGGAGCTGAGTGATGTGGATTGTGATGGGGCACTGACACTCCCGGAGTTTTGTGCCGCTTTCCACCTTGTGGTTGCAAGGAAGAATGGCTACCAGCTGCCTGAGACACTGCCAGAGACACTGCTGCCCGAGTACCTTCAAGCAGGTAAAGCTCCTGGGGCAAGCCATGTCCCTGCAGCCATCTCAGAAATCCAGTGTGTGTGTAAGACAGGTTCACCTTGCATCCTGGAATGGGCTTCTGTGCTCTGTAATGATTCTCCAGCTGCATTTAAGGCCTGTGTTTTTAATTGTGCTTATGAGGTGATTGCTGAAGAAGTCATATATCAAAGCATAGAGATAGGGATGCAAAGTGGAACCGTTACTGCCTCTTAATGTCTCTGCCTTTGCTCCCTTGTGCTTCAGGTGTCAGGACAGATGAAGAGGCAGTTGAATGCCTGTAAAGCAAAGGGAGTCGGCGGTGGCTTTAAACTGAAAGAGGGCAGGTTTATGTTAGATTTTAGGAAGAGATTGTTTACTGTGAGGGCAGTGAGTTACTGGTACAGGTAGCCCAGAGCAGCTGTGGATGCTCCACTCCTGAAAGTGTTCAAGGCCAGATTGGATAAGGCCTAGAGCAGTGTGGTCTGGTGGAAGATGTCCCTGCCCATGGTAAGGGAGGTTGGAACTAGGTAATCTTTAAAATCTCTCCCAATTCTATGAATCTATGAATTAGCTTTTAATTATTTTGATGATTTTTCCCTAAAGTATCTATATCTTGAAGATTTGTTAAAAATTACACTGGACTGCATTAGAACTTAATATGCTAGTGTATTTTTTTAGATGGAGATTCTGTTTATATCAAAGGTTGAATTTTTTTGTAATTTATTTTATGTAATCCACAGGTTCTTCTATGGGTAGTTTGCATTAATGACAGGATTACAACAATTTGTGTAGCACAAAAATGAATTAATCCAAAATACAACATACTTCAGTAACAATGTGCAGTGAAAGACCTGCCCTTTCATTTGTTCTCTTCAGTTATGTCTCTTTTAATTATAAATGAATGTTGAAATATATACTGTTACATCTAAAAATGTGCATGACTCTTGAGGGCAAGGAGGATTAATCACAGATGATAATTACAGTGCTAAGGGATAATATTTAAGACCTAATAAAATCTCCATTAAATTTGATGACACTGAATATATTAAAAGGCAGGAAAAGAACAAATCAAACTGCAGTTAGGAAAATTAAATGTTGACCCCGTATCAGATTTGTGAAATAATTTCTGGTGCAGTCATGTTCCCTGTAATCCACTATATTCATATCCAAAGCAATAAGCTCCTGGAAAACATGCACTTCCAAGTCTTCATCATTTTAGTCTCTCTGATTATGTTCCCTTGTCATAATTACAACTACCCTTTTCCCTCCAGGAAAGCCACTTTATTCGCCACTACTTTCCTGCCTAGTCTTATGATAAATTGGCTTGTAAACTCATCCATGCAGGTTCATTTTGGTGTATCTCCACATGGAACCTTTTTGGAAATAACTATCTCTAGTAGCAGGGAATTATTATGTCAATGGGAGAAATAGCATGGTAAGCTGCAGTTGTTCCCTGGGAGTCCTCTTTTTCCCTATTTGTTCCTTTCAGCACTTAGTTCTACTATTTTCTTAGATGATTATTGTTTCATGCTATTGCATGAGACCAAGCGTTTCAAGCAAATCTACATGGAAGAGGTGAAAGGACTAATTATTTCTTGTGGGTCCTTTAAATACCCCAGCTAATGGACTAATTCTGGTTAATCTGAGGGTCTGAAAATATCTCGTGGTCATTCTGCAATCTGGTCAGGATTCATAAATCTGTCTTTTGAAAGGCTTGCATTAATGAAAAGCAGAACATCTCAACACACTGTGAAACTGTGAATCACAGAAAAGCATAGAGCCCTGGTTGTATTACTGCTGAAATAAAAGCATTGACAAGAATGTAAGTTCCTCATACAGTTACCTAAAATGTCAAAAGCAATTTTCAAGAGAAATCTTGTGTATTCATGTTTTCATAGTTTGATTTCTGTAAAATTTAGACTTTTTTTTCCAATTTTTTTGGCTTCTTAGGACTCTGAAGAAGAATACAGTTCTTCATTAGGTTGCTGTATTAGTTTCAGAATGAGGCATAATTTTCAATGAGGTTCAATTGAAGTATTTGCATCTGATAAGAGTGCTGTTAAAGCTTCAAATAAAATGACTTGGAGCAAAAAAGCATTTAAGAATGCATTAATCTTGCTAGTTTTATGGCTTGAACCATAAACTACAAGTACAACTGGTCCAAATGCTCTCCTGGCACAGCTCCATTGACAATTTGACCCACCACCTTTTTTTGGAAACTTTTTATTAAAACTAATTTGCAAAATCTCAAAAGCTATTTGCCCTCTGTGTAACCCACTGTACTGCAAATTAAGACAGGTTTCCAAGAGATTAATTTATTTAGATAAAATAAATGCTAGCCAAAAACTAGAAATGTGGTTGTTCTGCCTTTTAATATATCGATTTTTAAGAAAACATGTTTTCCAGCTCATAAGACAGATTTATCTCAGAGGAGATAATCCCAGAGTGTTACCAGCAGAAGGTCCTGAGCTTGTGGGATAAAAATTCGCTTGTTGTGAATATTCCTTTGAGAAGTTAGATGTGATTTTTTAACTTTTATTTTTCCCCCCTGCTCTCAGTGTTGTTTAGTTGAAGGTGGTATATACTGCAGCATCCACAGTGTTGCTTCGCTTTTTACTGGCCTTCAATTTTAGAGTATACTGTAGATTCTACTATACTTTTCAATACTCAAAAAGTCAAAATTTCAGCTGAAGATAACGTAAGTACCTTTAACATTGCTAAGAGAATAAGATATAAACTATAAGATAGTTGATACTAGATTGGGAGAAGAAAACATTTCTTCCAAATTTCACCATTATTTCTACAACAGAAATTACGCAAACTATCCCTTTCATGACACTGACTTACTTAAGATGCAAATAGAAAGATTTTCTTCATGATGTTTGTCCTCCATATCTTATGGATTAGGTCTGAGATGTAGAAATTAAGAGCAAAATTATGCTAGATCAGGTTTCTAAGAAGTATGTATTAACCAAAGACTTGGTGGGTGTGTCTCTGTGTTTGGCTTTGGGTTGGTTTTTTTGTTGGTTTGGTTTTTTTTTACTTTTTTCTTTTCTTTTTCTTTTCCCTGCAGCTTGTTTGAAGCCTGTGCGTGACTGTGCACTGTTTGATTCTTATTCTGAGCCCTTGCCAAGCAGTCAGCAGACTCAGGACTTCAGTCGGACAGAGGTGAGAGGGTGTAAGCTGGGTCCTTACCTTGCAGAGGGGAGGGGCTGCTCCAGCTTCACAGAGACTGTGCTGTGTGAGCAGCAGGACTGCGAGTCTCTGAGAGGACTTTAGGAGTCTCTAAGCTTCTCTTAAGCCATCTCAAACCCCCAGCTCAGCCATTTTTTCTGCATATGGAAAGGGCTGACAGGCTTTTCAAGAGATACTCCCGCACAACAGAGTTCACAGTAGTCACTGAGGGACTTGTGAGGTGCTGGAATCTTCAGAGAAATAGGCTCTGCCTGCTGGTGTCCTGCAGGGCTGCTGCAGGAGGGGCAGTGGGGCACACGGGCCATGTTCAGGTGAAGTATCTGCTCAGTCTGAATTGGTTGAAAATATGAGGCTTCAGCACAGACCTAGAATCATAAAATCATCTGGTTTGGAAAAGACTTCCAAGATCTTCAATTCCAACTATTAGCCCAGCACTGCCTTCTTACAGATGGTTGTACAGAGCAATAAAGTCATCCCTGGCCATCCTTTTCTCCAGGATAAACAGCCCCAGCTCCTTCAGGCACTCCTGTGCTCTGGGCCCTCCAGCAGCTCCATTGCCCTCCTTTGAACACATGCCAGTGTCCTTTCTTGTAGTGTGGGGCCCGCAGCTGAACACAGTAGGTTTGTTTGGATGGAATCTCCCGAGCTAGATCTATATCTAGATCTACAGAGCTCCCTCCCAAACCCAACCATTGTATGATATTGTGAAGTCTGCTGCAAGCAAAACTAAATTAAGGAGAAGAGTTTAACACTGAGGTTAAAATCCTAAACTTTTAAAGACCCTATAGAGCTGAACTAATCATGGCTAGTGAGTTGTGCCTGAATATTGCAACTCTCAATTTATGTGCTGTGGGATGTAAAGGTTTAGTGTTAAGGTAGTAAATCAAGTGGCAGACTGACTGCAAGAATCAGTCCTTCTGACACTCTTCCAAGTTTAAAAGTAATGATGTGTCATGGCAGCTCAGCAAGGCTGTTCTCCAGCTATTTCCTCCCAGTGCCTTGCTCTGGGGAGTGCCTGGGTCAGAACCCAGCTGCTCCCTCATCAAATTCATCTTGGTAGTGGTACCACCAAACAGAATCTCCTAAGCTCCTCTGGAGTACAGTGTTCACTTTGGGCAGTGCTGCAACCAGCAGGTTGAGCACCCAGTGTTATTTTCTGGAACTGTTAAAATACATGTTGTATCCCTGGAAGGTGTGGCTCATCCTACAGCAGCTTGCCCAAAGCACAGCAGTCACACTGGGCTTTGAAAGCAGCACTGCAGATCTGGTAGTGCAGGGTGTTGGTGTGTTGACAGCATGGGCAGGTCTTTACCAGAATCACCTAAAACCTTGCTTATGACCTTGTTTTGGGTGGCTTGCAATCTAAAATATAAAAGAAGATACAGATAAAATACAGAATTTTATTTGAAATGTTAACAAATATATGATTATTTATCTTTCATATACGTAATTTAAAAGCTTCATTTTACATTGTCCAAGATTAATGAACTTTAAAATCTCCTCAAAAGAGATTTGAGAATCATTTTGACTTGATTTTTTTTTGTTCAACTTATGTTTTTCCATTCAGAATTAATACACTGAATGAATATCATTTGGAAGGTCAGTAATTCATCTTCCATTCATCTCCCTCAGTGGGAAGTGCAGCAATTCACTGTTGCAATTTCTTTTGTATCTTGGCTACTGGAGGAATTATACTTTAGATACCTGATCACTACATTAAAAATATTATATTATCAATGCAATTTGTTATGCATTACCTCCATGTCTTTTTAAATTTCCACTTATCATCCATTCAGGCTATTTAATTTCATTTCAGATGCCTGTTTTTACTGTGACTGCTGAATTACAATACTGCAATAAAATAGAAGCAGTTCCTGAATGCATTCATAAAGAGAATAATGGCAGGAGACATGTCACCTGCATGTAGGCTCTGTTAAACTTGAAAAACACACCAAGGCTGCTGATATTATGCTTGGCAGTGTCATGGGTGACTGATTTCTGTTTACCAAGGAAGTTTTGTCTTCACAGTTTGTTTTTCTTTTCCTGAAGTTTTTTTGTCTCCCACACTCCTTTGGTTCTTTTTTGCAAGTTTTCTCATTTCTCCCTTAGAAATGTCATGCTCACAGTTCATTGAAATCTCTGAAAGTCATTCCATCAATTAAAGTTAGGTCTGTGGTCTCATGTTCTTCACTTGAGTGTCAGGGCTAGCTATGGGTGTGAAATGTTTTGTTCATACATTTTCAGAGTCCTCAAGCCATATTTTTGCTGTGTTGCTTTCTCAGAAGTACTAGGGTATTCCATTCCTCAGAAGCTTTATAAAACAAATCTCACTGACTTTTACTGTGGAGTTTTCCTTTCTGAATTGAGTTGAGATTTTTGTGGTCTTTTAAAAATGTCTATGAAATCTAGGTTTCTCAATTCATTTGTTTAGGCCAAATTTATTTCAGGACATTTTCAAGTCAAACCTCTTCCATACTCCCTGGGCAAAAACCAGCATCATGTAATATTTAGAGAAGTTTAGGGTTTCTGATGTTTACTTGAATATTTGGTTGCAGAGAGTATTCTTGTTCTTACAGATAATAGAGGTAGAATTTGTTCCAGCAGAAGCTCCAAGAACAATAAATGCTTATAAGTTGCTGCTGAAATAACAGAAAATCAAGGAATAAGACTGGGGAGAAATTCCCTGTTCTCCTATCAAAGGCTTGAATGAGCCTCCAACAGACTTGCTAATGAAATTTGTTTTTCCCATCTCTATGACTGCAAGTTAGAAGAAAAGAGTAGTTCAAGGATCAGCCACATCAGCCAGGAACCTTTAAAGCATAACCATCGGGCTCTGCAGTACAGCTGGAGTTCTGGTTAGAGAGACTTTCCTCATGGAGACTGGAGAAGCTTTCAAGTATCCTTACACAGGTGTTAATATGGCTCTGCTGGGAGAAGCCTCTCCTTACATACCTGCAGTTGTGAAGTCCTTACCTCCTTCAGCTGTTCACTGCTGAAGTGCTCCTTTAACTCATTTCTGGTGTGGAGCTGCTGTACCTTGAAAAGTAGAGTTATATTGTCTTCCTATAGGTTTTCTATTCTTCTGTATCTAACAAAGAAATTGTGCAAGAGCAAATGTCATAATTAGTTGTGTTGATCTGTATTCTTAAATATTTGACTGTGGAACAAATCTTGTATCTTTAGAAGTCATCAGCTGAAGAGGTACCTGATAACTCTGCCCTATTACAAGATGGAAAGAAAGATGACAAACAAGGTATTCAAATAAATAACTTTTTTCCATTAGGGATTAAATTTTATGTGTTTTTGGTAAGCCCCTATGTTTGCTGGGTGTGTTTAATTTCTAAGCTGGCTGTGTGTTGCTAAAGATTTAAAGAGAAAGCTCACTGCAGCTGAGATGAAGACAAATAAATGGAGGGGTTTGCTTCAAAATTAGTTCTATCATATGTGAGTGATATGATATACACCTTCTAAAATATGTCTAGCCCTAAGGCAATTAATGTTGTGCTTCTTACTTAAACAAAATTTTAATTTTTATCAGGAATTTTTTAAGAGTAAAGATTACACTGTGCCAAATTTTCAATTTCCTTTTTTACAAGAAACACCAACACTTCAAAATCATTTTTACTCCTATTTGAAAAAAATAATCCCTGTATTTTCTTGCAAAACAAAAGTTTTAGTCAAATTGGACTGAAAAAATTAATCAATTCATTCATTTCAATAAACATCTATCAGCAGCAAGTCATGTGAAATTGAAGTGATCTTTCTCTTTTTTACTGCAGTAGCTTTTATGGCTTCCAGAATTGGCACTGGATCATCACACAACCATTCATTCCCTTTTATATTCCCTTTTCCCAGTTCTTACTTGCTGTCTTTCTGTTGTAGAAACAAAACAGTTGTGGGTATTCTGTTGCCTGATTCTCAGAGCTGCAGATTATGTATGAATTAAAATAAAAAATATCTTGGTCTACCAGATGTCCACACGTTAAGGTTGTATCAGAGCTGTGAGACCAGGTAGTCCACGTTCCTGATTCACCTTCCACACTCAGGTGTGACAGTTTGACAGATTCCCAGTGTCCCCTTTTCAAAGAAAGTTTGTCAGGGTCGATGTGTGTTTGTAAAACATTTTGACACATCAGCATATTCCAGGAAGTTGTGTTTTATTGACAAGGTTTGTTTTGTTGTAAAATGTATAATGAACCAGAGAGGGACTTGAACCTTGAAGGTTATTGCTGTGAATTGTCTAGGGAAGATTTACTTCTTACTAAGGGAATATTTTTTCCCTGTTCAGATGATGAAGTTGTGCTTTGGTTTTTGTAGCTGACATGTTAAGTCACATGGGAGCCTGTTTTGAGACTTGGCAGTCCTCCTTCAGGGCTGAAGATATCCTGTATTTATGGCACAGATTGCTACCTTTTCAGCCAAAGAACTAATACTTTTTTCTACCTTTTATTACTATTCTGACAAACATGAGAACAGATCACTCTCCTAACTGAGGGCCTCCCCCCAGAAGTCAAGAACCTGCAGTTCAGGACAGTAGAAGCAAATTTTCCTGCATTTTCAAAAGTATCCAAGTAAATTACCTTCACTTTGGTTATAATGTTGTTAAATTTGGAAGATAATGTAAACTGAATTGGGTTACTATAGGTGGCCATTGAATCTTAGTATGTTTTGTATAGGTGGCCTTTGAGCCATAGTAAAATACATGTATTGTATAAGTGGCCTATGAGTCTCGGTACAATATATGAGTGGCCTTGCCCCAATCCTAGTTGCTCTAAATGGGCTGCAGCTGTGGTGTCCTTAATTGGGTGGCAGCTGTGGCTAATGAAGATAACTGGGATAAAAGGGGATGGGCTGGCAGGTCAGAGTGTACCTTGGAGGAGCCCTGATGAAGAAGCAGGAACAGCACTGCTGTGAAGAGCTGCTTGTGAGAAAACCACCCAGAAGGTATGGGACTCTAGAAATATGGTAACAGCAATATGATAACAACAGGCTACAAGACCCAAAACTTTTCCTGCATGTTTTGGTTGATAAAGGCAGATCATAGAGCAGGTCAGGTTGGAAGGGACATCTGGTTCAACTTCCTTGCTAAAGCAGGCTCATCCTAGAGCAGGAGATATTTCATTCTAAGTGGTCATTTAACACTGAGTGTCACAGTTCATCAAAACACAATATGGTACATTAAAAACTCTGTTAGAAAGGATGTGAAGGGGAATGTGGAAGGGGGGTGAGCGCTCAACTCCACAAATTTTCAGAATTTGAGATTATTTGGGAACTTGAGCATAGGTCTTTCTTTCTGGTCTTGACTTTTGTGCTCTTGGAAATTGTTACTTGTTTGAGTACTTCAGTTTTCTGAGGGTATTTGGCTACTTTTCAAGTATGTTCGGCATTATAAGATGTCTAGTACCAGTTTAGGTGTTCCTTTCTCAGACCTGATACTTCTAGGTTTTACCCACACATACTTAAAATAATTATCTTTTCCTTTTTTTTTTTCTTAAGCTGTTAAAGTAAGCACTACTCTCAAAACTATACCAAAGGAATTTCAGCACTTGACTGTGAAAGCAGGTAAGAAAAAAATTGCCTTGTGTTACTTGCATGAGAATTTTGATCAAGTATTTCTATATCACAGTAAGCCTAAATTAGTGTAACTTGAATAATTTTTGAAAGAACTTTTTGCTCTTGTACTAATTTCCTACTGATACTAGCTTTTACCTCACAATGACTACTATTTGTAAGATAAATATTAATTGCCTTCTCAAGTTGTCAGAAGGTTTTCTTGGTTTCTTTCTGTCATTGTTAGTGTATGGCTTCTTCCTGTGTGGGAAATGTTTTAAGCTGTTTTAAAGATTCTGAAGTTCTTCTGTGCTACCAACAAGATGCAAGAGCATGAATATTGTACCTCTTGGTAAAAATTCATCTAAAGTATAGAATAACTATGTAATGTTTTGGTAACTGTTCTGAAGTTGCCTGTTTCTTTGTGAAAGCTGAGCTTTCCTATTTTGTGTCAAGGAGTTGGAGGACAGAAAGCCTTTGGAAACACAGACCTTGAGGCACTTAAGACACTGCTGCAAGTTTTTGATTCAGGGCTTGTTTCTTTGTTGAAACCACTCCTGATTTTTCTCTCTCTAGCTCCAAAGTACACTCCTTGTTCCTGTCATTCTGGAAAATGTTATTTTTGGAACAGCATATGTCAAAATTACTTATTTGCTCCAGAAACTTCCCCTGTATTCAGTTCAGTTCATCAGACCTCCCTTGCCTTCCTCTTTGTTAATCTCTTTCTACAGTGGTAAGAATGTTTGTAAGCCCTCCCTGGTCCCAGTCAAGCTAAAGTCTTGCTTTCTCTTCCTTTTGCATGAATGTTTTTTCCTCATGAAGATATCCTTGATTAAGAAAATGGACCCCACATGTCTGTCACAGCAGTTTTGTCTTATAGTTCAATTTATTCATGACTGCTCAACAGCTGCATGCCTCATTTCCTCATTTCTTTTTTTCCTGGCTTCTTCCCAAACACTTGGAAGCTGCCAGATTTACTATCTTCAGCTTCTATTCTCAAAAGATTGCTGCTTCTCCTTTACACTCACACACACTCTTGCACATCCCTCTCAGGGAAAGGAGAAGATGGTTGTATGACTTTCCGTTCTGTTCTCCTTCCCCTGGTTTTGCCCTGGAGCACAGGGGAGTTTTACTTTCAGTTCAGCAATTGTCTTTAGTACATTTAGGAAAAAAACTTACTGTCACCTGCACATCTTCTTCCCCTGTGTCTTTCATCTCCTGGTCAGGGAGTCTTCCCCATGCTGGTGTGCTGTCCAGCAGTGTTGCTGTGTTTGTATACCAAGGGGCACAGTGGCAGAATTTCACTCCATCATTGTGGCTCCTGTCCCTGCAGGGTTCCACTCTTGCTGTGCTGCTCATTGAGGATTTGAGCCAGCACATTCTCAGGTTGCATGCTACAACTGGTGTGAAAAGTAAAAATGTTTATCTGTCCAGTTGAGTAGATGCAGCACAGTAATTGAGAGGTTGTTTCAGAATCAGTCACCATTCTGAAAGGTCATTGTAATCATTAACCTCCAGCATGAAAACTCATTTGGGATGAAGTGGGAGAAATTCTACATGCTTCTTTGGTTATTCATTTAGGCTGTTTATGTAAACGCAGGAAATATGATAGTCTGTGAAAGTTTTCTTCTCCATCAGAAGGTCTGGAAATTTGAAATCAGTACGAGCTTTATATGCTCAGCATTCTGAATATCTGGCCAGTTTATTTAGACTCCTAAGAGCAGGATCATTGTTGACCTTAGCCTTTTAAAGGATTAAGGGCCGAATTTCCAAGCATTTAAATCGTAATTTTCTCCTTGGATGACCAATAAGAGATGAGTTGTTGATGTTGACTCGTGGGGAATGCTTTGGTTTTTTTTTTTTTTTTTTGCCTTCCACCTTTTTCAACACAATTTTTCTACCTGATCTTAAGCCTGTAAAACAAGGAGGTAACTGTTGAGTGTAAGATGTTAGGCTACAGTTAAAAATTATCAAATCAGTATCCTTCAAAATGTTAAAATGAAATTGTCTTGCAGGAGCAGCTCAATACCCAAACCAGGAACTTCACACCCTCTGTTATTACTGGCAACCAAGCTGCTCAGTCTGTCAGGCTCTGCTACTCCAGGAATTGTACAAACTTTTGAATCATCAATGTAAATCATTTACTCAACAGGTTTAACTACTCATTTCATGAAAGTTAGGCTTCTGTAACCATAGCAGTAAAAATATGGAACACTCATGAGCTGGATAAATAGTTCTCTATCATCTTGAATGATTTTGTCGTGTGTGTATAAACCTGCACCTCAGACATGAAGTGTGCACACACTGACTGTACCAAAATAGCTGCTCGCTTCTTGTCACAGTTATTTGTATGTCCTAATAATGAACTAACTTCTTCATAGTAATTTTCGTATTATGCTACTTCTTTTGAAAGAGAAGCTAAGTCTGGGTATTCTGTAATTGTAGCCTTGAATTTCCTACTTTTTCAAAGGCTTAAAAAGAAAATCCTTGGCAGTGGCATTCTATTGCTATCATTTTTTATTAGTAGTCACTTTGGAATTCTCTCTTCCTTATGTGCTTTCCTGTTTACCTCAACAGGATGTCCTTGGAGAGTTTGAATGTCAGTTTTACCTGTGGGTTTTTTATTTGAAAGGCTTTCCAGAATAGAATTACAGTCTCCATAAGAAAAGGAAAACTTGAAGAGTCTTAAACATGGTCTAACTTAGAAAGGATTTATACTTCCTATTTCTAAGTGGCATATTTAATAATTGTGCATGTAATTTAATAATCAGCAATTTCAGCATTGGAAAATTGGGTCATATGGCTGTAGGGAAGCAGTGTCTGAAGTTGTATTCTCTGGGAGTTTGACACAGAGAGAGGGAGGAGGATTATCACCACTGCATATTTTAATATTAATTCCCTCTCCCTTCTTTAGTTGCTAGGAAGAGTTTGTTGCAGAGAAGTCTGGAATGACTGTGAACCAGTTTGGTGATGACAATCTACTGGAACTTGGTTTTTAAGTGGTCACTGCCAGCTGCAGTGGGGTTTATTCTATCCAAAACACCAACTAGCTCTGCATGATCCTAAAAGCAGTTTCTTTTATGAAGAGCTGTTGTGTGGCTCTTCATTTCTTTTCATTTTTCATTTTATTGTGTACGTGTGCCATATGCTGCTACTTGTCTTCTGTGAGCCTAAAGCCTCCTGTGGATGGTCTGTGCAGTAGTACAGTGCAAGCCATTAAAAGCTCCGTATTTGCCAGCTGCTGCCACAGGCAGCTCCTGCTCTGTGGTTTGGAGGATCCATTGTGTTCTCAGGTAGTGCTCTGTGGTAGCTGATGATAAATGCTCTGTAGTACCTGGTGATAAATGTCTGACTTGAAAGTAGGCATATATCTGAAGTGAGCTAGAAATTCTGACAGTTTTTTTCCCCAACCTACTTTGTTTCTCTTGAGTGTTGTACCTTGATTAGTAGACTGAGAAAAATACAAGGACTCGCTTTGTATGTGCAATGGGATCATTGATGCTGCTGTAATACCTTAAGGATATCTCAGTGGGATGAATTTGAAAGCAATTGTGTAGATATGTTGTCTCAAAATTATCTGATTGTAGTAAGGAGAGTAACAGAAAAGACAATGTAAAGCAAGGAACAGCCTCAAGGAATTACCTAGAGATCATAATTCAGCGCTGTTGTTTTCCTATCACATAAAACCTGCATGTGGCAGGATATTTGGAATTCATCCAAATAACAGAAACCCATTTTTACATTAATAGAAATATGTTTGATCAACATTTAGACTTAAAAGCTTTCTTTCATTCATATACCTTTTTGTTCCCAAGGTCAAACCAGTCTCAACATGACATGTTAGTATTTTGTAATGGGTGATGTACATTTATACTAATTAGTTAAAGTATTTAGGAAGGACATAAACCTTTGTGTTTTTGGAAGCAGACAAGTAATAGATTAAGAGTTCTGGACTAAGAGCAAGATGTTTTCTATAAAAAGTTTATGTTGTTCCTTATGTTACTGTATCACAACTACATCCATGACTACAGGTCAGAGCTACCAGACCTGTTCCTCTTCCTGTATTCTGGTAACCAAATTGAAAAGGTAAAGCGCTCACTACATGTTGGCTTTTGAATTCTTAGGATATTCACACACTACAAAAACAAAGGGGAAGGAGAAGTGAAAATCAATCCCCATTGCTCATGTGAGATGAGTATACTCTCACATCCACATTTGCAACGCTCACATGTTTAATGGACACTGATTCTGAAGCTAAAGACATTTATTTAAAATATAATGTTTTAGCAGTTCTTTTTTCTTTTCTATTCCAGCTGCTCAAGAACCTAATGCACTCAGACCCAGACCACGATCCAGGTACTGCTTTCACTGCTGTTTCAGGAAAAGGCATTGGTGTTAGATACCCGGCATCAGAACTGGTGTTGGATTTTTTTTTTTTTTTTAAATTGGTGTTGTGCTGGAAGTACAGCTCAGATCAGACAGATTTACCAGAAGGAATCTGTAAGCTATAGACCCTACATGAATACTGCACTAGGGCCCCATGATCTCTGGTCATAAGGTGCTGGAAGTTTTGCCTATCTGCCCAGCCCTGCTGCCTTGTCAGGGGGGCGACCGCCTCCAGCCCAGCCCCAGGGGTGTCGTGGCAGGAGAGCTGGGGCCACCCCATTGCAGGGAACATCCTCAGCAGTTCCATGCTCTTGCAACCTGCACGGTGATTTCAGATGGAGGGAGGCACTGCAGAGACAGCAGTAGTAGCTCAGCTCTCGGCTGTGGGTGAGTGAATTCTTTTATTGGCATCCGTGTTTGGCTGTGGTTGGTTGGTGTGTGATGGAAGGACTTCAGGACTGTTGTGTGCTAGAAATGACACCTGCTGAATTTGGGTGCTTGAAAGAAAAGGGAAACCTGTGCCAGAAAACACTGTATAAATGGATTACATCTTGGGTTGGTTGTCACCTACTGGTGTGTAGCCATATTGTTAATTCACATTAAACTTCTTATTTTTGGTGCTAGTTAGAGGGCTCTGCTTGGGATTTTTTTGCTTGGATAATGAAGTATAATCAGAAGCTGTCTGCTTACAGTCTTGTCAAAGCCTGCTAGTAAGAGAGGATCAGCTATAAGCATGGTGATTGAGGATTGAAATCCTCTGTTCTTAGGACCTATATTCAGGAAGGCTGAATTGCTTTGTGTGCTGTTTTTCTGCTGCTAGCCAAAGCTTTCTCGTTTCTGCAAAGTTTTAAATTTTCTTGCTGTCTTACTAAATTGCAAATATGCAAAAAATATGCACAAATACATAGAACACTAAATGCTTAAACAAGCTCAGAAAAAGTCACTTGAATGTGACTGCTCTGTCACATGTGGCTGTCTCATATCTGACTGTGTGTCAGTGCTTCAATGCAGAAGTTGAGACTAAAGGTGCTTGAGCACATCCTTTAACTCAGACCTGCTGTGCTTGTTGGAAATGGGATGAAATACCCTAGAGATATCTATTTTTCTCTTTAAAGAATTACTGGGATGTTAGGAAAAAAATGTGTATTAATGTGCTTTAAAACCAGATTGGAATATATTCAGTAACTGAGAAAACAAATAAAAACAGTGAAAGAATTTGTGGTGTGGAAAGTAAATCTGGTAAACTTGGTGGTGATAATGAACAAGTAGAAATTTTTGGTGGCTCCTCTGGTGGGTCCTAAAAATTCTGCTTCAGAGGGTGAGGAGGACTCTGACAGTCCTATTAGAGAAAGAAGTAAATCAGGAAGTCTTTTCTCTGGCAGAACCAGAACAAGAGGGTGGAGTAAATCAGTGATTCAGGCTTCTTTAAGAAAAGTTGTGGGACTACTGGGAAAGCCATCTATGTACATGTACTGTTTACTAACTGTGAGTTATTGACTTGGAAAGAGGATGTTGCTTCTCATTGTAACAATCCAAATGATATGCATAGTATTATTATTCTGTGATGATGACACATAACCCCAGCTGGGGAGATACATAAGTTTGGTTAGAAAATTGTTTATTTATGGAGGAAGAAAAAGAGTAGTTCTAGAAAAAGGAAAGGAAGGACTGAGTAGGACAAAAGGTGAGGAGCTAGATCAGAAAACAAGGGGAGCAGGAATATCAAATCCTGATAAACATCTCCCTAAAGAAGATCTTGAATGGGATTTGAATTAAGATGTTACATTAAAAGGAGTAAAAGTGATGATTTTATATGGAATTCATAATGGAGTGGAAAAACTTAGGAGTCTTGCAAAGTTGTAGGAGGTAAAGCAGGGAGACAGAATCTCCATTAGCTTTTTATGAATAGTTGTGTAAAGTGGCTCATAAATGGAAAAACTTGGACCTGGAGAGTGAGGGTAATAGGATGTTGCTCAATATATTCTTAATTGGACAGCTGGTGCTGGATATTAGAAACCTGTTTGGCAAAAAAAAAAAGGTCCATTTGTCATTAGCTTTTGGTCTTGCCCTGACATGTAGTATGACAGTAAGTCTAACATCTCATTTTGTCAGTGCTTATTTTGAACAGTCTCTTGGTCTTGCTTGGTCTTGGCTTTTCTAAACTCGTAACTACAACAGCTGAAAAAATTGAACAGTATTTGGCAAAATCAAAATTCTCAGCAAATCCATCACATCACATTGAGTGGGATTAATGTGCTGTGGGAGGGCCTGGGAAGAGGTACTGAGCCATGTATTTGACCAGTAGTAGTCACTTTGGAGCCATTCACTTTTTCTGGATTTTGTGCAATTTGGTGACTGTTTCCTACGGAAAATTTATTCTAATAGTTAAAAATTTATTCTACTAGTGAGAATATCACAAATTATGAAATGCATATTTGCAAGAGATGGGTTGAATCTATACCTGTATAAACACTACCTTAGCAGTTGGAAAAGGCAACAGAAACTCCAAGGGGTCTATATGGGGAATTTTACTTTGGTTTATTCAGAATAGTTGCTACAATTATCCTGTTGGCAAAGTTACACAAGAAGGCCTCAAGCTGTGTTACAAAAAGCCTTAAAAAATACTAGCCCTGTAAGCATGACTCATTCCTTTCTCCACATGCTTAGGTCCCTCTGTTGCCAAATAAATCTGTGTTGTTATAAGAGCAACTCTTAGTCGTTAGGGCAAGGAATTTCCACCATGAACCTGACTTCTGGTCAGTGTAATTTTAGGTGCTATTCACTAGAGTTGTTTAAAATTAATTTTTGAAATAAAATATTTTCTGCTTTTCCCCAACATGTTTTTCCTTAGGTCCTATTCTAGCACATCAATAGAAGATGCCATGAAAAAGGGAGAAGAGCCCCCTACTCCACCTCCAAGGCCACAAAAATCACATTCCAGAGCTTCCTCTTTGGATCTGAACAAAATATTTCAGCAAAACACACAAGGTAAAGTTGGCTTTCTTTGCTCCTTCTGAGACCATTCAGGTTAGCTGCGTGCTTGGCAACTTGATGTGTTTGCAGAAATGCTTGGCATTATGTGCATATGCTGGCCTTTGCTGCAGACAGTAATGCACTGCAGAACAGGAGTTCTGCTTGTGCACTTGCCTGTGTTACATTACCACTGAGGGGAAAAATCACTGTTTCTATAATTAAGGTGATTATAATGTTTTCTGGCACAGTAATGGGAAGCTTAACATATGGTAGTCTGTCATCACTGACTGTTTATAACCAGTCTGGCTGTTTAGACAACTCTCATCAGTAACTACAGTATAATTGATTTTTATTACTATTTATTTTTTGTAGTTCAGAAGCAGGAAGAAAACC
Organism: Setophaga petechia; assembly: GCA_024362935.1. Classification (NCBI taxonomy): domain Eukaryota; kingdom Metazoa; phylum Chordata; class Aves; order Passeriformes; family Parulidae; genus Setophaga; species Setophaga petechia. The sequence continues at coordinate 12,754,182 of JANCRA010000020.1, read as the reverse complement.
CTTAATGTTTAAACTGGGAGAAAGAAAGCAAACATTTTTGATGTTAAAGTCTAGCATATGTGTGAGAACAATCAGAAGCTACTTTGAGTTTAAAAAAAAAGGGTAATTTCTTTTGACACGAGTGCATGTTGAAGGAAGAGAAAGAAAATGTAGACTAGTAGCTGGGGTGAACTGAAAGAAAATGGCTTTTCAGCACGTTACCCTGTGAGTGTGCCTCTTGCCTTGAAGTGGGAAGAGGGGCTGTTTGTTCAGGGCAGCAGTCTGTGGCTGTGCTTCAGCAGTGTCATGAAGCAGACCAGAGGTTTGTGTGCTGCACACCAATCATCTGACTCAAGGACCAGCTTAAACACATCATGCTTATGCTTCTAAAGAAAGGCAAGGTTTGACTGTGTCAAGGAATGTTTAACTGTGCTCTCTAATGTGGTTCTTGGAGTAGAAAAGAGCGTTACCTCTTGCTATATGGGACTTTTTTGTGCAAACACTAAAGGGAATTCAAGAGTCCTGCTATGTGTGCTGATCCCTGAAACTCAATAGGAATAAACTTACACAGAACAGTAATTTCTTTCTTTGTTCCTGTTGAGGGATCTGGTGCCTCTAATTTTGATTTTGTTATACATCAAAATAAAACCACAAACAGAGCCAAGTTCACATTTTCTACTGCAGCAAATCTTCTTGGAATCCAGATAACAAGTATAACTGGAAGGAAATTGGAAGGAAATAAACTTGGGTTTAAATTTTGCTTGGAACACAAATGAAAGAAGAATGTAAATTCTTGAAGAAGAAGTCGTTCTGTGAATGAAAATAAACATCTTGGTTTTGATGTTAATTAAATAGTTAATTTTGAAAGTCACAAAGTGATTTCTTTTGGGGAAGTTAAGAAACTGTGTGCAGTTGTGAGTACCACAATATAAAGAATACGTTAAGCCATCAGAGAGTGTTCAAAGGAGGGCTGCGAAGATGATGAAGGGTCCAGAGCTGAAGCCGTACGAGGAGCAGCTGAGATGGCTTGGTCTGTCCAGCCTGGAGAAGAGGAGACTGAGGGGAGGCATCATTGCACTCTGCAACTTCCTTGTGAGGGGATGTGGAGGGGTAGGCACTGGTCTCTGATCTGTGGTGACAGTGACAGGACCCGAGGGAATGGCCTGAAGTTGTATCAGGGGAGGTTTAGGTTGGATATCAGGAAAAGGTTCTTCACCCAGAGTGTGGTTGGGCACTGGAACAAGCTCCCCAGGGAAGTGGTGACAGCAGCAAGCCTGAGTTTGAGAAGCATGGGGACAATGCCCTCAGGAACATGGTATGACTGTTGGGGTGTCCTGTGCAGGGCCAGGAGTTGGATTTGATTATCCTGGTGGGTCTTTTCCAACTTAGGATATTCTGTGCTTCTGTGTATATTCAGCATGACTAGAATAATCCTATTTCGGTGCATTAGTTTTTGTCCCACTAATTCTAGTTCAGAAATAATTGTAGTTAGGAGAGATTGGTGGATAATCTGCTTCCAGGCCCACAAAGGAATGCTTATTAGTACTGAGTTTTGTTTTCAGTTCCACATAGGTCATGTTGATCTATAGGTATCATTGCTTTAATTGTGAAACCATCTGTGTTGGAAGAATTTGTTTTATTTCCATTTTAAAGGTCAGAAAAACAAAAATATTTCAAGTAAATTCAGTTAAAGACTGTGGTGAATCCCTGTGGTAGGCACTGGATTTTTTTGTCTGTTTGTTTTTTGTTCTTCATTTACTCTTGCTATATAACATTTGTAATCATCTTATGCCTTTCTCCTGGCTTGTATACACACAGAATATTTATCTGTGATGGCTGGGATGTCCAGCGATGGATTAGCCATGAAGATGTGCTTTAAAATTGTTGCATTATGGGTTAACTGAACTGGAAGAAGAGACCTCCATTCGTACCTTATAGCTGCACTTCTCTGGGTCGCTGCAATGAGTGTTACCCAGAACAGACATAAAAAAGCATGAGAACTTATTGAAAAGCATACCTTTCTGAAATACCCAAATGAATTTCTGTTAAGAGACAGAAATCTTTTCTGTTTTTTGTTTTTATTCATGTAGTCTTTATGTTACCATCTGAGAAAAATCCTGTGCTGCTACATTCTCAATGTATTTCTTTTTGTTGAATATGTAATCTCTGGCATTTGGCCTGTGTTCATGTTAAGAAAATACTTGGCTAGTTCATGCATTCCTGGAAGGACAACAGCAGGTTTTAAGTAGAAACAAAAATGTAATTTTAAATGCATACATGACCTAGTTTACTTCTTCATTTCTCCCCTAGCCCAGTCTCCAGTCAGATACAAGCCAAGAGCTCCCAGAATATGACCCTGGCTATTGAGGTGGCCAAAATTGGGGCAACTCAGAGATCCTGCAGCAGAGCCCCAGGCCACCTTCTAGCCTCAACAGCAGCAGTAAGCTAGAGTCTACCTTGGGGGGACTCCAGAGCTGGGACAAGTCTCAGTCTGAGTGTTAAAACCTCAAAATGCATGCATTGTCTTCTAATGTTTTGTTCAGTGCTGTTTGCTGCCCATGACAGCCAATAAAGAATTTACTTCTGGGCAGTGACAACAGTCCGAGTCTTGTTAGATTCATACAGTTCCTTCTGAAATACGTTTTATTTCCCATTTAGTTTTATTTCTGAGTCACATCACTACTTTTAATTAACAGTACTGTTGAACAAAGGATACTTCTTAGGAAAAGAGACAAAGCGACAAGCTTTTGTTGTAAGGAGTGTAGTTTTGTGTTATCTGGAAGCAGATTGAACAAAACAGCCATAAACTATTTACAAATGAATTTTTGACTGGAGGTTTTCAGCACTCATTTGCTTTGGAAACTCACCTCCTGCTGTGGCTGTCCCTGTGGTGAAGAACATGTGGAATGCAGGCACCATTTTTTATGTAGGCTTCTAAGGAAACACTCACTGTAGCTTGCATTCTCTGTTTCTGGGGTGCTGGTTCCAGCCAGCAACAAAGGGCTAGTATTTTGGGGTTTTTTCTCCCTTTTAAAATGTGAGCTGTTAAGTTCCACACTTGACCAGGTGGAAACACAGCAAACATTTTATGCAGGTGCAGTACTTTCTGTCACAAATGATGTTTTCCTGACTGCAGTCAGATCTGTAAACTGTACTTAGCATTGCTGGGCAAGCGATGGCTGCCAGACAAGAAAACATCCTCTTTGTTCTAATTTGGTGTTCACAGGAAAGGAACAAGGGAATAGAATTTATTGGTGTGCATCAGCATTCCCATCAGTGATACAAGTGTGTCCCCACATCACTCCTGTGTTCCTTCACATGGGTGTTTCCCAAGCAGTTTGAAGTGGTACTTGTATCATTAAGACTCTATCAGTACAATTGTCTTCCTGCACCCTCTCATTTTCATTAGTGCTACAAGGAAGACTGTTCAGCATCACATTTTACCCTCTTTTTCATACCTTTGAAGAAGACTTTTCATTACTTCTTTACTTCATCAGACTTTCATTCAATTAGCCTATTCTTTCCTTGAGCTTACAGACTTAGTGGGTTTTGTTTGCCAGGTGTGGGATTTGTGAATAGTTAAATGTATATTGAGATATCTTAGCTTTTTTATATTTGCCTTAGTTGAATTTGTATTTCTGAATGGTTTTAAGTCTACATGTAAAATGAAACAGTTCATAACTGTGCAGGAAAGAGGATTTTGAGAATTAAAATTATTGTTGCTGTGGTATCACAGATGTTTTGATACAAACAAACCCACACAGTTACCATAATACTGTTGCCCCAGTTGTTTTCAGGAATATCTTTTCAGCTAGATTCTCTTTTTAGCTTAGTGAGCCAAATGCAAGTGACTTTCCCTTTTGTGTATGTGAAACTGAATCCAAAAAACCCTACAAAAATTAACCTAGATAAGCATGATGACTGTATTATCGTCTGTGTTCTTTTATCCTTATATTTGCTAGGAAATGTCTGTGCCCGGTGAAGTTAGCTGTCTGAAAGATGTAGTTGCTAAAGACAAGCTATTAATGGGTGGTGCAGTTATGTTTTTGCATTACCAAAAGTACAGATTTCTTAAATTTTTTGAAAGCCAAAGTGACAAGGGGGAACTTAGAAAAGTAATGTTAGTTTTAAGGCTGAATTTAATAAGTAATTAATTTTCAGGACTCTCTCCTCTCATTGCTCTTACATTAGTCTTGATTTAGTAAAATCCAGCTATTTTCTTGGGATTTTGCTTGTGCTGTAATACTGTACTGTCTTGCATGTTACTGTGTTGTGCTTATTAGTTAGACCATTAAACATTAAATTAGGAGGATGAAAATTTACTTTTGAAGGACTTTTATTTTAGAGAAAAGATAATGACAAATACCCTCACCAAATATGACATTTCACAAATTATTGTTTGCATAGTGCACAAAGGCTCTAATATTGCAAGCTTCATCAAGTGAGAAGTGTACAGTCACGTGAGTGACTGGTTGTGAGAGATGTGACAAATTTAAATTAAAAATGTCTTATACATAGAGCACAGAGAACACAAAATTGAGCTGCTATTTATATTTTTCTCTATGAAATACATTTGAAAAATAAGTGCTGGAAAAATACTTTCTTGAATCAGAAAATAATTTTTTTTTGGGACTCAGCCCCTGAACTGGTACTGGAGCTGTTGGTTTTTTCTAGTCCTTTTCCCTTTCAGAATATATTTGATTACTGAGCTGAGCTTATTCTGAATAAAATATTCATGTCTTCCTTCTTATTTGAATGGAAGAGTTTTGTGCCTGTCAGCCTTTTAGAATTTTTTATGAAGGATTTATATGTTTACAACTGTGTAACTTCTTTGCCCAACTGGACAGGAACATAATTAAGGTTTAATAAGATGGAGAAAATAGTGAGGATATATCTGGATGAATAGTTATTACATGATAGGATTCTGATGGGGTAACATATTTTTGCATTTTTAGATTTTTATATATATATCTAAGGGCTGAGTCTAGACAGACTTTACTGGGATGATTCTTACCAGCCTTTCAAGTGTTGCTGCTATTTTTACAATTTATGTGAATGAATTGAACTTTTAAAAAATTATACTTTCCCATTTATCTAAGCTTAGCTCTTTCAGGGATTGAGGAATGATTTGCAGTCTGTTTTCATCCTGTTGCAGGTTGTTAAAAATTACATTTTAGTCCAAAAACTCTTCTACGGAACATTGTGAAGGTTGAAATGTTCTTGACTAGCCCTACCAGCCCCGTTGCCCTTTTTCCTGACCTCTTGGGGGTTACTCTGTTCTGTGAAAAAATGCTCATCCATCATGGAACAGCTTTATAGGTTAAACAAGATAGGATCTGCTGTGTCTCAGGTGGAACAGGGGTCAGGGTGCCTCCCTTGTGGGGAAGGCCCTGGAGATGTCCCCAGGAAGTCTGTGAGCTCAGGAGGGACCAGAGGGATGATCCCTGGCAGCCCCCTGCTCCTCCTGGCTCCCATGTGCCTGTTCTGAGAGTGTCCACCTTGGAAGTGGTCACAGATGGCCAGTGCTGGAACCTGCAGCTCTGCCCCCCAGGTCTCCAGAGAGAAGCTCTGGCTCCATGGATCTGTAGGAGGTAGGTGGAGGGACTGTGCCTCCCTGTGGGTGGAGAATGAAGCTAAATGTGAAGTGAGACAGAACAAAATCTTGGATAGTTTTGTTTAAGGGAGGAGGGAGGAATAGTCCCCAGATAGAAACACACAGGAAAGGAAAGGGTAGAGAAAACAGTAACTAGAAAATGAAATGGTTTAAGGAAAATGAGGGACAGGGAGGTAAAAATACGGATGTTGTGGATATATGATGTAAACCAGAAAATAAATGTTTAAAAACAAATTTTTGTTTTACAGAGTTTCAGAATATTTACAGAATTCCAGAACTACAGAATATTTACAAAAAAATACTTTGCTTGTTTGATTTGGAAGTGACCCATCAGATACATTAGCACATAATGTCCTGAATGATCACACCTGTAAGTTCACAGTGCAAAAACATTAATTACTTAAGGCTTGGCTTTATCACTTCCTAATTACTTGAAAAGTACATGGATAATTTTCTACTCACTTAAGGTACAAATAACATTCTGTATGGTTAGCACATGAAGCAGACTTGTCACAAGAGTGTGTGTCTCTAACGTCATTTGTGTGCATCCCTTGCTGTCACACAAGAAACTGCCTGCTGAGCAGATTCCCAAAAGTAACTGTGGGAAGAGAGGTCCTTCTGCCAATGGCAATGCTTTTTACAGCATTTCTACAGACCTGGTAACAAAGTTAATGTCAGGAGTCTAAAACAGGGTTGTTTTTTGTTTTTTTTTTGTTTTTTTTTTTTTGCAATACTATTACATTCTGAGGAGACATTAGCAAGAATTATTGAAACAGATCCTTGGATCAGTGGTATTTCACAACCACCTTACTATAATCTTTTATAAAATTTATATTCCTGGCTACAGCTTTGCAGTTTTTTTTGGCTTGGGTTTTTTGGTATTTTTTTTTTAGACATAGCAGTGAGAATTAATAAATCAGGTCTCTTGAGAAATGGTTATTTCACAATCACTTGCTAATGTTGCTGTCAGGAATGTAAATAAATGAATTTGTGCAAAGAATGGTGTTAGTGTTAGGGGATAACCAGGTATTAATTTCACTGAACAAGAATAGAAGTTCAGGAAGAAGGAGGTAAACAGAAACCAGCTTAGGCACAGAACTTCTCTGTGCTCTGCCTTTGGCAACAGAAGCAGGAAAAGTATCTCAAAAACCTCTCCAGAATAGTGCTGGCTTTCCTGAGGAACCAAAGCCTTAGGTAGTTGGGAATAGAATAGTAGTAGAAGAATAATTCATTCTGTTAGCTTATCTTTTTGAGCTGATTGCAGTGTATTACTCCCTTTGCTTCCTGATAAAATTAATTGGTTGGTGTTTCATTAAACCTGCTCTGGGAGCTCAGGACTCTGAAGCAGCATAAACTGATGGAAATCTACCATGCACCCAGGCTCTCCTTTGATCCAACAGTACTGTAACATCCGCTTGAAAAATGCCAAGATGTCATCCACATGTAGGGAATTAATAGTAAATATCTGACATGGAAATATTTCAGGAAATGTAGTTTTATATGCTGCTGTCCTGGTACTAATTTTCAAAAATAGCAGGCCATCCAGAAGCTCAGTGTATTGTGGCAGCTTTTTCTTCAATACTGAAAACCAAGAGCTTAAGTGGCTGTCATTGGGTAAGAGAAGTACAGCATCTTGCTCTTATATTGCTCTGAAGAATCCCACGGGCTCGTTCATTCTAGTTTGGGATTCTCCACTGCTGCTGTATCTGGTGACTTTAAGACCTACTTCCATAGGTTTGTGGGGGCTGTTACAACTTTATTTTTCCTTCATCTTCTCTTCCTACATCAAATAAGTAAAGGACTTATCTGAGTTGTTGCTAGGATTGTCATTTTTCACTGCCACAAATGATGACTAAGTGCTGAGTATTGTCTGCTGGGGAGGCTGGAGGCAGAGTGGTCAGATAAGATGGCATAACCAGTTCTCAGGGTATACAATTACAGCCTGCTGTTTGTTTTAAAATATTAATCTACTTTCAGATTAGAAAACCTATTTTTTTAATCTGGTGTGGTGTCATGTTAGTACTGTCAGACCTTTGTTGTTGCCAAAATAGGGCAGAAGAGTGGTCTTGGAAAGTTTCCATGCAGATAATCCATCTTAAAATATAAACATGCTGAGTAGAGAGCCATGATTTTTGAACTGAGAACACTATCTTTGTGGGAGTGACTAGTGCATGAAAATACTGTCAGAATACATGTGATATGGATACTTAAATCTGTTTTACTGGTACCTGCATGGGCTTTCCACAGTGCTCTCTGTAGGATTTGCCTTTTATGATGGGGCTTTGAGCAGTCTGGTCTAGGGGAAAATGTCCCTGCTCATGATAGGGGGGGTGGATTGACTCTAAGGGTCCCTTCCAGCCCAGACTGTTCCATGATTCTGTGGCTCAGCCTGGTTTGAATGCCAGCACATTGCTCAATAGCAAGAGGACCTGTGCCTGGTTTATCCAACTCCCTGGGCTTCTGCACAGGGTGAAGACTTGTGTTCAAAGACCAGGGACATCAGCTTCTCCAAGCTCTGAGGTGTGCACCTGGAAGCACATTTGTCTGTTTGTCAGTTTGCTGCTTGGTCCCAGGGTACTTTTATTTTGGAAACAAAATTTTCCCTGTATTTGTTGTTTGCTCTGAGGTAAGTGGTGCTGCCACCTCTGACAGCAAGAGCTGGTCTGTGCCGGGCACTGTCCCAAGAAGGAGAGAAGAGCCCTATTCCAGGCTATTCTGGAATAGCTGGAGAGTACAAGTCGCCTGCTAAAGCACATGAAAACCCACGAGTGTCTGTTCATACTGCCCTCTTTGAGGGTAGTGACACCAGAGAAGGCTGAAGCCTGGGGCTTTTTTTTTTTAAGTTGTTACAAGTCCTCCAAAGTGAGCTAACTTTTGCTGGTAATTGTGCTCACATAAGCATGATTTGCCTCTAACAACGGGCCAAAGATCTTCTGCAACAGCAGGAATTCTATGAATATTTCATGAGTAGCTTAAGCTAGAATTTTTAGGATTAAAAAGAGGAAACTGGGTCAAATGCACATGTTGTAAGCATCTAACTTCTTTAATGCTAGATTCATATATGTTGCATTTTGAAAGCTGAAGCAGGTTTTGTGTGGTGACTTTTTTGTGTGGTGATGTGGTTTTTTTTTCATTGGACTATTTTATGGAACTATTACTTTTCCCTTTGGAATTTTGTGGGCCAAATCCCAAGAGACTCATGGAGTTTCACAGTATGTCCAGTGACTTCAGGAGACGCTTTTCCAGCGTGTGGTGTCTCAGCTGGATATTGTTTTCAAATATTGTAACAAGCCAAAGCCACTACCAGTGCCCAGATAAATGAAGTAACAACCTGAAGTTCAGATTAAAGGAAAGGAATGTTTCTTCCTTTCTAAAGATCAGTTGCATGGGAGAGATGGAAAATGTAGTTACTACTACATCATGCTGTTATTGCAATGGTCTTACAAACAGAACTAATTAAATGCAAGAGAAAGATCCTGATGATTGTTTTTTTGAATCTCCCTTACGCCTGTAAGGTGTGTTAGTGGTTTCCTGGCATAACTTCAGTTCTGTTTTAGTTGTTTTAATTCTCTTTTTGGTATTGTGTGCCATACTAGGCTTCATTTTATAAGATACAGGAGATGATGAAGGAGAAAATGGAAAATCCTACCAGTGTATTATAAGTATCTGGAGCTGTAAATAATCAATATGACTGTTCTCAGTGTTTTCACACAGTTTTACTCTCATGTCACAATTATCTGTAATGGTTAGTATCTTTTTCTTATTGTTTTCAGCCACGTAGACATTTTTAGATTTGGTGTATAAAATATGTAAATGGCTAAGCTATAAGACAGCTCTTAGTGATCTTTGTGGTCTTTTTAAAATATGTTTGGAAATAGAAAGTGTATAAATGTAACTGATTGCTTAGCATTTTTGTGGTAAAGAGCATTTCTAAGTTGAATACTGTTGGAGGTTTTTTGTTACACAAAAATACACCAGTGCAAGATGGACTGTCTGGTGTCTTTGCCAGAGCAAGTGCTGAGCGTTCAGTGCAACAGCAGCCTGGGGAGGATAACCCAGTTAGTGCTGGTTGATGTCTCTGTGCCAGTCTAGTCCTCCTCTCTGCTTCCTCACAGCTGCCTTTGGAAGCTGCCATCTATCCTGTAGTTTTGTCTCAAATGGGTTTTAGGTATTTTAAGGAAACTAAAAATTACAGCATACACTTACATGATGATTACCCTCCCTTTTGCTGGCTCAAACTCAAAGCTGACATTATCTTGTCTTATAGGGGCTTGATAAAACCGTTGGGATTTGCCTTCCTCCTCCCTTTGAAATACCTCTATGGAGTACTAGCATGTGAATACAAAATATACAACCAAAGAAATGGATTTCTTTTTGGTTAATTTAGGCTTCTGTGCTATGAATTCCATGGCAGATGTTTTCTTTTTAAGGCTGTACTCTGTCAGGGTGTGTGTTTTATCCAGAGTGAATGCTGGTGTCTACATTGGGTGCTGAAGTGTTGCTTTTGAGAAGGGCAATATTTTTGATGATAAAGACCAAAGTCCAAAGAACAAGTGGACCCTGTTTCTGGGTTTCTTTAACTGGAATTGGATTGCTTTACCTACGGGGTTTGTGGCTGACTGGCTTCTTTCGCTGCTTTTTATCATAACATTTGGGGGTTTGCAGCAATTAAATCACTACTCATTCACTACTCATGAGGTTATTTCAAACAAGCTTTTGCTCAATAAAGGTCAAGTCTGGGCTTTGTTTGTATACTGCCTGTTCACTAGGAGGAATTTCCACTTATCCTGGGAATTAATTCTGGGTTTATTTGGAATTAAATTACAGTAGTTTGGCTTAGATGGGGTTTTTTATCATCATCATCATCTTCTTCTTTTCCCACTGTTCAGCTGTGAGGTCTGGCTGGCTGCCCCCACCACCACCTGCACTACCCCCTCGACCTTCTGTATCTCAGGTATGGACAAAGCTTTAGTTCTTTGCTGTGTGTTACTTGTTTATTCATGTAACGATTGCAGTGGTTAGCACCAGTTGGCTTGGACACAGCAGTTGTTCCTGTTTCCAAGTTAATGGAAATCTGCAGTTTGCAGTTCCATGTCCTCCTTCCTGTGTCTGTCTGGCCAGTGTGATGCAGTGTCAAATTACAGACTAATTAAACCTCTTTGCAGTGGAGCTTACATGCACCCACTAACTTTTATTTTCTAAACTGTAAATGAAAGCCTAACAAAGTTAGTCTGCTATAATGAATTTTATGCCTGAAGACATGGCTTGATACCTGCTGTTGCTATTTGCTTCTTGAGCTTCAAAGCTGAGGGCATCTGCTAAGGGGACTGTGGCGTGGAAGTGTGTGTTGCACCCATGGGCTTAAAAAATAATGCTGAAAGGAAGTGAATGCTATGTCAGTTATGTTGTTAAGTATCAAACCATTGGTGATGTGCTTTTATTTTGCATTTTGGGTGAGTTTTTGGGTTTTGTTTTTTAGAGCATGACACAACTACAGCACAACACAAACTGACATAATCATGCATGTCTGCATCAAGGTAATTCTTTGCCTTTCAGGAAATCATGGAGGATCACAATATTTTTCTGTGCTGTTGGCTATGTTAAGTCTTAGGCACAATATGCTTCATGTATTACTCCTTTAGATGAAGTGTATGATAGGAAACAAATCCACAGGGGAGCTGACAGCCCTTACCTACCAAAAGCTGGTGAGATACCTTCCTTAGGCCATAATGATCATCACTTTGAGCCTACCCTTAACAGTGTGCTGTTGACCACCTCTTACTGCACATTGCTATAATAGAAATGATTAGAGGCTTCTTGCCACACACAGCTCCATCAGCAGCTTGTTGTGCTCCCCTTCTCCCCATCCCTTGCTAGCACTAAATGCAGTTTCTGCCTTGGGGACTGTAGAACCCTCTGGTTTGAGCTTGCATGTTTCCCCAGTCAATATGGCATTAGCCATGCTGCTACCAGCACACACCCCTTGGTGCTCCCATCACATTCTGGGTGTGTCTGACACAAAGAGAGCAGAGCAGTCTTTCCCTCTGGCTTCCCCAGATCCCACAGCACAGCTCCCTACCTCCCAATCCCAGATCCACAGCCCAGCTCCCTATCTCCCAGTTGTGTGCCTGCAGCAGTTGCTGCTGCAACCTATGCCAGCCCTCCTGCCACTGCTGCAGCTTCCCATAGTGCAGTGCAAGCCCTCTTGCTGCCATTGAGAAAAGCACTAAAGACAACAAATCCTGTTCTCAGAGAACAAAACTGTTGGTTTCAAGCAAGGTTCTGTTAATTGTCCATTTTCTTGTCCTGTGATCAGGTTATGTTTCCTTAACAGGGGAGTGACAACTTAATTTGTTTATGCATGTCCAGCAGCTTCCTAACCAAATACTGAACCAAGTGCTCATCCTACATTGGGACATGCAGAATACAGGACCCTCCTAAAATGATAAACACAAGAAGATTCTCACGTGGAATTTTTGATCCAGTCCTCTCCATTACAAAAGTCTGGTTTCTAAAAGGAAAAAAAAAAGAATGGTTTCTCTATCTGCTCAGTAATGAATATGCAGCTGATGCTTTGCTAACATGCATCACTTACATTTACTCAATTTATTTCTAATGATTAAATTTAAAGATACTGAATCAAACATCAAAATACTATTGTACTCATGTGTCTCAAAATTGTATCTAAAACCAGTTCTTGAAAACATAATACACTTCATGCTCATCAGATTAGGGTTTTTTTCCCCAAGGATGCCTTTCTGTGATACAGGTAACAGAGAGTAGGGAAATATGTGTGATGGGGTCATAATTCAGCTGAGCTGACCTTTGCAAATAGTATGTAAGCAATAGTGAGCATATGGATTACCATAGTCCAGTGGGGCTCTTGATTTAAAGAGCACAGAGAAGTTGGAGGAAGGGATCTGCTTTCAAAGCTGAGACAGGATCAAGACCTGAAGAAAAGCCATGAGGCTGAAACTGCATATTCAGCTTTTTCTTATTTCAAGATTTACCAAACTCTTCTTAAATTTCTGTTTTAACTTATTTTTCAGCAATGTTATTGAAAATCATACTTTAGTGTCATTTTGCTGTACTCCTGCAGTTAAGCATGGTTAATGACAAATGTAGCTTGGAAGTGAAGCAAACCCTGCATATTTCAGGTGGCTGTGCACCCTAAAGTATGCTCATGTTATGATTATTTTGGCTTAGCTTTGGAAATCAGTTGATGGAGGAGGAGAGGGAAATAATTTCTTTCTGAAGTCTATGGTTTTCTATGGATGATAGAGAAGCAGATTGAACAGTTGGCTTTTCAGAGTGAGATTAAAGGGCTCATGGAGTGTAAAGACCAAGAGCATAAAAGAGAGGTAGCCAGGAGTAGGTGTTACATTTCAGTGGATCACAAGTGCAGAATATAGAAATGGCACCTTGACTTGGTTCTATGTTGCAGTGATTTTTAGTAGAATTTATTTCAGCCTTTAGGAAAACATTATTTTTCCTGTCAGGACCTCCAAGATAATCAACCTTGGTGAGTTACTGAATCACTGGTTATTCAGAGTGTGCCAAACATCTCTGCTCATGTCACAAACTTCCTACATTATGTCTACATCCAGCTCTGCTTCCATAGTCCAGCTGTATTACAAGGGACAAGGATTGTATCACTGGGTGAGCAGAGCACAAGGTGATGCAGCTGATGCTGTTGTGGCCTTGACTTCACAGCTCAGGGGATGCACAGGCTTACTGTGGCAGGCTTGAGTCTTGGCATGCTGTGAGGATCTGGCCAGATTGTGGCAAATAGCAGCAGGGCTGGCTTCTCTGCCTAGCTTGCTGCTACCAGCCCGTGCTGTTCCACCGCTCTGCTGGGCAGACACCTTTACAGGTGGTGGCTGCATCTCTTTTTACTTCTACAACAGCTTTTCAAGCTGGTAGATTTAACTCTGTGTTTCTTTTTGCTTGATGGCCTCTAAAAGGCTATGATAGTTCCTGCTCAGGATGTGTCTCCATTGCCAAAGTCAGCATTTTGTTGACATTGTATCAGTCCATAAGCTGTGCTTAGGGTTTCCTGAGAGCTTTCACCAGACACTTCTTTGATGCAGTGATGCTTTTATCTGAGGTCTCTATGGTGACTGTACATAACCTGAATAAATCAAGGTGTACAAAAGGTCAGTTTAAATAGTGTGGATACCTCATTATCTTCAGTTCACATTCTTTTAACCCAAATTTCAGCCCAAAGATCTCTGCACCCCAAGCCATTTTGAATTGATGTTTTAGAGTAAGACATCGTGAATTGCTGAATGAACTCTTTTATTAGATTCATCAATTCATATTGCTTTCCTATGAAAAGTCATTCAGGTTTTGCTTCAATTTTGTAAGGAGTTCTTGGAAAGATTATGTATGGAAAACCACTTACACATAGATAAGAGGGGTTTTTTTGGATATGTTATTTTGAAGTGTTTTCCTTTTGTGCTTAAGGCTGTGTGTAACTTCACTGACACCTTCTGTGATCTCTAGTAGCACATCTCACATTTAGCAAGTCTGCAGTAGCTTCTTGGATTTAAGGATAATTTTATCCATTTCGGTTTCCCAACTTTATTTTCCATAAATATTTCATATCCTACAAGCTGTTGTAGACTTAGGATACTGGCAGTGCCTTACTTCTGCGTATTTCCCATGCCATGCTGTAGTATGTAGAACAGATAACCTGCAGTTTTTGGAGATAACTACTGTGGGTTTTTTCTGGGCTTGTAGAGAATGGGTTTCAGCAGCTTGGGTAAGTTTTCCTCATCCTGTGTTCCTAACTTGATAGTAAACTTATGTGATCAAGGAGAAATGGCCTAAAGGTGGCCCCAAAACTGTTGCACAGATCCAGGGCTATGCAGAGAAAATTTGTGTAACATGGAGGTGCAGGAATCACGGTAGGAAGGCAATAGCCATGCAGCCGATTTGCAGTGACACAGATTTCAGATAGAAAATAACTTTGGGTGCTCATGAATAACTGGAGCCAAACATGTATGCACATTTCATATAAGCCCCTGTTGTTATTTTTCTAATGGAAAACAAAATTATATTTTATTACTGTTGCCTTTTAAGCCTACAGAAGTCATTTACCACAGCTGCTTTCTCTGGGAGATTTCGTAACATATTTATGTTAATAGGAATTATGGATGAACACTGAAAAGCAAATAAACCTTTAGGATTTTAGCCAACATCAGCTAACTATCTGCAATGTTGCCCAATTAGATCAGTGTTCCTGTATTTAAATTACTGTATTTCAGTACCTTCCTGTCCAACAATGAAGGCGTATCTTCAGTCCTGCTTGTGCTATATAAGGGAATTTGAAAACAGTGGGACTGGAAGAAAACTCTGTGTATCTTGGCTGAAAAAACTGATGTTCCTGGTCTCTTTTCCCAGAGTCACAATTTTAAGCCTGTTGGTTTTGTAAATTCACTGTGGTTTGTGCTGCACTTTTATTTCTGGAGACCTTGGGATGTGTTTTTCCCACTGATTCCATGCTGGCAGTTTTGGCAGGCGCTGAAAAAATTATGGGTGAAGGCAAAGCATTCAAGTGGAGTAGGTAGGCAGCTGTTAAAATTATCAAACTGAAGTACCCTGAATACAGTGCAGCTCTGAAGATTAAAATCTCACTGTGTTACATTAGCTCAGAATTCAGCTGTCAGTTTAGTGGCCATTGTTACTTTTAGATGTTATTGATTTGGGGAAATCCTGGAAATGAAGCACTGCAAGGGGTGATGGGTGGGTCACCCTGCCCAGTCACAGCCCCTGGTGGTGTTGGAAAGCGAAGATAGTACTCTTTTTAACATATGAAGTGTTTTGCTCTCCAAATGTTACTTGATACTTCTTAGCTCCTTGAAGCTTTTTGGCCATTCATCATCCAGAATTGCAAGTGAAAACTGGGACCCATTTCAAGAAGTTGTCTCTTCTAGCATGCCTCCACATCCTGCTGAATCTGTGGAGAGCTATGAATGTGGCTCAGGCTGGATTTTTAACCATCAATTACACATGCCCATGCTGAGGCCAAGAGGTGGGGAAGGACTCCCATCCATCCTGCTGAGACCTCTGGGCCTCCAGAGCAGGATGGCCACGTGCAGGCTCCGTGCTGGGAGATGGTCCAGGTGTCCCCCCCACCCCAGTGTCTTTGGCTGCAGCAGAGATACATAGAGGAGGAGGTTGGACTTGCTTACAAGGTTGTTTGGAGAAGATACTCAGGAGTTCCTTTATTCTGCGAAATTATATGAAGACTTTCAGTGCTGGAAGGACACCTTGAATTTTTCAGGAAGGAACTTTTCTGTTACATAAATAAAAATTGCCCCTGCAAAAAAGTGAATATTTTGCTTTTGGCACCATGCAGTTTTATACATGATCTTATACAATTTTATACTCTCCCGAATAACTATTTTATATTTAATGAAAGGAATACTTTTTAGCTTGCATTTACAACCACTGTGCAAGGAAAGGTTGGGGTTTTTTTTATTATCTCCTTGGTTTTGGCTGCAGAATAACATATGTTGTATAAGCTGTGCAATAGGTACTGAAGAGGCATGTAACAGTAATGAAACTGAAAGTCATCTATAACATGAAAGATTTTGCCATCTGCCACTTTAATATAATACAAATGGATTATCTTCCTCTCATGAAAATTACATATTAAATCTAAGACAGCCAGACAAAATAAATTGCGATTTAAGAAGTGGTGGAAAGTAGCACAGTTAAAATTGAATTTGAGGAGTAGTTGATGGATGCTGTAAAATCCTTTCTGAAGAGGTTTCTGGAAGAGTGGAAGAAGGCGAGTATCTTAATTAAAATGTGTTGTAACAATTTTTTAATTTGGCTTCACATTTATCATAACAACAAAGAAAGAAGCTAAGAACCCAATGCCTGTATCTCTAGTGGAATGCACATATGCCTTTCTAGCTTACGTTAATCTGGTTTTGTGGAAGTTGAAGTATTAAAACAGATTGTTAATGCTTCCATCTGGGTCCTATTCTTTCCTTGTGAATGAGCTGAACATTGCAGCAATTTGTTTGTATTTACTGCCTTTCTCCACAACCTTATCACCAGCCCTCAGATAGCTCAGGGAAAGAAAAAGCTTATCAAAACTTTAGGGCTGCACAGTGCTGAGAAAGCAGGCAGCACACTAAGACCCTGGCAGCTTGTTGCATTTGCATCCCTGTGTATTTTTTTTTTCTGTTTTACCATTTTCAGTTTTTGTAATAAGCAATAAAAAGAATTGATGATTCAGTGTGGGATGCAGGAGACTCACAGAAACTGGAATTGAGATGTCTCGACTTGCCAGAAATTGGCTTTAAGCACAAAAATACGAGTGTTTGGAAAGGAGCAAAGTACCTCTTAAATGAACTTACGCAGAGATGATAGAAGATTGCAATGGGCACATGCAGAGTGTTAAGCATATTTAGTGGCCTACTTTTCCTTACAGATAAGCTGTTCTCAATACTTTTTTGCAAAGCTAAGCAGTGGCACTATATAGGTAATGATTATGGGCTACTCCAATGAATGCACAAAGAGAATTTAATTTCTGTGAGTAGTGCCAGTGACTACAATGGGACTATTTCCATGTGTAATGTTAGCCTGGAGTACAAGTGTGGGTGAAACTGAATTGTGGCAATGATTGAATATATAAACTTGACCTCTTGAAAAAAGGTAGGCATTCCTATCAGGTGACAGGAATTACAAAAACTTGGTGTAGATCTTCTGCTCTGGAAGATCAGTTATGGATTGTCTTGAAAAGTGGGTGTGTAATCTATATATAATCCTACATTGCAAAGCAAAAGAACTGGAAATGTAAGTGAAGAACCAGTTGTTAAAGTACTGTGTTCTCTTACAGTTATGAAAATCTTTCATCTGAGGTTCTCGAAGCACTCAGTGCTTGAGTGAGCGTTACATATTCTTGTAGAAAGGAACTGTTAAGTGTTGTCACATGGAGCGGTGAGGAGATTATCAATGGCTGCTCAGGGATCATGCCATGAAATAATGAGCATTTGCAACTCTTAATACTCTTCTTAACAATGAGGAATTATTTGTTCTAATGCTCCGTGTTGGCCATAGGCTGCAGGTTGGGCTCTATCTGTGGCCATTGCTCAGAAGCTTTGTTGGCCAGTTCTGCCTTCTGCCTGGAAGAACGAGAAGGGCATGGCTATTCCTAGAAGAGTCAAGACTGTGCTAAGGAAACAAGAGATACTTCTGCTAGTATAATTGGACGGGTCTCTGCAAAGAGAATCTCTTTAGCAGATTTGGAATAAGAACACCCTCTTGCTCTTTTCTGTGGTGTCTTACCCTGCTTCCCAAAATCAAGATACCCACAGGTCTGGTCTGCAGACTCTGCAGTGCAGAAGACCTGAACATTCTTTGCCCATCTCCTGTAACCCTGTATGTGTTCCCAGCTATACCAGATAGCAGTAGTCAGTAGTTTGTCAGTAGTTTACTCCTCTCTGAGGATGTGAGACACCTTCATCAAAGCACTTCTGCACTACCATAAATGGAGTTTCCCTTAGAAGACCATATTGCATAATTTATAATTAATAAACCAGTGGTGAAGAATTTAAACGCGAAAATAATTGTGTGAAAATTTTAAGACGTTTCTGAGATTGGAGGGAGGTAATTTATTGCCATGTTTCTGAACGAGTGGTGGATGTACTATGCTAAGCATGTTATTAAAATGATGAAGAACTAAGGGGAATTCACCTCAGCTGCTCCTGAAGGACATCCTTTTCCTGTACTCCACTAGAGGACCAGAGTACTGCTGAGTCAGGCCCTCTCTGCCCAATACCAGCAGGCTACAAATACCCCACATCCAAATCAGTGAAGGAAATCTGTGAAGAATCCCGCTGCCAAAAGAAAAAGCAAGAGTTATTTTTCCTTTAAAATCTGTGTGTGGGGACCATGTGGGGACACACCAGCTTGCAGATGCATTTACAAAGCCTTTCAGAGAGGACTTTGTTGGGTCGGCTGCACCAAGCCTTCTTTTCAGGGATGCGTGGTGCGAGTGCCCGGCGCTCAGAAGTGGCCTGTCCCACGGGCCGCTAGGTGGCACTTTAGGGACACGGCAGCCACTTGGTTTTATTCATTATGCAGGAGCTGCATCACCAGAACTAGGTGATTTTTTATTGGGGGGGGGGGGGGGTTGTTGTTTTTTGTTTGTTTCTTTTGGGGTTTTTGGGGGTTTTTTTCTGTTTTGTTTTGGGGTTTTTGTTTGTTTGTTTTGGGTTTTTTTGGGTTTTGTTTGGTTTTTTTTTGTTGGTGGGGGTTTTTTTTGTTTTTTCAGTCGGATGTGGCTATTTATTTTTACCTGCCCCTGCACCGCTGGCTGCTGAACTTTGCAATCCTCCTGTCCTGGCAGCAGGGAGATGTGGCCAGCCCAGTGGCCCAGCCATGGCCAGCAGGTACCACAGCCCTGAGCATGGGCTGCAGGCTGGCCCTGACAGAGATATCTCAGCACCCAGCTTACAAAAAATGTCCTGCTCTCACAGATTTTGAAATCTTACCCTTTTTGACATTTTCACTGTGATTTATATTTGCCTTCACTAGAACACAAGGTTTACCCTTTCGCTTCCTTTCCAGTTCTCTTTGGTTTAAAACAGTACTCTCCTGCAATGAGACCATTAAAAAAGAAGAAAGGAAAAAAAGAGAGGGTAGTTCTGCAAAAGTTTGGGTTCTGGGTTTTTTTTAATTTTCTTTCTCTTTAGGCCCCTTATCTGACCATGATTTCAATTTTTCTGATTATTTGAAACTGACACCGTAAAATATTAATCTGTTCAGTTACTTTTACACTGTTGGAGCAAACTGGTTCTTCAAAAGCTGCCTTTTTTTTATCTATACATAAATAACATGGAGTTGGTTGGGTTTTTTTTTTTCCTCTCCATTCTGTGGAGTGAATATATACTTGCTTTTGATTCAAGGTTTACTGTAGACTCCAACAAGACTGTGAGCAACAGAAACTGGCTGCCTGGCCAGGTTAAGGCAGGTATTTAGTGCTCCCTGTCACTAAAGGGTCATTAAAAGCTCTCTTTCCTGTACCATGGCACTTTTATGTGTTGTGCAGCAAAGCTGTACCATGAGGACTTTATAGTATATGTATTACATATCCCTCTTAAGGGCTGGATTTACTCTTGCTGTCCCTAAATTGAATGAATGGGTTGTCAAATTTATGTGGTCCAGACCTACTGTGTGGTTCTGTTCATTATTTGAGCTTTGCCATCCCCAAATCATTCATGAAACCCTTGTGGACTTTGCCAGGCTACTGTTAGCAGTGCTTAGAGCCTTCATTTCTTCCAAATATATAAAAAGCTATTGTATAAATCAGGGAGGTTGTGGCCTATTCAGGTTGCTGATAAAGAAATATTCTGTTGCCTTCAATGGACTTTTAAAGGTCTTTGATTTTTATAGACGCACAAAAAATTGCTTTTTTCCATTTCACACTATTTGACCAGAAATCTACATTTAGAGAGGAAGACTTTCAATATATAAAAAGCTTTTCAATATTCAAATGTTAGTATCTAGTAGTTATTAAAATTTTTAAAAATTAAGATATTCATATTCAAATACTGGAAATATTACAGGGGCTCTTTGGGGTTTTTTTAACCATCAGGTAACACTGCAGATGTAGCACACTTTAAAAAGGGTAGGAGAGAAATCTCAGTCCCTCTCTCCTGAGGAATTTCACATTCCAAGAAAAAAACCAAGAAATTGGTTTCAAAACTTTCTCGTCTGTGCGCATGTTTGATTCTGTGTGGTTGGAAATGAGCAGTACCACAGAACCACATTGCCCCTGCACCTTTGTGTACAGCTCTTACTGTGTCTGTTATGGAAGAAATAAAAATGCTATGGAAAAGTTCCTCCTTTTTAAATATACCAAATTCAGTGCTTTCTGTTGTTTTTATTTAACTTACAGTTAGGCACTTGGAAACTTGTGACTGCTGCAGAGCTTGGTGGGCCTGTGCAGAAACCTCTTGGCAACAGTGATTTAGGTTCTTTGTTGTGCAACAAATTGTTGTTATGGCTAAAATCCTGGCCCCTTAAAAGTTTGAGGTTTGCCTTGGACTTGGTTTTAAACACAGACTTTCACCTGTGTAGAAATGAGCCTCATTTGAGGAGGGAGCAGGATGACAGGTTGCCCCTGCTGCCTGGGGGCCATTGCCAGCCTGGCTCCAACTTGGCAGAAGCTGGGAACGAGGAGAAGAGGCTGTCTGTCTGACTGTCTGTCAGTGCCAAGTGCCTCAACCTCCTGCTCCTACCTGCCTTCCCCATCCTGGAGAGCCAGCCCATAAGTTCTGGACAGAAAACAGCCACACCATGTTTACAGTGCCATGTTTGCTGCTGTGCACCTGGGGACAGGCAGTTCTAAATCCTGCCACCCTCGCCGGTGCTGTGCCCTGTCCTGGTGGAGGAAATCAAAAGGTGCAAAAAACTTTCATGAGAGGCAAAGCAAGTGATTAATCCTCTGCTTTAATTTGCTTCTCAGTCAGATATTTTGGGAAATCAGGTGTTTTGTTTTGCAGATGTGTAGATCTGGGTGGTGAGTTTTCTGCTGCGTTTGTTTGAAATGTGAGAAGGAAGGAGGGAAGACTTGTCTGCTTTTTTGTGACTTGTGTTTTCAGTACCTTTGCTGGAATTTTTGGTATGATACTGGCTTTGTCACTCCAGCCTCACAAACTTCAAAGACAGAGGCTTACTCCTGTGAATTTTCATTGGTTTCAGGTTATAATAAGGTGACAGGGCATATCCAAGGTCTTTCTAGCTTTTTTCTATTCTCTTATTTTTTCTCACTGTATTTAGGCCATAATGATAATTCTAGAAGAAATTCTGGGTACTAGATTGTTTACATTCAGAGACATGGTTCCTAATGCTTCACTAAATAACTTTTCTCCCATTTTCCCAGCACAATAAAATGCAAGAATATGGTTTCATTAAAAATCTGCAAAAGACATATGTCATCCATTCAGCTGTCACCCTAGATCTCCATTTTCCCTACTGTTGAATTGTTACAGTAACTTTACTTTTGTGCGTAACATTTCCTTTCATTGACTTTATTTTATGTGACTGCTAGTCATTTTCTGGGTGTAGCAATGACTGATTTGTTGTTGCAGACAGAGCAACCATCTGAGGTTGAATTACATCCTCAGATGAACAGATCCCCATCACAGGCAGAAGAAAACAGTTCAGCAAAAAAGGTGAGATCTACACACATTGTACCATTATGGAGTGATTTTCCTTAATCAACAGATGTGGTTGTTTTAAGTTTAAAAGCAATTAAACAGAGAGTTAGGGTTATGTTTTTAAATGTTTACCTTCTCTGGAGGTCAAGACACTGGAGGAGAACTGTGATCATATGTGACATCAACTCACATAAATCATTAAGAAACCTCTTAGTGTGTACACATTGATGCACGTGCTTTCAGAGTGACAGTTTGCCATTTATTTCAAATCAATAGGGGCTTGTGGAGCCTTAGGGAAAACAAAAAAGAGTTTGATTGTACTCCAGCCCTGTCTTACTGTAGTTCCTCCAAATTGTGATGCACTTCTTGGTTTCAGTTATTGAGGATTTGATTTTGATGTAAACGCCTATTTGCCAGAGGTCAGGATCTGCCACTAAATGTACATAGACTAGGAGAGATTTGCTCAAGATGTGCAGTTTCTAATATGTTTTTGTATGGACCTATCAGTCATAAAAAGTAAGCATTGAAATTAAAATAGTACAGTTCAAAGGGCCTTGCTTAGGGGTGGAGTGGCCTTAGCAGTGGCTGTGAGCATTTTCCCTCTCCTCATCATGCTCTGACCACCTCCTTCCACCAGCCCCAGCCAGAACAGGTTTGGATAGGGGGCAAATACAGATCCTCCCCATTCTGGCCCCTCCTGCAGCCAGAGAGCATCTGCAAGACATTTACTCAGCCCAACCAAGAACTTTTGGCAGGTGCTGGATGTACCTTGCCTAGGGAGCACCATCACAACTTCTTAGTGTAACATGGAGGGATCCAGTGTCATCATTTTTTGCATGTGACCGTTCTTTCTGGGCAGTGTCCTTGCTCTGCTTGTGCTCATCATATGCTACTTCCAACCTGGCCCTGCTCTTTCCTTGCTGTGCTAGGGAAATGAAGTCTTTGTGGTCCTCCTACCTCATGCTCACTCTCATCCCACCAGGTTCCCTAAATTGCAGTGATGCCCGAGGCTGTGGGGTGTGGGAGGCAGGTGGTTGTTGCACTGCTGAACCACCTTCTAAAGCCTGGTGCAGCAGCAGAAACCAGCCAAAGAGCCAAGGGATCTGCTTGGACCATTGCTTATGCTATTGTGTTTGAAAGGGGAGAGGGAGTTACCCTGTGGATTTGGTAGGGTTTGAGGTAGACTGGCATTGTGTGTTGGGCATTACAGTTGTGGAAGGCATATGCAGGTTCTCCCCTTGCGGTGTGGGGTGTGTTCCACCCTTGCAGGGAGCTGTGCCTGTGCAGAGGATTTCAGAGCATGGCATTACCAGAGATCTGTGCAGTCATGAGGTGCTGACATCCTGATCAGAACATCTGATAATGTTTCTAGATTTTTTTTTCAGTATTTACAAAACTCTTTTTTAATGTTTAAACCTTCTTCCTTATAATTCAAATTCTTTTTATAATGACAACCTTTCTAATATGAATGATTCGTGGTCTTATATTGGTTACATTTTATATCTATCACTCACAGAAGTCTCTTCTTGTGAGTCCGGCTGCTTACTACAGTGTTGGTTTTTTTCCTTGTATTTGCTTTGTCATTATTTTTTTCTTATTTTATTAACGTTTGGTGAAAACACAGTAGTGAAGGTAATCTAGCACAGTAAAATGTGTGAAAGTGAAATTTGGTCATTGGTTTTGTCTTTGATGCAGAAAAAACCTGTCTCAATTCAACTTTTTGAGTCCTAGCTTTCTCATTCATGAAATGAGGCAGTAATAGCTATATCCCTTGTGAAATTGAGCTAATAATAAAATACACTGAAGAGGATACATTTATATTTATAATTTAGATCAGCTATAAGGTGGTAAAACTACTCATTGCAAAAGAAAGTATGTCTTAATTTATAATAATGAAAGCACTTCTTACCACTGAAGTAATAAAAATGCAAGACTCTGCTTTACCTAGAAAACACAGACTATTTCTCTGATGTAACTTATCAAGAGAAATAGCTGGCCTTTGTACTTAAACATGTTAATTTTGCATGGATAATGTAATGTATTTCAAAACTATATTCAGTGTTCCTTCATGTAAGAGAGGAGGGGAGAAGGGAGAGGCTCCATGTGTGAGGCAGTAAGTTGGGATGCAAGTGATTAATTATCAATTCTTTCAAACTGAGCATAGTCAAAAATAAATCTTGCTCTGTTTTTAATACTTTCGGGTCAACTGGGGGCTAGTACATGTGTTTATACCTCTCCCTCCTCCTCCACCCAGTGCACACTGAGCTGTACAGCCCAGTTGTGAAGAGCCTGTCATCCAGATGAAGGTAAAACACCCTTTCATTCATGAAGGGATTGCAGGAGTTACTGTTCCTTTTTCAAAGTCAGAAACCTGAGAGGCTATTACCAAATTGGAATTAAACTCTGTACGTCTTTAAATTCTGAAATCTTAACCAGCTGTCAGCAATTTATGTGACACAAGTATTTTTCTAGCCTAATGATGGGACACATATGGCCTGACTTAATGTTGCTGTGCTTTTTACTTTCAGGAGGTTGTTCTTGCTCAACCACCCTCCAAACCCGCGCGCAGGAAGCTCCGGACAGAGGCACAAGGGCTGGAGACCCCTGAGCTTTCTCCCACTATAAATGTGACTTCTTCCCTGCCGGCAGTCAAGCCTCACCTCCCAGTCCAAAAGTAAAAACCTGTACCAAATATGCCTAAGTGCAGCATGAGATCTGATGTAGCAGGGTTTGCCCTTTGTATAATTTTGCGCTTAATAGTTCTGTTTCTCAGAATGCTTCACAAGATACAGATTCTGAAATCTACATCAGAAATCTACATCTGTATTCTGAAATCTACATCTTCTCTAGGTGCTGAAATCTAGTCAGTCAGACTAAGCCTGTAGTGACTGTCAGTGGTATTTGATAGGTAGATAACCTCTTCAAAGGTGTCCTACTTCTGTGCCTGCTAGACATGGCTGAGGAGCAAGCCTAGCTATTCAACCATCTCTAACACAAGTTGTTTAGTATGTGAGGGTCTGTGTTTCTGCCTTGCTTGCGTCTTCTGGAATTTTGCTTCTTCATGTGGACAGATATGACCAAATAAATGCCTGGGAAGCTGTCATGAAATGCTTGATGTTGGTCATATCCTTGTGATATTTTTTCATTGTGAGGCATGCTGGAAACAGGCTTGTAACTGGTGTGAGACAAACCACAGACCAGTGGTCTGATAATGTCAAACCCAACATGTGTTGTTTGCTCTTCTAAATACAGCTGTCAAACTTGTCAGCTGACTTATAAGGGATTTCACTGTATGTGTATTTAATAGTGATGGAGAAGGGGCTGTACATATGGTAAGCAAAGGCACTTGAAATCTGTTGGTTCTGTGCATCTCCTTCAGCTGAAGCACTGTGCAAACATTATACCCCACCATCACCCAGGGCCTTGCAAAAGACATCTGATTCAGTCTGAAACAAAATCAAGCTGCCCAAATCAATTGAGCATTTCTTGGCAGGCTGTTTATCAGTAGACTGAATCTGTGCTGCATAATTGGAGATTAGAATAAGTAATAAGACTCCTAGGATGCTCTTAAAGTAGTACTTTGTGCTTTGGGAGTACATATTCCATAGTGGTTCAAAGATAACAGCATTTGTTAACATCTCAATCCTGTCTTTCCTAGAATGTTAAAATGGCCACAGACGTATATTGCTCTGCTTTTATTTTTTCTCCTGTTATTTATTACTTTATAGCCTATGGAGAGTAGTTTGCAGGAAAATAGTGAAGCAGAAAACTGACAGTTCACTGGAAGATAACAGCATAAAGTCCTGTCACCATGCTGAGAGAGTGTCTATTGCAAAAATCAGTGTCATCAGCGCTGTTAAGAGAGAAGAGCTAATGGGGACTGTGTGCCACTGGACCATATTTAAATAGGGCATCTGTTTTAGATCTAATCTGGCATTAAAGAGCTCTTGTTTCCTCATGTAAAACTTCTATGTTTAGAAAGGGGCTTGGATATTCAGTCAGTATTTTCTGTATTTTCTTTCTTTTTTGCTGTTCTTATCGCTCTTGCTTTGAATAGGTTGGTCCTTATCTACAGCTGTCTCTTTTTATACCTGTCTGCATAGCTGTCATTTCCTCCAGACCAGTTACCACAGGCTATGAAGCAATAAAAATTCTTAATTAATAAAATAAGTTCTTAAAATAAAAAAGGTACATCCTTTATTTTAACAGCAAAAGAGCTGAGGAAAGTCAATCAGTCTTCTTCCCATTTGTGATGTCAGATGGTTTTGGTGGAAATGACTGCTTTGAATAAAAATATTAATTTTTGAAGTAAAGAAACATCAGAATCAGCAAAACACTGAGACAGAATTTTCATGCCAATGTCCTTTCTTTCTGTATAGAATGATTTTTGTATTTTCTGTTAACCCACTCCTGACTCTAAATTCTACAAGTCTCTGAAAACATCTAATGCAAAGATACTGCAATAAGTGCAGCTATGCAGGGATCATTCTGAGCTCAATGAGAATGCAGTGATCTTGAAATAATTGAGACAGCCTAAAGTATTTCTGTCATTCAGGTTAACAAGTTTCAAATATTCCATACGATTCAGGCATCTTATTTCAGTGTTACATTTCTCTTCTCTTAAATCTGTAGTTTGTACCTTGTCTTTGACACGTAGTCCAGGGTGCAGAGAGCTATGCAGAATGGGTGGCTGCTCTTCTGGCATCAGCCAGTGCTGAGACTCTTAATTGAAATGTCTTGTATTTATGTGTCTGGCAGACAGTCTTCCAAGCAGAAAAGGGCTATTCAGACCGCTATACGAAAAAACAAAGAAGCCAATGCTGTGCTCGCCAGGTTGAACAGTGAGCTCCAGCAGAAGCTGAAGGTAAGGAATGCATTGAAAATCAGTGACAAAGCTCCCTGCAATCAGTTCTGTGTCACCTCCAGCAGTATTGAAATCAGAGCAAAAAATAGGACAGTAGTTGAAATAAGCACAGAGATGAAAGCTTTTAATGAGAACATATTGCCATCAATCCTTGGGTCAGGTCTTACTTGCTTCCATCTTCAGCAGGCCAGTGCTGTTACTTGTGTTTTGCAGCAGGAAAAGACAGAGAAGTTTGTCTAAATTCACTAAAGAGAAGAAAACTGAACTTGTCCTTCAAGTTGTATTGCTGTCAGGAAGCTTTCTGACAGAGCAGAGCTCTGCTGTTTAAATGGAGACCAGAAGGCTTGATGGGTACTCCTCAGGCACATTTTGCACTGAGGCTCAGGGGGGGGTTCACTCCTCTGAGCCTGCCCAGATGGGGAAGCAGACGCTGGAGGAGTTGCAGTCCAGCCCAGCTCCCACACTGGCAGGGGAGGTCAGCAAGAGCCAGCCTGGCTGCCCTTTCCTGGAGCGGGGTGCTGCATGTGAGCATCCCCAGAGCTGTAACACACCTCTCCTCCTGCAGGAGGTTCACAAGGAGCGCATTGCCTTGGAAACGCAGCTGGAGCAGCTTCGTCCTGTCACCGTCCTGTGACTCCCTGCATGGCCATGCACGAGCAGGAGCAGAGCAGTGCCCAGCAGCCTTGCAAGGAGAGGAATTCTGTGCAGCTGAGCAGGGTCTCTACCAAGGCAGGGGGGAGCACTGGCCTTGCTGGCTCTCTCTTTGCCCCATTACACACATTTTGCCTTTGCAGGTGAGGAAGGTACAGAAAACTAATACCTGACTGTGGAATATTTCCTAGTGGGGGGATGCTTTGCCTTCTTTCCTCCCCCTTGCCAGCCTAATGTGTAAATGCAGTTTGTCACTGAAATGAATAACCTGAGAGTATTTTATTTATGTAAAGAATTCCTGATTTATATGCGTTTTGGCAGCACCTCCTGCCCCGATTGTTAAGAGGTACAGCATTCCTGAGTTCCTGCTTAAATTGAAAACTCATCCTCTGAGATGGACTTCTGGATGTTACTGATTCCTGTAGGATTGTATCATTGTAGAGTACCTGTGGATTTAACATACCACAGAAATAGAACTTGCAAGATGTACAGAATCTTTATCCTCAATCACATGTCAAATAATTATTTTCTTAGTACTGTTTATTATGCAATCACGGATGTATTTTAATGTTAGAGAACTTGTATTTTATTAGTTCAAGTCATATAAGAGAATAGTAACGAATACTAAAATATGATTATTTTGGAAATTAGGAAAAAAATCTTTTTGAGCTACAGCTGTTTCTAATCACCAGTATTTGAGCACTTGCTTGCAACTACCAGTGTCTCTGCATTCTTTTAGCATGTTTGAGATGGCTGGTGTATAGCTTTTTTCTTTTCTTTTTTTCCTTTAACCAACAGTGTATTTCTAATAAGAGGTTAAAAATGCATTCAGGGCATTTTTATAAAAGCCATTCTATGTACATTTGTATTAGTCTGCTTTATTGTCTTAATAGCTGCTGATTTGTTTTAAGGATGTGTACAAGAACTATATTTCCAGAAGAGGGAAGATAGCAGAAGTGCTATGTATGAGGCTATAAAATGTGAGATGGAAGTAATTGCCTTTTACAGCAGGCTTTTGTTAAGGTTCCTTTGCACATCAGTGGAGATGCTGCTGATAGGAGAAAGCTGCTAATGCCCATCTGTTTTCTAAAGGAAGAAGCAAAGATTAATCTTTAACCTGCATTTGATCCAGGGCCAGCTGAACCCTGTAGGGAGTTTTCCCTGGATGCAGTGGTGGCTTTGGTCTCAGTTCTTACAGTGGAAGCTGGCTATGAATGTTGCAGTATTTCTTGGGGCAATACTGTTGGATTGGGTGACTTCAGACATAATAATGTCAGCCCTGCTCCCACCATGGGTATGGTGTGCTTTACTGCAAGGGGACGTCACCTACCTGTTGTCCACCTTAAACACGACCCTGCAGACATCTCACTGACCCGAGTGGTTGTCTTGAAGAAACGGTGCAGCAGTTTTGTCACCCTTGTGCGTGTGATGCTTGCTCCCTGTAGCTGTAGGATGGCCTGGGGCAGAGAGGAAGGAGAAGCAGGTTTGAAGCAGCTGGGTAACCTCTCCTCGGGGTGTGTCGTGGAATGGCTGCTGTGGCATATCAGAGGGCATCAGAGCAGACAAAAGTTTTGTTGAGAGATAAGAAAGGCATCACTGGGAGTGTTTGAAGTGGTAAGGAAACAGTCTACTTTGCTGAAAGGAATGTGGAAGGGGGACATGAATCCAGAAGTCTGCAGGTGAAAATAAGCATTGGCAGAATTGTTACTGCAAGTCTCTTTTTGTAATGCACTAGTTTTGATTCGACTAAAGATCGCTGTGTCAACAAGCAACAACTGTTCTTCTGGATTTGGGACTTCTCTCATGTCGCTGTTGCATAGCTGGGGTCAGATGGTCATTCTTGGTCAGTGACAAAATGTGAGGAATGCAAGCTTTTCTGGGAATCTGCAAAAGAGACACTGCCCTCTTGCTAATAGTGGTATTGCTGAGAATTTATCATCATTTATTTCATTTGTTCATAATACTACTGAGTCATTCCTGAGATTTAATGAGGTTAAGTGCTTGCCCTGTTTGCTTTTTAGTTCATACATTGTAATTTGGTTAATAAGACCTTACTATTTCATAGGAAATAATCATATGGCACTCTTGTCTTTTGTTTTATGGGTAATTTTTTAAGGAAGGCTTTTAAATTACTGCAAAGAAGTGTGTACATTGCATTTTTAAGGCAGTAGAAGACTTCTTCATGTTCGAAAAACATTTATTTCACCTTTATTTATTTTCCATTTATTTCACCTGAGTTATTCATGGAATAGACACTCTTCAAGGGAAGAGCTGAAGAGTCTCCTTTATACTGTCTTTTTCAAATGTCTCCCTTCTAAAATCCAGGATTTTTTTTTATTCACTGGAAATTATGATACTTGCTTAGCCAACAGTGAAATACTTGCTTGGCTGTTACTTTACCACTGGATTAATAAATAAAATTATTTAACAATCCCTGCATTTTTAGTGTTGCAATCAAATACTCCACTCAGCTTCAATGACTAGAGTGTGAGTTGATTTGTATTCTTTTTGGTGAAATAACAGCCATGATGATGATACACCACTTCACAGATCAGTAAAGTGAAATATTCAAGGAGAGGTGTTGATGTGTTATACATATGAATCAGGAGGTTGCTCTTCTGTATGTCTCAATGGTTAAGCATTTATGGCAGCCCACACAAAATGAAATAATGTGTCTGTTCTTGGGAAGCTGTTAGCATTTTGAGGAGAGAAGGCATCATGGAGCTATGACAGTGCTTCCTTCTGTCAGTTGCTCCATGCAGTCATGCCATGGCTACTGTTAGCAGACCCTGGCTGGTCCAAATTCACATCTAAATCCAGTATTACAGATTTTCTTCAAAATTACTTTTCCTTTAGAAAAATGCGGGTGGAGCAAAATCATAATTTCTTGCAGAAACCTTTACATTCTCAGACTTTGGATGGGAAGTGCTCCAACATCCAAAACCATTTGGTCAGAAAGTGAGACCTGACAGGCCAGATGTTCAGGGTTCTTTCTTGAGCAACAGGTGAGTGATCAGCGTTAAGCCCCTGACATCCCTGACCCAGAACAGCAACTAAGGTTTGCCTGCCTCAGCTGCCAGCCTGCTGAAGGAGTGGGATCACATTCCCATGCAAGAGTTCTCACTGTCCTCAGTTTTTGCTTTCTGTAGGTACTTGGGCAGAGCACAACATGCCCAGCAGGAGAGGATAAGGGGGAACAGGAGCACATCCTTGCATCTGAGAGGATGTGCTGACCATGAGCCTGCTGCCCCTTCTCAAGTCTTCAGTGGGCAAATAAATATTTTTGTCTGCAGAACAGGGCTAGGCAGAGCAGATAAGGATCTTCCTCAGTGTGTCTGTAAATGTGCACTCAGGTGTATTCCATTTGTTCATGCATTTCTTTATGGGTCTGTTAACATTCATATCACCTGATACCTATGTTTGTTTCAATCTATGGTAATTCTGTGGTGAAAAAAGAAAAATGCTCAGCTAAGTGTAGTGACTGATTGCCTTTGTAGATAAGCCATTTTTATTTGAGCCTTTCAAAATAAATAATGACCTGGTAATTAAGCAAGGCAAACAGTTTCCATTTCTGAGGCATTCCTTTATTAAACAAACTACCTTTGAACACACATTAATCCTTAAGGATCAATGTCCTTCTCCTAGTTATTAATATTATACTAGGATGCAGTGGAAACATTACCAACTCTTTCCAGAAGGTTCTCAGTTCCCCCTTCCAGAGAGTTTTGGTGATGTAACAAAAGTGTGTTTAGTCAAGGCAACCTTGTTACTGGTAAATTGTTGGATATCCTGTTAAAGTCAAAATATTATCTTCAGACTGCATGGCAGTAGTTTTCCTGTTGGAAATTCTGTATCGACATCAGGGAAAGGAATTTGTTTGGCTGTCATCCAGACAGTTCCAGCCTGATGGATGATCAGAGGGCTGGAGCACCTCTCCTGTAAGATAGGCTGAGTTCAGGTTGTTCAGCCTGGAAAAGAGAAGCCTCTGAGGAGACCTTAAAGCACCTTTCAGTACCTAAAGGCGCTACAAGAGAGCTGGAGAGGGACTTTCCATAGGAGCATGTAGTGATAGGACAAGGGGGAGTGGCTTCAAACTGAAAGAAGGCAGGGTGGATTAGATATAAGGAAGAAACTCTTTACTGTGGGGGCAGTGAGACACTGCAAGAGGTTGCCAGAGAAATTGTGGCTGCCCTTCCCTTAAAGTGTTCAGGGCGAGCTTGGATGGGGCTTTGAGCAGGCTGAACAGTGAAAGCAGGGGGTGTTGGAACTAGATGATCTTCACGGTCACTTCCAACCCAAACCAGTCTCTGATTCTACAACACTGCCAAGGCTAGCCAGCATAGGGTGATGAGACTGTGCATGGTAAAATGACCACAAAGGGATGGTTGGGATTTGGAAACCTTCATGGGAAGCGTTTAGGGTGGGCATAATGTGAAAATTGCCTATTGGGGGTGCATAGGTTGCTTTCTTCTCATCTGAGCTTCCAAATCAGGAGGCAGAGATCTGCAAAAGTTGCTAGCTGGGAAATTAGGGATGTCCATTTTCCAGTACCATCAGCCTTTGAGTCTCCAGCATACACAGTCTTTTTGACAAGAAAACACATGGGTTCATGAAGCCACATATTTTATTGACTAAAGAGGAAAATATTTTTTTTCAGGAAAAGAAGTAAATCTTAGTGATTTAGTATCTTTGAAAAGAGATTATGTATTTTGAAGCTTTTTTCAGCTATCTTGATATGTGCTATGAATATATGCATTATGTTTTACTCTGTTACAGATTTTTTGATACAAAAAAGTTGTATTGCAAGCATTATGGTTGTTAATCTAAAAAAATGCCCCAAGGCTATTATATATTTGAATTTTAACTTATAAATTAGATAGCCAGATTTAAGTAATTTGTTTTCACAGCTGCAGACTGTCCCCATGGTAAGCTGCAAAATGTATAGTGTTCTATACTATGCCCATCTAATTTTGGAAATGTATGTGATATGAAGCTGGGTGCTACATTAAAATAAAAGCGTCCAATGAGTTCAAATTACCTTGCTTTTGTGGTTTATTTAGGATCTTGATGGTACAGATCTGCCAGGAGACCAGAAACTGTGACACCCAGTGAAAAAAATACCATGTTGAAATGGCTGAGCTTCAGCTCTGAAAGATGAAATCACTTACACTGGAATGGTACCTCCATGATAGAGACAGAGAGAGACTTATTTAAAGTGAAATCATATTTCCTTAGGCTCCAGTTAAGTCAAAACTTCATCTTTGCTTTGTCAGGCCTTGCTTTGTCAGAATTCAGACATAACTCCCTGATTTAGCCCAAAGAGGGACACTCACTCATCACTGTGAAGGAAAAACCATTCCCAGCCTCCAAGAGACCCTTAGTCAGAGGGTGGCCAGGCAGGACCTGTGAGAGGACTCCAGGTGTTCCACACCCAGAATCCCTGTGATCAGTGGGTTTGGCCCCTTGTCAGCTGTGAGAGCTGAAATTAAGCTGGGAAAAGGAAACCATTTCAATAGCTGGCCTTTGTGGGCAGGGAGCCAGAGGGTACAGCATATTCTGCTCTTTAACTCGTGTGATTTTTAAGAATTATGTCACAGCTATCCAAAGAGCAGAGCTTTAAAAGAGGAAATAATGAGTGATAAATTAATTCTTCCAGCATTAAGCCATGACAAGGGATGTTTTATTGGCCTAAAAGTATGTCTCTGGTGCACGTGAGGCACAAGGCCAAGGCGTTAAAAACTTGTAAATATCCTGTGGGGAGCTATTCTCCATCAGCAGTGGGATGGATTTAGATGGCTCCTCCATGCTTAGTTTTTACAATTAGATGGTACTCTGGGGTGCCTTCATGCAAATCTAGATTGGCTCTATGTATTTAAATTCATGGTTCCAATAATCTTTCTTAAAAATTAAAAATGCATCTTCCTGCTCCAGAGAAAAGTTCTTAGTTGAAGTGGGAAAGAAAAGGAGGAGCTTCAAAAGCCCTTTTTAATCTATTTTTTAAGGTAGTGCTGCTTTACAAGTGTGCCTGATTCAGTGGGATGTTTACAAGGATTTTGCAGTAAAGCGGAATAAAGAAAAATTAACAAAGAAATGGAATCCCTAGGTATCTGTAGCCCATAGCCAAATCAGAGCTCTTTCGCCTTATGGTCTCGTTGTTCCTCCTGTTTTACAGTGCTCTCAAATGCACCTTGGAGCAGGAGGCCTTGGGGATGTGAGCTCCACTTGCAGCAGGCTCTCATATCCTCAATATTGCCTCAGTACCCACCGTTTTGGGCACACATCTGGAAGGAGTGGCATTAGCTGTGTTCCACATGTGTTAGCCCAGTAGTCCCCCTACTATATGCTGAATCAGCATTTCCAGTTAAATCCTGGATTGGTTTATGTTTATTGATTGTTACCTTAAATTGCATGAGACAGGAAAAATATCTTATCTGAGGACATTTTAAAGATGCTTTATGTATCAGAAATGTGATGGGCTAGACAGTACTAAGGCTATATATTGCTTTTAGTCTGGTTTTTGTGGGAGGGAGAGAGGATGGGAGAGAGAGGGGGAGATTGCTTCCTTAGCCTAGGCTGGTCCCACAAGAAATGTTATCTTTTTACATGCCATCCTTGGTTCATGTAGGGAGCTCATCAGTGTGCTCTGGTTTTCAATAAAAGATGGGTTTTACAGCTGGCAGATGTGCAGGTAATGCCTCACTGCCACAGGCCCTCCAGAGATGAGCAGGAGCAGAGCAGGATAGCTCTGTGACAGCCAACAGCATCCAGAGCCCAGCGAGGAGGAAGGAGGAGGAGGCCGTATGTCAGCTCTGGCAGGACCATGATGGAGAAAAAACGTGACCCTGGAGAAGTAATCATGCTCCTGAGGTGGCAGGGAAGTCAGTGTGCCTCTGCCACTTTGCTCCATGCCCACATGAAAGGAAAACATGCTTGAAAATGTTCTGCTGGACTACTGACTGCCAGGATGCTTGGAGTAGGGCTGCCACTTGATACATGAGTTATTCCCTTCCAAGGTCACTTCAGGAATTCAGTGGTTTGTGCTGTCTGTCACAGGTTTGGGTTGTGTTAAGGCAGTGATACCGGTGTTGAGCAGACCGATACAGAGCACGCATTGTTTATGCAGTTTTCACACTCTTATCTGAGAGGAAAAGGCCAGCACATGATATCACCTGGATTTGTTTTCCAGCCTCGTGCTGTTTGTAAAGGACACTGTATACTTGGTCAGAAATAATGGCTTCCTGTTTCATTAATGAGTTCTTACAGCAATTTCCCTTCAGAGTAATCACCTTGGGTGAAGGAGGTGTGCACTTCCAAAAGCAATTGGCCCTCCCAGTGGGTCGCACCGGGGGCACCATTCTCCACCAACAGAAAAAGCGCTCCTTTTTGGGTGTCTCAGTTTGGATGCTAAAGCCAGTGCTGCCAGAATCATCAGTCACCTGAAGCTGTCAGTCAAAATGTCTCCTGGGATTTAAAAAACCCTTCTTGGGAAATGTGTGTTTCCAGAATGTAGTACCATACCACCTAGGGGGAAAAAAAAAGTGTTGCTTTGATTGCTCTCCAAATACCCGGTTGCATTACTCAAAAGCTGCCTCTTCAGGGCTGAGCTTTTTGAATTTGTTGCTGCAAAAATCCTCAGGAACTTTGATCCAAGCATCCCAGGACTTTTGATATCCCAGACTTTTAGGGGCTCTGATTTGGAACTGACCTTCCCCTTTCACTACAAACTATTTACTCCTGCCACTCACCCAATTACTTGTATTAGAGAAAATAGTAACACCACAAGCATTTATTCATACAGCCTTTCAAACTGCTGCTGCAGCTATGCCATGCTCCAGTTAGAGCTGACCATGAAGTGCACTTGGAGCAATGTCAGAGTGAGAATAAACAAGTTATGGGTGTTTGGGTCAAGTGTGGCAGACTCCAGGCCTAGTGCTGGACTCCAGGTGCTGAGGTGGAGGGAAACCAGCAGCATCTTTCTCCTGTTGTGAATTTTATCACCATGAGTGAATTTTATCACCATGAGTAAGTTCTAATTTCAGGAAGAAAAATGCAGTTTAATTTCCCCCACCTTAGTTATAAATCTAACTTAACCTAATTCATATTTTAATGAGTTGGGTCCTCAGCTGGACTTCATTACTCTTTTCTCTAGTTTGATTCACTGCCTTGTTTTCTAGATTTGGCACTTGCTTGATTTAGCACAAACTGGGAAGGCTGAGCAAAGCAGGTACTTACTGGCTGGTTGTGCTTTCAGCCCATAGCCTGGGGGACTCATCTTGCTTTTGTTCTCCTGTACAAATATATGGTTGGATTTATGGCTTTGCTCTGATTGAGTTGACTCTGGAAGGGGCTTTGGCTGCAGGTGATGAAGCAAGGGGTGTGTATGACACATCATCTGGATGGACATGGTATTATTGTAGACTTGCAGCTCTGCAAGCTGAATATTGGAATGGTGGAAACCTGCACTCAGCTCCACCCCAGCACAGGAACCTGAGAGTGCATGACACAATTTGGGAAAACTTACAGAAATAATGGTATTTGGGACTAATAGCAACACTAGCACAGGACACACTGGGCTGTAACTCCAGGTTGGCCTATCTCATTCAGGATGTCACTCTGACATGCAGTGCTAAAAAGTGTTAGAGCAAAAAGGAAGAGCCCTAACGTTGTCAAAACCAATTCAGTAAATAGAGTCTGGGTGACCACTGCGTTGGCTGACATGATGGTGTTTCTTCTGGCATCCCTGGAACCTGAAGCATGTGCTCTAGGCCAGCTTCTGCTTCACTTGTGACCACAGTTATTTCTCTCTGCCTTAAGTTGAAATACCTGTAATGCACACTCAGCAGTATAAGATCTATACAGACATATTTACACAAGTTTCTGCTTTACTTCTCCTTTTGCAGTTCATTATTTGATACGTATTTTTTTTAATCCTCTCATATTATTTTGCTCCAGTATAGACAGAGGAATTCCCATCTGTTCAGCCCGTCTTCTTCCAGACACTTCTTCATCTCTAGTTGGTTTTGTTGGTTCTCTCCTTTTTTGTAGTAGTAGTAGTAGTAGTAAGGTAGCCAAATTGAAGCCAGTTTGTTGTCATCTCATTTCTAAAGCAATAACTCTGTAAAATACAGCATCATGACACTCAGGAGTTTATAGTTCTTATTTTCTTTTTTCCCCATTATCTGGCAGCCCTGCAAACATCAGCTGGCATCCTGGAATGGTGGGATCATACTAATGAATTGAGAATTTGTAAATAACACTATACAAGTTTGTAAGAGACAGTGTGAATCTCTGTCTCTCACTCTTTTTGCAGGGTTTGCATCAAACATGAAGCATCATTTTAAAGTAATAATATTTTTGTAAGCCATCAGATGTATGTGTGAGCCACCCTGCCCATAGCACATACATTCTAAAACTGCATTTTTCAGACAACTACATTGAAAATTTCTGTGAGAGCTGGAGAGGCAGGCCTTAGCTGACTGAAAGTCTGTGTTTTCCTGAAAAACAGTGCTAATAAAAAGTGTCTCTTCAGAAGGATAAAAACTATCCTCTGACCTTGTGCTCTTTGGTTTCCACTCCCTCGGGTTACAGCATCCCTTTGTGCATCCCCTGAGAAGGTGAATCCCAAGCTCACAAGTTGCTCTGGAATTTTTGATAATGGTGACTCTGAGCGTGGGCTTGGGAAGCTCCCAAGGAGAAAAACCATCTTGCAGGTAATTTTACATCCTGAGATGTCTCATTAGCAGACTCATTTTTTAGTCTCACGAAGAAGAAGCGAGATCAAAGGCAGGAGAAGAGTGAGATAACAAAATCAGTTCTAATAAAAGTAATGGATGTCTCAATTTTTACTTCCCTTAAACAGGAGTATTTATTGCTCCTCTTTGAATTTTGCAAAGCCTTTTGAGAGTTGCACTCATTTTTGTGCTCAGACATCACTGCACATTTTGCCTTATGCAGCTGTCTTTTATCATTAGGGAAGAAGTAATAATTCAGGCCTCAAATTTAGCTTTTGTCTAAAAGAAATGAGGTTGATATATGCACTGTCTACACAACAGGATACCATATAATCCCCTCATCTGTTAGAAGGGCACAAGTTATTTATGTTAATCCTCAACCTAGATGTATGTGTTTGTAGCTGTTACTTTCTGACAGTAGTTTTATTATGCATCTTTTACTGCAGTGTGAAGTGGGTGACACAGGGGAGATGTGAACTTGTTTGCTGTATGTATAAGTTTGCTGTAGGCAAGTGCTTTAGGTTTAAAGCAGTAATTGTGCAGGTCAAGGGTAGCCACACTACTCAGAGACTGGTCTTTTTCCTTATCTGGGTGGAATAAATTGTGAAGTTGGTACACATCACAAAGTGGCAAAAATAGATTAAATTCTAGAAGTTCTTCAGGAGTGTAAGAAATTAGTAGGAAAAAATTATCTAAAGGAGGTTTGATTTTCACTTTTCCTGATGTTGTGTTGGCCAAGGTGTGACAAGCCTCAGTGAATGATATCTATGAATCCAGATTTCAAAACCATGAGATGAGCTGAAAAACAGAAACATCTAAAAATAAACGTGAAGTTTGCTTCATGTGACTTCTGGCCCCTGAATTTTTACTCAGGGCCCCTTTTTAATTCTTGACCACAGATTTTTCTGAATTAAAGCTAAGCTTACTCTTTTTTAAATCCCTTGCTTCCAACAGCTGGAGCTTTAAGAAAATACAGTCAATACTGGGAGAGAGCAAATAGGCAGCAGTGCTGTTCAGCTGTCAAAACTCATGCAACAGCATTTCTCCCATCCTAAAGCATTGAATCCAGTGTATGAGTGATGGCCTAAAGGTCCTTGTACTAGGGGGCTCAGTAACTGTGACTTCCAAGAACCCATTGCAAAGAACTAAACCTGTGTGTCCTGTACTTTCTTCAAGGCTTACCTTCTCAGAGGAGACTGCCAGAATGTTTGGGACTCTTAGGTGCCCAGTGTCTGGACTGGAGGCAATGGGCACAAACTGAAGCACAGGAGGTTCCCTCTGAACATCAGGAAACACTTTTTCACTGTGAGGGTAACACAGGTTGCCCAGAGAGGTTTGTAGAGATTCCCTTCTTGAAAATACTCAGAAGCCATTTGGACATGGGTCTGGACAGCCAGGTCAGGGTGGCCCTGCTTGAGGAGATTTCCAGAGAGCCCTTCCAAGCTCAACCAGTGTGTGATTCTCTGATAAAATAATATTGTCCCATTAGAAAAGGGAACATCCCATCTGCATTGATCACCACATCCAGCTCTATAAAAGAAATTAGAAGACATTCCTTGCTGTATTTTGCTTATGATTTGTAGCCTGCATGTATCTCATGTTTAGGCAACAACTGATCATAATTATTGAGCTGAGTGTTTCTCCAGGGATATTTAATGAAACTGAGTTCTTGTTTCCGTGCCCTGGAGAGGCAGGAGAGCAGTGATCTTCCTTGAGGCAAACAGGATTGGCCTCAGCACATAACCCACTTTTTTGAGGACTGTAATTTTTCAGAGAGGCTGAATTATTCAATCAGCAGTGACCTAATAACATATATGTGGCAGGTGCAACAGGGCTCAGTGAACTAATGAAGTATGGATGGCCCTGGCTCAGGAGTAGGGGGGATGAATCGGGAAGCTAATATGGGATGAGCCAGCCAAAGAGATTATTTTCTTGCACAGGCAATAGAGAGAGCCCCACAAAGCTGTCTGAAATCCTGCCTTCCTAGAAATCCACTCCTTTAAGCTTGTGGACTGGATTATTTGGCCCTTGAAGAGAGACAGGATGCATTTCCCCTTATCTGTAACCAGCTGATGAGGAAATAGAGACCTGGACTTTATTCAGCATTCGCATGAAGACAACTGGGAAACCTAAACTGGTGGGACTGACTGGGGGCAGGTGCTGAGCATTGCCAGCCAACGTCCCACACAGTGGGACAGGCAGCAGGGGGCCCTGACAGGAAGCTGCTAGTAAATGTAGGTATTAATGGAGTGGGTTACGGTTTTAGTCATAGAATAAGGAAATAATCAGTTTAATTATGAGAAGAAAAAGTGTTTGAGGCTGTCTTTGCTGTCATGGTGTTTGATTCTTTGCCACTGACAGTGCAGATGAGAGTCTGAGATGCCAGAAAGGAAAGCTAGTCCAGGCATTAGAGCATGAGCCATGTAAATCTGGATTCAGATCCTTTTCTGTGGTGTGGGGAAGCCATCAGAGGTGGAGTTAACCTTCCTTGGTTCCACCTGGTTAGGAATTAAAGCTCTGGTGATTAGTTGCCTGGGCTCCCTGTGCACTAAGGATAGAAGAGCACTTCTGGAGGGCAGCCAGCACTTCACCATGGCCTGTCGCCCTTGTGTCTTAAACCACCTTGCAGCATCACTGCTCCCCTGCCTTCCCAGCCCCGCAGCTGCTCCTTCCTGCCATGGCAATGCCCTGTGAGCCCTGCTGCCACCCCGACCAGGGGACAAAAACGAGCTAACACCAACCTGGCAAAAAATGCATTGTCTTACCCCAAACTAATTCCTTCCTTTGGCTTGCAGTGAGGCCATTTGTGCAGCCAGGGCTGAGGGGAGGATCAGCAGCCAAGCCAAGGAGCTCATGCTGTCCCCATGTCTGTGCTCAGTAGCCAAATAACTTCGCCTGCAAATAAGGCCATTATCTGTGATGGGCTCCTGGAAAATAATTAAGGTTATTTGAGCACGTAAGGGCAGAGCCAAGTCCTTACCTGTGGTGTTTTCAGGGTCCCCTGGATGAAGGAGGAATTGAGAAATCTGACTCCATGTTCTTAGAAGGCTAATTTATTATTTTATGATATTATATTATATAAAGAATGCTATACTAAAACTATACTAAAGAATAGAGAAAGGTTACTTACTGAAGGCTTAACAAGATACTAATTAAAAAACTCGTGGCCTCCCCTCAGAGTCCCAACACAGCTGGCTGTGATGGGTCATTAAGTAAAAACAATTCACATGTTGGATAAACAACCTCCAAACCACATTCCAAAGCAGCAAAACAGGGAGAAGCAAATGAGATCATATTCTTTTCCTTTTTCTCTGAGGCTCCTCAGCTTCCCAGGAGAAGAAATCCTGGCAAAGGGATTTTTCAGACAATATGACAGTGACACTTTCCCAGCGCTGCAGGGAGGTTCAGAGCAGCCCGGTGGGGAGCAGCCGTTCCTCTGGGCACTCAGGGAGCCACAGCGGGGTGTCCCCTCAGGGTGTCCCCGGCCCGGTGTCCCCTCAGGGTGGCACCGTGACTCATCGGCCCAGCTGGGCCCCGTGTGCTCCTAATCCATCCCAGTCCCTGTCTCACATCCAGCTGCTTTGAAAGTTTGAGAAAGTTTGCTTTTCTCTTGATTCCTCATTTTTGCACAGCTCACTCCATCTGGGCCTGAAAGTCAAAGCACTGAAATATTGCAATAATAGCTGTGCTTGCAAGCCTCCTATCCCAGCTGATAATTAAATGCAGAATGTCTCAAGAAAAACTCATATCTGGAGAAGACAAGTCCAGCTTTTAAAAAAAAAAAAAACAACTGAAAGAAACATCTGAATCTGCAGGTGCTTGTGCAAATTAAAGCTGCTCTCCCCTTCTCAGGTTAAAGATTTAGCTGAGGTCATGAAGGACCTCTCCTATTGTTTAAAGCTGCTGGTGCATAAAGTCATGGTTGTGTTAAGCAGCTATTGGCAGGGACACAAAGTGTCCACAGCCATCACTCCAAACATGAACTGTTTGGATGGATGGATTCTCTGCAGGCACTGCCTGAGCCTGTTAGCTTGCCCTGTACCTTCCCAGCCTGCCAGCCAGTGCAGGGACAGGGATCAGGGTTTGCAGGCCCCAAGCTACAGGGAAAGGTCATTTACTCAAGGCTGGCTGAGGGCAGGGCTTCACCTGGAGCCAGCTGGCCCCAGCCGAGGTAGAATTGATGATGCTGACATGTTAGTGGTAAGAAAAGATCCACTTGATTATAGATTATGTCTATCATGTATCTCTCTGGCTTGCTTGGGGAGCTGAGCAAAATATGATCAGATTAAAGCAGCTGACCTGAAAAAATGTTTATTTTTCCTCTGTTCAGCTGGGGCTTTTTCTGGGTTTAATTTTCTCACAGACTGCAGTACAGGGAGCAATACCAGCATACCCTGAGAATGGGCTAGCACAGTGCAGGGCTCCCTGCAGTGGCAGTGGGGGACATCAGCAGCACTGCCTTGGGTGCATCTTGTGTGAAAAATACCTGTGTCTTATCCCTGGTTTCCATGGTCTGTCTGGGGGCAGTTCTAAAAGCTGGAAATGACCTGGGATTCCTCTGGTGGAAGACCACCTAATTTTCTCAATGCTGATGTTTCAGTGTTTCAGTTGAGAAGCAGCAGCCTGGGTGTGAGCAGTCTGGGGTCCAGGTGAGAGATCAGGCTGCAGGGGCACCCAACACCCCCAGGACAGCTCTCCAGGCAGCATCTGCCAGGCTGGAGGACATCCAGTGCCCACCAGGGTGGGTTCAGGCAGAGCTGCTGTGTGGAAGTGCTCCAGCTCTCATGTGTATGCAGTAAAGACAACAGAGAATTTTCATCAAGAGGTCTTTCTGTTCCTTCGGTCTATAAAATCTTGATCTGTTAATTTTTGGATAATATTTATTCCTTCAGGCTTATATGGGTGGGAAGAGGATGGTTTGATGGGAAGAATGGCCAGTGCTTGTTCCCAGGGGCAGGAAGGGCATTTTGAAGGATGTGCTGTACATCAGCACTTTTGTGGAAGGTACACACACTTGAACTCTTGGAGAAGTGTTCTTCATAAATCAAGGCAAAGCTTTCCTGAAAATAGAAGGTTGGAGTAAACAGGGGAGGTGATGGGTAAACACTTGTGTAGTTCATGGCTGCCTCATTCTTCACAGAATTAGCTGTTTAACACAGCATTAAAATGCTCTGCAGGAATTAAAAGGAGACAGATCTAGCCTTTGTATTTGTGAAATTCATTTTGAAAACTGTGGATCAAGTTCAAACTGCCATTGGATTTGTTTCCCAGGTCTACAGAAGTCTTGAAACCACAGTTTTGAGAGAGGCAATTAACTCCTTAACCTCAAGATGTGCATTGACATGCAGCATTGTTAAGGGTTCCCTCACTAATCACTTCTGTGGTCTTTAATCAGCTGACACACACATTCCTCGACTCCAGACAGCTCCTCAGACAGCCAAAAGTAACGACCCTCCTCTAAAGCAACCTCTGCAACACGTCCTTAATTCTTTCCATATTGCACATATTTTCTTAATATACAAAGCTGTGGTATACTGAGTTTGTGGGGGCAGCATAAAATTAGTATAAAAACAAATAATACTGAATCTGCTATGCTTATTTTATTACTCTGGTTGCATTTTATTTATTAAAAACTCTTCTTTTTCTCCCTCACTTATTTTTTTCTTCACTTCAGTGAGCTAGCTGACAAATTCCCCAGCTCTTACACTTGATCTTTGAAGAAATTAGGGAATTTGCCGGAAAAATTACTTTGAGCTTACAAACTTCTTGAGTTAGAGGGCTAAATTCCATTTCAATGATGAGCTCTAGATGAGAGGAGTCCTCAGCAGGAACTTCATTCAAATAGTTATCACCTCCACTAACTTTACCTTTTGAGTGTGGCTCCAAGGGGTCAGGTGTCTCCTGACTTAAAATAGTTCCACCTCCCGATGCTGAGCTTCTGGGTGTCCTGGCTCCCATAGGGAAAGGTGCTCCATGGGTTGCCATTGCTGTTCCCGTTGCCTTTCCAGGTAAAGATTGCTCAGATGAGGCTTTTGCTGCAGTAGGTAAATGTTGCCATGAGCCAACACTGCAAGGTCTGGGTCCTGGGATGGAGAATGATGGGCGTTTCTCAAGGTAAACATGGGGATTTGGTTGAGAAGTAGCTTCTGCCACAAATGTTAGCCTGGCTTTCAGCACTGATGGTGTGATTGTTTGTAACATCAGCTGAAGAGGCCAAAACTCCCTAGGGAAAATAAAAAAGAAGAGGCCAAATGAGCTTGAATGAGAAATATGCTACATGCTGGTTAATCCTCCTTGATTTAATGCTGACTGGAGGACCAGGAAAGCTCCATTTTGTTTCCACATTTAAATAAAAGACAATTGATGCAGTTTCTTCCAAAACATGCAAATCATGACTAATTTAAAACATTGAAAATCCTCAATAAATAAAACTAGTTATAATTTCAAAGTAAAATTTTCTAGAAGTAAAAATATTATGTAGTTCCCAGGGTGGTCTGTAACCTTAGCTCTTTACACTTTGCCTGTTTACTATGAGGTGCCTTAAAGGGGCTTGAATGTGAGAGGCTTTAAAATTGAAGGCTTTTGTCTTGTCTGCATGACAAATATGGAGGGTGAAGCCAGGGCTTTATGAGCTTCAGCAAGTTCATGGCTATTTATTTTCCCTCAGCCTGCCATCACATCCCTATCTTCCCCCACCACTTGCCCCCAGCCCCTTGTTGCTTTTGATTTGGATATTTCTCACTAGAGATTTTTAAAAGCTTTTTTTTGCCAGCCATGCCTATTGAAAGGATGCTCAAGTTTTCTTTTCCTCTCATTCTTGCTGCTCCTTTCTGACATTGTTTTTCCTTTTCCTCACCTTGCACAATTAAATGGGCCACTGCCACCTCCCAGTTCCCCTGCCCATTTCCTGCTGATCCTGATGAACTGTCAGTAGTTACCTGTGTGGGTTGTGTGTACACAGGGCAGAGTTTGCTGACTCAAGGCATTCCATCATTTTTCCTTATTAGAGTAATAAATCCATAGGGAGACTTCACTTTTTTGCCATAGAACTCATTTTAATTGAAAGCTTAGAAAGAAGGGAAGGGAAGGACCTCTGACAGCAGTGGTTCTCTGCAGTTCTCTACATACCTGTTTTTTCTTTGACTCTTTAACAACCCTGTTTGATGGCATCATTTCTCATGGTCCTTATTTTTTCTTCCCATCAAAGACTACCCTTCCCAACATTACCATCACCTCCTGGAAACTGATTGGGTATTTTGGGTGCTTGGGAAGCAGAGCTAAGCTGATTCCTTCTAATTT
Organism: Setophaga petechia; assembly: GCA_024362935.1. NCBI lineage: Eukaryota > Metazoa > Chordata > Aves > Passeriformes > Parulidae > Setophaga > Setophaga petechia. The sequence goes on along the minus strand of JANCRA010000020.1, from coordinate 12,709,860 downwards.
TCTTTTTCAATAGGACTCCCTTCCTAAAGAGAGGAATGAACCCAAAAATAGGGGTATAAAAAAACCTATGCCAACAGTTTCTATGGTCTTTAAAAACACATACCCATTTCTACAAATTTCCATCTTTCCAGGGGTCACCCAGCTTCTCTAAATCCAAGTTCATGGTTTGAAATAAAAAATTTCTGCTCTCTGGAGGATATTCACATGTGCTCGTCCCAGACCAACCCCACTTTTCCAGAAGCATTGCTGCTGGAATAAAGACCTAAGGCAGACTCCGTGCCATGCATGTGGGGGCAGACAGCAGCAGGTACTTGAGCAGGGAGAGCAGACTGCTGAGGTGGCACAGGGGCTACCAGGGAAAGGGCAAGGAGTTTTTAAGGTCTGAACAGAGGGAATATGGGAACAAAGAGGGTCTGCAGTAAACTTTCTTGCAAGTCTGTGTTCTCCAGTGAGCAACTTTATGTGTGAATGTTAAGCCCTGGTATAAGCACATGAAAACATTGAGGATGCACCAAGAAATAGTTGTTTAGCCATTCAACCTGTTGTGTTTGGTTGAAGGGATTTGCTGCACTGCCATGACCTGGTATGATTAATTTAGCACTGGCTTGTACTTTGACCACACTGAGGTTTTCACATGTCCTTGGTGGCTCCTGTTCTTAGTCAGAGCATACCTGTATACAGCACAGACAAGTGATAATGCCGCAGACAGACAAATTTTTCTCATCACATGGTCTGCTCTGGGACATCTGTCACTCTAGTATGCAGCAGTCTAAAGGTGAACCAAACTCTGTCTCCTCTGCTTCACCAGCTGTGAAACTGGGGCTCCCAGAGGCTGCAGCAGCCAAGTGCAGGTCACGTCCCAGTGGGTGGTGAGCCCTTGCTGCATAACCCTCTCAGCACCGGGGACCCCAGGCGAGAGGTGGCCAGGCATCCTCGATGGAGACAGGTGCCCAGGGCAGTCTGCCAAGGGACAGGTGTGGCTGCTGCCACAGAGGATGGAGATGGCCTCACCTACCTGCTGCTCTGGCCAGTCTTCTCTGGACAAAAAGCACTTGTTTGGAAGGAAATTAGAGATATTTATCACTTAGAAACTATATTGGCTACGTAATTCCTTGCTGGAAGAGATAGTTTGGCAAGATAAGCACGACCAACATAAATTGGGTCCATTTTCTTTAAACACACTGCCCTGTATAATGAGAATAACTGAGGCCTTTTGCTGCCAGGCTATTGAGTCACAAATGTGAAAGAAAGAAACCCAAAATAAACAAATTACTGAGGAGTTTGAGCTGGCTACTTTGGATCTATTTTTAAGCAAGACGTTAGCTGTAAGAATCTTGAGATTTAAGATTTTGCCTGTACCCTATGTTATAGCAGTTGGCATTCCAGTGAAGTTCAGTGTTCAAAATTCAAGAAATTGCTTTGGTTTGTGTTCATCTGTAGATATATTGTCAGCAATTGTTGATTTTTTGCAACACCCACAGCATCTGCAGTTGTGAAAAGCACGTGAGCTCATGTTGGCCTTGAGTAAATGTGGCAGCTATAGCAGCAAAGTGCTGTTCACAGCGTCAGCTCAGATAAACCTCTCTTTCTTTCTCGAGGGCAGCCCCATTTCCTAAAAGTGCAAACCCACACAGTTTGCATGGGAGTGTGAAACACAAACTGCTGCACTGTAGCTGAAACATGCTCCCCTGACCCTCCGCTGCTTCTCAGCTCCTTCAGCAGAGAGGGAGGGTGGCTTTGAACTGTCTCGTCTGAACAGCTCAGGGCTGTTTTTTGAGCAAAACCTGACAGATTTGTGAATATCCACAGAGATGCTCAGATATGACCCTAAGTGAGATTTCCTCACTTTTATAAACTCAGAGATGAAGGCAAAAACCATCCAGCCCATCCCTATGCCATCACAGGTTTGTTTTCACTGATTTCCTACAGCAAACATTTCATGAGTTGTCCTAGTTTAAGTCAAGGTGAAACTTGCCTGCCTGCATAAAGAATTGTTGCCTTTTTTTCACAGCAAATGGCAGTCTTGCTTTGCAGTGCCAACACAGATGTCACTCACCACTGGCAGCTTACACTGAGCGGCTGCAGCCTGAGGAACCCATTCTTCAGACACAGAAGGCAGCTCTGAATCCATCCAATTGTTTATTGTAATAAAGTTTTGAATGTAATAAAGCTTCATTTCTTGATCTGGGAGCACTTCAGATGGTGAAAAGGACAAGAGACATGCAGACATCCCCTCATGGCTCCAGTTCCCTCTCTGTCCCATAAGGCTCTAGCAGCAGGGTATCTCACTGCTCTTGAGGAGGTTTTCATTTCATCTGGGAGCAGAATTAGGTTCCATGCAGCCACCAAAGCATCCATGGGACCAGGTGGCCAGGATGCAGCAGCCTGGCTCCTTGCACCCACCAAGTTCCAACAATCAGTCTTTGGTCTGCAGCTGGTTAAAGGCAGACAGGAGTAAAATAGATTTGAAAACAAGTTAAAATTTTTTACCCCGTTCCTTGCTGTGGCTCACTGCACATCTGTACAAATATGGGCTTGAGGGGGTCTGGACCCACAAAGACCCTCTGGCCTCACTTGTGTGCCTATCTTTGGGTGACACATAGCAAAACCAAGCTTGTAAATGTTCCAGGGCACCTTTCCTGGCCTCTGCTATGTGCCACAGGCACTCCTGCAGCCGTGGCCGGGGGCACTGCTGTATGCTGACCGTGCATTCACACTCCCATAGGATCATTCACTCTTTCTGAAGATTTGAAACCATGAAGAATACCATTTATTGATTATCTTTTATCAGCAGGCAGCAGGGGCACATAGCGGGAGTGAGACAGGGGTCTGGATTCCATCCTCCTCCTCCAGCACCCCACGGTCAGGTGCCCCATGGAGACCTCTCCTACAGCAGGGAGCCAAGGATAAGGGGAACTGGAGCTTACTTCTGTCAGGAAGCATTTGCAGAGCTCAGACTGACATACTGAGGCAAACAGCAAACACTCCCGGACCACATAAATAAGCCGTCACTTTGAGCGAGTTTGTAACTGAAAAGCAAGCAGATTGGAAAATTATCTAAAAATAGTGGAGCAAAGATTAGCAGCACAAGAATCAGCTCAGAAGCATCAGGACACTCCTGGGCTTATTCAAATCACAAGTTCTTAAAGGAGGATTGCAAAGATGTTGAAAATACACAGACAGCTCTACACATTACTTGGGTTTGCCTGAACTGCAGGAGAGCACGACGTTCCTGGCAGGGCACAGCAGATACCTGGGAAGTCTTAGCATTTTTAATGAGGGTTATGAAGAATTTTATTATCATAGAAGGGAATATAATAATTTTCTCAACAAAAAAAGCTCCTTAGTCAGTAACCACTGTCTAGCACTTGGAGGCAATTTAGACATCTTTAGCTGTCATTTCAGACAACATGGCAAGAACAAGATCAAATTCATATGCCTTTCATATCAGGAAAATTTCCCATTAATAATAGGTTTGTCTTTATAATGTGTGTCTTGGAGTAAAATAATTTGAGCTATGTGGAGTTTTATGAGATATTTTAGAGGGGAGAGTCTGCAGAAATTTCTGACCAGCTCCTCTTTTCACCTTCCTCTCTTCAGACCTCATTAAGAATTTCAGAGTCTTTCAGTTTGTTTCAGTTGTGCTTGCATTTTCTCCCACCTTTCTGCAATCCTGTTTAGTTTGGTTTTGTGTTGGAATCATTATCCATTAAGTATTTATTACTTTATTGAATCAGCATGGCTCATGAATGCATATTTTCTTTCCCTTATTTTTCCTGCTTTTTGTAGTGTATTCATTAAAACTTGCATTCCTTGCTGAGGGAGTACAAAACCAACCTATAATACTAATTGCTGTTGCAGGATCTTGGTAGCAGATCTGCCTTTGTTTTCTCCCAAGCTGACACCTCTCACCATGGTAGCCTGGAGCATGACCTTGCCATGAGATCCTTCAAAAGCTTTCCCCCTACAGCTGCAGAGGTGACTCAGTTGTCCAGACACTGCTGTGGTCTGATCTCTATTCAACAAGGGCTTGGTGATGGATGAGCTGAACCAGCAGCTACCTGCTGCTACAGGAGGGGAGAGCCTGTTCTCCTCCATCCGGGATCCCCTCTGTGCCCTTCTCCAGATTCCAGTCTGCACTACCCACTCCCCACCTCCCTGGCTCCTCTTGCATCAGCTCTGGCACTCATCTGATTGTAAGATAAGCCAGTTTGGAGCAGTAAAACAGCAGACCTGTGAGTTAGTCATTCACCTTGAGGTGCCTTGTGAAACCACACCCTCCATCTAAAATCACATCTGCATATTAAGCTGTATCTGAACACGGTTTGCACCACAACAAGAAGGAGTATCCAATCTTTAATTTCTTAAAATTTGAATTATAAGTTCTGAAGGGTATGGAAAAACATGTCAGCAGTGGATATGAAATGGTTACTAGACTATATGACCACTAAAAGCCAACTTTTGTGTCACTTCTCATGAGGTGGCATTTCAGTGGGCAAGCTTGGGCAGCTACACCAAAATTACCCACTCATTTCAGCAACACAGCTACTTCTATTATTTGCCCTGCAGCTTTGGGTGGGTCATCCCTTTTAGACCCTCTGTGTCTCCAGCTGTGAAACTGTTATCTGCAGTGCACCAGGATGGTCCATAGGCTCTACAGAAGTCTGGGAACAGCAGAGGCTAATTTTTAAGAGGGAGATGTTGTAGTCCTTTCTCTTTTCTGACTTGCTCCCATTGTCTCATGCACACCCTTAGTTCCCAGGAGAAAAGTGTCCTGAGCTCTGGCAGTAATTATTAAGAGCACAGCAGATAAGCAGCTTCAGTAAGCTGAGCAGGGATCACAGGGCAAAGTGTGTACCTGGGAAGTTACAGAACTACTTCTGTAAAGTGCTTTAAAGATGAAGCTTGCTTCTTCATCATGTGTTCTCATTATTATGACCACTCTTTCTATCTACAAAGGAGCAATGGCACCTGTCAGAGCTTGCTATTGCTCTCCCTGTGTCACTGTCAAAGTAGGGGGAGTCAGTTTAGAGAGAGGAGCTGTGTGTGCTGCTCTGGCTGCTGTGCTGGGAGAGCCTTCTGTACCTGTGTTTAAATGGGGACAATAGCTACCTACAGCTTGTCTGTGGGTGCTGTGAGACTGGACTCATTAGCACTGGCAAAGAACACAGGCACTGGATAAAAGGGACAGATAAGCGCCCGGTTTCGTTATTTGAAGACCCGGATCAAAGAACCAAGGGCAGCCTTGATTTACCACTGGAGGTACACCTGCAAGAAATGTCCGATTAGAAATCAAGCAATAAAACCACTGACAGTAAAAACAACAATGAAGGCATGAAAAAAGTTTGCAGCTGGTCAGCTGGAACACAATGAAACAAGGAAAACCACAAAGCAAACGCTGCATTTTTTTCTGACACTTTTTTCCATCTTGTTACAAAGACTTAAAACAAAACAAAACAAACACTCCACAGGATATGTAGCTTGGGCTTTATAGGGTTTTTTAGAGGAAACAAGGAAAGAGCAGAGAGGGCTTTCCTTCCCTTCTAAAAACTGCAGCTTTTGGAGGAAGGAGGTTCTAAGATGTCAATGATTGAACAAAAAATTCCTGGTAGTTAAAGTGGGGGTGAAACACAAATCTGTCTCTGCCTCTATTCCCTGCCACTCTGACAGCCAGAAAAGGTTGTCAGGCCTAAAGCCACCAATAAATATTCCTGGTCCCCAGCAGCACACTGTCTTCTTCATGCCCCAGTGTCTCCAGGTAAGCACCTTCACAGGGTATTATGTGCAGGCTGACATGTTTTATACATCCCCTCTAGACAGTAGGCACTCACATTCCTGCAAGGTTAAGAAAGGCATTCATTCCATCAGAGAGCAGTAAAAGGATGCAGAAAGGTAGGTCATAGTTATCCAGGATGGGAGAAGAGGTTGCATGGACCTTTCTGGGGAGCAAGCCCTGGGTTCTGGAGGGTTCTGCAGCCTGACCTCTGAACAGCAGGCATGCCTCCATCCAGGCTGGGTGGAAGCCACCATTTCCCACCTCTAACACCATCCATCAGCACGACACAATGAGTTTCCTAGATTGTGAGGTACCTCAGGACAGACATCATGAGCCACTGTCTGGAAAACAGCCAGATAACAAGAGGGGAGAGGTGACAGGGAGCTGATGGTCACGTAGAACATGAGCTGTAAATCAGAGCTGAGTGTCAGGGTAAGGGATTTTTCCCTTAGAGCAGCAGAGAGAAACCCTTTAGCTTTACTCTGTCAGAAAATCAAGCCTACTTCAGCCTGTTTCAGTGCATTATGAAGGGAAGACTGAAAGGCTGGGGCTGTGTGGGTTCAGAGGGTTGTGTTAAAGACCCTTGCAGGACAGGGAGGAAGAGGCAAAGCAGACATGAAAGACAGTGGTCAGGAAATGTCATTGAATCACTCAGCAAACCTAGGAAACTTGTTTTGATTAAGTTTATATAGAAACACTTAGAGAAAATAAAAGAAAAGGGACCACCAACACAGCAAATCCAAGTTGAGCTAATGGAAAGAAATGAATTTTTATTATTCTAGCAAATATTGGTGGGGATGTGATTGAAACAACCCACTGAATCTAAACTCCCCCCTTCAGGAAGCCGATCAAGCTCCAAATTTCCCTGCTGGCCTCAGCTCCCCTGAAGGGCCAACCCAAAGCCTTAGAGATGAACAGTGGGAACATGAAGAACATCAGGAGCAGATCCAGCTCCGTGTGGCTTTGGCTTGTGTCCTGGCAGACACAGGAAAATAGGGGAGAAATCAAACCTGTGGAGGCTGGAAACGGTTGAGACACCAGTGGGGCTGCTCTCTTCCAGACCTAGCAGTCTGAAAGCAGGGTGCAGAGCTCTGCCAGGCTGCCTCAGCTCTCTTTATTGGACCTGGAGCCACAAATATCTCCACAGGATGATTCATCCCAACAACTTGAGGTGCATTTGTGCTTTCAAATCAGTCCCCCACACTGCCAACATACTAATTAATGCTGAGACCCACCCCAGACACCATCTAAAATAAGTTTCAAGAGGAAAGCTGGCCCCTGCTAACAGGACAGTTTGCCCCACACCTTGTCCCCAGCACTGTTGCGACAGGCCTAATATTCTCTCATGTCCCTGTACACATTCCAGGCTCACAGAAGCCTTAGCAACCCATCCCAAAAAGCTGCTGTGACCCTGACACTCATCTCTCTGTGGAGCAAAAAGAGGATCTTGTCCTTTTTCACATGATCATCTTGTCCACAAGAGACCATGGAGAGAGGGCACATGGCTCCCTCAGAGCAAACACCTGCTTGCTGATGGTGAACAGAACCACTCCTTCCCAAAAGGGTTAGGAGTCACCAATGGGCAGCCATTCCAGCAGCATTTCAATGCTCTTTATTAGAGAAGCATTCCTGTGGTGTTTAAAATAACTGTCTCTGAAATTAATAGTGCCTAGAAGGTGTCTGTCCTTGGTATTGCAAAAACTTCATCCACAGAAGTTCCTGCTCAGGAGGAATCAGTTCAGCTGGGATTTCAGACCTTCCTGGAAGAGCTGCATTTTTTATGAAGCCCACCAAATAAACTCCTTCCACAAGCAGGGGCATCAAGGCTTAAATGCTGGTGAGTAAACACAGGGAATGAACTGGAGAGGCATGAAAAAAGGGCTGGTTGATCTGCAATTCCTCTAATTGAAAAGCTGCTGGATTTTACTGTGTGATGGTTTTACTAGAGACCAATAAATTGCAATTGTATTGCCAGGAGGCAAGAAGGCGCTCTCAGTGTTTTCTGTACCAGATGGGACTAAATGGGTTGTACCTGTGGCAGGGGAAGGGTGTCCCTTGCAGGAAGCTCTGCTGCTCCAACACTGAGCAGCCAGGCCTTCAAACATGTGGGGCATATCAAGGCCAGGCAGCATCAGTATTTCTGAGGGGGTTCCTTCACACACAACTTACCTGGCCTTTTGAACACAGTCCAGTGAGAATAGCTGGCTAAGAAAAAGGTTGCAATATGAAATAAATTCATAAAAATACTGAACACATATATAACTCTCTCCCGCTGCAAACCCATCCCTGCTCACTACCTCCCCACACTTCTGCTAAACCAACCAAAACCAAAAATAGATTATATTTCAAGAAAAATAAAGTAGCATAATTAAGTAGGTTACCTTACACAGCATACTATTCAGGAAATTACAGGGCAGTAAGTTACTGTGAAAACATGAGATACATGTGCTCTCAATGGCTACCTGTATTTGTACCCTTATCCTGTGCCAAATTTTGCAAAAGCAAGGGAGCAAACCCCTCCCAGCTGAAGGTAAACTTTCTCACCTTAATGGGAGATTAAGAGAGTCCCCCCTAGGGCCATGCTGATGCCACTGTGCTCCTTCTGCCATAGCTCTGTGGGTTTGCCAAGAGCTGAGTGTCCTGCTGGATCTGCTCCCTCCCTAGGAGACAGAGACACTGATATTAGCAACAGATTATCAGTGTTGCAGCCATTTTTAATATCTGCTTTTAAAAAAAGACCATTATTGAAACAATGTGATCTTAGTTAAAACATAGCATTTTTTTGGTGAATTTATATTTCCTCTGAAGTTTATTTCCCTCTCAGCTTATATTACTTCCTAGATGCAGTGTCTTTCACTGAAGAATATTATTCTCGTGGTGTACCATGTGCATTTATGCTCCAGCTACTTGTAGCAGACACTGTGTAAACATGTCAGAAAGAACTTACACTCCCTCCACATGATGAAGAATGAAATCCTTTCAGGATTTCAGGTCCTGACAGCATTTGAACCAGTCTCTTCCAAGTCTAAACTTATGAGTATGCAGCCAAAGAGAGAAGAGACACTTTTCTTCTTACATGCTTATTATTCCCTCAAAATTAATATGAATGAAAAGGAATCAGATAATTCATCAGCTCTGATAAGCTCTGTGTGACAAAGATCACATCTGAATGAAGAGTAGCTGATAAAATACTGGTATTTGAAGACAATAGCAAGTTCTCTTTTATAGTATCAGATCTCCTTTTATGTGCTTTCCACCAATATTTAAGTAGATTAATTTTCTTACTTTTTGTTTTGTTTTAGGTTTTGTTGTTGTTGTTTGTTGTTGTTGTTGTTGTTTTGGGGTTTAGGGTTTTTGGTTCGGTTTGGTTTGGTTTTCTTGCCAGAAAAAGCCTGTAAAATGAAAATAAGGTGAAACCTCATCTGATAGTCATCACCTGGGGACTCTCACTGGCAAGGCTGGTGGCTTTACCAGTGAGACTGAAAGACTGAAATACTGAAACCTCTTTTATGGTCTTGGAAATTTTTTTTGGTCTGAGAGAGAATAGATATGAATTCTACGACCAATTACACGGATCACATTTCATGTAATAACCAAATTGTAAACCAAAGTTCCGTAGTTCCCATCTAATTCATGAACAAAAAAATAGTTGAACTGTGAAAGCAAAGTTGTGGGTTTCCACATTCCCTTCCCAGTTATGTTTGACAGCTAGAAAAGGAAAACATTGGTCTTGATTACAAATACAAGACACAGCCTACAACAAGAGCACAGAGTTTCTAAGCCTGGATAGGAATACTGTCAGTTTTCATGGAGCAGTATTTTCAGTGCTCAACAGTTTGATCTTTTGTCCATTTTGGACTGGCCTCTTTTTTTTTTTTTTTTTTTTTTTTTTTAATGTTGAGATAACCTCTATAAATGAGGAATTCCTCACCTATGAATGTAGAAATAAAAAAATAAGAATGACCACTAGATGAAAAACAGATGAAGGACTCTTGAAGCCAAATATTCACATCTCTGTGACAGGGATCTAGCCAACATAAGCACATAATTTGCATCAACATTTTTGGCACCTAATGAAATAGTCTCTTTTAAGTAACCACCTAATTTCCCTATTGACAAGTACATGCCTTTGAAGGTCTCCCAAGGAGGTATGCTCTGTGGAACAGAAGCACCTGAATTTCTCTCCATCAGATGAATAGGAAACTCTGGCAATATTTGTCTGCTCTCAAGGCACCTATTTGTCAGTGGCTGGAGCCTCTCAGTCACTGACCAGGGAGTCTAAACTTGTTCTAGCAATCACCTCAGCTCTGCAGCCTGCAGCTTTCCCTACCTGTTTGCTGAAATAAAAAGGTGTTTAGGATATTGCATCAATGCACACGCACAAAAAGCTTTGGCAAATCAATGTAAGTTTTAAATATGTCAAAATTCAACTGCTGAAGAGAGAACCCTAACTGATACCATAATGCTCACTTGCATTATTCTTTTTTCCTTTCACAGCCAAGAAGCTTAAAATATTCAAAAGCATTAATTGAAAGAGGGTGGATAGCCATCATTGCCTTTTATGCCCACAGTTGTCTATTTAAATGCCTATTTATGTATTTATAGGACAGGACCCAGCAAAATACACCCAGACACACAAATGTAGTAACTCATATATTCATATTGCTGAAATTACATAGCAAGTCTGGAGATTAGACCAGAAATAGAATCCAGATCTCTTGATGCAAAACCTTTTGCTTTAACCATTTGAGAATAGATCCCCCTAGCCTCACAGACTGTCAGATTAAAATGAAAGAGAAAAAGAATCACAGAAACCTCAAATCAAAGCATGAAATTGAAAATCTGTCAGATCCATAAAATGAAAATTCTCTCCAAAGGAAAATTCTGACACAATCATATTTTCTCATGAAATTGGAGCTGGAAATAAGGTCATACTGAGGAAAAAAAAAAAGAATAATATTAAGGAAAAACCCTCCAGAACACATCAGCCACTTCAGTAAGAGAGTCTGAAGGGTTTTGACAAGTACTGTGTCTAAGCCAAAAAACCCCAGGGCTAGATCTTCCACAAAAATCAGAAAACTTAAAGGGACATTGTCAAAGTTGGTAGACCAAACATTTGAGCTACTTTAAACTCAGAGTAATACATGAGAATTCATCTTTTTCTTTATTAAAAAGAACAGCTGAAAGATATTTATGAAGAATATGGTGACATAGTTTCCATATTTATTTTCTAACTAAGGATAACATGCTATGTAACTTTTTTTTTTGGGGCTTGGTTTTAAAGCCTTCCTTACATTATAGGTTGAAAGATTACTTTCTAATTAAAAATTAGCTTTTTTTTTCCCCTGTACTCATACCGAGAAATTTATGGAGAAAGTCAAATGAAAAAAAGTAAGTCAAAATGGGACACAGAGAGGGGGCAGGAGGGGGAAATGTTTATTTTTAAATGCAGCATGGCATCATTCTGTTATAAAAATCTGGTGCAAACGGATTTTCTGAAGTGCTGAGAACCTACAGAGCGTTTGAATTCATCAGGAGATCTGAGCACTCAGCTGACTCCTTGGGAAATCAGGCCACATTTCTTTAGCTCCTCAACCCTGCAAGGATTTCTTCACATGTCCAGTTTAGCACATATGGTTACTGCAGCTGGACTCAAAGTGACTTCGTGGTGGCTTCATTGTTGTTTGTGCAGAGCTTAGTGGCTGGATATCTAAATGAGATTGCACAGATGTAATTAATCTGCTTAAAGATGAATAAAGACTAAAGCCAGCAGTGTGAGAGGATCACTTGGCTACAGTTAATGCAGGAAACAGGTACTTAGTGGGCACAGGCCATCCCTGGCAGGTCCAGCACACAAATCCAAGTGCCAAAGCACTGAGGAGCATGTATGCAGCCAAACCACTGCAGAAAGTCACAGTGGATCCCACTGACTTACATGAATATCATTTTTTGGATTTTGAAGTGCTTGCTGTAGCATTTTCTGCCTCATTTGTAAGGAGGGTCAGCACCTCAGATGTACATCTCAAAAGCCACTATCCTAAACATGATAAGACAAGGGTTTAAAAATGACATTATTTCTGAATAATCTGAAAGCTTGCAGTTGGTTCAGTTGTTACCATTGAATTAGTAAATATGTAAAACAGCATTTGCACTGCTTGGTACCTTGGGTATTTATCTACATTTTCCTTGGGTTCCTTTTTCCACTTCTAGAACAATTTAGGTTGTGAGCCCATTTACACTGTGGGAACATTTATATAAAGAAGAGCAAAGCCTTCATATTAAAATAAGATCTATGGTGGGACATTGCATCTTGGGACTGCAAGGCTTCTGTGTCTTTTTTCCTTCTTCACTGAGAAGAGAGCAGTTTCCTAGAAGCTTGCCTGGCTCCTGGCCAGCAGTCTGTCTCCACAAGTGTGTTTTTAAAACAGGAGCTGGAGGCTTAAGCAGCCTCCCTACTTCCCATGGCAGCCTCAGCCTGCAGACATCAAGGTGATGTGGATGTGGCCTGCAGAGCCATCCTGCTGATGCTGTGGTGAACATTCAAGTGAAGCAAAGCTGGGCACTGGAGAGGCATTTGCCATGCTGGTGTCCAGCCTGTGCCAGTGGCCAAGGGACAACTGATGGGATGAGTGACACTGACAGAGCTGTGCAGCTCAGCTCAGGGAGTACCTGAGCATGGAGACGGATGCCTTCATCTTTTTTAAGTCCAAACCCCATTGCCAGGCTGTGTGAGAAGGCAACAGCACTGCCCAAAGCTGTGACTTAGCAGTGAGGTGCACCAGCAGGAGCTCCTTGACCACAGCACTGCAGAGACACAGAACAGCACTGCAGGCTCAGCACACAGAGATCTTCTCCGGGGAGTTGAGACTGACTGACACCCATCCCCTTGGTTTCCAGTCTCAGATTCTTAAAGGACATACCTTTTGCTACTGGGAAAACTGATGGAGGTCTTGTCCCTGCCTCTCTCAGGATGTAGGCTTCAGTCAATCACTCAGTGAGAAAGTACTTCCAAGAAAAGATCTCTCAAGCTTGAAGCTGTCCCACTTCACATGTAATCAGTAAATATTAATTAGGCAAGGAAGAGAGGTAAAAATAACACCCTCACCATGGAGATCTTTTATGAAACTTACAGATAATTTTTTGAAGTGGTGCCTGGATCCTCTTTCTTCTCACCAAATAAATGTCAAATTCTCTGTGATGAGAAGAAGCTATTCTCTCCTGCATGGTCCATTTCAAGGCAGGGATGAATTTGATTCCCTCAGGCTGTCTGAGGATGAATTGAATGCAGATCCAGTATTTTTGGGGTGGTCTTCAAAAAGTGACTCTTTCCACCCCATAGCTAGAAGGCAGCCCTAGAGATCTCCTCCTTTCCAAAGCAAGTGCTCATATTCTTTGCCCACTCAACTCTGTTGTTTGGAAAAACAGGAAACCAAAAAAACCCCAACCAAACAAAAACCCAAAAAAAAAAAGAGAGTGGGCTCTGAGTGGAGGACCAGCTGTAATCAGTGCTGCTGCTGCTAAGAAGTGTTGTGAAGGGATCTTGCACACAGAGTTCAGCTTGTGGGTTCGTAACCAGTGCCACCTGGGAGGATTTCTTTGCTCTGTGAGTATTTGAGGAGAGTTCTTGGTAAGTCCCTGTCCTAGACCTAGCCAGGCTGTCTTCCTCAGCTGGTGAGCTCTGCATTTACAAAGAAACATGGATTACACCTGAAATTACTTTTCTTCCTCTCTGAGGAGTAAATGATTTACTAAAGACTGCCTTTTTCCCAAATGCAATTCCATCTGCAGAGATATGGACATGGATCAACGCATAGCTCACAATTCACACAACATCACAAATACATTTCTTTGTGTGGACATAATTGTCAAGTCAGATTTGGAGGATAAATTCAGAAAAGTACAGAGTGATTTTTCATGAACACTTTTATAATGCCATCTTTGTTAAACTAGCATTAATTTCCTGCTAACCAAAAAGTGGAGATCAACTGGGATGTCTTGGTTGAAATAAAAAAAACCCCAGACATCCATGATTTGTCAAGTCATGCTGGAAAATAGCAAAGAAGGACAAGAACAGTGTAGCTGACTCTGAAGCCAGGAAATGCAGAGAAACCTGGATTTTCTAAAATTTAGGAAAATGTCAGGATATGCAGGATATGTCAGGATATTCAGTTGTTGTAGTTTAGCAATCCTATCTATGGCTGTAGTTCAGGTTCTTTTGCAGTAAAAATATATGAAACAAGTAGCAAAGAAGGTACTTGGACTTCAAGAAGGTCTTGAATAAAGTTGACTGAGAGATCAAGAGATAAATTGTGCTGAACTTTGGAAATGGGTTTATTTAATTAATAATAATCTGGATCTATTTTTTTCTCTCCTCACTCATTTGTCACTGGTCTAACTTGCATAAGGTTCACCAGGGACCTCTGCACTGCTACCAGTGAGCAGCCCGTGGTGCTGTACTCCCAGTGGGATGAGAAACATGTCTTGACTTCCAGGTGATGGGAGAAAAGCAGTGCCAGCGTATGTGGTGTCATCCATCTCTCTGCTGCATGCAGAAGGATCCTTTATGACATTGTAATTGTTTCTGAGCAATTAACAGCATACCCCAGACACAAGGGAGAAGAGCAAGCCTACCTTATAAAGTTGGATTTTTAGAAGTATTTTTGGCTTCTGGAACCTTTAGGATTTTCCTGTGGGGGCAGGGATCCCTGCATGGGGAATTTAAGTGTGCTGACAACTCTGTTTTTTCTTTTTCTCTCAGGGAAGAGGCTGGGAAGCTGTTTATGGGCCTTTGTGGGTCTGTTCATTTTAATCTGATTTTAATTGATTTCTTTGAAGAAATACATCAAAATCCACATCTTGATCTTGACCTAGATCAAGATCAGTGAACCTAGTGATCAGTGTTTAGTCTTCAGTCAGTGAAGTCACTGGCTGGGGTAAGTGGGAGCAGAGCTTGATGATTTTCATGCAAAATTTCTGTAGTAGTAGATATACACAAAATTACTGTATATGAATATTTCTTTAAAAATATTATGCAGTAACAGAAAACACACAACCAGAAAACACACAACCAGAAAGAACAAATCATTCTGTGTTTTCCTCTTCTGAAACAAAATATGATAATAACTCTTGAAATATTTCCTCAGTTAAAGAGAAACTTGCTGCTCAGCAACAGGGTTTCACCATCCAGAATCATAGTCCAGTTGCTGCGGGTGAGAGTGGGGATAGCCAAAAGGTATTTAACCCCTCTGTAGTCAGCCAACAGAGCTCAATATTCCAGAAATCCAAATGCCTTTGGATTTTCAGACTTGCAGCTGCAGAAGCCTCCTGGTTGTTGGTCTTGGAGTAGACCAGCCCATTTGGTCCACAGCCCCTGTGGTCAGCATGTGCTTCATTTGCTGACAAGAAAAGCTACAGTTCAGATTTGGGGTCTACAGGAGCCTTGAGAGGATCCCAAGGGAAAGCCTGTGGGACAAAAAGGCAGGAGATTTTTGCTACTCTTTGGTGTAACACTTATCATGGGGTAAGAACTTCACTTACCTTGCACCACCTACCAAGGAAAGTGCCTTTCCTTGCAAGTGAGAATATTCCAAAGAGGGTAGAAATATATATAATATCCCTCCAGTTGTGGGCACTCCATGGGTAGCCACATTGCTCAGAGGTGAATCCCACTGCAACACACACACACCAGAGGCGCCTGGGCAGCCACTGTGACACTGTGTCCTGTAGACACATGTGGGAGGATACTGGGGTCTGGAGAGAGCCCATGGAGTTCTGCTTCCAAGGATTTCACTTCTCAGTCCTTCAGACCATGATTGCTCTCACTGCCAGCCAAGCAAACACTCTGCATGCTCCAAAATGGAAATGGACGTTAGCACTGGAGACAGTCAAACGCTCCTTTCATTGGCTCAGGAAAAATAAATGTGAAAATATTTTTGAACTTTTTATCTTAAATTGCCACAGACTGAGGCAAAAATTTTAGCATTTGTTTTTGTATGGGTGGACCTCTGCAAATGTCAGGCAGTGAGGAGGTTTCTGCATGGCTACTGAGCTGAATGAGACCATTTGAGAGGGCAAAACTTCCAGTCTTCCTGCAGAACTTCAAACACAGGCTCTACTTTTCTGTATAGGAAGCAGTTCTTCTAAGCCAAGGAGGCTGTTCACAGTACAGAAGTTTAAACATGAGTGCAAACTTCTGCATGACCAGGTCAGAAATTACTATCTGAGAAATGTTTCTGGCATGTTATAATTAGCAATTGTTAAGAAAAGGGCTTAGAGATACAATCACAGCTCTAATATCAAGGATTATTCAACAAAATAGAGACAAAAGGGGAATTATTTTTCTTTTATTGTATTTCTCAGTGTAAGAATTATTAAAGGACTCTACATTCCTTCATCATTTTCCCACAGTCATTTATGATAATCTCTTGGAAGAATCAAACTAAAACATCAGTCCTCACAGGAAAAATTTGCCAACTCATGCATTTGTTTTGTTATGTATAGTTGTTCATGTGGGCTTAAGACAGTGCCACAAAATGAAGTTTACATCTGACCTTTGAGAACTCAAAACTGGTTTGGGGAAACTGCATATAAAATAGGTAAAATGTTTTCCCAAAGTGTATCCCTAAAGCAGGTAGTGAGATGCTAAATCCAGCAGTTACAGTGAGACCTCTACATCAGACTCAAGTCTGTAGGTGCATTTTAGAATCACCCAGGGGGGAAGAAAACAACCATGTTTTTCCAATATGGGTCAGAAACACTAATTAGCCTGAATTGTTTCTCATGATCAGTAACTCAGCAGTTTTCCTTCTGCCTCTGTTAGAGACCTGAGTTGAAGAGTGGCTGCATTAAAATAGCAACAAACAACATCCAAATTCTAAACACCAGTCAGGCTTAAATTTATCTCCCGTAGTGCTTCCTTGTGACAGTGGCGATGACAGCGTCGATTAGATAGGGCTGGCACTTCACACCGTGTGTCACTCCTCATTATCTGATGAGAGTCCCTGCAAGAGGCAGGTGCTGGGGAATGAAAGATTAGGCGCAGCTCCTGTAATCAGGCTAAATCCCTCACTACCTCCACCGAGCGATAACAAAATATAAGCAGCTTTCTTCTTTCCACAAATTCTTCCCCAATTTTGCTGTGCTCATGAGTCTGTGGGTGTAATTACCCCAGCTCACGGCACAAACCAGCATTTCCAGGATGAAGGTGGTTCTGGACTGCAGACCTGTATTCCAGACAATTTCTGTTCTCCCAGGAGTATGTACAGTCCTAATCATGCAGCCTTAAGCCAACCTGCAGAAGTGCCCCTCCCTCCCTTCCTCCCTTCAAACAAAGCAGATGTTTGAGCTTTTCTTCCTCAGTTTTAGCAGATCCTCTTTAATTCTCCCTAATGACTCTCTCACTCTCCAAAAATAAGCAAATGGATTTTGCAAGTGAATGAACATAATGAAAAAGCAAGGTGTGAGGTTGGAGACACAGTCTGGATTTTGACACTTGCTGCATTTTTCTAATACCTCTTAGTGTGCTAATCAATGTTTGGCAGCATTGTTATTAGAAATGAAGTTCCAGTAATGAGATCTAGCAAACTTCATGGAAATAAGACAGTAATCTTTCAGTGCCAATTACTACTGAGAACTTCTTGGGCTTTTTGCACCCTTTCAAAAACAAATCACTCTTCAGAACTGAAATGAGAACACTGGCTTTTTGGGAGAGAGCCAGGTCATGCTGAGTAAGACTCAGACACCTGGCTATGGGAGGGGATTCATATATGCTAGACACAGAAAAAAAAAAAAAATACACCGCTAGCTTTGGGTAGGAATCAACTAGCACTTGCTGCCTTCTTGGAGTGCCCCAGACAGAGATTGTCTGCAATCACTTTTCCTATAGAGATACTTGTGGGAGGCCATGAAGGTGGCAACTGGAGTCCATGCAAGAGAAATTACGGACCACAGGGAAGTGAATGGGCAAAGCCAGAACATTCTGTACATGCCAGCAGTCACGGGTGCAGGTTACAGCTGGTGAAATGGCAAGTGTGATGAATTTAAGTGTTTCGCTGGAGGCCTGGGATGTTAAAGAGGAAGAGGAGCAGAAAATACTTCTGTCTATCAAAGAAAACAGCCTAAAGCCAGTGAGGGAGAAGCACAGTGGTGTCTGGGGAAGGTAAAGAACAGCACAAAGGTGGTGGCCAGAGGCATTCAGAATCACTGGCCACAGTCAGCACCTGTGGGCATCCCTGCTCTGTTGTGCCAACAGGGTCCCACTCCACTGACCATAAAGTTTAATCATGGCTGGATGAAGCCCTAGAGGATGCACTGTGGGAGGTTTGTGCTGCTGGGAGCTGAACTCCAAGCTCATTTTGACTATTTTGTCATACTAAATGTTAATCTGTAAGACCCACATGGCCTCTGCTTGGATAGATGGTGCCCACCTTGCTGGCACTGGTGTGACACTGTGGTGGTGGGCAGAAGTTTAATTGCCTGGTTGAAATGCCTGTCTAAACGTGCCAACCTTCCCAGGAGCTCAGATGTGCCAACAGGCTCCTTCCAGAGACTGAAACCCAGCCAGAGGCTTCTGTTCTCTGCTGGTGTTCTGGATATTTGGCTGAAAGAAAAAAGGATGTTCCTCTTTTACACTGTGGAGAGGTAAATGACTACACTTGGTACAGTGTTATTCCTGAGCCATGATTTGGGAGGAAGAAGATCTTTCCATGTCACTCTGAGTCACCTCATGCCCCATTTGGTGGGCTCAGAGGAAGATCTTCCCCTCCCCAGCAAGAGGCCACGGCCTTGTGCTCACTGGGAGGCAGGCAGGATTTGGCAGCAGCTGATGCAAACTTTCCCAGACTCCAGGGGATAACATTTAGTCACACAAAAATCCCAGTTGGTTCCTTCATACTTAAACCCCTGCCCTCTGCAGTCGAAAAGTTAATTTGGGAAAAATAGCTGGATGACAAAACAAGGAAATATGGTACAATGGTCTTAATTTTATTTTTAACAGTTGTCACTGTTGAAGTAATACTGGACATAACCCTTCTTTAGTACTCTACCATTTGATCTTTGTGGTCACAAAACATGTGTTTCTGTCTACTGAAGATGAAGACAGGGAAAAAAAATCCACTGCTGACTGTCTGCTCAGGAATGGGACTTGAGCAAGAGGAATGCGTCAAGTGAAATATGTGTTTTTATAAGTGGAAATTTCTTCTTTTTTCTTTTTTTTTTTTTTGCATTGAAATCCCGTGATTTCTACTTTGCATCATTGCTTTTCTATGTGACAATTGGAACCATGCTGAGTATTTTTAGTGTTGTGCTAAGTGCACCTGGCACACAAAAAGATTACTTGTTTGGCATTTATTAAATGTCACTGGTTTTCCAGTCCTGGAACCTGACCCA
Source organism: Setophaga petechia (assembly GCA_024362935.1). NCBI lineage: Eukaryota > Metazoa > Chordata > Aves > Passeriformes > Parulidae > Setophaga > Setophaga petechia. The sequence goes on along the minus strand of JANCRA010000020.1, from coordinate 12,690,698 downwards.
TCAGCTGAACACCTCTGAGCTCCTCTGAACTCTTGCAAGGCACCAGGCCAGTTACTGCAACCTTCTCAAGACAGGAATCTGCCTCTTCTGAACATGCAACCACTGTGATACCAGAACAACCCAAGCCTTTGGAAACTGTGCTTAGGCTAGGCTTGTGAGAAGAGAGGAACCACTTCTGCACTAAGGCATTCTTGTTACTGATCAAGCTGAAAAAATCACTCCTGAAACAATCCCTCAAACAGGAAAACATTACTGCTCCGCTTTCCTAAAATGTCACATGCAAGTAGTTCTTCTGATGGCATGATTGTCTTGTTTACAGAGAACAGTCACCACCACTGTAGAAAAGCAGACTGCAAGCAGACATACAAATGTCCCAATGTACAAATCAGCAAATAAAGCCCCTTTTCTACTCTCAAGAGGTGGAAGAGGCAGATATCCACTATTCAGGCCTTACTTCATTGCCACATCATGATACTAAAAGTAAATATTTTTCCAGGATAGGTAATAGAGATATTCAAAAGTCAGAGTATGGGAAAGGTAATGATAGTTTTGTCTGCACAGGAAGCCAAGTCTTCTCTCCAGGTATGAAAACATATGAGACAAATGAGCATTTGACCACTCACAGTTTGAAGTCTTCTACTCCAATGATGCAGTGGGTAGGAAAAACATCCAAGTATTGAGCAAAAGTCACAATGTGCTCACATGAAAGTCACTTTTAGAATAAATTGTATGGATACACAGAATCTTATCCCACAAACAGATGTTTGGTATCTTGAACAATGAGCTGTGGCTCAGCATTCATTCTCATTACATGAGATGGAAATCCCAGAGGAGCAGGGAGCTGGCAGTTGTCGTGAGCTTTGTGGCATGTCCAGTGGAGGCAAAGAGCCTGTAAGTTTCTAGTGTCCTCTTACAAAGCTGTGGAAGAGAAAAACAAAATCAAATGAATACAAGAGACTAGTGAGGAGGGCACATTTTGCAAAAATTTTCTAAAAAGGTCCTCAAGACTAATTGTATGAAGTGATTAGAAAAGCATAACAGCCTTTAAGATATGCTCACCACTTCTCAGAGAGAAATGAGTTTGAATTGGCTAAATCCAGTGCAGTGCTCTGTCTTTCAGCTGAGTAAAACCTGGTATTAGCCTGAGCACACTGCATATTGTGTACAGGATGCCTGTGGAATAGACCATAAATCACTCTGTGTGCATAAAAAATGGAAGCCAGATGAAGAAGTGCAGAACTTGGCCACAGGTGTCAGGTTCTGATGTGCCTAGCAGAGATGGTCCAGCCCAGTATGTGTTTGATTGGCCTCTGAAGTGCAAGGATTTTGAGGTTTTAACAAAGCGAAGTTCAGTGCCTCAGTCAGACTGAGAATAGTCACATTACTGGCCTTTTCTTTATTCTCTCTTTTATTTTAGAGCTGACTAACCCAAAGGACCCCTCCATGTCCTTTGCAGGACTCTGACATGAAAACCACCTCCAAAATCTTCCCTGCCATCTGAGGGAGAGGTATAGAGGGAATGAAGGGATGTTGTTGGTGTGTGAGTGAAAAAGTAGCTGCAAATTGCTATGCTTGGGGTTGATTTGGAGTGCTGACTCAAAACTGGCGACTGTGGCAGCTGACAGCAGCACTGCCAAACCCAGGGGGACGAGACCCCAAGGAGGGAGCACCCAACCTGGCCCACGGGCTCTCTCTGTCTTACCCAGCCTGCTTTCCCACATGGCTAATGGGCTTTCATAGCCTCTGGCTGTTTGTTTATCTTGGGGCTTCTAATTGTTGTTATGGTAATACTTAAAATTTGCATTCCAAAACTCATTTTGTCCTTACCTACTAAATTGTCTAGACAGCCCACACTGGAGGAGAGAAATTATCCATACTACTGAAACTGCAGCCTGGATTCCTGGCTTTTTATTTTTTAGAACCAGGCAAACACAAAGTACTTGTCCTACTTTCTAGTCAGTAAGCCGAAATTCAGCATGTTTAATTATAAATCAAATAATTGACTACAAAGCTATTGTGGTATGGCCCTCCATGCTGTTGATGGTTTTAATTGCAAACTGTTACATGATGTGCTTCAGTAACAAAGAATGAGCCCTGAAGTAGCAGAGGAAATGTCCTACTTTGACTCTATTTTTACAGTCAGGATGCAGGAATTTTTCTGGTGTGTCCCTCCTCTCCATGATGGACATGGACAAGAGAACTGTAGGCCACACAAGATGCCATTGGGGGCAATGCTGTGTTCAGAGGGACAGCCCAGGAGCTTGCTGTAGACTGTTCCTGCTGCCCCCTCCTCAGGATTCTCTCTCAGGAGAGTCATGTTCCTCCCAATAACAAAAGAGAAGCTTGCATGGCTCATCCTGGAACTGAGGATGAGACAGATCATGGTGTGTGCACCGAGCACTCTCATCACAGCAGATGGCACCCCTGGATGGCAGCCATGGCGGGCAGTGACTGGAGGCTAAAGCTCACAGCCTCCCCAGTGCCCAGGGTGTCACTCATGAGAAGGCAGGGGCTGCTCTCTCCCCTCTCTGGAGCCCCACACCCCTGTTAAAAAAAGCCTGACTTTTTTAACACTCCCCTGTTAAAAAAGAAAGTTAAGTAACAGTGCTTGATTCCAGGGCATGTAAAAGAGTCCCAGGGGAGCTGGAGTCTTTCCTTCTCACAGCCTTCCACTGGTGTCAGGCCCAGGGAGGGCACATATTGAATCTTCTGGGAAATGGTGACACCTGCTTCTGCTGGACTAGACCACCACCCTGGAACAGACTTCCCAGAGGCATTGTGGTTTCTCCATTCTTGGACACACTCAAAACTGAAATGGACATAACCCTGAGAAACTTCTTCTAATGGAAGTTGCTCTGAGCATGGGACCTCCTAAGGCCCCCTCCACACTGGTTTTTGGGGGCATCTTATGACCCTGAAAGTTCTTCACAAAGCAGATTAGGGGTGTTTTCACTGAATTGTGTCTTCAGTGGTGAGAAAAAAGACACAAGTTTGGGTCCTTATGCACAACTTCTCTGTCACCTCCTCCAGAGGTCCTGCTTGCTCCTTTCCATTCATCTCACCCATGTATTTCCACCCTCCTCACCAAGCACTCCACCGGGCTGAAAAGTATAATCTGGAGGAAGGTTTTGGGAAGTTCCTTGTATGGTATCTTGAACACATTGAAGTGAGAAAGACAAATGAGATTTTCCCTCAGCAGATTAACATGAACCAGGAATGATCCTCACCTGCACTGGAGCCAGGACCCACCACACGCTCAGTTTGGACCAACAAGTGCTGATGAGGAAGGGGCATCAGCCCTCCAGTGCCTCAGGAGGATGAGGAGGTTGGGAGGAGGTGGGGAGGTGGATGCTCAGACAAAAACATCTCAGAAGTAAAAGGCCATGCTGGTGGCAGGTGTTTTTTAAAGATGAGGATAGGTCCAACTTCAACAGATCAGGAGAAGTGAGAAGGGGAGAAAAATTGTGTAGCCAGAGAGGCACAGGACCTACTAATAGGAGAGAGAAATTGAAAATCTCTTTTCTCCTTTCCTGTCCACAGTTCTTCTCATCCCTGTGAATCTGTACCTGAATAGAAGGCCTTCTCAGAAGTAGCTGTAGACTTATTTGCTTTCTTTTTCTTTTCATTCCCAGTGAGATAGAAAGAAAATAATAATAAAAAATACTAATGGGAAAAAATAAAGAAAAAAGAGAGAAATGAAACCCTGATGCACCAGCTGCTCACCACCCACTGGCTTGTGCCCAGCCCATCTCTGAGTGGCAATCAGTCCTTTCTGGATAACTCCTTAGAAAAGAAATCTTGAAAGCTGCCACCAAGATGGACTGAAAAACACTAAAAACACTGTCTCCTTCACCCATGGACAGGAAAATCTGGAGCCTTCCTTTGTTGAATGCAGAGACTGAGCAGGGCCAATTACCTGCAGTGCCAAATAGTGTTACAGAAAGTCTTTGGGCAGAATAAATTTAAAATCCTCCAAGTCAGCTACGACATATTTCAGGCATATTTAGTCATTGAAGCTGAATATCCCCAGCTGTGTTAAACTGTTAAGCTGTTGAGTTTCCGTTTGCAAACCACTAACAAAAAGTAAGCTAAAATTGTCTCGCTGTGCCTGCTCTTGCCTAGCATTGCTGAGGAAAATGAAACTTAAAACCCAGATCATTTCATGTTTCTTGGAAAATCACCCAAGTCCTTCATGTTGATGATGTGTTCCAGTACCTTCCCGCCAGAGAAGATTTTTGTTTAGCAGTGTCTATGGATGTGAATCCTTAAATAGGGACAAGTGAGCTGCTATTTTATTGTATTACAGGTTCTCTTTGACCTTACTCTGCTGGGCTACTGATGTGGCTGTGCTGAAGAGACCAGCTCTGTGCTCAGGGAATAGTTTGGGTCCTGCATTTCCTTAATGAGAGAGATCTCTTTTCCTTTCTCTTGCATGCAACAGCAGTTTCTAGGCAGTATTGACTTAAAATCCTCTATTTTTATATTACTAACTATAGCAGCTAATCATTTATAAAACTAAATGGTTGAGATTATTGTGAGAACTTGAAATCCAATCTCCATTTTTTAAAACTGAACTGCAGCCTATGCATGCATGAAGACAAAAGCTCAGAGTGTGTAAGAAGGGAATCAACAGGGCAAACTAACAGACAAATCTGTGATTTAGGGCTAATATGGAGGAGTAAAAATCTTCCTGAGCTTTTGTGTTATTTTGGTGTGAATATTTGTGGGGGAAAGACGTTTTGCTCTCTTTCACCCTCCCTGGTGGGCACTGGTCTGTGCACACCCTGTGGCAGTGTCTTTCCAGTTGTCACAGGCATGCTGGAGGCAGGTGATCCTCTGCCACTGTAAACTGATGCATTGGGGTTTTTTTCTGGATAGGTGGCTTTTTAGCAAGGTCACCTTATGCTGCAGGGTCCATGTGTGGCAATTCAGGGAGGCTGGATGGCCCAAGCCTGCTGGAGCTGTGCTGAAGCAGGGTGGCCCCTGGTGAGGAGAATAAGGAGGAAGAGGAGGAGGAGGTGAGGATTCAGGCCTGAGCCCTGCTCCAGGCAGCAGTGGCTTCCTGTCTGCCAGGGACATGCCAGAGATGCCCAGCTGCAGAGCTCCCTGTCCCTGGGGAAAGGAATAGACCCCATGCTCTACTGGGGTCCAGTCACTGCTGAAGCAAGAGCCCTGTGTGAAGTTTGATCCAGTGCAGCAGTGGGTTTTTCTTTTCCATCCATATTTCTCTGAAGCCCCAAGAGCAAGTGATGCTGGCCACTGTGCTGTGTGAAGAACTACTGCTGTGATAATATAAGTATATAGATAATTACCATAACCTTTCCCTATTAATCTCTGATTTAAATCCTAAGTCATTTATATGCAAATTAGTTGCTTTGATTATTATCCTGACAAATGGCCAAGCTGGCCCTTGGCACGGCAGATCTGGCTATTGTTCTTATCAGCTATGCTGCTCTTGGGCCATTGACACTGCAGAAAATGGTGCTGAAAACTCCTCAGCTGCCTCCTAAACTCTCACAAGATGCGAAACAAGCCCATGCCAGTGGGCACCCAACAGCTCCCTGGGTGGGAGAGTTGGGTGAAACCTCTCCCTTTCCCTCTTGACCCAAATAACCCATGTGTTGTCAGCCCAGTATCTGAGGGGCTGCAGACTAAGTCACGAGTGCTGGATGGTTTCTGAAGGATGCTCTTTGCACAGCAACAATGGAAGAAGCTGGGGGCAATTTTCTTTTTCTTACGAACTACTGCAGGGTAAGTTACCACTTTGGCAATTTTCTCAGCCATGCATGTGAGTGGGTAGCCCAGCTCCTTCTCAGCTGTGCGCAAAGACAGGGAAAAATACCCAGCTAGAGCCTCATGAAGGCAAAAAAGATTATTAGCTAATTTTATTTTGTATTTGTGGCTAAGGAGTTCAAGGTAAGCTATTGAGTACATGGATTTAGTTTTATTAGCTGAAAACACAAGTACTCATCAATATTTTTCAGAGTAAAAAAAAGGGTTTGAATGACAGATTATATCCTTACAGGCCCTTCCTGGTGACAGCTGGAGCGAGTTGATTCTAGAGACTGAGGCAAGCCTGTGATGGTTGTTACCATCTTTCTGCAATGCCTGGAGATTATCAAAAGACATTAATTCCCATTGTCTGTAAGGTAGACTACACCATCCTTACATATCTCAACACCAGATTGATGAACCAGCCAAAAGCTGGTTTGGGTAACTGCTGGGGCCACATCCTGTGCAGTGCACTCCTGCAGGGGTGCAGTGGCAGGGCCAATATAAAGGGCCTTGGGGCTTGGTGTGAGCAGCAGGTTTGAGACCTGAGAACTGTTTTTCATTGCAGATAGCAGTCTGTACTGGACTCACTTCCAATTAGAGTCCCATAGGATTGGCATGGGAGGTCACTGTGCTCCAGAAAGCAGCAGGGCCCATGAAGGATCCTTTCCCACACATCAAAGCTGTGGGACTTGTGGGACTGAAGCACCTCATGGATGGGAATGGAGCATCTGAGGTTGTTCTGGGCAGAGATTGCAAAGCCTTGTCTTCAGTGGGGTATTGTCACAGTATCTCCACCACCTGAATGTCTGGTTTTATGGCTTGAGCTGGACTGCATTTCTGAGATGTCTGTATCTCTGGGCTGGATCCAGCCCTCTCAGCACGCTCAGAAGGGGTGGGAAACCAAGGGAGGAGCATGGTCCTGCATGGTGTGGGCCAGCATGGCTCTTGCCTGGTGCTCAATCACTGCAAAAGCTCTTTCTCCTCATCACCATGGTGCTCCTTCAGCCTCCTTTTTCTTACGAACTACTGCAGGGTAAGTTACCACTTACCCTTAAGATGTATCCTTCAGTGGCTGAGGATACATCACCAACTTAAACAAGCTTGCTGGGCTCTATCAGAGCCTAAAAATGGAAGATTCATTAGCTTTTAGGAGCACAGCTCTCTAATGGAAGTGCACAGGAGTTCACGGTTGTGCTTGTGACAATAAATTTTCCATCAAAATAAGAGTTTATAATTCTCTCTGAGGACAACAGAATTGGCCTTTGACTATAGCAGCTTCAGGCGTGAAAAAATGACTTGTCTGTTTTTCCAAGGCCTGTCAGTAGCTCTAACAAAAGATGTTTCTCTTCCCACAAACTTCAAGACATTACAGCTAGAGTAATAATCCTATTAAGGGCTTGCTTGTTTTGCTATTTAGTGTAATAACTTTTTTTAAAAAGGAAAACTTTCCTGCATTTTGAAATGAAAACATAATGGTAAGATAGGAAGTAGCAACCAGAAACACAGACTTCAAATCACACTGCAAAAAACCCACATTAAATCTTGTAGTAAATGGACTTGGCTATTCAAAAATTCTTTCATATACTGGAGGGTTTTCTGTGAAAACCCCCTGCTGGGCTCTTAAAAGCAAATCTACAGAATTTCTGAGTGTTTGGACTTGCTCCAAATTGTGCTATTGAGATAAAAATGCTTTAAAAAAATAAAACCACTACTATTTTATCTTATGCTGATAATATGATCTAATTTGATTGCTGTTTTTTACCATTGACTGCATAAAGTGAATTAGACTGCCTAAAAGGACAGGAAAATCGATCATTGGAAACAACTGAAGCAGGTAGTCCTTAAGGAAATAATGTCTTAATTCCCTAGGCCCTTCCGTGGGAAGGAAACACAATAGTACTTTGTGAGGGCTGAGCTGGTGAATAGAAACATCCTCTCTCTTTTTTTCTCTCTTTTTTCCCTCCACATGGGCATTGAACTGGGAAGTTCCTGCATCAAACTGCAACACCAAACTTGAGAGCAGCTTTGGAAGACTTCAGAGCTGAGCTGCTTGATTTCCCATCTGTTACCAGGGTCAGAGCTGTTCCTGGAGTTACATGGCAGCTTCGGAGTTACATTGAATAAATATTACAAAAAGGTTTTAAGTGGAAATATATGAGAAAATATACTTCCCCATCTAAGATGTTTGGTAGTGTATTAAACACTTTCCACTGTCTCAGGAAAGCCCAGCAAGCACACACAGCTCAGTGCATATAGTTTGTCAAAGTCTAATGAACTCCTTAGTGGAAATTCTCTGTGGCTTTGTGGGGATTAGGCTAGCAACCACATTTGTGCTTCAAGATGAAATGAATCAGTTTCCACAGGCGACCTGACTTCCAGAGCGTTTTACTGTCAAAATTAATCTCCAAAGTAATTTGTTATCTGTTGCCTCTTTTCCACTCACCCCCCTCTCCTATGTACATGTATGTACCTTTGGTGGATCCGTCCAGGTCTTTCAGGCATTTCACAAAGTTGAGAAGCAGGAGACCACCTGGCAGGAAAAATATTTCCTCTGGGGATTTCTCCTCTCCACTGGACAAACACCCTTCTGGCCACTTCTGGTTTGCACTGCTTTACCACCCCCCCTAGAAACAAACAACCAAAAAAAAAAAGGGAAAACGAGAGACTATTTTCTATAAAAGAACAAAACTATTGTCCTTTATGTGAAAGGAGGAAACTCAAGCACAAAGCACACATCTTGTAGAAATTACTAATTTTCCTCAGCAGTAGAGAGCTACATTTCCCTTGTAAATGTCTGAAGAAAACTCCGACAGTCTCAGATGCAGGTAGAGATAAATCTTCCACCTGATTCTAATACACTTGGCAGCATACACAGTGCAGCTTCACCCCCACCACCCACCTTGTTTGCTGGAAACTTGGTCCCTGTGTGGGTGCACTTGCTGAAACTCTCCTAATGTTGTTGACATTCATGTTTCTCTGGTTGCCCTGTCTGTCACCAGAGCTGCACTGGTGCTTGGCAGAGAGACAGCACCTTTAGGGAAAGCTTCCATGTGCAGCATCTTCCTGAAGTGGGACAGGTCTGAGATGGGTTAGGAGTTTTTATTATCATGATTTTTGTACATATCACTCACCCTTATGGTTTGTTTCTTTGGGCAGAAACATTCAGTAAGGAGTTGCATTGCAGGTAGGGGCTGAAGTACTGAATGCAGGTTCTCCAGATGTTTTACCTCCTCATGGAGGCAATGGGAGATCATTGTTTTCACTTTCCATGGCTGGTGTTGGGTAAATCCCATGGTATTAGCAGGAGAGGTGGGAATGCACACATGCATCTGCGATGCCAGGATGGGTGAGTACATGTGCCTGCACAATTGTGATGTCAATGCACTATTGCTTTTAACTGACTACAGAGCAAGCTGCAGCTGCAGATAATAGAAGGATAGAAGGGCAAGAACCAAAGTGGTTTCTGTGCAACAACCTGTGTCCTGACCATCCCTTCTCTGTGGTGGATCACAAGGTGTTCATCTTTTCAAGGAGAATGTTGTCATGTATCAAGTCATAATGTTCAAAGAGAAACAAGCAAACACTGTAGAGCTAAGTACTCCTAAATATTCCACCATACTGTAAGGAGCAGAAGAGGTGTCAGAAAGTTTACTGACATCTTACAACATGTCTTTCATCCTGTACTTGTTCACATGTTTGTTCCTACCCCAATAACAGTGGGACAGCTTCCTCCCTATTTTCAGGACAAGCTTCATATCACAGAATAGAGCTGCAGAGTGGCTGTGTAATCTTTTTCACATGCTCATGCCTTCAGAACCCTACATGGCTGTTTCAAAGCTGTGCAGCAGCACCTACCACTGCGGGAACAGCAGGATGCTGTGGCTGCCATAGTCTCTCCCTCCTGCTCCACTTGAAAGGGATTTTAGGTGGGTAAGACTGAAGCACTTCCTATAAATCCCTTCTAGGGTTTCATTTGCTGTAGTGTGGGTCTCTCTGCTTCCCACCCTTGTCATTGCACCTCCCTCTGATCTGTGTGGTCTGACCCAAATCTCCAAACCACAGAACAAATTTTGGGAGAGCGCAAGTTGCTGGCTTTTCTGCATGTCTCCAGAATTCTTTTTTTGTGCACTTTTGTGGTTTGATTCAGTGCTGTACTCAAGCCTCACTCGTCGTACTTCTCATCAATGTAACCACGTTTCCTGCTTCCCATTTCTCTACACTCTCTAAAAGCAATCATGTCTTTTTATGAATGCTGATTAAGTCTTGCCCAAATTGGTCTGGAAAAGACTGTGGAGCAGAGGTGCCCTTGAATTAGTGGAGGACATGAATGACTGAGGAGCAAGCTTTTGAAAAGACTGAGAGCTTTTTCTTTGGCTTCCAGAGGGCCAGCGTCCATCACCTTCTCAAAAAGCTGCATAAAACTTCAAAGTACTCAAGCACACACACACACCGAAGACCCCTAGCTCTAAGACATGCCACAGGAAATATTACACTTTACATGCCATAAATTTTCTGACTACTTTTGAAAGGGGTCTGAGAGATGGTCCTGCCCAGCACATTTCAGAGTTTCGCACATGTGTCTCCACTCAGTCTGGTTGGGGGTTTTTGTTCCCCTCAGGCAAATGCAGTTCCAGCTGGGCAGTTGGTGTGGTTCAGAGCTCCTTGATGGCTTACCACAGATCTGATTCCTTCTCTGCCCAACAGCAGGATCAGCTTGTACCTAAGCTGTTCACAACAGATGTTTGCCTAAGCTCTTATTCAAAAACAAACAAAAAATGATAGACATGTTACAGTTTCCCCAGCCAATCTATCTAGTGCTTAATCATCCTTATTATTGGAAATTTTTTCATGTTCATCCTGAATCTTTTTGCAATTATCAGAGTCCATTTTTTCCCATCTTCTAATCAAAAATTTTCCCCCATATTTGCAGATGACTTGGTTGTATTTAAAGATGCTTATTATCTCCCTTCAGTCTTGTCTTTTCTAGACTAAACAATATAATTTCCTTCAGTCTTACTTCATAAATTGTATTTTCTAGATCTCTAATTGATTTTGATACTTTGAAGAGCTGTCCTTGGGACATATTTCTTTTTCATCCTCTTAAGAAAAAATTAAGATGTGCTTAGAACTGAATGAAATACCCTAGGCAGGGCCTTGGCAGCACTAAATTCCCAAGACTTATGTCAGATAGTTCATCAGATGGCCTGATGCTGTATCCCAGTACAATGCTTCCAGCTTCTGCAGCAGCAGAACATTGTTGCTTTCTCAAGACACAGTTACCCCTAAATCCTTCTCTGTTTTTTGGTGCTCTGTTCTGGTGTTTTATATGAGTCCTGTCTTCATATATAAGCAACTTGTTATCCAAGTGACAGCAGGACAAATGGAGAATTTCCCACTGATAGCATTGCGCCTCATCTTTTTCTGACCGCTGAAGATGAGCAAGATTCTTCAAAGTCTGTCCTTAATCCTCAGCTCCAATTCAAAGCTTTTGTGATTGAATAGGTGGTGACTCTGTTCTCCCAGCACGAGGCAAAGTGGCTGTGGAACACCAGCTTTTAAAGCTCTTCTGCTGATAATCTGTTCCTCGTTTCCATCGGCTCCCCCGTGCTGCTGCCTCTTGCCACAGGGGCTTGGCTCTCTGGAGCAAGAACCAGCCTTATGTTCTCTCTTTACACAGTGCCTGCCATGACAGCATCTTGAGCCATGATTAAGAATCCCAAATATAATGACAATAAAAATAATACTGTCTCTCTAACTGAGAAGATCCACTTTGCAGCAAAATGGGAAAAGGAGAGGAGCTTATGGGTGCATTAAACTCTCCTCTGTAGGTCTAAAAAATGTAATGAAAAGCAGCTTTTAAAATTTAACTGCTATTTCTTTAGGAAAATACTCTTTTGCTGAGGAGAATGGTACATTCCTCTCTGTAAAAATGTCACATTTTCACCTGGGGCATATTCATGAAAATTAAAACTTTCCTTCTTGTTGTAAATCTTTGTAAATTTCCATGAATTTGCCCCAGGTGAAGATGTGACATTTTTACAGACAAGAATGCTCCAGTTTTGCTGAGAGAGGCAAGAAGACCTTTCTGTTAAAAAAATGGCAATAGCAGCTTTCTGCTTGTGAAAAATATCTATCCCTTTTAGTGAAAAACAAGAAGAAAGGGAAAAAGGAGTTGAGCTGTTGCAAAGCTGTGTTTTCTATTCCCCACCTTCTGATCTGCTCTTATGACTAACCACTGTGCTCAAAGGCAGAGAATGAAATGTAACCATGCATTGAATTTACAAATGCACTTTAGAAAAAAGACTTCATTTTCTGCTGGAAACTGGTAACTTTGCAATTAAGGTGTCATCTTTTCTGGCACTAATGTTGTTATATATCAGTGGTTATCATGAATCAGCTACTACAACTCTCACTCATTCAAAACTTCTACTAAAATGGATGCAAGATACAACCATAAAAGAATCTATCAAATAATGTAATTAATTTTGTAATTAGGAAAAGAAGAAAATTAAAGTCTAGTGCATTCTGTAAGCTTTTTTTCCATTTCTATCATTGGTTATTTACTCTGTCCCTCATATGGTACAGGCACTTTAACCTTATGGTCAAAGTTGCCAAAGGAGAAGGGGACTTAGGGATTTGATTGCATGAAATTGATCATCAGAGAGAGCAAAGTGACCCTTGTCAGCCCATCTTCTTGACTGAGCCACCCATGGGAAAGAGGAGTACAAGGGGATGATCAGGGTAATATGGTAAAGAACAGGCTGCCCCAGGATGCCCTTGGACACACCTCTCTGACAGTCTGGAGCAAGCTAGTTTATGGCCATTAATTAACATATAATAACTGTGAGTGGGCTCTCAAGGTTTTCACAGAACCACAGAATAATTTGTTTGGAAGGTACCTTTAAAGGTCACCTAGTTCAATCCCCAAGTTTTCATAGGGCTTGGCAAGCCTTTCCAACCTCTAAGAAGCAACACTTAAAATCTTGTCCCACAGCAAAACATTTGCATGATTAGCTTGTCAGAGTGAGAACAAAGATTTTCTTCCAGAGACCCTGGGATGGAGAAGGCCAATCCTTTCATGGGCCAACAAGTCAAAAGCCACTGAGTACATGTATATGCTGAGGGGCTTTGCCTGCCCTCTGATGGTGCCACCTCACTTTCTTTCTCAGGTACCTCTAAATGCTCTTGTAATCCAGGACTGCTCCAGCCTGAAAAAAGTAGAGGTCTAGAGCTGGTTTAAGAAAATTCATTTCAGTTCTTTGCTTCCTTCCCACCTCCTGCCCATGTTGTGCCTTTGATGTATGACTTCCTGGAAACCTAGTAAAGTTTTTAAATATTTGGAAATAAAAAGGTGTGCGCATACATGATAACCTTCATGTTATCACCCTGCTCTTGGCTTGGCAGCTGCAGAGGAGGAGGGTTAGTCTGCCAAACCTGCTCAGAGGTGGCAAGTGTGGCTTCATGATGGAAGAAAAAACCAGTGCAGAAGGTCTGTTCTCCTTTGGAAGGGCTGTGCAATGAAGCCACTGCAGAAGAGAGGCAAATTTGAAGAGCTATGGCTAATAAAGGGCAGCAGGAGCAAAGCAACCTGGAAAAGTCCTGGAAAGAGGAATTATGGAAAAATAAAAGGAAAGACCAATGCTGGACTGCTTGTTCCATACAGGAGCAAACAGGCCCATGCATTTGCTAATAACCTTCCACCAACTTGATCAAGGGTGGGAAACTCATTCCTCCCTGTCACACATGAGAGCTCACAGCTCCTGGGGAGCCTGTGCTGTCCAAGCACTGGCTGGTTTGGGAGCCACTGGATGCAAGCCAGCTGCTCTCCCTCCTTGATGGGCTGCTGTGCAAGCACGGTGTAGACAGGGTCAGACCTGGAACAAAGAGTGAAAGGGGACAGCTCTGCAGCTTTTAGCTGGCACCTGACCTTTTCATACTGTAGCTGGAACATCAGAAAGCCAGAAGGGGGTTATTTGCTGCCTGAAGTCTGGTCGATCTACTGTGAAGCTTCTGCTTGCTGTGTGTGCTGTGTGTGAGTTTAGCAGCAGTCCCTGTGTGTCTAAGGTCTTGTTATTGCCCACTCAGTTGTAAGGAAATGAGAAGCTAATGCTAATGCAAAAAGAAGGTCACTGAAGCATAAAAATAAAAAAAAAATCTCAGACAGCAATCTCTATACCCCAGAGAAGTGGCACCCTATGTTCCTAAACTGGCAAAGTCCTTTAATCTTTATTAAAACTGATATTTGAATAGGCAAATAAGTGCACTTTTATGCAGTGCAAACCCATAAAAAGTGTCAGTCTGAAAGTATTCTCTACAATGGAGTTTCCCCCTCACTCTAAGAACTGTAAACACAATAATTACTGGTGCTGCCAGGGAATGGGACTCCCATCAACCCCTTCTCAGTGGTTAAACACCTCTGGCCCAGGTGTGAGCACACGTGGCATCCCAAATAGCTCCCTCTAAAACTATGGCTCTAAGGGTCACACAGGGTTGTGCAGCCAGTGGAGTTACCTCTGTGAAAGTAGTTCCTCTTGTCTTTGCAGGTGTTGTTCATGGCTCAAATAAGAAAAGTCATCAGCACTGAAAGTTTTGTGCTTCCACATCATTGCTGTTGGTGATCGCTGTCTGGCCCGAGGGGTGGAAGCCAGCAATTTCCCTCCCAGCCCAAATTGCTGACCTCTGGTATCCCAATGGAGACATGTGATGGATTAGTGCCAGCTCAGTGCTTTCTGTGAACATTTCCTGAACTCGCCACAGTGGCAGGACAATAAGAAAAGCTCAGTTTAGACCACAGCAATTACAGTTAACTATATTTTTCTCACCGATCATTGGCTTTATGCACAGGTCCCAAAAGGGATTTTTGTGCTGATCTCCAAATCAAACTAAGAGAAATCAATAGCACTTAGGTGTCAAAAGATAATTAGATCCTTTTGAGGACTCAGACATGAGTTTCCAAGCCAGTAACTTATTTCATGTCCACTGGTGGCTAAATTGAGCCAGTAGCTCTGGAAATCCCTGTGAGTGAAAAATGTACAGCCCATAGCTATGGCATTCTCATAGGGACAAAGGGAGCAGCAAGGCAAGTTTCAGTGTTTTCAGTGCTGTGTTGCCTTGCTGGGACTGGAAAATGAGATGATAAAGTACACAAGCCTTGCTTGTGCTGAGATAGCCATCACCCCTCCTCTGGCTTGAGGAGTTGCACCACTGGTCTGCCACAGTTCCTGACTGCCCTACTGCAAAGGGATGCAGCCATGGAGAAAAATGCAGTATTATTTTACTTAAATGGCCTCAACTTCCCAGTACCAGTTGCCCTAGGAGTCTTTACAATTAATCTTACAACACAAGAATGGTGACCACCCAGCAGTCTAACAGATAAATCTGTTAGGCAGTGTGCATACTCAGCCTGCCAACAGCAGTAAATAAACACTAGTAACTGAACTTTGGCAATAAATCAAATTAAAAAAAAAAAGCTCAAACAAACCAAACCAAGCCCTAACCCCAAACCCCAATCAAACAGCCCTTTCCCCCTTGCATCTGTAATATGTCCCCAGCCTCTCCACAAAACGAGCTCTAGCAAATGGCTTCTGCTGTGTGCCCCTGAAAGGTTAATGAGCCTGACCTATTTCAAAGTGGGAGAATGGGATTTAAGGGAAGTAGCTTGTAGCTTGTCTTTTGGCAGAAACTACAGGAACACTTCCCAGGATCCAAACCAACCTGATGGGAGACCTTGCCCCTGTGGGATGTTCCCAGCTCCACAGAGACCAACTCAGGGGCTTTCTTGAGGGTCTGGGTAGCTTCATTGTCCCTTCCTGCATAGAAGAAAACCATTTGCCCTTGGCCTTGGCCTCAGCCGTGAGCTGGGCTGGAAATCTGGGTGGGATTTGCTGTTATCACAGTGTTGTCTTTGGCAGTCCAATATACCCTGCAAGGATTGATGGCTCTCCCTATTGATCTGGCACCAGATCCCTCCTCTCAACTGTGGCCATGTAAGTCCTCTGGGGGAAATGGGCTTGGGTCCAGTAGTAAATGCATGGAGTAAAACATGAGATATACGTAACATTTTGTTATCATAAATATTTTAAAATAATTTATTTACCTGGAAAGAGTTAGTTCATGCTCAGCATCTGGTTGTCAGTCGGTCCCTGCATTTTTCTTTTTTTTTTAGCCCAGTTTTCCAGCTGAGTAGACAGAGGAACAAACCAAGACCAAACGATTTGCCAAAGGTCACGCAGAGAATCACTGGCTCACACAGGATTTATAGGGAGATTTGCCCTGGCTTCAGTCAGCAGTTCTTGTTGTCTCTGTTTGGGTTTGCTCTGACACCAGGGGTTCCTAATTCAGCTTTGCCAGTTCATAAGACTTTCTCACGAGTCTATTAATATTTGCTGTTTCTTAGAAAGCTGGCTAATTGTTCAATGATTTCAAACTTGGCTTGCATGAATTAAGCTTCTAGTTGTGGTGACAGAAGAGTAAAAAATAACTTTGGACAAAAGCAGATTGGTATATCTTCTCCATGCTTAGAAACTGGAATAGAAGTTTCTATTCTTTTAAAACCTCATCATTTTTTAGCCTGACTCCTGAGCTTTGGAAAATAGCCTCATAGCTTGTGACTGCTTGGATCTCTCTTGCTGCTGAGCTGCTCATATTTCTGAGTTCCTGTCTCTTGTATCCCCAGTGGTGTGAATTGCTTTCTCCACCTTCCTGACACCTAATTCAAGGATGCTGTTTTACTTTTCTTCTGTAATTATTCTTCAGTTTTGAAATATACTTGATATTTTAAAAAATAGAGGAAAGGACATTCTGCTTTCAGGTTTGTATTAGTTTCTTTCTACTCAAATGGCTCCATATTTCTCTTTCACTCATTTCAGAAAGGTCTTAACCCCAGACAAAGGTGTCATGATATTCAGGGATACTAAGTACTTGCTAATCCCCTGCTGTCTATGAGCTAGAGCTGCTCAGAACTTCTGAAAGTGAGACACTGAGTACGGTGCATAGGACTGGGCTTAATAATAATGCAGCAAGCCAGGCAGCTTCAGCTAGCAGTATGATGGAGGTCCTCATGCAAAGACATAAGTTTTTTACAAAGATAAGGGGATAGAGTTTAAATTGAACATTACCAGCAACAGCTATTTTTGGTTTTAATCAGGACTGCACTGAGTTACATATAGATTTTGGCTCAATGTCTGTGCACAATATACCAGTAGGCCTGAAACTGCCTGTCCATTGCATAACAACCTTCCATCCCCCTTCTTACATGGAAGTAGACCTTAACATCCCCGCAGTGTTAACTGCCTAGTACTACATGTAATTATATACAGAGAATTATCCCTACACTCTGATTAGCCAAATGCATTCATATGCATGTGAATTACTCTTTGTGCTGACACAGTGAAAGGCTGGAGGCCGCTTTTGGAGAGGAATGTGCTTGTGTGGTCCTCCAGGAGTACCCCCTAATGGGAACTGTGTTTGCATCTTTTCTGTCTTAAGCAGGGAGAGCACCTGGAGCTAGAGACAGGCACTGCATATCAGTGTTCAGAGCACTGAAGGTTCTGTGATCGTCCCCTCAGTTGGATTTTAATTCTTGAGGCTGTTCATTAATGTGGGAAATGTAGCTGCAAACAAAACAAAGCTCTCACATCTGATAGCCTCAATGACTCTGCAAGGGAGGCTGTGGTGAAACGGAGGGGTTGTGTCTGATAGAAAAGATGCTGCTGGGTTTGCATCTGGTGGAGCTTTACAGCTCCAGGTCGTTCTGTATGAACAAGCCTGAGGAACCAAGCCCATCTTCATAAAAGTGCTGAAAGTCTGCAATAATTTTGAGCAAGTTGCATAGCTAATTAAAGTTTCTCCAATAAGTACTTTTTTTCCTGGGTCTCTTCCTTTACAAGCCACTGAGGCTAGGGGTTCACAGTTAAAGGTTATTAAAATATTAAGTGTAATTTTCTGCTGTATTTAACTCCTCCAAAAGAAAGTGCAGGATATGGCACGCAATGTGAAATATAAATACATGTATTGCAGGGCAAGCAACTTCTCTTAGGAGATGGTGATCCCTCAATTATGTGCCTGGGGGATATGTATTTGAATTAAAAGTTCTTTTTTTTTTCTTCTCTTCTTGGTCTACCCTTTCTAATTAGTAAACTAATCACCAGCAGCCAGCTATTACAGACTGGAGCAGAAAAAAGGAAGTTTGTAGGCTTCAGACATATCAGTCACATCTGTGTAACTTTGTTGGTTTGGACAAAATTCAGATGCAAGAAAGGTGCTGAGCATACAAACACTGATGTGTATCTATTGATGAATGCTGTAGTGTCACAGGCACAGGACAGAGCAGCCAAAACAAATAAATGCTCCCGGAATGAAAGCGTTCCTTGTGGGACCGCTCACTTACAGCACTCTCATGTGGTTCTGTCTGAGGAGATCTATCACAACACAAACCACAGCTGACTGGGCTTAGGGGCAGGCAAGAAATCCTGGGCACCCCCACCAGTGCTGCTACTGAGCCCAGCTGTGCCAGTGCCCAGAGCTGTGCAGCATGAGGGGTGTCTTGAGTTTCTTGCAGGAGGCACAGGCACGGCTCTTCAGCAAGGTCAGCAGCCCCTGCCTCCTTCATCTGCCGCAACACAACACACCTGCCTCCCTCCATCCTGCTCTTCTGGGTTTTCCAAGGGTTCCTTGCACCCAAGGAAGCGCATTAGCACTGCCTCATTTTGCAGCTCTCAGCCACCATCTCTGGCCACTTCTTTCTCGCCTTCTAGACGCTTCTATCCTCTGACTTGCTCTGAGGATAAATCATTCACAACTAAGTTGATAGTGTAAATAATAGCTTGCAGTGAAAAAAAATACATTGAGTGTTTTGGAAATATGGACAAATTAAATCAGTATGAAAAGCAGTCCTGTAAAGTAATATGATTTATATTATTCATATGAATAGTCTTATGTTCATTTAATTTCTCTTTAAAGAGTCATGGTGTTTCCCTAAGACTTTCCCACATGTGTGGTAAGAAATGAAACAGGTGATTTTGTTGAGTGAATTTAATGTCCTTGTCTGCATTAGTTCTGTGCAAAGACTTCAAAAGAGCACTAAAAAGGCAAGAAGAGTTAGTCTTTTGCAAATTTTGATGAGTCAGTATTTAAACAGGAACAAGTCAACCCCTTCATTTTTACACATTACACACTGCAGGGAAATGGGTGTCTCCAGTGTTAAATCCAGAGAACTGTGTAGTTCTCTCATGAGGCCAGTGAAAGAACAAGCACATTTCTGTTCATGCTTTTACCATGAGCTCTTATAGACAACAGTCTTGCAGGCAGATGTGCTTCAGAGAGCACCTACCTTCCTGTGTGCTCCCTGTCACATTGGGAGCTCAGTCTCCTCCTTTCTCCAGTCCTTGGAGAGACCAAAGTAGAAGCATATCACTGAGACAGTCTTCCCCTTTTGTAACTACCACTGATGACAGAGGGACTTTTGGAACAGGTCTGGTTTTATACAAGTTTAATACAGTTTATATAGGAGTGTTTTCAACATTTTTTTTTATTTGTTATCCCTGGGTAATGTGACCAGTGAAGGTATAAGCCCATATGTGGCCAACAGACACAAAACAAGCTTGTTTTTCTCAAATGCTTTTCCCAGTCGATGGAAGTCTGATAGTGACAAGAGCAGTGAAAAAGTAAAGGAGGTGTTTGTTGTTGCAGTAGTGATAGACAGCATGAGGTGGTGCTGTTCTGTGTTATCTTTGTCACTTATTTATTCAGGGTCTAACTCAGCTAGAATGTTGTTACATTCCATATTTTTTTATGAAGGCTTTTTCTCCAAAAAAAGACAGTGGGTCTTGTTGCAGCAGTTTTATTTGTTGCAAAAGTTTGCTTGCTCTCATGGCCCATCAGAGACAGTTTTTCAGGGAAAATTGCTCCCAGGAAACTACTGCAGATATGAACCAAGGCACTGGGAAGGAAGGCATTGCTTGCACACCGTCTGAGCACCAGTCTTCCAGGAATTCTTCAATTGTGAAGAAAATCCACATTATATCTGAGGAGGTCACCATCAAATCCTCAGAGGACTGCATAGCAGAAGAAGTTCTGGGTCAGGAACTGAACTCAGTAATCCTTGTGGGTTCCTTCCAACTCAGGATATTCTGTGATTCTATGACTCTATGAGAACATAAGCCAAGTGCCAGGGGAAAGGATGGTGATACTTGGAGAGAAATCATACAGGGGAAAAAGTGCATCTCAACAAACATTTAGAAAACAAAGTCTGCCTGAGTACTGTTACAGGATTTTGCCTTGGATCCACTGCTGGTGTTCACTGCAGTGCTGAGCTCCTGGACCTGTGGTTGACTCCTATCTAGGAGCTTCAATCTGCTGGAAAAGAAGAGCTCCCTAATGCCCAGCCAAAGTAGCAGTTCAAAACTGTTTGCCATCCAAAAGTAAGACAGCCACTAAGCTTCATAGCTAGAATTTTCTATCAGCCTTTGGCCATTTCATCTCATTCATTAAAACAAATGCAATGTGTCACTGACCTCAGTTAGACCCACAGTGAGATCTGGCCTGAGCTTACACAGTAAGTGGATGCAATGTCATTCATTCACAAGGTTTCAGCTGCATTCTTCATTCCAGGAATAAGCATAGCCACAACACCCACAATATCTTATAAATCAGTATCCTTGCCAACAACATTTCCACCCTATTGCTTTATACAAACTGGGGAAATTCAGTGACAGCAGTTTATATACACAAATGTTAAAGGCAGGAGACTGGGAAGTACCCTCTGGCATCCTAAATACATGAACTGTGGATGCTGGAAGTGTGAAAGGAAAGTGAGTAGGCTTGTATGCTTTTTCTGACTCATATTTCTAATCACTGTCGCTGTTGGAGGCGACACTGGGATGGATGAGAGGTAGGATTCTGGGTTTTGCATATGCTCTCATTTCCTTCCTGCTGGGATGTCCAAGGTGCAGCTAACAGACATGGGGCAGCTCTGTGCAGAGATACCCAAAGGAGCTAAGGACTTGTCCCTCCTGCACCTGAGGCACTAAGTGTGTCAAGTGCTCCTGAAGCCCATGGCTGTAAAATAAACATTTTGTATTTTTTTGGAGGGAGTGTAAGCCTGACATGTTGCCAGATACCAGTCTTTCTCTGCTAAAAACCAGCATAAAACCACTGAAACAGGAAACTGCTGCTCCAGAAAGAGTTTTTCACTGACAATCCTGTGTCTAACATCACCATGCCAGAAACAATGTTCTTCCTAAGTCATTGTTCCTTTAATTCCTCAGAGTCAGTTCTCTGAAAAATTTTTCTGTGCTGTGACTCCACTTCCAGCAGCCCACAACTTACCTCTCCAACTAATCTGCTGTCCCACTATTGGAAGTGCCTGCGAAACTCACAAAAGATGTGTGGAAGGAAGATTCATGCAAGGAAGACTTTTCTGCAGAAAACCAAACCCATCCTGTTTATCAGCAAGCTGGCAGCTGAGAAGTGTGAGCATTTTCATGGTCCTGTTCCCTAGCAGGATCTGCTCCTCCCTGGAGATTCTGACCCTTGGCTGAAGAGCTGCTTCCTCTTGCTATTCAGCTGTAAAAGCAGGCAAAAGCAATCCCTGCCCACCTACCTAGAAGTTTCCCTCTGTGAACCCAGATTAAAGAAAACCCTCACTTTCCGATCCTTTCTGACATAACCCAATACAGAGTGTGACCAAAGCTGGAAGGTTTCCCACTCCAGCAATTCAGCAATCATTCAAGAATTAATTAGGCAATAAAGTAGAGGAGATTCAGCTCATTTGATCTAACAGCTTGCCAAGGAATGGTGGCTATGTCTCCATCTGATATACATACCTTGTAACTCAAGTACTGATTCCATATAGTCTCCAAAAATACATTAAAACCAGCTGTGAAATACAGTGCTGCCATAAACTAAATTAAAGAGAAAACTCTTTTGAAACCTTAGCCTAGAAAAGCATTAAGAGATCATCAGGTCTGCATTAAATAAGACTATTTATGTGAACTGTCAGAACCACAAGCTGTATATAATCTGAAATCAAGAAGCTAGGACAGTCAGAGGCATCTCTGAGCTGCCCATTTCTTGATGGGAACACATGGAGAAATGCCCATTGTCTGACTGGAGAATGAGATCATCACTAAAATTACTAGGATAGAAGTTTTAGGAGAAGTTCAGTATACTGGAGTAATCCCCTGACCTCACTGCAATAATTCCTGCAAGCACAATACTCCTTCAAAAGGGTGTTCAGAGATTCTCCTCCAGTATAAGACAGTGAAAATTGTTGTTGCTGTATTAATGACAGCAGCTAAAAGGCTGTTTTCAACACTGTCTAGTTCCTACCACTGGAATCAACTATGGTCTTGCCAGGGCAGAGATTTCCACTGACTTCAGCAGCACAGAGTCAGGCCTACAAGTTATGCACCACATTTGGGGGAGATGAGATATATTGGACAGGATGCCACTTTCTTTTGTTCCCTCAAGCAGCTTCTCACAGATGTAAGCATTTCTACCTCCTGCTGTAGCCCAAACTCTGATGTAGCTTGGATCTGTTGCTTCTCTTCTTCCTTCCATTCAACACTTCTGCTAGATAGCCCTTTTCAAAGGGTTTTTTTTCCAGATCCTACCTCTGGGAGGCAGGATTTGGGAGAGGAAACACAGCCATTTTTCACTCCTTGAGCAGCTAGTTTTGGAAGTCATACATTCATGATATTATTTGCAAATAGTACTTCTGTAAATCAGTAGCCTTTAGAAATTCCTCAGGAAAGTGACAAGAGCTGGGTAGGCTGCAGACCAGTTGATCAGTGGGACACGTCTCACCAGTACAGCAACTGACCTCAGTTATGCAGTTCTTAACTTCTGCCCTAACAAAAATGGCATGGACAGTTTTATTATGTTTGGAAGGACCTGAAGTCCCCAAGAATGCACTGTGCACTGGCAGAAGAGGAGCGTGTTTGAAGATGTTTAGTACAAAGGATTAATAACTTCATAGGGCTGAGATGAATCCACAATGTACATTTATTATCTGGTTTATATTTCCGTGCTGCTCAGATTCTTTGTGGGACTACGGGGAAATGTTAACAAATTAATTGCATCCACTGCTAAAAGGAATCATAAGAAGTGTTCTCAATCATCTGGCTTATACAGATACCGTGTGTGGGAGGTTATGCTGTTTACTACCAGCTTTTTCCTGTATTAGCATAGCACCTATAAACCTCAGAAACAGAACAGGCTCCATTTCAGGGATACCATGAAAACACTAAAAAAGACAGTCACTGTTTCAAAAACTATTCTGAGGTATAGATCCCTGAAGACACCTCAAAGGAAAAATCAACAAAACTCAGGTGTTTTCATCTCTAAAACTTTCACCTTTTCTTTCTAGGTGAAACTATGACTCAGAAGCTTTTTGTTACTTATCTACTGTCCTTTCAAGTTTTATCTACAAGTCCTTAGATAAAGTTAAGCCTAAAACTGAATATGTATCTTTTTATTTCAACTCCAATTGTGTTGCTGATGTGATGGTGTTAACTTGATAATATTGCAACATGAGGTACATCAGATGTACTGGAATCGCTGTCCTTCTAACTACCCTACAACAAGATAAGCTTCAAGGGCAGGAATATTTCCAGAGGATCTTGAATACAGACAGCAGATGTACAGATAATATTTCAGTTAGGTATAAAGAACACCAAATGTGGTGTTCTGTACTGTGAGGCAGCTCTGTCAGGTTGGAACACATAACGCAATCAGTACTTCTAAAAAAAGTAAACAAAGGAAATTTTTGTCATGAGACAACCTTACTTCAAACATCTTATTCATTCTCCAGCCAGGTAGTGTGAGCATTCAGGGTTTGAGTACAACTGCTAATAGGATTGGGTCAGTACTTCATGCCTGGAGTAGCTTTCCACCTCACAAACCCATGAAAGTCTATTGGCTGCTTCCAGCTGGAAGAGAAACATCAATACAATCCCACCAGATCTCTGGTGGTCCTCAAATCCAGCTGAAAATGGTTTGGTAGTTCTGTTTCTCCCCTTCTTCCCATTAGCAAAAAAAAAAAAAAAGCTAAATGTTCCTGTTAGAAGTTGGCCCTTCTTGCAGATAGAGGATCCAGGGAACTACAGGCCTGTCAGTCTGATGTCAGTGCAGGCAAGGTCATGGAGCAGATGACCTGCAGTGCCATCAGGTGGCACATACAGGACAACTAGGGGACTGGGGCCCAGCCAACACCTGTTCAGGAAAGGCAGGTCCTGCTTGACCAACCTCCCCTAATGGCACAGTGATCTGCTTAGTGCATGAGGGAAAGGCTCTGGATATGACAGCATTGACCCCATTTCCCACAGTATTCTAATGGAGAAACTGCCTGCTCTCAGTTTGGAAAAGGAAAAGAGTGGCTGAATGGTTGGGTGCAGAGAGAGATGGTGAGTGGAATTACATCCAGCTGGTGTCTGGGCACTGGTGGTGTCCCCCATGGCTCAGTACTGGGGCCAGTCCTGTTAATATCCTTACTGATGACCAGGGTCAAGGGTACCCTCAGTCAGTTTGCAGATGACACCAAGTTGGTCATGTGTGTTAATCTGCTGGAGGGTAGGAGGGTTCTGCAGAGGGATCTGGACAGGCTGGATTGAAGGGATGAGACCAGTTGTATGAGGTTCAATCAGGTGAAATGCCAGGTCCTGCACTTGGGTCACAACAATCTCATGTGACTCTACAGGCCTGGGGAAGTGCCTGAAAAGTGCCCAATGGAAAAGGACTTGTGAGTGTTGGTCAAGAAGAAATGGCCTCAAGTTGTACTAGGGAAGGTTTAGATTGGATACTGGAAAGAAATTCCTCAATAAAAGGGTTGTCAAGCATTATAATGGACTGCCCAGGAAAGTGGTGGAATCACCACACCTGCAGCTATTTAGAAGACATGTAGAGGTGGCACTAGAAAATGTGGTTTAATGGTGGGCTTAGCAGTATTGGGATAACAACTGGAATTGATGATTTATAAGTGTTTTCCAGTAAAAAATGATTCTATGATTCTGTAAGTACAATTTCAGCTTCTGAAGATGTCTTGGGGCTTTAGTGAAGTCAGTACAAGGAGGCCCTGTAATTACCTGGACAGGCTGCTAATCTCCTCAAGGACAGCCCACATCATCTCATTCCACTCTCCCTGGTAAAGCATATCACCACTCAATACAACACCTGTGCTGAGTTTTCTGCATTTTCTGGCAAAAGTACATGGTTTCTTTTGCTCATTATTGTCTATAGCAGAAAATGGAACTTGAGACAGGAACATTGCCCTTTACAAGGGAAAGACTGACAATCCAAAGTGATCTCATGACTCCAAAGAGAATCAGATGATAAGCCTGGGAAGCTTACCCAGCTATAATGGTGCCTTGTACCAATCAACAGCTCAGGATTAGTAGGATTAAAGTAAATCTTATTTCTGGCCATCCATGTCTGAATTTCATTTTGGCATCTGGTCAACAAAGCAACCGCCTTTTGCAAGGTAGTATGACAAATTTCTTTCTCCATAAACATTATGGGGAAAAAATGTTCTGAAAGGTCTGTGAAGTGCTCTGTGTTATCTGTGGAATTGATGCTAAAATTGGACCAGAACTAAATGTTCAACTTTCATTTTATAATAGAGTGCAACAGAAGCACATCATGAAGTCACAGGTTTACATCTATTCAGCTGAGAAGAAGCATTTTCTTTTGTCTTTTCCATATACATCTTACACCACATCCAAGTTGTCTAGATTAAATACTTTATGCTACAAATAATCTTCCCTTTTGTAGTCAGTGTTAACCACAGGTTAGCCACGTTGGCTGACACACTTCAATGTGTCAGATGCAATGAAGAAAGAAGGTTCAGTGACATGAAAGGGCACGGGTATGCACAGAAGTGAAAGAACTGGTATTTTGCAAATGTAAAGATGCTAAGATTGCAAGCATTAAACAAAGAATGAGGCTTACAGCTACATGAACATACTTTTTGAATTATCTTTGCCAGCAATTTTCCTCTTAAACAGAGATTCTGTTTCTAAAAATAACAGTTTAATTCTGATTATTTATAGTGTTAATTTCTCAGAGTAATTCTTAAAGAGTAATTTCTTAAAGATCTCTCAGGGTTTTCTTGAAATCCTGATTTCTTTTGTGCTTGTGGCTAAGAGTCTCATCTTCAGGTACCAGCTGGATGCATGATACATGTGTGGACATGTCTGAACCAGCATGGTGAGGAAGGCAGAGCTCAGTCCTAGCTCAGGAGCAAATGAAATATATTTCTCCTGCTCTCTGGTTTCCCTTGTGTACCAGGAAGTTGCTGACCCTGACAAACACTAATGGTTAAAAAATACACAAAATATTTGTAGTAGGTAGGAAATGTCATGTCTGCATTTCAGATGTCTCCAACTCAGTTCAACTTCGATAGGACTGTTTGAATCACTGGGAATGTACTTCCTGCAACAGACCTTTTAACCTACTCTCAGTGAAGAGTTATTTGGGACCATTAACAGTGGTAGGGGCTGCTCCTTGAACTGTAAAAAGCTGAAGTTTATAATCCCTTCAGGCAGGGATTAACATCTTTATGTTTGGAACTACTACTAAAATATCTCTTCCCTTCATTCCCAATGCCAGATGAGCTGCCTGCTCCCCTTTCTACAGACTGAAAGTTTCTGAGCTGTGTGCTGGCCACTACAAGTGACAGAACGGGTGGCATCACTCTGACTTATGGGAGCAAAAGATCTGACTTAGATCTTTTGCTTATTCTCTTCTATTAAAACCATACCTCTACGAGTACCTAAGGGCTGCCTGCAACTCTGTCTGCCTCCTGTGCTCTGAGGCCTGCTGGTGCTGTCCTCTGAAAACAAAGAGCAAAACCAGCTTTTTAATCTGAATACAACCAGGTATAAATATCATGCTGTCGAAAAACAGCATATCAGACAACACTAATGCTGCTCTAAAGGGGCATTTTCCATTTTATGGGAGTTCTTGGTCTCGAATGGAAGCACTATAGCAAGTACAGTAAGAAATCTAATACTAACTAACAGTGAAGAGCAGTAAATATCTTTAAAGGGATGAAATTCAGAACTCAAGTGTTGCTTGTGAGGATACAGACCTACACTAAACTTACTAAAACAGAATTAATGGGCTGGTCAGTCAGCTGCTACAAAAGCACAGCATTCTGGCCAAGCCTTGACTGAGGTCAAACAATTGTATCTACCCTCCCATCTTTAATTTCACTTCTTTGTTATGCATATAGTGTCAATTATCTGATAATTACCTCATAATTTACTTTCTACAGTCCACGTGCTTTGCCTTTAGATCAGATTCACTTTGACAGTTGATGTGAACCACTCCAACCAAATTCCAATGCATTTGCATGAGCTGTATAGATTTTGTCTAGCGTTTTTAGGATGTGTTTAAACTTCTGTAGAAGAAAAATTAGAGGCTATTCTTCAACAGTGACCCCCACTGGAGAGTAAGCCTTAACCTTTATTCTCCTCATCTAAGGCATTAAATTAATTACAGAGAGCAAGATAAGTAGCTCTCAAGAACAATTTGTGCTTTAGTAACTAATTTCATGTAACCTAAGACCTTATACTTGATCAGCGATGTTGCAGTGAATTTTTAATGTGTTATGCACATGGATTTTTCTGAATCGCCATTTCTATTTGATTTTACTTTACAATGCTTGGTGTTGTATGCTTGTCAAGGCAGACTCACAGGACTGGAATTCTGTGTCTAGTTTTGATGTGAAAACAATATTGTTGAGACGTTTTGCCTGTGGTAAGATTTTAAGTATTGTGACAAATGTTAAAATAGCAACAAATGTAGGTAGAGTTGTAGGAACAAGGTTAAAAAAATATACCTTTTTCCTCATGCTTCTCCTTCCTCTTGATTATCAAAGCTCTTTATTTGAAGAGGAGATTACATGCAATTCCAAAAGCAGCATAGTCCTAATTATTCTGGGTGCCATATCACTCATTTGAACAGCATCCTGACATATTCTCCAGTCAACAGCCTCACTGCATCATCATTGCCCTTGCACAGAATGAAGCCTAGTGTGGGTAGCATGGGCTGTACTGTAAGGAGCCACAGGGAGTGCTCTCAGTTCTTGTTCAGATACTCAGAACATTTTTATTTGCCTGTACAGCCATGGCTGCTGTCAAGGTATCTGCAAAATAGTAAATATTCTTAAGTAAACAAATGTTCTTATTCAAGTAGCAATAAATGTACTAGAGTTCTAGATACCTTATAATTACAGTTAGGAGATTCATGCTATGGTCAGAGTATCCTCCAAAATGTGCTTTTTCTGCAACCTCTCTTCCTACTCCTTACCCTACCTGCCCTCAATGGCCTCTTCCCAGAGGGAAGAGTCTGTGTTGGGGTGGGAGACAGATCCTGCAGTACACCCATTATTTACTGTCATCTGCTGGAAAATAAATCTGTGCAAAAGAAATGAGAACTTTAACAATTTTTACAGCTCTGCTCAAATGCCCTGCACTCACAATGTAGCTTTTTTATTTCCAAAACCATCTATTTCACTTGCTAACTTCTAGGTTATTTTTCTTGGAGCAATAAATATTCTATAGCACCCAAGTTGTTTTAAACCTCTTTTCTAACAAAAAAAAAATAAAATCTCCTGAGCCCTCTTGTTCTCTAAACGGTATTATATTGGATTAAACTTTTCAGCAAGCATTTTGGTACATCTGTGCAAATGTCAATAAAACTAGAGAAATAAGGGCCAACAAGAGATGCTTTTGAAAATTGGAACACTTGTGCAATAGGTTAAGCATGGATCTAGGTGGGTTTTGTGCCTGCATTTGGATTTTTGGGGGAAGGGTTGGACACATACACGTACAATGTCTGTGAGGCCTGTTTAATAATTCTGTATTAATCCCATTTGATGTCATCAGTCATATTCTACTGCCTGTCCAAGCTCTCTGAGACTGTTCAGAGACCTCTAATTAAAAATATGTATTGGAAAAAATGTATTTGCTCTAGGTGCTGAAGCAAATCAGACAAGTCAAATATTCATTTTTGAACTAGCTAAACTTTTCAATGTGATATCCTGTATCTGATTTGTGGTGCATACACACATGGCTCAAATAATTGTAACTGTGTCAAGTTTTCTGATATCAGTTGTCAGCACTGTACACCTGATACTGTGTATGAGGACAAAACACGTGTCAGAGAATGGACTTGTGAGTAATAGGAGTAGCTGTCTCCTACAGCAAATGCAAGTGCCTGTATAACATATCCAAAATCTCAAAACACTTCAAAATACTTTCATCAAGACATGGGGAAAGCACTCAGTAAAGTGGTGAGTTTTGCTGTGTCCCTCTGACATTTTCATCTCCTAATATAGGCAGGCAGAGGTCTTTACCATTAATGCTAGAATTAATGAGCTCCCATCACCTCTTTTCTACAAGTTGTGAACTTCACTTTTGTTGTAGTTTAAATTTCACCTGGAAGTCTTAATTGAATTTATAAGCAATGTTGCTCAGCCTATATCTGAAAATGAATACCTGCAAAAAAATTCTGTAGGTTTCTAGAATAAGTTTGCAAATTTCACCACTACTCCATCGTTGCTTATTCAATATGGTGCTCCTTTTCAGGCTGCTACCTACTAAGAGCATCTTAAGCTCAGTTATTTGACTTCAAGCAATTTGTTGCCATGGAAACAGTAAGACATAGCTTTGGGCATCTTCTGGGCCAAATTTTAGGTGAAAGTCTCACTGAGAGAATTGTCATTGTGAGACAGGCAAGTTTCAAATCAAAGCCAAAGGATCACAGCATAACAAAGGACTTTAGACAGATCTGGCTGGACTTGTCTCTTTCGATAAGCAGGGACTTCCAACTCATGGAGGAGTTGGGATTAGCCATGGATGGAGCCGACAAAAACACACACAGGACCTTGTAAAGATGATCTTAAAAGAGACAATATGCCAAAGCATATCCAGATTGATGTAAGCAGGAATGTGGAGTGGAATGGTGCTTGCATGTATGTAGTGTTTCATTCATGTACTTGTTATGTAGCTATTATTTCCATTATTCATTGCATTGACTTTTCTGTTATTCCCTCCAATGTTACTGATAAGAGCAATAATTAATGTATTATTCTTCCTACTTAAGAAAACCAAAACACATTATCTTAACAGACCTGCTTTCACAATAAAGGGCTTAATGTAGTTAGAGCCTCCTGAAACGCTGCTACATTTCAGCACATGTATGAGGGAAGAGGGAGGGCACCCAAGATGACTTGAACAGAGGGAACCATAAGTCCAGTTGAGAAGTTTCTTGTGCACTACCAAAACTCTTTTAATACTGTCTAGTTTCTGCACCTGCAGGAAATACTGTGTCATCTGCCAAAACCCAAATTTCAAGGATTAGCTAATAACATTTTCTTTGAAAAAGAGAGCTGATTCCTAACCAGTATTGTGAGCCTTTGAAGTCTCCGTAATCTATTTTCCCTGGTTGCTTTTAATGAGCCTTTGAATGTTACTCTGCAATTTCTTTTTTTTTTTTCAATTTGGTGGGGGAAGGGAATATGCACTCACTTTCCTCCAAAGAATTAAAAAAATTCATTACTGCAAATAACTTTCACAGTGCCAGAACTCTAAGTTATGCAGTATCCTTTGAGTGCATCTATGGTAAATAAATCACAGCTTTGCTGGACTCTCCATCCAAGAGGTTAATGAGATGTAGAAGAAAATCCCAATTAACTCATATCTAAGTTTGAGTCTCTTTTTTCTTCATGTAGGCCAACTATCAGTGGAGTTTCTTCTGATTCTCCTTGGTATCTTTACTATTCTCTGCACTACTCTAAATGGCTGCATGCATGCCTGTGCTATGGTTTCAACTGTGTTTACAGAATAAGCATAGCTAATGCTAAACTAAACTAGTTAACTTTGGAATCTGTTACAGGTAAGCAATGCCAGCAGGGAATGCAGATGTGATTTTTATGTTTGACTTTTACAGTGGGTTTTACAGCCAAATTGCAGTTGTCAGTAAACTAGCAAGTTCCCTGATCTCCAGGGCCATGCCTCAGTCCCTGCTCTGAGTACGCAGCCTGGCTTATCTAGCATGAGTCCCCACTGAGGCTGGCTTATTTTACATGGATAGCTCCTTTGACTCCGGGGAATTTATACCTGAGTCTCTCCAACAGCCAGACACAACCTCCCCAAAGCTGGAGAGCTGCTTCTCACTCTGGCTTGCAGCCCACTGCCAGGAACAGAGCTGTAGACACGTGCTGCAGTTGTGCTGGCAGAGCTGTGCACATCTCCTTCCCAAGGCATGGAGGGCTTCTTCCCCACTGAGACACATCCCAGCTGAGCCTGCCAGGGTGGCAGGGGAAGAAGGCATTGGTGGGGGTCTCAGCCTCATGAATCAAGGCTGCATTCCTTTACTGGGGCTATGGGCTTAACTCCACTCCTGTGCTCTTGAGAGCCAACCTTCCCTCTGCAGGCTGCTGTGCCTGGCAGCCCCAGCCTCCCTCCCCACTCCTGTGTGACCACAACCACAAACTCTCTGTTGATGCCTCCAGAGAGGAGAGAACAGGCCCCAGCCTGTGCAACTTCTTCATTAGTGCTGCTTGAAGCCATAATTAGATAATATGAGAGGGTTTTCCTCTTGCCAGCAGACAGACTTAATGTACAAAATCTGAAGTAATAATTTTCAGTATATTGCAACTCAACTATAAACAGGATAGGGCTGGGGTTTTTTCTGTACACAAGGAAGAAAGCCCATTAGGCAGAAAACAGAAAGAGTAGATATAAAGGTGGGCAACTGTGTAATAGCTCTGTTTATCCTTAAAATAAATGCAGACTCTAATGACGTTCCATCACTTAACGTGTTTCTGTATCTCTTTTTAAAACCTCAAATACATCTTTTCTCCACCATATTTTTCTGGTTTAAGAGCAGATGACTAATTATGCTTCTATAAACTTTGCCTTCCTTTGAAATAGTAATCACTTACTTCGTCAGACTTTTCCTATTATGGCGCATTTTCACTTAGAGTACTACTTGTTGTAAAACAAAACAGGAAGCTAATTTGACTGGCCATGATGAGACCACAAGTGGTCTTCAACTAAAAATGATTTATATCAGATGAAGATTCTTCTTAAAAGCTGGGCTACTGGCTGTACTTTCAGCACCAGTTCTGCTACATGGAGGAACTATTCAGCCTGCTCAAGAGTATGAACCAACCTTCACTGCTTCATGGTAAGATTTAAAATAATGTTTAGGGTGCCTTTCCCTTCTGCTAGTAGAGGGCTGGAAATACCGCCAAGCCACCAAGCATAAAACTACTCCTCTTGCCTCTGCTGTGGACAAAGAGATGGAAGAAGGAATTAGCCCACCTACAAAGTAATTATATATCTTTTGTTATTTTGATTTCTTTCAAAATCAAAGAGTTACTCCTGGCAGGGAAAATCTATTCATAATGGAAATCATACAGCTGGAAAGAGTACGTGCAGGGCAGCATGAGCTTTTGCATTTACTTACCCCAGTAGTACTCAATTCTAATTTCTCCTCTTTTTTGCTATTTTGGACTCCTGGAGCACGGGTTTTCCAATAAATTAAACTTCTGACACACTGAGCTGGAATATGGCCTGTACATTGTAGGCTAGAGCTTATGATACCCTCATGCACTCTCCCTTGTGAGACTGGAAACTCATCAGTTTGGTGAAACCAACCTGAGTCACTCTTGCTCTTCCTCTGCTGGAATCCACCTCAGCAAGCCCCAGACAAGAGCCTGGCTAAACCCCGGGGGGAATGGCTGGCATGGGGCACTGCTGGGAGCCCTGTGCTGCAGCCTGAGCCTCCCCCCTCAGCACGGCAAGAGAGGGAGCTCAGCGTGCTTTGCCCAGGCTGCACCCAGGGCTGAGTGAGCTGAGGTCACACCACAGCACAGAAAGGTACAGGCCAGGCAAACACCCACCCAAGCCAAGCTCCCTGCCCCTGGGAGAAGCAACAGAGAGTGCAGAGGCACCAACCTGATCCAGCCTTTCCCAGAGTATCTCATTCTTCAGCTCTTCAACATGAGCATAAGGGGAAGTGACTTTTTACTGCCCTTGACTTGGTGACATGAACTGCAAGCTAGATTGGCTCCAGAATAGAGAAACTTGAAATTACTTTCACATTTAGACTGCATGACAGAGAGTTAGGACATGTTCAGCATGCAAACTGCACGTGCCAAATTATTTTGGAATGTGTAAAAACGTGTGTTGTTAATACTGGATAAAAGCTCATCTGAGGATGATGGGGTTTTCACATTCTGTTCCCAATAAATCTTCTTTTCTCTACACTAGTGTACTCCCACTGTTCTGATACAGGCAAAATGTCAGCTGAGGTCATATGAGTCTTGAATCAAGACAGTAGACTTGGCTTGATGTGCACAAACTGCCTGATGCCAGCAGGCAAAATTAAAGACAACAGTGAAAATACCCACAACATAGGTTAAACCCCCACTGCTATCAAATCAAGTTCAATTAAAGAAGTCAGAGCAAAGAAGAGGGTGGATGGAGCTCACACTGGAAGTCAAGTATCTTCTTCCCTTCTGTTTCCCTAGAAGGCATTACAGTTCTTTGTAAATAATACTATTTATTATTGTCTGCTTCTCCTTTTACTGTGTTTTATTAAGGTATAACCCCCTGTGTTAACTTTTCATCATTGCGAATGTTCCTACTTGGGAGTGTAGAGATTGCATTACCCAGTTTTCTGCACAGGCTGGAGTCAGGTGTCTCAGCACTCAAGCTCAAGGTTGCTGGTGATGCTGTCTATATAGAAAAGAGAGCTTTCCTATATAGAACAGAACCTGACTTCAGTTTGGGAGCTTTGTCTTCTGAAGAAGCCCCCACCTGCCCTTTCCCAACACAGAGTGGCACAGCCCACGTTTAGAATCTTGTTTCCCTGTAGTCCAGCTTGGAGCTGAATATTGCTCCAGTATTGCAGGTACTCTGCTGTGTTATGCTCTGATATGGAGTATAGGAAAGCTATCCCAACTGTCCTCCACACAATTCCTTTCTTCTGAGATGACAAAATGAGCATCAGTATTCTCCAGGATAATGGTGGGGATACTTATACCTGTCATACTAGAGCTGCTGGAAATGTTTAATGTGTTTTAGGGGACCCTGAAATTAATCAGCAATACCCAGCATCATTTTGATTTGGTCTTGGATTTATTGCACATTCGTAACCACTATTATTTTTAAAGGCTTAAATGGCTTTGATATTTTTCTTCCTTGACATGTTTTGGGCTTGCAGTCAATGGAATATATGAATGTGAAACTAATATTCATATCAAAGGAAATTACAGCATTTGCTGCTCAGGGGGATGTTCCAATGAGGCTTTTTTTTTTTTTTTTGACTAGCAATACCAGGTAGTAATGATGGAAAACATTGAATAGGTATGCACTTAGCATGAACTTGATAGAAAGATTAGGAAGTTCTCCTATTAAAACAGACATTTCTTGCTAATAAAATTCAATTAGCATGTCAGTCTTGACTTCAGGCACATTTTAAAGGAAGTGTCAATTTAATAATCACTCTTCAGTTTGAAATGTCATCCCTACTCTGATTACAAGTAAACTCTATAACAACCATAATTAGGAGACTTTGGAGAAAGGAAGTTAGTTTGAATGTACTCAACTCTGCTTTGCAGCAGCATGCAGAGTCCACTAATTCCTTTTGCTACAGGTACAAGGACTCCTGCAGGCCCTGTATTTTCCCCAGTTAAACCAATGACTAAATCAGTGGGCTCATAGTTCAAGGGTGAAGAGGTTTATGGCAATACAAATATTAACAACTACCAGAGAGCAGTAGTGGGCTGGATCAGTGTAAGCTGGTGACAGCATGTGAGTGCCTGGGGAAATGCAGTTGGACAGGAGAGAGATTAATGCAGAGAAACACTCCCCACTCTAATGCCTGTATGCAGCCTCAGCTGGAGGTGTGAGAAAGATTAGGAAACAGCTCTACTGAAGACAGTAGAATTGTTCTCAAAGAAAGAAAAAATGAGGAAACAGGGTGCCCTGGCCCAGAGAACAAGAGAAAATTCAGACTGCGCAGCTTTAGTAGTGATGGCAAACTGGCAGCAACAATGATTTTGTGAGTATTGTGAGAGAAACAAGAAAGAACAGGGAATACTCCTACCTGTAGAACACCAATATCTGGTCATATTCATATAGCAATTCCTAGAAGAGATTTGTGGTCTCTTGCATGCTGCATACTTTTGTAAAGCTGTTTGGGCCAGTAATGTTTTAAGGAAACAGGAACCAAGAGTAAGAAGATATGTGTCTCAGTATATCAGCAGTGTGGCCTTCACTGAAGGATAAAGTCATCTCCTGGATGTCCTGGACATACCATCGAAATTGAATTAGCATGTCAGTCATTAGCATGTAAGTCTTTTGCCCTACTAAGTCACTCAAAATTAGGGATCCTCTTTGGGAAAGGTATTTCCCAGTAAAATCTTAATGTTTCGTGGTTTGGAAATGGTTTTAACTTTTACCTGCTGAAACAAAATGGCAGGACTGAGAGTTCTAAATGAGTTCAAGCTCAAGTTCAAACTCACAGGGAACTGCCCTGATTGCTACTCTCCTGCCTTATGGACTTTTACATTTAATGTAGCCTTATTGTGATCAAGGAACGTCACTATCAGGTTTAAGTGCAGAATGGCAGCTAAATATTGAAGGGATTTCCTAAAAAAGGATGATTTTGCTAGCCTAAGTGAGTACAGGTTTGGGACTGCTTTGTCTGTCACATCTTTGCTGAGAATAAATAAGTGATATTTTTAGGGTGGGCTAGCATAAGCGATGACAGATTCCACATTATGGCCAAAAGGCCACAACTTCATTAATATGATGCCTAAAGGCACCTTCCTGACAGCTGTGGAAAGAGGAGGAAATGACAGTAGCCTACAGCACTCATCAGCTTCTCCTCCCTTTCTGGCACTGTGGAACTAGAGACACTGTAGCAGGCCAGGCAGCCCTGCCAAACCGGGTGAGATTGCCTAATCCCACCTCCCTGCTTCCTGTAGCAGGAAACCAGATCCCTTCTTATCTGCCAATGGCTCTGCCCTCTGTCTCCAACGGCAGGAATATTCCCTAGCTGGTGTTGCTGGAAGTCACACTTCAGCCAGGCTACCGGCAGCCAGGGTGAGCCAGGGAACGGGCACGGTGATGGGAAGGGGGTGGGAAGGCTGGGAAGATGCACATCAGTTCCTGTGGGCTATGACCAGGTGCCTGCTACCACCAGCAGCACCAGTGGGAGATCAAGCAGAACCTTTCTGTTACTCTGTAAGCCCACTCTTGCACTCC
Source organism: Setophaga petechia (assembly GCA_024362935.1). Classification (NCBI taxonomy): domain Eukaryota; kingdom Metazoa; phylum Chordata; class Aves; order Passeriformes; family Parulidae; genus Setophaga; species Setophaga petechia. The sequence goes on along the minus strand of JANCRA010000020.1, from coordinate 12,654,639 downwards.
CACATTGAATGTGTTTGAAAGCAAAGCGCTGCCTTTCACTGACAGGGGTGAAAGCCAATGCCATCCACAGCAGCATGCCAACCTAAATGTATAGAAACTAACACAGCGAGTACAGCTCATGCAAGAAAGCAGTGCAGTTCAACATGACTTTTTTCCTGCCATAAATAAATACACAAGGAATCGTTCCACCTATTTATCTCTGTTCATGACTCATATTCTTTCTGATGTGTCTCAGTCTCTGAGGTCAGCAAATGGTTCTTGAAATCTAGCAATATGGCTGGCTGGTCCAGGCTGATGTGCCCACAAATTAAATACTCTGGGTCTTGGGGTTTAGCTCCAGCCAAGAGAAGCCTCCAGTCAGTGCAGAGGGATTCAAACCTCTGAGGGGCACTTCAGAACTGAGACAACATTCAAAAGCCCCCATATTTTCCCTCTCCTTTTGCTATAAGAGACTCCAAAGACCCATTGGGTGAGTCTGAGGTTAACCTTTGGGACTGCTCCACTCTTACTACATCTGCTGTTGAACAGACATACCAAGAGCAATCCTGGGGGCAGCTGAGAAGCTGCTGAATTTGGATTTGCACCACACAATATTACTGATAAAAAACCACACAGTAACTGTATGACTGGGGCAACCTGACTCCCCAGCACCTGCAAAGACAGGAACTGTGTTCTGACCAGAGGAAAGTGACACGGTATCTCCACCTGCCTGGTAGAATGTGCCAGTGCCCTTTACCCAAGCTGTATATGGGTCTGTTCTGCTTGCAATGAAAAACTAAGAAAAACAACAGAAAAAACCCCTAAGAAATGCAACATCTAGACTTGTGCAGGGAAGGAGAGTAATGCTGTAAACTTTCAAAATGAAAATATGTTCCCTATGGTGAAGATGCACAGACTTGGCAGAACCTTCCTCCTTTCAACAGGCTCATTCCTGTGTGGTTTGGTGCTGTGTGTCGTGTACTCAAGTCACACAATTGTCATGGAACTCACAGGGTCCCTAAGGTAAGCTGCATCTTTCCAAGCGGGGGACAAAAAAAGGGACCTTGGAGTCTATGTAATGTGAAGTTGTAATAACAGACTGGGGAAAGCAAATGAAGAGGAAGCACTGGCTTCTGGTATCTTTTCTGAGGCTGAGTAAGGATATACTGCCAGAACCAAGGTGCTGTTTTCCAGGGAAGGAAGAGAGCTGCAGTTCTTGTCCTGTCTGATCTGATCAGAGAGTAGGCGCAATTGGGAGGCTGTGGTAAGGTGCAATCTAAAATCCTACCCCTTGCAGCTTTTACCTGTCACCTATGGCTCAATTCACTGGCTTACCATGTTCCTGAGAGAGGCCAAATGAGTGCCTGAGCTGATTTCCTCAGAGGTATCTCCTGCTCCTGCCTGGTAATGCTATACTGCTGTTTCTTGGTCCTTTTCTTGTGATCCTACATCAGTTTGGGTGGCTGCTGCTCCTTCTGAAACATTAAAACTTAACAGTTCCCCCCTGCTTTATGAATCTCAAGTGAAATATTAAAATACCTTTCAGTGGCTTATAAATAACATATCATGACTCCCCCAGCTAGGAAGAGGAGTACAGTCCATGCTTCATTACAAAAGCTAAAAGCCTTCCAGCTGCACAGGAAACTCACCAATGTGGGGTACAAATACCCCAGTGATTTTAGCAGTGGCTCATCTTGGGTCCAATAAATAGTTTTAGTACCGTTTGGGCACTGCCCCTGGACCTCTGACAGCTCTCACATCCCTGCTTGCTCCCACTGGGTCACACCTGAATTTCAAGCCCCCAGGGAGTGTGGGGAAGTGGTGCTGAGATTGGGACAGGCTCTGTGCCTTCTTCCCTGCCCAAGCATAGGGCTGGGACCCATTTCAAGCCAAGTCAGAAACCTGAGCTAAAGACTGAGCTGACTTTGTGTCATGGTTCCTCCTTCCAGAGGCAAAGCGTGAGGGCACATGAATGATCCATGCTTAAAGCCAGCAGCAGGGCCAGCAAAGTTCATCAGCTCAGACTCTTATCTCTGTGAAAGCAGCTGTATTCCCTCTCTGGACCTAGGACCTAAGCTTGTCCCAGGAGCAAGTTGTTGCATCTGCAGAACGTGGGGTATATGTATCACCAGGCTGCCAGTGAAGCTCTCTGCAGCTCAGGCTATTTGACCAGAGGTAATTAAAAGCTGCCTCTATGTGGTCATGTAATGACAGACTGTACCACAACACTCAAGTGCAAGGATGACAAGTTAAGGTCAAGTGGGCAGACAAGCTGCTGTTTCCAAACTGTGGAATGCCTGCCTCTGCATCTGCCTGGATCTCCTTTTACAGTACCTCTTTCAGTGGTATTTGCTACCAATCCTTTAGAGTTCGCGTTCAGATCTCTTGCCTGCTTGTTAGGCACGTTCACCTTTCAGAAGTGTGTGAACGCAAGCTGAGCCGCGTTGCATCAGAAGCAGCGCTCCTTGTCTGACGGGAACACAGCTTTCCCCGACACCTCCAAAGAAGCCGGTGCCCAAGTGCATGCACCTGACTTCAAGGGAGCGCAGCAACCTCCGCGGTGCCCCAGGAGGTGACACCAGTGGGCGGGCACCACCCTCCCGCAGCAGCGGGGCCTTGTTGAGCCGGGTTCCGTTCTGCCCCTCGGAACAGGTTCTCTTTCATCTGCGCACCCGAGCACTGCTCCCGGCGGGGAGCAGCGGGCTGGGCCGGGCTGAGGAGGCAGCGCCCGCCCGGAGCCGCGGTCCCGGCCCGGCAGGGGCCGCCGGTGCCTCCCTCCCGCTCCCGGCAGCGCGGCCGGCCCGCAGCGCCCCCCCGCGGCGTCGGCAGCTCCTCGGCACCGCCCCGGCCCCCCCGCCCCGCCGCTCTCCGGGCGGGAGGCTCGGCTCCTCCTCGCGGCCGCGGGATTCCTGTCTCCGCGTTTTCGGGCCGCCCCTTCACACCCGCCGCCGGAGCGGGACGGCGTGAGAGGGAGCGAGCGAGCGAGCGAGGCGGTGCGGTGCGGATGTGCCCCGGCTCCCGCGGCGGCAGCGGCAGCGGCGGCGGATGCTCGGCGGCGCGGCGGCCGCCCCGCAGCGCAGGAGCCCCGCGCAGGGAGGGAGCGAGGCGATGAGCCGCCCGCCGGCGGCCGCCCGCGAGTGACGGCGGTGGGCAAGGAGCGGCGGCGGCCAGGAGAAGGACGAGGACGAGGAGGAGGAGGAGGAGGAGGAGGGCAGCGATCCCCGCCAGTGCCCGCCGGAGCCCGGGAGACCTCCGGCCGAGGGCTCGGCCATGCCGTTCGCCAAGCGGACCGTGGAGCCGCAGCGGCTGTGCCGGCGGCAGCCCGCCGCCTCCGTACTGGAGGAGAGCTGGGGCGCGGAGCCGCCGCCGCCGCCGCGGGACCCGCCGCCGGAGGAGCCGGGAACGGCGAGCGAGGGCGCCGAGGCGGCTGGCGGCGGGGAGAGGGAGGCGGCAGCGGTGCTGATGGTGCTGGACCTCTGCTCGGTCAGCAACGTAGCCCTGTCGCGGATCCTCCGACAGCTCTCCGACGTGGCCCGGCACGCCTGCACCCTTTTCCAGGAGGTCGAGGCTGACATCCAGGGTACCCACCGCCGCGTACGGGCGCTGCACGGCCGCATCGCCGGCCTCCAGGGAGCCGTGCGCGGCCTCGACCCCAAGCAAGAGGCAGTGCGTAAGTAGCACGGAATGCGGGATGGATGGGGAGCACCGCGGGATGGATGGGGCGCACGCGGGATGGATGGAGCGCACCGCAGCGCGGGGCGCCGGCGGGAAAAGCCATCCCCTGGCCACCTGCCGTGCAAAGTTTGGGGCCAGAGCCGGTGGGAAGGGAGCCCCGGCGGGGTAGCAAAGCGGGAAGGGAACGGGCGGGCGCGGGTCGGGTCGGGTCTGCGGGCGCCGCTGGGCGCCGCGGCGATGCCGGCGGGAGGGATGATGTCAGTGGTTTGTGCCTTACGTAAGGAGCTGGCTGGCGGGGCTCTCGGGACGCATCTTCTGCAGCCAAGGGTTTGGCCAGGGAGGGGGACGAGGTCTGTCAGCTGGGAGCCGGGACTGATGGAGATGATCCGCCACACTCCGGCATATTTGGGTTTTCTCCCTTTGCCGGCCTGTCCCCCTTCCCCGGCAGATATCTTCCCCTTAGAAGTGTCTCTGAATTCCCGATCGAACGCTCTTAAGTAGAAATACTAAAACTGCTTCGTCGTTACCTAACTGTCGGGGCCATAAAATAAGGGAAGTTTGGCTAATGACTTCTTTCTGTTTAAAGAGTGGCCCTGAAGAGCGAAGAGGGGAGGGTGGAGGAGGGGGAAGAGGATAAAGATCAAGGCAATATACAACTTGCGTTATGAGCAGTGCTTGAATCCTATTTCTTCTCCACCCAAACTATAAAAGCAGTGAAAAGCTCTGTAGTCGTAACAGCTGCTGATTTCTGCTGAATATGGTTCGTGTTCACAGCAGTGTAATGATTTTGTACTCTTGCTGGTGCATATGCTTCCCAAGCACTTGTGGATACGTGGGGTTTTTTGATAGATAGGGCTGTGGGATGGAAGTCTGGAGTAGCAGAGATTGGTATTGGTTCTGACCTTTCAGTATCTGTTTTGGAAAAAGCAGTGGCTTGAAAGGAGAATTTGGCTTAGTTTTTGCTTTTTGCTGTACCCCTCTAAATCCTCAGTAGCTCCACTACGTACAGCAAAGTGAGTTTACACCAGGATAAGCAAGACCATGCCCTCTTCTAGGTGTTCTTTGTAAATATGCCATTTAAAAAATTGTACTTTGGATTTCCTCCCCTTTGGAGCATTGTGGAATATACATAACTCTAGTAGGATCAATGAAGCTGTCCTGATTAATAGAATCAAGCCTTAAGTATTCAACGGTATTTAAGCTGCATACTCAGCATCTGTACAGTGACAATGACTTTGCTGGGGATGTATTAATAAACATCAACCATAGATGAGACCAAAATGAGGGAGATTTTTTGTGGTTTCAGCATGAGTGTAATCAGAGCAGAGTGCTGGGCTGTGATTGGAAACTGCAGTGAGAAGGAGGCTTGGCTGGGCTAGTGAGGGAACTGTCTGAGGAAATGAAACTCCTCGTATCACATTCTCATCTGTAGGTCTTTTGAGCTGAGTAAGTGTGGGTATATACTAATGTAAGTGAGAGCAGAGCTTAGCTGTTTTAATCTGTATGGCTTTTTTCTTTGTGGATTGTGCAAGTGCAGCTTGTTTGCAAATCACAGAGCAAAATCTTGATATTACAGCACAGTTATGTCATCTGCTTAATTAGAGAGTCTGGCTTTATCCCTGTCATGATAAATTTTTTTAGTGTTTGGTTTTCTTTTAAATCCTTCTCTCTTAAAGAGGGGAGAAATTTTTTGGCCATGATCTTCCCTGTGTTTGCCAGCTGTTCCTCCTTCCTCTTGTGTACAGCACAGTGCCACTGATAGATCTGCAAATGTCCCTAGGTCTGGCCAGCCAAGGGATCCTCGGCAACACTGGCTTTGCCCCCCACCCATCCTGCAGTAGGTGTGTGTCTTGCCTGCAGCTGTACAGCTGCTCAGAGCACACCTCCCTGTCCTCATCACCTCTCTCCATGCAGCGCTGTATCACATCTTCCCTGGAGGTGAAAGCCTCAATACAATCCAACGTACATGAACCGTCAACTTCTTTGCCTCCTCTGGCTGCTTTTATTCCCCCTTCAGTGTTGGGTCACCAGAGCTGCATTTACACAGTGCTGCATCTGAACATCTCAGCTGAGAGCCAGAGCTGAACAGCACCACTGTACATGTTATCTCCTCACATTCCCCCCAAATCCATACGCACCCACAGCAATGCTCCCTTTGGCCTGCAGACCGCTCGCTGTTCCCGAGGGACAGATAAAAGTGCCTGGCAGGAAGCTGCCCATCTTCCCTGGAGTGTATAATGATAGTGTGATTTCTCCTCTCTGGGCTGACGCCTCCTCCTTCATTATTACTTTCAGCAAGACTATGCTAATGTTTGTTTTATGCATGAAGTGCCTACATAATTCGCTCCTGGAAGTATTACACTCAAGTTACTACACCCAGTTGTTTTTGTGAAACCAAGAGAGCAATCACAGGTGGTCACAGATCTGCCCAGGACCTAATCAGCATCACATTAAAGCTTACTGACTTCTATCTCCTGTGGTGAGCATGGAAATGATGGGATGGCCTCAGGGCTGTCTTTTGGCTGTCCAGCCCAAATGACACATCTAAGAATAATTCAGAACTGGCTGGAGGTTTGGACTTACAACCACAAGGAACAAGCTGGTGACAGTCATGCAGCCGCCCCACCCATGGCATGGCTGTAATGGCTGCATTGAATTTATTGCATGTTATGAGTCTGGAGGGGCTGGGCTTATTGGTGCATTGACTGAGACACCACGTACTGGGATGTCAACACCAGGACAGTGCAGCCCAGCCACAAGTTTTTCAAGCGTTCAGTTTAAAACTACTAGGCTATCTTGCCACAGTGAGACATTCTTCATATTCCAACTTCAAATGCAGTACAGTGATTTGAGAATAATGCTACTGGACACACCCCAGATACTGAGCTGTGACAATGGAAGGCCTTTTTCTCCAGGCCTCATAAGCCAGCTGTATTCTGAGATTCCCCTGTGAACACTCAGGCTGCATAAAAAAAGAAAATTATGGGCTAATGCCATCTCAAGAGCTATTGGAGCCAGTGGTTAGAAGGGCATTCCTTGCCCAGAATGCCATTCCTTGGCAATTGCAGAGATGATACCAAGGGGAAGGGGAGCAGGAAAGGAGTCATCTTGAAAATAGCATATAATACAGTTTTGCATAATAATGTTGTATATTATACTGAAAATTATGTATCATTATATTAAAACATCTATGTTGGATTCAGGGAATATTAATGAAGAATTAAAATTAATTAAAATGGGCATTTTTCTAGTAATGCTTATCACTACTGCTGTTATTTTCACAAGGCCTTAACATTTGCAGCTCTGTTGCTGTTGCAGTGGTGAACATTTGCAAGTATGTGTATACTGTGCTTTAAGAAAATTATTTAAAGTCCTCTACTAAGATACTGATAAAGGTATTTACCTAGGTATTGCCTTTGTATTCCAATCACTGTTCAGTGTGATTGGAATACTTTGTTAGGCACAATAAATGATGGATTCTGGGTAGTTACAAGCAGGTCATCTTTAAAAACTCAAGGTCCCTCACCTCTGCCTCCCCAGATGCTGCTTGTCCTTTCATCTTTCTTTTAAGCCTCTGGCCAGCCAGCATCTTGTAAATATGAATCTTTTCCCATCCTCTGAAAATAAGAGAAACAACAGTGAGAAATGCTTTCCTGCTCAGCTCCTGAACTAACTACTTTGCCCTTCTGCCACTCCACTGCTTTTCATCATGAGCAGTTCCAGGGTCTGCTTCTAAAGAAGAACCATGTAGGAATAACATGATTGTTGTCAGTCTGGATGTTGCTTGGAGTTTTCTTGTTGGCAGTGTGCTACTGCCCAGTTTTATTATTAGATACTTGATTATCTTGATAATATGGAAACACAGAAGTGCTGGACTAGTGTGTAGACTTGGGACTCAGTGCCTCCATGGTTATTTGGAAGGATGACTTCTCAGTCTAGGGGACTAGAGATCTGGCAGTTTAAGTGGAATATTGTACTTTACAGAAACTGATGATGTAAGCCATCTTCTTTCTGAATAATAGGCAACAACCGGGCAGCAGATTTTGAAAACCCTAGCTAATGAGATCCTTTTTACACCCTGGCATCCCAGAGAATTCCACACATTCCAGGCTTTTTGTCAAAAGCATCAATGTGTTACCAGTAGCCAATCTTTCTAAAAGCTGTATGGTTTCCAGAAGTTGCCTGCTGTATCTTCATTGCTCCACTTTTCCATTCCTGATTTTGCTATTTGTTAACAGTCAGTCATGCAGCTGCTCCGATGTGTGGGGATCTCCTGTGTTACTCTGCTCTTCAGAGGCCCTTGGATCTCTAGAGTGAGCTCCTCTATAGGATTTTCTTTTTTCCTGAAGTGTCAGTATTGAGATAAAAAAGACAGCTCTGAACTGATTCTTTATAATTTTAGGCTCTGCATTAATTTATTCTGTTTGATTGAAGTTGGTTACTGAGAACAGCCTGGCAAGTTTCACTCTTGCTTTTAGTCTCTTTCATTGTGCTTTTTAGGTGGTTTTGTTTTTGTTTGATTTTGTTTGATTTGGAGTTTTTGTTAGTGTGGCTTTTAGCCACACTGATATAATGCTTTTCTGTTTAGTTTTTGAGCAGGGAAATGTTTAATCCCTTATAAGGTTTTCATGTATTTTCTGCCACAGTCCTACCATTTTTACAAAACATATATTGCACCCAAAGCTCATCAGAAAGTGCACCTCTTCCTCCTTGACTTAATGTACTGAAGCCTCAATTGCTGTTGAAATGTAATCAAGAAATTGTCATGATTCCATCTCAGAATTCAGTTGCATTGTAAGGCCATCCCAGGCTTAGGATTGGTGAGCATCCTTGCAGACATCTTCAGGGAGGTACAAAAGACCTTAAGAGTAGATGCATCTTGAAAGAAAAAGAGCATCCATGTTGGGAAGATAAATGTTGCACTTTATCTTAGCTCTTCGAGAGCCTTGAGATTCAAAGTGCAATTTTCATGATATGGATTTTCTGTGGTACTGAGGTGCAGCTGCAGATCTCCATGGGTTGGATACATTTACACAAAAGTATCTCAGATACTGCTGATGACAAAACAGAAGAGATTCCTAGCTTCCTTTGACTTTATATTATTGTCCTTTATAGTTAGTGAGCCTATTTAAGTGTGAGGGTAGTTACACTTTTAGAGGTGCACGCTAATGTAACCTGGGGAACATGAAGCAAGAGGATGTATTCAGAGCTCCCTTTGTACACTGAAATTATGTTAATTGGCAAGTCTTTGTTGGGTACAGAATAAAACCTCCAAAGAAAAGCAGCTGTACACTGTATGTAGTAATCTATCACTTCCAGCTTTGTTTCCTTTACGTACCTGAATGGAATGACACAGTCTCTTCACCTGTTGTTTTGGAAAAGGAGAAAGGCTTTTGGCTTTACTTGCCAGGTTTGGTTTCTTCGTGTTGTGCTGGCCACTGTGTGCTTATTTGTGTTACAGAGCTCACCCCTCTGGTACACTTGCCGGTAGTTTGCCCATCAGTGTAAATAACCCAAGCTGTGGGTGGGGCAGTGTTGGAGAATTTCCACAGTTTCATGGTTTTTCTAAATGCAGAGGATTGCACATTAGCACAGTGGAAAGGAGAGGGAGGCCAAAGCATGGGCTTTCCTTCTTACTTTTACTGCTGTCAGAACAACAAAGGGCAGAGGAAGAAAAACCTGCTCACTTAAGGATCCCATCCCCAATTTACCGTAAGGTTACTAGAGCACCATTAGCTAGAGTACTGTCATTTAGCAGAAAAATGCCTTATCTTTGTTTACAGCATGGTGATAGAATACCTTTAACACAGGAACACAACCATTCAGAGGCTTTGCTTGAGGTTTTTTTTTCATGCATTTAATATCTGATAGAAGGTAATGGAATGGAATTTGTCAGGTGGCTTTGACAGGAATGTAACTTTTTGAAAGCTGGGGTTGTCACTTTCAGTCCTGTTAGCTTGTGGAATGCAGACTCTGGTCTCTTTTCAGATAAAAGTGTAGTGTAAAATCCTTTGTCCTGCCAAGGCCAGTGAGATGCTTGGTGGAAAGGCTCTGAGAGCTCAGGGCTCAGGCGGACTCACAAGACTTTGTCTGGCACAGCCTGGTAACAGATGAAGAGCAGAAAGCAGTGGTTTACCTCCAAAGCCATTCCCTGCTATACAGGTGTAAATCTACAGTTTTGCTGAGTGTAATTTCTTTGGTCTTCTACTGGTGTAGCTCAGAAAGATTTTGTCTGTTCTATAACGCCTTGCTTGTCATTCCAGAAATAGTACTTAAGCTAATGTAGCAGGTTTGAATGTTTGGGGATTTTGTTGCTAGATGGAGAGCTTGCTAGTCAAAAAAACATATCAAAAAGCATTCAGTGCTTGATTTTCACCTCACTGCAGCTACACATCTGTGTAATATCGTAGTAGTTACTACAGCTTCTTTCTGGCTCATGCTCAAGAGCCAAGCAAGAGTCTCCAGTGGGTTTATTAGAAATCCTGCTGGAAATATTTTATCTCCTTTAAAACCAATAAGGTCTCCTTTATACAGGAGCAAAACTGCAGAGAAAATAGAACCAGACCTGTAAGAGACATGAACTTAGTGTGGGTATAATGGTTTAACAGTAATTCTTCCTACAGTACCTTTTAAAACTCCATGCTTCTATTTAAAAGCCTTAATAGCATAATGTTTGTGTTCATACAGAAACATAAGATAAATGTTCCAGGGAAATTAATGGAGTCATTCCTACTTTTGGTTAGTTTCCCTGTTCATACAGGGGAGATATGGTGATTAAGAAATAAATGGACTCTGGTAACTTGCTGAGGGCATGGGGAGGTCATTCACCTGTTGATTCAGATGCATAAGAGACGTTAGTTTTCCTTTTTGAAAGATGAAGGGCCTGGAGTGTTTCCAAAATACTCTTGCACAGTTCTCGAATGTCCTTGGACTGAGGAAGGACTTGTGGGAAGGACTTACAGGAAGGAAATATAAATACCCAATTTCAGGGTGCTACTCAGCTGCTGTTCTGAATCAGCAGAATCAGGTTTTGTAGGCATTTCTTACATAGGTTTACCTGTTCTGAGGCTTCAGTTCTGAGGATTGGATTAGGCTGATCTGTCAGAGATGTGAAAAGGTGCAAAAAAAGAGTGGGAACAGTCCTTACTGACCCCTCCCATGATGTGAAAGTCCCAACCTCTTCTTCTCCATTCAGACAAAAGCAGACTTCTGAAGTGAATCTGTTTAAAGGCAGCCCCTGGCTCTTCCTCTCTCCAAACTGGACAGCAAAAGAGATCGGGTGCAGGGGAGCGACAGCTGTTTAAAAAAGCCCCTGATCTGACACATTTCCTTCACACATGTACCTAAATCAAGCAGATACTCCCAGGGAACTCTTAATAGCAATGTTGTGATCTCCAAAGTGGGGAAAAAATAGGGCCAGCTGATGTGAGTAATACATGTGTGTGTTTGAAATGCATTGTTGCAGGGTTGCGTGGTCGCCGGAGTCAGAGAGCTGGGATTTCTCAGAAGCTGCTCTTTCCAATCGTTGGCATCTCCATGTAATCAGAGGCTGACATCAGACTCTCCATTGGAGCTACTTGAGCTATTAGGCTGTGAAGAGCAGAAACTCTCTGTGTTACCCAGTGTGTATGAGGGGGGAAGTTTTTTTTCACTTCCTTTGATGTATTAGCATCAAGAGAGGGAATCTTCGCTTCATTCCTAATTGCATCTCGTCTTTGAATTTATATACCAATATGTAAGTAACTGCAAAGGGAGATAGCAGAATTTATAAAAAGTTCAAAAAGGCAGGGCTTAAAGCATGATTAAAATAAAAGATAGCATAGTGTGTATGCTGTTTTTAGCTGAAATATCTCCCTAGAATTCTTTCCATTTACATTCTCATTATATCTAACTGCTTCTAATGCACTGCTTAGTTTAACAACTGGCATGTTTTTAGGGTAGATTTTATAGTAGATATACACCCACTGTGTTCTTAACTTGAGATTTTAAATTGCAGTATCTGTATTGGACAATCTTTTCTTATACCTTCTTGGCTGAAGGCAGGAAAAAAGCAATACTGATAGGAACCTAATTAAGCCTGTAGTCTTATTATACCAAGAGCTGTGTGCTTGAAATGCTGCTCAATTCAATGAGTGCTGCGTGGCACTGCCATGTAAAGTCCCAGCAGAGAGTGACATACTTTTTTTAATAAGATCACTGTAATTCTTACAAAGCCACCATGGTTTTCTCTTTCTTTTCAGCTGCCAAGGCAGTTGGACTTTGAACTACAGCCACTCAGACCAAATCCCTGAGAAAGTTTGGTGGAGATGCCTTGCAAGTGTGTGCATGTGATTAAGGGGAATGAGCATGTGTTTGTGCTATAAAAATGTGCAGAGTCTTCAGGCCTCTGCAGCTTTTTCCCCTGCCTTTTCAAAGTGTGTTTTGTTATCCTGACAATGTTTGAACAGACTTTTAAGTTGACCTGGACAGAGGGTGAGCTGGGGGGGAAAAGGTGCTAATCCTTCTTGAAGATGTGTGTATCAGTGGCTACAGAATTGGGTCATTCTTAGGAGCAGAATATGTAAGGTGCACTGAAAAATTCCAGTGTGTCCAGAGGCTTTGGATTGCTTTAAAAGCAAAACTGGGCTCTCTGTGCATGCTCAATTTTGCCTGATTTTTTTTTACTTTCCCAAAAAGGCATTGCCAAGCATTGCTCTCTACAGAAGCCTATAACTGTCCATGATGGCAGAAATCAGATCTTCTGGATGATGAAACTCAAGATAGGCAGCAGTAACTCACTGTGATGCTCAGAGGCAAACTTTTTTAAGATGCTATACATGTTTCACTGCATCCACTACTTACTGATCTAGTGATCTATGATAAGGGGCGATTTAATTTTAAGTGAAACAAGAGATTAATTATGATTTAATGCTTACTATGCAAATCAGAGTTAATCCAAAGAATGGATACTACTCAGTTCCATTTTTTTGCCCTATAAAGTTCATTTACTTGCAGGAAAAAGATGGCCTATTCTTGTCATAGGCATGGTCTTTTCTTTGGTGAAGTGGTTTTTGGTTAAGTGTTGTATACAGGAGGAGAGTCAGGAGATGTATCTTAATTAATTTCTAAGAAAAGAAATCATATGTCATGGATTGACCACTGACTTTCACATGCCCAGCCTTAACCCTGGAAACTGCATAGCTCTGCACAGCCCAAATTTTTAATGCAAGATTTTTCTCTCCTGTATTTTTTGGGGGGGATGACTTTCTCATACTTATCCAAACCAGCTTCTGACTGGTTCTTCTGCTTCAGGCTGTACTAAACTCAGCTCCTCTGGCCCTCCGCAACCCCAGCAGTTAAAATCATCACAGAGGCTTCTATCTCAGCACACTGAGGAGATCTCATCTCCCCTCCTGTGTTGACTATTCCTTGCAACAAGTATTGCTGCAGGAACCTGAGGTCTTGGTCTCTGCAGAAAATTGCCTAAAGCCTTGCACATGGTTAGCATGCCAAAGAAAAATTTCCCCCATAAGTTGGATTATCCTGGCAGCACTGTTTTTAGCCTTGTTATCCAAAAAAAGTATTGAGGAATAGCACATTCTGTGTGTATAGCAGGGAAGGAGGTGGGTGTGCCTGAGTATCTCACACCAGCCATTCAGGAATTTTATATTTGTTTCTCAGCTACAATTTCAACTACATTGCCACAATGTAGAAATCATAAAAGAGGCTGCCAGGTAAAGGAGAGGACAGATTATTCCTGCTGCATTTGGAGAAAGGTCTTGTTCTTTACTAGAAACTAGAAAATCCACTGGGAAAGGAATTCCATATAAATGTTCCAATCTAATAAAAAAAAGTGCTCCAGTTGGAGCTCACATTTACTTCAATGTGAAAGTCAGTCTTTGCATGACATAAAAGCTGGAGAAAACCAGGCTTCATTAGTTCCACTGTTTGCAAAACTGGTTGTTCATATTCCTCTTTCCCCTCCAGAATTGCTGATTATTTCTTTTCAATTTCAGTATTGTTTTTTTTGAAACTTATGCCATGAATGACTTTCATTTTGTGCCATCCTATCCTTTACTCCTCTTCTCATGGTGGTTTCACAGGGGCTATACTTTTACTTCTATCTTAATAGCACAGACACCACCCCCTCACTCCCTTCATGGTGTGAATGAACAGTATTAATTTTTACAACTGTGGTTTATTCTCCATTGTTTATCTTTAATGTGGTACTTTCTTGTTCAGTTAATAAACTACCTGCTAAGATGTAATTATCCCCCTCCCCCAAACATAACCTGCTTTTAATAGATGTTGTAAGTGCACTCATTGTGCCTGGCACATTAAAAGCACTGGTTTCAGCTCCTGTACTTTCAAATTGCCCTGTAGATGAAGTGTATTTTGTGGCAATCATTACTCTGCTAATATTCTAAAATAAGTATCACTGCTTCATTACTTCAGTAGTACTTCTAGGCCTCTCTTTCATCTGCCACAGGCTTGATATAGCCTTGGTGCTAAGACAGAGGTTGGATAAGCTGTGCTCTGGACAAAACCCTCCTAAGGGAGACGAGGAGGCTCACCTGAAGGTTTATCATTAATTATAGATCTCTGTTAGCTGATGTGACTGAGTGTCCAGATTGAAGTATGACCTAGAGTATTTACCCAGTTTGTGCTCTAAATATTTTTAGGGGCCTCTGTCAATACACACAAAATTTAGAATATGATTCTCTCTCAGATACAACAATAAAATCATGTGCCTACAGGCACATATGAAAATGAGCACCTGTATTTGAGAAGTGCTCTGTCTGTAAATGAGTGAATGAGTTACAGCTACATTCAGCAGCTATAATGTGACTATTCATTTATGAAATTGTCCAAGTGGAACTTAACACAAATTATTAGTGTAGATTAAAAGTATGTTTCATTTATCTGCTTGTTCCTAAGAACCCAGTAGAATGGTAATTAGTTAAAGAAAATAAGAGGGAACTGCAAAATATCATAGCTCAGGCTGATTATTTCCTTTACAAGTCTTGTTTGGCTTTAGATCTGTCTTGACAAGCAGCATCTTGGACTGAGAGACTAAAAGGCTAAAATAAGAGCCCATTTTTGTGCAGACCTTTTTGAATGACAATTGAAATAGGTTTTCCTCAATGAGGAAAAAAAGCAAGAAGAGGTTTTTCCTCAAAATTCTGTGTGTCACTAGAGGAGGAACAATTCTGTATACAGACACACACATACATATATATATATATATATACATACAGAGAGAAATGGTATCTAGATAATGGAAGAAGACCAGTGGAAAGACTGGACAAAATCATATTGATCACTGAGATTAGAAAAGTGATAAATGGGAGAAGAAATTTACAGTCACATTAGCAGCAAACTGGTCAAATGAGAGAAAATGTTTAGTATTCCACCTCTCATTACATAGGTAAAAATTGAAGGTAATTGATGTATCTTGTTTTTTGCTTGTTTTGAATTTGTATCTTTATCTCATGTTTGAGTTCACTTCCTTCCCATTCCCTCCTTCTCTCAATGGAAGATAAGTTTAGACTCCGAGACTGTGATGTTATTGATGGAAACTCTTGTACGGCATGTAATGGGTGATCAGAAGTGAGATACATCTTGCTTAAGGATGTGGGAATTCTGCTGTTTGGTACTTGCATACTTACAAGAGTAAAGACTTTGCTTTTGAATGAACTGCCCCTGCTATATTACAGCAAGTGATGAAAAATAAAATTAAAACATAGAAAAGCCAAGTTAATGAAATAAAATCTTCCAGGAAAATAGATGGGTAAGTGAAAGGTAAAGTGATGCAAGTCTAGGTCATAGGTTGGACTTGATGATCTCAAAAGGTCTTTTCCCACCTAGTTCATTCTGTGGTTTTGTGACACGGTGTCATTTTCAGACACACTGAAGGAATGTGTTGTATTTGTTTTCACAAAGAGGTGTCTCCTGTGCATTTGTTCCCTTTTGAGACAGTCCAACCTTGGGCTTGTTAAATATGTCTCTACAGAAGTTGGCACATACTGACCTTGTTTGCTGCAGTCTGCTCTTCTGTAGCTTCTTGATTCTAGTGGCATGAGCCAGATGGACAGAGCCCTGGAGCTGAATGTTGGATAGCATAATTAAGTGCTCTAGTACTGAGGGCTGGAGCTGACTGAGACAGACTTTTGCTGATACTACAATATTTCTTTGTCCAAGTTACATCTCCAAAGTAATTCCTGTTTATCCTTTCAGATCATATTCCTTGGGTATGAGGATGCTGAATTATATACCAATATTCTTTTCATTGACATAATACAGAGTTCTTTCTACTACTTTGTGCCCTGATAGCACTACAGGAACATTTTAAAAATTTGTAGAGCTTGTGGAAACTCTGCCTGAATTTTCCTTTCATATCTGTACAGCCTTTTTTCTGCTATGTTTTGGAGTTATGGTGGTCAGTTGTGAGTATGATGTGAATTCTCCTCCCTGGAAGCCCCATGTCAGTGTGGTCCTGGCCAAGGACACACACTGCAATGTGGTTTATGAAGAAACACAGCAAACAGCTTTTAGGTGGACTGTGCTGCTATCAGTCAGTGGTTGGTAGGTGTGTAGAGCAGACTCAGACCCCTCCAGGTGCTGAGCTCCTCCTGAGTGAGCTGAGAATGTTTAGTTTTGCAGGCTGGAACTGAGAAGGAGGACCCAGCAGCTAAAATGCTGCTGCCTAGGGGACCTGGATTCATCCACCAACTTTTCATGACAGCTTAGGGGGAGATTGTTAGTGCCATTCAGATCACCAAATGTTAGCATTCTAAACTTAGGGCCATCCATCCTGTTCAAAGGTGAGCCTGTCTTTCACTCGTGAGCAGAGGATGTTTCTAGTTCAGATGAGTCCCTTAAGTTCTATGAATGTCACAGTGTCAAGTGGGTACTGCCACAGGCTTTTTGTCACTCTCTTCTCAGGTCTGTGGCAGAGTGACAGCACATCCTTCCTCTCAGAGCAGTTATCACACAAGCAGTGAGAGCCAGTTGGGTTGTGGGGTGATAGATCCACGACACACAGACCTGGCGTACAATCTGCAAGGCTGAGACCCTTCCACATCAGGAGTGCTTCTGTCCTTCATGGGCAAATGCTCTCAGGTGCCATATGAAGGCAGTACCCCCAGGTGGGATTCTCCAGTCTTACTTTTCAGCAAGCAGGTATCCTTACAGACTGGAACTGAGGAGATCTGGAGGCCTTACTCTGTGAGGACTAACCTTAGGTTGCGCTGAGTTTGCAATTGCCAGTCTTTTTTTGAGGTCTGGCTCTTAGAGGAGATTGAGCTTTCTTACCTTACAGACAGTTTGTCCTGGTTAATTAAAGTCATGTAAAGATGAGGTTTTACCTTGGGACTTGGTTTAATTAAAAAACAGTCCTGGGAAGTTTATTAAACATCTACATTCTCTCTGGGTGCCAAGTTCTAATGCTGGTTTTCTTCAGGTGCTGTCCCGGCTTCAGTCAGAAAGGGCCACCTGAACCTGACATGTGCACTAATGAAAGGGGAGGGAGGACACACTGTTGTTCTCTGTCCAGCCTGGTTTGAGCCTGGCAGCTCATTTTTCACAGTTTGGGCTCGTGTCTGGCTTAGGGGAAAGGTTTTTGCAGGTAGTAGTGCCAGAGGAAAAGTTGCACTGCAGAACTTAATTCTTGCCCTGTGTAGTGGAAAAATGATGATCGTGCACGTGAAATGTGGACTTAGAGGAACTTTGTGTGGGTGGTCTTGTTTTTACTCTTTCTGCCCCCCTTCCTCTCCCTTCCTGCTCACGTATGCTGAAGTCTGTCATCTATTTAACTTGAGCTTTTCTAATAATCCTAGATAATATACAACGAAAACAATAACAAGGTGCCTGGATATACAATCTCTCTGAACTGTAGAAGCCACAAGATCTCTCAGACATCCTTTTTGTTAGTACTGGCTTGTGAGAGACCTAGCACTCCATGATGCCCATCTGTTAGCAGCATGTTTAAATGTGATTAATGTGAAAGTTGCAAGAATTGCAATAGCTTTTGCTACTCTACAAGAGAATCTGTCACTGTTAATCTCTTGCAGTATTAAAAGCTTAATATAATAAATCTAATGTTATGGAAAGCTGTAGCTTTGCTTTTGTTACCATCACCTTAGTGTGTTATTAAACTATTATTAGCTTTTCCTCTGTAGTTCACAAGCATAGAGGGAGTGTAGATATCATGCACATGCAGAAGAATATTTAAAAGGACATTTAAGTATGAAGTCTCTCAAGAAAGAGATGCTCCAGCATAAAAGGGCTTTGGACAACATTAGGTTTGACTCATTTCTTAGGGGATGTAGACAGAGCAGGATGTATTAGAAGAAATAGAAAATGCTGGTGGAGACTGGGAAGGTCACAAGAAATGTCCTGATTTGTTTCTTCTTTGCTGTGCCTTGGTAGACATGGTTTACCCACCCATGGCAGGAGACATACCTCATTAGTAGTTTAATCAGAACTGTTGCATCTTTAACAGAGATGATAGGCAGGATAAGCAATGTTATGTCACAAGCAGGGATAGTCTCCTGGAGCAGACTGACACTTCAGGAAGCAAATAGGGGAGGACCCAGGGAAGGAAAATTACTTGTTTCATATAGCTGCTTGTGTTGGAAAGGATCAAAGAAACCATAATGAGTCAGTATCTTTCTTTTTCTTTAAAGGAAATTTCAGAAGAGTGATTCAATTAAATAGTAGTTTACTCAAGATCTGCAGGTGGCTTGTAAAGTGTAATCATATCCCCCTTACCTTTTAAACCAAGATCTACAGCTTTGTTCATTTTAGTGGAGGTGGAGATCTCCATTCTTCTATTTACAGTGGCAGTTTGATAGAGGAGAGGGCTTGTTATAAAACTTCTTGGTTTATGGCATGATTACAAGGTGCTTTTGTTTCCAGCAGGGACAGCAATAGTGCTTGGGTCAAGACATTTCAAAACTGCTTGCAATCTTCTTGTAAGATCATTGGGCACTGTAGGACAAATTGAGACCTGCCTTTCAGTGAAACACCCCCTCCCTCCATCATGCACAGCATCTTCACAGCTGCCAAGTAGCTTGTCCACTTCCACTTGTTGCAAAAAGTCAAAATCAGATCAGATAGAATAGTGCTGTCCAAGGGGTAGTTACAGAATAGATGTAGTTGCAGAAATCGGACTGGACTCTATGGAATTTTCTGGTTCTTCGATGTGTCCCTCTATAATCCGGTCTTTTAAGAGCTTGAGGTGCCATGATTAAAAGCTTCAAGGACCATGCTTTTTCATTTACACTCTAAAAGGACAGGCATCACAGCCACTGCTCTGAGCCTTTAGAAAGGGAAGGGAAGGGAAGATTGGGAAGGGACTTGCAGGGAAGATTGCTTGTCAGTCAGACTGAGTGCAGCAAAGGGGCTTTCTACCTTGTTGAACATAGTTGAAGTGAAACTTAAATTTGGTCCCTGAGGGCTGTTGTGGCACACCCTGCACCTCACTATTGCTCCTGCTCTTTGTCCTGTGAATTGAAGAGTGATGCCCAGTATCCTCCATCCATTCTCAACAGGAGAGTCAAGTGCCGAAGGCTTCAAGTGGTGGGCTGAGGTGAAGGTCATACAGCATGTTATCAAATTAGGAGACTGCTTTGCTCTGCCTCCTCCCCTCAGCTCTTTGGCAGTCAGTATTAGCTCACACTGTGAGAAGTTCCAAGAACTTCTAGGATGGTATTCCAAAGCCTTGCAAAGCTGTGCATGATAGTGTAAAATCTGTTTACAAGTGTCCTCGTGTATCAGCTCCTTCTTGTACTCATGGTTGCAGGGATATCCCTGGAAAAGGGCATTTTTTTCATGGCTTGAAAGACTCTTGGAGACAGGGAGTTAGGGGAAGGAGGATTCAGCTGCACCTTAAATGCCTTGCTCTTGCCTTATGCTTTTAGTTCACTTCTTAGCTGTTAAAATGTGGAGGAAAGAGGATTCAGTAAGCAAGTGTTTGTCTTCAGTGAATGCCTGCTCAGGCAAGGCAAGTGTGATTCAGCTACTAGTTAGTGCTGATATACCAGAATTGGCAAGCACAGAACACTCCTGCTACTGGATCTGCCCCAGTTGCTTGATGTGTAGTGATGAATGGATGAACAGTCACCAGTGGTGTTGCACAAACAAATAAGTTAATAAAAAGCAGCTGATTGTGTCATTGTAAGATGTAGAAACTCCAAAGTAGCACTGAGATTATTTAAAAACAGATGTTCTTATCTGGAAACTCCTAGAAACATAGAGTGGTTAGGTTTTTTGGGGGGAAAAAAACCACAACAGGATAGACACAAAATAAATTCTCTGCCTTGTCTTTAAATGATTTAATGGTGAATAATTTTATAACAGTTTTTCTCTTGAAGTCTTATCCCAGGTCTGAGTTTGACAGCGAATTTAGCTTTGGATTATCTCAGACATAATTGGAGCTGCACTGGCATTCTCCAGTGAGAGAATTAACTCACGAGGAAAAGCTTTTTTAAGGGGACGCACTGGAAAGAAAACACTCTGCAAAAACTGGAATTATACAAACCAGCTGTCTGGCCTCATATGAAATGATGCTGGCCTTTTGTACCTCCGTGTAAGTGGTATTTAACCCTTGCCATCAGTACGGCGTGCTGCTGGGACAGATGAGCTCCCCGGCGGATGGCGGAGCGGGAACAAAGCGGGGCGGCTGCGGCTGGGCCAGGCCAGGCCCTGAGGTCATTATCCGGGCACACAAAGCTTCCCTTCCCAACCTCAGGAATCACTTCAGGGTTTGTTTCGCCTTCCTGCCCTCAGGAATCACTTCGGGGTTGGTTTTGCCTTCCCTCCCTCTTCCCTGGAACTCAGTCAAAAGCCGGGTACACGGAGCAGTCACAGCAAGCTGGATCGTTTCCATTTACGTTTCTCTGCACTCTGGAGGCAAAAGTTGTCCCACACTTACGGCGTGAGGTGTATGAGGGTGCCCTTCCGCCCCGTGCTCCCCAGGCGTTGATGGATTGACTCCTCTGCCCATTTCCCTGTGGAGAACGTGGTTTTCCTTTCACCTGTGGAAGGGAGCCCAGGGTGCTGCTCCTGGGTGCACACAGACCCGTTTTTAGCTGCTTCCACAGCTTAAGGAGCACTCTGTAGCTATGGCTAATGGCAGGAGATTTATATTAATGCTCACTTTCTATCACCTGATAAGAACAGTGGAGTGGTGTCCATGCACATCCTCTTCAGTAGTGAAAACACCTGAGGATGACAGCCTGTTTGGGTAGTTGTAGTGAGCCTTGCTGCTGCTGCTGCTGGAGAGGAAATGAAGTGCATCTGTGCGGTGTTCCAGGGCCATGGAAACAGCACATGGCAATGTTAGTGCTCTGCTGTAACAGTGGAGAGAGCAGCACAGGCTCCCTCCCATCCCAGGCATGGCTGGGGTAGCATGGAGAGAAGGCTCAGGGGAGGAAAAGAATATTCTTTCTTCCTTGAGCCTAATGGCAATCCTCAAATACTTAGAAAAAATAGTTTTGATCAGAAAATCATGGCTGGTACCAGATGGTTCAAGCAAACTGTAAGAAGTACTGTAGAAAAAAGTAGTAACAACTGCCCACACATGAAGCTTTGTCATAGAGAGGGAAGGCTTGGCTTTGACAGGTGCTTTGGAGCATGAGCTTCTTATGTGTTGTTTGTTCACTCTGCTGTCATTGCACATGCTACTATGAACTGAACTGGGTGTGTGGTTTTTTTTTTTTTTTTTAATTTCTTCCTAAATTCTTGGCCTTAGTGATGAAACATGGCCAGCACCTCTGCTGGTTACCTGTGTATTGCCTGGGAACTCTCTGGAATTAATTTAATTTCTCTGAATACCCACTTGTTCTTGCATTACAAAGCTGGATAATTAAAGAATCCCAGAATTCTCTCTCTGTACTATTCATTCCTTTGTGTACCTCTTTCTTGTGCCCTTATATCTAAATTAAATACATTAGACCTCCCCAGTGTCTTTCCATCTGTAGATCTTTTCATGCCACTAATTATTTTTATAAGCTGCTTCTAGAGCTCTTTTATTTCTCAGTATCATTCACAACTCAAAGGAGGCTGCAGACAGCAGTATCCTTATGAGTGTGTTCAGGGAGCTCCTTTCTCCTCAGTTTCTCCCTCCATCCTCCCTGTTTTTCCAGGCTCAGTGCTGTAGCCTTCCCCCACTAAACCCGATGACTTCAGCCATTGTAAGTGAAGAATACAGAATCCTTCATTTATGTGTATTAATCTGATAAGTAACTAAAGCTACAGGCCTAAGCATCTTGGTGAGTTGCCATATCATTTGCTAATCATTAACACAGTTGAAAGACTTTTTCTTTATTAAAAAAACAAAGTATAGTCTTTAAAGAGCAGTATTTTGCAAGAAGAGAAAGCTGTGTTTGTTTTGAAAGGAAGATTTATTGGGATGATATAATCCGACTTGTGCTATCTCCTCACCTGTTTTTCCTCAGGGAGACCATCAATCTTTATTAACATTTTAAAATCAAAAGATAGAAATGATAGACAAATTCCAGAATGGGATGAAAATGCAAACAAGAGCTGAAAGAGAAATCCTTTCCTTTTAATACCTGCTGAAATTGAATTCAAAGGGGATCTAGTTCACTGTAGATGTGTGTGATCTCAGAGCAGTTTTGTGGCTTCAGTCCTTTGTAACACAAGATCCAACAGAAAGAGCAGTGGTGCATGGGTCCCATCTGGAAGGATTTATCATCTGAACTCTTAATGCTGGGCTTGCTTTTTATTTTTCCATCTAATCTTTTTGCACTTACATGCTTCACATGAAACAACTCTGAGTGGGTCCTGGACTTGGCTGGGTCCAGCTTCTCACCAGCGTTACCATTTCCTTCCTTGAGCTGCCTCCAGCGCAGCAGATGCTTTCCTTATCCTTTGGGCTGTCCCTGCCCCTGCCTTTTGCAGTGCTGGCTCCACCACAGCATTCATACATACAGCTAGATGTTGCCAGTTCTGTCTGATCATGGGTGTTGTGTTGCACTCCCAAAGCTAGCACAGGTTTGACAGAACTTAATTTTTTAGTCCCCTCCTTGGTGCCGTGCCTGCATCTGACCTGTGAAAATGCATTCAAAGAAAAATGAGGCTTTCTAAGTGCTTAGAGGATGAAGGTTTTAGAGAGAAATTGTCCTTCAAGTAGCATGGGAGGGACATTTGCTGAAGAAGCAGCTGTTAAGCTTGTACTGTTGAAGTTTACTCTCATTTCAGGAGAACACTTTAGTACAAGTTACACACAGATGTTCAGTAGCTCATCTGAGGCTACCTGAGGTCTCCTCCCCCTGAATATAATCTATGACACCTTGCCTATGCATGCAGAAAAAAAAATTGCTCCATAAATTAGGAAGAATATTAGACAGAAAAGACAGAAAAGGTTGTTTTCAGTAGACCATGCACTGGTGCCTCTTTCAGATAGAAAAGTGTTTAATCAGGCTGAAAAAAAGATTGTTTTCAAAACTGTCCTTCTGTTTACTTTCTTCGCTCTCACAAAAATTAGTCTTGTGACCCCAGCAAGGGAAAGCATGCAGCTTGTCTGACTGTGGTCTTTTTACACAGTCTGAGCATGGCAAATTATCTATAAAGTCTAACATCCACAGATACATACATGCAGGTTAAATATTTATTCATCCACATATTTAAACTGCAATATCTTAAATTATTAGATTTATTCACACATTTAAACTTTGTTTACAATGTTCTTTGTGGCTATTTGTAGTTTATTGAATAGGGAAAGAAAGGGCAAAACTCAGAAACTCAGGCTTTTTCTTAGTTACAGATAAAGGGTACTATGCTGTGATTCCAGTGACTGATTTTCTTTCTTGACTCACTAACCACAAATTCATCCACAGCTTTCAGCACTGAACTACAATGGGTGAGAGTTAGAACTGTGGGCTATATTGAAGAATCAGAGCATTTTCTGATTTGTTTTTCCTTTTTGATCTAGTGCAGTGTATTGCCTGTGTTAAAACTAAACAGAATTAACTTTGTAATCTCTAATGTACAGCATCAATTTCTTTTTCAAATAAGCTTTGAATAACAGGTGATAGTTACTGTTGACATTTGGTCAACAAAGTATTTTTTTTAATACCTAATAAATAGAAATGTCTGATAGTACTCATTTTTTAATACAGAAACCAAAGAATCACTGCTCCTAAGGGAAATAAGGCACTGTTTGGGAGTCCTGAAACAGCCAAGCTGTGAGACAGTGCAGCATATCCTGTGCTGTGTAACAGAACTTTTGGCAGAGCAGAACTGCAATACATAAATGAAGTTGATGGACCTGGGTCACATCTTTCCTATGGAAGCAATTGTTGCTGGATGGTTCTAGAGTAATCTCCTCCAGGGTAGTCAGGGAGGGAATTTCTTCCATGGCTGGGGGAAGATAACATATCCAAACATATCTGTGCATTCATGGTTGTGCAGAAGGTAATGTTTGGAAGCAAATGAGCCAGACACAGTCCTATGGTTTAGGCTTGATGTACTTAATTTGCCACATCTCTCTGGAAAAAGCCTTAGCCCTAAGAACTGGTTTCTCTGTGAAAGCATGTAAGAAATCAGCTGGTTTCAGCTAAAGAAATTTTGTATCAGAGATGTTCACTAATGCCGAATTCTGGACCAACACCAGCAGAGAGGGTTTTGTTTATTTGCGGGGTTTTTGTTTGTTTGTTTTTCTCTGAAGAATTGTAAAATATTAATATTCTTTGTGTGTGAACATTAGTCACAGGGTGGTGGGTGAGAGAGGCTTCTTCATGGGTCAGGCTTTGCTGCTGTGGCTTCTCTTGCCTGTGCAAAACCACTGTGAAATTGGAGGAATTTCTGCTGACAGTTTGAGAGGTTTGAGAAGCAAGGTGAGGAATGGGATGAAGCACAGGACTGGGACTAATGCTTTGGAAGGGCATGACCTTCAGTGCATATGGACCATAGTGAACACACTGAGTTGATATATAAAATGTCTCTGAGGAAAGAAGCAACTCTAAATTTAGTGTTCAAATGCAAGTAAGAGAGAGAGAATAATATTCAAATAGACACAGGAGTCTCGGAAAGGACAGGTGCCTCGTTTTAAACAGACACTACTTACAGTTTAATTAGGTTCCCATGTTAGTCCCTAGGTCTGAAGGGAAATGGAAGAGGTATTCAAAATTCCAAAGGATATGATTAGAAATTGGACTAGTCTGAGCAGGTAACAAAATCTGCTTTTTTCTCTTTGTCTCTCTCAGGAGTGCAGTGGCTGGTGGGGGAAAATTCGCTTCTTGTGATTGGGTGACCTGATTTTGTCTCCCACTTGCACAACACAGCCTCTTGTAAGAAAACGACTGGTCTTAAATTCATACATAATTGCACAGCAGGGAGACTGGGTTTAAAAATGCAGATTTCTGTGTATTAGGGAGCAGAAATCTGTTTTGAACCCTTGAACTTCCTTTGTTGTTTAAATGGCCACCTACAGAACCCCTCAGCAGAGAGCCAGTGAAACACAGTAGCTTCTTTTATATGGAACACTATCTTCCCCCAGCCCTCTCCTTCTCCCCTCCTTTCTGATGTGAATGTAATACTCTATCCATGCAACAAAGGACACTAATTATGGAACTTAGAGCCCATGTATGTCTAGGCTATACAGTAGCACTAAATGAGGGTATATTCTGCTAATCAGAGGTACTGAGCTTGGGAACAGTGTTATCTTTCTTTTCTTGAGAAAATGAGCTATGTGCTTTGTTTTACATGTTTTCTTACTGAATAGAGCTCAGTTAGTAGGTACAAGCCTTCTCCTCTCTGTATCAAAGGGGCTAATGTTTATATCTTTGTCCTCAGATGTTCAAAATCGTGTTCTTCTGCTACAATTTGGCAACTAAAGAAAGCATCAAATATACACACCCTACTGTTGTGTGTATATGGACCTGCTGTCCCATATAATTAAGGGCTATAAAGGTAGATTCATGTTGTGAATATGATTTTATAGACCTTGTACTTTATCATACTTGCCAAAGCCTTAATGTAAAGGGCAATGTTTGACAAACGCGCTGTGACTAACTCATATGAGCAAGAACATTTAGACTGTGGGATACTTTGTTTCTTATAAATGACTTCCTAAACATTCAGCTTTACAATTTTGTATCTTTCATGTCAAGAACAAACCAAAGAAACTAAGCTCAAATAAATCATCTTAACTGTGTGTAGGAAAATAAATTTTGTAGAACGGATGATTTGAAAAAAAAAGGCTTTAGTCCTTGTATACCTGGATTACCATACACCTGTGCTGCAAAACACATTCTTTTACTTCACTTAAGCTAAGATAAAATGAAGAAAAATACCACATTGGGAGGATTGACTCTTTCACAGCTGTGTTCTTGTCCCTGTGTTGATGTAGAACTGGACAAAGTGGTGTTCTAGCCCTGCTGGGGATCTTCTTAAGTGTGACCTGTCCTTTGAAACATTTTGGGAGATGCTGCACGGAGAAAGTGTCTGTGTCTTGGCATGCAGGCAGAAGTGATGTTGGTGATGTTATCATGGCAACTTGCTGTGGTATGCAGCTAGGAATGGATTGTCTAGAGTCTGAATGGCCTGAACTGCTTCATGAGATCTCACAGCTCATGGCAGAATACCCAAAAAGTAGCAGTCAGCAGGGCATGTGGATTTCTTATTCTGATGACAGGAGACACGTGGGAGGGCCTTTCAGGAGAGGTGTTTGCTCTCAAAGGGTAGCTTTGCTTGGAAGATTGTTAGGCTGCATGAAGTAATGGTGGGGCAGGGAGGATAATTTCTGCAAATTTTCAAAGGGGAGGGAGGCTGCTGGCTGGTTTTGGAATATGGTTACAAGTGTGGAGAATGTGGCTGCATCCTTGTGCAGGCCTAAAGTCAGGCTAGGACTGTTTGTTTTCTTTTTTAAGCAGAGACACAGTTTTGTGCTTAAAACACTGAAGCATTAAGACAGATTGCTTTGCAGGAAAAAACAAAGTGTGTAATTGTGCTCCTTGCCTCATTTCTGTGGAAATTAGTTTGATTGTTTTCAAACCCTTTGTCACTGCATAACATGAGGAAAGGGTGGATGGTCTAGGAGTAGGTTGTGACCTCTGGAAGATGAGAATGAGTCAAACAGTGAAGCTGAGAGTACTCTGTAAGTTCTTCATTGCCCTTAAGTGTAAACTGTGTATGAGAGATTGTGTTCTAGTCATTGTTCTGAGCACACTTTGCTAAGTGTGCAAATGAAGCTAAGGCATTTTGTTCATATCTTGCTACAGCTTTATTCCTGAATGTAATTAACTGCTGTTTTATTAATATTGTTCGTTTTGAACATGAAAGCTGTACTGTTCCAGAGATACTGTTAGTACCTGTTTGGAAAAACACTGATGGAAGAGGACCTTGTAACATGGTAGATGAACAGTTGCTCTTGGTTCAAGGCTTACTGACACTCTGGACAGTGTTGACTGGGATTTTATTGACCATCTTGGACTGCCAGAAACTAGAGTCATATGCTCATTAGAGCATTATTTCTCTGTGTTCAAAAAAAACCAAGTTACTAGCTAGCCTGGTTGTAAACATTAGTATTTTGACCTCATGGGTTTTACAGCTGTAAAGGTGAATGAAGAGCACTAAACTACCATTTATCAAACAACCCATAGAGCCCTGGTACTTCTGAGTAGATGTTATTTGTGCAGACTCTGTTTTAGGAGCCAATGGCATTTGACTACTGCTGTGTGAATACTTGAACTTGGCAATAATGGACAGAGATTGGCATAGGAGCTCCCTTATAAGGTGATTCTACTTGGAACAGATCTAAGAATCTTAAAATAAACCCAAAACACAAATAAATGGTGGTTGTCTGTCTAGAGGACTTCCTGATAGGCATATTGCTATGTTTTCTCTAAGCGCAATTAGAGGCAATTTTCCATCCTACTTAAAGAAACTTTACTGCTGCATTCACTAGGTACTTCCATAGGGGTTTTTCCCTCCAATTTTTATACAGAAGGTCTTGGTAGATTTTGTTATTTAACCTGGAAGTGGTAGTTGTACCTTCTGCTTTTGCAAAGAAAGTTAAAAATTATAGAAGAATAACTGTTAAAATTGGTTGAATTGAGATACTTTTCTTTCAGAATTGCCCAGTGCATGTGACAGTGCTTAGATATTTTTCTTTTGGCATTCCTCTTATTAACTCATTTCTAAATTACAAGAATCTAAGGTAAATGCTAAGTAGCAGCCATATTCTTATTTTTTTTTCTAAACCACTCATTTTAATGCTTTTAATCTCTTAAGCTACTGAACAGACTTAGTTAAAACCTGTCCTCATTTTATGATTCAGAGGCTGCATATTCTATGACCAGCATTTCATATTATGCATTCCATCTATTTGGAAATAATGTGATAAAGGAAGTGAGGAATACTGTCTGGCTTTGATAGCTATAGGTTTACTTATAGAAAACACAACTCAGTGTTTATGTCTCCATCTGAATGTATTTTAATAAGGGAGTTGGAGCAGCACCACCATCAATACCATTGTCTGTGTACAGACTGAGTAGAGCAGCCAGTGCCTTCAGGATATGACCTGTAAATAGATATGTTTGGTTATGTCCTTAAATCTGTCTGGTTTTCTATTTCTTTTGATCTAATGAATCTTAAGGCTTGTGAGCTTGGCTTCAGGCTCTAAAATACAAAGGCTTTTAGCACAGCAATTGATAGTAGAAGGACAATAACCGTTTTGCATTCTCTTGGAGCCCTCTCCTTCTTAGCATTAATACTATTAATTTTATTCTAATTTTGTGACATGTACTGATTTTTTTTTTGGTCTCCTGCAGAGCTGCAGTTATTGGAACAAAGTCAGTTTGTTCTCCCATCTCAAGGCTAGGCTATGTCTTCCCTCGCTAAACAGGGATTTCTGTGATTTCAGTAATTCTGTTCAGCCTCCCAGCTCAACTCCACTATGGCAGGCCCTTTCTCCAAGCATTTCTGGCCATGCCTTCCCACATATCACATCTCAGGATGGAAATTCCTCACGTGGTGGGATTTGCTTATAATGACAGAGCCTTAAGTGTTGTCAAGCCTGACTGAAGGCCTTTAAAAGCAGTGTCAGGAAGCCTGCTGATTTCCAGAGGCACTGGATCAGCATGGCAGTAGAAAGGGAAGAGGTGAGAAGATGGGAGCAGGGAAAAGGGATCTGGTTCAGAACCAGGAAAACAGTGTTGCTCCTAAGTGTTCAGCATGTCTGTTCTGTTTTCCACCCCTTCGAGAGGAGGGATTCCTGGCTGGTCACCTGGCATGGGGTCTGGGGGTTTATCTGCCATTAGATATGCTCTGTGACTCTTTCAGGTGCCCACTTTTTTCACTTTCATTGCAATGTGCACTTGAAAAACAGGTAATGGTTTTAAAAATTATCTACTCCTATGTGTCAGGCGTGTATTGGAAGCTGAGCAATATTTTCTCAGCACTTAAATTTATCACTTTCATTGGCAATTCAAAGTTTATGTAGCCCTCATGGCATTGGAAGGGCCTTTCACTGGTAATCAGGGGTACACTTGGCTAACTCTGAGATATGACTGCATTGTTCATCTTGGCTCAGGGGAGTCTCTGTGCTGGCACCCATCTCCCCTTTCTTCATGTTCAGGACCATGGTCTTAGCACTGTTAAAATTTGGGGTTAGCTTTAGCAGGACCTGGAGACAGGAAAGTCAGAGTGTTTGCTTCAAAAGCAGGAGCTCTGGGTTGGGGATTTTTGTGTTTTTTATCCTCTCCCAAACTGCTAACTGGGATTGTTTATATTTTACAATGTTATTACTCCTGTTATGAGCTGCCTAAGGCAGCCACATCAAAGTACTGCAGAGCGTGCATGGTGCCAGCTTGAATAATAGCAACAAATGCCGGTCTCCCAAACCTTGGTTTGATTTTATTGTTCCAGTAGGAAATGAGTTGGTGTGATCCCTCAGTCTGTGAGAGTCTTTGACTAGAGATCATTGTTCTGGCACTCAAATCCCTATTTTAATTAGAGAAGAAGGAAATACTTTGAGCTGATGCTTAGATAAAAGCTTCGAATGATATTTATCACTCTCTGAAGGGGTTTTATTTTCTTTCACTTTAAGCATTCACAGCAAAATCCCCCATTTGTTTTTTTTTTTTTTTTGGGGGGGTTTTTTTTTTTTTTTTTGGTTTTTTTTTTTTGTGTCTCCCAGTCTCTCTGAGGTGGCTGAAGCAATGGCACTGCTGTCTCTGCTCCCACCAGGCACCCCATGTGATGTGCTGGCCATTTGGGTTTTGCCATTGATTTCAGTGGGGATGCCCTCATTGTCCACATGGGAAGAACTAACATGTGGGCCCACAAGGGCTGCTGTTACTTTTGGGTGGCATGGGCCTCTGCTACCTGGCTTTGGATGTGGTGGGGGTAGAGCTGCTCATTGAAGTTATCTTCTGTGTTCTGGGGCTCCAGCAGCCCCTGCAAGCCACAGGGTTGGGAGAAAAGGCTTCAGTGCACACTGTCTCAGCTTATGTATCTGAACTGAAGCTATTTGTTCTGTGCTTACAATGGCAGGAAGTATCATATTGAGGTCCTGACCGTATGTACACACACTGATTTTTATAGTGTGGATTGTGAAATGAGAAATGGTCGTAATTCTGAATGGAGACTGTTCGTGTTTCAGCCCATTGCCATCATTTTCTGAAGAATAATTTAAAATGGGGCTGTAATTTGTGGCCTTCCCTTCCACTTCTTTTCCACTTCTCTTCCACTTCCCAGAATTTCCGCTTCCCTTCCTGGAAATTCCTTTTTTTTCTATTTTTCCCTTTTGGAAAGATGGTTTGGGTTGTCCTATATCCTAGTGTCTCCTAGTAGCCTTTAAAAAGTGCTTAAATGGAAAGGATTAATTTGCACCAGAGTCTTTAATGCCTTCCTCCCAGAAATCCAGCCAGTTCCTAGCAGAAATCTGACTCAGCACTCATAGTCCCAAGAGAGGACAAGTTGAAAACCTGTTAAAGTTGTTAATTTAGTTGCTCATTTTTGAAACCTGTGTTTCCATGGGGCAAAACTGATAATATTTCATGAACATACCACTCTTGTAACAGTACTAAGGTGCAAGTCCATCACAACTGACTTGTGAGATCCTTGTATTTGAGTTTCAAGTGTGTGACTTTCAAAGCTTGGCCCATCTGTAGTCACTGTTAGTGGTAAACTATTAGTGATAAACTCTGCTCACACAGACTTTCTTGGCTGGTTCCACTGTACTCTGCCAACTGTGCCATCCTGCTTTGAAACTTGGGAACTATGGATGTTCAGCAAGAGTAAGCTTAAAAAAATATCATTCTCACATAGATAAGAAAACTCTCAAGCCTCAGATTCTGTGGATTTTCAGAACAATCTTTCTGGGCAAATCATTAGAAGTAATCAAGAAGCTAAATGGTTTTAAAAAAATGAATTACAGATAATCTAGCTACTTGCATGGAGCTTTAGCTATGTTGGTAAGAAGGGATGTTTGCCACATTCTATCCTTTAAAAGAGAATGCTTGGCAAACTTCTTTGTATTGTAAAATTTTGCATAATTTTATCCTTTTTTTGTAACTTGCATATGATTAAGGAAGGGAGAGGAGTTTGTTCCAGGGCAGAGGAGAAAATGAAAGACACTAGGTAAGGTTTTCCTCATTCATATTAGCACAGTGATTTCACAAAGAATAGAGAGAGATGTAGTAATGGGGAGAAAAGGATTGGACAATTAGAATGGAAATTTTGTTACTAAAACCTAAAATTTTGTTACATTTTTTTTCTTATAAAAATCTGAGACATGAAAATGAGAAAACAGGAAGGTTTTTGAGATGTTTGCATTGTGATGTAAACATTTTTATAATACAAAAAGTCACACGTCTGTGAAAAAATTAGTCTGGAAAATGAACTCTTAATTTTTGTGCTATTTTCTTGTAAAATAATCCTTTAAAAAAAGCTGGAAATGTTGACATTAAAGCCACATAAAGTTTACTCTATTGGGCTGTTGACCAGAAGCCTGGATTGCTGTAGCTTGTCACCAAGGAAACCAGAAGAGTTGGTGGCTGTAGAGGTCTGTTGGAAACATAAAAGCAAATTAGCAAGTGACAAGTTCAAAGCTATGTGAGGTGAATCCTTGGCCACCTGGGGAGCTCCTCACCTAAACATTTGGGCCACTAATGGAAGGGAGATGTGCTGAGCACTGATAAATACAGGGACATCTGCTCTGTTCCAGCAAATTCCAGAGGGAGGAAAGTCATGGCATGTTCTTTTGGCTTGGTTACTTTTGGTGGTGTTAGTTGTTTTTTGGGAGGTGCTGCCACATCAGATTTGTGTAGAGTGGATGGAGCCAGCTCCTGCCCTGTCTCACCCATGTAACACAGTGTCCTGTAACCTGAAAGCCCATCCAAGGACAGGAGGAAGGCTGCTGAGCTGCACAGAATGTTGCTCTGACCTAGTAAGGGTCCTGTATTCTTTGGTTCACACAAGCAGTTAGTAGGCCAGAAGATTGTGTGGCTTGTGCAATAAATCACACATAATCACTTTGACCTTCAGTTTAACAGTTTGTTTTCCCATTTCTTTTGGATGTAAGAAGGTCTTGTAGAAAATAATTTATGCAAGTATAGTTTATATCAGTTTTACAAGCCTTGCTTCTGAATTTGGCCCAGAATCTATAAACCTTTGGCTTCTAGAAGGTAATGAAACCACAAAAAATGAACAAGTGGTGTTAATAATGAGTCAATCAGAGCATTGGCTTAGCTATTACAGCTTCTAAAATTGCTCAAATAAGGTAAATGCAGAGCTCAGACAGCTCAACACTGTGCCACTGAAGCCAGTTTCGCAGCTTTCACTGACTTGTCTCTTGATTTTCAGTAAAGCATATGACAGTATTCCTCAGAACTTTCATGGAACTAATTTTAATTTATCTGGGCTTATGCACTGCCTAGCTGATTGAAAAAGCTGGCAGCGTTTCCAGACATTGAAGTCTTATTAGAATAAGGAACAGGCAGTTCTCCTGCTGGAGCCTGCAGCTCTGTGTGTGCCTGTGTGTGTGGAGTGGGGACCCCCAGCCAAGGTCCAGGCCAGGTTTGCAGCTGAATGTGCCCACGATGAGGGAGGAAGGTGACATGGTGTTCTTTCACTGCTGTTCTCATCTCTCATTTCTGAGACGTCTTCACATTTGTTTCGCTCCAAAGCTGAATAACAAATGACTCTGTCCTTCCTGGTAAAATGTCTTTTCCATTCTTCTGTTTATCCTTTTTTTATGTCTTATTGAGCATTTCCAGAGTTCACTTGCAGTGATGGCCTGGGAGCGTGATTAAATCATGATTTACTAAACCCTGCCAAACGTAAAGTAAAATATGTTTAACATTCTCCAGCTGTTCATCATACATAATCCTTGACTTATTTTTATTTTTTTTAAATATTGAGCTGGTATCCTGTAAAAACACTCCTGGGAAAGCTGCTCATTTGCTTCTATGCCAGCAAGAGGCTCTTTGCTTGCTGAAAAAGCAGCATCATATGCTTGACACCTTGGTTCTGATGGGTAATAAATACCAGCCAGTAGCTTCCCAAAACACAGAGCACTTCCAGGATGGAAGAGTAAACTCAGTCTTACATAACAATTCTCACAACACACACTAAATGAGACCTGTAAGTTGTGATGGTCTTCAGGTGCTCTGGCTCCAGGAGCAGAGGAAAGGAAAGGTGGTCAGTAATTGCAATGCACATAGGTAATTTTGTCATTCCTTAAAAGTTAGGAAATGCTTTCATTGAGGCAAAGCTTTGGATTTCACTCCTGTTATTTTCCATTATCTTTTTCTGTGTTTTGGGTCTGTGCTATTAGAATTTGAATTGTGGAAGTTCCAGGTACCTGCTTAAACCCAGGCTTCTGGTTTCTGTATTGAATTATTTGTTGCATTCCTTAGCTCTGTTTGTCTGGCTGGACATTTCCCCACACACTGAGTGCCAAGTGACTGCTTTCTTGCTTTCCTCTTGAAAGTAGCTGTGCCCATCATGAAGACTGGGACATGCAGGCAAATACCAAATATTGGCACTTATAGCTTCCTCCTGTCAGATGGCTTTAGTAGACACAAGTTGTGACTCTGTACAAGGTGGTCTTGCAGGTCTTTGCAGGTTTTGGAGCCAGACTCTTCAAGTACTCATTGGGAGCAAGTCTTCACCATGTGGTGGAAGGTTTTATGGATTTTCCTCAAGTGATCTCTTCATGAAGTTTTCTCCTGATTCTGCTGAGACAATTGCTGTCAATAGTACTTAAAGTCAAACTTGCTTTGGGCCCCTTGACTGTGGTAGCACCAAGTGGTGAGGCAGAGAGACAGAGAGGACAAAGCAGGAGGAGGGAGTATTCAAACTAATTTCAAAGAATCTTTCTTTGCTGAAAGATTTTTGGTAGCCTCTGTCCTATCTTACTCATGGGGAACTCCTGGTATTTTTCCCTCATGTGAGTTTAACAGAGATATAAATCTCTGTCTTAGCTATACCTAAGAACAACCTCTGAAGAGGCTGTGTTTGGGAGTCTACTTTGAAGTAGTGGATCTTTTTTTATAGTTGTGTGTTTTAAATTTGGGAAAGGACCCTATGTCATCCCCATAAGATTTCCAGTTGATCATAAGGTAATTAAAATCTCCTTCAAACAAGCTGGAGCGTGTTTACATATACTCAAGTGCAGTAGATTTCATTTTCTTTAATTGCTCATAGTGTGAATGATTAATTTGAGGGGAAAACTCTGCTGGAGTAAAATAAGGATCTGTTTCTTGTCATTGTGTACTGTTTTAATGGGGAATGAAATCTGGGATTTGAATGACTTGACAGACAGCAAGACTGTCTTGCTTTTAACAGCTCAATTTAAAACAGAGCAACAAGAAAGGAATACAAACCTACGAGCAAGGGATTTGAGTCTCTTGATATCTGATTTTAACAACACCAAGCACCCCATGAAGTGCAACAGTTTTTCTTAGTGTGTGAGTCAGGGGGCTGGTGATGCATTTGTTGAATACAGGTCTTCAGTCCCCTTTTGCATTCACTGATGTGCTTTGGTGGGGAGGAATATTTTCATTAGATCTGTCTCTGCTGAAGCTGTCTCCTAGCCAGGTGGTGCCAAACCAGAGTGTGCCCATGCACTTAGGAGCACAGTGGTGTCTGGGGGCTCTGACAAGCTGGCTTCACCCCTGGTGTAGCTGTTGTAGCACCGCTGGCTTCAGTAGGACTCGGCTGGAGAGTGAGTGGCCCCTCACTTGGCTGCTCACCACAAACATTGTGACTGCTTCTGCTATTAGAGAATAAATAGATTTTTTTCCATGGTTACAGTACATCTAGTCTTTAATGTTCTTGCTGATTACCACTGACCCAAAAAGTCTGCCTAGCATGCCTTTTATATGGAGTAGATGTCAGTGAAGCTTAAAGTCTCTTCTCCTCCCCTAGGCTCACTCTGCAGTCATGTCTTTCAGACAGCTGAAATGCCATACCTCATTCGTTGGGCTTTGTAGGGAAATGTTTGATCTAATCATGTCTGAATATTTTAAAAGGTTTTCGATAATGGAATGCTAGAAATGTGCTTAAAAAAGGTCTGTATCCCTGATAAGTATGTGCATATATTTTAAAGTTCTCCCTTTGGTGTCTCCCAGGTTTGTGCCTATGGAAGTATTTCCTGTTTTCCCATTAAAACCATGTCATAGTGGTCCCTGTGTTTCATGTGTCTTTTATGGTTCTGTTTGTGTTTTTAAATGTGAGTTGCAGCATTTGAAACTCGCGCTGAAAAAGACTCTGTCAATGGCATGAACAGTTCCATCATCACTCCTGCAAAGTGTCTCAACCTGTTGAAAGGAGTCCAGAGGGGGACCACAAAAATTATGGGAGTGCTGGAGCACCTGTCCTGTGAAAATGAACTGAGAGATGGAGAGGAGAGGAGAGGAGAGGAGAGGAGAGGAGAGGAGAGGAGAGGAGAGGAGAGGAGAGGAGAGGAGAGGAGAGGAGGAAAGGAGACCTTATAGCTCTTTCTAGTACCTAGGAGAGGTCTACAAAAAGCTGGAGAGGGCCTTTTTACAAGGGTGTGTAATGATAGGACAAGGGATATATTAGGAAAAAATTATTTACTCTTTGGGTGGTGATTTACTGGAACAGGTTGTCCAGAGAAGTTGTGGATGCCCCATTCCTGCAAGTGTTGAAGGCCAGAATGGATGGGGCTTTGAGCAATCTGGTCAGTTAGGTGTCCCTGACCATGGCAGGGGGGGTTAAAACTAGATGTTCTTTAAGGGTCCCATCCAGTCCTAACCATTCTACAATGCTGGGACTCTAAAGTAACTTTCATTAGTTCATGTAATACTGTAATTTGAAGCATGCTTTGTCATTCTGTTGCAGTTATGCTTACGCTAGATAAGTCTGGGGAGTTCTATCCAGACATGTGGTGCTTCTGTCCCTCTGCACTGAGTTCTGAACTACTGATAAGGAAATATGGCCTTTGCTGTATTACCCAAATGCTTTCATGTGATCCATTGTTAAGCAAGTTTTTCCTAGTATAAAATTTCTTATAGCTGGATGATTCCTGAAAATAAACAGAATAAGAAATCCTAAACTCATGCTACAACTACACTACAAAACAGTTCCTGTCTGAGATAAAGGTGGGCCTAAGTTATTCTTGCTGCTTTTCCACAAGTTACAAGGAGTGCTTTGGTCTGTGGAAGTTACCTACATGATGTTATAGCAGAAGTATAGTTCCATCTAATTCTGTTCAACTGCATGTGCTCTAACATGTCATGAAGCATCACTGCTGCAAATGAGCACAAGTGGGTGTTATTTGGGTCTAGTGTGACAGGTTAGGATGCAATGGGACAATGGAAGGGAAGAAGAATACAGTAAGGAAAGAGGATGAAACTGGGGGTGCTGCTTGAGAGGGAAAAAAGAGGTAGGTTCAGTGCAGGGATATAAATGGCACGTAACCTTTAGCTGGAATTGAACTTCAGCAGAAGTTTCATGTGTGCAGGGAGCTGCTGCCCTTCAGGAGGGCAGGACGTTGGGAGGCCTTTTGAAGATTTCTTATTCAAAGTTCATGTCTTTGACTCTGTTTGGAAGTGCAGTGATTACAGGGGTGTAAAAGAGGACTAGCCACACTATATGGATCAGTGTCTTGAGGAATCAAGTTACTTATTTTTTTGTTGTTTTTTCGTGAGAGAGGGTGGTGTCAGATCATCATTATCCCCTTGTTGCTCTCTAAATCAGCAGTTTTCCAGAGGAGTATACAGACTTTTCTCAGAATTGATTTTCAGGGGAAAAAAGCCAAACATTTCCAACCAATAAAAATCTTTATTCAGAGAGAACACCTCACAACCAAAGTTAAATACCTAGATTGGTAAACTTAAACAACCTCTCCTCAAATCTCTATGCATACATGCTTCTATGTTTTTGTATCCTCTGTTTAAGCAAGTAATATTTTTTTTTTTGATACATGCAGGATGTCTCTTGAGGGATAATGACACTGAAAGGGAGAAAGAAGCAATAAGTTTTTAATAGACCTCCAGCTTCTCATAATACAGTGGAGAAGAGCCAGCTTCACTGGGTCAACCTGAATCTCAAGCAGTATTGGTGAAAGCTATTGCAAAGCTTGCAATGTGCAAGAGGCCACCATCCCTGCTGAGAGACAGGAGATATGGAATATACTCTGTGCCTGGCTAGTAGCCTGCTCTGGCAAGCTGGTTAGTCCAGTCCTTTGTGTCTCAGCTTTCCATGAGTGTTTAGATTATCAAACCCTTAGGGGAGGGATAGTCTTTTCATAGATATTGGCTAGTACCTGGGTCAAAGAGGCTCTGATGTTAGTGAGGAAGAAGATGTTAGTGAGAGCAGAAGAAACTAAGGATTTTAATAAATAATTGATAGCATGTACTTGCTGTGACCATGCTTTCAAAGAAAAGGAAGAGGGAGGGACAATGCATACTTGAATATTTGAAATATTTGAAATATTTGAAAGAGAATAGATGAACTTAAAATATAAAATTACATCCTCTCTTCACATCAGTATCACTACAACAGCACATTTGATGCTTGTTTTCCTCAATGCTCCACAAGACTTTGTCCTCAAAATAATAGTAACAGGGGCAAGAAGGAACCTGATCTGCCAGTTTCTGATCAAGGTTGTTTATGAGCTTTTTGGCTTGCTTCCAGTGGAGTGCTATACCTTTATCTCTTGAAATAATAATTAAAAAAAAAAAAAAAACCCACAAACACTCACCTGGGATGTTCCTATGTCCTTCCTGTGTCCCCTTTTCGAGGTGGAAATAGTATTTCCAAAAATAATATGTGTTAGGTCTGTTCCTAGTGACAGTGGGAACCTATGTATGAGTGCTCTGCCCTCTCTTCAGGAACATGGCTGAATGCTATTTGGCTGAGGTGTTCCACAGGTGATGACCCAGATATGGATATACACATGTACAGATACATACATGTACATTTTGCATCTCCTCTTTCATTGCAGGGGAGACCATAACAGAGGTGTAGAGCAATCTCTCTGATGGTGCAAAATCATTCTTCTGGAGTAAAGGTAGCTGTGAAATTAAGGCCTGCAGGTTGAAAATGGAATGGGATCACCAGTACTGAAGGAAGCTCTGAACTTTTTGTCCAACGTAACAGTTAGTCAAAAGCATCTTGAGATAACCTGGTTATCTTGAGATAACCTGCTAAATATTTCTAAATAGGATAAGGATGGAATGTGAATGATGTTCACCTGCCCAGCCTTTGCTGCTCAGGGCTTGATAGCCATGGATGTGACATGCTGAGAGATAGAGAGAGAGAGAGAAATGTGTGGGAGGGGAGTCAGAATCATCAATATGCCCAGAGGGAATCAGAGCTTCTCCAGATGACCTAGCCCCCATGAACCTTAATGCAGTTGAGCTTTAAACTGCCTTGCAGCTTCTCTCTTGAAAAGAAAAAGCCACAACCAACCACAAAAGTTACATGAAATCATTTTGAATGATGGTTTCATTATTCAGCTCCAGTGGATAAACTTCCTGTGGGCTTAATTGAAGTGCAGATTTCTCCTATATAGAAGTCAAGGCCCTGGCTAGAGTCTCTCCCTTTAGTGGGCTTTAAGAATTATTTCTATTTGCTAGCTCTCCAGTGTGCTCCTCTGAATTACTTCTTTAATTTCTTTCTGGAAGCTCCAGCTCTTGCTGTGGTTGTGTGCAGATTGTGGTTATGTATGTGCAGATGCCAAACTCTTCTTCTGAGTGCGGAGCCACTGTAGACCCTTTGGTACCTGGGTGAGTGCTGGCTCCCCTTGAGGAGCAAAAGTCCTTGCTTCCCTCTCATTTTAGAATTGTGCAGGGTTGGCCAAGGGGCCAAGGGAAGGCAATCAGGGAGTGCCTATTGTCAAGGAAAGGGGGAGAAGGAGCCAGGCAGAAAACTGACTGCAGAAAACTTGTCATCTCTGGTCATCTTGTCAGCTCCATTGTGAGTCAGAAGAGAGAATGGGAGTCAGTACAAGGTGCTCCAGGGTTTCACCTGAGAATAAGACATCACTTTGATGCTTTTTATACCCTGGAATGGAAAAAGATTGGTAGTAATGATGTTCAGGTTTTTATGCATTCCTTAACCTTCCATTAAAGGAAGAGGAATTCCTCTTCTGAGCAGTGTTTGGGATCCCTCAGTTAATGTGCTGCCTTTTAATGAGGGAGTGTTGGAAAGCACCGTTTGTGAGTGCAGCATGTCCCACAGCTTGTGTGTGTGTAACTGTGTCAGGCAAGATGCAGAAAATTCAAAGTGCCAGACCAATATAACTAGAGAGTTACACTGGAAAAGATTTTGCTGCTTTGCTCTGAAGGATGTATGAATGAACTAATAAATAAGTAAATACATCTGAAGGAGGAGGAGGCGAGGGAAAGTCCAGTCCACTGCTTCATAAACTTCAGTGCCACATTAACCACTTTCTCTCCTATTGCAGACCTGCTATGCTATCACAGTGCTTTAATGTTTAATTCACTTTGATTTGCACTACAGAAATATCAAGTGTTTCTGCAGGCAAACCGAGGCATCTAAGGAGCACTGCTGGGAATAAAACTCTAGGAAGACCTTCCGAGAAATTAGAGAGGGGGCGCTTTATTGGTTTTTATTCCAGTCCTGCAGTTCTGCTCTGTGGCTTTGTTTTTCCCCCCCCCCCATTTAATGAGAATGCGGGACAGATTGATTTTAATATCATGTCCTCAATTCTGTGCGTGACCTGTGGAGGCTGTCTATAGCAAGATTAGAAAAACAAGCAAATGTTTAATTTTGTAAGGGGGAGGGGAAAGGATTCGAAGGCCCTGCTGCTGTTAAAGAACGTGACTGCTGCAAAACAGACATATTGAAATCCTCTCCTCAGAAAAAAGGGTTTCGATCAATCCTTTTGTTCCTGCTACTTTCAGATAGCCAGATAATGTGCATTTCATAAGGAATCATCAGGAAAAATTAACAACCATTAACACTTTTGTTAATGTCCTGTCAAATAGGTGGTCAAATATGAATGAATTGTGCCACAGAGACACTGCAGACTCTCTCCGTTGCAGCTTCAGGTGACTGATGAGTCCAGCCCTTTCTGCATTGCTGTGGAGGGTTTAAGTGTTGCCAGATGGAGACACCAGGGAGCTCTGAGCAATTAGGTGTGCTACCTGTGCGCTGTACAAAAGCTCAGTTTCTCCTGAGGGCATGGTGAGATGAAAGAGGTAAAAGGCCAAAGCTACCTTGGTGTCACCACCTTCCTAAAGGACATGGTGGAGTTTCTGAGCACGCTGTGTCAGATTGGAAAGTGTGTACAAGTATTCCGAAAAGACCGTCTTACAACAGTCATTTAACCCAAGATATGAGCTCTGCAGAAGTCATGCCTGGGAGCTTTATTTTGTGCTTCAAGAAGCTCATTCACCCCACACCAAGATTTGAGCCACCATAGTGCCAGGAAACAGCTGAACACTGAAAGCAGAGG
Organism: Setophaga petechia; assembly: GCA_024362935.1. NCBI lineage: Eukaryota > Metazoa > Chordata > Aves > Passeriformes > Parulidae > Setophaga > Setophaga petechia. The sequence continues at coordinate 12,614,081 of JANCRA010000020.1, read as the reverse complement.
CTGAGGGCCAGCAGCTTTTCATGAGTGTGGATGCACCACAGAGGAGATGAGCCTGCTGGGCTTCACATCTGGAGGGGGAGAAGCAATTCCCCTTAGGGCTGGCTCAGTGGGGAGGGAAGGCCCATGCCCACAACCTCACCTGCAGTCTTCTCTTCACTTATTTTGGCTGAGGGACACCACAACAGCACCTCTTGGGGTCCACAGACCCTGGAACAGCTCCAGGTCTCACATGCATCTTGGGATGTGATCATCTGAAAATCCTTCTGCCATGCCAACAGAATCAGAAAATCCTAGTGTGTGTGAAGGGAAACAAAGCCCCAATAACCGTCCATAGAATTACTATAATTCATCCTATTTTTTTCCTAGGCTCTCTGCACAGTTATCATGGTGGTGCCGGCAGACTGCAGAAGTACATGTGCAAATAGCTAAGTTGTAATTTGCAAGTGCAATTAGCTGGTTTTGTGAGTGCAATCACAGTAATTGCAGGAGCCTAACTTATGTGCTTCACTGTTTTTCATCTTCAGAGCAAAGACTAATTAAACATTAATAATAACATTAACAGCAAAATTAACATATATATATTTGAGACCATGAATTATTTGCTTTTCTGCGAGTAACATAAGTGTGAGGGAGACAAAATGCATGTTGAGCAGAAAAGAAGCTTGCTGCACTTTTTTGGACTCCCCCCATACAGCTGCTTCATCACCGTGCTGGTGTTGTAGCTGTAGCAGCAGACAGATTCAGGCATGAGGATTAGGGCTCTTTATAATGAAATCTAGAGAGTGCATGCTATAGGAATGCAGGCAGTAATGTGGGAAGTCGTTCTCAAGATTCCCACTGCATACAGCACTGCAAAAATGCACACACAGTGCTTTATGTGAGGAAATACTACTCCTTGATGTAGTTTACCAGTGCCAGGATGATGGTTTTGGCCATGAAATAGTGCAAATTCACTAGGCCAAATCTGGCAGATGTAGGAAGGATTCAAGGGGAAAATAGGTTCTGTGGAGATTTAGGTCATTAGGTAAAAAGGAAATTGGAAGCTGTTCTGAGTGTTGTGGGTGGTATGGAAAAAAAGGCACAGAGCTGAGAGTGGGAGAACACTATAGCTGTAACACCCAAACTCAAATGTCTGTTTTTGTTCACAAGAACAGGAAGTTGATTTTTCATTTCTTATCTTGCCATATGATGGATGCATGCAATTCAATGTGAGGACACTGCCTGTTTCTGGATGGCTTTCTGCTCTTCATTTACCTTCACTGTAGCCCTGTCACTCTGTCACTGCTTCGAGTGGCACAAGGAGTTACATGTTGGCCAGAAATGACATCTTCTTTTCTTCAAAGACAAATTGGGATGAATTTTAAGTTTCAGTAATTAATAATAATTAATGAAATCATTAATATATATTTAATTCTCTAATAGCACTGGTGGTCTGTTAACCCCTTACCTGAGTTGTACATAAACCAGCTGTTTATGACAAGCTTCCATCCATGCTTTTTAACCTGGAGATTTATTTTTCATCTGATTAGTGGACACTTTTGCACCCTTCAGGCTCTCTGTCCTCTTTAATTACTCCTTTCTGTTCATAGTCTGTCATTTATTAAGTTTCTGTAAATCAACTTGAAATTGACAACAGTCAGGACAGACTGTACTGATCATTGGGAATTTCAAGAGGTACAAATGATCCATAGTTTTTATAACAACTGAAAAATTAAAACCCAATAAAACTCTGAGCTTAAAACATAAAAAGAAACTGCCCAGGAAGAATAGAGGGGCATAGAACTAGAATTCCTTAATACCATGCTATCATGGTTGAGGGAGCTGTCATGACTCAATCACAGGCTGAGATGGCTGCTTTATCAGGCATGAACTTCCATTTATCCTTCTTTCTGTGATGGTATATGAGAAATGATTCGTTGTTACTCATAGGCAGGCTAGTGTGCTACTGAGATGGAGCACTTCTGACATATCAAAGCATGGGGGCTGTTGCCTGACTTTGGCTTTTATGAGTTGCTGGAAATACTAGTCCAGATCTCATAGCTGAGAAGTTTAGGTCACTGTTGGGTGCAAAGAAAGCAAAGTAGATCATGAAGTGCAATGAGGCAGTACTGGGGGACAGGTAGCTTGTGTCTGCTCTTGTATTTGTGTATCCTGGCAAAATCCCTGCTTCCAATGAAAAGTTCCTTGTAAGCATGTGTGTTTGGTAGACCTTAGATAAACCAAGCTGGAGAGCAAAGGGGGAAAGATGAAGTGCTTTGCACTGTCTGCAGGAGTAGGTAGGGAGGCAAGTCTTGTATCAGAGGCATCACCTTTGAAAGCCTTTCAAAGTCTGGGATTTTGTACTTGTCTTTATGTAGTTAATTGGCAGGTGCTTGCTCTCTTATTTGGAGACATAGACTACCAGAGGAAATGGCCCTCACTAATTGAGCTAAAGGTGGATTTTTTCTTTTCTTTGAACAAGTACAAGGGGGAGGTGAAAGCAAAAGCCCCAGGCTGTGGGTAAAACTCAGCTGAGACCTTCGCATTTTGGACAGCTGGTTTCTCCTGCAATTATAGACATTTTGATGATGGGTTTAGAGTTCCTATATAAGTAATCCTTATCTCTTGTTTATTGAATGCTCCAGCTGAGCTAGCAATCTGATATTTGTCAGTAGCTTATGGGAGGTTGAGGGCAAAACAAGAGCATGGAGGGGGAGCAGCCCCCTACCTCCCCGCCCCTTCCTGCAGATAGAAAAGCTGCTGGAAAGGGTGAGGAAGAGAGGGAGCTTGTTTTAACTTCTCTGCATTGTGCAACATATAGCATTTTGTTATTATGTGTGAGGATGATATGAAAAGCTGCTTAAAGTTTTCATAGAGAGAGAACTCAAGACTGCTAATAAGCTAGATCTAGGAACATGGGAGAACAGCAAAACAGACCCTGAATCTGCATTTTTCCTTGCTATGTGTCTGCTCCAACTGTCTATGGAGTTAGAGCCTACCTTGGCAGCACCCATCTGCATCCTCTGTCTTTGTTCACGAGGTAGAGCAGTGATCTTTGCCAGTGTTCTACCTGGCCATTGGAGGAAAAATGCAGAGGAAATGCTTCATGGAAAAACATTTGAAGCTAAACCCAAATTTTTGTTATTTCATTGGAATAATATTTTCACCCACAGATACCTCCATTGTCTAGGATTAATAAGGCCAACTTTACATTTCTAAAATGCTGGCTTTAATGCTTGATAATCTGCAATGGCTGCTTATACACCAGATTACATTAATTGGGAATGTTTTTTTTCAGTCACTTCCTTAGGTTGACTGCCAGTGTTGGGGTTGAGTCACAGGGCTCAGAGCTGGGGCACTCCTCTTGAATATCTTTATTATAATGGCCTGGACAAGAGCACAAAGGGCATCCTCAGTCAGTTTGCAGATGACACCAAGTTGGTTTTTTTTCAACATCTGCTGGAGGGTAGAAAGGCTCTGGACAGGCTGGATTGATGGGTTGAGGCAAATTGTATGAGGTTCAGTAAAGGCAGGGTCCTGCACGTGGGTCATAATGGCCCCATACATTGCTACAGTCTTGGGCAAGAATGGCTGCAAAGATGCCTGGCGGAAAGGGACCTGGGGATGTTGATCAACAGCAGCTGAACATGAGCCAGCTGTGCCCAGGTAGCAAGGCAGGCCAGTGGCATCCTGGCCTGGATCAGCAATAGTGTGGCCAGGAGGACCAGGGTAGGGATTGTCCCCCTGTACTCAGCACTGGTGAGGCCACACCTCAAATCCTGTGTTCAGTTTTCTGCTCCTCACTACAAGAAGGAAATTGAGGTGCTGGAGCGTGTCTGGGGAAGGGTCTGGAGAACAAGGTTGATGAGGAGTACAGTCTCATGTGGAGCGGCTGAGGGAGCAGGGGTTGTTTATCTTGGGGAAAAAAAGGCTCAGGGGAAACCTGATCACTCTCTGCAACTGCCTGAAAGGAGGTTCTAGCCAGGTGGGGGTTGGTGACAAGAGGCAGGACAAGAGCAAATGGCCTCCAGTTGTGCCAAGGGAGATTCTGATTGAACATTAAGAAGAATTTCTTTATGGATAGAGCTGTCAAGCATTGGAATAAGCTGTCCAGGGAAGTGGATGAGTTACCATCCCTGAAGGTATTTAAATGATATGTAGTTGTGGCACTTAGAGAATGGACTAGTGGTGAATTTGTGGATTTGGCAGTGCTGGGTTGTTCTGATTCTGGCCAGCACAAATTTTTGCAGTAGCCAGGAAGGGCATGGCCAGGACTGGAGGTTATTCTATGCCACTCTTTTGTACACTCTTGTTATTAATATTCTTGCTGTTACTGGTTGTTTTCTTATCTCTTTGCCATTTCCAGTAAATTGTTATTATCTCAACTGGTGATATTTACCTTCTGTGCCTCCAATTCTCCTCTCCAGCTGGGCATGTGCAGCTCACGGCTTGGAGAGTTTCAGTGGGAACACAAAATTGGGGAGTGCCATTTCTAAACCACGACATGGGGTAATAGCGGGACTCTGTGTTTTTAAAGGTATTTTTCAAACTAACCAGTTCTATGATTCTAGGTATTTTAGTCAAAAAGCTACAATAATGTAAATGAAAGGCATGAGACCTTCCTCTGGTCTCTCTAAAGCTATTAGAACCAAAAAGGGCATGTCCTGTTCAGAAAACTGTAAGTGCATGCTTCAGCAACCCAAGAACATGGTGATTTCTTTGAAAACATTAAGGTTTATCTGGTCTGTGAGATGTCTTTGACACAATAGAGCTGTTTCAGGACTAGTTGTTTCAATATTCCCTCAAGAGGGCAACTGTCCAAAATGTACTGTCCTCCAAAGAGCAGCAGCTACCTCCTGGGCGTCAGATGTGGTCATTATAGTAGATGCCAAAGTCTTTAAGAACAATTAGAAACCACTGTAATTGTTTCTGCTCACTTAATTCATTTAAATCTCTTCACTCTTTCCCCTGCAAACCTAGCTATACAGGAGCCCTATAATAAAGATAATGTATTTGAAACCTTTTTTTTGTAAGTGCAACATATTACTAGTGAACGGTGTGAAATAATCCTGACTGATTGGGAAGTAGTGTGGGTGCCTGGAACATCTCCTGCTTTTATAATTCCTTGTGCATCATACCATGTTTCAATAACCTCTAAGTACTCTCTTTCAAACTATTTGCTCCCAGACTAAGATTTGTTATGAACTTGCAAAGGTGCTGGCATTTAAATTTTCACATCTCTGGTGGTGAACACAATAGCTTCATTGTTTTGCTCCTCATCTTCTCATCTTACTTATCTTAAACTGTTTTTCTCCAAATGTCCATTCATTTTTATCCCTTGGCCCTTTGTGCCACCCATATTTGGATGGCAAATCTTGTTGACTGCCATCTCCCCTGAGAACTTCTCCTGGGAGGGTTGAGCTGGGTCGGACACATTGTTAAGCAGCATCCTCTCCACTGCTGCTCCTCACAAGTGTGTTTAAAAGAAGGTTGGCACTTTTGGAGAGAAAACTTGCCTCTACCAATGTGTTGGTATGGAGGGAATTCACTGAGCCCTCCATTTCTTTCTTAGTGGAAGAGAGAGAAGGATTTTGGTACAGTCCCTGTGATGTTTCAAAGATGGGCTGAATTGGTGACAGAGAAGTTTTCAGATTCATTTGTCAGGTTTGGGGGATGACAGTGGTAATCCTGTAAAGGGAGACTTGTCCACCTTTGATGGGTTTTGCTACAACATGCCATCAGTTCATATTACTGTTGACAAACGCTTCCATGTACTTGACCGAGTCACGGTTGCAGATCACTGTCTGGGCTTGAGTATTCCAGCGTTTCCTGACCGTCTTCTTGGAACTGGGATGAGTTTCTGGCATATTCCCATTTTGAAATCTCATTTACCACTGCCTGGATGATCTGTCTCTATTTTATTCTTCTACATCCATGCACACAAAATCAAGAGATAGTGTTTTAGGGAGAGGCATCATCAATCCTCAGGTGGGGGAAAAGTCAGCTACAGATGCAATTGAGACATGTATTTTTCTATTACAGTGCAGCAGAGAGCTGAAAATGAAACTAAGGGGAAGAGTTATCTTGTAGCATAGCTGTTGTGAGGACAGATAATCTGAGGGGAGAGCAGGTAAGACACCCACAAGTGATCTGAAAACCAGCCAAAATATTAGGGAAGGACAGAGTAGTAATTTTAAGCTTTTGTTTTCATTAAAAGGAATGCTCTGTAGGCCTTTTACTTTGCTACAGGAGTGAGACTAATGAGTAAATACTGTTGCTACCATGAAGAATAAAACCATAAAATTCCCCCTTTTTTTTTAACAAAGAGAAATTATTTTCAAAGGATATTTCTCCCACAAGCTAGCTTGTTTTCAGAGGTTATTTCACATTATATGGCAGAGCATTTTAAATTGCACATATTTATACTTTAATAAACAATTAATACAAAAATAGAATAATTTATTTTGGAAAAGACATTCAAGGTCATCAAGTCCAGCTGTTAAAATTCATGCAGTCATAGGCAGCTGAGGCTGGAGGGGATCTTGGAGGATCATGCAGTCCATCTCCTTACCCTGAGGCAGATCAACTGTACCCATGTCATTCTCAAAAGGTGTTTGTTTAACCTGTTGAAAAACCTCTGATACTGAAGTCTTCATGGTCAGCATGTTCCAGGGCTTTGCTATTTTTATCATTAGAAAGTGTCCCCAGCTACCCAACTGGAATTGTATTCTCTGTCATGTAAGCTGGTTACTTCTCTTTTCATCATGAATATAGAAAATTGACTTTTCTCCATGACAGACTTCATGAATTTAAAGACTGTTGTGCTTCCTCCCCTCTTTTTCTCAGACTAGACAATGCCAGCTCTCTTTGTACTCTCAGATAATTTTTTAGTCATCCCATCTTTCTCATTTCTCTTCTTTGGACTACTCACAGAAAATGTTTGTTTCAGAGTGGTGCCTTATCCAAGAGTCAGTAAGGAGAAGTGATTGACAAAGTGTAAGTTCTTGCTGCTTCCTTTTAGTTCAGAGGCTCCAAATACTGAAACTGAAGATTGGTGTAGACTGTTCTAAAATGTCAAGAAGTCAAAAATTGCAGAGAAACAGAGTCGTTGTCTTAGACCATATTAGTCTTAATGAGGTGAGTTGCAACATACAGATAGTCAAAATCTAGTCTTAGAACAGTGATGTTTATTAAAACAAAAAACACCCACCAAATTTTGAACATAAGAATGCTTCTGGTTTATTTTAAACTTTTCTCTGTTTTGAAAATTTTCTCATCTGTAGATGCTTCTTCACAATTATAAGGTTTATTTTTTTTTTCATTTCCTCTCACTAATATGGTAATCTTAACTTCCAGTCAATCACCTGACATCAGGAGTTTGGGTTGTAGGAAAATCACTTTATGCAATTAATAAAGTTGCCAGATGTGATTACTGGGTTTTCTTGAGGGGTATCAGCTTGATTAATAAGGAGGTACCAGTATAAAATTTAATTTTTTTTTCTTTTTGTATTTAAAAAAATACAAAATGTATTTAAAAAACCAGTTCTGGTAAGAATCCACAGTATTCTGCTGGATGTTCACTTCCTTGCAAATAGCTAAAGACAGGGTGGAGTTAGGACTCATTGCCAATATTGGGCCAGGTCACTTCTGTCTCCCTTTCTGTCCTTTGTGGGAAAGCTTAGGGGGTGACTGTAGCTGTAGCTTGAGGGAAGAGGTAATTCTCTACCCATGTTTGAAGGATTGAGTTACCCTCTGTATGGGGAGTATTTTATGACAAAGCCCTGAGCTGATTTGTTGTTTCAAAGATTATCTTCTGTGGAAAACACTTATATCCCACTGCTCACTTTGCTGCCCTGCCAGTCCCTTCTGTCTTTACTTTTACTGCTGACATTTTGTATTCTTCTCATTGTTGCCTGCTTTGGCTGACCCGATCACTTTTTTAGTTTTGTTGTTCTTTTTCCCTTTCCTGCCCTCCCCCTCAGTTCTGTTTTCTGCCCATGATATATTACAGTTTCCAGAACAACAGGAAAGAAAGATGGGAGGATTAATCAAGAGAATCTAAATTAAAAACTATAAAATCTGAAAGCCAGGCTGGATGGCTTAGGATGTATAACCTCAGTCACCCAATCACTAGTGATGACTGCAAAGCCTCCAATGAAATGGATGGGTGGTCTTGTCTGGATAATCAGCAGAAAGATTTCTACTCATTCCCCACACCCCATCTGGCAGGTCCTTTCTGGCATCTGTGATGGGGATGCCAGGACTGAAATGGCACATTAGTATCTTCCCACCCTATTAAAATATGTCCTTCTAAACCACTCTTTTGCCTGCTGGTAGGGAAATGTATCTGGCACTGCTCTGACAGAGGGGTTTGCTTCCATCTTATTGAACATGCACACATCCTGCTTATAGCAACCAGCTTCTCTTTGGTTCAAACAGCATGGGCTCACATGTCTCCCCCAAAAAATCACCTATTAAAGTGATACTGAGAAGCTAGGAGAAAAATTTCCTTGCACACTGTCCCATCAAATTTACACTGCCCGCTGTTTGTGCTGAATGATGGAAAATGCACCTGCTCAGCACAGGGGAGAGGGAGAAATTCTGCATCGAATAAAACCCACCAGGGATATGGTCCCACTGCTTTGTGGGGGCCATCAAAGTGAGGGCTCCTGTCACCTGAGCACATCCCTACCCTTGCCTTTCCAGCATTGTGATACCTGCAGATGCACATGGGAGAACATTTAAAAAGCTGCTCAGTTAAACAAGGACTGGAATCTGGAGGGGCAGCACCTGGCACTTGACCCTGTTGAACCTCATGGAGTTTACATGGGATGTTCATGGATGTTCTAGTGGCAGTGCAAAGGTGTTTCCTGTGCTGCAGGTATTCAAAGCACAAAGGAGAAAGGAACTACTGTGTTGTGAAATATTTTTTATCAGTGTAAGTACATCTGTAGCTACCATTTTAATTTTACAGGTAAAACATCACAGCCCCAGTGAAGTAATCAAACTGTTATGGAAACTTTGGACAGAACAGGTCTTAGAAGAATTAAAACCCAGAGGGACTGGCTTAGCTTGAACCACCAAGTTATTTAAACTAAGCCAGAAGCTTCAGGCTGCTTTGCCTGAAGCAATTGAGGGAGATCCTTGCCTTTCAGGATGCAGTAGGGATGAGGAAGAGGAGTGTCTGGTACCTGCAGTAGAGTGACAGCTGGCTGAAGACAATGGGAGAGGGACTCTCCCATAAGAACTCCCATGTCCACAGGAAGACTACTTACTGTTCAAGGACTGAGTCATGTCAACAAGCTTTTAAATGTGTACCAGGTGTGTGTAGCTGCCTTTTCTCAAGGAAACTATTGCAGGATTTTATGGTGATTTACTGTGCTGTCTTGAGCAGAGGGGAACACGTCCCCCTATATTGTTTGTGGCCCACTGTATAAAAGAGAAAATCTCTCTTCCAGGCCTTAGTTTATGATTGAAATATGTAAATTAAATATGCCTGGGTTCTGCTAGCACTCGGGATCTTAATGCAGTGACCAGCAAATTGCAAATGCAAGCCCTAAGATCAGTACCCTATATTTGGATTTTTAAATGAGTAAGGCTGAAAGTGATGAGGTAGAGCTGAGGGGCAGTGTTTGAAATTTACATTTGCTTCTAGCTAACTTCAAAATAAATATGAATAAATCTATCAGCTTTTCATCCTTTTGTACTCCATGGTGCATTGTGGTTCTCTATTTTATTTCTGTTGGTGCTATTACAGGGTTAACATCAGTGTCCACCAGTGGGCCATTTCAGAAGCTTTAGTAACTCCATCCTCAGAAACAGAGGGATTGTCCTTGCAGTTCACCAGATTATCTGTCTGCTCCTAAAATGAACTAGTTGTGGAATAACCTTTTTTCGAACAGGTCCTTCTTCTTACAAGAGCTTTGGCAAATGTTTGACTGGTATTTTTTTCTCTGTAGCTATTAATATGTTGGCTTTGCTCTGTGAAGTTGACATGGTGCAGAGTGCTCAGTCTCATGTGGCACCTCCAGCTGCAGAATCTTTCCTCTCACCCCTTTGTATAAGATTGTACCTGCAGAGGAGGGGGATGTGCCTCAGCCCCCTCCTTTTCTCCCATGTGAGCTGTGGGGATTCTTCAGATTTTTGCTAGGCAGTTCATGAACATGGAGGAAACACTTAATTGAGAGGGCAAAAATTGCTTGAAATTTTGGGCTTACTGCCTCTTTGGTGTTTTGTTTTGTTTTGTTTTTTCCTGAAGAGTGGGGACTTGATTTGGGCTGCTGATTTTTCCATTGTTCTTTCTCTGGTGAAAGTTTGGTTATCCTAACTAGCATGATGTCCTTCTTTTCAGGATGGCTTGTCATCTGGACATGGCCAGTGAGATCATGAATAAAGAATAATAAAATTAAAGAAACAGATGAAAGCAACAAAGAAATTATTCTTTACTCCTAGGTAGTACAAAGCTGGGTTACATGAGTTTCTTTTGTACAAGGGGATGAAGCCCTCCCTGAGATACTGCTGGCATCAGCCTTACTTGTCTTTTTCTAAAAGCTGACTGCTCTAAATCTGCACATTCACCTTCCATGTTGTTATGGGCTCCTAGAGTAAGGCATTACTGTTAATGTTTGACTCAGATATGTGAGGATGAATATTTGTTTCAGAAAGCAAAGAAACCTACTCATGTCTATCCATTCTCAGTCAGCTGTGAAGCCAGATTTCCCGATCTTTCTCTTGGTTTCCCAATCAAGAGAACAATTCTTTGACTCTTAAAATCTACTCTGTGAGACCTTTCATAAGAAATGGCCAAGAAACTAAAAGCTTTTAAGAAGCAGCAACTTGTTATTTTTTAAACGAATTTAAATCTCTTTCAGATCCTGACATGGTTTGGGAAAGTTAATGTTTGGTAGGCTGAGCGACTTGAGTGCTGACTTCTTCATTTTGTAACTTGGATGGAGGAGAAGAACCTCACCACCTTTGCTCTGTAGAGCCTGCTGGGAGTGCTGTAATGCAGCCAAGTCTTTAGCCATGCTGGTATTGCTAGCTGTCTGCCAACCACCAGTTTTGCAGCCTGCGAAAGAGCCTGCAAAGGCCAGCCACATACTGCAGCAGGCAGCTTCAGTGGAGCACCTTGATGCTGCAATCCTGCGAGGGTGCAAGCTCAGTTAGCACAAATCTTGTGAGGGACACGTGACAAGTCAGTGAATGCTTTGCAGCTGCACCCTGAGGACAGCTCAGGGCTGGCTTCCCTCAGAGGCTGCAGGTGTTGGGCTCAGCACCCACTGGGGCAGCTCCAGGAGGAGCAGCAGCAATGCCAGAAGCTGTAAAGCAAGCACTAACCTGTTTGAGGAAGAGTGGCAGCTTATTTCTTGAGGTCCTTGTGATACATCCAGCTCTAAAACTGAAGTGTCCCTGTTTGCCATGGGCTACCATCGCCCTTATGATATTTAAGCTCTTCATATTTGTGCAGAGCTCATGGCCATCTTTCTTTGTTGCCTGCCAGCTCAGTCAGAGGGTAGGCATACAGAGCTGGGGATGGATGCACAGGCAGTCCCTACATGCTGCTCAGGGTGTCTGCTCTTCCTGGCCCTTTCCCTCTGACTTCCTGTGCACAGAAGATATGTTGCTCCCAGTTGGTCTGTGAAGGCTCAATTAGCTTTGCCATTGATCCCTGCATGGGATCAAACGTGTCTGGCTTCCTTGGTGCTTGTGTGTACTTATGAATATGAGCTAGCTGGGGAGCTAATCTGTACATTTTACACTAAGATAATTCAGTTTAATGAAACACAATTTTAAAACTGCAGGTGGGACATTGTTCAGGCGCTGTGTCTTGCTGGAGCCAAGACAATAACAGTGCTCGGTGTGTTGAGGGCTTGGATTGAGACCATTGCCAGGGGGAAACTTCATTCAGCTCCTGTTGGACATACAGAAAATTAGATCAGCTGTGATCAGTGGAGTTTCTTCATAAAAATATTACACTGTAGTGGGCCCTAGTGTGGGGGATATTTTAGTCTGGCAGGGGGGGGAAATATTTTCTTGTTTCAATTTTAGTTGGGTTTTTTTCCCCATGTATCAGTTGCTGGCATTTTGGTCTGTGTTTCTGAACATCCTTTTAGTGTTCCCAGTTAGCCAGTGTCACTGAACCAGGACTGCAACAGTCTTGCTCCATTAGCTATTACTGTTTCTGAGAAGTTAATGTAAATGAGGGCAGTCAGGAGGAGAAAAGCAAGAGGAATTTGACTGTTCCTTCTATTACAGCTCTGCCTGACACTACATATTTTATTCTACATCCGGCACAAAGGGAGATTGATAATATAAGATGAAAGATCTGTGTGATCTCATGGCTGGTAATAATGACTGAGGGACCACTTATTTCTTCCCCTCGTGCTCCCAGTCTCAATCTCATTGTGAATGTTCTTTACTTCAGTGCGTTGTTTAAAGACCACAGGTCTGGGCTTCTTTACAAGGCTTTTTTGTGGTGCAGTTTGGTCTGATTGAAACCACATTTTTATATGTGTCAAAACCAGTTCAGCACTTAAAAAGAAATCAGAGTATCGATTGGATCATATTTCCTAAGTGGATGTCACTGGCTAATTCTTTTGTTAAACCATTTAGCTACAGTATAAAGCAAGTGGTTACTATTAGGCAGTTACATATGGGTCCTATTAATTCACACTTTCTGGCTGCTTTTTGACTAATATCTTGTCAAATAGGTTAGGATTTCAAAATATCTAAGTCACCAAACTTCCAGGACCCTTCATTTCCCAGGCAGAAGCTAGTCCACTTAGGGGACCACAGGTTAGCATAGTATTGACATCTGAAGGACTTCTGTTTCTTTAAAAATGCCTTCAGAACAAAGCAGCCTTAGAGGTTTGTTGGTTTTGTTCGTTTTTTTTTTTTCCTCATTAGGCTTTCTACAGTTCAAGAAAATTGATATATATGGTTTGGAAAAAGAGCTAAGGATGAAGAGGATAACTTCTGCATGTCCTGTCATCTTCCAGTACACATCTCCAGGAATCAAATGCTTACCTTCTTGCCAAACTTTCTTTCACTCCTTTTAGATCAGGCTCCTTGTCTTTTTGTCAGTCCAGATGAACATCATTTCACCTCTGATGGGTATTGGATTGATGACTGCTGTCATGGCCCTGTGCTTTCACTGTTCTTCCTCCCAACAGGCTCTGTGGCCTATTTGAAAATGCTCATGCCCTTTTTGGAGTCAGGTTTATAGGGTGGGGAGAAAAAGAGAAGATGCCTTGGGGCCTCAGAACAGGGGGTGCAGTGAAGTTTGAGGGGCCTGCACTGTTGTTTTAGCCCTTGCTTTCCTATGGGCTGTTCTCATAGTTCCTTCAGAGGCCTCTATTCCTTCAGCTCTTTCTGCTGGAAGGACAATGCTTGCTTGGAGAGTCAGTAGCTCAGCCAGGGTGAGGAGCAGCTGAAGTATGGTTGTCTCACAGCCCTGGCACTTGGCCCCTCTGCAGGAGCATGAGCTCTTCCTCTGGGCTTATGCTGCTGCCAAAAACCCAGTGGCAGCAAAAGGAGGATCTTCCAGCCTCTTGGTAGGGGATGAGAGGAGATATCCCAAGTGGATTAGAGGAATGAAATTACACTGGCTTGAGACAGTAACTGAAGGACTAAATAGGAAGGCACATTTTATCAAAGGAGTCTGAGCTGTAAAAAAAATTAGGAGCCACTGACCTAAAATGCAACATGATTTTCATAAACCCTTCCACAGGACCATCCATAAAGTCCTGCTTTTTCTATTAGTTGTTGTGAACTTGTTCAATCTATAAAAACAAAAAACCACCCTCACCCACCACAGCCCTAAATATTGTCTCTCTGTAACTGCTCCATCTCCCAGACATTGCTGACATCTCCAGGGAGGAGCACTGTCTTCTTTGGCATCTGTAAAGTGTGCAGTATATGAAAGGTATAGCCCTAAAAACTGTAGTGAGAGTATACTCCTCATGCTCTGACCTCTGTGATTTACTCTGGCATTTGTTCCTTTTTGATATGTTTGTGGGGCTGAGGCATGAGCGTGCCTTGTGGAACCAGGATGGAGTTAATTTTGGCACTGTAAAGTGGGCAGAGCTGCACTCCTTTTGCCTCCTGCCCAGCTCTTCTTCAGAAGGGAGCTTTTTTTTCCCTCTCTTTGTGTATTTTCGGTAAGCATGCCATGTTGCAACAGAATAAGCCAATGAAAGTCAAAACTTCCTCTTTTCCAGTCTGTAAACATTTCCTGGAACAATATGCTCAGCTTTGAAATCCTTTCCAGAGAGTATCTTAAGACCTCCCTCTCTCTTTCTATGAGTCACTTGATCAGAGCAGCATTCCCTTTACTTCTGTTCAAGCCACTTACAGGCAACCTTGTTAAAGCAATGAGGATTTAGTATGTGGGAAACCACTGCCAGGTTAGCCATTCCCTTGGGACATGCAGCTGTTTACCATCTGCCTGAGCTTCTTGGGAGTCTTTGGGCTCCAGTCCCAGGTTGCAGAGCAGGAAATTTTTCTTGGACACTGAATGTTATTCAGAAGGATAAAGTTCATGGGCACAATATAGTAGGTTGCACACTTTTTATTGTATTACTCCATCTAAAACAAATAAGTTAGCTATTTGCTCATTCTGCCCTGCCAGTAATCCGTTACATATTAGACCTTCCTTCATTATGTAGAAGACATAAAAACTGAAGGGGAATTTAAATAATTAGAAGGAAATAAGCTGTCTTTCAAGCTGTCTACTCTTACTTGTTAGGATTGCTCATGGGTTGGTTAGCCCTGTAATGGTTCTGTGCCAATAGCAAGCACCACAGGTGAACGAAGTGAGGTGGAAGTTGCAAACTGGGCGAACTGGAGCTTTGCAGCCCATCTGTGCTGGGGAGACCCTCCAGTGGCTGTGGCTGGTGCATACAGGAGGTGCAGTGAGGCGGGCCTGAGCACTGGCTCCAAGGCCATTAAAAACATTGTGCTGCTGCTCCCAGATAGCTGTACCTGTTCATTGCTTATTGAGGCTGGCAGGGAGGGCCAAACTCTCCAAGCTCTAGGAGTCCTGAACAAACACAGAACACAGGGACAGGGCTAACCTGCAGCTCTGTCTGGGTGAGAGGACACCCTCTGCCTGTGGCCATGGTGCTCATTTGGGTTAGATTGTGATTCATATCATTGTGTAGACCAGAAGTAACCTTCTGCTGTTGTTAGGCATTCGTGCTGACTCCCCAGCTGCTATCAAGGCTGATGTTTACTCTAAAGGAAATTAGATTGAGTTTAACTTTCCAGATTTAGGGAGATGTTGGGTGGAAAAAGAGCTACAGTACCTCTGAAGCCTTATACTTACACCTTTCAGAGAAGAGGAGTGTTTGTCATTTAATGGCAGCTTTGTGAAATTGCCCGTGTGCATGTTGTAGTGTTTTGTCCCTGAGGTATCACTTTACATATTTCTTCTTACATTACTTGAGGAGGAGGGCTACTCCCTTTCTTTTCTTTCCCTCTTCCTTCTCCTCATGGTCATTCCAACCTGACACACTGTGCTGCAGAGAGAGAGGGGTGCTGGCAGATATGCCTGTGTGGAGACTGTGCATCTCTGGAATTTATTTCCCTGGTTTGGTCTGAGCCCAGATCTGTGGGTAGTGTGTAGAAGACATCCATTTAAGAGAGCTTTGTGTGTGCTTCCCAGACCAATTAAGGGAAAGGATCTCAATTTTTTACCGAGGTGTTTGGCTGAAAGCTTTTCTTTCTAATGATGATTTGAAGGCTCATGGGGTTTGGTACTATGATTAATTACACATTAAGATGCCTAGAGCCTCCAAGAAGCATGGAATTATTATTTATTAAAATCAGAATACCAGTAAATATAATGAAGTGGAGCTTTAAATAACATGGGTAAAAAAACGTGGAGGACATTTTCTGCTGAACACATGCAGTTCTGCACTGGGCTGGGACTCTGTGGAAGAGTGAAACTTGAAAGGAAGCTTTCCCAAGAGACTCAAATCACTGAAGATCAAGACACAGAAAGAAGGGAAGAGAGACAGAGAGAAGAGGTCTTCCTGTGGCTGATGCAGAGCAGGAGTCTGATGTTAGGAGCCCCAGTTCCCTCTAGGCAATGCTAGCCTTAGTGAACATCCTTTCCTTTTCTTGTTTCTGCTCGCTCCTGTGTAGCCAAACACCCTCCAACACTCAGCAACTTGCACATCTCTGGGTGCTCCCAGACATATTGCAAAGATTGACAGATGGAAAAGCAAATCAAAAGGAAGGTGCTTTGTGTTATTCTGGGGAGCTTTACTATGAACTTCAGCCTTGACGGTTAAAAAAAAAGCCAACAGCTCAACTCCTGTTTTCAGTCTCTTTTTATCCATACTCGTATAATTGAAATTTCCATACTTCCATAATTGAAATCACTCCCTCATTTTCACAGAAATAATGTAAGGGGTGTGACTGAATAGCAGCTTTGAGAAAGTAATAACACTTTATTCTGCTTGATGATCCATCTGATATGGACTTTGCCCTTACAAGTGTGGCTGTTCCAAGAGCTGTTGAGTCTGGGAAGGCTTGAATGTAAAAACAAATACTTGAGTGCAGGAGAGGCAGCCTGGTTGTTGTAAATGGCTGTTCCTGCCAAAAAGCTGGTAATAGCATGTTGTCCAGGCATCTTTTCTTTCCTAATTGGAACCACAGGATTTTGATTACAAACCTTAAGAATAACAGTACCTCCTCTAATTTAAGCTCCCTTTCTAACTTCCATGGTGTGAATTCTTGCTGCAATGTTTACCAGTGCAGGCTGCCTGTAATTGTTCCCCTTTGCATCCCTGGGCCTCCTTGTTCTACGCTTCAGACTTTTCCATCCTTTTATAATTTCAGTTATTCCAAGCACCCAAGTTCTGCATGAAATGACATTTGGTGAGAGTCTGAGATTGATGCCAGTAGTTTGTGCAACTTTCTACAAAGATGTAATTCACTGAAAAGAGAAATTACTAAGTAACCTAGGTTAGGATTGCTGCTCTTTGGCATTGGATAGCCTATTGAGTTCATATGGTACTTCTTTAGAATTTTTTGTTTTGGCTTTTGAAAGCTGATAGTGTCAATGTAATTACAGATGCACCAACTCTGTGGTATTTTAGTGCTTTTGACCAGGTAAAGGAGGTGTACCTTATGTTGGTGCTGGATCTCTAGACAGAAATAGCTTTAAAAGACTGGTGAAGTCCCCAATGAATTTTAGTGATCAAAAGATCACTGAGAAATATGTGAAGTACCCTGGATTTTCAGATAGCCTGCCCCCACACAAAGTGGAATCAGGGAAAGTTCTTCATCCTTTTATATTCAGATGTGTTGGTTGGGCATATTCTGATACAAAACTTTTTCCATCAGACAATGCCACCTTGAAATTGGACAAGTCTGTGACACTGAGTTAATGACAATGCAATTTTGACAGGTACCAGCCAGCTTCTTGAGAAAACTTTCTCTGCAGTGTCTCTGCTGTATCCCCACCTAGGCAGCAGTCACAAGGGAGCCAGGAGCAGGGAGGTCTCAGGTCTGTGTCCTTGGCAGGCTGGCCTTGCAGCACCTGAGCTGTGATGAGACCCAGGTGGTTGGTGCTCTGAAATCAGCCTAACTTTTCTGAAGCTCTACACATCCCATATCCCTGAGCATTCCTGTTCCTGCTTTCCAAGGCTCAGGGACCTATAGGAAGATTTTTCAAGAAGTGCCGGCATGAAATACAGGTATTGCATCCCATGCCAAGAATTGACTCTGCAACCTGCTCATGTGGCTGTGGCAAGTTATTTAACTTGGACCTACAAGTCTCCATCAGTATGTTTGCAGTAGGTTCAACGAAAACACTTTCAAACAGATTAAAATCAATGGTGCTTTCTTCACCTGTGGGCTGTGCAGTACCAGTGTGTGCCATACCTGCTCCCTCTCCTTACAAGTGCTGTGAAAATACTTCAGTAGTATTTCCACTTAGCAGTAGCAGCCTCTAGTCCCCAAGTGTCATGTGTGGCAGCACGTATGGCATTAATTCCTTCTGCAATAGCAATGATTAACACACACCTCCCTCCACAGACCCATTCCACAAAAAAGAGCTGGCATGGCTAAGACACTGCCTGTTACAGACACTGTAGAGACTTCTGCCTGCCACTGGCTTGGCTTTTGACCTTCCCAGTTAATTTTCCTAGGCTGTTTCATATAAGAGACTGCTGCTTTGAGATGATACATTTTAAATGGGCAAAATGGGAAGATCAGTAAAAATGCTTGTGAGGGCCTCTCTGCTTTCACATCACTTTTTGGAAACCTGTGGTACCCTGAGTTTGGGATGTAGAAGCCACTTGTACTTAAGTGAGTCAAATCTTAGTTAACTAGTTGTACTTTCAGTTTCTCAGTGAGGAGGGATCCACCAGTTAGATTTGTGCTCAAGTCATCCCTCCATGTTAACTTCAGGCAATCTCTGGTCCTCTGCCTTCGTTTCTTTAATCATGTATGTATGTCAGCAGAGCCAAAAGAGGAATGTCTCTACCTTAGTTAAACTAAGGGAAGGGAATGAAGCCTCTTTTTGCTTCTCCTGAGGCTTCCATGGGAGCATCTAAATGGTACCAATGAACAGCTTTGAAATGCTGGCAACACCAGCTGGGAGAGATGGCATGCCAGTGTGGGACCTGACACCACCACCTTTTCGGCCATCAGAGCTAAAAATCTCATTTTAAACACTTTGGAAAAAATAATATGTTTTAATAGCCATTAATTTGTAGCTAACACCTTCTCTCAGTGCCTCTGACAGCCTGCATATTTCCTTTGTAGTGTCATGCTGCTTCTGTTTAGAAGCTAATAATACAATTTTCATAGTTATTACACTGTTTGGCTCTGAGGTTTCCTAGGAGTCTAAGCAGTGCCAGAAATTCTTAGTGGAAACTTTGGCAAGCTTTAAGTGAATGACATTCATTGGTCACTGTGCTGATGAGGGCTGGGATAGGGCAGTGGCCAAGATACCTACAGAAACTTCAGTTAAATGTCGAAATCTGATGTTATGATAAGTTATGAGCTTTTTCTACTGGTAACCATTCCCCTTGCCAGAGGTATGGGAAGGAGGTTTATTTGGAGAGTGGTTGGCCACTGTTATTTTTTGTGATATCTCTCTTCTGACTGACACAGGAGTTCCACATAAATTTGAGATTGCTTTGAGTCTCAAGAGCAATAAAAAGCAGTGCAGATGAAAGGACAGAAAATACGTTCTGGTAAAATTTATATCCTTGCCTGATGCCCATCAAGTATGGGAGAACCTTGATGCCAACATTGCTCATGTTCAGGTTAAGAGACTTAAGCCTTCTTTCCTCTCAGCTGTTACTAGAAACCACATGAGTAAAGTTGCAGAGGAACACACTCAAAAGCTAGGAAATGCCCTTTTGTTTGTGCACTATAACAAGCTTTAATTACCAGAATAGTAGCAATTATGGCATGGAAAATTTCAGCCAGAAGTTTGAACTGAAAGCCTTAATAAGCAGCTGAAGAGCTACACTGTGAAGGGTTGCTTTCTACCTCTAATGACATGTTATTGGATCCCATATGCCATATCAAATCTTACCATATCTTTGGCTCCCTTTCCACACACTAATTAACGTAAACACTCCCACTCTTGCTTGCTTTGTAGCTTGATAAATTTTGGGGGCAGTTGGGCAGCTTGGATTGTGGCAGTGTGTTGCCATCAGAGGGAAAGAATAATTTTTATATAGTTGTTTTTTTTGTGTTTTTTTTTTTTTAATGTGTCTGAGACTGTAGATTTCAGCTTCTGATGAAGCTGTAACAGGTCACTCACATTGCCTGGCAGGTGACAGCTTATTTCACTACCAAATTACATACACAAATTCACCTCCTGTTCTGGCTGAAGTTTTGATCATGACTGTCCCATCTTTCATTAAAAGAAAAAAAAATCAGCCTGATAGTCTAAACCTGGCTGCAAATCCAAACTACAGCTGAAAAGGAGGTGAGAGAGCAGCTGCAAGACTTATCCACGGATTTTTACAAATAGATACGTCTGATGTTTGCAGTATAAAGAGCACTGCCCAGGATGTGCCATAGGGTACAAAAAATCTGCTTGTCCTTGAGGCTGCCTAAGGACCTGTCTGTGGTTATTGTCCACCACTTTTGCAGGTTTTGAAACTTGCAGTCTGAGAAGTTTCTGAGCCTTGTGGGACCTGCAGAAAATGGAGTGAACGTGAGCGGGTCCCGCGCTGCAGCAGCGCTGACGAGCGCCTTGGCAGTTTCCACTGCTGCTATTTCAGATTCTGTGGGTGGCAGGGAAACAAGCAGGAATTAGGTCAATTTAGCTCTTGCTGCTGCTTGGGAAAGGGAAGAGCAGCTGCTGAGGCAACCGCAGGAGTTATTCCCTCTAGAAGAGCAGACAAAAATTGAAGCTGGGGGAGGGGACAGGACGCTGAGCTGTGATGTGAGGAGGAGGGAGATCGGCTGCTGGGGGTGCCCAGACCAGGAGTGGCCTTGCCTCAGGTGCACGGGGCATGCATGGGCTGCATATGTGTGTAAATAGCTCTGAGGATGTAGTAACAGCATCTTCTTGCATCCTGGGAAGGGAAAAGGAGACATGTGTGTTTAGTCTCTGCTCTGTGACTGCCCTGAAAGTGTTTCCTCCTCCCTTACCATCCTCTGTTAGCCGTGCTGAGGCAGGGCTAAAATCTGTTTTTATGGAAAGACACAGATGTTGTGGTTTGGTACTGGTTGGATCCTTGGTAGCTGAGAAGACAGAAAGGAGTTGGAATTCTAGCCAGGGCATATGCAAAGCTACCTGCAGGACATGCTGTCTGCTGGGCATTGCAGGGATGCTGTAGTGCTTGTTGGCAGGGCTGTGGCCCTTTGGGAAGGAGCAGGTACCCTGGATAATACACTGCATGGAGGCAAACAGGCTGCAGTTGTTTTCAGTTTAGGGTGACTTAATATTTTGCTTTCTCCCCCTTATCCACCCAGATAAGTTCCTTGGTCTAGGCTCAGCAAGACTGCAGAACCAGCTCTATCAGCAGGACTGGAAGGGCACTGCAGCAGGTGTGAGCAGGAACTGGGCAAGGAGAAGAGAACTTATGGCAACACAGGGAGCCTATGGGGTTGTCCAGCTCTCCTCTGAAACCACAGCCTAAGAGGGAAAGATTGCCTATGATAAATATAAGATTTCTCTCACTTGCCCACTTTAGAAATAGGATCTAAGAAAAGATCTTTTCTGGAGCTCTGCAAAAGAGTAAACCCTTAGTTTCATTTGCTGTCTCCCAGGTATCTGCCATGGGTGCAGTCAAGCATCCACCATATGGATAGCCTCAAATGTAGGCTACAGTGATTTTGCTAATAGCAGTAGCCCAGAAGAAAGAAAGAGGGCTTGCTCCTCTGTTTTATAATCCATTGACTTTCAGACATAGTAAATTGGTAAAACAAAACACTCATAGAAAGTCTGGGTTTACAGAAGGTGAAAATCTGCCACCAAGAATGGTAATGTTGTTTTAATTATGCCAGGGCTCGAATGAGGGTTGCAGCCAGGCTTTCTGCTCTGCACTCCAGGGCCTGCTGGGTGCCAGAGTTATTGTCTCTGTACGTCTCACCCAGTCCCACCAGCTGCCAGGCCACAATAAAGTTACATCTGAGTCACTGGTTCCCAAAAGGATGACAAGTAGGTTGTGTGTAGCTGAATAGGACAATGCTGGTCCTCCACTGATCCTGCCAGCTCAGGTCTGGACTCGGGCCACAACTGCAGGATAAATCCAAACGAGTGCTGTTGGCTGTTTAAGTGAGCTGGTTGGCTGGGGGAAGAAGGAGAGAACAAGGCATGCAGCTGAAAAGTGGACTGGGATGCCAACAGAAGAGCCCCTGGCCCTGTTTCAGCTTTCAGCAAACAGAACGGATCACTGGAAAGACACAATGGACCTTGTTTGCAGTTGGGAGAGGGGGGATGCCTCTTTTGGGGACTATGCCAGGCAGAAGAGTTGCTGCTGATGTGGGTCACTGCTCTTGGTGTGCTTTGGTCCTATTGACACCATTCGTTTAGTGACACTGTGAGTCACTAAATTTGTTGTGCAAATATGGAGAAGTAGGATGCTTTTGAGTTTTTTGTTTGGTTTGGTTTTTGGTTTTGCTCTTTCTGTTTGCTTAGATCAGCAAATATATGTAGCCAGGGGGGCAGATATATAAAGTGAGCCTGGCTGAGGACTGCTCCCCACCAAGGGACCACTCTCCAGGCTGGATTAGTTCCTGTGGGAGAAGACAGCTTGCGTCTGTGGCTGTTTTCCAAAGGCTGCTGGTGTTGAGTGCAGGAAGTCACTGCTCAGGTGCATGGCAGCTCCAGGTGACTCTATACTATGCAGTGAGGGCATTCCTGCTGTCTGGTTGCATATCTTGGCATCTCACATTGTTGTTGTGTTGCCTTTTGGCTGCCTCCAAGGAGGGGTCTGGGCTCCACTCTTCTAGGTGCAGCAATAATGCCCAGTTTTTCAGATTGCTGTGTTTTCCACCTTCTTAGCTTTCTTTCCACGCAGGAAATATGCTCAGGGCTTAAGCACATAAGTCCTCATTTTTCATGCTTAATGCTGGCCTGTTGGTTTGCTGATACCACCTAAGCTGTGTGTGCATCAAAGTTGAAGAGGGGAGAGTCTCCTGACATGATGGTGTATCTTTTTCCCATGCTCCAGATTTGGTTGCACAGTCCAAACACAAGTGATATCAGCCATGACATGGCAGCTTTCTTCCAGCTTGCTTTTATATCAGGGTGCATTCAAACATAATACAGTGATTTGTGACAAATGTCTGCAGAGTATTATTTTGTAGTCAAGTTAGTCAAAGTCTGAAATAAAAGACAAATATCTGATGGAATATTTAATTAAAAAAAACAGTGGTAGAATTTGCATAAAATATTTGCTACAAATACATTTTAATCTGATTTCTAGCTTGTTGCTGTGCTTTGAATTTGGCAAAGCAAAGGTATTTTGGTTTTGCAGACAAAAGCTAGAGAGTTTAGTCCTGGCTGATTATTTGTAAAGGTTGACCTAGGTTATGGGAGCTAGTTCATTAGCTGAGGGTGATAAAGGAGGTAAAAGATGAAGGTCATGATATCAGTGGGATTAGTTGGGTGAATTAAAGGACATGTGGAAACACAGCTCATCAGGATAAGGGCCACACAAATGATACCTCCTACTAACAGCCTTCAGCACTCTGATGCCTTGAAATATAACTCCTGCACAAAGCAAACAGGAGAAGGAAAGATGCCACATCCAACAAGCCACAGAGCTGAGCACAAAAGATCAAAGGGATGCACAAGTAAGTATTTTGGGGTATTTGACTGTCAGCTAATTTTAAAAATTCTTTACTGCAAGGAACATCTTCATGTCCCCTGAAATCTATTCCTCACTACTTTTCCTGAAAGCAGTGTCTTTCACTTACTGCCTGCAGTTATTAACTCCCATCAAGTGTAACAGGATATGCAGGAAAAGTAAAGGTCCTGCTGCAGTTGTGTCAAGCTTAATTTATATACTGCAAAACTGGAACATCTTTTATATAATAACTGACAGGCTTACCAGCTCAAATGAACTGGTTTGCTCCTGCAGTGCCACCAGGCAGAGGCAGCTCTTTTCGAAAGCACTGGACTGTCTGTAGGGCTGAAAAGAATAGAGGTGGTAGAGGTGAGAGGACAGCAGAGTAACTGGAGAGGTGTGGGCCAGGCAGCCCATCCTATCTGCCTGCTCCTGCAATCCTCCCTCCATAAATCCATGCCTGCTCTATCACTTTGGCGTTTGCCTTTGTGGTGAGGAGCTGGATCCTGACTGACAGAAGCACTTTTGGCACAGCATGTAGAAAACCTTGGGAAGTGCCAAGAGAAACATGAGTGATGTAGCATGTTCACATTTTTAATTTGTCTGAGTTTGAGTGGTGTATCCAGGGTGTGTCAGTTTGGGGCTTAGACAGACTTTTCCTGGGAAAATAGCTTACACAGACTACATAAATGTGGTGTATAGACATACACAAAGAATGGAGCACAGGCAGACATCACCACATATCTGAGCAGTGTGTAAGTTATTTATTTTTAATTAAAAAGCAAAAGAAAATGAGATTTGCTTTCTTGTTCTGGCTGCCATCAGGCTCTCTCCATTTACTGTGGGATAACAGAAGTGGTGAGATGTTTAAAGCCATGCAGAAGCTCTGGGGAAATGGATGGGAGCAGTGTGGAAAATGTTGCGTCTCAGGTGTAAGGAATGTCTAAGTAAGGAGAAATTACAACAAACTCCCGTGCACAAATAAATGTAAGTGTTAAAAGCAGATTTGGTGTAGATAAGTTGGTAATGCTCTTGGAGTAATGCACTCTAGTTAGTACTGGTGGAAAAAAAGGGTTACAAAAGGGAGTGCATGACTTGAGTCTGGTTTGAAAAGGGTCTTTGCAGAATAAGCATCACCAGAAGTAAGTGAATAACCTCTGAATACTAAATTCAGGGAAAACTCTAAGTTGGAAAGGACCTCTGGTCCATCCTCACAGAGGTTCACAGCAGTTCTGATTTCAAAGTACTCAGCTTAATAATTCAAAACGTTAACCTAAAAATCAGCAGTGAAAATAATTTCCAGAATATGCCATTTGAAGAGTCTGCAACATCACCAAAATGCAGTGGCAATTGCGTTGAAGCAATGTTAGGATCTACAGTAAATCAGTGCCCTGCCAGTCATATCTTTTTCTGTACGAGATATCCATGTGAAGTGCTCATACTGGGCTTATACTTCCCACAGAGCTGAATCTTTCAAAAATCCTGTGCACAGACTCTCAGAAGCACCATTGTTGCTCACACGGTGGGAACTCCCTGTGGGAGCTTTTCTTCCCCAGAAGCTGTCTAGGAGAGACTCCAGCACTTCCGGACTGCTGAGCCAGACCCATCCCAGGTATGTGCTGCTGCAGTTCTTCTGCTTCTGTGGAGCTGCTGTGGCATGAAATGAGGATGAATCAGGCCTATA
The DNA here is from genome assembly GCA_024362935.1 of Setophaga petechia. Taxonomy (NCBI): domain Eukaryota; kingdom Metazoa; phylum Chordata; class Aves; order Passeriformes; family Parulidae; genus Setophaga; species Setophaga petechia. The sequence goes on along the minus strand of JANCRA010000020.1, from coordinate 12,589,145 downwards.
GTCTTTCTTCTAAACTATGAATGTCAGTGCTAGCCTGGAGAAATACAATTTTCAGGCTGATGTGGTTTGACACCAAATTCTCTGCAGAGAGTGGACAGCCCAAGGAGTGAGCTGCCTCCCGCGGGACAGGGATGAGCGATGGGCAGGCACTTTTTCTGTTCACAGAAGCACTCTCCATTCAGGCTCAGTGACATCCAGGCCCAATTGATCTTCATAAAGCATTGCAGTTTGGGCCTCGTGCCATGGAAATCTCTCTTTTCTCTCTGTATTACTCATCTTCCTGAGGGCCCTTTCTCTCAGATTTGCTGCTGTTTCTGGAAAGTATCCTGTTGTAGAGCCTCCAGAGAGCACGTACCTTCCATCACACAGTGAAAAGGGCTGGTCACAGATTCTTGCTGGCAAGTCCACAAGCAGAACAGATTGAAAATGGAGAAAAGCAGTACCTTTACTAAAACCTTCTAGCATTTTAAGGACTTTTTTTTTTTAAATATATAAACTGAGTGCAGTACTCTGAGAAGGAAAAGTGATATTCTAATGTGACAAATAGCTCTGTTCTCCCTGCTGACAGGTCTGGGGTCATAGCCCTTCAGGCACCTCAGAGTAGGGCTGTTCATTCCCATCTTGGGCTCAAGGAGGAGGGTGAGGCCATCTAAAATGTTCTCTGTTGTTATCTTATACACTAACAAGTGCTGCCAGCTGTAAAGAGGGCAGTGGAGACCCTCTGGTGATCATTTGAGTCTCCGCTTTAGAAAAGTGGTGCCAGGGGAGGGCATTTTTATGTTTCTTGTTTTCCACTCTCCAAACTCAAGATTGCCAAAGCACATTTTGTCTCACAGGAGGGAAACCCCTCTTTTTTTAAATTTGACCTCTCTTCTGAGTATATCCTGTGTAGCTTGTTTGTGGCACGGAGAATTGACACACAGTCCTAGAAGGTCAAGTCAAGACTGTCATCTTGTTTCTCCTTAACCTTCAAGTAATAATTTTCAGCTACTAATGGCTATGATTTGTTATGTATAAGCTGTAATAACATACTGCTCAAATTAATGAAGTCCTACTTCCAGAACTCTAGGCTAACCATAACTTAACTCTTAAGAGCTCTACTTAGGGTTTAACTGTTTGGTTATGCTTCAGATGATTAAAGAAAAGAACATCATAATAATAAAAAATAAAACCACCAAGTGTTACAGAGTGAAATTTCATTATGGTTTCTGTAATACTCAGTAAACATTTGTTGAAAAAGCTCATAATTCAAGCCTTTTTTAACACAAGTAACAAACAAATTATAGTAATTTTCAAAAGCATCGTGAAACAACAATTGTGAGACCATCTGAGGCTAAACAGCCCCTAATGAGAGGCAGTGGTAGCAATAGCAAGACAGACAGAAAATCTATAAAGATAATTAGGAAATTATCCATTTGAGAGAATTTTAAGTATTTTTTATGTTCTCATCTGTAGAAGCCAATACATGTAACTTCCTTCTCATACCTTCCCCACCTCCAGTTACTTAACAATAACATAAAAATTTCTATAGTATAAAGAGGCATCTGGGAATATAGCATGGGGGCACAAGCATTGGTTAACACTCTGTCTAACTGACTCTTCTTTTGGCAGAGCTAAAATTCCAGTACAAAATACTAGCCCCAGGGGTAAACAAACTCAGAAAAAGATTTTAAGAACATTTTTCAGGAATAATGCTAGGCTGCTTACAAAGGACAAGAAAAGCAGGATAATAAGTGCCAGCAAATTCACGATGTCCTGATTTGGTTTGCACTGTGCCTAGAACTGGTTTTACCCATTCTGTCCTTTTACTCTTTCCTGATAGTATGAAACATGGTGATTTTATTATGCAATAATAAATTATCTGTGTGATAAAAAGGAAAAAAAATGATGTGTCAGCTACAGCTACCTGTGAAATAGATCTTTTAATATATGTAAAAAGAAAATAAGAACTCTCCCACAAATGCCATTCTTGGCAAGTCAGGTAGTGACCCTCAGAAAATCAGGTGGTGCATGCAATGCACATGTATGAGAGAGTATTTTTTATTACATAGGTAATACTGTTTCAATGGAGGCCTATCTTCTTTAGAAGAAGTACCTTTAGGAAAAAAATAATCCAAGATAATGAAGCAGTTGAAGACCAGGAGTTGTCTGAGCTGCTGAGTCTAGAGCAGTTTGGGGACTGAAGAGAAGACAGGCATTCATGACTTGATTTGAGAAGAAAAGTGCCGTGGAAGCGTCTGCTGTAGTCCATCTATCTCCCACAGTGGGATCCAAGCATATTTATCTTTGAAGCAGATCATTCTGTATCTGCCCTTCAGTGGAAGAAGAATGGGCTGACTGAAATGTATCTTTTGAAGACCAATTTTATCTAATTATCTTTGCCGCTTCTCGCAGCTGAATAAAAAGCAAAAGACATTTTCTTCTGAAGGAGTGAATCTCATTGTAGTCCCTCTTTTTGTTTCTTGTTCTTCTCTTTCCCACTGTTTCCCTTCCCTCAACCATCTCAAAATAAGGTCTCAGAGCTGAAAGCAGTCAATTAGGTAAAGAGAAACTATTGCCTCAGTTATGTTGGTGTTAAATTCCTTACTCACAGCACAGTGGGGAAGTCAGAGCTGTGCAGTGTGATACATATTGCTGGGATTGCACAATGATCCTAAATTGCTACTCTAGTGCAAATACAAATATGTAAATTATATCATCCCTGATGAATGTAAAACTGAGACAAGCAAATATGGGAGTGCCAATAAGAAGCTAGATGCCTTTTTCTAGGATAATAAAGACTTGCTAATTTGTCTCCATTTTTAGAAAGTAAGAAAAAAATTCACTGTACTGATAAAACAACCACATTTTATCTGAAGTGCTTCCTTATCAAATGTAAGTATGCAAAGATATATTCTTATGCAGTCTAAGTTCAGCAGATTGAAGGTTTTTTACTTATTGGTGAGAAGCCAAAAGTAAAGTTATATAGTAACATGAAGGAATAAATAAATGACTAGGGATCCTACCAGATCCCTAGTCAGAATTCAAGTCTTTCCCCTTCTGTCAGATTAATGGTGAAGTTCTTTGCGAGCAGCCCCACAATGTTAAATGCATTAGATCACTTAGATTGGGCATCTCTTGATAATATATTCCTCAAAACAGTAAATTTGCTCCTGTCAATGACCTAGAAAAAATGAAGGAACTTTCTGAACAATCTTCATGAAGTCTTCTTTAGCCTGTGGTAAAAAAGAAAGTAAAATATTGCTTATGCTGGCTGTGCACAGGTTTGATTTTTCAGAACTTTCCCTTGGTGCCTTGCTCTATGGATCATTTCAGCTGGGTGAGAAAGGGGAGAAGTATGATTATGTCATGCAGGTTGCATTAAAATAGTAGCTAACTTTTTCTGCATAGTGATGGAAAATGGTGAACTCAGACTGCTGTGAAGATTATGCTCTTTGATTAATGAAGAAGCTGTCCAATTTAATGTACCTTACTTTTTTTCTCCAAAACTTTTCTGTAAATTATATGTTTACATTGTAAGAATCATGGAAAATTCCATCTTGTTTATGTAGTGTGTAAAGGCTGGACTGACACTGAAGTGTGGGTTATTCTCAGAATTCTACAGTGCCAAACCTGGAGTGCTGCATTTGTCACTGCAGTTCTATTTTGAGCAGGTCCTCAGGATCCCTGCTGCTGCTTTGCTCATCTCCAATGGCCCTCCCCTGAGTCCAGTCTGATTTTTCACTGTAGGTCTGGAAGGAGTCACTCAGACCACCTCAATGTCTTCAGGCTATGTCTGTCTGCTTCCTAATACCCCCTGGTGACAGATCCCCCAGTCTCCCTAGGAAATTTATTCAAGTAATTTCCTGCTCTTACTTGCCTTTTTTCTTCTTACACCTGACCTAGATGTCTTCTGCTACAACTTAATTATTCCTTAATTGCTCCCATTATTTCTTGTCCTATCCTGACTATTCATGGAGCACAGCCTCTTTCTCCTTGCTGTAGTCTTTTGTGTACTTGTGGCTTAACTCTTTGAAAGCTGCGTGGAGTATGCTAGTATAAACTCATTCATCGTTTGCATTTTAGGCAGAGAGAGAAGAGAGAAACTAGGGGCTTGAGACTTTGTGAAGAAGACTTCTGAATATATGGAAATCATCTCTAACCATTGACAGGCTCTTGACGTCTGCTCTGAACTCTAAAACAGTTTATACCAGATTTTCACCTTGTTTTATGCTCTATTAAGACAAAAGCTGTTCAGTGGACTGATCACTAATGGGAAGGAGAAAGTTTGAGATGGTGATGAGTAGGGAGATAGAATATAAGTAAATAAAGGTAGTATAAAATGTAATTTTACCCCCTAAAGAGTTGCAGCTGAGCCAATTATTAAGGATTAGGAGCAAGCCTGATGTTAACAGGTCACACCTGTAGCCAATCAGAAGAGAGTTATAAAAGAGTGGATTGGTTAACTGAGGGGAACTGGAGTCAGTTGGCTGCTGTGAGAAAAAGGAAGAGTCAGTGCCTAGAGGAGCTGCCTACAAGAAACATCAAGGAGGTATGAAACTGGCAATATGGAATCTTTGCAATATAATGACAATAGAACTCTTGCAATATAATGACAACAGTAATGCCCCTTGTTCTCTACCAGCCCAGAGAATGAGATTGTGACTGAGGTGTGGTTGCATGCCCAGTGTTAAGAAATAACAACAGCCACCATATCTGAATTCTGCACTAGTGGCAAAATACTCTGTCTTGTGGTTTGTCTGCTTGTGGGTGTTCTGCTTTCCAGACTTTTGTGTTACAATATGGCTTTTGAAGACACAGAGTCCTGAAGTAGTGGCAGTGAGGGACCTCAAAAACCTTTCTTTAACTCATTGCTGTGACAACAACACCAATACAAAAATGATGGATATGTGAGGGGAGGGGGATAGAAGCATAAGGAAGGAAGGTGGGAGTCTTAGGCTGCAAGAAATTGGGACAATTAAGCATGAACCCAGACCTGACACCCTGCCCTGATTATTTTAACAATAATTAAAGACTTTCAGTGGAGTACAGCGTTCTGGCGGTTCCCAGCCGTGCGGAGAGGGATGAGTTGTGCAACGGTAACCAGCCCCTATTCATCACAGGCAGCACACAGCAATTACCAGGGCTGCCTATTAACCGAAGCAGACTTTTGCATTAATTGATTTACTGGGACCTTTTATTCCCTTTCTCTTTTGTTTCCTCCTTTTGTCCCGTATGTTTTTGTTTGAAAGGCTGGTTCATTTGGCCACATCACACAGCAGTGCTTGGCCATGGGGGATGTGTCCTTGGGATATGGGGTGGAGCTGCCTGGATTTGGGACACTGCCCTCTGCAGCTGTCCCATCCTTCCAAGTCTGTGTTTCCCAGGGTGTTGTGAGACAGTCTTTCTTCTGAAATCCACTGTAGTAAGCAAAGTGCATTAGGCATCCTCTCTTTCTACCTCCCTTCCCCACACCTCTTCTTGCATTCCTCTGTTTTCAGTAGTGATGTCGTTTGCCTCTCATTTCACGCTGAATATGAGAGAGAAATCTCATTATTTCTGACTTAGGTATTTGCATGTGTCTCTCTACAACATGTCATGCCAGTTGCCAGCTTGTTACAACATCAGAAGAGGAATTCAAAGTGCTGATTTATCTGCTATTGGAAATGTCTCTAGGGATGAAAGCAGATATGGTAAGGAGGGGGAAAAGGAGAGAAGACAGGGAAAACAGCACAGTGCTGCAGCTTTCCAGAACAAAAATCTAGCCTTATCTTATTTTTCTTGCTTATTTGCTCCTGTTCTGCTAGGTGGACAGAATGATCAATGGATGTGAAATAACCAAAGATGTAATGGGTAGGAAGGGTTTTTTTTAATCTGTGAAGGAAAACTGTGGGAGAAGGCTGCTACGAAGTCTGGCTGGTAGCTGTTGAACAAAAAGAAGAGAAAAGAAAAAGAAAAAAAGTTTGATACTTGATCCCAGTCTTTTGTTGGAGAATGAACAGTAGTTTTATTTTGGTGCTGAAAGGCTTCCAAACACAAAGAATCCCCGTCTGCTCCTTGCGCTGAATATTGGAATCAGGTGTCTAGTTTTGGTCATTGGTCTATGTTTTTTTGTTTCAGTCTATGTTTTTTTGTTTCATGTGTCTGGCTCCCTATATCATTTGTTGCAGGAGTTAATGATCTCTCTAGCCCATGGGCATGACATTTCTAGCTGTATCTGCAGAAAAGTAAAAGGCAGAGAAATGCTTTGGTGTCCTCAAACATTGATATTTATTTTTCATGGGCGTGTAGCAGTTCAGATGAGGGATTCCCAACTTCTTTATGCAAAAGGCACAGACCAATTGAGGCAAGATGCATGTCTGGAGAGTATCCAGCCCAAGCCCTGCTTGAGGCACAGGCAGCTGCAGCAGGTTGCTCAGAGCAGTGTCCAGCTGGGTTTTCAGTTTCTCAGAGTTTGGAGACTGCAAGCTCACCAGTCGGTCTGTGCCAGAGTTTACTCAGCCTCACCACAAGAAAGCTTTTTTTTCCCCCTATATTACGTTTTATTGCTCAGGACAGAGACCTTCCTGTGGCAGATGTGTGCTGTCCCTTGTAGGGGAGAGTGGCACAGCACAGGTGGCCACAGAGGAGTGCCTACAGGTGCTAAAAAGATGTGTAGCTGCTGCTCCAGCCTCATGCCCTGTGGGAGAGAGGGCATTAGGAGGTAGCAGGCAGTGGTGTCTCCCCTTTTCCCCATGTTTGTGGGGAAGCAGAAGCATTCAGTATCCAAAGGGAAAGGCAGCACAATCTGGTAATACTGAAGGCAATTCTGTAAGGGAAATGCTTTCTGACTTTCTTTTAAAAATAAGAAATAATTAGCTTCAGTTTCTTTTTTTTTTTTTTTTTTTTGATGGGAGCAGGGGGGAGGCAGGAAATGTGCTTTTCCCAGCCTTGTGTGTTATGTATGTTATGTTATGTATCAGAATGTATGTTCTTCTGTGGTAATACACAAAATGATTCATACAGGTCTTAAGCTGTGCTTGAATCTGAGCTTATGTCTAATGAAATGGTTAAATTGCTTTCCTCAAGACTGAAAGGGATGTTGTGAAAACAAACTGATATTTATGCAGTGCTTTGAAGGTTTAAAGTGTGCATTATTTATTTACTGTTATCATCAGAGAAGTGATTGATAGCTTCTGCTTATGCTGGTATTGACATGAACCTGTGAATAATATATATCAAGAGAATGTCAGTTTGTATGCAAATGGAAAAACCAAATGGAAGAGATCCTTTGATAAAGAAATAAGACAACAAAGCTATGGAGCAACCTTAAAAACATATTATGGTGCTAAAATTTCTAATAAATATGTGTTATGCATTATCAACAACCTTGCACACTGTTAGTGAGGACAAAAATGTTCATAATTTAACACAAGGAACATTTTTCATTCAGAAAGAAATTACACTCAAAAAAACTCCATTAGTATTTTTAAATTAATAGAAGACTGGCAGTAACTCTCTATGACATCTACTTAATAAGCTGTTTAAGTGATTTAGTGATCAATGAGCACTGATATTCCAAAAAGGGAAAGACAAACTTTGGCATTCCTTTTGGCACTGCCCTCTGCCTCTTTTCTGCATGTGGGATAAGAGGGGCATCCTTGGGAACCTGTGCCTGCCCTGGAACAACCTAGCCACTGTTGCTTGCAGAAGGCTGCAGGAAGGAAAGATGTTTTTCCTTTTCCTGCTGGGAAAACCAAACCATTCTCTGAAATGCTGATTAAGCAGAGCATTTAATCTTAGGCATGAAGGATAAGGCTGTTCCAATGCAGGCATAAGTTTAGGTACCTTGTAAAAAATGGGTGAGACCTGTCCGGCCTTGCTGAAGGAACTCTGAAAATGCAGAGGATTTGATAGAGAACCTCTGTGTTTGAGAACATTACTGGAGAGTGTGGAAGGGCTGGAAATGCCTGCTTGAATGCTCCACAACAGCTGACCTGCAGAAAGGAAAATTTTCTGTTCCACAAGGTCACCAAGTAACAATTATTCTGGTGCCTGGAGAGGCCATGCCTGAGAGTCTGGACTGCAATGAAGAACTCTCTTTGCCCTCTCTCCAGACATCTCTGCCACAGGTGTCTACATACAACCATGGAGGTCCATCCCTGCACTGTTTGTGTGTGTGTATGGTATGCATGCAAACACGTATGGTATGTATGTATGGAGGATGCCATATATGTCATATGTGGGATCTTTAAATTTCTCCATACATATATATATACACAGCCTTATCTTTTTTTTTTTACCACATTCAGGGATGGAAGTGTTTTTGAAAAATGAATAATTTCTGCTGCTTCCTTTTCACTGAATTCAAATACAGGTGCTTGACAGTGAGAAGGAAGTTTTTATTTTTTAAAAAAGCCTATTTCCCTAAATCCAGTGAGAGAAAATAAAACTTGGGGATGGTGTTCACATTTAATGGACCAGACTTTAGTAGGAATAAATTGTTATAAATTGGCTAGTATCACTGAAGCTGCACTGATTACCTGTGCATGTGAATCTGAGTCCAGGTTTTTAGTTTTTTGGCCTGTTTTAATGTCTTCAAATGGCTCTTACTTTATTATTAGCAGAAAATACTGTGCTAAGGATCAGCCCTGTGTACACAGTGTTCTGCTCTTTGTGTTGGCACATATGTGTGGAGCTTGACACTGGTGGAGCAGGGAGTGCCTGACCTGCTCATGCAGCACAGTTCTCCAAATTGACTGTTTCCCATTCCTTCTTTCAGGTTCATACTTTTAGAGGTAATAAGTAAAGACAATTATACTCTGGAGGCACCTTTATAACTGATGAAATGGATTAATAGTCCCCATCATAACATGCTTTGTCAACATACCCTTCAGATGATAATAGTTGCCTCTACCAGAATTTGGTAGCTAGTCCTTGCTGCTCTGCCCTTCCATTGCCTATTCCTTGCTCTGACTTGACTTGTGTTGTGGTTACCCCCCAACAGTAAATACAGCTCTTGGTTTCCAAAACTGAGGTAATGGGATAAAGGATGTGCTGTACCTTTGTATTTGTAGGTCACTTTAGCCAGACAGACATTTCAGGGAGGCCATCCCAATGCTTCTAGCTTGTAGAGCTGCTCTTGGGAGAACAGGTGAGGCTGAAATGCATTCTGCAGTTGGCTTTCCTTGTCAGGTTTGATTGTGGGAGGTTACAACAGGACTGGATGAGCTTTGACTGGTATTTCCAACCTGCAGAAAATGTTACTGGGCAGGCCACTAGAGCCTTCCCCACTCTGCTGGCCTCCCATCAGGATGGCTGCAGTGATGTGCTGCAAGCTGACAGCTCAGGGACCTGCAAGGGAGCTGCTCTCTGCAGTGCAGCTGCTCTACTGGGCATTGCTAAGGTGAAGCTGGAATCTGCTGAGATGCCACTGGCTCTCTGCAGTGTGGCAAAGAGGAATTAATGCTTGAATACCACTGCTGCAGCACTTGAAAGGCACCCTGGCACAACACCCACATTGCTAGAGAAACTCCATTTCTTCTTTTTCTCTCTTCCCTTCTTTCAAAATCTGTGAAGCAAAGGAGAACCTTTGGTCTGGATTGTAGAAATTGACACATGGTATTGTCTTTTTAGGGGATTAAAAGAAAGCTTATTTCTTCTTTCCCCTCTGCCTGAATCTCTTCTGTGCTTTTCACTGTCTTACACTCCTTTTCCCATCTTTTACTAGGTAATTTTTGTATCTTAAGACAAATATATTCTCTACTTTGCTGTCACTTTTAGATTAAAATGCTAATTAGTACAAATGTTACTCTGTTGTCTTCATTGATTTATGGGCATGATTTGAGGGGAAGGAAAAACTGAATTTTAGAAGTGTCGCTGTTGAACCTTTGGGACCCTAATACCTGTACCCCATTTTGCAGTGTCTGCAAGCACACACAGACGTGATGCCTGCTTTAGCCAGTAATAAATGTTGCTTCTGTCAGGGAGTGGTAAGCAAAGACACATGGATGCTGAAATTTAACTTCTGAGCTAGACCCTACCCTGTTGGAAGCAATGGTCTGGAAGCACTTTTGAGGACCTGTTGCAGGAGTGTTTATGTTATGGAAGATAAAGATGGACCAGTGAGTGAATAAAAGTTCAGGACGCTCAGGGACCAGAGGGAATTATCCTACAGGCCACTGGCTGTACCTGGAGTAACCTGAAGCCTATCTTCTACTGTATGAGAATTAGGATTTCTGTGTCCAAGATATTTTCTTCATGCCATTGCTATACTGTCTTCCTGGTATTAGGGTTTCTGTCAAAAATAAATGCTGTTGATGTTTCCTTCTGCTAGCATGCATTTGTGGAGGCTTAAGACTCTGACTCACTGATTACTGTCATGCTAAACAGGATAAGTTAGGTGGCAACCAAAACACAGGGTTCAAGAGGGAGGTCAGAGAAACATTTGTGTATAGCCTTAATGCACAGTGTGTTCTAGACAGGTTTTCATATTGATCTTTTTTAAACCTCAGCATTCGCTCTACTCTCCTGTTTTACTTTTTGAAAACATAATGGTTATGAAGTGAAGCAGAGTTACCCATATCTGACAAACGAAGAGGATGGATTTGAGGTTTCTTTTCTGCCTTTTTTTTTAAACTTCAGGACAAGTAATTACTTGCTTTAAAATATATTACTTTAGAGGCAAAAGTCTCACCAGGAGTTTAAGCAGTGATGGAGTTTGAAGTGGCTTAATTGTAGCAACATGAGAATTATTCACTGGCCTGTTGCGCTCTATACAGCAGATAAATACCTGTAGGGCTCTGAGTGTCGTAAACATCACCATTTTTATTCAGAGACAGGAAGTATGATGTTTAAAAACAAGTAAACCTCTTCTGTCACCCCAGGAAACCTATGGGATAAGCAAAAAGCCTTGAGAACTGTACAAGCAACTGTTTTGTAAAGGGAAAGATGTCTTGATATACAGAACAGGATGCTCATCTCATGCACCGAGTGCCTCTTCAGCTGTTTGAACAACACAACTCCTGTTATACCAGCCTGCTAATATTCAGTGCTGGCCTGCAGGCAAATCTCACTCTTCTCCTGCACCTGGTTATTTCATCGTGTATCACCACTTCAGTCCTGTGTCACCACTCCCTAAAAGCAAAGTCAGCTCTTCTCCAACTAACCTTACAGCTTTCACATGAGTTCTACTTTTTGCAGCAATTCCAAGCCTGTTGAGAAGTTTCTCTCTCCTATTGTGGAGGGATCTTCTGTAAAACCAACAGCTCTTCAGTTTTCTCTGCCTGTTTTGATCACCTCTGGAGATGGGTTTTTTTGTGAATGGGATGAAAAAAATAAATTGATTTACTATACAGAGGCTTCTGTTTGGTATCTATTATTAAATATCTTCTGCATGAAAAAATCCAAAACTCCAAATCTCCAAAACTCGAAAGTCTTTATTGAAAGAATACAATTAAGGTTACAAAAAAAGGTGTGTGGAAAACACCAGAACTGATGTTGTTCATGCAGCCTTACTTCAATCAACAGAGAGGTGTTTGTTACACTGCAGTCTTCATTCACATGATGAGATGTACTTTGGTGCAAGAGGATTAATATGACTAAAGACCTTTTATATTTCGAAGGAGTGTTTGACAGTGTCATTGACCCAGCCATATCTATTTTAGGAAGATAGTGAAGCAGTCCTCTGGGCTCCTTGCATATTCACTGGAAAGAGATGGGTGTTTTTAAGAAAGGTCATCAGTGTCCCTCCCCAGAGTTGACACTGTGTCAGGAAGGCTGGATCCTCCCCTCCAGTCTTCTCATGTTACTTTTCAATATAAATAAAAGATTGAGTACTGTTTTTCTGTTCTGTCTGACCCAACCTTCTGCTTCTTCTCTGCTGTTGTGAAATGAAGCCAGCACACAGCACTGATGTCATGGTCTGCTAAGGAGGCAACACCCACTGCCTCGAAGGCTGTGTATTCCAGGCTCCATCCCTGGAATGGCACTGATGGGCTGTGTGTGACAACCAGGTCCTTAGCCCTTCTCACAGCCCCAGTGCCTCTTCCCCTCCAGCTGCCCCACTCCCAGCAGGCTCATTTCTCCCCACAGATGTGTCTGTCAGGGAACTGGTGGCTGCTGCTTGTCACAGGCACTGGGTGGAGACCAGGTGAAGGTCTGTCAGCTCTCAGTGTGTTTAAACAGGCAAGGGAGGAGAACTGCATGTTGCAGGCAAAGCTGGCTTTGCAAAAGTCATTAGAAAACACTTCCATGGGGAAGCAAAGGGGTGGGGAAATCCCATCTGTCTTGCTTTTAGAGGTTTGAAATGAAATGTTAAATCTCCAAGTGCTGGTTCAGGACATGAGCAGCACCTCCACCCAAAATCCTAATGTCTTCCAAATGAGCCTGGGTTTCAAGCAAGCGTCAGATGACCTGACCAAGGCAAAAGAATGTGAAGGTGGCTCTGTGTTAACCCTGCAGTGGCTGCCACAAGCCCTGTCTGTTACTGGTTTGGGGACCTGCCACAGCTCCTTCAGGGCACTGCTGTGCTTGCACCACCACTGCCCGAGGGAGGGCAGATTCTGGGGTGCCAGCCTGGAGTGTGTGGTGCAGCTGGGTTATGGGCTGGGGCAGGAGATGGCCTAACAAAGACAGGATGTGCTTTGGGACAGAAGGGAGTGCCCATGAAACACTTGCCATCCTCGTGCTCTCGTGCAGCTGGCAGTACAGTCCCATTTTGGTCATCAGGGCATTAGGATGTGGAGACTGGTGAAGCCATGGGTTTGCTCTGTGATTTTGGGCAAGCTGGTTCCCCTCTCTGCACTGTTCCTCAGCAAGCTCTGTCATACCCATTTAAGCAATCCCAGGCACAGTACCCTACAGGGCTGGGAGAGCTGCTCCCATGGTGTTTGTGCAGTGCCCGTGTCTATGAGTGTGTGTGTCACAGCTGGTGAAACTAATTGCTGCCACTAGACACAGGCCTGACACAAGTGGGGGAAAAGGATGTTCCTTGTTCTCTAGGCATTGTCATTTCTGCTTGTCAGGTGTGAGTGAATCTGATGTCAGCTGACCCATTGCATGAGCTGTATGGGCAGTAGCTTCCTTGGGACACTTTGTGGAGCTGAATTTGGCTCTTGTTTCCTGGACTAAAGTTCTTCTTGGTGATTCAGCAGCTTCTGTTCTCCATTGGAGCAGGGAGGGCTGAAAGAACAGAAGGGTACAAAGAACAGAGAAATCAAGAAGCAGCTTTTTCATGAAGACCTGAATTGTGTTTTGCCATTTCTTAACCATGTCCTTGGTTTTAATGGAATTAGTGTAGTCTGAGGTAACATAAATTCATTCAGCTTCCTTGCCTTTAGGACTAAATTGGTTTCTCAGGGAGATCTGGAAATCCCTTCCCTAACCCATTACTGTGCAACATGATATGATGTGTATAAAGGGGAGCACTGGAGCTGAGCTTAAGAGAATAGACTCAGCTGCATGAAAATACCTACATGTCCAACTCCCACTAACCAGGTATCCAAGTATATTTGTTTTCTGGGCTGAGGTGATGTAATTTGGAGAGAGAGAATAGGCCAAAGAAAGCTTCCCTTTCTTTTCCCTAAAGGAATAAAAGCATTTTTTTATCAGGAAAAGCAGAACATTTACTTGCATTTATTAAATCAAGCTGCCTTTTCTGGTATCTATTCTATAGCTGCCTATTCTGCTATGTCCTGTCCCTTCCAGATGCTGCCCAGGCTCTCCAGTTGGCCCTGCATGTGCCTGAGGGGAATGGCATGACCTTGCTGTGTGATCAGAGCTGCATCAGCTAAGCAAAGGGCATGGGTTACAGAAGGAGACTGAAGTATTTAGACAGACAGTCTTGGGCTTCTCTTGTGAGAAATAAAGGAAGAAACAGTTTCAAGGCTAGAGTCAAGACCAACCAATGTCTTTTTGCAGGAAAGATGAAGTTTATTTTGTATCAGTATCTGTGAGTATTTCCAAATGGAAAGCTTCACTTTTTAGCATAGAACCAAAGTGTTTTGTTTTCTGGATGCCAGAATCTCGTTGGTGGGTTTCTATGAAAATTGAAAAATGTCAGCCAAAAGCAGACAGTTCAGTGTAAAACTGTTGTTTTTCATTTTAAAAGGCAGCCTGAATAGGAGAATCATGTAGTTGTTCCTTGGCATCACAGCATTTGTACAGCAGCCCTGGAATGTGCATTCCATGTATGAATGAAGAAATGCTCACTGTAACTATCTCTTGGGACATGCAGGAGAAGGGGATGTGCTGGCATGGATCATTCTGTAAAATGCTTACTGTGAAGATAGGAAGGGAATACTTATAGCTTGTTTTACTGCTCTGGCAAAATTAAATGTACTTTTTGTTATTCCCATTAAGAAAGAGGAGAAATACTTTTTCATGAGGGACATAGGTGCTGATTTGCTGTAGTGGAACATTTCCCTTGCTGTTCCTCTGTTGACATTGATTATTTATGCCACCTGGGCCTTAGTTGCTGTACAAGATTTCTGCCCTGGAAACCCTGACAGTTCCCTGGGGATACAGGGCTGCTTCTCACTCCAGGAGACACAGTCTCAGCTGGGCACTGGCAGCTGAAGGCACCCCCACCCCTCCTGTTCCTTCTCCCCCTGTGCCGCAGTGGGCAGGATGGACAGAGAGGGTACTGTGCCACCAAGTGCAGTATCTGCTCACTGTCCTGTGGGCAGACAGTTCTTGGGGTGAGGGGCTGGAGAAGGCCAAAGGAATGTCTCTACCTTGCCCACTCCTGCTCTGCCTGCCTGCTGATTTGCAAGGGAGTGGGGTGCCTCAGTGGGGTTAGCTTTTCTTTTCCCATATCTTTTCTCCCAGTTCTGCACAGAGGAGTGGGAAAGTGTATCCCTTGGGACTCCCTTGGTTGGACTGGCAAGACTGTTGCATAGTCAAGCCCCATATAAGCAGTGAAGGGAGTGGGAAAGGACAGGAACTTGGATATAGTGTCTCAGTGAGTTTAGCTAAGTGTCTATCTTGGGATATGCTTGTTTGTTTGTTTGGGATTTTTTTTACTTGTTTTTTTAAACTTTGATAGGGCTTTTGCTCTTACTGCTGTTTTTGGCCATTGGCCTGCACATGCATCTAAGCAAAACTAGACTCTTCATTTTTATTATCTTTAAAAGGAAATCAGTGCTTTTTATAAACACTTAAAAATTTGATGCAGACATTTCATTATAACCATAACTCTTCCCACCTTCTCAAAGCACTGCCGTACACCGAGGTGATCCCAATTCACCCAAACTCCCAATTCACCCAAACTATGTGGATAAATGTGGATAAAGCTGTAGAGAGAAGAACACTTTGGAGAGAAAAAAATCCTGATGTAACCCACTTCAATGTGCTGGAACTAAATGACATGGAGATGGGTGGGAAAGGGGAGGCTCCCAGCCCCATGCTGCTGTTCAAAGGGCTCCTTGGCTGTTCCTCTTTCTATCACAAGCAGTTGGCTCCATGCACTCCTTCTATGTGAAGGAGATGATGTGTTTGTCTTTTGCTGTGCCAATATGGAACAATAAACTTTGTTCCTCCTCTTTTTCAAATTAGATTCATAGTCTGGATAAATAAAAAAAGAGACACAGACACACAGGGAGAGAGAAAGGCATATACAGATTTAAACTGTTACATATTTGGAAATAGTGGTGAGGACATTATCAGCCTGGACCCAAGTATCACAGCAATATTTATCAAACTGTTTCTGGCTTTCAGGTCATCTGGAGATTGTTAAGAGCAGCCTGGGATGTAATTAATCTTCCTTATCTTGTTTTCCAACGTTTCTGCCACTTATGTGTCCTTCAGTTTGCTCAGTGGCCTAAACTGGAGATGTGCTTTGTGTTCCTCCTCCAGAATGACTTCTAGAAAGGCAGAAGGAGTATTTCTCAAGCTCCACCTAGTAGTGCGAAACACAGCATAGTCATCATGATTATTGATATAATTTATTGGCATAAAATTAAAACAGAAAACTGTAATTTTTTATCAGGAAAACAGTCATTTCTCAATCCTTGAACTCAAAAGACATATCCTAAATAAATCTTGGACACAAAGAAAATTTGTGACAAGCAAGGAACAAGTGTAAAATACACATTTTTATTAGAAATTGCTTACTCCAAAGCAATAGATTTAAGCAAGAATGTGTGACATGAGCCATCACTTGGTTTTCTTAGCAATTCTCTTTGCCTGAGTAATGCCAGTTGTCTTCTGTAGGCAAATGGAGTCCTGAGTATTTAATCTCAATAAATCACTCAGATGAGAACTTTCAAATGAAAAAAATGGATGGGTTTGGAAGGAACTTGCCTACAGTTCTAAATAAGGGTGATCTTCATTGAGGTTTCCATAGTGAATGCTGGAGTATATATGGAGGAGTCTGGCAGGCTCTCCAATAGCCAAATTCCACCTTCCCATAAATGGTCAAAAGTCCCTTTACACCTGTGGGGAATGTGGTCTGTCATTACCCCAAACAGTGTTAACTGTTTTTACACCCTGCCTAATAATTCATTTTTGCCAGAGGTCTCCATTTGTTGTCCCTGTCAGTGATGGAGTGATGATGGGGCAGTTAAAGGCCTTTGCTGGGGAGCAGGTTCTGATCAGGAGGGATGAGGAATCCTTTGCCTGAGATTTGCAAACTAGAAAAACTCGAACATTCGTACTTGACGTTAATTACATGGCAGATCCCCTGAAGAGCAATACTGTGGAAATACCCTGAGGAAAGCAAGCTGGGAGATACAGCTCTGTTTTGCAAGGGAAAGCAGAATACTGACTGGGCTGTTGACTAGTGTTTGTTTGGATTCAGTGCTTGCAGAACAAGATAAACACACCCATCCAAGGAATATTTGAAGGTACCATCATTTGCTAAGTTGTGTCTAAAGGAAAAGTAACACAATTTAAAAAAATTCCCTTTTTGCTTTCTCTTAAATCGTGTCTCTCTTATTATCATTTTAGTTAGGACAGGATGCTCATGTTTGACAGGATAGTTCCTTCATCTACTTTATTCTTCCTCTTATATACAGTTGCTATACTTATATTGCTATTTATGCTTTTCTGCACAACTCTGATGTTTGCTTTTTCTTATGACCAATTAACATGAAATAAATACTAGGAACTAATGATGTTACTAGAGTAAGATATCAGGATATCAGGTAATGGAAAAAATATCAGAAAAGAAAACCTGTTTCAGTCTCTAGGTTACATATTTCTATAACTCACAGCAAACATAAAAATAAATCTGCATGGTGGTGAATTCTCTATTAGAAAAAAAGCATGTGAAAATTCCAAAACAGTCACCTAATTTCTGCATGCTACAGCTCATCTATAAGAAGGAGCTTGAAGGTAGACTGGTGGGTATAAATTTCTAAATCAGAGATCATTTTTTTCTCATAACAAAACTGAAGCTAATTCTGAGGTGACTATTCCTCAGAATTAGCTTCAGTTTTGAATGGAATGGAATTTAAACAGAGAGAGTTAAGATTCTTACATATCCCTTTTCAATTATCCTGCTTACCTACTCATGATTCTGGTCAAAACTGCATCACATGGCTGTTGTTGGGGCAGGGATGTCAGCATGGAGTGGGTCAGATCCTGGCCTTGGGATGGGAGTGATGAGTGCATCTCCTTCTGGAGTGCACATGCCCAGCATTTTCTTTCCTTTCATATTTTAGACCAAAATGCCATAAAGAAGACAGGTGAACAGACAGCTATAGGGGTCCCTGCAATGGACCCTCAGCAGTGGGGAGTCCTACCTCCTGCCCCATTGCATTCCAGAGGTTTTGGCTGTGTCTGTGGTAACCTGGAGCTGGATCAGCTTTGGGGTTGCAGTCCAATTCTTAAACCTTATGATAATTTCAGGGCTTGACAGGCTGAGGACAGGGGAAGATCCCCCTGAAAAGTGAGCACAGCTTTGTTTGTGGTTGCTCCTTTCCTCCTAGACTTCAGCCAGTATTTTGGGGGGGGGCACACAGCAAATGCTGCAGCAGCAGCTGCAGCAACAGGCACAGTCTGTGCTTCAGGAGGTCACTGCAAGTGGGACTTGGTGGCACTTTTGCAGCTCATTTCTGCCTTTGTTACAGCTATTTGTAGCCTTGAGGTATCTGGGAGAAGAGCTCTTCTCAACTTAAATAGTTTCACCAAAAGAAGATGCAGGAAGGAAGATTTCTACATGGAGATACTTCTCTTAACTGTGGCTCCAGGGTAAAGGTGTGGCAGCAAAACAGGGAATTCTGCTTTATTTGTGTGACAGTATGAACAATTTTAGGCATCCTGACTTGGCTTGGCATATCTACTGTTTTACATTGCATCTTAATCCCAAGATTCTGGTTGTCACAAAAATCTTCAAATACTTCTATTGACTTGAAATAAGTCCAAGTGTCTTTTGAGCTCATATACAGCCTTTGTTTCAGCTGCCTCTCATGAGAACATCTTCCACATTTATTGCCTTTAAGCTGGAGCAGTTCTACCTGAGAACTTCTCTGTTTTTTCCCAGTTGTATAATTTAGGATGTTTGCAGCCTGTTTAGGTGTACCTTGCCTTCCTTTACCTGTGTTGCTCCACCCTAGCCTGGTAGAGCTTACCTTGATCACCCCCATCATGATTTTGAAAACCATCTACTAGGTCACATAAAAATATTTTCTTTTCCAATGAAAATAAGCATAGCTTGCCCTCACTTCACCCACCTAATAATTTAGGACCCAGTAAGAGCCAAGATCTGTTTTCACTTTGTGTTGCCCTCCTCCTGCACCCTTTGAGGCAATAATATTCTCTCTGTCATACAGTGACTAATACAGAGCATCTGCTAAGCCTCCATCTTCAGAACAACAAAAGTTGTATCCTATCTCTCCTTTTTATTTTTTATTTTTTTTTCTGATATTCTGCCATAGATTGGTGGCTTTAATTACGTATTTTCCCACTACAACCCTTAAAATCTCCTGTGTCAACAGAGTGCCATGTTGTTATGTTGCTTAGCATGCTCAGCTTTGCCTGATTCCTTTCTCAGGGATCAGTTTATTTTGTGTTTTTTGTGTTGAGCTACAATTTGTGGTGGTGAATGGAGTTACATCTAACTGGTGATCAGACACAAGTGGTGTTCCCCAGGGATCAGGAACCTGTTTAACCTCACCCATCAATGAGCTGGGTGAGGGGGTTGAGTGCACCCTAGGCAAGTTTGCAGAGGAAGTTGGGTGACCGTGGTCTACTGGAGGGTAGGAGGACTGTGCAGAGGGATCTGGACAGGCTGGGTTGATGGGCTGAGACCAGTGGTATGAGGTTCAGTAAGGCCAAGTCCTGAACATGGGTCACAGCAACCCTAGGCAGTGCTGGGGAAGGAGTGGCTGGACAGCAGCAGAAAAGAACCTGGGGATGCTGGTCAACAGGGGCAGAACATGAGCCAGCTGTGCCCACGTGGCCAAGAAGGCCAGTGGCCTGTGTCAGCACTAGTGTGGCCAGCAGGACCAGGGCAGGGATTGTCCCCTGTACTGGGCACTGGTGAGGCCACACCTTGAATCCCTTGAGGGTGTCCAGTTCTGGGCCCCTCATTACAAGAACATTGGGGTGCTGGAGCAAGTCCAGAGAAGGAGCTAGGGAAGGGCCTGGAGCACAAGTCTCCAGTGGCTTGAGTGGCTGAGGAAGCTGGGGTTGTTTAGGAGAAAAGGAGGCTCAGGGGAGACCTTATCAACCTCTAAAACTACCTGAAAAGAGGTGGTAGCCAGGTAGGAGTCATCCTCTTTTTCAAGGTAACAAATGACAGGACAAGAGGAAAGGCTTTGAGTTGTGCCAGGAGAGCTTTAGATGAGATACTAGGAAATGTTTTTTCATGGCAAGGGTTGTCAAACCTTGGAGCAGTTTGTCCAGGAAAGTGCTGGGGTGACCATCCCTAGAAGTGTTCCAAAAAGTGTGGATATGGTACCTAAGGATGATGTTTAATGAAAAACATGGTGACAGTGCTAAGTTGATAGTTGGATTTGATGATCTTAAAGGTATTTTCCAACTTGAAAGATTCTGTGATTCTGTGATTTGCTGACTGAACCAAATTCTTCAGCAGTGAGTGTGCTCAGCCTAGATTTGATGCTTAGATCAGAGCCTGAACCCATGTAAAGGTATTCTCTTCAGTGTTTCTTCACTGACAGCAGTGTACAAGTACAGGCTCAGTACTATGAACCAAAAGCAGGTAAAGGACACAATTTATCACTGCCCTCATGTAAGAGCCCTAATCACAGGTCGTGCTGATGCTTTGGTCTGACACAGAAACAATACCTGGGGCAAGTGGGATGGGATAACCCTTGTAAATCTGACCCCTGCATTCAGTACCCTTTTCCCAACATATTTTTTATATCTTATTTGAACTCCTGCTCCGCAGCCACTGTTCTGTCCTTTTACTTTGCAATCCATAACTTTCTGTTTGTCTCCATTAGTCATCTCTGATGCTGGACCTTGTCAAAACTTTGTTTGAAAACATCTAACCTCAGTGTGCTATGCAGCATCTGTCACACTTTTCTTATCTGCCACAGCAGCATTATCTTCAAAGATATCCAGCAGGTTAGTTAAGCATGACCTCCTGTGTCTAAATGTATGCTGGCTGTCCTTCATCAAACTGTCTTTCCAGGTGTTCTCATGTCACATCCCTGAAAGTTTTCCTGGGCCAGATGGTAATCCTACCTCTCTGTAATTTCCTGATTCAGTTCTTGACCTCTTTTGGGGGTAGGGGAAGGAAGACAGAGTGCCACTTTGAGTTTTAAAACTTTCTACCAGACTCAGGGTACTTTATTACAGTATCTGCTTTATCCCCTCATTTATCACTGCTCTTGCTCAATCTCATTAATGGGGGCTGACAGTTAATGGCCACTTAATCCATATTCCACTTTCCAAACCAGTTGGTGTCTCAGAGGGATCACAGGTTTTTATAATTGAGGGGATACTTTGGTGCTTTGCTAGAAAACCAAAAGCCTACACTGATGTACTCAAAAAGAACAATGTTGTAGCTGCCCTTATTTACTAAAGGTGAAAAAGCTTGAATAAATGGCTCAGACCTCCTGCACTAGCATGCAGAGCCTTGGGTTTTTTTCAGAGAGATGTGTTTGTGGATGGTTAATTTCCTTGAATTGCAGTAGTTATGATGGTAAAAATGGTGTTGGTGCCTTGTTTTGGCCTTGGATAAACAACTTGCAGTGCAGAAACACTTCTTTTAAATAAGGTGAGCTGTCCTGTAGGTGATGAGCATTTCCTCTTCTGTATGCCAGACTGGAGATTTTTTTCCTATTCCAGAAAGCCATGCCATTTCTTAACTCTTCTTTTCTTACATGTTAATGGACTACAGTCCATGAAAATATTTTTTCACCGTGGTTTATTTTTAAGCTGGTGTCCTAAATGGAAGAACTGAACCACGGACCAGATGCATGGATCTCCGTTCCTCTTTTTCAGTGAATCAAAGGTTCACATTTCTCAGCTTATCACTGTGGGTGAGACATCAGGAGTAAGAAAGATAATTAGTGTGAGCAGGTGTGGAGAGGCCGCCTTCCTTCTTGGGGCTGTAGAGAAATAGAGAGTAGAAATGAAAGAATAAAATGACAGATCAATTATATCATAATAGAAAATACTGAAAATTTGTATTAGAAAACATGCAAGTAAAGACAAATGCCATTCTTCACTGATTTCCAAATTCTTGGCTCTTTTTAAAATATTAGATTAGTCTCATTTTAGGTCCATGAGAAATGAAAGTATACTCCTGGGTTTCCATGCTTAATGCTATATTCAAGAGGCCATGATAATATTTAAGTAAACCTTTTTCCCTGACTATCAAATACCCAGAGCAAAAACCTTGCATTCCTCTACGGGTCAGAGTAACTGGAATTACCTTCATAGAGTGCCCTCATTTGCTTTTTAATTAACCTCCATGCCCTTAATGTTGTGATAATTAAGGGATGTATTTAAGATCTCAGATCAGCAGCACATGTACTGTGATCCAATACAGGAGATCTTCTCTGGATAAGGGGATTTGTTGAGTCAAGGCCAAAGAGCAGACTCTCTTTTCAGTCAATTGGTCAGTGTGATAAATGGACTTTAGTCCTTTTCCACACAAGAGCAAAAGCTTGCAGGTAATTTTATGCATACAGGGGATGGGAGTTTTGCTGCTGATTGCCACTGCATGAGCAGAGGCTCTTTGTAACATTTAAAGAAAAGTAGGCATGCAAGGCATTGAGTCTCTGGGGCCATAGGATGAACTTGGCCTTGAGTAAAACAAGTCTTGCTCTCTTCCCTCCAGTTCCCATTCACTGCTGCTTCATTTAGAAAGCGGCCAATATTTCTAGACTTTGGGAGGACTGTGCCTCCAGATCAGGCTCTTCAAAGCCCAAGGGGTGGCTGAAATGCTTAGGAGATTCCCAAATCATCATTAACATTTTGGTCCCTTATCTCTGCGAAGTAGCTGCATAGTTTTATATGTTTCTCTTATAAAGCCTTTACAACCCTTTTTCTCCTCCAAGTTTTGCATTTATTGCTTTCATATACTCATCCTCTTTAGAGATAGGCCAAAAAAAAAAAGGCAGAAGCATGAATATAAAACTGAGAAAACTCTTTCAACAAACATTATTACCACAAACCTGCATACCAGTCTGTTTTGTTACTATAGCAGCAGCACTGATGAGGTATGTTCAAGCTGTGAGGCCATAAATCAAGTGCAGACCTTCTAGTTGTATTCCAGTAGGATCCTGTTCTTCAATCTTCTCCTACCTGTGTTTAATGTGTAGTTCTGGTTTGGATACTGGCATGTCTAAAGCATAATTTATAGAGGAAATCACTTTCCTCTCCAGACACAAGCCAGAAATGCCAAATTTTATGGCTCCATCAGCTGAGAAGACATTTTCTCTTGTGAGTCAGCTTCATTCTGGTTGTTTAATAGCTATTAGTAAATGCAGAGGCCCAAAAGCCTCCAACTCATTCTTTTTAAAAATTACCAGAATGTAAATTTATATTCAACATTTGTTTGGAAACAATCCAGAAAAATTTGGACTGGCTCTTCATTGTTAGGCAAATAACTGTATGAACAGCCTGCTCAGTTTTGTTAGAGGAACAAATGTGGACTGAAATGATTGGCAAGACACAAATAATTGGTTTGGCCATTAGCCTGGTTTGGCTTTTTGGTCAGTTTGTCTGTCTTTGTTTCTTTCTCCAAATAAAATAAATGAGCTTCCCAGTTCATCTTTCATTTTCAGTAGAGCAAGTCTAGCCAGTCACTTTTCTTCCATGATTGATCAAAAAATCCAGAAACAGAAATGCAACCTAACCATGTGCAGTATTTGAAGGAAGGCTGTCACTTTTTTCTTTTTTTATTAAATTGATTAATTGCAGGAAATTCCAATTTCTGACTGAAATACTATTCTGCAGATGCTCTTTTGAGAAAGGGATTATTCCTTCAAGAAGTTTACCATTTGTTGGGTTTTCATGTGTTGGGTTTCCTTAGGCCTTTTTCTACATTTTGCCATGCTTTTTGAAGCAGGGTAGAATATAGGTGAGTAGAAATTTGTGTTAATGTAACTCTCAACTTTCTTTGGCTCACAGTCATTTTAATGTGATAAAAGGCCAGTGGAGTAAACATGGTCTGTGTGGTCTTTTGCTGAAGGACATAACATCTAGGCTGGCAAGGCTTGAACATCTAATTTCCACTGGCAGATTGGAAGGATAAAACATAAATAGAGGTGACGGGCCATGAGTTTGGTATGGACAAGAACATGCCACTCAGAAAATACACAAAGTGAGCTGCAGAATAATGGAGGAAAAGATCTTTTTCCAGAAAAATGAAGAAAAACCTCCTTTCCCAGTGATATCTCTCACCCCCCACCTCCATCCTCATTTGCTTTGATCTTGGGTAACTGTTGAGAAGTCAATATGTATAAATATGTTTTTTTCTGGCTGGCTGAGTTTAATTAAAGCCACTGGTCAAAATACTGCTGGTGAACAGTTTGGTTTTGCATTCAGAGCAGTTTAGTCTTCATGCTAAATACAGGACTGCACAGGTGGTTTGGTGACTTCACTGTATACTGCTCTTGTTCTTCCCATCCTCATCCCCTCCATTTTCATAGCACTGCAAATGAACTCTGCTTTTTATCAGACTCTTTCATTGCCCTCTTCTGTAGTGGACACAGGGCATCTGAGATGAGCTTGGAGCAGGTAGCAGCTGGACAGTAAGAACTCAGTCTTTAAAGAACGGGAGATCATTCTGCAGAAATGTGTCCCCTGGTTTTCATGCATTGAAGCAGCTACAATATCAGTATGATCTCATACATTGTGTCCTCTGGGCAGTTCACAGAAATCCTATCTCCTCCCCTGCCCTGGCTTGAATCCTGTGTAGTTCCACTGCATTGTATTGTTTAGTCACCTATATACACTGAATGTACCACCTGGGTTTTATTTTCAAGCTGATCTCCTTTGTGCCTTGGGCTTCACTGTGGATTCAAATGGACACACCCTAACACATCCTTCTTTCCTTTCTGCATGCTTACCCTTTTTTTCATAAATGCCTTATTTAAACATATGACAAGTGTAGTCTTTTTAGCCATGTATTTTTTCTCATAACTTGTGCTGAACATAATCTATTACATGATTTAGCAAGGAAACTAAAAACTTATATTTTTTTTTATTTTTACTTTTTGTTGTTGTTACTGCCTTTGTGTACAGTTGAAGATTTCTGTGGTGGGATGTACATCTATGCATGTGAGATTCTTTCATCACATGTGTTTATGATTACCTTGGAGTACATTCCCAGGTTTCTGCTCCAGTGGAATAAACTGCATTTATTTTGCAGTTCTGACCTTCTCACCTGCACTTTGCTCACTATAATCTTACTCTGCAGGAATTGCTTTGAACACCTCAATTCAATAAGGCTGTTTTTATACAACACACTATTTTCTAATAAAAATAACCTGCTATAAAAATACTTTTCTTTTTTCCCCTTCACCATCTCTTGCAGCCTCCACTGAGTCACAGCAAGGAATGAATATTCTGCTGATCTAAAACTTAAGAACCACAGGGTAAGGGCTGCTTATATTAAGAACAGATTATCCCATGAATCAGCTAGGCTACAACAGAAGATGTTTCACCAAGGTCCTTGAAAGCTTTCTTTTGCAACTGGCAGGAATGTTATCACACCCTAGAAATAAAAGAATTATGTGGTTCAAGATGTAGGACAGAAATTATTTGTCCTGCTAGAGAAAAGCAGACTCAGACAAGGGACAAGGCAAAGTGGGAGGTCAGGAGATGAGCCAGGTTGTCTTTTTGCCTTTCTCTTCCATTTGTTTCCTTCATTGTCATGAGGAGAATGGTGGAATTGCTCAGACTCTCTCACTTCTATGAACATCCCCATATGAGGTACCTATGGCTTTTATTTTCCAGAACTTACATTTTTCCTCCAAATTATCTGTTAGGGATTCAATCCAAGAAGTTTGAGTACCATTTAATTTTATCTAGTAAAAGATAACTGGTACCACAGTTGTTTCATAAAACTTATTTTCTTTTTAATCTGAATATGAAAATATTTGGTTACAAGCTTATGTTGGAATGGATTGTCACCCAGACCCTAGCAGGAAAACAGTGCATTGTGTTGTCTGTCTATATACACATTGCAATTTGAACACTTGCCAGTTCTCTATATTTTCTAACTACTATGTTGAACTCAGTAAAGTCATATAATACATGGTATTTTAAAATGTTGAGCAGAGGTTTTAGGAATACATTTTCAAGCAGAGATGGCAGCTGATGTTGACTACTTTGGTGCAGTAAAAGAGTAGGCACTGGCCAGGGGGTCTCTGATCCTGCCTCCTCCTTCTCCTCCCAATATTTAGTTTGATGTTGCAGAAACTCAACAGTAAAGTCACAGGCTAAATCAGCGGTATGTCAAGAGAGTCTTCTAATTTTCTTTTATGTGCCCAAAAGGGTAAGGCAATTCATTTCCAAAATGCAGAGGGAGGAGTGAGAATGTGGCTCTGTTTGCGCTAGTACCGGAGAGCCATGGGATGTGCCCTGAGCAGGCCCAGCAAGGAAGGAGACAAAGCTAAGAAGGTACCATGTGTCTGTTTATACCCAGTCTAGGAGTAATGTAGATCCTTTTAACTGTGGGACAGCTCTGATGTAAGGACTGAAATGTGATTTGACTAAAAGTAAGTCTGATTGCCCTGGCTTCATAATTAAGTGAGACTTAGTCAGTCTGCCTCTGACTAAGTATAACTGCATCAAAAATGTAGCAACCAGTCTGTGCACAGGGCTGGTTCCAGGGGACTGATGTGGCTCTGCTGGTTCACGTTTGTTCCAAAAACAGCACCAGGGTAACTTTGTGCTGGCAGGCTTTGTGCAGGATCGGGTGTCGTTCATCCTCCCACAGCTGGCATGAGGCCAGCATAAACTCCATATCATGTGTTCTAGCTAATTCATCTTAAATGTGATTATGTGCCCTGGGCTGATCCAGATCAAATGTGTACTGAGAGCAAAGAGCCAGGATTAATGATCATGGAGGCATGACCTGAATTCAGCTATGGCCGGGACAATTTGTGATAAAGTCTGGTTGCTCTGACAGAGCTGCTCAACAATTCTTTCCTTGGGGACCAGGCCTGTGAGCAGAAAAGAACCAAGTCACTTATAGGAAGGTTTTTCTAAGGTGATGGTGGAACTGCATTTTCTTCCTCTCCAAAGGTGCTTGTGTTTATTCTCCTCTTTTGGACTATGTAACTGTACACAGAATTGGGAGAGCTCTGTAAAGTAGCAGCTTCTATTTTTCTGTGGTCTCTTCAGATCTGATGACAAAAAGTTGAACCCTTCAATTGCTAGGACAGACATGAATCTTTCCTAAATTCCATATTTAAGAACCGCTTTTTGAACAAAGTTGCTGCAAGTTTCTCACTTTCTTTCCTCAGTTTGAGGTCAGGGTTGCTGAGTGTGCTCCTGGCACCTCTCCAGACTGGAATGCAGAAGTTTCTTCCTGTACCTCTTGCCTACCAGCCTGTGGTGATCACTCTCCAGAGTCCCAGCAGCTCTCCACTGCCTGGCCATGTGGTTCACATCTGTCACGTGTGCCTGTGACTGATAAATCTTTGGGTGGGAGACCTCTCAGGACATGGCTTTTCCTGGCAGGGCACTGACAGGAAGAGGAGGAGGATCTGTATGTCTGCTCCCTGTAACCCAGAGGACCTTCTGACTGCAGAGCCATTGTAAGGCAGGAAAGTTCCCTGGGGGAGAGGAAAAAGCTCGGGTGTTAGTCCTAGCATTGGAAGGGCTGCAGCAATGGAGAGCATACAGTAATGATCTCCTGTCTGCTTACAATCCACTTGCAACTGCCCAAACATCAGTGCTGTAAAATGAAGCTCAGATGGTGGCTGGAGAGAGGCCAAGGCTGCCTGAGCTCGTTATGAAAAGCTGGAGGTAGTTTTGCAGTAAGAAGTGCACAAAGGTACCTGTTTTGGAAATATGTGGCTGTACTTCACCATCCTGCTTCTCCACCATGAGCCTCATGCTAAAAGACTTGGTCACCTTTGGTTCCTCTTCCTCTCATGTCCCAAACCATCTGCAGTAGAAGCTTTGGCAAGACTCCCATCTTCCACCTAGAACTTTTCCCATCTCCCACCCAGAACTTACCCATCTCCCTAAACACCCTTCCTACTCTTCCACAGCCTTACTTCTTTCATCTCCCTCCCTATAGCCATGCTGTCACCCACTTTGAATGGCTGCCTCTCTTTCCTCCCTTCATGCTTAAGCACCCTTATTCCCTCAGAGGTTTTCTTCTCTGCGTGCTTTGCTTCCACACTGTCCTCTGACTCATTTGCCCCACCAGTGCTGCTAACCTTGCCCGCAGATTTTTATTTTCATTTTACCAACCATACTTTAGATATGAAATCTACAGATGATCTTTAAGTCAAGTCATTTCCTGGCCCTGAAGACACTCCTTAACTCTGTTTTCTACACAGAATTACGCAGCTCAGAGACACTGGATGAGAGGAGTCAGCACTTCGTAATAATTCAGATATACAAATTGAAGCATTTGCTTACATCTTTCTTACCATACCTTTGCATATTACTTTGGCAGACAATGGTGAAATACTTAGATCACAAACTCCCCCAGGCAGAGAGCAGGTCCTCCTATCTGCTTTTTACTTGACACTGGTACTGTTATCACATCAGCTTCTCATGATGGTAATTGGACCTGAAAATGGAGGGATTTTTTTTTCCTCCCATAAAGTTTGTGAGATTTCAATGAAGTACATTCTCTAACACCTAAATATATTGCTTCTGAAATAGTGCCAGGGCACTTGATGACTTTTATAGTTAGAGATACTTAAGGCTTCCACTCTTCCCTTTAGCCTGGTCAAGCCAAATGTCCCCATGTGGCAAAGGGATACAGCCCATGCCAGACTGGCACCTGATGTGGGGTTGTGAGGCAGGATATGACCCCAAGGTGAGATCATGAGCAACACATGGAAATAGTTCCCTAGGTTCACTGCAGCAGCATTAACACCTCTGCTCTACAGGATTTAGTGTACTGATGTCTTTGAGTAGAAAACAGAAGTTTAGAACAGAAAGTGTTCTTTAAGCAGAAACCCAGTTTTCTGCATAATTGTTTTCCAGAAGAAAAATTTCTCTCAGTTCTCATAATAACAGTAACTGAACCTTGATCTGCTCCAGGCTCTTTGGAGCTGTTGTGGAAGGCTGTACATAGTTGAACAGCACTGAAGACTACATCCCTTACTGTACATAGAGCAGATGGAAAGCACTATTTGGAGAAAATAAAGGGGGTCAGACTATCTGTGTAATTACCAACAAAACAAGGGAAGTTTGGAAATTCATTCCATCATCATATTTCTAACCCATTTTTAAGTGACCTAAGAAATGTGATGTCAGTGTTGGAGGCTACTGGCACAAACCACCTCTCCTTATGTCAGATACTGAGGGATGAGAGATGGTTTCATTTTTGAAAAATGAAATTAAAAAAACACTGAAAATATCTGTGTGTGCAACTGCCGGTGGGCAAATTTCAAGTAATGGATTACTCTTCAGTATTAATCATGTTAATTTATTATCTAGATGTGACTCATTTATTACTTTTGAAAATCAAAGCAGAATGATTTTCTTTACGGTATGTAGGAAGAGGGCAAGTGCATGTGCATGTGTGTGCTTGTGTGTGCATTATCAAAAGAGGGAGTTACTTCACCAGGCACACTTCTTTGCTGCCTTTCATCCGTGCAATCCACAAAACAAGAATTAATGCAAAATCAGTTTTCAATGCTTTCATTTTTCATTTATTTATTTGTTTATGCTAAGGATTGCCTCTCCCAGTAGTTTGCTTCATTTGTTTCCTGGGGATTTCTCAAGTCAAGATCTCTGGCAGAACTACAGGAGGTTTTATATTCAGCATTTTGATGTTTCCCATGTTCTGTTCATTTTCAGAAATTATCACAAGAATAGCTTGAACCAGTTTGACCTGTTTGTACGTCTCATAGCACAATGGGACTCTAATTGAGGCATCACAGATTACTGAGCTGATGCCATTATTATTTAAAAGTAAGTAGGTACCTATTAGGAATATTTATTCCCTGTCTTCTATCAAGAAAACAATCTCCAAAAGAGAGTTGTGTTTTTGTCTTATTTAGGGTATTGATTACCTACTGCTTTGAAATAAAAGGAGATTTATATGCTCGGCTGCTAGATAATCCGTGAAGGACTTTATGGTAAGATTGAACCCCCAGGCTGGGAGCCAAGAAGAGAGAGGATGTTTTGCAGCTTGGCTTTACCTTTCTCCCATGATTCATTGGATGCTATTTACATCTCTTTGTACCTCTGCTGAGTTCTCGATTTCACAAGAAAGTTGTAATCGTTGTAATTGTCAGGATGCTGAGTTCTCTGGCCTCCTGGGCCTGCAGGAATTCTTACCATGATAAGGGGAATATGTGCAATAGTTCTGCTTTGCTGGCAACCCCAGGTGTGCAGAAGTCATGTCCAAGTCACCTGAGATTTGCTTAAAATAGAAAAGGAAAAAAAAAGTCACTATTGTTATTATTATTCTAGAACACTTTGAAGTGTTTCAAGTCTTTTTCATTAATCTGCAGTGAGATTATCTAGAAGAAATTTAGTTTTAAATCAAAACAGGCAATCAGGTGATACCAAGACCTGAGGCTTCTGGCTGACCAGCAGACACTGTAGTTAACATGGCAAGGGTCAATGTCTAGTGCATTACAACTAGTACACAGTTCTGTAGGTCATAGAATTATTGAGGTTGGAAAAGATCGCCAAGATCACTGAAACCAACCATTAGGATGTTCTTCCCAGGAGAAGAAACACGGAGATGCAGGAGGAGCAGTGAGGAAACCTGCATGTTCCATAGTGGCAGCAGTAATTTCCTACAGCTTCCCTCTGCTTTGATAAATGGAGATACTGCGGGAATTTGTAAGAAGGAAAAAAAAGCACAGTCTGAAAAAAACAGGCAGAAGATTGAATCTTCCTACTTTCAGACACATGCAGAGTTAAAGGGTTGCAAGGATGCTGAAGAATTTAAAATTCCTATCAGTGTGTCAGTGGGCGTGTTTTGCACTGCTTTGCACTGACTGCATCTGAAGGAAGCACTGAGTAACATGTTTCTGGGAGCAGGGGTGGAGGTAAAGGAGCGCTGTCTCCCAGGCTTTCCGTGGAGTAGTAACACCATACTTTGTGTTGGCGTGAGCAGCTCTGAGTGCAGGCTGTGCATTCTCCACAGCCTGGAATTCCCTGCCTACTCCATGGTCTGCCTTGCTGGAGCACTGCTCTCCCTGCTGGTGGTGAGTGCAGAGCAGAGCTGCTCCTACCTGTTTGTGGTTGATTGTTCATTGTACACGTCACCTTTGACTCGGTGGAGGATGGGAGCAGAACTTCTTTATAAGGATTCAAACATGATAAAAATAATGCTCCTCAAGGGCAGCATAAGAAGCACAGATGGGGAGGATTTTTGCTGCTCTGTGTTTTCACAGCCTCAGGTGGCCAGTGGCACCACTCAGGGTGCTGGCAGAGCTTTCCAGGCACCACAGCACGAGGCCAGGGCCCCATCTGACAGACCCATCCTTGCCAGCATGCGACCTGGCCTGCAGCACAGTCCTGATTTTTGGGGTAAAAAGATTAAAATTTCAAAAGCTGAACACTTCCATGAGTGATTTTTTTTTCTCCAGGATGCTGCAAAATTAATGTTTCCCCTGTGCACAGTGAGATTCTTTGCCAAAATTGCTGGTGCTGGCACACGAGGAGAGGTCTGCCCCTGGCAAAACAGCCTGCTGAGCACCCACCCTGCAGCCAGGCCTGTGAGCTTGAGGCTGCTGTGCACTGAAAAACCCCATTTGGGTTGTAAAGCACTGGCAGGAGAGCATCCCAGCTTGTGGCAGCACCTGCAGGAAGTTTTACCTGCTTCCTCTCTAAAAATCAGTTTTATGGAACTCACGTGGTTGCTTTTTTCTTTAGTCTCGTTGCTTGAATGAGTATTGTAGTGAGGCAGTGACAGGGCAGGAGGGGGTGTGGGTGTGGCTGGGAACCCCAGCCTTGATGCTTGCCAGCAGTTCAGTGCCACTGACAAGAGCCTGGACCTCACAGCTTGTCCCCAGGGCCCACTGCAGGCTGCATTTTCACTAGGAAAATCACCTATGGAGGGTTACTGAGTCTGCAAAAACACAGTCGGGGGCTGGGAGTGACATGTAGTTAAAATGAAATAAATGAGGATGTCACTTGAGTTCAGCCTTTTCCAGAGTTGTCGGAGATTAATGGTTTATTTCAAATTCCTGACATAGTTCTCAGTCTCAGATTCTGGCTGCATCTGTTAATCCTCCTGGCTGTGTGAAAATCTGGCAAATAGGAATCCTAAAGTATCAAAAGGCAGAACATGAATTAAGATCTCCTCAAGATAATTTTCCTAACTTTTTTTTAATTGAGATTTGAAAATTACTTCCATTCTGTCTTGAAGTGTAAGTCACAGTTTTTGCATTGCCTGGGGCAGACAGTGCTGCATAGTCTGTGTTTTGAAATTTCCAATCATTTGCTATATGTGTGCATGACTTTATTAATTGGATTATATTCTGAGTGTACATGTACTGCACTATATTTATGGGAAAATATAAAAATAAAATATTGCTTATAATATGCCAATAGAGAAAAGCAACTGATAAAACAGATTTAAATCATTTGCCCCCAAAGTGGTAGTTAGAGATGGGCCTTGAACTGTTACTATTGTTCTCCAAAACTTCTTTCTAGATGGGATTGATCTTTCTCCTCCAAGGCTCTTACTGTGATCTGAAACTCCCATTTATTTTGATTTCCTTCCTTTTCCTGTCAGCATATCCTTTTGAAAGGGCTGTCAAAATGTGTTGGGTGGAAACTCAGTTTTGCATGGTAATGCTGATACCATTGTTCTCATAGGTTTTGTAGTGGGTTTCTCCAAACTCCAGGGTAATTCTTGGTTGGGCTGATGAGGTTTCACATTTGCTCTTCTACTCAGTGCATGTGTACACCAGGTTTTTAAATATATTGTGCAGCATGTAAGTGGCCCTTGGCCTGCAACACTGAGTCACTGTGTTTGGCACCCAATAGAGCTCTGATTTCCTCAATTTATGATCCACCAAAGTTTTCTGATTTATATTGGGCAGTTGCTGCTTAGCTGGGAACATCTTTGGAAGGGATGAGATATGGAGAGCTAGAAGGGAAACTACTGCAAACAGCTTCAGTGTTACAAGCCCAGCATTTTTGCCATCACAGCGTTGCTGTGTTTATGGTGTAGGTTTGGATTGTGTTACACCAGACAAAGTCTGTTTTCTGTGTGTGCCAGTGCAAAGAAGAGCTGCTGTAAGAGGCCTGCAGGGTGTTATTTGCTCATCAAGGAGCAGCACTGTGCCCCCTTCTGCATGCTCCTCTTGCAGAGCTTACGTGGCAGAAAACATGCAATGATTTCTTTAGGTCAGCTTATATGTTGTCTGTACCAGTGGGGCAACAGGCAGGGACACCTGGAAACTCCTTCTGCTGTGTTTCATTTCCTTGCTAGAAGTGCCATAGCCTCCGAAGAGGGATAAATGTCACAGCAGTAAGCCTGATTGTGAAATTGGAGGTGCTTAATAATTTTAGGTTTGAGCGGCACATGAAACAGGTCTAACATGCAAAAGTAATTTTTCTCTCCAATTTTTCAGCTCTAGCATTTCCTAAAATTCTCCACTTAGTGACTAGGATAGTTCAGAGAGGAAGATGGCTCTGATGCAGTGGAAGTATTTTCTCTGTTACAATTGTGGCAGCTCATGTGGGCTTGTAAGTCTTGACCCACACTAGTCACAAAAAAGAAACTGTCTGAGAATGAAAAAGCTGTTTTTTTTTAAAAAAAAGGTAATTTGATTTGTGTTTTTGCTTAAAGGACATTTGCCCTTTTTACATCCAGTGCATTCATTACATGCTTCCATAGAGCAATTCTATCCTTTCAGTCAGGATGACCTTTATTTTATATTTAAATGCAAAAGCAAAACAAGGAGAAAAAAAGAAGTAACATGAGTTCTTCAGAGCTCCTTCTCTGCCTCACTCTCTGCACACGAATGCAAAATGGCAGCTGCCACTGCAGTGCAGTTGAGAGTTCCCATTTAAAAATGCAGTGCTTACAAAAGAAGCTGAAACAGCCATAAGCTACAAACCCCAACGTCTGATAAATGGAAAAGGACAAAATCAGGTCATGGAAGCAGCACATTTATTTTGCCTTTGTATCACATCTTTCATCTGTGGATCTGGAGTCACCATGCCTGCCATCCTGCCTCCTGGGTAAAGTGGGAAGGGACACAGAGGACCTTGGATCCTAGGGAGATGGGGCAGGTGTGTGTTTGGAAACGGCACCATTTTTTTAAGAGGGGAGGTGAAGAATTTCAGGCCTGGCTGAGGCCGCAAATGGCATTTCGTTAGGCACAGGTAATTAACTGAACTGGATTTAATGCTCCTGTGTGCTGCAAAAAGTGCCCTAGGATTTTAATCAAGGCTATTAGTCAGCATATTGGTAAAGCAATGCTGAATTCTGCAGCCCTCCTTATGCGGCAGTCTCAGTTGATTAAAAATTCACCAAGAGCCTTCATTTTGCTTCAACTGCACCTCTAAGAGCACCATGTGGCAGCAGCATTTGCCAGGTCCCAGCAGTCTTGAGGAGCTTCCCTGTGAGTGGGCAGCTCTTCAGCTGGGGGCAGTGCAGAGGAATTCCTTCCAGCCCAGGAGCCCCGGGCTGGCTCAGCCCTGCCTGCCCTGGACCCCCAGATGAGGAGCCCCAGGTGAGCAGGGGGGGCAGGTGAGAAGCTGGGCTTTTACTCTTGCTGCTGCTCTGTCCAGTGCAGAAAGATAACTCATGTCTGCATTTAGGCAGTGCCACATTAGAAAGAGCCCTCTTGGGTGAATTTCTGGCTGCCCAAAAATGGACAGGAAGGAGAGTATCACTACTACTGGAAAAAGGAAATGGATGCCTTCCCCACTGGCAGCACTCCCTCTGCATTTCAGAGGATTTCTAGCCCATTCATTCATGATTACTGATAGCCAGTGAAGTCACAGCACCATAAGCCAGGAGTTAAAGTGTTAGGCATATTTTATATCCCTAAGTTAATGTCAATAATTGGCAGTTTATGATTTTGGCTATTTTGCAATTCAGCCTAAAGTGTTACGGTGTCACCCAAAATTAAATTTGAACACTTGCATGTGCATACATGGAAATGTGTGTACATGTGCATATGCACCACTTTCCATTGTGTATCTGAGTGATTGCTGTGTACAAGCTCTCATCTTTATTTATAGGTGGAGCAGGACCCTGCTGCTTGGGATTGGGAAGTTCTACCTGCTGAAGGAGACTGCCCAGTTCAGAACAGGAATACAAATCACCCCTAGGTTTATGTTTTCAGGCTTAGATTTTTTGAGGAACTAGCTATGGTGACACCAGCTCCCTTTGCAAAGCATCTTTTGTGTGCTCTTTTACTGAAAGAACCTCGTGCCTCATCTGTGTGGCAGGGTAGGACAGCACCCACAGACTGTCCTGCCAGCCAAAGAGTGGTACCAACCCTGGTAAGTCAGGAGACTGGCCTTGGCTGGATATTGTTGAGAGCTTTTAGAATAAAAATCAGTTAGTTCTTTTCGGCTCTGAAATTCCCATTAATCTCTTCTCAGCTTCCCTCCATTCCTACTGCCATATGTGGCTTTTAAAAGCAAGACACCCTTGGTCTCCTCTAAACATAAAGAAAGAAACATGAAATAGAAGCTATAATTGCTTTTCTAAGAGTGGTTCTTCCACCACCCCCTTTTCCTGCTGTTTGGTCACCTTTATTTTTCCCTCTTTCCCAGAGGTTTGATGTCTTTGCTCATCATTTTAACTGTCAACAGTACACAGCAAGCTTTGTGGAGCAGGGACCTTGGATCTGGTTTTGATCTTATGTTCACAGATGTAAAGGGAGTTACTCTAAGTTTCTGGTGGTGTAATTGAGAGCGGAATTGATCTCCTCCTCGGAGATATCAGGAACATGGCATCCACCCCTCACATCACAGGAGTGCTCTTTAGTGCTGTAGTGACTCTGCAGAGAGACTCTGAGAGTTGTCACGCATGTCTGTGTGTGTTGGTCTGTCCTTCCTCCCTCTCTGTTCTTTTTTTACTCCCGGCATTTAATTTAGGATCAACTAATATTTACTTATGCTGTGTTGCAAACTGATTACCAGAAAATTCATTTTTCTAATATCCTTCCTCCCTTCCTCCCTCCCTCCCATCCTACCTCCCTCCCTTCCTGACTCCCTTCCTCCCTCCTTTCCATCTTCCCTCCTTCCCTCTCTTCTTCCCCTGTCCTTTGCTAAGGGTAAAGTTTACTGCAGTGACCTTCCTTGCAGAGGTCACCATGAAGTGCTAGAGGAGCACATAAGGGTCTTAAATGCACCCTTAGCAGGACAAATGAATATTTGCTCCAGGACATTTTTGGCTGGTATGGAGCCAGCCCAGCTTGATGCTGGTTTCCCTTGGTTTTCCCCGTTGCAGGAAGCATGTCAAGGCGAGGGATACTGCATTCCAGTGGTTGAAGAGCACAGCACGTGGATCTTCCTTCCCAACATAATGCCTTCTGAGAAACCATTGCACGTCAGCCCTCATTAACAGCCCCCAGATTGCTCTGGTGTCTGCCAGCAACAGATTCAGCTCTGGGTTTGGTGAAAGCAACACAGTGGCTTAGAGCTGAGTTGGGTGCAAGCAGAGAGGCTTTGGAGTGAAGGAGTCACTGCATTCTTAATTAGGGGTGGGTCTGCCTTATTTTGCTGAAATTCTTTGGTAGCCAACAAGGTTATACCATAAATGAATGCTGGTTTAAATCAGATGTGTCTGGAGAGAGAGATCAAAGGCTAATACAGAGAAATAATTTCTTGTGACTGATTCTGGGAAGGCAGTGCTCCTCTCAGTGTTCTTAAAGGCTATTTACAAATAGCAGAAATGAGAAAAAAATGTTAAAATTCCTGGTGCTTTTTGCATTCAGAACACCAGTTTGAATTTGAAGAAATGGGACCAGCTCTAGTTCTTGACCTACACTTGCAGTGCTTAATTCTCTGTGGCGACTGTGATGGATGCAAACGCACTGGAGCTGGCACTAAATCAGGGCTAACTGTGGAGCTGCATCAGCACAGAGCCAACTGCTTGAATATTTAGCTGCCCTGTCAAGCAGGCTCCACTGCATGTGCTGAACTGGGTGCTTTCTTGTCTCCACTGCTAGCAAGCATCTGAGGCACTGAGCTCAAAGTCCCTGGGTGCCTGTGGCCACAGGAACTGTTTTCCCTGCTATGTGATAGCAGCTGCACCCACGAGTAGGACATCACCCCCGGGGACTGCTGCTGAGGGAGCTGATTTTACCCTTCCCCTTTCCCTGGCTGTGCATTCCTGCCCCTGTGCTGTAATTCATTTTTGCAAGATTAGTTTCAGCCTGGATTAGTTCCTCTGGCCTGGCTCAACACAGAGCTGAGCAAATGCTTGTGCCAGCACAAGGCAGAGCAAAGGTAGGGATGAAGGAGCACAAAAGGATGTCTTGGAGAAGTGGGGCTGGGGAAAAGCAGCCATGAATTTTTTGCCTTTTGCTCTTGCTTGCTTCTTCTTGTTTGATGAAGAGATATTGCTGTTGTGTCTCCTCGTTTGCTTTTAATTTCCTAATTACAGAAATGGAGAAATGGTGATAGGTATTATACCTAAAAGCCGACTTATCTCTGAGTGAGCCCAATTGCTTTTAGTCACCACATTTTGCTTCCAGGACTTCATATAATTCATTATTGAATGGTTTCCCCCATCTGCCTGGCAAGTTTGGCTGAGCTTGTTTCCAGCAGTCCATATACATGCGTGCCATCCATCAGTGGCACAAGCCCCCTTGCTGCCTCAGCTGAACCCCAGTGATCAGCCTGAAGCTGAGCTGTGCAGGAGCTGAAAAATGTCTTGGTGGTGATCTCTGAGTCTCTGAGAATCCCTTCTTTGTAGTTATTTCTCAGCAGCAGTACTGCCTTTAAATACATGCACTGCCATGTGCTCTTGCCATCAGACAGCACTGCTGTGCAGGTCTGGGTGATGGACTGCTTTGTGTGAGGACTCCCAGGAGACCTCCTTGCCTGTTTCCCCCACTGCAGCACGAGCTGAGGATGGGTTTTATTTTTCTGAGCACATCAGGTCTTCTAGCACAGCATGATGTTCTGCATACTGTCAACTACTTGGGCTGCTTGTCAAGGAGGGGTGCAGTGCAAGCTGAAATGCTGCTCTAATTTTTGCATTATCTCTCTTGTTGCAAATGTCATTATTTAATTAGGCTGTGCAGTATTTTCAGAGGAAGGATTTTGAAGGGAAGGCACAGTGTTTCTGCATCTCAATGCCTCTGTAACATCTGGGCTAGCTGAACACAACACGCAATAAAAAAGCAGAATTAGTGGCTTGGGTCCAACAAAAGAAATGGCTTCAGCAACTTCAGATGGGCTCCATATTTGGCCATGATATGTTGTTCCTCTCCCTGCAACCATCGCCATAAAAGGGTGGCTGACCAGTCAGTTTCCAAGGAAAAGTGTGACCACCTTTCCTGCAACATATTGACTAATCCCTGCAGGATCCTTAAGAAAACAAGCTTAGTGTTTTGAAATCATTGAGTGAGTGAGTCTTTGCAACCCAGCACAGATAACTGCTGCTTTTCTGCTTTTTTTTCATAATGGCAGTATCAGAAAAAAGAGATTTAGTTCCATGCTATCCTTAAAAAATAAGTCATATTCAAACCCTTCCTTTTTCCAGAGAAAAGTCCCAACCACTTATCAGATTTCTGGAGTGTTGTAGAAAGGATTGTCAAATAAATCCCCACATTTCCCCTCTGTTGTTAGTTCATGCACTAACTACTTTCATTTTTTGCCTGGTGGACTTTCATTTCTATCAGCACCTTCCTTTCCCAGAACCCAAAATTACACAAGACTTGTGGTCGTGTTGGAGATAGGAAAGTCCAGAATGCTTTGCTATGTTGCCTTTGCAGTAAGGATTTATTTATTTTACCTTTCAAAAGGTGACCCTTAAGTCACTATTATTTAAATAATGCTGTCTGTAGCTGCTGGCTGTTGCTTTTTTTTATTGCCAAAGTATTTTTCTTTTACTTAAAGGGCCTGTACTTGTTGGTAACAAGTATATCAAGTGCTCTGACATGTGAAGTACCTCCTGAAGGGAGGACTAGGCTGTTCATATTGTACTGTATTAAAATAAATATTTTCGAAGTTATGGTTTAAAATAACCAGAGGCCTGTTGTTGCAAAGTTTTATGTGAGTAATATCTCATATTTAGGTAAATAAGATTTAATAATGCTGCTCAGGTTTGGCGTAATCCCGCCATGCTTGCTCAGGTTGTGTGGGATGTTCACCTGGAGGACAGCTGGTTGCTTTCAGTGGAGCTGTTGCATGTGCTACCTTTGCCAAGACCAATTACTCAGACAGGTCTTGGCAGCCTTGAACCCAGTGCTGGTCTGACCTGACTTGTAACACTTCCCTGCAGAGCCCAGATGAAGAAAGAGGTCACCCTGAGCTCCATTGTTGGATTCCCTCTCACACCATCACTAGGACAGACACAGAGATTCAGGTCTCTATTGGAATTCAGTGAAATACCTCCCATAGGTTGGTAACATGGAATGGTTTGAATCTCTCCCTCATTTCCAAGAAAATAAGTGCATGCAGCTGAGTTTTAGAAATTTACTTGTATGGACAGAGAAAAAAAGTTTAGAGCTTGCAAGATGTTACTTTTTCATAGACACCTATAGAAAAACTTCATACATTTTTAGTTCTTTAATTCTCCTTTTCTCCTAAATAGTAAAGAAATTTCCAGCTATACTTTCTGAGAAGTTTATCTGTATCTGATAGCTTTTAACTAATCTCATCCTGTGTTTGTAGATGAAGGAATTTTTTTTTCAAACTTGCCTCTGCTTGAGGATAGAGTCATTATATGAAGAAATTCTCCACATTAATAAGAATTATTATTATAAAAATGTGAAACAGCACTAAACAGACTTTTTTTTTGCTAAGTATAAACAGACATTTAAGTGGATCTAGGAGGCTGGTAGAAAGCCTCACTCCCTTTCACATAACTGTATTTTCACAAATTTTCCAAATCTCTTGTCCATTCTGGAGTATCAGGGAAGAGTAGAATTAAGGTTATTTTTTGTTTGCCTTTGGCTTTCTTTTCTTCTGTATTGTAGCCCAACCTACTTAAGGATTTAATTTAATTTAATCCCTTATCTGTTCCCAAGTTAGTTGCTAATCTTTTAGGGAGTCCTGGAGGAATGCACCCACCCCATGGTAGACAGAGCAGGTACAGAGCAGGATATCTGCTGCTTTGCAGGATTATGCATCCCAGGGTCCTCCTCATTCAACACTTAGGCAGCTTGCATGGGGTCCTCCAACTTGCAAATGCTCAACAGAAGGAAAACCAAAAGGCTTTTCTTGACAAGAAGGTGAGAGTAGGTGACAGCTGTTCTTCCAGTCTGTGGTACAGCCAAAGGCTGTGGGCACCTTAGGACAACGGGGCACTGGTGAGCTGTGCTGTTCTGGCTGTGAAGGGACAAGAGAGTCAATCAAAAACAGAGCAAGAGCATTCAAAGCCACAGCAAGAGAGGGCAATGGAAACTGGGGGCAAGAAGAAACAACATTTGAGTTACTGGAGTGTATCCTCCAGACAGACTGCATTTTTTTTCAGGCTGAAAAACTCAAGAGCTGCATTGCAAGAGCCTGTGCTTTTCCTCCTCTGCTGGTCATCCCCTATCAGGGGTGATGTGCACATTTGAGAACTACATTTATTTGGAAAGCTGTGACTCTGGCATGTCTGGCACAGATGTGCTTATGTGTCAGTGAGAACCTTCTATTCTAGTGCATAATGATTGCAGTGACTTCTGCTGTGCTTTTGGTAAATGCAGGCTGGAGAAGATCGCAGAGGAAACAACATCACGAGCTCTGATTGAGGTGACTTTTTTTTTCTGTATGTAAGGAAAGACTTCTCCCCTTCCTCCTGTCTGTGTCCCAAGCTCCTCCATTCCTTCCCCAGCATTACCAATATCCCCAGCTTTGCCAACATCTAACACTCTTGGCAGATATAGATGTTAATGTACTGACTTGGTTTTGTTTGTTGGCAGGCAGTAAGGAATGCCATGCTTGGTGGCACGTGTTTCAGAGACATTTAATAATCATGAGTGTCCTGTGGTTTTGAGCAGAGTAGCTGTGAAAGGCAATAACAGCCTTTGTCCCACGCAGTGCCCACACTGATAAACCCAGCAGAATTTACCAGCATCTGTGCCTGGATGTGTGCCTCAGGCATATCCAAACTCCTTGCTGGAGCACGACCAGAGCATGCACCTTTCTTTCCCATTCCCTGCTGTGCCAAGGAGTTGCAGCGTGCAGGCTGGATGGGAGCACCACATCATCCTAGCAGATCTCATGCATGTCCCTTGAGACTTCCCTACCGGACAACCTCAATGCAACCACTATGGCACATGGGGAAGCTGAAGAGATGGGATTTGTAACACTCTGTCCAAGGGAATAGTGCTCAGGTGTCAGCTTGTACTGAGGTGCAGAGATGAAGGTGGGAGGAGGA
The DNA here is from genome assembly GCA_024362935.1 of Setophaga petechia. Classification (NCBI taxonomy): domain Eukaryota; kingdom Metazoa; phylum Chordata; class Aves; order Passeriformes; family Parulidae; genus Setophaga; species Setophaga petechia. Next base: position 12,548,098 of record JANCRA010000020.1, on the reverse strand, counting down.
ATAAGGGATGCTGCCATGAATGGCTGTTTATATCCTACAAACTGCAGCTTCTGGAAGTGGTGTCCACCTGCTCAATTTGTTTGGCTGTCAGATGAAGAGCTGGGTGAGATGCCAACACACCAGTTATAACTGATGAAGGTAGGAACTAAGCAACTGGAATGAGGTAGGGCAAAGTCCCACAGTTCAAAATGCTGTGCAATAGAGCAATGTAAATCATAATTGCTAAGAAAAGCCCTGCAGGTAAAGGATGTGGACGCAGGAAAAATGCTGCAGCAGCTAAAAAACACCTTGAGGAATAATGACTTTGAGGGTGTGTTTTCCTCAAAGGCTCAGTAAGCCATGCATAGGATGAATTCTGGGCATGACCAGCCATCTGAGTCTCTGGCATGGCTAGTGAGGAAGATGAGTGAGGATTTGGAGAGGGACATATGTACTGTGCTAACCTTATCTGCTGAGAGCATTTCTTAAGTGAAACAGGTGGAAAAGATTTTCAAAATATTTTTTTTCATGGGAAGGGTTGGAGAAAAAAGAAATCATCCTACCCATAGCATGTTTTTATTCTTGTGAGGTCTGAACTCATGTAAGGATTTATGGAACCAGTAATACAATGCTACCATCATATAAAGGCTTTCAATGCTAAGATATTCATTCCTTCTGAAACAATATCGAACACATAGGCCAGGCAATCTCTCAAAAGTGTGTGCACAGTTTCTGTGCATGTTCATGTTGTTGTTTTCTGGTACAAATAGTTCTGCATGCATAACCATATACAAATTTAGTATGATTAATTATTCAGACACCACTAGGAAGTGCTTAGAGCCTTAGGAAAAAAGTAAGTGCACAAGGTCTTTACTCTACAGATTTTTTGCACAGAAAAAGCAAGATAGGAAGGAATTGTGAAGGCCAGGTCAGTAATGTAGGTCTATAAATTTAGTGTAGGAAGGCTGCATCCTCCCTTTTAATATATTCTGAACTTTTGCATTCTCTAGCTTGTCAAATAAAAAATGGGATAAATATTTATCTTCCCCAAATGATCTCTGCTTAGGCTTATCTTGACTATAGATTGAAAATCAAAATATAAATCATGAGCCTTTCTTATGCAAATACCCATTGCTAACATTTGTCAGACACAGAGGAAAAACACTCAAAATCTTCTCTTGTCTTTATGGAGGAGGAAAACAAACCACACAAGTAAGTAATACTCAAAGTGCTAATATTCTTTGAATCTTTTGAGCAGCATTGAAACCCGAAGGTGAACTGTCTATAAAAATAAATTTAAAAACTTGGCATGTGCTTGTCATACTAATGACCCACCATTTTGTAGGAATCTTCAAAAACTAAAAGATTTGCCAAGCACTGGAATTGGCTGACCAGGGAAATGGAGGAGTCACCAACTCTGGAGGGATTTAAAAGATGAGCGGATGTGGCACTTATGGATGTGGTCTAGTGGTAGACTCGACAGTTCTGGGTTAACAGTTGGACTGGATAATCTCAAAGTTCTTTTTTAACCTAAATGATTCTATGATTCTAAAATAACCCTGGCACAATGGCAACTGGAATTGTGGGATTTCATGCTTCTGTTGTAAAGCATGATCTCCAAGAGAGAGGAAGAAAAAAGGCAGAAAATGGGAAAGTTTACATTGGCTACATTAGGAGGAAGTCAGAGGAAAGCTAAATTAGGTAATTGAGGAAATATTTCAGACTATTCTCTATCCCTAGGGGGCTCTAAGTTTCTTTTTTGAAAGCTATCACTTTGTAAATATGAGGAACTTGGAATTCTTAAATTATTACTGTCACCAACTTTTCTGACTGGCATACTTGAGAGGCTTTTCTGACTGGCATACTTGAGAGCCTTTTCTGACTGGCATACTTGGCTGAGAAGGTTAATGAAGGGATTTTGTAATATTTTTCTTCCTCCTAATTTGGAGAATATTACTTAGCTCTTAATCACAGCTTCATAAACATGGCTGAATAGTACCATCACAATTTCAGTGACTATGGTGGAAGAGGATAGTATCCAGATAAACTAAACCATGTTCTGTATCTATGAACATGGCAGTCTTGACATTTTCTAGTTTTTACTCTGTCTCATTTCCTCCCTCCCCTCCCCTCCCCTCATTTCCACCACTTCCCCTTACTTCCACCACTTCCCTCCCTCCCTCTTTCTTCCTCTTCCTTTCTTATCCAGTCTGGCCACTACTTTTTCACTTAAAATGCTCAAATTTCTTAATTTTTAATGTATTACATGGAAAAGTGGATCCCTGGGCACTTGAGAGACTCATTTTTTGCATGCCTTTGACATCAATCATAAAATGCATATAGCAGAAAAATATATAAAGCCTCCCAGCTGCAGCAGGCAGCTTAAAACAAGAATTGAGGCTGTGTCTACAGGAGAAATGGGTGCTTGGGTCTTCCACTGTTCCTTTATTTAGTGGTAGCAGGCCTGGTGGTCTTCAATGGCATGATACCACAGTGGAAGTCAACAAGAATTCCCAGTCAAGAATAGAAAAAGTCTACCAAAAAGTAGGTGTCTGTAATGTAGACCAAGTCTTTCTTAATCTTTCCTTTAGTGCTTTTCTCATGTCAATTTAAAACCAGATCACTTTGGACAGTCAGAAGTTTTAATCCTTCTTTCTCTACATTTTGTTCACTTTTTGTTCTTAAAAAAGGAACCATAGTCTGCAAAGGAGACCTTAAGTTTCCATCCCATACTTCCATATGGATGAGAAGAGATGAAGGATGAGCATACTGAGGTTGCACGGCTGTGCTCTGATCCATCATTGCAGAGAATGCAGGGGTGCACTTGCACAGAAATGTTGCCTTTCCTGCATTGTTGTTTGTTCATTTTCAAGCTGAGAGAGCCCAGAAGGGCTCTGCAGTGTGGAATTTTTCTTCACTCAGCATCACCAAATGTGGTGGTGTTCGCAGGGGTCCCAGGACAAGAGAAGAGCATCTTGACTCCATGTTTCAGAAGGCAAACTCATCACTTCATGATATATATTATATTAAAAGAAAATGATATATTAAAACTATACTGAAAGAATAGAGGAAAGGATTTCCTCAGAAGGCTAGAAAGGAATGGAATAAAATCTTGTGACTCTCAGAGAGTCCAAGACAGCTGCACTGTGATTGGCCATTAATTAAAAACAACCACATGAGACCAATCAAAGATGCACCTGTTGCATTCCACAGCAGCAGATAATTATTGTTTACCTTTCATTTCTGATGCCTCTCAGCTTCTCAGGAGAGAAGATCCTAGCAAAAGGATTTTTCATAAAATATAATGGCGACACTGCAGCTTTCGAGCTCTGCCAGGTTCTTGGTGAGTCCCTCCTGATCCAGGCAAGTGGATGTTTAGGTGCACGTGGGGGTGAGGGTGCTCTTTGCTTCAGTGCTTATTTGACATGAGGTCAGCAACGTTGAACAAGTCGTAAAGAGCTTGGCTGGGGAGAAAGTCCAAGTTCAGCTGCCTTTGCTGTGGGGCTGATGTCAGAAGGATTTACCCAGCTCTGGGGACTTTTGTTTGGAAAGACTGACTGCTTTTCCAGAGACAATGGCTGCGCTGGGGCCGGGGCTGGGAGCAGAGGGAGACAGGCCCATGGCTGCTGAATGGGCCCAGCCGCTGTGCAGATGGAGGGATCAGCCAGCAAAACAAAAGTAAAGCTGCTGCCAGCACATTGCTGAAAGCAGAGGGGCAGGACAATGTGCCTGGGCCAGCGTGGGAGCTGCCTGGGTGGGACCCTGGAGTCGGGGTGCTTTGCAGCGGTGTTGGTTCTCTGAGAAGAAGAGCACAGCCCTCATTTCAAGCAGGGAAAATGAAAGCAGGCCTGGCTGCTGACTCTCAGCCTCACAAGTGTCAAATCTCAGCAGGGACTGGCATTGCCCTCATACCTGCCCAGCCACTTCTGTAAGGTTTTTGCTGCATAGCAGGGTTCCAGTGAAATTGCTAGGATCTGTCCTTCACTGAAGCAAAACCTGTGCCTCTGTGGGCAGGCTGTGGCTTCCAATGATTTTGTGATTTTGTTCCCAGAGGCTAAAATGGTATTTGTAAATCACAAATTCACAAGGTTAGTTGAATAAGGCATCTTTGTAGGTAGAGTGTTTGGTTTCCCACTGCTCCAAGTGAGGGGCACAGCCACCAAAAGCCGAGCACTGAGTCCACATGGGGACCAAATCTCTGCATTTTGTTGGCAAGTCTCACAGGTCTGGGGCAGAGTCATGTCAAACAGGTGCCAGGGCAAGGCCCCAACATGGCTGCCTGCTTGGGGGAGCAAGGTACCAAACACTGTGGAGGAGTGCCTTGTTGTCTGGTCAGCCCAGATATTCATAAAGATGCTTTTTCATAGAATCATAGAGTGTTTTGGGTTGGAAGGGACTTGAAAGATCATTTAGTTTGATCCACCCTGCCATGGACAGGGACACCTTCTGCTAGACCAGGTTGTTCAAAGCCCCATCCAACCTGGCCCTGGTTGAATTTCTTTTTTTGCTCTTGGAAAAAAATTCTTCCTTTTGAAGACACCAAAATGTCTTCTTCTGCCCTGGTGGTGGAGTAGGTCATGTGTGTCACTAGAGGTTTAACTCTGACAGTGGAAGGGTTGGCCAGTACCATGCCAGGAGATGACTTTAAGGGAAACAGCAATGATGTAGGCAGTCTTCTGAGTTGCTTTGAAGAATTTCTAGGATTTCACTCTAAGACTTAAAGGACTTCTAATTTTTAGCCTTAGTTAATTTTGGCCAGATTTTGACCGTTTGGTCTTGAACCAACTTCCACAGTGTGCCTTTATTTTTGCCTTTATCTCCACAGTGAATTTAGAAAAGGCACCAATATAATACTTCATTTTGGAAGACTAAAGCTGAAGACTTTTAGCCTTGTCTTGTAATACAGCTTCAAAAATCCCCAGTTCATGGTAGTTTTTCTGTTCCAGACCTTAGCTTAAGAACATTCTTGTAAATTTTAGCCCCAAAAGGACTGTGGGATTTTATGTGATACATCCGTGAATATTTTATTACTTCTACTAAGCTAACATAAATGTGTTTATTAATATGTAGAGTGCATGCACATGTGCATACTGCAGGTTTGATGTCTGGGAATTGTTATACATATCACATTTTATACTTATCTATATTTTCCAAAACAGTTTGGTTTATTTTTAACTCCTTTCAAAGAACACAAGTGACTTTGTAATTTGGAGAGTCCCAAATCAAAATTATATATCACAGTTCATATAGAAAAGGCACCAAATACAGCCTTGGAAATCCCACTAATCTCTGGTTTTCATCTCTTAGAAAGAAATACTTCCTGAAGTAATTTTACCCCTGTCAGAGAAGCAAGTGAAAGAAAATGTTTCCAGGGAAGTTGGTATTTCAGAGATACAGAGTTTCAGAAGAATTTTAAAAAGTGACTCTTTTAATTGCGGAGAATATTTTTGGCCTGAATGGTGGGACATTCGAAAATAGGTTTTTAAAAGCAGTGTTGGAAAATGAGAGCAGATAGAGTAGAAATATGTTCATGAGCAAATGATAGCAGCTGCTGGAAATGCCCTGGTTTTCCACCATGGTCCTGTGAGGTGAGCCCTTCCCAGCTGATCTGTGGTGCTCAGAGCTCCTGCCGTGCTGCCCAGTGGGGGAATCCTTTTCATCTTGGCTTCCATGGGCATTAGACATGCTGCTTCTTAACACTGCCTCCATTTAGAGGCTGAATATCACCTCACTGGACTCCAAAGGCCATTTTCTTCCAAAGCCAGTCTCTAACACTAATGTTATTTATTGTGCAAAAATACTGCATTTTCTATCTCTCTTTTTATAATGCAGTGGTTTAACTAGTGGCAAGTGTAGTGAACCCAGCCTGTGGCACTCTTCAGTTTCCCAGAGAGATGCTGGAAACATATATGGATTCCTGTTATGTACTGACTTAGAGCTGACCAAGATCTAGCTTGTTTTCCCTCAGTTCCACTCTGCCATTTGCTGGCTACCCACAAGTTCAATTGGTAATTATGTCAAGAAGAGGGGACTTTGCCAAGTGGAAGGAAGCTTGGACTGTCTGCACATATTTCCCCAAACATGTTTATGACAGCTTTGCACTGCCAGACTATTTATCAGTGACTCTAGTCCCAAATCTTCCTATAAACAGAATGATAGTCATTTGAGATAACTAATCTCAGCAGTAAGGCAAGGGCTGCTTTCTAAAGTTTTGCATCGCAGGGAAGGTCCATCTGCTTCTATAAAACAGAAGTGAAGACTTGTAATGTGGCAATATCATTCTCCTGATGATTACACCAAACAAGGAGCTCTCTCCAGAGATCTTCCTACTTTCCTGTGATAAGATTCTCTTGAACCCTCCAGGAAACTTCCAAGGCTGTCATATTGCCAAAAGTTCAGTAACTATTAGATTGGGAAGGAGGGCATCCCAACTGATTGATATGATGTGCTTATTACAACAGATTATGGCAGGTCTCCAGAGCCAAAGGTGTTAATGTGACCTTGACATGGTGTGGCGTTTAATGGTCAAGTGAGGTTTCAGAGTTTGAGCACAGAAATCTCTGACTGCTTGGGCATGTTGCCAACAACTTCCATTAAAGTCTCTGGCTTATAAAGACTTCACATTATCACATAATACTCACTTTACCATACTACATTGCTAAAGATACAGATGAAAAAGCAGGGGAGCAACTGAAGGAATCTGAAAGATGTTTTATGGACAGATCTCATTTTGCTTCTGAAGTACATTCTGTTTTCCTTTAGCTATGGAGGTTTACAAGAAAAATCCAGTTTAGAAACTTAGAATTAGCATTAAATATAGCATTAAAGATCATCCTGTTGGAAGGCAAAGTCACCCAAGATAAGCTGGAGTGGTTACTGCTGCTTTTTTTAGAGAACAGCATATTCTTGCTTGAAAGATAAAGAAAGAAAAAAAGGCAGATAGAAATTATAAAAAAATGCTACTTCCATTGCTGTTTCTTGGCAGCCTCAGCACGGGAAGAAGGCTGCACACAGCCTTATCGCTCACTCCAAGACTTGGCAAATTAGGGCCAGCATTAAGCTGCTCATGACTGCTTTTAGCTTTCTTTTTGGTTATGAGCTCACTACAAAATTGTCAATGAAATGCTGTTGACAGCTGGCTGGGCTTCCTTAGACAAAAGGAGAAAAGAGAGAATTAAGATGTGGAAGAGTCTTTCCGTTTTGCTTCGAGCTAGCATTCATAGGACTAGCATTCATAATATAAATTTTTATTTTCATAAATAGTTGCACTTAAAAAACAAAGCTCCTATGGTTTCCCTGAAAGTTTTTGTGTGTCAGGAGCAGGGAGGGAGCAGGATGTTTTGGTCTGGCCTAGACATGGACTGAAAACAGGCAGTGGGGAGCATCTTCAGATGCACAACTTCTTTGCTGCATTTATTAACCCTCCATCATTGAAAAAGTGGCCTGGCCCCAACTCAGCATCAAGCATTAGGGAAAACACTTGGGGAAGCCTGTCTTGGGTCACCAATGCATGGTCAATAACTCATCCATTTGTTTGACATAGTCATGGTGTGGGCAAGAGTCACATCAGGAACTGAGGCTAGTTGAGGCCTACCCTGTCACTGGAAGAGGAACAAGTTCAGACCCTTCCCAGAAACTGTAGCCAGATGATTTGTTGCATCTTTTAATTCATTAAAAATGTTTATATTAGAGGGTCTTTATATTAATGAACTGATCCAGCTTTCAGTTTACAGTTGGCAAACAAGACTTGTCTACCATGTCCAGGTTGAAATGGAATGGATTTCCTGGAGGTGGATGAGAAGGAAGATTTTCAATTGAGGGCGTTGTGGCAGGTGGCCACATTGCAAAGGAAATGTTTTTATAATCATTAGAATAGATTTTTCCTTGGTGCTCTGCCTCTGCTTGTCTTAAATCACCACTATTAGGGGGCAAGCACTCACCATCCATCATAATTACAGACACAAGAGTTTGACCTCATGTGCATTTTAAATTCCTGATTGTTGTGAGTTGGTTTCAGGCACCCAGTGGATTACCTTCTCTTCAGAAAATTGCTTTAGGTTGTAATGTGAGAGAAACAGGGCTGAAGTTGCAAACACACAATTTAATTTGATCGAGTCATAATTTGTCAAAGGAAGAACGGATATAGACATAAACTTTGATGACACTCAAATAAGAAAACAAAAATTAAAAATGTGTGCCCAGTGGTGCACCACAGTTCCACACCTGCACCATCTCATGCATCTCTGCTTACACATTTTCAGTGCCAATGTGAGTATCACAGTGTGCGTTTAGAAGGCCAGTTTGAATGCTAGGTTTCATTTACACAGGACTAAACATAAAAATGACTGTCTATCTGTCATCTTTCTCTCTCCCTCTCTGCAGACATATCAATGATGAAATGAATTGCAGAAATTTATGAGCAAAAAATCTCATGAAAATTGGAATGGGTTATGCAATAAACATTTAACTGCATACATAGAAGTTTATTGGTGCATCATTGCATCTTTCAACACAGAATTTGAGGTTATGAAACATGAATAAACATTGTAATTGTGAAGTTTCTAAATACAAGCAGTTGGAGATTGATAGTGAGGCTTGAGAAAATGGCTATTTGACTTTTTCATGGAATTAAATAGGCTAGTAAGAAAAATCTGATTGGGTGTATAAATTTAGGAATTACCAGAACAAATTAAACATATTCCTGTGTTTAAAAAGCAATTGCTTGATTTATTCTGACTACTGCACTGACTATCAGAAGGTGATGGATCCAGACTGTTCTCATTGGTATCTTGTGACAGGACAAACTCAAATGACAGGAAATTTCATCTGAAAATAAGAAAAGCTTTTCCATTGTGAATGTGATCAAACCCTGGAGCAGGTTGCCCAGTGAGGTTTTGTAGTCTCCATCCATGGAGATCTTCAGAACCCAGCTAAACATGGCTGTGAGAAACTGGCTTCAGCTGCCCTGCCCTGAGTAAGGGTGGGCCTGGATGTGCTCCAGGTGTGCTTTCCAGCTTCTGCCTGAGCCTGAGCCTGAGCCAGGGAGTTTCTGTCCCCTGTGGTTCATCAACACTGTACCAGAAAACACTTCTTCTGGGGGACTGTCTGAAAGCAGTCTGGCTTCTGCTGTATGTTTAGAAGCTGGGCACTTAAATTTCATCTGGTTATCTGGTCTCTCTTATGGTCAGTGTCAGTTTATGGAAGAGCCACCCCTTCTTTGTTTTGGCTGTTTAAGGTGGATGAGAATGTATTATCTTGTGAAGGTCTCTTCTTTCTTGACCAACTCAGACACAGAAGTCTAGCTTTTAGATTCCCCCACTTGGGTGATTCCTACCACGAGTTTCTCTCAGTGTCTGCCCAACTATGATGCACACAAAATCAGCAAGCACCTGGGAAAATACCAACCATAAATGCACAGTGCCAGCTGCACTTTCTCCCTGTGCAAAATGGGAATGGTGTCACTGAGCCAGGTTTGTAAAGCATGTCAAGAACTGAGAACAGACATTCCCTGGGGGACTCTGGCTCTGTCTGCACAGCAGTAGTTCATGGTAGCAGGAGTAGGCACAAAAATTAAAAGTCAGTGCTGCAAACTTGTCCCTACACTGTGCTTGTTGCAGGGGCTTGCCAGACCCAGCCTTGCAGACTGAACACCCTTCAGCAGCTGGAATATGTTAGATGTGTTTCTCAAGCACATCCTGCAGTTTGGTTTTGTATGAAAGTAATCCAGTTTGCATGCTCCTAAAGCACTCGATGTTAACTAAGATATGTGTGAGAATAGGAAGGAAATTCACTCTTAAAGCACATTTGTGAACAGGTCACAAAAATGCAGGCATATTTCATGAAAGTTAAAGATCAAAATAATTAAAAATAAAAAAGAGCAAAAATTGACAAAGTACATTGCTTTTATAATATTAAGAGAATCATCTTAAGACACAGATGATGGTACAGTAGGAGATGAGTTAATCAGTACGTCACAGAATCGTGAATCATAGAATGGTTTGACAGGGCCTTAAAGATCACCTGGTTCCAAATCCTCCTGCCACAGGCTGGAACACCTTCCAATAGACCAGGCTGCTCAATCCAGTCTTGCCTTGAACACTTCCAGGGCAGGGGCATCTGGAGCTTCCCTGGGCAATCTGTTCCAGTGCCTCACCATGCTCACAGTAAAGAATTTCTTTCTAATATCTATCTAAACCTGCTCTCCTCTGGTTTAAGGCCATTGCCTCTTGTCCCATCCCTATGTGCCCTTGTCAGAGGTTCCTTTCCAGCTCTCCTGTAGGCCCCTTTAGGTACTGAAAGGCCACAATAAGGTCAGCTCAGAGCTATCTCTTCCCCAGGCTGAACAGCTCCAACTCCCAGAATGTTCTTATAGGAGAGGTGCTCTATCCCTCTGATCATCTTGGTGGCCTCCTCTGGACTTGCTCCAGCAGGTTGATGTCCTTGTGCAGAGGACCCCAGAGCTGGGTGCAGCATTCCACCTCTTTTGATGCAGCCCAGGAGCCATTTGACTCTGAGCTGCCAGTGCACACTGCCAGGCCATGTCCAGCCTCCCACCCACAGCACCACAAGTCCTTCCTGACTGGGCTGCTCTTGATCCATTCATTGCCCAGACCAGATTGATGCCAGGGGTTGCCCTGATCCAGGTGCAGCACCTTGCACTTGGTTTTCTCAAACTGCATGAGGCTCACATGGGCCCTCTTATTGTCTGGCTCCCTTTGGATGGTATCCCATCCTCCAGGAGTGTCAGACATACGTGGTTAATTCTGCCTAAAATGTCATTTCAGAGGTACTGAAATTGTTCAAGAAAAGGGATTAGATTTGATTAGTATTTTTGACAGAAAAGAAGAGGCAGTGAGATTTAGCAAAGTCAAAACATTTCATTGCAGCAATATTCTGAACACAAAAATATGTCATTTTCAGATTTGATAAATGAAACTTTTCAACCTTTAGTTCTAAAACAGTGTATTCATTTAAATATATGATCTGAGTTTTGTAAAGTCATAGAGGAAGGTTTTAAACTGTACTACGTATGCCAAAACAGAAGTGAGGATTTTGTTCTAGTTTAATGCAATATAATCTGCATCTTTTTGTGATATATGAAATATTTCTTCTTTTTTGCTGGGGCTGTAAAGAAAGACTTTTGGATGAATAACAGGTGTTTAGGTTGATCATTGAATGTATTTCCTATCCATATCACAATTGTATATGACATTTATTCAGCTCTTCAAAATGCAACTGTGAGTTTTGCAGACAAGAAGATAATTTGCTATGGGTAAACTCTATAGATAATTTTCTATCTTCATTTCTGAAAAAAAAATTAAAAAGCCCCAGAGGATATGATATGGGAAATTCTGCCTAGTTTTGTGGCATAGATTTTGGCCACATATGCTTATATAGATAATTGTGCTTCTCTGATCTTGTACAGCAGGAGTTTCCAGAAATGTCACTGCATTTAGTTGTGCACTGTGAATATTCTCATACTGTGATTTTCACTACTGGATGGTGGGTTTTCTTCTCAGTAGTGAGCTACATGGGCAGCCACAGCTCAGCCATGGACTTCACAACCTTAAGTTTAGTTTCACTTTTATTGTAAGTGCAATAAAGCTTTTATTTCAAGGGCATGCCTGTAACAAAATAGGATCAGTTTCCTCCCCTCCTTTTCATAGATGCTGCCATTATTTTGTTTTTGTGGCTAGCAGTTTCACCTATGCACAGATCCACATCCTGCATCAGTCTGCAGATAGGGTGGTCAGCACCTGGCAGAGGAGTTTCTGTGTGCAGGAGCTTTCCCCCCATTTAGATGTTGCTCAAAAATGGTGTGCAAGCACTCTGTTATTAAAGGTGCCATGCTGTGAATCCATCCCAAGGCAAGGGGCTCTGCTGTTGACAATCTGGTGTCATTGCCTTTGTCTGTGGTATGACCCAAAGCAGACACTCCTGGCACTGGGAAAGGGAAGGTAGGAGGTGGAGTGGAGCTACTGACCTTTACACTCTTCCCTTACAATGAAAAGGATGGATTCACACATTGGTGCAATCCCTCTTGGTCACACATGATGTTTTCAGAAATACACAGAAGAGGAGATTTCCCTAAAAATGCAAACAAGATATCACAGAAATTCACACGTACATTTTGGATGACCTCTGCTTCTGTCTTGAATCACCCAGCTTATCTAAAATTGGAGGGCCTGGATCTCTCTGGGTGGCATGTTCCATCCTGCCACGGAGGAGAGAGCACGGGCGCTCACCTGGCATTGTAATGTAGGTCATGCATGTTGCAGCACAGAAGCTGAGCAAATGAGAGCACTGCCAAATGGGTCTGTGCATGGTCCTGAGAGAAACAACAGTTTGCTTTATTGCCACCTCCATGCCTCCTCCTTTTTTCATTCTCCCCTCTCTCCAAATCCAGTGAGGTGTCTCCAAATTCCTTGGCTGTCAAAAAATGTGCTGGTTCTGTTTTCTGTTGGTGCCTACTTACTTGAGAGCCTAGAGAGTTTAGATACCTGCAGCACACACAAAGTTGAGACTCTGGATCTTTGAAGTATGCACTGCTTCAATTTCTGTCCTTACCTCTGTGTGTTCTTGATGTACACACAGCTGTTGATGAATTGGAGGGAGGAGATGCTCTGCTCTGTTTTAGGTTGGCCATGTATCAGACTGAATTTTAAGACACTGAATGCTTGGGGCACACTTGTGAGTATTTATATGTGAATGTGTGTTGGTGTGGGTCCAAGCAGGGATTTTATTGAGGTTTTTGAAGGGTTTTGAGCGTGGCTGACTCTGCATCAGTGCAGAATCAGAATGCTGGCTTTGCAAAGCTCTTGAAAGCCTGAGGAGATGAAGTCACAAGCAATGATTACCTTTATTGGTAGGAATTGAGGAGACAGCCATATTAGTCAGGTGGCACTGCTGACATGGAAGGTGTATGGTAGAGGGTATATGCTGTGTATACATTTCAGTGACTCAACAGCATGTGGGACTCTTAGTGAACAAGACATTAAGATGTCTTGGAGGAGAACATATTGATGAAAGTCAAATTCCTCATTGGTATTCCATGGGAACTAGGAAAAATGTTCCTACTGCAAGAAGCCAAGTCAGTAACTCCATCTCCAAGTTGCTTTTCCTCTGCTGTTCAGAAAGAAGCTGGAGGAAAGGCAGAGGGATGCAGTGCTCATCCTCAGCACTCACGTGGCATTGTGAGGACCTGGGAATTTGTGCCATGGGTTGCTCTGTCACAAAGGCTTATCTTCACAGCACACAGCTACTTCTCCCAGGGTGCAGCAGAAGTACAAGCCAGCCCTGATAAGGTAAAAAAAAAAAAAAAAGCAGAAGTTAGCATCAAATGTCCTTTTTCATTTCAATTGCTTTCCAGGTTGCCATGCACCAAATTGTCTGTTTATTTGCCCCTGGAGCACTTAGTTCTAGTGTGTATGATGATATACTACTTTTTTGGCCCTGTTTGGAGACAATGAGTGGGTGTGTTTGTTCTGGTAGCTTTAGGGTAAGATATAGCAGAAGAGGTACCATCTCCTGTGTAGCTGGGAGGAAGGTGAGCACTGATTCTGTTATTACAACAGACTCCATCCTGGGGTTTGCCGTCTCCATGCTTGGACATGCATGAATAAGAGGAAGAGCAGGGAAATGAATAAATGGAAACAGAACAGCAGTACTGAGCACATTTAAATGTTTAATGTTATTTTCAAGGCAGCCTCCTTCATTTCACAAAGGACACTGCTGCTTGCATGTTCAAGGGTAATTCACCCATAAAACTTATCCCATTGCCAGGATGGGGTATAGGTGTCACTTCCCAGTACACTACACTGCTTTACAAATTATTGTGTCTTTTTAGGAAAAGAAGGGACAAGGTTGTGAGTTGGGTGCTTAAAACTCTGAGAAATGTACTTTCAGTGCGAGGATAATCTTCTGACTCTCAGAAAACAGCTGATGTGAATCCAGCCACTGAACTTGCCCCCAGAGTGTTCTAGGCCACAATGGAACTATTTCTGTTAAAGCTGCAAGACCATAATGTCTCCAGATCTCGTTGGAAGCAGCAGAGAGGAAAGCTTAATTTTCATACTTGGCTAGGGCAGTTTTAGTTAGATTTCTGGTGGCAGTTTCTTCAGCTCTTCACCTCACCCATTATTCCCACAGTGTGACTTGGAAGGCATGCAGTGGAAAAACTGTTTATAATTCACTGCTGAGCCCCACGGAAATGTCCACAGATTGGCACAATCTAAAATCCAGGGACACAACTATTTTCTTCTCCTGTCTCATACTGTCTCTTAGCAAAGACTGAGTTTCAAATCCTGTCACTTGAGATTGTATCATTCTCTCTGCTGACTTTCCCTTGAAAGGAGGGATGCTTCCTCTCCAAGTCCCTAGAAGCCAGAGGGGAAAGACAAAAAAAAACTGGAAAAAATAGGCCATCTCCCTAGATTTGCCCTCAAACCTACAACAGACCTATAAACCACAAAGTGTCTCCGAAGATAGAGGGGCCCCTCAGGCAGAAGCCGTCGCCGGCAGCCAGGGATGAAGGTGCTGGAGGGGTGCAGGGGGAGCCCATGGGCAAATCCTGTCTGCAGAGGGAACTGCCAGGCACCCACAGCAGCCTCCAGCTCTGCTTTTGCTGCAAAGGGGAGCAGCAGCTGGCCCAGCTCCTGGGAAGCCCACACACTGCATTGCTGCCTATCTATTGCTGCCCTCCCAGCTGACTGCAGCTTGTGCCCCGAGGAACAGCACAGTTCCCCCCATGTTTTCTGATCTTATCTGGGGAATTCTGGACGTTTTCTTTCGCTGGGCTGGGTTGGTTTTGTTTGGTTTGTTTTCTAGGACAGCACACTTCCTGAGAGGATCAAATTAAGATGCATCACTAACTGCATTTTTTTGTTCCTTCATTGTCTTCTTCCAGTCCTCATTTTCTCATTCCCTTTCTTTGTGGATAGATTTTAGGCATGATACTCCGTGACACTGAAAGCAATTTATGAGCTGGAAGAACGAGTAAACCACAGGAAACTTACTGCAATTTAGAAAAGACTGGGAAAGCAGGGAGGCAAGCAGCAGCTGTTACCACAACTGAAATGGGCTGCAGGACACATCTGATGGTTTCCGTGGGAGAAGTAGGACTGTGCACAGATAAGCTTCCATAATCATCAAGAAACTAAAGGGAAGAAACCTTGAGTCCATAGGCAGTATTCAAGAGGATTTCATTGTTGCCTGTTGGCTCACCCATTCTTGGGTTAAATAAGTCTGGGATGAGATGGAAGAATGTGCCAGGGACATGCTTTGATTCTTTCCACTATAACCAGTCTGCAAGGTCTTGCAGATTTGTTTTCCTATATGAGAAGAAAAATAAATATTCAAGAGTGAATGGACCAACAGATACCAGATCCTTAAAAAGGCTGAGTTGTTTCATGTCTCTGGTTGTAGGCAGGTCATACACATCTGTGCTTCTCTGCACGTGCTTGTTACACACCAAAATAAACCTTGTAGCCCTGGTTCATTGAGGTGTAGATTATTCATTCCAATGGAGTTGGTCAAATTACTAATTTTCTTACAGTTAGGCATGTTCTTAAATACCTTCTTGAAACAAGACTAATGTTTCACCTTTAGCACAGAAAATACATTGGGGGGGGGAAAATTAAGGGATTTTCCTCAGATTTAGGAAAGCAGATAGGAAAAGCTTCTTTCCTATCTCTTTAAAGAAGACCCATACCTATATGCAAAATACAAGATAAAGAAGACTAACTTTAGGGCAGAAACATGGCTGCTGGTGTGGGCATGTGTGTTAGAGAAATTCAGTGGTAGGCAGTGTCATCCAGGTGCAATGTCAATCACAGGAAAAGTAACAGAGCTACAAATACCAGATTTCATGTTGTGTCATAGAGCAGTGAAAAAACAGGGAGCAAAGCATTCCTGCATTTTCAACAGTATTATGGGCTCTTGTGTTTCATATGGAAGAGGGAAAGGTGCACAGTTAGAGGTTTGACATGGTTTAACTGGAGGTGTAAGTTGGCAACCCCAGCCTATGGACACTTGCATAGTTTTCCTCATCCTGTGGTGCACAGGAGATGAGACACAGTAACCTAAGGATCTCCACTGATTTACTGAAACCACTTGAGCTGAGTTTGCACCAAAGGGAGTTTCAAATGGGGAGCTGAGGAAACCTTTAGTCCCATGTGTATGTGAGTAGTGTTTATTTTTTTGTGTTAACTAATTTTATCATTTATCTAGAGAGCTTTCACTCTTCAGTCTTTATGTTCTCCTTGTGTCTGATGAAACATTTCAGGATTTCTATCTCTTCCATTATTTTTGGTTTTCATACCTAAATCCTGGGTTTTTTCTATATGGTTTCCCAGCTTCTGTGATTCTCCTTGCCCCTCTCCTCAGCTGTGTGATGTTCACACTGAAACTATAGAGTTCCTGTGGAGCTTTTCTACAAGTCCAGACCCCTTTCTACTAATGTGTATTTTTCAAGGTATGGTGATCTACCAGTGGGTTAACCTACAGGGTGACTATTATCTATTTGATCTTTAGCTCTTTGTGAAAGAAATGCCTCACTTGTAGAATATCTGAGGTAATGAGCAAGAAGTGGCTTGGTTTTTTTCTTTATCTAGGAACCATTTCTTTTCATTCACATTGGCTCAGTATTGCCTCTTTTCCCATCTTTACTAAGATGAACAACAAGGAACTTTACAGAGAGAATGGTATCAGTTTGGTGTCTCCTGTAAAACCTCTGTAAAACTGTGAGGTAGTTGACAGTGCTAGGGAGTTTCTGGGGAGAGCCTGGATACTGTAGTCTCCATCCATGAAGCAGCTGCTCCTGTTCATGTTCACACATTGGCCACATCATGGTGAATGATAAAATGGTGCAGAACCCTTCTGTAGAGTCCTGAAGTGCTGGCTGCCCCTTTCTCAGCCAGCACTGCAGAGATGTCTGCAGCAGCTACACATCATGACACGGCACAGCTGCTCCTCTGAGAGTCCTCTTCCAGCTGCTAATTTTTCGTCCATCATTGCAGACAAAACGTACCCATGGAAGCCTTCAAGGCACAGCATTTTCTTAATTTCTGGTCTGCTGTTCTTTTTCTTCCTCACTTTCCCAAACAAATAAACCTCAAATCCCTGAATGTACTGACTTGATGACATGTTTGGGCAATTATGTCACTAGTGATGTCACTGATACAATACAGATATATAAATGCATAAAGCATGCTTTTCTGGCCAATTGCCCTGAGGAGTATGCTGTGTAGATTGACACATCTAAAGAATTAATCAATTAAGGAAACCCTGAACCTAAACAATCTGGTGATGGAAGGATGAAGTTAATATGCATCTGGTTTAGCTTGCATTGGCCTTACTGAATTTCCTGTCTTTATTTTTTTTTTTTTTCCATACAAGCACAGGTTGTTAAGGGCTGGACTGGACCTTAAAAATCATCTTGTCCCAACTCTCACTGCCATGGGCAGGGACACCTCCCACTAAACCAGGTTGCTCAATGCCTTATCCAATATGGCCTAGTACACTGTCAGGGTTGGGTCATCCACCCTCTGGGCACCCTGTTCTAGTATATCACCACCTTCACAGTAAAGAATTTCTCCCCAAAATATAGCCTAAATTTCCTGCCTTTCAGTCTGTACCCATTACTCCTATCACTACAGTTCCTGGTGAAGAGCCCCTTTCTAGCTTTGCTGTAGGACCCCTTCAGAAACTGAAGGGTTCCTATGGAGTCTCCATGCAACTTCCTCTGTAAGCCTGGAGAGAGAGAGAGAGAGAAAGTGAAAGAGAGAGAGAGAAAGAGAGAGAGAAAAAGAAGGAGAAGGAGAGAGAGAAAGAGAGAGAGAGAGAGAAGGAGATAGTCCTTGAAAACTGAGAGCAGAAAAACACAAAGCAACACAAGCTGGAGACTTCATCTCAACAGTGGTTAGAGGATTGTCATCCTCAATTTATTGTCACATTTCTTCACCAAGTTTCTTGGGCTCAGGCTAGATGAGTTTGGTCACCTTCCCTCACTGATGCTCTCTGCCCATACTTGCTTCCCTGTATGAATAGGAGAGCATCTCTGCCCATTCTGAGTTTCCTTTACTGTGTCACCTCTCAGACTGGGACTAAGCCAGGCTATACAAGAGCCCCTGTGCTCTACTGTAACCACAGGTTCCTCTCCTGTACACCTGCTGTTGGCCCAGATGGTTCTCTGTCAACTACTAATGCAGCTAATTCTCCCAGTCTTCATGTAGAAGCTTTCCTTCTCCAAACTGAATTATAATAGGCTATTTTCAGACTGTTTTTCCAACCTGAATTGTACTCCTGTCCTCTGGGGCATGGGCAGCCTCCTCCAGTGTGGTATTACCAAGAGATTTTGCTTCTTCTCCTTTTAAAGTAAAGATTCACGCTTACCCTTTTGCAGCCTCTTCAACCATCTACAGTTCTCAGGGATGACCACTAATGAGCCTGTTAATAACTGCCTGTTAGCTCTCTAAGTACTTTTGGATTGATTTCCTTAGACTCATGTGATTTAAGAGGATCTGTCCTCTTAAGTACTTTCTAACCTGATCTTTCCATGACCCAAGTTGAGGTCATTCCCTTTCGTAGGGGCTCGTTGTTATAGAAACATTATTGCTACTGACCTTTTTTTTGGTAAACATTAATATAAGCAAGACATTAAACACTTTTAACAAGTTTAAAACTCATTTTAGACATGAACTTGTCTCCAATAGAGGAGGCTGTTCTGAAACCCATGGCTGGCAGGGAGCAAGGTCTCAGGCCAGCCTTTCAAGCAGGTTTTTCACTCTGAGTAAGCCTTTCAGTTAAATGTTCTGGCCCAGCTGACAGGACAAGTACTGAAATGTGTGCCCCATTCCTCTTCTCACATGGCCAGTGTTCTCAGAGCAGGAGCAGGGAGCAGAGAACCACTCTCTTCCTACTTACTGTGGTGTGGACTGTCCCGCAGACTGTTTGTTCAGGTGGTGCTGAATTATCATTATCAGACCTCACACTATAAAAAACTGAGTTTCTATGCTTTGAATTAAAAGAGTGATGACACAACAGATTACCTTTTTCCTATTTCACCTCCTGCACATACCTATGCTCTTTTCCACTACCTCCATCTAATAACAATAACAATAATGACAGAAAACAAAGCAAATTCACAGCCCGTGCAGGAAGCTGCTCATGAGCCACACACTCAGTGTTATTTTTTATGTTGTGCTTGCCAAAACCAACACGAGTCTGCCTGAGGGATGTGAAAACATCTCGAATTTATTTGAAATTAGTATTTTCTGTGGCACCTTCCTCCTCTTCCCATACCATTTTGATGACCAACCAGTCCATAAAAGTTTTCTGCAAACTCTGTTCTGAGGGAACAATGTGCAACAACTTCAACTTTGCACAAAAAGGCAAAGGTTTGCTTTGAAAAACAGTGATATTTTTTACTAGTTTCTGGATAATAGCATTCATTAGTGCACTCCTTAGAAACAAGCAAGGTCCTTTCTGCAGTGGTTGTTTCTTGACTGATTAAAGTTTGTGTGTGTGTGCGGGTGTGTGTCACCTCCTCAGTTGACAGGAATCCAAGTGGCAGCCCTAAAGTAAGTGGCAGGTAGAGAAACACAAAGTCCTGGTCCCGTGTAATCCTCACTGAGCTGAGGACACGTGTATTTGAAGGACAGACTCTGGCCACTGTGATGTCAAACACGGCCATGGCTTTGTACAAACTGAGCATTCGACCTGCAAGATTTCTCTGCTCTGTTTTCAGCACTGTGCCTATTCCCACTGTGGTGTTTTAAACATGGCAGGTGGATTTTCTTTGCCAGTGGAGAATTGGAAAGCAGAATCTCATTGGAAGTGCATGATGGGCAGTGACAGGCTAATTTATCATGTCAGCCTTTGATGGCTATAGGTGTTTAATGAAGGTTGTCATAGAAGTCCAAATTCTTGCACCAATTCTCAGCAGCTGGCTGCATCAGTGTTTTTTGCCAATACCATCAGTCAAGGACTAGAAATTTACCATGGTTATTACCTACTTTTTATAAAACTATTTACTTTCCAATTTCTTAGCTTTATTTGGTGTAAGCTTCTTTCTGCAACCAAGAAAGCTAAAAGTACTGTGATGACTAGTGAGATTCACTTAACTTGAGAAACTGATGAGTCTCAATGATCAAATGCATCCTAAGAGAAAGTGGACCCAACATGATTTATTAACATGGTGGTCATCCTTTATCTCAACAGTATCTCTGTCACAGCAAAAGTGTGGGGTTTGCCCTTTGTCATTTATCTTTAAAATCACATCATTCTGAGTAGTTTCATTCTTGCTGATTCTTCTTTTCACATCAGTGTGAACATGCTTGCCATTCACCAGACCCACTGTGAAGACACCTTGTGAAGTTCTGAATTCAGTGAATGGAATTAGAGTGCAAAAGCTTTTAAGTGGTTCTCTGTCAGTTCCCAATATGGGAGAATGGAGGTGAGGGCATGGCCAAAAGAGGGAGGGTTTCTTCATCGGCTGACAGGACCTGAAACCCTGAGACAGAATGCAGTGCTCCTTCAGTAGCCAACTTTTCTAAGCCCTCCTCATGCACTGGGGGCCAGAAGCAAAATGGGAGCATCCCCTTATGTGACAGACAGCATGAGCTTCAACTCAAGTTCAAATGGTAGGTATTTATACAATAAGTTACAAATATATAAAATATAGTTTTAAAAAAAAAAAAAAAAAAGGTGTGGATGTCAGTTTGAACAGAGAGATGACCGGTCCCGTTTGCCACTTCTTTTTTTGGGAACTGCAGTCAGGACAGGCTGATGTGCAGTCTGTGTTGGTTGGAAAATAAATGTGTTTGTGAGCATAGGGTTGGGGTGGGTTTTGTTCCACAAAGCTTTCTTGAAGTAAGATAGCTAGGACAGTCACTTATGTCAACTCAGAAGTAACTGCTGAGGTACATTAGACTTGAGGTCTGATGGGAGAGGGAAGGTTGCTGAACCTGGCAGAACTGGCGGCTGGAGTTTTTTATCCTGTTCAGACTTAAGTGAGCTCAAAATACAAACTTCTATTACAGCAGTGATGTAAGCTGCAGACACCTATAGCTGTATGTGTGAGAAAAGAAAAGGTGAATCTCTGTGAAACATGCTGCAGTCCACATTTAGGACTTCTGCACGTGATCTGAACCCTTTTGAGTTGGGTTTCATCACCCTGTTTCAGTCATTGTGCCTTTGATCACTCCTTGTTGTTACTGCTACAGCATGCCTGTCTGAAACACACTCTCTGCTAATCCCATCTCAGAGATCTGGCTTCCTGGACCAAGGAGTGCCTGCCTTTTGGTCCTCTTTTAGCAGTGAAGGAGGTTCCTTGACAGGGTGAGTGGATGTTGTGGCTGTCCAGCTGGCTCTTTGAGGGAACTGTGGGGCCATGTGGACATGCCCAACCTCCCTACAAGCTTCTGTGTTGAGTTACCCACGCACAAGGCAAAGAAGCGAGCCAGTAATGGGTACCAGATGGGGTTTATGTGTTTAAACAAAGACACATTCTGGACAATCAGAAACAACTGAGTGTCAGTTTATACATTAAACCCCAATTTAACAGCAGTGCTTGCTCGCTGACCTAGAAGAAACAGGGCAGAGAGCCCTTTGTGTTGGCCTGATCAAACAATTCCCCATCATCTCTGCTTCTGACAGGGGGACATGTGTACACAAGGTGAGGGTGTATATAGGAGCATCACTTTCCCAGCTTGTGGAAAGCCTTCCTTTAAATGAGACATAGCCATGGTCAAGTAGTTTTAGAGTCAAAAAATGTTTTTGGCCACTGTCATGTTCTTGTATGTGCTTCTCCCTAGACTGTCAGAGGGAGTGATATTACATTAATTTCCACTGGTGGGTCTCTGCTGCAGAGTGTAGGTGTGTGTTTTTAACCAAACCCTTGGCAGTATATCCATGGCTGTTATGGATCCTGCCACAGAAGAAAGCATGAGTTTAGTTGCAGCTAAGCACTGTTCATTTATATTTCTGTAAACTAAGTTGATTGAATGGAGGACCTATTCTGTGTGACTGGGTGGATGTCTGTTGAATACAAAAAAGAAACTGTCAGAATCTCCAGAGGCTGTAACCTCTTGTGTATACTGAATATCTTGTTTGGCTGCATGTACTGATGCACTCTACAGTTAGACATTGATATAAGTAAAAAAAATATCAATAGATTGGTAAATTCTATTTTAAGTGGTGATGGCACCTCCTTAACTTAATCTCTCAAAAGCCAAACAATAGCATTTAACCTGAACTCTGTCCATTTGGATTATGGTAAAATAAACTTACTCACTTATTATTTTTAATAATGTAACCTGTCAGCACATGTATCAGTCAGCAAAGATAATGTATTATTTAAAAAAAAAACCCACTTCTGTCAGTAGGAATTGAACATGCTCATCACTTTGCAGGAATACATATTTTCCTTTAACAAGTGGATACCAGTGGTTTTTTTTCCTCAAATGCCCAAAATGAACCTAAGCATTTCTAAAGAGGAAAAAAAGGAAAAAAGAGTGATCCCTTGCTAGCGTGCTAAGTTTTCTTAGCTTGAAAGGGAATGACCAGAATGGTGGAGGGAGCTCTCAGCTCCTCTGTGCTTCCTCATCAGTAGAGCAAATTCCTTCAGACCAGGTAGGAATGCCTTGCCCCTTCAGTGGTTTGTGTGTTGTTTTTATAGAGTTTGTCACACAGGATTTTGTACATTTGGCTACACAATAAAAATGTTTTCTCCGTTGTAACTGTAGCAGACCACAGTGATATATTTCTTCTGCTCAACTTGATTCTCTTCATTATTTTGTTGCATTTGTATTGGAGAAGAGATTAAATGGCTAGGCTTCCCTGATGGCTCACACAATGGATGTTAGCCCCTGTCTTGATTGTGTTAAGCAAAGATGTTTCTGTGTCCTCAGAGATTGAAAAGAAATGGAGGGAAAGGATGCTCATTCATGAAGTGTGTGTGTATTGGTGTCAGAGCTGCAATTCCCAGGCAGTGGCATCAGTAAGGAGGAATAAGGAGAAAACATTCTTTTGAAATAAGTTCTCTCCAAGGGAAAGAAAAGGAAAATCCCACTCAGTCTGTATCTATTAACTGTATGGGACAAGCTTTATATAGAGTGTGGCTATAACTGACCATGTGTTACTGTGTACTAGGACAGGCCAACCAGAGAAAATACCATTTCAGCATTAGCAGGATCATCCAATGGGCTGGAGCTAATGAACCACTGGTGGAGCATCTCATGTAGATGTCAGGTCCCCAGCTGAGACCTGTGTGATCACAAAACACATATAGGTAGCTCTTTCCTCTTCTATGCTTGTTTTTGTCAACACCATGTTCCTCACAAGACAAGATGCCCAAGTTATGCCAGGGTTTGAGAGAGACAGAGGTTGTGCTATTTCTGGTCCAGTAAAAAGTAGTAAATCTTGGTTTTCTGTTTCCTCAGCATTAAGAACCTTCTCCTTTTCTTGTGGCTTCTTTCTGTCTGGTTTGTTGTTTTTTTTTTTCCCTTCCCTGACAATTATTCTTATACTTCATATGTTGTTACTGTAGCCAGCTACAAATGAACTATAAATCCCTTTTCTTGCATGGACCAGAGCCTTGTGAGCTCAGCGCTTGCAGTTGGGATACTGTTGCAAATCCTGTGATATTTGTGAGATGTCTCTGTGCTCTAGCTTGTGCACTTATGATGAAGTTCTGTGATAAAGTTACACTTCCAGCTTTTAATGTGAAAAAGGGACCATGCATGTTGCAGCTGTCCAGAATGCAGATGAAATGCAGAACCTACAGTGCTTTTCCAATTGCAGGTTTTCTGGGAGTGTAGTTAAGGTGCTCACAGTACTGTCATTCCTCTCTGCTGGACCATTTGCCCACTCCCTGTTGCAAACTGACTCTCTAATGAGTGTGGACTTTGAGTGGATTTTTGGGTGTGATCATGCTCTTCATCTGTATGAAATGTACATGCATTGCCCTGGTTGTTACCTTCACTGCTTTTCCAAGACCTGGAGATGTCGCCTTACTTCTTGTAGGCATGGTGTTGCTGCAGTCATGGTGTTGCTTGGTTGTGTATTGCTTCTACAGGTGGTGATGGCACCTCTAGAAACCCCAGACCTCCCCCACCCTTTCCTTTCCTTCTCTGGGGCCTGGATGAGGAGCTGAGTTTGACCCTTCCCAGAAATGGTTGTCATTCCAAATGAGATTTTGCACAGGGTGGATAACAGGTTTGAGGTGTTGTGTTTTATCCACTTAACTCCCAGGATGCCAGAGCCACTCCAGGCTGAAACATGAACCCCAGTCAAGCACTTGGGCGAGGTCTGTATCAGGCTACAGTGAGCTTTGTCCCACCAAGGGAGGTCTGTTTAAAGCAAAGCAAAACAACTTTTTGGACCACTTCTCAATTAGGATCCTGTGGAAGGGGGCAACGTAATAACAGGGTATAACATCTTGTCAGCTCTGCAATTAACATCACTACATGCTACTTAGCTCTCTTTATAGATACATAAACACATTTCAATCAGCCAACTCATTAGAAAAATCATGACTCATATATATATACAGCATAAAGATTTCAGGCTGCTGAATACTGCTCACCATTATTCTTAGTTTATGAAAACAAAAGTCTTAATTATGCTGCCAATAACAACAGCATCATTAGCAGCCAGATGTTTTCTCCTTAAATTAAAACACACACAAAATAGATTGTTTGGGGGCTTATTTGAAACTGAGGTATGCTTAAGGAAGTTGGCATTGAAATATCAGGCTCTTTACAAGTCAGGATGACATTGGGAAGACTTTGAGGAGCTCTGCAAATCTGGCATCCCAGCTACATCCTGTCCCTAGCTGTTTCTCAGCATTGTTTAGAGTAACAGAGTCATCTGACAGAAATCTTTTATCATCTCCCTGGACACCTCCACATCAGTGCAATAATCCAGAGCCAGGGCATGGGCTGATGACTTTCACACCATCCTGGTGGTGTTACACTGTTGGTGAATGTTCATTAGCCCTGTATCAGCTACGGTCCTTGTCTCCTGGTCTGGGACCAGGGTTGCAGCACTGTCCTGGGCCCTGGGGTAAACTGCTCATCATGAGCAGCTGTCCTTGGTATTTCTGGACATCAGGAACTCCTGGAAAACACCCACTGCACACAGAGTGATGCTGGGTACTTCTACCTCCACATGCAGGACGTTTTCCACTTACCCCTTCCAAATCTGCCTATACCATCATGTGGATATTTGGAGGAGGGAGGAGAATGTTTTAGCTTTTCCAAGACCCTAGTAGTGGACCCTCAGAACCTGTAAGACAGATCCTTGTTGTGCAGTTTGTGATTGAACTGCCAGAAGGCAGCACAAGCTCCATCCTTTCTGCCTCCTCTCCATTCCCCATGGCTGCTCCCCTGTGCAGTATGTTTCTTGTGCAAAGCGCCATGTTGCAGTCCCAGAGACAGCTGCCCCCACGTTCTTCCGCCCACCCCTGCCCTGAGGGGCCCCACCTCCCTCCAAAGCCGCCGTCTCTGGGTTGTTGTTGTGGCACAAGGCAAGGGAAGGGAGCTGAAGCACAGCTGGCTGGACCCTGGCAGGACCCAACACTGCTACAGGTGTGGAGGGCCTGGCTGGGGATTGGCAGTGTTGGTGGACTCCCCACCCACACTG
Organism: Setophaga petechia; assembly: GCA_024362935.1. Taxonomy (NCBI): domain Eukaryota; kingdom Metazoa; phylum Chordata; class Aves; order Passeriformes; family Parulidae; genus Setophaga; species Setophaga petechia. The sequence continues at coordinate 12,522,478 of JANCRA010000020.1, read as the reverse complement.
GGTGCTCTCCTCTCCCTGGTTTATCACTCCAGGCAGAATGGTCACATTGCTGTGCTGGAGGAGCCAATGTCCTGATTAAGTGAGAAGACAAGAAGCAATTGACAGACCCCCCCCTCACTGCAACTCACCAGCAGATCAGGGGCAAGTGTGTCCTCTGGCTGTGCTGTCCCTGTCCCCCAGGGCAGACACACATTGCACAGCTACAGCTGTCCCACACCCCTCTGAGCAGGGGTCTCTGCCTTGGCATGGTGACAATTTATTTGCATTGAATCTACTGCTCTTCCATCTTTTCCCTCAGAAGCAATTGTTTACTTGTCTCCATTGGCTCTTGCATGGTCCAAACTTCAAAGTAAGGCTGCAGAGAACAATTTTTGGGTCTGATTGTTGTAGTGCAGCCTGTTTTTCCCCATTTGCACATTGCAGCACTTGCAATTTGAAGATTTATCTTACACCATTTCTGCAGCAAACATGGTATTCTTTCTGGTCTTTTCAGTTAAGCCTATCACTGGCTCATTTTGCTATTTACCAAATTTCTTCTGTTTTGACAAATCTTTCTGGCATTGTATAATCCATATGAAAATTGCAAGTATTTGTAAGAGCATCCCTTCCTGCTTCTTGCTGCGATGCCTTTTAGCACTCAACCTCCTTTTTCATGCTGCCATATCAAAATATTTACAGCCTATGTTTTGCCATCATCAGACTATGTTTTTAAATTCAGTTTCAAAATTAAGGGCAGGGAAAATTATGATCATTTCCACATTAGTCACTCCATCCAGTTTCTTTGGAGTGAGGAGTGAATCAACACCCATTCTGACTTACTGTAGGGGTAAATATATGCAATTTGAGTGATTTTTGGTTGCTTGATAAAACTGTTTGCTGCTGTGGGGATGTGTGAGGAAACACTTGCAGTAGGCACATGCTTCTTGCCTTTGGTCCCTGCCAGTTTCAGTTTTGCAACGCCAAGTTTGATGACAGCCTGCCTTAGGATGTAAATGGGCTTTGTAGAAGGACCTGGTGGACAGTTTCCAAGGCACCACCATGTAGACCTGGATGTTACAGAAAGAGTTTATTTTGCATCCTCCCTGTGCTATTTGCTGAGGTGTGGCACAGTGAGAGGATGGAATCCATCAGCAGCAAATGCCGCACTTCAACCCTGCAGTGAGAAAGGTCTCCTTTTTGGCAGCATGACTGGGGCAGTGGCCTGTGTGCCAGCTGTCCTTGGTGCAGCTGGGGCTGGCACATCATGGCCATGGAATATCCAGGGAGCGTGGTGCTGCACATGGTGACACCCCCAGGACAGGCATTGCTGCCATCGGGATGCCTGACTCTGTTCAGAGCAAGCATAGAAGTGAGAAAATTTTGAGTCCTGGCATGAGTTAGAGCTTGTATGGCAACAAAAGATAAGCTTCCTGGAGAAGATGGGCCAAAAATGAGAATAAATTTCGCTGGGTGTTTCTGTGCTGTCAGGTTGGTTCACTCCCTGCTTTGCCCTTGGGCATGGCTCCACTCTTCACCCACGCTGTAGGTATGAGTGTTTGCATTCAGAGCTTCAGTGAGAAACAAACCAAATATTTCTCTTGGCAGAGAAATCTCTGGGCCCCACATCGAGAGCAGTCATGAACCAGCACACATCGTTTGGCCCTGGGGTGAGGGCTGACTCATGGCATGGAGGATTGACATGATCACCAGGGCTTTTGCACAAGGCTGGTGCACAGCAGCACCACTGAAGACGTTAAAACCTTGGCACAACTTTGTTGCAGCAGGTCTGCTGGAGCGACGGGCTCATTATTCAGTCGCCAGCATGAAAGCTGTGGCTGCTGCTGTGCCGGTACTTGCTCTTCTGCTTGCTGGGAGAAAGCCTCTTCCAGTGGCTGAGGATGCAATCAGACAAAGCAGATGAGTCAGGCTGGTTTTATATTTGCTTTTCAGGTAGACCAAGGGGCAGAAACCATGCCAAATTAGCAGCCACATCTTTTGAGAGAGGTCGCAAAAGACCTGGACTTCAAGGCATGGCTTTCATATCTGAGGGCTTTTCTAATGACTTCTTAACTAATTGACTTGACTTTGGTGGGGAGACAGCTAGTGGCTGAAAAGGATTAAAATTGTTAGAAATGCAAAGCTTTGAAGTGGCTCAAACCCTATTAAAATTTGGATGGCAGATTTCTTTCTAATGGTGTTTTTTAACCACTACAACCTGGTAGGGTGAGCTCTTCATGCAAAACTTTATGGATAAAAAGGAAAGTCTAGGTAAGTGAAACAAAGTCTCAGGTCTGCTGCCACTCAGTTATTTGATAGCTGTTGGATGCCATGTGTAACCCACATATCCCACAGATTTTGTTTTCAAGAGAATATTTTGTGTTATGGGAATATTTTCCTTTTATCATATTTCTGATCTGACATAGCATGACTCCACTGTGGTGGAGCCAAATACTATATCATTTTCTGTGGCCAAATGAAGCTGGCTTGGAGAAACAATCTGCTGTAGAAATTACTCCAGTTAGGACTTTTTGCAGCAAGCAAACGGTGATCCAATTCTGTAAGGCTCTAAGCAAGACTGTGGCAGATGACAGACTTTGTGTAGAGGTTACGGGAATTTTCCAAAAGAATTATTTTATCTTAGAATATGCTGATTTTTTCAGATGTAAAACATCATATGGAAACATGCTCATTTCAGCTGATTTTCTGTCAATCACCCCAAGCACCAACATGACCTTGCCTGTCAGGCAGGTTTCAAAACCTTCCTGCCAGCTAGGTTTCCTCAGAAACCTCACAGGCTTACTGCCAGCTTACCTCCCCAGGGACTTAGAAAACTGCCTGAAAGATGGCATCAAAGTAAAAACTGCAAGGCTTTTAGGGACCTCAGCTCAAGAAAATCCCTACTGAATTATCTACCCTAAGGAAATGGACTTTATAATTTCCAGACTCCCAAGCCAGCTGGCTCCTCTGATATCTTCATTGTCACTATGGAAGGAGACTTGCTGTCAGACCTAGCTCTTCAACCAGGTCTCCAAGGGCTCTGGAGCTTCCTTCTTGGTTGGAGTCCCCCATCCAGTTCATGGTCTGGAGGTACCATGTCCGTGGTCATGGTTTGGTTTCCACTGTGGTGCTGCCAGAGCTGTGACTCTCCAAGGTCCTTAGTGTCCAAGCAGTTAGCTTGGCTGTTGCTGGAAATCTGGGAGAGATATTGTGCATCATGAATGAAGTTATTCTGGATTTTAGTCCCCTGAAAAATGTCTGTCATTTGTCTTTTTGGCCATGTTAAAATTTTGAAAAAGCCTTGGGCTGTCTGAAAGTGTTCATGGAGCATGTATGTGGTTTCTCATGCTGATCCATTTTAGCTCTGCATTCAGCAAGTATGTGCAGGAGCACAGTTTTAAGTTCATGAGCAGTTCTGCTGAGACAAGTCAGTGTATCCACTAACTCAATGCCCAGCTTGTGCTGAGCACTGCCCTGAGCTGGGCCTGTGGGAGTAAAGTGTGTTTTCTACAGATCACAGAGCAGGTCATGGTTTCCTCAGAGGCATTTCAAACTAAGACCTGATGGCTAATGAAAGGCAAATTGTATTATTCTAATTTACATGGGCACTCAGCTACAGACCTCTGACACATGTTCAAGGAGATCATGTCTGAAACTACTTTTAATCAATCATAACTCCTGCTGGCATGAATCTGTTACAGGAACAACTTAATTAATTCAGTGCAAATGAACTTTGCAGCTACCATGTAATGAGAACAGACATTATATAACTATTCTTCATATAGCTGTGAAGACTCCTGTAAAAGCATCATCATGCCTACACAATGCACTTGGTGCTTGTGTACAGCCCTAATTTCAGTAAACCAGAAAATGTCAGTGCTCTGCTCTGTGCTGTGTGTCTGTACCACAATACCACGTATGCATATTTGATGTAGCTCTCCATCATAGCTACAGATTAAAATCTCTTCCTGTTCTAAACCAAAAGTTGAAGATATTCCCATAAATAAGATTGATTTTTGTGGTTTTCTCATCTTCTTTTACAACATTGTGTGTTATCAATGTGAAAGAAACTTTTACAGAGCTCCTGAAAGCCTCCATAGGTGAGGACAAGTGAGGGGTTCTACAGTGATGGCCTGTGGATGCATCATTTACACAAGAAGGTTACCTAATTTTGGAAAGACAAAGGGAGGTGTGGGAAAAGAGGAAGAGAGGGAGGGTTGAGGGAAGGGAAGGGAAGGGAAGGGAAGGGAAGGGAAGGGAAGGGAAGGGAAGGGAAGGGAAGGGAAGGGGAAGGGAAGGGAGAAGGAGTTAAAAAGTGGAATTCAGACCCTAAAAATGCATACTAGTAGATGGGAAGCTCTCACATTTCACCATTGTTTCCAAGGTGGATGGGACTGCCACCTACCCAGTTCCTTCCCATGGTCCCTGTGCCATTAACTAACCCAGCTGCCAACCAGAAAGGGCTTCTGTAGCCTTTCTGGCAGTATTTTTTCAAGGGTGATTTCCAATCTTACTGTAAATAATCTAGGGGATGTGGTAGTGCATTTTGTCATGCCCTTTCTGTGTTAACACCTTACTGGCTTTGGTCACAGGGCTATGAGAGACTCCTCACAAACATTGGCAGAGCCTTTTCTGAGTGGCCCTTGGCACAGAAGCAGAGCTGTTCCCTTCCTTTACACAGGAAAGGTTTATTCTGCTCCAAGGGCATGGGAAGCCTTGGGCTGTCACCATCCTGTTCTTGTCAGCCATTTCTCATGGAAACACTTCTGCTGAAGTGCATAGGGTATTTCTACCAAGAAGGGTTCTTAACAGGTTTGCCAGTGCTGTGCAGGCTCGTGGTAATTACAGAGACATCAGTCAGTGTTCAGAACATTATGCAAGACCTCAGCCATATGAGTTCACTTGATTTTAGGGAGCAAAATCCTGCAGAAATTACTTTCAGGATCTGTGAGCTCCAAGCATAAGGAGGGGTCCATGTTTTTCTGTGATTAATTGCATGTTTACAGTTTTACTGAACAAAACCTGGATTAACTTTGTGATAGGAAAAATGTCTGCTGAACAAAAGCGTCCAATTAACATGGCCCAATTAAAACTCTAAAAGAAATAATCTTCAGTTAACAAACACCAGATGTACTTGTCAGGGTTATCTCACTGCTGTTACATTAATCATTTATAAGCTCTGTTCATTTGAGCACTTACTTGCTAGAGAATACTATTGAAATATTGTCTTTCTAAATATTATGCCAAAAATAACCACTTTCCTGATCTTGAAACTGTTAAAACATCAGATTAAAAAAGAGGGAGAGATATTGGGAAGAAAAGCATACTTCATGTTTCTTTAATGCAAAATGACCATTTAACCTATTAAACAGGTTGAATAAAAGAAAAGAAAATCAGAAATGTTCATTGTATAGCATTTTACTGCTTTGGGGGAAAAAATAAGTTACTCATCTGCTAAAGCAGCATATGTGTGGTAAATGTAGAATTGATCTGCCAACAGAGAGATGGAGGAATTTTCTTAGAAATGTAGACCATAGCCAAGAAGATCAAATCAAGGGACAAAAATTCAGAGATTTACTGTAGCCTTTTTGCACCCTGGGCATTCATGTCAGGGGGTACAGAATTGCAATTTCCCCTTCCAGGACTTTCCAGTCCTCTGAGCTTCAAGAGGTACTACTGAACAAAGAGACATGTCACCAAGACGTCTATTCTTCCCACCTCACACAAGGTCCCAAATGAGCAGGGCAGTCATCCTTGGCTTAAGACATCAGCTGCTTTCTGCAGGAAGGGGAGCACCCATGTGACTGTTTCTCAGCTTAGCTAGGTCAGATGAATTTGAATATAAAAGCCCAGCTCACAAAAGTGGCTCTTCAGTCAGTTGCTGAATGTTTCTTCAAATGTGCAGGGTGGCAGCAGATGTCAGTGGCAGTTATCTCTTTTAGAGATTGAGGGTCCCCTCTGCAGCAGGCCAGTGTATTTTGATGGGATTTGTTGTGTAGCAACAAGGCTCTGAACACACTCTGCCCAAGTCACCCCCACTGCTTTGGCCACAACTCAGCAGGTCTCCTCACTGCTCTGCTTGGGGGGACATTTGTGAAAACCTGAGTAAGGATGAAGAATTGTTTCTGGAATGATACTGGGAAATGAAACATACAAGGTCTCTGTGGTCAGAGCTCTGTTTTCCTTATCTTGTGCAGCTGGACTGCACAAATCCAGAGCAGACCTCTTCAGCTGATGCCTCCTCATGCTCTTAGTTTGGGCATCATGCCATTTCCAACAGTCTCACTTAACTGCCTATCAGCCTGAAATCTTCTTTAAAGATGAGAAATACTAGATTATCTCACCTCCTCAAGAAGCTGTTATAAGAACAAAAACCAGTGATTGTGCAGAGTGTGCCGGGTTTGTTTTTCCTGTGTGTTGTCTGAGTTCTTGCCTGCTGCTGCTGCCCCTTGCATGAATCCTTTACCCTGTTTTGTCCCACTTCTTGTTGCCCCCACCTTGATGAAGTGGGGAACAAGACCAAGTTTTGGCAAGAGATGGTTCAGGGTACAGATGTCAATTTTCTCATCTATGTCTCCATTGGCATTCTGCTTCCCACAGTAATAGAGCACTATTTTGTCCATATGGACTTTGTCCTTTAGGGGAAAGATGACAATGGTTTAAAACTTATTTTATGGCTTTATATCAAGGTAGAATTTCATGTGACACTGTCTTTTGGTGATGCATGACATAATCACTTGATTATGTGTGAAGTGATTGGGAGCAAAGTGTATTTGCCTTTGTGGTTACTGCTGATCCTTGTAGGATGGAGGACAAAGGGACTCAGCTCAGGTCACAGATGCTGCTGTATTTTCATGCAGCATCTAATCAGCAAGACAAGCCTTCCTCCAACCAAATATATTGAAAGGCATTTTACATCCTTCTAATAGGCTAAAAAATACCTTGGATGACTCTTGCTTTAAAAAGCAGCCACAGTGCCTTGTGCTGAAACAAGGACATAGCAGATTGAACAGTAGCCTGAATTTGGTGATTGGTTTCCCTTTTTGTCAGAAATGGAGGTGTTGAAAATTTTTCTGATCTTGAAAAGTGCCTTGAGAGGAAAATCTGGTAGAGAGTCCAGAAGAGAAGTCAGGGCCTTGAAGTTGGTGGGAGGCTGCTGAATGGGGAGGGAATTTCATCCAAGAAGCCTGGCTTGCCTGTACCTCAACCTTTTCCCACCCTTCTGTATTTTGTGGTTGTGTTTAAGTAATTTTCTACTGCAAGCTTATGATAATTTAATTCCTCACATTATTAACTAATTATAGCCTATTATTTTAGATGACTGATGGATTAATTTAAGTTCAAGTGTGGAGAGTTGTGGTGTTTTTTATTCTACATGGCACTTTTCCAAAAGGTCATGGACAAATATATCTGTTCCCGATGTTCTCTCCCCTCTCATTTTTCAGTATTTCTAGTTGTTTCGCATAAACTGAAATTGTTATAAACAACAAATGGCTATGGTAGAAAGCACTGCCTCATGCATTATGGCACAGAGAGAAATACTTTCTTTTTTCTCACTGAACTTATGCCAGTTTTAGTGGAAGTCATACATATGCAGGGAATTGGCAGAGGTGTATTCAGGAGCTCTGTTGAATCTGTGGGAGTATTTGTGTACATACTTGTGTGCAAAAGATAGAAAGAATGTTGAAAACTGGGAACAGTATAGTCTGACAGCTGTGTGGTGACTTGTATAGTCCTAATTTAACAATTTGCTTTAAAAGACACTGTGGGATCCTGTTCTGGGATCCTGTGGGACCTCCATTTGTGCACAGCACACTGTTGTTTCCTCTGTCTTCTCTAATAACTGTAATGTACCAAAGTTAGCGTTGCCTGGGCTGTTCATTTTCAAATTAATTTTGAAGTGAATATAGTGTTAATATAAATTACAAATGGAAAGCACAGAAACCAAATCTTCTGAGTTTTGGTGTGACAGCAATGGCTATGGTGTTACACACTGCCCCCTTGTATTCATGCCTGAAAGCTGTAAGCTAACCTGAGAAGCTACACTTAAATTGCTATCACAAGTTGTGGATTAAAGCACTGAGAATTCTCCCTGTGCCTCACATGGAACCTTCATGCCCCAGCTCCTTTCCTGACCCCACACATTAGATGTGGTTGAGGTTAGGATGAACAGGAACTGCTTGCGCCTGGTGAAACAGTTTCTTGCAGGCTTCCTACAGATGGAGGCAGACACCTGTTCTTTGGCTCATTTGTGAATATTTCCTTTATAACAGTGGTGAATAGGAATATATTTTTTGCAAAATGAAGGTTATATTCTCAGCAAGTGAAGGAGTTAGATCTTTGACATGCTTTTATGATTACTATGGCAAACTCTGATCCTGCTTGCTGCACACTGCTTGCTGTTCACCCAGTCCTACAAGGCCAGAATTGCTCAAGTCTATGAATTATTTAGACCTATTGGATCATCATATTTTCTTTTTGGGAACCAATTTGGTGTAAAAGGAGAAAGTGCTCTTGTAGCTCACGCTGTGATAAAGCCAAGTCAAAGGTGACTCCAGGGCAGGTGGTCCTACCTCACTACCTTCTCATTTTTTCTGCTACATTCTTGCTACTTGGAGCAATTGAGACTTTAGTTTGACACAGAAATCAGAATAAACCAGTGTGATCAGTTCTTTGACAATCTCATTGTGAGAGGTTACTTCCCTTTAGATCCCAGGGAAGACTTGGTCTCTCTGTACTGCCCCCTCTTTCTTCTACTGTACTCATTCATCATTTCTTCTCCACATGCTGTAACACCACTGAGCAGGGATACTGAAAGAACATGTGCTTCAACAGTGCCCTAGAAACCTAGAGTGAATTTTACTAATCAAAGAGCAACAGAAAAATGTTGGGAATTCAATAAAGCAAAGCCCCAGCAAGAATGTGAAGACTATGAATAAAACTTCACTCTGCTAAGCCATCCTCAACCTAAATCTTGATTTGTTTTTGCTTCTCCAAGAGATGTTTCCATTCTTTGGTTGCTTGCAGTTATCACAAAGGGATCTGTACAGCCTTAAGCAATAAGGCAATGTTAAGAAAGAAAGCAAAACTACTGAGACTGCCAACTTGCAGTCAGACATCTAAGGGGTAATTAAAATGCAGTCCTTCTGGATAGACAGTGTGTAAGAACATTCCATTATCATACCAGTGGAATAGAATCTTCTAGGGATATAAGAACTGTGACAGTGAGTACTGCACATTGTCTGTGTCCCTGTTTCTGGCAACAACTGATATTGGTGGGTTTTCAATACAGCACAGAGCATGAGATGAACACAGCACAAATCATTGCATGCAACAGCATTTCCCATTGGTAGTAAGAGTAAAGTCACTGTTTAACCAATGTTTTATAATAGTTTTTCTGAGGGTTTTTTTGGCTGTAAATTGAAGCCTCATAAATTTTTTGTAGTCCCTCTTTTTTTCCTCTTTTTTTTCCCAAGCTGAAAGTTTTTCTGCTTGTGAAAGTATTAACTGCATGGGCAATCAAAAGCTGCTAATAAAAGAAAAAGCAAATACATTTTACAGACAAATAAAATGCGCAGATGAAACCAATCTAAGTAGCAGATTGTAACTGTACCTTCAGCATTGCCAATTTGTGTATCTATAGGTAACCAATTCCTTTTATTCCCCATTATAAGCATAATTGTTCTGGTCAACACAACGACTTTTATCTAAAACCAGAAAGGTAAAAAAAAAAAGCTTTTAGCTGTGCACATTGTCAGGAATTTGAAAGACCTTTTAAAAAGTACATTTTATCCAGCTGTATTGCATGAATAAAAGGAAAATTATTTATAACTTTCTCTTTTTTATTCATTGCCTTTTCTTCTTTTGGTATATCAAAAGCACCTTCTTAAATTTTTGTTTTCATTTGGTAAGATTAAGTGTTTGATTGTTTTGTTTGTTTTTTTGGGTTTTATTGTTAATGTTGTTTCTGAAGTTCTGTGCTGTGTCCATTTGCTCATAAATTTATTCATTCATTTTTCAGACAGATCTATTGGCACATGCCAGTGTTAGTCTTAAAAAACAAAGCTTACTGTGCACAGCATCAAAGTGTGTCCATTACAGGGCCCAAGTGTGAGCAGGGGGATACAGGTCTGTGCTGGCTCTGGCCAGCTGTGACCAGGTCTCTTAATTTCTTTTTCACTTTCCCTGAGTACCTCCCTGTCAGTAGAATGTGATGATTTCCTAATCTAAGTGAAGTTGGAAACTGCTGCCTTAGGAAGGGTACGAGACAAGCAGGGCCTCACATGATCAATTATAACACAGGCAACCATCACACTGAATTTCAGACTTACTTGGTCCATTGAAATAAAAGTGTACTTCACAAGGCCAATATTGCTGACATAGCAGAACACAACTATATCAACTTGCTCCTTTTAAGTTCTCAGTTTCCTAAATCATTTCAAGGTGTAGAAATAGCATTCTTTCTTTTCTTTTAAATTGGTTCTCTGAGAAGGTCTGAATTTTGCAGGAAACTCTGTAGCACAGACATGGTCAGGTAGCCCAGGTCATTGTCTGTCCACTTTGGATAAAAACTATTTGAAACTGTTTTTTCAAAAGGTTTGCTTTATCAAAATGTTGGGAGGCTGTCCTGGACTGCAGGGCCTTTTCTGGGAGGCAGGCATGCATCTGATTTGTTTTTCCACCCCTCTGTCAATCGACAGTGGCGCTTTGCTGCTCGGCACCATTAAATTTCTGGCAGCAGAGACAGAGATAGCTGCAGGTTTCCCTTGAAGTCTGTCCAAGTCCCTTTTGGCCAGACCCATGAGCTATGCACAGAGGGATCTCTGGGTCCCTAGGAAACAGAGTAAGCCTGAAACATTCCTCCAGAATATATTAACTTTTTCTACAGCTTGACATTTCTTTAGTGGCTTGGCCCTCCTGGATTTCACACTGCTATCTTTACTGGCTGCTCAGAACCTTTATAGTTTTGTGGTTAACATTAATAACAGAGTATAGAAATATCTGGTTTATATTTGAAGGTCTGTGAATAAATCCAGATGACATCTGTGCCTACCAATCCCCTCCCTGGCACCAGCACAGGCTGCTCTTGGGTGGCTGCTCCTCCTCTCCCTGTCCTGCCCCAGGACCTTGGCAGATGCCTGAGTGCACACCTGACTCTGGGCCCTCAGACTATCCATGTGCACCACAGCTCTTGTCTTCTCCTTCTCCTGGGAGCTGTAGAGCTTTGTCCTCTCTCCCATGGATGAGGTGTGACAGCTCACACCTCCGCAGTGTTTGCAGGACAGGATTCCCAGCTGTTGGCACTGCCAGGACCTCACCTCCTGTCACACACAGACCTGGGCCACCCCTGTCTGACAGTGGGCATGGCGTGAGCTCTCACATGGGGCCACCTCTGTGGTGTGAACTGGGAACACAGAATGCTTCCACAAAAACTTCACTGCTGCTTTTTTTGCTTATTGCTCTTTTCTACTCTGTGAAGTTTGTTCCTTGTCAGTAAGAAAGAGCACTGACCACAGAAGGAGTGAGTTTATCAGGGAATGTATCTGACCAAGTTCATGAAGTCCAGATGATGAGAAAATTCATAGAAATATCTCAACTCCACACTTCCTATTTCCCATTACAGTTATTTATCAGTTGGTCTTCCTCTGAATAGTAAAGGAATTATAGAGGATGCTTTTAAGTTTTAAAAAAAACCCCTTCAGCCTTGCAATTTTTCAGCATAAGCCTGAAAATTTTTATTACAGCATTAAATTCTGTCATTCCAGTCCTATATTAACTCTGTTGGAAAAATTGTGTCCAAATGCTCATAGGAAACTGATACTAAACTCTTAATTCATTTCAAAGGGTAGCAAATCTTTTTATGTATCATATCCTGGTTTCTGTAGCAGTTTCTCTCCCAGAACACTGGCCAAAATTAGGAGCAGCGATTATTTCCCAGAGAGGGAAATAAAATTAAGGCAAATCTTTGCAACAAACTCACTGCAAGTTTGGACCAAATCATGTATATTCCCCAATGATGTTTTGCACCTCATATTGGTCTGTTTTCTGCTCTGGCTTTTGTGAACCAGCCCTCCCCACATAAGGCAATGTTTTCATTTAATAGCCAAAGAATGAGTTGAAGAGGGCAAAGGGTTCCTTGATGCCAGTGAGATAAATGGAAGGCAATATGCTTCAAGGGAGGTCCTGCAGTGATTTACAGCAGACAGCAATTGTTAATAGGCCAACATTAGCTTTCTACTTCTCCAATAAATGTGTCGGGTTGGAATGCAAGTGTGCAGCCCCACTGTCAGCTTTATGGCCCAAGGAACATATACTGTTGAAAGCACAACAGCTTTCTCAGCCCACTTGTGTTGGCTGCCAAACTTTCTCCTTGATCAATCTCTTCCCTTGGTGACCCTTCTGAGACTTGTTATTTTCTGTGCTCTGTTCTGATGTCTCTGCACTGGTTGTGCTTAGGCCAGTGGGTCTGTGGCACAGAGAAGGATATGGAAGAGGGCTGTGCAACAGCTTGTGTGTCTGCAAACAAAGGTCGGGGATTACCACAGCTTGGAGCTTTCTTCAGGTGGTGTGTGTGCATGCACGTGTTTCTGTGTGTCAATGCTATTGTTTGCTTAGTTTGAGTAAGAAATTACCACAACTGTTTATGAAAATGCCTAACAGGCAACATAGATTATGCTGAGAGTCAGACTCCTTATTTTTCCATGCTTCTTTTGAGAAGTAGGTAAAATCCTTTAAAATCTCTCAGCAGTGTTCTCTTTTTTTCATGCTCCAGTGGCCTGTGATGCTGTTTATTGTTGTGTGGTACTGCTTTCAGGTAGGGCATGTGAACTTGTGTCTCTGGCATCCCCCTGTACCCTGTCAGTGGCTGCAGCTGCTGAAGAGGCAATGCCCTTGAAATGATCACTCCTCCCGTGTCTGCACCCTCTTTGCTCCTGGATTTTCAGCTGATTGAGGCTCATATCAGTGGAGATGGGGCATGCTGAGCTGAACCTCGTGTATTAGCAGAATGTGGAAAGAAGTATAAAGGGAATTACAACAAGATGGACATGTCAGAGAAGGAAATTTTTTTTTCCTGGAAGTTCACCAGTGAGGTGAGAGCACAGAGTCTGAGAACAACAACAGCAAAAGTCAGTTAAGGAAAAATAAATGCTTAAGGAAGTTCAACCTGCAAGCAAAAGTGCTGTGAAAACATCATGTATGTGACAAAGTTGTTGACTGTTCCCAAGAAGAGTGTCATAGCTAATTGTCTGGGCTGGTTCTCACATACCAGTGAATCCTCCACCTGCCCATCCCATCTCTGCCCAGGCGTAATCTAATCTAAGGGCTTCCCTGGGATGTCTGCTTTCTGTAGAGACTGAAAATCTGAAAATCTCCATAATCCCCCAAAACAAAACCCTACTAAAGCACCTCACTGCATTCCCCAGGTAATGTGCAGCATGGAGCACATGTACCAGGTGTGCTGCTGGGTGAGTTGTCCAGGCCTTCTGGTGATGGGACAGGGCTGGGAGTGGTGGGCAAGAGAGGTAATGCAGAAAAGATATGAAAGACACCCAGTACTTGTGAGGATGGTCGTTCTGCAGCAGTAAAAGCTCTGTGTTTGGCTGTCTTTTGGGTTTTGATATTGGGGGAAGAGATGTTTTCCTGTGGGGAGGAGGAGCAGATGAATTTGACAGCTGCTTAAAGTGGAGCATGCATTAATTTTTAAATTGTTTCATAATTCATTACTTTTAGTCTATCAAAAAAAAATCTAACCCATGTTGTGCCCGCAGATACACTGATACACAGATACACTGTTGTATTGATAATAGATGGTGAATTACCAGAAAACAAAATCCACTATGTCTTACTTCCTGAAACTCGTTGTCGCTGAAATTGAAGCTAGAAGAAAGAAAGGGGGGAAATATTATAAAAATACTGTTCAACTTATTAATGGTGTGGGATTTTCTGATGGGAAAAATTCTCAGGGTATGGAAGAGGGACAACAAGCTTCATTTTCATGTTAGTAATCTATTCATTACATAAAATAGCTTAGGAGAGGTGTTTGGTGGTGACAGCAGAGACCCTTTCTTGCTCTCTCCATGTATCCCCTGCCTTGTCATGCCCTGCATGCTGTTTCTTGTAGCCTCTGAGGAGACTGGGTCTTCCTGCCCTGAGGAAAAAGGGAATTCCCTACTCAAGTGCATTTGCACTCAGAAATGACCATACTGAGCAGACATTTGCCTTTGTAGGCACAATCCATTCAGAAATATTGTTCTGAATCTTGACTTTTAAAAAGTGTTTCCTCCCATCCTTAGTGGAGCTCAACAGTGACTCAAGCAGGATTCTGCTTGCAGCAGAGACAGTGCAGTTCTGGGAGATCTCTTGGAAGATGACTGATAATTGAGCAAAACCCAGAGAGAGAGGGAACCTCTCCTTTCCTCATGAGGAATTTTCTAGGCTTCAGTGTACGCTTGCTGGTACTGCAATGCCCTGAAGACATGCAGTATCTAGGACTTAATGTGGAGTTGTATGGATTAATAACTGTTCAGTTTTCTAATGTGGCAATGTGAAAAAAAAAATCCTTAATGGGGATTATTGTCTTGGTTGTATAAATACATAGTTAGCTATACTTAAAATGCATTTTATCAGCCTCTTTGGAATCATTGCATTCTCTCATGTAAATATGTATTTAGGGCATTTTTAAAATGCAGGTTTTTGCCCTGGTTATGTAAATATGCTTGTACACTAAAAATGGCAATTTCTTCTTTGCCCTCCAAGTCCCCCCTTTTTTCTTCTTTAGAATATGTAAGTCAATTTCATGCTTAAGAAAGTGAGAAGTGCTAGTACAGAATGGATGAGAATATTTAGGGCAGGTCCTATGCAGCCCTTCTCAAAGAGCCTGTCAGTCCACCTAATAGAGCTATCTCTGCATTCCAGTCCTTGTTTTTTGCTGAGCCCGTTCATTAAGACTGTCAGAACTACCAGACTGGAAATTACTAGGCTGGCATTTTGGGCACAATCGACACATTTTCTGTACCTTGTGAACTGGAATACAAAGCTTTCTTTATAGAAATATAATGTTCTGCTAATGAGAGTATAGATAGTAACCATAAATTTCATTCCTTTACATCAGAGAGAATGTGAATTCCTTTATCTTGTCTTCACTCCTATTATTCTCTTTTTTTCAATATTATCATGAGTCAGTTCATTCTGATTAATCATATTAGTCAAATTTCAAGAACAAAAGGAGCCAGTTTTGACACCTGGGTGCAAATAATTTCATTTTTCTTAGCTGTCTGAAAGTATTTAAGATGTCCTCTAGAGACAGTGGAGAAAGACCAGTGCTTCTGAAGAGTGAGCCAGCCCATCCTGAAATAGGTGAGATGAACTCTGCTGGGGAGTTGCATGATTCTTTTGACTACAGAAAGAACCTAGCCCAAACTTTAAGGCAGGTGAAATAAATCCTGTCATTTCTGCTCACTCAGCTTTATGGTGCCTTAACTCTGTCTAGGGGCAAGGACTCCTCATGGCTGCCACATGGGAGGATTCCTTTGGTGGTACACCCAAAGGTCCTGATCTCTGATGGTCCAGAGTAGCTATAACGTTAGACTGAAAAGTGTCACCCATGTACACCTGGGTTGCCTTCCTGCCTTCCTTCCTTGTGAGGTGGATCTTGACCTTGATTTCACCCCAGGATGCAGTGAGAACATTTCCAGGGGTTTGGGAATTATTCTGAGTCCCACTGCTGAGAAGGCAGCAGCTGCTTTGGGTTGGCACTGTGCTGCAGAGAGAGCTGTGTTTGCACAGTGCTGTCTGTGCCCCAGAATTGCCATGGGATCCACGCTGGAGCAGCACAGACATCTGAGCTGCTCTGCCCTCAGATAACTGTGTGCACTGGAGTTTGCTACACTGGTTGGAGACTTCATAACCTGTCCTGATGGGACAGGAACTTTTGGTATAGCATATCAGCTCCATTTCAGTGCTGACCAGGTGATCTTGAGATAAAAACTGAGACACTCATCCCATCCATCCCGTAGCCTGTTCTCTGTACCTGCATGATTTTTCAGCTGTATTTGGCCTGGTTGCTAACATTCCATCTCTGCTTTGAACATATGGGGCTATAGAGGGAGGGGAGAAATTTATGGAGAGAAGGGAAAAAGACAAAACCAGGAAAATACAAAAATGTTTATTAAGAAAAAGCAACAACCAAATTCTTATTAAAAAGAAGAAAAGAAAACCTACATTAATATGTTCTTTAGAGACAGGCTTTTCTGTTGCTGGCATGTTTATTCACTGAGGTTTTCCATCATCATTTCCATGTGGTGCATTATGATTGCTCACAGTTTTGTGGCTTTCTATCTAAGCTTTAGATAGCAAACATTTAATCCCAGGAACTCCCTTTCTGTTCTCTCATCTTCCCAATAGTACTGAGTGAATTATGGTACAAGTTAAATGAAATTTTGTTTGCATGGTGAAGGGAAAGGAGGGACAACAACTGACTGGATTTTGAGCCCTGCAGGCAGATCTTTAGCTGGTGTAAATTTTCACAGCTTCAGTGACTTTAGCAGAGCTCTTAGCAGCATCCAGTGGCTGAGGAAATACCTCATGGTTTTTGCTTTCTCTGTTGAAGGCCTGCTGGGAAGCCCAAATTAGCAGCCGGATGAGACAGAAAGAACAAGAGTGGTGACACAAAATGGTTTTTGTCATTTTAAACAGAAGATCATTGAGGTAAATGCCTTCATCCTGAAACATTTAATTTTTGGTCACTGTCAGCTGTTGTCACTGAATCAAGTTATTCTGCAAAAATGGGCATCCCCATACTCTGATGAATAGTATTTTAACCAGAAAAATTCATTGGGAAATTTTTGTTTAAAATGTGAGAATGGTGGGTGATGAAGAGGCTTCCTTTTAATTTGTTGTTTCTTATAGGTTGCAGACTGGAAATTATGCACAGAAAACTGTAAGCACCATCTTTCATAAACAAATCAATGCTTACTTGAAAAACCCTAGGCATAAGAAAACCAATTACTCAATGGAAGAATCTTTCTGTTGGCTTGGTGGCCTTTGGATGAGTTCAGAAGAATCTTTTCAGAAGCAGAACATTCAGGATGATAACTTTCCTTGCTTCAAAAGAGAAAAATTGTGGTTGCCATGGGAGTAAAGACCATTCTGCTTGAATATCAGCTGCAAATGTCCTTGGGAATGTGTGCTTCAGCCAGCACATGTGCTTGCTTTACTACACTGATGGTCTTGTTTCTGGTAGCTTGAGTTCAGATACCAGTGGGGAATTCAAACTTATTTTTGCATTCAGGTACATTGCTTCCAAAATTTTAAATCTAACTACTAGAAAGATGTTTCATGCTGGGAAAAGGCCTTCTTTTAAAACCATTACCACCCAAACCAGGGAAGGCAGTTTTCAGATTTGTTGATACCTAGGCTGGTTACTGGTTGGTAAATCCTACGATTTTCAGGATATATATTAGGTAATAATAAACTATCTGTATATGAATTTAAAAATGCTACATTTAGGTGCTTTTTTGAGTCTCTGTGGAACAGTTCTTCAATGGATAGAAGAACCAATTATTCAATTTATTAGTGGGAACACTGCAGTGGTAGTGGTGAACTGGACAGCAGGTTTAGTAGATTTACTTTAGCTTTATTCTTATAAAGCATCATTACAGTGTAGGGCTCAACATCTCAAGTTCTTGGTCTGCAATAACTATGGGTGACCTAAATCTCTGAAAGTTAAGCTAATAGACTATTTCTCAAAAAGGAAAGGGAAATGTATTAAGGAGAGTTAACAAGAGAACACAGAGAAGGGGAATTATGGATAAAACGTGTTGAAGAAGTCCATGTGTGGCAAAAGTCATTGCTCAGGTTCAAAGAGACATCTTTGAGCATCCAGTACCTTTTTTATTTGCTGTCTTTGTGAGGATGTTTGCTGCACTGTATGGAAATGCAGGCTGCACTTTATGCAAATACAGGCTGCTTTAAGACATATTCATTGAATGGATCTATGGA
The DNA here is from genome assembly GCA_024362935.1 of Setophaga petechia. Lineage (NCBI taxonomy): Eukaryota > Metazoa > Chordata > Aves > Passeriformes > Parulidae > Setophaga > Setophaga petechia. The sequence continues at coordinate 12,504,502 of JANCRA010000020.1, read as the reverse complement.
CATTTACCAGGGGGCAATGAATGTTATTACTAAAGACAATCAAAGCAAATGCAAGAGAACAGACATTCTGTGCCTTTGCTCAGGACCTTGTGGCATCAGCTTCAGGCTGCTCATAGCAAAGGGCTCAGATTATCAAGCAGCCCAAGACCAACATGGTCTCCTGGCCAGACACATGATACAGTGCATGTAGATCACCTGCTCCCCAGCCACAGCTCTTCTTCTGAGCTAGATAATTTATTATTTGGTCATTATTTGATTTTTGGAGTATGTAAGAGACTGCAGAGTATCAATGTCTTCATTTGCAAAAGTTCCTCTTAGGCACAGTTCTGATTATCATGAAATGTTCCTGTAACTGTTGACAACTTTGACAGTCTTGACTCATAAAGTTTATTGTTTTCATTAGGTCCAGTAGGATGTGGATGGTCATTACCAGGGTGGGTACGAAGGGGGAAAGGAATGTCAGGATTTTTTCCTGTTGCTTTTCTTGGGAGCTATTCCTAGAAGTAATTACAAGGCATACAATTTATGTTTCTGACCTCTGTATGGCAAAAGTGTAAAGGTTTTCTAGGGAAAGGAATATCACACAGTGACTGGAGTAATTCAAAATCAGGATTCTTCTGTGGAAGGTATCCTCCCCATGCCAGGAGGGGGCCATATGGCTGGGAATAGGTGATCTTTAAGGTGCATTCCAAACCCATAACATTCTATGATTCCACAATTCTACCTCTGGCTCACTGTTCCCCTGCTGGCAGTTACCAAAAAGGTATCTGCAAAAGGGGCATCCAGCCAATACCAGAGGAGGGGAGTGAGTCTTTGAGTCTTACTGAACATCTATTAAACAGTTTGAGATTGAAGAAATGTTTTATACAGGTGAACAACCAGTTTGTGTGTTCCTGCATATCATTAGACATCAACAAGATCTTCTCAAGGAACAGGGAGCTAAATTTCACTCTGGGGCTATTTACCAAGGCTGCTCCATCCTCTGTCTGATCCCAAGGCCATTGACTTTTTAAGTCTTCTGTTTAATTCTGCTGAGGCTGACAAGTAGAGTGCTGGTTCTAGCTCTGCCCATGCCTGTGCCACTTTCATGGTTAGAGTCATGGGGACTGCCTGAAGCTACTCTCTGAGAGCAGGAGAGAGTGAGAAATCTGTTTTCTGCATAAATATGAGGAATATTGTGTTACCTCTACCATGTCTGGGGGACCCCCTCTCCTGGCATGGGATTGGACTTGTGTAACCTTTCAAAGTCCAACCCAAAATTTTCTATAATTCTATGGCATTCACTTGCTACTTGAGTCTGGACAGGGTTTTCTGCCATTTGAGCTGTAAACAGCTCCTGTGCAGGAAACATTAGCCAAGAGCCAGATTAACTGAATTGATAAATCAGCTAGAATATCATGTCAGATAAACACAGTGAATCCTCATTGTAGCTGTTTTCACACACAGTATTCACACTGATCTGGTTGGTAGGTGGTGATTGCCCATCTGTGATACCTGCTGGAGAAATTTTTTTGGAATAATGCCACTGTATTAGAAGTAAAATCCAAAGATGTGGGTAATGGCTGCTAACAGGTGTCTGTAAAATCTAGGAATTGAGCCAGACACTGTAAATTTGGGAGCCAACCTAATTTGTACCAAACTGTTACAGAAATCTTGAGCTAGATTATTTAACTTTTGGATTTAAGTGTTGGTTTTATGTTTAATCATTGCTCAATGATGTCAGCTGAAAATGAGGGAGGAGTTCATCACAAAGTGTTTCTCATTGGGTAAAAGATAGTAGGGCAGTGAGTGTACTAGAAAGAAGAAGCTCCCATGAAACCCCAAGGATATTGTGTTCATGCAGCTGGAGGGGAGACCATGCCAGAAGGCATTAAGCAACTGACAGAAATTTCAAGAGCTAATAGAGACTTCAAGAGGAAAACTTCAAAATGTTTGATCTCATTTGGACAGACTCCAAATGGTAATGCTTACCTGAGCTGATCTTCACCATTTTCCCTCAACATTGATAGAAAATTGCTTGTAAAAGCCAATTTCGTAGAACAGCTTGTTTGAAGAAATGCAGTTGTTGGTAGGTTAAATTCTAACCAGACCAAGTGTAGCTGGAGTCCCTGAGCCTGCAGTCTCCAATGAGCTGGGTTGGAACCAGCCACAGGAGACACTGAGTGCAGGAGGAAAATGGATGGCAGACTGAGTGTGTCCTCAGTGAGGTGGGAAATAAGCACATCCCTGGAAGTCATCTTGTCTCCAACTCTAACCAGAGTGGCAAATGCATTTTGAAAACCACACAAACACAGTGGGAGAACAGTTTCCTTTGGAGAAACTTCAGACAGTTGGCTCTCAGTAGGGCTTTGAACAACTGATGGAGCGAATTTTGTGTGCAGTGGGTATCTTACTGGGAATGACAAGTTTTCTCTTCCAAATTATAGGCAGGAGGGTGATGTCATGCTATAATAAGGCATGCAGACATGCTGGGTCAGACTATGCGGCTTCCAAAATGTAGAAAGAAAGATGCAAACATGAAGGGCAATGTACTCCACTGGAATTTTTATTCCAGAAACAAAGACATGGTACTTTGCCAATGTCCTAAAAGCAACTGCACAGACGTGAGACCTTTCAGATTTAGGCAGCATTATCTCAAATCCCATTTGAAATGTTTTGCTGATTGTTTCTTTTACCATTTCCCCCCAGAAGATTAACTTGTGTTCGGGTCCTCAGAAGACGCTTTTGTGAAGCTGCTAATTGCAGAGCTGAGGAAAACGGGTCACGCGGTACACTCAGCACTTCCTAATTAATACACAACAGCAATGCTGGCTGCAAATTCAGCTCTGGCTGGCTGAACGCTAATGACAGCACCTCCTATAATAAGCCAATACTAGTAAAGAAAGCAAAACAGCCTGTTTAGACCCCAAATGGGCGATGAAAGTTCTACATCTTTTAATGTAATTGTGTAATGGCACAGACTGGCACTCAGCCTACCAGCGTCCATTTAATTAGTAAATAAAACACTCTGAAGGCCTTGGCAATATCATGACACACTTAGAAATCCATCTGAAAGTTCTTGGCTGCATCCAATAAACCCAACCAAAACTTTATGGCTGACGGTAAAAGTCGTCGTCTGAAAGTGCATAGGAAGATGTGCTTTATTTCTGCATTTCTTTAATTTTAAGGCATGTCTTTTGAGCATTTCCACTGCCTTTCCATATATTTAGAGGACCTTTATTTTCACTATATTGGTTTTGAGGCACTCTTTTGTGATGTCCACATCTCAGTCTGTGACTTATATAGAAGGCAGCTGTGCTGCCCTATGGGTTATGCGGGGAACAAAAGGCAGCTTCTGTTGAAGGCTTTGTAAAGCTGCAGAGGGGCCATCTGAAATGTGTTTTTTGATCAGATCTGACAAAAAACATTGGCTGGAGGATATTGCAAGCACAGAACTTGTGACTGTAACTAGTTGAAACTATATTTTTTTCTGCAATGTTTAAGCCTGTGTTTTCTTTTAATCTCTAAAAAAATTATTTGACCTCTGTAAAAATTCTATTGCCAATTTAGAAGACATTTAGCCGCAAACCTCAAATATGTTTTATATTGTGTTCTTCTGAACCATAAGCAAAACTGTTTTGTTTTCCTTCCCTCAAAAATGCTGACCCTGAATAAATAGTTCACCATTCTCTTTTTTTTTCCTGTGATCTAATTAATCTGCATTTTCCCCTCAGTACCGTGCTGTTCCTATACTTCTCCTGGGCTGTTTCCTGCCACGCCCTTGGCAGCATTAGCGATAGGGAGGATCAGCACAACCACCTCTTGTGGCTTCCCCTCCTGGGCACGGCAGGAGCTGGAGCATGAGCTGGTGGTGGCTTCTTCCCAGCTCCAGGAAGACAGTCACTGCTCTTGCCAGTAGCTGCAATAGTTGATTTTCTGCTGGAGAGATCCCTGGGCACCATGCCTCTATGGAAATGGCACAACTTTGACTTGGGAGATGTTCCAGTCAAGGACAAATGTTTTCAGCTGTAGTGTTTCTCCTACCATTAGCAGCATCCCTTTGTGATGGTCATGGTGAGTTACTCTGCCAGACCTGGGAGCCCTCAAACCTGCTCCATGCAGAGCTTGGTGACATTTTCCTCTGGTCCTGTGAGCTATACATTTCAGATTTTATGTTATAGTTGGAAAAGAATGGTTGTCATAGGACCACAGAATGGTTGAGGTTAGACAGGACTTCTGGAAGTGATCTTGTCCAATCCTCCCTGCTCAAGCAGGGACAGCTACAGCCAGTTGCCAAGACCCTGTCCAGTGGCTTTCAAATAGCTCCAGGAATGGAAACTCCAGGGCCTGTTTTTCCAACAAGTCATATTTAAGGACTACGATATTATGGCACGAGTCAGGGGAGGCTTAGTTTAGTTATCAGGGAAAAGTTTTTTGCCCAGAGGGTGGTTGGGCACTGGAAAAGCCTCCCCAGGGAAGTGGTCACAGCACCAAGCCTGTCTGAGATCAATAAGTGTTTGGACAATGCTATCAGATACATGGTGTGATTCCTGGGGTGTCCTGTGCAGGTCCAGGAGCTGGACTCTGATCCTGATGGGTCCTTTCCAACTCAGCATATTCTGTGATTCTATGATTTGAAAGGCAGATTTGCCAGGCAAGGGGTGTGAAGGAAGGTGGAGGGAAGGGGCCACTGAGTCTTTCCACATGCCAGCAGCTTTGCACTCTGGTGCTGCAGATGGAGCAAGGGCATTGTTGTCCGGCTGTAACACAGCAGACACTTCCCAAGGAAGGCTGTAGGGAAAGTTAGAAACTACTTTCAGAGACTGTGACTACATTAGCAAGTAGCACACTGCAAAAGGGAAAGACCAGTTGGTGCTGAGAACTGATACTATCACCATATACATTCTGACAGTTTACTATGAACTAACTCTAGTTTGGTAATTGGGGAGCTGCATGTCCATTCATGGTCAGAGAACACTGAGCGCACTCTTGGGAGACGTCTTCCAAATTAATTTCAAGGTAGAAAATACCCGGGTCAAAATCTCCCACTCTTTGATGTGACCCAAAATCTGTCAAGTGAAAATGACAGGTAGATTTGCTTCCAAACTGTATTCTTAATTTAAAAAACAATAATGTAGATGCATCCAGAGAGGATGGCATCTCTTTTAGATGTCTTAGGAGACAAGAGAAGACACAGACATTCCTGAAGTTTTCCCTTCTGTGGATGACCATTCTTTTGTGGCTTTTTGGTTTGTTTGTTTGCTTGGTGTTTTTTACTTTATAGGAGGTTATGACTGTCTGAAAGTGCAAAGGTCAAAATGCTGGTTGCTTGGGAGCAATGTTCCTAGGAATCTGCCTGCTGTAAATTAAAACTATGTCACCATTGTAAAGCAAGGAATTCTCAAATAGGCTGTAAAAATAGACACAAGGCATTAGTAAAACAAGTATGAATTGAGGCCATGCTGTTTGCATCCTTCAAACTCACCACTCTGGTCTGTAGAACTTGGAGAATCTCACTGTCAGAAAACCGCCACATGCTGTGCATTGTATATAACTGGAGCGGAAGAAAAATGAGACAGGCACGCCCTTTGTGACTTGCATTTCTTAAAAAAATATTTCTCACTCTTGGTAATAAAAACTTAGAAGTTTGAGGATTACATCTGTTTATTATTGTAGGGTTGCTGACTCTTAAAAGAACATGTAAACAGTTTCTCATATATATATTTATGTGTATATATCTTTTCTGTAATGCATATGCGATAGATAGATAGATAGACAGATAGACAGACAGATAGATAACTACTACACAAAAGATTGACTCATTTTTAAGTGATAAATAGGAGTCAAACTGCCTCAGCTTCTCTTTGATGTCTGTGTTTGACAAAGCACTTTGAAATTTTAGGTGTTTCTAGATTAGGTCCTTCTGTGTGTTCTGTTATATAATCTGTAGGCAAGTAAGAGTTTTCAGTTGCACCTTGTGTCTTGCCATAAAGAATTGATAAAGAACTGAAGCTAGAAACTGAAAGGAAGTAGGCTTAGATTAGATACTAGGAAAAAATTATTTTACTCTGAGGGTGATGAGGCACTGGAAAAAGTTGCCCAGAGAACTGTGGATGCCCCATCCCTGGAAATGTTTAAGGCCAGGCTGGATGGAGATCTGAGAAACTTGGTCTATTGGAAGATGTCCCTGTCCATGGCAGGAGGATGGAACAAGATGATCTTTAAGGTTCCTTCCAACCTAGGCTACTCTTTGATTCTATGAGCCCATGAGGACCCTTCCTTGCTGCCATGGGAGTGAGGATTTCAGCCACAGTATTTAAGGAGGATTCAGGAACAACATCAAAGGTTGACCCACAACTGAAAGAGTCTCCTTTGGTTTTGTTTTTATTTTTTTCTTTTTTTTTTTTTTTCTCAAGCATTTTCACACTGTTAAAAGACATGGGAATATGCTTACCTAGGCTTTGCTGCTGCAATATTTTAAGTCATAGGAAAAGAGCAGTATCTTGATTGTTGAATCCCACTGGACAGTAAATTAACTAAAAGTTAGTTAATAAAATCCACTCTTCACCATTTGTGTGGCAAGCTGCCATGTAAAAATACTCATTGGAGCTGTCTATCACTGCTGTGTTTAATCTTTCTGAATTCTGAAAATGCTGGCCCTCTTGGGATGCTGGATGGCCTTTTTGCTGGCGTTCTGAATCCCCTGCAGAATATGAGCATATCTAACTAAATCAGCATCTTAACCAAAACAGTCTCATGACTGAATAATGGGGCTTACATCACTGTATCTCATTGTAGCATCACTGGAGTGACATAAATATAAATGGAGCAGGATTCAGCCCTATGCTGCTTTCAAGTAGTTTTGCAGTTTCTTTGTCAATCTATTGGTACTGCAGCCTACATGTAGAGCAGTCTATTTTCTCCAGTAGTTAACAGAGCCACATTAATTATGATGAGATCCACTTGGGTGTCTATTAGCATTTAATTAAGGGATTGCAACTTTCAGATGAATAATCTTCTGTCTTCAGCATACCCTGAGCAGAGCTAGCAGGTACACGAAAGGTAAAAAGCAAGGGACAGATCAGGAAACATTATTTTTTCAGTATAAAGACAGTTGCTGACCCTGTTGTTTTCCTATCTTCTGTCATGCTAAAAGATGATAAAAGGTGAATTATTTTCATTTCAGTTTTAGTGTCAGATTTGCATCTTCATTTTAAAAAGCACTCAATCCTAGAAACTAGAAGTCCTAGCATTGCTGAAAAGGTACACTTGCCATGTGTACCTTTTGGCGAGATGCTCTTGCCAATAGTGTTCATCTGATAAACCTGATTATTTCATCTTTGCTGGTGGCTGGCAGTGGGGAGGGAAAGGAGGACACTGAAGGGTGAAGGGAATGTTGGCATAAGGAGAATATGAAGATATGCTGAGATTATTTCTTTAGTGTTTCTCCTAAGTATGTCTCCTCTCACTGGACCTCTTCTCTTGCCCTTAACCTAAAGGTAAAGAGCTGTGCTCATTTATCATGCCTGGCATCTAGTGATTTCATAGGGCTGTGGCATCCTGTTGGTAACTTCAGCAGAATAATTCCTTGCCTTCTACTGCATTGCTGGCAAGTATTTAGGTCATTGTGTCCATGCAAAAACCTTAGTGGGATTGTTCCTAGACATGGTGTAAAGATAATTAGTAAACTCATGGAGATCTCAGTATGTGCTTGGTACATCTGTTTATCTTGCCCAGTGGAGTCTGTAGGCTCAGACTCTGCCTTGGGGAAATTCTCTGACAGCCTTGCCAGCTGGATCCATCACAGTTATCTTACCCTCAGCTTCAGGAAAATAAAGCTGTCTTGCTGGGCCTGTTTTCCTTTGTGGCATCCTTGAAGAGTATCCATCACATCTTGACTTTTGGCCTTTTCATTGGGCAGCAAGCTGTGCACTATGTGCAGTAAAAATGTGAGTGGTTTTTTCATTCCAGCAAGGGTATCTGTGCATGCTGCACCCTAAATTACCCTATGCTGCTGACCTTGCAAAAACATCATTTGAAGGATTGTTCATACAACTTTCTTTTGGCAGGTCCTTGGCAGTGCTGCCCACATCTCACAGCAGGGGTGTGATGGCACATTGGGTGGCTGGCATGAGCTTTGACACTAGACTGACTCTGAGATCCAGCTTCAGCTTCTTCCAGCCCTGACGATGTAGACCTCTCTAATTTTGAGTACTGACAAGTGGGGAACCCACTGGACAGACATACTTTGCCACTGGTACCTGTTAAACAGATACCATGTAGGGTTTTTTTTACTGAGCAGGCCATAACATACAGAGACACTATTTCTGTTGTCTGTGTTACTCCTTTCACATTGAGAGGCCCCCAAAATTCATCTTATTTTATGCAGAGCTTCTTTTTTTTCAGTTTTACAGTCTATTACTTTACCTTATCTCCCCTTACTCATCCTATCCTTTAAGATCCTCTCAGTTAATTGGATTTGTTGCCCATTTTAAAGGGTATTCTTTTATTTGACTGTGTTCCACTTTCAGAAAATAGTGTAATCAAATACTAAGCACTTGAGTGCCTGAAAGCTTGTCCATTTTTGCTAAATCTGGTCTGTGGGACTAATTAACATTTCTGTTTCAAGCTGCTCAGCAGTACAGGCAAAAATTATTTTCGCTGCTTCAAAAGTAAAGACTTTTGGCAAAAATGGGACCAAAGCTGGGTGAAGAGTTGAGATGGGGAGATCTGCAGATCTGCTACCTCTGTGGAGCCTGGAGGGCTGAAAGCAGCAGTTCCATCAGGGGGAGAAAATGATTGTCATCCCTTTGTCTGGAAACACCTTCCCTGTTTGCCCATTGCTTTTGTGAAGTGGCAGCCACCATGCCTGGCCAGGGCTCTACAGGGTCAGTAGAAGGACAGGGGCCATTTCACTTCTGCAAGCAACACATTTCTGGTGTGCTCTCCTCAGAGACCATCCACTTTGCCTCAGTCCACAGTCAGCCTTCATATACAAAAAGAAATTACTTCAGCTTGTGAGTCTTAACTCTATTGTATCTCAGCTGCAAAAGCAAACTTAATCAACACTGAAAAGACTATCGGAGAGCAGTTGTCAGCCAGAATTGATCTAACAGAAGAGCAAGAAAATGATAATCACTACTTTATGATCTGTTGAGCCACATTCTCTGGGTAGGTGGTCATGCCAAAGTGTAGTCTTCTAAAAAACCAGATTCTTTTATTGATGCCCCATCTCCTGAACATATTCTGAGAATGGAGGATTAATATTCTGGGAATAATATAGATTAGGAAACAATATTATTTGTTATTTGTTAAGCTTCAATGACATTTTTGTTTCTAGCAAAAAGAAAAGGGAGGGAAGTGTGGGGGTGTATTACATGTGTTGCATGGCATGCATTCAGTGCTGTAATGATGGTTAAAAATTCTTTGGCCTTGGAAAACAGCCTCAGGGATGCAGTGTTATGCTTCTGTCTGAACTACAGCTTCCACATGAATGGCATGGTTGTATCTTAACTTTATTACTGATTTTCTCAGGAGTACTCCAGTGAGGCAAGTGAACAAACTTGGCTTTCTTACTAGATGCTCAGCAGCAAGCCATATGCAAAATACCAGTTTTCAAAACAGTTTATCCTGTCCTTTCTAATACATGAGGAGTTCTAAAAGAACCAATGGCAACACATGCTAAACCACTCAAATTCTGAGCCCCAGACAGTGGACAAATGGCTCAGACCTCTGGGCAGAGTTAGAATTAACCAGTGCTTTCCAGCACTAGTACAACCAACAGAATCAAGAGTCACAACACTAAAAATGCTTTCAACTTTTGGAAGTGGAAGGTTCCCCCTAAACATAGGCTTATAGTTTGATATCCTAGCATTTATATAGCACATTAAAACAGTTGATTTATTTTTTAGCCACAGGGCTCTTAGAGGCAGGTGAAAGATGTTCTGGGCTTGGAAACATCTACTGTTGCCCTGATGTAGGTGCCTTGCTATGAATGTAGGATTATGTCTTATGGTGTGTCTTGTTTATGAACTCTTCTTTGTTGGCTCAAATCAAGCCAGCAATTCACATACTCCTGTCTTCCTGTCTCTGTTCCCCATGCTGAAGTGTTGACACTGACATTTTAACTCATCTAACACACATAACTGTGCAGAAAGCCAAGAGGTGCTCTGGGCTACCAAATGAAATCCAAATGAATCTTCATTTCCAAACATATTGTATGCCTGCAATTACCATTGATGATGGGGATGATAGGGTTAATGTCGTCCCAGAGTGCTTGAAAAACGCAGCTGGAATGGTGCTCCATGGTGGGACTTTTTGAAAGGGCTGAATACAGTAACATTTTAGATGGGTTTTTTTTTTCCTTTTTCTTTCTCTTCTTAGACAATGTGAATAAAGTGAGAGACAAAAAATCCTTGTATGCTGTAAACTGTGATCTAGAAATGGAGGGGGCTGATGTCGATGGCTGCTGGCAGTGTGTTACAAATGTCATTTCTGGCTGGAGTTATTCCAGTAGTGAGGGTCCTGCCATTACAGCCCCATCACTAGTCAATACCCATGATTGTAATGTGCTAAAATATAATGCAGGCATTCATAAGTGGGTGATAGGAGAGGAGGAGCAGTGAGAAATTTCACCCACTGAAATCCCATTGCCACCAGGCTCATCCCAGTGCCTGGTCCTCGTTGGTGTTTGGGCTGAATTACCCTGTGTTTTGGGTACCTAACTATCAAAGGAGGGTTTCCTCAATCATAAATGGCTCCCAATTGAAATTTTTAAGACTCTATTCCCTTTGAACAAATTCCAAACCAACAGCATTCTTGAGGCTGGAAGTGTGAGTGCCATTGACAAAATGCTTTTCAAGGAGAACACAAGAAAATTTATGCACTGGGCACCTTGAACAAGGAACAGGGAGCGTACCATTTTTCTCAGTTGCAGGAGGGAGAAAAAATGTGATATTTGTGCTGGAAGCAAGGGAAGGAGAACTGGATTCCTAGAGAAACATAATTGTTTTGAGACATGCAGATGCCAGGCTGGAGGAAGAGGACCCAGCCACACACTGGCCATGTTCACTCTGAGCCAGGGCAGGGGGTCCCCATCACACTGACCCAATATTACCTGTTTGAGTAGTGCTGGAACCATAAACTTCCTTTTTATTCCACTGTGATCTGCTGTTCACTGGTGCTGGCAAATGTTTGTTTTTATTTCTACCAAATAAATAAATAAATAAATAAATAAATCTTGCAGCCCAACTTTTTAAGGCTGTTCCCTCCCTGCCTGTGTGCAGAGGACTGCAGATCTGTGTGCGATATAATGAAGGCCTAGGGGAGAATATTAGCACTTCTGAAAAGAGCTCAGGGAATTCTGGTTTTTGCTCTGACAACTGAAGGCATAGGAGAGTTTTTCCTTTCATGTTTGTTTTCAGTACATAAAGTGATTGAAAGCAGCTTCCGAAAGAGGAGGATGGGAAAGGAGTGCTGAAAATTTTTAGAATTTCTAATCTGCTGCCTTAATTTTGCTGCTGCTGCACTCGCACACGGAGTCAGAGAGAGGAGCAGAAGATGGGGATGCTGCTCTATGGGTACAGCCAGGAAAGCTCTGCAAGAGACACCACTGTGGGGAGGGGAGGGAGCTTCTTTGGCCAGACCCAGCAGCCCCAATGTGCTGAATTCCCTGAAGGCAGGCACCAGTCGTGGTGGTACCACCCCAGGACCACCCTGCTCCCTCCCTCAGCATCCTCAGCCAGCAGCTGGCTGAGCACCACAGGGCCCAGGGGAAACACCAACAGGAAAGAATGAAAAAACAGGGGAGGATAGGCTGGCAGCTATCTTTTGAAGGAATGCTCTCATGTGGGCTGGGTGGATCCACCTGGGTTTAGTTCAATTCATCATCCTCAGAAGCAAAGCACTCAAATTCACCAACACAGATGGAATAGGGAGAGAATTGCTGCAGCCAGGATGGCACATCAAAGCCAGATTCCCTGTAATGCAGGCCACTTCTATAGTGCCTGCACGTTAGACTCTCTTATTTTTTTAGTTACTTAAGTGGCAATACTCGAGTGTCGTGCACCCTGGGATAAAATAAACCTTACTCATCCCTAAAGAGAGGAAGGTAAGACAGGTTTCTGCAGCACTTCTGCTCAGCTGGTAATAAGAAGGCAACAATATCAAAAGTAAAGCTTTGTGAACTCTCTAGAGCTCCATAGAGCCTGTTCCAGTCCATTGTACTTGTCAGAAGAAAAAACCAGTTGAATACTTGTTTGCCCCTCAAAGTGTGCTAACTAGGTATTTTAGAAAAATTCATATTTTTCTGATTAACACTGTAAGGATAAGATTGACTGGATCCTGTCCTTTGGCCATGGCCATTTGGGCCCTCCCTACCTGTGTCCTGTAGCACTGGGTGCTCCATGAGCATTCACCTGGAGAGGGACCACAGATCCTGATCCAGTTGCTGGCTCACCTAGAGTTTTGCTAAATCCTAATCCAAAACATCTTTTGGCCCAAGTCAGAAAGTGTATTGAGAAGTTCCTCAAGCAACATTCAGATCAAGTTAGGACTGAGTCCAAAGACCCTCTAAATAACTAAAAATCATGCCCTGAGTTTTTGTTTGGCCTGCGTCATGCTGTCTGCCCCATCCAGCTGCAGAGAGGAGCTTGGGTTAGTCTGGACTAGTTCCCAGGACTAGTCTGACACCTTCCTTGGCACAAAGTAACTGAGACAGAGTGACCAAGAAACCTGAGAGACCCTTCCACCTCCCTCTTGCTTTAAGCTCTGAACTGATCCACTTGTTTTGAGTGATGCTGATTAGGATGGTTACAGCCCCAGGCCTGCTATTAATAATCTGCTATTAATATCCCTGCTGCAAGCATGGAACAGGGTTTCCCCCCAGTTGCTGCCTTCTGCTTTATTGAACTCTTGCTGAGACCTCCCCCTTCACCTGCATATGATCAGTCCATGTTATCACTTCCATCTTTATGCAGTGCATTGGAAATGTGTAACTGTGACCCTGCTTGGTAAGAGAGATGACAAAAAAAGTCAGGTGGAGCTGGATAGGATAGCCACAGTTGCCCTTACCTTTTGCATCAGGTTACTTGTTGAATAACAATTCAGAAGCAAGAGCTTGGCATCCTGAAATAACTCACTGCTTTTAGCTAGTTCTTAATGAAAAAGGAAGAACAATGGTGTGTGTTGACATATATATGGCACAGAGAGGACTAACAGCAGCCAGTTAATAATCTTTGTCTCCCTCACTGCTGGCACAGGTTTAAAACAAATGCACACAAAACCATGAGGCACATGTGCTCACAGATGTCTATGCACACAGGCATGGTTTAGCATGAAGAATCACATAAATTAGCAGGATTATAATTACTCTTTTTAATCCTTTTGCTTTGAACAAACAAGCTTTAATCAGCAGACAGGGAAGCCTGTCTAAAACCTGAAATATAATCCAAGGTCAGAAACGAAGGGTCACCACCCTTGACCGTGGACTGAACAACCAGGTGTGACCAAGGGCTGTAGTGAAAGGCAGCCTCTCCCCTCTCCCCTTCCCCCAGGCACCTGAAGGGCACCGTGGCCAGGCAGGGATGTGGGCTCAGCATCTCACAGCAGCCCAGTGTTTGTAGAGCCCTCGGGGCTGCAAAGGCAGCCACAGATGGGGGCACGTCAGCGCCTCACTCCTCGGGAACAAGGCAGGCAGCCGTGAAGAGGGGGGGTGGAAAAAAGCAGGAAGCTTATAAAAGCAGTTCCCCTCTCCAGGGATAATTGGGGAGGGGTTAGAGTTAATTAGTTTATATGGGTAACAGAGGTTAATAGGGTTCTTGTTTTGGTTTTTCTCTTCCTTTGATGGAGTGTGTCAGTTGTTTAAAGCTTACAAGCTGCTGAGATGAAAAGCAAGTTAAGTATGTGATCCAGGTGTTGCCAAGAGTTGAGGCAGAAGTGTTAAAAGAAAAAACTTAGAAAGCTGGATGGGGAAAAAAAATGAAAGGAAGGTGTGCATGAAAAAAAAATCCCAGCCCAAGCCTTGCATTATTTGTGATTCAGGTGTTTAGCCAGCAGGAAAAAAAAAAAAAAAAAAAAAAGCAAGAGCAAACAATGGAGATATTAAGAACAGCCATCCAGCATATCATTTTATTGACATGCACAAAAGTAGTGCTGTACAGCTTGCTGTTCCTTATCAATAAACAGGAGGAGACTGAGACTTCAATGCTTGTTGCATGAGCTGCACGACTGCTTTTTCTTCCCAGGCAGAGTAACTCATGCTGTGATGTCCCTAGACTCTGAAACATACCTTGCAGCTATATGAAAAACTTTCTGACTTGTGTCAGATCTTGAGCCTGAGCCTTCCAGAATTGCTGGGCTCACAATCAAAGCTCTGGTCTTCCCTCTGGCACCATGGGGATGTGAAAACAGACCAGAATTTTGTCATGATGTATTCATATTAAAGTCAGTAAAGAAAGTCAAAATAACCATAACAAATTATTCCACCACCTTTGACTTGCTGATTCCTACATGTTTCCTCAATTCCTAGTGCCACTAAAATTTTAGTGAACATTTCTAAGCTCTGTTCCTCCTTTATATCCTGCTGTCTCTATTTCTGTTTATATTTACTGACCACTCTCTTCCACTGCTTCAGTCATCACCTGTTTAACCTGGAATTGTAGATATGAAGATGACCAGCTTTCAAAACCACTCTTCACAGACACACCCATGAGGTCTCTGCTTAGGAGCAGCAGTTCACCTTTCACTCCTAGTGTTAGCAGGTCAGTTTAGAAGGGAAATGTTAATGGTTTTTGGGAGGGAGTTTCCACACTGCATGGCTTGTCTTTGCAAATGTAACCATCATTCTTCCTGAGAGTTTGGACCAGTTGCAAGAGCAGAAATCATCCTTAAGAAATGTGTGATTCAGTGCCTTGCAACCAGCAGCAAAATTTGCACTGCAGGTGTTGGAGGGAAAAACACCCAGTTAGCCCAGTGAAGAACTTGTGTAATGAAGTAAATTACCAGCAAATGGCATGAAGGTGTTTTATCCTGTGTATCCTCAAGGTCTGAGGTATTCAAGGATGCCCTGCTGGAGCAGCGTGAGGAGGAGAATGGCAGTCTGAGGGAGCCAAAGCTGTTGAAGGAGATCCATGGGCATACAAAGGCACTGAGTGCTCACATCACTGTGGGAAAGCTTGTCAGGAAGCAATCCTCCTCTAAGCTGCACATACTGCTGGGTGCTACTAGCTCCAAAATATTTTGTAGACAAGCGTCTTGGCTGTTTTACAGGAATCATCCAGTCAGAAGCTAGCATAACCTGCTACTGCTTTTGCTACTGCCTAAGAATAATTTAAAGATGTCCCCCTCAAGAAAGAGCAGCTCTATATTCAGCCTTGCTAAAAAGTGAGATTTGGAGCATCTGGTCCCTGATGTCTGTGCTCCAGCTCTTTCCTAGGACATTTATTTATTACAAGTCAGATGTGGGGAAGGAGGAGGAGAGAGGATTCCTCTCACAGTCACTGAGAACTTGAAAAGAAAGTCCTGCCATCCTGTCGAATGCATCTGCCCAGTGCTGAGTGCTTCACAGCTCACCTTGTTTGCCAGGTTATTGTAGAGCAGCGTGGTCACTTCTGCTGCAGCCTCTCTGCATCTGTCTTTTGCCCTGTGCTCCTGGAGGGGAGAAGCCTGGTGGAAATAAATACTCCAAGAGAAAGTAGCCCTGAGTTCATAATACCCAGACCTGGAATATCTTTGGGAAATGCAATAGCAGTGTACTTAGCATCAAAGCACAGGGGAAAAGGTGGAGAGGCAGTGGAGATCTTGTTGCCACCGACCAGCTCTTCATTTTTTGTGGAGAAAGCTTCAACTGTGAAGGAGCACTAACCCAGAAAAAAGAGCAATCAAATGTGCTAAAAAGCACTGCTTTCCACTTGCAAAAAGTCCTGTTTAGTACATGTTTATGAAACTTGTCTTAGATGTTCTAAAAATAGCCTTATAGGAGCAAGTCTTCAGCTCTCTCCAGGAAGCCCTTCACGTTCCTAGCATAGAAGCACAGCTTAATCCTGATTTTCACAAAAAGAACAATTATTTTTAGTGCTTTTAAAAATAGACTTTAGTTGCCCAGTGCTGAGTTGTCAAAGCAAAACATGAAAGATGCGTCACTTCATAGGCATGTGGCACAAGTTGTGGGTTCTGAATGACCAGAAGGTCTGACAGTAATATGGTGGCTCAGATGTGTCAGTTGTTGTTAAGATGAAGATTTCAGGCAAGGCTTGTGGGGCAACGTTAAGATGAAAAAAGGGGTCTGAGGAACACCCTGACAGTGGTGAAGGGTGAGACAGAGGAAAGGGACATCCTAGGGAGTGGTATTGAACCTGTGGAAATAAGAGCAGAACCAAGCATAATGCCTTCTTCTGGCTGAGGTGCCAGACCTCTTCAACAGCAGAAATGTTGCACAGCTAGTTGGATAGTTACAAGGAATATAATTTGGTATGGTTATGTCATCGGAGAAGCCCAGTTAAAATTGGTCCTAGTGAAATCAAAAGCTCATCTCTCATGGACTCAAATCACTCATTGTTTTGTCATCTGGACTTTGATAGTACTGTCTTCTGTGGTCTGTAGATGGGTCTTGGAGCACAAATACTTTGGAACCATTCCTGTTCGTTGTCTGCTGAAACTTAGTAGATTTCCCAGATATCCCACCTACTCTGCATGTACTAAAGCTTTTGCAAGGAAGTCAGGAGTGGTGGCAGCTGGCTTCTGCCAGGAGTGCTAAAGCTGAGGCGAAAGGCTCAACACTTGACAGATCCAACACTGGGCTTGCTGGAAGGACTCACCAGAAGCATGGCCAAAAAGAGCTCAGCCTCAGCATTTGCTCCCTCCTCTGTGGGTTTATCTCCAATAATTGCCTTAACTCTCTGGCACTTGGACTCCTGGTGCAGGTTTGTCATCTGAGTGACTATTGCCTTTCAAAGGTGTCAAAAATCCTAATGAATATTGCTGAGAACATGGAGGAAGACAAAAGGAAAGCAAGAGTTTCCTAAGCTGACTTTGCTGATGCAGAAAATAGGCCATGTAACTACAGTTCAGCTCTTATTTATCATGATCTGTATCATATATTTGTAGCTAGCTTTTCCCAAATACAGCTATATCTAGCAATGCTTCAGACAACTACCTTACTAACATATATTTCCCACGCATAATTTTACTGATCTGCTCCAAAGGATGCAGCTGGAAGGTCTCAATTTGGCTGATATGCCTTGAAAGTGATGGGATAGAGCTCATCTGTCAAAGCTGAGAGAGATATAAGATACTTATCTCTTACAGACAAAACACCTGGTTGTCTGGCTTTGTGACTGCTAATTTTGCAAATTCCAAAAAAAAAAAACCCAACCACAAAAAAACCCTCAGAAAACCCCCATCAGTTTCTCCCCCAAAACTAAAATAAAAATATTTCTATCACATTTCCAAGAGCCTGTATTTCAGTTATACAGAATGCAACTTAAATTCTGTGGAAAAAGTGGTGAAGAATTACCTTCTTTGTCCATGGTTCGAAATATGTTTAATTAATGTTCACTTAAATTTGTTTATATGATATTCACTTGTAAATTTGTGAGTTTTTTCCCTTTTTGTGAGAGCGCGTGTGTGTGCTATGCGTTGTTTTCAAGCATTTTTAGTAACATCATTCAAACTATGCTGGGTACATAAAATCCCCCTTGATAATCTAAGTTGTCAAAACTAAGAGCATTTTATAAATTATCAGTAAAGTCTGAAAATGAATAATGATGAAAATATTGAGATATATTTGATCTGCTGCTGTAAACATGCCTTGCATATGACTCAGCAAGTGTAGTTTTTGTTATTCTTGCCTTCTGTTTTTCGTGCAGTCCATTGCTTCTACTCTCCCAGGAAGATGGATTTTGATATGAAGTCTCTGAAAAGTACAGTGCCTTATAAAAACAGGACTTTCTTATAAAAATAGGACTGACTCACTGAAACACAACTCTGTTGTAACTAATGCGGGTAAACAGAGATTCCTTTCCAGAGGGAAGCAGCTCCCACAGGAAAGGACCACCCCTGCTTTCAAAAATGGGCAAAGCTCAGTTTCACACTCATGGATACTTTCAGCTGTAATGCCTGTAACTCCTCCACCATGAAGTGTCAGTAATATAGCTCAGTCTAGAGCACACAGTTAATGACAAAACAGGATTTTGTGACAGCTGCTGTTTGTGTTTCTCTCTTTGCTTTGCATTTAAT
Source organism: Setophaga petechia (assembly GCA_024362935.1). Taxonomy (NCBI): domain Eukaryota; kingdom Metazoa; phylum Chordata; class Aves; order Passeriformes; family Parulidae; genus Setophaga; species Setophaga petechia. Next base: position 12,486,289 of record JANCRA010000020.1, on the reverse strand, counting down.
GAGCAAAGACACAGAAACCTCTGAAACAGAAGTAGCAAGCTGCAGGAGCCAATTAAACAGGAGAGGATAACACCACCTCCATCGTGCCACTAGGTCGCAGATGTTGATGCTGCAGGTGGGAACAGATCCGTAGCCAGAGCTAACTTGTGTCCCAGGTTTAAACCAGCATCACACCCAAGGCTGGACATTAAAAATCCCATTGGACCTTCCAGAAACAAAAAAGGTAATTCTTTGCCCTAAAAATGAACAGACCCCCTGAATTCTTGCAGGGTTTTCCTGGCTGCTCACTGCTCAGCTGCAGAGCTTGGTTTCCAGAGGCACTGGGTGCAGGCATCTCTCCAGGGGCGTGTGTTAATCAGCACTTGCTGTAACGTGGAGCTGGAGCCATGCTCTTAAAACAAAGCTCTTCCCATGCATCTTCCTAGAGTAACTTAGAAGCAATCACTGCCAAAGTTTTGGAGGCAAAATAAATATTAGACGTCTGTGAGCTTAATTACAAGCTGGAGGAAGGCAGGCAGGAGGAACATACAGCAGTTCACTAACAAGCCTCATTGTCAAAGCACTCCAGCTTTGAAAGGGAACATTAAGGTGTCATTTACTCTGTGCCCTGGCTTCCTATAGAGCACTGCTAATGAAAGACCTCTTTGTGTGTGCGGTCACTAACTACAGAGAACAGTCAAAGACTTTGTGGACACGACCATAAAAAAGAGAGCCTGTAGGCCAGAGCTGATCCTACAATTAGCTCCTGTCTGTGTGAGTGGAAGCACCTGCTCTTGCTGCGGTGCTTTTCAAAACCAGAGACTTTTAAACCTCTGTCTGCTCCAGGGGTTGCTTTTTCCATTGAATGACTCGTCTGTGTTCCCACGTGTGCACATTTTACATTCCAAGCTCTAAGAGAAAGTAGCAAGAGGAGGTAAAGACAAGCCCTGCATCTTCACCTACACACTTGCTGAGGGCAGTGCACTGCAGAGGGGCCACGCAGACTGTGCAGATGTGACTGACAATCCTCCATATGACATGAGTTTTTAAACATCTTTGTTCTTGCTGGCTGTCCTTGCTTTGGTAGCAGCGGTCTGGGACAGGGGAAGGAGGATGGAGGCTGCCCATGTCACCCGGTGCTGCACTGCACAGCTCATTTTGGAGCTGCCCTGCCCTCGTGATGCCAAGCAGGGAAATGATGCTGATGCTCTGCAGGTCAGGGTTGCAGGTGTGGAAAGGACTGGGTTGTGAAACAGGGCTGACAATCCTTGGTGGCACATGTATCTCAACACATATGAGAAAACAGCCAAACAAACTTCTACATAAAGAAGTTACACCTGTGTTAAATATAAGTAAAATGCAAGCACAAGTCCATTTTTAAGTCAGCCTATAATGCACACAAAGGTGACTGAAGAGAAATGAGTGTAAAGATGTTTTTGAATTTCAGCTGTTGACATCTGTTTGATACAAATCGGTTTTCATGCTAAATAAATCAGTACCAAATCACACTTTACTTAATTGTCTGAATGTTTCAATTGTTTCAGGAGCGTTCAGTAGGTTTTCAAACCCCTGAAATTGTTATTGCTCCATAAATACTGAGCTGCATGTTTAAATAAAGTCAGTCATTGCAAAATCAACCTTGCCAGAAGATATCTCTTCTAAAAATCAGAGTTAATTTTAAATGTGTTGTCAGCTTACTAAGTTATTTTGCCTTTGATTACAAGGAGAATTTAATTTTCCAGTTTCAAGTGAAATTCCTTTAAGCAAGTCAGGTCTGAGCCTTATTATCAGATAATGTCATTCGTGGAAAAGATCTAGCTATGCATAGATGGCAAATCTCAGTATAAATGGACACCATAGTTGAATGGCACATCTGCCATCACAGGTTCCCTTCCTTGCATTCAGACATGGGCAGGCTGGGCTGACTTCAGAAGCAAATTCCTGGGCACTTAAATACACTGGGAAAGATGTATTTCAAATTTGAAATGGTTGAGGATAAAAATAGGATAAAAGTGGGATTAAAAAAAGTCACACTTTGGTGTCATGGAAGAGGATCTTTTGCTTGCTGTAGAGGATGCCTGAGCTTGGCAAAAGCTCAGCAGAATTAAGAGCAAAGACTTTCAAATTTGCATTACATTACCGTCCATCTGACTTTATCTTCATTTCAATGGATTTTTAAACACGTACCATAACCCCACCTGTCACTGAAGTGGTTATTTTGCAATTAAAAAAAATTAAGCCACTCCAGCCCTCCAACAACAAATTGGTAGTAGAAAGGAGGGAATAAAGAAAGCATTTATTGCACTAATTGCCTAATGCAGTTGTTTATTTAGTTCCTGCAGTGTAGCATGAATTAGAGGGCTGTTGCTGAGGGTTGTCAGTCAGGAGAGAGGAAGGAAAGGGAACTCTCACAGCTGGTGGCCTTTCACCTCTGGGAACAGGAGCTCAATCTGTCACAGGGAGCCTCTCTATGCCTTGATGACCAATCTTCAGGCAGGAGAAGCTCTGAACTGGGCAAGTGAGACTATGTAGGTCAGAGCTGAGGCAGTGATAGAGCTTGCCAGAGGATCTTGTATAGCTCAGGAATGGGCTAAGTCAGTGCGCACAAGCACTGAAATTAATACTCCAGAAAACCTGGAGTGTGGGAATATCCAAGCTATGCAGTAGATGGGATTTTAAACAGCCCCATGGAGTTTGGGAACATACATAATCAGCATCATGGAAAAGAAACCTGTACACCTTTTTAAAAAGTACAGTGATGTAGATCCCACTGTAAGCCACATTATTCTGTATTTTCTTAGTCTTCCAGTTATCCTCCCTTTGCTAGTTCACGCTCTTCTTCATTTTAGCCATGTGTTTTCCTGAGGGCAGGCTTTGGTCTCTCCTTGCTAGGAGTAAGGAAAAGAGGGGTGGGGAAACACTCTTGGCAGGCACTGTGTTGCAAAGGCTGAATTAAAAAGTCCTGAGCATTTTCTTCATGAGAGAGTCTCCTAGTCAAGCTCACAGGATGCTCCAAGTCCCCTGTGCTCCTTGCCTTCCCAAGTGGCTGCCTTGCTGGCAGAACAAACATGCATGCCTGAAAGAGGGCTGAAAGGCAGCAGCCTGGGCATTTTCATTTTAAAGAAGTAACCAGGGTTTGCATTTTGCAGCTTATGTCCCTTAGTCAGGCAGCTGACAGGCTTCTTGACTCTGCTGCAGGCAGGACTGCTATGTGACTTCAAGGAAAAGCATTTTGGACCTTCTCACTGCAAAAGACAAACATGAAAAGAGACCACAGTGGCTGCACTGTCTCCTCTACAGAAAGGCTTGATCTCCTGTAAAGCCCACCTAGTGAAAAATGGTGTGTTTTGTGAAAAATGGTGTATTTTGTGAAAAATAACATGATGACATCTGTGCTAATGCAGTCTCTGTTTCTGAAAGCCCAGCAGCTTTGCAGAGCTCTTTGCTTGAGTGCCACAACTGAATTTTTTGGCATCACAGAGTGGTGAGTCCCCATGCTGAGCACCAGATACATAGGAACTCACAGGTTATGAGATGTATTTCCCTATCCCCTCTGCAACATTTATTCTGGCCATGTCTACCTGTTTCAGCTCCTTCTCCACCACAACCCATTGATCCATTGGATAGAGATGGAAATAATTTCCAGAAATGAACATGTCATCTGCTACTGTTTGCTGAAAGGCATCTCTCCACTCTAGAGGGAATTACAGCTTCCATCTGCTCCCTAATAGGAAAAATATGTATGGGCCCCCATGCAGTAGGGTCACTGTGTTAGCAGGCTCCCTGTTCTCCTGGAGGTTGCTCAGTGTAGACATTTGATTCAAGGAAATTAGGCCACTACTCTGCAATTACTTCATTAGGCCCACAGATAATCACTGGTCTGAAATGTGAAAAGGCAGGCTGCTGGGACTTTGAAAGACACCCAATTCTTCACATTCTCTTTTAGCTCTGTTTTGTTTAAGTTCAACATGTGCTTGAAGTTGAGAAATGTTAAGCTCCACTGTGGAAATGTGTTTATTGTGCATTCAAATACTACACATGCTATCCACAAGGACAAACCACCCCAAATCCTTCATCTCATGCATGCTGGAAACCTAAGTGTGCATCTTTCTTACAGCTTGGTGGGTGTAAGAAAGAGATTTGAACAGAAGAGTGATGAGGACTTGTGATGCCACACTCTTCCTCTGTCCATGGATCTGTGTCCCCACCACTCACCAAGGCCTCTCTGTGCCTCTGCTGGCTTATTTGTGTCACAAAGTGGTTTTCTGGCATCTGTGGCTTTAAGACAGGAGCTCCACATCAAATAAAGGAATTAATGTAATGAGGAAAAGCCACTGTTTGGCCTAATAACAGTACAATTAGTAATACTAAGAAGCAGATGAGGGCAGGCTTCTTGCTTGGCTGTAATCTTTTGGCATATCATATTTTAATTACAGACTGTGCAACCATCTGGAATATTAATCATCTCTTGCTGTCATTCTTCTTGATTATTTTGTCCAGAGAGAAGGAAGTCCCCCTTTCTCTATAGTTGTTTATTTTTTTCTTTTAAACTGGCTACATTATTTTGAAATACACTGTAGTAATTTTGATAGATTAGGCTTAAGTCAGGCCTCAGTAACCAGAACTAAATGATTTGCTCTTAGTTGCATATATGAAAAGAAAGGCTGGAGTTTGGGTGGGGTTTTTTTATTGGTTTGTTTTTTTGGGGTTTTTTTTAAGAATTCAATTCAAAACTCATACCTTTTCTTTAGGATTGCTTTAAGTTCTTTGCAGTCACTCATTTCATTACTCACAAACACAGCCAAGCAGAAATAGATAATTTTTAGAAAATATGTCAATGAAGTGATTTCACTAGCAATCTGAGAAGGAAGAAAAATCATAATTTTTGTTTTTGTTAATTAAGCACTTGCTAAGAATTTAACACCATGAGGGGGATTGTGTAACTAGAGAACAATAGAAAGAGAAATGAAATAACTTGAAATAAGATGAGACACTGCAAGTGAAATCTTGTCTCTAAAACCAAATTGAGTTTTATTGTTGTTTCCCTATTGCTGATGATATAGAGATGTTCATTTTTCCTGAACATTTAGCTGAAATTCATCAAACTGCAGTATGCTCTTGAGAACACTGATACCAGACTCTAGAACTAAACTATATGCATCTAGATATTAAATCTGGGCTTACTTTTACAAAATATAAATCAGGACATCGCTCCATTATTTTTTTTTCATGCTGACTGGGCAAATCCCTTTAAATCTCTGTCTTAATTTCCCTGAAAGATTCATGAATAATGCCTGCTATTGGAAAGAGCAGAGACATTACCATTGTTTTGAGATCCTAAAGTAATTTCTTTCTCTAGACAAAAAATAAACTTTTTGCGTTGACATTATTCTCTATCTGGCTGGTGCTCACACAGATGGCAAAGTTTGCCACTTTGGACAAACTCTGCAACTTGCTATGCTGGCTTATTGATCTCTTCTCTTCTCTTCTCTTCTCTTCTCTTCTCTTCTCTTCTCTTCTCTTCTCTTCTCTTCTCTTCTCTTCTCTTCTCTTCTCTTCTCTTCTCTTCTCTTCTCTTATTAGAAAGTCTCCTTTCTCAAACACCAGTCAAGGAATTTGGAGGAGACACTGTCTTGGAAAGAACTGGAGAAAGCAATGAGATCCATGAGCAGTACTGAACAGGGAGACAGGCAGGCCTTGCCAGGTTGGAATAATGCACAGAAAATAAAAAAGTGAGATTTGACTTGTTAAAGCACAAGTTTAAGCTCTAGGGAAAAACATGAAACGTGGTTTTGATGTTTTGAAGTGTGGAACACGGTTGTGCTAAAGGAGCATGTGGGAAGGTGGGCAGTGCTTCACTGACTGGCTTCAAAGAAGATTTAAAACATAAAGCCTTATGGACAGACTTCAGGACCCAGGGAAAGAAGTAATTCCTGTCTCCATGAGACTTGATTTGTAACTGGAAGTTTGGGGTTAGTTCTGATCTGTTGGTTGCCAGAAAAATAGAGGTAATTTGGTTATAGTTCAGTAAAGGGCAACAAAGATGGAGCAGGGTGCTAGGCTGCCAGCTGTGTTTTGCAAGAATTAAACCTGCCTTGCTTGGCAGTGCCACAGCAGAGGAAGAGATGCAATAGTCTGTGCCTGTAGAACATGTAAAGATCAAGGCAGGAGAAGATTATTCACAGAAGTAACCAGCAGCTCTTCAAAGGGAAAAGCATCCTGATTTTTCCTGTACTGTGCAATAATTTCCGAAAGCAATACTGAAGATAAGGCTGTTGGAGCATTCACATCAAATGGCAGCAATCAGTGAGTCTAAAGCCTCTTAGGCCCACACCATATCTGGTTTACTCTACTGAAAATACCAGAGCAGCTCCAACTTCAATGGACAAAACCCTGCGTGAGTCACAGCTTGACCCATTTTCTCTGCTATTTATGGCAAAACATAACTATGGCCACACCTGCCATAGGCTGCATGCTCTTTATGGCTGGATTGGAGAGCAGTGGCATCCATGTGCCTGTGACTGTGTTTCCATGTGAAATTTGGGTGATGGGTAGGACATGGCTGTCTCGGCTCCTGCAGGCAAGGCAGGGCTGCAGTGGTGGTGGCGGTGGTGGGATCTGGCTGCCCTTGGCTGCAGTGAGACTGCATGACCTACCCTGGGAAGAGCTGATGGGCTGGACTGCACAGCAGGACAACAAGATGCCATGGTCCCCCTGACCATGTCCCAGATGCCAGAGATTGGTCCAGGAGTGTGCTCCCTATGGTCCTCTTTTGAGTTTTGGCACCAAACTGCAAGTCCTGTGGCCATGAGGTCCTCAGTGACGTTCAGTTCTGCAGAGTACCTCCCACTGCCCTGCAGCACTTGCTAACACAGAGTCCAAGAGGAAGTTCTCTGAGGCCCACATGCCTTGCACTAGTGACAGCCATTGCCTTACCTAGAAACAAGACAGAAACAAATGCCAGTTCAGTGCCCAGCCTCTGGGCCATGGCTTCTAGTCACACTGCAGCAGGATTTCTGCTGAGGTGGATACATTTTAGGAGAGTTAACAGCATTTCAGGAGCTCTACAAGGCAGCTGGAGCAAGTCATAAGGATGGTTGGTCACTGCTGACTTTGCATTTGGACTGGTGATTTAGAGGAAAAGCTTTATAGCACTTCAGGATTCGCCAAAGCATTCAGCCTTCCTTCCCTCCTTTTACTCCAGGCAGGCAGACCACATAATGCAGCACCGTAACAACAGGAAGACTATAAATAAATACTCAGGACCTTTTTTGGTACTTGTTTGTGTCTCAAGTTACAACAATGCAAACATGAATGGTGCTGATGGGTGAAGAGGTAATGGGAAGAAGAAAGAAAACCAAATGTACAAATTATTTCAGATAACATGAACGACTTCTGTACTGGCCAGAACATTGTCTGGAGCCATAGGCTTTTATTTCAGCATGCTTGATGTATAGAGCTCGTAATAACATATGTGGGAAAACAGCAGTGATTTCTGGACCAGGAATAAATTTGGGATTAAAGAGAGATAAGTATCCTTGGTTGAGGCAGTTGAGAAGTCTGCCTGTCTCTCTTTTCAATAAGAGACATCAATCCCATTCTGTGACCTTTCCAGCAGCCCATCCCCGAATCCCTGGAAAGGGGTGCTGTCTCCAGCAGGAGGGAGGAATTCGCCCCCTCTGATACTAAGAGGAGACCCAGTGACTGTTCTGTGTCTCCCTTTGGAACAGGGCTTTTGTTTGGTGGGGATTTTGCAGGATTTTTTTGCTTTCTAGAAGCTGAGCTGGCAGCTTCTTTTGGATTATGTTTATAGTACCCTGGTGTGCTATAGCTGATAAAATATAAATGACGGAGTCAATTCTGAGGGCTGTAAAATAACTCTGGTGCTGGAAGTGCAAAGGCAAGTGTGCTTTTGCTTGGTGAAATATTTGTTGCTTTTCCAAAGAGGTCATTATTTCAATTTTCATGTGAATTTTCATCACTTAACAGAATGTATTATTTTACACATTTGCACGGCTTTTGAGGTAAGTGCTGGAACATAATACTGAAATAGTGCTCTTGCTTAATCCTTCCCATGAGCTGTGCTGCCAAATTTGTTCACTCAGACTGTGAAGGCAGGCAAGGCAAAGGTCAGACACCAGCAAAAAAATTGGGAAATCCAGGATTTACACAAATGCAGGGCTTTACAGCTTCAGAAATTGTTGGTTTCTTTGCTAAAGACCCGATGCTGCTCCGTGTCTGGGTCTTTTGGAAGCTCACTTTTGTTTGGATTGACCAACTGAGTGATGATCCAGGGCTGGTTTCCTTGGCACATGGAGATGTGGGTTTCCTGCTTGCAGCTGGCTGATGACAAGAGGGGATGGATTGTTTCCCCATCCCACAGAAATTCCGCCACATTCAGAGGTTAGCAAGTTTTAAGGGAAAACCATGTTTTTTTCAAGGCAAATTGCCACTGGAAGTGGAACATTTCTCCTTACCTGCAGTTCCAGCAACTCATCTTGGACTTTAATTTAAGATGTGGATCATATTTGAAGGATTTACCAGTTTATGCCAAACCCAGCATGGGTTAATTCCCCTCGCTACTGACTGGGAAGCCCAAATCAATCTCTTCCTGAGATGCATGCTATATTTAGTCAGGAAATGATAAATAATGCTATTTGAAGTACATTCTGCTTCTTCCCCTTTCCTCCCCCAATCCTTCTTCCTCCAAAATAACTACAAGGTATAAATAATTTGTACATTTAACCTGAATATTCCTTGCCTACTTAGGTGTGCTTGTTTTCTCTCCCTACACAAAAAGTCACTAAGTGGGTTGAAAGTTGTTATTTTATTGATGTACAGTATAAATAAGTCACACTACATAAGATGATTTGCAGTTGTGTGCATGCGTGATTCTCTGTCCTGTTTTCTTATCTGATGTGCCTTTACCACTTGAACTATTCACCTTAAGAAGTGAATTCAGTGTTTGATATTTGAAAGGAAATGTTTCCACCACAGGCAGAAAAACCCCACTAGCTGCTATTGTGTGTTTGCCATTTCTTACTTTGCTTCATAATTGTAATGTCTGCATTTTTTTTTGTCCCAAATACATAGATTGCTGCCTTTCTGGAAAAACAAGATTGCTTGCTTAATTAAACATGAGGTAATGATGACATAAGAGATTTTTAATTTGTTTCTCATCTATGAAAGATTTGTAACAAAGAAAAAGGTCTTCAACAGTAAGAAATTTTTTTCTGTGGAAGCAAAACTTCTTCCCTTTAGTATGCCCCCAAAGTGATGGTATTGATTTTGAAATCACAAGAAAATCTTTAATCCTTTCAAAAGCCATCTTTTGCTGATGGAAGTTTTCAACAGACTCCCATAGGTGCAAACATCTTGCTCACCATCACTTGAGAAATCCTGATAAAACCATGGATTTATGATCTATGAAAATATTTTAGCCCAAGAGTTTTTGATGGAAATCACAGGAGACAGATTGTATGAGTTACTCAATAACGCTGGGCTGCAGGATGTTTGCATCACAGCAGCATAAGGAGGTTGTAAATCAAAGGAGAGCTGAGCTCTGTGTTATCTGCTGAGGCTGTGTTCACTGGGAGCCCCTGTGCAAGCACCAGAGCTCGTGCAGGTGTCAGGGGAGCTGTTTGGGAAGTGTTGTTTGGCATCCAGAGCCAAGGATAGTCTTATCTAGTCTTATCATAAGAGGGAAAACACCCAGACAAATCATCAGTGTTCAGTGTCAATTATTCTGCAGAAGTTGCCTTGCATGTTTATTTATTTATTTATTGTGAGAAAAGACGACACCCCCCCCCCCACCAAATGTTAAATGGTTCTGTATATACAGAAACCTGCTGCCTGGCTACTTCTTCTGGATATTAAATGTTTCTGTTTGAATTCATCTTTTGAAGAGCAAAATGAACTTGGGAGGGGGGGAAACAGTGCTAATGGTCTTGGGACAGACACTTTCCTACCTGGAGCCTAAACTGAGGACTTGGGGATTTAAGAGCCTACTCCACAGGGTTATTTGCCAGGAACAGGGAGAATGAGGAGAAGACTCCACCTAATTTCCAAGGCTGGTATTCATCTTATCTAATAGGAGGTCCCTAAAAGAGAGTTATCTGGTCAAGGGTTCTCTGGACTATTTCCAGAGTCAGGACAGAGCTGTGGATGCATCCAGGTGGGTATTGACTGCACTGTGATGGAAGTGTCCAAGGGGAACCGTGGGAGCTGCCCTCCAAAGATGCCTGTCTCTCTGTTGATTCAGAGGAGTCTGGATAACTGGAGTAGAGTAGGCACTTCGCTTTTAGACAACTGGTGTCAGATGAATTGAATTGCACCCCATCAGAAGGTTGTCAATAGGGTTTAGTCCCATGGAGGTATGGGACTAAACACCTCAGGTGTTTACTCCAGAGGTGCTAAGCATCCCTGAAATCATGGGAGCTGAATGTCTGTCCTTTGAGAGGAATATACCCATATTCATATTTGTATCCTGTAAAGCATCCATCAGGACCCTTCAGCATGCAACTCCAAGCCACTTGAAAATCTGCCTCTGATACAGTTCTGCAAGCATCAAATTATGTATGTCACGTCACCTTCTGCAGCAGCTTTTATCCAGCAAGATCCGCTGCCTGAAACTGCTGTGTCTGAAAAGGCATCGAGGCAGGAGCAGCAGTGCAGGTGTTTAGCACAGGTATCAGAGCTCATTGGAAGCAGAATGTTTTAGTTTAGGAACTATAGCAGTTCACTTTTCCAATTAAAATGAAAAGGGTATGTTGTTCCAAGGCAGTTTGATTTGAAGAAAAAAGTCAGAAGTCATTTAGTGAGATATATCATCAAGATCTTTAATGACCAGTGTTGGCTGGGACATCAGCATTTATTTATGGTTGGGACTTCAGCAGTTCATCCCTTCACTGAAGAAAGACTGAATCCAGAATCATTAGTTTAAATTCAATGTCCCTGTCACAACCAGTAACTTAAATTAGGTATCTGAGCACGTAGCAGCAAGCACAGAAATATATTCTCCTCCACAGCCAAGTGTGAGCAAGAGCTGAGCACTCACAGCTCCTTTTGTAGAAAATGGACACCAAGAGGATTAGTGACACATAACATATGCTTGATATTTAGGGCAATTTCGAAAGTTAGCGGGTTTTTGTGGACTTACAGCCATCGGCTTATGTCTGTCTGTCTGCCTGTCTGCCCAGCAGAATCTGCTGCATAGGTAATCAGTGATCCTGCATGTGAACACATGTGCAAGTGAGTATAGTATTTGTAAACTCCTAATTCAGTTTAACAATTACTTCTGTAGGGGTGGCTGTGATCAGTATGACAGGCAACACTGAATCACAATACCTTCCACCTGCAAGTAAAAAATCACCATTTTCACTCGCTTTAAATTTATTTGCACTCATTTCTGTACTTTGGCTTGGATTTTCATGTGCTATTGTAGAAAAAAGTCTCTCTGCCTCTGCAGTTTCCTCTCATCCTCTCTTATTTCCAGTAGCCAGAACAGCACCTTTGTACTGCAGACAGGTACTGATGGTTAGGAGGAGGGATTCAGCTTTGCATTGCAGATTACACAGCTGCATAATCTCCCCTCTAAGAAGCACAGTGATACGCATTCAGCTCGATGAGAGCTGGGAGTTTGGTATTTCTTACCTGTTTTCCAAATCTCTTTCATGACTCTGAAGAGATATGAAGAAAGGCTTTAAAATAAAAGGGAAGCAGTTTATTTTTTAATTTTTTTTTCTCCTGATGCTACTGAGATTGCCGGTGAATATTACCTGAGCAGCAGCTAGCAAGTTTCTGCAGGAGTGTGTTGATGGAGCAAGTAAGTAGCAGCAGCTTTGAATAAATCATTTATGTGTGCACTGCAGACTGTTGCAGGGATTGGCATCAATGGTGGCGCACTAACAGACAAACAGAGGAAAAGGCTTTCACCCAACTTTTTATTGAAACCTCAGAGGAATAAAACAGGTCAGTCGTGAATATTAAATTACCTTTTGGCCATCTTCCAGAGTGATCTGGCCTAGTTAGGAAACATCAAGAAGGAAGAAAGCTTTGCTTCTTCACATCCTGATTTCTCCAGGGAGGTGAGAGAAGGAGATCTGTGTGAAGCATTGCAAAGGCAACCTGATTTTATAAGTCAGCAGTTCTTCCACATGCACAGAGACAGTCCTGTGCAAATCCTCATACCAGCTGCACACACTTTTCTTGCAATGTTGCAGACACATTCAACCCACCTGCTTTTTCTTAATGCCACTTATATATTCTGATGAGTAAGACTAGATCAACAGGGTGTTTGTTCAGTTTTGCAAGACCATCAGTACAGCCCATATCAGATGGGCATAATGTGCCCTTGCTGCCTTTGCCTCTTTGGACAGGATCAGTCCCTTACTGGGATGTGTACATCTCCTTGTCTCAGCCATGGGAAAGACTAGCAAGGCTGACTTCAGTGGAAACTGCTTAGCAGCCACAGAGATACTGTATGGAAGTACCACCCTCCATTTTCTGCATGTTGGATGTTCAAAACATACAGTTTCTTTCAAGAAATGATATATTCTTAGTACAGGCCTGGTTATTTAAGGATAAAGGAACAGTGAAATTAAAGCATCAGTACCTGTTGGCTGTCCCATGAAGAAAATGAAGAGCTGTATTACATGTTAATAGGTAAAGAGCCACAAAAAGACGCAGCAGAATATAGAACTTTTAACACAAATGTAAAAGCCACAAAGCAAACATTTTTCTGACACACATCTCCAGCTAAAATTTGAAGTGCCACAGTAAGGCCAGCTGGGAACTGTATTGCTGTGCATCTTACTGAGGGTACTGGTGTTTCCCCCACTGGTTAGTGAGAGCCTATTCCCCAAAGGAGCCTGGCCAAGGGGTCATCTCCAGGGGAAGGAGTGGTAGGGGGCAGCTCAGGTGTGAGCCATCCCACACACTATTTCTCCATGGTAGTGCTCTCTAAGCACTGAATTTTTCCAGTCCGGGGGAATTTTACAATGGCAGAAAAGATTTCACAACTGATTTCATTGTCTTGAACACATGATTTTCTCTAGGGTGGCAAAGAAAGGACAGATTTAAAAAAATTTAAGTAGCCCTTAATAATGTCCCAAGCTCAAAGCTGGCTGCACCATGTGAAAGTTTCCGTGCAGAGGTCACAGAGGCACCAAAGCACCCAGCTTTGCCTCTGGAGCCAATCTAGGCTCCCACTTCTCACCTGCTCCCCACTGGGAACCAGCTGTGCACGGATGGCTGTGGCAGGCAAACATGGACATCTCCAAAGCTTTAGGGCTGTTTACAGTCTTGACCAGGTTTGGGCACTGGGCTTCCTCCTTGAGGTTGAAGGGCGAGCTGCTGAGCCACTAAACCCTCAGTTATTTTCCACATCTGGTTTGATTCTCTGCAGATAAACAGCAGCCTTGCCATTAACAACAAAAACTTAATTCACTGAGGTTTGTTCAAGGACTGGGAGCAAATATTTTTCCTGTGCAACTTGGGGTCATTTCAAGGGAAAAACAGGGCTGGAGGTATATCACCCCTTTAAAAATTATTATTACTTCCTAGAGAAAATAAAATTAAAAGCACCTCTTCCTTCCATTTGTGAGGTTATTTTTACAGAAAAATTGCTGGCTTTGGGAAGGTAACTGCTTTGTGACTGACTTGGGATCAGAGCACAGGATTTGAATAAATGTATGGATTATTTTACCTTTTGTCCATTTTTTAAATTAATGCAAATGCTCATTCATAAATCATACCTCAGTAAAACTCTGTAGAAATTCTTTATATGTTTTCCTGTCTGCTCCCTCTTGGTGCCAGGACTTACACACAAAGGGAAGGGACAGAGCAGCCAGCAAGTATTGCAATTATAAGTCTTTTAGGAAATGTCCGTGGCTGTATAAGCTGCTGATTTCCCTCACTGCTGCTTGTGAGGCTGAAGCCTCTATGTAGGTCACGTTCTCCAAGACGGCTGCCTCCCTTACTGCCAGACCTGCTGTTGACTTGGGCTGTCTTAATGCATCAAAGAGCCTCTGCTATGCTTCAGCTCACCTTCTGAACTCAAGCTGCATCGCTCAGCTCTTCATGTAATCACTGAGGTGGGTAACCTGACCAGGGAGCTCGAGCATTAATCACAGTCTTTCTGATTCCTCAGGCAGAGAAGAAAATTTCTCACTTTACCATCATGTTATTTTTAAATCTTTGAAATCTCTCCCTAAGCCTGTTTTCCCATATTTTCTGTGTTTTATAACCCAGTTACCATTATCAATGATCATAGGCAGTGTACCAAAAGAGGCAGTTAGAATTTTTTTAATTTAAAAAAACCCAAACTTTTAAGAGGAGAAATAGAGACCCACAGAAAATGAAAAAAGGAATGTTGCTGTAGAACATCTCTCTCTGCTGCACAATGATAACACTGGAGGTGCTATTATATGATGGAGCAGACTATTGAACAGCCAGTGGGTTTGGGGTGGGGTCTGCTCCTTAGCTGAAAATGATCTTGTCCTCCTTGCAGTTCTGCACAGCATCGCATCCAGACACGGGAATCAGGATCAGAGAGGCTGGAAGTATATAGCTGACAGTCCTCAGGAAGCCTAGGGAAGTGTTGCAGAGGGACACTGGCTGGTTGTCTCCCTTTGCTGCAGTTTGTCTTTCTGGCATGGCAGCCCCAAGGCCTGTGAGCAGTGCAAGCTGTGATCAGGTTCTGCCGGCCTTGTCGTGGCCTTGTACTGGCCAGGAGAGTGGCTGTCCCTGTTTGTCACTGGGATCTGCCCAACGCGGCCCTAGAGGTCATGGTCACAGGGCTGGGCAGGAGATGCTGGGGCATGCGGCCTAGAAATGGCTGGTTTGAATCACGTCTGCGGTGTTTTCTCCCCTCTTCCTTCCTAGCACATTTTGCCAGCCGTGGTTTTTCTCCATTTTTTTCTCCCCCTCTTCCAGCCATGGCGGGAATGTTTCCCCATTCGAGCAGCAGCAGCACCAAGCGGGAAAGCAGGGCTGCTCCAGGACAGGAAAGCGTTAACCCGGCACGGAGGGCGGCGGGGGGATTACTGCTCCCCACCACGGCGGGGACGGGGTCGAGCGGGGATTATTGGGCCGGAGCCCCAGGGCCGGGCCATCTGCGGCATGCCGGCTGTGCCCGCGCCCGGCCTCCCCCGGCGGGGCCTGCTCGGACCGCTGGGCCTCCAGGCCCGGAGACACCTGGGCAGGCGGGGCCGCCCCTCCCTGGGCCCGGGGACACCTGGGCAGGCGGGGCTGCCCCTCCCTGCCGGCGCTCCCTAGGGGAAGGATGCTTGCCCCAAACCCCACCGAGCTCTGCCGGCCTGCTCAGAGTAGCACCTCTTTTTAAAGATGCCTCCTCCCTTTGCTTTTTTCCATTCCCGCAACCAAGGCATGCCGTTAAACTTTCACTAACATGTATTTCTTATCAAACCCGATTTACAGAGTGCTCAGGCTTCTCAGCGTTTGTCTTCTGCAAGCTCGCAAACCTGCTTGAGTTGGTTTGTTTGTTTGTTTTGTTGTTTTGGGGGTGGTTTTTTTGGTTTTGGGGTTTTTTTTTTGAGTGTGGGGTCCATGAAACACTCGGAGCGCCCACCAGGGAGCTTGGGCAGCTCCAGGCTCAGTGCTGGCCTTGAGCCTCCTCCCCAGGGCAGCTGACCAGCGGTGAGCCCTTTCCAAACACCATTCACCCCCCAAGGAGGGCTTCATGAGGTGGTGGAGAGACATGAGAGTGGTCGTCGTGTAATAGCATCTGAAATTCAGCCAGCCTTCAGAGGTAGCTGATAGCACTTCTGGTTATTTTTGCTAGGGGTATCCATAATTTTCTTTTAAATGACAGTAGCAATATTGCTTAATTGGTTTGGTGTTAAAATCTGCTGTAAACCCTTTCTGATTTGTTTGGTTCTGCTACTAGGGAGAAATAGCTCTATTTGTCTACTCCTTGCAGAAAAAAAAATGCAGACTTGGCAGGATTTTCTTTTTCCTCCAAATGAAACACCAAATTAAATAAATAAAGGAATAAGACCCTGGGCAAAATGCAGATTCAGTCAAACTTTTTTTGCATCAGATGCATGATCAGTTTAATAAGGGAGATCCAACTAAATGCTCAGAGGCAGGGAGATAGTAGAAGAGAGGGTTAGAGTGTAAGTATCAGGGTGAAGCTTGATGTGTTTAGCTTTGCAGTTTGCTCTTTCAGCACTTTTCTCAATGACTTGAAGGGCTGGTAGGATAAGGTTTGGTTTTGTTAGACCTTGTTAGTGTCAAATCTATTGATGCCTGGTAAAGATTACCCTAATGTGTAAGCCTTTGGGGGCTGGTGTGTGTGCGGGCATGTGAGGCTGTGTTATGGCAAATGCTGACAGATTAAAGGGGAGGTCAGTGACAGATATCCCTGAACTCTCTGGCCAGGGTTGGTCACTTTAAAACGCTGTCTTTGGATGGCACCCAGTGACAAAAAGTCAGGCATCTAGATTTAATCCCAGCACACACACACACATACCCTTTTTTTTATAGTCCCCCTGAAAATCAGGCATATGCCGTGCCTTCTGCTGTGTTCAGCACAGCTCCTTCCTTTGGCCTGACGCTATTGCTTTATAGTGACACCTCCCAGTGGCACTCTGCAACATTTCACTGAAGTCCACACAGAACTGCTTCTCAATAGGCTCATGAAACCAAGTGCTGTTTGGGCAAATGACATCTTATAAAATTCATCAAGCTTTGTGGGTGCCTTCTTCACAGGAATCATCCCATTCCTCCCTCTCCCAAATATTTGGGTCCCCTATTTAATAAGAATTAAAAGCAAAGAAGTACTTTCTAGTTATGTCTTTAAAAAATTGGCAGTATGGTACAATTTCTGCAGACATAATGACATCCTGTGACTGAAGAAAGCAATGTCCTGTTTCAGATGTTGCTGCTGTTGTTAACAGGTTTGTGTTGTGAGAGCAATCTCCCTGCTGTGTTGTGTAACAGTGTGCAACACCTGCTAGCAATATCCAGGGGCTCCACAGACCTGGTTTATACAACTTAAATATGTCTCACTCTCTTAGACCAGCAAAAAATGGGATTTGGGCATACTGAGATACCATCTTGTTATGGTAAATTACTAGGTTTCCCACTATCAGCAAAGCTGCCTCTCCCCATCTCTGTGTTTAGTGGTCTCCACTTCTGCTTAAAACTTCTCTCTTCTATTGTCTCTGACAGAGAATCACAGAAGGGTAAGGCTGAAAGGGACCACAGTAGCTCATCTGGTCCAACCTCCCTTCTCAAGCAGAGTCATCCCAGAGCACATGGCACAGGATTGTGTTCAAGCAGCTTTTTAATACCCCCAGTGAGGGAGACTCCACACCCTGTCTGGGCAATCTGTTCCAGTGCTTGGTCACACGCACAGCAAGGTTCTTCCTGCTATGCAGATAAAATTTAATGTGCATTAATTCCTGGAGTTACAGATGTCGCTGCTTACCCTGTGGGTGTGTGTATTTGTTTGGTAGTGCACACACTGAAGTATCTCTTCAGATATTACTTGCTAAATTATTACAAGCCCATTGTGGGTGTGCCCTTAACTAGAAACAGTCTGTGAAGCTGTTTTTGTTTTGTATAATAGGGACTTTTTTTGGTTCAGCCAAGCTCAATTCTAAGTCTATGTGTATGTAAAAAATATATTCTCAACTAAATAAATGTGTAATTATAAAACCAATAAATTAAAGGGACGCAGACTCTGGGACAGACAGACCAGGCTATTTTTCTTTAGCAGCTCATTCTGAGTTCAGCAGGAATGGTATAGGTTCTGTCCTCCTGAGGATGTGGAACTGATACATAGCAAATACAGGCACTCTTTGACAATAGCTCCTGCGGAGTACCTGCAGTTGTGAACTGTCTTCCAAAACAAGTAGGGATTTTAGAAAATGGTGGTTCTTCAATAAATCTACTTTTCCTATGAAATAGAGAATCTACACAAAATGGTCACAAAGAAATAGCATGTGCTTGTCAAATTCCCCATATTAAAAAAGGTTTTTGAAATCAGTTTGCTCCAAACCAAGGAAGAACTGCATCCCAGTTAAACATGAAGGGTTTGTACCATGACTACCTACCATTTCATAATGTATATTTATGTTAATTGATGCAATTTTATCTGTGGACCAATCATAAGAGATGCCTTATTCCTCCAGCAGTTGTGCTAAAGTCATCCCCATGCCAAAAGTGGTGGGGTCCGTGTGAAGTAGGACAAAATATGTGAGGGAGCTCTCAGACTTTGATCAGTGAAATTCAGAAAGAAGATGGGCACAATATGAAACACAAGGCCTCTGTCTGGCTCGAGCCATCGAGTGCAAAGCAATACAGGGCTGCTGTCAGCTGAAGCTCTGGCACAGCCCTTTGACATGACTGTGTAATGCAGCAAATCTGTTTCTCGTCATCTGACGCTCCACTGAGACCTCTTGCTATGCTTAGCTGAGAGCTTTGAACGTCCTTGCTTTTGTTGGCCTCTTATGAAGTCCCTCAAAAACACAGTCAATTTGATACTTTACTCTGCTGTTGCCAATTATTCTGATTGTTGTTGGATAGCAGAGAGGTAGTAGCAGCTGGTGTATGGTGGGTTTTGTATTAATGCAGTCAGGGCAGCAGGGCAGCAGTTGTGCTGCCTGTGCAGCTCCTGGCAGGGCATGGCAGGACATGCCATGGGACACCACTTTGCTCTGCTGGTGTCCAAGAAATAGGGCAGCATGGAGGATGATCTCCAGTTCACAGCCCTCCTTGTGCTGGAGGAGCCCTAGCTGCAGTCCTCTTACTCCTTGGGGCCTTGGGGCACTTTCCTCATCCCCTACACAATGTCCTCTGGAGCTTTTTGTTGCTAGGTGCAGAATGGGAATACAGGTGCCTGTCCTGGTGATGGTGGCTTGGGGCATCTCAGCCAGTGAGTGCTAGAAATGCTCTCAGTGTTGCCCCTGGTAGATCTGTGCTCACTTTCATAAATGAGCAGTAAATGAGGAACAGTCATTTTCTTCCTGTGAAAAAACCTCGTGTCTGGCCTTTGGGTGCCTGTTACAGCCCCTACTTTGGGAGAGCTTCCACTTACTTCAAATGGGATGTACAGGATAGCACAAACCTGAGGCTGAAGCGTGGGCAGTCCTGGCATCAGACCTGGAAAGAGGTAGCTATGTATGCCCTGAATATTTGTTCTTTACCCCTGCAAAGCTTTCAGAAAAGAACATGGTGTCCATGTGCATTTATCTCATGGTAAGGCAGAAACACAGAAATGGAGGGGTGTGGAGAAGTGACCCCGGCTTTGGGATGGACTTCAAAACCCAGCTGCAATTTCTCAGTAGCACAAGTGCAAATGTCAGACATTGATAAGATGGAGGAAATAAATGTTTTTTGCAAACTGGGAGAAAGGAAGACAGTGGAAATGCTTTATTTCCCTTCTTACATAATTACATCCACAAGTAGTCAGGAAGAAACTGTGATTTATGTCTTGAGTGCACAGTAAATCACTGTAAGAGCCCATGCCCTGTCTGTGTTTTACTCACTGGGAATGGCCTCTGGCCACCAGCAACCCCAGCTGCCAAAGATTTCTGTCTCTGACAGACTCAGCAGCAGTTTGGGCTTGGGTGATGAATTTTGAAATGTGATTGTCCTGTAAAGCTGGCTTGAAGCATACACAGTCAAAGAGCCAGCCCATGGCTGGAGGAGATGATAGCAGGTGCTGGCCATGTAGAGAAGAAAAGGCAGTGGTGCCCAACATGCAATGGCTGGTGGGCTGGTGGCACACACACACACGTGCTTTGCTGGGTTTGGAAAACTGCTGAAAGAATGAGGACTTGTTATTTTGTGAGGAAATATTCTCAACTTCATAAATGCACCCAGGAACAGACACCCCAGCTTTGCTGAGTGTTTTGAACAGTCTGGAGGCTCTCTCTGTCATGAAAGATGAATGCACTGGGTGAGATCCCTGGCCCATGGAGCTTTCCAGGGGTGGTGCACTGGCTGGACTGGGAGTCCAGTGCGGATCTGCCATGCAGCACCTCCAGTCCCAGCACGTTGCCTGTGGGCAGCACTGCCCTTGGGGAGAGAGAGTGCTGCTGCTGACAGTCCCTGGCTTTGGGCTGCAGCATGGAGGATGTTCACAGCCCTGCCAGCTGCCCTCCAGTGAAAGCACAGCCTACTGGGGGCAGTTCCTTGGGCCAGGGAATGCAGAGCCTGGCTGGAGCATTCAGGACAGTTGGGTAATGGGTGCTTCAGCTTAGAAGCTGCTAGGCTTGGAAAGCTACTTGAGGTATCTGTAGCAGACACTCAAAAAGCAGTACAGGATGCATTACAGGTGTCTAAATCCTTCTTGGTGTCCAGCTGCTATACCCGGGTTCTGTTTTGTGTCAACCAGCCAGCCCTGTACAGACATGTTGTGTACCCTTGGGCATCTCAAATGGCACTGGACACCTTTGCTTAAGCAGCTGAATCCCACTGTAAGTGGTTTGCTCAAGATCATATATAAAGCCTCTGTGATAACTGGGACCCAAGCCCAGACCTCTTCACAGGCTATCCAGCATTTTGATGACTGGAATGTGCCCTGTCTCAAGAATGAACATATTCACATAGTGGGTTCAGTCGGATTTATTTTCTGCTTTCCTCATTTTTGAATAATTTGACAAGCCAAGGGTCATTAAAGGAAGTTTTGCAGTGGGTAACAAACATTTTTTCACAGTGTATGTCATGTACAGGGAAAGAAAATCTTTTCACCTACCTTTATTATGCTTTCTTTATTTTTATTTCAGCTTTCAATGTCATTATGTCTTCAGTGCTGGGTTTTGGAGGGAAATGCACATGCTGGTTTAATATCCCTTTGCTGAGTCTTACTCTAACTGTGTGGCTGCTTTGGGTTGTTCTGCTTTTTGAGAAAAAGTCCACGAAAGCCTTCGGCATGAAAACCATATGAGACAGAACAAGATGAAGAGACACCCCAGATGGAAATAAAACCCCATGGGGAGGTGGGGTTTATGAAAGCAGCCTCATGTGTGGCACAAGACTTGATGGAAGCGTCAATAAGACAGTCCAGAAATTCCTCTGGCATGCAGTGGGTGCAGTAAGGTTTTCAAACTGGCTGTTTAGTGTGGGGCTTTCTGGGGTCTGAAACATTTCCATGCTGCGTATTTGGAGCAATAGCTGACAGTCAGGACAGCCTGGGATCTCAGCTGTCATATTGAGAAATTAGTGGGTTGCTGAGAAAAGTAAGAAAATTAGAGGCCTGGAAGGGATAGAGAGGAATAAACTGAATTGGGAAGCATGAGCTCAATAGTTTGTCATACCGCTTTGGGTGAGACGTGTATCGGGTAAGAAACCTGCTGAAAACAATTATCTGAAAAAAAATGAGGCTGCTCAGATTTCTGCTTTATAAGTTCCTCTGCTGATTTTATCCTGCTCCCCATCCATTCTGTGAGTGCTGTGTCCAGTCTAATGAGGCCCCCTTCGTTCATCTTGTTTGGGCAGCCGTCCGAAACCTCTCTTATCAAGAAGGGCTCTTTCAGCCTCAGAGACTCCTGAGGGATTTGGGGGCAGAGAAATGCAGAGTTCAGAGGAGCAGCAACTACTTGTGAGAGTTAATGAGGGGAAATGAACTCATTTGTGATACTTGTAAACTTGAAACCCAGTTTCAGGGAGCACAGAGAGGGCTGGAGCATCCAGCTGCTTGTAACACAGATGTACTGATCTGGGAAGAGGTGAGCTGCTGGCTCTGGAGAGCCTGACTGTGCACAGAGCCCTGTTTCTGGCTTAAATGGGATTCCTTTGAAAAAGAGTCCAAGTCATGATAAAAAATTCTATGTGCCCTTTCCAAACATCCTGTCCCAGAGCTCAGATGCTGACAGTGTGCTTTGTATCCTAATGGTGCTTTGTACTCTCAGCTTGTGAAGCCCTCTGAGCCTTTAGCCTGGCTTCCCACTGTGGCTGCTCTTCATGGAACAGCACTGATTTACACCAGTCTAATCCCTTACCTTTGTGACAGGTAGTGCAGAGAGCTGTAAGTACTAACAAACTGAAAAAGCTTCATAGCCCACTACTCAGTGTCTCATGCTTTAGGTAACTTCATTACCACATTACATTTCAGCAATTTAAAAAGCAAACATGGAGAAGTCAAAGAAACTGTACTGGTTTCTTCCCAGTCTTCCCCTGAGCAGCATCCCCCTCCTATACCCCTTTCTCTTTGATTCCTAAAAAGCCATCTATGGCTTTAAATAAACTATAAGTGGGGACACGACTCTGCTTGATGTTTGGTCTGCAATGGAAGTAAAGTGTCACTTCCAATTTTTTGTGGGTGCAGAACAAAGACGCCTGTGACCAATCCACTGCACAGTGCACTCGTTTTGTTTGAACAGAGAGCTTTGGTGAGAAGCATATTTCAAAGGGATGGGGAAGCAGATTTTAAATCCTGTCAAAGAGAAATTATTTTACCTTTTCTAATTCCCATCCACAGTACCTTGTTTTCCTGCCTCATGCAATAACCTTGCACAGTAGGTGGAGCAAGGCAGCTGGAGCAGCATGCCAAGGATGGCTTTGGCTCTGTGGGGCTCCACCCCAGGACATGAACTGGGCTGTGTTCAGTCATCCAAAGGGCTGCACACAAGGGTGTTTGCAATTGAGGAAGTGTAGAAACAGAAGAGCCAGTAGGCAGACTGCGGCACTCCTCATTTACTAACAGCAATGCCCAACCACATTCATCTAACCAACTTCAGTCACTGTTGTCAGTACCAAATGAAATGGCACTAGGTCTCTGTGAGATAATACCGTCATCTGTGTAGCAGTTTCACAACATTTTTTCAAGAAGAGTGCAACAAACAGGGAAGGGCTTTATTAAAATTAGTCCCAGATTTACTATGAGTAGGAGTTTAGGCAGGTTTAATACATGCTAGCAGAAAAAAGTATTTTCCTATCAAATAACTAAGTGGTTGAGTAAGGAATTGAGATAAATTGCTGGGATGACTTCCAATTGTAGACTGTGGTGAGTAAATGAGGTAGGTCATGCCTCCCTGACAGCCTGGGTTTCAGTTTCACATCAGGCAGTTCTGTATTGCTGTGTCTGTCTCTTCTGCACCATTTACTTCATATACTGCGTGTACATCCTTCCCTCCCCTCATTTCCACTCTCCCTTGTATATATTTAATCATAAAATTTCTCTGCTGTTCTCATTCCTTGTATTTGACATGCACTTTATCCAGGCTTCTGCCTCTGGGAGCTGGTCCTTGACAAAAAGGGACAAAGCAGACCATCAAGCTACCATGCTTTGCACAAGGCATTATTTTTTCCATCTGTCAAAATTAAATGGCATTTGGGATTTTCCCTTGGCCTGTCAATATTTTCACAAAATTTGAGGCTGTCTATGAAACTCTGGGAAAATAGTTGTACAATGACATTCGCTTGCATGTTGTCATGGTGTCGCATTGCTCTCTGCAATTTTTTTTTTTTGGGTTTTTGAAGATTGATCCACAAAGAGGATTACTATCACTGCTCTCTGCAGTCTGTCACTGCTGTTGCACACATCTACCTCAGCCACCAGCCTGCCCAAATAGGCTCCAGTCTTTCAGACTAAGCATTTTTAGCATCCATTTAAATGTTGGACATATAGAAGATATTTGGGGCATTCACAGCCTTGGCCTCACTGGGATGCAAGTGGGAATCTTGGGCTCTATCTGGGACAGGATTTCACTATTTTTCAGCTGGAAGTGACCACTGCAGACTCCCTTTCCTATGAAGGCTACTCATCTCTAAAATAAATGGCCATTTATATCCAGGAGATGAAGGCTCAAGGTTTTCTGCCTTTCCTCCCTTCTCTGAGCTGTTTGTGGCTGACAGACAGCATGTGGGATCAGTACATCTCTCACTCCCATTTGATTATGCACATCCCTCTCTTTCCCACAGCAGCAATGAGGACAGAGATAAAATACAATTGTTCTCCCATTACACTGTCACGAAGGCAAGAACAGACACTTGAGTTTATAAGCTATTTTTTAGCTAAAAGCAGAAGATGGTCAAAGCTTTTAAGAAGAGATGGTGTTTCCCTCAATCAAAGGCACATGTTCAGGTGCTTTCTTCAGGTCCCATTTTGAAGGGAAATTTCAGTAGCAGACAACTTTCAGAGACACACAGCCAAGTGCAGTAAGACTGAGAAATATAGGGTTGCACGTATACTTTCTAGGTTAATTTCTCCCTGCCTTTGCCAAAGCCATGTCCATCCTTGCTCCAGCTGCCGCCTCCTTGGCCACCCTCTCCAGCAGAGCCAGAAGCTCCAGATGGATGGCTCAGCCCTGCCACCATGTGCTGTGTTTTTCTGGTCAGAGCATGAATACAGCACTGCACTCACAGGACAAATGATAATCTGTCCCTTCACAGCTGATGGATGAAGCACATGAATATGGAAGAACAAACATAGAATTTCCACAATTGTCTCAAACTCTGTGTGTGTTGAAAGGAATTGGGGTGGTTCTCCTGAGGCAGCAGATGGCAAGCTCACTTGGGGATAATACCCATTGGATTCTTGTATTTGTGGCCACTGCTTATAGAGGTCATTAATCC
Organism: Setophaga petechia; assembly: GCA_024362935.1. Lineage (NCBI taxonomy): Eukaryota > Metazoa > Chordata > Aves > Passeriformes > Parulidae > Setophaga > Setophaga petechia. The sequence continues at coordinate 12,461,764 of JANCRA010000020.1, read as the reverse complement.
TGAAGCTTGGCTGCTCCCAGGGGGTCACTAAATGCATTGATTTGGGGTTTGAAAATGAAGCACAGTATGTGCTAAGTGTTCTAACAGGAAATTCATGTGTAGTATTTTAATATGTATTACATCTCAGATGCTTGACAAGACAGGCACATAGATGATGAATGTAATTTGTCAGTAAAATTCAGCAGATGTATCTTCAGGGTTTAACTCAATATCAAAGTGAGAAGGCAGCATTGAAAGTAAAGCAGTGAAAATTACACTCCTCAACTATTTTCCATGAAGTGATAGTAATTATTAGATAAGTAATAATGATTTGTGCCAATGCAGTCAGTACAGAGTGATAGTTCCCAAGCTTGTTATTTGGTCCTGTGGGTAGAGCTTGCTGTAAAATGCGAATTAAATACAATGGGATTATTGCAGTTCTGCTCTGTTTTAACAGGTCAGAATAGGGCAGTTCTTGCTGGATGGTTTGCAGGCTTTTCAGATACCAGTTGTGCTGGGACAATGACATGGTTACTATTTTAGGCAGTGGGTTACTTGAATGTGACTTGTATTCTATTTGTGTTAAAAAATCTTGCAGTCGTTTCAAGCAGTTATTAGTCTGTATTATAACAACTGTCTTTAGCTGTTTGAAATGCAGAGCCCTGGCAAGCAGAAATATAGACTTGCCAGGCTAAAAGCAAAATACATTAAATAAAGCATCAATATTTATGACGCAGTCAGTAGTTCTTCTGAAATAAACAAGAAGAAAATCTTGTGAAAAAGGATCAGGAAGGCTGGAAACACTAGTGAAAAACAATAAACATAATACAGTTACAATATAAAGCTTGTGTAACTCAGGGCTCAGCTCTTCTAAGAGCCCCAGCACTGTCACCTGGGGCTAAGCAAAGACTTCAGACAAATTGAGTCATGCTGTTGGGCAAAAGAAGGGTCAATGAGAGGATCCTGTTCTGCAATTATTGTTTTGCAGCTGGCACACAAATACCATGGCAGTTGAGATGTTAGATTTCTTTTCTCTCCCTCCTTTTTGTCTCCATTTCTCACATTCCGTAGAATCATCACAGAATAAAAGGATGGCCTAGGCTGGAATGGACCCTAAAGATTGTGTCATTCCAACTCCCCTCCCATGGGCAGGGACAACTTTCTCTAGACCAGGTTGCTCAAAGACACATTCAACCTGGCCTTGAACATTCAAAGTATGGAGCATCCACCACCCAGCTTCTCTGGGCAACCTGTCCCAGTGACTCACCATCCCCACAGTATTCTAATTTGAACGCACCCTCTTTCAGCCTAAAGCCATTCCTTGTCCTGTCCCTATGTGCTCTTGGAAAAAGTCTATCTCCAGCTTTCTTATAGGCACTGAAAGGCAGCTACAATATCTCCCTGGAGCCTTCTCTTTCTTCTCCAGACTGAACAACCCCAAATCTCTCAGTCTGTCCTCATAGGAGAGGTGCTTCAGTCCTCTGATCATCTTCATGGACCTGCTCCAGCTGCACCTTATAAAAAAGAAGGGTAACACCAGTAAGGATCTGCAGGGTTAATTGAGTTGTCACCTACTGTTGCCAAATGGTGGGGTGCTTGGCAATGCCCCTGCCAACGATGGCCAGCTCCTCTGAAATGGAAGAGGCAGGCTGGAGCAGCCTGATTTTAGGGTACATGCAGCCAAGCGGGGCAGGAAGGAAGACAGATGATGAAATAATGGCACTGAGATTTCCTGTCAAAGGAATATCACTGTGTTCTCTTGTGCCAGGTCACCAGAACTCGTACTGGCTCTTATTTTCTTCTTTCTTTCCTTGAGAAGGTAAAATAGAGGGGAGGCAGAAATATTCATACTGCTCCTGCTTAAAAGCTACCTTTTATGTGGTCCAAGTCAGCTTTGAAATTGAAACCTCTCTGGGATAATGAAACAGAAGAGGCTGAGTTCCTATTTAGACTGATATTATTTGGCTGAGGGCTGTCTTTACTCAAGAGTAATTTGGGAAAGTGACAGACAGCCGTGACCTTGATTTACTTTGTAACAGTTTGGGTTGAAATGGAAGAGTATTGAAATTTGGATTTTTTCAAAAATTTCAGGGACATCATTAAAGAGGAGGACTTTCCGTTCTTCCTTTTAGTACGCTCTGTGCTGTTAAAAATAGCAGAGGAAATAGATGTGTGACATTCATCTGCTGACTCCTTCGTGTCTGTTACCAGACTCGATTGCATTTAAAGACTGGTCAGAGCAGGAAAGTAGTCCAGGACTCTCAGCTTACCTCTGAAGGATTCTCAAAATGGGAAACACCCATTTATATGATAAAATGCATTTGTTAAACTGTGCTTGTGGGAGACATATAACTATAGGAAAGAAGATAGTGGAATTCCCAAACAAGGTGCATTTGCTAAGGCAAGTGTAGAATTTGTATAATATGGAACATATTCTGCCCCATTTGCTTTGGAGGTACCCCAAGGTACACTGAAATGCATATATTAGGGCAGTAGTGCTACTTGAGGATCATTTATTGGAGCATTGGTCTTCAACTCAGTCACCCAAAAACTTGAAGCAATCTGCATTACCAAGTAAAACAGTTAGTTAATATCAGTATAATAGGAGGGGAAATGATGGGAGAGGTGGGCAAGCTTCTGTTTCTTCTCACTGAAAGGATTTCTGCCACTTTGAGAGTTCTGAGAGCTCTGTATAAAGTTCCAACCCTAATTTATTTCTGTTGGGAACTTTCCACCACCCAATCCCACACTTTGTTTGCCTGTTCTTTCTTACAGGAATGAGTTTGTTTGCTTTCCTGCAAAAACATCTCACAACCAGGAATGAGTGTGGAACTTGTCAGGTCTGGGAGCTGTTATAACCAGCCAGCAGTCTGCCAATGTTGTAGATGAAAACAATGCCATTGCTTAGGAGAACCAAAGTAAAATGAGAAGGCTGTGTTCAAAGGTTTCATCAGGAAATAAAGTCCATAGGCATTAGAGCTCCAAAGTGCTGACCCATAAGAAGCAGACTTAGGAAGAGAAAACAAAAACACTAAATAAATTGTAACATTAGCCAAAGAAAATGAAGAAGTAAGAACTTCATGAGTATTTGTAGACTTGTACTTCACTCTCTTTTTGCCTTTTCAGAAAATCCACAGGGCACTCTTCCCTTTCCAACAGCAAGGGGACCACCGCTGGCACAGGGACAGTCAGCCAGTAGAATCCCAGTGAAAATTTTACCTGTCTGTCCTAAATGGGAGTGACACTGATTTGTTTCTTAAATTACTTTGTTCATCTTAAATTTGTGGGTATATAATTATAATAGAACATAATCAAATTATTCTAGCAAACTTGGGAGGGAACTCAAAAATTATGGGGATTGGTTGCAGGGAACAGGCAACAGCAGGTTCAGATTTTTTCCTTAAGAAACTGGGTTAAACACTTACTTCATTTAGAAATGAAATATGAATGTGGTGAATTGGCTTTCTTCTTCTTTGTCTTTTGATCTAGTATATGATGTATAATCGATGTTTCTCCAGAGATGTTATTGATGCTGCTACATGTATGTAGGATCCCCCTTTGCTAAAGACTGTGATATCCCTGCCAGATAGAAAACTGAATGATGAGTGATGGCAGAGGACATGGTCTTTTGTGTTTATCTGGATGTTCACACTGGCAGAGCTTCTGAGATGGTCCCACATCCCTATGCACCACAGTCATTGCTCCTCAGTCTTGGCTCACTCTGCCTGTGCCAGAGACCTCTTCCTGCTGCCTGGAGAGGGTGAGTGCAGTCTGGTTGGGCTGTGATGTGGAGAAGAGGACCTGCAGAGATATTTGCTGAATGATGGAGTGGGACACTCTGTAGTGGAAATCCTGCCTCTCGTGAGTGTGTAATGTTGTTCTGTCCCAGGTGACAGGAGACATCAGGTTTTTAATTCTGGTTCATTCAGAAAGGCTCTGTTGTTTGATAAGAAGGTGTTACCAGCTCACATGCAAAACACAGGTCTAAAAAAGAATGGGGAGGGAGTTATGAATAAACTCTGAAAGCAGGGTTTTTACTGACTTCCTTCAACTTCCCACTGACTCCCTGTCTCTAGCACAGATTTCCTCTGGGACCTGATTCACCAGCATGTTCCTAATTCAGAGGGCTGATGCGAGTTTCATTGTTGAAAGACCTTTCCAGTCCCCTGCATGTGAGACATTTCCAGCTCACAAAGCAGTACCATTACATGATGTGCGTGACATACCACCACCCCTTTTAGAGGAGGTTGCATAAGTTTTGTGATGCTTGTGCAGCCCTGTGTCAGTTACCCGCAATCAGCGCTGCAGCGAGGGCTATGCTCGTGTGCAGGCTGTGTAGGCAGGTGGCACAGAAAGCAGTCAGAGCACATTTGCTAATGCAGTCGTATCGTAAGATCACAGAATCGTTTCAGTTGGAAAAGACCTCTAGGATCATGGAGTTCAGCCATTAACCTAACACTGCCAGGTCCACCTCTAAACCATGTCCCTAAGTGCCACATCTGCACATCTTTTAATTACTTATCCCATCGGCCTTTTACTCGTGCAATATCTGATCCGTCTGCAGCTTTGCTGGAAACAGGGACAGATCCAGAAGGCAAGTCTGTGTTTATATCTCCATGTAGCCCTGCTGTGTCTGTGCAGCAGGTACACGGAGGCGTGTGTTATACATATGCATGTGCACACGGGCTCCTCTCTCCTGGCACCGCCGTGGCTGCCGCTGCCAGCATGGGAGCAGCGCGCAGGGAGGGAAGGCTGCGGATCCCGGGAGCCGCCATCCCTGCCAGCGGCGGCCGAGGGGCTCATCCCGGCCCCCCTGGTACCCGCTGGGGCTGGGCAGGCTCGGCTCGCTGCCCTGCGCTCTGCCGGGAGAGGAAATGCAGGTAGGGGGAAATTGCCCTTGGCAACCGAGAGGCCCCGCTCTGCTCTGCGGCTGGCCGGGAGCTGCTGGCTCCTGCAGCCGCCAGCCACGGCTGACCGTGTTTTCCAAAGGCCCCCTCAGGGATGCTTTTTAAAAAGGCTGAGCGGAGCCGAGGAGTATTGGGAGCGTGTGCGCTGCGGGCTCGCAGCCTGGCTGCTATGTAGCAGACGGGAGTGCTGCTGGCCGAGGGATTTTGCTGCAGCATCCTCCCCAGTAGTCAGCGGGGAGCAAAGGGGCTGAGAGGCGAATGATGCGTACCAGGGGAGCGCTCCGGAGCTACCTGCTCTGCTCGCTGGTGATGCCAGTGGAGCTTAGGGATAGAAACGAGACTGAGCTCAGCCCTGCAGCTGGGTCTCCTGGTCTGCAGCAAGCACAGGGTTATTAAATCCCGATGACAGTGTGTAAGAGCAAAGTATTTTTGTAAGAAGCGACATTTGCTCAGGAGCCAGAATCATCTGGGTCCTCCAGATGACCTCGTCCCAAGTAGCTCTGTTTGGGATCCTTTTTTATTACAGAAGTAGAGTTGGTCTCTGATGATGTCACACTCAGGAGGAGGGAAATAAAAGAAAAAAAAGAGATATTGCAGTCCTAATGCAAGCAAGGAGGATGCAGCACACCACAGAGAAAGTCCTCTCCTCTAAGGAAGACGAGGTGAAAGGTAGAGCCCCTTGGAGGGTCTCTCTCTCCCTTCCACTTCAAAGAGTAAGACTGTCTGCCTTCTGTAAACGGAGCTGGTTGTGTAATGCATTATACATCGCAAGGTTAGACCTCTTCTGATTTCTTAATGGCAAGGCTATTTTATTTCTCAAGTGGGTGCCAGGAGGGACGCTGGAAAAGTGCAGGGACGCATCCTCCGTCCCACACTGACACCGATGCACAGTCAACTGCAGACCAGGAACTTGTGGAAGAGCAGTGAGGACCAAATCTGGAGCCAATGCAGGGGGAGAGGAGCAGCCTCAGCTTTTTTAGCAAGTGAATGGGGAGGGGGAGGAGGGTAGTATGAGCAGTGATGTCATTTTTAACTGGTTCCTCACAGAGCTGGGGAGGGAAGTTAAAGGAAAACCTGCAGTCTCAGAATGGCTCTCAGCCTTGACTGGAGACTCTAAATGACTGAGGGCTCCCACAATGGTAATGAATTTTCTTTCCTATGCAGAACTGTTCTGTTATTTTGGATCAAGCAGTGGGCATTTATTTTCTCTCTCTCTCTCTCTCTTTCTCTCTCTCTCTCTCTCTCTCTCTGTATGTTTTGAGGGTTTGACTTTCGCTGTTGCCTCTGGTTTTTTAAATACCTTGCAGGTTACAGGTTATTTGAAGTTTTTCCTGGGTAGTTTGAGAATTTTTCAGTGATGTGGGAATCCATGTCATTACAGGAGAGTTTAGCATGCAGCATTTCTGCTACTCATCAGGAGGGGAGATGCAGAGGTTGCCAAGCACACAGCAGTCTGCACAGGAAATGTACTTTTAAAATCACAGGTGGAAAGAAAGGGACTTGACTGGCATTTGTTGTTGCAATGGATGGCATTAATGTTGCTTGCAGGAGGCAGAAAGACTTCTGGTCAACTGTCTAGACAGAAATAAATTTTGCTTGGGTAATAATTTCTATGCTTTTGATTGGCAGGTTTTTATTATGAGCATTTTAATTCTAGTGGCACTGAATGGGAAATGTCAACATAAAAAATTCTGGCTATGTTAGACAGTATATGTATATATAATTCTTCATGGCATGCATTAACCACTTGTGTGCTGCTCCCTCCACTGCATTTGCCCTGTTGCTGTCTTCCATAGAAATCAGTGGGATGCCAGGCTGTGCTGTGACAGAGGGTTATTTTGTCTCTGGTTCCTGGAATCAGCAGAAGCAGTCAAGCCATTTTTAGATAATAAGTTTGTCAAGACAGGTCCCTCAAGGGTAAAGTGTCTCAGCCCAAATGGCGGGCAGTGAAAAGCATCCCCAGTTTATATTTCCAAGTATTCAGCTACTGGTATCACCGGTACAGTTTGGGTTTGTGGTTGTTGTGATGATGCGGGGTCCAAAGGCAGAGAGTGTAATGCCAAAAGTCCATTTGCCTATGGAAAGCTTGTCACATTCCTCTCTGGGATTCCATTTCCCAGTGGTGAGACTTGCCTCTTTTCACCCAGAAGAACACTCAAGACAGCTGAGGAAGCCAGACTGCAGTTTTGCTTACTAGGAACTTGGGATGTTCATGTGATTGCCACAAACCTCCTGCTGTAGTCTGTCATGACAACTGTGAGCTTAAAGATGGGAGATCTGGGCTCAAGAATGAAAGAGGCAGGAAAGAAATAGGAACATTGTGATTCCTTCTTAATATGAAATGTTCCTTCAGGAAGTTCCTGATGTGGCTGAAGGCTTAAGGAATCCATTGCTGCTCTAGAGAAAGCTCTTACTGAAGAGTAGCTTCAGGAATGAGGAATAAGCCTCTCTTTTAGCAGCTACTGTGAAGATGCCGGCAGCCATCATAGGGGCCATTTTGGACTCCTCCCCCTGCAACATGCCATGGTGCAGAGGAAATCTGGTAACCTTTCCTGCCAGTCCTCTCAACATTAGCCTTGGTGTTGGAACATGTAACTCAGAGACAAAAGCCAGGCTTTAAAAATGGCATGTTCCTCCCAGCTTGGTTTTCATCCAGATGTATGCTTGCCTTCACTAACAGTGCTTATGTGGGGGGCAGTGTGCCTGGCAGGTGGAGGGAATGGTTAATAGGCTGAACTGAACTAGTCACCATGGCACATTTCCATCTCCCTAGTGCCAGGCTGAATCTGCTGCTGTTGATAGGCAACTTGGTTTTCCTGTGATTTTAGCATGGCACCCTTCACCAGAAGGAAATAAATTCATTTTTTTTAAAGGAGAGCTAAGAACTGTGCATCTGAACAAGCAGTGATTCATCATCCTCCTTTGGGGGCTTAGGCATTCCCACTTCCCTCACTGCCTGGTACAAAAACTAGTTCTGGATTTTGGGCCAGGGCATTAATTCTGGCATTTTAGTCTCAGCTCAGTTCATCTGAGGTGAGAAGTTGCAAATTTATGGCACTAGGGACGGAGTCTGATATCCAAAGAAGAGGGGAGCTGCATGTGACTGCAGCCAGCATGCCCGCTTCTGCAGCCTTCCCCCTTAGGAGCCAGCTGACTTTGCAGCAGGGGAAGGTTAGCAAGACCTTTCCAAGCACAAAGATGAATAAAGCACTGGGACAGGCTCCTGTGTAGCTTATAGGATGCCCTTCTTTTTGGCTTTTTAAGAATAATAAAATTGGGGTGAACTAAAAATACTCAGTCCATTTTGGAGTAGTGGAATTACACTTGGCTTTGCATTTTGGCATTTTTAGGACAGGTTTGGCCACACGTCAGTCAAAATTCACTATAGGAAACATTTTCTGTGTCAGGAGGGTGGGTACCTCATTTGCTGTTAATTTTAGCTGTGTTTTAGGGTTGGAAAAGTAACAGACCAGACAATTCTCACATGGTTCCTTCCTGCCCTCCATTTCTGCTGCAGTATTAGCCCCATTGAGCTCCTACCACCAAAGGGATGAGAATGGTTCAATGCCTCAGACCACTCAGCTGTAAAACCTTGTACTGCTACTGTCAGCAAAAGCATTACTGATGTGTCAGTGATGAACATGATTGTTAGGGAATGGATGGGACCCAGGGCATAGACGTGACTGCAGAGGTTGCAGTATCTTTCTGGACTTCAGTGAGCTTTGAATTTTACCATTAGCTGGCAACTGTGTTTGCTTACATCAGGCTCTGGACAGAATCACATTTGGTTTGGAGTGGTCTCTTGAGAGTGCTGGGGCTGTGGAGCACTGGGCAAACAGACCTCACCTGAGTGATGTGGCTGACCACTGCTCACAAGGAAGCAGCACGTTTTTCATACTGTAACTGTGACCCTGTGTGACTTCCAGTCTACACTGTGACCCTTCTGCATGCTTGTGTGGTGGAATTTACTTACTCTTCCAGTTGTTCTCATCTTGCATGGTCTTCTCAGGAGAGGACAACATACCCTCCATGAGAATGAACTCAAGCTCACAGGTATTTTGTGGTGCATGCAATGGTGATCAAAGTTAGAGAAGCAGATAAGAAAGAGGACCAAGGTTGCGTACCCAAAGCCCCCACAGGAGGCAAGGAAATAATTTTCAAGGGATGAAATCACATCTGTCCTAGGAAGGGATCCTTCTTAGAAGGAATGCTGAAAAAAGTGCAAATAACTCAGCCTGTGTTTGTAGGAAAGAAGGAAAAGAAGAACTTTCCAGCCCCAAATTTAGCAATTAGTTCAACTCTGTGCATGTGACCAAGAAACACTAAGGTCAAATGTCTAATTGCATTTATGCCATTGTCATCTGAGTAATTATCTTTCCCCCCTGGCATTTCAACAGGGTAAAACTGAAGTGGGTTTGGACTGCAGTACTCTGGTAAGTCAGGAACTAGGTAACCTCCATGGCTTCCCAGCAGGGCCATTTCCTCTCCTTTGAGATCGCTTGGTAGAGTAGGCAGTGGTTATATTCCTCTGGAATACTTTTTTTAGGCTACTTGTTTTGGAAAAATATTTGTAACTATTCACATAATCTGGATGTAACTATAAAGCAGTCTGCTGATTTCTGCCAGTAATGGAAGGAGGGGGGCAAGGCAGTGGGACAAAAGGTGAGTTCTGCACAATCTCTTCTTGTTTCAGGAAGAGCTGGTGTTTTCTTCCACTTTGCACAGCAGTGCTGCACATAATTTACCTTGTAATGATAATAGTATATAATCCTCATAATAGTGATAATCTTCAGAAGAAACTGCAGATTTCAAATTCTTCCCTGTTTTTAGTGCAAATTTCATTTGATGGCATCAGAAAACTGTCTTTGCATGTCCCTGCCTATTTATCCCTACATAACCTCATTGCTAGCTATCAGAGCCAAACTTTTGATAAGAAGAAAGGTGATGCACCAATGTCAGAATATGCAGATTCACATCTCACAGTTGCACCTCATTTTTTTGTGTACCTGACAATTTTTTTTTTTTGGCACAGCACAAGCAATCAAAATTTATCATCCAAATTAAGACTGTAATTATATTTTGATAAAGATCTGGCAATTCAGTGAGAATGAAATTTAAAGGGTTGCCGGGATACAGATGACTCTGGATTATGGGGAAGCGTTTGCATGTGGAATTCTAATAAGACCAGGTTGTTCAGCATCCTTATCTAGACTTTTCCAATAGTGTCTGATAACACAATCAACTGTTTCTTTTCTATTATCTGGCAAAGTGATTAAAGATACAAGGCTGCCTTTTATGAATGAAAAGGCAGCATGCTCGACATGGAGTGTCATAGATATGTCCCCCTGTCCCACACAGGGAAAGTGAGGGGATAGAGTGCTGACCATGCCCATACTATTGAGCCTGCCAAAATAAGCTTTTCCTGAGGTTCCCTAGGGTCTCAGGATTGCCAAGGAATGTTTGTGGGTCCAGGCAGTGCTTTCCTGGGAGGTGTGAGCCCTGCCCAAGATGGGGGCTGCTGGGCGCCTCCTTTTGCAGGGCTGGGTTATGAGGCTCACTCCTCACTGGGGGGAGTGAGAGCTGGAGGACATGTCAGGGATAGGTGGGGGATATCCAAATACACTGGAGTTTGCTGTCCGGGGATGATGGCCACAGAAGTAATGGCACCACAGAGCTGGGGGGTGCCAAACAGCTTGATTGAGCCCATAGCTGCCAAAGGGAAGGTTCTGGCTCTCATGCAGGTATCTTCTACCAATCCAGCAGATGAGTAAAGCTCGACCTCAGCGCTGCAATTTGATGAAGGAAGAGCTATAGCACTTTCTCTAAGTGTCTGGTCTGTATGTGACATTAATTAGTTATTATGGAAAGTTATTGCTATTCAATAGTGTGGCCTGCTGACGAGGTATTATTCACTGCCTGTGCTGTGATGGCACTCACAGACCTTGGAGAGCTTCACCTGCTGTGCTCCTGACAGCCTGAGCAGCTGATATTCCCCTGCAGTATCCCAGGGTTTCTGCTGTGCAACTGGCCAGCAGCAATGCCAGTGTGGGGTTTGTGTGACCACCTTGCTACACCCCTGCTCCAGACTGCCTGCTTCAAATGCAGCCATGGTAAGGGATGCTGCTAAGGGAAGGATCCATTTCCCTTGCACTTCATTTGTCTCAGCCCCTGTCTCAGCTCCAGCCTACCAAAGCCCATTTACTTTCAATGTCTTACTCCAAATGCTGAGTTGAGGCTGCAATAATTATTATAACATGTCCATCAGTGGTTTAGGAACTTAATTGTAGCTCATGGTTGCATTTTCACTACAGATCAGAAAAGTTCAGTGACTGTACACTTTTTTCAATTAACTGTGAAACAGTGAGTGTGTCATATAACAATGTAAAAAACCAAGGTTTGGTGGTATGAACTGAATTCCTGCTGAACTGAATTCCTCTCAGGTTTTGGTGACTGAATTTTATTCTCAAGATGTTTTTTCATGATCTGTAAGAAAGGGACTGCCCTTGCACTAGGGCAGTTTGAGTGGCAGGAAGAGCAGATGTGAGGGTTAATGAGCATTTTGGGAAGGCAGAGTACATAGGAGATGCTGCAGCTGTAATATGAGAAAATTACTGTAATACTTTGAATAGCCTTTTAAACACAAGGTGTGCTTAAATGATAGTCTCCTCAAATTCAGCCTGCACAAACAGTAATGTGCTTTCTTTTACCTTCCATGATGTGCATGGACATGTGATGCCAATCTCAGACAACTCCAAAACTCCAAGGTTACAGCCCAATCCAAATCTTGTGATTTTCTGTAAGCATCAAGACTTACCAGAGCAGAGGCTCAGTCGCTGGATCAGTATCACCAGCCTGGGTTTATTGCTGCCATGGGGAAAGGGTGTTCATCCTGGAAATGTGCCTCAGGATCTCCAGTTCTGGCATGTATGGAAGGCTCAGTACTGGTTCTTTGGATCAGTCCAGGATTGTCCTGGCTTACATCCTAAACCTGCCTTTCATACTTTTTCACTCTTTCAATGTTAGAGAAGTCCAGCAAATACCTGAGGGGAAAGGGGTTCTCCCAGATTAGATAAAACCTTTTGTCTTTAGTTGTTCTGTCTAAACATAGACAGAGTAGACTCCCCCTTTCTGCCTTGGCAGTGGCAGGTTCCTATTCATATGAGGCAAAATTAAAAAAAAAAAAAAGCCTCTAAGTTGTACTCAACTGCATAAAGGTAGCAGAAAATGTTTAGCCTACTCAAAAGCTGGCTGATGTGTCAGTCTGGTTTACTCTAGTCACATGCTCTGAGAATTTGCACTGGGTTTCTACTTTCTACAATTCATGCAGTTTTTCCTCTGCATTTTTTATGCTGCCTCTTAACAACACCTACACTTACTGGCAACTTTTCAGGAATCCATCTTCCCTGCCCTGATCCTTTCAGTAAACCTTGCTTGCTTTCTAAACCAGTCATCCTGCCCTGGGCTGGCCTTGTTGCAGTCTCTGATCCTCTCTGCAGGAAGGTGATTACATGACCTAGTCAGCTGGTGAGTCCCAGGCTGTTTCTGGTGCCAGCATCACAGTGAAGTCTCCATGGGATTATTTGAAACTTTTTTGGAGTCAGGCAGAGCCCTGGCTTGATCTTCTGGCAGCTGTTTAAACAGAGGCACTGTGCAGTTGGTGGTACCTCCAAGAGATGCAATAAACTTTATTTATATTATGAATTGTGGTCTGTGGGCTATCAGAAGAGGATTTGGCAAACAAAGCAACCCTGAAGAACTTGGGACCCCATGAAAAGGATTTCAGCTTTGCTGAGTAGGAATTTATACTTCCTGGGAAGACATATTTACTCTGTAGGTCAAGTGGGGAAGCTCAAGGGGAGGAAATTGCAGTCAATGAAGCTAAGCGTATAAGCTGTAGTGCCCCACACTTTAAAATTCCTTTCATGTGGTCTGAATCTAAAAGCTTGTGTTCCCCATAACAAGTCTGAATGAACATACTGAAGCTGATTTTCTTCACAATTCATTTCTGCTTGTGCAAAGGTATGGGACAAAGCTCTGGAAAGAATGTGATCTTTAACCAGTGAAACTGTGCCAGCCAAAGCCATTGCTGCCATTTGCTGGTATCATGTACTTTTTGAAGAATATGGAGGTGCAAAGAGTAGACTGACAGAGCTAAAATGCAGCTCTGTCAGCATGGCTGCAGCTGCTTTGCCACTATAATGTACTCTATAAAAACAGAGGTCATTTTGTTGCATTAAAACTTGAAGAACTTTCACAGTTTGAGAGTGGGAAATGACCCCAGATAACAGAGCTGGACAGTCACTGATAACACAGTCACTGCCTCATATGCACAATACACTGGCTTCTATTGACCTCCCAACACAGTACTGGAGAGGTCCTTCATGCAGTGACTTGTCAGACTGGAAGATACCATGAATTTGAAGCTTAGATATAAAATTAGCAGTGTTTGTCATGTTGGTAGAAAGAATAGAATAGAATAGAATAGACTAGACTAGAATAGAATAGAATAGAATAGAATAGAATAGAATAGAATAGAATAGAATATTTTCAATCGATAGGAGCCTCCTACCATGATCATCTAGTCCAAGTGGAAGATTGCTAGTATGAAACTCTGGTCATCACCAAGTGTAAGCTTAAAACCAGTGTTATGTAGACACAGCTATTTTAGGTACTGCTGAGGTATGTATCTGAGGGACAGCTAGCCCCAAGTCTCCCTGGTCTCATGTTAATGGAGGATTAATTACCTGATTATTTGAGCCCCTATCAGCATGGTTTGCCATGATGACAGCTGAAAGGCTGGAAAAGAACTGTTGTTCAGTGGGGCTTCAGCTCATGTCAGGGGGTCTGGGGTGAGTATGGACATGGCTGGAGGAAGAAACATTTTTCTCCTTTAGGGATGAATGAATCAACACAAACCCTGTAGTGACAGTGCTGTTGCTAAGTTGTTCTTTCTGTGGTAGGGAACAAATTATTGTCATTTTGCCCTCAAATTAAAGAGTTTCTGAATACGAAAATTACCCTGAGGATTTTATTAACAAGCTCAGCTTTGGGCACATATCTGTCTCAGCGTTTCATGAATGGGGTGATAAAGGTGTTTCTGCCCACAGTCTTTTTTCAAGGCTTATTTCTGTGAAGCATGTCTGGTGCTTTGGTTATCATTGGTTTCTTCTGGCTGCAGTATTTCTGGAGCAGCATCACTCTAAACTCACTGAGTGTCCACAGAAGAGCATCAAAGGGGAAGGAAGATGAGTGTCTTTGAGCCACCCCTTTAGCAAATATTTCCCTTTTTCACATAGTCATAAGTTATCATGGATGTGGCTATAACTTCAGTAGTGATAGAACTTTCTTAAAGCCTTGGAAATAATTCCACTGTCCTGTACAAATATCTGCAAAAGAAGTTGTTGTATGACTCTAAATGAGATCTTCAAAGTTTAGATAAGTTATTCTGATGAGCTGATTTTTTATTGTAGCTTTCCCATCCCAGAAGTATGTGTAACAGTTAGCCAAAAATAGGGAGAGACCTACTAGCTGTGCAAAGGTTGCTCTGGCCCTTGTAGAGTGAAGAAGCAATGTAGTATTTGTGAAGTGTTGCTGTTGTGCAATATTACAAGCACAGAAGGAATCGGGATGTCAATAGATGGGATAAAGGATAACTCAAATGAAAAGCATTTAAATTAGTCTTTGCCTAATGCCATTTTCTTAGCTAAGTGGTGGTTGCACTTTTTAGGTATTTTTTCTTCTGTGCTCTTGCACAGAATCCCTTTTTTTCTGGATGCAATGAAAATATGTTAAGTATTACAATACCCAAACTTCAGAAATTTTTAGTGTAACAAAAACCTTGCCAAGCAGACCCCACCCTCACTTACTACAAGAAAATATTCTGCATCCCAGAGGAAATCAATACTTACTAATGTGAATAAACATGAAGATGAAATTATCAAACTGGCAAGTGAGGGAAACAATCTTGATTTATCAGAATTAGCTATATTTAAATGGAGTAGTTAAAAATCCTTGAGTGGTAATGACTCTGGTAGATGATCAGTGAGTTCTTGTGTCCTCCCATGCTGTGTGGGTCTGGGCTCTGGTGGGACCAGGCACCCTCATATGGCTGGCTCTTTTTTCTGTACTGACCATGGGGATGAATTCTGAGTCATGAGCCAGCAGTGCAGTGCTTTGGAGCTGCTTGTGCATGGTGAAGGTTTGTTGTGCTGTAGGACCCCCTGGTTTTGTGGGTCCAAAACTGCAGCCTGGGCAGTACAAACCACAGCTAATCCTCAAAGGTTTGGAGCATGTCCTAGTGGGGAATAAGGGCTACTTTTATCTCTAAGGGTGTAACACTAAATAGACCCACCAGTGAGGTACTCCTGGACTGGCACATGAAATGCAGGGCCTGTAATTGTATGTGCAAATGTGCAAATCATCAAAAAGGGGTGATTTCTGCTCTTAAGACACACAAGTAGAAAGACCACAGAAAAGGCTGGGAGGTCCCTGGCAGGACAAGATAGGGCTCTGGAAGGCCAGGAGGTAACTTGCACCGGGCCCAGAGCAGGGATGTGACAGCATATTCACCTATCAGGCCAAACTCCATCCACAAACAGCACCTGCTCAGGCAACCACGACTGAAAATGCTGTCTCAGATTTTAGCTTTTCCCTGCATTCCAACACCTATATTTTCTCCTTTTTTCTTTTTCCTTTTTTTTTTTTTTAAGCTCAGCAGCAGAGGTAAGACCTTGTTTTCATATTCTCTCTAACACCCTTATGATACTTTAGATGCTACATAGAAATAAGCAGATGGCAGGGAACTGATCTGTATCTGTATATAAAATGTCTCTGACTTTATGAACAAGATCCATATTATAAAAAAAAAAAAAAAAAAGTTGGCTGGGGTGGCTCCCCCTCTGCCTGTGCTGGCAGATGCTCTGGGAACTGAAAGGATGTGAGGAGCAATTGCCACCTCCCCCCTCCCAGATCCTGCCAGATCAGGGCTCTGCTGGATCCGTGGGTGTTGTCTGCCTTTCACTGTTCAGCATGTACAGCATCTCAGCCTCTAGAGCAGTCTGGCACCTCTTCCAGCACTTCCTTTTTTTAACACCACTTGGAAAATCCACACAGAAAGAAGAGGGATAGAGAAGACAAGGCAGTGAAGTGGTAGTGGGGGGGGTAATGTGGTCCAGACCTGATGTCCTGGCATAGCTGGAGGGTCCAGAGAAGTCAGGCAGATCCATGACTCAGGAAGGACAGAGTAAGGACAGGAAAACTGCACCTGGCCCAGCCCATGAGTGTGTTTATCCCTTCCTTCATAAAAATTAATATATTTTGTTCAGTTTCTCAGGCAATACTTTAACTTTTGAGTTAAAACTCACCTTATGCCTTGATAGCTTGCCTGTTTTTGACCCAGTTTTACAGTTTACTTTGTCATTAAATATATATTCAACAACTAAATGTGAGAACCCCTCCATAGCTTTACAGACTCATATTTGTTTATAAGTAGGCAGCCCTGCTCCCCCATAAAGGTGATGTCTCCCCTTTTTGGTGCCTGGTGTGACAGAACATGTCAGGGGATACAGCTACCCCTCACATGTCAGAACCCAGGACATTCCTCTGGCTGCCCTGGAGGACTCAAGACCCTGGCAGGGGGCTCAGAGACTTTGGCACGGAGTCAAAAACACCTGTGCCTTTGATCCTAACCCATGGAAAAATTACCAACTTTGTGTGGAGATTTACAAGTCACAAGGGTTTGAGTAGAATGTTAGTGAATTTATCACAGGGTGAAAATGTAGAATTTTGGGCTTTTTAGAATGGGGGTTCAAGAGGCAAGATGGAGGAATCTGGATGTATCTTGTCCTCCATCTTCTGCTGTGATGGTGACACTTTTGGATTGGTTTAGAGTAGAGACAGACTGTCTAACATAGGTGATAGGTATTGGAAAACTATTGTAAATAAAGTACACATAGTTTTTAGTATAAAAAACTAACACTGCCCCAAGGGTGGTCAGTGTGCCTCAACCCAACCTGCTGGATAGATCTCAGCGGGGTGGACAAAGAATGTCATAGATAAGAGAAAATAAACAACCTTGAAAACTAGAGCTGAAGAATCTTGACTTCTTCTTCAGTTGCAGGGCTGGGATAAAATTCTTTAATACCTCGGGAGCCATTTCAGCAACACAAAACCTGAGACTCACAGTCAGTCTTCTCATGGTTCTTCCACAGTGAACAGAGGGGGACAGGTGCTGCTAGAGGATTCTTCAGATCTCTCTGAGGCTCATTTGTACTCAAAATCAGTGAGGAGCCTATCTGTTAGCTACAGAAATTCTCCAGGGAGACAAATCTCCCCTGAGGAAAGTAACTTTTGCAATTACTTTCAGTTGTCTGCTTCTTTACGTTTGGAAATATTGTCAACTTTGCTCATAGTGAATAAATCTGAGTGTCCCCAGAGTGCCCTCTGCCCTGATTCACCATTCCACTTGATATAGGATACATTAAGGCCAAACACTGTTTGCTACTCGGTGACCCCACTTTTAACTTATACTTTCTGCCTGATAACTTTAATGACAATTCTCCCTTCTCCCAATGCCCTTCTCCCTGCTGTCCTTTGTTCCTTGCCTTATTCCTTTCCTGAAAGTATTTCCTAGTTAAATTTCTTTTCCTGTGGGTTTTTCTTTTCCAAGAAGCTTATTTCCTGGAGATTAGTTTTATTTAATTTTCATCACTGCTTACAGCTGAGAGTTTGAAGTCAGTGTTGCTGTCAGTGCAGTCATTCCATGGTGGCATTTGATAGTTGCCAGTAGGTGTTGACACCTGACATTTCTGCTCTAGTTTTCACTGGATGCAATGAAATGTGGCCATTTCAGCCATGCCTTCTGGTTTTCTTCTTCACGTGCAGGGGTTGGTACATGATCATAATAAAATGTCTGCCCACACTTAAAAGGTAATAATTTCATATGCACATTAAGGGAGCATGCAGTTGTTTGCCACTCTGTGTATTTGCTGTGCCAGAGCTGATGTGTTGGAAGCTGCCCTGTACTGGGTCAGATGTGTGCACAAAGGCAGAGGGGTTACAAATGTGCAAGAATTGGCTGTTTGCAGCTATGTGCTGGATGACAGCTCTCACCAAAGAGTGCTCCACACCCCTGCAGCCTCTGACAAACCCTGGAGCTCTTCAGCAGATGTGGCTTTTCAGAAACCCCGTCAGAACTCAATTAGGTTTTGTGCATGAATATGTGACATAATAGTATAAATGTGAGCACAGACAATAGGATATGGTTTGGGCTCATAAAGCCATATTAGCCATAACAATGAAGCTTAGCCCATGTTATGATCGTTATTAACACCCTACAACACTTTAAGAGAAGTAAACATTTTAAAATTCATTTTAGCTTAATTTATGCTGCATTTTATGTGCGAGTTGCCATTGGCTGTGATGTCTCACTTCCAAGGGGGAGTTAGTGGGTCAGTGTGAGCCACAGGGGCTTCCCAGCTGGCATGGACACAGGTCTGCACCTCTGCAGGGACATGCAAGGGGATACAGCTACCCATGCCCACCTCCTGGTTAAATCTGCAAGCTGGCATTTGCCATTTGAGGCTTGTGGACCATTCGAGGTAAGCAAGGGCTTGAAATACAGTAGAAAAAACAGTGCAAGTCTGCAGAAAAAATGTTAGTGCCTAAGGTGAGTAAGCTGAGAACACGTTATTCAAACAATAACAGTGGGAAAATAATTTATCTTGACATAAGTTATTCATCCTGCAGCCTAGATATACAACATCACTGACAGAGTTTCCAAATGTTGTCTGGATGGGTTTCTTTAAAAAGTCACCCAGTGTATCTTGGTGTCTTTGTACAGAAAGCCTTTTTGTCTGTGAATAATTACAGTCTGTATTACTGTAAGTAATACAGGCCATTCCATATATTGTAACCGTCCATGCTTTATGGATTAAGGGCTAATTTCAAACCCAAAAGGCCTGGAGGGGAGAGGCTGCAATTCCTCGGTAAGAGCCGGAGCTCTGGCAGTGAGGGGTGCAGAAACATGTGCTTGGCATCACAGGATGGATGGAAGGGACTCACAAGAATTCTAAGCTTGCCTAAATCCTAATCATGTTTTTTCATTAAAAACAATTCCCTTGAGAAAGTATAGAAGTGAAAGGGGCATAAATCTCTATTTTCAGGCAGCTCTCCTTCCTCTTACCAAACAAAAGGACTGTGTTCCCTATTGTTTCAACAAATGAAACTCAGCAATTCAGCTGGCCTTGTTCTCAGTGTGCTTCTCTGAACTCTTACAGCCCAGTTTGCTGAAATGTTGAACACAAGTGTCCTGTCAGAAGTGGGACTGGGGAAGGACAGTGTGGAAAGGGGACCCTTCTCCTGGCCCAGAGCAATCTGCTCCAATGAAAGGTGTTCCTGCCCACAGAGGGAAGCTGGAACTGGGTGATTTCTAAGGTCACTCACAGCCCAGTCCAGTCTGTGGTTCTGTGATTTGTGGGCTGATTCAGATGGTTGTCTCAAACTGGGCTTCAAGCAAATGGCTTGGGAGGCCAGAGCCAGGTATGAGGAGGCTGGTAGGGGAGGACTTGGATATTTACTGAGACTGGGGAAGAGTTGTACTGAAATAACCCAGAGCTGCACCCTGGTTGTATCTGTAACTGCACCCCTGTGCCAGCTGGCTCCGGGCCACCATCAGGGTGGCTCCAGAGAGACCTTGTGGAGGAGTGTGTGGGATTTTTGTTGCCTGTCCCAAGAAACACGCTGCCTTACCATTCTGGGGAGGAGGCTATTCTGAGATGGGGATAGAGAGACAGAGCCAGGTCTCTCAATCCCTCTGCAAAACAGACTTATGGAGCTACAGGAGCAGCAAGAATATTACTTTGGAGGAAGAAAAAAAAATAGTTGCTTTTGGTCCCCCTGAGATGCTTGACTTTCTGTCTTCCCCTGAAGGGCTGTGAGTAATTTGAAGGGACATGCTGTAATAGTATTTATCTACATAGTATTGCATAGTATTTACTAAATAAAATTGGAAGGAACTGTTGCTACTTA
Source organism: Setophaga petechia (assembly GCA_024362935.1). NCBI lineage: Eukaryota > Metazoa > Chordata > Aves > Passeriformes > Parulidae > Setophaga > Setophaga petechia. The sequence goes on along the minus strand of JANCRA010000020.1, from coordinate 12,441,851 downwards.
CCTCAACTTGCAGTTAATTGGCATCCAAGGCATCTAGCCAAGCACACTGAAAAAGACTGATGGAAAGGAAGAAGTGTGAAATATGAGCCACTCTCTACTCCTCACACATGGCTTGTTGTTCCTGACTCTTGGGGGTTGATTCCTCAGCCTACAAGCAGCGCCAGTGGAAGGGAAGAGAGACCCAGCTCATTCATTTTCTGTGCAAAATGGCATCTTTGATTCTAAATGCTGCTTCTGAGAATCAAGAGAAGGTATGGAGACTAAGTCTTAAAAGGTTGTAGTTTTTGAAAATATCAAGGAAAACAGTAATGCATTTGCTGTACTTGGAATAAGTCATCTGACTCTCACCTTCCAATATGGCAAGCACAGCATATTCTTTGTTGAATGTCATCTTCCAGTGTGCTTTTTCAAGGTTCATGATGTTTTACTGATGGTCTCTGTGTTCACAAATGTGGAGAGGTTGTTCATACTGTGGATGCTAATGTGGAAACAGGTGCTGCAACGACCAAGTGTCTGCCCTTCTTGAAAAGAGGATGTTCAGCATAGACTCAAAAGGCTATTACTTGAAAACGACCACTTTAGGTGCAAATATTCAGACAGAAATATACAGGGGAATTGAATGTTTTGAGTACAGAAATAGGCAGGATACCCTGAAACTACTTGACCTAGTTTGACCAACCATAAAATACCAGTTTGACCTACCATAAAACTGTCTATAGGATGTTTTTTTTTCCCCCACAAGACCCTGATGGTAAGCACTAACTAAGGTAGGTAGAATAGTAAAGGAATTTTGTAGAGCTTTGTTCTTGAGTGCTGGCATATGAAATCAAGGTGACTGATCTGAGAGCAACATCACAGTGAACAGCACACTTCTCTGTGATAAAAAGGAAAGCATTATGGTGACCTGCTGGAGCAACTCAGGCAAGCTTAGTAGTGATTTGGGCTGAGTCAGTACAGGAGAAAAATAGCAGAGCAGTGGGAGAGAATTGCAAGGGATACCTAAAAGCATACTTACAAAGTGTGTTATCAAGACCACACACTACACTGCTGGAGATAAGAGACTTCATCTTGCTGCATATCCAGAGTGGGAATAATGTGAACAGCCAACACAGGAAGAAATTTGTGTTGACAAGCACTGAAAGTGTGTCAGATTGAAAGAAATGCTTTCAACTAATTAGGCATGTAGGGCTGAAAGGGCTCTCTTGGGACACTGATTTCAGTTCCATGCTCTGGAGTGTGTGTACACAAATACATGGACGTGTGTGTGTATGTGGGATGTCACATCATGCCTGCTGTAACAATCCATCCTTATCATTAGGTCCAGTAACCTTAAAATAGTTCTGTTTGGGTTTTTCTCTAAGACTGTTTATGCCCTCACCATTTTACTGGCTAGTTAGGTCTATATTTTCTCATGGAGCATGACAGCAATCTGAATTGAATATTAAATTAATATTCTTGCAGAACAATTGACCTGACTGCAGCCTTAAGCTTGCCAGGCAGGACTGCCATGTTGTCTGCCTTTTACCATTACCCTGCTGGGCACTCTTGGAGGCTGTGTAAAGCATAGACTTGAGAACAGGAATAAAAGGAGAGGAAGAAATTGCTGTCTAGAGAAACTTCACAGGAATGGAGGCTTGAACATATAAAGTACTCTGTATTTCTAAGAGGTTATTGTCTATCCTGCAGCGACAGCTTTGAAATACTTTGAAATACGAAGTTCCATTGTGGCCACTGTAACATATTTGACAGAGTTAGGAAAAGCAGTTTAAATTATGTTCAAACACCACCAGCAGTGATTGAAAGCAGCAAAGCCAAGAATGGGATTAGCATGTGGTACTCTTCACATAAGTGCATATTGCTTAACAGCCTAATCTTCTTACGTGTCTAAGAACCACACGCCTCCCAGCCCTCTTGAATTATGTCTGTTGTGCCAGTCAACCAAACATCAGGTAAATGCAAAATTCAGGGATCTGCTCATGGAAATGACATCCAAATCATATGCTTTCCAGTATCTTAATCTCTCCTGCTACCTGAATGCCAAATATGGGTTTTGCCCACTTGCCCTTTTTTCTCCTGAATAGCTGTTTTTCCCATGTGTAGCACAATGCAAGGCAGAAAAATGCCACAGGGATGTGCTAAGAAACTGTGATTGAAACATGAGAGGTTTCACTGTATTGGCAGGAAATAAAACAATACAAAGGGCATAAAAGATTGTGGTCTTTCTCAACAGATTCTGCTTTCAGTGAGGTTTCTGCCTTTTTGCTTGAGTTTGAAAAATTTGCTAAATTGTCTGTCCATGAGTGCAGAACAGAATAATAACTGTACTCATTCTATTGCCCACATGTAGCCAAAGACTTAACTTGTTTTGTCATGTCTCCCCTCCTGTTTTTCTGGAGGGCAGCTGCAGCCTGCACAGACACAGTTGCACTGGCTTTGATTTGCATGTGCAAGTGCCAGTGGCAGGGCAGATGTGGTGATCCAGGCTTCAGGTCCAGACTGGTTGCCCAAACCATCTCTTGGGGCCTGTGTCACTGGAGCTTTCCACTCACATCCATCCTGAACTCAGGCTGCACAACACAAAGACTCTTCAGAAATATTCTGGATTTCTGCCCTGATAAAAGCAATAAGAAATAATGATGCACAAGGCCATTACAAATTCTGTTTTCCAGTGCAGGCTCCCAGAGAGCAGTAGCCAAGGAGCAAACCACCTAAAGTGGGTCATCAGTCACCCATGGCCCTGTGACCGTGGGCACTGTGAAGACTGAAAGGGAAATGTCTGCCCTGAACAGCACCCTCACAAATGACAGAATACACCAGGAAAACAGGAACAAAAGATGTGGCCAAGGATGGGGACATCCTATCCAGACCCTGAACAAATCCCAAAGATGTACTTGGTTGGTGAGGACCCAAGGGTTTGGCACGCACTTTTCTCTGTCATTGAGCTGGGCATCTCTTGTCTCACTTGAGAGATGCGCTTAGAAAGCTCTGTGAAGACCTGCCTCATTTCTCACTTGTCCTGGGGAAGAGAGGGACTGTCCCACAGACAGCTTCCCAGGGAAGAGATGGACTGGGAAGCACAGGCAGGGTCCTCAGCAGCCTCTGCAGTGCCAAGGAACCAGAGTGCCCGTCACATTCCCATCATCTGATGTCCCTGCCCCAGCAAAAGAGCTTTAGAAGAGAAACCCATCAGTGTCAGGTGTTGCTCTGGCACTGACTTGGTGGGGAAGGAGCATGGCATCCTGCCCCTGCCAGGGTGACCAGGGTTCCCAAGAGCACTGGGCTATGTCCCAGTTTCTAGCTGCAGTCATTGCATACTTTTTCCTAGAGGTATGAGGGAAATTGTGTGCATACCCGTGCTTGTAGGTGTAGTCACTGAAGCTGTGGTAAGGTTGCCATTGTTCAGCTGGGTGCTGGAAAAGCTGACAAGCCAGTAGTGTTATTTGCAATGAACAGCAGCCCCACCAACACACTCCTTTTGCATGGGCATCTTTCAATTGTTAATAAAGATGGGACAGGAAAGTAGCTCATCCAAATAGCTACTCACAATTCCTGTTGGTGGGGTTTGCCAGTGGCAAATAGGGAAATGTCTGCATGTATGCATGGTTGGGAGGGAACACAATTGTTGAAAACAGAGTGATTGTCCCACCTTCAAGGAGCTCCAGACTCCGGTGTCCCTGCTGGGTAAGCCTGGCTCTCTCTTTGCCATCACTGGGAAGTGGCAGCTGCAGAGGGAGCTGCTTTGAAAGTGCTGAGCTTGCTGATGGATGTGGGACATGAAAATGAAAGAAAAGAAGCAACTCTAGATTTTTACCAGTGTTGAAGGCTTAAACCCCCTGGGTGCTCCAGTGGTTACACGAGTACATTGGGGGAAGTGTACATTTGGGACATACAGGGCTGGCTATAAATAAAATTCACATCACACTCAGCACTTGCCTCAATGAAACATTTATGCACTAAATTGCATGATGAAGTTGGATGTGCTGCCAGGCTGCCTAGTCTTTGAAATAATCTGGTCTTCCTCAGAATTAATTTTCTTGCAAAGTTTTGCACACAAACACAGCAGGCAGTAACTCACTGCTGACCTGGGCAGTAGCTGAGGAAGAGGCTGATCATTGAATTCTGCTGCTGCTGGCATAGGCCTATTTATGCAAAGCTGGGTGAACATCCAGGTTTATTATGACATTGAATCACACAAGAAAAACTCATCATTTTTACATGAAATAGCTAGAAAAAATGGCATATGCTAAAAATGACAGGTCAACCACCTTTATGCTGGAGAAGAAGTGCTTTCCTAAGCAGAGCCTGGCATGGGGCTGCTGGCCACAGCAACCTTTGGGTGCATCCTGCAGCCCTGCAGGAGGGTGTGCACAGAGGTTTGACTAAGTGCACAGCCCCCAGCACCTCTGCCTCCTGCAAAGGGCTTTGGCTCTTTACAGCCTCTCTTAAGCATAACTGGACTCTGGAATAGGCTTATTCACTAGTCTGATCCTTTTTAATTTTGGGTTTTGTCTTTTGGAACCTAGATACTTTAACAAGGATTCGGCAGCTGCCAGTTCAGCTTTGCCTGTGCAGAATTCAGGGCTGACAGCTCTGGGTGCTGGCCCTTCACATGTAGGCAACCTCCTTGCTCACTGCTCAAATTCCCTCCAAGCTGCACACTTCTTCACACCTTACAGCAAATCGTGTTTTCTCTCTGAACCAGTAAATATAGGAAATTATATTTTTTTTCTTCCCCTGACAGGTAATAGCAACTATAATACACACAGAAATAATAGAAAGTTGAGAAACAGAAGGGTCTGGAAAGGGGGGAGGCAAGTATCTATAGAAGCAGACGGAGTTGTGGGGGGAAACCCCTGGATCTATCAAATAAATAGAGCAGAAATCTTTCTTGCTTGGCCTTTGTGGTGTTATTATTAGAACAACCACGCCTGAGTGCACTAAAGCCGCACAACCTTCAAGCATCCACATCCAGCTCTGCTATGGCAGGATCCTTTTTCTGCTTGGCTAAAAGAGGGAGAGAATTAGAGGATGTGAAGATGAAAAGGGTCTGTATGTTATAAATATGATCAACTTCAATAAAACAGCTATTTGAAAATCTTCAAAAATCTTCTCTTGAGAAGAGCCATTAGTGTATATCTGTTTGACTTTGATTGTTAGGAAACCAGCCAGTGTTAATGGATCCCCAGAATGGAATAGAGAATCCATTTAAATGGCCTCTTGCCATTTTGTCATCCCACAAGACAAAAAAAACCCAAACAAAAACAATTACTTTAACTCAGGAATGAAAAGAAGTGATAGTTTATGTGATTTACTTGTATAGTCTAAACTGATTGAAGCGCACACTAAAAATATGTTAACAGACTATATCTGATGCCTGAAATGTAGCATTTCCTATCTCTGTACTGGCTTTTTTTCTCATTCAGTATGATGTCCAGCTGTTAATCATTTAAAGGCTGTGGCTTTACAGTTTCTATATTGCTTTATTTATTATGCACGCTACGATGATGCTGAGGGGCTACAGCCACGCGCAGGCTCAGCGTTGTAAAAACAGCCTGCAGTGTAAAACACTGAGTAAAGGAAGTGCTGGCTGAAAGAGATACCTTATCCTCATTTCACAGAACAGGGATATAGGGAGTCCTACTATTTAATGTCAGCTCCTAGCAGAAGCATATGGTAAAGATTTGACTGCACATTTCTTCTAGATCTCAGCCCAGTAGTCTTTGTCTGCTGAATTACCCTGCCACAGGAATGGCTTTTTTCTTTTAGTGGAACCAAGAGATTCAGTCCTGTGAAGAAAATTAGATGTTCAGTAGTCCTTAAAGCTCACAGTCCACTCCTGTAGTTGTGTCCTCTGGCTTCAGCTCCCAGCAATGGTGCCCAGCTCCCAGGGGCAATCAGTGAGGGCCAGGCAAAATGTCATTGCAGAAGAATAGGCAATGTGCAAAGGACAGGAAGGGACGTGCAAAGGACAATGTGCAAGGAATGAAACAGAAGCAGGTCCCTTTTTTGGCAGGCTTTTACTCACTGGTTAGCTTTTTCCCTCTTACCTTAGGAGTTTTTTTTCAGAGTTTTGTTGCTCAGAGGTTGGGATGCTGTTCCACAAACATCCAGACTAACTGCATTCATTGTGGGTTTATACTTATCCTTGGGCCAGCATTGTCCTCCACCTTACCCAGTGCTGCTCCCTCCCTCTGAGCTTCTTTCCCACTGCAGGCTGAGAACGTTCATCCCCTTGCAGCTTCTTTTGCAAGCACTTTTAGTTTCTATTCTGGACCTCCTAGAAAATCCACTCCAGCTTTGGAGTATTTTAAAGTACTGGTCAGTTCAGCGAGTATTGTGCAATATTTCTGTTTTCTTGGTGTCAGGGGGGTATATTCCCTGTTACCATGAATCAGAGATCCTGCAGGCAAAGGTGAGAAGACATGGATGGGTGCTGGCTAGGGCCATAGCACAGGGTTCTGTAAGCTTCTTAATGCTCTATCATTTGAAAATAAGCAATGTATTTGTGGTTTTTCTTCTGGGACAGCACTCTGCATAGCTCTGCTGGCTAAGGGAGACTTGTTGGGTGGCTAAGAGGTCATCCTCTTTCATCTGTCAACAGCAATGTGTGTCTACAACAGTAGGTGTGCAGCAGAGCTTGTATGAACTTGGTTTCATTTTTAAGTCTCACACAAAGTATATTAACCCAACTCCCACTCCTATTTGTAAAACACTTTTTTGCCAAGGCCAAAAGAGCTTTCTACAAGCTAAATTTTCCAGCAAAATCTATTCTACTCTGATGAAATTACTGAAAATTTCGTAAGTAGGTAAAACTTTCCATTCACTTACTGATATTCATCACAGACAACTACTAGCACTTCAGTCTAGACATTTTTCTGGGAGTAGGAAGGAACTGCTTGTGCCTGCCTTTTCATTAGCCTCCAGGGTACACTATGTGATCATGAATATCACATGCCCTAGGCAATACAAAGAATGGGTGGGGTATCATTACTATTGCATACAAATTTTTGTCCTGAGCTGAGATTCCCAAAGAGGAAGTGTGGCTCAGAACAGGATCAGGGATTTGTGTCTCAGTACCTTGTATGTAAAACAGACATAGTGCTTTGTTACCTTCAAGGGGTAAAGGAGATATAAAATCAGCTCCTGTGAGTGAGGCATTTCCCTGCTGCAGTGGTAACAGACAGACAAGCCATCAAAAGCTCTGCCTGCAATTTGGCAACATTATGTTTTTGCAATGTCAAAAATTTAATTAGTAAATCCTCGTGATGAACAAGCACTGACAGGTTGCCATCATTCATCCTACTACCTTCCTCCTCTATCATTTTTTCTCCCCTCAGTGCCATTCCTTGCACTGACACCATGCCAGTTGCATGGAGCAGCCCTACAAATGGGCTGAAAAATGACTGAAACCCCACCTGCAAAAATCCACTGATAAGCAAAGCAAGGCTCCCTACCAGACAGAGAGTTTGGGGTCCCTTCATTTTTGCTGAAGCTCTGAGAACCTGAACTTCAGCAGGTCTGTTGATCATATCATACCACCACCTCCATCATGATGCGTACAAATTTTTGTGAACTGCTGGGGTTTCTTCTAACCAAGGAAACTGATAGTCTCTCATTATCCCACATGTGGCAGCATAGTTCCTATGTTTCTCCTCTTCTGTCTGCTCCTTCAATGTTCTCCAACTGTACTTTCCCAGTTCTTTCTCTACACAAAGCACTGGTATGCTTTCAGGCTAAGTGAATGTTGTTTTGCATTAAAAAAAGCAACAAAACAAGAAAGACCAAAGCATCTCCACCAAAGAGCCATCCTCTGCCATGGTGCACTGGCTACCCCTCAAAAAAGCTAAGAGAGTGCACAAGCAGAAAAGTAGATGAGACTCTCAAATATGGAAAGGAGAGTAGTGCATGGCCAGCAGGGGGACCAGTGTGAGGCACACTGGTTCTTTGGCTGCAGACTGGGAAGGGAAGCCCAGGAGTTACCTCCTGTGTGTGACAGTGCCTGTGTCACACTCTGCTCTCCTGTGAGCACAGCAGCTGCAGCAGCTCCTTGGCGTTAGACTGGAGCCTGTCTGTATTGGTGTCTGTGGCAGAAGGAACAAGCCCAGTGTTCCACCTGAGGATGTGCCACCTGAGCTGCTGCATTATGTGGGCTCAGGATGACCCTGCTCCCTGCTGCTGGCTGGGGCAGAGTGCTGGCATCTCCCATGGCCCTCCACTCCTGCTTTAGCCCTTGGAAAGCTACCTACTGTGTACCCTGAGGCTGGGAATAATCCATGGGACTCCCATGAGTCCCAGAACTCCCGAGAAATTAACTCAAACTTTTAGTGGACTTGATGAATGTAATTTTCAGAGGCAGACTTTGGGATTTCTCTTTAGAGGAACTGAAGTGTTCCTGTCCCTCAGAAGTCCCTGTCTATTAAAGAAACCTCTTTTGATATGTGACAGTCAAAGTCTCTCAGCAGGGCAAGCAGTTAATCTCAGTTGTTACGCCCCGACAGGCAGCGAACTAGCAACCTGTGTGAGAAACTACTTGTGTGTAACGTGATGTAGTGAAAGAGCACATTGGCAGGAGAATGAGTAAATGGGAGACCTATTCCTCCTTTGCTCAAAATGTCACTGTGGAAAGACTGCACAGCTTCTTTGCATTTTTGTTTTGCTACCTATAAAATTATCATCCCTTTGTCCATTTATATAAGAAACTGATATAGTATCATTTCACCTGCTTGCCTCAATAGAGCCATTTGCAATCTGGTAAAAGGGCATTGCCTAAAGGCTAACTGGTATAACATGATGTGGAAACACAGAGAATATAATGTTTGCTGCTATTTTATTGAGAGTAAAACTGCTGTAACAAACCCAGTGCCTGTTCTTGACAATACAGTTCCAAGCAAAAATCTTTCCTTTTCAGCTAGGTTGATGGAGGAGAGACTGGAAGTCTTATGTTGCACTCTGTTTTTTATCCTACAGCTGTCTCCAACCTTGATGCAGAGAGCAAACTGAGTGTCTATTACCGAGCACCTTGGCATCAGCAGAGAAACATCTTCCTCCCCTCCACCAGACCCCCCTGCGTGGAGGAGCTGCACCGCCACGCCAAGCAGCACCTGCGAGCCCTGCGCAGAGGTAGGTGCTCCCCCTGCTCCAGATCCTCACACTAAACACCTCTCCATGCTCCACTCCAGCCAGCAGAAGGATGCTCAGGCACAGGCACACAGAACTGTGGGCACTCATCTACACTGGGACTTAGGTGCTCCTGCTAAGAAATCACAGAACTGTAGAATCACAGGATGGTTTGGGTTTGAAGGGACCTTAAAGATCATCTAGTCCCAGCCCCCTTCACAAGGGCTGAAATGGGAGCCCAGTGGTATCAGTCTCCACAAAAACTGGGCTGTCTGCTCAGGGTTTCCAAGCATGATACTGGAGGATGCCTGTGTCCTTCAAGAGTGGCAGCTGAAAAGTCAGGTGACAAATATCCTGGACATCTTGGAAGGGTTGGGCAGGTCTCCCCTTCCCAGGCTAGGGAGCATTTCCTTACATCACCTAATAAACTGCAGACCAGTGGTCTCAAAGCAATACAGAGAGGAAGCAGGAGCAACAGGGTCATAACCAGGCTCCTGAATTCCTGCCATAAGGAGAATTTACTAGATGCAAACATCTGGATGGTCCTACAACAGCACATTAAGGGAAAGGCAAAAGATGGGGAAAGGCCAGTTTTCACTGGGAAACTAACCAAGGGAAAATTATTACCAGGACATAAGACAAAGCAGGCAAACATAATCTCCCTCCTCTGTGCCATAAGGAGGGAGAAAACCCATGCAGGTCACGCTTAAAATGTCCAGCAGCAGCCTCCTGTCTTGAAGCGTTTTGCACCAACAGCTCTAATTGCCTTGCTCATTTATTACTGTTATTAGCTTATAATAATAATCGATTACTTAGAACTGCAGAGCATCTGTTAGCTGGATAAGATGTTCCAATTAATTACCACATTTGACTGTCTCTGCAGGTTTTAGGTCAGGAACACACTGTGGATGCAGTATGTCTTCATGGCATGGCAGACAGTGATACAGCCAAATTGCAACCACAGTAGTGCTGGAGTAGAGCAGAAGTTCTTTTCTGTTCTCAGCAGCAGCTCTGCTTTGCAGTTGTCCCAGAGCCAGGCTGATCTTTGCCTGCCATCTTGTGGGCAGGAGAAATCTTGACAGCAGCACGTGAAGGCAGCTCCAGAAAACGTCCTATCATTTTAAAGTTACAAATCTTCGTTTTGGCAACTTCCCATCCTCCACAATTTATGGCAGCTGTGCAGGTTCAGCAGGCATCTTGTCATGATCTGCTTTATCTTATTTTCCACATAACTGCATATATGGGCATGAAATTTTACTCTGAAATTTACTCTAAACATTATATTATTGTATTATCTTATTGTATCTCAACTCTCTCTTCTATTAGAATTTCATTATCTCTTTATCTGTTTAACCAGGAGCAATTAAATTTGAAATTTTAGGTCAGAAAACAGCTGTACTATCAGCAAACATTATTGACTGGACCACAGCTAGTGGAGCAGGTGAATATGTTATCTCCTTTCAGGAGATAACAGGAGTTGCTGTTTGCAGGACTCCATGCAAACAGCAACTATCTGTCACCTAAAATTAGAGATGGGAAGTCCTTGAGTCCATTCTCCCATTTACTTGGAAGTTTCCAGAGACTTGGGACTGATGCTGGAGGAGGACTGAATATTGTGAGCCCTTGCTGAAGGAAGACTTCTGTACACGTAGGGTGGATAAAGATCTTGACTTCGCCAGGATGATCTCCTTCTTGCTGGAACCTGAGCATTACACTGCAACAACCTTCATGATACCAAGCCAATGCTCAGGACCTAGCACTGCCATGCATCCGGGGAATAAAATCCCACCTGGAGCTGTGTTTCTGGTTTTTCCCCTAAGAGTGATATATTTTATATGGGTAGGATGCAGGCATAGTTATTGCATCTCAACATTTCAAGGCAATAGGAGCTGCAGATTCCTGATGGAAATCAGGCCTTACGTCTCAAGTGCCTAGAGGAGAGCTTCATTGTCTCTTGGGATAAATGGTATAAATCTCATCTGGGGGCAATTCAGCTGCAGTGCATAAGCTGGGGTCCATTGTATGGGCATTGCTCTTCTGGGAGCACAGATGTCCAGTAAGGACTTCTCCCCTTCAGCTGCAGCAGGGATGATTTGTACCAGTCATGGGGAAGAGAAGAAACTTTGTCTTTGGATCCATTGTCCTGTACCTTTCTCTGTTGTGCTGTTAGTAGAGATATTTGTATGTTTTTAACACTTGGAAAGACTTGTGTCTTCTTTCTCATCCAAAACAGAACATCGAAGCCGAGGTGATAACAGGGAGCAAAAAGTCCAGGGCCCCATTGCTGTGGTGGCTCCCCCCTTTCCTCCCTTCCCTGCCATCGGCAGCCAGAAGAGGCAAGCGATAAAGGACCGGCATTTGCTATCAGTAAGTCTTTCACTACAGCTACCACATACAAATACATTTTTGGCATGGTGGGACCCAGGTGTGGCAGTGCTTCACAAGTGCCCCCTCCCCAAGCTGATGCATACAACAGAGCTGATCTTAAAGACTGTCAAAGCAATACAGAGAGGAAGCAGGAGCAACAAGGTCATAACCAGGCTCCTGGATTCCTGCCATGAAGAGATTTTACTAGATGCAAACATCTGGATGGTCCTACAACAGCACATTAAGGGGAAGGCAAAACCCCAGGGTGGCAGTTTTCAATCAGAAACCTTTTTTACCTGTGGCCAGCACACATATGCTCTCATTCACACATTCCTCCACAAGTCCTCCACATTCACCACTCAGGCTGTAGAGGTAGCACTTTGAGGATCTTCCCATAATTTCAGAAAGTGCTGTAATTTCAGCCCTGGCATTAGCATTGCCAGAAGCAAAGAGTTCAAGGGCTTTTGAGTGCCAGCTTGAGGCTTGTGTGCGTGCAGGAGGTTCAGGAGCATGACCCCAGCTACAAAAAGCTACACTTTTCATAGTCCTGTTTGGCAATGTTTGTCTCCATGCAGTTTTTTAGATGTTTCATGTCTCACACATGTTCTTGCAACCAGCCAAGCAGGAACTCCAGCTGAAGATCTGGTCCTGTGCTCACTTACCACTGCTGTATTGATTTAAAATCAAGTTAGTATTGACAATATGGTATTTATCACTGTTAAAGGAAACATGCTAGATGTGTCAACTTTAACTCTGATTAGGTCCATAATTCCCACTGGCTTCAGCTGGACTTTGGTATTTCTGTGGCTCTGGATGTTTTACTCACAGAAGTGTCATAGTTAATTCTGCCCTGTACTAAGAGCCATTGCATTATTTAAAAGGTGTAGGTCAGACCTGGACTTAGCTTTTAAGTGAAGTGTTTGTTTAATGCCAGCCCTCAGTCAGGTTGTGATAGATCTGCTCTGCATCTGCCAGGTCAGGGACATTGGCATCCCAAGAGATGCTACACCTGTGAGTACATTATAAGCTCAGTGATGATTCAGTCACCACACTGAATCATCACTTAGCTTAAAAATCCAAGTGCATTCATCCTAATCCATTGTATTAACCTTTTTTAAATACTATAATCCTAAAGCACTCACAGTGTAAAAGACTCAATGTAAACGAGTCACACCTGCCCAGGGACCAAAACATTAGCCAATCAGTCCATAGGAAAAGTTTTGTTTCTCATTTAAAAATCGTGAAATACAGAATAAGACTTTCATTAGTTTGACTGTTTCAGCTTTTTGGCTGCTTACCTGGTTAATTTTGAGGCCAGCATCACCATCACTGCAGGCTTTGAATGGGTTAAGTTTGCAGGCCTTATGTTTCAACTTAAAGGAGATATCCTGATGGTAAAGGACAGCACAGAAAAGAGTTTGAAGACAGAAAGAAGAAACAGGATTACCTGTTTCTTCTTGATAAGTCATCATCAGAGCTAGTGCTGTGGAAGGGTCATTGAAAGGTAAAGGGAAGATGATGCCATGTTAAGGATCAAAACCAGTTACAGATGATAGTTTGGACAGGCTATTGAACATAAAGCTCTCTTAGTATCAGATGGGGAATGAGGCATCTCTTTTAAAATTGCATACACAGTGCTTAAAGGCCTGAATCTTTGCTGTGTTAGGAAAACAACCAGTGCATTTTATAAACTAGTTCCATCTGTGGAACACAAAATAATAACAAATAGTGAGCAACTCTCTGAGCCCTGTATTAACTGACAAAATTAAGTCATGCTGAATGCAGATGTCTTGGCTATATCTGCAAGTCCACCTTTTTCTTTTCAAGAAGGAAAACATTAAATTTTGTGCCCACCCATATCAGACCTCCTTTTGGAAGCTGACCGGGTTCAGTGTTCCCCTAAGGAGAAGCAAACAAGAGCTCTTGGAGGGCTGTTGTTCGGTTGATTTCAAGGCATCTGGCAATGTTCTGCTCTGGAAATTGCAAAAACACTGCACCCAGAGTACTTCAAAGTGCCTTGACCGATTTCTGAGAAAACCCCTTGTAAATGGGGCAACTTAAAAACTGAAAGAGAATAAGACAAGATGATGCTGCACGTGAATGTTCTGTCTGGCAGAGGTTAATCAGAGATTGTTACAAGACACTGCAACAGTGAATTGCTAATTGATATTGTTCCAGCCTTCATGATATAATGATACCATTACAAGAAGAAGTTGAGGATGCTGTAATTGGCTAGCTTGCTCTTTTTGGCATAAGATTTTTTTGACCGACATCTGCAAAAGTTTATCTGCTTCAGGGACTGCCAGTAATGTTTGATATCTGATTCCAGTTGATGGTATCAGCAAGTCAACCAGGAACTAAAGATGCTAAATCCACAAGATTTTTTATTCATGGCACAGCAGTATGGTGTGTATTCCACTCTTCTGATGCATTGGGAAGGTGCTGAAGGGAGCAATACTACACAACCAAAGGAGCCCCTTTTTGTATTTCTTTTAAATTAGGAAAAGGATCAACAAGGAGCTGGGAAATTTTTGAAAGTTACAGGGGGGGACTTTTCCAAACTGGCTATCTAAGTTAAATGCATGTATTAAGATATTCAAATAAGAAACTTGATTTTGAGGAATGTTCATATTACCACTGTGAGACCTGTGGGAACTACCACTACTGAAAGTTACTGAGAAAACAGGTCACTTAAATCTGAGTCAAGGTTCCCTATGTGTACCTTTTGGCTGCTGCTACCAGTTAGGTGGCTATGAGCTCTTGCAAAGATCTTGAATATTGTATACTAAAACTAGAGAAAATCATTCCCAACAAATGAAGATTCACTTTTAATCACAACTGTTTACAGGGAGAAAGATGCCAAAGTCCCACAAATTCCAAGAAAGGACAAATGAATTCAAGTTTAAAGCAAGTAATGCCAATATAAATGGGTCTGGAAAGACGTTTTGGACTGTTCCATCACAAGACCATTTTGTTGTGGAGAAAGAGTAGAGAGCTAGAAATGGAATAGGCTCTTTCATGTCTACTCTTGTTACAGGAAATTCCCTGATTTGGCTGATGAAATGTCCACTTAGCCCAAAGGCCAGAAGGGGATCCTTGAGGACAGAGAATAAGAACATGGCATGGTTTATGCTGTTTATTGTCCCATGATTTATCCTTCCAGTTTCATACAGAAACTGGTTACAGGGTTCCTGGGCCAGAGATCAAACAGAGAATAATAACCACCAAAGAACCTCTCTGAGTTGACTGTGAGACTTGTTTAATCCAATTTTTTAGCAAATTTACACCTGCAGCTTCAATAGCATCCTGAGACAATGACTTTAAAAATCTGTTTGAAAATCCAGATTTTGTTTGTTTCAAACCCAGTATCACATAATTTCATCAAATCCCTTCTGGTTCTCAGACTGAGAAACAGTAAGCATTGCTTTCTATTCCCTTTCTCCACGCTCCTCATGGTTTTGCACACATGACTTCATTTAACTTTCCTATCCATTCCAGTCATTCATTTTTAAAGCTGAAAAATTGGCATACTTAGTCTCTCTCTACACTAAAGACATATAGAACCAAACACATTTAAAAGTATTATTAATTCAGGCATTTCTGCCAATGAAGCAGAAAAAAAAATCAAATTAAACCAAAAATAATCTGAGGAGAGTATGATAAAGTTATGGACTTGCTAAAATGAGGAAAATATTTCTTACACATGTTCCCATGACAACCTGCCTGTAGCACTGCTGAGGCCAGTCACTGAGTGTGAAGATGCTGTGTCATTCCAACTGCATTTCAGACTTCTCCTTAATTTTTTCTGCATTTCTTCTTTCTTGGCTTTCCCCAAGTCTGGCCAGCAAGGCTCTGAAATGTCTGTATTCCAGTTCAGAGTGTTATGGGACCACACTGTCTCAATCCCCACATGGCACAGCTATTATAATAAAACCAAGGAGATGGAGCAAGGAATTCAGTATTTGGAAATCTAAAGTCACAATTGCACAAATTTCAGTGTCAGTTTATTCATAATTATAATCTGAGCAGGAATCTAAGGGACAAGGAGCAGGAGTTTTTTCCAGACAGGGTTTCTCTGTCCCTGATGCCTCAGCTAGAGCAAATGGGAAGAGAAAATAATGCATTGGGTAATTTTATTTCATCTCCTTGCCATTTCAAAAATATTCCCTGTGGTCTGCTTTAGGATGCTTTGTACAGCAATGGGAAGGAAGTACAACTGAATTTACTGATTTTCACAGAGTTTTCTACTGAAGCCAGATGAAACCTCAGTAAGAAACAACTGAGTTAAGGGACAGGCATGAGTTGGGCTCTGCACTTTCTGTGTGCAAATCCTGCCTGAAGCTCTTAGAAATAAAACCTACCTGACTTTATTCATCAGACTGAACTTGTATAGTACCATTTGTGCAATGAGCCTAATAACTACTACCTGTATTGTGGGATGTTTATTTTGTACCTCTGTCTGCTGAAATGCCATGTGTGGTATGACTTCTGTCATGAAACATGTCTCAGTTTTGTCTTTACCTTGTCAAAACACCAGAGCCACACATTAATTGTTAAAGGATTGTCAGTGCTCTAGCTGATCACATTTGTGATGCTCCAAAAGAAAAGAAAACACCCACAAGCAGATAAAAACTTGAGGAGAATGAAACATACAGAAATATAAACATTGGGAGCAGGCAGGTGAGCAGGGTTGTGATTTGCAGCAAAAATAGCACTGCCAGAAATATTCCCATTATTTTCTCTTCAGCATCAGCTGACTGTATAAAATCGCTGCCATATAGTTATGAATTTCTAATTAAGTAGTGAACTGTGCTCTGAAAATACTGGAAAGCTGGTAGCTTTTTATTAGTGTTTCTTCTACTTTCTCTAGACCTTCTGGTTTTTCTATCATGTAAATAAATACCATTTTCCTTAACCCCTGTGAGTTAAGGAAGCAGCAGGCTCTCCCTTTCACAGGCAGAGAGAGGGATACACCAGAGAGAGGTTTCACCCAGAGCCCCAGGAGTCAGTACTGTACCCATGTGAATGTGGGACTGGACACTAGTTCACACTTATTCTACATATTGCCTTTTCAGTGCATGAATGACTGTTCTTAAATGAGATGTCAGGATGTACTGTACACCTTGCTTCTGTGCTTCCACGGGGTGAGAGCAAATTGTATGTATGTTCTGTTTGCTGGAGACAACAGAATATATAATTCTTGCAGATGCTGAGGCAACATGCTGATGCTCTGCTTGGGTGAATACCACCCACTATATTCATAAGGTTATCCTGGGAGGGAAACTTCCCCCACCTCCTGCAATAGAAGCCTGAAGTTAGAAATAATATTGATCCCTTATGTTTTTTGTTAGCTGCAGCTTTTAGGCAGCAGGAGTCAGAAATAATCCTCTAGAGAATAGCACTGTGCAGCAGCATGCACCAGCCACCTCCTGCCCTCACCCAGGCTGTGCCAGCCCTGTGCTGCTGGGGGCTGTGACTCTGCCTCCCAAATTTCTTGTGAGATAACACCTTGCCTGCCTGATCAAACACAGATGAGGGGGAAGGAAACAATGCAGCCATGTCTAAATTCAACAAACATGTTGAGGATAAATGCTCTTGATGAGGTTTTAGCATTCTCAATCTTTAATTAACTGAGGAAAAATTGTTTCTTTATTCTTGGGTTTATGTTTTTCCTATCACCATTGCACTGTGTTCCATAGGCCCTGTGCATTAACTTTGAAATCCCAGAATCTCCTGTAAGGTAATCACTATAGGTAAGGCAGGCTAGATACATGATATAACACAAATTCTGCTTCCTGAACCAGTATTTCCTGTATGTTGAAAATGCTGAACAACAGTTGTGTCTCAGAGCTTGGGGAGATGGAAAAGAGAAGAGGGGCAGAAGTGACATTTTTGTCCTGTTATTGACCCATTCATTTCTTTCTCCAGATCCCAGCTCTGGGACAATAAATGGGGCAGACTCATAACTTGCCAGGCTGGCAAGTTTGTCGACTGCTGATTTGCTTCTTTGTCACTGTCCTGATGATATTTTAAGGTTTTAATGAATTAAAATGGTTAATGATGAATCCTGCCTTACATATGGCTAGTAATGCTCTTTCTAAAATCAGGGTTTGGGTGTTCAGGGGTGCTTCATCTCAGCCTTGAGTGCTGAAGGAAGGTGAGCTGAATTGCTCCTCAGCAGAGCCACTGTCTCTTTCTCTACAGGGGAAGCTCTGTTGACCAGTCAGACTTGGACATCTGAGTATTTTGTTGTAGCACACACAGACCAAAGACTTTGACACTGAAGTGACACAGAGCACTGAGGAATCAGGTCACGTGCATATGCAACAAGATTTTTACTGCAAGGCAGTTTCAGGAGCACAATAGCACTGGTATTGAGCTCTGCAAGTGAGGTTGATGGGATAGCTCAGGAAATAAAAATGCTCACATATGTCAGTGACAAATCCCTATTCAAGCAATTATGCACCAGTTTAGTTTCAAAGCAATCTTAGCCCATTAAAGAAAAATGCACACTTAAAAGTATTCTGGCTTTGTATTTAACAGAATAATTATCACTGTTTCTGTTTGCCAAGTACACCCACACAAAAGAAATTCACTTTTAAAACTGCCTAACTTCAGATTTGCCCATCAGACCAGAACAGCCTTGGGTTTATAATAATAATTTCTTGCTTAATTATGTGTTTACTCAGGACATTTAGAGATATTCTGGTTTCCTGAGTGAATGAGAACTTTTGAAAAGCAGCAGCTTACTCCCTCCCCCAGCATGGAGGTGTTGAAATGCTGAGGCTGCTGCTCTGTGCCAGCCTGCCTCAGCTGCCCAATGACAGGCACCACATGGGAACAGGCACTAAGTGACCTCGGGACCCCTTGGCAAGGCACAGGTAGGACCACCTTCCTCAGGGGCACAACTGTGACAGCAGAAACTGAAATTTTGCTGGTCACCTTCATTTTTTGTCCTAACTCTAATGATAAGAACTCACCTAGGAAGTTTGTCCTGCCATGCTTAAGCAGGGACCTGAGCCTCTGGCACATCAAAGGATGGCTGTAGGTATGTGGAACCAGGCAGGTGTTTCCTCAGAGGCAGCTGGCAGAGTGGCACATGGTGAGGCAGGGAAGTGCTGCACTGATGGGACAGACAGATGGGACAGACAGATAGGTAACCATACCTTGCTTGTCTGCCTGTAGCCCACACTGCTATCTCTGAGAGCAAAGTTGAGGTCCTACTGTTGCTCTCATGGGCGGGTTTTCCCCTGAGTGGGTTTTGCATGTACCTGTGCTTGAAGCTCAGGGCAGGAGGTCCCTCCTGTCCTCTTCTCTTTGTGCACTGACAATCACAGGCCATGTGATATTGCAAAGACTTTCATATATGAACTCTTGTCACCTCAGCAGCGTTAGTGTCCCTGTGTCCTGACCCTCCCAGAGATCCTCTAGCACATTCCATGTGGAAGTTGAATTTCAAACATCCTGGTACCTGCAGTCAGTCTGCTTAGAGCAGGTGACTGAAAACTTGGTCAGAGGACCATCCTTGGGTATCTGAGGAGTAAGTAGACTGAAATTGTGGATGTATTCAGTATCTCCACAGCCTGCACTGCATGAACAGAGGTGCTGCTCCTGAGATAAGGACTTCTCCTAGCTTGGGAGAACTGGTTTTCCACTGTCCTGGGAAAAAACTAAGCTGCTGCAAATGTTCACTGGGAACAGCTCTCTTTTGATTTCCTGCACTCTGGTCCCCTGTAAGCCTTACGGACAGCTCATCTGGAGGCTTCCCATGGGCACACAGGAACCAGGGAAAAGCAGGAGATGTTGCATATCTAGGAAGAGAGTAGGATGAGATGCAGGAATGGGCCTTTTGAGATTCACTACAACTTTTTTGTCTTGAGAGGAGACCATATAATGCAAAGTCTTTCAAAGTCAGGTTTGTTCATCCATCACAGTAGTGTTGATAATGATTGATAATGACTGGGAGGAAAAACATTGGTAGAATTATCTGGCATTATTAGTCTAACTAATGCATGGAGAAATAATAACCCTACCAAGAAACACATGCTAGAGATTTCCAGAGTTGTCAATAGACCTGTTTTCTTTATCTCTTTTTTTTGTTTCCTATTTCAAAAGAAGTCAGTTGTCCTTCACTCTTTGATTTTGAACACTGGACGTTGCCACAAACAAACCAGAGTTTCTGACAGAAGAGGATTTTGGAGTTGTAGGGATTCACCAAGACCCAGGATGTTGTGGCCATTGCTATTTGTCCTTTCAAGTGTTACAAAAAGTGACAAAAAGCCAATTGGTTGTTGGCACCCTGCCACAATGACTGCAAACTTAGAGTAATAGTGATATCATCAGAAACAATAGCAATCAATGTATTTGATAAATTACCATCAGCATCATTATTTATATCCATTTGCCTTAACTGAAGAAAAAATTGAAAAAAAAAAACCCTTACATTATGAAATAATTTACATTTATAATGTAATTGGATATGTATCCTGCACTGCTTCAGCTCCAGGCAGAAGACAGTTTGAGTTACCCAATCAATACAAGGCATTCTTGGGACAATTCAAGCATGTCTGTACAAGGAGGCTGAACCAATTTCACTGCAGTTTTGTCTAATTCAAGGAATCAAAACCAATACAGACTTCACAGGGATCCAAACCAATCTGTTGCGGGGCATAAACCCATCAGTAAGAAACAGGGTGAAAATCTCTGCTCATTTTGGCTCTGATGCTAATTTATCTAGACAAAAATTATGTGCTTTTACAAGAATTGTTTTGTGTATGTTTTTAATTTTAATTTTTTTTTTTTTTCACATTTCACATTTATAGTTTAACAGCACCCGTTCGCCCTCCCCAATTGAGTGTTGCCACATGACCCCCTGGAGTAGAAAGGTACTGGAAAAACAAGCAATCCTCAATTAACAGCCCTGTCTCACTCTTCTCCCTTCCAGATCCTAACCCTTCCTCTTGCTTGCTTTTCACTTGCTAACTTCACTGTGCTAAAAGAAGCCTTTTCTGTTTTTCTCATGTCAGTAAGACACAATAATAACTTTTTTCCCTCATTCTGTCATTCTTCACACCTTGGATAGGTTTCAGGAGCTCAAGGCCACAAAGCTGCCTCCCCCTATCATCTCCTTTAAAAAGCCTGAACTCAGACAGACTCAATAGCGTTAGCAATTGCATTTAATTCTCTTGCCATGTTTTGCAACTGCCCCTTTTTTTTCCCTAAACGGTAGGAAATGCTTTGGACAATGCCACACCAACAGCAGGTATTTATTCTCTGGCCATTTGGTGATGCCACAGCTTGCAGAGTAGGAGCTCTGGCAGCCAGCTTTGTCCAGCACTTCTTTGTCATCCAGGGAAGGATGAATTCGGCAGCAAATGCAGTGTTTGTGTGTGTGTGTGTGAGTGTGTGTGTCCATGTGCCTCAGTGTGTGTGCAAGGGTGGGTTTTTTGCATGCATGCATCAAACTTAGGGCGGGGGGGGGGGGGGGAGTTACCTAGGAAACAAAGTCTTTTGTGCTTGAAGTTTATATGAGCTATTCACGTCTGCCTGCCGGGAATCGGCACAAAAGCTGCAGGCAGAACGAAGGCTGCAATGTTTGACTGAAATCCTACGTGGGAAAAGAGGGTTTTCTGCGGGCGGGAGAAGAGGAAACCTGTGTTGTCTTGGGTCTGGGGGTGCTGCAGGAGGTGACACTGACCAGGTAAGTGCGTGCCTCTGACAGTTTAAACAGTAGCTGCAGAGTTAAGGTCTTTAACGCTTTTGGGGCCGGGATGTAAATGCTGTTTGGCAAGCCTGAGATGGTTAATTCCCTCAGGATTTGTGAGGAGCCTGGGAGGAATGGCAAAAGTACAATGGCAGAAAGGGCATGATCCTGCAGTGTTCAACACCCACCTGCTCAATGTTCTGCCATGGCAATGTAGAACAACATTTTATTTTTGCCCTGTTTGCTACCGAAACTAAAACTGGCAAATAAAGTGTAAACAGCAGGCATGAAGGAGGGAGGGCTGGCAGTTAAGCAGCTGGGAATTCAAGACTGAAGAGAAAGCCTGTCTGAAAGGGACTGCACTTCATTTCTAAAAAATGGGAGGCAGGCAGATGTCCTGAGCTGGCCAAACAGTTGTCACAGCTTACAGAAGAATGTATTAATGGAAGAAGGGAGGGAAATTAAGCAGAAGAAGGTAAAGGTAAGTTTCTCCCCTCTGTCCCTTCCAAACAAAACAGAAACTTTTTTTTTTTTTTTTTTTTTGCAAACAAAGAGACTTCCCCCCAACCCAAGTTGGCAGCCAGCATCACACGAAAATGCACTTGCTTTATTTCTCTTTACAAGACAGGGTATTGGGGGATTTGGTGTTTCTTCCAAAAGAAAACAAACCGTCTCTGTTTCTTTCATGCTGTTTACTTTTCTCTCTGTTTCTTGATCTTGAGCATCTAGTGCTTCTTGTAGTATGCTATAAAAATATGCATGGTTTCTAAACAATCTTTTTTATTTCTTCTGGTGGTGGATACTCTTTTCTTTGGTTGTTATCTCCCTGTCCCAGCACTGTCAACACCTGCCACTTCCCACCACACAGCTGTTGGATGGCTGTACTATGGTCTGCTCTTGGTCTGTGTTAGTATAAATGAAATGCAAATGGTTATTCTGAAATATGGATGGGTCTTCTTTAAAACTTTGGACCTTCTGATGCTTGGATGAATGGTTATATGAGGCCAGTTGCAGTTGCAAATGAGAGCCCACATGTCTAATGCTTGTGGTAACTGAGGACACGCTCCCCATGGCTATGCACGGATGCAGGATGTGCCTCTTCTGACAGAGGAGATGGCCTCTAAATGTCACTGTAAATGTGCTGAGTTCCAGTATGCTGAGGTGTTTTTCTCCCATTAGCAGGATGCTAAGTTTCCATTGGAGAATGGCTGGTGCTGTGTGACTTAGAATGACTCCTTCCTGCTTCCCTGTAATTGATTTCTGATTTGTGTATCTGCTTTGTTTCAAAATTAGCTTTGTGTGTCTGAGTGGGAGACACTGATTTTGAATGTATTCATTTGCAGTCCCATCCACCAGAGGACGAAGATACAGATGTCATGCTAGGGCAGAGGCCGAAAAATCCAATACATAATATCCCTTCTACACTGGATAAACAAACCAATTGGAGTAAAGCACTACCTCTCCCAACTCCAGAGGAGAAAATGAAACAAGATGCCCAAGTGATTTCTTCTTGCATTATCCCCATCAATGTCACTGGTACAAATCTCTTCTATTTCTTTTTGTATTTATTGCATGGTTCAAGGGAGGTCAAGTACTTATTTTGTTTAATTTATTTGAAGTCATGGGATTGTGCAGTCTTGGGGCAAAGATCCTAGCCTGAAGATTTAGTTTCTGAAAGACAGTGGGCTAAATTCATCCCTTATGCGTGACTGCTGGAGTCACTGAAGCTGCATCTAGGATTAATTTGGCCCATATTTTCAGTCATGTTATATGGTGTAACATAACCCTAGTTCCCTGTATAAACAATGTACTTTTGTTGTGTATATAACCTACAATCTGTATTAACAAAGACCTCAAATAACTTTTTGAATGTAGCTGACTGAAATAATGCAGAAAGCCACCAAAATTAATCATATGATTATCATGTGTAGCAGGAGAAGAGAAACTAGAGAATGTAGGCTACTATTTGCAGTGCTTTAAACATGCAAGGCATGAATGTGTAGCATGCAAACCATCGCTCTGAGATCTCTTTACATGCAGCTATGCTGAAGGTATAGTAATGGCATTTTCTTTCATTTCTATAACGTTTGGATATATTTAACTAGATTTATTTGAAGGAGAACTTGTTTATAGAAGCAGCAGGTATATAACTTATTAAATGTGATAGATTACTTATTTCCAGAATCAAAAATCAGGCTGTTTTTCTCTTTCTCTTTTTCTCTTTCTTTCCTTCCAGAGGGCTATGGTAAACATAAAGTTGATCTGAATTTTCCTCAATAATATTTTCAAGTACCAAGTTTTGATTAACTTACAGCATAAAGTGGGCTAACTTTCACAGTTATAGACTTCAAAGTAAACAATCAGGAAAAAAGAAGGGGGTTTTCAGTTAAACTTCATTCTCCAAAAAAAATATTTTTATTTAATTCTGTTTTCCCAGTAGCTGGGGGGTTGGGGAAAGGTCACAGCCCCTCACGTCCATTGTTCTTCCTCATGTCTATCAGTGGTGCACAAACCTTCCTGCAAGACAGGCTGTAGGATTCACCATGGTGCTGGAGAAAGCTGTATGCCCACAGACCAGCTCCAGCTCACAACCAAGGCTTTTGGGCTTACAGCATCACGGTCACAAGTCCCCATCTGCTCCACCATCAGCTGCATGAATCCTCCCAGTGACAGTAACAGTCCCAGCTCCCCTCTGTCCTGGCAGAGGAGGTGACACGGCACAGTGCCACCAGCCCTACCTCCCTGTGGAAGTGGCAGCCAGGAGCGGGTGTCCCTTTCTCCAGGACCGTGCTCTGGCCACAGGAGGACTGGCAGCTGGGTGGCAGGACTGCCTGCATACACCCTGCTGGGCTGCAGGTCACCAGCCAGCTGGTCAAGGTCATAGGCTGGGCACTGCCTCTGGAAATCCCCACAGAAAGTCATAGATAATGTGGCATATTTCCATGAGGTAAAGCTGGTGATAAAATGATGCTCCTTCTAGTTTCAATACAGCACCCTTACCAGAGCAGGCTTTCTAACAGGGCTATTGTCACCTAGTGCAGCCAGAGGGCACTTAGGTCTGGGACCAATGTTAACTTTTCCAGTAATAGCCATTTTTGCCTAGACTCCACCTGCCATACATTGGAACCAAATTTCCACTGATCAGTTTTACAGATCAAGAATGGTATGTAATCTTCTGGATGTTTATGTGTATCATTCTCATTAGCACTAATGGGAATAATTTGTATGCATCACGGGGAAGAAATACCCTCTTCCACTTTCCTCTCGGAGATGACCCCCGTGCATCTGGCACTCAGAGCATGTTCAGCTAACTCACAGTTGCTGGAAAACCAGCAATGATGCTGATTGATTTTTTTGTTTCAAAAAGTTTGCTTTTAGTTCTCTGGTTTTGTTTTTTAAGCTTCTCCCAACCCTGAGAAATGTTCACTTTTTTGAAAATGATTGTTGTTGGAGTTTACAGCACTTTTGTTCCATATTAAAGAAAGTTCTTCCTCTGCTTATTCCAGGGGCATTGGTGGTTACAGGACATCTGTCTGAAGCCTCTATTTCACTGTAGTAGATTTCAAGAAGAACTTTTACAAGAAAGTTACTTTTTAATGTTTTACATTGTTATGTAATGTAATATGTATGTGTATGTCTGTGTATAATTATGTTTTCTATAATTATACGCTATTAAAATAGAGCTTCTTATCAGGATTTCTTTTTTCCTTTTGTTTGCTTTAGTTTGTTCGTTCTTCTTAAGATTACAAACCACTGTACCAGCAATCCTTATGTTAGTGTTTTTATGGACCTGGCACATTTTTTCCAACCTGTCCCATGTCAACTTTAGAGAGCATGAGTGAGCATACAGCTCTGCAAAAAGCCAGCGCAGATGGGCACTGGCCTTCTGGTCAGCCTCCTTTTAACTTTTTTTTGACTACACAGCATAAAATCAAACTGAAAGACACTTCCCTTTGCTAATGCCATGGAAACATCAAGAAATCAATGAATTCTCACCTATTCTGTATGAAGGTGGTCAACAAACAATAAACAAATGTACTCCAGAACTTGTGCTTCTAAGTCTAAACCGAGGATCTTGATTGCGTGACCTGAGCAGACTCCCACCGTGTGCTGGGCACACAGGAAAATCAGGCCACTTCCTGATGTATGCAAGTAAATGGCAGCTCCCTGTTAGTGTCACTCTCAGACATGTGTCGTTGTCACAGAGAATGCTCTCTAAACTTGCATGGTGACTTGGCCCCATTTTAGCTGTCTCCTTCCTTTTTGAAATGTTAGCTCCCTTGGCATATTGGTCTCCTAAGAAGCACCCAACTACTGCAATATGGCATTAGAACCTTAAAATGTTTTTTTATGCTTATTTGCTTAAAATAAGTCAGGCTACAGGCGAACAGATAATGCTTTGCAGATAAGTTACTGTCATTGTCCCTATGACAGATAAATAGCTATAAGAAAGATCCCCTGCTACCAAGAGCTCTCTATTTGCTTTCCTGATTTTCTTTCCTTTTTCTGTTCTTTTTCTTTTCATGCCTTCTGTTATTTTTGGCAGACCAGGCTGCTGAGGGGGAGCTGGAATTAGACGTAAAACTGTGATATACTGTGATATAATTTACATAAGAGCTACATAAGGGCTCCCTTATGTTTATTCACAGGCTTAATCCAAGCTCACATACCTCCACTGTGTTCCAGCCATGAAAATTTGTTTACTATTTCTAAAGGCTAATGAGACCTATTTATGGGTTGCAGGAGTTGGTTTTGACAGAGAGGCTAGTATACGCTGCTCTCTTGTTCATTCACAATCTGTACTACAGCGGAGACGAAAGTTGAGGAGGAGGAAAACCATCTCTGGCATCCCCAGAAGAGTGCAACAAGAAATAGGTGTAGTATAAATACAAATCTTCCATAGATAGCTTTCTAACCAACTTAAATTGCAGGGATATGAGCTGGTAGCTAGTCTTCCAAAGAAACAAAACCTTGAAAGTGTAAATACTTGTAGAATTTAGGAATGACATGTTTTGTTCTTTTGATTTACTACAGTAAGAAAAGCTATATTACTCCATATGGCCTTGAAGGACTGGGGGCCTTACTGAGTAATATAGATGTACGTGTTCAGCTCTTATTGTGTAAATGTTAATCAGTTCTTTTTTTCTTTTTCATTTTATTTCTGTTATGAACCCATAGTTATGTGCATAAAAAGTAACTAGATTAAGTGAAAGTTTTTTCTTGCATCAGGGGAGTTTAAGGTAAAGAACTGACAGATGTTACTCCACAAAGTGATGATGAGTTGTCACAACAGCTGGATAACTTAGATGAGTGCTTGAATATCCACCATAGATACAGCTGCTGATACTCTACAGGAGTTTTGCTAAACATTCCTTTTATTTATCACACTCCTCAATTCCTTCCTAGTATTCTTTATCATCAAGAATATTTGCCTTAAATCTACCAAATTACTTCACTATTTGTCAGGGTAAATTAGGAGCAACTCTGTTGAGGGCAAATTCAGTGTGAAATTCTTATTAACTCAAAACAAAACTAACAGAACTGCTATTTCTTAATATTCATCTGCACCTGAAGATGGCTCTGGTGTTTCAGTCGGTTGCCATGAAACTCGACTGGAAACAAGAAATGTGTTTATCGTAGGGAATAAGTAATCAGAGAAACTATGAATGAAAGATTCTTTTGTCTTGCAAATATTCTTGATAGTAAAGAAGCAGATAATGGAAATACTGAACAGACAGGAAGGAGAAACAGAATTATTTTTAGAAGCTTATGGAGTATTTTGTCCAGCAGCCACTCCCAAAAACTTTTAGTAGCTGAAATAGTCGTAAGAACTGAAAACTTAGCATTTGTCGTACTATTAACACAGCAAGCTCAGCTTATTCTCACACTGAGAATGCATTGCAGAAGTCATGTTGTAGGACTAGAATTTCCCTACCTCACCGGCAGGTGATCTGCCTTATAAATTCTTTATACAAAACTTAAATTTGGTCCAATGCTCAGAAAGATTATAAAATAAAGAATACAGAAGATAATATCTTCTTCGGTTGCTCCGCGGGTTGTCTCATGCCAGGAAATGTGGAGCTCTCTCCCACTCACCCAGCTTTCCATGTGTCCTAGATTCAGACGAGTCGCCAGTGGCGAGAGAGCGCAATGTGATTGTGCACACAAACCCAGAATTCCCTGGCTCCAGCAACAGGAGGTTGGGGACCCGGGATTCGGAGTGCCAGACGGAAGAAATCCTGATAGCTGCTCCCTCCCGCCGACGGATCCGTGCCCAGCGGGGGCAGAGCGTTGTCGCCTCCCTCTCCCACTCCACTGGCAACATCCTGGTGCTGGCAGACAATGGGGATGCGGTCTTTGCTGCCGCTGTGAGCAACCGCATCCGCTCACGGAGCCTTCCCCGTGAGGGCGCGAGGGCCAGCGAGGGCCATCAGGATGCCACTGCCAAGAGTGCAGGGTACGAAGCAGAGCACTTCCTAGCTGGTCAGGAGAGGATCCCGAAAAAGGGGAAGGAGATCTTGAGCAAGCAGGGCTCACAGGAGCCCATTGGTTTAACCTGTCCTCAGCACCTGCATAGCCCCGAGCACAGCATCAGTGAGAGGGGGAGATCGCGGCTGTCAAGGATGGTCGATTCAGGCAGCTGTGAAATTTCATCCAACTCAGACACCTTCGGGAGCCCAATTCACTCCATCTCCACAGCAGGAGTCCTGCTCAGCAGCCATATGGACCAGAAAGATGACCACCAGTCCTCGAGTGGCAACTGGAGTGGGAGCAGCTCCACGTGTCCCTCCCAGACATCTGAAACCATTCCTCCTGCTGCCTCTCCTCCACTAACAGGCTCTTCTCACTGTGACTCCGAGTTGTCACTCAATACCGCTCCCAATGCCAACGAGGACTCCAATGTCTTCATCACAGAGCAGTTTGGTGACCACACAGACAAGGTCAGGGGCCACAGGGCAAGCTCCTTCACATCCACTGTGGCAGATTTACTGGATGACCCCAACAACAGCAACACAAGCGACAGTGAGTGGAACTACCTGCACCATCACCATGACGCCTCCTGTCGCCAAGACTTCAGCCCTGAGCGCCCAAAGGCAGACAGCTTGGGATGTCCCAGCTTTACCAGCATGGCCACTTATGACAGCTTCCTTGAAAAGACTCCCTCTGACAAGGCAGACACTAGTTCACACTTTTCTGTGGATACTGAAGGATACTATACCTCCATGCACTTTGACTGCGGTCTGAAGGGTAATAAAAGCTATATTTGCAACTATGCAGCCCCAGGCTCTGAGAGTGGCCAGACTGGGAGTGTGCCTTCCAGCCTAGCTGACTATGCCTGGCAGGAGTGTGTGAGCCACAGGAGGCAGGCACGGCAGTGCATCTCACTGAAGAAACCAAAGGCAAAGCCAGCCCCACCAAAACGCAGCTCGTCTTTGAGGAAATCAGAGGGCAGCACCGACCTTCCTGACAAGATAGAACCAAAGATCGGTGGTGGGCAGCATGTCTCTCACACTGCCAGGGAGATGAAGCTGCCCCTTGAGTTTTCAAACACACCTTCCCGAGTGGAAGGCCCTAACCTGCCAGCCAAGCAGGAGCTTCCCTGGCCAAACCAAGATGATGGCGGGTTAAAGGACACTCCATTTGACACCGCCAGTATCCCCTCCTTTAAAGATGAAGGTGCTGAACAACCTCACTATGCAGACCTCTGGCTTCTGAACGACTTGAAATCTAGTGATCCTTACAGGTCCTTGTCCAATTCAAGCACTGCTACGGGTACTACAGTCATAGAGTGCATCAAGTCACCAGAGAGCTCTGAATCCCAGACGTCTCAGTCTGGGTCACGAGCTACCACCCCATCCCTCCCCTCTGTTGATAATGAGTTTAAGCTGGCCTCCCCAGAGAAGTTGGCGGGGTTAGCCTCACCCTCCAGTGGGTACTCCAGCCAGTCAGAGACACCCACCTCTTCTTTTCCAACAGCTTTCTTTTCAGGACCGTTGTCTCCAGGGGGGAGCAAGAGGAAGCCGAAAGTTCCAGAGAGGAAGTCATCGCTGCAGCAGCCACTCTCAAAAGATGGCACTGCCTCAGTGAGCAAAGACCTCGAACTTCCAATTATACCTCCTACTCACCTTGACCTAAGTGCTCTTCACAATGTCTTGAGCAAGCCCTTCGCTCACAGGCACCAGCTGCATACCTTTAGCCACAGCAAGCAGAGCGCAGTCGGGGACGCCCTGCAGCCCGGCCCTCCCTCTGCCCTCGCCATCACACCCTCCGTTCTCAAGTCTGTCCACCTCCGGGCAGTCAACAAGCCTGAAGGAGTGAAACATAAAGGCAGTACCCCAGACCTGCTCTGCATACAGGAGACCACCTTGATGGCAACTGAGGTCTCTCCAGGCAAAATGAGGCCACTCTTAGCTAAGAAACCAGTATCACGCCAGTACTCTACAGATGAGGCCATAATGCTGTACATTGACACTTCTCCAGCAGAAGCAGGCCCTGGAAAACCACCTTTAGAGAAAAGCTCCTCTTTTGGCGGGCAGAACAGCTGTGAGAGAGAAGCTGTAGCTTCAGCAAGCATGGGTCTGGTTGAAATCAAACCTGGGAATGACCAAACATACCTGGCCGCTGAACGCTTACCAGAAAGCTCTCCAAATCAGACATGTGCCGTCCCCATGGATGGCTTTCAGAAGGGCTCAGCTGTCCCCACAAGTGATGATGAAACAAAGAAACCTGTCCAGGGAGCAGAAACAGTGCACGATCTTCAGCAAGTGCAGGCTCAGCAAGAGCTCTCCACAGGCAGCGAGGGGAAGGTGGAAGTTGGGCCCGTGGATGAAAGCCCAGCTCAGGCTGAGGGACCAGCCATCACCTATCAGTTTAAGCACGAACCCGACGTAAGCCACCATGTGCCTGGGAATATCAACTATGAAGCAGAGATGGCAGCAGTAGATTCACTCAATGAAGAGGGTTGCAAGCAGGAAAACGATATCACATCAGGTATCCCAACCAAAAGTGCCTCTGATGACAGCAGGGCAGACGAGACAGTGGGCAGCGCAGACGAGCCTTCACTGAAAGGTCAGTTGGGAATTCTGTGTCATACCCAATTAGGTGGTTTTGGATGGGATGGTAGTGGAATCAAAGCAGAGTGGCACATCAGCTTCCCTCTGTAGGTTTAAGCATAGACACCCCCCGCTTTGTCTGTTAGTTGGCCAGCTAGCCAGCTCACAGCTATTTACACTTTTCCAAAGTATTCAGACTGCACTTGTGATATTTATTTCCTCCCTTGTGCTACATTTCAGCTGAAAAGATAAAAGTGAGGAGCATTGGCCCTGGGTACAGGAGAGTTTGGTTATCACAGCTATTACGTAAATGGGAGATCTTGTTTCAGTGCTCCTTTTATGGGAATATCCAATATGGAACAGACACGACTTTTAGATTAGAGGGAAAAGGCTGCATGGTGGTATCGCCCACTCAGTTGTGAGCAGAGCTGGTGCCTCCAACTGGCAGTGCTGTTGCAAAGTGCAGTGGAGTCTGACTCATAACGTGGCTTCTCTCCTTTTTAAGAGTCCTCTCCAAGCGATGAGTCCATCATGTCTCCACTGAGCGAGGAGTCACAGGCTGACACTGAGGATGCCTTTGTGTCTCCAAACAAACCCCGCACTACTGAGGATCTGTTTGCAGTCATTCACAGGTGATCAAACCTTGTGGCAATGGGAAATGGTAACATGCATCCCTGCACAGCTGTCCACTAACAATAGCTGCAGGATGGTTATTCTGTGTTTAAGTCTTGTCCTCAAACTACGTTCTTCAGTTAACTCAGTTTCATTTTCTAAAAGGCAGCATTAAAACATGTTTTATTATGGCCTGGAGTGCAGCCTGAGTATCTTCATGGCATGTGTGGGATGCTTTACAGATAAAAACATCAAGCTGTTCTCTCTAACTAACATACACATCTTCAAAGCAAACTACCTGCAGTGGTTCCTGTCTTCTGCATACCAGTCCACCAGCTCTAGTCTGGTGAATAAATTGTTGCAGGGAGAAGGGTATGAAAAGGTATCTCTTCAATTTTAGAGTATTTTGTAGTCAGCTGAAATTTGGGATCACAACTGAAATTGAAATTTTCTGATACTGAATAGATTATGCTGCATATTATTATTGCCTAAATTTCTGTACGTATTGTTTTCTTTGCAAAGACGTGGTTGTGCATACACTGTCTTGGAAGAGGCTGGGTAGTGTTGAGAGGGACTCTGCAGCTCAGTGCCATGAGACACTGATAGCCTCCAATATTTTACAGAGGACTTGAGAGAACTCTGGCTAAATATGAAAGCATCTGTAAAACTCCAGAAGAGCGCTAAGCATTATAGTACAAAAATAATGTATGAAAGACTTCTCCTTTGTGTTTTTACAGATCAAAAAGGAAAGTTCTTGGGAGAAAGGATTCTGGAGACCTTTCTGTAAGAAACAGATTGAGAGCTTCATCTGGGACCAGCAGCCAGCCTCCCACCAGCAGCACACTGCCTACCAGCAACATGCCACCAGTCAGCAACGTGGGCACTCCCATCAGCAGTCAGAGGTCCCCCGGGCTCATATACAGGAATGCCAAAAAGTCCAACACATCCAATGAAGAGTTTAAGCTACTGCTCCTTAAAAAGGGCAGCCGATCTGATTCCAGCTACAGGATGTCTGCCACAGAAATTCTGAAAAGTCCTATTCTGCCAAAGTCTCCTGGAGAGCTGACAGCAGACGCCCTTCAAAGCACGGAAGAGTCTCCTCCCACAACGAGCCCTGATGCATTATCACCACTCTCCCCCTGCTCCCCCAGGGTCAACACGGAAGGATTCTCCTCCAAGAACTTCCCCATGTCGGCGTCGTCGCGGGTGGGGCGGTCGCGGGCCCCGCCGGCGGCCAGCAGCAGCCGGTACAGCGTGCGCTGCCGGCTCTACAACACCCCCATGCAGGCCATCTCCGAGGGGGACACCGAGAACTCGGACGGCAGCCCCCACGACGATCGCTCTTCTCAAAGCTCCACATAGGCTGTGTGGGTGCCAGGACCGGGCTGCCAACACCACTCAAGCTCTTAAGGATGTCAACGTAAGAGGCCAATGCTGTAGCAATCACAAAGAAAAAGGAAAAAAAAGAAGAAAAAGACAACAATCACAGGGCAATATCAATGCTTCGATGTGTTTGTGTTTGGAAGACGCTGGGGAAACAAAAGGACTACAGCTGTAGCTATTTATTACACTACATTTTCTAAAAGGATGAAGAAATGCTATGCCTGTTCTGTTTTCTTTTGGCTTCATTTGGTTTATCCCACTCTCATTTCCATTGCCACTGTAGATTTCAAGACTATTCACTTTCCATAGAGTTAACGGTGACTTTGGGTGGGTTTTTTTCCCAGAAGCTGCCCATCTAGAAACAAATCCCTCACTGTAGTGCTTCCCTAGGGAGAAAACAAAAAAAAAAAAAAAAAAGAGAAAAGAAAATGCTCTTGAGAATTGGTATTTTTCTACACTAAAATGAGCTGAAACAAACTTTAGAAAAAATTAACAAACATATGTAAATATCATATTTTTGATAAAAATTTGTAAATAGAATTATCAAAAAGTGGACATGGCAAACGATTTACTGCATAACAGCTTTGTTTATAGAAGACAAATGAATTCAATTGTAATAACTGTATTCTGTGAATACCATTTTCATATCAAACATGAAACACGGCCACCAATAACCACTTTCAGTGTGACAGGCCTGAAAGATGGCATTGAGCAGTGGAAAGCAGGAATTTTCCAACTTAGTTAAGGAAATGGAAAGGCTGACTGTGAGGGGATTAAAGAAACCATTTGTCTTTCTAAGGCAGCTCTAAAGAAGCTAACTGGAAAGCAGAGCTTGGAGGGTTACCATGAGGATTGGTGGGGAAGATGAGTGTGTTTCTGACAGAACAAAGCTGGGTCTGATGCTAAGCCCCAAAGGGTCCCACCCCACAGCCTCCCCTGGGCCTTTATTCTTGCAGGGATTGCTTCAGAGAGGATAGATGTGAGAGGAAACAGTACTTAACTTTCATATTCCTATTAGGCTATTGGGATACATAACACAGTCATAACCTGGTACCTATAATCTTTAAACACGATTAGTTTCTGGTTCGTAAAGGAAACAAATAAATTATAAGCATGCAAGAAGCGCTTTCAATTTATCAGTAAATATCTGCAATGAGTTTTCAGTGAAGCTTTCTCTTTGTGCTGATGAGATTCATGCTACCTAAATATTTACAAAAATGACACTGTGAAAACGTAGCTGGGAAATAGGTATGTGTATGCATTATTTATATTCATTGCTGAGCTGAGGAGGGGAAAGCTCCAGTTCATTGTGCCAGCCACGTACAGTAGGGATCTTGTCTGGGTTTACAAGAAACACAGAACAGGGTGAGGGACTGGGTTGGGGTGGGAAAGGAGATAAATCAAAGTAGCTGCTTTGATACAAATGAAGGCAGGGAGATAAAAGCTGAATTACTTGAAGTTACTTGAATATTCTCATCTTAAAACCACAAGAACCCATGAGTTGCTTTATACTTTTAATTTTTAAACAGAATAAAACCAACAGGCCTGATTCTCCTTTGGGCCCCCACAATTTCCACTGATGTAGCCCCATCTGTGCCATTTAGAGGACAAGACCCTCTTTAGCCAAAACTGATCCAGTTGACATTGGTTGCTGTAGTATATGGTTAGGAAAAGAGGAAAGGTTAGTGCAGAGAAAATAGTGAAGGAAGGATAGAGTATGCAGTAGGACAGGTCAAGTAGGATGGCAGAAAGAGCATTCTTTGGTATAAAGGAATCAGCTAAAAGCTGGCTTTAAGCATAAGTAAAGGACTGGAGGCAGGATGTGTGAATTCAGTTTTGGGTTTTTTTTTTTTTCTTTTAATCATGTAATGCATAAAGCTGAGAGTTATTAAGAGAAGGTAGATCATGTTTTAAAGAGGAAGGTTCTATCTAAAACTGTTACAATTTCAAGGAGTCAAAGCAAATCAGAACACCTCAACATACCCAACATTTTATTTCCCAGAAGGTCCACATCTGATGTTGTCTAGTGATTGCCACAAGACATGTATTATTCAGAGTTTCCTACTGTCCTTCTGTGTCACATGGCTGCATTCAGTTGATGAGGTAGAGTCACTGTGCATGTGATAGGTGTGTTGGGATGAGGGATGATCCATCAGTTGACGGGCTGCAAAATCGTCTAAAATGGTTTTTAAAAAGGTAATGGGAGAAGGGTTTTGGAAACAAAAGGCTAATCACATTAGTAGCTTAGGTAGGAAAATAAGTCTGAATACAAGTGAAGTGGATGACTGAGAATGTTTTAGGACGAAATGCTTAGCATATAACAAACCACCTTCTGGAGAATATGAGAAAAGCTAGTTTAGATAATGGGTAGAAAATCCTTAGTTTGTCATCTTCAGTCATTTTCCACAAAAATTTTACCAGAAGCACTTTTTACAAAATGCTTAATAGTCCTGAGTTAAATAGTCATTTTAAAAAGTGAAGAGAATACAGATGAATTTACTTTGATGATACCATTGTTTATTACCAATCAATAACTTCACAGACACCCTAAATAAATATGTATACACTAGTTTTGTTTTTTTTTTTTTTACCAGAACAATGAGGCAATATTTCACATACAGAACAAACACAGAACAATCCCACTGGAGTACAGTCTCCTTTTGCTTAATTTTCTAATTTATATTTAGCAGATTGAAACCCAAACAGATTCTAAATTCTCTATGAACAAAAGAGTAGAGAACAAACGTGGGAGTCAGAGGAAGATGAATGGCGGGGAGACCTGTAGCATTCCAAGTGTGCCATTAAGACACCAGAGGACAGGCCACAGAGTGAAGGGAACATCACTCACCTCTTGAAACAGGGTACAGTACGTGCCTCAGGTAACTGCTGAACCGTCATTTCAACCTACTGTTCTGTTGCTTGCACTGATATTATGAAAATTATTTCTTAAGTTATGCAGCTGTGTTCTGAAAAATAACATCTTCCCCTTTTCTTCTTTGGTTTTTTCTTTTTTTTTTTTTTTTTGCCTTTCTGTTTTTGTTGTTGTGGCAGCATAGAGGGCGAGGGATAGTTGTAGCAAATAAAGCATATGTTTGCTTTTGCCAAAGGTCAGTGATTGAGTGCATTTGCTGCAATGGTGGCAGATAGAGAAATACTGTAGGTTATGACTTAAAAGAATTTTAAAAAATTTAAGAAGGTTACAGTGTAACTATTTTGGTACTAGCACCAGTTCATGCTGGCAGAAAAGACAATGGTTTATGGACTTGCATCCATTTTGTATTTTTGTAATATTTGTAAATACGAACTTTTTAAATTGTTGCAAATATGGTTTCTTTTGTAAAATGTTTTCAAAGTTTACATTAAATCCAAGCCTTTGTATATTTTAGAGCTGTGCAACACTTTAAGTCTTGTATTTATTTTTAGTAAAAACGGTGACAGTTTCATTGTGAACCCCTCTCAAAAAATGTGTTGGAAAAGTTTGATTACCTAGAAAGTGTGTATAGAAACTGCAAATAAACGTGACTGCAATTACATAACACGTTCTCTTTACTTTCTTGTAATGAGATGTGAAGTCTAATCTACAGACTACAAGTATGCTATTTTCCAAGGTCACTTTGAGCACATTACCATTTCAAGCCTATTTAATTCTGCTTTCTCTTCTACTGATTTTTCATAAATTGAGAAAAGAAAAAATGTCTATCCAAAATGTCACTGACTTTAAGTGCTCACCAGTACAACTTTGCCAGAATCTAGTAACTGCTTAATTTGCCCCATGGCTTTTACAGGTTAGAAAAAGCTAAGAGAAAAAAAGCTGGGATGAAAAATGGAGAGACCACTACTTTATCTTCAGCTGGAAAAGGAAACAAATTGCAACACTTCAGACTCAAGACATCGAGAATCCAGGGGCTGGATCTTATCAGATAAATCAATCCTTGGGAAAAAAAGGAGGCCACAGATTATGAATACAAACTCTGAAGAGCAAACACTACTTCATTTTAAAGTGGTTCAATTATCAGGAGATTGAGATGTCAGGACATGGAAGCTAAGTGTTTAAACAATAGCCCCTCACAGGTCTCTTTGAAAATAGATATGAAAATGTACATCATGAAACTCTGGTTTCAGCTGTCATCTTGTAAGTCGCGTTGAAACACTGTACTTGGTACAGTGCTTAAAAGCACATATGGAAAAAAAGTCTGAGATGTGCAGGTCTGGTGTTCTAGAAACATAACAGAGGAACTTTGGGGAATGCTGCTGTAGGGCTATCTGCAATGGTAGTTTGCAGCAGTACAAGGATTGCCCTGATGATGTGGTACCCTTAGAGCAGTCTCCAAGTGTAACTCAGCTGGCATAACATTTAACCAAATGGTCACATAGTTAATGACTACGTAGACAATTTCCTGTGGTCTAGTGTGCCTTTCCCATCCCAAAACCACATGTAAGCAAGATCTGCAGGAAAAGCTTAGCCCATAGGGGCAGACATAAGCTGGTTTTCCATCTGCCTGTTGTACATTATTTCTTCATGCTCAGTGAAGAAAAGACTAAACATTAACCTATGTAAAATATACCCAGTGGTTTTTTATATATGCAAGGTGTCAGCTCCCAAGAGGGTACCTGGTCTGGGATAGCCACAAAATGTTGTATCCTAGAGGGCAGTCATGGACTGCCTACTCAGAGGTACATTTGGGATACCCTTGAGCTAAATTATGGTGAAATAATGCCAAATAATCAATCAAAAAGTTTTATTTATGGCAGCAATTATTTAAATCTTGTGATAGGTTACTCAGCCTGTCGCAGCAATGATTTAAATATTTCTGAATAGCCCATGGATTGACCTTTTTAGGAGAGGATGAAAGGAAGAAGGAATTCACAACTGTGGATCCCACTGTAGTCTGTTTCAAAATATTCTTGCTCTCTCAGTATTCACTAGTCTCTCATGGTGGGTACCACCAATCAATCAGAGCAGTTAAGTTGCTAGCCAGCAAGCCCAAGACCCGTGGGGTGACACACACCCACATCAGCCCAAGACTGTGTACCTAGGATTCCATCCATTCAAACCAGGGAGGACAGGACCACTCCCTCACAAGACAGGTGCTATGGTCCCAGGATCAGCAGAAGGAAATAATGAAAAGGCTGATGGATGGTGTCCCCACACAGATAGGCTAGCAAAATCAGTGCTGGAATGGCCAAATTAAGACACCCGAAAAAGTGACTACAGAGAAATGTGACATAAGCCTGAGTGCACCACCCCCTTGCCAGACCTAGGTAGAGACAAGAATGCACTGGAGAATGCCCAAGATGGAAACCAGAAGCCTCCTCCCACATAGATGGGGGAGGGGGTGAGACTGGATTAGGCAACTCACCAACAACACACAAGGAGAACACCTGAGAATCCAAGTTGATACAGTTAGGATTGGAAATTATCATATCAGGACCGAGGCTGACCACATTGGGCTCTGCTTGCTGCAGCGAAGCACACAGAGAAACTGTTGATAAAGGAACAGCAAGAGAAATATTCAAACAGACTGGAGGACTCTAAAATTAAAATGACAGTAAGTCTCACTCCCTCCATTGAACATAGAAATTTAATTAAAGTAAGGTACCCCTTGGAGACATCACTCCTTTGTGGTAGCAGAAGTAGCTAAAACAAGGTACCTCTTGAGGTGTGAAGAATGGGACTTTGGAATTTACTGAAGGCACCCCTTAAGAAGACCATTCCTGTGCATTTGTTGAACTGTGTTTGCTGCAATACTGCTCGGAACTGCAAAAAAGTTTTTGCTCTGAACTATGGATCACCGTTCTGATACCAAGTGTGGTGGTAAATGTAGTTACATTGTTACATGTTCATGGGTATGTTACATGTTACATGTTACATGTTCATACGCCTTGTGCGTATGCTCGGCAGAGTACACTGCTAGAAGCAAGAGTCACTGGAACCTCACCTGGGGACAGCCGGGTGGAACTTAGCCTCAGCAATACATGCCTTCCTTTGCTTAGGTTTTCCTGCTCTATTGGCTTTGAGGTTTTTTTATGGCCTTGTTTTAAAGATTTATTTCCCACACTGGATTTCTTTTGAGGGGGAAGATTGTGCATAGGAATGAAAGAATTTCTGCTAACAAATCTAACTGACGTGGAGAGACAGCTCTGTGAGAAGCAGCTCACTTTTCCATAGAACTGAAAGAGGACAGTATTCAAACCAAAAAAACTCAACAGTGATATTTATTGATATCACTGATTCAACTGAGTCGGGTGTGTCTCCCCTCTAAGAGGTAAACACAGACACCTAGTTAAAATGGAAACCTTTTTATACCCTTTCATAGCCAAGCATGGTCCTGTCCCTTTTCCCACTGGTTGGGTACTCAGGGATTTACACTCACTCCTGAATATATACTCTTCTTCTTGGGGTCCTAATTTTAAATTTATCAAGGCCTCTTCAAGGTAGTTGGATCCCAAAAAATAAGAGTGTCACGGTGAGGGAAGACTCAGGACGCTCAATAAGAGAATCAGCAAGCTTCATTTATTGACAAGAGCATCTGACATTTATGCACAGCAAGTAATAAGCTCATAAATATTCTGTAAGCCAAGTTATCTATTGGTTATACTATAATTATCAGCTCCTCTCTTACATGTTCATTCTTTACGAATTACATCTTCTTTTTCTCATGTCTCTCTCAACTACTTGTTATCGTACTACAGCTATGCTCAAGGTCACCTGCTCCTTGCAGGTGCAGGGACTGAGATTTAGTTGGGTCCGGTACTTTTCCAAATTTCTCAACAATAGAGCTCCTGACACCCCTAATACTGTGCATCATTTCCTGATTCCATCATCTGAAAGGTTTTAACTGCCCTCTGTAATTCTGGATATTCTCTTTTGAAATGTCCCACCTTCCCACAATAGAAGCACTTCTTGGGACCTATCTAACAAGTGGTCATCTCTCGTCCTCTTCCTTGGGGTGTCCTAACATTTGCTTGAAGCCTTCTTTGGGCTACTCCTCTTCTGATGCAGCTCACCAGAGCCCAGGCTAGCTCTTGGAACTCTGGTGCAGCACCACACATGGGGAACTGCCTTAGTATGGGGATTTACCAGAGGCAGAGCCTTTAGAACCACTTGCTGTACAGCGCCAGATATAAGATATGACAAGGACCAGGTAAAGAAGAAAGGAGGAGGCTCTCTGCCTTGAGGTTCCACAGGAAAGGGTTTATTCCAGGTGAAGGGTATAGGACGAAAGAGCCCCGAGCACCTCTGTGCACAGGTTTTTAAACTGATTCAGGTCGGGATGGTTACAAACAGTTGTCCAATGGAGAGATTTCAGGGGATGAGAAAGGGGGATACATCATTTGTTTGGGACCAGTCAGGGTAGGGGAGAGGGTAGGTCACATGAGCCACTGGGACTCCCAGGAGCACGGGAACTCCAAAGGAGTGTTGCAGAAAGGGACTGGCCCAAGGTGAAAGTGGCAGGAAAGGTTCAGGGATAAGGGGCTGGGTTGCCTTGACAGGCAGGGAAAGAAATGGAACAAACAGCAGGGAATGGCATGAGGGACAGCTTGGAAGGAGGGTACAAGTCCAGAATGAACCAACCTGAGAGAATATGGGGTACAATAGAACAAAACATTTAACAATGAATTAATGAAATAAATTCAAACTCCAACATCTCCCCCTTTCTTTTTCAGAAAGAGGGATCAGGGCAGTATTCAGAATCGGGGTATATGTTGTGAAACCAGAAGAGGGGTGTTGGGAAGTAGGGGTTTTGATGACATTAATTTCAGGGGAAGCTGTTTAACTGAGGATAAGCAGCAATTTTTCAGAATGGAAAACATAACCAGAGCAGTAATAACTGAATAAACCTGAAAGACAGTTTTTAGAACAGAAGAGAGCCATCCCCTGAGTCCCCACTTCGAAAGATGTTGATCAACCAGTACTGCAATTTCTGCTTGATGTTGGAGATCATTTCATTCATCTTTCTCAGGGTGGCATGCACATCTCCACTTCTCAATGACAAGTTCAGGCAGCAGAGACCCTCAAATTCCATCCTGACCACGCGTTCTTCTTGGGTTGCAAGATGATCCATGCCTCCAAGGCTGGCCACAAAGGATGATGGCAATGTGGACCCACAAAACAGATGACACCTTGGGGATGGCTTCTCTCTCTGAAATGACAGAAATTAATACAGGTTACTTAAACTTTCAACATAATCAGTAAATATATTTAACAAAGGAAAATTGGGATAGAAAGGGGAATTAAGGTCTCGTTCTCCACTGAGCTGTTTCTGTCTTCTCTTCTTCACACTCACTCTTAACAGTTCTCTGTCCTTGTCTGGTGGCCTGCTGCCGTGCTTGGGACATACAGTCTTACCCACTTTTGTGGGATCCACCGCTGTCCCAGGGGCAAGAATATGCAGACGTACTCACGGCCCAATGTCACAGGTTTGTATGGTCCCTCAATCTTACCACCTTCAGGGTTCCAAACTAACACAGGGGGATGTTCTTAGACCCTGTGATTGCCATGAAGGGAGAGACATCTGATCACTGGGGAAGGGGGGGGGGGGGGGGGGGTCAAATGAATAAAATAAATATGAACTGCAATATCTCCTTTTTGTTGAATCCGACCCGGTCCCAAAAGGGGATGGCCCAAACGTCCTCGAGAGACGCCCTCAGAAAGTGGAAGAACAGCCAGCCAGTAAACCTTTTTAACAGCCCCTTCCTAAACTTTCTCCCACCTCCCAGCAGAGTACCCACAACTTGGTTATAAACCTCTCTCTCCTGTGTGAACAGTTGCAGGATTTGTCCTCCCTGCAAGGGACTTCCTGGGCAGGTGCGGTCAGAGCAGCCTCCTCGAGGTTCGAGGCACCAGCCCTCCCAGCCCACCTTGCATCGAGCACGGATGGATAGTCCTCCTCCCGACCAGCTGAGGGTCCAGCTGGGTTTATCATAGGAAAGTCAGAGGCTCCAGGAGGGAAGGGGAAGCAGGGACACCACCACAACCAAAGGGAAGCTAGTGGCAGAGCCCAGAACAGGAGAGGGGCCAGGGTTTATAAGAGGAAGGTGGGCGGGACTAGGGTACAAACAACCAACAGGAAGAGGGATCAGAAGTGGAGTCAAGGTGGGGTGATGACGGGCACACCAATGGGAGTGAGGGGAGAGGGTGGTCTCACAGCACAATCCAATGGGGGAATGAGGGACAGAGAACCTTCTGGAAACGGGGGAGTGGGCTACAGCTGATTGACAATCAGACTGAAGTCCTCCCAAGGCACCTCCACCCCATCCTCCCTGTGGTCCCCTCCCACAAACAGTCACACGCCCATCCTGTCAGCACAGCAACAACCTGCCCTCCACTGCGGTAAAATGCAGAACTTAAAAGGGACCAGTGACCACCCTCAACTCCCTTTCCCCTTGGAGCACAACCCCCCTTGGGGTGATTCAGGAGACTCCTGGACCCAGTGCTGTCCAGGGCACCCAAGCTCCCCCACAACACTTCAATGTTACCCTCAGACACATGCCCCCCTCACCCCTTGAGACCCCCTCTGCTCTCTGGTCTCTCCAGCACCTGGCCAGGATTCATTCCCCTGGTCCTCAGTAGCAAGGTGCCTCATGGTCCCAACTTTAAACACACTCTTGACTCTGGACCACCTCTCCACTTGCTGAGCCATCTGGTTTTACGTTCATTAGTGCTCACACATTCACTCACACACCTGCACTCCAGAACTGCACCATGGGCCGTCTGACGTGTCTGACCCCCAAACACAAATGTATGTTCATATCCCAGAGAAAAGCTAAAAAAACATTTACTATCACCAGTTTTATTCCTCCCCAACTCACGTCAATCCACACATTTTCCCTGATTTTTATTAACTTCCTAAACAGAACTTTCCACACATCTCCTTCACTTTCTTTAAAAGCTCTTGGTTGAACCTGCAGAGATAGCTCTTCTTTTGCCTGAATTGTACTTTCTTTGATCCTGCAGGCTGTCGTAGGCCACTTTGCTGCCCCAAGCCATGAACAGATCAGGTCCCATAACCACCCACATCCAGTATTTTTACACTGTGTCACTGTACTGGGACATTGGAATGGGCTGCCCAGGAAGACAGGGGAGTCTCCGTCCCTGGTGGTTAAAACAGAACTTAATATTACGTAGTGCCATAGTTTAGTTGGTAACATGATGTCAGGTCTATAAGTTGGGCTGGATGCTCTCCAAGTTTGTCTTTTCCAACCTAATTAATTCTTTGATTCTTCCCACCAGTCCCTGAATGAATAACCCCAGAGATTCCTGTGCCGGCAGGGTAGAGCATGAGTTCAGCCATGGGGCATCTGGGCAGGGCATCTTCTGGACCTGCTGATCCCCAGTCCTTAATCAAAAAAATAGGGGGCTCTGCAGACCACCAAAACTTAACTTGTTGATGTGCTAAAAGAGCCAGACGGGTTTACAACCTGCATCCTGGAGCAGTGAATGGCACGGGCAACAGGCTCTGCCCTCATGCAGGGCCCTAAGGAGCAGCTCGGCAGCCCCGCACTGCCCAGGGCCCCAAAAAAACTTGCACGAACCGGAGCTGGCTGGCCTCAGCGTGGCCTCGGCCAGCACGTAGCGTGGCAGCGCCAGGGAGTCGAGAGGGGCGCGGAGAGAGCCCGGGCATTTTCCCAACTCCAGAGCCGCGCCCGGCAGCGCACCTCCGGCGGGCTGCTGGAGGAACGGGCCCGCCGACGGACCAGCTGCTCCCAGAGCGGGCCAGCTGGCTGCTAGGGGAGCGAACTGGCTAGCGGGCTTGCTGGCTGCTAGGGGAGCGAACGGCGTGGCCGCAGACTGAGGGAGTGGGGCAGCCGGTTCGGTGATTGCTGCGGGAGCGGAGCTGCTGTTCGGCTGCCCATTCGGCTGGCTCGCTGGTTAGAGGACCACTGCGCGCAAGCCGCGGCTGCTGAAGGAGCGGGCGGCACCGCCCCGCGCTCCCGTTTCCCGGGCGCGCCCCCGCGCCCAGCGCGCAGCCGCACTGCTCCAAAACAGTTTCTTGCTCACGTCGGAGAAGCCGCTTCCGTTTCCAACGCCGCATTCCGGCCACACCTGCCGGTACCCGAGCCCCGCTCGCTCCGCCGCCCGCCCGGCCCGCCCGAGGAGGACGCCGCGCTCAGCCGCCCCAGCAAGCCATGTCTGAGGAGGGTAAGGCTCCCGGCCCGGCGGCTCGCCCCGCCGAGGGGGTTGGGAAGGATGCGGCGCCGCCGCGGCGCGGTGAACGCTCCCTCATCGTTCGCAACAGCCCCAACGCCCGCTGCCGAGCCGGCCGCGCCACGCCCACCGCGCCCGTCGCTATTCGCCCGTTCCCGCGCGGCCGGCGCTGCCATTGGCTGCCGCTCCTGCCCGTCGCCGCCGCGTCAGCGCCGGCGGGGGCTCGCGGCGCGGGGGCGCGGCTCATGGCGGGCGAGGCTGCGGCTGTTCGCCCCCCAGGGCGTGCAGGCCCAGCGCGGCTCGGGGCTCTCCCCTGGGCTCTCCCTGGGAATGCATGCTCCAGGGACAGGACTCGCGGGGAAGTTCTGCTCTGGAGTAGTGTGGCCCAGCCACAGCTTGGTTGCGTCAGTTGCAGTGTTGATGGTGGGGGAAGCTTTTGCTTTCTATAGTCCTCAAATGGCAGCTGAGCGTGGTGCCAGAATCTTGGGGAGACGTTTCTGTGGAACAGCGAGGTCTCGGCTTTGACAGGTCCCCCCAGAGCTGTAGTTACTCGGATACAAAACCTGAGTAAGGGAGAGATGAATGCTGCTCCTAAAGGGAGAGGCCTGACCTAATGAGTTATCTATCAGAAGGCACAATGCGTAGTGCAACTTAGGGGTTTAGAGTTCAGACACCTTGATTTTGGACCA
This sequence comes from Setophaga petechia, assembly GCA_024362935.1. NCBI lineage: Eukaryota > Metazoa > Chordata > Aves > Passeriformes > Parulidae > Setophaga > Setophaga petechia. The sequence continues at coordinate 12,397,778 of JANCRA010000020.1, read as the reverse complement.
AAACAACTCTATTTCCGCCAGTTACGTGCTTCACCTTGCCCTTCAGAAAAGTGATGTTTATACAGACTCAGTTTATGCCGATTTAGGTTGTCGCTGTCACAGACTTGTCCTCTAAAGAAATTCCAATTGTGTGTCTTGCTCAGATGCCAGATTTTCTTGTATGACTTCAATGTTCAAGGAGCTTTTCTGATCAGGAAATAGCCAGTTGGCTGTGCAGTTCTGCAAGTGTCAACATGAGCGAAAGGAGTAGGACTGAGATGGCAGGAAGGTGGGAGCAGACCAATTGTGATTATTGTGATATAATCTTTATTAAGTAAACGTGCACACTGATGTGTTTGTTGGTGCTTCTCCTTTGTCCTCAGTTCTTCAGTTTCCTGATTGAGTTTCTTTGTAACTCAGTAATCCTAGCAAATACTAAGTCTATGCTAGTCCTGGCAGTAGAAAAGATACTACATTATTGGTATTGTTCAATCAAAAGGTGCAGTATGAGCTCCACTCTTAATAAACACCGATGCTCTTTATGTAAAAGTGTTTTTACCTTGATTTTCAGTGGCTTTATCATCTCAGTCATCTAAGTATGACAGGTAAAGGTACAGGAAATCTGGCTTTATTATTTTGCTTCTCTCCATAGTAATTGGTTTGTATGAGCTGAATATTAGTTTCTGTTGTCTTCTTAGTTTGTTGTAAATTCTGACAGCAGCACTCTAAATTAATTGTTTCAGTGTCCAGAGGCTGTTGTTAAGTGTTTTATCTCTGATAGAGTATTCTGGTGTCTCTGATCCCTGACAACATATCTAGAGGAAGGACAAAATAGTCAGAAGTATGCTAAATTCAAGGATGTGACTTAAGATAAATGCTACCATTTTTTTCTGAGTGCAGTATTTAAAAATCTTTGTAAAATCTGGTTTGACTTGCACAGAGCTTCCATGGCTGGCTGTTTCACCTGCGTGAGTTGAGATAATGTTTGCAGAAATACAGAGGTGTCTAACTGAACTCTTAAAAAATTAAGGAAACCCACCAGATTCCTATATTTCTATGAAAAGTTTTTAGTGATTTTGCAAGCTCTTCAGGAACTCTGTGGTAGAGGTTGAGATAGAATTTAGCACTAGTTGGTGCTTTCAGCCACCTCTTTCATCAACCTCCCTTTACCATTCAATGCTTGATGATCACTTACATTTGTGTTTCTGCAACTAGTGAGAGGATTCCTCAGGTAATGTCTGACTCAGTACAAGTCCTTCCTTATTCCACTGGCTTATGTGATGTGTTTTATTAGTAACATACTTGGGGAAAGAAAAAACAGTCTATCATCTTATCTTCGGACTTCAGCTGATGCATCAGATCTGGTTCTATTTCTGTGCTTCTAGCTCTCATTATCATTAATCTGCTTAAAACTCTCAGTTATGTCTGCAGTGAAATTGAGTTTATAGGCAGATGATTACTGAGAGTTGTGATGGGATGACACTAACCCTGGAAGGCACTGGTGTCCCTGGGCTCTCCCTTGTGCATGTTCACTTTTTTGTGTATGTTAGCACAAGTGTCACGCCATAAATAGCACAGGATCTAATTATGATCCAAGTTAACGCTGGCTGTCTCTCCTTTTGTGGCTTAGTTGCAACCCAGGTAAGTTTTTTATTTATTTGGGTGGGGTTGGTTTGCTTGATTTGTTTTGCTATGCAATTCATAGTTGCTGGAGAGGCTTTTTGAGCTTTATTGTTTTTTCCTTTGGATGCTGCCTTTGAAAGAGTTTGAGTTTGTTGTTTGGTTGGTTGTTTTTAGTGTTTCTTGACGTTGAGTACAACACATTTTCAAGCCCCAAATAATTTTAAATATATCTTTCTGTTGGTTACTGGAAATAAATTCTTTGTGATGCTTGGCTTCACAGAGCTGCATAAAAAGCTGTAATTTAATATAGTATCGGATTAGGCACAGAGTTGAACAATTCTGGGTGCAAATAATTCAAGTGTAAGTGCCTTTGACATGCTTCAACTTGATGATTTTGTGTAGAAGGGAATATGATCTCCTGATGAAAGAATACTAAATGATGAACTTAAACATCTTAGAAGTTAAAAAGATCATCTCCAATCTTGGTTTTTAATATGGCCATTTCACTGGGCTGGTCTGTCTATAAATGTCTTTCTGTACAATACACGTTTTTTACGAACTTTGATCTTTCAGCATATCCTACAACTCCACTAAAAATTCTAAGATATAGCCTATATCATAACTCAGAGTATGCATTGAGTCTGAAAAGGAATTTGTTTCATTATGTTTTCTAATTTTAGATGACTCTTACTTCAGTTTTCAAACAGAAATTGACTTTTCCTAAACTGATAACTTGATGCAATGATTGGATAAATCAGCCAATTTAGTAATTATTACTAATGTGCAATCCACTTCACAGTAAAAGCCGTGTCTGAAATATGTAAACCTGAAATATTTCCTTAGTCACACTTTTAAAATGTATAATTTTCTTTCAAGGCATACTGGAAACATCTAAATATCTATGTCATGAAATTTTCTGTCAGTGGAGTGAGTTAATGTATATATGTTACTAATGTGGCACAAGAAATGCAGTTGCATCTTCATCCAAGTCAGAAGTAAAAAAAACACTTGATGGCTGGTGCTTTTTTTTTTTTTTTTTCAGGAATACAAATTAGTCCATAGAATTTGGCAGTTTGTGGTTCCTACCTGAGAGTCAGAATTTTATTTCGTACTGTTTGGTGCTATATATGTATGGTAATATTCTCTATTCCTGGGCACCTTAAGGAAGCATCAGAAATATTTAGAATTGCTTCGAGGACTAAGTTGCAGTGTCTTTCAGATTATGGCTAAATAGCTAGATTTTTTTCTTGTCACAAGTTTTTGAAGGTATGAATCATATTCTATACTCTAATATTCTATAAGTAAACTTTGTTTAATTGCAACAGTCTTATAAACAAAATAATTTTTATCACCTATCTGTTCCTCTTGCTGATGAATGTAGTCAAATCTATAACAGAGACATTTAAGTTTGTCCACTGACTTCAGAGGCCAGGCAACTAGAATGGATTAGGGAAAGGAGGAAATGATTGGTATAAAACAGGTGAGTCTGCATTCTTGGCACTGCTTTTCTTATTGTTGCAGTGTGATCAGTCATACTAATAGGCCTTCCTGGAAATGGGTGGTGTATTCTAATCTTCAAGTTTCTTGACTGCTCATGTAAAAATGCTGTTCTGAATACATAATAATTCCCTTTCTATGCGTGAAAGCTGCCACATTCAGCAGTGGGTAATGGAAATTAAAAGGCCAGGGGATGAGGAGGATCCTGGCCATCACTGAAAGGTTAAAATTACAGATTACTGCTTGTTGCTGCATTGCTTCCATGTCATTGTAGAAATCTGTTGTTATTTTGGTTTTGGTTTTGTTTATCTTTTTCTTATTGAGGTGGTTTTGCTTTCTGTCGTTTTCTGTTTGGCTTATGTTTGCTCTCCAGCTGTGAGATGTTGTAGCTGCAGGCTTTGGAAACACTTTCTGCCCAGAGTCCACTGCACTGTTGAAATTCTGATTTTGAAACTTATTTAAGGAAGGGTGGTAGAGGGTTTGGAAGACTTAAGCCTTGCTTTCAGTATCAGCCACTTCTGATCATTCTGGCCTTCCTCTAGTACAGATGGAGCTGCTTTGACCTTGCCATGTCTTTGCTGGTTGCACAGAATTTTGCCTCTTCTAGACTCATCACTCTTTCAGTGTAGATTTGAGTGATGTAGTTGCTGATCAGGTAGGGTTGTTTTGCTAGTGTTATTTGAGTGAGGCATGAGAGCTGTGGCAAAGATTATGAATGTACAAGTAAATTCTGGGCTTTTTAGGGTTGCATAAATAACATACAGTTTGCATTGCTTTGTCTAGTTAGGGATAGAAAGAGGATTGTAGGACAGCAGAGACCCAGCTGTAAGTAGGGCATTTGTCAGACCATGCACTAATCTCTATCCTGGCTGGGGAAATTGGCAGAGAGGATTGTCATCCCTCCTGCTTAGAAGCAGATGCACTTTTACTGACTCTTTGTGAATTCTTTCCCAAAGTAGGTAGAATACTAAATGATTGTCAACAAAAAAATTTGTACCTGGGAGGTAGTTAAATAATTCATCACATGCTAATAACTCATGTTAGCCTGCAATGAACTTCAGTCAGTGAATATCACTGAAGTGTTTTGCTAAAAGCTGTACCTAAATTAGGTTCATGAGTAAGCCTGTTGTTTACTTCCATACAGCTGATGAAAACTGGCCAAGAACTGTTCTCCCACTGGCAGCCTAAGCAGCATATCTTAGAGTGTGTCCTCAGCTAAACTCCTCTGTACAGGTCAGCTCTGCCCCAGGTAGCTTTTTGGCATTTTTTTACACCTGTAAACAAAGCTCTTGACTGTGTAGCAGTTGATGGGTGTTTCTGAACAGACCATCAGTTTCTTAATCTGATTGGCAGACAAACCCAAACCCTGCTGTATTATGTCTTTTGAATTGGATGTGACTATTGGCCAGAGGGGAAACTGAGTGACCTGTGGAATTCAACTTTATTCTTACCTTTTGGTCTCTTTAAGAAGTTGGAAAACAGCAGGATTTGGAATGAATTGATTATATAAGAGTAGAGACCCAGATTGCTGTTCCACTGATACAGTTCTGATTCATTCCTGGAGCTCAGTCCATCCTGTGCACTGAGCAGGGCAGAGACAATGTGGAAAATACAGCCTGTGTCATGCATACTTAGAGTGTCATGCATGTGTGCTGGCTGAATTTCAGTTTTATTTCCTAACTTGATAAGGTTCCTTCCGTTAATTTGTTTCAGCAAAAATGAATTCTACTCTCTCTCTGACCCTGTCAAAAACACTGGATTTAACAATAATAACCATAATACAGTTATTCTGAAACCATTTTTCTCTGAGGTAGGGTGTTTAATTGGAAAAAATCTGCTACTGGAGATTTGCCATTCAGTGTTTCTACACAGTATTGTATTGGGAGCCAATGTTTGGATTTATCTGAATACCAAGTCTACAGTTAGGATTTGTAGACTGATTTGTTCAAATGTATTAAGCAAGTCTTATTTATGACAATAAAATTTCAAGATCAGATTGATAAATTTTTTCGTATGCTTGAATATATAAACAGTGGAGTTTGTAGAAGTGCTTGTTACTGGCTTATAACTGTCCCTGTTGAAGCTGGACACTTTAGGGAGAACTGGGTACTGAACAGTTTCAGAAATCCCACCAACTAAACAATAGTAAGCTGCTTCCATTCTAGTGTGTGTTAAACCCTGTGTGTGTGTTTAAAAGGGATTTTGCATTTAGATGCTGAAGTGAAGCCGAATTTATAATATCCTGTGGTACAATTGAGATGATGCTAGGTGTGATACAGCACTACACTTGGCACCTGATATGCAGAATGGCCTGCAGTCTTACCTGTTTCTCTTCTGCTAATAGATTATTTGTGTGTGAAGACTGAGGAGGAGGATGAAGCGCTGATTGTGGACCATGGAGACAGCGGGCTGTCCGCACAAAGCTGCATGCCAGTGCAGCAGAACTCTGAAGCAAACAGTGCTGTTCACCACATGAGTCAACTTGCCTATGGTAATTACTGTTCATTTTTATTGTGACCTGATAGTTAATGACTAGTTTTAATGCCATATGTCCTGTGCTTTTGGATTCAGTGCTTTCTATATTACCCCTATCTTTAAAATATGTATTATTAGGAAGCTACTTTATAGAAATTGCTTGACAGTGCCTTTAATGAGAAGTGCCTTTTAGTTATTACTTTCAAGGTCCTTATAAATGGTGAGCTTGCTAAAATATTACCTTGTAAGAAGACAACTTTTTACTTACTTGTAAGGGTAAGTGTACCTAGGAATAAATTAGGAAGCCATTTGGAAAATAAATGTCATGAAAGAACCTAGCTTAAAAAATTAGGTTTTTAGATAATCTATCCAGTATAACTTAGTACATGCTCATGGACATGCTCATGTGTAATGATAGCAAGATGGTTGGTTAAGATGATAAATTATTAGCAGTAAGTAGCCATTGTGATTGTCTTTAATTCACTGTATTTATTTCAACATGCAAGATCAAAGTCTCTCAAGAAATCTTACCCAGTGCTTTATTGGCCCAGACAAAAATTCTTCACAGCTGTTATTAGCATTTGTTGAGTTCTGTAGCAGTATTGCCAAGTCAGTGAGGAAAATTACTGTAACGAAGTGAAAGCACTTGCCACTTTGGGGGATGTTCTTTAATTCAGCCAGTTAACTCTATAGGGAATACCATCAGTATTTCTCTTCACAGACACAAGTTACATGTGTTTCCTAGTGTTGTTGGGTGCTTCTGAGAACCTTTAGACTTTTTACTCTACTAATTGACATTCGAGTATTCTGTAGTTGTATGTTTACATCTAAAAACAAATTTGGGAGTGGAGGATGGTTTGGATGGTTTACTTGGGGTTTTATCTCTGTTACTGAAAATGAACAAACAACTCCACCAAAATTAAAAACTTCGGCCCAAGAAGCTGTCATAGACAGTTGCTAACCTTGGGTTTAGGACATGAGTAATTATTTTAATATTAAAAAATCAGTCATGATGAAAACAGTTGTTTCTTAAAAGGTAAAATACGGTTTTGTTATCTTTGGGTGTATTAGCATTAGATACTGTCTAGTTAAAATCAAGTATAGTGAGATATATGAGTGAAACACACCACAGGTTTATCTCAAATGTGAGTATTGAACTTTGAACTGAAATTCTGTCTGATTGGTTTTATTCAACCAGTATCTTAGACTAGTGTCTTGTAGAGCAGTGCCTTTCCTTCAGACCTCATTCTGTCTGTCCAAATAAGTTTCTTCTACTTTTGTGTCTTCTTGCCTACAATAAGAAGCTGTCAGAGGAAGCTCAACATCATGCAGAGAGAGATCTAGGTCTTCATTTCTCTCTGCCTGCTGCAGAGCCCCTTTTATTTTAATTTTTTCTTAGTCATTTATGCTCACAAAGCCAGTATTACTTTCACTGGCGCTTTTTAAAATATCATTATATTTGAAAAAAACAATACTAAGTTGAATTTATAATTTCTGATCTAAATTAATTCAATAAATAACTGTTTGGCATTATGCTGGTAAACAAATTTCAAATAATCAAGCAGTCTGAAAGTTTAAAAAAAAGGGTGACTGGACCTGTTTTGACGGTAGTGGAATGTTTAATGCAGTGGGAAACTTTCTGATGAGCTTTGCTTTTCTCTTTAACAGGAAGTGAAGGCTTGCCAGTGCTTGCTGATCAAACAGCCTCACAAATGGGCCATTCTGCAATGATGCAGAGAGGAAGTGGTCACAGCCCTGAGAAAATGGATTTTGTGTTTTTGCATAATAAAAGAAAGCGACTTTCTCCTGCTGTAGTGGAGCACAATGTGGTATGTTTCACCAAACAATGGCCCTCCCTTTTGAGACCAGTTTCAGTTGGAATATATTTTTTCTTTCACTACTGTGTGGTGATTTGATGACATCCTACTGAAGATGGGTAGGATATCTATGCATGGATGTTTCTAGCAAGTGTTCAGCCTCCTACTCTGCAGTTGTCCATACATCCAGAGTTGCCCCATCCCAGATGCAGAATCCAGCACTGTCCTTGTTAAAACTTCATACAGTTGGTGATTGCCCAGCCTCTGATTTGTTCAGATCTCTCTGCGGGGCCTCTCTGCCTTCAAGGGAGTCAATGGCTCCTCCCAACTTAGTGTCATCAGAAAATTCTGTGTCCATATCATTTATGTCCACGTCATTTAGGAGTGTGTCCACACTCATAAATGTGTCCTATGTCCACATCATTTATGAAGATGTTGAGGAGCACAGGGCCCAGGATGGAGCCCTGCAGAGCCCCACTAGTGACAGGTGCCCAGTCTGATGTCACCCCATTCCCTGTAACACTTTGTGCCTGGCTCTTGAGCCAATTGCTCACTTAAGCTGTGATGTGTTTAAACAGCTGTGTGCTGGACATTTTGTCCAGAGGATCCTGTGAGAGGCAGTATCAAAGGCTTTATTGAAATCCAAACAGATTGCATCAACTGACTTCCCTTGACCAGCTAGGTGGGTCATCTTGTCATAAAAGGAATTTAACTTTGACAAGGAGGACTTCACCCTTCTGAAGCCGTGCTGGCTCTGACTGATGACTCAGTTGTCCTTCAGGTGTTTTTCAGTAACTCCCAGAATAATCTCCAAAATTTTACCAGTCATTGAATTCTGTCTGTTGTAAACAAAACAGAAGTATCACCTACCCCCCTCCTTCCTTTTCTAGAACAGAACCTGATTAGTTTAAAAAAAAATAAAAGAAAGCACGACCAGCAAACGTTGTAAATCTGTGGTGAGTGGTGGGTGGGATCGGCGTCCATCCAGTAAAAGGAAAATGCCAGGATTGTCCAGGTGGTGGCACCATTCTTCCTGCTTTCTTTCTGCTTAAAAGCAGTTTGCAAACCGTGAGGAAATTGCCTCTTCTAGAAATTTTTTACAGCTTCTGCTTTCAGTTATACCCACTGAAGTCTCATAATTTGGACTCAGAGGGTGTAACTGAAAGCAGAAGCTGTAAAAAAAGGTCATTTCCAATCTGATTCCATGATTCTGTAATTGCGTAAGTTTGGCTCTATAGTACATTTAGTTAGATGATAAAGTTCTGCCTTAGAGTAAACAAAAATACACATTATTTTTCATTTATATACATGTATATACACGTGTGTATATGTATCTCTGTATATGTACACATGTATATATAGATATTTATATATACAAATATACACAGGTATATATATAGATATATACCTGTGTAGATATGTCCTCTTCCTGTACCATGGTAAAATTACTTGAAGAAACCAGAGGTCTGAGAGTCTGCTATAGCAAATCCAGGGTCAAGCTGGTAAGGAAACTTTGTCTGACTGTGAAAGTGGAGTATGTAGGGAGTCAGGTAGGGCACCTGAGCCACCCACTGCAAAGGGGCTTCAGTCCCAGCAGTTACAGTCCCTGGGTGACCACCAGAGTGTCTCCTGCATGGTCAGACAGGAAAATTTCCTGAACACACCAGTATATAAATTACTCTGGTAGGTCTTGTTTTCTTGGGCCCTCGTATAGCCAAGGGAGGGAATTATAGCTACAACCAAAAGTGTCCAAGTTGGATTCCTGGGAGAATTCTTTAACTTTTCAAAATATTATATGTTAATTATGTTATTTCCCAGATGAGACCCAGGGAAGAAGAATATGAAGATAGTGACAGTGTCATTTATGAGTATGAACCAGACTATGAATGTGTAAGTGAATTTTCTTTTGTTTGACTGACTTTGAAAAGCTGCTTTGGGGATGCATGTTTTGGGGTAGGCTGAAGTAACATGGGAGATTTGAAGTTGGGATTTACTTCTTTAATATGATATCCTAAGTCTCTGTATATATCAGTACCTTACACTGCTTTTTTCTCTTTTTTTTTCTTTTATATTTAATTATTATTTTAATGAAAAAGGAAAGCATTTTATCTGAAGCTTCTTATACTGGATATCAAGAGAATCCCCTTATGGAGGTCCTCAGTTATTGCCAGGTATTTTTTTTTTTTCCTTTGTATCTGATTTGGTGTTCAAATAATTTTAGTTATACTTCAGGAAGAGTTGTATTATAAGCTTGACAACCAGTGATGTGATCCTTTCCAGTTACTTGCTTGTTAATTCCTTGTTAATATTTTCAAAGTAAAACTAATCTCCTTCATATTGTCTGAACTTTTCATAAGAATAATTTTCAAATATTAAGCTTTAATATAAAATGTAAAGTTTAGTTATTGGGAGGAGCTTCACAGTAATGGGAAAGATATGGCAGTGATAACACCCAGCTATTGAATATACATGTTGCTTGCCAAAAATCCTGCTAGTGTTGGTTTTGTGAGTTCTTTCCATTTGATTTCTGAAGCAGTAACTTGCAAAATTGAAAATAACTACACTAGAAATTAAAAGCATCCCGTATTTATTCAGGTGAGCGCTTGTGTGACTGGAGTCATTCAGGCCATGCTTAATGGAAGTCAGTTTGTAAGTGATTTGTAGCCAAGTGTTAATGTCTTGTAAGTTTCCTTAAGCATTCAGCAGTGCTGTGGAAGGAAGTTGGCTAAGTTTTAAGGAGGGAGTTCAGCTTTTAATTGAACTTCCTTGGTTTCTTCGGGTTTAGGTGGGTTCTTGTGAAACAGTGCTATTTTCAGTTTTATATTTGTTGACAGGCCATGTATGATGCCATTCAGAAGCTGGATAAAAAATTTGACCTGCTTCATCGTAAGGTCTCAGAAATGCAGCACGCTCGGATAAAGCCATTGTTGCTCAAACCTGTGAGTATTAAAGACCTAAGATGCTTGGTTTTGCTTTAATTCTCTCATTTCCTCTGATGCTTATTTTAAAAATCCCAATCCTTTCACTAAGATTGAAATAAGGAGCAAAATAGTAGACTTAGAATCTATTTCAATTCAATTACTTGAGATTTCTGATTATGTGCCAGCTTCAGTTTCCTGTGTTACTGACTGGTGGACACAGATTGGCAGCGACTCCCATCAAATTCAGGATGCTGTGATAGGTGCTGTGAAATTATATTTGTATTGGCATGAACAGAAGTGAATTGTGTAGATGCATCTTAAACTTCAGTATATTGCTGTGCACCTTGGCAACATGTGGTGTGTTGTCTCATTGCTTTGTGCAGTTAGAAGAGAGTTTAAGCATCAGTACTTTTGATGTGAGCAGTATGTTGTCATATCCATTACAGTATAGAATCTATTTTTTTAATGGAAACTCCTTTTTAAACATTTTTAATATCATTTGATATTGAGTACACAGTATTGATTTTGTTCCTAAATGGTCAATCTACTGTTAAGTAAGAAGACACAATTTAAGTATTCTAATAATGATCTTTAAAAGAAAAACATAACAGATGGTTTTTGAAAAAAGGTTATAAAATCCATAATGACTTCTTTTGTCATCAACACTACAAAACCTTTAATGTGGCAGAGATGATTCTGCTGTCAGGAGATGTCAAGACAGCAGTAAGGCCATTTGCTTTAGGGGTAGGTGGAGCTGGATTTCTCACACCTGTCAGCTATCAGTAGGAAACTAAGTTTTATTTAGTATGTATTTTTATTGTCAGCTCCAAGCTTGTGCTGGCTACTCATCCAAAACCATGAGGTTCAGGGAGTAAACTGATCTTCTCAAATGTAAATGAACCCTGTAAGACCTCTGGGCTCTTACCCTCCCCTGTGACATGTGGGATGGCAGCTGCTTTAATGTTTGGATTTTTGGGTTAAAAGTGACCTGCTTTTTTTTTTTTTTTTTTTTTTCTTTTTCCTCAAGGCTTTTATCTGCCAGCTATTTTCTTAGGTTCTGCCATTTAAAACTATCAGGAATGCTGTTGGATTTTTTTATAGCTGTACCATTGGTGTACTTGTGAAGGGCTAATGGAATGGTTTGGGGTAAAGGTACTTTTTTATTAGCTGAATTCCAAAAGGTGGAGAAACTAACAAACTTTCAGATACATATGACTTCCTTAAGATCATAGATTTTTTTTTAACGTTACAAGGGTGAAATATAATGAGATTTCTCTAAAGAAACGCACAAAAAATTAAACTAAATAAGAAGAACAAATTCATATGTGTCATCTTCATTTGGTGGCTCCTACTCAGTGACTTGTGTTTTGAACTAGAATGCATGCTGTATGATTTTTATTAAAAGTACTTGAACTGATCGAAAACTTAGCCTCTCTCAGTTTGTCCATCTCAGTCTCGTTGGAATCTTCATTGTAGATGAGATCTGAATATTTAATGTTTTCAGCTAACAAGTAAAGAAAGAAGAGAAAGTGTTTGGATTTTTTTCTTGTTTGAAAGGAGCTAGCAGGGCAGTGGACACATTCCTTGAAAATTCATCAGCCAATGACTGGTTCAATGGCTGAAAAATTTTAAATTTTATTTTGCCTATTTACTTTTTAATAGTGGTTTAGAAAGTAGTTTTGCAAAAAAAAAATTGAGAAACATTGAGGCTGACCAGATAAACCCTTTAGCGTTGCCGTTGCCGATACAAATGAGAATAGAAGATAGTAGAGGGAAGGCTGAAACATTGTAGCTCTGAGTTGATGACAGAGACTACTTCAAGGAAGAGTATGCTGCTAATAGCATCATTACAAAAATCTAGTTTTCCTGATTTGCTATACCCCCCCCCCCGAAAATTATCAGCTCTGTCTAATTTAACCTTTTAATTGTTTTCTGAATCATGTTTGCAGAAACCAGTTGGATTTACATACAGAAGTTCCAGTCATTTGCCTTCAGGAAAAATAAGAGTACCAAAACACATGGAAAGAGATTTAAGTCTTCATCGTTCTTCATCAGGCCAGGGCAGGCATAGCCCAGTTGTTAGGGTTGCTTTACCAAATGGCCACGTTCAAGTCAATTCCAAAGTAAAACATGCCCCGCAGAGTTTTCAGCTCGAATCTCAGCAGCCTGTTGGAAGGCAGAGCCCACCTCTCCCCACTATAGTTTCTACACATTCATTACATTCATCATACACAGCGACTAATGGGATGCCTGACCTTTCTCCACAATCAAATCTTGCTCCCAGTATTGTGGAAAGTACTGTCAACATTGCATCTTCACCCGTGGCATCACCATCGATGCCAGCACCATCTGAGCCCAGTCAGGAGAATAATGCTGTGGAGTTGAACTACAAAAATGCATCTGAGGATGTGACTATTAGTGAAGAACTGCCATCTTCTTCAGTCTTTATCAATCCTAGCTTTGGTGAGTTCCCTCTTATAAATATGCAGAAACAAAGGCTAAAAAAATGTCTTGTTTACAGTAGGTGCTTTGGGTTCTTTTAATTCTGGGCTCTCTTTTTCTCTCTGTTAATGTAACCTTTTTTCATTCTGTGTATAATTCACAAGTAACATGTGCTTGCTACCCAGCATGTGTTGGAGGAGCAAAATAGATTGCCACTAAAGCTAAGTAAGGCATATGCCTGTATGCGTGTTGTAAGAAAGCAGCTTGCCTGATCTGTGTGAAGGAAATACCTGTTTTCTTCCTGTGTGGGATTTTTATCCTTTCTATCCTTCCTTATTTTATCTTTTCTATACATCCTTTCTATACTCAAATCCTCCAATGTTTGGTTTCTTTCAAAATACTTAATTCCAAAGAAAAACAAGAATTCTATAGATTTTTTAGATTATAATACACTATCAAATAGCACCATGTATTAAAAACTGATGCCTTTCTAAAGTGTAAATGCCCTGATTTATATACAAGGCTGAGCTATGACTTCTTGTCATTTGGTCTAATAAATACATTTGAACTGCTGAAGAGCTGCATGAATAGTAGGTGAAATATTCAGATATCTATCTACAAATTTGTAAACAGTTTATGATTTAGCAGTTCTGTGTATGGTTATGCCACTCTTTATAAGTCAGTGTCTTGAAAACATACCTGGTATCTGCACATACGTCAAATGGTTCACTGTGAACATTGTGGATAATTGGGTATCTAATGTATTTCCTTGGGTATTTTGATTTCAGTTATGCTGGTGGTTAATGTGAATCAAAAAGTTACTTCTGTTATCATTCCAATTTAAAGCTGCTTTTGTAAGAGCACAGATAAGTAGTAATACATAGTAAAATTAACTGTAGTAGAGACCATGCTGAGAGTCAAGTGAAAGAGTTTGAAAAATGTTCTGTTTTTAGCAACTCGTTTGGGATTTTAAATTTTTTTTTTTTTTAATGTTTTTGTTTTACAAAAGAGTTTGTTGGTGACCCAGTGAGAAATGTGAAAGTTCTTGGAAACCATTTGGTGAAGGCTCGGCAAAAGACCAAACCCAAGTACGCAGCGCGCCACTTGGTGCGTGTCCTGTTCCCCAAGAAAACTTTACTGTGCAGCGTTATGGGAGTGAGTGCACGGGGGCGCAGGACATTGGATCCAAACAAAATTGCTGCAATAAGAGGTTTGGTACCTTTCAAAATGCACAGATTTACTTCTTCCATACTTAACGAAGTTTTGAACTTAAAATGAATCCTTTTCTGTATGTTTCTGGCTAATTGCTGTCTGACAGCTGGTGAGCAGATAAATGCTGCAGTGGATGTGCTCCACTCTGCGGTATCCTTTTGTTTTGGAAGTCCTGCTTTGTAATTCTCAATGTTCGTTTTTCCTCAATTTAAATGAAACTATTCAAATTTCTTCTTGTTTTATGTACATTGTGTTCATCAGTCATGCTTGCTCTCTCTAGATTTTTAATTGCAGTTCATTTTGTGTTTGTGTGTGCTGTGGATTTTGTCAGTGGTTTTTTGTTTGGTTGATTTGGGTTGGTTTATGGCCATGGTATACTTGGGACAAACATTAACTGGTGTTTTTGAAACACTGTTTATGTTGAGTGAGAAGTGGTGAAGATGGAGGGGGATTTTTTAAATAAATGTCGAGTCATTTACACAGCATGGCATGTATGTGTTAAAGGGTTAAAATTGAGTGTGAGATTATATAAGCCATGTGAAATAGTTGCAGCAACAGCTTTACCCTGCGTCTGTTCTTTTGCAGGGGATGGTGGTGGTGTTGGTTTTGCGGGTTTTCTAAAAGTTAGTATGATAAATCACATACTTCCCCTAATTCTACCAGGAAATAATTAATACAATAGAAGCATTATTCACAACATCTCAAAATGTATCACAGAACTTCTTGAATTCATAATGCCAGTTATTTTCAAAACATAAGTTTATTATCTTTATTTATTGATGGAAGTCTGAAGCTTGTAAATGGAGATCAGTAAACATATGAAGCATTAGTTAGCTTTCTCTCTCTTTGTAAATTAGGATACTTCTAGATACTGGGCTTTGTAATGATGTGTCAAACATTTTCTGTATTTTATGTGCAGAGTTTCTTGCAACTAACTTTCCAACCTATGATTTGAGTGAGCGTGGAAAAGACTGGAAAACCTGTATCACAAATGTCAATTCTATGATCCGCTCCTTACGCTCCGAAACCAAAGCAAAGGTGATGAGTTATTAAGTACTAAGTTTGCACTTTTTTCTCAGATTAATTATTTGACCTGCTCATGCTACAAGTGCTGTATTGGAAATTCCTTGGGTTCTGTCTCTGTGTTGCTCAGCACAGGCTTGCTGACTGCAGCTCTGGTTCCATGTGGGGAACACTGGAATATGCTGCTTTCTGCTTTGCCTTTTCCTGCTTCTGTGTCCAGAGTTCAGTTAAAAAGTGTGGATACATAGGATGCTATAAGGAAGGCACTGCAAATGTTTCCCAGAATTAGTGTCAAATTTGATTGAGAGTTTAAACAAATAGCTCTTAGCGCTTGTTTTTGCAGGCTTTTTTTTAGATATATTCAGCTGTGCATTTCAGTTTTATATTGACTGAAACTATTCCCAAAACACTTCAACTACATTTAATTCTAAAATGCTCTGTGCACATCTTTGTATAATTATTAACTGTTTTACTGGTAGTTTTCATTATAGAAATTTAGGAGTAACTATATTGCAAAGATCTGAAATCTAATTTATACTAAATGTGAAGTAAACTAGAACACCAATTAGAAAACTGGTAGGCTTCTCTCAGTGTGTGTACTAACCTTATTAAATGTTTCAGCAGAAAACTGAGGGGAAAGAAAAAGTGTCTGATGCTCCTGATACATCTCATTGTGTAGATTTAAATGATAATGAAGATAGTGGAGACAATTCGCAAAATTCTCAGAAAATGACTGGCTCCACAATTGACATGTTGCAGAATTCAGAACTGGATAAATTTCCAGAAGCTTTCCACACATCTTCAGTCAGAAAACAACAGTCTTTGGAACCTATGGGTAAACAAAGAAATTTTTTTGTTCTGGCATTGCTTGTTACATTTTAAATGGTCAATGAGAGGCAAACAATGGTTCTGTAGGTATAATTGCCTAGTAAAGGGATTTTCTGAACTATGTGAGTCGTCTTTTTCTCTTAAGGCAGTCGTTTGGTGTGCACTTAGTAAGTCTTTTTGGGAATGAGCAAAGGCATTGTATCTGGCTAACAGAATATATGTTTGCATCTGCCAGAATCCCATAATGCATATCTGCTGTGACATTGGGAAGTTTAGCTTCAGTTACTCTGTTCAGTTGTCGTGGCTTTTTTCTTTTATTTGGTAGATATTCTGCCTTAAAAAAGTAAGCTAGCTCAGAATATCTACGGAATGGTATTGCAATTTCAGGAGAAAAAGCACACCTTTCTGCAAAACTGACTTTTTAGGACAATAAAAATCTTAAAGCAGCCTTTATATTTTCACTTTTTTAATGTAAGTGTTAATACACAAATGCATTAAGGAAAAAATTCATGTTTAGAGATGCTTAGAGATGATGCTTAGAGACCCTCAAGGAAAATGGGCTGAGATTAGATGCTGTTGGAAGTAATTTATACAATTAGGGTCACTTTGGGGTTGTTTCAGATCTGTTCCTACACCCAAGATTTGTTAGTCAGATCCCACAGACCTCTGTATGTACTAAAAATTTTGCAATTTTTCTTACTAATGTTTGCAGTGAAGTGAGGTAGAAGCAGTTGAAAAATATTCACTCTGTTTCTGCTTGCAGAATCTAAACACCACTGAAATAGCAGAACTTTTATTTACTTAATTACTTGCTTGGAAAAGCATCATCTTTTCACCTGAGATGAAACAAGTTAGAAAGCAATAATTAATAATGCAGCTTGCATTGCTGATGACATATCAGAAGTACTGTTTGTGGTTGTAAACCGGGTATTCTGGCTGCAACATGTTTCATCTTAGCAGTACCTGTAGTGTTACGGCTTTGCTTTGGTCTTTCCAAGCAAGTAGAGTAGTTTCCAGATGAGCTTTTTGTGCCACTTTTGATTTAATACAGCCACTTTGAGGCGTGGTCAGTGTTGGATGAGTAACATATCTCTCTTCCCTCCATGACCTCTTCTCTAGAACCTCTTGGGAGCCCGTGGCGCAATGTTCAGCTGCCTTTCTCGGTCATTTACGTCGCCAAGGGGAAGACGCGGCCAGAGCTGTCAGCTCGCTTCCTGATTCGTCACATGTTCCCTGAAGAGGTGCTGGTGAAAAGCAACGTGTATGGTAGTCTTGATCGTGGCATGAGCCCACTGGATTCCAATAAAATTAATGCTCTCAGAGGTAAGTAAGAAAATCTCTGTTAAATCATAATGTGGGGAAACTGGTAAAAGTGTTGACTTTGTATTCTATGAACAAAGCATAGAACTTCAGAAATTAGTCTGTGAAAACA
The DNA here is from genome assembly GCA_024362935.1 of Setophaga petechia. NCBI lineage: Eukaryota > Metazoa > Chordata > Aves > Passeriformes > Parulidae > Setophaga > Setophaga petechia. Next base: position 12,380,529 of record JANCRA010000020.1, on the reverse strand, counting down.
TTCTTACAGGCATTTCTGCAAGCAGTGAAACAAATTGAGAGGAAGTAGATAGAGTTATATTTTAGTAGCTCAAGAAATTCTCCAGATGATGAACCTGGTTTGTATGGGAAAACTCAATTGTCTCGACATTGGCTTGAAAGAGCAATGCAGTGGGAGATGGGAGCCGTGCCTGAGGATTCTGGGGGACATCAGAGATAATTTCTTGATATTGGGACTGTGTAGATGAAGCAGAGGACAGAGACGTCATGTACAGCAGGTTATGGCTTCCTTCACAAAAAGGGTTCTTCTATAATAATTGGTTGTGGCACTGCCTGTAGAGATTATGAAATCATGGGCCCTGAGGTCCTGAGTAGAGTAAGAAGGGTCTGACTACAGGCTCTGTAGCTTGGGAGAGCATACTTTGACATGTTTAGGAAAATCACAGATGGGAGCTTGTGAGAGCTCTGAATAGGAGAGAAGCTCAGGAAAGTTGATAGATCTTTAAGAGCAGCCTTCTGCAAGCACACGAGAGTCCATCTTGACGCTTAGGAGATCTGAGTTGGGCTAAGCAGGGAATTCATAACTGAACCCTGCAGAAAAAAAAACGTATTTAGAGATTGGAAACAAGGAGAGCTTATGGAGTGTAATTTAGCAACTGTTGTGTTTTAACCCATCAGGTAGCTAAACAAGCTGCTTGCTCACCTTCTTCCTCCCTGTCCTGTTCCCCTGCCCACCCACTGGGATGGGGGAGAGAACTGGGCAAGGAGGACTGCATCTAAGGGAACAGTGTTCATGCTCAGTGAAATAGAGCTGTGACTCACATCCTCTGGGGTGATGTCTGGGCATAGCTTGAGGGACAGACAGAGCATGCCAGAAACCATTTCCAGTATGGCAAGCACTAGCCTGGGAAACTTTGCCACTTAAATATCTCCACTTTATATATATATATATACATATATATATATATATACATACACACACACATATATAGACATGTAGACATATTTTATTTCTTGACATTTTGAGTTTAAGAAGCATTCAAAACATGTAGTAAGTGTGTCTTAGGACTGCAGAACACCATGTAGGCCACAGAGCAGATGAGAGACAAATCCTGTGTGTTGTGGTTGCAGTCAGACCTTGTCACTTGGCTCTGGAGCCATAGGACAGTCCCAGCCCCTGTTTCCTTTAACACAGCCTGATTGCATGGCAGCACCAGCTCCCTAAGTGTTACTCTGCAGAACAGGAAGGGGCCCTGCTTAGCCTTACAATAATCCCCAAAACTGGTCAATTTTGGTCAAAGAAAAGACATAACTTTAAAAGCTGTTTAGTGGACCATGTACAAAGGCTCTGTAGACCTTGAAGAATTCCAGTTCTGTGCTGTTTCTCTGAGGTCAAGTATTCTTGAATTTACTGCTGGGGATGGAAGTAAGGAGAGCCTGTCTGCTGCTTCAGCCAGCAGCTGTCCTTTGTTGGCATAGTTAAAAACAGGAGCATCCTAAGGCCCACTTACTCTCCCTTTCACCTCTCCTTCTGGAGCAGAGTGAACTGCAAGAGAACAAGTTTTTATCTCAGTTACTTTCTTCCTTCAGACCAAAGTTTTTCTGTCAAAATGGGTTTCCAGATTTGTAACTACAAGTTAAAATTTTAACTGTAAGCAATGATACTATATTAGATTTTTATTTGCTGGTATGTGTTAGAGAAAGCTGACACAATATCTACTAGCTGTACCTTTCTTTCTACTGTGAAGGTAAATCTAGATGTTAATCAGAGAAGGAGAAGCAATATTGCTTTGATTTGAAATTACAGATGAGAATTCCTTTTTGGTGTTTTAAATAGACTTAACAGGTTGTTAAGAGAAAAAATGTAATTCAACTCAGCAGGACAATCACTCCTCAATAACTTTAAAAACCAATTTTAATTTTGGTTTTAAATTATTCATTTTACTCATGGAAGGGAAGAAAGGTACTGTAGTCCTACCTTTTTTGTCATTGCTATCAAACTCAGGTGTTTGTTTGCTGATCTTACTTGCAGTATGGTAAGGAATGAGCTCTCACAATTTTTCTGTCACTGTTGTTCCTGTACATCTGTGTTATGCAGAACTGGTGTGACTAATTTTAGTGAATATTGTTGCCAGAGATCCACTGAAGGAGAGCTTGGTCCTGCCTAATTTTGGTCATTCTGAAATGGAGCCCAAGATTTGTCTTTGCTAGCTGACCACATTAGAAACTGAAGTTACTCAGCACTTCAAAGTATCAAAACTACACACATGGTCACATTTTCTTTTCATATTTTGTTTTTGTGCTTAGACCTTTTTTTACTCATTTTCAAATATAACAGAAAGGGGAAAGCAATATCTGCCCTGCTTTGCTTTTCAAGGCTTGTAATATGTCTAACTGTCCTGGTTTGGTAGCATGCACTTGTTTTAGCTTAATTGCATCCAGAAAGAGTATATAGCTTACCTAAATAATTGATAACTCACTATTACATACTTGTTTATTTTTAGACTTTCTTCAAGAGAATTTTCCATCCTTTGATCTCAATGAAAGTGGATTTGATTGGAAGGCGTGCGTGGCTGCCATAAACAGCACCATCCGCAGTCTCAGGCACGAGCTCAAAAAGGCCACGACTGGAGCGCGCCAGAGAGCCGCGAGTGCAGAGTCCCCCAGAGGGTCCCACAGCCGTAAAGCCAGTGGAAAGCATCTCTCAGATTGAAGCTCTCTAGCAGCTGCCTCAAATCTTAATTTAGCAGGGTTTTATTAATTCTGTGTAGAAGCCTGTAATATCGAGCTGTCCGATTCAACTGAGTTGTCAGCAGCACTAAATAGCATCACTTTGTGAGATCAGCAGAAGCTTGGGAGCCCTAATTCTTTGCATAAGTAGTGTTTGTGCTCCTCAGAAATTATTTTCAGTGTTCCCTGTAGCATTTGCAATGTGGTCTCTCCTAAAAGCATCTTCTTCTCGTGATTCATTGAATCTGAAAGATTAATCTGGTTAGAAAAGCTGCACTGTGCATCAGTTCAGCAGAAGCAGATGGAAAAGAGGAGAGGAAAGAGTGGTCCTCCTTGGAGGGTGAATCACAGCCAGCTAAATTATCTCATTATGTATGAGGAATGAAATTTGCTTTGACAATTGGATATCTTCAGTGAAAATATCAGAAAGGAGAAAATAGTTTTAATTGCATTTAGGTAACTTGTCGTATCTGGACTTGATGATCTTCTTTTCCAACCTTGATGGTTGTATGATCTCTCACATTTTTGCCTCCTATATCAGTGTTTTTTGCAGGGTAAGAGGCAGACAGCAATGTAAGTACATCTGGTAATGTATGGGGTAATGATGCCTTAAGTTTTAGCTTTCATATTTTCCAGATTCTGTACTGCATGAGTACATAACTCTGAACTTCATAAAAAGTGTTAGCAGGTTCTCTTCACAGTTTAGTTAGACAAAACAATCCTTTTCCAGCCTGAGAACCAGGGATACTGCCATAGTTTGACACTGGCACAATGCCAGTGCCCCCATGAGAACATCCTCTCCCTGGTCTCTGCTGTGAGGTGGTACCCGGAATAAACAAAGCAGGCTCCTACTTAGGGGAAAGGAAAACAACTTTATTAACTAAACTACGAAGAGGGAAGAAAAAGAAAAGAAAAACACAAGGAAAACGAAAACTGCACAGAAACACTCCCCCTCCTCCTCCCACCAAATTCCCAATACATTTACATTTCCCAAAATTATCAACACTCCGTCTGGTACCACTCTTTGGATAATCAAATCCTCAGATCATCAAGAGTAGAAGGAGTCCTTCCCTGTGCCATGGACTTCTTGTCACATGTAGCACCACCCAGAGATCGTTCTGCCATTGTGACATCTTCCTTCCATGCCCAGTGCTCTCACCACCAGCATGGGCCAGGGCCTGCTTCCAGGGTGGTCTTTTTCAGGATCCCTCGTCCTGTTCCGAACAGAGCACACTCTCATATCTGGGACCTCTGTCCCCCCCATTTCCTTCACACCCCCTGGGGCCAAGGGGTCTCAACACTGAACTCTCCTGGTTCTGAGGCCTGGCTTCCCCCTGGAACGCAGTCTCTGTATCACAAGGAAACAGGTCATGGCTATACAAAAAAGAGTCCTGCAAAAAACGCCACTCCATCTTCTCCATTCCTCCAACATCTCTCACTTGCCAGAGCCCATCACTGGCCCATTTCCTCCTTCATCCTCTACTCTTACCTCTCTTCTAGGAAGGGTTAATGTTCTGTAAAGTTTTCATTGTCCACAAAGTGTTAAAAGCTCTCACAAGCAGCTGGGCTCCTCGCTGTGCCGCACCCCCCTTTCACCACAGCAGCACATGGTATCACATTCCAAGATAACAGTCCCAGGCAGGGCTCTCTCTCCCTCTCTCTTTCTCCAGGGGGGGCTGTCCAGGCCTGCCTCTCCCAGGCCGCATGGCTTAAGAGAACTCCCAGAGGGGAGAGCTCTGTTTTTAACTCAGTGTTCTCAGAGGCGGATCCAGTGCTCCAGTGGCCAAACCAGGTGCCAGTGTTAAAATCCAAATACCTATTGGTGACCACAGCATAAACAACATATCCCAGATGTCCCATTTCCGGTCAAACCACCACAGACACCATGGCAGCTGCAGGCCCAAAAAGTTTAAACAGCAGTGAATTGAGGAGAGCAGTCTGGGAGGATGGGACTTCATAACCTGAAGCTGTAATTGGACAATTAACTCCAGTATGTAAATTGACCAAAACTTATAAAAGTGTGAAGAGTCCTGACCCATCATCCATCTTGGGTGTAGCCTTAGCCAGGCTCTTGTACTGCCCAAGGTGTATCCTTTGAAGGCCTTTTAATAAATACCTACTTTATTCCTTTGACACTGTCTAGCCTCTGTTCCAGGTAGCCTCTCAAGACATCAGTTATACTGCTCTCCACTGATTTAGCTCTACTAAAAGGACAAAAAAAACCCACAATCCAGTGGTTGGTTCTGGTTTTTCTTAATGAAATTTAAGGAAAATACTTCTTCAGGGTCGTGAACTTCACCATCTCATGGTTACTGTGGCTAAGGCTTCAAAATTTTAGCAAATCCCTTGTAGGTGTATGAGGCCCGGAAAAGCACCTGTCAATTATAAATGTTCATGCCCTTGCCTTTCCTTTGTGTCTACACAAGACTAAGATTTATTAGTGCATTAAGTTATATATATTTTAAAAATAGCAAACTAACTAATTTTAACAAGCTAATTTTCAAAATCACTTGGATGTTGAACTTTTAAAAATAAACAATTAATTACCATATATATTCAATTTCACATCTCGCTCAGTTTAATTTGTAAGTTAGAATTCAACAACAGTAACTGTACAGAAGTTAATGGGGCTTTTTGTTGGGTAGTTTCTTTGTTATTTGGAGGTTTTTTGTTTGTTTTTTTTCAACAAAGGAAGCAATCATAGAATCATAAAATATGCTGAGTTGTAAGTGACATATCAGGATCATCAAGTCCAACTCCTGACAGTGCATAGGATCATCCCCAAAAATGACACCATGTGCCTGAGAGCATTGTTCTTGAACTCTGTTGGGCTTGGTGATGTGACCACTTCCCTGGGAACCTTTGCTTGTGCCCACCTACCCACTGAGTGAAGAAACTTTTCCTGATACCCAACCCAAACCTCCCCTGCTGCACCTTCAGGCCATTCCCTCCGGTCCTGTCACTGCTCATAAGAGGGAAGAGATCAGTACCTGCCCCTCCTCTTCCCCTTGGGAGGATGTTGAAGACCATAATGAAGTCTTCCCTCACTCTCCTCCAGTCTGGCAAAAACCAAGTGACCTCAGCTGCTTCTCATACAGCTTCTCCTCCAGACCCTTCACCATCCTCATGGGCCTCCCCCGGACACTCTCGAATAGTGGAATGTGTTTCTTATATTGTGGTGCCTAAAACTGTCCCCAGCACTTGAGGTGAGGCTGCCCCAGTGCAGAGCTGAGCAGGACAATCCCATCCCTCTCCCAGCTGGCAGGCTGTGCCTGATGCCCCCCAAGACCCAGCTGACCCTCCTGGCTGACAGGGCATTCCTGACTGATATTCAAGTTGCCATCAGCCAGGACCTCCAGGACCCTTTCCACAGCTGCTCTCCAGCTTCTCATTCCCCAGCTGATGCATGCAGCCAGGGTTGCCCTGCTCCAGGTGCAGAGCCCAGCCCTGGCCCTTGTTGCACTCCTTGCAGTTGGTGTAACCCTTTCTGTTGCATGTTTTCCAGCATGTCACACAGTCCTTGCAGTGTCTGCACTGGCTGACTCTGTGAGCTTGCCTTGCTGCTTGTGTTGGGTCTGAGCGCAGTCTCAGAGGTCCAATTTCTTCACAGAAGGAAACTTCTTGGAAGACTGGCATACAGAGTGGATTGTACCTCTGAGAGCTGTGGAAACTGTGGCTTCCAAAATGACACCTGTACATAGCAGAATTAGATTTAACTAAATCTGTCCTCTCCAACAAAGGTTTCATAGTTTATTTGTTAGTAATAGGATAAAACAGTGAATTTACTCATTCTCACTTCAACTTCTGTTCATAACAGATAGTCTTTCTTGTACAGGGTATAGGACCAGATTTTTAATTGCAACTTAGGATATGCAATGGCCTTATAAATATGAAATCAGTTGGTAATTAAGGTTCCTTCTGCCACCTCCTTGCAGAAGTCCTCTGTAGGATTCAAGAAACAGACTGAATTTCTGATTTTCTTTTCTTGGTAGAAATGTTGTACTGCAAATTTGGTTGTTCTGGTGTACTATTAACAAACTCTTCTGTTACTTGCTATACAGTCCTTGTTGTAAATGTCAAGAACTTTGTTGTGTATAGATACTACTAGTTCCAAACCTCAGAAAAAGACAAAAATGCTTATATTTTTTCAGTAGTTTTATGAATTGTTTTCACTGCCCTTCACAGATTTTAATGGTGGAAGGATATATTTATTGAATGACGTATTCTGAAATCTGTTAAGTGTGGTGCATACCTATAGCTTTCAACTTGAAAAGAAAATTGAATTGAAGTAGAAATAGTTTTCTTGTTTCTGTTTCAAATGTATCAAATTTTGCTAACTTTTATAAAGTACAATTAAAGTATTTTGCTGTTAGGAATTAAGTATTTTACAAATAAAACTGCCATGTAGCTCTTTGACTATGTATGTGTGTTTTAAGTATTTCTTGCATCATGAATCTCCAGTTCAAGTACAGTTTCATCTGAAAAGATTCTTCTGATGTCCTTTGAAGAGCCAGGGCTTTAAGAGATCTTCTGATTGAGGTGAGATGATTTTGAAATTTAGACTGCATTAACTGTAAAGCAAAGCAAACTGTTCTGGACTTAACTTGTCAGTTACAGCTGTGTGTGAGTTATCCAAAACAGCTTTCCAGGAAAGGGTAACAGTAAAATTTTTAAGACAGTCCTTTAAACTGATGAATTAGTAGATGAGGCCTTGTTTATGCAGTGGGATCCGTTTCTGTGTTAGTCCTTATTCAAGGCATAGAGCAGGGCTGGCAGGAGGCACTGAGGATTCACTGCCAGGTGCTGCGGATCCCTGGAGGTGACCTAAGGAATGAAGAGTTGTTTGCTGCACTTGGTGTCAGGGAGCAGCCTGAGCAGCTGGGGCAGGGGCACAGCAGCACAGGCAGCACAGAGCTCAGGGCTCTGCTGTGAGCTGCTCCCTGCCCAGCAGGGGCCACTGCCAGGGCCACAGGGCACGGCTGGCGAGTCAGACCCAGGCCAGCAGCACCGTGGGTGTGTGTCACACAGGAGCCAGTGCTGAGCAGCACTGGGGACGTGGCTCTGGGTGGGACACTCTGCTTCCCCTGCCCAGTACGGGGGTTCAGGCCCAGCCTGCAGCACAGCCCTGCAGAGGTGAGGGCCTGCGCCAGGCACAGGGGTGGCCAAGAGGGACAGGGACAGGCTGCCCAGGGCACCTGGAGGGTCTTGGTGACCCTGCAGGCTCTGATCAGAATTTCTGCCGTTTTCACAGAGTGGATGTAAACAACCCATCTTAGAGCTGTGTTCAGCTTTTATAGCCAGAATTCAGAACAATATCAATGCTTGCTATTTTCTTTAAGTGTTTATTCTGACCGTCATAGGACTTTAGAATAGGCTGCAGAAAGAGCTAAACATTTGTGCAGTTTTTTATTTGTATTTTTGTATAGATAAGGCAATGTGATAATTTTGTAGATCTCTTGCATAATTACCATTTTCTTTGTTCGGTGTATGGTGTGATGATACCTTTGCCTTGGCAAGAACTCTAAATGTCTCAATGTCACCTGAACTACAGGCTAATGTAAGTGTTTAAATTACAATTTCAGCATCATTTTGGTTTTTGGTTTTTTGTTTTTTTTTTTTTTTTAGTATTCTCCCCCCAGCTTTCCACCTCAAGTGGTGAAATGACGCTGGTTGTGTGTCACACTACTCCATGCAATTCATTTCAGCCCTGGAAGCAGGTCTGTCTGACTGTCCCTCAGGTGGATTGAAGAGCTGTAGCACCACCTACCGAGACCCAAAAGCTTTTCTGAGAAACCGGAAAACCTCCCTGACTGATCAGGGAACACTAAATATTCTGACACAGTGATGCCATTATCAGAATTTTATTAGTGCTCTCACTGGAAATTTGAAGTTTCCCTTCTACCTCTGCTTTATCCATTTAAGCTAAGTCTTCCTATTTAAAAATTATCTAATTTGAGTAGGGATTGTTTTTTCAGTGAGATGTTACTTTTTTTTTAGTTGCTTTTAACATCATCTGTAAATCTTTAACACGTGGCAACTGTTCACATACATTTTTGTAAGAATAATAAAATGTGGGAGTGATTGAGCACCAGGTTCGGCATCGTCTTTTCTCACAGCCTTAGCAAATTCTTTGGCATTTAATGTGGTATTGCGAACTTTCCAAAGGCGGTGTCTGCTTTGTAAGCCCCATTGCCTTGGTTTAACCCCACCTGGCAACTAAGCCTTTGCAGTTCACCACAGGTAGTCCAGAAGGACATCATTCTGCCTGTACTGTCAGGTTTCAGAAGGTGGTATAACAATATGGTAGGCTAGAAGGTGGTTAAAAATATCACTGGGTGCCTCATTAGAGACAGGAAAAGTTCCATGGCAGAATAACAAACCAACCCAAATAAGAAGATTTGCAAATTATTGTTTAAGAGTCTGCAAGGAAAGGGTCTAAGTAAGCTGGATTTTGACAGAGGTTTTTGTATTGCATGCTACTTTTGTTCTTTTTGCCCAGAACATCAATCTTCACTCAGGTTTGGCAAAAAAATATTCTAAAGGGGATTGGCTCAGGTTTCTGATCCACAAGACAATTCCTTTCCCTTACTAGATCCACAGGCAGGAAATTTCAAAAGGAAAGGGAAAGCTGTTTAAGTTGACACTGATGGGGGGGTGGGGGGCGGGCAGAGAGTAGATTCATATTTTACATTCCTGACTTGCACGCTGCTATGCTTATTTTAATGCCTATAGGACAGTAGTGAACAGAGCAGTCAGGTGCTTGGACATGAAAATTAAGTATGTAGGCACCTACTTTTCCCCAGTTGTCAAAAGAAGGATGGAAACACTGAAAAAGTTAATGGAAATGCATTGCTGACGTGATTGGTTTTGTTTAAATGTTTTCCCAGATAATTCATCACCTCTAAACTAAAGAAGTGAGAAAAATACAGGTTTGGGTTTTTTTAATGAAACCTTAAAAAAAAAAAAACAACAAAACAAGACACATACCACAAGACAACAACAAAAAACCCAACAGCCTTCTGCCAGTTTATCTAAGAGGTCAAAGATAACACTTCAGTGTCCTATTTTCTGTTCCCCTTTTGCCACTGCTCTGAAGGAAGAATTAGTATTCTGTTTTATGGTTATGACCTTCTTGAAAATAAATTTAGCCACTGAAAGCAGCAATTTATTAAAACATGCTTGTTTTCCACATATTGCAGAACACTTAAATTCCATTAAGATAGTTTTCCATGCAGCATTTTTTCCATCCTTGAATGTATTTGGATTATAAATGAGGAGTATTTTTCTGCCATGTAGTCTCATGGAGGTGCTAGTTGAGCATTTTTGTCCACTCCACTAGCTCTGTAGTTTTACAGAGCTACACTTCCAGCATTCATTGATAGCAGAGAGATAAAACAAAATACTTGTAAAAAATTTTGCTTTCCTCCATGTAGCCAGAGAGGTGGTTTTCCATTGAGAACTTGGTTTTGAATGTAATTTTTCTTTGTCTCTTGCAACTGTAAAAACAGTAAAAGATACTTGTACTAATAACAAGACAGCAGAGATGGCATATTCTTTTTAAAAGGGAAAAAAAAACCCTACCACATCCCAAGCATTGATTTTTTTTCTAATTTTCTGGCTTTTCCGAAGTTCATTTTAAATATATACTTGTCCTAAGAAAGTCTTTTCTCAGAAACTGTGAGTAAAACCTCGTCTTGCTTAGTTTAAAAGCAGATCTAGTCAAACTTTTCCTTGGCTTTGAGTTTATTACATTTGAGTCTATGGCCCAATTATGCAGGCATCTGGATGTGTAACTTCCATCCTATTTATGATTCCTCAAGGTAGGAAAGATAACATATGGAAACACAGTTGAAAAATCATGCAGATAATTTTAAAAAAAAATTAGTAACTCATCAAATGATCACAAGGAATGTAGGAGATGAATGTTGTGGGCACTCAGAAAAGCTTTGCAGATTTAGATATTCCCTCATCCTTGGGGTTGCTGACCTCGTCCAAATTGAGTACCACACTCATTGGTAATTTGGCATGGGAGCTTGCACAAGCACCTTGGACTCTGAACAACAGGAGCTGGGGTGCCTGCACAAATGCTCTTCTGGCTTCTGCGAAGCTGGAAGAAAGACCAAGAGGAGTGACAATGCCTGAGGCTGTCACAAATCTCTGCTGAGGGAATGTGAGCCAAAGTGCCAAGACAGGCAGTAGAAACATCTCCATAATCCAAAGTACTGAAGATTATATTTCTGCATTTTACAAAGCCGTGGGGATTCGCTGGTTGCTATTGTGACCATGTCCTTAGATCCCTGTGACAGAGGGACTAACAACATGCTTTCTACTGTCTGTCTTAATTTCTGCAAAGAAAGTCTATTCAATTCAATGTCAGGAAAATGACAGTGATCATTAACAAAAGCCACTGATTTGCAGAGTAGAGTGATGCTGAAACCATGACAAGTAAGCTCTCTGGGCCAGGGGTCATTTTATTTCTGTTTCTATACACAATGCTTTGTGTAAAGGGGTTTCTGAGTAGAAAACCCATCAGCATTACAGTTAATTAAGTATATTTTGGTCTTTATTTGAAGGTCTGACACAAATACAATTGAAACTGAAAGTATTCTCTCTGCAGATCCTACTGGGCATAGACAAAATTGTTTGCAATGTAGCTATATAAAAATTTTGAATGTAAATGTATTTTTAATATATAATTTTAAATTTTATAAGGGTTATGTGTGAATAAAAGAAATTAGGCTAGAACCATTTTTGAAGTAGCTTTTGTAATGAATATAATGTCTTCAGCCAGAGGAGCAAATGCAAATGCATCTCATCTCCAGCTGTAGATGAGTTGAAATGTGGAGTCCCTAACCCTACATGCACACTTTGAACACTTTTTTTCTTTCTGCTGACAGCCTTTTAGCAGCATCCCCTCAGGAGGCTTATATTATAAAGTGTAATCTATCTTCTGTTTGATGAATTCTAAGATATTTAAAGAAAAAGTGCTGAAAGAAGCAGACTAGCTGCTGAACCCCTTGTCCTGAATCAATTTCCCAGCCCAATGTGCCTGTTAACTGCTGAAGCCCTGGTTATCCTTATGTTAGGATTAAATATTCTGTATCTGCTAGAATGCAGATATTTCCTTTACCCTCCTCACTCTGACTCCCCCTTTTCTGCCACACCCTGTAGCCCTGAGCAACCCTTCTGTCTCCACTTTGTCACAGAATGAACCCATCCAAATCAGCCCTAGCTGGAGCAGTTTCCCTCTGAAATGTCCATCTGATTCCCTTCTTTCTCAGCTCCACAGCATACCTGGCTACACAAAAGCACTTGATTTTTTGAACACTAATAACTTTTTTATTCTTACATTCTTTCTGCCGACTTGGAAGGATCAGCTGGGAGAGCTGTTGTTTAAGAAAATACAGCTTAGCAAGTGGTGACTCAGTAATCTGTATTGTCTGGTATCTTCTGACTTGCATCAGAAATGGAACAACAATAGCAGAGTCTGACTCCATGGAGACTCTGAGTTTGGCTTTTTGTGTTTGGTTTTTAGGTTTTTTTTAATGAAAGCAAGAACATTTGTTGGTGACTGGAATGTCTTGGGTTATTACACTAAGACCATATATTTAGTTGAGCTTTAGTTGGCCTTCTAAAAAATGCACAAATAAAGAATTGTTCAGAAAAAAAAAAAAAAAAGTTTTTTATGTCTGCAAAAGGGATTTCTTTTTGTATGTGATTTCTTCTTCTGAAGTGCATAGTGAATGCAACTGAAAATATACTGCAAAGGACTGTGTATAAAGATATAGCCTCAAATAAATCATGTAAGAGATCTTAAGGAGCAAAAAAATTATGAAAGTGAAAATAAAATGCCTCCAGGCCTCGATTTTGAAAACAACGCAAATGTTAGACTACGTTTCATTTTTGTATGCTAGTCATCCCTTTCACTAAAAAGAAAAACTGATCCCAACCTTTTCTGCAGTTAAAAACATTTCACACTTCAGCCCATCACCACAATCTTTATTCTTATGTGCCATAGAAGGGAATTATTCTCTTTATGGTTTTTTTCTTTTTCCTTCCTACATTCACATATTTCCTGTGAGACTGTGAGCCCTCCTATCTGTGTGTGTCATAAAACAAATATTTGAATTGTATGTCATTTTAAAATAGGCCTTTTGAAGAAAAGTGTTTTAATTAACATTTATTTTCAAAGGAACATTTAGGATCCTTTATATCCGAATATAGGTCAGGGTTCCCAAAGAACACCAACGATGTCTGTAAACTCTGCTATTGACCTTAGTGTCACACTCCCAGCCTCATTAATTCTGTCTGGTTGTGAAGCACTAATTATTTCTATTAATTTGGGTAATGTGTGGTGGCTGCAGCAGAGGTGTGAGCCTGTGGAGGAAGGTGAGGGCCACATGGAACAGCCAGATCCTGTGGGTGACAAGCAGGAGCAGCCTTTGCTGCAGAGGGGCAGCAAAGCACAGGCTCTGTGCCTGGCACAAGGTCACTCTGAAGCTTTTTGCAAGGCTCTACCTGGAAACCCAGGAGTCTCCATCCAGCCAGTGCGATAGTAGGGAAAAAATGCAAGCACCTCCCCGGCTTTTGTAGCCATGATGGGAATTGGCAGATCATTAGGAGCAGGTGGGAGGGATGGGGCAGGGCTGAACAAAAATCAGATGCGTCCCTGTGGTCCCTCAGCCAGGCTGTGCAGGGAGCAGGCTCTGCCGGGGCATCCCTTACACACACCCACGGGGTGGGGGAGCCCTTGGAGCGAGCCCTGGATTCCTCCTCTGCTGCCTGCAAGGAGCACAGACGTTGTGGGGATTTCTTCCCATGTTTGCATTGAAAACCTGAAGCTGTGGGGATTTATTTCCTCAGGTGTTGGAGATAGAAAGGGTAAAAGTAATGAAAATCTGCTAAAGACTGAAAATAATAAATTCCTCATATTCTCCCCATCTTCTCCAACCCCCCGGAGCATATGAATTCATGGGCCAGATAAGCAGGATACTTTATGCACTTGGCCACGCAATCTTGGTTTGTATCCAGGGGACTTTACAGGTGTAAAATTAACCACAGGAGAGCTCTTCTATTGCTCACCGACTGCAGTGCAAACATATGGAGGACTACAAGTGAAAAATAATTAAAACAATATTTGAGTACATGCCTGTTCTCTTGTCTTATATGTACAACACATGTAAATTCATCCTTTTTTCTTGTTCAATATCCTAATGCTGAAAAGTTTCTAAAACATAGTTTTTTCTGTAAAATAGCACCTTTTTGAGATAATGTGCCTGTGCTGAGAACACAGCAGTGTCCAGAAATGCACACAAAACCAAAGGTTTTATTGCTTGGCATGAACAACAGAATACCTTGGAATGATCCTGTGAAAATACTGTGGCAGACTTCTCTAACTTGGCTGCCAGCACCTTTCCATAGCATACCTCTTAAAAAAATAAATCTGGATTTAACTGATACTAAAAGGTCATGGTCCATCAGCTACACTAAAATGTTTCTAAACCTGACCAAATATACACTCATCCAATAAACCAGGGAGGCTCTTTCTGAAATTTTCTTCTATCCAGTACAGAAAATGTATTTTGAAGTTCATCTAGACACAAACTTACTCAGCAGACCAGAGTAGATCCAAATTAAGTGGGTTTTTTTAATGAAAAAGCCTCTCAAACCTTCCTAATTATATCTTTTTTTCTCAAGAGACAGAAACAGCTGCAAAGGTGTCGTTCTGATTTCTCTGGTAAGTAGCCTGCATTTTATTTACTTATAAAGATCATTTAACACTCCTGAAAGGTGCCAGTTTGAGAGATGAAGAACATGCAATTCTTGATTTTTTTTCCTCTTTTTATTTTTTATTGAAGTGGCCAGAGCTACTGTGGCACAGGCAGCTGTGTCATTAGCTTTCCTGCTGTGCCTTGCAAACTCAAAAAAGAGATTCAATCAAATCTCTCCCTCAAGTGGGAAGCATTGCAGAGTCACTGAAACTGGGGTGGGACTAAGGGGAGAAGAAAACAAGGAATACAAATATCAGAGACAGCAAAGTGCCAGGGGAGAGAGTGTGGGTAGACAGAGATGAAGCACAGCACTGCCAGAGAGGGCAAGGATGTGCCTCCAAAGAGGGAGCAGACCCCACAGTAGCTTCATGCAACAATGACATGGCAGATCTACTCCCACCTCAGATGCCAATCTGTTGTCTCAGTTTTCCCCCACCTGAATAAAAGCAAATTATGCTTCCCTTCTGACAGCACTGTGCACTTGACTGAGGATCTAGAATATGTTGCTCTTAAAATAGATTAATATGCATATATATCATTATATTTGTGTGTATAGTGACTGAGGATTTCTGCCTCAGTGTTTGCCATCATAAATTACAGAGCAACTGCTCCAAACTATTAGTAACCCGCTACTGGCAATTGCTTTGGGGGTGGAGGGCATGTCACAGCAATTACATCTGCAAATATGGTATGGGTTATGTTCTAGTAGCTCTTATTTTTTCTAAAGCAGCAAACAAAAAGAAACAATACAAACCACTGCCTGGTTACAAATATGAAATCCATTAGATCAATTAGTAGCAGAAGAAGGAACATTTGGATCCATATTTGGGGTCATTATCGAATCTGCTTCTTACATTTATTGCAGTCAGCTTAATCTAATGCCCCTCACCCAATCTTGTGCCTGTGTCTGCAGGTGTGTACATGCACAGGCACAGAAAACATATATCCATTATTTGCATGTAGAAACACAGCTGGTTAACATCATTTCAATAGCATGCAGGCGTGTGTAAACTTTCACGTAGCAGAGCTCTTCTTGAACACTGGCTTTGGAGATTGACCTCTCAGAACTATTCCCATGGCCCAACTTCCCTCCATGAGCATCAGCAGGAGTGGGTTTACAGCTCAGCTGTAGCTGAATACAGGTTTGCAGTCTCTAACAGCTCTCCTTTAACCTGGGTTTGATTGGCACTGCCAGTCCTGGTGGAATGAGGCTTGGCTAAGTGAGCTGAAGCCCAAGAAGGGCTGTGGCTGGCAGAGCTGCAGGAGCCTGAGCCAGTGTCAGAGCACTGCCCTGCCAAAGGCCAGGTGGATTAAAGACTGTGCCAGTCCACTGCACCATTACAGCTGTACCCTTGGACTGTGTTACAGCCAGCACAGACCTATGGCCAAACTGACCAGGGTCAGCTGCATCAAGTCTGGTTGTCTGACCTTTGCCCAGGGAATGAAACCCCCATTATTCTCAGGCCCCTTTGCTGGGGACAGGACTTCCCAGGTTCCTCTTGCAGGCCCCTGTGCCTGTGCCTCTTCCCTCTGCTTAGGGTGACTTCTGGAGGGAATCATTGTGAATTGCTTCATTTTCCTCTTCCATTGTCTGCGGTGAGGGAAGATGGCAAAATATCTTGGAAACAGTATAGCTAGAGATGATCCCAGAGTACAAGGGGGAAAAAGGCAGCAGCAGGCAGCTGGAAAAGGAGAATTAGGCAGCCCTGTCCCACATCCAGAGCATGGGCAGAGTATGAGACTGGCAAAAAGGTCAGTCTTGCACTGTCTCTCCTTGGTTTGGAGGGCCCAGTGTAGAGTTCAAGACTTCTTCACAATGAAACAGCTGGGCAGCACCTGAAGGTAGTTTAGTTAAATCCTAACTGGGCTATTTTGGGAATCTGACGGGGTGCCAGGCTGTCTGCTTATGAGGAAGTAAATAGTTAAAAACAAAATGTTCAAGAGTTTTGCCCAAGCTGTGTGTGCTGGAAAGAGGAAAAAATTAAACACAGCAAAGTGTATGGGCCAACAGCAACCCAGCTTGACTGGAATGTGGAAGTCACTCAAAGGGGAGACACACAAAATATGGATGAGGCATAGCAGTGTGGAGCAGCCTCTGCCTGCCTGGGCATCCCTGCTGGACCTGCCCACCACCTGTATTACTGCCCCCTTTCTTCCAGCTCAGTCATCCTCCCACCTTGGAATAGCACTGCTGGGTGACAGGCAGGCATGAAAAACATCAGACTCGTGTTCTTCATGAAATCCAGCTAGTGATTTTAGTGGCTATAAAAAATGGAAGTGATGGAGATCCATCTCCAGATGGCTTTTGGAGTCTGGGTAGCACACTGATGGTACCAAGGCAGCCCCTATGGGTACTGCCCAACTAGGAGGAGTGATGGGGCCATGGGTGCCAGGTCACACCAAGCCAGAATTAAAGCTTCTCATGTCACCAGGACAAGTAGTGAGCAGGGCTGATCAGGCTTCAATAAGCCATTTGTCCATACTTCTTGAAAGGCATCTTGGATATGGAATGCACAATTTTGACAATGTCATGCTAACATTAATGTAAGCACAAAGGGAAGCATTTATTGCCCTCATGGGAAATGGGTTGGAAGCAATCAGACAAGGACAAGAACAAGGAGCTGGGGGCAGACAGCTGGGCCAGGGAAAGATGTGCCAGTAATGCCCTGACAGGAATGTCCTGTGCCCAGGACAGAGTAACAGCTGGTTAAAAGTGATCTTTCCAGAACTGCTTTGCCCAAGAGCAGAACAGCAGAACATTGCTGGCAAAGGCAAGTTCAGTGCTTCTGGCTATCATCTGGGAGAGAATGATACCGATGGTGAAGAGAAACCATATGGAGTCAGAGCAGGTGTTGCACGAGCCACTGAAGAGTTCTTAGCATCAAGACATCTATAAGCACGGGAGGAAAGACATTTGCAGGAACCACTGCCTGCCTCCCAGCTCCCTTTGGGGCAAAAAATGTAGGCTTTAATGGAGTATTTTACACAGAGATTTGCTTTTTATGCTTTTCTTGGACCTTATGAAACCCAAACAAGTAAAAATTGGTGGTGTGGTCACATATGGCAGTCCCCACACGAATTTCTTGTGTCTGTGTGACACCTAACACCTCTTGTAGTTCTATGGGAGAATAAAGAGTTCAAAGTCAGGCTGGGATGCATACTTGTGCATATTCCCTTTGTGTATTCCCTCCAAAGTGTCTGGAGGAGGTGTGTTGTTCTAAAGTGTCTGGGTGCGTGTGTTGTCTCCGTGTTATGTGAATGCTTTGAAAAGGAAAAATATTTGTCAATTTTAATGCCTCCCTTCTGTGGTAAAAAATACTGCAACTACCAGGCTGGAGACCTTACCGGCCTATTTACTGCTATCACCAACCATAAAAGCAGTCCTGCAGAAGGCAGCTACCTTCTCCTCTGGGATTTAGATCCGATGCCTTTGAAAGCCAAAGGCCAATGGCAGCACATAAGGCTCTCAGCCTGAAGACCTTTGTTGTGATAATCCAACATCCAACCTATAACTAAGGCACAATATCTGCTGGTGGATGGCAGTGAGCATGCTAAACTCAGCTGGGAAGCTCTTCAGGGCTCAGGGAAATCATGAAGCCTGCCCATGGCCTCATGACAAGTCAGCAGGGGAGGGATGTAACCACAGACACACAGGGAGAGATGTCCAAGGGCCAACAGGGACATGTGGATGTCTCACAGGGAGAAGCCCCCTGCCACCATGGTACCTCCAGTACCAATACCACAGTGCAGCACAGACTTTTTAGTGACCTTCCCCTTCCTATGAGCTGCTTATAAATGTTGCCATCCTGGGCTGAAGTGGAGGTGGGCTTGCCCTGTTGACCAGAAGGCACTGCTAAAATTGCAGCCTAAAATCTTCAAAATTCTGCCTTCCAGCAAGTTTTGCTCTCTGTTTGCTTCTCTTGGTAACTGTGCAGCTTGTGCCTGACTCAGGCAGATTCTCCATCCCCTGAAAGCTGCTTTTGAGCCAGGAGCTGATGCATGCTCCATCCTTGCTCCCACTTGCACGCTCGTGCCAGGCTCTCCCAGAGCTCATGATCACAGCAGCCCCCCAGCCTTGCAGTGCCTACCTGCTCCATAGTGTGTGTCCATGGAGGAATACGAATAAGCTGATTCCTTAGCACTCCCAGATCTGTGGGTAGGAAAAATTTCCTTCTTCTCTCCTGCTGACCCTCAGATTGCTGTTTTTTCACAGCACTGCTGGTGTGTGCTGATTTGAAACAGAAGAGGGAGGTCCCTCTTTGCCATTTTTTAATTGGTTTCTAAGCCATTTGTGCTTTATTTCAGCTCAAGACCACTACAGCATTTTCTCATCTGTTATGTCTCTCCTCAGTGAAGAAATTTGGACAGAAAATATCTCCTGTTAAAGTGAAGGGAAAAGCTGGGAAAGAATGCAGGGTGTTAAACACAGTGTCATGAGCTTGAGAGCCTTACCATGTGTTCCTCAAGCTGTGTTGCCTGCCATAATACTGCCTGAAACACAGCTTTCCCTTCAGGCCCACCAGCAAAGTTAGGGCCCTTCTTCCCTATTACAAGTGGCATCATCTGGGAATGTCACAGCCCAAGGAGTACAAGCCCCACAGCATGGACAAGTTTTATTGCTGCCCTCACAGATAGAGTGACAGAAATCCATCAAAAATGTTTCATCATCTTTCTTTTCTGTTACCAAGCCCTGTTAATGTAATGAACAACTGCTGTCTTTGCAGTGAGCTCCTGTGCTATTCATTCACGGGATTTAAATGGATTTTCTCATGGCAGCAGAGGCAGGACTACACATGCACTGGTCTTGGGGAAAAGAGGGTGTTCCCAGCAGTAGAGGTGGGACACGTGGCAGTATCAGACCAGAAATTGATGTGCTGGAGACACCTCTTTCACTGCACTGCCAGAGAACATGGTTTAGGCAAGGACAAAGCCCTGGCTTGGGCTTTCAGGGGGCAAAATGCCCAGGGACCTGCCTCCTCTCCTGTTCAGTTCCTGTGAAAGTGGGAAGTTTCATTATCCATGCTCTTGAAAATGTGGTCCCTGGGTGCTGCCATAGTAAATCACCTGTGATGTGCTTGAATTCAGTGTAGGATATGCAGTCACCTTTCTTGTTGAAAAGAAGGGTTCCTGCAAGCTTGTTCTTGAAAATTGCAATTATGAGTCTGCTTCAGCCACCCATGCACACTGCAACAGTCAGCAAAATGTGTTCACATTTAATGTCAACAGCTCCTCGTGCAACATTCCTTTGGGGCAGAGATGAGCAAAGCGAAGAGGCAAAATCAGCTCAGTTGTGATGACTCTTGTCCTGTCCTTTAGCAGGTCATGAGGGCACAAAATACCCATCTCT
This sequence comes from Setophaga petechia, assembly GCA_024362935.1. Lineage (NCBI taxonomy): Eukaryota > Metazoa > Chordata > Aves > Passeriformes > Parulidae > Setophaga > Setophaga petechia. The sequence goes on along the minus strand of JANCRA010000020.1, from coordinate 12,360,703 downwards.
TCAATGAGGGGAGGGAGTAATGAAGCAGCTACAGAAGGAGGAAACCAAGCTGGAGCAGGGATGTCAGATCAGATGTTAGTGCACTTTGCAAATAAATCAAAGCACCAGTAAGAAATTTCCACCATCATGCTTCACCCATCCCAGTTCTTCCTAGACTTAAAACTTGAAGCCATATCTCTCCTCTCCAAAATTAGTGCACTGTTACCTGGGCAAGAGTTTAACTGCTGATTTCACAATAACACTTTCCTATTTCAAATCTGCGTTTCTTGGTTGCACTGGCCCAAATAGCTGGGTTGCTCTTGCTGCTGCAACTTTTATAAATGCCCCTCATTGCACACCAAAATATTGTGCTTTGGAGGCAAGGAAAAAACCTCCAGAGAGTGAGGCAGATCGTGGCTTTTCTGAGAAAAAAGAGTGGAAAGCATCTACAATGGTAATGTCCTTTTAGGACCTGACTGTGTGTGCAAAGGTAGGCAGAAGACCTGTTGTGTCCCCTGTGGAGTGACACTTGGACCTTCTGACAGCAACACCATCTTGCTGTTCAGGTCACCATAGTTAGTGACTGCAACATGCCAACTGAGTTGCTCTTGTGCAAATTCAGCTTTTCCATCAAACCAGCAATGAGTGGCCTTTTTCCTCCATCTTAAGTCAAGACAAGGAAGCCATAGAGCACACAGTAGTGGTTTTTTTCCTATGGGGAGACATTGTTGCCTGAGGAATCAGCTCTTTGTTTAAGACTAGCTTTATTAAAGGAGAGAAGATTGTAGGAATTAACCCCATCTCTTGCCATTTCTGGGGGTAGTTTCCCAGGGTTCCACAATGGGGGAGTGCAGGTGGGATCCATTTTCATTTAAGAGGTGCATAAGAACATAAGTCCCTGAAATAATCTATCAGACCAAAGGGTTATTAAGTTCAAGAACTGCCAGAGGCAGACACCTAGAAAGAGTACAGAAAAAAAGGCTGGTGCAGCATCACCCTTGTCCTCACCCACGTTTTCTGTCCCCACCTACTGAAGGACTTGCCAAGCCAGAGGCTGTGTTTGGGATTCAATTTCATATATCACGATAGGCTCTCCCTCTGGAACTTTTCCAGTCCCCTTTCTAGTTGCTTTGAGCCATTTATGGCAATGAGTTGCACAGCTGTAATTATGCACGTTATGAAACCAGCTTCTTCCTAGGTTAGTTTTCAAATCTGCTGCCTCTTTGTTTCATGGAGTGCCTCTGAACTCTTGTGGTAAGAGAACAGAATTTGCTCCCTGGCCACCTTCCCCACGCCAGCTGTGATTATATTGCCCTCAGTCACAAATTGCCTCTATAACCTCTGCTACTGATTTAAAGGAACAGGGTCTTGGTTTCTATATTCCTTCTTCAAATATAAGAGATTCTGTGCTTCTGATCAACCCCTTCATCCTCCTCTCTACTTCCTCTATATCCTTTTTGGTAGAGGCTGACCAGAACTGCATATGTGTCTGTGCTCTATTGTTTTCTGCACAAGCATTGCCTACATTTTTCCTTCTGCATGTACAGCACAAGAGCAATGCTAATTATTCTGCCCTGCCTGCTAAAAACTAATAAGATAAGTGCATAGCCTGTCTTCCCTTTCACTCACTGAGGTTGTTCACGAACACTGGTCCTGGAAGAAGAATATGCAAGTTTGTGATGATGGTACACACTCCCTGGATGCTTCATTCATTCTGGTAAGACACTAACGAGGTGATTCCACGTGCTCCAATGCAGGCTGGCCTCACAAGCATTATCAAAACCCAGTAAAAACAGTTTGGTTTTCAGCCACAGTCCAGAGTATCTCCAGGATTTACAGTATTTTTAAAAAACAAAAAGCTTTCACTTTCCTCAGGAAGGTGCTTTAAATTTCCTAGAGAAATTTTAAATCTTTCTGTTAATAAATTTAGCCTAGATCCAGCTCAGTAAAACATTAAGCATTAAACATCTGCTGAACAGGAAGAACTACTACGAATGCTAAAAACGTGTAATCCCATTCCTATTTAGGTCTTCATTCATCATGGCAATTAAATGTGTGCATTAGTGCTCTGCTGCATTACGATCTAAGCACTTACATACAATTAAACGTTGTGCTGAACCAGGTCCCAAAGCCAGATTTTAACCTATATTTCTGTCTACTGTGTACCTCAGCTTTGTGCACTGAATATTTATTATTTGAAAGGATATTTTTCCATGAAGAGGGATTTACTTTAAAATATGTCACACGCACTCTTTTTAATGATTCCAGCTTGCAGAATTATTTTGCAATGGGAATAACTAATAAGGTTTAGTATATAAATATTTTAAAAATAGGTTTATCTCTTGCTTAACCACTTCATGACCGTTCTAGGCTGCAGTTTGCAGGTTTGGCTATGTATGCATCAAAACATGCTGGGGCTATATGTGAAGTAAAGAAATAAGAGTTTCATATCGTTTTACCTACATATATATTGATTTTATTATGAAGATTACCTAAAAAACAGGACAGAAGCCATTTTAAATTCCATCTAATCCAGCCAATGTACTTTGAGCTATAAGCTTGAGTGATCATTAAGATCTACAGCAGCACAAAGGCTTCAAGAGAAGACACAAACACTGGTGTTTGCACTGCTGCCTGCAGCTATCTCTGGTTTCCTTGGGTTTGCATTGTGAACTTATTTAGCCAGGAATGCTTCTTTTAGCAGCAGCATCTGCAGCATATTGAATATTGGAGCATGCTGCCATCCATTCTGCTTTCATCCAGTTGAATTGCTGGAGTGAATGAGAGGCAAAGAAGTCCTAAGACTTGCCCACACAATGAGTCAGTGGCCCAGTTGTTTTCAAAAAGAGAATAAATTTTCTTTCTCTTTGCTTTAACAACTTTATTGCAAGGCATCCTTTATATGCATTAGACTATTTATCTTTTCCAGAAGGAGTGGGAATTCATGGATACCATTTATGCTTCCACTTGCCTATTTGATCATCACCTTTCCTGATGGAAAAAAATCTTCCCTAGGAATTGCTAGTGAAATGTTTTCTCTTTGTAGTATGAAGTCAGTGGAGAGAATAAAGTAAATAAGTGAATTTTCCTTGGGACAAACAAAAAGACACAAATTGTTGTTAGCATTGTCTATTATAAAGTCCTGTCTTTCCTCTCACTTACCAGACATGGTGTTGCTGCCTTCAGAAGCTTTTTTTCTACAAGACCTGACAGTTTTTCAGATCAGCCTAATGACCACATAGCATCTGCCCATGCCCTGTAACTACCCTGCCATTTATTCCTAAAACTCACGATTTTTCTCTATTTTTTGTATGATTTTTAGATTATGATGATGATGATTTCTAAACGGAAACCAGAATGTTTTTCTATTTACTGGTCTTGTGTTGTTATCTTTTAAATTCAAATTTTTTAAATGAGGCTGAAATTCCACAGACTTGATGAACTTATACCAATGGATGGCAGTGTCTGCATCCTTGGAAATACAGCAGCAGCAGCAGTACATAATGCCATGAACTGGCACACCAAAGTGCACAGATTTGACTTGAAAACCTGATAATGCCTCAAGAGTCTCGAGTGTACCCACATACACATTAGCTGCAAATATGCTTTTTCTCCCCAAAACTTTACTGGCTTATTGGGGTTATTTTTTTAATCTCTCCAGAATGGATTTTAACAACGTACCTCACACACCATCAGGAGTTGAGCTCAGCTGCAGCACATGTATGTGAACTTGTGGTCTGACCCACTGTGGGTTTCTCCTTCGCAGGACCAGCTGTGCTTATCAGCTCCACTCAGTGGTAATGTCATCTCTGCTCTGTCTTTGGTTATGACCTCATCAAATTACTCCCAAAACCAGTAAGAAACAGATGAAATTTGAATTGGAATTTTCACTTAAAAGAATCCAGTGAAGAGGTATTAAGCTATTCTGAGCTGCTTGGTTATTGCTATTTTGGGTGACAGTGACTGAACCCTCTATTTGTTAATACTGGTACTGCTGCTTGCCTCAAGCTGGAAGAAATGGGCTCACACAATATGCTTTTTTTACGTGGCATCCCACACTTCCAGGCTTCCATGGGAATATATGAATAAATCCAATTAAAACATTTTTTTAATTCCTTTTTTACTCCCACTCTGTTCACCAGATGTGCCAACTCATCTCGGGCTTTGGTTGCCAGCCCGGCCTTCCTTTTTTTGTTTATTGAGTTATCCTCAGTAATGTGTGTTCCCTCAGGGCCAGATCCTGGATTCACTTAGAGTCCTACAGCCATGGTCCTCAGCGGGTGATGGCATTCATGTGGTAAGTGGGTGTGGAGCAGGGAATACATCCCTGCCTGTGGGGATGGGTCAACATGTCCATGATGATGCATGCAGGGGATCAGAGCTGCTCATCCTCGCAGGCTGTTGGGAGTACCTGCCATAGCTAGCAAAAATTAGCACAACTGAGATCATATACATTTTCATTAATCTTCGTGAGCCTTAAATAAAAGGCAGCCTTAAACTGCTGGCAGCTCTGATTAAGAGCTTTCTATTGATCATAAAAGCCTAACGCTAAAATTAATTGTTTAATGTTGAAGGATTGAGATAACAGCCAAATAATTTGATTTATCGCAAAACCAAGACATAAGAAGAAAGAAAATACTTCAAATAAGAATGCTACAGTCTCTGTAATAGGCCCTGAGCTAGTTTCAGGCAGATCAGTAAAACAGCCCAACCTCCATGACCAAGTCTGCACCTCAGTACAAAGTGGTCACAGCCACTTGAGTCTGATGAGTGCCTTGGCCAGCACTGTGTGGAGGAAGAGGGCTTGAGATGCTTTAGCCTTGCACAATAAATCCATTCCTCTCCCTTGTGTGTGCGCTTTCACATGCCCCCACTATAATAGATACACATTTTTATGCAAAGCAAGAAAATGAATATACAAATATTATCTACTGTGTGTGGAATTAAATATTATCTATTGTCTGTGGAATTCATCCTGCTTGACCATTTCAGTCATCTGAAAGCTGGGCACTTGAGCTGGTTATTTATATTTAATAGCGGCTATTATTACCAAAAAGAGAGAAAGCAACTCCTTGGTGAATATCCCTTTGAGGGGATCTGACTCACCTTCTGTTCACTGTTTTGGGAGGGAACCAAGGCTCTTACTCGTTGTTTGATTAAGCTAGATACTGGTGCTCCTCTGTGTGTGTGTGTGTGGGATGATAGAAGGCATGAGAAGTAACACAGTGATGAGCCTGCAGAACTCCCTCACAGCAAGCAATCTGCCATTGCAGTGTACTGGAGGCTGACACAGAGCTTGCCACCCCAGGCACAAAATGCACTTTTTGCACTTTCAAATCCCCTGCCATCTTCTTGATAATGAGTAAAGAACAGAGTCCCTCTTCTGACCCCACCTCTGCCTACATTCACGCTTCTTAGCAAGGTGATTTTCTTTCAGCATGGTGGAGTTCTTGGAAGGATTTTGGCCATTCATCAGCAGCCCTGTAGTCTCTGTGAATAAGGGAATGGGGAGGTGGTAGACAAGTCATTTGGGAGAAATAAGACATATTCCAAATTTCTCCATGTCTACTTAGCTCCCAAAATGTCTGCTCTGGCTCTGTTAGCAGTTAAGCATCTGTCAAGTTGCTCTGCTCTAGCCAAAGCTGACAGTGGCCAGCCAACTGCAGGCTGGGCAGTGGAGCTCTACCAGGAGTAAGGCAGACCTTGCCCATGAGCTGTGTGAGCTGTGCAGAAAAGGCTGAGAGAAGCCCAAAGACCAGGAGCTCCTTCACTTGTCCACCAGAAGACGATATTTGTTCCTGAGTAGACAGAAGTTCACAAAGGAAGCAATGATTACTAAAGGTGTGTGCCAAGCATGGGGATGTATGTGCTGAGCATGAGACACATGCAGGAAATGTGTGGCCACCTCAGCAGGGCTTAGAGCACAGGAAACTATCCCCAGGAGCGGGAGGAAGGTGTGTGTGAGTGGCACATCCTCCTAACCTTCGCTAGCCTATGCATAAAGTTTTTTGCACTGTGCTTTTTTCATAAATGTGTTTGTATGTCTCTCTGCTTTTGAGCATATGCCTTAAAAACAAGTGCATATGCTACTTCAGTCTGCCACCCAAATTCCCCTCCTAGTCTCCCACCTGGTTTATTCAGGACTTGTCCTGCTTTGGTTCCCACTTTATTGGTTGCACTGCTTTAGATTTTTCCATATACATGAGCTTGTATAGATGCCAGATAGCATCAAAGATCCCCACAATAATTTCCTCCTGGAGATCTGCCAGCAAAAAATAGGGCAGATAAGAGCCTGTCCATACACTGTTGTGGTGGAATTAATCTGTTTTTTGTTTTTAAGCAGCAGCCTGGTTCTGCTCTCCTCCACAAGAGGAAGAACCTTCCCAGTTTTCACTATTCCCTGGCTGCTTGTTGAGTCTCTCTTCAAATCACAACTTTCAACTACTGACCCTTTAAATTTCCTGGCATGGACTCACGTAAGCTCTTTCTGCTCCTTATAGCCCAGTGGAGATTGACTCTGACAGCACCGCAGTGGTTACGGCTTTGCTTTTGGTTATCATTTTTTACAGATTTTAGCCAGACTTAGTCAGAGGCAAACAAGTGTAGGGGAAATTCTTATTTAGTGTTAGTGTCCTAGGTTTGGTAGCTGTGCCTTTTCAGGGCATCTCACTGTGGAAGATTTTGCATTTGTCAATAAAGAAGTGAATGTTAAAGCACAAAGGGAGTATTCTTTCTCCTCTGTTGTTTCTTTATGTGTTTTAAAGTTCTGAATTCTAACACACTATGCCCATGTGAAGAGCAACATTTCAAGCACTGTCTGCTTGCTGTGATCTCAGTAAGCAGTGGATGCCACTAATCGAGTCTCTAGCACATTTTTTGAAGAGGAATATAGATGGCATATGGCATGGAAAAACAATTTCATAGTAATAAGCAAAAGACAGTTATTAGCAAGACAGTAGCTAATGGTGTTACGGATAGTGAGAACCTGTTCTGAATTCTAGTAAACAACTGATTGCTCTCCACAGCAGAAACAACACCAAGCCTAAAACATCACTGATCCTTTGGTAGATTTTGGGGAAGCTTGTCACAGGGCTCAAGGACGAGCTACAGCACAGCTCTGGGAGTGGGCTGTGCTGCAGCTGGCAGGAGAGCTGCTGGCAGCTTCACTGCAGAGCTAGGCCAACCTGAGCAGCAGAACAGAAAACCCTGCAGGTGGCATGGCCGTGCAGCCATTGCCACTCTGCTGCTGTCCCCACGCAGCCAGAAGCAGCAAATGTTTGTGTTTCTGTGCACAGCAGTGATAGCATGGCAGAAGTAAGAGGCTGAATTATTGTCAGGTTGGTTTGGGAGAGGGTTGTTGGTTCATTAAAAAGCACTATCTATCTGAAGGATTTTTTATAACCATTGGAAGAAGACCAGCAATGATACAAGTGGTCACAGGCAACTTTGTGAGTGTATCACACTTCTGGCTTGAAAATAGATTTACAGTTCTGTACAGTCTCTAAAGGAAATCCTGCTTATTTTGACAAAAAAAAAAAAAAAAAAAAAAAAGAGGAGAGGAGAGGAGAGGAGAGGAGAGGAGAGGAGAGGAGAGGAGAGGAGAGGAGAGGAGAGGAGAGGAGAGGAGAGGAGAGGAGAGGAGAGGAGAGGAGAGGAGAGGAGAGGAGAGGAGAGGAGAGGAGAGGAGAGGAGAGGAGAGGAGAGGAGAGGAGAGGAGAGGAGAGGAGAGGAGAGGAGAGGAGAGGAGAGGAGAGGAGAGGAGAGGAGAGGAGAGGAGAGGAGAGGAGTAAAATGGGGGAGTAGGAGAGAAATCAAGGGAGAAAGAGACATAAAGGAAAGAAGGAAAAGAAGGGAAAAATTAGGGAGGGAGGGAGGGGGGAAGGGGGGAAGGGGGGAAGGGGGGAAGGGGGGAAGGGGGGAAGGGGGGAAGGAAGGAAGGAAGGAAGGAAGGAAGGAAGGAAGGAAGGAAGGAAGGAAGGAAGGAAGGAAGGAAGGAAGGAAGGAAGGAAGGAAGGAAGGAAGGAAGGAAGGAAGGAAGGAAGGAAGGAAGGAAGGAAGGAAGGAAGGAAGGAAGGAAGGAAGGAAGGAAGGAAGGAAGGAAGGAAGGAAGGAAGGAAGGAAGGAAGGAAGGAAGGAAGGAAGGAAGGAAGGAAGGAAGGAAGGAAGGAAGGAAGGAAGGAAGGAAGGAAGGAAGGAAGGAAGGAAGGAAGGAAGGAAGGAAGGAAGGAAGGAAGGAAGGAAGGAAGGAAGGAAGGAAGGAAGGAAGGAAGGAAGGAAGGAAGGAAGGAAGGAAGGAAGGAAGGAAGGAAGGAAGGAAGGAAGGAAGGAAGGAAGGAAGGAAGGAAGGAAGGAAGGAAGGAAGGAAGGAAGGAAGGAAGGAAGGAAGGCATTAAAAAGAAGGAAAAGTTGGACCAACGAAAACTACCTGAAAAACCCAGCTGTTGGTGATCTAGCTCTTAAGACAAGAACTGCCACTTGAGGATAAGCTGACATTGATCTATGACTATGTATGATGGTCAAAATCCTTAAAAGTGACTAAAGATTTCTTGTGCCTCATTTCCCAGTGACAGAAATGAACCAGGCTTGCAGAGAGCTGCATGCCCAGAGCACCCTGGCACACCATAGGTACTGCACACTCAGCCACACTCCTCCCTGGACAACAGGCTGGGTTGATGACCTCTGTCATGTCCTTCCTGCCCCTCTGCACCGACCTGACTTTGGTCTGGACCTCTGTCCTCTGAGAGGGACAGATCACATCCACCCAGCCTGGTGGTTCCCCCTCAGCCTCCCCCTTCAGCACTGAACATCCCCTATCAGAAATTAGGGATTTGGGGTTTTATTTAAAAATAAAGCCAGCACCAGTTTCCCATGGCCCTGCTCCCTTCAGATGCCCTGTCTTGCCAGTTGCCATGCAGGAGGGTCTGCAGGGCCAGCTTCCCCCTATCCCTCAGCCACCGCCATCTCCCCACGTCCTGCTAATGGCAGTGCCTCCCCCAGGTCACCAAGGGCCACATTAAATGATTATTAATTACAACAGGACCAACAGTGGTGGCAGTGGGCCCCAGTGTAGGGGCAGCCACCCTCAGTGGCCATAGGATTTGCCTGGCTGCCCACCCTGAAGGGTTTCCCCAAGGCTTCACACCACACATCCCTACAGAGATATGGTTCCCACACGAAGTACAGCCACCCCCAGAGCATCTGTCCTGCAGCTGCTGTCACCCAGAAATTTCCACAAAAAACTCCTTCCAGCAGCACTTGCCTGGGGTATGGAGCCACAGCAGGGTGGTGCCTGCACCACCTTCCTTGCTTCAAGCCACACTCAGCAGGAAAGCTGCAATGTTGTGATCAGAGCTCGCAGGACAGGGTGGTGGAGAATTTCATTCCCCCTCTCCGGAAAGCCAGGCCAGGCTGAACGTGAGCCAACGCCACTCAGCAAAAGCCAGACCTGGCCTCCCGCCATTGCCTCCTGATGAATGAGCTGCAACACGCTCAAAGGTGAGAAGGCCCAGCCAGACCCGTATCTCGCAAACCTTGGCAAAACTGTGGTAAAAACCTGTGAAATAGCCTTCCCCCCCTACCCCCCCCACCTTCTGTTTTCACTTTTTATTCATGTTTTGGGCTCCATGCCCCCATGCAGCATGCCTGAGCGGGTCGGGGCTGAGGGGATAGGCCGTGGCAGAGCTCTGAGCCTGGTGGGGTGCGAAGGAGGGCAGGCGTCAGTCTTGAAGCATTCAAACAAATGCTGCACTACTCCTAGAGTGATGTCAGGCCACCTTTTCTGCTCAAATTGTAGTAAAAATAAATACAGCTAGAATGTGTGGGCATGGTTTGGAAAAGGATAAAGGGGACATTTCAACATTGGTCTCACTGAAGTGGAAATGATTTCTGATAGCCAGCTGGAAGCTGGCACAGGCACTAGGCTGAAGTTGAGAGTTCATGCAGCTGGGGTTTCATAATACCAAATTGCTAGTCTTTCATTTATTACTTGAGTCGAATCCTAAAATCTTATTTATATGATTAGTCCCTCTGGGCCATATCCTTATTTCTCTTACACCAGACTGACTCAGAGGGGAGGGACATCTGTGAGGCAAAGCCTTCTCATTAAAAGGTCCCTCTAGAATGGAAAAATGAAAGCCAGCTATGGTAATGTCCTCTAGCCTGCGGCGGGGAGGCTCAGACCAGCACAGAAATGAGTTACACACCAGGCAGCTCTCTTCAGCAGAACTAGCACAGCCCTCCAGAGTCCTCCACGCCTTCCTTCTTCAGATGAAGGTTCAGTTCAAGTACCTGGTACTAATCATCCAGGTCATTAATTTTTTTTGGGCCAACTTATGTCAAAACCTGCTCCCTCTCCACACTGGGCAGCATGGCAGCCATTACTAGGGCAGTATTTTGTGCAGAGATGGCTGGGTCAATAGCCTAGCTGTTTCATTTGAACCCATAGCCAGGGGAACATTGTGATGAACAGCTCAATGTATCACATAGTGTGGATTCAGTCATTTTGCTGCAGACAAAGCCCAGCCCGGAGCAGTGGGGGCAGAAGATGTTGCATTGTGCTTGGCCTGGAGGCCAGGGGCTGTTGGCAGAGCAGATCACCCTCCTTATGGATTTGGAAAATGGCTATACCAGGTGGGACACCAGGAACTGCAGACCCTTCCAGCAGAATGATGGGAGAGAGTGGGGAGGGACATCTACTCTGACTGTTAGTCTGGCAGAGAGATATCTGAAATCATGGAGGTCTGAGCTTGTCCATCCATGTGATGAAGCACAGGTTTATTATTCATCATAGAATCAGGTTGGAAAAAACCTCTAGGAACATCACATTTAACCATAAACCCAGCACTGTCAAGTCCACCATTAAACCATGTCCCCAGATGCCATATCCACATACCTTTTGAACACTTCCAGGCCTATTCCAATGCCTGTTCATTCTTTCAGTGAAGAAATGTTCCCTTATATCGAACTTAAACTTCCCCATGTGCACCTTGAGGCCATTTCCTCTTCCCCTGTCACTTGCTACATTGGAGAAGTTCTTCTTTCAGGTAGTGGTAGAGAATAATGTTGACCATGAGCCTCTTTTTTTCCAGGCCAAGAAACCCCAGCTCCCTCAGCTGCTCCACATAAAACTTATGCTCCAGACCCTTCACCAGCTTCTCTGGACATCCTCCAGAACCTCAGTATCTTTCTTGAACGAAGGTAACAAAAACCAAACACAGTATTTGAGGTCGAAATTCACCAGTGCCACCTCAGACCCACATACTGCCCAGGCAGCTGAGCCCAGTGGGCAGAATTTTTTAATATGGGGTCAGTGGAAAAGCAATTCCTTCAGGCTTGATTTGGGGCCTGGCAGGAGTCCAGCACAAGTGTCCCTGCTTGTGCTTGTCCTGCATATCTAATCCTCTGTCTGTCTATCTATCTACAACACAGTGCAGGGCTCCTTGCACCTGGTGGAGTAGACTCTGCTGTATTTTGATTTCTGAGCCTTCACCTTAATCAGCAGCCCCCTGCAATAATAGTTGTGGAATGAAAAGGCAAAGAAAAGGCAGGAGAAAGAGGATGAAGTGGAAGGAAGTGGCCAAGCTCACTGGCACACAATATGAACTCAAATGAAGGCAACCTGGTTTCTGTGTTCATTCTGTATAAATATTCCAAACAATTTACAGAGATGGGGAGAAGGCTCTGGAGCAAAAGTCTGCAGAATCAAGGCTGCAGTGCACTTATTAAGGGATGTGAGAGGCTCTAGGATCTGAGGCAGAAATTCCCCAGCAGAAACGTTATGCTGTGGGGAATCACCAATTACTCCTGTTAGCACCTGCAAGCAGGCATTTTAACAAAGCAGCATTCTCTCATTCTGTCGAAATGCACAGCATATCCCGCCAGGCTAATTAAATAGCAGCCCCTCCCTTACAAATAAGGGCACTGCAGAGGGTGTGCTTGAGCTCAGCCCCTGCACACAAAGGGTGACTATTCCCAGGCTGGATTCCAATAAGGAAATAAAGACTTCAGCACAGGGATATGCTCTGTGCCTGATGCCACTGCTCAGCTCGCTCTGCAAAATTAGCCCTCCACCAACCTCCCTCCCAGCCAGCCCCACTGAGACTGCCCAGACATACTGGGAGCAGGCAAGTTATGCTGGCTTCAGCTTCCCAGGCACTGCCTAACTGCAGGGCAGCACCATGTGCCACGGGGCAGTTTTGTTTGTCACCCTGAAGGGCTTTCTGTCAGTTCCATAAAACACAGGCACAGTGCATCCAGCACAGCGTGGTACGGTGTGCAGCGCAGCGAGGTCGCCTGCACCTGGACACCTCTGGGACCCGTTACCCTTGCTGAGGGTGGGATAAAAAGTACTTTGTTTTGTGCCTGCATTTTTGAAAACTGAGAAGAGTGTTCAGGGATTTCTGAAGCTTGAGTTGATTAGCAGTTAATGATGTGTATCCTGAGGAAAAAGTAAGATTAAATATTCGGAGTGTATTGAGCAGGGCATTTTAAGCTTGAGATTTATAGCTATTTTGTTAGTATTTCATGAAGTGTTTAGGTCTGTTCAACTCTTGGTTACACAGCCGCTCAGTATTTTGAACACTCATTTTATGCAGATATAACTTAAACAACCAATGCTGTATGAAATCGTGTAAGTGCGTGTGTTGTAACTGCACATTAACTCTTGGGGAACACTATTGAAAGAAAAGCAGACACACAGGAGTTACTTCAGCAACTCACAGATCTGTGCTGAAGTGCTGCTGCCTCATCCCAGAGCCATTCCAGACCCAAGCTGTCTTGAGCACTGCACCTTCCAGTCTGAGAAGGATGCCGTGGTGAAGTTTGTCCTCTTTGGTTACTTCCTCAGCCCTTGCCACTCTCTCTTGACTAATCTCAGACGGAGTTGCCTTACACTCAGTTTTGAGCACAGTTCTGCACTTTTCCCTGTGTTGTATTTCTGAGTTATGTTACCCATCTGTGGCCTCTGCCCTGCAGGTGCATCCCAGTGCAGTTGTCTTGGTGTCACCCCACAGCATTTCTGTCCTTGGCCCTTGGAATGTGGTGCAACTTTCCTTCAGGTGGCTACTATGCTCTTACTACTTACCTGTTCTGATGCTTTCCTTCCTGAGGACATACTTCTGTCACATTTCCTTCAGGAAATACCATCCATCCATCCATCCATCCATCCATCCATCCATCCATTTAAAAGTAAGGCAAGAAGGAGGCAGTGGCCTTTCCCAATCTCTTAGGAGAGAAACAAAATTCCTAGAGACTCTCAATTTCTAGGAGCTTGTCTCCATAAGAAGATGAAGGTGTGCTTATAACAATGTACAAGACAGCCGAGATGTTGAGCAGAGGCTTCAGGCCTCGCTAATGAGTCTTGGAAGGGCACTTGGGTTGCTGAGCTGTCCTGATTCCTGTACACCATCCTTTCACTTCTCCTGTTACCCAGGCTAAGCAGATTCAGTGAGGCACATGTAAATCAAGGCACACTACATCCATAACTTGCCTTGGAGATGTACTGCAAGATCAACACCTAACACATCATGCTTAGCAAATGTTGGCAATACAGTGCATAGAATAAGGGCCCTAACTTTTTTCCCTTCGCTTGCGGAAATTTCCCTCACACAGTACCATGTGTGCAAAAAAGTATTTGTTTGCCAGCATATGAGGTATAGCCAAACAGGCTAAGCTGAACAAAAGTTTCAGGTCCTACATGGCTATTAAGAGTTTCCAGTTAATTGAACACTCAAGTGACAAATGCACACAGCCACATTTGGACAGATAATCTGCTTAAAAACAACCTTTCTACCCCAGGGAAACCCTAGGGAAATAATTTATTGTGCAAGTGTGTGGTGTATTTCACAATATGTAAAATTTATATCTCCTGCTAAAAAAGGCTAAAACTAGTACTGGCTGAAATGAAGCAACACATCTCTCACAAGTTCTTAATTTGAATGTACAAAGTCATAAGTCTGTAGTGCATATGCACTGTTAAAACTTGGACTTGTGTGTTAAATATACAGTCAGAAAAAACTGAGTAACTAATATTGCTCAGTAGATGTTCTGTGCTATTACAGTAATTTCCAATATGGAGCTCATACAGATTTTGTTACTGGGATAGCTGTGAAAACCTTCCAACATTTTCTCCCCCTCTCACCTTTTCCAAATGCGAAGCTAAATGTCTATCTTGCAAGAGGTACTATAGATCTGATTATAAATTGGCTTCTCAGCCTGACTGAGCCCACTCTGTGTGACCAGGGGGATTAGCAGAAGTCAGCTTAAGTGATTTTTTTCTTAGAAGAAACAGGATGCATTGTATGGATGTGAGCCTTCCAAGGCAGCTCAGCAGCAGCACAGCAGCACTGCCGACAGGGATAATAGCACTGCTAATAGGTATGGCACATATTCCACATGCATTCAAAACACTGGTGGCTGCATCACTGCTTTCCTTATTTTTCCAAGGGACAGACACCAATGAAAAACAATAAAATAATGGCTTATTTTCACTAACATCCTCTTGAAGGAAATGGGACTTAGTCTAGAATTATCTGCTAATTTGGAAGAGAAAGGGTTTTTTAATGCATTGTAAAACAATCATTTGAATTGAGTTTTAGCATTGGTTTTCTGTAAAAGTCTAAAGGTCGTGTTCCTGCTTTACTGTAGGACTGTATCTGGTGTATATCCAGATTCACAAATAGCTAAAGAATAAAAATTCTTTCTTTGGCAGCTGGAACAAAGTGTCTTAAGCAAAATCATGTGTTTGAATCTACATCCAGACATGGGTCTTACTAGTTCAGGTCTGGAAATTTCTTCTACAGTCAGACAAACATTGCAAGTCACATATTTTAAACAGAGCACAGGGCTTAATTTCGATTTCTTTATCCACCAAAAAAAAAAAAAAGCTATACATATTCAACTTATTCATAAAAATTATCCTTAGATCATTCCAACAATAAAGTTTGAATCTAGAAGAATGAACTTTCATTGTTAAATTGATTTGGCCTTTTAGGAACCCCCTTCTTTAGACAGGCCTTTCAACCTCTAGAGCTGGGGATGGAACACTTCTTCAAGCGGTAAATTATTGTACATGTCAGAGCTCAAAAAGCATTTTGAAAGCAAACAAAAGTGAAATAACCTCAGATGTTATCACAAATTCCTGTCCTTTTGAATTAAAAAAATGGTTCATGACTTATTATGAATTTCTTGTGAACATGTCTATTGAGTAAGAGTTTTACCCAATATTTTGATGGAATATCAAAATTGTGGGTTCTTCTACCTGGTGACTCTTTGAGATGCACAAATTTCAGGGGTTATATGATAAGACTTTTTTCTTTGATTGGATGAATAAAACATCTTATATAAGTAAAAAACAAACACCACTAGTGAATGAGGTGCTTCTGGCACAAACACTTGGAAGACTACTCATTCATTCTTAAAATTCATGCCACTTTCCCACATGAGGGTTCTCACATACTTGGCAGTGGTCCAAAGAGCATAACCATAATCTAGGAATAAAAGCAAATGAATGCAGGTCTTTTAGCTGCAAAAGATCAGATTTTGAAAAAAAAAAAAATCAGTCATTTCTATTAACAGTGTTTGCCATAAAACAAAACCTACTTACACAGATGGCTGCGTGTTAGTTCTGGGATTTTTTTTAACCCTTAACTCCTGCATTTTATCTTCTTTTGTGAGTTTGAGTCAGACCATCAGTGTTATTTTCATAGAACTGTTTGTGTTCTAATTAAGCAATAAAGAGCAGAGCCTGTCCTGGGGATTAAGAGTAACTTGGAGTGTTGACACAAAGCTGAGAGCCATTAGTGACACCTGGCCATTAATTTCCCTGGAGATGTGAAAGCCAAACTCATCAGGGCTGTTTCTAACAATCCTTGCTGGGTTTTTAATGGGGAAAAACATATTTTTGACTTTTGGGAAGTACCAGAGGGCAGGCAAAATTACTACAGTTTACCATAGAGGAGATTACAAGAATAAAGGGAATACAGATGACTACAGCAATATCTGTAGAAAAATATTTCCTTATTTGTTAACCCACACACACATTCCCACAGAAAATTTATATGCAAAATAAATACAAATCTGAGAGAAAAGATGGGAGATATTTTCAGAGCTACCAACTTCCAGTACACCAAATTTCACTAGATGAACCAAGCTGACTTCCAAGCACCACAACACTGTTTATCACTTTTTTGCGGTTTATCACTTTTAATACCACTTCCCTTGCTATTGCTTGATAACCATATAGAATAATGATATGAAAAGCTTATCCAATTAACATATTTATGCTTTACTTGGCAGAGAAGGAATGGTGTGTATACCCATTTAAGTATTTTCACATTCCTTCTGGAAATACATTAACCATTCCCATCCCTTCCCCCGCCTCCTCCATGCTGTTACAGCACCTTCATCAGAGAGCCTTGCATCGCTTCTGGGAGAACACTTTCACTAAATTCTTACAGGATATTAATGGACGTTCCTGTATAGTATTGCCATATGAATGTTTCAATGACCTAGATAAATGTGCATAATTTCCTTTGTGTGTAATGGGCATGAGTGTTTAATTATGACAAGTTGTGACTTTTGTAGTTTATCTCCGCCCCCCAGGGAACCCTTGAAAATGAAATTTCCTATTCCCTGGCATGCAGCGAGTGCAATTTTACAATAACCCTACACTAGGACATAATAATCCATGTTCCTTCCTCCTTTTTTTCCTCAACTTAGTGTATATAGAGGAGTCCAAACACTGAATTTGGAGTTATATGAGACAGTGAGTTTTTACACAAAGCAGAAGGTTACAAATTAAAAGAAAGATTTAATGGAAAATGGGCTGCAAGACAGCAATCAGGATTACTTTTTTTTACAAGTCACTTAAATTACTGGCCACACATTAATTCTGAGGTTAAGTCCATTGGTTAAACTAATCACTATTAATCAATGAAGCTGTTAATCAAATTGCTGGAAGCACAGGACTGAGTAAATTGGAAGTCAGATAATCTCTTGGGTTGAATAAAGATGCAAAAAAAGTTTGTGTCCCTCTCAGAAAAATTAAAAATGAGCTAACTAGTTTGCAAATGATATCTGCAACATCAAACCCTGCTATGCCTTATTTTTGGGGAGTGTTTTTAACCGTCTCCTGCACTTCTGCCATATGCATGCTTTTTCCCCACACTTTCACCTTCTCTCTCTTATAGGTATATGTGCAAGAGAGGATGGAAAAGGCTTGCAGGGGAGAGGTTTCAAGTGGAGGATTGATGGCCAGTGATTGTGAAGCCAAATCACTTCCTATACTTGCTTTGCACTACATGATTTCCTCCTGTTGTTTCTAGTTACAGTAGATAATAAAAAATGTTACAAACCCTCTTAACAAGAAAACAAAACACAGATGGTATGTTGAATGTAAAGTATCTGGGGATGGTAATCGACTCTGGCCTCAAAAGTTATTTTGTTCCATCCCAGTTTTCTTGGGAAAGTGGCAAAGGGACAGCAGGAAATGCTGCACAAGTTGCTGGATGTGTTGAGGGGGAGCCAACGTGTGGTGTTGGCCAATGTGAGGTGTTATTATCCTGAGGGCCAATGTGTGGTGTTATTATCCTCTCATTTCTTGAGGCCTTGGTTGGAAGAGCGATCTCCCAACAGTATTTTTTGGGAATATACTACAGTATTCTTAGGTCAAACTGATAGCCAACTATTTGAAGACCTGTGCAGATGCATCTAAAAGAAAGAAAATGTGGTTATTGTTTGCGATATAAATTCTGAAAATGAAACATTATTCAAGGCTTAAAGAGCAGATGATGTCTAACAGAAAACTTTTAAAATCATCCCACTGAGAAATATTTTTATCCTGCATCATATTTTAAGTCTTTCTCTTCCTTTGTTCTTTGCTAATACAGATAGTGAACCAGATCTGGAAATCAGCTGCACAGTGTATGTTTGTCATAACCTCACGGCCCCCTTTGCTGTTTGTTTGCCTGCCGTTGCAGGCCAGTGCCACAGAGATCCACTGGGTTCAGTTTCAATGCAAAGATCCCTGCAATGAATACGCTCATTTGTTCCCAGGGCCAGCCTTACAGAGTGCTACCTGCTGAGGGAATATTACCCATTTGCTTGTGAGAACATGAAAACAGATAATGACAGATAACAAAACAGTTATGTCCTAGTTCTTGTTGGCGAGTGAAAAGCAATGGAGCGTATCTAAGGGAAGATTCACGCCGAGATGCTTTGGTTTTATTCCCTGGTGTGAGCTGATGCAGGTCACAAGGGCTGATGCAATTTATGCTGGCTGCTTGAGGCCTCCTTTTCCAGCAGACATGAATTTCACTGAGCAAGACAGCAGCTTTCACATTTTCTGTGTTGTGTGTCTTCAGGCCTCTGGGGTCTGGATGGAAATGACTTACTGATGATAGGTATCAGTGTCTGCATTTGAGCACATATTCAGGGCTATCTTTCTGTCTCTTTTCCTCCGTGGGGCCTGCCAGTATTGTCCTCAGCTGGTTCAGGCCTTTTGCACAGCAAAAACAGCAGGAAGCAGGGTAGACTGAAATTATCTCAGTTGGTCAGAGCATGGTGGAAATAACATCAAGGTCATGTGTTTGATCCCCATCCACTTAAGAGTTGGACTTGATGATCCTTGTGGATCTTTTTCAGTTCAGAATATTCTGTGATTCTGTGAAGTCAGAGGAACAAACAAGAGGTTCAACATATTTTTTGTTCCTACTGACAGAGGCTATTCCTTTCTCACCAGACATATCCTGAAAGCACTGCCATGTCTATGAGTGGCTTGCCAGGGGACAACTTGTTGACAAGCTGATTGAATGTAAGTCACGGGGGTGCCTTTGAAGTGTCTTTGAAGCTGGCATGGATTTTGCCTTACTAGTTTGGGTATGGAAAATCCCCAAATCTAGAATCCATAGTTATTTTGATGTGAATGTTAGTTTAAACATCAACCTTACTACTCTGGTATTACTTACTACTTCCCAGTGACTCCAAAATATCAGAGTTCAACACACATGTTCTGGTTATGTGGCATCTTTTAAGCCCTGTTATTTGCATTATATGTCTCTTTTGAGAACCAGATCTGTGTGTGGAAAACACTTGCTGACATTCTGTTGCACTTGCCTGAAGGTGCCATTTTCCAAATTTTTCAATAGTAATGGTATTTCTGACAGCCACAGTAGACTCCTATTCACCATGAAGCCAAGTAAGAGTCTTATCTGCCAGAGGGAACCTGTCAGGGGCTGTGTGGAAGGTGATTACAGCAGAGGAATGAAATGGTGCAATGAAATCCACCAAGAGCCGGATTGTGAGTCCTCTTAATTGTGTCCTGTGTAACCCTATTTCACTGAAGTACCTAATGCAGATGGACAAGTGGATTGGGACTCAGAAATTTTGCTCCTGTCAGTTTATAGAAGGGTTTGCACCCACTTGCAGCTGTTTGAACCCTGTCCAGGATGTCACAGAAATTATCCATGGAAAAGGTGGTTGGAAGGCCTCAGTACATTCAGCAAGGGCTGTGACACAACATCCAACAAAATTTGTTAGTATCTCTCAGCTTCCCTGCTGAGATAGGGGTCTGTTGCAAGGTGTTGCTTCTGCATGAGTCGTGAAGGGTGTTGTGCCTTGTGATGATCAGTCTGTGGTGTTAAGATGTTGAAGCAGCTGTGGGAGAATCCTGCAGTGGTACTGCAGAGAGGCACAGATGTGAGCTAGTGGCAGCATGAACAAGGCTGACTCCATTTGTTAACTGTGGACTGTGAATTCCCCCATGAGATGGCATGTGCCACTCAGGGACTGCAAGTGCACTGATCCCCTGCACCTGAGAGGATGATTGTGCCTCCCCGGAAAACAAAGTGATGGACCAGCCTCACATTAGGCCCTCTCTGATGCCCCAAGGGTGATGTCAGAAATCCCTTTTCATATTTCTTCTCAGATAAAACATTTGTGAGCCTGGAGTCATAGAAGGAAGCCTGAAAACAGAGAATGTGAGCACATCGAGTCTTACGTGGCATATGAGGCCAAGGTTTGGAGGTGCAGTGGGCACAGCTCAGTTGATGCTGAGCCAGACAAGAGAAGAGGGAGGTTTTGGTCTTTCTTCAGTAAGGAAAACCTGGGTAAGAAATGGTCATCAGAGAGTCCAGAGCCTGCTCCTGCAGGCACCAGCTGTGTATGTGCACAGGGCTTTCTCACAAGCAGTGGAAGCCACCAGGTACTGCTGCAATGCACAGACCAGCCTTCCCTTGACACGGGGTGAGTCTGCTCCTCTTGTATCTTTGGTATAAAATCTTTCTGTGTGCTTTCACAGCTATGTGAGGCTGCACAGGCAGTGAGGTGTGTGACACCTGCTGCAGAGTGGTAGAATGGATTCTTGGACCCCCATTTACAACATGGGTGTCCAACAACCTGGACTTCTGGGCATAGCCCTCTCACACTCTATAGCACCGGTGCAGGAGGGCTTTGTCCCCACAGGACAGGGCCAAAATGTCTTTTTGGGGGTTAGCAGTCAAGGCAGGAGGTGTGTTTGGCCACAGGCATGGGGCAGATGACTGTAGACCTGACGCCTCGTTCATATTGAAGACAAGGGTTTGAACCTGAGTCTCTGATATGCTGTTACCTCACCCTTAACCTTCAGATTCTTTTTCTTTATTTCCTCTGTCATTTTGTATCTGTTCTCTCTGCCACTGCTGTCTTGACTCTGAAAAATGTCTCAGACACAGCCTCATTGAAGCTGTATGTGCAGTTTGCCATGCTCTGGTTGTTCTGATTGAAAAGGTGGAGGTTGTTGGAGAATTCAGAAACATTATGAGGCAGCATGGACTCGTGGCATTTGTTCATGAGGCCAGACAGTGGCTGAAAGCCTCACACCTATCCCCCAGGAGGCAGGTACTACTCTCTCCTCCTCCTCATCTGCTGCTCCAGTCTGCCAAGCACCTGGCCTGTTCCTGGGAATTACTCTGTGCCATTAGAGCTTTCACCAGCTCTACTTTCCTATGTACAGATCTCATGGGTCCAGATAATAAAATTATAGTACTTACATGAAAAATACAAAGGTTGGCATGGCTACGAAGCACTACATTTAGTATTGTAGACTGGACATATATATTGATGTATATATGTAAATAAAAACAGACCTAAGTTTTTGTGGTGTACATTTTCAGCAGTCTGTACACAAAATCAGAGATGGCTGGCTCTCAGCAGGTTAAGAATTAGGATTATTTGGGTACCTTAATTGTTCCTTGATGTACATGCAGTTCCGTTTAATAATAATTCTGATAGTTTTTTAAACCAGGGGTATTTTATGTTATTTGACAGAAATGGAGAGCTCATTCTTGACTTTGCTTTTAAAAGCTTCACATATGTGTATGTGTGTGTGTGTGCGCTTGTGTGTTTGATGAGGATAGCAGCACAGGCAAAGGAAGAAAATGATAGTGTGTGAACATGCATTACCTTCCCAGCAGGGAAGGTTCTTACCCTTGAGGGTCATGTCGACCTCAGGCATTTAGAGAGTGAGATACCTGGAAATTTCATGTTGAACAGCTACAGAGACCTGGAGGGATGACTGGGAGGGGCTGGATGCCCAGACGTGGGCAGGGAAGCAGACAGTTGAGGAGGGACACCAGGCAGCCCTGTCTGCTGCAGAGGGAGATGAAGCCGTGCACAGACAGCCCTCCTCCCCCATCTCAGAAGGCTGTGATTGCCTCTGTGAGGAGTTATCAGCCCAAACACTCTGAATATTTTGCTGGGGAATACGTTTTACTTAATTGAGCGGAAAATAAAAATTACATGGACGTGGAGGGTTTATAACAATGCAGCAATAGGGGAACATGTGCTTCTTAAAAAATAGAAGCCAGAAGTCCCATTGCTACATGCAGTACTCAGGGTATAAAATATTTGCATGCATTGCAATGGCTGGAGCTTGACATGTCTGCATAACTTTGAAGGTCTGTATGATTCCCTTATAAAGAATTTAAGACCAATTTGGTTTGAAGCTAATTCCTTTTCCCTTAATTCCTGCTCAGCTAAGAGGAAGCCACAAAAAAAGACAGCACATCAGGTTCCTTGGTAGAGATACATCACATTTACCCCAGAGATGACTGGACTAGGTTTCTGATGTGCTTTGCTGAAGCAGGAATAGCAAAGTTGTTTGACTTATTTGACAGCAGGACTGTGCATTTCTTCACAGGAACATGGGACACGCAAGGTTTCACACAAACTCTGAGTTTGTCTAGCCTAACCCTCTTGTTCAGTTGCCCCTTTAGTAAGTGTGTATTTCTCACTTTGCAGGGCTTTAAGCTCTAGCAATAAATGAGCTGAGGGGGAGAAAAGAAAGACACTCCTCACCAATTTGCAAAAATACATTAATTTTTCTCTTTCTACCAGGAGGATGAGAAGCAGACAGAGCTGATTTTGTAATCTGAAAAATTTATTATGTCCTAAGGATTCATTTGAGGGTGAAATTCTAGCCATTCCTTAAAATACAGTCAGGCATACATCGTAGTGAAGTGTGTGCAGGGAATTGTATTCCATGAATGAAAGCAGGGCAGGCTCCGGACAGGGGGCAGTACTGTCCCTCTGCTCCACAGCCCTTTATACAGACATGGCCTCGGCTTTTCCCATTCTTTCCTGCGTGATAATGCTCTACGTCAGCGGCTCCTTAAAGTGCTCCTGCATCTGTTCCCAAGGAGAACCGTGCACTGTGTGGTGTCTGTCTGAGAGCTGGCACTAGGGAGAGACCACCCGGACCATTCCTGGTGTGGTTCTGCAGGGAGGCTGCATTAGCATTGCTGGGGGGCAGCGAGGGTGCCCCTCTGCTGTGATCCTCAGCCGAACACACTGCCGCTGCTTTAGGAGGGCTCTGGGTTTTTTACATTTCATCTGCTTTATCTGTTTGAAGGCACATACACCTTTCATCACATCCTCTTGCACTCAGACTGTCACGATCCATTTTCCACTGTGTGCATCCAGATGGCTTTTACAGGTTAGATTTCTCCTCCTGATTTTTTTTTTTTCAATACAAAGTTGTCACTGTTTACTTTAGGTTCTAAGAGTGCTTAACTAGGATATTGTTTTCTGTTGAAAGTTTTACTTTCCTAATCATGGCTGAGTGACTTTCACAGACACATCCTTGGACACTAAATAGTGGCTCAGCAGCTTGGCAGTTGCCTCCTTTCCTCCAAAATACACAGCCTGCTGTGGCTGCTTGGGGAGACTTCACGGACCCCAGTCCTCCTGTCAGCTGCAGCATCGGGGCAAGAGAGGGACAACCTCTCCTGGCA
The DNA here is from genome assembly GCA_024362935.1 of Setophaga petechia. Taxonomy (NCBI): domain Eukaryota; kingdom Metazoa; phylum Chordata; class Aves; order Passeriformes; family Parulidae; genus Setophaga; species Setophaga petechia. The sequence goes on along the minus strand of JANCRA010000020.1, from coordinate 12,337,460 downwards.
CACAGCTGGAGCTCCCAGAGCACATTCTCAGTATCACAGGCCCATCTCCTACTACCAGGTCGTGTCTCCTGCTGGTGGTGTGGGAAGCCTGGCAGCTCTGATCCCTGCTAGAAGGCTCATCAGCTGAAACCCAGCATGGAGCAATGGAGCAAGTCTGAGGACAGGGTGTTTGTTCTGCTTGTGTCCTCCATTAAGTAGTTAGTGAAATGTATGGTGCGTTCAGCTTTTTTCGTATTACACTCCATAATTGTATTAATAAAAGGTATTTACCCTTCATTATTTTCATTCTCCAGAGGATTATTGAAGACAGGATATAATTAATCCTGGGAGGTTGTGTGCAATAGCCACTGTCTTCACTAAAAGTAATTGCACACATTCACCACAGTCCAACCTCTATGGCATTTTAAGAGGAGCATGTCTATTTCATGAAAGGGAAGAATTGGTTATGATCAGTATTATCTGTAGCACTCTGGCTTAATTAAGAGTGTTAAAGAAAGATAAAAGGTAGGAGAGAAATGCAGGAAGATGAAATTATTTGCCCAAGGTCACAAAATGGAGATTAGCACGTGGATCTTTATTGTCCCAGGCTTGTGCCCTGTCCATTAGATCAGGCCTCCCAAATCACCCTTCTTGATGATCAAGTATCTTGAACACCCCTGTAAATCTCAAAAAGAAAAGCAAAAATGTCTCAGCATAGTCAGATAAAATTTTAGCAATGCACAAGACATCTGTGGAATGCATTAAAAAGAATATTTATTGAGAACCAATGTTAAAAAGGAAACATTCATTCTTTAAAGCAGTCAGGGCAATGAAACCCTGCCTCATATTGGAACTCATATTTTTGTGATCAATTAGATCATGCTCCTAATTTAGAGTGCTTATGCTTTCAGCTACATTTCTGAGCTAGGGACAGGCTTTCTAGGATTCACAGCTTCTGAAATAAAAGTAATTGGTTTCCAAGGTATGTAAAGTGCTAAGGAAATAGCCACTTATCAACCTATTCATCCAGGAGCAGTTCAAGGATCAGCTTTACGTATCTGGCAAGATTTAAAAAGATACAGTTCATTAGCAGACAACAACGTTAACACTCAGGTAACAGTGAAAAGGACAATGCAAACTCGTTAGGACTTTTAGTAAGGATACCAGTATGAGCATCATTCCTTCCGAGCAGCTCTCATTCAAACACCTTGGTTGTGTGCTCTGCTCAATCCCCCCTCCCAGTTCTCTGGGAGGCCCCTGTCCACTGAAGGAGCCATCATCTCTGCACACCCTACCCCTGCCCCACAGGAGATGCCAAGGGGCTGCTGAAAAGACAAAACCATGGGCCTTTAGCAGCTCCTGTGTCCTTCCAGAACAACGTGGTGAGGGGAGCAATTGAGGGATGGAGATCTGGTCCTGACAGCAATCTCAGCGTGGGCTGAGTAATGTCTGAAAAATCAGTGTCATTCTCAAAGATCTTCAGGAAAATCCAGATGGTAGTTTTCCAACAGGTTGCTTTGTTGAAACAAAAGTTCTAGAGGTGCAATCTGCCACTTCTGAGGTGGAATTTCTGCCCAAACTGAGCAGGTTCCAGAATAGCCAAAGGGCAGATCAGGGCAATGATCTGGGAGACTGAGATAATTTCTAGCTGATATGATGGAGTGAGCTATAGAGTGTACCAAAGCCAGCCTAAAGGGGCTGGCCCAAAGTGCCTATGGAGCCAGTGGGTGTGATTAGTTTAAAATAATCACACAGTTTAAGTGAGCTGGATAGTTAAGGTACCATCTGCAGTCAGTCAGGGCTTGGTACAGTTGCCTGACCATGGATGTATAAAGAAGTTTCATCCACATGAAACTAGCAGATGTGGCAACAAATCTGGGGGTGACCTGTGCTCTTCTGGGCCACCAGCTGGGGTCCTACTGTCCCTATGGCATTTCAGCTGATTAAAAAACACTAATGTTTAGATAAGAGTGGAGCTTCTTGCTGCCTTTTAGACCCTTTGATGAGGATCAGTTAGACCATGTCAGTCTGAAATGCTGCCCTGGGCACACCTTTCTCTCAAACACAGGCTTGTTTGATGTGCCTACCTTGGCAAGCCCTGCTGCCCAGCAGTTTGGGTGCAGCTTTCTATTGACACAGGTGTGAAACCCGCCCTTTCTGGCACTGAGGTAGATCCTGTTGGGCAGGGGCTCTCCACAGCACAGCATAGATGCATCCTTTGTTTCAAGGCTCTTGTTTGAATCAAGTGAAGCGAGGCCCTGAACTTTGGGCTCCCATATCCCAGGCACCACTCCCATTATCACATCTTTGCTTCTGCAGGCTCTCTGGAGAGGCAAATCACCTCTAGGACTCACGAGGTACAATCCTAAACCCCACTGGCCCTCTACAAAGAAAACTCTCTGGTGGCTCCAGTTCAAGGTGTTGTGTGCCATCTGAATTGGATGGGTTGGTCTGTCTTGAGTCTATGGAGTCAGTGGAAAGGATCCATTAAAATTTATCAGGCTGTGGAATCCCATCAGGTTTTTAATTGGAAATGCAAAAGAAAGCACAAAGAGTAGGATTCACATGGCCTGTTTTTAGTGGGTATTTAGTTTAAGTGACTGCCAAGGCATTTTTATACCACATGGGAAGGTATGTGCCTCCAGGGGTTAAATCACAATGTTTCTCTCTCCCTTACATTATTTTTTATGCTTAAATGGCTATCTACTTCAGGGGAGGGGAAGAAGGCAGGTGATAGGAAAGTTCATTTGAAATGTACATCTCCTGTCTAATGGGCTAATCCCCTGCCCTGTTAGAGCAGCAAGACCACAGCTCTTCCATCTAATGCCTCACCACTACAGTGCAAGCAAACACTGCCCTCGAGCCTGCTAAAGCAGAGCTGCTTGACAACACTGAAAAACCCACAATTCACAGTCCTTTATTTTGTATGATCACAATTCAATTCTTGCTTGAATTTAATAGAAAACAGATTTGAGTCCTGTAAGAATGCAATAGAAAGCTATACTTCAGTGCTTGACTTTGGTTTTGAGCACTTGGTGAATGTTTCCTTCCTCAGAGAGTGGATTTTAAAATTAAAATTGAAGAAAAATAAATCTGAAATTTAATGGGTTAAGCTGAAAACTCTGGGGATTAAACTGACCTTGAGAAGGTGATAAAGGAATTACACCTTTCCTTAAACACTTGAGCTAAAGACTCATTTGATCATTTCCACTCCTCCCAAAAGATGTAAAACTGCTTCCTGATATTCATTATAGCTGCCATCTCAGATACACATACACCCAAATTTTGATATTCTTCCAAGGTCGAAGGCTTCAAAACTCAGCAGAAAGAGACATGGATAACCCAGCAGACTTTCCTCAGGAATCACTTTTTAAAGCCCTATTGTTTGCAAAAATCCTCCTGAGTCAAAACACTGTAAACCATTTGAAATTACAGTAGGTACACAACATGCAAATATTAATCTTGCCTAGGACTTTGCTTTTCCTAGATGTGCTTGTATGATTCTTTGCCAAAGCATCATTGTACTCCTATGCTTCTGGATTAATTATTTTTACATTTTTTTTATTTCTAGGATTAATTTTTTCAAGGCACTTGAAGTGGGCCTCACAAGATTGTCAAACAAGTGTTTGTGTTATGCAGAGTTCTGTAGTACTATAAAGTACCTCGGGCATCTAGATGCTAAGCTGTGGGCACCTTCAGCCGCAAGGCAGGAACCAGGCTGTTCCTGCAAGGTGAACAAAGGATTTATAAGGGAAACACCAGAGATGCAGAGTGGGCAGCCAGACATACACTGAACGGAGAGAAAAAAGATGGGCATACATGTTTCTTCCAGCTAGCACACAGGGAAGATATCTGACCTGACTGTGCCTTGCCCAGTCCTGACCTTTCTGTTACCATGGAGTTAGGAGTGCATGACAGACTGTCTCTGAAGGAAAACAACAGTCAGCCTCTCCTCCAAAGCAGCCAAGAGCCTCAATGTGGCAGTGTCTATCCTGGGTGAAGGAAAACAGCATTAAGATCCTCGACCTTGCTGATTGAGAACAAGGGCTTAACAAACCCAGCTCTTCATCATTGTTCATGAGTGCCCTTAAAGCCAACACACATAGTTTTCTTTTGGAGCACTTCATGATGCTAGAATAGAGGAAAAGTAGGGGATTAATGGCAAGCCATCCTACCTCTCTTCAAAATGAACCACATGAAAGCCACCTGATAGCTTTCTTTGGCAGGGTGGCTGGCAAAGCAAATGCACAATAACTGCAGTAGATGTCAAATTTACAGTTTTTCCTGTATTTCTACATGCTACACTTACAATAATACTGGGGAGACATGAGCTAAATGGTGCCCTTGAAAAGGAGATACATATCTGGTTAACAAACTTACTTTAAATCAATAGATAGCACTGAACACAGACAATGAAAAATATCACACCTGAAGGAGAAACCTGCAGATTCTATAGTAAATAAAAACAAATGCAATTATTGATAAGTTATCTAAGTATTAGGACGTGATGCTCCTTCTCTGCAACAATCCCTGTCCTGCGTCTTGTTAGCACATGACAGAAGAGACCATTATAGCTTTCTACCTGACTGTGGCAGGACCTCAGCTGTTTCCAGGCCTGGGAGATTCAGGTAAAGAAAGATAGATACATTACAGAGCAAACAAAGAGCAAAAAAGAAAGTTGTGAGACATCTGGGAAATTCAGCATGGGTGGGTGGATAGATGGATGGGTGAAAGGGAGGGATGGATGAAAGGGAAGGAGGGAAGGACTGAGTAATTTGTTTCCTGAAAATGAATACTGAAGAAAAGACAGGAATCTTGAAGTTCTTAGAATGTGTATAAACTTGCTGTAAGTAGGATCTTGCTCATTTCTTCAACATGACCAAAGGCAAGACAAGAAATTATCAGCTTAAATTGCAACATGAGAGATTTAGGTTAAATGTAATGATTGTTAAGAATTGGCAGGGACTACTGAGACTGACTGTGGAGTGGTTTAGGGCTACACAAGACACATATCTCTCAGAAATGGTTATTCACTCCAGCCTGAGGACAGGAGGATGGATTTAAGTTAGCTGACCTCCTGAGATTTAAGCTAAGCCTACCTTCCTATGATTCTACAAAATGAAAAACAGGCAGTTTGCAAAAGAGATGTCATCTCAAACCAGTATCTCTGAGGGATCCTGCTCTTCCACTGTTGCTATTGGTTGTTAGTGGTTTAGGCCAATTACTTGCATCTGCAATTATTTACACAAGTTAAGCAGACATACAAAGCAGCATGTGATGGGGATTTTTTTCAGTGTAGTCTTTGTTTTAAGCCAATCAATTAATTTGGTATCTAATCTCTGTTCCCCTTCTTCTCTGGGATTAGTTTAAATATTTGAACATGTTAATAAAGAATTTTAAATAAAAGATAGAACACATTTCATTGTAAATCTCTTTGTTTTGCAGAAATGTACTTTGACATTTTGTCAGTTATTAAACAGCTTTTCCCAGCTACTTTATCTAGTGCAGTATTAAAGGCGAGGTCTTGTTGAAATAAGAAAAATGTACACAAAAGTATGGGAACCCCCTTCTGCATTTCAGGATAGAGCTCCTGCCTCTGAATGGAACTTGGAATTTTATTTCAGAAAAATAATGCTGCTTTTTTCTTGAACAATAGAATTTGTTCTTTTTGTAGCACAGGGGATGTCTAAGGGATTTCTTTCAGAAGGACTTATAGAAATGCTTACAGAAGATACTATTTTTAACAATTTTTTTTGTTGAGTCTTTGGAGGAGTTGTTTTCTCAGGTTCAAGAACTGTGCAGGTCAGATAATGAAAAGTAATTGAATCATAACCCATGATTTGATAATCATAATCTGATAATATCTAGGAAATGCAAAAATGCATTCACTATGTCTTCTCACATGGCTCTTCCTGGAGTGTTAGGGATCCAGGTGCAGCATTTCTTCCTAAAAAGAGGGGGGGGAAATCAGCAATCTCTACAAGGTGAAGTGAGATATTATAGAAATTAAATTCACTGGAAAATATATAATGATAGGCTGATGGAATGCTTTCTACTTTCTATTTGAAGGCACTGCTTGCAAACCCAGCAGTATTTTCAGCAGTTTCTGTTCCACCGTGTCTCATCGATGTCCCTGTCCTGTAGGCACCACGTGTATGTCAGACCATTGTGATTATCTACTCAGAGCTTCAGCTGTCAAGCACACATGAGCTTTTGAAGTATGGATATTCCTTGCCCTTTCCTGCTGACAGGGCCTTTCATGTATAGTGCTCTGAGGTCCTTCTGTTTCTGGCTGTAGCAGCTCTGAGGGCTAGAAGACAGTTTGAGAACTGTAGGTGTGCACTCCTTGGTACCTGTGTGGGTGTGGGGCTTCTGCACTCCCAAACAGGTGGGAGGGAGTTTGGTGAACAGGGCTGTCCCATGTCCCCTGAGATGCCTCCCCTCCTACACCTCACCTCCTGCTGCCACTCCAAAAGGGCACCCTTGGCCGTGTCTCTAATGTCAGCCTCATCTGAACACTCTGGACATCCCAGGGAGTCCAAACTGACACAAGCTATCCAAGGTTAAACTCTAGTGCATAATCTGGAGAGGAATTCTTCTGAGCTACCCATGCTGTCTGCTTTACAATGAGGCACATTTCTCCCCACCCCCACTGACTGGATCTTCACTAATGGAAATTTAGGCACCCAGCTCTGATGTGGAGACCTACCATCAGAGACCTCAACCTGGACCCAATCCCTGCTGTGCCTTTGAGATTTCCCTCTTACTGTGTGAGCACTCAAAGATAATTGCTATGGCTTCTGAAATTACCCCAGCAACCCTCTTCTGTACCTCTGTCAGACCCTGCCTGTTCTGCTGACTGGAGGACATCTAAGTGTTCTTCAACATTGGGATTATTTTCAATAAAGGCAGAAATTGGATCACTGATTGTCTTCCAAAGAAACAGGAGCCTGGTTATGACTGGCGCACAAATAACAAAAGGAAGCCTTTTGAAATGAAAATTAAAGCTAAGACAGTTACATATACCCAGTTTACTGGTTTTCTTTTTTAAATTAATAGTAGCTAAGTTTCCAGGGTGTCTTTCTACTCTCCTCCAACCATTTGTTTTTGCTTCCTAAAAAGCTCTGTGTTGTTTCTCTCCATTATTTAGCAGTTGCTGTTTTCCAGAACAGAATGGCTGTGCTTCAGGTTTTGGCAGGAACAATCCCTTTTTCTATGCTTCATGCTGTTTGTGAAATGCTTTGGGAAACTTTCCACTGAAAAGCATTGTGAAAACGCAAGCTTATTATTACTGCAGTGGGGAATAACAGGTTCGGCTGTCGACTCACTCTGTGAGCAGGTGCCAAAATCCTGCTGGGAAATACTGATGGATTTTGCTGATTCACTGCTGCAGATGGGATGTGTTAGCTGGTCTCTGTGTACCAGGGGGCTGCAGGGACCTGCCTCAGCTCTGCTTAGGGGTCTGGAAGTGGGAAAGTAAGCAAGTCTAAGATTTATACTACAGTAGTGCATAAAGAACAGGTTTTCAGAGCCCAGCTCTCAGAATAGTGGATGGGTTTTGGCCTTCCTTTGTGCCTTGGAGCTCTGTTTCGAAGCAAGCTGAGAGAGCCATCTGCTTGCTGACTGCTACAGAGCCGAGCAGTGCTTGTCTCTCCTCCACCTCCCTGTAATTGTTTGCAGCATGCTGAGCTTATCCCACCTCTCTGCGTGGAACCAGGGCCAAGGTTTAATAGATCTGCAGGTGCTGCACTTTGCAAGGCCTGAGTGCCTTACTGCCTGCCATCCTTGGCACAGGGTTCTGGGGAGGCAGGCTGAGATGGTTGGAGTCTTGAACATGGCAGGGTCTTACACAGACACTATCCATGTGACCTCTGCACAGCAAGTGTGCGGAAGCAAGGCTGACTTTTTTGTATAGCAAGTAGCACATCTGACCTGAGCACCTCTGGCAGTGCCCAGTGTTGGGCTCTGCCCCCTCTGTGAAGTCAGGCCCCACGGAAAATGTTGGCAGAGCTGGGTGTTTGCTCATAGATCTTGCTGGGCACCCTCCCACCCATTTCTGTTGGACTGAATGGGGCATGGTCAGTTCTGAAAGTGTGAGCCACAGGCAAAAGCAGCAATGAACTGTTGTACCCTGCTCTTTAGGCAGCCCACACTGCTAATTCCCAGGGGCTGAGTATAAGGAAGGGAGAGCACTACACATCGTACTACAGTCTCAGCTGGGGTGTTGTGCAGGGCTGAAGGCTTGTGCTACCACTCCTGTTACTTAAATAACTCCTGTAATGGCTGGAAACAGTGAACATTTGGGAAGGAGAGGCTGGTCAGCCTTGCCAGTGAAGCTGCAGCTTTCTATAGATGCGTGCATCAGTTGAGAGCTCTGTGGGTATGTGAGGTGCTCTTGCTGCTGCTGGATGCTGCTGGCTCCTGCATGCTGGGGCTGGCACTGCCATGGATAGTGTCCAACACCACAGGACACACCAGCACATGAACACTTGCTTGGTGTGACTGACCCCAGAAACTGCCTGCATGCTCAGGGCAACTGTGTCACCTTGTCTGCCTTTTTTGCCTTGAGCTTGGTCACTTCTGTCATGCAGTGCATACCTGGAGCTCCAGCAGGCCCCACTCCTGTCCCTCTGGCAGGCTGAGACAGAGGGCACTGGGACCTGTGGCTGGGGGCAGCTGAGCTGAGGTGCTCCGAGAACAAGGATGGCTGTGCTGGGGAGCAGCAGCGGGGACCCCCTCTGTGGTCTTGACTGGTTCTGTTCTTGCTTTTTTCTTAATTTCATAAGAGGCATTGATCCTTCCTTGTCTGTCATGAACAGCCATCCAACCCTGACCATGGAGCTCATGGCTCTGTCATGGCTCTGTCATGGCCCTGTCATGGGATGCGCTGTGCTTCCTGGGCACTGTGCACCTCCCCGTGTTTGACTGGGTCACCAAGGGAGGCTTTGGGCTGGGAAAATGCCCCAAAAGTGGCAGGCACCTCTGCTATGGATGGATAGCTCAGACCCAACAGCAATGCTTAGCAAAAGCACCTGGTGCCCCGTGGAAAGGGCTCAGGTAACAGTTGAATAGCAGGTCTGGAAATGTCAATGTGTCTCCAGAGTGCTGTGAAACACGGTCAGAATCTTTCCTAAGGTGCAAGGAGGAGAAGTGAGGATATTTCCTCCTCCTGTGCTGTTGAACTGCTAGTGGGACTGGTGATTTACCCCTAGGTCATGTTGCTTCTTCTGTTGTCCTCCCAGATGGACATCCAGGGGACCTGGACAGCTTCAGTACTCCCTGCTGGCACCCACATTGTCCCAGGAGTGCATTGCTCCTGGCTCCAGTGGCAGACAGCCTTTGCTTGCCCATGCCCCTCTTTGCATGGGGAGTGAGTTGTAAGGGCTGCTTCAGGAGACTGGATAAGGCTCAGAAATGCTGCATGCAGCCTTTCTCTGAACAGGTTTGCAGCTAGCAGGGGCAGCAGCAGGAGAGGGTGTCAGGCAAATAACAATCAACAGCCATGTAGATGAATGCTGTGTCAACACAGGGACTGCATGACTGCATCCTCACTTATTAGTCAGCATTGTTGAATGTACTTTAGAAGAATTTTAAGGAGGAGGAAAACTGCAAAAATCAGTTTAAAGGATCTCCCTTAGTGTGATATTTCTGGACTTAAGGTACTCTTTCCAAAAAAAGGTTGTGACCGTATTAAAAAAAACCAAAAACCTTTGATGTTAGCAGTAAGATTGTTACCTTGTCTCTTAATTGATTCTGAAGACAGACTCTGCATTACTAACACTAATGTAATCTGATAGAAGTAGACCTAGAAAAGGTAATTACTCATTAATTGGCAAGAGAAAATCCTACAAAAATGGCGTTTCCTTACATTAGTTAAGTTTGTCACCTTCCAAAGAAAAAATTGTAATGCAGAAACATCCAGTAATTTCCCCAAAGTGTCATGGACACACGTCTCAGCTGTGCCCTCCCTCTTCAAGTCTCCTTCGCCTGGCAATCCACTCTCCCCCAACTCTCCTTCACATGGATGGAGGAGCCAGCCACATTTTCACATCCTTGAATATTCCACTTTTAGCAGCCATTTCCTCGTTTTTCTTCATAAGGAAGCACTTTTCTTGCTCTGTACTTCCATTAAGAAAATGTACAAGCCTAATAGTTACTAAATGAAAGTGACTAAAGGTATCCTAATGTTTTTATGGACTCGTTAAAGGTCTTATTAATATTTCTCCATATTGGAAAAAATCTAATTTTTTACTTGTGACATAATCAGGAGCTGTACCCTAGTTTTCAGGGGTGAAGCATTTGCACGTTAACCTTTCCTTCTGCTTTGAACAATCATTCTTATGAACTTGCTGAACTACAAATCAACCCAGGGCTTTTAAAGGAGGCTCGCTTTCTCCCAAGGTCTGTTGAACCCTCTCTTCATGCTTTGAACTGCTTTTCTGCATAGGTGAGCTGGAACCAAGGGGCCTTGTGGAAAGGTGCCAGGCTAATGGCACCTTAATCCTTCCATCTCTGGGCTTCCCATGTCCTGGGGCTCTCCTGGGCCATGATGGGACTTTGCTGTCAGAACCACAGCTCTGCTCACTGGGGGTCTTTGGGGCTGATTTCCAACTGCTGCTCCTTATTTGCTAAAAAAAAAAAAGGAAAAGAATCCTCAGCTCACATCTGCTGCTCTTTGCTTCCTGCTTGCTTCAGGTACTGATCTCCTCTCTGGTGACCAGTGATAGGACCCAAGGACAGCATGAAGCTGTATCAGGGGAGGTTTAGATCAGATATCAGAAAAGGTTTTCACTCAGGGGGTGGCTGGGCATTAGAACAGGCAGGTTGTCACAGCACCAAGCCTGACAGAGTTCAAGAAGCTTTTGGACAATGCTCTCAGGAACATGGTGTGACTCTTGGGGACAAGCTATGCTGGGCCAGGACTTTGGTGGTCCTTTTGACTCCCTTCCAACTCAGGATATTCTATAATTCCATGCTCATGGTGGCAAGAGCTAGAAAGGAGCTCTGGGAATAAGTTGGATTCTGGAGCAGCCCCAAGACACCCACGTCAGCCCAGCACCCACAGTGCATCAATGGGAGAGCCAAAGGGGAAGAGGCTGTAAACTCTGCTGCTGGGATGGGGTTGGAGATGATCGCCACAGCCCACCCCACACCCCAGCACTGGGAAGGGAGGTGAGTACCCACATGTTCCCTTCCCAAGGGTGATAGGTAAACTTTTAATTGGTTTGGTGACAACAGCTAGCAGAAAAAGGAAAGCAATAAAACTGCAAGAGCAGAAAAGCAAGACAGCACACTGGATCTGCTCACCCCTTACTGGGGCTCCAGCATGAGCAGGAGATGCCAATGTGTGAGTGTTGACCACGGTGTGCACAGAGCACCCCAGCGCTCCTGACAGCCGCGCGTGAGCCATTCCAGAAACACATGGCACGTCTCTCCCATCCTGATGCATCTCTTAACAATGATACTTCATAAATCCCTGGTTTATAAATTCACCGCCAGTGGAGGAGAAAATTGTCAGTCAGTAATCTGTTGTCATGGAAATAGTTGGGAAGTTCGATGTATGGAGATGCATAATTGGGATGGGAAAATACAAGTGGGCCTGTCTTGATTTTTGCCTCTTGAATTCCTCTGCTCTGGAAGTAAAGGTAGGGGTTACATCAAAGCCTCAGGGAGTTGCATTCACTTCCTGGACAGATGCACTTCACTAGCCAAGAAAACTACAGCCAACTTAATCCTGGTGAACTTGCTATAGTGCAGCACTGCATTTTCTCTTGGATTCTGCTTCTCACCTGCCTTGTGCTTTCTGCCTGGGAACAAAATGTCTTTTATAAAAGAATCCCACACAAGATGAAAAGTGAGACAAGGACAAGCAAAGATAAAATGAAAAATAAATGTTAGAGGAGGAGAGTACAGAGAGGCAATATTCCGTTTACAATATTATGGAGGTTTTAATTTCCTGAAAACATTTTATATGCCAGGCAGGGACATGAGTGAATGGCAGTCACATTATCAGGCCTGTTATCAAGCTTGATTTTGCTTAGCCTTACCTGAATGGATTATTTTTTCAATAGTTCAGTAACTAAATTAAAAATAGAAAAAAATATCCCCACTTTGGTTTAGGATAACGTATGATTGTTTTTTTCATTATTTCTCAATTCAGCTGAAATTTAGAATAAAAACATCCTCTCAAAATAATGCATTGAAACAATTTATTCTGAAACTCTCAAAGCAAAATATCAAGGAAGTATCACAAATGTCTCGCTCCTACATTTTCCCCATTTTTCCATAAAATCTAACACCAGTCAGTGCATTGTTCTCACTGGAAAGTGAATCTTTCATTTGTTCTACTTACTATTCATCAAAACAAATCCTGTCTCCTTCTATTGTAGTTATTTAATACACACTGAGCTGCCATTCTGCCTCTGCAGTGATAAATCCTTCATCCCCTTTTATAGTGGCTCCATAGGGGCCAGCAAGATGCAAAAAAAAAAATTTTTTTTTTGAGAAACACTATGAGGTCAATTTCTTGAGGGGTTCCAGGACATGGAGGCTGAGGTCACATAGGTGATGTCCACCTGGGAGTGCTGGTCAGCAGCAGTGTGTCACAGTGTCACAGAAGGGACAGCACCATTGCCTGCCCGCCTCCCCTGGCCCTCTCTAACAGCAGAGCTGGAGGACAGGAGTTATGGCTCTGCAGAGGGTTTTGCAGCATGTGACAAGGGCAGGAGATATCCCAGCACTCTTCTGACTGAGGAATTGTCCCTTAGCCCACCAGTGACAGCAGGGACTCAGAAGGAACATATTCATGACAATTTCAAATTGAACCTCAAGCCTGGACTTGTGAAAAGGTGAGCTCTCATTTAGCCACACAGCATGAGCTGGGTTTCATCCTTATTAAGGGGATGAGAATGCAGTGCGACCACCAGTCCCAAACATAGCACCAGAGCTAAGTGGCCCTGCTAGATCTGATCATCTGGGAAGGGGGCAGTGAGACCCACATGCCTCCAGCTTCTCTGATTAGCCATCTTTCCAGAAATGTCTGGCACTCCTGCAAATGCAGGAGCACACCTTCCCTCCAGTTTCTGTTAAACACTTCAGCTTTTCCATGGAAAGCTTTTGTATTGTATTAAATTGAAATCCACCTGGGTCTGGTCAGTACTTTAGTACAAGGCTTAAGGAATCAATATATAATTTTCACCAGCATTTCTTTATCACACCTATTTTTCCCCCTTGCCCAGCCATTGTTGTGCCGTCACCAACAAACAGCCTGATTGTGCTCCCTCCTACTATGATTTATGTCTAGGAGCAAACATGGAAAGAGAAGTGCTTTGGAAAAGCTGTCCTTGAAGTCCTAGTCCACAATAGGGTTGTGGGGTTTTTTTTTTCTTCTTTTTTTCTTTTTTTTTTTTTATTTTGAGGAGATCAGAAAAACATAAATTGTAGTATATCTTCAAAGTGTTTGGGGTTGTTTGCCACATGACTCATACCGACTTTAATGGGAGTCACATGCTAAACTCCCATGCAACACTTGGAAAGTTTCAAAGTGCCACTGCTTTGTGCAAGAGCCCTGAATGAAAAGCTACTTTTGTTTTCCGGCTCCACAGCGCTGGGATTGTCCAAATCCCAGCCCTCCAGTAGTACAGTGCTGGGACAGAGTGAGAGAAATCCAGCTGGGGAGGAAGCACTTCTGCCAGGCTTGCCTGACTCCTGCCTGCCATCTCTCCCCAGCTGCTAACACAGCAGGCAGGTGAAATCAATGCTGCATCAATGCCTAGGAAACCCTGCCAGAGCCCCCTGAAAAACAGAGACAGGCTGATGATGGGCCTGGCACTGGATATTTACATTACCTCTCCTGTTACTAGTGCCTGACTCTTAGCTGCCCTCTTTTTTGCAGGGTTATATGTATTTTCAGTGATGCCTGTCTCTCCCCTGGTAGCTCCCAGTAAAGCTTCTTATTATGGAGTCTTGAAGTCATTGCCATTATCTTGCCATCTTAAAATACAGCAATATAGCTATCATTGGGAAACAAAGGGGGAATTATGTTTTTTTGGAGAAAAAAGTTCACCTGGCAAGATGCAGGATTCTTCCAATTTGAACAAGAAAAGAGCAAAATCTCCTGCCCTTCTGCACCCTTTTTCCCTGGAACAGGTCATGTATTAGTCTGCTGTCAGGTCAAATGGCTGAGTGTGATTTAGAGGGATAAAAACCATGTTAAAGCAAACCAAGAGCAGATTGTTCCAAGTGCACACATGGCTAATCCTTGCCTAGGACTAGGCAGCCTAAGCACTGCTGATATGAGAATCTCTCCGGGTTTCTTTGAAGTATGGGCAAGTATATTAAAGTGGGAGGAAAGCACCGACTCCTTCAGGTGGTGATTTGTGTTTATTGGCTGTGATTTTTATGAGTTGGGGAAAGAGGTAGAAATGCCAGCATATAGTAATTGAAATGTACGGGGTTGGTGTAAGAGTCTGTTTCACCACCAAGGGAAGGTGACAAAGCCCTTTCAGAGTAATGTTTTTCAGCATTCACTAATGTTGCTGCATAAAGGGTCCTGGTGCTAATGCTACCTTTAATGGTGTAAGTGCAAAGCTGTGAATCATCCACCTGACAATTACAGCAATACATCCTCGGCCACTCAGAGCTGGGACCCTGCAGCATTTTAAAACACTTGCTTTAAAAAGCCTTTCAATGCTGTGGGTGGGATGAGGGATCCTACAGACAACCCCATCTCCTATATCTCCCCTGGATTGCTTTGTTGCCTTCCTTACTTTTTGAGGTATTGCCTTATCCTAATTAGGGTGGGAAGTAGAGGCCACACCAAATAACAGCTGGCCCATAGCAGTTTCCTCTGTCTGCCATTGTCAGGCCACATTTGCTAGTGAGTTATGCATGCCTTGAGCCGAGAAAGAAAAAACACATGGGATGTAAATCTGGCAGTCGAGGACCCCAGTGAGGCCTCTCAGTGCTTTCAGCAAGCCATTTATGCAAGCAGGAGCTGCAGGAGCAGGTGTCAGCAATACACCTTCAGCCTGACAGCCACAGCAGTGCTGCAGTGCTTTCCCATGCATATGGCTATTTTTCTACCTGGAAATGTTGCATAGATAGGACTGAGGGGTTTGGATATTTTTCCATCAGCCCAGTTGCCATTATATCTCTGCTGCATATCCAGAAATGCTGGACAGAGGGCTGCTGGCCTTGCAAATAAATCATCTCTGCGTGCACGTGCCATGAGGCAGCGTGGCTGGGATGTTTATCACACAGGCTCTCTCTCCCAGCCTGCAGATGGCCTGGACAGATGCACTAAATCAGCCCCATCCTGACGGCCCATGCAGCACATCTGGGAAGCGCATGCTGGGAAGGCCAGCCCAGAAGTGCTCCCTCCCCAGGGGCTGCACACAGGCAGCCCTCCCCACACTGCTGGCCTTCCTGGCCCAGCATTCAGTCTCACCCTGCAGGGAAGCTGAGAGGAGGCTGGAAATCTCTTCATCTGTTTTATTTTCCAGCAAACATTTCTTCAGCCGTTTCTCTTCTCTCAACAAAGCAGGAAAATAAGAGAGGTGCTGGCAAAGTCTGGGAGCATCCCTGGGTGCTCTGCCCAGCCCCCACACTGCATTCCCCCAGCCAGCACTAAAGGACCACCCATCCCATCCTCTGCTTTCTCCTTCCTCATCCCCTAAAGTTTGGAGAGACTGTCTAAAGGACAATTTAATCAGCCCTGTGTGGAAAGAGGGCTGGCAAGAAACCTGTCCCATCTGGAGATGTGTGTTTCAAAATCAAGACAGGGGGAGGAGGGGAAGTGGAGGAGATGGGGGTCAGCAGGGTGACAATGACAAGTGCCAGGGCAGGAACAGTGCACCGAGGGGCAAAGTCTGGAGGTGGGGTGGGTGCTCCCCTGGGATCCCCTCTGCACAGGGACCTGAGGCAACCCCCTGAAGCCCTGCAAGGCACCTGTCAGCTTTCACCCCCGTGTGAAAGCACAAGCTGCAGTAGCCCATTCAACTGGTGGGCCTGTGAGCCCTTTGCTGCACCAGAATCCCAGACAGGACATGAGGATGTCTCTTCAGTCCTGTGGCCAAACCTTCTAAAGGTACAGCTCAATATGGGCAGCATTTGCTTGTATGATTGGTTTCTTTTTATTTCTTCCTTCACATTCTTTTCTGGGAAATAGTCTGCCTGACCTTGACAGCTGGCTAAAAAATTTGGTTGCACGGTTTCTTGGCACAATGTGCAGAATTTGTCTGAAGCAGACTGTTTCATAGAAAACATTGACTATTGCCACTAAGTTTTTTGGGAGAGAAATGTTGAGGCATTTGGAAAAAGTACAACTATTTGTGGTCAATTGTCAGTCCTCTGGCCGTGCTGAAGCCTTCCCCTACAAGGCAATTATTTTAAATACCAGAATGTGTAAAATATTTGGATAGTCAAAACAAAATCATCAGTGGTCTCCAAGGAAAGTGGTTTGAATGTTTCAGAAAATTTTATAGGCAATTCACAATTTTAATCAGTTTATAAGTTTTTAGAATTACAACATTATGTCAAAATTGTGCTCAAATAAAAAATATCAGCATAACAACCAAGGGATATCAAACAAAATCAGATGTTGGGGGCTTCTCTTTGTTCCTCACTATAGTTTTAGAGCACTTGATTTCAGGGCATCCAGTGCACTTCTGCATACAAGTGAGAGAAGTATCATCATAGCTCTGTGTTGTGTATGTTATGTCATCAAATATATAACCAGATTTAGGAAATAAGAGATAAGAGAGGGACCTCAATTCAGCCAAGGGGAAGACAGGTACACTGTATTGCTCATTTTGTTGAAAGATTGGAAGAAATTAATGCTTTGAGTAAGATAGTGAAAGTCGTGTCAGCAACTAGATTATTATTATTATTATTATTATTATTATTATTATTACTAGAGAACCTGCTGCACGGACAACCTACTAATATCTTCTTCTTAGAGCTGCCTAATGAGTTAGGAAGTGCTTTGTTTTCTGGATTAATGAATATTCATGTCACTAATGAAAGAAGGCTTTAGTAGAAAAGGCTGAGCTCATCATGGAGTACAGGATCCCAGTGGTTGGTTTGCAGTCCTAGGGGATGGGCTGAATCCTCTCAGGCAGACACTGGATATGAGATTAAGTTTGAAGTTTTGTGAATCCAGCTTTTACTCCCTCAGCTTTTGTGAAATGAACAAAAAATCAGCATGTTATATTTTAGGTTGTTTTGCTGAAATTGAAAATTATCTTTGAAAATTGAAAAGCCTACAGCGTTTTTCAACATATTTCCTTTTAAAGATGCTAACTGGGTTCTTCTCCTATTAAGTCTGTTTTGGTGTCCAGATACAAACTGGGAGTCTATCAGATCCAAGTCTACAGTTTGATGACCTGGTATTTCATTAACACAGAATAAATGGAGAAAAGAAGTCATTACTCTTCTCTTGGTCATACCTGGTATCCTCCAAGGAGGTATTTACATGTGAAAGAAGTT
Organism: Setophaga petechia; assembly: GCA_024362935.1. NCBI lineage: Eukaryota > Metazoa > Chordata > Aves > Passeriformes > Parulidae > Setophaga > Setophaga petechia. The sequence continues at coordinate 12,319,994 of JANCRA010000020.1, read as the reverse complement.
CATTGGCTTAGCCAGGATGTTTATTACTGTCCTCTGTATAATAAAGCCATCAGTCAGGATGGAAAGGGGCTAGGGAGAAGGGAGAGCCAAATCATTGCAAGAGAATTTATGTGTAGATAGGTTGATATTGCTTTCCTTTTATTTTTAAATGTGGATTGGAGTATGAGGTCCAATAAGATATACAGCCCTGTAGCCATACACATGTGTTGTTATAATGCAGCCTTTCATTCAAAAAGGCTGGCAATGCTTAGGGTGGCAGATTTATTGTGTGTACTGCAGGTTAAGGATCATAGGTCATTTTGCAAATATCCTTTTCAGGTGTCTGTAAATTCCTGCAAAAACACACACAAAGTGCAAGAGCACTCAGAAGAGTTGTTTTTTATTACCTTCCTCACTCAGAGCCCAGATGAAAACAAGATAAACATGTCCTTACTGGGAACACTGGGAGTGAGTTAGCCTCTCGAAGGTGGGAGTCCTCTGCTGTCCTATATGGCTGTAGCACCAAAAATTATCTCTTCCCTGCATGTGGGCCTCTGTTTCATTTCACAAGATGCCAGAGCAGACCATAAACATCCTCACTCATGAGAAAAGTCTGCTTTTAACTCCTGTTCAGACTGTGTACCTTCACCAAGAGGTAGCACAACCACCCCAACCACCTTTTAAAAGGCTGCCTTGGCCCCACTTCCCACACATCCAGTGCTTAATGGGACACTTAACTGTATCCAGCCTGAATTTTAAATTATTGTTGATTGCTTATGCAGATGATCAGGCAGTAGCTAATGTGGGATGTTGGGCCAGGCATGCAGGGCTGGCCATGAGCATGGTTCTGAGGAGAGCTGCCAGCCTCCATGCAGAGGGGTCCCCCACATCCCCAGGGTGGCCTGGTCACAGGGCAGCCCTCCAGCACCTGCAGGGTCCCTGCTCAAAGAGCTTCCCTGGTGCTGGCCAGGGCCACCCTGCTGTCTTGCCAGACCTGGCAACAATGGGAGCTCATCGTGGTGCCAGCTGCCCTCCAATTTCACCAGCTGGGGGCCAAAGGTGCTGCAATAAGTCACATGCTGCTCCCATCCCCCGGGGGGAAAGACTCAGAGCCACACAGAGATTTTATGGGCTCCCCTGCTACAGGTGGGCTACTCCCACTGGAATTCCCATTGCAATTCCCTTTGCAATTCTCAGTGTGATTTCCAATGCAATTCCCAGAACATTTCCCAGTTCAATTTCCACTGTGATTGCAATTCACTTTGCAGCTCCCAGTGCACTTCTCACTGTGATTCCCATTGCAATTCCCAGTGTATTTTCCACTCTTATTCCCACTGTGATTCCTCTTGCATTTCCCAGTGCACTTCTCACTGTGATTCCTTTTGCAATGCCCAGTGTAATTTCCACTCTGATTTCCACTGTGATTCCCCTTGCATTTCCTCAGTGCACTTCTCACTGTGACTCCTTTTGCAATGCCCAGCAGGACTCCAGGGCTGGCCCTGCTGGTCCATCACTGAGCATGGGTTTTATCTCAAGGCCTGTGGCAGTGGCCAGTCCTGAGAGATGAAAAGGACCCAATGACTATTTTTTCTCCCTAATGTAAGATCTGGCAGCCAAGCTAGCCAGGGGCATTAGTGGCATAACATGAATAATAGTTTCTGACAGAAGGAGGTCACACAGCCCATTTCAGTCTGTCCACCTACGTGAAGGAAAGAAGCATGACGAGGCAGGAACACTAAGTTCTTGTTGAGTTTTCTGACTGTTCACTGTGCTACTGGAGATCCTCTGGCACCCTTTCAAGCTTCATTGCATGTTAATTACTGTAGCTGGTAAGACTTCCTTTTTTTTTTTTAACCAAGAAAAGGAGTATTTTGCTGGCAAGACGCCTCAGTGCCCTTCCAATATAGATTTTGGCTATAATTGTGGAAAGTCTCCTTTTTCTGTGTAAACAATGTCATCTTACTCAGTGGCACGGCTCTGTATTCACCAGAAGAAATAGCTTAGATCAATTAATTGCATTAACCATCAATTTGATAAGGTAATTCACACAAATAAAAGAAAGTCAGTTTTTTTGAGCACTTCAGCACCAAGTTACGTGTTCTGAAAATACCTGGTGTTTTGTTTCTCCTTACCAGTCAGTATGGCATTCTTTTTCCTGGATGTTCATGTCTTAGCTAGATCTCATCAAACTCAACAGAGGAACCTTGCCTGGTCTGAGAAGGTATTTGTTTTGACCTGATGAAGATGATCCCAAGGTGCTGTCAGGTGGTATTCTCAGTATTCTCACATGCAGATTTATCTGTCTGCACTGACACTGTGGTAACTTGGAAAATAACATTTTGGTTATCAAAATCAATATTTTGGCCAGATGGGACCTTCTTGCCTTGACCCAGGGCCCTGTAGATGCTGTGCCCTCCCTAAGGTGGCTCTTGACTTGGTGCTACAGCACAGCATTTCTGCCCCCTCCTTTCGATGCTGCACCTGGAAAAGAGACCCTTTTCTTGATCATTCATGTGTGGCTTTCATTACTGCATTTGTTGTTTGTGTTCATTTGTGCCATGCTCCGTTCCACAAGCCTGTTTTTCTTTTGCTTCAGGGTTATTTGGCTGTGTTTAACTGTACAACTCTCTTGTTGTATTGTATTGGCTTGTCACTAATGGGATTTTATCACGATCAGTAACACTTCCCAATATCCTAGATTTTTATGTGACTGTGTTAAACACTTCCTTTCTAAGGTGAAGAGCTGCAGACATGACTCAGGGCTCATTATTTAAAGCATATATGAAGAGAGATGAAGATTTTCTTCCATATAGAATTTTTAAAAAATAAGCTAAAAATATCCAACACTAGTTTGAAGAAGGTGTTGCACACATTTTTCATAACACCTCGTCTACATTGAAAGGGTTAAACCCCAATAGATAAGGCTTCCCTTAGCATTCAGGTCCTGTTGTTTGAGTTGCAGGGAAAGCTGTGCATGTCTTTCACCATCCTTCAGCCTTCTTCCCTGAATTCTGTGCTTGGGTAGAAGAGGGCAAGGATGTGGCTGGGAGGCTGCAATGGGCAGTTTCATAACATGCACAGGCCCTGTGAGCACAGACCTCCTTCCCTTTTGCTCTAAAACACTGTCTTTTTGCAGTGCTGCAAGTTAAGTTGGAGGCTTTTTTGATAGTATTGGGTACTAATGGCAGCACAATATTCAGAAGAGTGGAAAAATGTCAGTGGAGAGACGCACTTCAATCCTCATCACTAACACTTCATATTTCAGAGTAGTCCTAAGAGCACTGGTAATGCTAACATTAGAATTAATACACTTCATTCAAAATGAATCTTTATTTTTAAAGGAAAATCCATGCTGAAGCCAAGTTTTGAGATGTCAAATTTTGTAGCTGTTTCCACTTCTACCATAGTTAGAGAAACACATTACAATGAAGTTTTTGAAATGACCTGCAGAGTTCAGGTTTCTGGAGTCTTGCTGCGATTCAAAATCTCCAGACTCTTTTAGAAATCACCCTTTATTTGCTACCCCACTGTCTTCACTCAAGCAAAAATACACTTCATTCATTTCTTTGCAACTGATCCTTATTTAATTTGGCAAAGAGGAAAGCACAAGTTGGTTCAACTTGTTCGAAAGTGATGCAGCATTTTCTCAGTGTTTGCATTGAGCCGTGTCCTTGAATTTGCTTTGTCTGATCAGCAGCCATTTTTCAGCCCAACTGTACTTCTGGCACAGCCAAGTTGGGCTGGGAATGAGCAAAGCCAAGGGAAGATCATGTCTCTATCGAGCAAAATGCCTGGTTCCCTAGCTACAGACAAGGATGTGCCAGAAACCCCAGCTTAAGTGAGAATTTTGTGCTAAGCACTAAGGTCACTGTGACCTTCACAAAGATTACTTCATGCATTTTTATTTCAGTAGGTGTCAACAACCGTGCTGAGATAGCTTGGTTTGTGCTGCAGCCTGAAAAGGGTAGGGGAAATTAGACACTTTGCATTGGCTGTGATTTTAAATGGAAAAGTCCTGCTCTCTTTTTGTTTGCTCAGCCTAATACAAACCTGCTTTTGCTTTTATCTTATCCTGACATTCAAATTCAGAAGCAGAGCACAGGAGCTCAGCAGGGCAGCACTGACTCCAAGGCAGACCTCTATCTGCAACCTTTTGAGCCTGCCCTTTTGCTGCTACCTCTTGGTTTTGTTTAATACAAACTAACCTCACCGAGGCACCTGCAGCAGCCCAACCAGACCACAGCTTTGTCCCTGAGCTGGGCACCCCAGCCCAGCCCACCTGGCCGAGTATTAGTTCCCTCCCTCCACCTCCCCTTGCCCTGGGGACTGTCCTGCAGGTTCCCCCTCACTGATCTGAGTCCTCCGCGGGACAGAGTGGGCATGAAAATAAAATCATTATTAGGAAGAGTAAGATTTCATCCAAAAGGGTGGTTGGCAGAAGGTTCAGCCTCCCAAATCAGCTTGAACCACGATTCATGTCCCTGAGCTGCACAGAAATACCTGCCTCTACCTGGCCTGCAGGTGCAATAACCTGAAAAGGTACAAGTGTGCTGTAATGGTTTCAGAAAGCAAGCAGGAAGCATTTCTATCAAGCACAATAGCAATAAATGAACATTATTTGAGAGCATTAACTCTTTCCAAGCTGTCTGATTTCTCCTTGCTGTCCTGCCTTTCAAAATTCTGTCCTCAGTGCCTAAGTATAACTACACAGCAGTAAAACAGGTAATGGCATTAAAAACATAATCAAAATGTTTTAATGTGAAATGTTGCACATACTGTGTACAGAATTTCTAGGAACAACACCTGGACGGCTTCAAACAGAACTGCCTAAGTCATGGTTTCTCTTGTGTTTGCCCTGTTCTGTACTTATACAGCACTTTCTTTTGGCATGGGCATTTATGGAAATTGCATTCAAAAATGTGCCTGAGGACTAGGGAAAAATTAATCTTACAGGAATGGTAATTCCTGCTGAAATATCAGTGGGACAGGAATCAGGAGATCAGAAATGGTGTCCTACACTTTCTGGGTAATGATGACCACCTTGAAGCTTTCAAATATTGAACACCTGTAGAACAGTGTAAGGAATCAATTGAGTCTCTGAATTTAAGATTTACGATGTCATCCAGATAATCAAGTATATCTGGAGGACCTGCAGCCCACTCTTTCACTATCCACACGTAGTAACAGAAGACTCAGTCCATGAAATTATTCATTGCCAGCCACCCACTCTTCTCAACTCCAAAGGGTCTGTTCCATCTGGAAATAACTCTCTCTGACTGCATCCTCTTCTGATGTGTGTCTGGATTTTCCCTTTATAAGACAAAACTCTTCAGCACTAGACACACTATCATTGCACTATCTCTCTTGACTGACTTTTGGTACCAAAATTTAAACTAAGGGTTTGTTAATCATGCACAAATATTATTAAAACAAACTCATATCCCCATTTTTATTTTTTTTAAAAAGAGCAACAGCATGAATTCAAGTATTATAACATGCAGCAGAGAGGTGGATCTGGACATTGAAATTGTAATATGACATTTTCCTGTTCTGCCGTTGTTACCACAAATTCATCTTGCAGTTAGTGAAAACTGACTACTCTGTGAAATTGCTCTCCTATCAGACCTGTTTCTCATAGGTTATTGAGCTCAGCCCTGGCTCAGATGCAATTTGATTCCTCTAAAAGTAAGATTGTCTGCGCAGTCACCTCTAGGTGAATTCAAAGTCTCTGTATTTATGGGGAGAGCTGGCAGAAAAACATAAAGAATTTGGTTTTTCTACACCTCTGGTAAGAAATCAAAAGAACTTTGGTCTACATTATCTATCAGTAATACTTTTTTTTTCTCCTTCCTATCTCCTTGCTAGTCTTAAATGACCAGAATAAAGCTGCTGCTTTGCAAACAAACAGGCAGAGTATTGCTTGCAAGGATTGAGCATGATGACTCTGGGGTCAGGGTGGAGGTTAGGGCTGGTTTAGGACATGTGCTGTGCCCTGAGGACATCCCAATATGTTTCTGTTCATTTTTTCTTGCATATTTCTTATTGTAGCATCTGCCTGCTGCATCGTGGACATGAAGCGTGACAGTAATTCCGATGGGTTAACATCACCCTCTGTCATGCAGGCAGCTGAGGTGAAATTTTAGTGTTGGACTTGGCAGTGTTGGGTTAATTGTTGGACTTGATGATCTTAGAGGACTTTCCTAACCTAATTAATTCTGATTCTGTGTTCATCATATGCACCAGGCCCACTCAGAGAGAAGGAAAATTGGTCTTTTATACTGTTTTTATCCCTCTCGTGCCAGCTCTATAGCAGTTGGTGCAAAAGACTCATGTATACTTGAAAAACTGTACTCCTATCCAAATACCCCTATTTTGTTTTCCATCTAAGAAAGTAACTTTATCTTTTCTTCTTAAAATTAATCCCAGTGATACTTCCTCTTCACCTGGGCTCCCAGGTTCCTCATGCCTTTCTCCCAGTCTACTCATTCATCTGTTCCGTATCTCTTTCATCTCTTTATCTGTGCTTCCCTATGAACTTCTGACTTAGGACATTTGCCTGGGCAAAAGCTGGGGCTTTGACCCTCTGTGTATTACTAATATTATTACTTAGTAGAAATACAATGTAATAATACCTTGCAGTAATATGATGAGCCAAGGCCCCCTTTGCCTCCAGAGCATATTGTCCTCTGCTGTCTTCATTTATTTGGTCTTAACTCAGAAAGCTTCTGGGCTTTCTTTGGGCTAACTGGAAGGAAGCTCCCTGGTCATAGTTCCTCTTGATCTCAGCAGCCCTAGGCCTGTGAGGGGCAGAAGTTGTGACCCTCTCCACTAGGATGTCCCCAGATGTCATGGTCCGGATCTCTGTCTAACCTCTCAGAACAGACAGCCCAGGAGAAGCTGCCTCACACCCCCACCAGCTCCTTCCAGACAGCCATGGAGCTCATCCTGTACTTACTGAGGTTCTAACATTTTTTTCCTGATAGCACTCGTTTCAAATTTGCTTCCAGACTGGGATATTGAGCCAGTTACCCTCCCAGGAGGAGTCCCTGGAGGCACTCATCCACTTCCTCCCACTCATCTTTACCTGTCTGCAGCCCAGATACCAGACAGGGAAAGCAAGTGAGTTACACAGGGAGAAGCAGAGCAGAAATTGCACAGTTTCAGACTCCAGGAAAGACAAAATTAATGAACACATGCACACAAAACCTGCCAATAAAGCATGGGCTAGTCCATCCCCCTTCCATCACCCCAGACATTCCCCTTTGAAGTTACACGCTCGCTCCCTTCAGCCCTTCACCCCGCAGCACTCTGATTTCTATGACACTAGCACTGTATTGCTTTACATTTAGGACATTGAGGTTGCAGAAAGTGCTTTGTACCATGAAAAAGTTATCTCCACTTGACTGAAAGCTTTCTGCAACTACATATTGCATCCAGTGTTTGCAGTCACTGATCCATTATTTGTAAGAGGGACAAATCCTACCCTTTGCTTTTCGGCTGGCTGAAGATTTAACCTCCCTTCATTGAAAGAAAGCATGACAGCGTGAAAGATTTCCAACAATTTTATGGTTTTATTTTTTATTGTTATTATTATTATTACTATCCTTATTGTTGCCTTTTTGCGTCTGCTCTAGCTGGGACATGTAGAGCTTGTGAAGCCAACACCACTCAGCACGGACGAGTTATTTTTGCAGTGATGCTGCAAGAGAGATGAAGCATCTATTCCCTCTATCCTATTTCATTAAAAGGCAGTGCATTTTATGACTTCTCCACTCCAGCTGCAATGATTCAGTGCCAGGTGCTGGAGCTTATTCCCCTCTCTCCTTTGCCTGCAGAAGAAAACCAGCGCTGATCTGCAGAAATCACAGGTAGGATGTTAATCAAAACCATAGGGAGCCAAAAGTAGTTCCTGAAGCAGGAAACTGAAGAATGTAGAAGATCATTATTTTACCTATGCATTTTGTAAACCCACCTACATCAGAGGATGTGGGAAAGAGGAAAATATTGTTATGTAATCAAGTCTAATGTAAATGGCAGTTTTTCATAAAATCGTAAGTTCTCTTAGGGTCAGTTGCTATCCCTTTCCCTGCAAAGGCTAGTTGCTAAGTGAATGAAAAATATTCAGTTTCCATTATAGGTTAAAGTATACATGTGTGTGTATATATGCATTTAAGTGTGTTGCATGTATGCATGTACAGAAAGCCATCATTTTTTACAGACGTCTCTTTCCTAAGACTACTAAATACCCTGGTGTGAGATGAAATATTTTCTTTAAATGATTATAAAAGGTGTTTCTAAAATGTCACCACTTATATAATTTTCCCAGCTTGCCCCACAGTTCACTTCAGACTGAAACTAATTTAAATTACTTTGTAGCTCCCAGCAATAAAAGGAATTTAGTAATTTGCAGTTCATTTGCCCTTGCTATTCTTGGAATCGGTATTTGAGGTTGTCCAATCCTTTGCACTAGGAAATGTGTGGAGAGTGAGTAGCAGTCATGCCATGCCTGGCAGATTTTGCCAAGGAAACTATTGGGTTTTGCAGCTTTGAAATTCTGGGGATAATTGACGTGTGCTCCATTCCCAGAGAATAGCTGCGATCCTCGTCAGCGCCTGGCTGTGGATGAGTTTAGTGAACATTGTATTTCCCAAGTGGTGGTTAAGCTAACTTAATTAGGGAAGTGCCTTTATCCCAGCCCAGACAAAGGCTTCCCTTGATGGAGCACTGTTGAGAAAACAGCTCTGAGGCAAAGGCCTTATGAACCAGACATGCAGAGGTGTCTCCTCCCTGGGCTTGAGCCTCTAGTGGAGATGAAATCTTGGGGAGAGGAAATAAAAAGTAAAAGAATGACCTTTCTAACTTCCCATATGCTAGCCAAACATGACCCAAGCCTAAGAAGATCTCTTCACCTGGGGACACTCCAGGAGGGAAGTGTAGGAGTCCCCTTGGGAGCCCCAACACTCCCAGCCTGCAGGCTGGCAGGAAGGAAATGGGGAGCCAGGCAAGCCCCCCACAGCATCCCTGAGACATGCCCATGGTCCCTCATCGAACCAGGGAGTTTGAGGCTGCCAAGTGCCCTTCCCACGCTGACATCCCAGGGCAGGCTCAGAGAACTGCAAACAGGCACACCAGCCCAGCAGATTTAGATGCCTCTGGGGTAGAAGCTGTGTTGTTCAGGGCACCATCAGCTCTGCGCTAATCCCCAGGGAACTCACACCACCATCACTGGAGCCCTGAGCATCCAGCACCACATCATTGCTATCACTGGGCCTTGCACAAATAACAAGAGAGGACAGTGCTCTCACCTCAGAATCCAGCTCCAGTGCTACTAAAAGGGAGGAGATAAAACACTGTCAGACAAATGAGACCTTACACTAATGCCTGCAAACAAGCAATTGATGTTCATAAACAGCATTAGAGAGAAAGAAAACGTGACTCTGGATATATCAGCTACTTCTGCCTGTGCTGTAGAGTTCTTTCCATTCTCTCTCTTACTTATTCCGTGTAAAATCATGGGAGGGAAACGTGTGCAAGGAACTGTTATCATATTGGGGTTTGTTTTAAAAGTGAAGGTCTCTTACCCAGCCTGGAAAGAGCTTTGTACTCTCAGAACTCCCCAATGTTATCAGAATACAAAACTCTGTATTCTCACTGTCTCCATAAAGCAAATAAACATGGTTTTCTCCATTTGCCTTAAACACATTTTGTTACACTAGTTACTCTCAAGCCTTAACTTTCAGCAAAGGACTGAACATGCCAGTCCTCTTTGCCTGTGCCAAGCACAAGATCAGGAGGTCAAGGCTGCAGGACTCAGCAGTGCAGAGCACTTTGGATGTCTCATCCATGCTGTTGCTCAGTCTGACAAACACCCCAGAGCTCTACCCACTTTCTCATTATCAAGAGAAACCAATTCCTTGATAGGAATTCTGGTCTGTGCTTTCAATTCAGTTGCTAATCTGACGGCCTTCTATGTCCTACAGCAGTGATAACCTGCACATTTGGGTTTCTGAACATGAGGCTTAGTCCTGTGGATTGAATGTACCCCTATTTTGATAACCACACATGCAGAGAAATACTGGGAGTGGGACGGAGGAAGCAAAAAGTCTGTGGAATGAATTTAACCACTGGCTTGAAAATGTTTTCCTGGAGAAAGACATGTAATGCAACGTAATTTTTGGTTTTAGGTGAATTTAAAGCAAGTAAAGCTGTCATTCTTCCTGAATTTTTTCACCTTTTTTTCAGTTCCCTCTCAAGAGCTCTCCCAGGGCTGGGAGTCTCTGTGCTGCCCATCAGCAGCCATTCCTGAGTGTCCAGCATGTCCCTCAAGTTACTGGAAACCATAGGCTTTACCTTCCCATTGAGTAAAGGTAATTTGGAACCAAGGTTTCAAGCAAACAAGAAATGGCATTAAAACAACTGTTGTGGATTGTTTTGATTTAATTTTTCCCAAAACAACCCATCAGCAACATATGGCTCTCAGTGAGATCCTGCTATTACACAGTTTGGCAGCTGGGCTGGCCGAGACATGAGAAGTTCAGGCACTTTGCAAAAGTACTGTGTGTGTCAGCATCTCAGACTGGGGAAGAAAAACCAAGCTCTGGGCCCAGTTTCTTCTCTGTATTGCTCTTGGCTCCCAGGACTTAGCCCTTGGGAGGGATCCCAGCTACAGAAAATGCAAATAAGATCTTGCCACAGATAGAAGAGAGCTTCAGGGACCAAAGATAGTGAATTTTATCAGTACTGCCATTTCCATAATAAGTAATAAATGTACAAGCTCACAACAAGACTGTGATAAGGATTTTGTGGGATATTTTCCAGTCATGTGGAGTATAAGACTGTAAGTAATTATTGAATCATCCAGTCCAGCTTCCTGGAAGTTGTCAGCTACTGCACCCTGAACATTTACATCCAACTGGAAATCCTGGTGAGGTCAGAGGGTTCAGACCTGAAGAACAAAGCCTGTGTCACGGGCAGAGTCCCCCGCTTCAAGTATCCTGGTACTCACACCCCAGGGATGCTCCCAGCTGAACCAGCTTCAGTCTTCAGGGTACAGCTGAGGGCTTGGCTTTAATTTGGTCTGCTCTTCTAGCATTTGTTTTTGTTTTCTCCTGTTCTGAAAGAAATTTTTTCCCAGTTCATCATGTTCTCCCTACTTGCGCTTACAGGCCTGGGCACAGCTGTGGTTACCAAAGCAAAGTCAGTGTTCAGTAAGAAACCTGAGAGGAAAACCCATTTTGGTGATGCACTCTGAATTTCAAGGCAATTATATCCCAGCTAAGAGGAAAGGTTTCCTTTACTGTCTGACTCCAGTGCCTTCACAGAAATGGAGCCAGTTAAACAAGTACCCTGTGGGGTCATCTGCTTGGATTACATGCTCAGCTTACCCTGGTAATGTGCCTTGGCAGATAAGTATCTGATCATCTTTAGCTGGACAGCTTCTAGTTGCATGGCAAACTACCTTGCCAAGTGTGTTTTACATGATACTGACACGTCCTTTGCCAGTACATGTACTTTGTATTAAAGTTTGTCTTTGCTGCCTTGAGCATATCCTGTTTGCTGATTGCCTCAGGAGTAAACCACTGCACACCCAGGTGTCTCTCACACCCCTGAAAATCAGTGGGTAAGGGATTTGAGCACAATGCTGCACGGAGGAGGAGGTAGGATGAAAAAGGGACCAGGGGCTCCTGATGCTGAGCCACACAAGTTGCCTTCCTCCCTCTGACTCACCATGTGCCACGGTCTGGAAAAATCACTTAAAAATTATTTTCCCTCTTAGGCAGATGGGCAGATATGCAAGTGGCCTCTTTAAGACAGGTGCTGACTGCTGCCTTCTCTTTATTTATGGTGACTTATATGACACCTCACCCTGCACACCCCTGAGCTCTGCTGAGGTCAGGCCAAAAGGCACATATGCCCTCATGCCTCCCTGCATTGCATACCAAAAAAATAAACACCTCACAGAAAATAGTATACCTTGTTCTTTGACATTGAATAGGTAGCTGTGGCAGGAAAAATATCTATTTCATTAATTCAGTGCCAGGGGGACAGGTGCCAAGGAGCACAGGGGAAGATTGGGTTTTTGACAGAGAAATCAAGAAGCTGCTCACTGTATGGATGACTACGAGAGATCCTGCTGGTTAAGGTCAGTGTACACCTAGTGAATACCTCTGTGGAGCCCAGTGGTGTATTCAGCTGATAAAATGTGGCTGTTTCTGCACAAGCTTCTAAGGTCAGTAGTGCTGTGTTGTGTTCTGCAGGCACGTGGAGCCATTGGAGATGCAGCAGGACATCCCAACAAGTATCCGTGGTCACTGCTTTCCTCTGACCCTCTGGCAGAGCATCCAGCCCAGCAGAGCCCACTGAGAATCCCCAGTGGCACCAAAAGAGCAGCCACTGCACACATCCTGTGTCTCACATTGAGAGCCTGGCCTCAAGTGTGCACGCATTGCCTCAGCCACCACAGTTGGTTTTTAAGGAATGAGATTTCCTAAGACTATTGAGCTTTTCCTCAGAGACTGCCACTTGACCTCTAAACAGTGTTCTTGTGTTGGCATGTTAAATGCTGCAGGAAAAAAATATTCATGAAGGACCTTTCCTGACAGATGGTTTCCTTATTCAGAAATCTGCCTTTTAACTCAGTTTGAGTACTGCAAAGCTGAGGCTTACATTTGCACACCATGACTTCTCCTACATCACTGAATGCTAGGTGATTTTTTGTGTGAATTGTTAATAAAGCCCTACCACAGAAAAAGCAAATCTATTTGCTGTCTGTGTAATTTCTGCCCTTACCTCATCTTGGGCAGTAGGGACCAGTAAGAGCTGCTTGCTATTCCTGCTCCAATTAACTTTCAGGTTTTAATGAGCTAGTTCTTGAGCTCAGTCAGTGCAAGGTTATAAGGATTAAAAGAATTACAAGACATTTGTGGTCTCAATTGTTGGTGCTGTTATTTTAAAGCTTGCTTTAATATCACCTCAGATATCACTTGGGCTCTTTTTCAGGCTGGGAGAGGCTGGGGGAATTGTGCTGCTCTCAGATCTGGCAGCTGCCAACGAGGCCTCCAGTGTCACCCCCTTCCACTCTCACTTCCTTGTGGTTTCCCCCTGCACAGTGCTGAAATACAGCGTTTTGTTACCTATTAGAGTGTCATGCTCAGTGATACTGTGAAGCTATTAAATTCTGCTGGATCATCCTTTGTGAAGAAGAGGATGTTGACAGAGCAGAAGCCCCATCCTTCAGCTATTATCTGGTGTTCAGTGTCCTCCAATTAGTATGCACAATAAATCTAGTCCAAGACCCCCCACTGCTTTATGTAATTTCCATATTAACCTCACTGCTTCTCAACGTGTTCCTATTATTAAGCCATTTAAAGACTTCCCTTAATTCACTTACCAGAGCTATGTCTCATTTTCCTTTTTTCATCTGTTTGCATATATTTCCAAAGGTTCACTTGACATGACGTCTGCTGTTGTTGGTAAATTTTTTAATTAAAGATTATTTCCAGTATACTTTCTTTACACCATCCTCCTTACATGTGTTATCCTCCTCATCTCTGTCAGATTGCAATGGCTGGATTGAGAACTGATTGATTGTCATTTCATGTGTTCAAAAAGCCAACCCTTTAAGGCTGCCTTGGCAATTCCCAGGCTAAAATTGAGTTTTGTGACAGTTCTGCTCAATAAAAATGTAAAATTTTTCTGGTGTTGCATTGTATAATCTCCTCTGCTCTTCTCCCTCTCCATGGGGCCTGGCAGGAAATAGTCAGGAGTGTGCTCCTTTCACTACACAGCCTCAAAGGCCAGTGGTTCTTAGCTCACTGGATCATCTGGGGATACAGATCCAAAGATGAAGCATAGGTTTGCAGGTCAAAGAAGGTTTAAAACTACTTGTTTAACTACAGCAGAACTATACCTGTAACTGTGATTGTTTAGAAAAACACTGATGGAGGTGCCACAGATAAACCACTGGGTTTTTGTAGAGGTTTGATTTTATTTACAGTGGTATTTTGCATCCCTGAGTTGTTTTAAGTGTCTGGAAAAGAGACAGCTTTGGGAGGACCCAACAGCTGCCCAGTGCCAGCAGAAGATCATCAGACTGGAGCCAGGGTCTCTGTGCTCTGTGGTCGGAGAGCAGATGTTGAAACAAGAGAGTCAGGCTGGTGTGAGGAGATATCAGGCAGTGGAGCAAGTTGCCCCACAAGCTTGTGCTCGCTCCAGCCATGAAGGTTTTGAAAACCAAGTCCTGAGCAGTCTGGTGTTGATCCCCGAGCCAGTCTGACTTTGGGGTAGGTACTTCCGGAGGTCTGTGCCAGACTGAGTTACTATTCCATGGCCTCGTGAGATATTAAACACTTGGTTTAAGTGGGATCCAGACACCAGGCAGGCTACTTGCTGCAGTTTCCAGATGGTAAGGACAGTGAGTAGGCAGCTGCCACCCATCTCTCAGCATCAATTCAGTCCCTGGCTCCATGTACCCGAGCAGGGGATGAGGAGGCAGCAGTGTGTTACCAGACACGAAAAGACGTGTCGGGCTATGTGACACACCTGCTTGGCTGAGTGGCTGAACCCCAATGGCTTCTTTATGACAGGCCATGGGAAAGATCTTCCCCAAGGTGGGCTGTGGAGGAAAAACAGGAGATAATGCTCTCCTGTCTCTCTTTTCTGCAAGGAGTGGAAAGTTGTTTCACCCTATAGTGGTAGCTGTGCATAAGAGGGAATGTCCTTTTGCCTCTTTCTTTCTCAGCCACCTTTCTACAAGACTGTGTAGCTTTTCAATATATTATATATTTTAAAAGCTGTGAAAAACCACAAAGAGGGAAAAATAATTGGAAGATAAACCCTGTGTCAAATTCCCCCCACATTTTGAGCACATTAATGTGAAAATGTTCAAAAATATTAAAGTAAGGGAAACCCTGATGAAAGGTTTATAGGAAAGGTATATAAAAGATAAATTATATATCTTTTCCATTTTATCATTTCTGGCAGAGAAATGAGGAACCAGGAATATTTATACAGTCATCCACCTCTCTCTTTTCAGAGCAGGCTGGGTACTAAGCCATTGCTGTATATCCAGTGTGTGAAACCCCTGCATTTTGCTGTCCAGAGCTCAAGAAATACCCTTTATTCTCTTCATAAGTAAAAAAACCTGATTGTTTTACCAAATAAATTATCCTAGGGTAGGGAGTACAATGCAACACCAGCAAAAAGCCATTTATGTGGACTTCTGCATCCTAATCTAAACTCTCATATCAGAGGTGATTTTGAAATCCCATATCAGAAGGTGGAGAGCAGTGGACATGGGTTTCTTTGTGCTCTCAGTTTTTAAGAAAGGTCCTGGTTTGGTTTGGATTTGAGACATCTGGGGAAAGGGTTTCACAAATCTTGAATAGGAAAGTAGCATCTTTCCTCCATGCAGGGATGCTCTGAAGACCTTGAAGTTATCCCAGAGCCCAGGGCTGGGAGGTGCTCCTGTCACTTCTCCCCATTGTCACCCAGATGTGGGCTCTAGTTTTGATGGGCTTGCTTGGAAACAGCTGCAGAAATACCAAAATGTGTCATTTCTCATCCAGCCCCTTCTTGCACACAGCTCCACACCCACAGCCTGGAGGGTGCAAAGCAAATATCCATGATGGCATTGGCTTTGTTAGACTGGCCAACCCTCCTAGCCACAAAACAGAGAACAAACCAGCCTTGGTTTCTTGGTCACTTTCCTGGCCTGACAATTGGAAAGGTCCCACATTCATGGTTGCATTGCCAAGTGGAACATCAAAGACCCCAGACTGTGGGACCCAAGGAGGAGCTGCTCAGTGTTACCCAGCTGCTGGTGGAAATCATCTGCTTCTCCAGGGAGGCTGGCTCCAGGCTCCTTCCTCCTCCACTAGCCTGCAGCACAAACCTGATGCTCTCTGCAGCTATTAAAGGGCAATTCAAAAGTAGGAAAAAATTTGAAAGACAGACACAGGAAAGGAGAAAATGGGTCATTTTAAGGGATTTAAATAACTCTTCATTTGAAAGTCTTTCCACTTCCAAGTGGCTTTGGCCACTGTTGGCTGACAGGTTAGTTTGTGCTGCAGTTGCATCCTGCAGAGCAGATCATGCTCCTCAGGGAAAGGCTGGTTGGCTTTTCATATTCAGCCCTTCCAGGCATTTCTGTGCTTCATGCAGATGAGGGGAAGAGCAACCGTCATCCCTTCCCCAACAGCTCATGTTTCCTTTTTATTCTAGATTATTAAAATAAAAGAGCTTTTTTATCAACTGTGGTAATCTGCTTGAGAAACAGATGTTTTTTGAAAAAGATGGAAGCAGCTTAAACATCTATGATGGGCTGATTCCTAATTCCCTGATTGAAAGCTGAAATTATCTTCATGCAACTTTGAAGAGGACATGGTATTTGTCTCCCTAGGCAGGGAACACTCTGCAATAAGCCCCTGAGAAGGCTGAGTCTTTAAAAGAATTTATATCCCCTGGGGGGAAATGCCTCTGGTTTATCTACTATTTTTAAAAAGGAAAAAAAAAAAGTAATTTCACAGAATGAATTGATTATGGAATTTTTTTGAAGTATAGAAGATATTAGGTTTGGTGACCAATGGGAGCTTACTGCCAATAGTACAAGTCAACTTTCATTGCCTTCTTTTCTTCATTTTCTGCTGGTTTCTAAGAACATCTGACCAATGTTAGGATCTAACTGCAAATGAAAGTGATATGTTGCAATCTCATTACAATAAAAATACATGTCAAGCTAACAATTCTACAAAAAAAAAGTCCTATATGTGTATGGTAGTTATAACTATCTCAGAAAAACATCTTTTGGACTTAGATGTTGTAAATTTATTTTCTTTTGCAAAAGTTGTGTGTTGTCTCCATCAAACACTGTCAAGCCTGTTCTCAGCATCTCTTTCTGACAACATAAATTCCTGTCTGTAGGGCTGAATCCCATTTAGCCCATCTCCATCACACATGTGAAGTGGAATGGTCTCTAGTTATGGAGCCAAACTTAAATAAAAAGAAAGAGCATTTGTTGCTTTGTAACCAGTTTAAATGCACACATGCATAATGTAGGAAAAAGGCTCTGGTAAAAGAGGATGTAGAACAGCCATATAAACCTGATAGCACCTCCTTTCCCTGTCTGGATTTGTCCACTACTGTTGGCATTATCATAGTGGAAGTGATGGAGTTGCCCAACTTTGGGGGTCTGGCTTTCTGTCTCAGGACTAGCACAAGTGTTATTCATCCCTGTAAAGTAATTAGGAGAGCCCTCTGTCCCCAGGAATCTTGGTGGCTGGCTGTCCTGCAGAGCAAGTCACTGTTATTTTGCTGTGTCTGAACACATTTCAGGAGTGCAGTGTGTGATTAATAGCACCTAGAGATGGCTGACAATTTTACAGTTTGAAATAGGAAAAAAAATCTATCTTTACTGCCACATTTTCTTTGTTTTATTGGTGGGACTGATGCTTTTTGACTGGCTACTTGCTCCAGCTATGGGCTCATTTGGTGTTCCAGGGAAATGGGACCCATCTCTCCCCACAGTACATCCTGCATCCCCTGGGAGTGCTCTGCAACACTGCCTGCAGCACCCAGCCTGTGTGTGCTCAGCTGCTGCTGAGAAATGTTGGATTGCAGCAGTGTGGGAGCTCCTGGGCTCAGGGGCAGTCAGGCAGGGAGAAACACAGGCAGGCAAAATGCAGGCAGGAGGCCAAGTGGCCCTGTGGGCTGACAGGAGCTACTCGTGGTTGCCCTGCCTGGTCTGAATGACAGCAGTGCCCTTGATTTGCCTACAGGGACAAGGGCTCTGCATCCCCAGTGCTCTGTCAGCAACCCTCAGTGTCTGCCTCCAAAAGAGGTGGGGGAAAGCAATTTTATTTCATACTGGTCTACATTAGGTTGGGGTTTTTTTCTACTTAAGTGCCCACCCTGTGCATGCAGCTTCCAGCTGGATGTGACAATGGGTGGCAGGATGTTCCCTAGATTGAGAGCTGCAGCTTAGCATTTCCTCAGAAAGCAGCCTGCTGCAGACACGTCAGACACTCTCCTCTGCCCTCTGTCCTGGTACCCAAAGACTAAACAGAGTATCAAGATGTACAGAATTATCTCTGGAGCCCCAGTCCAGTGTGCCTAAAACACCACCATGGCTGTGTGGGAACAGCAGCTGTGGTGCTGCTCCCCTGATCTCCCCAAGCAGAGCTGCTGCTGCAGGGTAGTGAGACACTGGGGCTCAGCCACCCACCACCCAGTGCCCTTTGCCAGGCTGGCCATGGGAGGCACTGCTGTCACCCATCATCTCAACCCACCACAAAGCACCATGATAAGGACAGCTGCCCAGTATGATGGTTTCTGCAAGTTCTTGCTCCGCACTGAGCAAGCTGTCTCTTCTAAACTCATCTGGGCAAGAGAGAGACTTTCCTCAGTCCTTTTATGTCTGAGGCTGCAGTACAAAATCCCACAGAGGGCTAAGAAATCCTTTTTTCTTCATGCATATAGTGTATTTCTTTGGCTTGAATTTTCCCCATTTAAATGCACCCTGGTGAGTGCACTAAAAGAAAAAGAAAAAAAAAGAAAATCCATGCAAAATACTCCCCTGCACACATAGTCCTTCCACAAAGAGCAGGTGAGAGAGAGACCAAACCACATGTGACAGATGTTAGTCACAGTGCCAAACGCACTGCTGGCAGGAGCCAAGCCAAAAAGGCAGCCAGGGAACCCCTACAACATTGCTGCCTCAGTGGTTTCAGCTTCCAGGCAAAGATGCTGCTCCATATTTTGGTACATACACAACTTGCAGTTGTTTTTTCTTCTGCTGTTCATGTCAAGGGAAATCAATTTTAGAGATTATTAAGATACTATTTACTTGGAGAAAGTGTGTTTTTAAAATAGCAATTAATAATTTTACTGAGCAATCTATAGTCATTTATATTTTGGTTGTTTATCTTGTGTGCCATCCAGAGCTAGCAATTTCCTAACTTGCACAGTGTTCTGTGCAAGGCTGTATTTTGGCTTCTGCTGCTGTGTCAGGCTAATGCCACTGTTGCTATGGTAATGGTGATGTTTGAGTCTGCTTTGTCACCTTTGTCCTGCTATTTTTTTCTTTACAAACAAATTCATGTTGTGGAGGCCTGGAAAACAGGCAGAGGGTTTGCTATGGAAGCTCAGCCCCTTCTCTTTTTTATTTATTTATAACAGATTTTAAAGCAGTATGACAATTTTAGAGATGAATAAAGCCTAACACCAGCAGAACTCATCAGATCTGCTGAAGCCATCCTCCTTTATAAATGTCACTGAATTATCCCTCTATGGCAGACCACACATCCTGGTTGGGAGTACTGCAAGGCATCCCATCTTAATTAGAAGATGCCCATAACTATCAGTCCATCATCATCTTGTGCAGTTTCATCCAAACTTTTAGAAATTCTCTGTGATTTAGAAAAAGTCTACCAAATTTTTATCAGCTCCACCATGACTGCCATCATTTTTTCAAGGCTGACTCATTTCCTGCCATTCTCCCTCGTTCCCAGGTATCACTCTCAGGACCATGCTTTTACTTCTAATTAGCCCACAGTAAAATGCATTTTGCTTGTCTGGGTGCAGCAGGCTGTGTGATTCAGCCAGCCTTTCTGCTTTATTTACCATCCTGCCTTTCTCTGGGTGTTTTATCAGCAGCGATTTCACATTTATTTCCACATCACTAACAAAGAAGCTGGGGAGTAGCTGTGTGTGGCACCCTGAAAAGCCCCAGCAGCAACTTCTGCACCTGAGGATTTGTCTGTTTTCTTTGCTCAACATGTCACTCTACACTGCCATTTCCCCAGTGTGGCAAATTGTACCAAACAGGAAGCAAAGCACAAGCTCCTCAACCAGCTCTGGTAGGATTGCTGAGGTTAAGCTGTTTCAAAATATGGATGTGTAGTGGAGTTACTGCACACTGTCCTTGACTGCTGGTGGATGGACAGTACTCCAGCATCCCCAACTTGGACTTGTACTCACCATACATGTGAAGCAAATTGGGCCTGCGCCCTTGTTTATTCCTAGAAAAAACAAGGAGAAATGGTGAAGGTCAGCTGGACTGCTCAGATGCCCCAAGTGCCTGGTACCTACACCTCCTTTCCACAGGACAGGGGCAGCACATTTGGAGAGGAAAGCAAACCAGAGCTTGGCCTTTGAAGGAAGGAATACAGTGAATCCACCCCATAAAAAATTATGAATTCATCCTGTTCTGAGGAAAGGAGGACCCCAGTTCCCTTTGTGGGCAGGAGAAGAGGCAGTTTCAGCAGGAGGTTTGGGGCTGGGTGGCTGTGGATGACAGCAGGCTGCAGTTAGCCTCTAGAGTTAGGAGCATGGATAGCTTCACAGGACCAGCCAGCATTGCCTATACTCTCCCTGAGCCAGGGCTAGAAATCATAAATCTAATTCATTTTAAGCTTTATTTTGTGCTAGGAATTGGCAGTGTTTTCTTCTGACTCACGTAGACTTCCCACCCACGAGACCTTCCCGTTGGCATCATTTCTTGCTCCGGCTCTCTGTGCCGTGCTACGGTAGCAGGCAGCATTGAGGGCACAGCATTAACACAATGTGCCTGTGGGGCTGCAGCCCACAGATGGGTATGTGCCTGCTAATAAACTTCCTTTGCCCCTGAGATTCCTTGTCCCTGCAAATATAAAGGGGGAGGATGACTTTCTGGCAGAGGGTCAGGGCCCAGGGTATCTCACCCATACTACGTACCAGTGGTGGCAAGCTTATTATAAAAGAGCATTTATCATTTCTGAATTGTTCATTTGAGGTAAATTGAACAACACGGCAATTACCCCCAAGGTGCCCAGGGACCATTTGTGGTCTCTTGTGTGCAAATGATACGATGAAACTGTTTTGGAAAGCAAAAGAAAAAAGAGAGTCTTTATGTCCCTCGCTATCTCGAGGCCCTCTCGCTATCTGCAGGCGGTGTGGCTGCAGTGGACTTTGATGTTTGTTACACGCACAGCAGAGGCGTTGGCGGTACCTGCTTTTATAGCACCAATACAATATTAACTGCAGCACTTTAAGATAGCATGTAAAGAAATCTTGAGCAACTGGCTAAGTCCAGAGATACAGTTACTGTTGCTGGTGTGACATTTCGTCCTAATGGGATCAAGGCCACGGTCTGCAATCCTCCCTGCCTCTTCCTAAAACATAGTCGGCAGCTCTTAAGCAGTGTTTGTGCCTCAAGGACTTATAAAACCACCTTTTAAGATGGGGAAAGGCACAAATCATCATGAAGTTCTGGTTTACAGTAGTTTCTGGTTTTTCTAAAGCTTTCCTGAGGAGAACTGAA
The DNA here is from genome assembly GCA_024362935.1 of Setophaga petechia. Lineage (NCBI taxonomy): Eukaryota > Metazoa > Chordata > Aves > Passeriformes > Parulidae > Setophaga > Setophaga petechia. Next base: position 12,298,720 of record JANCRA010000020.1, on the reverse strand, counting down.
GGAAAACAAGGGTTTCAGCAGAAGTGGTTCCTGCTTTTTCAAGAATCTAGAAACCAGACAATGGTAAAAAATAATTTAAAAAAATCACTCTAAACAATTACTTACATGACTGCATAAATGCCAAACATATCAACTATGTTTTGTCTTCTCTGTAATTTCTGAATAAATGCCAGGATCATGAATATCACAGCTATCAACACCACAAAAGCTTTATTAGACTCAGGCCTGCCTGCATCTTTAAATGAAGGTCACCTTTAGGAGAAAAGAGGAGGAAAAAATCTCTTCAAACCCACCAGATTTCAAGAGGCTTTTTCCCGAATTCATTTGTAGCTGTACCCTGGCACAGGAGAACTAGCAGAGAACTCAGTTTCTCCAGATGGTTTGCTGAGTGTACTGAGCATCATCAGCAAGCAGAGCTTTCCAGCCTAGTGAGCTGCATAGGACAGGAGGAGGTCACAGGGATGGCCATGCTGGGGGACATTTCCAACACTCCTGGCATCAGTCACCCACCCCTCTGCAAGTCCTCCCATGCTGCCTCTCCCTGTGAAGGTGGCTGTGGCTGGAGGACCCAGCCACGCTGGAGGCAAACCACACATTCACCAGCTACAATTCCTTTTCTTCAATCCTTTCTGCTTGTTTTTCCCATCCAGGAAGGAGTAAGTCATGTTTATTATTTGTTTCAGTTGTTCCTCCCTTACAAATCAAACAAAAAAAGGTCAACAGTTTTATTTCACCCTATTTGCTTCCTTAATGTTGAAGTCATTGTTGCTGTGGTTTTCCTGCCTCTCAGTGATTGACAGCATAGAGGACAGCTACCTGGCAGGTAGGCAAGATCTGTCTCCTGGAAGTTAGATGTGGTGACGTCTGCTTCCCCCTGCTTTTTGTTTGTGATTTTTTTTTTCTTTCATATTTTTCTTTTCAGAAGGGTAAGGTACTGTTTTGTTCCTTTCTCCCCTTTTCCTCCTTCAAAGATGGACTGGAACTTGACCTTCTGATTGTTCATCTCAGATGCTCTCAGGAAAGCTCTGAGTGGTAAATGAGGTCACAAATGCAGGAAGAGATTACTGTATTTTTCTTTTCCTTTTAAAAATCTTGAATAGATGAAAATAGATGGTAATCAACAAACCTGTGGCTAGAGGAAAAATCCCTTTAACTCACATTTTACTTCAATTACATTCAGGACAAAGAAACACATTGCACCATGTGCATGAATAGATGCTTTATTATTCAAAACAAGCTTCAAAGAGCATTACGTCCCCTATAGAAAATATGCAATCAGTGTTTAATTCAATGGTAGGATGCAAATTTAAATTCCCATAAGGGGAAGGCTGTTAATGCCATTTAAATTGGTTGTAAATTACAGATAATACGCTTGAGACCCGAATACAGATTAGGAGAATGTTGCTTTATGAATCCAGCTCTGCTTTGAACTTACTAAGTATTTATTTATGGACAACAAGACAGCGCAGGCTTGTTTACACCGATATGGTCACCTGACACAATGCATATGCAGAAAAAAGAGGTATTCTGTTTTTAAAATACAGAAGGCGTTAGCTCCAGTTTGATGAAGATTGGCTGTGTGGAGATGCTTTTTGGTTGCAGCCATGTCTGTTCTCCTCTCTCTCTACTCCAGAGTAATGTGTTTCTCTATCTTATGAATTGCACAGAAATTAGCCCAGAGCAATTGCCATTTCCCTATTTTATTAACAGAGGAGTGGAAATGCTGGGTGCCTAGTGTAACCCATTGGTGTGTGCTGGGGACACCAGCCCTTTGCAGGTCTCAGAGCCTGCTGCTGCCTTTGCTGGGGTTGATACCTTGGTTGTTTCACTCTGGTGGATCTGGTGTGTCCCTCCCCATGGAAGGAGCCTCTCAGTGAGGTTTTAGGGGATTTTTTGTTTCCAGAGAAAGCAATGTTCTGTGGCTTCATCCTTTGTGCACCAAAATAATCATTAAAGGCAACCGATGCACTTTAAGACCAACAACAACAAAGTGTTTAAAATGAGCTGTGTGTCTCACGTAGCACAACGTCTGTTTGCTGTTATTTTCTGCAGTGTGTTTCTTGCCCATTCTTTGTATAAAACAATAACTTGTAGAACTGAGATTTTTTTATTTTGTAAAAGGCAACTAACGAGTCATTTGAGAAGCAGCTCTGCAAACCACTGATGGTATGAACGGGCCCTTCTGGTATGGATCCCATTAGGCCACTCTAGCAATGTTTTTGCTGAGCTGTGTCATGAGAAATTTTGGAGCACATTTCTTCACGTTGTATGTCCCTAGGTATATCAGTATTTCATCAGCACATTGCAAACTGAGTAAAAGTACTTTGCATTGCAAAAGCACCACACTTTGTGGTTAATTTATTTCAAGGCAGTAGAGTTAACATCCCCAGAGTCGTGGAAAAGTGGCCATTGCTCTCAAACACTATTTTACAGAGTGGTTTTTACTTTGAATGTGTATGTGGGTGGGAGGGTGGAGGGGCAGAACACACCTCTTATAATTGTTTCTGAACCTTCTCGCTACATCACAGGAAATGCCTATCTCAGTTAGTTGAAGTTTACACAAGTGCTTGCAGATTCATCCTGAGCTGACTCCAGAGAGGAAACCATTTACCCACCTTGCTTTCTTCCTACTGTTTTCAGGCCCATCCAGTTCTCTAATACAGATGAAGCACCAGAACATCTTGTGCTTTTCTGTCATCTTAAGACACTCTCTGCCAACAGAAATATCTTCTTAAAGAGAATGTAAAGGCTTTTGTCTTAAACTTCTGTATACACAAACCAGCTCATGCTGCTGCAGCCTGTACCGGGAGAGCACACAGGTCTTTCTTGGAACTTTTTGAGTCCTCCTGATCCCAGCTGAGGTCTGGACACCAGTTAGTGAATGCAGTGTAATGGTAATGCTGCCACAGAAAGATAATTTCATTGTATGCAGGGATGATACCATTTCTCCATTTCTACTTGTTTGAGTGCTCTTGAAACCTGTTTGTTGCTAAACCATTATACTGAAGAAACATATTCTGTAATTTATCTCAAATTACTTCCAGCTCTGCTTTAAGGCCACAAATTTCCAGAATAAAACCACCCATCTTACACTCCTGATCTGCTCCATTTATTTCTAAATTCATAACTGTATCTATGTCTACAAGAAAGTGCATGTGGTTTACATCAGCCTTCATCAACAGAGAAGCAGGTCTTTTGGTCAGGTTATAAAACCTATATTATATAGCATTATATCAAAAATAGGTACCCATTAGGCTCCACTAAAACCACACTATATGGGATTACCCTTCCCTACTTCCAAGTTTTTTTACTTTCTCTGTTCACATTACTCATTCTTTGAATAGGAGCTGCACTGGTTTTGCTTAGTGCTCTTTTTCCCCAAACACAAAAATATAGGTACTTCATGGCAATACTATCTTTTGTGACATCCAGACTTGTGATTTTACTAAAAACATGTTATCAAGTATATTTGACAAAACCTGTTTTCCATAAAGTGACGTTGATTGGCATTACTAATGCTCTCATCTTTTAATTTCTTTTTATGGATTGCATCCCCAATCAGCCTTTCCCTGAACTATGCCTGGGATCAATGCCAAGATAATCAGTTCAGTGTCTCCTGCATCATTCCCTTGGCTTTCTAAACTATTGGCCCAAAGCTTTCTTTTAAGGCCCTCTTGGTCATCTTATTATTTGCTTTTTATTCCCTTCTCCTACTCTCATTTTTGCAGGATTTTCCCAGGGCTTAAAGATTTAGTTCAGAGGACTTGTCTGCTTTTTTTTTTACTCTTGGGTGCAAGCTACTTAGGACTACAGATTTTACATAGTTCCAGATTATGAATAACCACAGCTAGGATTTCAGACCTGTACATGCTATGTAGAGACAAGGTGAGATCTCTCTGATGAAGTTCAGACATCGATACAGATTTCATGCTGGACTCTTCCAACTCATCCAGGGGGCTGGTTCAGACTTTGCTTCTTACTTTTCCTGGTTGTTTGCACCAGTTCAATGTGATCACACAAACATTGCTGAACTAGCCTGACATTTATTACTGTGCTTTCAGGGCTGTCTTCTGGAACCTGACCATACTCTGATTTAAGTAATTTTGTTTTTAAATTGAATCATTAGCAGTAGAATTTTAGGATGCAAGTTCTGAAGTACCCTGGAACATCTAACAGCCAAATTTCCTAGTCTCCTCTGAGGTATGAATAACTTGAACTGTTCCATTAATTAGAAATGCTTATGTATATTTTCATTTCCATGTGCACATCATGGTCAAAAGTGAACATCACAGCAGGAGGAAGAGAGCAGAGTCTTGTTCAACATACATGTGCTAAGGTTTGACCTCAGCACACAATGGGCTTGATTCTGCACTGTGCGTCCCACTGATTTGCATTGCAGGAGATATCCAGAACATTATTGCCTCAAGGTGCCAGAATAATCTTCCCCAAAATCTGGAGACTTTTGTACTATAGTAACTTAACTGTCTCATTTAATTAAAGCCTCACAGAAGCAAGGCTGATAGACAGACTACTGTGTCATGGTGGGATTGCTCCCAGACGTGACAGAAGTGAGTCCCCTGCTGTCCCTCATCCTGTACACCTACCCCTCTCACCCCCTTTAATCATGCTCTTCCTAGGATAATTAAAGGAATTTCCTCCTGAGCCTTGTCAGCTGCAGATTTCAATTTGCAGCCTCCATTTGACCGATGATCTAACACTTCTGCCGAATGGAACTGGGGACATGCCTCCAGCCTCCTGTGAGTGCTGCTGCCCCATCCTTCTCAGCCCATACAGGTGTGCCCAGCCTGTCCCTATCTCCTCTCTCACTTACACGAGTCCATTGCTGTGGAGAGAGGGGAGCATCCCACAGAAAGGTCAGGTGTTGGTGCATATCCCACAGATGGAACAGATCAGAGTAGCAGGGGGTCAGGGAGGGCTTAAAGAAGAGCTTAAAGCTCCCCTGGATGCACCACCTGGTAGCCCATTTCACTGTGCACAGGGCTTTTCAGTGTTCATGACTTCATACAGAAACCCAAGTGTGCTCTTCGAGTTCCTGTGTAAAATATGTGATAACATATCAAGCAGCCAATGTCAAGAGACTTTGGACTATATTCATAAATGCTTCACTAAATCCCTGAAGACACAATAAATTATTGCTTCAGAAGTATCTTCATTCACCTGTTCCAGGCAAATGGGAAAAGGACAATCAATTCCTCTTTTTGAAATGCCAGAAATCCTAAACTTATGAAATTTCCTGACAGTCCCTACATTTGCACTGGGATTTTATGAGGTTGTATCAGTTGACCTTCCCCTTTCAGAGTTCAAGCAAGTTGAAAAAAAGGAACTGTAATAAATACAGCAACAGACAGATTTAAGCACACTCTGTAATCCAGAAAATGGAACTTCTTCTAAATGCAACTCCTTCTGAATTTTTAGTGAAAGAATTGATAGCATTACCCATTGAAATGGAATTTAAATGGAGTTTAGAGGGACAAAGTTTTGTTCTGTAAAAGCCTCTGATTCTGAGCCAGCATCTTAACAAATGTTTCAAGATGAGATAATAGGAGACTTTTGTTTGTTTGTTTGTTTGTTTTCTACTAAGAGCAGGGGTTTAAGGAAGAAGGAGGGAAGGTGGTGGTGGTACTGCCCCAGTGACTGCCAAGTGGAGTGATGCAAACCAGCCATCACTTCTCAATGCTACAGCCATGTTCAGCTCAGAGCAGACTGTGCAGCCATTCATCATATCAAAGCACAGACATTTGTCTTCAATGTTCTTTAGCTTTTCAAGCTCCTTCCTTCTGTCCTTGGTCTGCATTTTTCTCCTGAAATGCATTTCCCCGTCAGTCACTTTCACACATCCCCCATGCATAGGAAAATCCTTCAGGTTTTGCAAAGCCCATTGTTCCCATCTTTTAAAATTTCTCTTGAAAACTTTCCTTAGCCACCACACCTACAAATCTCTCCCATCTGGGGCTGGTTAGGCAAAAACAAGCTGTGACTTGTGACTTATGTCTTTCTGCAAACCCTCTGCCTTTTATTGCTCCCCCACTTTCCCAATCCAGCTATAAGGAGATTTTGCCTGCCCCCTGCACCCTGCAAATGTGCAGATCTCATGGTAAAGGGACTGTCCTTTTCACAACCCACCTACAAGGCACGGAGCCCGCAGGGAATATGCACAGGGAATTCCTCTGTGACTCCCATTGTGGAGCCAGAGCAAGTGACCTGGCAGCGTATTGTGCCCTCCACATTCTGCAGGCAAGCTCTCAGCAATCAAGCAGTTAAATATCCATCTTTTTGCAAAGTTCTGTTGCTGTTATCATTCCTCACAAATGATACTTTGTACTTAGGTTGTTATTTGCAACACACTAGGTGTTTCATGGAAAAGCCAAGATTTGGGCAGTGAAGCCAGTCCAAGCATGCTGCCACCAGGCCACCCCTTTCAGATGTCATTCTGAGGAAAGCACAATCCCAGCTGCCTACCCCTATTTCAATGAAAATCTATGGGTCAAAATACCTTTAGGTGTCTTGACAGCAATACTGCGTGCCAGTAAATAAATCCTAGTTTATAAAACTGTCTGTATGAGGAAGAGGGAAGCCATTTTCCCCACTGTACTTCATCCCTGTCCCTAAATATGCAGCACACACCACATATATGGAGGTGAGACCTCAGTGATAAATTGCAGAGCAGTGTGCTAAATGAATTTGTATTGCACCCCCAACAGCTTCCCCTGCCCTTTGACTTTTATCCCATCTCTCAGGATTTACTCTAACATTCCTTTGAGCAGCCACCATTTAAAACCAGAAAACTAAACCAGAAAGGTCACCATCACCTGAAAAATCCAACCCGCTCACCCACTGAGGTTTTTTTTTCCTTCATGCACACAAAAATTTACACAGAACACTACATGGCCATGTGGCAAGATGAGAAAGATGTAGTGCTGGACCAGTTACCAGTTTCTTTAAACATAACATCACATGACCCTAAGGCTTTTATCCTGCAGCCATACAGAGAAATGCCAACAGGGAGCAAAGAACTTCTGCTTGGACGTGGCAGCCTTTCACCACAAGCATGGCACAAGATGGGAAAGCAGAGAACCCAACTGTGCAATGTTCAAATTTAATCTTTCAGGGAGAGAAATGAAAGGGCCGTGGCACTGGGAAAGAAAGCTTTCCTGTTTCCTAGTGACACTCCATTTAGATCTGGAATAGCTCCCAGAAAGGACTTTAAGTATGAGAGACCTTTGTTTTTGAAAACACAATTTTGGCTCATTTCAGAGGGGTTTTATGGTTTTCTGTGGGCATGGATAACTGGATTCGTGACAAGTCCTTTTGTATCCTTTATCAGCAAAAGGATACAGAAGCTGTCACAGTACTTTTAAGTTTCCAAGCCCACATGGCTCATTTTTCCCTAATATGTTTGATTGATGTAGCATCACCATTATCTGGTGAATGCATAATTTTCTTTACATTAATATAGCATAACCCATGTAATTTACTTGTGTGAGGTCAAATTGTTTCAATTTTTTTTTTTTGTTGTCTTACAAAGAACTCTTTTACCTCCTTGTTGTGGTTTAACTCCAGCCAGCAGCCAAGCTCCACACAGCCACTCACTCAGCCCCACCAGCAGGATCAGGGAGAGAATGGAAGGGTAAGAGCTGGAAAACTTGTGGGTTTAGATAAAGACAGCTTCATAGGGAAAGCAAAATCCAGGCATACAAGCAAAGAAAAACCAGGAATTAATTCACTGCTTCCCATGGGCAGGCAGATGTTCAGCCATCTCCAGGAGAGCAGGGCCCCACCACATGTAACAGTGACTTGGGATGACAAATTCCATCTCTTCAAACATCCCCCCCCCTTCGTCCTTCTTCCCCCATTTCCTGTAGTGACTGAAGTCAGATGGTCTGGAATATCCCTTTGGTCAGCTGGGGTCACCAGTCCTGGCTGTGTCTCCTCTCCCAGCCTCCCATGCACCCCCAACTTCCTCACCAGCATGGCAGTAGGAAAAGGAGAAAAGGCCTTGGCTCTGTGTAAGCCCTCTCAGCAGTAAAAAAACCACTATATTATCAACCCTGTTTTCAGCACAAATCCAAAACACAGCCTCATACCAGCCACTGTGAAGGAAATAAACTCTACCCCAGCCAAAATCAGCACCCTCCTGCATTAGACCTCATTGCTATCAGGATCAGAAAGTCTCAGAGGGTAGGAGACCATGAAAAAGCAGGTAGCAGTGAATTTGTAGCAATGTAGGTAAATATCACATGTTTAAGTGCGTACCACTATTAATCCCAAGAACCAGCAATGAATTAAAATGCAAATCATGTGTTGCATGAACCTATTGGAGCTGACATCATCCCTTACAAGTGATGATGCACATAAGCTGTTGTCAATTATTTCTATCTATGTTGCACCTACATACACTCCAAAAGGGTGTTTGACTATCAGTCAAGGCATGGAGCATAATTCAACAGAGAGGCTGATGAGCCTTTGGCACTGTTTTCCACAGAATTCTGGAGAAACTGGCTGTTCACAGCCTGGATGGGTATACTGGATAGGATCTGGACAAGCTGGACCAGTGGGTTGAGGCCAGTTGTATGAGGTTCAACAGAGCCAAGTCCTGGGCACTGCACTTGAGCCACAAAAACTCCATGCAGTGCTACAGGCTGAGGGCAGAGTGGCTGGAAAGCTACCCAGTGGAAAAGGACCTGCAGCCAGCTGAACATGAGCCAGGTGTGGCCAGCAGGACCAGGGCAGGGATTGTCTCCTGTACTGGGCACTGGTGAGGCCACATCTCAAGTCTTGTGTTCAGTTTTGGGCCCCTCATTTCAGGAAGGAAATTGTCCAGAGAAGGGCAAAAGAGCTGGTGAAGGGTCTGCAGCAAGAATCTGATGAGGAGCAGCTGAGGAAGCTGGGGTTGTTTGGCCTGGAGAAATAGAGGCTCAGGGTGGACCTTATAACTCTCTGCAGATGCCTGAAAGCAGGCTGTAACCAGCTGTGGGGAGCAGCCTCTTCTCTCAGGTAACAAATGAGAGGAAATGGCCTCAAGGTGCACCAAGAGAAGTTTAGATTGGAAAGCAGGAAAATGTCTTTAGTTAAAGGGTTGCCAAGCATTGGCACAGGCTGCCCATGCAAATGGTTGAGTCACTATCTCCCTGGAGATATTTAAAGGAAGTCTAGATGTTGTGCTTACAGACATGCTGCAGTGGTGGACTTGACAGTGCAGGGTTAGGGGTTGGACTTGATCATCTTAAAGGTATTTTCCAAGCTAAATGATTCCACAGTTCTATAATTCTGTGACAGCTTGATGGTGACTGTGACCTGAAGTCATGACAATTGGCTAGCTCCACAATGGGCATTTGGAGTTTTCTTCCCTGTTAGGGATCAAAGTCAAATGGAGGCATGTGATTTCCTTACTGCTGGGGACGTCTTTGTCCTTGGAGAAGGGTGAGATATACTTCAAACATCTTTAATAAAAGAAAATTATGATAAGTCATTCTCCAGGCAAGAGTTGTAAATACCACTGTGTATATTGGCTTTTAAAATAGAGACATTAGCCAGAATATCTCAGACTGTGTAATTTAGTGTCTTTTATCATTTCATCTTCTAGTTACAGTACCAAAAGGAGTGATGTCTGGAAGATAAATTTAATATGCAGAAGAAAATCCCTCACTTAAAACATATTTAATACTTGAATGTGTAATAGAAAGGCCAGTTTTAATCTTTTTTCCAAAAATGGACTTTAAAACTCAATGCTTCCTGAAAAATGGCCGAGTTTTTGAAAACCACCTAATCTTTTACAAGTTCCAGATCTTTCCCTTCTTCAACATCATGGGTAGAAAAGTTATTGTAGTCTGAAAATTCCAGTATACTTTTCATGACGCATTGGTGTGCAGCAATGGGTTAAGCAGTGGGTTGTTAAACATAGACTACAGTAATGCCTATTTCCCAGTAGAATGGTGGATGCAGACTTTACAAGTTTCTAAGGTGAAATTATAACAATGACTTTGACTGGTCTTGAAGCTCTTGTACTGAAGCAGATGTTCATACTTTACCTCCATGTGTGATATAGCTATTGAACAAAATTAAATGGCAAAACAGACGCAGTCAATATGTGATGAATGCAATTTGATGACCTTATGGAAGCAAGGAGGAAATCAGACTTCACAACTCTTAGTGGTCTTCTCATTGCTTGTGGAAGGTTAAGGCCAACAGGTGAAAAAGATTGGGAGGTTATATTGAAAACAGGGTAGTCTGAATGAAAGAAGCATGTAGCCCCTGCCATGCAGTCTATAGGCAACCTGTAATTATCAAAACAGAAACCTGCTTTTCACATGGCAGGTAGGCAACAGACTGTGACAGAAAACAAGGACTATGGCAGCTCTGCATTTGTATTTCACTTAAAGAAAACACAGAATTAAGCCAGGAGAAAAGAGCATGTCAAATTAACCCTCTCTAAGAGGCCAGGAAAATCATTTCAGTGACTGACAATGTCAGCCATGTCTATGTCCTGGAGGACAACGAGATGTGCAGAGGCACAGTGAGTGAAGATAAGGCAAACCAGCATGACCCAGGAGGCACTCTAGGCATCCTGCTTTTGGTAGGACTTGCAAGGGAGGTTGCTGAGGCACAGAAAAATTTTTTACCTTATGAAAAACTTGCTGAGGTGTGAGTGATAAATCATCCAGAGAGAAATTGGTCCTTCTGATCTGCCATGCAAATCACAGTGAAGTGGCAGGAGTGCAGTGTTTGCTTGTCTGCAGAGCATGAAGGGGACTCTGTCCCCCATGCCTCCCAGCACAGGGGGTCAGATCCCATCTCCTCCCACCATCCCACCTGGTTAGGTGCCAGGGCTGCAGGCAGCATGTGCCTTTGCTACCAGAGAGAAGCCTGGCTCCCTCCTTGCAGTAGGACTATGCCTGGCTTTTTCTGAGCTGGCATCTGCCCTTGTTCTTGCTCCAGCCTGGCTGGCAGCCTGTGTGCCCCAGCAGACTGATCTGTGCATCAGCTTATCAGGGCCAGGTACCTGAACTGCACAGGAGAAATGTGAATATGTCCCTTACCCAGGCAGTGCAAGTGGTGCTTCAGTCCCTATTCCCTCTATGACACCTAGAGATGCCTTCAAGAGTGTGTGTGTGTCTGGACACGTGCAGGGCAGCTGAGTGAATAGGACAGATTTTTGTGCTGTGTGCTCCTGTCTGAGACATGCAGATTTCATAGGAGAAATCATGCAGAAGTTAGCCCAGAGATAAAAACATATTCCCCACAGGAAGGTGTAACCAGAACTATGCATCTTCACCTGGCCTGTGCCTCACCTACACACGAGACAGCAGCACTGCCATCTCCCCAGCTCTGCTGGAAACACCTTTGCTCCCTGCTCTTGGAAGAGCATTAGCATTTCCTCGCAGTCACTCTCAGCCATTCTGTGCCTGATGGACCCTCCCAGGCTTGTCTGGATACCTGTAGTTCCTGACACAGGAGCCTCCAGCTTACATCAGCAGTGCTTGTCCAGCCCCTGAGAGCAAGAGCTGACCTTCAGCACTACTGAATGTCATTTGCTTTCTTTGCTCTGGCTTTCAAGGTCATCCAGTTTTCCTGCATGGTCAAGTGCTGCACACTGACTGGAGTCCTCATTCCAGCAAACAGGAATGTATTTTTAGGAGGCTACTGCAAATGTGTGATTAACAGAATGAGTCAGCATATGACATTAGTTCCCAGTGTGTCTCTCAGATCTCACACCATCACTTCTTGTTCACAGACCAATCAACTCACATTGTATTTCTGGAGCACAGGTTTACCATAAGGCAGTTTCTGCCCAAAAATGGCTCTCCTGCTGCAGCATCCATGTGCAGCTGGTAACCAGGCAGATGAGACAGCTGGTGAAGACCTCATCCTATATCCAGTTCAGGTGAAATGGACATTGAAGGCTTTAGAAGGGTTTTTCACCAAGTATTTTCCAAAATAATGCTAATGGATGACTGCTAAATCATCTCCCCCCAGTCTGTACCCCTGGGGTTTTACATGGGAGCTGAGGTCCTTGCCCATAGCACCATTTCAGGGTCCATGTGTAGGAATGCCAGTGTTTTGATCAGCCATCCTCAGCACAGGTGTAAAAACCCTCATTTAAGACTAATTATGGCCAAGTAATTATTTCTGAGCCATGATGGCATGCAGCCCCAATTACCTCTAAATGGGATATAAATAGCAGGGGGGAGAAAACCTTCTGCAGGGGGAATCTGAGATAGAAGAGGCCAAAGAGAGCCCAGACACAAGCAAACTAAATAGGAACCTTTTCAAGCAGAGGATAAGGTTGTGTTATTTCTTCTCAGTTTCCACTAACCCAGAGTTCTTGAAAGAAGGCAGACAGAAGGCTGGGCTTTCTCTGCTCTGCTGCAGATGCAGAATGGCCTTTCAGTAGGCCTTACCACAAAAAAAAAAAAAAAAAAAAAAAAAAAAAAAAAAAAAAATTACCTTTATTGGAGTTACTTTCTGAAAGGTGGCACTACGATTGTTTACAGCACCAATGTTCTGGTAGCCATGTCCCCAGACTTTCATGTTTGGCATGTTTTATGTTCTCAAGAGAAACCCATCAGACAGCAGCTACCCAAAGGAAATCCTTTTTGATTCCTCCCTGGTTTATTCCAGGCACAGCCCTTTGGTGAATGTCTCATGCCTTTGGGTTTCCTCCTAGTCCACAGAGCTGGGCTGATGGGCAACTGTATTTCAAAAGCTAAACATAAAGATGTTCAAGAAGATTTCAGACTCATTAATAATGTTTTACAGTGTTATCTCAAAAAAAAAAAGCTACTTTCCTCAAACATTACAACTAACTTTCTGATTTTAATATACATTTGTCCCATGGGGTTTTCACCCATTAAGATAGATTAAGTGACTATTCTAATGTACAATAGCAGAATTTGCCCTGTGGTTTAGTGGCTGGCTGTGGTTGACTGATACCCAGCCCTCTGAATCCCTGCTGAGTATCTAAGCTCTATGAACTGCAGTGAATGCATTTAATCTACATAAAAAGAACACAAATTGCATGTTAGCCTTTTTGAGCCCAGTAATCAGTTTTACAGTTTACTTGGTATGCTTCTCCGCAGTCCTAGTGGCTCCAAGGAGGTTCCAAGGATTCTCCCTTTTTTTTTTTCTCTGCTCATCTCACGTAGAAGAAAAGTGTTTGCATTTTGATTGTGCTCATTCCCTGACCCCTGTAATTTAACCATTGTTCATATTTAGTGCTGACTGGAGTCCTGCGGGGCAGCTGATAACAATAATTTGTAATAAAGCATATGCAGGCTCTATTTTTTATCCTTGTTTTCCCTAATAATGCGAAATTAAATTTATTAATTAAAACAGATGAAGCAAAATAGGATTCCAAAATACGTGGATTATCCCAGCCTGGCATTTAGGATGATTATAATATTTGGCATGTATATGGCACTCCAAAGTGGCATCACAGTTAATCCTCTCCCCGCCGCCCCTCTGAGGTGTGTTGTTATTCCCCAATTTGCAGGGGAGGATGCCCAGGCAGAGAGGGTAACTCCAGAACGAGCCAAAGCCTGCGCAGGCACAGCCCCCTCTGTCCTCCCCAGGTGTGATTTTGGATGATCCCGATGAGCGGGGAAGCTGCGGAGCCTCTGCAGGGCGGGGGTTTGGGCGATGCTCCGAAATGGGCTCGGGGCGGGGGAAGGGGGCTGAGAGCATCCTGACATCCTGACAGCGGCATCACCACGAGGGGCAAACCCAGCTCCTCATTTGCCGGCTGCATCATGCAGCTGAGGAGCTCATCCCAAATTCATTATCAACCCAAACACATACATGCTTGTATGTGAGCTGAGGATCTCATCCCAAAATTATTATAATCCCAAACACATACATGCTCGTCAGGACTGAGATAAAAAAAACAAAACTAAGCTAACAGCTGGGGGAAAATGTGCAAAACGCTGTTTAGATCAAATAGTTTCTCTGGCAAAATGTAGTTTCAGCTAAATATTTTGTGGGGTAGGGTTGTTACCAATATTGGTGAGATGAGAAAATATTGGAAACTTCCTTCTCTGCTCACTTTCATCTCAGGTAATTTTGATATATTTTGCTGTTTTCATACACAAATATCCTTTGGTGTGTGAGTGAAAACAAAAAGGAAATTCGACACACCAAAACATGATGTCTTGGTAGCTCTCCAATTTATTTTGGAGGGGTGCTGGATTTTGTGGGACACTGCAGGATGCAACTCACCCTGCTGGGGCTCAGGACTGCTCCCTCCTCCTGCACTGCAAATTGCAGAATGGCAAAATCCTGGTTCCTGAGCAGCTCTGGTAGAGACAATGGGGTGGGCACAAGCTGGGATTGAGACTGTCCCTGGCAGGTTTTCTTGTTATGATTCACAGGCTGCAAAAGCCTTTGCTGCTCTTTGGGAGCAGTAAGGCACTGGCATGGGGTGCTAGGAGAATCTGCATGCCCCATCCCTGGAAGTGTTCAAGGCCAGGCTGAATGGGGCTCTGAGAAACCTGGTCTAGTGGAAGATGTTCCTGCCCATGGCAGGGAGTTTGAAACTAGCTGATCTGTAAGGTCCAAAGCATTGATTCTATGATCCTGCAGGGAGCAGGCTGGTGTGGATACATCAGACCTTGCAAAAGCAATTGATTCTGCCTAAAAAACTTGGGTTTACCCTGTTGAGGGGGAAATAAAGGGCAACCCTGAAATGGTGGTGCTCTGGTGAGTCTGCTGAGAAGACCGGGGGCAGGCAGCCAGCACTGCCCTGCTGCTCAAAGGGCTGTGAAGGAAAGACAGACCGACCTCAAACAGAGACAGGAGTTGATGGTGGTGGCAGCCTGTTGTATTTTCTGAGACCCCCCATCAAAGTAAGGAAATGATAAATCTGACTCCATGTTCTTAGAAGGCAAATTTATTATTTTATGTTACTATATTATATTAAAGAATGTTATACTAAAGCTGTACTAAAGAATAGAGAAAGGATGCAGACAAAAGGCTAAAAGATAATAAAGAAAAACTTGTGATTCCTTCCAGAGTCCCGACACAGCCTGACCATGACTGGTCATTAAGTCAAAAACAATTCACATGTTGGATAAACAATCTCCAACCACATTCCAAAGCAGCAAAACTCAGGAGAAGCAAATGAGATCATATCGTTTTCCTTTTTCTCTGAGGCTTCTCAGCTTTTCAGGAGAAAAATCCTGGCAAAGGGATTTTCCCAGAAAATATGATGGTGACAGCAGCCTCTTCCAGGGAGTTCAGCCTGAAACAGGCTCCCAACAGGGTGGGGAGATGTGGGGTGGCCTTGCTGAAGGGACAGTCATAAATCAGCCTGTGACACAGTGCTACCGAGGAGCATGAGGGGTGAGAAGATGAGGGTGACTGAAAGCAGACAAAGCTCATGCAACTGAGAACGTCTTGTCTGGCTGGGACACTGGCTCATAGCCTTTGTGGGCTGTAACAGATGAGGTTAAAGGGATCATCTCCTTATTCTTCTCAAAAATGTCTGTCTTCAGCAGACAGTGAATTCTGGCAGCTTGAGACAGTGAATATTGCTGAAAGCTGTGAGGATTTCAGAAACAGATCACATCTTTTTTTACCCTACAGGAAATCTTTAGAACATCTGGAGGGCAGTTATAAAATTTTCTTTTTTATGTTTTAATTACATTTTGAGATTGTTAACCTAAGCATCCTCTTCTTTAAAAAGATAAAAACTTCATGCTCAAAATATACAGAAATTTTAATATCTACCAAGGACTGTTTTGGTTAGTTGTCACTTGTAAGTCACTATATTATAAATAATAGGAGAAGGAACATTAAAACACAAGTTTCAACAATTTTCACCAAGAGTCCAACAAAGAAACAGACTATAGGTGTTGACAAGAACTGCTTAGCAGGGAATGATATTGCATAATGCAGAGCCTGTGAACATCAGCTTTACATAAACCTCTTCCATATGAGACGTTAATCAGGATGGAGAACTGAAGGATCTGAAAACAATCAATATTTCTCCTTTCAAACCCCTGATCTTCAGTGTGAAGCGCTCATGCTCTCCCTGTGTGGTGGGAATGCAGGAGATGTGAGGTAGCCACGGGCTAATCAGAGGTGGGCACATTTTCTGAGTGTGTTGGGCTGAAAGCCCCACATGGCCCAGGCTGACCCACTGAAGGAAGGGGCTTGCCCAGGGTAGAGGTGTCTGGGCCAGTGAAATGAGCTTCTAAATCAGGGTGAGCCACAGCTGTATGAAACTGGGATGGTGATTCAATGGTAAAAATTAATAAAAGAAGGAGTTCAAAGTGCCTGGGAGATTTAAAAGGATGAGTGCAAGGGGGAGGCCAGCAGGACAGGAGACAGAACTACAGATGTACCCGCAGATCTTATATAAATATATGGATTACTACAGTCCCTACACACTGACTTTGGTGATAAATGAAAATATTCACAATATTAATGGAATGGCTATATGCAAAATACAAGTGTATCTTCAAATATACTGATATGAATATATTTCACATGCCTATGACTACATATGAAAATATATAAGCATGATTCACATATCTTTTGAACCAGAATTTGTAAGAAAGTGTTGCTTTTCAGAAACTAAACAGCTGTATTTGACAGTTTCCAATTGAGATTTTGATTTTGCATTTTCAAATTACCTTTTCATGGTCATAAATGCAAAATGCATTTGCAAAAAATAAAAAAAGTGCTGTTTGCCCTATTCCCTTTGTAGAAAGATCTAGTGGTGAAAAACAGTTTGATTGCAACATATATGCTGTTCCCAAGGGAACTGCTGCTTGAAAGGACTTTCTAGCTCTGATTAGACCGATGAGACAATCATTTGCTCTCAGCTTAAGCTACTATGAAACCAGAGAAAGACAATTGTCTTGAAGAACCTGTGTTACAGTCACCTGGCAAGCTTCTCTTCCTTGGCTAAAATGGACCAAACCAAGGTTATTATGGCCAGAGAACTGCTCTTAGCTCAGAGCAGCACACTGGCTGAATATGAGGGTGAGACCCACTGCTGTGGTTGGTATCCCCTCATAATGTGCTCATGCCATGCCCCTTTAATCCAGCAGTGACTTCATCTGTTCACCTTAGGGGCAAAACTTGCCTTAGACCATGGGGCACAGCAAGTTCTGAATTAAAATGTCATTTCTTTTGGTGCTGATCAAGGTAACACCACCCTGGGAAGGTTCAGGGCACCATGCCCAGATCAACTGCAGCTGCCAGCAGGTGACATCTCCATCATCTCCAGCTGACCAGGGAAGGCTACTGGGCTGTGTGTACCCCTGCTGCTCCCAGGACCTGGCACAGGGATGCTCCAGGGACTAGTGAGACCTCTCCACAGCCCTCCACACAGGGGCTGAACCCCTCTGCCTATGGTGATGTTACAGGGTATCAGATTTTCAGCATGCACAACTTGGGAATGCACCTTTAAGTGCAACACTCCAAATTATCCATTTCTTTGCGTTCCTCTAAATGCTTTTGGGATGTATTTCTGGAGTTTCTTAATTTTATTTTTTTTCAGCACCATTAATCTTAAAGATTAATGCAAAGTCAAGCCATCTTCTTTTGCTTAAACAACAAACTCACACGTATACTTTCACTAACCACCTCTTGGGGAGCCAATGTTTATATGTGGAATTCTGCAATAACAGTTTGCCTCCAGTGTGCCCACTGCCCACCATAAATGCCAGCGCATTACTCTTTCAAGTAACACAGTGTATTTTGGACTTTAGGAAAGTGAATCTAGAGCAATCCCAAAACTGGAGTGTTTATTCCCACAAATAACTATACAGAGCCACGTGGGAGTGCCTTTGGAGAGCTGCATCTGTGCTCTGTAGAAGGAGGCTGGGGATCAGAAATAGAAGAGAAAATCACTTGGTTCCATGTCCAGCTTCTCTCTCTCACCCTCAGGACTGTCACCACATAACCCCAACCCATGGTTTTCTCATCCTGCATGGCCACAAACATGCCTCAGCCCCTCTGGTCTTGGCAACTCTGCTACATACCAGTTACTTTCCCCACGCCAAAAAAGAGTCTCAACTGTTTTCCTTTCCCTGACCTTTGGCCAACACTCACTGTCCTTCTATAAATAATTCCCCACCTTTGTTTAAACTCTTAAACTGAAGGTATTTATTGCTTGTCATCATATTCCCCAGGATTTTCCTCTCTGCTAAATATAATAGTGATCTGTAGTCACTCCTCATGGCTTACCCTCCCACCTGTCCATCCTTCCATCTGTCCCTCCTGACCTGACTCCACAGACAAGAAGTGCATTTTCAGCCAAGCCATGGGAAAGGGGACCTTATCTCTGGAGGGATGGGGAAGGAAGGAAGGAAGGACACAGGGGAGGCAGAGGGCTGGCCTGCCATGCACACTCACAGAGCACACCAGATCACCAGCATTTTCACTTGGAGAATATGCCTGATCCCATGGCACCCTGCTCCCAACAAGGCTATTATACACAAGCTGCAGGACAGTCAAATTTCATTATCCCTTCTGCAAAACATATGGAGGAAACAAAATGTTGGAGGATACTCCAGTGACAACTAATGACATTACTGAAATTACTATAAATATCATCTTTAATCTAATCAAAAACAGTATATCAAAGACATTAAAGCTGCAGATGCTTACTGTGCCAGGGGGGAACCAAATGAAGCTTTACAGATGTGTCATACTGTGAAGCTGTATTTGCATAATAGAAAATGAATGCTGGTTGTATCTCAGATTTCTGCTGCTTTTTAAGCCAGGGGGGATCTGGACATTACATTTAGTGAAGATCTTTCCAGGTAGCCCAAGGTTTGGGCAGACAAACAAAAATACAAATTATCTGCAGGCCTGACAAAAAAAATTCTAATGAATGGTCACTTCATCCCCTGGTAATTATTACCTGGGCCACTCTGTCACATACTTTAATTAGCATCATTTCTCTTGAAAGCACATTTCAATGAACCAGTGCTGACTGCAGAGTAAGAACCAACAAAGTAACATCAATCAGTTAATTAACTAGTTAACACATTTCCTTCCTTCTTAATTCCTGCTTTTGATTTTCATTTAGCTGCTTTTAGCATCTGAATTTTCAGGAGGTTTGTCTCTGGGCAACCAGTGGTAGTGATGTGAGAGAGGGACCTTACCAACTTGACCTTCATGATATTATTTTGCTACTGTAAGGAGAGGTTTGTGCTCTCGTGGGGTCTCTAGAACCATGGGGAACACTTCTGGGAAATAAAAGAGCAGGTGTACATTTATTAAATACAGGCAGAATCCTGCTTACTGCTGGAGAAATGAACAGAGACAGCACTACTCCCACCACTGGGCTCAGGTTTCCCCTCCAGTATTCACCAGAGCAGGAGAAGCTCCCAGGCTCCAGCACAGAGCTGCTTCCTGAGACAGAATATTTCCAAACTGGCAGAGCTACAACGACCCTGGGCTTCTACAAGCATGAACCAAGGCACTCTGACCAACCTGGGTGATGAACTGCTTCCCTCAGAGTGCTCTCCTATGTCAACCAAGAGAACTATATTGCAGGGGCTTTTGAAATCTCATTAAAACAGAGACAGTGTAATAGCATTTTTATTTGACCTCATTTCTGAAGAAAGTACAGAGCTAAGAAAATAAGAACCTTATGAGGTGGGTTTTTTTTTATTTAGATTGTCCCCACTCAGCCATGCCTTCCTCCAAAGACTACTTAAACCTCAGTGATGTCCTTGCCTTGATGAGCTGCTCTGGTCATTCAGCAGCCCTTCCTCCAGACACCCTAGTTTGGGTCATGCTCCCACTTCCCTCTTTACTGACATGGCAATAGCACTTGTCTCTGATAAAGCTCTCATGCAGTTGGGTTACATGGAAGGAGGTGTGGATCCACAGCAATGCATTTTGTCTGCCCCCAGCCAGCTCTTTGGAAGTAGATGTCAGGGTTTTCCTGAATGGACCATGGTGGGAATATGCATTATAACAGCAGAAAAGGGTGATATGACTCAGCATGAGCAGGGTCTGTGGTCAGCCCTGTGCTCATAAACCCCAGCAGGAGCATTGCCCTGAGCAGAGAAGCAGAGCTCAGCCTTCACAAGATGCCCAAGGCTGGATTTCACTAGACTGCACACTAGATTTCACCTGGCATGAGGCCCACAAGAGGTCTCTACTGAAAAAAATGGATTTTGTCCTAAAAGATTACATGCCTGGATTTATTTAAACTGCCATATTCATTAAAAAAGAAAGCATCAGGAAAAGAAAGAGGTTCACCAGAAAAAGGATTTCTGTTCAGCCTTCATTTAAGTGGAAAATGATGTTTGTACTGCTGCATGGCAAATATATTAGAAGGATTTGAGATTATAATATAGAGTAGGTTAATGGCAGTTTCATAATCTAATCTGCTGCTGAATTCCGATTTTACCAACCATCTTTCCTCCTTGGGCTTAGAAGTCTTTGTGTTTCCATACACTCCAGCAGATTGAAAGAGTTCAGAGTTTAAATCTCAGTGATTTAGATTTGCCATGCTGCTAAATGCTATGGCTTAGGAGCAATGAATAACTGCAATATGGGTTCTCTTACACACCAGGGAATCTTCAGCTCCTTGAATTGGTGACAATCCATCCCAGGGATTTGCACCCCAGCTCCCATGGGCTGCTGCCTGCACACCCACATTCAGATAATTCCTCAGAGGCAAAACACACCAGCAGTTTTACTTTTAAACACAGCTCATTTTCTCCAGCTTCAGTGGACAAGGGTGTCAAAAGGAAACCCCTAGAAATGAAGGTCACATTGCATGGTGCTCCTGGCCATCCCCTTCTCTGGGGACATAGGATGTGCACAGCCAAATTCCTCTTGGGAGGATGGGAAGCAGAGAAGATGTGTTGAAGTGGGTCTCATGGGGATCCCCAGGATGTGAATCCAGCCTTGAGGCAGGGCCCATGTCCTGGTCCTCCTCTGAGCTTTAAGGGATGCTCAGCACTCTGTGCTCCATTAGCAGCAGATCTGAGGTGCAGAAGCTCTGCTTCGTGTTGTGTTTTTCCAGCTGCTCACGTGAGAGGACACAAGCTGACTGTGCCTCCTAAATGCTGCATTTAACTCGGCTCCACAGAAAATGTTGACAGACAGAACGTGGGTTTAGTACTTTGATACTTATGGGGAAAGACTGGGGAAGGAGGAGGAGGATGTCCAACTGTTTAGAAGGGGAATATTTAGGGAAAATGCAGAAGAAGAAGCAGTCGGCGACTGGTACGCCTAACCTACAAATGTCAGCTTTACAGAGTGAGTCAGTCTAAAAATAACCTCCAATTGTCTCCCAGCTACTCCAGCAGCACAGCAAAAGCACAAGTGGTTGAGAAAAATCACCAGAGGGGGAAGAAAGATTCTCTGTCTGGCTTTTTCTTTTTTTTTTTTTTTAATTAAAAAAACCTATGCTTTTAGAAATTTCTGACTAAAAATGAAGCAAATACCAGGCTCTCACAAGTCTAAATGCAAGTTAACCTTGTTTAATTGTATTCACTCAATTTATTTTGCCTCTATTTATTTTACCTCTGAAAGGCAGCACAGGCTGAATTCCAGATATTCCATGGAACACTATAAATGTAAAACATGGATATCCTTGCATAATTGCATGAGAACTTCCCCTACATCCCCCCTTGACTAGACTCCCTTTCCATACTCAATATTTTAAATTAGAGTATTGAATATCTTTCTATATAATTTGCATACTTTTTAGCAGTCTCCCTGCGCATTTATGCCCTATGAACTATTCTTTTCTCTTTTCAGAGGTCATTGAAATACAGTTTTTCTACATCAGCATTAAACTAATCCATGATAATATTTAAGAATAAATTTTAATGCATGATCCAGAAATCTGTAGAAGCTTTTTCCCTCCCTGTTGTCTGAAGCCACTGCTCCACAATAGGTGCACACTGGCTCCAAGATCCAGTAAGAGCCAGAACAATGCCAACACTGTTCCATCCCTATGCACTTCCATTTGATACAGCAAACCAACCAAAAAATACAAAAGGAAAGATCTGAGACATGTGAATTTGCAAACAAGCAAGCAAAAATGCTTTTGAAAGACATGAAAACTAAATACCTCTCCAGTAATATACAGGACTGGTGCTTATCTACAAATGTTCTAGAGACGAATCATGCTGCTGCAGATTAGAGGAACTATTTTGACAATTAATACTACATATTTCTCCGATGTAAGGTCTCCCTTCCAGCATGGAAAGATGTCATAAGGTCTCTCTACTCTGGAGCAGATTTTCCAGAAACTCGTTTTTTAAACAATTAAGCCTAGAACGTACCAATTTTGAGGCTTGAAACATTCAACAACTACTCTGTTATATTCCCCTTTTCTACTCTGTGACTGGAAATAAATACACTGCAGGGTTCCTGAGGGCTCCTGACAGGGTCTCCCTATGTCTTGTAGACTCAGTGGCATTTCCATGCCATGAAAAGGTCAAACCCAAATGGACCAGGCTTTATGCTGATGCTGCTCAATAAAGATCAGTCTCAAGGATGTGGAGGAACACATTATGAGGCAGGCAGATGGATGCTGCATTGGAAACACCTTGTGTCCAGAATGGGATGATGGCAGGGACTGGGGTCCCTCAGGAACCAGGTGCTCAGCTGGTGTGCGGCCACGAGTGCTCCTCCATGGTGGGTTTGGGCCAGTGGTAAGATCAGCCCCTCTTTTTCTAACACCACATGGGCAGGACAGGTAAGGAGGAGATGAATGACCATGTCCCTCAAGTGAGTCTCCCTCATGGGGAAGCAGTGACAGACACCTCCATACATGTGTCCCCACACGGGCTGTACCAGACTTTAGAGCTCTGTGGTCCCAGGCTGAATGCATCAGAGCTGGGCAATGGAAGGACACTGCAGAACTGATGGCAGCAAATCAAACATATGGGCACACTGGAAAGAAGTGGCACAAAGTATTATTTGGCTGTTAATGAATCATTTGAATTTTCCCTGGACTCACTGGAATTGGCCCCAGAGATGGACTCACATCATGGCAATACAGCTAGACTTGGAAAGACCACCAGGTTTGGGCTCCAATTGTTCAATATTTCAATGTGGAGAAGCTCCATATGTGGCTCAAACATGCCAGATGGCCTAAAACACACACTATCCTAAATACTCGAACACCTCTCTTGCCCTGCAAAGCCACAGAGCACCAGGCATGCAGTAAACATGGAACTGAATCCCCTTGGATGTGAGTTAGTGACAGCAAAATTGAGTACTCGGTTAAAGAAATCAGTTCTCCAGTTTGTGTGGCTAATTGGTTTGTTTTACTCAATGATGCCCACTTTCCTGGTTCATTTAAATAATATCTCTCTGGGAGGGCTGATGGCAGGAGGCTTTAGTGACCAAGAGCCAGGGCTGTTTATATTTTCATCATTGGTCTGAATCCAACAGAGAGCCTGATAGTGAAAGAAAATATTAGCCATCTGCCCAGTGCTTGACAGCCTTGCTAGCAATAAAACCAAGAATTGATTAGATATGGAGGTTTTCTGACTATCCCTTGCTAGGGCTGGCCTTCCAGCTTGCAGAGGGATGTCTTTGATGAAGCAGAACCACTCTTGACACCCTTCCCCACCTCTATTGGACCTGCAACCCTGGCAATGTCCACCAGAGAAATCAAACTTGTTCCCAGTACTAATGGAAAAATACTGAAGAGAGAGAAAAATGGCTCTGTATAAGCTGCTGCTTATTCTGGTGATGCATCACACTGTGTTTGAACTAACAGATGCCACACAGTGTCCAGAGCTCACAAAGGCACAGTTGGAAGATAGACCTTGCCCATTGCTACATTATTATCATGTTCTTGCTTGCCAAAACAGAGTCCTCTATTTTAGTATCTCCTACTTGAACTTGCATTTTGTCACATACTAAAAGGCCTCAGCTGCAAAGATAATACTTTATAGCCTTAGACCTAGGGTGTAGGTAGCTCCCACACATGAGCTGTCCTCACCACCAGCAGATGCACAGGAAGTAGGAGCAGCTGTCTATGGCTTTGTTTTCCTTTTGCAGTGGCAGCTACCCCACAGGGACAGCCTTACCTTGGGATCATTCCTCTGCCTAAAACACTGCCTTTGAAACTGCTAATTAAAAAGCAGTGGGCTTACATGCTAGTGGTTAAAGCATCTCTTCTTGGTGTAAGTAAGTAGAAAAAATATCTTAAACACGACTCAGAGTATGGATACACCTGAGAATAGATGGTGTGCTACACTCTCTGGAAGATGCTGGGCTTGTAGCAGAATCCAGCAGCAGGAATGAGTAAGGAGAAGATGTTGCTCCCATACTCAGATAGACAGCATGGCCCATCTCCACACTGCTCACCTGGGAAGCAAGGGGAAGGACAGAATGCCACACTTTGGGCAGGTGATTTGGTGCCCTTTGTTCTCTGCTCTTCAGAGACCCCCCAGCCCACATTTGTGCATGTGGGTATTGAAGGGCATCCATGCGCAGTGCATTTCAATAAATAACATCCCTTCCTTCTCACACAGCATTTCTGTGGCAAAAAGTTTGCACCACATTGCTTTTATTGTGTCTCAGCCAGAAAGATCCCCCCCCACAAATGATGGACTTGCATCGTACCACCTACACTTCATCACACAAGGCAGTAATAAATGCATGGAGGAGTACTGTGCCTCAGGACAATTTAAGCACTGTGCAAAGGTCACTCTCTTCAGACCCTAATTGCTCAGCAAAAGTGACATTTAAAATGCATATCATTAAAATCATAACAAATTTATTTACCTTCTTCCTTATTGGGATTGTTTCTGCATACATTACACATTTGATATATCGAGTGCTCTGGAGGTCAGGATGTGTTTGCATCGTAAAATAATGTCTTGTGGAATCATGGTGACATGGGCTGCCAGGCTCCCAGTGTTACTCATGCACTGACTGCTCTTGTAGAAGCCGTCACAAAATCCCAACAGCCAGAGAGGGCCAACAGTCCCTGAGTTTTGTAGGACGAGAATGTGCTGGCTGCTTTAAGACAAGTGATATTGCAAATAATACTGTGAACACTTTTGGACAGGAGGAAGAAAGGTGCAGCAAGAAGTGCATGTGCATCTCTGCCTCAGTTCTGGACCATTTGTTCAGTGCCAATATTGGCTCACTGTATCTTTCTTTCGATCATATGTATATGTGAGTATCACTGTATCTTCCTCTCTGTCTTAGAATATGGCATTCAAGCCAATATCTTTTAGGAACTGGAGACACTGCTCATCTAACATGTCTAACAGATGTTTTCTCTCTCACTTGCCATTAGATGTCAAACATCACTTCTTACTTCAGCACCCTGAAAACCACATTCACCATGAGAGCTGCTCTCAGAGTACCTCTGTGTTTCTATTTGCTATGACATGATTAATTGAAGGCAGAAAAGCTAAATGCAAGCTCAATTAGGACAGAATTATTCCAGGTAGCCTCAGTTTTCTCTATGTCACTTATGAGCATTAATTTCTTTTATTCATGAAGTTATTTACTTACCTTTTAATGTCCTTTGGGACACTTGGATTTGTATGCCATAAAATAGGAAAAATGTTTTGTGACTATAATCATGGCAGTTTAATGTCAGTACCAGAGGCTGATGATCTAGCTTGCATTCTTAACTGAAGATGAAACAAATCTCACCAGTTATTCATCCATGTGCTTAACTCCCTTCTTTTACACAAAGACAGCGGAGGACTGAGAAGTCATACACTCTACCAAAGCATGCAGAAAATGTTTACTTGCTGCTTTACAAGGACTGAAGCAAAGCCTACTGGATTCTTTCCAATCCATTGAGTTTTAGTTGTTTGGTTTTGGGTTTCTTTATTAAAGCTGGGAGAATGTTTTTGGAGAACAACAAATTTGTCCAAAAATGTAGTTTTTTGAAGAAGCGACTTGCAGAATTGAGTCCAACTTGGTAAACAGATTTATTTAGCTGGGAAAGAAATAGAAAGCATTCATAAGAACATAACTGAGACTTTCCATGTTTTTCTTTGGAAATTATATATTTGTTCCATGTGTGACATTATTTAAAAGCTATAAAGAGGGATCTAGGTTGGCTAGACTGTATAGAAGAATTTCTCCTTTCTCTTTGTTTTTTCCAGACTGGCCCCTGAACAGACGTTTCCTATGTGAGTGTCTTACTCTTTTCCATCCCAGCTTCTCTATTTAAATCACTTTTACTTACTTCTTGCTGTCTGTCTTCACAATTTGCAATGATTTTCCCCAGCAATGGATTTAGTTGAACAGACTCTAAGTCACTAATCTCCAAATTTATCACATCCAAAAGATACCACCATTGGTTGGCAGCAACCTCTCACAGAGCCCATGCAAAATGTAACAAATACTGGTTCTTGCTGCGCTTCCATATATTGATATTAAAACACACTTTAAAGTGGACAAGGGGTAAAATCTGTAATAGTGTGACACTTGCCAATGGGCCAAGTATTATTTCTTCTTCCCTTTCTATAGGGAAGAGTCAATTGCCAACATAGACTTGCCTTTCATCCATTACAGAATCTTCAAAGTGTAACCCTTCAATCCAAAGGATGGTATCCCATGCCTCTGTCAAGCAGGATCCCCTCTGACCAAAGCAAGTCAGATAAGCAAAGGTTGCATTTTTCATGGCTGCATTGGCCTGTTGCTGATCCTGAAAATGTGTGAAAACTATTCCCCCCTGAGACCAGGATAAGACCCAAAATTCTGGATTTTCCTGGACATCCCAAGGTCTGCAGTTCAGCACCCAGAGAAACCCCGCACAAGGAAGGAGGGGTGGGCTGGGCAGCTTTTGCAGGTGGGAAGGCTGGCATGCAGACTGACATCCTGCCCCAGGGGAGCCGCCGCGCTCCTGGCGGGCTCCCGCGGGGATGCCCCGGGCTCCCGGAGGGTGGGAGCGGCTCCCGGGCCGGCCCTGTAGAGCGGGAGCAGCTCCGGAGGTGGCTGCCCCGCTGCCTCCGAGGGACTGCAGCTGCTGTTTGGAAAGCCTGTCTGTTTGACCTGTCTGCCTCTTCCTGAGGCTGAGCTTCTTCTCGGCTGCCTCATTTCCTCCCTGAGATCCTGACAGAGGCAGCCTGAAATCTCTCTGCTCACTGGGCTTCCAAGTGACTTTCCATCTATTTAATCAGTCATTAAAACCTAATGCAAGGTCTTCCCATCAGAAAAAAAATAGATCGAGGAATAAAGCATTCCTTTCTTTTCATGATGTTTTTTGATTTTAAACACCTATGCCCAGATATTTGTTTGATAGCTATAAATCAAGAGCTCAGTCAAAAGCCTGTATCAGCCCTGCACAGGAGCTTCCCTGGGATATTGCCTCACTCTTTCTTTCCTTTTTTTTTTTCTTTTTTTTTTAATTCTGTGCAGCAGAAGTGAATGGCATAATAGTGGATATTGGAAATAAACTCTTGAGCAGTGGAAGGACCATCATTAGTGCTGACAAAAGCAGCTTTTGAGGCTGCGCCAAGATCAAATAATGAGAACTGGTAGGAGAAGCTGGCATAGCTTATGAATGTGAGGTTCAAGTTACCATTTTTTGGAAGCAATTAACTTTTGTGATATTTTGTATAGATGTGTCTAAGCTGAGGGTTTCCCTTCAATTGAAGCAGAAATATCTTTGTCCACTCTATTAATTATTTCTCCTTGAGTGCTGCAAGAGGCTTCCCCTAATTTACTTGCAGGCTGTTTAACCCTAGTCATTTCCCTCCCTCTTTTCACAGCTCTCCCACATCCAGACTTTCCTGGTGAAAGCACACGAAAGCCAGCCTTACCCCAGAAGGACACAGACACCAAACTTTCCTGTGAAAACACAAGAGGAAAGAGTTGGACTGCTCTTTTCAAAAGGGAATTTGTCATGATATCCCTGCATCTACAGCCAAAATGTGCACTGACCACGAGGACCCCACTTTCACCTTCATCCATGGAAGAATTTAATTAATCTTTCTATATTGGCAGGCGAACAACATTTCCTGAAGAGAAAAATAACTGTTAATTTCCAGAGGTAATTAACAGTCACTGAATGAGACTAAAGGGCTTTCATCAAAATTACCAATCAGCTCAAATTTGAAGAGATTCTCTCCTCCTCATTGCTTCTTCATCTCATTCAGCCAGTCCTGCTGAATTAGTGCCTAATAGAGTCTCAGACATATTCATATCCTGTCAAATTCCCATCCTCCCAAGGAACTGTCCCTTTCAAATGGTAATAGAGAGGGCGTATGATGTGCACTCGTTGCTATTTTGGATTTAACAGCTGGCTGTGTTGCACTAAGGGTAGCTGTGGAAACTTAACTGAGGGATGTGTGCGTGTGTGTGCGTGTGTGTGTGTACACATCTGTGTGAGTAAACGCCTACTCCTTTGCAAATGATACCATTTATCTTAAACAATGCTCTCTTTATAACTCTAAAATTCTAATTCTCTTTTTAGACCACCACAGCTGCTGAAGGGGAGAATGGTGCAGCTTCACAGCAACCAAGAGCATGGCCTCACCCCAGGACGGGGCTGTGCAACCCCTTTCTCACACGAGTTTCAGCAGATGAGCAGGGTCACCATCAGTACTGGGTCACTGGTGGCCCTCATCAAGACCTAAGGGTTTAAGGAAGGCTCTCTTCAGGCTCTCCTCACTTTGGCCAGGTGAGGAGAGGCAGGGGGATGAGCAGCCCCAGGGAATTACTTGTTTTTGCACAGTTTCAGATGCTCTCAACACCGCCCAACACACACATTGGAGTGCCTGAGGAGAGGCAGATGGTCTAAGGGCTGACCTCCAGAGAGCAATATGAGCACAGAAATTAGGAGTCCTCCCAGGTCACTGCAATATAAGTTTCCCTCCTCCTGCTTTGTAAATATTTTGAGCCTGAGCCAAAGACAGGTGGTGTTTGCATTCTCAGTGACATTCTCAGTGACTTCAGCTGGATCTGGAGTACTTTTAATTTGGACATCTCAGGGGACCTCATAGTGACAACCAACAGTGAGAACTTCTAGTAAAACGTTTCTGTCTGCTGTGCCAGGGCACTTCTGGAGACAGCGCTAGATGGGCGCAGAGCATGACCTCTGTTAACAATATACACTACATGAAAGCTAATAATTCTGGCTAAAGCATATTCAAAATAGGATGCTTGAAGCAAAACTAATGCATTATTCACTGCTTGTTGGGAATACAAGAACATGGAGATAGACATCTGAGCCTTGGGCCTTTTCTGCAATGTACTGTACACGGGCTCAGTGGGCTTATTGGCACTGCTGTGACTCTTACTGCCGTGGAGTTTTCATTACTAATAGCATTTAAAATCTTGCCCTGTGATCAATTTTTTTAAAAAGTGCACGTATTCATCTTTGCTTTCTAGTCACATACAGTGATGGGAGGTATTTCTAATGCTGTATTCATTCCCTTGGTGTAAAATGTGCCCTTTTTCCACCTTTACATTAAATCAGACAAATATTTGGTGAAACTCACAGGGTGAAATAGTGCAAAAATTGCCAATTTGTCAGTAGGTAGCTGAAAACAATTCTGAACAGAGCACCAACATAATCAACTTCAATACAGCATGCAGGCTCTGTTAACGTAATGCTTCTCAAAAATAAAAATGTGTAAAATAAGGAGAAAAATATGTCACTTTATATAGTTGTGATATAAAAATAGAAATCTTTGTGAAACAATTTAAGAGCAGCATTGTAGAAAAATCTGTCTGGGATTTGCCTAATTGCCTGCAGACAGCCTGCAATATAGACACCTGCCTCTGAACTAATCAGTCTCTGGTCCTTTTGTGGTCAACAGAGAAACACTGGCACTTGGGAGAGTGATTTATCTCTTCCTAAAGAACATGTCTAAGAAAGGTCAAATGAATTGCATCCTAAAAGTGCTTATTTCTCCTGGCTGACCATAAAGGTTGAAGAGTGACTAACTCAGATGTAAATTAATACACTGTAGACAACCACACCAGCCTGCGGGTTGGTGGTGGGGGGGATATGCTGAAGTGCACCCCTATTCTTCCATTTGCCACAGTGGAATGGTCTAAGAATAAAGACAGATAACTACTCCTCTTCCTTCTCCCCATAGATTTCCATAGTTTCATCAGATGACAGATTTTTGGTTCAAGGAGTTCTGCCATACATCACCAGGAAGGGTATTGTATGCCCAGACCTGCCCCACAATATCCTGTCAGACAGATAAACTCCTTCTGCAGGTGCTGCTGCAAAGAAGTTTTGGATCCCAGCAGACCCAGCAAATAAGCCTGATTTATAGTAATGGTTAATCCTTCTTGGAGTCAGAAGCAGCTTGACTGGATCCCAATTACTGCTTAACAAGGTAGGTCTTGTCAAAACAGCTTCTTCTGATGCAAGCTGATCTTTAAGCGCAACTGAAGATTGGCTTCAGTAACACATCTTTGCTATGGCAAATTTTCTTTAAGACTTTTGGGGGGCTGACATGGGACCAACTTTCTGCTGGAAAACAGATTGAAATGTAAAAAGCAGCATAGTTAGTTATATGCATTACTGTTATTCAAAATTCTCAGTTATCTTTAGCTTCCCTATAGCTTATCCTTTTAAAAACCCATATAGTAATGAACTTCATCTATGTGTGATACCTTTGTTCTTCTCACTAAATGCTTTCAGGATGATCAAATTACATATGATTTCTAATAAATGCTCACACATTTAATTGAAAGGAGAGGCAATTGTGAGAATGGTGTTCTTGAAGACACTGTGCTTGATTTCAATATCCATGAGTTTGTATTTTTCATGTTTGATTTCAGAAACTTTGCCTAAAAAGCCCGCACTTGAAGTTCAGACCACCTTAGAAAAAGGTGATTTTTAAATGTTAAAGGAAATCAAATACACATTCATATCTGCTTGCATGTAGTCCTCCCACTATAAAATAATTAAAGAACTACAACTAGATCAGGCTGACAATCACTGCATCAAAACCAGTATGTACTATGGTCACATTACAAGCAACAAAGCTGAGCTTGGTGATTTATGACAATATCACTAAAACCTTGTGATATATTTAGCAAGTGGTAATGGTAAAGGTTATAATTCCTCTGAGGGCCAATAGTGATGAAATAAACCATGAGGGTCAAGTGGATTATGACCTTGTGAAAACTCAAATAATGGAGATGGAGCTTTATAAACTTCCTTATAATAGATAATGCCTTAAACAATTTAAAAGCTGCTCAGTACTCAATTTGGACTTGCCACAGGCTTACTACTGCCTATATATTACTAGAGGAAAACCTGAAAATTACTTCTGTCACTATGAATCTTGCATCTGCTCAGAACCCCCATTTTAGGTGCAATGAGTGCTCTTGCTGTGCTCTGAATGCTCCCAACAGACAGTGTGTGTGCACTCGTCTGTCAGTTCTCCCCACCCAGCATTTGCAGTGTGGTTGCTTATGCAGAATTTAAAGCTTCCAACGCATCCTGGATTGCTGTGTTAGTAATCACACCTGGCAGTATTAATTTTGCTACTGTATAGTACTATCCTGGGATCAAAGAGTGATCAAGTGATAGGCTGAGATGAATGGCACTGCTGATTGCTTTACATGCTTGGCAAAAGGGAAGATGTCACGTTTGTTAACACAGACAATACACCAGGTTCATGCAGATCCTCTCTCCAGAGTTACCTGAGACACCCAGCTTTAGAATACTGTTTATATGGGAGCTAAGGAGCACCACAAATGTGCATTTCTGCTGAGATTTAGGTGGAGGTGGAGCAGCATCAAAGGCAAATGGTGAGTATCCTGATCCCCCTGAGTACATGATCCTGCACAAACAGTGTGAGAACAGCCTATGGGATCAGTCCCATTAAAGACTAAGATCATGAGTCACTTGACCAAGGTCATTCACATACATAATTTGGGCTCCTTCATTTTCATTCTTGCTGTAGTTTGCCTCCTGCGTGGCAACCCACCTCACCAGAGCTAGTTTCTTGTACCAAGATACAATATTGAACTAGCAGATTTCTGGAGAAAGCTGCATGGATAAAGCAGCCATACTGAAGCATACACGTACAGATTTATAAATTAATGCACAGAAAAAATTCCTCTGCCAGAAACATGGAGAAGTTTGAAACCATGCTATCTCAGCTTCAAAGACATGGATAGGAGGGAAGAGAAGACAACACAATGCTTACCCACTTGTATAACAGCACTGACAATGGCAGGCCTGGGAGGGCATCAGTCTGAAAGCACACGGGACAATCAGCTGCCATTGAGAGAGGGATTTTTGATTGATTTTAAATTAAGGTCACTGTCCCCAGGCCACAGCTAGATTTGATTATTTCTGTCACATTTTAGAAAAGTGACAGAAACTTCTTTGCAACCAGCGCTCTCTCTCTTCAGTGACTCAATGAATAATTATGTTTTTTCCAGTGGGTTTTGATGATTCCAACTTCCATGATATGCCACAAGTTGGTTCAGCAGTGGCATTCTCCCACTGAAATCCACTCATCCCTTTTACTGCTCAAATCTATGCAGTGAGGGCATTAGGAAAGCTGTGGGCAGCACAAAACTAACCCAGGTGTGACATTAAATCTGAGAGGTGTATTCACTGCTGGCAGGTGAGCAGTGACTATCAACATACACCAAGGGGAAAGGGCAAAAACAGAGCAAGCCCAGCTATGAGCCATTTGTCGTGGAGGGACCTGTCTGAGCAAGCTGTGATTTGGTTGTTCACTGTGGATTTCTCTCCTGTTAATTCATTCATTTTTCCCCTCAAAATGACATCAGCTGCCTGCTGTCAGATGGCAAAGGGCTCCACAGCTCTGTTTGAATGAAGAATCACCTCTGTACAGTCAGGTGCCCTGTTAATGGCCTCTCCCTTTGTGCTGGAAGCCAGGGCCACCAGTCCCAGCACACCCTCTCCATGCTGCTCGAGATTTGAGGAACCTCTTCAGATCTCCCCTCTGGTGCCTCCTGCCAGTGTGCATGCACCTAACTGCAAAACCCTTTCAGGCCATGAATTTTCACTGCTGGCCTCCTCAGAATCTTTTACAGCTCTGCGATGTCCTTTTTGAGAAGGTGTGACTGGAATTCCAGCAGTATTGAGAGCACAGGTCCAGCACACATTTTCCAGTGTAAAATCTTTTCCTCTTCGTTGCTCTCCTAACAAGTCCTGACATTTGAGTCACTCTTTTGGCCACACTGAGCATGAAGTTGACATTTTCTCAGCTGTGCATGTCCCTGGGCTTTCAACCTAGGGAAAGTGATGGCCAAAATCCTTCCATGATGATGGGCAAGAAATAAATGACCAACTGCAACTGTACAGTTTTGCTGTCTGGGGAAAAAAATCCCAAACAAACCACCTTGGAATAACAGTAGTGGATTTTTAATCCCAAGACACTACAAAATTCCCTCTCAGGCAGCTTGACCTAAATTCCTATGGGCAATGAGGAAGCCACATATTTGGTGCATTTGAAAGAAAACTAGACAAATGCCCATAAATTATTGTATGGGGGACATTCCTACTCTCTTTTGGAAGATGGATTAGGCAGATGACCTACTAAGTTTTTTTTTTCCTTCTTTCACTAATTCCTAGGATGTCATGAGTGTGTGTGCTTTACCCTTTCTTAAGTCATAATCTGATTGATCCAGCACCAGTCAAAGGTTTTGAAAAGCCCATTAAACCGCAAGCGGAAATCTTGAGCGGTTTGTTAATATCAACAGAAATCCAGATGGAATTACAATTATCTTTTATGTACATTCGAGGGCATATTATGTAATACTAGCCATGGATTTAGTTTAATGCACCGCACCTTCCAATAAGCTGCTGGCGCCACTTAATAGCGATTTGAAACCTACAAAAAACTCTTTTGCCCTTGACAAAACCGTTTTAAAGCCCAGAGACGGAGGTCAAGAGGCTTGGGATATTCCGAGTCTGATGGGAAAACGGGGACAAGGGAAAGCGAGGATGGAAAAGACGAGTGGGGGGGGAGGGCGGGCGGGCGAGAGGAGGAATTTAAAAGGGCAAAGAGGTGGAAGGGGAATAAAGAAAAACAGGAAGTCAGAATCGTGGTCAATCCGAGATAAACGCAGAGGAGACAAGGTCAAAACTTCAAGCAGGCAGGGAGCCGCACGAAGGAGGCTGGCGCTGCCGGCCGCAGCATCCCCGCGGGGCTCGGCGCTGCTCCCGGCGCGGCTCCGGGCGCTCCCCGGGCGGGGGCGGCGCTGGCGGGCGTGGCGCAGGTTGGGCGGGCCCGCCCCCGGCGCTCGCCCCGCCCCGGCCCGCCCGGCGCGGGGGGAGCGGGACGCGGTACCGGGCAGGGCAGGGCGGCGCGTCCCCGGCGGCGGCGGCCGCGCTTGACAGAGCGGGCGGCGGCTGCGGCCCCATGGAGCCCAGCTAGGGGCTGCCGCACCCTCCACCGGAGGTAGGTGCCGCGGAGCGGATGCGCAGCGACAGCCCGGGGCGGGTGGAGCGGTGACAGGTTGGCCGGGCGGCGGCGTTTTGCGGGAATCCCACCCCCCCGAGCCTTCTTGCCACCGGCGCCGGGCGCTGCGGTGCCGCGGGGAGGGCGGCGGCCCCGCGGTCCCCGCTTCGGCCCGTGACTATTGTTTCTGGTGGCGCCGAGCGGGCGCAGCGCGATCCCGGCGGCGGCGGCTTTGTGCGGGTTGTCCCGGCAGTGGGGCTGCGGCGGTGGGGGGGCGCGGAGGGAAAGGAGACGGGGCGAGACCGTGACCGCACGAGCAGAGCCACCCACCCCACCCCCGCCCTTCCTCCTCCTTCTCCTGCCTGCGCAACTTCTCCAAAATCACGGCCGTGGGTGCGCGGGGAGGAGCCCGCATCGCCCCCCGCGGCTCCGGCCCCGCGGGCGGCGCAGCGCGCTCGGCGCGGCGGCGATCGGCGCCCGGCCCGCGCTCCGGGAAAGGAGATTAGAAACGCGCAGGATGGATTTCAAGATGGGCGGTAATGGCATGATTTTGGGTCCCTCGCGTAGCCGGTCACAGGCGAGAAGCAGGAGGAGAATTTACCCTTCCGAAGTTGGGGCAGAAATCCCTCCCGCTGTCGCGCGGCTTCCTGGCGGAGTGTGCCAGGCGGATGGACCGTCACCTGCGGCTCCCTTAATGGCTTTTTCTGGATGAGGCTGTCGCGGGGCGTGGGTCATTGCGCCGGCGTCGCGGCGGTCCGGGCGTACGTGGCGGTGAATGCCGGGGTGAAGTGTCGAGCTCCAGAAGTTCTGCATCCCTCCGGGGGGATGCTGCAGGGTGCAAGCGCCCTGGGCAGGAGTTGCAGGGCAGTTATTCTCCTTCTGTCATTTCACCCCGACACACCTCTTTTTTGAGAGATTGGTTCGGCTTTATTTACCGCTGCGGATGGTAGTTTTCTCACAGGTTCTCCATCAGAATTATTTTTCTAGAAAGAAAAATTATTCAAATGAGGGATTCAAAGTATATATATTGTCTAATGGGGGTGTATTGTTAAAGAGGAAAGAGTATCTGGTTGCCCATTAATTCTTC
The DNA here is from genome assembly GCA_024362935.1 of Setophaga petechia. Lineage (NCBI taxonomy): Eukaryota > Metazoa > Chordata > Aves > Passeriformes > Parulidae > Setophaga > Setophaga petechia. The sequence goes on along the minus strand of JANCRA010000020.1, from coordinate 12,263,290 downwards.
AGGTATTTTCCGTTTAAACTTGATGAGGAAATGTTTTTCCTTTTTTCTAAGTAACCTTTCATGTCATTTATCATTAGCAAATCGGCTTGGCATTCAAAGTAAAGATTTCCTCACAAATACGCTACTGATTACTAATGTTGTCTGAAACACTTCATAGGACAGAAATCAGCACACCTCCGTTTGTTTTTTTAATATGTAAATTTGAAAAGCCTTTCCTTCCATTTCACGACGCTGTGAGTGGCCCCGGTTAATCAGATGTAACTACAGTAACTAGCAGAGGAGGCTGCTGATAGGCAGGGTGGTCTCCTGCACCACTGTGCTAGAGCAACCTGATCAATTAATGCATCCTCACTATTCTGTCCTTGGCATATTTGATTACTTTTATAGTATTTCTGTGAGGAGCTCCAATGGGGGAAGCTGAAGTCTCTTTCACCTTCAGAGATGACTGAAGCCAAATTTGAAGAGGGAATTACTCTTTGAGTTGACTGGAGAGCGCTGCTGAGTTCCTGTGTATACACTAAATTCTGGAGGCAATCCAGCAGCCAGAGCTATCTGGGTCAGGCTGGAAATCACCTCAGTGATGGGTTTTGCAGGGTCCTGGTCACTTCCTACCAAAAAAAAGCAAGTGTTAAGCGTTTGCAACGTGCACGGATTGCATTGTAGGCATGGACTGGAGAATGGAGCTGGTCGTGTAGCAGACTTGGCATGTGCAATCAGCAGGTCACACTGAGCACCCTACAACTTCAGGATGCTTGACTTCACTGTGCAGAGCCTGCAGCAGTATGAATTACAGGGGAAAAATGCATTTAGATGTAACAAAGGCTGCTGGCTCATCTCCTGCATGAGGAACTAATTTTTTTTTTTAAATCTGGCTCCCGTTTCTGCTTCTGACTCAAGCTGCCAGTGTAGCTGTGGGCAAATCATTCCATGTTTCCCTCTCTCCTCATCTCTGCCTGACCTGCCAAGGTCTCATCTGTACGGGGCTGTGTGTTCAGACCCCAGCTCAAGCCCCTTACTTTGCACCAGCTGCCTTGCACACAGCAGTCTGAAGGTAGGTGGTACCTCTGCTCCGAGGGGATACAGTTTGACATTCAAACACTGCCGCTGGAGCCAATCCTACAGACCTAGCAGCCTCACAGCAACTCATCAATCTCTAATCCTAGCCCTGCTCTAATCCAGTCGTTCCCTGCTGCTGATGGAGCCGTCCTTCGGGCTGTGTTTGGCTGCGTGCTCGCCCTTGTGCTGGCCAGCCAGGGAGGCAGCGCCGCTGGGCACGGGCTGGGGATCACCAGCTCTTCAGGACACAGGCTGGCACTCCAGGCTACAAAATGCGTGGCACAAGAGGCCTGGTGTGATTTAGAAATAGAAATTATAGCTGAAGGGTAAATTGCAACAGTGTCACAGGAAAATGCCCGGCAAATGGGAGCTGGGGCATTCCTGCACAGCCAGCGTCGTGCTGCGGGAGGGAACGGAGGTGGAAGGGTGCAGCTCCCTCGGCATAACAACGGCATTCTTATTTTAGCATGGAAGACAGCCAGAGATAAGGAGGGGTTGTCATCCGGCTGGTTGGAGGATGGAAAAAAAAAAAAAAAAAGAAAAACTGTGTGGCAAAGTATTTTGATGTAGGTACTAAAGGGAAAAAAAAGCAGATAACCTTACAAGTGATAGACTAACTATGTAAAGCTGCCAGGACAAAGCTTTTCCCATAAAATCCAGAATGATCCTAATTAAGCCCAGACTCTGTTAAATGACACGTGGCTTTATTTATTTCAGATGTTTCTAGGTCCTAAAGATGGGGCCAAATGTGAAGAGTTTGATGTGGCAGATAGTTTAACCTCAATTACTTTTACATAAATCATGTGATTGTTACGGTAGTTGAAGTACCTCTGATGGGTGCTCCAGAGCTACTGATAAAAAAAAAAAAAAAAAGATATTTTTAAAAATCCGCTGAAAAAAAAATGTATGGCAGTGCAGGTGAGGGTTTGTGGAAGAGAAGTGGCCATCCTCTGAGGCAGGAGGATGGGAGTGTGGGAGCTGTTGTGGTGCTGTGTGCTTGCTGGGCTGTATGCACAGGCAGCTGAAATGGTGGCTTTGTAGAACAGGCAGCCAGAGAAAGGGACGTAAAATGGGAGCTGACAAATATTCTTGTTATGAAACTGGGATGGATGAATGATTTATGGGGGTACTTGCTTTTATTTTATTTTATTTCAAGGGGAAGGAGATGGTTGGTGATGTGAGGCGCTAGCCACGGATGGCTTTGTTTTGAGATCAGGCTGTGCTGGGTCCTGCCTCCAGAAACAGCATCTACAGAATAACAATACAGTGAAACACTTCCCACCATTGCTTGAGTTTCACAGTCTGTTTTCAGGATGAAAAAGTTTTCCTTAACTTCTGTTCAAAGCTGTAGGCCTAAATCCTCCCAGCAGACTCTAGATTTCAAATAAGAGGTGGCTGTATGAGAGGTCCTAGGCTGCGTGGATCTTTGTTAGCCTGTCTCAGTTCTCCTAAGGAGTTTTCTTTCCTGGCTTTGCAATATTGCCCATCCCTCCCAGGGCCCTGAGCTACTCTGTAAATAGGCCACTCTGTGGAGGAGCTGCTCTGCTGGGTGATTTAATGTAGCTTGTTAGTTCTGGCCTTCCTTTTTTCCCACCCCCACCCAGTTCTATCCATGCTGTCCTTTGGTGTACAGAGCAGTGCTGTAACATGGATGAGATGAGTTTACAGGGTCACAGCTGCAGGACTTTGCCATTCCTGCAGGTGGCTGGGTGTCCTGGGGACCCTTATGTGAGCTGCAGCTCCACAGTCAGTTGCTGGCTTTGGGTGTTAGTGACTGCATCCCTCTGAGCAGGACCTGTTTCCAGCATCCTTTTGTATTTCCTAGTTAATAGAATCATAGAATAGTTGGATTAGAAGGGATCTTACAGGTCATCCAGTCCAACCTCCCTGCAGTAAACAGGGACATCTTCTAGACTAGGGACATCTAACTAGATTAGGTTGCTCAGAGATCTGTCCAGCCTGACTTGGAATGTTTCCAGGCATAGGTCATTTGCCACCTCTCTGGGCAAGTTGCAGTGTCTCCCCACTCTCCCAGTAAAAAAAATTCTTCCTTATGTCCAGTTTAAATTGACCCTAGTTTAAAACCCTTGTCCTGTTGCAACAGGCCCTGCTAAAACATCTGTCCCTGTAGCCTGTCCTGTCAGTCCTTGTTAGCTGTTGGAAGATGATGTAAGGTTTTCCTGGAGCTTTCTCTTCTCCAGGATGAGCAGCCCCAGCTGTCTCAGCCTGTCCTCATAGGAGAGGTGCTCCAACCCTTGGATCATCTTTGTGGCCCTCCTCTGGACCTGCTCCAACAAGTCCATGTCTTTCCTGTGCTGAGGACCCCAGAGTTGGATGCAGTATTCCAGGTGGGATCTCACAAGAGTGGAGGGTGCCCTTGATCCCACTGCTTGTGTCATTGATGAAGTGATGAAAGGATGCCAGTCCCAGTATGGACCTGAGAGGGACACCTCTCATCACTGTTCTCAATTTGCACGTGTAGTTGTTGGAAATGCTTCTTAAAGATATCAGAGGGCTAAATGTTCTCAAGAATTAAACAAAGGGTCTGGGGTAGGTCTCCTGTTTCCTCCACACTTTCAGAAAAAGGTGTCCTTCAGCTCAGCAGCTTCCAGGTCTCTGTATTGCTCCCACTCCCTTTAGAGTGGCTAGAGAGCAGCCACTGTAGCAGAAGGAAGGCAGCTGCTGTTGACTTGGAGGACAAGCTGGGTGTGGGTTTTGGTCCCCCCACCTCCCCCTTGGCAGGCACAGAGATGTCAGAACAAGCCTCAGGACTGACTGACTGTGCCCCCAAATGTCTTATCTTTGGGTTATCTCTGAGCTGGTGACTGGGGGTGAGCTCTGAATGACAAGAGAAGTGAGGGACGTTTGCTGTGACTCCTCACTAAAGCTTCAGTGAGGCTGCAAAGGGCAGATCCCTGAGCATTCTGGTGCAGCTCCAAATTCATTTGGTCAGGCTAATTTTGAAAACCAGTCTCCTTCCAGTGTCTCCATGTGCTTCAGCCTTTTAATTATTCTGTGCTTTTCCTGTGGCATGGGAACAAAGAGGTGGAAATGTAGTGGCCACCAGGAGGGCCAAGAGGGCAATGGCTCTTGCCTGCCCTGGCAGTCAGTGTGCTCCTCATAGCAAAGCCAGGTTATTTGGAGGAGTGCAGGTCTTTCAGTCCAGGAAAAAATAATTTGTTAATGGCCAGAGAATAATCACTTTACTCTGAAAAGCCTCTCCAGCTGCATTGCACCAACTGTTCTTTATCAGTCTCTGAATCCTTAATGACAGTAGCAACTAATTTCTCTTTCTGTGTTTTTCTAGCTGCAGTGTCCTATTTTCTCTGAGTTTATTGAGAAAATAATAGAAGTCATTACATAGCTACTTGTCACCTTTCAGAAAAGAAAACTTCTCCCTGCCTGAACGGCCAAGTTAGTTACTTGGTGACTGACTCAGACAATAGCAACTTTTTGTAGCTCATCAGTTACTAATCTGTGCCCAGTGAATAAACTAATTAACTAGAGGAGTATTACTGAAGTTCTAATCTGTGATTATCAGAATATAGTGAATACACTGTTCACAAACAGTGTGACAAAGGCACATGTACATTTTGTGGCGTGTAAGCCAAAAAATCAAGAAATAAAGGGTTGGGAGTGACAAAGTGAGAAATGTGAATTCATTGTGTTTATTTTCTTTAAAATTTGATGGTCTTTGAAGCTTATGTGGCAGGATTGCACAAAATGGTCCTTGGTTAAAAGAAAACTATTAGGTGTTCTGTAAATATCTATAATAATTAGGTTAAAGAGAAGATAATGAGGAACATTGGAATAGATGGGCAATGAGAATGGAAGACACAGAAAATAAAGGGAATATGAAGTATTTTTGTGTTTGCATCATACACATCTTTCTGGTTGTTGGTGATGGATCACTTGCTGTAGAGCTGGATCTGCACAAGGCCACTGCAAAGCAAACAGGAAGGGCAACACATTGTTTTTTAATCAGGATTTTCTTAACCAAGAAGTCAGGCATCACTGTCTGAATAATAGATGTCTTCATCTCCATCCTTGGTGATGGGGCTAGAGGTCTGAGGCAGCTCTCTGCCAGGAGGTCTGCCCTGCAGAAAGGTGGGGGAAGAGGATTTCTGACATAGCCCAAGCTTGCTCTGCAGGCTGTGGGATGCTGAGGGGAGGCCAGAAGGAAGTAGGAACATAAAAGCAGATCCTAGAAGAAGGAGCACACAGAAGAGCCTTTCTGTTCTCGTGTGACATTCTTGTAATTCATCTCTGCTCCCTGGGGGATGGATGGAGTTACATCTTGCCTTTTCGTGGCTGGAGAAGCCATGTTTGCTTAGGGTGGACTCACAAAGCTTCTGTGACAGAGGGAACTGGGCTCTGGGTTAGAGCTCTGCTGCATTGTGTGTGCAGGATACATCAAGGGCGATGTTCTCTCACAGGACTGGTGGTGCCGAGCTCAGTACCTCACATCTCCCCACACCCTTGTGCCTAAGCTTGTGTTCATTTTGCAGAAAGCTGCTTGACCATGCTCCAGTTGCGCTGCAGCCAAAGTAATGTTGGTAGGTGGAAGAAAACAGATGCAAGGAATTTACTTCCCTGCTCACCAAGGAAATGCATCTGCCTTTGGTTTGGGTTTGATGTTTAGGTCTCTAACTGATTTTTTTAGTGCTTTTGTAACAGCTGTGTTTAGCTATGAAATCATCACTTCTTTTAGGATGCATTTTGGCTGTCGCCACAGCTTTCTGTCCTCTAAAGGGGAGAATGAAATTGATGGGGGTAGCCATCAGTTTGGATGCCATGAGTGCTGCAGACAGGAAAGTGGAAGCAGCATAAGGCTGTGTGCCATGGATCCCCATGTTCATGTAACCTCAGAGCTGTGCAGTGACTGTCCTGGAGGCACCTAGTGCAGCCTCCCACCAGAAGTGACTGGGTCAGGACACAAGGTGGGTGCCCTTGATGACAAACAGGCTACAGACATCTTAGACTCACTTTGGTTACTGGAAAGACTGGCCAACACTCTTACTTTGTATTTGCTTTTTGGTGGAACTGAAGAGCTCTTTGCTCTGCAGCATAAAGACCCAAATATTTTGGGACCTGATAATTCTGATTTTCTTGAGAAGAGATGCCCCTGCATTTCCAAGGAGCTGAGGTTCTCAGTTGAGTAGCCTTTTATTTTTAAAAAGGAAGGAGGTGTTTTTATTGGAGTTTCCTGTTTTGGACTCTTTGGTTAGAGGGTATGAAGTGGTCAGAGGAGGGAGACTTGTCATTTAGATCAGGGTTGTCTCTTTGTATTTTCTTATACATACACATACATATATATACATTATATATTTTGAATTTTGCAATTTTCTCCAGTTCTAGTTAAGGCTGCTACTTAAAGGAAATCTAAGTAAGGTTTCCTGTCAAGAATGGTTTAGATTTAGCTGGCTCTGCCTGGGGCTGAGGGATGGGTTAGGACACTTCTCAAGGTCCGTTTCAGGACCCTTTCCGTGATTTTAGGCAGTTACTCAACAGAACAGATTCATTGTAGGTTTTGCTGGTTATGCTGAAAGGGTTTTGCTATAGCATTTAATGTGGTTATTTGTTTGAAAAGGAACTAATAGGTAATTGTAGTATAGTTACTGCATCTGCACTGGACAAATGTTTCTTTAAATAGGAAAATAACTGATGTTACGCTTTTAGACCAGCATCATGATATGGGTGTGATTAATTTTTCCAGGAGCTTTGTGTTTTTTATATCTGCTTAAGTGTATTAACATTTTAAAAGGTCAAAGGTAAGCTTTAAAATGGATGCCAAATTAAGATGGATGGGAGGAAAATGACATTTACTTCTTGTTACTGCACATTGTTTGAATTTGACCAAAGGCAAAAACAAAACAAAGAACAACCCTCCCCCCCATGCACATGCACGCATGCATGCGTGCTTGCATGGACAGACAGCCGTGTTCCCACCACCTGCCTTCCCTCCACACCTGGTCTGGCAAAATCTTATTCATCAAGGCTGGTTAATCATGATAATCATCATTATAATCCTAACAAAATCAGTAGTCCAGTGTGTTCACTTCCAGACAGCCTTTGTATTTTTTTGCCAAGTATATAATTCAACTAGTGTAGTGGACTCTGTAAATAAAAGTAGCTAAAATATAAATATTAGGAAAACATGGCTAATGAGAACTCTAACCACATTATCATTTCCTGCCCTTGCTGTGTTTGAGATGATGATTTCATCAGGGATGGGACTGGACCCTCATCCCTAATCATGCAGTTCCTTGCACATTGAGTCCCAATGAAACAGAGGGTAAAGTATGGTGGGAATGATACCTTTGCTTCCAGTAGGAATGGTGGCCAGTCCCAGCCAAGAGCAAGGCTTTAGCAGAGCTGCTCTGTGACCACACCAGTGTTCAACAGCTCTGGGTTTGGACAGAGTGCCACAGCTTGAGGGAAGGACTGGATCTGGTTTAGGTCCATCACTTCCACTCTTGCCCTTGCCTGATGGTGGGTAGCTGTGCTGGTGATATGCCCTGTGCCTCAGGAATCTCAGCCACTCTCTGGTGAGAGGGACCCAGCCTGTTTTTGTGGGTGCTGTTGAACAAGACAGATTCCCTCCTTTCACTTCATGACATCTGCAGTATAAGGGGGGTTTAAAACAAGGGAGAAAACAACTAAAATTTGTCCAAATCCTTCTTTCTACTAGTGGCTAGTGGCTCATCAGGGAGGCTTCAGCCTGCATCCTGTGTCAGCCTCTGGACACTCAGCCCATGCCATGTCCCAGAGCACACTCCAACCTCGTGTGTGCCACCAGGGCTGTGTGGCTCTGGGAAGAGTCACCCACCCCATGCCAGCTGTGCCTGAGCCATGTGGAACCAAGAAAAGGCAGCGCTGCTGTTCCCATTGCACCTCTACCTGCCACCCCTGGGCCCTGGGCAGGGCTGCTGCTCAGAGCAGAGCAAGGGGCAGAGAAAGATGCAGCACTCAGCCCTGCCCCTGCACAGCAGCATGAAGTGTGTCCAAGGCTGGGATAAGGGATAGGCAAATCTTCTCCTCCCTCCCCAACAAGCAGCAAGCTCTCCTAAGCATCCCTTCCTAGATGCTGAAAATGTTTGTCTGACAAAAAAAAAAAAAAAAAAAAGGAAAAATGACAATTGCTTATATGCTTTGTTCCAGTGTGAAAATGTATTTTTCATTTCAAGCTGAATGGATTCTGAGTTGAATCCGAGTAGAACAGACTAGACAGTTTCATTTTTTCATTTTACCAAAATTGTTTTTAAATCACTCAGCCCAAATATTTCTTTTTAATTTTTTTATCCCAGCCTTGCCACTGTAGCAAACAATTCCATTATTTGCATAGCTCTAATTGCAGTGATTAAACAAACACAGCAAACTCCGACCCTTTGCAGAGCCTCATCACAGCCCCACAGCCAGCTTGGTCTGTATTTTGTCAGCAGAGAGGGAGATGTGGCTTTGTGTAGACTGAAAATAAATTATGGACTTTCTGGTGTTTTTTTTTTCCCTCCCAACTGATACACTATCAGTTTGGAGAATGAATAATTTTGCCTGTTCTCTTGCTAGCGGGCTGAGAGATATCTCCCTATTGTGAACCTGGTACAGTTTCAAAAGCATTTGGATTTTCAGTGCTTTGTTCACGTGTTACACTTAAGTTGCAACCTCTGTTGTGTTACTAGAATAACGTGTAGGGTTGCTATTCTGTTATTAATACCCATATTAACATAAAAAGAGACAAATATCTACATCTGTGTGGAATTTTTTTCTGTGAAGGTGTTGGGTACCTGAAGACAGGGTTAAGGAAGATTTTATCTGACTACAGTTCCATCAAATAGGAAGAAACAATTTTTTGGACATTTTTTAATGACATTTATTTATAGCAGGTAGCGCACAGGCGGCTGCTATTTCTCAGCGTGCTGGAAGAATGTTCTCCAGATGGTGCTTGCTGTTTATGCTTTTATTCACTTCGCTTGAACACAGCAGCACTCTACACAAAACACGGAAAATTGGAAAATAAAAACAATAATGTTTTTACAAAGTGCCATGTGATTTGCTGAGATGTCTGAGCTGACTGATGAGCTGTGCTGGGGGCAGCGGGGGGATCACGCCTGTCACAGACCCCCAGCCCCGAGCCCCACGTGGGTCACAGGCTCTCCCAAAAGGTGGGTTTGAGCAGAGCTGCTAATCCCACCCTGTGTGTCTGTGCCTCTTCTGCCTCCCTTCTTCTGCACAGGGATTTGGGTGAGTGTAGGAAAGGCTGTTACTTTAATGGCAATATTTTTGTTGGGTTTTCTGTGACTGTGCAGCCCCAAAGTGGGAGAGACGCAAGACAAAGCATTTCATAAACCTTGCCTGTGCCATCCTGTTCCTTTGGCTCCTCATCTCACTGAAAAATATTAAGGCCTTTGGCTGGTCCAGCTGAAAGCAGCAGCTAAAGCCAGGACTGATGCCCAAAGGGAGCAGCATGCTCCATTATTTCTGTTGGTTGCAGTGGTGAAGACAGATAGGTATCCAAATGGTTGGCACGCTCTTGCAGGCTTTTGTTGTGCAGCTTCTGCAGGGCTACTCACACAAAACATTCTCAGAGTGGAAGCTTTAATAAAAGACTCTGGAATCTGAATTTTTTTTCATTAAAAAATCTTGGGAAAATTGGGAAAATAGCTCAATTATTTAAATTTATGAAAAAAAAACCCAGGCAATTATAAAAATAGATATTGGCAAGTAGGAAAAAGGTATTTTTAAATTTTTTTTATAAATATATCTTAATGTATAGGTAAAAGAAATAAGTATTTCTCACTTCTACTGAAAAGGAATGAGAAAATTACAAACCCACAGCAATTCAGGGCAGGTTTTCAAATACCAGAAAACATATACCAATTTTAAACTTTGGAACAGGACATGATTATTATTTCTTTGAGAACAGGAGCCTTCAGATTCCTTTGAAATCTAGTTTAAAGCCAGCAATACTTTTAGTGAAATTAAATTTCAAGAAATTAATGTGTGAACAGCTCAACTGGTTTTGGGGTTTTCTCTGGTAAATGGGCAGTGCTGCAGAGCGCTTCAGTTCCTCTGCTTTGCCCGTTACCCAAGAGACAGCCCTCTCCCAAGCAGGATTCTTGCTACATCAGCTCCATGCTGTTTATCTTCTGTTGCTCCCTTGGCAGTTATTATTTCTTAATGTGTTAATTGTAGTTCCTGGACCCTCGTGTGTGAGGGTGTGTAATGCTCATGGTAATGATGCCGACACGTTCTCTAGTTCCTGGAATCGCAGAGCGAAAAACTGAAATATAGCTCGGGCATAGAGCATCCAGTAAGAGAAGGCAATTAGAAGAATTCAAATAGCATGACAAGAATAAAGTGGGTATTGGGGAAGAGTAGGTGTTGGGTTGGGGTGGGGGTTTTTTAGGCTTATTCAGTTATTATTCCTTCTATGGCTCCAGCTTCATGTGATATATATATTTTTTTAATTAAAATGTGAATTATGTCACTTGCTTTCCACCTTTTAACAGTATTTCACAGTAAATTTCATTCCTAATAGCAAGTAGTCAGGGGTAAGGAATGACTTTGCTGAGTGATGGGGATTGTTAATTATTAAAAAGAAACCTATGGATTTGAAACAAATTAGACCTCATTAAGCCAAGGTCTGTTTCCACACAGACCAGCAGACATGAAGAAGCCCATCTAGGAGCATGAAAAATCCCACTTTTTTAGCTGATGCATCCCTAGTAATGATGCTCCTGGGATGGAATGGGGTGCATGTCCTTGTTTGGTTTGTTTGAGAGATCCCTGGTCTCTGACCTCAGCTCAAAGCCCGTGACTCTCTTGGCTCTCTCCCATATCCCTTGCACTTCTCCTGGCACCCCCAGCCCACCTGCACACAGGACTCCCAGCTCACTCTGGAGGAGGCTGCTGGCCATCAGCAGCTGAGCCCACCTGGCTGGGGAAGCCAGTGCCTGGATAATGTCAGAGTGCACCATATTGGCTGCTGCAGGTTTAGTGAAAGGAGAAACACAGAAAAACTCCTTTTCTCTTCCTTGATTTTGGAGATGAGGATCTTTGGCTTGTACCATAGAGTTCTACCCATGGCTAGGCTGGCAAACTCTGTAGGATACATTTATTTGTTCCCCTTTACAGAGGCAGGGTTTATTTTTTGTTTGTCTGGATTTACTTTGTTGTCCAGATTCATCGGTGACTCTTAAGTTCTTTGTACTTAGAGTTTTTCCATGGGACTTAAGCAAAAATCCAAAGGGCTGAAGCGATTGTTGGAGAGTACCCTCAAACATATGTAACCATGCCATGTTTTGAGCTGCTTTTTTGAAACTTCTTGAAGGCAATGGGTGAGTGCATCTGCAGGAGAATCCTAATAAGGAGAGTGAAAGGTGGCCTTAAGTGATCATTTTAATTGTATGTTCATAGGCATGCCATGTATGGGCTTTGCTGTCTGGCTGAGACATCCCCCAAATCTCTGGCATTACAGGCAATGACACACTCATATCAGGAGAAGAAACGCCCATTCTGCTGGCTAGAAATCAGCAATAACATTTTGACATCTGTGCAACAGTTTAAAATGAATTATTCAGCGCATAGATCGTGCTATTTGAGCAGCCAGCACATCTCTGCCCATTTACTACTGTCAGTCCATGGTGGAGATATCACTGATGCCAGTGGGAGCTGAGCACATGGGCTGGGGGTAGGTTTTGGCCCATAGCCTGAAACAGCATTTGACAGCACCCCTGCAGAACATGATAGGAGTAATCTGCTCTGCCACCAGCAAAAGACCGAAAGACAATGGCAGTCTGTTTCTTCTCTTAGAGTATGTTGAACACATGCAGATCTTAAGATCTTAAGAATTAAAGAAAAGATCTTAAGATCTTAAGAATTAAAGCAATAATTAATTGACTGTTTGAATTTTGCTTTAAAGAGTGAGACTGGCATGTTATTTTGATTAAATCACTGTATTGCATATGAGTGTCCAGAAGCCCTGAGCATCTCTTGCCTACTGGGAGTAGAGCCTGAGCACAAACTGGCTGCAGATCCAGGCCAGTCTCCAGCTTCTGTCAGTTTGGGGGGTTAAAGTGAAGCAATATCTAATCCCTGTCAGCAAAGAAAACTCATAAGATTCACGATGTCAGCAGCGTCTGATTTGGAAAAACTAGCTGAAGGGCCATAAGAACACACTTTGGAGAACTGCAGATGGGGAACTGGGGGGAACCAGATAACTAAACACCAGCTCAACCCTTCCCTGCTCAAGACAGGGACTGAGGAGAGAAAATGGACATTTATCTTAAGCTTAGCTTTCTAATTCAGCAAGGTGATCTGAATTACAGCAGTGTATGCGTGGTGAGATTCTAACATCTGGTATTTCACAGGATGTCTGTTCCCTGTAGCTGCATTTTTAAAAATAAAATGCAGAACACAGTATGGAAATGTACTTTGCTATAGGTTACTGTCCCTTTGTTACACTTCTTTAAGGACTGTGTTGTAGCTGTTCACTGATGTTTATCTCACAGGTGAAAATTCAGGAGCACTCAGATAGCATTGCAGTGTGCAGCAAAATCATCTGCCTGTCATTGTCCATGTTTTTCAGGTAGCTAGCCAAAAATGCCTCAATTTCTACCTGCTCTTCCATTTATCTGTAAGAAGTAATACCCTACTGTGGAAGGAGCTCAGTGCTGTACATGAAAAGGCAAGACATATTATCCAGGTAACTGTAAAACAAATGGCTGATATAATGAAAGTTAAGCAAATGCTTATGTCCCCTGAAGTCAGAATTTAAGCACATAGTTATGTTTTGCTTGCAGTAAGGGTATATCCTCTGATAGGAGCACTGTTGCTGTAAGGTCTTTGAACCCATGTGTGTGTACAGCTTTATTTTCAGAATCCCCAAGAGCTTTGCAATTAGCTGAAAGAAGTGACACTGTGCTGTGTATCTTGCAGCAGTGCTGGCTGCTCAGGTGTGGTGCTTCAGCAGGAGCTGGCACCTGGCTCCCTCAGCCAGTCCTTGGCAGAGGATGCTGCAGCTGCAGCTGGGTGTGAGCTGGGGTGTGCAGCCCCATGTGGGTACATTTTTGTAGGGACTAGAGTCTGTTCTGGCTTTTGTAGGGCTGCCATCACCAAAGTGTCTGAACCTTATTGCTGTCTTTGATCCGCTCACCACTGCTGTGCTCCCCTGGGGCAGGAGGATGTTGTCCACCTTGGGCAGGGAGTAAAAGAGGCACAGAGAGATGTCAAACCTGGTTTTCATGGTTATTTTTGTGTCGGCATCTGTGGACACATCTCTGAGGGTCGGTTCCAAACCTCCTGTCTGCATAGTTTGACCCCCATCTGCTGTTACAGACTTGGTCCAGAGTGGCACCATGTGGGAAGCTCATGAATGGGGCCATGGATGCTCATCTCCTCTGTGTCAGAGCAGAATTCAAGGATGTGCCTTGCTGGTGTAGATGTGGGATGGTGAGGGAAAAGGGGAATGTGCAGTCCAGAAAAACAAGGAGTGGGGTAAATAGCTCAAGTAATCTATGTATGAGGGTGAAAAAGGCTACCTGAGTTTATTGCCACTTGATTGGAAGGATGTGTGTAGCCTGCGTGCATCCATTAATTAGTGATGCAGTTGCTCCGTGCTGGTACCAATAAAACCTTAATAGTACATGATACCAGCCTGTGATTGCTTCCTTTTTTCCACATCCCCTTGTGAGGATGTGTGTATATCAGTGCAGCTGTGCCCTGCATACAGCGTGGATGTGCTGTGGCTGCCTGCACAAGAAAAGGACAGTAAAATAATTCAGTGGGTTATTACCTCCCATGTGATTTTTCCAAGTGTTTATAAAAGGATCTTTGATATGCAGCACTCTCTAATGTGCACAAAATAACCAGAGTTGTTTCTTTCCTTTTCCTGAGACATATTAGTTCTTAAAATGGCTCCTGAGCAGCCTTTCCTAGGTACGTGTAGCAACTGCAGCTGATGGTTTAGCAACAACAAGGAAAAAGGCTGTCCCTAGTTTCCTTTATATGCACACTGTGCAGCTTTTCAAGCAGTGCATCAAACACTGCTGGCTGGAAATTTCCAGGCCCATTTCCTCCTGCCTGGTGCATGCTCATAAAGCAAGATTGTCTGTACAGTCTGTAGCTGCAGTACTGCAGAAAGTCAATAAAGAGCTGACCACCTCACCTCTATCAAAAGCAGTTGAGAAGCCCTGCCTCATCTGCCTTATTAAAACTGCACTTGACTCCTGCAGAGAAACCTAGTTGGGAACCTTGAAGAGAAGGGATAAAAAAGGAGTCTGAAATTGCAGTGAGTATTCTACAGCTAGGTCTTGCAGTAAGGTTAAAGAGTGCATATTGTGAAATAAACCAAAAATGCAGCTTCATTAAAAAATGAAAATGCCTGAATTTAATGCAGTGAACTTCTGACTTTTCCTACCTGCAGTACAGCACAGAGATATGATTAGTTATTGCAGCAATGAGCAGATTTAACTAGCTCCCTAATGGATTTGTATTTTGAATTTAAATATGTATATGCCTACATATGCATGTGTGTTTATGCTTATATATTCATTTGTGCAGGAAAAGGCATGATGTAGAAATAGATGCAAGAGGTAGAATTTGTAATGCATAATGTCTTTGAGTGTGTGTTTGAAAGGATGTTTGGGGTTTTTCTCCTTTCCTTTATATAACAGTAATTGATTAAATGTTTGCCAAGCTTTCAGTAGTATCTACTGGGAATCATCACCCTCACCTTCCCCAGGCATGCCAGATTTTTTTCACCTTGAAATGAAAAAAGAGAGAACTTCAACAGAAAGATCATTGCTTTACCGTAATATTGTAAGATTTCAGAGATTGAATTTTCTGATAGTAATGAAATGAACCCTGAGTTGTGCCATGAATTTGATTGCAGTTAATTTGATTTTTGAGATGCTCAACAAAGCTTGCCCATTAGCTTTAACCTCACATACTTTGGATTTGTACAAACTGGTATTTTATGTATGTATGGGTAGAGATACCATGAAAATCTCTCTCTGGTGGTTCGGTTGCTTGTAACAATTACTGTCACTAAGTACTTACTAACTATAAGTACTGACTATAAGTACTATAAGTACTTACTTACTAGTTAGTACTTACTTACTATAGGGCTGTTGGAAATAGTATCCATTGAGCTGCTGACCAGTAACCCCACTTTGTTTATTGCTTTCATGGTGCAGGGATAGCTGTCCTTTCACAAGGAAAAATACAGCTGAACATCTCAGCCGGGAAGCACAGGCAGACTCCATCCTGCAGTTTTTTCCAGTTCTCACTCTTAATGAGCCTGGTCACATGAGTAGCAGTGACTCTTGTCAGAAAGGAGGTTTTTTGGCTGAAACTCACCATTTCTGTATATGTGATTTGCTTTCTCAGACTTGAGAGTGAATGTGTGCTTCTTGCTTGTGTTTGCCTAGAGGCAACAACTGTGGGGTGGGGTATTCCCCAAGGTGGTCCCAAAGTCTGGCCTGTTCTCCTTGCATGATTTATTCTCAGTCAGCAGTAGATAAGATGGTGGAAGATGGCCTTTTATATATATGTGTGTATAAATAATACCAGATGCAGATAAGGAACTATTTGGTGATGTCAGAAAACTAAAGACATAAGGCTGCAGATAACTGGCATAGCATTATGGAGTTGATCATGTGTGGGAAAAACAGGAGGGGAATTCTGCTGCTGGGAGAAGACTGGTCACTATAGGGAAAAAATAGAGAGGCTGCAGTTTCCAGAATAGGGGAGAAACAAGATGGGGAGGGAAGAGATGAATGGCAGGGGCACGCAAGTTGGGAGTGTTGCCAAAAGTTCTCCAGGCAATGGGCAAAGGGTTGAGCTGCCAAGGAGATTATTGCCATGAGCTGCTCCTGGGAGGTCCTGTGAGCAGGGGGATGCAAAGTCTCAACAGAAGTCAGGGGATATATGACTTTGTGATGTGTGGAAGGGAAACTGCCCATAGATGGAAAAAGGGTTGGATACCTGACTGCAAAGAAGGCATTTCGTCTGGATCTGTGCCACCAGAGCACACGGCAAGCACTTGTGGAGCCAGAACCAGGCTGGCTCCTTCCAGCTCCATCATCCTGAGCAAGCATGCTGCAGGTTCATTTCCTGGCCCCAGCACAGAGGGGCCCAGGACAGCCCTGCTCCTCACTTGGGTGCTTCTGTGTCCCATGGAGGGCTCCTAGAGGTCATGCTGGCTGCTACAGGAGCAAGACCAGGGCATGTGCCCGTCCCCTCCTGTCCACCTGAAATAATCTGGCCTTGGTGGAGTGGAGCAGTCCCAGCAGGGCTGAGCGGAGAGGCCCCCAGTTTGGCAGGGTGAGGGGCCAAGTAGCAGGGTGTGCCTTGGCAGGGAGCTGCTGTACTTCTGCAGGATGCTGGCATGCCCACACCTCTGCAGCATCTCCTTGGATCCTGCCAAGTCACAGTCCAGCAGTCTCCCTTGCTGACTGCATGGCAAGGAGAGGTTTTGTTATTCATAGGTTACTATTTTATAGAGTTTGTCTCAAATTCTCTTCCCTCCATTCTGCTTTTGGTGGCCCCATCTGAAGGTACTGTGTGCAGTTATTTTGATCAGAATTAGGCAAACCCGTTCAGCAGCAGAGGAAAGGAGAAAAAACATTCAACAGAAAGTACTGATGACTTCACCAGAGAGTCTCATAATACCAAATTCAGCACAGAAAATTGAGGGGCAGAAACCCGTTTCTCTTCAGGGGGTGTTGAAACACGGTGCCCTGGAAATGCTCAGGTAACAGAGACCATTGAAGCATCCTGTTGGCCTGGAGGTGCCCATTGATGCAGCTGTTGTGCCTCATGGTTGACAGCATTGTATCTTCCATGAGAATCTATATCCATAGGCTCCTTGCCACCAGCCTGCACCTGATGCAGTGGAGATGTTGGTCTGCATGTTCCCAAGGGACACACCTTTCCCCATGGCTGAGGCTGGGAGCAGCGTGAGTCCTCACCAAAACAGATGATATGGCTTCCATACTGCCACAAAGTTAAACTAATTCAGAGGCATCATGTCCAATGTCTCTCAACCAATGCTAGCCAGAAAGGAAATAATTTTACACATCAGCAATTTTTTATGATTAATAATATTATCCTGCCTTAATTGAAAAATGGGCTGGTGCCCTCAAGAAGAAATTAAGCTGCAGGAATTAGTATCTAACCTCTTTATGATGAATGTGTATTTTTACACACTGCATATTACTGGCAGTGCTTTTAGAAAGAATTGTGCCGTGTATTGTAATAAAAATTGTCCTGCATTGTTTGTAGTTGCGTGGCACCATTCTGTCTGGCTGACTTGGCTTTAAGAGCCTGAACGCTTGGGAAGAAGCAGTGTGAGGATGCTGAAATCCTTTTAAAGGGAATTTATGTACAAACAGGAGGATGATGTGTAGGCTCTGAGCTCTGCTATCAGTTGTTATTGCTGAGAGATATTCACAGGGAGTCGATGCCAGATGGAGCATTAGCCATTGCTGGCCTCAGTGCCGTCGTGGGAAGTCGGTCATAAAGTCAGTGAGGGCTCCTGTTTGTGGGATTTTTAAACACCAGTGAATCATTTTACGTAGTAAAGCAGTTGTCGTTGGGTGAGTTTGTGTAAAGGTCTTTGTGAACCTCTTTCTACCAAAACAAAGCTTCAGAAGGAGAGGGAGAGGCGATGCTGAAGGACAGAGAGATTTGTTATGCCAAGAACAGAGCCGGCAGTTTGATCTGCTGAGGTTTGCCAGGCACCCAGCAGGAGCAGGGAGCTGTCACCAGAGCCTGCCAGTCTGCCTGCAGCCACGGGTGGTCCTGGGGACAGGGTGAGTCATGGCTTCAAGGCATCATGCTCCTTCCATGTGTCCTGGGACGTTGTCTCGTTTGGAGCAGCCCAAAGAATCCAGGATTAAAGATGAGGTGGTCTAGGTCTCTCATTTGGACCCCTGGGTACAGGACAAAGTCAATAAAACTGCTTTCAACTATACTGCTGCCCTGGCACCATCCACATCTCCTGCAGGTTTCTTGGAGGACCATCACTTCAGCAGGAGGCTCACATCATGTGGCATTTCAAATGCCTTGTTCCCTGAACGTAAAACACTTAAATGAGCCTTCATCAACTTAAATATTGCTTAACCAAACCTTTGAAAGTTGTGTATCAAATCTCCCTGGAAACACACAGCAAAATGTAGCTGTCTGTGGTGGAATCACTGGTGCTTTCCAGTGTCCCTGGACGGAAGGGTGTAAGGAGCCTCCTCCTCTCCTCCATCCTGCAACAGTGGGAGGATTCTCATGGAGAAATATGTACTTGGGCGGTGCCATCTTTCCTGGAGGGAAGCCTGCCCACACTTTGGGGCTGTGTAGGAAGGAGGAGGGTCTGAGCAAGGAACCAGGAGTACCTGTGGATACGGGGGTCACACTGGCTTTGCTGGGATGTGTGGGAGCACAGTGGGAGCAGCCTGGGCAAGGTTGTCCTTCCCTGCTCCTTCTTGGTCACAACTCTTTGGACTGTGCCTGCCATGGGGACCCCAGGATCCTCCCAGCCCTGCTGAAGGGCAGTGGTGGGTGGCTGGGGCTGGCAGTGTTTGCCTGGTGTCACTGCCTGTGTAGGCTGGTCCAGGGCCATCCTCGCACCCATTCTCTGGCATCTCTACATTTGTAGCCAAGGTCTTCTTACTTACATCTTCCTTTGTATTTCAGCCAGGTCCCCATTAAAGCAGACAGTGAGGAAGTCTGCATTAAAATGCTTCCTTCCATCCGTCTGTCCTCCCCTCCTCCCAGCCCCATCCTCCTTGTCCCTGGAGGAAACACTCGTCTTTGCCAAGATCCTGCCTCGCAAAAGTAAACAATATGAAAATACAATAAAATGTTTTGATTTGCTGGGCCTGACATTCAGAAGCTGCACAACAGAGACTTACAAGAAAGGATTTTCTATAGATAGCCAGTCTGAGAAAAAAATAAATCTCTCATATTGGGCGTTATTTAGATCCAAGCATCAGGGCAGCGTGAATGGGAAACAGGATTTTGTTGCCAAACCTGAAGGTTCTTGGGAGGTTTATTGTGCAGCATCTGTCAGCAGCTTTCTGCCTGGCATCTGTGGGTGACTGGCCTATTGCACAGTAATGTCAATATTTGGGACTCTTGTCTCTCTGTGTGTATATGTACTGTTGTTGCTTGATGCTTTAAGACTGGGTAGTGTACTGAAAGCCCTCAGAAGGAAATAGATGAGCTGAAACTTGTTTCCTCTGGGGCTCTTCCACGTAACAGAAGAAGGCAAACAGAAATGGAGGTGTAATCCCTGGGAGATGAGCTTCCTTGGGCACTTGTCAGTTTAGCAGGCTGGGTAATCTGCTCTGTCATCAAGATTTGTGGATTAGCTCTAGTGAAGCTAGTTGGCTTTGACATTTCATTAGGGAAGTTTTCCACAGTTTTTCATCCTCAGTCTTGGGGCTGTAAATTATGGCTGATGTAGTTTTGTTATGCTTACACCTTCTAACATTTATGCAAGTAGATGCTGGGGCGACAAACATCTTATCTGACGAGGATTTTTTAAATCATTGCTTGTTTATGGAAGACTAACTGGGTCAAAGGCTAATTTTGGGAAGGATTTGCTTTCCCCAGTGCTAACCAATAAATTTTCATCTGGATATCATAAGTTACCCAACCGTTATCTCCTGAAATGGGGATAAAAGCAAACATCATTTATCCTATAATCTGCAAATATTTTGAAAAGTGAACTGGAATATCAATAGAAGGGCTTATCATCAAGGTCTTGTGAGAACTCTTGTGGGCTTTTGTTTAGAAAGCAAAATGTTAAGTTTAGAGACAAGAACTGTGTAGATGAGGAGGGAATATGTACGAGTGACAGCATTGTAAATTGTCTCAAGGGTTCAAGGGACCGGGGAAGGACACTGTCTCCTGAAGTCACTCCTTCTCAGAGATGTCTCTGCTGATAAGTGCCAGTAGTTGTTCCTTGTGACAGTGATCGAGGGGGACAAGGCAAAGGATCACCCTGTGGGCTCCTGCAATGGTGAGCAGAAATGGGGATGTGGCCTGGTTTATTTATGAGGGTGGACTGGACGTGCCCTCACTCTTCCAGTTGCTGCGGAGGACAGATCCGTGTCCTTGGAGCTTCAGAGGCTGTCACTGTTATCCTCTCCTTCTCAGATGCCCCCTCTGAAGGGTTTCTGCCCTCAGGGCTGGGGGTGGGGGCTGTGTGAGCCATGGGCTGTGTGAGCTGTGTGAGCCATGGGCTGTGTGAGCTGTGTGAGCCCTGGGCTGTGTGAGCCCTGGGGTTGTGTGAGCCCTGGGCTGTGTGAGCCATGGGCTGTGTGAGCCGTGGGCTGTGTGAGCTGTGTGAGCCATGGGGTGTGTGAGCTGTGGGGTGTGTGACTGTGGGCTGTGTGAGCTGTGGGCTGTGTGAGCCGTGGGCTGTGTGAGCCGTGGGCTGTGGGCTGTGTGACTGTGGGCTGTGTGAGCCGTGGGCTGTGTGACTGTGGGCTGTGTGAGCTGTGGGCTGTGTGAGCCGTGGGCTGTGTGAGCCATGGGGTGTGTGAGCCGTGGGCTGTGTGAGCCATGGGCTGTGTGAGCTGTGGGCTGTGTGAGCTGTGGGCTGTGTGAGCCGTGGGCTGTGTGAGCCGTGGGCTGTGTGAGCCGTGGGCTGTGTGAGCCGTGGGCTGTGTGAGCCGTGGGCTGTGTGAGCTGTGGGCTGTGTGAGCCGTGGGCTGTGTGACTGTGGGCTGTGTGACTGTGGGCTGTGTGAGCCGTGGGCTGTGTGAGCTGTGGGCTGTGTGACTGTGGGCTGTGTGAGCTGTGGGCTGTGTGAGCCGTGGGCTGTGTGAGCCTTGGGCTGTGTGAGCTGTGGGCTGTGTGAGCCATGGGCTGCGGAGAATGTGCTGCAGAGGCACTACCCTGGGGACACCCAGGAGAAATGTGTGGCACAAGGCATTCAAGGCAGGGATCAGCAGGGACACTAGGCTCCTCTTTGTGGAGGGACATCCTTGTCCCTCTCTGGCCACATTGCTTCCTCACTTCTGCTTCTCTCCCCTTCACTGGTGCTGTCTCACATCCTTTTCTTCCCTGTCAGCCTCCTGTCCCACAGATATTGTCAACAATGACATGTGGGCTCTGGCGCCTGAAATTTGCCTTAAGACACTGCTTTGTACTTCTGTAGCAAAATCATGAGTGAAAGGCAAAGTTTAGTTTAAAATTATTTGCCATGCTGTATTCCAGCTGAAAAATATAAATAGAGTTAATGTAAGTGTTAATAGATGCTGCGTATCTTCAGTGATTTATCCATCAATTATGTCATTGTAAACTGAAGGTGAAGTTACACCTTCCAGAGTCTGAGATAACAAATGATTCAGCTGAGCTTCTGCTGGGTACTTCTGTTTGAATTACTTTCAGTGGGAGAAAAGGGTACAACCAGTAAAAATGTCCTGGATTGGGCACCTTGCAACTGCATGGGTTCGTTTGGGGTAAATCAGCAGTTCCTGTAGCATGTATTCCTGTGATCCAAAAAATGGAGAAATGTTAAAAATATAAGTTTGTGTGTATGTGCCCATATGGACATGCTGTTCTTGTAAAAGGTAAGTATCAATTCTGATTATCTTAATATTGACGTAGCAATTTAGAAATAGCTTTCCAAGAGAAGGTGTCTGCAGTGTTACATTTACCAGCATAATGAAATCAGACAAGTTTTCAGTCCATGAATCACAGTACAGTATTTGCCATTACAATTTCTATGCTTATATTGAGCCAGCAACACTATCCAAAGAATTTTATTAAATCAAAATGATGAAATTGAAAATCTGTATTGACTCTTCTTTGGGTCTTTCATGTTCTTTTGTGCTTTGACTTGGGAATATATTTAGTTTGTTTTTCAGACTCTATTCCCCTAGTTACTTTATTTCTCAGGCTATTTATTTGAAGGCTGTCTGTGAAATCTTACAGCAGTGTGTCATAAATCTCAGGATGCTGCTTGTGGTGTTTACTGGCTGCAGCATAACACACATTTTCTGATAGTCTCTATTATTGTGGCTGTTTGAGAATTTGAAGCACAAAGTGGGTCCGAGCAGACCACAAGAATCTGTGGCTTCAAGGCAATGATAAGAAATTTCTTGATGGCTTAGTAAGAGACAACATAAATTTAAAGTTGATTTCTGGTCATCACAAGAAATGCTGTTGCTTAGGAATGGCTTCAGTGGGTATTCTTTCCTTCTAGAAGGCAAACTGTGGGGAGATTTGTGTATGGGATTGACTGGAGGCAGAAAGTAAAATATTTTTTAAAGAGCCTTAAACATTGTTCTCAATACATTTTTATTCCACACAAATGCAGCTCCTTCAATTTTAGCTGAGAATGATTTTGCAGCTCACACTGTGGAGATGCCCTGGGACTCCACTGCTTGCCAGTCACTTTTTTTGAGCATTCAGTCCACATCAGACCTTCACAGCTGGATTGTAGAGAGCCCATGGAGGCCTGTAAAAGAGCATGGTCTGCCCAGGTAGGCCTGTTTACATGGTCTGGCTTTGTGTGGTATGACCAAGACAAGCCTATTCTCCAGCTTTCAGAATTAAGAAAATAGATCACTTCCTCCATTGTGTTCAGAAGGATTTTTCATCCATCTTTGTCAACTGTTTCAGAAACACAGTAGACATCCCTCAAGGAGTCTAATTTCTGCAAGATAAGGGCACTGCCCAGCAGCTCTTTGTCCCTGCTTTCTGTATCTTCCCTTAAAAATTCAATTTTCCATCACCTCTACTTCTAGTGTTCTCTGCTGCTTCATTCATCTTATCCCTTGGGTTCAGCAACTCTAGGTTTTCTTCTTCCATTCATCTCTTCATCTTCCCTACATATTTTTATCTGGGGGGGGGCAGGAGGGAAGGTGTTCATTTGGGTTTTCTGTTTGGTTGATTTTTTTAATGCCCAGAATTCTGTCTTGTACCCTGCACCATCTCCACTTTTCACAGCAGCATCATGTGCATCCCCAGAATTGCATTCCCCAAACCCTCTGCTGATGCCACATTTTCATGTGCTACCACTTCCTTCCATTGCAGCTAGTCCTAGGAATAAATCATCAAGGGCACTATGTCAGCATAGTGGCCTTTCCTGGGAGGATGAGTGAGGTTTGAGATGAGTGGTGGTGTTCTGCTGGAAGGCGTTTGGTGACTGCTATCAAGTGGTCCTTTGATCTGGAGACAACTGAGAGGTCCCCACAGTTCTGTGATACAGATGTCAGAGCTCTGCATCCTTCCTTCTCTTTTTGCTCCTTGCTTCAGGTTTTTGGGGCATGCTCTGGTCTCCACAGGACTGGTGTCTGACCTGCTTTCAAAAGTATCTGCATCTCTGGGGTTGGTCCAGTACAGCTTTCTGAAGCTGTTAGACCAAAATTCCACCCAGCTGAATGTAGGGCTCCACAACCTGCAGGACCTGATGTTAGAGCCAAATGTGCTGTTCTAGAAGGACCAGCAGCTGACTTCAGGGCACTTGTGGAGAAAGTGGTTATGCCTTCTTGCACAAACCCAGACAACATTTAATTACTTCTTATAGCCCTGTTCTTAAGGAAAGGGGTTCAAGTGATCTGAGATCATCTGGAGAATGGTGTGGCAACCTGATCTGTTAAATAGGCTGAAAAACACTTACATTCAGCTGCTAGTGCTCACTCATCAGCACAATGATTGTCTCTGGGTTAATAATAGCTCCGTTTTTTCTTCATTTATCCCCCAATTTTACCCTCTAATGGAAATCATGCCTGTCACATGTTTAAAACAGATTTTCTTCACTGTGCGTATGGAGGAAGGTAAAGGAAGTGATAAATCTCTAAAAAACAATATGATAAAATAAATCCTCTCTTACTAGGGGGATAGATATTGAGCTTTTTACTCCTTTGGAGTCTTGATCTGTAGCTGGCCCTGCTGTGACTGTAAGATGACTTCTGCTGCAGCAGGACTTGAAGTGCCAGACACTGCCCTCTTGCAGTCACATGGGAACCCCAAAACCCAAAGCTGTAGATCACCATATCCAGTGAGTAACTGGTGTGTTGTCTGTCAGGAAGGAATAGATTGAAGGAACTGAACAAAAACCAAACAAAAAGCAGCCCCCAAAAACCTGGTAAAAATTGGCCCTGTTTGAAACTAAGTAAATAAAAACTTTAGGGTTTTGAGACTTTATATCTTTTCTCTTTTTTGCCTTCAATAATCTTAAGAAAGTCCATCACCCTTCCTACCTGCTTCTGACACAAGAAATACTTTATACTTAGTTATTTCCCTCTGTTAGCATCCTGTCAAACACAGGATCAAACTGCTGACTACATGCTCATTCCTTTCCTCGCTGTGTTGCTGCTGTTTGGATATGGGCAATAATTAAGTGAGGATCAGTGATGCAGCTGCTGTAACCTGATGTTTCTGTCACACCAGTACCCTGCTGATTGATGGGTGGTTGTTTGGATTTCTCTCATGGAGACCATGGGGCAGGTTGGGGCTGGTGCTGAACTTCTCATCCCACTCTGGTGCAGTGTCAGGATCCTCTGGCTGCAGTTCAGCAGCAGTGATGGTTATCTCCCAGCCTGCCCTCCTCCCTTGACCAGAAGAAATGGAAAAGAGGGGGCAGGCTTTTGTTCCTGCAGGATGAACCACTCCAGCAGCAGCCACAGGATGCTGAGTGGATGCTTTCTGCTTGCAGTCCTCCCTGTTCTGTGGCAGATGGGCTTCAGCTAAAATAAACCAGTATTCCATGAACCTTTGAAGTGCTCTTGTCTTCTGAGTCACTTCCCTGTCACTGACAGGCAGTGTGATGCTGAGGGATGTTGCCTTGCATCACACAGATGTGCTCAGCCATTCAGGCCACTCAGCCTCCCACTTCATTTCCTACATGAGTGGCAGCTTTGCCTTTCCTGACCAACATCTTCCTCAGGGTATTTTCCAAGACAGTGGAAAGCTAGGATCATTGGAAATGCACAGATCCTGGTGCCACTTCTGGCCTCTGAATAGCCCTCCCTGCTTTCTCTCTTTGCAGATGTCCTAGTAGAAGGATCTGGGAGCAATGCCATCAAAACAGGTTTTCTTCTCTCCCATCTTGTGTGACATCCACTGTGCAGATAGAAGTGTGGCCTCTCAGGGCGAGCTGGCACGCACACCAGCAGTGCTCCAAGTGAGCCAGACCACCACAAATCAGGAATCACTTCAATATACTTGATTTTACATCATACAATTAAAGAAAATCCTAATGTTGTAATGCTCTGGGTTTTCTTTACCTGAAATTGCCAGTTATATGAAATAATTTGTGATGAGTCCAGAAGTCCCCAAAAGCCTAAGCACCTTTTGAAAGAAATTGCTTATAGGTCTATTTTCTTCTTGAATCAGTCTAAAGACTTTAATTTGATAATGTTTAGATTTTTACCCTCCAAACAATATAATTCTTTCCGTTTTTAATTAAAGAACTTTTTTCCTTTGCACTAGACTGATTCTAAACGGGCTTCACTAAATCTTCTTATGCTGTAAGTAGCAGTGACCCAGATAAACACATTTAAAAATGCAACTACTGAAACTACAGTATATTGCCTTTGTAAGACGCAGCAAGAGAAAGACTAAAATAGCTCTATATTTACAAGGGTAACAAGTAGCATTATATCTTTAATAGCAGATTCATAGACCTGTTTAAATTTTTCATATTACTTATACAAATCTGTATGAAAAAAGTGTTGCTTAGTTTGGAGTCAGAAACTTAAAAGTCACAAAGAGGCCTATGAAAAAAATTGCTTTTTCCATTTGTGGATGACCTTTTGCATCATAACAAGGCCTTTTAACAAAAGCGGAGATAACTGTGTTTAAGAATGTATCACAATGCAGCCACACTGCCAGGACCATATAGGCAACCAGGATAAGGTTGCATTTCTGTTTTCCTCAGTGCCTGAGGCTGCAGCTTCAGTGGCTCTTTGATGTAAGGTCTGTGCTCTAGCTCCAGCCAAACCCACCTGGTGCCCACCGGCCACACAAAGCCAAGGTCTGGGGAAGACAGCTGTACTGCACTGGCTGTATCAAGGGTGTTGCCAAAGGGCTTTGTTTAATGTTATATGAGTAAACCCTTTCTAGGGTCCAAAAAATTGGTTGATGAAATAAGAGGATGTTGCCCCTTGCTCCAGATGCACATTCTGTGTGTCTGTTGTGACAAATGCTGTCCAGGATGCTCTGGTACCAACTCCACGCTGCTGTTGGAGTGTGCTCCAGCTACCTTGTCCATATCTGATTGAATTTAAACACTGCTGCTCCAGGAGCAAATGTGACCTGAACTTCTCCTGGTAACTACTGCCCAAGCCATGAACAGCATGGAGGGAGCTGATGGAGCTTAGTGGTGTTCAGACTCAGCTCTGTGTGGTGGTGAGCACCCTGTGGCTGTGGCTGCTGGACAGGGAGAGCCAGGTGCCGGCAGGGCGGCCTGTGGGGTGTCCTCACACCCCATAACTTGGTAAAATGCAGAACCTTTCCACCACTTTTGGTTTTGTGGTTTTTTTAGACACTGACCTCGGTTGTGTTTACACAAAGAAGAAATTTACACTATCAGGAAAAAATGGATAATAAATAACCTTTAATTAGCATTGAAGACACACAGAGACCTAATCCCTCAGTGTCTGTTTAGACAGCTAAACCCAAACATGTGCTGGAGGCTGGGTCCTGGAGAAACCTTCACTCAGAGCAGGGGCTGAATTGTCCTTAAACACTGTAAGACTGGGCAGAGTTTACTGGGTGTTAATTGTACTGGGTGTTTTGGGATCTTCAAAGACCCACACCTCTCCTTTAATTTATTTTTGGTAGCAGTATGTTCTCCTGCTTACTCTGGTTAGCTTTGAGCTGTAAAATTCCTATTGTCAGATAAAAAGTCAATGTATTTTATTGATTCTTCATGCTTTTGCAACATTCTGGGGGAGCCTTTCCACTGGACATGGAGGATGCCTGGGGGTGGCGAGATGAGTGTGCACTGGGATGCATTCACCATGGCAGCATTCCATGTGAAGGGATGGGGGCTGGCGCTGACCTCACCAGTGAGGTCCATGCAAGGGCTGCCATCCCTGGAGATCACTGGAGTTAACCTGCACAAAGTGTGTTCCGGGAAAGATTCAACCCTTCCAGTTGCATCAGCCAGCCATGGAGGTGCAAGCTGGTTGTTGCAGCCTGACCTGTCCTCCCCATGGGGAGAAGTGTGGATGCTGAGTTCAGGGCAGTTCTGGTGCCTTCTTGTTGTGGAGCACATCTTGAGAGTTTATGGTCGCTGTCTGTGCCCTGGTGGCCACCCTCCCCAGGGCAGCCATGGCCAGCAGCTGTCTGCTTGGCTTCTTGAACCATGACACCTTTTCAGGGAGGATTCAGCTGAGGTCATGAACGGTTTGTGCTCACCAGGAGACAGCTGTGTCCTCTGGTTTGTGCTGCCCAGATGTTTACCCAGCTCATCGGACAGTTTGGTGTGGGAGCGTGTCCACTGCCAGGCAGTACAAACCGTGCTTTTTCTTGGTTGCCACCTTGGCTCTCAGGGCTTCTTTTTCAACCCCTGTAGTGGTGGAGCTTGTTCCTGCTGTGCATCTCGTATTGCAGACGCCTCTGGTTTCCCTCAGCCACCATCCTGGGCAAAGACAGGCCAGCAGCAGCCCCTGGGAGCACAGTGGCCTGGCACACCCTGCTTTGGTACCTCACAGGCCTCCCATCCCTGCATGTCTGGTGCCCAGATGGAACAGCCCAGCTGGAGCCATGGAGTGTCTTGGGGTAGTGTGGGACAGAGCCACATTTTCCATGCAGAGGAGCTGAAAGGTGCAGCAGCCCTTCTGGTCAGCAATGGCTTCACCCCTTGAGCATGGGGAAAGTGCAGAGACCAGATTCTGACTGTCCCACTGAAAGGGATGAGGGAGAGCTTTTGAAGGTGGTATCTGCCCACCCCCTTTGCCAAAAGCAGGCTCTTCAGTGAACATAGTTGTTTTCTTTAATACCTCAGCAAGAAAATACAGAATATTTTGTACGTCTTGGGTGCTCTTGTTGTTTCTATCTGCAAGAGTGTCATATTCATAGCCAAGCTTGCTACCAACATAAGCATTTGCCTGAGGCAAGAGGAGCATGTGCCATTTCACAACTTACACAGGCTATAGGCAGTTTTTATTCCCTACAGTTACTATATAATTTCAACTACTTCCTCCTTGTTTGCTAATCTCCCAGGCTCTGTTGTGCTTCTGTCAGGCACTTGGAGCTGCAGGAGCTGCAGTAGTTCAAGCCCTCAGAGTCCATCCCTGTTCCCTTGGCCATACCCAGTGCATACACAGAGACAGGGGAGGGGGTCACTCACCCTAGGGCCGAGTTAAGACCCTGGAGGTTGCTTAAGATCTGGCAGCTGGGGACAGGGAGGGTTGGACAGGCACAGGTGGCACCCCAAGGCAGTCCCCATTTCCAAGGGTACGTTTGGTGCTGGCCCTATCCTAGTGGGAATAGGCGTTGGCATTGGTGCTGCCTCATTGTATACCCAGTCTGAGGAAGAAAGACCACGTGCATCACCTGTGACACTGATCCAGTGTGGGGTGGGGCCAGTGGGAAGCGCTGGTGCCTTGGGGAAGAGAGGACTCAAAATGGTTAAGCCATTGGGAGTAGCAGTTCTGTGGCATTCCCCACTCCATACAGTGCAAGAAAACTCTTAGCTCCAGCTACATGAAAAATGTATCAGGAAAATGAATGACTGCCTGAAACAATATACACAAAACATGAGAGACAAAAGTGCCCTCAGACCCCCTTGCTCAGAGCTGCTTCTCAAAAGGGCTTCTGTAGGGCTGACCTTCCCCCCAGCCTGCTCTTACACTGCAGCTGTATTTGCATTAGTGCAGGAGAAATGGAAGCCTCAGGCCCTGTCCTGCTGTTATTACATGGATAAGGTAGGACATGGTACAGCCATGGAGGTTTTTATATGTGTGTTATTTGTTTGACTTTCCTAAAGGGAGAGTCTGTGAGTAGTATGTTCTTCCTTAATAGAGCATCACCTTACATTTTCATGGCAGTCAGTCTGTTCTGTCTGCTGAGGTGGCCTGAAGAATCAAGAAGATTGACAGCAAAAAAAATTACTTCAGAACTGCGCCAGCCTGCTGGCAGGTCTATTTGGAGTTTTTTCACTGTTAGTTTTATTCTTCTTTATTTTTTATTTCATTTTCTTTGTTGTTGGTGGTAAAGAAATGAAGCTACACAGTAAACTTTCTTCCTCCATTGTCTACAGTTCATGTATACCAAAATTCAGTTCTTTGAAGATTGACTGTGTGAGGAATTTTATGCCAGGCTGCAGCCCTGTGTACCCTTACATGCTGGAGTGCAGGACCTCTTACATCCAGAGCTTCATTGCCATAGAGTAACATCACCTCACCAGGAGCGCTGAGCCACAGTTATGCTGTGGACTGCATTGCTAGACTGCTTCCTGAGGCTGAGCTGAGCAGTCGAATATGAAATCTCCCAGTCAGATTTATGGGAGTGAGCTGGTGACGTTCCCCAGAGGACGCAGGATCTATGGTGATGGATGATGCCGATCCATTAACGTAGTAGTCTCATCTGGGAAAGATGTAATTGTCGTTATGCATCCTGCAGTTTCCCTAAGTTTTTCTGAACACATAATAGCACACATTGCAATGGAAATTACTGGTGAAAAATGCTGCAGTAAATATGTCAGAGGCTCTATATCCTACAGCAGTGTGCTTCTCTTCTGGAACCATGCAGCCATCATTAGGGGAGGGGTAGGGGAGACGATAATAACAAAATTTGGTATAGTGCACTCATCATGATGTATGTTCTCTCCAAAGGTTTGATGAAAAAGTATGGGCAAGACTAACCTTGTTTCCTTTGCAATAAGCATCTGCAAAATATGTTCACGTTGACTGGTTCACAGAATCACGAAAATGCTATTTACTGCAATAGCAGTGCTGTTTTTACAGCACTGGTTGCCCTGCCTGCATTTCCTGAAATACAGCCCTTTTCCTCTGAGTAGTCTGAGTCTGGACCCCTGATGACAAAGAGCATTATTACTTTTTTTTGTAGTCTTGGCATGGTTTGGAATAGTCTCACCTCCATGCATTGAGAGCAGCGTGTCGGTCAGAGTTTGGATACCAAAGCACCAGGAGAAGACTATGTTGAACTGGCTACATCATCTTCCTTCATAGAGCATCAAATTAGTACAATTCAGACAACATTAGGCTGACTAGAAGTGCTCTGGCAGCAGAGAAACATGATGAAGAGAGAGGAGAAGACACACTGGAGAAATGCACCCACAAGGAGTGGCCAGCAGCTCTTCTGGAAGGGAAGGCAGCCTGTGCCACCTTAGTGAGGGTGTGCGTGGATGTGCGTCCACTCATCCTCTTGGGTGGTTGCAGTGGTAACTGGAATCCAAACTGAGGTCTGTGCTTTGTGCCAATCATGTGCCAAAATGACTGCTGCCCATGGGACTCACAGTCAAGTGGGTGAAGGAAAAAGGCACAACACAAGTGCTTGCTTGTATGCATGTGCATGTGGGACATTTGTGGGCCCTACAGGTAATGCAATTTATTGCAATCTGTAATTGCAGAGCGACCTCAACAAATTAGAGAGATGGGCAATCACCAACCACATGAAGTTTAACAGGAGCAGGTGCCAGATTCTGCACCTGGAACAGGGCACCCCTGGCTGTGTGCATAGACTGGGGAAAAGAGGCTGGAGAGCAGTGCCAGGAAAGGGCCTTGGGGGTCCTGGTTGATGCCAAGTTGAACATGAGCCAGCAGTGCCCTGGCAGCCAGGAGGGTCAGCTGTGCCTTGGGGGGCATCAGGCACAGCATGGCCAGCTGGGCAAGGGAGGGGATTATCGGGGTGTGTTCAAGAAGCATCTGGACAATGCTGTCAGGCACATGGTGTGGCTTTTAGGTTTTTCTGTGCAGGGCCAGGAGCTGGACTCAGTGATCCTAATGGGTCCTCTTGAACTCAGTATATTTTATGATTCTGTGATAATGTGGACTGGTTGACTGAGCAGTGCTAGCCTCAGTGGCACTGAGATGCAACATGACATATTTTCAGTATTTTCTGTTATTTGCATACTACTTGTGGTCAGATCCATCTGTCAGAGGCATATTTCCCAGTTCAGTCTAAAGGCTTCTAGGAGGACAAAACTGGTCATTGTTGAGAGGTTTTGAGGTTTTCTTGTTACATCCATCAGCACTATCATGCTGCATCTCATGCTGGTGTTATTTCAGATTCAGTCAGAATTCATCTGACATCTTGTGCATCATGGCATGGTGGAGAGAAGAGGTCAATTCTCTTCACCTCAAAGTTAAACCAGGAAACACCTGGTACAAATGCTGTGAGGAAAGCATGTGTAAAATTATGTGAGATTCAAACAAAAAATGCTGCATTTTTTTAATCACATCACAGGAGTCTTATATTTTTGTGTCTCTTATAAACAAAATTCTTGCAGTGGTTAAAAGTTTTGCAAGGATGAAAATAAGGGGCCTTCTTTTCTTGAAATTTTTTTCCATCCATACATTATGAGATAGGGTGGTGTATGAGTGCTTGAAATCTGCTGTGTGCATACTTTCTGCTGAGGGTTAGTGCCATTGTGTAGCTGATTAAATGTTGAGCTTGGCTTATAAAAGTGATGGGGAGGGAGAGAAGGAGAGTCAGTGTAATAAAGCTGAAACTATGAGCATAAACTTGATTTTGAAGTGGCAAGCTGATGGAGCATTTAGTTACTCATGCCAGTGGGGAAGGACAAAGCATTAAATAACCATATTTTGCACAGAGGGAGGGAGGATTCCTCTATGCTTTGGCTCCCCAGGCAGCAGTCCAATACTCCTGCACCTTCGTACCTGCCTGTGCTCCCAAGTGAGACCCTGTCCCACAAGAGAAGATAAACTGATGAGTCTGTTGTTTATTGCCAGCTCTTCATGTCTACATCTTCTCATTTGGGACTGTATCAGTGTCATAAGAGCCACCAGAGCTATGGGCAGCAGAAAGTGTTTATCCCTTTCAGCCCATGGTGGTGGCAGGCTGGGTGGCACAACACGCGTGTGTGGGGAATCACCTGCATGTCCTTACTGTGTTCTTAGGCAAGAGCATTCATATGTCACCAGAAAGGATCTGTGAGCTGGAAGGTTCTGTTTTTCACTTGGTTTTGCTTTCTTTCTCATTATTTATTTTTTTTTAAGCCAGGCTATATAAGGACGATGAGAGGCTGTGTGAAAATGTGGCTTTCAGTTGATTTAAGATGAGTTACAGAAGTGTTGGAATTTGCTATTCTAACCCCATGGCTTTATAATAAAGCTGAGGTTAACCCTATTCCAGCCCTGTCTGCTCCAAGAAAAAGTGGTTTTTAACTGGAGCTGGTGTGCTGTAAGGAGTGGATGGGAAAGGGTTTGCAGTGAGCCTAAAGGGCTGGGTGTCTCAGGGCAGGTGTGCTACTAGCGCACCTCACATCATTTACAGGGTTTGAGCGGGTGAGGCTTGTTTACTCCTCAAGGGGGTAGACTGGTGAGCTTCACTTTTATGGCTAGTTGGGAGACAGAAAAAGGGGTCAAAACCATCTTTGAATAACAGGGAAAAGTCAGATGCTCTGCCTGCAAAAGTGGCATTGCAATTTAAGAACTGATTTTCAACTTTACCTCACTAAGCTGTTGGCTGAGAATTATTAACACATCCATGGCAGGGTCCCTGTCCCTCTTGCCAGGAGTAAAACAGTCACATCAGCAAGAAGAGATGAGCAGTGGATGGCAGCCTTTGCCACACTGATGCTCATCCAATGAGCTGGAGAAGATCACGTGGATGTGGTAAAAATATTTGTGCCTGGTATCAGTGGAGAGAGTCAGGACAAAATAGGGAGCCGAGTGTCTCAGAGCAGTGAACAAACCTCCACTAGGGAACCAATGAGGCTTTGAAGTCATTTCACTGATATCAAACTTGGAAATCCCTTGTAAGAACTGAGATGCTTTATGGGCTGTTTAATAAAGCACTTGACTGGGAAAGGAACAAATATTTTATTAGGCTGACACTGAGTGCTTTTTGTTTCAGGTTTTGGGGGAAGCAGGGCTGGCAATTATGTTCAATTGGTATCCTTTTCCTCTTGTTATCATTGGTATATTGATTGCTGGGAAAACAAAATGCGTGGGTTTTAAAATTTACTGTAAAGTAAGGGCTCTCTTGTTTGTTTTGTTTAGCTCTGTGTATTCAAACCAGCTCATTTTTCTTTCCTTTGCTGGCGAATAGAATGTTTTGATTGAAAATGATACTAAATAATCAGTTAAAGGGGATATTTAATGACAAGAAAAATTCTTCAAAATATTTTTTCCCATAGGAAAATCAAGCACTTCACTTTTTTGAGCCTAAAAATGCAATTCTTCCTATGATCCTACTACAAAAGTAAATACATGGGTGCACAGCATGCATGAAAGCCATGGAGGTTAAGGTATAGTAAATCTCAGGAACTCTGATGCAAGACAGATCCCTAGAGTAAGTTCAGTTGTTCCCTCATATAGTTTTAATTTAGACATTCTTAGACTTGCAATCCACTGTCAGTTTTCCTTCCCTGTGGGAAGCTGACCTACTGTATGAGAAGAAAGCCTGGTAGATGAGAGTAGAGCAGTTGATACTGAGGAAGGCCTTTGTCACTGTGTCCCATAAGATCCTCACAGACACACAGCTGATGCAGGGGCTGGATGAGCAGGCAGTGGACTGGAAACTGGCAGAACAGGCCCAGCAGCACAAAGTCCAGTTGGGCTGGGTGATGAGGGCTGTACTCCAGAGGTCAGTGCTGGGTCCCACCCTGCTCAGCCTCCTCATTAATGGTCTGGATGATGGGCACAGTGTACCTGCAGAAGTTTGCAGATCACACAAAACTGGCAGGAGTGGCTGATACATCAGAGGATTGTGCTGCCATCCAGAGGGACATCAAGTGAGAGAATTGGGCTCACAGGAGCCTCGTGAAGTTTGCCAAGGAGAACTGCAAAGCTCTGCACCTGGGGAAAAGCATCAGTACATGCCAGGAGCCACCCACCTGGAAAGCAGCTCAGCAAGAAAGGACCTGGGTGTCCTGGTGGACACCAAGTTGACCACGAGCCACAGAAATGATGAGCTGGAGCATCTCTGTTGGAGGAAGTTTGTTTTTTGGGAAGGTGCTGGTGAGAAGACAGTCCCCCAGGGCTGTGCAGGCAGCACCTTCCCATGGGAGGTGCTCAGGGCTGGGTACTGACACATCTGTCCAAACACAGTGCTGCAGCTGCTCATGTCCCCATCCCAGGGGACTGCCTCATGCTTGGAAGGAGACATCTGTACACAGCCTGCGGTATAGGGGGAAAGCTGATTTAAACAGGTACTTACTTCTACAGTCACAAACCTAGCAACTTGTCTTCCCAGTTTGAACAGAAATTGGGAGCACAAAAGCTGCACGGAGTCAGAAGCCCCAGCTGGGTTGAAGGGACATCACTTAACATGACTCAGCAGTAATTATGGCTGGCAAATTTATATTTGTCCTCCGCATGTCAGATTTAATGCAGCAGATTTCCATGCACTGTCTCCACCTCCAAGTATGTGTTCAGCTCACTGGAAGCTAAGCAAGTTGATGCTGTGCAGGTGTTTGTGTAAAATACCAAGGATAAAAAATAAACCATGACTGTAAAGGTTTTATTTTCAGAAACTTGGTGAAAGGTTCCTCCAAGCATGAAGGTTCAGAGACCCCAGGAACAGGCCTCTGCTGCAGATATGAGAAATATCGAAGATTTGGGATTAGCAAGATCAATCTGAAATAATTTCAAGGTAGCCCTGGTAATAGTGTATATGGTGTAAGCAGTGGTCCTTTTGGAAGCAGAGGCCATCAGTTAAGTGTTACAACCAGTTAGTGAAATAGTTTGTGAATGGAGTAAAAGAAAAAGGGAAAAGGCATCCAGGGGTACAGCAGCAAGTGCCATTTTCCTTATGCTTAGGGTATGTCACAGTTTCCAGTGCAAATGCAGGGTGTTTTGTAAGGCTTTCAAATTGGGTATAAAAATTCAGTACAGGTTGAAATTTGTGAGGAAAATGTTCTATTCCTTCCACAGCATTTATTGTCTGTCTTGTATATATTGCCCTTGGGAGTGAAGGCACTGGTTTCAGGCCCATGATAGGATTTTTTTTTCAATTGCTCTGATTTGTTTTTAAACGAGAAAAAAGTGAATTCACTTCTCCCTGGAATGGATTGCTAACTACAAATTGTTGACAACAGCAATATAGTTAGCAAATCTATGACTCTAACGTGCTCTTTGCAGGCAATTAGCCTGTGCAGTAGGCAGACAGCCATGTTATTTATTCAACTGAACTATTTAAAAGACCAGAGTACCATCAGCTAGTCAGGCTGCTGCTTTTGAGAATGATCATGCTGTGTGCTGAAGCAATGTATACATATTGTCCATGTCCCATCTATAACATGCCATTTTGCACTGCTGTAATGATTTCGTTTCTCTCGTTTCCCCAGAGCTTAACAGCTTGGATGGGAACCTTGACACAAATAGCTTTGCTTCTTGAAAGGATCCACAAATGCAGCAGTGGAAAGTAAACCTGTTGCATGATTTGCTTTGGAGCATTATTTCTCCAGCATCTTTTGAAGTTCTCTGATGAGGTGCTTATTTTAACTGCACCTTGGCAGCATTCAGCTTATCTTCCATGGTGTAGTTTCCACAGAGTAAGAAGTACCATGAGGCAGTACTGGTCACAGTGCATGGTGAGCAGGAGATGTGCAGAGGGATGGGCAGCAAAGACTGTAACTTCCATTACCAGGACTACACCAGGGTATCAATGCCTCCCTTCTCTCTCTGGCTGGTGCCAGAGTGAATCCTGCCCATCTTTCCAATGCCTTTCTCTCCTTGCCCTCAATTGATTTTGAATGGTACCTCCTAAATCCTAACAGGGAGTTAGTTGTTGGGTGCTTGAGTTAAGGGAGTGAGGCGGAGGAGAGCAGAGCTGAACTGGCATGTTCCCTTGGTGCCCCTAAGAGGAGACAGAGAAGTGCATGCCTGGTGATTCCCTTTTTGTGATGACCAAGCAGTGGTCATTGAGCCCCTTTTTCAGAGGCAGTGGGACTGTGTTTGGGGTCCAGCTGTGAGCTGGCAAGAGGATGAAGGCCAGCTCTCCTTAAGAAATACCCTGTGGGTCTCCTCTGCTCTGCCTGCAGAGGAGACCTTGGAGGCATTCACTGTCTGCAAGCAGAAGGGGGACAGGCCCCACTGCCCTCATGGTGCCTCTGCACCCAGCTGACGTGTGTGGTTTATCAAAAACAGCACCACAAATGGTGCAGCACAGGGGGGGAAGGCAAGCTTACTAATAGCTGAGTTGATTACTCCTTTGCCCTTTGATGCTTGAGGATTACACTACTAAAAGCATACACAGGGTAGCCAGGATTCTCAGTCCCAGGTGCCTGAATGAATAGGTGAATCAGAGGGAAATGTGGGAGGCAAACACTGATGAAATAATTTATGGGTTTCACATGTGGGAGAGCCCACCTGTGTGTTATTTGTGTAGTAATAGTTCCATGTATTTGGTATATGAAAGCTCACTTTTTTAAAATGCATTTTTTCTATTTTAGCAACAAAACACCAATAATGATATGGTAAAGCCTTTGTGTATGGCTGAAACTATAGAGACCAAAGAAGCATGGAAGATGATTTGTAGTTGGTTGGATCAGTGACAAGAAGCAGCGAGTTTTGGGAAAACACTGAAGTCCATATCCAACCATAATTTTGTCCCCAAGCAGCTCTATTAAGTCAAGATTTTTAATTTTCTGTTTATTACTGTGTTTGTACTCAAGGGAAGCCCTATTTTTCCAGCAGATACTGAGCTAGGCATCCCACAAAGGGAGCATCTAATCCTTTCCCATGGTGTGCACAGTATAATTGGAGTTCTGTGTAGACACGAGGTACAAGCTGTGGTACAGACGAGCAGGCATAGTGCAGGGAGAGCTGTGCTGCAGCCCCACAGGAAGGCACACAGCAGCCCTGAGAAAGGTCTTGCACAGCCATCAGCAGGAGATAAAAAAATAAGCTGGAGTTATCACTACCCTTCCAAAGCATTTGTGTATAGCTAAGATACCATTTCCTGTGCAGTCACACACATCATTGCATAGTGCCATGAACTTGGCTCTTATCAGCACCCTGATGGGAAAGCTTGGGTTATTTACAGTAGGGCTTGTTCCAGTGTTCCAAGCTTCTTCTCAGTTAAAACAAACAGCAAATTAAATATAAAATAGATAAGTAGGAAAAGTGAAAGTGATTGTCCAGGACTGAGGTATGATAGGCAGAAGAAAGGCATTAAGGCATTTCCTCTAGATTACATTACCTTCTTTTATGTATATTAGATACATGAAACTTATTTTAAAAACTGGATCACTGAATAATTTACGTGTAGTGAAGCAGCAATTTTAAAAGACCCAAAAAGTCCCCCAAACCCCAGCATATGCTTTAGGTTGATTTTTTATTACAGAAGTGTAGTATAGCTATCACTGTTAGTACCAATACCGAAAATTTGCTTCTGTTTCAGTCACGTCCATGAGTATTTGGGGTTTTGTGTGGTGTACACTGTGTACATAGTATATAAAAAAGGAGTCCAGGAACTATAAAACACCTTTGGACAACTTCAGACAGTCTCTTGATCTCAGATCTTCAAAGTTTCCTCATTTGAGGCTTGGAGACTTGGATCCTTTTCTCTCTGCCTGCTTACTGACCTTGATAAAAGATTTTTAGTCGAACACGTGTTTAGCAGCCCTGGGATTCCCTCCCAAATGAACCTAAAAATAGCTTTACAGGGAGCAGGATCAAGTTCTGCTGGACTCCACTGTACCTGGCAGCCAGATACTGCCGAATTCCAGGCTGTGGGCAGGATCAGGAAATATTTTTAAGTATGTATATATATTTTTATATATGTTAATTTTTTTTCTGTAGTGATGACATGCTCTAGAAGCAGGTGTACTGGAAGTACAGAAAAAAAAGGTACACTTCTACCTAGGAAAAGTGAGGGGGGGAAAACCCACCCCAAACCCATAAACCTGGGTCAAGAGCTGCACCTCATCTTTCTTGTGTCCTTCCCCTCACAGAGAGGGGCTCTCCCAGAGGTAGTGACCTGGCTCCCAAAAATGTATATTTACAGATCCCAGGCACATATAGGATTCTGTGTGGAAAACAGTATTTGACTGTGCTTTGAAAAGAAACAGCCAAGCTTACAGGCTTTTCTCCATGGTTTCTGAGGGTGATAGATGAGCTCTTCTTCCCCTCATCTCAGTATTTCCTCTGCCTCCAGCCCTGTCGCCTTTTAAAGCAGCAATGGGGGAATTTTATTATGTTTTATACTTTTCATCTTCAGTGGTGATCTGTCTCTTTCTCCATGGGTCCCTACAGCATGCTAATCCCTCAAGTCTCTTACACAGCATAATTTTCATCTTAATTTTTCTGTTTCTCAGTGTTTAAAGGTTTTGCCAGGGAAACAGGGGGTTATTTTCTGTCCCTACCAGATCATTAATTCTCTATGAAAACACTGCAATCTCACACTTCTCAAGCAAACAGAAACATTGGGAAGAGACAATGTCATGTGCAGAACACTCAGCTGTGCTGCAGCAGCTGGAGGAGCAAAGATGCTGGTGTGCACTGCAGACACCAAAATGGTCATTTGAAAAATAGGGAGGGAGAGATTATGTAAGAGCAGAGAAAATGGCTTTTTAATTCCGTAACAGAAGTGACAATGTCTGTTTTTTTCAGCTTAATCTGCTGAGCTGTCCCCTCAGTCTTTATTTTTATAACAATTACCTTTTTTTTTTTTTCAAAACAACGCTGGCCAATGGTTTTCTTATTGATACTTGTCACTTTCTGAATAAGAAATTTGCTTTTTGCTCCTGTTTTCAGTGCTTGGGTATCTCTGCCTTCCTGTAATCTGTGTCAGCCAAAGCTGGAAAAACGGAAACAAACAAAACCTCAGCCCTATATTTGTGAATATTTTCTGCAGAACATTTCATGAGATGGGAAAAATCCAGAATTTTTCTCCTTACACCAGCAGCAGGAGGGGAAAATAAATGACTCATGTGTTTACTTTTAAAAATCTTCTTTAAGAACTCAGATGTGCTTGATAAATTATTAGCATTTCACCCAACCAGCCTGTGCTATCAACTCCTGGCATTTCTGTAGGTAGTCCTGTGCTTGCTGTAGTATCTCACTGCTAAATCCAAGGACTCACAGGTCTCAGGAGAGATTTAGTAGATTTCCCTTCCCTTTAGCAGACTTCCTTGCCTTGAACATTTTTAAGCCTCTGTTTGTGGGTTTTTGGGTTTTTCCCCTTTTCCTTGACCTCTTTGCAGGTTTGTTGGTCTTACGAAACATCTGTGCCCGCAAACAATTTCTGTAAGCACCAGAACCAGGGAGTTCTTTACGTGCTCTTGTGCACATCCCCAAGCTAGGACCCTTCACCCAGACAATTTCAGTTTCAGATGGGGCTGCCTTCCCTGGCATCTCCTGGCATTCCAGTACCGGTGTGTCTGCAGGACATGGGGAAGTGCCTTTCTCCCATAGGCTTGGGTACTGGGCAGTGGTGATGGCACATCATTTGCTCATAGGGAGCAGGATTCAGCTGTGTGCTGGTGAAAAATGTACATTTGGGGTGTGCTGGTGCTTCCCCATGGTAACACAGTTGAAACTGGACAAGTTTCCATGGTGATTATTACTACGGCAGGATTCTCTTCACACTTCAGGAGAGGCACGGGCAGCACCAGGCGAAGCAGCCAGGCATCAGCCAAAGTCTGCTGGCAGCAGCTCACAGGGCAGAAATTCTTTATCGTTCTCAATAACTGGATACATAGTGCCATTAATTTGCTGATTTTTTGGGATTTTTTTTTCCCCTAGGCAGGGAAATTTTGATCTTTCGGGGAAACAGGCTGCATATTACACCACGATCATGAACAGAAACCATTCCTGCCCTTTTTGAATTGCCATTTGCTTGGTTGATATAAAGAGCTGGGCTGTCAAACTGGATTTTAAGTTGTTTTCATTTTTTTTTTCCCCAAGTCTTTAATGAATCAGGTGCCTGGTTCACATTACTGTCTCTGTCTAGCTCTGTGGCAGGGTAAGCACTGGAATTTTGGTTGGTTTTGCTTTGCCATTTCATAGCTGTGCTCCTTTCTGATCCTGCACGCAGCATTTTCAGGAGGAAAAAGGGACAAGTATTGAAGGGGAATGAAGTACCCTTAACGAATAGTTAAATATTTCTTAGCTGCAATATTTTTAGAAATGTTTGTTTTGGGGCTTGAGTTAAAACAACATGCTGTCACTCAACTCTGATGTGCATTGTCATTATGTGAAGCTGTGTTTAAAAATGTGGAATGGGCATCCTGAATCCTTGTTTCAGGCTGTACTGAGAGGGTTTTTTGGCTGCAGGCAGTCCTTAAGGCCATGCTTATGGCTAAATATAAGTTCCTCAGAATGTTTCGCACAACACTCAGGGCTGTGTGTATATCCTGCATCTCTGTATGTGTAGTACACTGTATTATGGAGCCGTTGGCTCGAAGTGTAGGAACATTTAATGGCTTTTCTTTGGTGATGGGGTCTTTAAAGGCAGTTGCAAATATTATTTTAAGAAAGAGATTTATGTGGTGCCTAAAATATGCTTCTGGCTTGCAGGCCAAATTATGTCGGTGCTGATGCTCCTGGCAGCGTGGAGCCGCCACGGGTCCCAGTGACAGCGATGTAGAGGTGGTGCTGGCGGAGCCCAGGAAGCCCTGCGACATGGAGGAGCTGTACAAGGATGCCCCTAACCTGCCTATGGATGTTACCAACTCACCCTCGGCGATGGCCAACAACAAGCTGGAAAATGGGGTGGCTCAGCTGATCACAGCAGAGGCTTGGAACATCAACTCGGCCGACCTGATGAAGAAAGCCCTTTCCCCGCTGGTGACAGTCCCTGCGCCCTCCATCCTGACGCCACCGGCCGAGTCGCAGAGCGGGGTGGCCCTGAAGGTGGCGGCCACCGTGCTGCAGCCCATCTGCCTGGGGGACAGCCCCGTGGTCTTGCCCATCCACCTGCAGGTCGCCGGCAGCGCAGCCCCACAGATGCCAGCCACCAATGCTGCCACCCCCTACGTGATGACAACGCAGGGCCCGGTCCCGCTGCCCGTCCTCCTGGAGCAGCACGTCTTCCAGCACCTGAACTCGCCCCTGGTGCTGCCCCCGGGCGCTGCCTGCCCCTCCAGCCCCCTGCACGCCGGCCTCTTCCCCGGCACCACCACCCCCGTTGGGCAGCCCCAGCTCCTGGACCCCAAGCCCTCCGGCCAGGCTCAGGAGCCCGTCCTGCCCCCGGTCTTTCAGACTCCGGGATTCGCCGCCGTCCTTCAGGACCTGTTTCCCTCACAGGGCGCCCTGGGCTCAGCCCCCTGTCAGCCGCCCCCTGACTACGCCACCCTCCCACCGCAGGCCTTCAGCTCGCCCCTGTCCCCGCTGGTGCCCCCTGCTACGCTGCTGGTGCCCTACCCCGTCATCGTGCCCCTGCCCGTCCCCATTCCTATCCCCATCCCTGTACCCATCCCTGTGCCCCACGGCGCCGAGGCCAAGGCGGCCCCTGACCCACCCAAGCCGCCACTCTTCACCCCCAACTCCTGCAAGGGTACCCAGACACCCCTGGAGAAGGAGGAGACGAAGCCCTTCGAGCTCCTCCACCCACGGGAGTTTCCCCAGCTGAGCCGTCACACTGTCATCAAGATGGGCGGTGAGAACGAGGCCTTGGACCTCTCCATGAAAGGGCCGCCCGCTCTTCGGGCCAGCGAGGCGGCGCCGCCGCCTCCGCCGCCGCCGCCCGAGGACGGGGCTCTGGACCTGTCCCTCGCCTCCTGTCGCAAGCCGGGGGGGCCGCACGGGGAGGCGGCCGGCTCCGGCCCCGCCACCACCGCCGAGGTTGGTGCCCACCCCGCCCCGGACAAGCTCCCCGGGCCAGCCGCCCCCTTCGGCCCCTGCAAGCCCCCGGAGGCGGCGAGCAAGGCGGAGGGCAGGGCCGCGGGCGGCGGCGCGGCCGAGCTGCTGCGGCAGCCGCAGAAGTGGCTGGTGGAACAGGCGGGCAGGGCGGGCTGCGAGCCCAAGGCCGGCAACAACATCGAGATCGTCAGCACCTCGCAGACAGCCAAAGTCATCGTCTCCGTCAAGGATGCCGTGCCCACTATCTTCTGCGGCAAGATCAAGGGCCTATCGGGGGTCTCCACCAAAAACTTTTCCTTCAAAAGGGACCTGCCCCAGGACTCGGTGCTGCAGTGCTACGATGTGAAGAGCCCGCCCGAGCCCCGGGACAGCGCCGAGGCCCTCAGGAAACCAGTCAAAAACAGAAGCGTAAAGCTAAAGAAAATGAACTCGCCGGAGATACATATTCTTCCAATCAAGAAGCAACGGCTGGCTGCCTTTTTTCCGAGAAAGTAAATTATGGGTTTTTAGAATTTTAAGATTATTATGAGAAGAAGAAGTAATAAAAAAAGATGCACTCGGTTTTAAACTCATTTAAAACTTTAAACTATCTTTGTAAGTTATTTTTGGGGGAAGAGGGAGAGGATTGGATGTAGAGGCCCTATAAGCTGGGTTGGTTTGGTCTTTTGTTTTTGTTTTGGTTTTTTTTTTTTTTGTTACCAAATTTTGACTTTTCATGGGAAACTGAATAAAAAGCAACCTATTTTTCAAGCAGATTGCACATTTTGCAGCTTTAATGGAGTAATGGATGAGTCAGAGGGGTAAGAGCTATTTTCACTGCCATAAAGTGCTTTGATGATGTAACTCTTCATAACAGTCGGAATGGAAATTTCAAAATAAATGTTTGTACGTGGTAATTGGTTGCGGCATTCTTTTCTCATTTCCGAATCGCTTTCAGGCTACAAAGAAGGTCATGCAAAATGTCTGTAAGCTGTAAAGCGCCACAACTGACTTGTGATGAGCCAAAAATGTTAAAAAAAATATCAGGCTAAGAAAAATTATCTTGTCCTGCAGCAGTGTTGAAGAGCATGTCACAGCAGCCGCTAATGATGCACCCAGTGAGCTACCAGAGGAGTGAGTGCTACAGCCTAGTGCACACCTAAGACAGGTTCACTGTGAGACACCCACAGTAAACCATCTTAAGTAATATTATCAGTCATTTAAAATAGAAAAGCCTAAAACTCAAGGGAATTTGGTTGCCAGGGGGCAGGAGGGGAAAAAAGAATCACATAATTTTTCCCAGCTTGACTACAGCTATATGAAAAAGTTGTTTATTGTTAGTTTTCTACGTTTCTTCAATGGCTGAAATCAATGCACATAAAAGAGCCGAGCTGTGTAATTTTTATCACTCAGCAGTGTACAAAGCCACCCACGTCAATGCAGAAATGTGAATGTACAATTAAAATAAAGTTCTGCTAGGTTACAGTTTTGCACTTGTCTGTGGAAATGAGCTGGAGGTGAATTACTGTCTGTCAGCTTCAGAATTCATACAGCTCACTAGTAAAAACAGATCCTGATGGAAGGACAAATCTGAGAGTAGGAGGACAGTTTTTGGGGGCCGCTGCATTTTTGTGGCTATACCTGTAGAAAACTTTTGTTACAATTTCAAATTACATGTTCCTGGCAGGGTACTAGGACTAAGTTAAAAAACCCATTGTAAAGTCATCAGCTGGATGCCATCACACGCTAACTGTGCCTGCCTTTGCCTAGCTGCAACCAGCCTATTTCTAAGACTCCTCTTGGACAGCTTTGGGAAGGTTTTTGCAGTTGT
The DNA here is from genome assembly GCA_024362935.1 of Setophaga petechia. Classification (NCBI taxonomy): domain Eukaryota; kingdom Metazoa; phylum Chordata; class Aves; order Passeriformes; family Parulidae; genus Setophaga; species Setophaga petechia. The sequence goes on along the minus strand of JANCRA010000020.1, from coordinate 12,219,508 downwards.
TCACACAATGAGAAGTTGCTCAAAGGAGCAGCTTCAGTGTCTCAAGTCTACCCACACCCATAGGCACCAGTGTCATGCCAAAATCTGCCACAAGTTTTGATTGATAGCAGCAGACACCAGTTCAGTATTTGGAAAATGAATCTGCACTATGAGGTTAGGAAGGGCATTATGTTTCTTTCTTATGTTTTCTTGGCTGAAGGATCACTTGCTTAATAGAGAAATGGAAGACTTTCACATAGGCATAGCATCAGTTCTGTCAAACTCTTGCTTTTTAAGTATTTTAAAGCCTTTTATTTTTCCCTGAGGTGGCAGAACTGACAATGTTCAGAAGAGCGTAAAGTGTTGATGGGTTCATTAATGTTTAGTCATCTGACTGTATTTTTTTTTAATATCTTTTTTTTTTCTAATTGAAAATACTCAGCTACTTCGTTTTTCTCCTTCCAAGAAACTGCTAATGAAATATGTCATCTGTTTATTGCAGTGCAGAGGCTGAGGATTTCAATGTCCCTTGGGATGGCCATCCCAGTTGTCACTGTCCGCTTCTATTTCAGCCTGCCCATTCTTGAGTGTCAAAAAACCTTCTGATAATGTGAATTTTCCCCAGGGCTATACCACAGTAAAATAAGGTGGTCACTGAACTGGCTGCTGTAATTTTTATTTTGCAGTTGACAGAAGCAAGTTCAAAAGAAATTTCATTTATTTTCTTACAAGAAGTGTTTCACACTGGTGATGGCGTCTACTGCACCAACTGCCCCAATCCTTGCTGTCCTTGTGTGTGTCATTCCCCACAGCATCCTCAGCAGGCAGAGAGGGCATCCATCCACTGCTGCCCCTCCTGCTGGCCACAGGATAGCTCGGGCAGGCAGAGCTTGTTGGTGGCACTGGCTGCAGGTGCTCAGCTTTTCCCTCCTCTCCTTCAGAGGCATTTACTGGGAGCATCAGTGCTGAGGGTACCTCCCAGCCCACTCTGCACACAGAGAGGTCTGGTTTAACTGAATTTGACCACAGGCTCCAGAAACCCTGACAGCAAATTAGGCTAAATCAGCTTTATGACATTATAAACCCATACAAGCACTGTCGAAACACCCAATGCCTGGGGACAACAAATTGAGTTTAAAGCCAACTGGTGCTGGTTGTAACAGTAGACCAGACCAGCAGCCATGTGGCTGCATCTTGCCCCTTGGAGGAGTAACTGCAATCTTTTCCTTCTGAAGCAGGGCTGAGTAAAACCAGAGCAGGCTCCAATTATCCCAATATCCCTCTCTGCCACCCCAGGAGAGCCTCCATGACTTTACAGGGCCAGGATAGGCAGGCTCCCTGGCACTGCTGGTTGCCACCAACATCCCCAGAGCCTGTGACACAGGCTGGAGCCACTCCTCTAGAAATGGATAAGCAGAGCAGAAGGGGCTCACCCACTCCACTGCCTGGCTTTTCCATTGCTCAAACTGCAGGGAGAATATTCATAATGGCATCTTCCCAGGAAGGCTTAGGACAGTGGGCACCCCCTAACCCTGCTGCCATTTCCTGCAACCCCAGGCTTCAAGGCTGGTGCCATGGGAAGAGGAGCCCCACACTGGCACCTCTTCTGCTGCTGAACTCTGTTGGGCAAATGATGCTAAGGAGGGACCACTTGCCTCCCACCACCCTCGTGTGTGAAGCACAAGTCCTACATCCCATCAGCACGGGGGAGAAGTGGCCATAGAATAAAGTACTTAATTACACCAAGATTGAGCACTTTCACCTCCTCCTCCTCGCCTCTAGCAGCAATTACAGATTTTGTATATTGGGCCATTAATTTTCTACAGGGCTACATTTTAACTGCTGCTGAAACTTCTGTATGAGGAGAAGGACATGGAGCTGCACTCATGATATATGGAGCTTCCATTTCTGGTGGCTGTTAATGGAGACATTAATACCTCTAGTGAAGTTGAAGGGAAAGTCATTAAGCTGTAATGGTAGGAGGAAGACATTTTACAGTGATGAGTATATGCAAGAGGTAAAAGAGGGAGAGAGGAGCTGTGCCCTTAGGGGCACCCCTTGTTGGCTTCAGTCTCCATATGACTTGGACTTTGGGTGTGGGGTCTTACTAGGGAGTGGGTGAGAGGGTAGAAGGTTGCAGGGTTGTGTTACCTTTCCCTCTGCTCTCTTCCCCCTGTCAGGCAGGGGCTTTGCAGGAATCCAGAAACTAAATCGAAGGCAGGCAGAAGGGCTGCATATCTCAGATGAAGGCCATGGGACAGGGCAGCCTTGGGGGCAGGAGTGTTCAGATCTACCAGCTTTCCTACACAGGGACAGCCTTTCCCCAGTGCTGCCTGAAACACAGCTTCAGGACCAGGGGTTGCACACCTAAGGCTTCCACACATGGAGTTAGCTGTTAGCAAAATAAATAAATCTAGAAGAATGAGCAGCTTCTCAGACAGGGAGCTTACCTGGACTGGGCAGTTTCTAGGCTGGGAGGACACCAAGAAGTCAGGTAAGGCACAAACAACCATTAAGTGCAAGGAAAAGATGGAAATAGGAAGGGGAAAGCAGGCAATGGAAGCTGAGACAAGATCCAAGCCTGTTAGTACTGCACCTCTATTGAAGTTCGCAAGCAGCCAGCCAGAGAATGGAAGGGAGAAGAAACACGATGGCCTTTGGCTGTGAGCTGCTGACAGAGAGAGAAAAGAAGGGTGTCAGCTTCAAAGACACAGCTCAGGCCACTCGGTGAGAGCAGGGAGAAAGGCAGGCACTGAGCCCAGAGAGGGCAATGCTGTCTTAGGCTGAAGGCAGCCAAAAAGTGAGGGCTGGGGGAGACCATATATCAAACCACACATGCAGAACACACAAGGCAGTGCAAGCTCCTGCTCCTCCTGCCCTGACAGCAGGGGACAAGGGGCAGCAAAAGCATCCCAGCAGAAATGTGAAGGGAAGCAGAAGAGCAAAGGTAGCTGGTTTTGCCTTTCCCATGCCTGAGGGAATGCGTGTGACCTAAATTTTCCTACCACCCACATTCCTATCTGCTATAAAATTGATGTGCCACAATGTCTCATGATCACTGCTCACTTTTTAAACCACTTCTCCCCATTTTCTGCTCAGGCCTCCCAGAGCACTGGGATGATTACACCACCTTGCACATCTCTGCAGAGGTTTGACCCATAGGGGCTCAAGAATCAGCTTCACACACATGCACATGAAAGGTTTCAGGAGAAACTGAGCATGGAAGGGAATGATTCAGAGAAGTCTGTGCCCCTTCACTCGCACAGAGGCAACTTGGGACTGTGATCTGACAACAGTAAGTGACTTGTTAACAGTTCTCATGAAGAATATTAGACAATGAAAACAGCATAAAACAACATTGCATAATATCCTGGTGCCAGATGTTTTAGTTTGTTTTTGTGCTCAAGTTTATAAAAACATGTTGAAGGGCTCAGTCAAGGACCTTGTTTTCCTCTGGGGTCTGTTCCTGCCTTCCCAAAGGCAGACAGCCTGACACAGTGACATTAATAATGTTAATTTGTGCAATTTGCTTTTTTCACTCACCTTTCACTTTTTTTTCCCCAATGCTTCCTCCTCCTCCTATTTAAAGTTGCATTTCTCTTAGTCTATACTACATACCCTAGTGCTGAAGTTTTCAATTCAGAGTACTCTGGGGCAGTCTGACACACACAAGAAAATCCCCTAATTTTAGTGTGGAAAGCCTATTTTCCACAGTTGTTAAAATCATGGAACTGCAATCCTGTTAGGAAAATCTGTTTTGTTGTTGAACCATCTGAAACATTTCTTCATGTTTGAGTAGAAATATTACTAATCACTAAAATATTTAGTACTGCTTTGTGCCCATACACCCCAAGCTCTCTTAGAATAATACCATAACATCTCAGTACTGAAATTATTAGGATTGTTCCAAGCTAAGATATGAAAATTAGAACAGCAAACAGCGGGGTACAGTCTAATCAAGTATCTGGAAGGAAGGGCTTTTTAAATTTCTACTTTTTTTCCAAGTGGAACATCATTTTTTCACTGTTTGGAAGTGTGTTTCCAGTGAAACACTGGTAACAGACATTGCATCCCTGCATCACCCTGTGTCCCCCCCTTGCTCCTGGGATTACTAATGTTCCTTAGGCCACAGCTGTTTCAAAACGGTCACATTTTTTGCATTGCTTTAATATCGTCCTTCCCACCACATCCTCATCAACGGAGTTCCCATCTTTCTTTGCTTAGGAACAAAGAGAGGCAATTATTTGTCCCAGACTGGCATCTCATAGACCAAGGACAGGCCACTGGACACAAAACAAGGCAGTGCTTCTTTGTGGAGCTTATGTACCCAAAGAAAACCCCTAGAAGTGCCACCAATGAGCATGGGAAAGCTACTGATTTTTGAGGTTTCTGATACACCAGTAATTTCTTGCTTATGGAGGAAAAAAACCCCAAATCCAACCTTACCTGCATTCCAAGTTATAAAGGTAACAAGGATTTTTTTAATTTATTTTTTGTCAAACAAATATTTCAAAATAAGTATTTTGAAAGTTGGCCCACAGAGCACAATCCAGTGTAAGAGAGCATGTACCTACCTTTCAGAGACCCTCCACAGCTCAGCCATGATGGCACAAAGCCACTGCACTCAATCTTACAGCCCTATGATACATATGCCACGCTCACCCAGAATCACCTATATTTGTGTACATGGGGATCAGAGCAGGGTTTAAAGACACCCACAGAATATTTAAGTGCTTGCTGTCTGCTTTTTGCCACAGCATTCTGTGCAACAACAAAGATCTAAGAAAGCACAAATATTCTCTGTGGATAGAATTTTGGCTAGATCTTCTGAACAACTGGACTTTAAAGCCAGACCTCTTGTGTGGTAGAACATGGGACCTGGCCAACATTGCTTGGTTACCTGTAATGTGCACCTGAACATTTGCTTCTCAATGCCAATGTCTTCCAATGAAGGACACGAGTAAGAGGGTTGTTCCAGCTTACTTGCAATGAAGAGAACTTTAGGTGGGGTATTAGGTCATGTGCTAAAGTTGAAATGAGTATTGAGTCTCCCATGATAGAAACTGGCTAATAAAACCAGTAGAGTCATGAAGTCTCTTAAAGCAGATGTTGCTGTTTGGTCAGATCACTCATACCTTCAACTCCCATGGACTAAATTCAGAAAGAGTCTGGACAAGTGTGATGTCAAGAAATGAAGTTACATTAAGTCAAACCCAAGCCTGTGTTCCCAGGTTTTGGCCCCTCAACTGTTCTGGCTTTAAAAGAAGTCATACCAATAGTGAGTTTTTAGCAGCATCTAAGAAACAATTTAAGGACAGAGAGTGCATGTCTCAAAAACTGGGTTGGGAATTACAAGGATTCATCCCTTGTTTTCAGATAAAAGCATGTCAAGATAAGACTTCACATCCCTGATATGGTTCAAAATGTTTATTCCTAACTTTCCCCTTAAAAATCCCAACTTAACATGAACAAAGACACAAGTCATCTGTGAATCTGAAACAGTTTATCTTGATATATCCACCTGGTTTTCTCCTTCCTAATTTTCCATTACTTCATTCTTCATGTATTTTCCTTCCTATGTTTATTGCAAGCAAACCCTATCACTCATCCCAGCCTTGCATTTCTGTTTTCTTTCAAAACATTTAAACTTTCCCCAACCTGTTCATTTCCTGTAGCCAAACACCACCCAGGCAATTACAATTAATATATTACAGTGAATGCAAAGATGTATGAAAGTAATATGCTCCCTTTTGCTCCCTTTTCAAGAGCTGCCCTCTTGAAAACAAATGAACAGCTGATAGCAGTCAGGTAAAAAAAAAAAAAAAAAAAAACAAACTAAAAAAACACAAGACAAACAATAAAAACCCCACACCAAACTAAAACCAACCAACAAAACCTGCCCACTGTCCCATTACCCACTGAACCTAATAAGTAATTATGTTCCAATATAACAATTATTAGCAATTATGTTCCACCTCACCCCTCAAGTACAAGCATAAACTAAGGTTAGACTAAATCTGAGCATTTATTTATTAATTTCTCCCTCCCCACAATTTTGCTCATATAAGCACAGGGACTTAAAAAAGAAAAGCACTTTGTAGATCACACCTTGAGTAACACTGTGCAAGTGGGAGGCATCTGTTCATAACAGAGTAAGTACCATGCATATCCCCAAGCAAGGGTTGAAATCAGTAGCAATCACTGGTACATCACAGATAAAACAAGCAAAAGTTGCAGACTCCTTCCCTTACTTTTCATAACATGCAGGATTAAAAAGCACATGGGAAGATCCTTCCCTCAAAAGGGTCTTCAATAAGAGGAAACATGTTCTGCAGCACTAGTTTGGAGAGATGGAAGTTGTGGAAGAGTTCAGACCTGTTTGAAAACCTCACTCTTGGAAATCTAGACAGCTTTAGCCCAATTGCTTGGGGAAGCAGACTGCCTCCATGACTACTAAAAATAACTAAATATAAGAAAGGGAAGAATTCAGCAAAATCATGACCTCTTGCATTTGAACACCAGACTTTCTAAGGTGTACCACCATTCATTATGGTTTTTTCCCACTGCCTTCCCAATTGCCTCAACATCCGCATGGAAGGGTAGAGGAGTCTGTCTGTCCAGATCTGGACCTCAGAGCTGGGACAGCCAACACAGGGTAATGGCAATTGTCATGGTACTTTTGTGGCATATTCATTTTCTTCCAGCTGTCACAACTAGAAAGGAACCATTGGCAGAGAGGGTTTCTGCCAGCTTCAAGCTGTACATCTGTTCACGCTTGTCTGTTCAGAAAACATGGGATGCAATCTCCCCTTCCCCTTGTGCTGGCATCTGTTTTCTTGTGCTGTTTGTCCTCAAAGGCCTTGGATTTCGGAAGGTGGAAATTGAATCTCTGTGGATGAAAATGCCTTTGTGTATTTTAAAAAGAAAAGAAGCAGAGATGTGCAGCCTTCACTATCAGCACTAAACAATTCCCCTGCAGTTAATGAAAGCTGAAATAAAACTAGCAGTGATCCATAAAGCTATGAGGAGAAACAGCTTGTGCAGGACTCCTCAGCATGTACAGCAGGACTGGGAGATTCTGGAGCTGATAAAAGCTAATTCTGATTAGAATGGGACAAATTACAGCTAATCAAAATTATCTGCTAGGACAGGGATGGATGATTATGTAAGCAAGGAATTTAAAAGCCTGCTGGATCACTGTAATGGCATATTTTAAGTACTCACAGGACTCCCGTCATCTACCACAGCCACAATAATGAGGATTTATTTAGAACAAACCATCAGAGAACAAAGTAGCAAAATACTTCACCATTAAATAACCCCCCAATTCTATCTCTGCAGTTTTCACACTAAAAATATATATAAAATGTTATGTATACAGTTGCAGACTCACAACACTGAGTTTACAGCAGACTCTTCAGATTTTAAAAAGTCTCAAAATGGCTCTGCATGACCTTTGAAACAACAGGAACACGGACAGTTGGGGAACACAATCCCAGGATTATGGGCTAGTTAGGAAGCTTTACAGAGCAAAAGATTATAATTAAGGCTTGAAAAAAAAGCAGCAATCATTTCACCACTAAAATGGACATGAAATCAGCTTCTGCCTCCCTGCATCACTCTTAGGCAGTTCCAAATGAGCACTTTTTACTCACTCCCACGGTTTTACATGTAATAATGATAGAGAGGAGGAATAGATGACCTTTGAAATTGATCTTAAGGAGGTCTCTCTTTTTTTCTTTTTTCCTCTTCAAGCCAAGCCAGTGTAACTCTACACAGTCTCAACTTGGTAGAAAGAGCGACAAAAAGATGAGGACACTAATTACTTAGAAGAGGTTCACACCTCTTCATTCATTTTACTCTATTATGTAACTAGCTGGCCAATCAAAGAAAAAAAATTACTGCTATCATTCCCTTTTAAAGTGTGTTACTCTCCATGATCCTGCATTAAAACAGACAACATTCTATAACTAACAAAAGAAGACTGTGGAAAACTTGGGCCTGCTGCTGATTGAGGAGGGGGAAGTCATTACATAGAACATGGAAAAGTCTGAATTACTGCCTCAGTGTACCCACATTTCAAATCTCTGAATTTCAGCTTAAATTAAAGGACAGACAAGCACAAAGAAACTTTTATCTGATCAGGTTAAAAGTTCAAGTTTTTAGTCATCCCCACCCAGGGCTCATTTTTCCTCTACAAAAATACTGGAGATACTCAAATTAAAAATTTTTGTTATCATGTTCAGGGCTTACATAATAACATCCACAGACTCACATAAAACTGTCAGAGCTACAGAGATGGTTAACACCACTTTCTGCAAATCATATCCCTGACTGCAGAGGAAGAGTTTCTACCAATATAATGAGTAATAAGATGAACATCTTTGTGCCTGTCTCTACCACCTGAAATAAAAAATGGTGTGTCTTTATCCAAAGCAATAAAAAAGGGGAAGATGCTCCATCCTTCAAGCCAACATTGGTAACATGATATTGCTGTCTTTCACTGTCATTCCTACATATGTGTAAAAAAGTCCTACAATATGTATACTGCCATACCCTACCCTCCAGCCTTCTTCAATTCCACTGTTCCATAGGTGTTCTGCAAAAATAATTTTTAGAGCTGCTAGTCCTCCCAGGCAGCAGTATTTTAATTTCCAATAGTCCCACAATGCACTGAGGAGTTATGGCACTGTCTTCCAAGATGACCAAAAGTTACAGAAGCAGATAAACAGATGAACCCATGTTGATAGAAAAGCAATTGGAGAAACAAAGAGACTAAATCATATTGTCTTGTGTATCAAATAAACACCAAAAAGATACTAAGTAAGTTCTGAGAGAGATCAGATGCAAAATGCCTCTGGATTACTGGTACTGCCAACTTCCAATCTTCATCAACTAGCAGTGACAGTTGTGAGGTTACCATTAACCCAATCCAAGTTCCTTCTCAGGCACAGGCTGATTGCTGATAACAGTCACAGGAACAAGAGATTTCTGTATCACAGAAATAAGAAAGCTTGAAGTCTACAAAGTTCAAACTTACTGCCATTAACTGCTTTAAAATACTTCATATCTTTATCTGAACACAGAACAAAAAGTTTTTATCAGCCTCTTTCCCTCAGTGGTTATATGAGAATTCTTTAAGCTTTAAGTTGGATAATGATATACAAAACAAAATAGTTGAATAACTAGGTAAGTTCTTACTTTTAAAGCACAGAACAACCCAAATTCAAACATTAATTGCTTCAGATGAACAAGGTTGGAATGATCTTACCCTTTTCATTAAAACCTCCTCATATCAGATGTTTCCATGAACTGTCAAGAACAGCCAAATGCCAGATCAGACAGCCACCCTTGCCTACGCAGAGAGCACTCACCCATCCACACCACATCAAACAGAACAGACAGTTACAACAAGGAACAAACTATTTTATTTTTCTTGCTAGATAAGAACATCCCACTGAAAATAAAGAATAAAAAATATATTCTGTTGTAAGACTCTGAATGCTCGAAACTCACGCAACAGCACACGGAGAAATTCTGGTACAGCAACATCACAGTTATCTTTGTGCACATGGGTACACAGAAAGCCTTGAACAAATATTTATACCCATAATAGTGCCATGTACAAAAGACCAAACAGAAAATTCAAACATCTTTGTTTTTCTTATGCCAAGGGCAATGTAAAAAATGAAAATTGTTTTCAGTCAATTACTTCCACTTAAATTGTATGGGATCTTTTTATGCTGAAGAACCCAAATTCAGCATAATAAGGCATAGAAGAAGTAGTATACAATTATATATATGTATAAGCAATATACTGAACACTTGGGGCATGATGTTTTCATCAATATATAAATCTCGGTGTAACCATATGAAAGTGAAGCCAGAATTTTTCTAACACCAAGAGAAAATACTCTGTTTCTTCAACCAATGCTCTGACTTTTTTTAGTATAAAGATCATGCCTGTATTGTATCATCTAAGCATACATGCACCACAAAAGATATGCAAAACAAATTGATACAGATAAACTTTAGTGTCAAATGTCTAATGATGTAATAACAAAAACAATTCTTAGGGCCCAAATGACTTTCTGAATTGAAATTGCATTGCAGTCACTTAAAATTACAAAATACTTGGACTCGTGAGTCACAAAATTCACTGTTTTCTAGCAGTACCTTGCTGAAATCTGATGAGTATCAGTCTATGGGTAAAGAAAGTCATTTTCAAAAAAGGAATTTGTAAAAAATACATTTATACTATATGCTTTCATATAAAAAGGCATTAAGAAATATAATAAATCCTACCATTTTAGGACTACACCTTCCCTAACAAACAGTTTTATCACTTGACTATTACATACAGTACATTCAATTTCCTAAACAGAAAGTATATTTTCTTGTCCCTGATGTATTTTACAACTGGCAGTGACAACAAACTGTTTTATTATCACCACTCATTCTTGCAGCTTATACAAACAGCACCAATTTTACCCAAAAAAAGGTTTATCAGTTACATAGTAGCACTTCCTCACAGGAAATATAAACCCAAAACATTGGAACCAAATGTGTCTTTCCAAATATATATCAGAATATATGGCTCAGAGTTAAGGGATGAATAACCAGGAGTATTGCATAGTACAGGGATCTTGCCTGTATGAATAAAAACACCTTTTGATTGTTTGTCACCTTCTGACTCCAAGAACAAATTAAACAGGTGTTAATGAAAGTAATATACAACTAAATTTACTGGTAAAAAAACCCCAAGAAATTGTACAGTTCTCTCTGGCACAGTGCAAAGTACACATTAAAAAACTGAAAAAATACGTACAGTGTGTATGTATATTTTTATATAGTACGTATTTCCCTGACACATACACATGTACATATAAAAAGCATGAACACATCCATGCCAAACTTAGCAAAAAGATGGATGTTTAATATGTGGATGCATTGTTCCAGTGAAATCAGTCTGTCTCAGAAATGGCTGTTTATACAGCCAATATGACCTTCCATGAAACAGAAAATATTTACTGCCTGCCTAAACTGACAATATATGATACATTTGTCCTCATAACTTCCCAAAGGACTGATAATCACACTTTATAAAAGCTTATACTTGTGTTAAGCCCTCTCTTCCATTACACTTCCTCTCTTCTGAAAGACCTGAATATTCACTACAGAGATGAAATATTCTATTTTAAGATTTTCTTGCAATATAAAAGTTTACAGCCACCCCTGTAAAAAATATTAACACCTCATGCTGGTTTAATTTATTATTTCCCTTTGGGATTCAGCTGTTTTGGTTCTGGATATGAACACGTTGGCTGAAGCCTGTAACTCAGAACACACTTTTCAGGATTCGGAGAGGGTTGTTACCAGACCTGCCCACACCCAGTATGATCAACTGTCCTTCCCTGCCAACTTTCTGTGAAAGAGTTTGCAAAAATACTAGAATGTAATACAAATCCCTCCCCCCCGCCCTTTATCCTGAATGTCTCTTTTACAATTCGAGGCCACTTTCAAAAAATAAAGGTTTATATCAGCAAAAGCGTTTCAAATGAAGGCGATGGCTGTGAACCTGAGAGCTTGGTGTGACCCCAACTCACATTTGTGGCATCCCCACTGGCTAGAACTTCCCTTGTTTAAGTCGTTCAATGTGGTAGCACAGCTTTAGGGCAGGCCCCAGCTTCAGTCCCATGTATTTCATTATCATATCACTCCTCAGTAAGAGTAGTGCTTTCCCATCAATTTCCTGCAGAAGGAAGAGAATAAACACAACAGACAACTACTTCAACAAGCTGCATGGAAAAACGGGAAACTACATTACAGTTGTTTATACTGTAGTAAAAAATATATCTACTATATATACAACAGCAACTGTAAGTTTGAATTTACAGATGACCACTGAAATTTAATTTGTTTTAGTATTTTTTAATGTGTGATTAAGTATTTGAGATGTTAAAGAAAGAAAATAATAGTGAATAAAAGAAACTGACCAAACAGCCCTCAGAATTAGGGTTTCCAACCAGGAAAAGAAGTGAATGGGTCAAGGGAAAAAATAAAAAGAAGCTGCAAAGGAAGGTCTGTGCAGTTTGTGATAAAATGATCCAAGCACTGAGGCCTTGCACTGAACCTTGAAAACAGCTGTGGGAGGACTTTGGCATGTGTGTACAAATGGTCACATGGAGAAATGGGCTAGAGACCATCTAAATATAGGAAATTAGACAAATCTATTTCCATGTTGAACCAAAGAGATTGTCAGGATCAAGAACAAGGACGACCTAGTCAGATTTCAACTGTCCAACTGAGGAGCTGCTGAAATATGACAGTCCTAAGCTCTTAGTATCGTTACATACCACAGAAGGCAATTAGTTCCATAACGCACCATAAAGAGCAACACTCTGTCTTACTTTTTTAAACATAAACCTGACAAAACAAGTGACATTTACTGTTGTTATACAACTAAGAATAAAATATAAGACAGGAATCTACATCAGAAGTTATTTTGATTTTTCATTTCAATCCAGCTTACTCAGAGCTTAAACTGTCAGGAGGAGCTGGAGCAGAGCATAGGTGAAATACTACTAAAAAGAAAGCCAATCTCTTTTTGGAGGGCCATATATATAATAAAATAAGAAAGCAGCTCTTCACTGAGCAACCTACCATAGAAAGATACAGCAAGAATAGGAGAGATCAAACCTACCGCAAACTGATAACAGTTTCTGCCTCTAAAGATAATACCTAGTCAGACCTATGAAACCCTTGTTTTCTCAAACAGATTAATTAAATATTTCAGTTCTCTGAATTTTAGTATCAATGACCAAGTGCCTAGCTAACGATGGGTAACATCATCTAGAAGATTAAGTCTCCAAACAAGGGAGACCAAATGCCCCACACTGTACATGAGAATGCCATCATCTCTAGAGGCACCAGCGAGGACAGGGGTACCACAGATGCTGGCCACTAGAACTTGGGCACTTCCAGGTTGGCATTACTCCACATACACTGGAAAGATGTGGCTATTTATGTTAGTCTAGCAAGACTGAAAGACAGAAAAAAATATATTGCAGGAGGGGTTTCAGGTAGGAAAGTAATTTTCCACCTCTGTCTAATATGTCTGGAGAGTCTACTCCACCCTCCAGATGCAAAAAGACTGATAGACATGAAAGTTGTATTTTAAGAGATTAACATGATACAATCCACTAGAACAGAATGGACAAGCATCATACATGTCTTCTGAAGAGTTCTGCATGTGGAGCCAGTGCCCGTGGATCAGCTTCTTTCACAAAACGCACTACTTCCTCTATTGACCAAGTGGAAGGATTCTTATTCAATATTCTTGAAGGTTCCCTTTTTAGTGAATTCAAATCCGGTCCAGTTGTGGAACTTGCAGCTTTTAATATAAAAATATTGTGAAAGGAAGAAGTATCACTAATTTGTACAGGGATAACACATTTCATTTCACATAAGACACTTAATATTACCTTATAGCATTTATTATGTATTGTTTGCAATATATTAAAATGAAAAGATGCTTTATTTTCCTTCTAATAATACTGAACTGTTCCTTTTGTCTTTAAATGTCTTCTATAACTGCAAATATTTACAGCAGCACAAATTAGCACTGTGACATACCTAGAGGGATTAGTTTTACTTGTACTTGGCTCATGGGTCCCAAGATGCTATTAACTGGGAATGAGGCAAAGGCAAGTGAAGCTGTGCAGACAGAGGGAGAGACAGTACTCTACTCCTGTATTTCAGCAACATGGCAATATTTGATAAGATGCTCAGGAAGTGAGCTGCATGTAGTTATCCCTGTCTGCTCTGGCTTGCTGCAGGGTCCATCACAACAGCAAGAAGAAGCTGCAGCAGCAAAGACCTTCCCTGGCTTGCACTACACTATTAATACTAAAAGGCTAAAGTTCTGTATTTGCAGTTACATTAGCAAGACTGACATGCTTGGCAACAGCACATTTCACTCCATATGCAAGCTCTCCAATGGCAAAGAACTTCTTTATTCATAACTTTGCCTGTTAATTGAAGCAGTTACATACTCTGGAAGGTTTTGTGTAACAGCATACCTTCAATCCGCCTCTGTATCCGATTCCTGCTGACTTCATAGTACCCACTGCTCCCAGCTGAGCTCAGGGACAGCCTGCGCAGGACTGGGGCTGAATTTGAGGTAGCAGTTGCTGGCTGATGGGAGTTTCTGTAATATGCAGCATTTCCTGAAGGGCGGTACTCCATGGAATTTTGACAGGCTGGGTTTGATGGATTTACAGAATTAAGTGCAGAATCCATAGAATCCTCAGAAAATCGGTGTTCTTTGGAAGTGCTGTTTTCCTCTATAGGCAATGTTTCTGCTACACAAAAAGCAAACACCAATATGTTCAAAGTGATGAACATTACACCTTTGTAACTTAAGGTCTAGCTATGTTCCCTTGAAGGTACTGACAGATTGTAATCCTGTTAACAAATTTCTTGTGAGACAATCACTGAGACTGAATGTTTGTCCCTTTTCCTCAACTAATCATTGGGCTCTTATTGTATTTTCAAACATTATTTTTGTAGCAAAAGATTTAATATGTCAAGTTTGAGACACTCTTCCATTAATCATTTCAGTTGTACTTACTGAAAGCTATGAGCAGGGAAATGAAAGAGGAATTTTTTTTTATAAAATTGTCTGCTGTAAATATTGATACATCAAATAATTTTAGTCAAGAATTTTCATTGCTTTTTAAACATATAATTAAAAAGCCAACCATTAATATTATGTAGCATCTATTTGCAAGACATTATTAATGCAAAAAACCCCCTCATGTTAACTAACAATTGTTTAGTAAGTTCTAAACAGCAGAGGGAGTTACCAACTTCATAAAGAAAACAAATGTACAATTAATATCTATGGACCCCACAGGTTCAGACAGAGGTGCCATTATTAAAAAGGGAAGAGGTTACAGACAAAGCCACAGAAGGCTGTGAGTGCCTGGTATGGCACACTAATGTAAGATGTTTTGACCACCCTGATTTATCTTCACACAGTTTTTTGCATAGGGCAGGGTTTCAAGGTCTCTAACTGCAGACTCTGGAAAGCTAAAGATTCGGGTAAATTACTGAACCCACAGAGCAAGCATTAAAAAAAAGTGACGTCTCGGTGGGGGAGTATAACAATAATCTAGTTCTTATGTCTTTTCAGTGAATAAAGGAAAACAACATCCACTCGGAAGGCTTGTGAACTTTTTTAAGTCTGTCAATACTGATTTGAAGCCACTTGAATGTAGTTAAGCATGTCCCTTTCCCTGGGCCATGAGACAGGAGCCAGATTTGATTGATTACTGAAAATTCCACTCCCATTCAGCCCCATTCAGGTCTGTTTGAGAGAAGCATGCTGTGTGAGGAATAAAAACCCCAAATCAACAGGAACACCACTCCATTCTCTAGCAATCATAGATACTCTCCTCTGTTTGCATCAGACCAGTATCTAGCAAAAGAAAGAACTTGGAAGCATGATGTACAAATCTGTATGAAACAAATGCTGCTTTGGCAGGAGAGTTAAGAGCTGGAAAAATATAGCTAACAGGTTCACAGAAGTGTAAGCCCCACACTACTATCTTGAAAATAACTCTACTGAAGTTATAAAACATATGCTAGTGAGGCAGCATATTCTTTGGAATAAGAACTGGTATGTTCTGCAAAACAAGTTCCTGAAATAAGCTTTTTTACTACTCTTCTTACATGAAAACTTTCAAGAATTTATTGGGCAAATGCCCAATTAAAACCAAAGGAAGAGTATTTTCCTTAAAAACCCAGGGGCCTTCTCAAGCATGCTTTCAACTTGCATGAGGTTCTCTTCTGCACCTCTTGCTTGAGGTTCTTCTCTCAGGTTCTCTTTCTGAATCCTGTTTGAAGTGTAGTACAGTGAAGAACTGTTACATGTATTTTGACCTTCAAACACCATAACCCTGAAAGGGAGTGAAAGGCTCTCAGAGAGCCAGCTCCCTGCTCAGTAAATTCAGTAAGGCAAGACCACAGAATCAAAGAATGGAACCACGGAATCCTTTTGGCTGGAAAAAGCCACCATTGTTAACCCAGTACCACTGTGTTCACCACTGAGCCACATCTACATGTCTTTTAAATACTCCCAGGGATGGTGACTCAACCCTGGGCAACCTGTTCGAATGCTTGACAAGACTTTAGTGAAGAAACTTTTCCGAATACCCAATCTGAACTTCTTCATGTGCAACCTGAGGCCATTTCCTCTTGTCCTATCACTTGGGAGAAGTGTTAGGAGGGAGAGGCTATAAATTCCCACCTCCCAATAACCTCCTTTCACCTAAGTGTAGAGCACAGTAAGCTGAAAGGAGGTGAGCACTTCCACCAGCTCCCTCAGGACTCCTGGGCAGATTCTATATGGTCCTAGAGACTTGTGCAGATTAGTGACCATTTGCTCTTGGATTGTGGGGGCTTCAAACTGCTTCCCATCCTTACCTTCCAATTCAGGATGCTGGGTACATGGAGAACAACTAATCTTAGTACTGAAGACAGAACTAACAGCTTTCCTAAAACTTCATCACTTTGTTTCACCCCACATCCAATAAAGGCTTGAGATTCTCCTTAGCCCTCCCCTGACTGCTGAGAAAAATGAGACAAAAATTTTCTTGTATTTTATGGCAGTAGCCAGATTAAGTGCTATTTGGGCTTTAACCTTTCTAATTTTTGCCCCAAATAACCTAAGAGCATCTTTGTAGTCCTTCTGATTTTCCTGCCCCTTCTTCCAAAGTCCTTTTTTCCCTGAGTTCCAGCCAAACTTTTCTGTTCAACCAGGACAGTCTTCTTCCATGCAAGCTTGTCTTTCAGCATGTGAGGTCAGCCTGCTCCTGCATCTTTATGTCTAGCCTTCCTGGACTCCTGATCTGCAAGGTGATGTAACATCTTTTACTATATTTGATAGTCATGGAATAAAGAAGCTTTTATGGATACAAGTCCTTCTCTTTCATACAAATAACTTTCAAAACAACTGTTGCAAAACTTTCTAGTTTGTCAGACCTGAATCACAAAAGCAAAGAAGAAGTTACTGAGGTATTTAAAGAAAACAAACAAGAAAACAAAAGCCTTTATATTTCTCAGAAATACTTACAGCAACTTACCAAGATTAAAAACAAAAGATATAATTCCACAGAATTTCCAAGAGACTTTAAAAGATGAAGTAAATGATGCACACTATAAAAAGTAGCCAACCAAAGGAAAATTAGAGCTGTAGAGCATGAAACCACATCTCAGTCCAAGGCTGAAAGGCAGAGATGATACCTTAAATTGTTACAGCAAAGCTGTATGAAAGAGCATAAGGTTTAACTGACTGAACCTGTACATTCAGATTTCAGAAGTCTTGAAAGCTAGGATGGAATAATGGAGACAACACTCCTCAGCAGAGTTTCAACTGGAGTATTATAGCATGTACTAACTCCATGTAACATAATAAGGAAAAATATTTTTAAAGTTTTTATGGTAAACTAGCAGGAATCTGGTAATATGTTGGGGTTTTTTTCATTTTTTAATAATTCTCTTGCATTATGTTTGTCAAGATTTCTGTAGAAAAAAAATGTTAAAAATTGACTGTATTGCAAAAGAACTTAATTGCATTCATTCCAGGTAAATGCCAGGTTTGTCTGTGATGTTAAATATCCTGGAGGAAATACTAGGTTTGGGAAAGAACAACTCTGCTTTTTTTCCTCCAAGATATCAGCATTTGAATTTATCTTACTGTAATTCTAAACTCATATACACAAGGTAGAAAAGCTGGCATATTTCCCATCATTTTTTAGGTAAGGCTTTCTGTTCAGTAGCTATAGTATCCAATCCACTTTCCAATCCATCCATCCAGCTTCTCTACAAACAAAATGCAGCCAAATTGGCATCTAGGAAATGGAGTGCTGCAATCCATGGAGTGACTCAGTTCGCCTACCTCGGCATTTTGAGCAGCTGTGAGTAACAGGGGTATGGAAGGAGATGGGAGGTTCCTGCAGAATGCCTGACCTCTGGGCAGATTAATGAAAGGCCAGTAAGAGGCCTCCAGTTTCAAATGTAGGGATGACAGCAGACTGTTTAGGCACTGAAGCCCTAGCAGGAACTGGATGTTTTGTTTTCTTGAGGCTCTTCTGGGAATTAGAAGCCAGTTGTTCTGTCTCATACATAACAAAATGATGTAATTGGACACAGTAGTAGGAACACTCTGTTTTCAGGGGAAGGGAGTCTGAGTTATTCCCCACTCCCTCCTTCTTTATCTTTCGTAACTTTAAGAAGAAACTGTTAGTGAGCAAGAAAGGCAGCAAAACCTGCAAAGCATATCCCTGAGCAGATCAGAAGGAAAACGAGCTGTTTGAAAGACTTTCCCACAATTACTCCATTTTGCCTTCAAATGATATTTCAAAACAACTATTTTAAGACAACTGTGTCTCAATGGAACCAGAACTTTTTGGGGGCAGATCTTTCTTGTTAACCAGCCCATGACTGACCGCTACAAAATTGCCTCCAGATTTTCAGCAGAGGACATTGTCCTAATGGGAAACACACAATGCTAAAGAACACTTTGCCTGTTAAAATACACAGAGTACAAATTCAAACCTCTGAAACTATGGAAAAACACTTACTTTTAATTACTTCTTATTCAAGTAACTGCATTTTAAAATGAACTAGTGATCTTAAAAAGTATTTTAAAGGGTACCCTGACTCCATCTGTAGAAGATCTGCTAGCAAACAAGGAATAAAAAGCAGAATGTGTACTCATGTTTACTTGAGTAAGATTTCTTACAAGATACTGCAGATCTACTTAAACATTTATTTTGCTCCAAATGAAACAACTTCATTTGAGCATTAAGTGCTCCACACTTATTATGTTAGTACCAGAAATATAACTTAGATAGATAATGTATCTCTGGAATTAAACTAGAACTTCTTTTATGAAGACATGGAAGTCAATAATCAATGCAGAACTGTGTATAATAACAGCTACAGGAAATATAAAGATGTGAATATGTTATATGTATAAAAATAGTAAGACATATAATTTTAAGTAAGTTATCATTTGGAACATTTTAATTTTACATCCTTTTCTGCTTTAACTGTAGTCTTATAGCTTTTTAATATGCACAGAAGAGATATCCTGCCTCCACTCATGGCAATAGATACAAAATCATTTCAAGGTCACAAACAAAAAAAAGAAAAAAAGGAGGAAAAAATTACTAATCTCCATTATACGTCAAAAAAGCCCTTGGAAATGATGCGCAAGTATCTCGCTGCAAGAGAAAGCATGTATCAGATGGGATAAGTCAGTATCATCAACTTACCATATCTTAACCAGTTAAATAGCAAATACTTAACCATTTTGCTGTGTCTCTCTCACTGACATTTAAATCTAGATGCTTTACTTCACATCTGAGGCAGACTAAGATTAGACATGTGCTCAGTTACTGCAGCTGAGCTGCAGCACAGGAAGAAGTGTTATTTCATCTGTGAACTACACCAGCCTAAGAGTGAGCTGTCACAGGGGGGCCACATTGCCCTCCGTGGCTGCCTTCCACTCAATCCTTCCCTGTGCTCATCCAGTCCACAGAGAGTCACTCCAGAGAAGTAAAACAAGACTTCACCAGAATGTTTTCTGTGCTTTTGCTCACTGCTTCAGCTCACTACCCAGCCAGGGAAAGGGAGCAGGGGGTGGGCTAGGACTCAGTGCAGGGACAAGGAGGCAAGGAAAGCAGGAGCAGCACAAATTCCACTGGCAGCTAGCTAGCCATAAACTCAGCTGAATTGTATCATCTAGCTGCACCCTTACTCACTTAATGAACCCAGCTGGGAGTTAAGAGTTGCTTCCAATTTACTTCCTAACCCATTTCAAGACAATTGGTTTTCTGCTCAGTTGCCCTACATGGAGCAGGAGGCCTCATCTGTCACCTGTGTGCCTGAGCCCCTTCACAGAAAAGGCTGTGGGTTTAGGAGAAGCACTGCTGGAACTTGCAGTAGATCTTCTTTAAGTGCAAAGTGCCAGTGATCAATAATTAACATACTTCCACCCTGACCTGTCAAAGGCTTAGAGACAAACCAGATACATATGTTGTACTCAGTCCTTTTTGACTGGAAATACTGAAACCGTAAATAATCCTCATATATAATTCTGACATAATGTAATTACCTTCAGATGGATGAGCATCGTTTCTGGGAAGCTTAGGGGAAAGAGGAGCAGTGTATGGTGGAGAGTCCTGAAGGTACCGTTTAGCACTCCTGTTTTCAGGTATTTCTTCTTTGGCTGTGAAGAGGGAAAGTCACTACCTGTTACTCTAGCATAAAGCTGCTCATAGGCTAAGTCCAGAGACAGAAGCTGACAGATACCAGCCATTCACCAGGTTAGAGATCCACTTCTTGTGTCACACAGGCTCAGTCACTTCAATATAAAATTCCAAAGCTGAATAACCGTGACCCTGTCTACCTTCCTGAATAGTTAAAACTAAGAACTTTCATACAATAGATAGAATTATAAACATAATTCTACAGCAGCACCCAGAACACAGACTCAGCTATCAAAGAGCTCTGAGGAAGCTTCATTCCCAATATAAATCTTGTGAAATTGTCTTGACAACAAAGCTATCTCAGCTGTGACTCCTGGCTTCACCTGGGACTTGTAATACCAGGTCCTACAAACAACCTGTTGGGAGATCTTGGGCAAGTAATTGCATCTCCCCTTCACTCCACATTCCTGGTGCAGCAAAGGTATTGGACTCACACAAAATTTCACAAGCAGACAATTTCACAAGTTTTTCTGCTAGATCACTGGATTGTACATAGTAGAATGTAAATTTTTTTTAGCCACCCCTAAGTAAGGGTGGCTAAAAGAGAAAGAAAAGACTTTGTACTTGTGTTGAACTCCCTTTTCAGGGGAAGTGCCTTCTCCCAGACAGCAAGCATCTTTTGGTAAATTCAGTTTATGAGCCGAACATAAATTTAACAAATGAATTGTGAAGTTTTGAGCTTGTCTTTTTAGCAGCATCACAGTGGTGATGTACATATGTTTTCTGGCTTTCCTACAAGGAGAAGCTTGCTGAACAAAATTATTTCTGCACATGCGGTATGACCTATCCATTACTGTCAAAGCACTTTCACACTGGAACCAATTCACTAAGAACTGAAGTGTATACATTTTAAGCAATTCATGTCACAGAAAGACTAAAAGTTGCATTTCCTAAAGTCCCCACATTTCTCAGAAACATCAGCACTTGAAAATAACAAGTGATTAACAGTACCTGGCTTATTCCTATCGTACTCCATAGGACTGTGGGCACATCCCATGTAAGGGCTGAAGGGCTGGCTACTGAAGAGATTATCACACTGCAGACTGTGGCAGAGCTTCTCCAAGAAGCGTAGGACAAACGATGCACTATTTACAGAAGGAAGATTGATGGCATGCTTTTCCCCATCAAAGGAAGCTGTGAATAAGAAGATTATGTCAAACACCTCCCAAGCATCATGAAGGTATAGTAAAACACCATCATTAACTTAAAGGAGAAGACATCCAGACTTGATTTAAACCATGCAAGACATGAGAGGAGTAAACAATCATTCTGATAGTTTAAAAAATTTATATCCAAAGGACTGATCTCACCTTCCATGGGATCCATGTCAGTTTAAATTTGCTCTATGGGAACTTATTTTAATAAAATAATTTTGGATTCACACCAGTATAGCAAAACTTACAACTACTCCCTCATCACTGAAACTTTATGTGGAATTTCCATCGCTTATAAAGCAGCAAGCTCTCCACCACCTATTTACAGGAGACAGCACAAGGAAGACCCTTTACAATACTTGCTAAAAAAATACCCCACAATCCTCCAAAAATATCAACAAAAATCCCAAACAGTTATTAAAAAAACAAAAACAAAAACAAAACAAAACCCAAAAAAAACCCTAAAGAAATTAAACAAACAATTTTAGTATTTTTTTTCTCAGTTTCTAACTGAATGGAGAATACTTGTGGTAAGGTGCTGGCATCCATTACCACTGACATTCTGACTCAGAAATTGTTTTGCCATTTGCTATTTTATCCCTAGAGAAATCTATCCTGCTGTCAACACTACAGTGGTCAAGCACCCATTTATTTCAACAGGAGTTAGGTGGCAGAGATACCACAGCAGCCACAAATGGACCTCTTGTCTTTTAAACTGAGTGATTACAAAGAGCCTGGGCATGTGCCAATGTCTCTTCCTTGTTGATCTCTTTCCTTGCCCTCAGTGTGGCAGCTGAGGATATTTTTCTTTTTTGTGAAAATTAGTAAGGTTTGGAAAAGAATCAATATTCCAGATAGATGGATAAATAATTACCATTACAACAGCTGAAATTTTTAGTTACTTGTGATTAGGAAGACTTTAGAACAAAGCAGGAACAAACTTGCAACTTAATCTTAGGGCTGAAAAGAAGTGGCATAAACACCAGGTTTATGCATCAATTTGTCTTTTTGGTTTTCAGCCTGTCATGCAGCTTTCTGTTGTTAACATAAGTTTCCAAATGATAAGCAGAGCTTTAAAGGATCACATTTTGTTTGTGGCAGATGCTTTAAAAAAAAAAAAAAAAAAAAGAGCCAGAAATGACAAGAAAGCCTTTACTCACAGATCTGAATTCAGGAATATTTCCATATTGTGTTACAAAAGAGACAGATAATATACACAAAACTAAGGAAAATGCCTAAGTCTAGCATATTTTAGGCTTCTTTAGGAAATCTGAAGTGTCAATTACTTACACTGTTGATGTAAGGAAACTTCTGATTAGAGCTAATGTGAGTTAACCAGCCAGCATCAACAACAATGTGCTGCCTCTCCCACCTGCTTTCATGTCAGACTGACCAGTGCAAGTGCTTGAAGTTTAGGAGTCAGTACTACAAGACTGAAGTGTTTCCATGGTCTATTAGGTTTTTTCCAGGCTCCAATGTCCAAATGAAATGCTAATTTTAACAGTCCCACATGTAGCTCAGACACAAGGTCCTCTACATCCTGTTTGGGGAAGGAGTCTCCAAAGGCAAATTTTTGCTTGGAACTCAATCAGTTCTGAAGAGCAAATGGGCTGTGAGACTCACCATAGCTTGACCTCCTGACAAATTAACTGGTAGTAGTTAGTAGTAGTAGTAGTAGTCAGCCACAGCAGAAAGTTAAAATGGTCTATAATAGCCTTCTGGATCATCCTATACAGCCTTTGGGGAAATGACTTATTCTATACCCCTTAATTTCTCATGTTGAGAAAAAACATTGAAAAGGACGTTACTCAGGAGTTGTCAAGAGGATAAAGCAAGAAACAGCTGAGGTGTTGTGACTGCCCCAGCAAAACATTTAATGAGAAAAATCCACAAATAAACATTCAGTGCAAACACAGCTCCCCCAGACTCTTAACACCTGAGGGCACCCATACAAACTCCAGCCAAGGGTGTGGGATCCAGATCCACAGGCTCAACTGTCTACTCTGCTTGGGAAAAACATAAGCATCTTACTTCCCAGATAAATGCTAGTGGAAAAAATAAAAAGGAGTACCTCTGAGGTGCAATAACCTCAATTTTAACGATTCATAAACAGGGACTGGAGCCTGCATGTGCAACCCCAGCCCTCAGGATGAAGAGTCATACTCATTTCTTCACCTTCCATTCTTTAAGTATGTTTTACATACCAGGTTCAAGCTGGGAAAAAGACTGAGAACAAAACAATCAGAGAAATGTGTTTTTCTGATAGTGATGACATTCATCCTAGAGTCTGATTTTAATTTGCTGCTTGAGAAAATTTATCTGAGCCTCAATCTTTTTCATCCCACCAAACACCACAGTCTCTGTGCTACAAAGAGAAAAAAGGGACTGACATCACCACCATTAGTGGACTTGCTAATCAAGCCTTTAATTTCTTTTCTGTTTGATTTGCCTGAATTGAAAGCTTATGCATTAAGCAAAAATAAAATAGTTTGTGCTTTTGCTTGAGAAAGAAAATATGGAAAAATCCTAAATTTAATGTTATTCAAAACAATTATTTTCCTTGGTAGCTGAACCAAAAGAACCCACTAATTATTCCATGTATTCTAGCAAGATTATTTTATCCATGACCTCATCAGCACAATGTTTCCTCCTATGGAAGGTATAATACTTTCTATAAAAGCATCAGTTCACAAAAGACTTAGATTTCTTTGCTTAGTCTCTGCCACAACATTTTTTTTTTTGACAGTTTAAAAAAAACCCAAATCAAATCCTGAACAACAAGCCGCCCTCCAAACCCACTTTAAAACAAAAAGGGTACAACTGTATTTCCTTATTTTATTCTACGGTTGCTTTCCTCTTCTTCCTTACTATTCATGTGCACAGCTAGATGTAATGTGCTACATAAATCTAAGTCATATTTTATGCTTCACAAAACTCATCACACACAAATTTTTGATAAAATGACAAGGAGTGTTTGCTCAGCCACTTCTCAGCTATCTGTTTGACAAGCCAAGGAGAAGCAAGAGCTGAAGAACACTAGAAACCCACTGGGGGCTTGTGGCTTACTATCAGCCAGACCAGGACTCCAGAGCAGTCCACATCGCCAGGTCCCTCAAATCCAGAATACAGGCCTTGGGGTGAAGCCAGATGCACAACAGTAAATCCTTTCTGTACAGAATTTTTGAATGCAAACAAGCAACAGCTGCATAAGGAATCGGAAATTTCTCTCTCCTGTTCAAAAGAATTATTTTCAATTACTCAGTCACAGCCCAGAGATGCCACTGGCCTGAGATTTAGCCCTTGTTGATAAACAATCACAAAGAGAATACTGGCAATGAACATCTCAGCACTTTGCTCCAGAAAACTGACTTGCCTGAAACAAGTACAGCAAGGTATTAATAACAAACATTGATATACATTGAAAAAATAAGGCAGCACCAGTTTCAAACTATGCCATTAAACCTCTACAGAGAAGCAGCATCCATTTTGTGCACAAATTCAGGGGGATGCCTGAACAAGGCTCACTGTAGTTCTGCCATACACAGGTTGGGGTGCTGCTCTTTAAATAGTTAGACAGCAACATCTTTAGGAGTATTTAACTGATTCTCTATTCCACTAATCATCTTTCACATCTGGTTTAATGTAGAGAGATTAAAGTAATGCCAGGTCTTTTACTATCACTGATGGATTTATGAATTGATGTGCTAACTGTTATACATAGAATATTTCCTAGTCTAGAAGGAAAAAATGTCAAGCAGCAGCTATTCAGATTGAGACATAGAGATAATTCATCTACAAACCTGCCATCAATATGTAATAGAAATAAACCTATTTCATAACAGGTGACATAGGTGGATGACGAGTGACCTGAGATACTGCTGCAGTTCTGGGGAATGGGGCAAGGGAAGCAGCAGCAACTTCAATATGTGAAATCACTTGCCTGGAAGCTAAACAGATTAGTTTGAGACTTGTCACCCACTTGGTTAATGCTTTGAGAGCACAAACGTCGTGCATGGATAAGATTATACGAATGACTTGAACTAATAAAGCAGATTATTTCACTTGTAGTGAGTTTACTTGACAAATGTTTGGCTACAGCTGCTAAATGAGGTACACAGCTCTACTTAGTGTAAGAAACTAAATGTATTGTGCATTTGTAATTCAAACACTGCTATTGCTATATTTTAATTCAAATTTAAAGTATTGTTCAAATCACTCAACTCAGAGTAAGATAAATCATACATCATCAATGTTCACACCTGTGTTTACACAGCTACAAAAGTTACATAAATCCATTGCAACTGCTTCAGTTCTTCTGCCCCACCTCAAGTTCAACAAGTAAAGAAACAAAAGAAACAGAACATCTTCACATACCAGTTATCATTTCCCCTCCATGATGGCCAGATTTCAGAAATCCAAAGACTGTTTTGGCTTGATAGGCACAATCCACACAAGCCTGTACAGCCTGCTGAAGTACCACATTTACAGGACCTGGTCCAAAATGGTCTGGAAGCTGCTGAACCTTCTTCTTATCCAGGTGAGGCCCAGAATTTCCATGTTTGTTCACATAAACACACACTGAAAAGGTACAAGCCATATTTACTGCCAAGGAACCAAGACACGTTTCCAAGTTAGAACTGCAAATTGTCATTTTAGTTTTAATCCTGCAGAAACGTTATACTGGTCAACTCAAGAAGCTGAGCATGCACACATATTTTTCAGAGCATGCAGAAAGTGCTCTTCTACCAAGGTTCTCCTGACTGAATCCTAAACTCACTTTTTCTCCTGCTTTCTGAAGCCCTCTTTACCTCACTAATCTAACAAAGCCGACATGATCAGTGCTCGTGTTTTGACTAATATCTGCTCATGCACTAGCTCCAGTAAAGTACAAATTACTGGCAGTTACTCCAAAGTATCAAGTCACAATTCTACAAAGCAGGCCTTACCAAGTTACTGCCTAATTTTTTTCCTATCTGGGAAGCTGCAACAAAGAGACCCCTGTGTTATATACCTGCCACTGATGCTCATTCTGCAGTACCCATATGGCACTAACATACACATCACACAGAGTGGCTACCAAAGGCCTGTAGCTCCAGAAAACCTGAACCACTCACAGGACTTCCACGCTGCAACGTGGCTTGGCTGCTAAATAAACACTTCTTTACAAACTTCTTTACAAACATTTCTTTGCTACACTTTAAATCACAAAGATGATACCACAAAACAATCATATAGGACTTTTGTAACTACTTTTTAAAGAGACAATGTGAAACTGTCCTCCAAAACAACTACCAAGGCAGAAGAACATGGGAAACATGCAAATGATGATTTTTTTTTCCTTGTTCATCCTGGCTGCCACATGACCATGAATGCACCCAAGACATTATTACAGCTTAATAAAATATGGGCCTCTGTGGTGATTGAGCAATCTAAACATTCTGCTACATGTTACACAGAAGACTGACGTATTTTTTGAACTGAGTTTGATTTTAGATAAAAACCCTAAGCATTTAAAAATAAAGTATTTCTACAAGAGTTTTAATGATGTAATGTCTTTGTGCATATCTGTTTACTCTCTGATGTCTACAAATTGAAGGAAATCTATTTGTACAAATAATAAAAGCTACAAACCCACAAGAATAGTATGGCATTTTCTCTCTGGGCTCAGCAACAACTGTCTTGCAAAAGGTTTATTTTCCTAGGAAAAAGGTACTTGTTTTCCTCTCATCCATGACTGAAACTGGGCGTGAGAAGAGCCTGACAACTTCTATTGTAAAAACAGATTTTGAATGTAAAAAAGCAACACAAGCAAAATGATGGTAATTTATGAAGGTTTTAGAAAATTCTGAGATTTTGGCTGACAATATATGAATTGTTTCACTATAGGGTTACCAGTTCCTCAATGGGTTAGTTCATCTACTGGCTAATTTCTTTTCTGCCAATCCTTTTCAAGACACATTCCATTATATTTTGAGGCAAAAAAAAAATCAAACATGAGGAGAGAGGAATGTATTTCCTCTGATTGCCATTACTAGGTTTTAACAGAGTTGTTTCTTTTCATGTAACGCTATATAGAGATAAAATCTCCATTTTTTAACATTACAGTACAGCTTGCATGGGATCAGAATATCATATGGGCTTTTAGCTACCTCTATTCCCATTTCATACATTAAGGAGTAGGACAGACATGAAAGAACTGTACAGTTTCCTTCTTCACACAGGAACAAACTGCCAGGTCTAGTAGATCTATCAAAAGTCCCTGTGCCCCAGCACTTATTGCTATAATGTGGCCATCAAAATACCAGTTCTGAAAAGTAACTCTGGCTCCTACAAATATCTTTCAAAAATAAGGCAGCTGGATAACGATTAACAGTAAAAAGTTTGCTGCACATTCTTCATAAAAATGAAACTGCTTGACATGGAAGCCATTTCACACACTACTTTGTTTTTTACCTGTGGATATAACTGCTGCAGTTGCACCAGACAAACTGATTCCATCTTTAAGTATCTGTGCAGTGCCATTTTCCCCCTCAGGAGATGACTGAGGAGAAGGAGATGTAGGAGTCAGTTGTTCAGGCAAGGTTTTTTTCTGTTAAGAGAAAAAAAAAAAATATTCAAAATACTTAATGTTTTTTAAGGAGTCTTCCTGCTATCAGTTACCATCTTAATGAATGTGTGAGGTTCCTTATTAGAAAAGTACCACACACAGCAGAGAAGGAAAGGTTCAGGAGAGGAAGACCAGAAACTGTCAGTTTGCAGTTACAGCTACTTTAGTAATGCAGTGGAAGACATAAGACCTAGAAAAGAACCCACCTTTGCCTAAAAAGCGGGAAAAGAAAGAGCTTTATATACTACTTTGTTACTCTTCTAAAAATCTTAGGAAGAGGTATTCCAGGTATTTTCCTGTCCCTGCCCTTCCAGCTGGGTTTATCACAGCTCAAGTAAGTTAGCTGGGCTGTGTATGTGCTGCCATTAAAAACCTAACTCACATCTAGGTGTCAACATTACAGTGCACCTGTATTTTTCCTCAGCTTGTTTCAAAGGGGTTGAAATTGTCAAGTAACCACTTCCAGGAATTTTCAGGTGCTTCATGCAAGATATCAAACAAGCCTCTAGTTACAATCCAGTCATACTGGTTGCCAATACCCTTTCCTTTCCCTAAGCAAATTTATTTGCAGCTTATCATACAACAGATAACCAGAGTTCAGAGCACAGCAATTTACAGATTAGTCCATGTGCATTACTTTCTCCACCTGAGGAAAAGAGAATTTTGTTGTAATTTGGTTTGGACTAGGGTTTAGAAAAGAAATGTACACATGGAAGACATTTTACAAAATCACAGAACGTCCTGAGTTGGAAGGGACTCAAAAGGATCATTGAGTCCAACTCCTGGCCCTGCGCAGGACACGCTAAGAGTCACACCGTGTGCCTGAGAGCGTCCAAACGCTTCTCAAGCTCTGTCAGGCTTGGTGCTGTCACCACTTCCCTGGGGAGGCTTTTCCAGTGCCCAGCCACCCTCTGGGTGAAGAACCTTTTCCTGATATCCAACCTAAACCTCTCCTGACACAACGTCATGCCATTCCCTTGTGTCCTGTCACTGGTCACCAGAGAGGAGATCAGTGATGTGTTTTGTCATAGTAAAAAAATACATCGAAATAAAAGAAATAATAAATTGGAGTTCATCACGTTTCTCTTCACCACTTATTCCTGCATGAGAACAGATTACTTTTTGACTCTCTTACCTAGCAAACTTAGGAATGTAAGAGATCACCCAAGGTCTTGACATTGCTGAATACAGCAGAGACTTTGGCAATGTGGTAAGGATTTACCATTAAAACTGACATATAGGGAAGTAAAACTTCTGCTAAGGAAGGCTAAGCCCTCTTCCATTTAGCAATATTCATCCTCTACACTTTTAGAAGAAGCCTATTTTTCAAGAAATGTATTGAAAACCATGTAGAAAGCAATCAGAATATACACCTTCCTAAAAGAAGCAGTCTTCATAAAACCTAGAAAGAAGAAATTAACTTTCTTCTAAAATCCAGGGCACTTAAAAACAATTCTGTGCCACTTACATTTTGGAGAAGATAGGTTTGGCTGGGGAAAGTACTTGACAATGTGGCACTGGGTGGAATCACCATGAACATAAGGAATAGAACTGCCAAGGCTTGGCATTGCATTGTGAATGAGATGAGGTGGCACAGAACCAAGCAGCGATTTACTTGTTGGGAACTGCCCATTTATCTTAACACTGGGTGACAGAAATGTCTCCATCCTTAATACAGAAAAAAAATGCACTTGGGAAGATTGAGGTTTTGATCTGAAGTCCAACATTCCTGAAGGCCCTCTCTAGCAAGGATTCTTGCAGGGGGGCAGTTTTCTTTCACCATGCTAAAAAAATACCCATTTTTGGTATTGATATTGGTCAAATTGAGGGAAAATATGAGGGAAAATGCAGGAATGAAAACAAAATACAAACACTAAACTAAGAGGAACCATCCACTCTCCAGACCAATGCACACATGTGGTGAGACAAGCTGGCTGTTTCCTACCTTCTCCCTCAGAAGGGAATACAGCACATTATGCTTGCTCAGCTGAGGCTCTCATTTTGGAGCCTCCCCCATGATGGGCAGTGTTATTTCATGAGACAGGCCACAATCCCAGCAGGGCTGGGCACAGTGGCTTTGTCTGACTGGCCCCTGCCAGCTGCAAGGGCACACCAGCTCTGTCTGCCTGCAGAGAGCAGAGCTCACAGCTCATCCCACCAGGACAACACCACCAGTTTCATCCTCGTGCTCAAAAACTCTTTTTTGTGGGGTTGAATTTAGGGCTGGTACCCACACTGAGACCAAGGGGTTTCCTCAAGAAATTCTGAAAGGAATTCTTTGCACTGTTATGCAAAGTGTACTTTTAAAATATAATGAAAAAGATGTACTGAGGTTCCTTCTTTATTATGGAAGAGTAAAAACATACAGTACAAGCTGTGAGAAACAAATGAAAAACAAAATCCAACATGCATCTCATACTTACAGAGTTTAGCAAAAATTTAAATTAAGGAGAAAAATGATGCAACAGCTCAACATTTCTAGCTGTATAATAAAGGGTAGTATCTGTAAAATGATAAATAACAAACCTAAAGGGGCAAAGAAATTCAAACAACTCTGCAGAGAGACAGGCAGATACAAATGTCCCTAAATACACCTAATAGCCAGCTCACACTTGAAGCACAACCATTTAGTGCAACATCTGGAGAGGGGTTTTTTTTTTTGCATCAGTCTGGGGGGGTGGATGGAAGAAAAAAAGCATTTTCAAGCCTCTAGGCACATACCACTTGCATATTTGCATGCATACTGTGAGGTGTACAGGCTGAATGGCAGCACTTCATGTCAGACACACCCTGTCTGCAGAACTCCCACAAAGCCCCATTTCCTCTCTCTACCCTTATGCTAACAGGTGTAATAGTCCAAAGAAAAGTTTGCACATATGTATAACATCTTGGCAATTTAACCACTTACCAAAGCAATAACAGCCTTCTGTGAATTCTCAAAAGGAGCTAATTTTTCAAGTTTTTAATGCTTAAGTTAAAATAAAAATCCCAAATTAGATGTATCAAACCTAGATTTTGCAAAACCTCTCTGTTGCCTGGTCCCACAGAGGAAATCAGGAGTGCACAGAGGTACCTCAGATTTGCTGCCTCAGGACA
This sequence comes from Setophaga petechia, assembly GCA_024362935.1. Lineage (NCBI taxonomy): Eukaryota > Metazoa > Chordata > Aves > Passeriformes > Parulidae > Setophaga > Setophaga petechia. The sequence goes on along the minus strand of JANCRA010000020.1, from coordinate 12,188,333 downwards.
GGGTATGTCAGCACTAACACCCACTCCTCAAACAGTATCTCCAAGCACTTCACACAAACCAGGTGTCAAATGCTCCAAGCAGACACTTTCAGACACCCAGGGCCCAGAAGCCTCTTCTAAAGGCAAGTTACCTCCAACTACTGCTTCAAAACATAGATAAAGCCTCTCCATTTCTTTTTAATGAGAGCTAAAGGACAAAATTCTTACATGCAAATGCACATCCTGCCACACCTGAATAAGACCTTAAGATATGACAGTCCTGTGTTCAATGGTGTCCTTTAAAACCCTGTTCAGACTCACAAAAAGCACCCTGCCCACCAGCTAAGCCTGGATAGGAGCACCCTTCTCCTCTTTGATCCCTGTCACTGTGCATTTTTATACACCAAGTAAGAGAGAAACAAAACTGGAGACCAATTCCATCAGTCTGGATGTCTGACTGCAAGGGGCAGGCAGCAGAGAAGAGTGCTCAGCTTTCAATTTATGGTCCCCAAAATATTTTTTTATCTTGTGATCATCATTTCAATGAAGGGCTGCTTCCAGTTTCGTACTAGAGCTTCCAGCTATGCTCTTGTAATGCTACTTCACTAGCCCTTCACACTGACCAGCACAGCCACTGGAAGGGAGAATCCCCACCTTGCCATTACTACACCTCTTCCGAAGCATCATTAGGAATAGATCCCACAGCCCACACAGATACAGACTGGAAGAGAAAAGTCCCAAGACTTCTACTTTTAGATTCTTGCTCAGAGGAAAGGGGAATGAACACAAACCCCCCCTCCCCCCCAAAAATAGCAGGAAAAAGCACTGTCCCCCACCACCTCACTAGTGCTAATGCAAAGCAGGAAGGAGCACAAGCACAGCCTCAAATTGCCTGAGGAAAGACACTGCAGCATTGCTACTCTTCTTGGACAGCCTGCTGTGCATGAGCAAGCCTCAGAAAATAGACTGTACTTCCAAGGCAATTCCAATTGCCCCAAGTCTGCCCTGCTGTGATCCTATTCTTCCTTGCAGCAGCTGTAGCATTTGTGCTTTTTTTGGAGTGGAGCAGACAAAGAAGGAAGTAGGAGGGATGGATGCTGTGCTAGCTGTCTACTAGATCAGCTCCCTGAACTGGCTCACTTGGAGATTGTTCATCTGCCAGTGCTGCTGTCAGTGGCAGTGGGCTGAGGAGACAGCAGTTCCAGTGTACACCTGACCAAGGATCCAGTGTGTACCTGACCAAGAGCTCCAGTGTGTACCTGACAGAACAGTTCCAAAGTGTACCTGACAGAACAGTTCCAGTGTGTACCTGACCAGAGAGCTCCACCAGAGCTGAAGCTGGAGGCAGCTGCCAACACTGAAGGTCTGACTCAGCTGGGCAGGGAGAAAGGTATCATGCCTTTCAGACCAGGGCAGAATTAGGCCCACATCTGGAGAAAAAGAAGCTTCCTGCTTCATGCTAGTAGAAGCTCCAGGATTAGGGAGTATCCACAAGATTCATTTGGCAAATCCAGCTGTATGCTTAAAAAGCTTAAATTACGCAATGAAGTCCCCACTGTTTTAAATTCTGTGTTTCTAAACCTGAAAAAAAAACCCCAAAAAATGCAAGCTATATATATGGTTCAGTAACAAACTAACCCAAACTAAAAAGCTTAAATGCTTCCCTGTCTCTCTACTTCAAAATAGCATTTTTCAACACCAATTACTCACCCATAAATAAAACAGTAATCTTGTTTGGGAATAAAATAATCCACAGGATCTTATACTAAAATATTCCAGAAGAGCTATTCTAAACTTTTTCTTGTAATCAGTTGCTGAAAACAGTAAAGCCCTGAAGGCTGAAGAGAAGATAGAAAATTAAGTGATAATAATAAAAAAATCTCACTGCAAAATTCTGCAATATAAAATAAAGTAGTAGATAAGGACTAACCTTTTTTCCAGGTTTTAAACTTTTTTTCCTTGTTTTAAGATTTTCAGTGTGAGAGGTGCTTTTTGTCAGGGGAATATTTTTAGGAGACCTGCCCTTCTTGGGAACTGCAGACTGTCCAGGGGGTTTGCCCCGACCTGGTTTCCTGCCCCGCTGCGCTGGTACTGGAGCAGATTTCTGTGGAGACTGCATTGAACGCCGGGTCACTTTGGAAGGGGAAGATTGGATTTTTGCACTGCTCTTTGTAATGGAAACTGAGGAAAAACAAAAACAAAAGGGAAGGGGGGGAAAACCTCAAAATGAATAATGGAAAGCAACTTTTCTAACAAAGGCTTAAAAAAATAAAAGTGTACTGCACAATTTACATTGTAAAATGAATGTACTTTTAACTTTGAACTTAAGTAGCTGGCATGAAACTACAGAACTTCATTGACGCCAAAGAGAGAACTCTTTGTACCCATTCTTTAACAGGGACTTTTCTAAGAGAAAAACATTCAAATAAAAATCGGAAAAAAACCCCAAGAATTAATCCACTCACCTTATAAATGCTTCCCATAATTTAATTACAATATTTATAAAGCGCCATTCATCAAGAAGGCCTTCAAAAATACTTCACAAATTATACAGCTTATATTACATCCCTTTTCCGCTAAGAGCAGCTTCCACAACTACAAGACATGCAAACTACTTCTAGGGAGCTACAAAACAACTTTGAGCAGTAAAGAAAATCATCCCAGTGACGAGGAGAAACTGATGACAGGCAAAATGTCTTTAATGAGTATTTGTCTGAGATGCTGATTTAGAAAGTTGAGCTCACATAACCATACCCAGATTTTTCTACGAGGGGCCATTTCAAAGAAGGGATTCCAAAATTCAAACACAAAGTACCATTTTTCTTCATTCTTAACACTGAAGTGATTTTCTCCCATGAGATGGTTTAATCTCTCCAATTCAATATAGGATCCAAACAGATATCCACTTGGATATGTTCCAATATGCAAATGCTGTGATAGCATTATTATCTGGTGTGAGGCTCTAAGATGTAACCAGATTTCATTAAATTAAATCACCCTTCCTAGTGAACAGGTCTTTTCCACCCAACTCGCTCTTCTCTGAAATAATGATAGTTTTATTTTAACAATTCCCTTCCCAATGGACAGATTAGAACACCAAAAGGACGCCAAACAGAACACGAGGACACACCCTCAGTGAACCTGCTACAGCAGCACCTGTGGCCAACAAAAAGCAAATATTAAGTCCCTGTGGCCATCAAATACTCCATTATGTTGGCCCAACTGCTGGCAGGCAGATGCAGAAATTGCAGGACAGGTAAGTAGAAGATGAAATAGGGAAATTTTTTGACATCAAACCACCTTTGCTGAGAGGTATGGGAAAGAAACACACAACATATTTGAAATAATTTGAAACCTCTGCACTAAAATCACGCAGCTTTCTAGTGTAAAACTGCCCCATCACAGCCTTTTGCATCTTGCTGATCGTGAAATTCATGTGATTCACCCCAACCTTATATAGCATAAAATTAATGTGACATAAGTTAGAGAAGTACTGCAAGTTAGAGTTAAAGCAGGCTTTGACTGTGTCAGTCATCAGTGCCTGATTCAAAGCACTAATTCATACTGGAGAGGGAGCATAAGGGGCTGTTAATTCTGGATTTTTTTTATTTTTTTGAATTTGAAATCTTTCTTCCCTGAAAATATTAGTATGTTGAAGCTTTCTGGTAAGCAAGTAAAACAAAAAATAAAACACAAAGATACTTTTGAAATAAGAGATTGAGAAAATAAAATATTTAAAGATTGAGTAACAATTTTAATGTCAAGCTCTATGAATCATATTCAACTTAACATTCCAGAACTTTGCGTTACAACTGTTCCTTTAACCCTGTATCTTCATTCAGGAGCTAACTGTTATTAAGTATTTGCAATAGAAAATGTCACTATTTTCAAATTCACTAAGATTAAATACACACTGCACACAGACTTCTTATAAAATACAAGCACTACTGACACACATTTCTAAAGCAGGAGGAGCATTTACATGCATTGCTATTTGCCTGATTCAGTTACTAATCTAATATTGCTTAATGGCAGTTCAGAAGAAATCTCTTCATTATGGCTGGCTGCAGTCCTAATATATCAAATGCAGACCTGATATCCTGAGTTATCTGAGAAGGACCACCTTCTGGATGCACAAAGTGACCACTTTCCTTTTATTTATGTATGCCAAAACATCTTTTCATATGCAATGACAAAATAAGATGAACAGAATTTTAACCAAATGCTGGCACAGCATTACTCTTATGTTCCTGAATTGCTGAACGACAACTCACGTTAAGCTGTATATCTGGAAAGCAAAACATGATCAACTGTATGCTGTACAATGCAATACTACATATTATACTTACAACAATAGAAATGCAGCTATTTTATTTATTTGTGCCCCACAATTATGCATTGAACAAAACAATCATGACCTTGGAAAAAAATGTTGTTTAACAAATTCTTTGTGCTTCTGCCTATGCTGAAATCTAGCAAATGCATTTCTAGTCTCCAACAGTGAAGACATAGCTGCTGTTAAATACACACTATTTTCAAGTCAATAGGTTCTAGGAGCACAGGTAAGAGTTATGGACACTGGGCAATCCCTACTCCCTTCCAGAAGGACATTTACCAGACAAAGAGTAACAATGCAAACAGCTCCAGCCACTTCTGCTGCCCTCTTGAACCACACACATCAACCACTACCTTATCTCAGCATCTTCCTACCTGTATATGCCAGAGGACCAAATATGAGCACCATTAACCATTAAGGGAGTGGGGGAAATCAGGTCCCACTTGGTATTTTTCCTTCTGCCTACGGCTGAAGCTGCTTTTTTTAATAGGCAGGACTGCAACAAAGCCCATGCTGCCTGGGCAGCATCCCAGAGATAGCAGCAAATGAGGAAGCTGCTATTTGCATTTGTTGATTTAAGAGAGGATGGGGGGAGCACAAGGGAGTGGGAGACTGCTAAAGTAATTCCCATATTGTCTGCAGGCTGTATTGACAGTGATCATCAGTCACCTGCTCGTACTTCCCTCACCCTGGCCTTCAGAGGGAGACCAAAGGTTACACTGGGTCACAGGATCTGGGGGAAATGAAAAGACATGCAAAATCAAGCTGCCAACCCACTGCATCTGTAGACAGAGTTATCCCCACTAGGCCACATGTTCCAAAAACTAAGACACTTTAATAGTCTCATGAGAACTTGTTAAAATATAACAACTAAGAGAATAGAGAGGAAAAATGCCAAGCTCTGCTTGCAATTACTGCAGTATTTAGCTGGGATATTTACAACCAAAAAAGCACATTTGCCTTTTGAGGATGCTGCTTTGCATCACAAAGGCCCTCTCATTTGCACAAGCAAAATCAAGCATTTGTGTCATGTTTCTCATCTACAGAAATGTCGCCACTCCACTTTCAGAAATGGGATGCATTGCATGGCTTTCCTTCCCAAATATCTTGTTTAGAGCCAAAACCTGTACAGGCACCCTGAATAACTGAAGAACAAAGGTCACACTACACAGATACACTTTACCATAGAAATGTTAGCAACTGAGCAGCACTTTCAGAGCTCACAGAGCTCCAGTCATACTGCCACGTCTGTGTGGCTATAGGTACCTAGCCCTTCATGCAACTCACAGCTTTCATACTTTCAAATACTTCTCTTTCAAAACATTCTTTCCTTCCTCCCCAAACGGTTCTGTGAGACTCCCAAAACCTGCAAACTTTGCATTTATTATAAGAGAAAGCCCAGATCCTGTATTTTGGAACTCACAACCTGGAGATGCACGGCCACAACTCAGTCCCTCGCTGAAAGAACAGATCCACTGCAATCAGCTGAGTCCATTTGCATGAAAAGGACCCAAAAGGTTACACCTCACATGAGGGCCAAATTCTGCTTGCAGAAGTAGAAAAGCTTTGGCCCAGACACAGGTAGAACTGCAAAATTGACCCCAGAATGTTATCTCCAAGATCTCTTGCCAGAACAAGTAACATATTTAAGACAACCGTGAAATCTGAAGCTACTGAAACCTCCAGTACTTGGGGAGGGGATGGAACAGATGACAGCTCAAAAGCCTGAATTCTCATGCAATTCTAATTAGTAAAATTCCCTCAAATAATCAGCAGTGACAGTTTCACTCCATGTTTTTATGGAAAGTAGGGGAAAAAAAAGGTTCAGATTTGTAATATTTAAACATTATAAATCTCCCATTTGGTTAGTGCCACAGAACAGCAATTACAAGACAAGACTTAAAACAACTGATGGGAAATTACACAAAGCAAGGTAGGGGCTCACTGCTGTGCATTCTGTGAACACAGAATTGCTACCTGAGGTGAAGGTGCCAATTAGGCCAGTAAAAAAAGTAGCTCACTTTTTAAAATCAGATTTTCCTTCAAGAGATAAATTATTCTATTTGGACTGTAGTATTGTTCCTATGCCCCCCCCCCCATCCCCCCCCCCCAATATATAAACCCAATGTTTTTCTGAGAATATAAAAGCTTGGTCCTTCTATCATGTACAGACAAAAAAAAAAAAAAAAAGAGGCAAAGAGGTTTAGGAACTTACCCTAAATCCATGTGAGCATTCCACAGGAGAAGTAATGGAAACATATCTGCTGAGTTCTAGCCTGGAGTTTTAACTATAAAACTAACCTCCTTTAATACAGTCAGTTATTATCATGATAGTTTTGACAACTGGCAAAAGAAGTGGAAAAGATTAGCAATTTTTTCAAAACAGCTTACTGCCAAGGATTATAAAAATTTATGTCCTTATGTCTCAATTGAACAACAGAGCCATACAAAACTGTAATTATCTGTAATACATTCCACCTCTTCCTATCTGTGTATGGATGACTTCTTGTTACAAGGTAGCTGTGAGATACTAATTGATATATAGCTATGATACAAAATCAGGTGTAAGTCATTATTCTGCTATGTAAAAAGCAACATCACACTTGGAAACTCCAACAACCACCCTGGCAAGACATGGACACTACAGCTTGAAACCTTCTTCTTTCTAGATTTTAGTTTCTGTTACCAATATAATAAAAGAAGTAGGAAGTTTCTGTCTTTGTGAAAATTTTTAGCCTACCTTACACAAGACTGAAAGGCAAAATGGAGACTGCCAAGCAATGTAAGACAGAAATGGATGAAAGAAATAAAAAGCATTCCTCTCCCAGCGACCTCCCCAGGCAGCACTGTAGCACCTTCAGTCCCTCAGTCCTTCACCCTCATTCCCAGTCTGCCACATTTTCAAGAGGTAGGCAAGCCAGCCCCTACAGAAGTTTAAGATCCATCAAAACCCACTGCTAACCAAATTAACACTCATCACTTCCAAAAAAACCAACTTCTATGAGCTAAGATGGGGCAGGGAATATGTGGGACTTGGGGGGTTACAGGCAAACAGAAGAAAGACTCCTGGAAGATCTTTTCAGTTAGTTCCCAGAAATCAAGACCTGTGAAAAGCCAGCTTCTAGTCTCATCCTTCAACAAGCATTGCCACTGCAACCACATTAGCAAAAAAACCTAAACCAGACAAACTCCCCCAAAAAAACCCCCTATACTTTGTTGATAATCTGGAAGGAAGGAAGACAAGGAAGAGAGCAAGCAAGTTACTTGAGCTATCAAAACAGCATCAACTTGAGTTACCTGAAGTGAACTTAGATGTGCTGGTGATGAATCTGCCAATAAGCCCAGCAAGGCCCCACTCTACAAACTGGGTACAAATTTAACAACTTGACTTTCCTCTCAATCATTGCTGATTCTGCCCTGGTTTTGCCATTATTTTTCCCCAAACAGCATAAACAGGAAGAAAGGAGGGCCCAAAAATGACAGAATACAATGCAACAAGCTTCCAGGGAAGAAAAAAGACACACAGAGCACGGACAGTGCAATGCAACAATTTGTTTTGTCTCAGCATGTGGATGACAGCACTGATACTCTGGACATAGCTTATAGCTACTAACACAGATTTGGAAAATACCTACTCAATCACAACCACCAGCAGGGCACCAAAACCACTGGCTCTGGCTTGGCACACCTAGGTTAGTAACCCTTTACCACTTTGTCCCCACAGGAGTAGGGTGTTTTATTACTCAAGCTGCAGGTGGGAGGTCTGTACAGTAGTACAACTTTCTGTTTAGACTATACTGAAATACCTGCAGTGTCCATAAAACTCAAACAAGAGAACATTAAAAAAAAAGTCCATGTAGCAGTCAAAAATACATGTGTTGGAGTACTTCCAATTTACAAGAAAATTACAATTACCTTATAAATAAACATGGTAAGATGACAAGGAATCCAGACTTACAATAAGGTCACATCTTATGGAAAGGCAAAACCTTTATTCTTTCTTAAGTGATTAGTGCCCTGTAGCAGCACTATCCAAGCCTTGCTGCAAGATGTCAAGAAACATTAATACCAAATAAAAAAAGCTTAACATTTGAGAGAATGTGGCAAATCAGGTTTTAGCCTAAAGCACTGAGGAGTTTTTCATGTACAATTCTGAAGACAGCATAAATCTGCTTACTGTGTGTGTCTGACTTAACTACTGTGATCTGCTCATGAAGAGAAGCTGGCTGCACTGACAGAAAAATAAAACCTCCAACAGTATGAAATTTTACCTCTTCACTTTTTTTTTTAATGAAACTTAATTACCATGCTTATCTGATTTTTTTGGCTACTCTAAACATCACAGAGTCTTCACAGATCTTACTATAGCTCTGTATAAAGTTTCAACACTTCCTTTGTTTCATCTGCAAACAGGGCAAATGCTTAGGTTTGTACTGATGTTGCAAATTTGTGCACAACTCAGCTGAAAACATACCAGAGCTTATTTTCACATAATTTCATCAACAACAGAGACCATCTCTAGTATCTAGCTCAGTAAAATCTGCACAAAGTAAACATTGAGAAAATGACTGAAAATTAAACTAAGAAATCATAAAACAGACAAAAAAGGTATTTTTAAATCTCTGCTTGAGTCTGTACTGCTCTTTTGCTGAAAACAGTTTTAGAAGGAGACCTTTAACATCAACATGCTGATTAGTATAATGAAAGAAGATTGCTCTTACTGACAATAAATGCACTAAATTAGGAGAAAAGCAATGATGGGACACAGGGTGTGGAAGAGGGGGAGACAGGAGAGTGAAAGAAAGAATATGACTAATGGTAAAAACAACATTGTATCATGGTTTTTGGTTGGTTTTTTAAAATTATTTTATCATCTTCCTTTGGCCTCTCAAATTTTTAGAGCACAGAGAGCAGCTCCAACTTTCTGAGTTCTTCGCATCACCTTTATCCTTCAAAAATCCAGCTTCATAAGGCTGGGGAGATCATGAATATGTAGAAACTGATTCCTCTCTTTCTGTTCACATCTAAATGATAGATAGTACTTAATACTGATATCAATCTTTGCAGGTGAAACTACTTATTGTTTCCCATATGGCTTGTCCCCAGTTGTTCTTTTGTTTTCTCTCTTTTATGAAAAAGGTTTTAACTTCTTTTATAAATAAGAAGGTGGGTTGCCTAAGTAACTGCCATTTGCATGTAATAACTAAACAGTAAAATGAATTTATACAGAAACAGCAAATAGAAATTGTTCTGACAATCTCCAGTCACCTGCTGCTTACTTCAATCATAAGCCTCAAAATACAACAAGCCACAAAGCAACACATGAATATCAAGAATATTCTTGGGTATAGTAACAGATTTCTATTATTCAACAGAGTAAAGTAAAAATTACAATCTATTGTAGTTAAATAGAAAATTACAATATATTTGGCCTAGAAAAAGAGTGAATTAAAAAACATGCAGAAGATATAAAACTTTAAAATCCTTCTTAAAGTATCAAAAGCATAAGTTACATGGACTCAAAAGATGATCAAATTTTAGACTGAGCAAATGCAGAAGGTAACACTAAAACAACAAGACTGAATTTATTTTGCTTTCATACTCACTCCAAGGAAGCACACAATATCAGTATAAGTCAAAAAATCCCAAATATCAATTAATGAATAATCATGGAAGGAACAGAAAACATAACAGAAGGCACCACTATGTCACTAAGTTTCCATATATTGTGCACTTCTGGATCCAGTGGCTCAAAAATGCTGTAAGTGAAAAGGAAACAGTACAGAAGAACAAGGGTGACCAGAGGAATAAAACTGACCCTTGAACAACACCACCAAAATCTTCCTGTACAAGTACTGGAAGTACAAGAACCTGTTTCAGTACAAGAAACCAAGGACAGCAAATGAAACTACCAGCAAGGCAAAGGAATTTCTCCTTTTCCACAAAAAATATACTCAAGTAGAGAATGCCTTATGCTTTAGGTGCTAAAAAGGATGTTGTAGGTGCTAAAAGTTCAGCTGGCTCCAGTATATAACAGAACAAGTTAGATCAAGTTCCTCCCCTTTTATGCTGAGTACCTGAGAAAGCAATCAGCATAAAAGCATTATTCTGGGCTTGGAAAGACCATGGCTGCAGATGGACAGATACTAGGAACACTTGAGCAAACCTGTCTCCTATGTGCTTATAATTTTCTTCAGACATCTGCTTTCAGCCAGTGCTGGAGGAAACCTTCAAGAGCAGATGGCCCTTCAATGGTCCAGCACAGACCAGTGTCAATCTCTTTCATTGAGATTGCTTTTCACTGCAACCAGTACTTTTCACTGGTTGTGTTTTTCAGTCTTCTCTAAAAGCATTTAAATGACCAAGAGACACAGAGAAAAGAATCTACTGCATCCTTAAAATATTAACCTTGAGGCAGTGGGCCAAGCCAACATCAAGCACTGAAGTCAAACCATACATGACCAATTAGTAGTATTGGAGATATTTCTAATGACACAAATTACAATGTTAGCTAAGCACAGCTTCTGATAGCATAAATATTGAATGGTACACTGAATACCACTCTGCACATATCCTGACATCCAGCCAGGTCCACTGAAGTCACACCTTCTGATAAGGACCAAAGACAAAACATAAATATTAGGGCCTGAAGGCTATCAACAGTTGGTCCAAAACAACTTTTCACCTAACATCTCTGTATTATCTTTTATCTTAGTTCATGAGCTAATACCAATGAGAGGTACAGAAGATACAGTTGTAAAGAGTAAAGATAACACATAATCTGGTCTGAATAACCCAAATCCTAGAAGCCTGTTCTTAAACACCTCCCATGGCAGAGGTCCTGCATTCTCTCTGGGCATCCTAAAAGGCTAAGACAGTAGACAGCTGAAATACAATCTTCCCTAATTTGCATACTGCCTCCCTTACTGCACTTAATCTCTCTTTCAAAAGGTTAAATTAGACCCCAAAATACATCTCATGGCAGGAAATTGTTGTCATAGGTATGAATGAAATTTAAAGAATTTAAATTTAAAGCAAGAGAAGTTCTTCTCTTTCATACTTAGATTGCAGGATACTGGCTTTGCATGTTCACTAAGATCCGAGGCTTTTTTTCAGCCCTGTGTGTAGTGATTTAACATATTTAAATGTTTTCAGCTTTACAAAAATCAAGAATACTTTTCATATTCACTCTGGAATTCAAGCCACTCTTAAATCAATTATTTTCACTTTTTATTGCAGAAATTCAAGCCAGAAATACTGAGGTAACCAGCAGGAAAAAGGTCCAGACCAAAATAACACTTCAATACTCCAAGGAAATTCCTACAATGTAGTACCTGTAATATTTTCTCTCTTAACAGGATTAGTTAATGTTAGTATGATGTAATGAAGAATCCTGACAACATCATCATATTTCTGAATTCAAACGACTTGACTGTACTCTCCTTGAAGCTATTATTTAAATCTTAATAAAGGATTGTCATTGCAGTTCTTTAGTGGCTCCACAGCAATCAAATAACAGTGAAAAACCTAACCTGAGAGCAAAAAATATTTCATCCAGATATGTAAATTCAACAAGTGTGTATAACACATACAAACATAAAACATAAAATAAATAAAAATAACAACACAAAGCAAAATAGAAGTAACAAATTATTTATGCTCAGAATGGTGGAAAAATGAATACACAATTTCAATAAAACTGCAGTTAACTTTGGCCTCACTTTTGGAAACAAAAATAAAAACCACTCCAGCCTGCATCTCTCTGCACTCAGTTTCTATGTCCAAAATTCTCAATTTTAACTACAAGTCTGTAAGAACCCTGCTTCAGATTTTATTAATGCCTGGAGTGTTTTTGTTCCTTAGTACAAAGCCATAGTATCCTAACTGGATAGGTATTTCAAGTCTGAATTTTGTTTGGTTTATTACCTGAAGAACTGGATTACATAACCAGCTTTACTCATTATCAAACAACCTTGAGCTCTATCAAGCACTAGTCAGGCAAGAAAATATTCTGGATGTCGTACCTGAAAATATCACTGGCTTTCCAGTGTGAAATTGGAGTAGACTAAACAATTTATTAATATTCCTTCCAGAAGATGAAATTGGACTCACTAATCTAAACTGTCACAAAAATATGTCTTAAACTTCTATGCCACTTATTTACACAGCCCCTCTTGTGTATCACAAGAATGGGTCAGGTTGGAAGGGACCACAGTGTGGTCATCTGGTCCAACCTCCCTGCTCAAGCAAGGTCATCCCACAGCACATGGCACAGGATTGTGCCCAGACAGATCTGGAGTATCTCCACTGAGGGAGATTCCACAACTTCTCTGGGCAATCTGTTCCAGTGCACAGTCACCCCCACAGTAAAGAAATAACTAGCTTAAGTGTAATAACACACCTCATTCATGATCTCCCAAGACAATGTCAACCTTCTGAAGAAGCCGAGAAAGGCACTTTAGAGATTGAGAGCATAGAAACATTAAGACTAAGGTCAGTGTGGTACCTATTAAATGACTTCTGATCCAATGTCCATCCTCCTCACCCGCCTCTCCCCTTCCCTCTCACTGCAGGTTTGTACCAGCAGATCATTTTGGGCAGTACAACTACACAGAGTTATTCCTTTGCTGAAATCTGCCAGAATGGACTAAATGCAATTCCAAGTACTATGACTGACCCCTGGCAGCAACTTCAGACAGGTGAGAGCAAGGATGCAGAGATGCCATTAGCTAATTCCAGTTAGATTCTCCATACAGTTCTTGATCTGCTAGCAAAAGACTGAGAAAAATAACAGAGATGGAAAGGTCAGGAAACATTACTAATTTCTTGCCTTCTTGCTTCTGTTCCTTTCCTACTTCCACGTGAGAGTTCTGTGACACCAATCTATTTGCTCCTTACTCACCTAACACCAGCTATGAAAAGTCTCACTGAGAACAAATCATTCTGGTTAATACAGAAATTAATTAATTTTGGTTAATAAAGAAATTAATTAAAATATTATTCCCCTCCTTCAAACCTCTCTTCCTGACATTTTTTTAATGGGATGAGGATAGAAAACCTCAAACAGTTTGACAGAAAACCTTACACTATAGAAACCTGACAAGCAGTCCCATAGTAGCAAAGGGATTACACTGAGGGATATCCCTCTTCATGCTATTTCCCTTCTTTCTAAGGTACAGAGTTACTCATCTTAAAGCAGCCATCAGTTAAAGAGACACTATCACCTGATCAACAAACATCCCTAAAGGCAAGAAAATGACAAAGCAGTCAGGATAGGCAGCTGCAAGACAGAATTTTGTGAGTATGAAGGAAGAAATATTAAATATATAGCTTAGACCTGCAATCATCAAAGAAGTAAACACTACTTTACTTAGCATAACATAAAGTGCTGCAGTAGCAAATATGTTAGTATCACTAAACAGGAGCATGTATCTATCAATAATACAAACAGCAAATCTAGTCCAAGATTCTTTATAAGCACACAAAAATTAGAGGTCATCAGAAGTCCTCCTAACAGTATTAAATAAAACATGTTCCCAGAGATACTACAAACAGGCAAAAACTGTTTCCCAGCAATTTCTATTAGCTTTAAGCTGCATAAAGAAAACAACATTTCATCCTCATCTGCTACTCACAAATCAAATCTTCAGTCTTATCTGCATATAGCCAGCTGGTTTTTAAAATTCTGCTGTAATTGAGGAGAAAAACAATTAAGCAATATTATTAGTCATCTTACCATTGTTCCCTGGTGGTTGTAATGCATCTCCTGTCAAGCTACACCATCCGACTGGGAAAATATCTCGAGAATCACACCTGCACCAATAGTCAAATGCTCCTCTCCAACCATCAAATGTAACAAAAACTTCATCTCCTTTAACATCTCCAATGGTTGCTGGGCAAATTAGGTATGGGTTCTTCCTATCTATAGCTTCAAGTTTCATTCCAACTTTAAAGCAGTTTGGCACAGGTTTTGGTGGCTCCTACAAAAATAAACAAGGTAGAATATTTGTATTTCTATGACCTCTTGAAAAAAAAACCAGACCTAAGTAACAGCCCCTTTTTTTTCCTCAACATTCTTACTATTTATAGTCACTACTCTCAGGAAGCTACACAAACACATTCAAGGAAACTTAGTTGAATTTTAAATTTGCCTTTGCTCTTCTGCATGACAAAAATCTTCATTTTATTCCCCCAAAACACAGCTGGGATAATTAGCAAAATTCTCCATGACAGAAAGACTCTGATAAAAGTATTTACATGAGCAATAGGTTGCAAACAATACATTATGTCTGGGCAGCAAGACAGCCAAGACACTAAAATGAAATTATTACATGCTAATAAAGAAGAGGTTTGCAGAGCATGGATATTTCTGGAGACTGATAACTGTCTGGTAAAAGCTTTACCTCTCAATTAATCCATGAAAAATTCATTAGCATTGGACATTATTTATAGGCCTCTGTTAACTCACTTGGCCTTAGACCAATTCCAAGTGGACAAAAGAAAAACAAAAATCAAGTGAATGTGACTGGTATAAGGGTACCTCCACAGCAGGAGCTGGGATCTGACAGAACACAAATTACCACCTCAGCCTCAAGAACCTTATTATCCAAGCACATCTCAGATGTGCTGCAGGCTAGTGCAGAGAAGCGCGGCTCATCATGCCTCAGAAAATTTATATTCTCTTATCTAAAAAAAATTATAATTATATGTAGTTAACAGCAAGTGATGTGATTGCAGGCCTAAACCCAACTGTCTGATTTGCTGACATACTTCTCAGTATCACTCTCAGTATCCAAAAAGAACACACTCAGTATGACAACAGGGTTTTACCTCCTCAACAAAAAATTGAACCATTTTAATATTACTGTTATTTTTATATAATTTTCCATATTTCAAAAGAACTTACTCAAGAGTCATGTTTAAAAAACTGAATGGCTTTTTCTGCTATTTTCAACTACTTTCTCACTACATTTTAAATGATGAGTGTATGCCCAATGAAAATGTTTAAGAAAACCATTCCAAGCACTACTGTATTCCAATGGATCTCATTCCCCATTAATTTTTTTTACTCCTGTGCACATTCACATGACTACAGTGCTGTTAAGAAATGTGATATGCATTTTATCTAAAATCCATTAGACAAAAAAGGAGCAAACACAATTTTTCTAAGTAACACACCATACTTTGAAGTCTCAGCTCAGGAGAAGAAACGGCCCCCTCTAAGGACTAGGAGCAGATTCCTTTCTGCCTAATTCCATAGCATGTCAATCCTGTTCAAAGTAATTTTAAATAATAGTCTGGCCTTCCCTGTCTTTCCTGCAGCATCCTCATTAAAAAAATGTAACCATGCACCAATTGACAGGAAGTTGTTTACTAGAAAAGCCTTTCTTCTTACCTTTTTAAAGAATGCTGCAGGTGCCATTTCAGCTCCATTGAGAGTTCTTAAGAGAAACATTGGCCAAGAGGATGCATTCATCTGGAACCCTGAGGACAAACAAAAAGCCAAACAAACAGCCCTACTTTCAGTTTGTAAAATACAATAGGAGAAAAAGTCTGTTTCACTAATGCCTCATTCCCTCTAGGTCAGACCTGGCCAAAATAGAAGCAGCAAAGAAGAAATGATCGTGGTCACTGTCACTGCAGAAAGCTGTGCAATTCATTTCCATTCTGGGTGAGTTGCCTGCAAAATCACTCATCATAATATCAGGCACTACAGATTAATTTCTAGGATTCAATGATATGCAAGTCCTAGTACAAGAGACCATTAGATTGTCCCAGAGTCTCTGGTCCAGTGGAACTCCCCTGGCAGAAGCACCTAGCTTTCTCTTCAGGTTCTAGCTCATTTATTGAGAAGATACTTATTTATTTTTGAGAATCTTGCCATTGTTTCACCAAACCACAGACAAAAAACCAGTGCAATTGGTTTTCTTCCTCTCTCATTAAAATAAATACATAAGTAGCCATAAAAACAAAGCATACCTAAGAGTGAACAAAAAAAAAATTTAATAAATCATGTATCATATTGAAAAACATAAACCAGATGGTCTTTCTATTTCATTATTCTTCATTAACAAGTGAATAAAAACCATAAACAACAATCAAATTTGCTTAGATGAACTACCTTATTCAAATAGAACAAAGATTTGGCTGAAAACCTTCTTATTCCAGATAATCTTCCCTCACAATCAACCACTTTACAGTTAAAAGATAAAACAAAGCAAACAAAAAATCCTTTTGCTTTCTTTGCTTTCCAAATGAATGCTTTAAAGTAATGAGTAAGATAACAGACATACTGGACATTTTTTTATGCTTCTTTAGCAGTTAGATGTCTGGAACAGTTCTGCAGAGAAACAGACATAATACAGCAAACTGGAATTTTTTCCACAAAGCAAATAGTACCATAATCTGCCAAGAGTTCATGAGTTCCCTCACAACTGATCTTTAAGAATTGTCTTAAAAATCTGTAACTAGAAAGGTGGCCTAGATCTGCAATTCTTGATTGGTTAAATAATTCACAAATTTAAAATCTGATTATATGCTATAGTGGTTCTTGAGCTCATAGCTTTAAGCTATCTTCAGTAGAATAAACAGTTTTCAAGCCAGAACTACCTATTCAACACCTAAATTAATGCAGAGCTCCTATATGATAAATGGTGTCATAATTCAGGGACCACTGAGCTGACTGTCAGGCCTGGTTTCATACCAGAGTCTTCATAAAACCTGAACACATGTGGTTATTGAAACACAATATTCCCAACTCAGTAGCTCAGAAAATATATACAAGCAAGACAGAGGAGTGACAACTAAAGAACAGTTTCAATTAACTTCATTTGGCCTTTAAGTTGTCCTGGTAAAACCAGAGAAAATGTTATCTGCAACGTAATTTGCTCATAAAATTAAACTCTCAACAACAAAAAGCTATGAAAAACAGGGGCTGGAACAGGAACACTTTGCTGCAATAATCACTTTCTCAAAACCCTTATGTAACATGCATAATTAAAGCCTTGTAAAAATCAGGTAGGAGGGACTATTTTAGTTAGTTATTATGATAGAAGTGGAACATTAGTATCCAGAAGGTTCCCTACTACTAAGGAAAAAAAATCCATTGGTTAAATGTCTAACAGGAGGTAATTATACACCCAATTAGCTCCCAGCTTTACCCAGGAACAGGATGCTGTAAAACTGCCAAAAAGGCTTTTTCAAAAATTTATCTAGGTATGCCTGAATGTTTGATTGCTGGAATTCAGCCTATCTCTAGAAAAATCTAGGGCAGGAGGGCCAAAATAGTGGCACTCACATTCTTTTCTGAATAATCAGCAATGAATAATCAGCAATTGCTCAGAGGGAAGGTAAACTTACATGCCTGAACACAGGGAAAGAGCTGCTTGTTAGGTGCTGCACTGCAGGCAGCCTGACCACATAAGGGTAAGAAACAGTATCTGAGGAGAAGGCATCAACCTTGCTACTGATGGTCATGGAAAGGTTCTCCTCTTAGCGAATCAACTGCCCCCATCACACATAACCAGAGTTGTTCCATTCATCACTCTGGCTTAGAAACACATTTTAGAAACTGCTGTGTTCCTGAAGCTGTATTTTTTAACACTGTACATGTGTGCAGCTGCAGGAACCGCCATACTCTTCCATTTTTTATACTGGTATCACTTCATTCTAGAAGGTTATACCAAGAACTTCAGAGATGTTTAACTGAGAAACGTCTTTAAAAAAAAGGAAAAAAAACCCCTTCTTCCCTGATGTCAAGAATTTCTAGTGTATTCAATCAAAACCTCTATACATTCACTGAAAGAAGGGGAAAAAAACCCTTCTGGCTCAAACTGTATCTATCATAAGCAATTTTTTTCTAGACTGGCACTCTGGTTGCATTAATTTTCTTGTGCTTCTGAAGGACCACAATAGCACAAAAATCTGCCCTTATAATCTATGTGAAGTGTCTGAATGGTTATGTCAACTGTTCCTGTGTCTGTCTCTCTACAAGCAAATCAAGATTCATACTGTAGTGAAATTGTACTTTTCATCTGTCACACAGAAAAACTGGAAGTTGCTTCCAATGCAGGATAACAAGCTTTTATAGAGGTTACTGAGAGAAAATATACCTATCCCTCACTAAACCTCCAATAAGAATTCTCTGAGAATTACTGATGGTAGCAAACCAGAAGTAGGTTCATAAGCGAAAGACGGAAAAGCAGCAGCAACCAATTTCTGTATACAGGTAGTTTTTTAATTATTTTACAGTTTATTACTTTTATTATTTCTTGCATCTTCTAAAAGTCACAGAAGATAATAAGATAAAAGGGGAGAGAGTGTTAAAATTTTGGTCATTATTCTTCCTCTTTTTTAAAAGCAAAACTATTAGCAGATCATTGTGAATCTTTAAATATTTCCATACACAGAAGTTTAAGCTATGGACAAATATGGTATCAGAATGTAGATCTAAACATACAAGTTAATCACAGCAAAGAAAAGCAATGTCACATTTTTACTACCTCTAGCAGTTTAGTCAAAGTTACCTCTGACCATTCACCAGGTAACAAGGAATTGCTTTGTAGAATTCCCAATTTAATAAACTTCCTCAGTAAGTCTAAACCCAAGCACTATTTCTCAGTTTGGGGAGACACAATGTTGTCACTCATAATGCTCGTGGAAGACAGAAGTTCTGCATGATATTTCTAAGCCTAAGAAAGCTATACATTGTTCACAAGCATTTGCTGTGCTCACAAACCAGCCATGACACACTGATCTGACATTCCTGAGCGTATGCTGATCTGAGGCAATGAGAATGTCAGGCAGTCTAAGCCTGCAGTTTTCCAGAGCTTTGGAGTGCTGCTTTTACTACCTCAGAGTAAAAATTCAGAGCAGAAGGCTGCAATTCTGCACTAATCCACCTTATGCTGCCTGTCCTAGAACACAAATCAATTTGCTTGGTGCCCAAGGAAACATCCTGACTGCCCTGCAGGGGCGTGCTTTCAGCAGCCCTGCTGAAGCTTCCCAGGCCTGCAGCAGCCAGTGCCCTCTTGTGAGCTGCTTGGATGCACTGATGAAGAGTGAAGGGGCAATTTGGCTTTCTCCAGTTCTTTCCAAGGACTCCCACAAGGAGCATGCATGGCATCACGCAAGAAAACACTGTATACACACACACAAGGTGTGTGAGGAACATTTACAGAATGGGCACATTTAATATTAAGGGCCTATTAAGAAAAAACAACAACAAACAAAACTGGTCGTTCTTATGTCAAAAGAATGAAAAACTAAGAAAAAGCCACAATTCGCTTAGCCAGAATTAGTTTACTTACCTCTTTTTCAATTAAATAATGGTTTGGTGAGATGTTCATACCATTGAATTTGCCAAGATGAAAAGGTAAATTTGACTTTCTGAAAGCAATACTCCACACACATTTGTTCAGCAGCTTTGTTACTTACCAAGTGGAGGCTGGAGCATGCCCCCTTTCTTTTCACAGGTCCCAATGGGCTGTATGTCTGAGGAATCCACAAGCCTCCAGAAATCATTTTTGTCGTCACTCCCATCGAGGCGCAGCCTTAGCCTGGCTCCAGTGATTCCAATGACCGTAGCGATACAAACTGAGGTAACGTTGCGAGGATCGTGCGCTTCCAGCTTCATACCAACTTTGAAATCGTTTGTAGGTGGAATTCTAGACTACAATAAAAGGCAAAAGACTTTTTCTTGTAGTTGTTAATATTGCTAAATTTACCAGCCAGATCAATAGACAGCTTTATTTCCTCCAAACTTAGCATAAAAATTATAAATACGAAGAAGCTTTTAAACTTTTGAGTGCCCAGCAGTGAGTCAGAAAAGGCAACTGGATAACCTACCAACTGCATAAACATGATTGATTTCTAAAAAGATAAGGATAGAGTAGTAAGGGAATCTTTATGAAGATATGAACACAAGAGTGAAGTGAAATAAATAAAAGGACATTACATGACATTCAACTCAAAAAAGCCCAAAAAACCAAAACGCAAACCAACACAGACCCATGCAAAAGAAAATCCCAACCACAAGGTTTATTAGCTTCCAATTCAAAAGAAATAATTATCCTCATTGTAACAATACTTTGGAAATGTAAACAAAATTTGGACCCTTCTGTATCAAAAAAAGAGGTTTCATTACAAAGAAAGAAGACAGAAAAAGGAGTTAGTGTGAACATTTTTAAGAAAAAAACCAGTCCTAAAGACGCATAAAACTTCCATGCTAAGACAAAAACTGTAGCTTGTGCATATTTGTAGAGAACTGAATAAAATCACAAACATACAATGCAACGCCAATTTAATTAGCACAGGGAAAAGAAATGTGACAAATGCAATTTGGTTGTTAGGAAGAACTTTTTGTCACATGCTAAAGATGAACAAAAGAGGGTATTTTTTACTCATGTATCAACACATTACAGGCAGAGATTGACTGGATTGCAGTCTGATTACTTGCCTTCTGTCATATTGCAGGCAAATGACGTGTAATGATGTTTAAAACTTTCTATGAACACTGACTGGGATGGAATGACTCTCACTATTCTCTTTACCTGTCTCCTCGTTTCCAGCCTAAATTTTATTGATGGAATTTTTGGCCAACACTATAATTTAATTAATTTTTGCACTTAAGCAAATAAAACCAAAAGCTACAACTGATCCTTTCTCAATACCTTTTCAACAATGTAAATAAGTAAAGCACTGAAATTTCTCTTAGGGGAGGATGACTATTCTCCTACCACCCTGGAAACTCTTTTCTGCAGCTCTTCAGTACAAAGTTGGTTTTGAATACAGACATCCAGAACTATAAGCAGCCTTCCCCATGACATTTAAACCCAGTAGCTACCCTATCCAGACTAACACAGTCTGACTTCTAATATAGGAGGCACATTAGAATACCCAAAACCACGGGCATTCACACCCACGGGACTCCTCTGTCCCCTTGTGCCAGCCGGACCAGGCCAGGCGGGGATCCCACAGCAGGCAGACAAAGCGCACTTACCTGTCCGGGGGCACAGGAAAAGACAGAAATCTGCTCCTGCAACAAGTGTTAGTGATCTTTTTTCTCCACCACATTTAAATGTCCAAAACTCATCTTGCTCTACTTGCTATATTGTGCAGGTGCACTATTTACAACACACCCTAGATCAACACCAGGTGCCCTGGACGAGCCTGAGCCCAAAAGCCAGAGGCGAGCAGAATTCAGTGAGCATCTGCCAGTGCTGAACTCAGACAGCAGGCTGGCTGAAAGGGAGCCTGAGCATATCAAATTTAAAGGGCAATTCAATTTCAGGATATTGCTTGTCAAGCTGTTATTTTGTACAAGCGGGAAAAGCAACAGAAATTGAGAAAGTCAGGAGTTTGTTTCTTTGTTTGTGGAAAAGGTGAGCTTGTTGAAATACCAACAACTCAAGACAACAACTCATTCTACCAAAAAGGTAAGTCCTCCATGCTAGTTTGTCTTTAAATAAAATTACAAAACCTCACTCAGTAAGAGCTTTCCTTTAAGTTCTGCTCAAACCACAAGGGACTGAGCTATTACAATTAAAATTTTCAACTGCTTAGGAAAAAGTTTTAGAGCAAGAAAAAGGAATATGAAGTGCATTGAAATTTTAAGTAGTTATTAAAAACAACTTAAAGCAACAGATAAAATACCTTCTAAATTAAGATAAATACTTTAATCAATTTCCATTATCTGTCTGTGTCTTAATTTATGGTAGAGGCTTTAATTTATTGTTCCCCAGGTAATTTTTAATTACTACAAAATTTAAACTTTTAAAATTCCCACAGGTCACAAATTCTGGATGTAATTGTCAAATTAATTTTCTTGCTGCACTTTATTTTCTGGCTGGCCACAGCAGTGTATTTCTTTGCATTACACAGCGTAATAATGACATGCACAATCCATGTGTAACCCAATAAAAGTCAAATTAGTCCTAGGCAAAGCACAAGCACTTTAGCTTCCAAAAATCTGCAAACATTATGTAGCAAGAGGATCTAGCTCTGCACTTATCACCATTGCATGTCACTTCCAACCTAAAGATCAACTCTTAGAAAAAATGAAAATCTGCATATGCAAATTGCTTTGAAATTTGTTGTGCACATAAATTAAAGCTCTTCTTTTCAACTCACACACTACTTAAGCAATCTAGGTCCCTTGGATTTCTCTGTCAATGCATGACATCTAAGCATCTCTATTCAAGGCATTATTTGGTTGCTCAGTTCAGGCTTTTTGAGCATTACTAGAGGAGAGGAAGATGGAAGAAAGGCACATGGAAAGGCTTTTGAGCACCTTTCTGCAGTAGTTACATTCCTTGGGAGCACAGACTCTGGTCATGGTGGTTTATGGTCTGTGAGTATGGCATTAACCTCAGAAAGATCCAGGGACAACACACCACCCTCTGCTTCTACCCAAGAGGAGTCTGAGGTGTCTGCCCTGTGAAAAACACATACCGTGAAATTAATTTCCGCAGCTCCACTCAGAGCTATGGACACCAGTGTTTTAGCCACCTCTCACTGAAAGCAGCATGAGAGGGGCTCTTTGCCCTTCATCCTCATCTGCAAAGAGCAAGTTGAGATTCAAGATCTAGCATGAGGAAATGCTACCATCTGTGTTTCTCTCTCCTAATTCTCCATTCCTGCAACTGCTTCACACTCAGCGAGTGATGGTTCCTCTCCTTCTCAGACATCCAATTCATGCTGCTTTTTATTTGGGCCCCCACTGGAGGCCAGTATCACAGTACAATCAGACCACCAACAGACCCTAGAAAACAATTTCAGAACATGCCCAAGCCACTAAACTAGACATGCACTGCCTGTCACACTTATTACATTTCTATGAACCTGAACAATCCAATTCCTTAGCAACTATCTTACTAACACAGTGAGGGCACACAGACCAAAATGAATCCTATTTAACTTTACACAGACAAGATACACCTCAGCTTGGGAAAACAGAGAGAAAGATGCCTAAAGAGATTGACTCAGTCTCCAGAGGGCTGAACAACTGGAGGTCATTAGCTTACACAACATGATAGATTTAAATTGCATCTGCAAATACGTACTAAACCATCAGGTGGGGGGATCAAACTTGTAGGGTATAGAGTAATACCAAATAGTGCATTAAACACCCTTCATCATAAATCCAGTATTTTCTTTGTATTCCCATACATTCCACTTGTTTGTCTGCTTGTTTTTTTTTAATTTTAGTATCTGTTACCCCTATGTAGAAAGCACTCTGTTCAGAAAAAGAAAAAATTTAAACATATTAGAGACCCAGGAAAAAAGTGGTTACTCAAATCTACTACACACATATCTTATAGCTAGACAGAATTGAAAGAATCTTTCAAAAATGGGACAAAAACTCCTCTGACAATCAGCCAATTTTTTAATTCTCAATAAAACCATGGTAGCGCTAAGATTATTGAAAGAAGTAGAAAACATTTTTGAACACTGACAAGGCTATCTGTTTTCATTAGCTAGTCTCTTTTTTTTAAAGGAAAACAGAGTTCAAAGAGACAATTTTAATGAAACCCTCAAAATTTGGCTTGAGGCAGAAACCAAGAATGAAAAAACTTCCATAGCTAGTAGCTGCCAAAACTGTAAGCTACTGATAACTACAGATCAAAAGAAGTCAAATGGGAAGTCTGCAAGCAGTCTAAATGTGAAAGTTTTCTAGGATCACCCTGTAACAGGCAGACAATAGACACACACTTGCAAAATAGTATCTGGCATACCTGTCTGAAACAATGCAGAGGGGCAGCTACTGATTCAGTCTCTTTCAGATAATTATCCCAATTAAACTGTTCTGGAAGACAAAAGATAAAAAAATACATATACACACTTATAAAAAAAGGAATTTACATTAAATGAAGATTTGAGGAAAGAAAGGGACAGAAAACCCAAAGATCTTGTAAAATACATTTTCTCAAGAGCAGAACCATTCTCAAATGGAAACTCCAACACTGAAATACATACAGACCTTGAAGGAGCTTCAAAAGTATTGATAATTTACAGGAGTGAACACACAATAGGCAAAATTAATGTAAGTCTTCCTTCAATTTTTTTTCCAAATGTAAAACAATCCAAGTCAGAATATCTAGATTCAGTTTTCTGCATAAAGATCTCCCAAGCATCCTTATATAAATCACATTAGCTTTCCTATATCTTAATTCCTCTAACAGCAGGGTTGATATGACAACCTCATATGAGTACTGAGATGATACACACTGAAAAACACAGACACATGGATACTGTTGAAATGTATGTTATGAACATTATCCACTAGAAAGCAAGAAGATTAGCACAGCCTTCCAACTGCATCTTTGTCTCTTTTTATCTGAAGTCACATAAAGGTTTCTTTTTGTAGAATATCATGTAATATGGCACAGATAGGTAAACATTATGGAAATGTTAAGTAACAAAATAATGGTATTTTTTCCAGTGTTAGTAGTGTCATTGTTTATGTGTAAAGTGTTTATGGGCAAGTGGATTCTGAATTTGATTTAATTAGTGTTACCAGTTTTGCATGAATGGAAAAATATGAAGTACCAACATCAAAGATACAAGCAAGCATATTAATTATTTTAATATAAAGTGGAAGAGAAAAGCTACAATGGCACAGCTAATATTTTTGTTACTAAATTATCTGAGTGAGCTCTTTTGCTTATTTTTCTTGTTTGGGCAGCTGGCATCTTTCTGATGTTCCTGAAGAGTAAAGCACTGATGAACCCAAAATGATGCAGTGATGCCACCCAGCGGCTCAGCAACAGCCACTCACAAAGCCTAATGCAAAATCCTTGGGGATGATGGAGAGCTTGCTCCAGTGTGCCAGTAGTTCTTCCAAAAACACCACTGGGCACAGGCGCTTAAATACAGGTCTGCAGTTTTCAGGAGAGAGGAGAAGCAAAGAACCAATCTGAAAATGGCAGCATTTTCCAGCACTTGCACACAGCTTCTCTGAAAGATGTGTGGTGGCTCAAACCCAGAATGTTCCTGCAGCAGGACAACATTCAGCTGACAATATCAAGTGCCTGAAGCAAAAGGGAACCATCCCTTCAGCCTGCTGAGGTCCTGGGTTTTGGTGAAACAGACTCAGAAGTGTACAACTCCTTTGTCCTTACCACTGCAGAAGCCATGCGCTTGTCAGCCATGTGAGAAGTCAGTAACAAGCCAGTAAAATGTCAAAAGCTGTTAATTTGGTGGTCTGGAATATATGCAGGCTGGTAACAGACATTTTTACACAACATCTTGGAATTCCACCTATTTTGGAATGAAAATTTTATTCACACATTTATACAGTAAAACTGATTTTGTATTCCTTACAAAAGGCAGGATACATTAACTTAAGCATATATTTGTATTTCAGGAAAGCAGAAATAGCTCTTCAGAACTTTCCCCAGAAAGTAGCCTCCAGATTTGTTGCTCTTTTCATTAGCAAGCCAAGGAGGGTGAAAAAATTAAATATTATAAACTGATAGCAAGGTTTTATCTTATAAAAATTCTTCTTGGATTCCAATAATAAAGCTGCCACTTCAGGTTGCCTTCTGAAAAAATATTCAGAGTTTATCTTAGCAAAGTACCTAATTCTACATAATTAAATCTAGTCAAAGGAAAATATTAGTTGTGTCCCAGCTGCCTCAGATCTAACATGATGTAAAAGCTGTAGTCATGCATAGCCTCGGTGTGTTAAGGACTGTACAAACACAGATACTTCAGTGACATCGCATTTACCAGGACAAACAGTCATTCACCTCCTCCCAAAAGATTATAGTAACATTTCCCAAATTATCTGAATTTTAATAACAGGATGGTAAATTTCATGGGGTGGCCAAAAACAGAGAGAGAAAGAAACAGTTTTGTTTTTTCAAGGGAACATTTACTAGAAAGACGGAAGGTAACAGAACATGTACTAGAAAGACAGAGAAGGTAAGCAGCCAGCTACAGATAAGCAAAGAGGAAAACAACATTGCCTAGCTCTTTGCTTTAAATCCTGGCTATCAAGAGCTCTTGCAGCAAGCAGAAATGTCCTGGAGTTAAAATTAGAAGCTCTCCACCTGTGAAGATACACTGTATTAAACCAGAGCCAAGCTCTCAGAGATGGTGCTAATTATCATTTAATTACTGCAGTTATAGAAATAGGAGACACATGTATGTTTGCAACATACAAGATTCATTTCTAGAAAGATAAGCACATTGAAAAAATATCTACCTGAAAGCTTCTCCGTATTCTCAGTGTGCACAGGTAAAGAAGTAATTGTGTTACTCATATTTCTAATTCTAAAGACCCTGAAATTATGCAGGCTCTGACAACTAGAAATACTTAAGAAGATTTACTTATACTAAATAATTTAATGTGCATTTCTTTTCACACTCAAATCTGCAGGCTGAATAAAACAGCCTAAGAAAAGACTGTTATGCAACAACCACAACTTTATAACCCACCAGGAAAGCGAAAACTAGAGAGAAAAGGAAAATTTTATGCTGAAGAGCAAACCAGCATATACTGGAAATGGAACAAAACAAAACCCAAACCAGAAGGTAACTAGAGCCTTTTGTAAATGAAAAAAACTCTTAGTTTAAAACCTGCATAGGAGGGAGGCTCTTAAATAGTGATTCAAAAAAAGCAGCAATGGCAAAAAGCCTGACTAATTAAAAAATGGAGGGACTGAGTTCATGTCACAGCTGCCTGCATTACTGGCACTGACCCATGGGTCAATGACCCCTGATGTTCTCTTCCACGCTGTATCAATACCCTATCACTTCTTGTCAAACCTGCCAATCCTAAATTTACTCAAGCTAGAAGGGACCTCAGGAGGTCTCCAGCTCAGCTTCATGCTCCTCCGGGGTTACATCAGACTCAATGTGAAGATTTCCTCATCAAGGAGGAATTTCTCATGCTCCAGCCAGTATTCGTCACTTCTCCTTCCACAGTGGCTCTGACAGAGCCTGGCTCTGTCCCCTTTCCATCCACCTGACAGGTAATTGAAGACAGCATTACCATCTCCCATAAGCTTTCTTTTCTTTTAGCTGAAAAAGAAACATTTATTCTGGTTTCAATACCAGTTTTTTGCGTTCTGGCTCCTTCAATTTTTTGCAGGACTTCAAGCCAGCCTACTCCAGTAGAGCAGCGCCTTCCTTGTACTGTGCAGCTCAAAACTGAAGAGAGCTCTCCCGATAGAGCCTCCCAAATTCCCCGAAGCAGTGAACGCCTGCCTCCTCCCGGCCCGCTGCCCGGAGGTTCCCTTTGCAGTGGAGCTCTTTGGCCACACGAGCTCGCTGCTGCCCCACGCTCCGCCCTGCCCGCAGCTCGGGGCCTCTCCCGCTGCATTCCTGCCCGCCCGGGCTGCCCCAGGGCTCCGCTCTGCCCGCAGCTCGGGGCCTCTCCCGCTGAATTCCTGCCCGCCCGGGCTGCCCCAGGGCTCCGCTCTGCCCGCAGCTCGGGGCCTCTCCCGCTGAATTCCTGCCCGCCCGGGCTGCCCCAGGGCTCCACTCTGCCCGCAGCTCGGGGCCTCTCCCGCTGAATTCCTTCCCAGGCAGCCGCTGCCCGCCTGGGCTCCGCTCTGCCCGCGGCCGAGAAGGACTGAATTCACCACTGAGTCACAACGCCGTCCTGCCATTCCATTTCCCCAGCACTGGCAAGTCCACCTGAAGGGCAGTCCTGCCTTCCAGCCTACTCCCTACTCCTCCCCATTAGATGTTACCCACAAACTGCTCTGGCAGTGTGTTCTGTACAACCGTCCACACCTGACAGTAAGGCCTTAAACAGCATCAGCCCTAACAGTGACCTCTAAGAAATGCCACTAGCTACCATCTGACCGGTAGTCCTTGCACAGCTTGACAGTCCAGTCAATTTTTCATCCACCTATCCAAACCACATCTCACCAGTTTAGCTGAAAGGACGCTACAGAAACTGTACAGAAAGCTTTGCTTAAGTTGACATGAACAACATCCATTCCTTTCCCTTGTTTCCAGAGTAACTAAGCACAAAAGGCAATCAGTCATGCACAGTTCACACACTTGACAAATCTACCTCCTCTGTTCCTAACCTCATTGCTGTCCTTTATTTGCTTGGAAATGGTTTCCAGAAATATTTTCTTTATAGTCTTTCCAAAGACTTCGATTGGGCGGGCCAGTCTGTAATTCCCCAGGTGATCCCATCTTGTCCTTCTTGACACTGTGTACTATTTGACATTTTCCAGCCATGGTGAAATTTCCTCAACCACTACAAGTTCTCCAAGAGAAATGAGAAGCCTCCTTGTGACATCAGTCCCCTGCCTCAGCACCCCTGGAGGCATCACATCTGCTGCCATGAATAAGTGAATGTCTGATTTGCTGAAGTGCTCCCCATCTTTTTTCACCATATATAATTCTCTAGTTTAGTGAAAGCTAAAAGTTTTACAAAATTTTAACTGAAGATTTAAACTATGAGTTGTCACTTGCAGATTGGTAGAATGTTTGGGCAGATGGAACACGTCATGTCTTCTCAGGAACCCCTAGGTTCCCTTGGCAGCCATCTGAGACTTTGGACGTGGAGATGCCTATTTTCTAGTCTTCATCCCATAATCTTTCTTCTTCAAAGATGAGATTTCCTTATAATTTTTGTTCACATACTCTTGAAAATGCAGTAGTTTAGGTGTAAGGTATTTCATACTCTGCTTTATACCTTGTACCTCTTTCTATAAGTTGTGATCCTTCAATTAAAATTTTTCTCCTCCTCATATCTTTCTCTATTTGTTTCAGTCTATTTTTTTAACCCATTCTTCTCACAGCTCTGTATCTCCTCTTTGACTTTTCCTATCACACATTGCCCTGGAAACTCTGGAGATTTCCTAGATGCTAGCCCAAAGCATTGTATGGCATCTTCATCGAGCATCAAGAGGCTGTTTTCTGCTCCTTTGCCACCAAAAAGCAACAACCACAGGATAAAAAATATTTATCTGTAGATAATCTGAGATCTTGCAAGAAACTCCTCTCTGTTTTACAAAGCTGAGCCTAGATTTCATGAGGCAGTTCAGTTTCCAGACACTAGGTTAACAGCACAGACCAAGTCAAGAACATGGAATACAGAATGAGGCTTGTCTGCTTAGCACTGATTCTCCACAAAGGTTTTTCAACACCTTGCTCTAAGCTGCAGGAGGAGGCAGGAACATTTTCCAGTAACTCATGAAAATATGGTTATCTTATCCACATATGAAGAGCACTTTGCTGGTGAGAGGTGTCTACAGCACTCTTTCATGTCAGACAACATTATTTAAAACAGACACACTGAGTCCAGTTTGACTGGAGCTCCTTTTACACTGCAAAAAAAGAAAAAAGACAAATATGCGTCCTTTTCTGGTTCAAAGTAACAGGGACAAATAAAGATGACAGGTTGCCTGCACAGGTTGTGGATTCTCCTCCTCTGGAGATTCTTGTAAGTTTTCTGGATACGATCCCAAGTAATGTGCTCTAGGGGATCCTGCTTGAGCAGCAGGTTGGACCAAGATGACCTCCAGTGGTTGCTTCCAACCTTACCCATTCTGTGATAGCCAAAATCTCAATAAATGAAAAAATTAGCTCTGGCAAATGTAACAGCTGAAGGCTTGCACTAAGACTGGTATTGTATCTTTTACATAAAGTCATTACCTCAATTACCCAGGCAATGTGTCAGTATCCTGGCATGTTTGATCACTGACTATGCTACTTATCCCCACTGGTACCCAAGAAGAACTAGACCATCTATCAGGAGCGTGGTGGTTTTTGGGATTTCTGGGATATGCTGTGGTCAGGCCAATGGGTGCTCAGATTTTAATATTGGCACCTGGTGTGGCCAATGGAGATGTTTGGACACGCCTCTGAGAACACACACACACACACAGAGGTTAAGAGCAGGGCTCTCCCCCTCAGAGCTCTCTTTGAATTTCCGGCGGGGGGGGAAGCGTTAGATCTCTCCCCCCGGCCCAGCTGCTAGCTGGGCAAGGGGAGGGGAAAAAAGCCACGCGGCCCGGCGGAAGTAGGCCTGATCCCCCCCCACCCCCCACCAAGGGTGGAAGGGTGGAAGAGAGAGAGACCCCAGGAGCCATCGGACAGCCCCCCCCCCCCTCCCCCAGAGAGAGAGAGAGAGCCGTGCCTGGGACTGTTATCCTCGAATGTGATACCATGTGCTGCAGCGGCAGAAGGGGGGGGGGGGGGGGGGGTGCGGTGCGGCCAGCCCAGCCGCTTTTGAGAGCTTTTAACCCTTTGTGGACAATGAAAACTTTACAGAACATTAACCCTTCCTAGAAGAGAGATAAAGAGGATAAAGAAGGAAATGGGCCAGTGGTGGGGTCTGGCAAGTGAGAGAGAGATGTTGGAAGAATGGAGAAGATGGAGTGGCATTTTTGCTGGACTCTTTTTTGTATCTTTTTTGTATAGTCATGGACTGTTTCCTTGTGATACAGAGACTGCATTCCAGGGGGAAGCAAGGCCTCAGAACCAGGAGAGTTCAATGTTGAGACCCCTCGGCCCCAGGGGGTGTGAAGGAAATGGGGGGGTCAGAGGTCCCAGATATGAGAGTGTGCTCTGTTTGGAACGGGATGAGGCATCCTTAAAAAGTCCACCTTAAAAGCAGGCCCCTGCCCCATGCACGGTGGTGAGAGCACTGGGCATGGAAGGAAGATGTCACAATGGCAAAAGGATCTCCGGGCAGTGCTACTCATGACAAGAAGTCCATGGCACAAGGAAGGACTCCTTCTACTCTTGATGAACTGAAGATTTGATTATCCAAAGAGTGGTACCAGACCAAGTGTTGATAATTTTGGGAAAGTAAATGTATTGGGAATTGGGTGGGAGGAAGAGGGGGAGAGTTTCTGTGCGGTTTTCATTTTCCTTGTGTGTTTTTTTTTTCTCCTTCTTTGTAGTTTAGTTAATATTTTTTCGTTTCCCCTAAGTAGGAGCCTGCTTTCTTTATTCCGAATACCATCTCACAGCGGACACCAGGGACAAGATGTTCTCATGGGGGCACTGGCATTGTGCCAGTGTTAAACCGTGACAAGGAGTCAGAAAGCACAGAAAGGTGAGCAGAGTGAGAGTTTAAATAATTCAGTGTCATTTTTTCAAGAACTCCTGAAAAGATTTTGTACTTTAGTCAGTACTACTCATGACATTTCTTACTGTCCAAATTCAAACAAACAATGTGAACGTGAAAAGCATATCTAGGGATGTTGCTGTTGTCTCACTGCAGCCCACCACAGAAGCTACCCTGGCAGCAATCTCATGTATACACTGCCTTATGGCACCTGCTGTGCACAGGAGAGGCTAAGTTAGCCAAAAATCTGGATCGTTTCTGGTAAGTGTGCACTTTTCCTCTGTTTACTAAAAAAAACCCCATAAATTCTGTTGGCAAATAAATTATTTAAAGTAAAATTAGAATCCCAGGCAATTTAATCCAGTTAGCAATCCTAAAAACTCAAGACTATTAAACTGAAAATCTTTCTTTTGGCACCAGCAAACACAGTAAGGAAATAGAAGGTAACTGCAGCAGAAAAGGCTGAGAAAAGACTGAGAAATACATGAGGAGAAGAACAAACAAATCAGTAACAGTTTAAAAATAATAACGTTTACATAGCATCTTTGTTTATACATACAAAGAGTACTTATTTGGCTAGTAAAACGAGCAGGTTCAACTCAAGCAGCTTCAACCATCACTATGTATATCAAAACATACTTTCCTAACAGCTAGACAAAAGCAAAGGTATGTTTTTAACTACCCACCATAATAACCCAAGAGATTCCAAAAAGGAAAGAAGTCAGAAAATAGTGCAATTCAAACACACACTTTTTCTTTTAGAGTACCTTAACTAAGAACCTGACAGCTGCAATACCTACCACTTTTTAAAGATGGGTTGTTTGCCTGCTGATTCTTTCCATCTTTCTCTTTTCTAATATTCTTTGAATCTAAAAGACAAGATTCCATTACATAATAAATGTAATATTCACATCATAACTATGTCCAACATAGCACAGAATGTTTTCAAACAATACAGAATATCTTGTTGACTTTATTTTATTCATTTCAGTACATAATCAAAAAGGTATGTAAATTTATTCACCACACTATTTTCCCTTCAAAGTATATTGAAAAGTACAGCATGAAAAAGCAGAGCTTTTGACAACTTTGTATCAATTATTAGAATAAATCTAATGGCAGAATACAGAAAATCAGCTCCACAGACAGCAATCCTGTCCTATTTTTAAACAGTTTTACTTCAACCTACACAAAATTTGAGATCCTAAAGATCACTGGATAGCTGTATACATCTGGTTATACACAGATCACTGTTAACTGAGAAACAAGTTAAAAAAACAAACCCATCCTAAAACCATATTTCTGAGTTAAAGATTTCATTCTATATTGAGATTCTTTAATACTCAATATTCTCAATATAAAATTCTCAAATATTGAAAGCAGCTATCTCAGCACTCATCAGTTATTTAAAAGAATCACTCAGAAGAATCTACCTTCTCTGTCATTAATCTTGGCACACACTCTGGGGTCTGCCATATTTCATTTTTGATGGATTTCAGCATGCATGAGAGATGCAGGAGAGCTGGGCAGCTGTAATGGAAAAGACTGAGAGAGACAGTTCCACTCATTCCTTTTAAAATACATTGTTTGGTGACTTGCTTTTGACACTCCTGGACTTGAGTGCACTTCAAACACAATATTGACCTCACAACAAAAATGCAAGCACAAAGATCTAAAAATCTTTTCTGTTTTTTACCAAGATCTGCATAGGAGAATAACTCTCTTGGTCTGCAAATGTCTCACTACTGGGAATGGGGCTGCTCCTCTAGTTAGGCTTGTGCCTAGCTCACACCGAGCCTGAACTGGTACAGGTGAAGGGAAGGCTCACTTTTACTGAAGATTTCATTAGTAGTCAATTATTAGTAGCTGTATTCACTCACTTTTAAGTCTACAGCTACTGATTGGGTTGCTCTTGAAAACAAAGCACTCCTGACCTAGAATGTGAAGCATGTGGTGACAGAAACACTTGAAATACAATGAATTGTTCTGCAGAAAAGACTAAGCCCTAACAGTGTTTCTTTTCTGTAAGTAAAGCATTTCATTAAACATACTGACAAGACCCGTGTGGCATTCAGCACTTCCATCTCACATCTTTCACTATCAGGAAATTGCCACATAATGCAAGAGCTGAGTCATGACAAGCCTCTGCCACCAGACCCAAAATCCTGCCCTACCACTCAGTGAGGAGAGGATAAGCCATCCACATGGATGGATGGATGGATGAGAGCCACCCTGTCACCCTGTCCAGGAGCTACTGGGGGGGTGGCCCTGGGGGCAGCCCCAGCGCTGGGGGCCATCCCAGGAGACAGGCTGGGGCTGGGATGGGGCACGGGGCCAGGGCTGTGGTGATCTGGAGACTGGCCCTGCTGCAGCACCACTGGGGCAGGGGCTGACACGGGGTCCTGGGCAGGGCAGGTGGAGCCCCCAGGTGAGTCAGGGTCATTAAAGCCTGTGAGTGTACTCAGGACCACGACACCTTCCAAGAATAATCCAGGCTTCACAGTCCTGCAAAATCGATGCACAGCTTACATAACTGCTCAAAACACACTGCAAGAATACCACCCTTTTCTCCTAAAGCAGACACAGGCAGAACTCCAAGTCCTTTGAAAAAGAAAAAAAATGCTATGTTTACATCTTGACTTAATCTTCTTTCTTGACTTATATGCTCTTTCTTTTGGAAGAAGTTTGCTTTGGAAAATTTTCTATTATATAGATTCCTAAAAAAAAATGCTAATGAAGGTCAGCTTCAGATGGAACTGCTGAAATTATTTGGGACAGGGCCTACAGAACTCTAACTCCAGTATCTCCTCAGCAGTAAGGCTTTAACCCGTACAAGTGGATACCCTACAACTAACTACCTGTGGGAATCTCAGAAGGGATAATGCTAAAACTAGTTCAGTAACACTGAAAAGATGCAAGGCTAATGTTCACCTTCTCCATCCTACTTCCTATGAAAATATATTTCATCCAGCCTCTTTGGGCTTGAGCTGAATCCAGATAATTTTCTACTAGCAGGACTTTTTGCCACATTCTATAACCTTAGTCAGTATTTCCCACAAACAGTCCTGGTACTAAGGCAGACATCAGGCTGTCAGCTTGCAGAACAAGTAACTTCCCAATCTGACTATGTCCAAAAAGGAAATCAAAAAGTCTCTTGTGTGGAGCTCCAGTGAAAGAAGAGAACTAATAACTGCTTCCTGCAAACACCCAAAGCTTGAAAGGACAGAGTCATGAAAGAGTATCTACCAAACTGTGTCAGATTAAAAACAAGATGACAGCTTTTCATGATGAGAGACATCAAGAACAGGTGAAAGAATGTGAAAAACTGCAGCCTGGACACCACATGTGTTCTTGCTGACAATCATTACATGAATTATTTATTCCCTATACCAGCTATCTTTAGTGCCTCTTTCAAAAATATCACAGCAAATATGAAAGTTGAAACAAAACACTCTCGGCAATGTATTTTTCTTATCAGCCATTAGAAAACTACAAGAAAAGATGAGATTATTATATTAATAAGTGGGTTCCTCAATAGCATTTTAAACATTTCATTTGAAGTGGAGGCATTTTCATGCACAGTAAACACAAAGCATTGTCACTATCACTTGTTTTTGATGGTAGGAAATCTCCTCTTTAAAACGTACAAATAAATCTCACCCAGCATATGCAGAAGCATCCAAGAATAAGCCTGAATAAAACCAAGATTGCTTTCAAAGGATCTCCTTGCTTTTATGCATTCCAACCTTCATCAGTGAGAAGCTGGGAATACCATTACAACGCTGGAGTGTTTTGTCTAAACAGATGCAAAACTACTAGCAGGAAGAATTCCCAACCTGTTTCTGCATCAGAAACCTTGTATCTATCTACTGCCACCCCAGAAAACTTTCCCCAGTCTGTATTTCACAGTCACTATTCACAGTCTGTGCTGCCCATCCTGGTTCAGGTGTGCTTTTTCCAATGTTGGCAGTTAGACTGGATAAAAAAATATGCTTTATTAAAAAAAAAACTATAAAGAAAGTAATATTTCATTAAAAAACAATTTTATAAATATTAATCTTTTATAAACACATTTTAATATTCTATAGTTTAATAAATTTAGTTTCCAAAGATCACAGAAAAAAAATTTAGACAGAAGGCTATTATTCAAATCACTGGGCTGAACAAGATGATTCTCTATGCACATGATCCCCAGCTTGGTCAAACTTTGAGGTCAAACCTCAAAAAATGAGGTAATGAATGACTTAATATGTACCTGTAAATAAATGTACATGTACAAAGAGTATTTTCTTTTCATCCCATTGCACATTCAGCTCCTAGCCACATTCAATGGTTAATTCTTTGAAACCTGAACAGTTTAGTTGAAAATAGGAACTCTATTTATATATTGGAGACAGAAGAATATTAGTCCTACAGTCTTGAAGCTCATGGTAACAAAAAAAAAGGTCAGCTTAATTAATCATCAATCTTCCCCTGTCCATTTCTAAAGGGAAAAGTTTCAGTTTATTTCTCAATGTGAAACACAATATGTGTTAGATCATTTGCCAAAACAAGAGTTAGAATGAAATTTTGCTTAATCAAATGGGACTAAATCAAATGCTACTACACTCTCTAAAAGAACAATGAAGAACAGGATACCTATCTGAAAAAAAGTTTTGAAAATGAAGTATTACATATAAGTACATAGCATTTATATATTTGCTATGTATCTATGCATATTTAGCCTATACCATGTTAAAGGCTAAATACCCCTATGAAAAATTTCTTTCTTTTAGGGCAGCAAGACAAGAGTGCAGCATACACTAAAATTTTAAAAGCAACATATTCTATTGTTCACGAACAATTTCTTTTCTAGAGTGCACTGCATAAGCTAAAGCTTTAGACACAAGCCAAGATTAGAGTAAGATTATTTAATATAGTGCTTTCTGCTTACTGATTCAAAACTCTGTGTGTTTACATTACTCCCACCCTATCTGTAACCACAGAATTTTGCTGATAAGATTACTCAACAGAAGACAGGCAAGAGCAACCACATCTATCACTTAAGAAACTAGAGACAAAGGGGGGAAAAAACCAACAAAGCTATCCTGACTGACTGTGAATACCAAATAAAAAGTGATCAGAGAAGGTAAAGCTCTGGGCAAAGATAATCCTGGTGACCAATGTGTATTTCCTCTTATAAGCTCCCATATTGAACTACAGTTTCTTGCCTGAGAAGCTTTAAAACTTCACAACTTCTTTCTAGAAGACTTAACCTTTCAGCAAACTAGATGATTGTTTTGTCTAAGGGATGGCAAACATCATGTCTTTTAACAGCAATAGTTTTCAACCCAGAATGGCTTGCTACATGTAGGAAAGGCACGTATGTGGTGTCTTCTAAGACTTGTTATTTGCTCATTGTGCAGTGTGGGGAAAGTGAAGTTCACAGTCATGCTTCAAGACTCCTGCAGCTATCCCTCAGCCACCCTGATGTCTTCAGCTCTTCTGGGTCTTCAGAACATGGCAGGATACCACTCTTCTCAAACAAACCCCTTGTCTTCTCCTGATGTATGCGAAATACCTTTGGGTGACAAAAACGTTTGCTCTTCCCACGCCACACAGTTACTCACCCTGAAATTAAGTTTACTAAAACAAGCCCAACACTAACCATTGCTCAGGAAGGGGTCTTCTTCTCACTCTCACTACACAGGGTTGTGAGCACCTTTCCCCAAGCCTCAGTGCACACAGTTGAGGATATCCAGACAGAGTGAATATGAAAATTTCTCCTTTCCTTTCTTTTTGTGCTTCCCTAGCGGGATTCTTATCTTATCTGCTTGCAACAGCCAGTCTCTTTGACTATATTTAGACAACAGCCATGCAGAAAACCTACAAGAGAAGGGGTCAGACTTCCTCCATAAACTCCTGGTGCAACAATTAAATGGATGACTCCTGCCATTACAGAAAATCTATTCTAGCAAAAGACAATTATTTACCAAGGGAACACACAAGTACATAAAGCAGCTTGGGGTAAGCTCAAGGAAAGTACAAAAGTGCTAGCAGCCTTTTATGGAGGATGACTACCAATCTGGAAGCTTCCAAAGCAGGAACAACATGGTTTCAGAGAGTGGATCTCTTGCTCTCCATATTTTTTTTTGTTTCATCAGCCCAAACACTCTTGTTTCTTCTTAAGTCTCACTCTCTATTTTAGCTCTGAACTCACATTAACATCTGCAAACATGACACAGCAGAAATCACTCCTTTGTGGTACACCATGTACTTGTGGATGAATTTCTTTTAAAATGCACATTTTATCTTCAAAGACAGTTGCCAATGCCATTCATTGTAATAAAATTTGATTCTTTGTACTACTTAGTTATTATCCTGCTAAATTATAGGCAACTCCAGAATAAAGCCCTACATTTTATTTAACAGCACATCTAGACACATTCCTTAACTTCAGAGTGCAGTAATGATTTCAAGGCTGTCACAGGACAGAATTCTTTTCATTAAACTTGTGGAACTCAAGACAGCCAAATTCAGCATATATATTCTAAAACAATGTGAAGTTTGAACTTACCTGTATTCAGAAGATATCACAAACTGTCTTCCTTAATTTAACAGTATGTCAAATTGTCATGTTGTATTGCACCAGATCCAAAAAGAGAATTTAACAGGTTCCCCACTTTCTTTCCTCTTGGACTAAAGCTACCAGGCCTTACCTTTCGCTGCTGTTCTCCCCATGGTAACACTTCTGTGATCTCTCCTCTCACAATAAAAAGGCTGAAGTTGAAAGACCAGTTAATTCTTCCTTTCAGCACAACAGTTTCCTGTGGAGCAATAATACAACAAGTTAGGGGGGGAGGCTGTTGTTGGCATTTGGGTTTTCTTTTTTTGGAAAGGATGATTCTTTTTGTATTGGTATATAATTATCTTGCTGGTTTTAAATTGCAAGTGTTTAACAAACTATCTGTAGGAGAGTAGAGTGGAAACAACAGTTAAATAAAAGTAGCAAAAATACCAAATGCAAACTTTCATTTCCTTGTTTTAGACAGTTCATTCTCTAATGATTTGCATTTTCTGTAGATTTCCAAAGAAAGATATAAAATGTGATTTATTCCTTTTTCCCCCCCAGAAACATTACTGAAAAATGGAAGACTCTTCATACATAACCTACTCACCCTGCCTCACTTGCACAGAGTTAAACAATCATCAACTTCAATACCTCTGGGTAAAACACATTGTCTTGCACAACTACAGTTGAAGAGGGAACAAAACACTAACGTGCAAAATCTGTACAAGGCCCAAGTGCTCAGGGATAGCCCTGCCCTATGATTTGTAGCAGACTTGTAACAGCACACAGAGAAGTGTTAGGGAAATGCTAACTGCAGATAAAAGCACTGAGCCACATTCTTGTAGGGTTTAGAAACTGGAAGGGACAGATTGGTTAAACTAGTGTAAAACAGCAAAAACAAGCTTTCTTTTTTGTGTGTGTTACTGTGATTTTCTACTCCAGCATCTAGTATTTTGAACTTTGCCTGTGTTCCAGTCAAATTCATTTCAAGCATCTAGCCTTAAAGCAACAAAGCCAGCAAGTTTATTATCCTTCTCCATTAACTTTTCAAGTAATAATGGGTAAATACATTCAAATTTCTGAATTGTGTTCTTGAATAATTTCCTTTCAAGCAACTTCCACGAGATTTAAAGGTGACATCACCAAAAACATGAGGAGTTTTTTGAATTTAAATATGTGCATACTCTTTCCGTGATTAATTTTGTCAAAGGTAACATTTTTAGAAGCTACATGTTTCCACTGTGACATAAAAGCAGTAACAGTTGAAAAGCAGTTTATCTACTTGGAATTTCTTGACTCTTCTACTCACATGCAAAAAAAATTAAAATATTCATATATATCACATATAAAAACAGAAGTATCATACAGCTAAGTATTTTCCTGAAACTGTGATCCTTTACTGAAACTTCAAGAAACTTCAAAGCACTATGATGATGAAAACTTTATACAGTGCAAGAACATGACTAAAGCTAATTAGAAGTTATTTAAAATGCCAGTGACTGATGAATTTATTTCACGTGTGTGTTTTCTGTGAATATGCTGGACAGTTATTACAAAAACTCAAGACTGAGACTTGAAAGGAGTTATAAATAAAACGGAGTACTACCATAAAATAAGCAGGTTTTGCTACACAATAGCATTCATAGTATAAGTGATCATCAAGATTAAGAACAGAATCCTTTTAAGCCATCAAATAAATTTGAAATACTTTATACTTTCACAGACTCCCCCAAAAATTCAAAGCTTTTCCACTGCAAGTAATAAATCATGGAAGGTGATGCAGAGTCAAAGTAACTGTTTTTACAGATTACTTTAGAACAGCGAATGGTTTTTATCTTTTTGTTCCAAGTACCAGATTGCACTTGGTGCAGTAATAAAGATTCCAACCCTGCAGTGATAGTCATCAAGTTTAGCACAACCGGAGAGTCTGTGAGAACATAAAAAGGATTCCAGCTTTTCATTAGCTTGTGTTGTACCAGATAGGCTGTTTTACAGCATGCCCACCAGCCTGTTAAAAATATAAGACAACTGAAAGTTCTGAAAGAGCTGTTTGAAATGAGGCAAATCCAACTGCAGGAACACAATATATTACTGTTTCGAAGAGGTGCTACTTAGAACTCAGTTACACCTAAGGATTCAATTTAAAGCTGCTATTAAATTAGCTCATTGATTGTACTGTTTGTCACAGAAAACATTAAAGAGTGGTATTTCTGAGCCTCTAACAACCACTACATGTTGCTGAACCACAGCAAACTTTAAACCAGTTACCTCAAACCCAGGGCAGGGTCAACCTGAAACAAAGTGCAACTTCTTCTGCAGGGGCAGATGTAGGAACTATTTTCCATCACCTCACATATTAAAGTAGCAAACCCTAAGCAAGGCAGTTGTGCTGTTTGCTAACCAAGACAGAGTCCCTTATGTCACACTCACCATCTCCAGCCTGGCTCAACCCACAGCACACCCAACACAGAAAAGAAGAAAACCACCAGCAAACACAGGGAAAACACCTCCAGGCAGATTCTGGTAAAATTACACAGCAAGGACAGATCTCAAGATTATTGTACACGTGCTTGGCAAGCAAGCTGAATAAGATGGGGTTAAGAAATTAATAGAGAAGCTTCCAGAAATAAAGGGAAAAATGAAACAAAACAAGGTCAGGAATATATGAGTAAACAAAGAAATGCAATGGCAAGGCTGAAGTGCAATGGCATTAGAGTGCAAAAACAACAGAATGAAAACCAAAGTTATAAAGACTGAGATGAGCACAGAGGTTGTCAGACACAGACAGAAAATGAACAAAGTATTTAAGGGACTGTCAGTACAGAATCCAGTGAGAAAGCATTTGTTGCAAATTAAGGAAAAAGCAATGGGGGAAAAAAATTCCACAAACCTAGGATACTATTGGATTAATCATCAAAATATCTTCAATCCAAAGAGCACTCAAAGGATATCCACACTCCTGAAGTGTATTATTTACATCCCTTATGTCTCAATTCATCCTGTAAACTGAGTTTTAGTCTTACCTGATTTCCATACCTTACATGAATTCCTTTTTAAAAAATCTGATGGAAACCATTTATCTGCCTTTAATTCCTTACTGAAGTTTTTATTGTAAATCCCCAAATCACTTCTACTAGCCACCTCCCACTGTGCAAGCCCTTTGTCAGAAAGCATTATATTAGTAGACAAGCCTAAGTCTTTACCTTCTCTGTATTGCTAGTACACAATACCAGGTGTCAGAAAACAGGGTGGAAAACATTCTTCCTGCCTAACTTTTCTCTTTCTATTTTGAAAGAATTATTCAAAGGGCATGCATTGCTGCATTTCCAAGAGGTAGCATTCTACAGAAAATGTCAAAATTGTTCCTTCTTTTGCCTGCCATGCATCTCCATTATCCTTCTGTTGGCCAGGCATTCAAGTAAGCCAAATGTCCTGAAAAAAAATATGTTTGCATATCTAGGGTTTCCCAGTGCAAGTTTATCTTGACAGCATGCTTGCTCATAAAAACAGACTACAGAACTATGGAGATAAATGTAACATTTAAAAGAAGCCTCAGCAAAGAAGAGACTGTGGGTTCAGTCTGCACAAAGAAGATTCAGTTTTTCTCTCAATGACTTTGCATCTAAGGCAGGACAAGAGCCAGCAATTTTAGAGCCCTTTTAGAGCCTATTTTAGCTTTTTTGACCCTACCAGTGGTACAAATGCAGTAACTTAGACCTCACCATTGGCATCTTCATGGGTGGGACAGTCATCAATGGGCAATCTCTGCTGGATAAGGACTGAGACTATTCTTTTACACAGATACACTGCACTGAGGAGGAGTCTAACAAAACAGCCACTTGGAAGCATCGATGAAGTTCTCAGATTTAGCCTGAAGTAAAGGCAGACATTTTTCAGGCTTAATGTGAACGAGGAGTTGTATTTGCCCCTTTTTTATACTACAAATGCTTCAAGATTAAAATTCCATATGCAAGGGTGAAAAAGAATTACACATAGCTTGAACAGCAAAACAAGTTATAGACAGAAAATTGGTACAGTGTAAGCTAAGAAATACTTCCCCCTGCCAATGCTGTCATTTGTACAAGTCTCTACACTTGCTTTCCCCATTAGCATTCATGCACTATTACATTTAGAAACATGTGAGACATCAGCTCCAAGTGCTGGCCACGCTCTCTCTCCTCTCCTGCCTGCTGTCTGCCGCTGCCAGTGCTGCAGAGCCCGTCAAGGAAAGGACTGGGCAGCCTCCCCACGGACACAGCCCAGCAGCCACAGCTCCACTCCAGGCTCCACACACGGGGAACCTCCCGGCACCAGTCACTTCCCAAACCAGTGTGACCGAACTGCATTACTTCAAAGCCATCCTTCATGAATCTCGAACATCTTTTCCTTAAACCTGATCATCTGTCTACTCATCTCTTGTCTCTTAAATAAAACCCTACTTCATACCATTTCTAAAAGTCTTTAAGGGGTTGAAAAGAGGCAAACAAGGAGAGTAAAACTTAAAAGGATTTTTAAAATAATATACAGTATTAAATAAAATTTTCAATACTTAAAAAAAAATTCCAGCAAACTATCCAGCATATAGACTCATCCAGTATACTTGAAGACACAACAGCATACTTCCTTATTTCTGTAATAAAGATAGTCAGTTTATCTCTCAGTGCACACTGTGGCATCTTTATGGAAAAGTAAGATCCCTAAGGCTAAAGGAAGAAAAAATTACCCTTATGTATCAGAACTTTAGAAAATGTAACAAAAGTCTCCTATTTATAAACTTAGTATTATTTAGCATTACACATTTATGACTTTGAACCAAACATTAAAAATCAGGTCTTCTTTCATTTATGCACACAAACACATAATCAGTCGGTGTTCCGACAAGAAATTTGATCTGAGTTGGAATCCCTTTTAGTTCACATTCTTTGTATTAAAAAAACAACCCAAAAAGTAAAATTCTTTCAAGGAAAGGAAATGAAACTTCTACATTTTCATACAGCTCAACTTTCAATAAAGTGATACATCTGAATACCTCCTCTAGTCACTAAAAGCAAAGCTAGACAGATAGACTTTAATGAAATTCACAGGCTTTCAAACCAGCAAATATTAACTAGCCATATATATCATTACAACAACTAAGCTTGAGTATTTCCTAAGTTGTTAAAGAAAGCCAGTGGGTACTTAGTGCTTTACAAATGTATTTTTGTAATGTCATTTTCTTTAACATCAAGCAGAAATTTTCTGCACTTGCAAAACTGGTCGGTAAGTCACCAGTGGTGTACTGCTCACTATTTATGAAGTGATTAGCATAAACAAACTTTTAAGCTGTCAGTAGTAAAATATTGCCTGTAAATGTTCTGCTCTCTCTCCAGGTAAGTTTACGACCTGCTTTAGAATATGAGCAACTGTAATTACAGTAAGTCATACATTTCAAGAATGCAAAACTCCCTCTAAACTCTCAAACCCTATTAAGTGTGTTATTCAGTAAAGTACTGCATATTTTTAAAAGAAACATTAACATGGCTTAGAACAAAGATTTATCCCAAAAAATCGTGAAACAAGAAATAATACTTATACATCAGAACATCAGAGAAGTAAGGTCTCCAAATTAAACAGCACAGCTTGTATTAATGCACAACAGAAACAATTAATGTCATGCAGAAACAACATTTACTAAATTGACAGTAATTTTAAAATTGCAGTTTAGAGCTGCTCTATGGCTACCAACAAAAAATGAAAAAGCTTTTCTCCTCCTTCCCTCCCTCCCCATCCTGCTTTAAAAGTCAGAAGATGTGGGGTTGTAAAAACCTGAAAAAGGAAATGGTATGTGTGAAGTCAGCAGTTCAGCAAAGCGGCTGGCCATTAACAGCTTTAAATATTCTTAAAATGCCAATCTTACCACATGAAAGGGTATTTTAATGTTATATCAAAATAAATAGACATTTTATTTATTAAAATAAATTTTAACACATAGCTTACATTTCTATCTTAAACAAAACTGCCAGTTTTAGTAATTTACTAGTACATATTTACAGTAGCACAAGATTTTGACAATTTGTTTAAACATTTTGGTGAATTCAGCACACTGAAACCTCTGTGCTATTTTCTACTTCCCCCTTCAAGTCTGGAGTACTCTTCCTGAAAACATTCATCATCATTATTCAACCTGGCTTTGTCCAAATACCTAACTCAATTTTTTTTTTCATAAAGTAAACT
The DNA here is from genome assembly GCA_024362935.1 of Setophaga petechia. Classification (NCBI taxonomy): domain Eukaryota; kingdom Metazoa; phylum Chordata; class Aves; order Passeriformes; family Parulidae; genus Setophaga; species Setophaga petechia. Next base: position 12,144,212 of record JANCRA010000020.1, on the reverse strand, counting down.
AATTTAATTGTGAAAAAAAAAAACAACCAAACCTGCATGATTAACACCAAGAGCTACATACCTGCATGAAATTGTCTCTACACTCAGATACATCTCCTCTGTCTTCAGCTCAGCCTCCCTTACAGGAGAGGTCTCAAACTATTCGTTCTGCAAGGCACTGAGCTTACTTTTAGCACAGTGTAAATACAGCAGGCAAAGGAGAAAAGAAATTCCTGTTGCAAACATAGCAAGTGCTAAAGAACCCTATACAGCTTTTCTGCACTTGTCTTTAGCAGACAAGAAGCAACAGCACCAGCAGCAGTCAAGAGTGTGCAATGCATAAGGGAACTAGGGTGAAAAAGACAAACACAGGCCCAATGGCACAAAGGGAATTTTTCACCCTTTTAGGCAACTTTGGCTTCCTCCCTTCTACACTGCCTTCACACTGGAAAAGGATTGTAAAAGCTTGGTTCAGCTATGATCCAAGAGAGCTCTGTCCACACAGCGCACAGCCAGCAAATTCATCCCCTAAGTCCAGATTTTTTATTTACAATGGAGTATCCAGAGAAACACATCTACTTTTAGTCTGATGAAGAAATAGCATGAAATTTTTTTTTTCATTGAAGGCATGGAGAAGAGCCTTGGGACAGAAGTCAAATAGCATGAAATTTTTTTTTTCATTGAAGGCATGGAGAAGAGCCTTGGGACATTTCTGCACAGGGTCCGACTGCTGTCAGCACCCCAGATGAAGCTTCAGAACACGTGTTTGTCTCCTCTCACTTCTACTCAACACCAGCAGCAACATACTTCTGCTACCATCCTCTTCCAGCACATAAAATACCTGTTTCTCCCTCCCTCTTGAGAGTCCAAACAACATAATGCTGACTGGGACTACCTGTCACTACATATTAACAAAGACACAATTTGCCTCAACTCATTTTTCTCCTGCTGCAACACTCCATGGTGTAGCCTGGCTCATGTAATGGAATAACTGCACTGATCCCACATACTGGGGTCCAGTCAGGGAACAAAACCAAACCAACCAGAACTAAACAACCCTCAAGCAATTTCCTGATAGCTCCTCTGTTGAGACAATGTTTCTGCAGCAAAAAAAAAACCCCAGAGAGCTGCTTGCAGTTTCCGGGCACATGCACGGGACTCACCTGTTGCTGGTGCTCATAGCTGTGCTATTTCCCCAACTCAAAAAGTCCCCTTACACAAGGGATCTTCGTGCAAATGCCACCAAAAATATTTGTCCATCTGTTGAACAAACATTATTATAAATCACAGAAAATTGTGTGTTGAAATGGACCCACAAGGATCATCAAGGTCCAACTCCTGTCCCTGGACAGGACAACCCCAAGAATCACACCAAATGCCGTTCCAAAGGACCATTCAGTGCTGCTAGACATTTCTGCAGCTAACAAAGCACTAACAGGTCATAAAAGACATAACAACTCCTAAATGCTCAAAGGACTAGACAGCTGCAAATACTTGGCTGTACTATTTGCTTCACTCTTCAAAAACAGAAGACAACTAAAGACTAAAAGCATGAGGAAAATTTGCAGCAAATCTGTATCTTTCTTCCCACTTTCTATGACAACTTCCCAACTGTATTAAAAAAAACAACACAGAGGTGAAGCAAGCCATAACAGGGCAATCTCCTCCACCTCCTCCTCAGCGTGGCAGCACATCTGTCACTGGCTCTATGTGGCTCAGGCCCAGGACAGTGGCAGAGTATCTCCCTTTCTGCTGTTTCTGGAGACCCCCTTCCTGAAGGCAAGCCCCCCTCTTTCCTCCACTCAGTGCTTACACCATTGAGAACTAGAAATATTCAGACTACATAGTATTTTCCTGCAACAAGCTGAAAAATAATTACAAACCATATTCAGAGTTTTCCATCTAACCATAACACTGCTTATTTTGGGATTAAAACCAGTTCATATCATCTGACCTTCCAAAAAAACCACCGTCTGCCTCTTTACAGTGCTCCAGTGCAGGGTACACATATAAGAGATTTGGTAGGGGAAGTGCCATCAAACATGCAGCAGCCCTTTTAATCTCTGAGCCCCTGACAAACCTTAGTGACAATAAAGAGTTCCACCAAATTTAGCAGCTCTGATACCCTTTCACATTCCCCCATGCACAAGACTCACTTTTACAAACTGCCCTTTTTAAGTGGGCTTTTAAAAGTGCCCCACAAACTGCACTCCTTCCACTGAACCTGCCTGCATTAATCTCTGATAGATTCCACACAGTACATAAATAATGGTACATGCTCCATTTTAGGTATGCACCTCATTAAAATGGTGCTACTCTCTTACAGGTTTTATAAACTTCAGCTGCTCCCTGCACTAATGTATGGTAGAGGATGAAAGGCTCAACCTTGTCTTTGCCCTACACTAAAAGGAGTCTCGTATTACCTTGAGAAGACAACTGACTTAGATTTCCATCAAAGAAGTTCATCCCTTTTATGAAAATTGATGGAAAGGAAAATGATCAAATTCCCTTATCTTAAATATCTTAAATAGAATTTTACCTGATTTGTGAAGTTGAAGGCCAAAAATAAAATTATGTAAACAGCACATCTACCTTTAATACAATGTTCTACTTGGGTTTAGATGACATCATACAAATGTTAAGAATATAAAACCACTTATGGGTTAAAAAAAACCCAAACAAACAGGAATCAGTCCAAAACTACTCATGCTTACACTGGATACAGCATTATTCTTACAAAGCCAAAAAAGAAAATGTACTTTAGGATTAGTTTGGACCTAAGATATCTAGACAGTATTCTACCTGTGAAGCAGAAAGACCTGCAATATCACCCTGCTATAACACATGAAAGAGCACTAAAATTGTGCTAAAGGTGCAGTATTTCAGAAACACTTTGATATTAGGCTCTGTAAGTAATTTAGAAGAGCAGGAAGAGAGCACACATAACCACAACAAGCACACCATCAGTACTGCACCAGCTTGGATCCCAACTGATCAACCAGCACCCAGAAAGCAGGTGCCTTAGCTGAAGTTGCCTTAGTGCCTTAAACCAGTCTTGAAACAGACTGATGAAACAAAAGAGACATGGAACTTAACATCACAAATAAGAAATCTGTATTTCATTTAGATCCAAGATAAGAAAATAATGAATTTTTGGTCCTATCCAAAAGACATAGAAACTAAAGCTGTTACTTCTTCTGACAGGGATCTTGGGCAAAGAGTTGCTAAGGGCACATACACAGCACATCCCTGCAGACACACAGTGCTAAGTGTGTAACACATTACATACCCTTTACAAATGGTTTCATTGTGTGCACTTATGCCAAATGTCCATTGTATATAAAAGAAACTATTAGACCAGGCCCAAAAAAAGAAAAGTAATAGAAACTTGGGTAATAGAAACAGCTCCTGCTTTCTGAATGGTTATGGGGCAGCGCCTGACTTTCCTCCAGACCTACACCATTGTTGACCAAGCAGAAAGACCAACAAGGATGAGATAAAAGTACCTCTGATGGTCATCAGCACCATTTATGCACCACTCAGTCTCTGTGTATAGATCTGCTCTGGATAAAAGGGGAGCCTGCTCGCTGTTGGCTCAGGTACCTGAAGTCACCCTTCCTATCCCAAAAAATGGCAATCTACTTGAAGAGATCACGAATACAGAACACAAGTTTTTGGCAACGTGCTCAGTTTACAGAAACACACCTGGACTGAGCAGGTGACTCCCCAGATGATCTTCTGCTGCTCCCAAGAGCGAGGCAGCATTGCTGCTCCAGCATTGCTGGCCAGCACTGCAGCAGAGCTGGGGGCACACCCTCAGCCCTCACTGCCCACACACAGCAAGTCAGCCAGCAGGTGCATGAAGGTACAAAAATAGTACTTACACAGAAGCATACTCTTAAAAAGCCTTACAGTTCACTTAAGTACTCAACTGCTTCACTTTTCAGTGACTTTACCTCAAACAAATTAATTGCTCCTCCACCTGGACATTGTAAGGAAAGCTGCACACATACACATTATCAGTCATCATTACAATGCAAAAATAAACTTAAATGCATATAACTAATATTAAAGCTTCCTAACACTTAATTATAGAGCAGTTGGACCTCACAAGGAATCTCCAAAGAAGATGTACAAATTTTCTAGGAAAAACAACCTCATATACCAAAAGCACAAATCACAGTAAAAAAGAATTATTCATCAAATTGTATTTATTTACAAATATTCTGGAACTTTAAATTTAACATTTCCATTGCTTCTTATTTACCCACTGCTCTACTACACTTTGAGAATTTTATATGGGCATTTCTGGCTCTCCCCACACGCTAGAAAAATCTCATTCTGAGCAATTTATGTTGCATGTCTTACACTTTCAAGAATACAAACGGTATAGTCCTTTACATTTAAGATTTTAATCTCTGAAAAAAGCAATCAGCACTAAGGCTGGGTGCCTAAGGCTATTTCTTTCAAATGGGAATGAACAGAACTTTAAATGCCCCGCAGATGTGGAGCTCACAAAATTAGTTGACAACCTCCCTTCTCTAGACTCCTTGAAGCAGTGTCTTGGTCCCTACCTGTATATTCTTCTACATTTACACTTTAAAAATATCACAATAGACTGTCAAATGATATTTCTAAAGATTTCCTTAAAACATGAAAAGAATAACTATGTATTTCACTCACCCTTCTTTGAAGTAGATGTATCCAGACAAATAAGAAAGCCAACTGCAGTGTCCTGAACAGTTAATGACAAATGTCATTTCCTGTTAGTGACACTATTTAGTGGCAGTGGATAATTGCTGAAGACTTCATTTGTCCCTGAACATTCACTCAGCAAAGAGAGTAAACAGGACTCACTCACAGCTCACAATCCCATTGGAATATCAAGAAAACAAAAACAGACACCTATGTACAACAGGCACAAGCAGCTATCTATGTTTGCTTAGAGCTTCTTCACATTCTCTCAAGTAAAGCTGCACTTTAGCACAAATTTTAGACAGGTAATGGAATCAATACTTTCTCATTACTACAAATTTCACACTAGCAAAATGCATCTTTTGAACTCGAGCAGCTACTCCAGAAACAATGCCTCTGCCTTACAAGCACACTATCTGGTCACAGCAACAGCAGTCACAGCCAAGGGGGAAAAAAGCATCTGTACATTTAATGTAGGAACACACAAAGTCAAAAGAAAAATATTTCAAAGTACTGCCATTGCTTGTTTCCTAAAATTCCTACATCAAGACATATATGTCTGAATGTTAAGAACAATCTAGTTATGTTATGTTCTCATATCTACATGGCCTCTAATTGTTGTGAAAGTAGTTTATGCTTTTACTACAGTACATCATGAAAAGCCAAGATTTGTTTTTGCTGAATCTAAACATTACTACAAGAATATAAAATACAAAGCAACCTGAAAGATATCACACAAATACTGCTACCTATTTACATCAAATAGAAAAACAGAGCATCGACTCCATCAACTGAGCTTCAAACAAAATTAGCAAACTCTATTTTCATATTCAATACCAGACCATGTTAAAGTTAAAAGCCACATAAACACTTCCCAGTCTCAACCTCTGTTTCACCATACACTGTTTCCTGCAGCTTCCCACAGCATTACTGTGCAACATCCCATAAATAAAATACTTACAGAAGGCTCTCCAATGCACTTCTTCTTCACATTAGATCAAGTAATATCATCCTTAAATAGCACTTACATTTTATGGCACCCTAAGGGATAAAATCAGCTCCCCCTGCCCCCCCAAAGCACAGCCTGGCTGTACAAAGAGTTTCTGTGGACACACTGTAAGTGCAATGGCTCACATGGGCTGTGGGCTGCTGTGGCCCGTGGAGAGCTGGTACAGCACAATGCATTCCCTCCTCTATTTACTCTGTAACATTAACGTGACAGCCCAAAACCCAAGGGTAACACAGCAAACGCCTCCCTGCAATACTGCTCCCATCTGCCCCAGGGCTACAGTTCTTACTGACCCTGCACGACTGCCTCACCAACTGCTTTGCTCTGCCACTTCCGAAGAGTAAGGTGGAGCAGGAATGATCTTAGAATCCAAAGGTTTAAGACTGTTGCTCTATATTATAAAAAATTCATAACCAGTCAAACTTGAAGAGCTGTTTACAAGTCAGACACAGCATGCTCTGAAAACCTACTGTCATATCTACAGAGTCTATGCTTTTTAAGTTTTAATCACCTTGTCTAGGTTAGTTAGGATATGCACGAGTCACAAGCAAAGTTTACATTACCAGAACCCAATCAAATATCATCATTTTCCATTTTCATTAAACCTTTTAGGTCTTAGAATTATTTTTTGCTATCTCTTATAGTCTAACTCATCAGAGAGAAACAGCAAATTACTGTAGGGAAAGACTTCAACTTTAAATTGTATTAACACTTAAAGCATGCTTTCACTCCTGAAGAATAACTGAGTATAAAATTTAACTTGAATACTGATACACACTACAGCACTGTAACATGTTTATAGGTGAGCCTAGCTAACGAGAACAACAACACACAACACAGTAACAGAACTTTCCATATTTGAACTACTTTCTTTGAACCATCCAAAATTATGACACCCCGTGCAAGATACCCCCTTTAAGTCGACAATCAATATATGCCACACACGCAGTTTAATTGTAAAGAAAACGGGAACAGCGCCGCAACCAGACAAGAGCCCCACAACAGGCCACGTCTGGCACCGCGCTGTGTTCAAGCGGCACCCCCAGCCCCCTTACCCAACAAAAGCGAGCGCTCGGAATTAAATGATTTTTAACAGGCACCCGGCTGTTCTGGTCGACGCCCGTTGCCCAGTACCTCGCCAGCCTCGGCGGTCGGCGGGCAGGGACGATCGGGCGCAGCCCCCGCCGGGAGGACGGGGAGCCACCGCCGCCGTCGCGGGGGAGGCAGCGGGGCCGCCCCGGCCAGGGGAGGCGTGTCCTGCTCGGGCTCCTGTCAAACGCCGCTGGCCCCGCCGCTCGTCCCGGAGGCACCGGCGGCTCGGGGACCTCCCGCGCCGCCCTTGCCCACCGGAGCTCCTGCTACCAGGAGTCGCGGCCACCCCCGGACAGAGAAAGGCACGCTGTTAGCGCCGGCAGACAGAGCCGCCCCGCTCCTCTCACCCTCGCAGCTGCGCTCGGACTCGGCCACCCGCGGGTCCCCACGGGCGGGGTCGGCGGGACCCGCCGCACTCTTAGTTCAGCCCGCAAAGGAGGGGAGCGGTGCTGGAGCATGGGGCAGCCACGGCCAGACCCGGTGCCTCCTCCAGTGCAATGTTGTTGCCGAGGAGGGGAACTCGGGACCGGGGCGCCCGGCGACCACGGCGGGCTGAGGCTGCGGTGAGAGCCCTAGGAGGGGGCGCGACGTCCACCTCGCCTCCCTTTCTCTCTCCGCTCCTCCCTCCCCCTGCCCGCCACCGCGGGGAGCGGGAAACGCCGCCGCCGCCACTCACCGGGCGGGCGGGACGCGGCTCCGCGGCGTCCTGTCAAGCAGCTCCTGCCGCCGCCCGCCTCACGCCGCCGCCATGTTCCGGGGGCACCGCGCATGCCCGGCAGCGGCACCGGGGGCGCGGGGCCTCTCCCCCCGCTGTCCCCCTTCCGCCCGCCGCGGCGGGGGCGGCACCGCTCGGGGAGGCGCGACCCGCGGGCATCCCGAGATACCGGCATCTCCTCACGGCCGGAATCCCCGCACTGCCCGCCATCCCCGCCTGCATCCCGTCATGGCCACCAGCTCCGCAACCCCCCGCCATCCCCGCGCCCCGCCGGCATCCCCGCACGCCCGCCCGCCATCCCCGCGCCGTCAGAATCCCCGCGCTGTGCCCGGACTTGCGGCGGGAGGGGTTGGCGGGGGCTGCTGCGCCCGGGGAGCGGGAGCGCCTTGCGACGGGGGAAAGGAGCCCTTGGCAGGTGTTTTTGTAGGAGACTCGGGTGTGAGCAAGTGAACGCCCGGAGAAGGCGAGAGGGATCGGTGGCAGGGGCTCTGAGGGGAAGCCGAGGCGGCCGGTGCCGAGCGCGGCAGCCGCGGCGCGGTGGTGCCGGCACCGCCAGCCTACACGTGGTGAACAGTGCCCTGCATTGAACGTGCAAGAGTGATCACGGAATATGAGTATAATTACATATCACCGCTTATAACGGGTAATAATGCACGTTATAATCGGTGCATATCCACCGGGGAAATATCACATAATTATTTTACAGACATCTAAGCTTATAAGTATTGTATAATAGGAAAAACTCTTCCTTGGCTTTTTGGGAGGATGCATTCCGATTTTATAAGTTTTGGGTGTTTTAATTCAGACCCGAAGAGGCGAGTAGGCATAAGCATAACTGGTAAAAAATCATACTTTAAATGCTACCAGCATTCAGAGGAGTTTGTGCCCAATTTTCATCTTTGGTATTTAACATCACTCGGAAGTGAAATTTTAAATGCAAAATTATGCAAAAGTCATCAGAGTGAGATTCTATGCGTTTTTTAAAATGAAAAAAAAACCCCAAACCACAGAAAAGAAACCCCAAATATCTACCCAACCCTCCTTCTGTCTTCTGTATGACAGTGAGGTTCATACAGCCCATTTAGTATCCTGCATATACTGCAACTTACTACTAACAATTTATTTTAAGCACTCTCATAAGCAGCAAATGGATCTTTAGAAAGAAGGAAAATGAGTCCTTGACAGAATTTAAATATTTAATATTAAGACAACATGAAAGAAACAAGTAAAAATATGCTAATCCAAGTAATTAAAATACACAAGAGGAAGAGAAAGAAATACTGAAACATGCTTACAGAAAACCTTTATAGAGAAATGTGTTATGCTCATCACCAATGCAGATGAATGCTGCTTTTAATTTGAAATATTTTCCCCTTTCTGAAATATTGGACTTTTGCAGGAAAATGAGAGATTATGTTCATTGTAATGATAGATACAAAAACATGCCAAGTGTCACAGAATAAGTCCCTGTGAGACACAGAGGAAATGAAAACATATTTTAAAGCTATTCTTTAAACCCAAGCCAGTGCTAGATACAACATCTGAGGGATCTGTTCCCTGGGAGGCAGTGGGACACCGTATCTCAGTTTCTACAGCTGTTGCTGCAGAACAACATGAACTGGTGCAGTCCTATACCAGCTCGTAGTTGTCCCTGAAGGCTGAAATTGGGAAGTCCAGCCAACAATAATCCTGTTTCTTAGATCCCTGATGTGATGAAGGAGAATAAACAATAGTCATGAGAATAAATGTCTACAAGATACATCACCAGAAAAAAGAGCAGAATAGAAGAAAACTTTTAACACCTTCTTCTAATCCAGGAATGGATTTATAATGCTTTCACATGTGTCCTTCACCTCCAAGCTATTGCTGACATAAAACAAAAAAATTCTTTACAGGATTATTAGAAAAGGAAGAAGAAATCCTGACTGCTTCTATTTTCCAGTAGAATGATGACCTTGTTTTCTGGTGACTCGCCCATCATCTTTCATTTTCTTTTGTAGGTACTTAACTGAAATACTTGGGTCAGAAAAAACAGGGTTTTTTAAAAGTTCTCAGTGTCCTTCACAAAGAGGGAGATAGACACATGCATCTGCATGTGTATATAAGTATGTATGTATACATATATCTGTATATGTATACATATATAAATGTATGGCTTCGCAGTTTTTTTGCAGGGAGATTCTGTGATTTTAGAAAAAAGCAAAAACATCAAAACACACCAAAAAATAAAAAATACATTTTATGGAGGTTCCCATGAACTCCTACAAGTGGCCAACATGATGTTCTGGGAGGTTGATACAGGCAAAAAAAAAAGTTTAAGAACTGTCACTTTCCCAAAGAAACAACACTAAGGGCATAAGCAAATGAACTCTCAATGCAGAAAATGCAACAGGCAGAGTAAAAAATCAGCCTGGAGGTCACAAGCTCCTCCTGAGCCTCAGATAGGAATGAAGCTTCCAGAAAAGAGAATTTGGGTCAGGTTACTTGGAGGAGCTACAACAGCATAGCCTGATCATGCAGGGATAAAGTAAGAAAAGGCAGCAGAAAATAAGACACAACTTGTAAGGGACATTTGGGGTAACATGAAATAATTTTAAATACACTACCAGGCATGGAAAAGAATCAAGCAAATTATTATGCCCCTATCAAGCAGAACTGGAAAGTTTTTAATAGACAACACTGGGAAAGTCAAAATTTTTAATATTTTTGTATCTAATTTTTACTATATATATATATATATCAGGCATTATTGATAATTGGGAAAAAAGACATTTCAAATTTGACAATCACAGAACGAAGTGAAAAATTATTTAAACACCATTTGCTGCTTTTCCATCACCTGAAATTAAAGGGCTGCTTGATGAAAACTAATGGTTATCATTGATAATTTTCGGTAGATGAATATTACAGGGCAGAAGGGGAGAAACTGTATTGTTGAAAAAGAAAGAAGGAAAGAGGATATTACCTACCAATCTGTTTGACCTCAGTATACAGAAAAGATACTGGAGCAAGTAAACAAGCTATCTTTGAGCAGTTGTAACACAACAAGTAACAGCCAACACAGCTTTGTCAAGAACAAAAGATGTCAAATTTAATCTCTCCTGCAACAAAGTAAGAGAGATCATCAGCAGAGGAGAAACATTGAAGGTCATGTTGAATGTCACTTTAGTAAGATTTTTGACATGGTTTCATATTATATTCTTTCAGCAAACAAGGAAAACAATGTAGAAGGAGTTATTTAGGGAGCTCATACAAGCGGCTCGTTGTCAGAAGGATGTTAATGAACTCAGTGATGGTTCAGAAAACATGTTTACATTACTGGAGATTATACCAAACTGAGAGCCTTTAGAATGCTGGAGGACAGATGTTGGGTTTAGAAGGATTTTTGCACACTAGTGGTTTGGTTTGGAAAAAGGAGGGTTCTATTCAACAGGGATAAGTGCCTGCTACTGGGTGGCGGCAGATGCGATCAGCTATACAAACAAAAAAGGAGGAACTACTGGGTGTTCTGCAGGGAAAAAAAGCTGCAATTATGTGACCAAAAAAAATCTGGTTTTATGTGAATCAAAATCTATAAAAAAGGGATAATTTCACAGAGCTGCAATGAGAAAGTTAAACCACATAAAACAATACAGAAAAAGGATGGACTCTTTGTGAAACAGCTTTTTTTACATGGCCCTAAGAAAACTTAGTACCCATGGTCTGTTTGGCTTCAGTAAATATGTGGCCCATGGAAAGAGCAGAAAAGAACAATCTGAATGACCAGGTATCTATAAAACATAACTTAGAAGGAAAATTTTAAGAAAACCCACAATGTGGAATTTAGGTTGAAGGGAGAAAGTAAAAGAAGGAGAAACATGCAGTACTGATATGAATGTGTATCAGGTATATGCAAGGACTGTAAAGATAAAAGGATGAATTCACTCTCCAGTTCCATAGTGGATGTATCAAGGTTTAAAACAGAGCAAAAAGATTAGAAAATAAAAATTATAAGGATAGGAAGAAGATTGGCTTGGTGTTTGCGCAGCCACCAACCTCAGACTCTACAAGAAGAACTTGCGCCACTGTTCAGAACTGGCACAGGTAGATTGGCCCTCAGGCAGAGAGTGGACTCAGCCACCTTCTATGGTCCCTGATAATAACATGATTCAATGAATATAAGCTTTCTTGAAGGCCATTGGAAAATATCAGCTTCCTCTGGGAAAGGATTTTATTATTTCTGCGAAACGCATGCCACTGTCTTCTAAAAATAAATTGTTTCAATAAGAATTTTAAACTGCTTTTCTATTTTCTGAGTCCTCCTCCTTTCAAGCTGTCACAATATGATTATGTGACTAAGTATATCAAAGATATCTGAGATGATGTACAGTTTCACTAGCTGAAGAAAGCTGCAGTTTAGACCTAAAGAGTCTGCCTTAGCATTCCGTTATGTGAATTCAACAGATACTGTAGATTTTTATCCTACAGCAAATTAACATTTTGTTCTTTCTCAAGAATGAAGTTTTCCTTTTCCAGAACAGCCTCAGAAGTCCTTCAGGGCCTGAAGTGTGACAATGACATATGCTTTTAATAACATCTTTTTTAATGTTTCTTTTCCTTTTCTGCTGGCTTATAGAAAATGCCATCACCTCCTTCACAATTTTTAAACTGTATAGATTAAGAGCAGGAATAATTTCAGATGACAAGTGTAAAGAACACTCCCTGTGACTAGAGTAAGTAAAAACATTCAGGCCTTCTAAAGCAGTTTCATTTAATGCTATAATATTACAGTATATACATGAGGTGTTTAGACATGCATGTAGGAACTGGTAGCCCTGAAAGAAAAGGAGTTATGTTACTTTCATTTGCATAGCTGCAAACCTGAAAATAACTTCTCTGAGGTACAAGAAGTTCACAGAAATAAGTGGGAACAGAATATTCACCACACAACTTGTTAAAATATTTGACTGTGTTAGTTAAAAATTGATTTTTAAAGGAAAAGCAGTGAGAAACCAATTTCCTGTAAGACAGACTTAAACTATGGCTAATCTTTTGCCACTAGATGAATAGTGATTAAAATTGCCCCAGCAAGGGAAAACAGGGGTTTTTTTTGGTATTAAGTGAGTGCTTTCTGCACAATGACAAACAACAAGAACAAAATGTTTACTCCCAAAATCTTTGGACAAAAACATGTAATAGATTTGTAATACCAAAAAAGACAAAATTTTAAGCAGTAGTTTTTTCTATAATTGAAGTATAAGAATCCTGAACATGTTCATAAACTGACAAAGTAAAACCGGTTTTTATATGGAAATTATTTGTTTCAGTATGTCTAAATACCTCATTTGACCCGTTCTTTACCTTGACATAAATTGCATTTTGTTTGAATTAAAATTATGCAAATCCAATGTTTTCAGTACTTCAAGCTCTAACTATCTCATTTTGAGAGTTAAAATACCAGCCTTGTTTTGAGGTTTGTTTGGTTTTTTTTAATCCAGGAATAATAATCCCTCTGCTGGAGACAATTCCAGTGAATTCAAACTACTTGTGTAAATGTAGTAGGAATCTTTCCAGCTAGGATAAAAGAAATTAATAAAATAGGAGAAAACATTTTATGAAATTGATTCAAACATGGGATTTCAAATAAAGCAACAGCACCAGGGAACAAAACTGTTACTTCTGGGTCATAATAACCCAGGTCAGTTATTTCTATTAGAGGTCCAAATGCAAAAGCTCTAATAAGCATCCTGCCACCAATCCTGATATGTCATCAAATATTTTTACAATGCACTTGACTCAAATTCCAATTTATTTTGCAATAGTAAAAATTAATGATTAATTATTGTCATTTAGCTGGCACACTCCACAAAACAGGATAGAAGGTAGCATAACTTTTCTCTTAATGCCATTGATTTCTCTGCATGCCTAGGTAAGAATTAATTTCTCCAAGGTGTACTACAAGTGTCATCCAACAGGAGAGTAATAAATGTTTGTGCTTTTATAATTACCAGAGAGGAACTATTCTGGCTCCAGGTTCATATTTTGGCAAACAAAAGCAAAGTCTCCTTTAATGTGCTGACATTTCTCCTTTGGATGCTCTTTGAAAGTGGAAAGGAAATTCAATTAAAATAGAGCACCCTCATCACTAAGAGTGAGAGCAAACAAGATGAAGTGCTTATAATCCCTACCCTTGAATTCAGCAGCTGCTGCAAAGCCTGCCATCTCCCTGCTGCTGGGGCTTATCCAGCTGTCTGGGGACATCACTGCCCCACTCAGTCCCACGTGAAAAAAAACCTCCTGCTCTTCTAGCTGTGAGAAAACTTTGAGAAATTGAAACACTTAAGCAAATGCACTGTTGTCTTCCAATATTTATAGGTAACGTGGCAGAGTCATACAGACACACGTAAGGGGCTGTTTTCTCTCAAATGTGGCCTTTGGACCCCATGGTGCCACAACTTCCAAATCCAGTCCAGTTTCTGTGATGCTGCTGAAAAAGCACTTCTGCCATGGGATTTGCCAGTTACTGCTGACAGTTCCCTGCCAGCCCATGCTGGCAGCCTCCTGTGCCCCTTGGCTCTGTGGATGGTGGGGCAGGCAGAAGGAGGCCAGGGGCAAGCAAGGGAGCAAGGTGGAGCCCAGCTGGCAAGTGAGGGAAGGGAGTGGGCCATCAGCTGGATTTAGCACAGGCTGGCCACCACTTGGGCTGCCTTTGGGGCAGGGTGGCAGCTGTGACCTGCTGGAGCCACTGCCCTGGATGGAACAGGATCTCAAATCCACAATCAAATGAATCAGGTCTCTGAGTGGTGGGTGTGTAAATCCTTGCTTGGGCTACACCCTGTGCTGAGCATGCCTTGGGACAAATGGGGGTGACGGGGAGTGCCATGGCTGGGCAAAGGGCTAACTGCTAAATGAATGTGCTGCATAAGAATCAAACCAGAAAGGTGCTTTCTTTGAAGACAAGAGTATCAGGATGTTTGAGCCAGGTTGCTATCTCTTTCAATTAGTACCCTAAAACCAAAAGAATTAGCTAATAAAAACACCATAAAAGCACTCTTGAAAGTTTAGTTTCAAGTCATGCGTTGTTTGGCTTGATGTGACCAACCATGTACACCCTGAGAGGCCACCACAGGCATGAATAATATGACAAATGCCATTCTTTGTGTGAACAGCACTTATTTCCATTTCAGTGCAATGAAACCTGAGATGCCAGAGTAGTTAATCCTGTTTAGTGCTACTGCCAAGTCAGGGATCTGTCAGCATTATGTTTTCAAATGATGACAGAGGCAGTTTGCTTGCAGCTCTCAGCTTGCAAGCTCACAAATGCCAGTGAGTTCTACTTTCCTTAAAGCACTATTCCTTGTGAACAGAACATCTTGGCTTAAATAGGGTTTAATATTTAATATTTATCTAGCTTCTAATAATTTATTTATTCATTTATTTATGGCTGAGTGTACTTGGCTTTATTAAGAATAGATGCTTCTGCCCCTCAACAGCCACCTTCAGAGCAGCATGGGCACTGGGAGTGTGCAGGGGTCTCTGCCAAGCACAGCTTTTCTCAGCTTTCCACCAAGGGCAGAAGACCCCAGGGGGAGCCTTGCTGCTGGAGAGTGTGAAGGGAGGGAGAGAGGGGGCAGGTGGCCAGGGAAAGGGGGTCGGACAAAGGCCACAAGCAGCAGCTGCTAACACCTCTGTCTTTCCCTTTCTGCAAGGCAAGAGTGGTCATCTCCTGTCACCCATCCCTGTCCTAATAATAGGTGACCCCAAGTCAGCACTAAATAGAGCTAATGGAATTTTATTTTCTCTGTGTCAAAACATTACCTTTAATTATTTAGAACAAATACATAGGTTTTTAGTCTAATAAATGATGTTATGGCAGTTGAAATATTTTATATAAAGATACAAAAATAATGTACTTTTCCTTGCTCATAGAAATACCACCTTACCTTCAGCTTTCAATCTTTGGGTGAAAAAAAATGAAGCATTTCAACTCTTTGTTAGCTTTCAATTTTAACAGCATTTTTGTATATGTTACTTTTTGAAAAAGTATTTAAATGTTCTTTATTAAAAATATGAAGATAAAAGAAGAGGGTAGAAACAGTAAGAAAATGCCAGAAAAGCCCTATACACCATTTTCCTTCTTCCTCCAGATTGGAGATTGAGGAATCAGAGGGAGAGTTGTTGAAACAAGGATGAGGTGAAGGACAAGTCCTCAGGTTAAATAGTACATTCAGAGAGTTTTAAAATAAATCATGGAACTGCTAAAATAATACACACTCACTCTTAGGCAGACAAAGAGATACTTCTCAGGAACTTGTTAGGAATACTTTCTCTGCCTCAACCACAACAAAGGGTCAAAGATGCTCATGGTCCCGAAGGCAAATCCTAAGGGCACACTTAGGAAGCATTTGCATAAAAGGATCTTTATCAAGAAAGGTGTCTATAAACAACACTGAACATAATTCTCACAATATTCAAGCACTATTTAAATCAGTTATATTTTCTATTGTGTTTTATTTTGTTCTCTCCATCTCGAAAAATGCAAAGAAAACTATTACAAAAACAGATGATGAAACAAATTAGAAATTCTCTTGAGACTTTTATGCAAGGAGACACTATATGTGGGGTTGTTTAATGTAGAGATGAGTGAGGGACAATAAATAAATACTTTCAAAAAAGAAAAATACAAGCAATGTAAACTCACAGACAAACATAAGAATGTACACTTAAATGTCAGAAAATGTGATGCGCTAAAATAGAAAAACCTGTGAAACTCCTTAACACAATATAACAGTGCTGTTACCAACAGCTAACAGGATATCACAAAGAGATAGACCTGTAAAGGTTAAAGTAGTTCTGACTGTCTTATGATGATAATAATAGAGATAATTTTAGATAGAGAGCATCCCTTTGGGTTTTGCTTTTCTAGCTGACAGATGCTGAGGAGAAGAAAGAAAACTCTTTTTTTTTGGCCTGTAACAATTGCTTGTACTTTTTATATAATCATTTATGTTGTCAGTTTCAGAGAAAAGTAATGGGACTTCATAAATCTCTGTTTCCTTTCCAAAAATTCCTTTGTTCTTAAAAATGAAAATCTGTCATGACCAAAATACCAGCTGAGCAGGATGCAGGGAAGGAGAATCATGTTTCTAATGACAACACCAGAGATGCAAAGAAAATGCATTGCATAAGAAGTAAGACATCAAATATGGGAATTATCAGAACATAATGTTCTTCCATTCTAGTAGTTCTTTTTTTTTGCCAGGGATGTAAGTTCTTACACACTTGGCATTAACAGCTTTTTCTTTATTCCAGTGTTTATATATTTATTATTGTTCAGTTTCTTGTGAGGTTATTCCCAAACTAATGTCACAAAGTAAGCTCTAATGGGAAAATTCTCATGTCTTCAAAGGAAAGAGGATATAAGCACAGAGACAGAGTCAAAACCCTCTCAAACTAAACTCTCTATGCTTGTACCCAGTCACTGGTGCAGAGGTTGATGTTCCCATCACAAACACATTATTTCTACGCCTGCAATAAGGATCCTTCAGCTGCTGACTTAAGTGCATTCTCCTCTCCTTGAGAGAATTCTTTACAGCAGGATACTGCTGCTGCTGGGACAGCAGCAGTGTTGTATAGATATGTACATATCAGCTATATATACACACAGTATAACATATATATACACACACAATATAACAATATGTAAAGTACATCTAAAACTGGAGGGAGCTGCGAGAGATCAGAATTAGGAATGGCTGGAAGGTACAATGGAAACTGGGAAATGGAGAAAGTATGGCATGAGCACATTTGTAAACTGGTATGAAATAAGGTACTAGTTTCTGCAGTGCTAAATCTGCTCCACTCCTGGTGATGTTACCTGATGTGTGTTGCCTGTTGCCTGTTATGGCAAATTTGTGTGAGCTGTACAAGTAGTCAAAGCACCCCTCAACTGTAACTACCTCCTGGGCAGCCCTCTCCTCTCCAGATGGAACTTCCAAGTATGATTTGGGCCCACTGATATTGCAGTTCTTTGTGTATACAGACAGAGTTTTGCCCATAACCTGTTTAAGGGACCCCAGTCCCTCAGGAGGAATGTGAAGCATTAGCCCCGTGGCCACAGGCTGGCCAGAAATGCATCAGCCTCATCAGTCTTGCCAGCAATCTGTGTGAAACAGTCTGAGCAGGAGTTGAGCATGTCTGAACACAGTTTGGAGATTTTTGTGCTAGAAATTGGCTAATCCAGGGAAGAGGCAGGATAATGGAGGGGTTCCTGTAAGTGAAGTGGCAGGTGTGATCCTGTACCTGTTATAGGTCTTTTCCTACCTCTGTGGAACACACAGAGTTAATTTCTGGACATCTCCTTTCTCAGATTAAAGATGTCAGAAGCTAAGGAAAGAAAAGTGATTTACCTTCAAATAGTTCTGCTGACCTTACACATTTATCACTTTACAGGATTTCATTTTTTCAATGGAGTCCATTGTTTCAACACCATTACCTCCACTTTTAGCAAAGACAATTACAGGGCATTTATTTATACACCAGAGACACATTGCTAAGATTTTTACATTCTTTTCACCCAAAATAGGTCTGTCATGAAACAGTTGTTTGTCTTAAGCAAATATTTTTTCTCTCTAAGTTTTACTTAGAAATGCTCAAATGTCTTTTTATTTGCACAAGACAAAGACCTGTTTTACTACCTGTGACAAGTGAAGAACAGGTTGAGGTAATGCTGGAAGGACATGGATTATTTAGCTAATGTCATACCATTGTATGGACAGACTATTTAAGGATTGGTTTTGGGAGGTTTTTGTATTCTCTTAGTTCAGCTAGTTATCTCTCTATTGTAAACAAATAGTTATCTACTATTGTAAACAAATAGCACATTACTAATGTCCTACTTACAATTACTTAGCAACAAGGAAAAACCCTCGTTATTTTTTATTTTTTAAAAATTGTTATTTAACATAAAGAAAGATTATTTTTATTATTTAAAAGACAGATGAATATTTTAAAATATTGTTACTTTAAAAACTCCCTACTTTATCCTAGTGCCCTACCACCAGTCATGTGATAATTAGTGAATGCGTATGATCACCTAAATAATTTGAAGATTAGAAAATCACCACCTTTTAATTTGTTTTTAATTTACAGAGTGGCCTGGTTCCATGTGCAAAATAGGGCCTTCTATGCCCCCGACCTGTGTTCATCACTGGATTTCATGGCAGCATTGCTATATTCATTCCATCTGCCTCTCTTGGCCAGCTGGCCGTGGTGATGGCTGTGGTGGTGCTGGCTCTGTTCAGACACACCATGGCAGCAGAGAAGTTACAGGACCCTCTTACTTCATAACCTTTGGCTGAAAGCGGTTCCTTAAACACATTTGCTAAATCCCACACATGCTGGAATTGTGCCAGGGCAATAAGCCCTAGAAACCATGGGGACTATGACCAATTTTTCTTGTTGGCCAGAGACATGAACACTTTGAGGTATTTTATGTCTCCAGCTCAAAAGTGCTCACCATGGAATAGAAAATCGTTGTGATTTGTCTGGTCAACTTTTCTGATCCAATGTAGGGATGTTGAAGGACAAGGAGAGAGCTGTAACACCCAAATAGTGCTTCTGAGATCATGGGATGAGAAAACAGAAATGCCATTGCACTATCCCCATCCATGTATTACTACTCTATCCAATCCTGATCATAGGAAACTCCTCTTGAAAACTGGAAATTTTCACTACTGAAGAACCTGTAAGTTCAGTTTATTTCAATACACAAAGTTGGGAACCTTTATATTTTATGATTCTTGATGCCAACTCAGTAATAAAACATCATTTGTAAAATAGTGCCCTAGAATTCTTTGTTGAGTCAAGTTTAACAAACTGACATTCCGAGATGCCCAAGGCATTTGGAGAAACAACTACTGCACAGAGATGACAAAAGAAGGGTCAATTTCTCTTTCTTTAGTTACAATTAAACCCATGTACTGCTCTTTAATGAAATCTGTCCTTGTGGGCATTTTCAGCGCTTCAATAACTTTAGGAAACAATGATCTAAAGAAAATATAGCAGTAGGACATAAAACTGCCTTACTCCAAAAAGGCCAAGCAGTACTGCAGGAAACAGGAAGGTAAACACCAAGTCCAAAGATTGGGCTACAAGCTCTTGTGAGATGGTCAATGTTCCAACAGATGGAAAAAGCAGCAGACTGAACAGAAACAAAAGGAACAGTTGTTTTTCTTTTGCAACTTTGGAAAGCCCCCCAACTTTAGCTTAGCCCCTCCAGAGCCCTAGTTTTGATAAAAATAGGATGCAAACTAGGACTGTAAATCTGACTGTAAAGCAACATCTGAAAATCAGATACTGAATTTGATAAATAAAAATTTCAACTAAGATATATTCTCAAGGAGAATAATGGGATCCAGACCAAATTAATTTTCTCTCTCTTGTGAGTCAGGACTGTGTTAACATTGCCTAAAATAACACTAAATCTGAATTACATTGCTCTGAAAAACTTCCACATAATATTAGTCCTGGCATGCATGATGCTACAGGTCTGGATGACACCACCTTTAGCTTACCTTCATTCTAAGCCATAAAGAAAAATATACGTTTATATGTGGTTTTGCTTTTTTTTTCTTTTTATTTATCTTTAGCTATATTTGAAATTTATGTGCTACAGTAGATTTTTGTACATATTGACACTTTTATTATATTTATCAAGACTTCCATGGCTTCCTTGGAACTTTGTTGGTTATTTCCACTGGTAAGAAAGCTAATTACATCAGTCATTGATTACAGGAGTATTTCTGTCTCTTCTGGTTTACAGAGGCTCTTTGCACATCCCTGTTGCCATGAACATATGACCATATGCAGCATAATCAAATAAATCTCCAAACCCAGACAAGGATGTACCTGTTCAGAGCTGTTCATATCCTTTGTAATCCAGAATTCTTAACCACGCCTTTAAATCCAGCACTGTGCAGATTAAATGGGACATTTATTACTACAGGCTGACTGACCCTTATGTATCCAGCATCTCCTGAACACTTACGTGCTCAGCTCTTTTCTTCCCTCTGTTCACATAGCAATCTATTACAAAATAAAAATGCTTATTATTTTAGTGTATACTTGATTTGGCTACTTTCATTCTCACAGGAGTCAAAAATTAGAAAATGCTTCAAAAATGAATTTTAAAAAAATCAATTTTCAACGATCTTTCTTTAAAGGCTTCTAGACTATTTTTCTACATCACTACAAAATCCCTCCAGAGTACAAGAAACTATTGTGAAATGAATATTCCATTGAAGGCACAAACACAATTACTAAAAAATAAGGCATTGAAGAGAGCATCAGAAA
The DNA here is from genome assembly GCA_024362935.1 of Setophaga petechia. Lineage (NCBI taxonomy): Eukaryota > Metazoa > Chordata > Aves > Passeriformes > Parulidae > Setophaga > Setophaga petechia. The sequence continues at coordinate 12,123,390 of JANCRA010000020.1, read as the reverse complement.
CATCAATTGGTGTATGACTGAAGTAAAACAGAAAGATATCTTCCTGTTACAATGTGGGGAAAAAAGATCAGAAATTAAAATTTCTCCATATTGGTTGTGCTAAACAGAAAAGAAAGCCCTAGAACTGTAGTAATACTTATATTGTTAAATAATACTAGGGTTTTAAGGTGCTGAAAAGGGTTAGTAAACATACATCATTATCTAGAAACACTTCAACCTCATGAAAATAAGCAGGAGCAAAGAATTTAATTAAAACAATATTGATATAGCTGTGGCAGTAATTTTTGAATTTTTTTCAGATAAAGAAAAGTAGTTCAGTGAACTAACCAAGCCATATTTCAGAGAAAAGTTCTGTACGAATGGGCCACTATGACAGAAATGTCAATAGCCACTGCCTTTAGGCACAGGTAAAAAAGTCCAAAATACAAGACAACATGCAGTGCAGAATCAAATGTTAAACAAATGTTCAAGAAGGAGATTTTATATCTGACTTAAGTCAAATCCTTCCCAGCTCTATATGCTGAGGGAGAGTGAAGTTGGACCTTCCATGAATTGAGCACACAGTATAAGGAATTTGCATCAGGCTGATTGTGTTTGCAAGATTACCAAGAATTTTCAATGTGCTGTATGCAGTGAATCAGCAAAACAATGCAAACCCAGGAAAATATGATACTGGTGGGAGGTAACTATAAATAAAGCGGAATCTATGGAAACTGCATAGTTAAAAGCTATATCTAACTTATGGTTTTCCATGAGAAGGGCATCATCAAATGAGTATACCATTTTTTAGCTGGTATTTAGCTGGTCCATACAAAGAAAAACAAAACAAAGAGAGGGTAACCTTAAAACAAGTCCTGATCGAACATTTCTGTCTTCCTGCAGTCAAGGACATGATGGCTCAGAAGCATTCATCTACCAGCATTGCTTTGGCATTTCTCCCAGAACTTTCAGGGTCTACTTGGCAAAAAATATGTAGCTGAATAATTTTAGTGTGCTGAACATCTTTCATCCCATGCATCAGAGTCATCTTCATGGAAACTCTGCTTAGGCTGCAGGGGTGTAACTGGGAGCAACCTCTGTATTTCAGCTTCCTCAGGGATAGGAAGAAATCCCTGACAACCTCTGGGCTATTGTTTTACACAGCAGCCTCAATCATGCATGTGTGGGAGCAGAGAAGAAGGGATACACATATTGCAGACCAGAGGCAGCAATCCTCATCACCTGGCATTGGTAATCAATTCTAGAAAGGGTTATGGTCAATACAAACACTACCAAGAATGCAGTGACCTCCTGTTCTTGAGCTAACAGGTCAGTATCAGCAATATCAGGTCAGTATGGCAAAGTCCTTCATACCCAAAATGAATTTACTGATCTTTGAGCAGCCCACAACCAGTACTCAGGACCAGCATGATCTTGGTTCCATAGCAAAGACAAAACTGAGCTTGAAATATGCCTCACCTTTAGCTATTTTCTTTCCCTCACAGAGAACTTCTTCCTTTAGTTCCTTTACTTCTGTACCTGAAAGGACATCTGTAGTAAACGCCACAAGCCTGGCCAAGGCACCGTGGAGGCTTTAACAATGGGAATGCTGACACAGCAGCAGAGAGGTGTTCCGACCCCAGACTCACAACGTATCTTTGTACCCTTATAAGGAGAAAAGTCTTGTTAACCCTATTATTGGTCACTTGTAGTCCTTCTAACCTTTGCCCATTGGTCAAGTTTGGAGCCTGGCCAAGGGTATAAATGAAGTTTACTGTACCCTGCTAACTCAGAAGAAGAACTGGGTCCTTTCACGTCCTCCGGAATAAACCATCTCCATGGAACAGCCGGTGTCTCATCTTCTCCTCTCTCTACGTCTGCCTGAAGCCTATGCCCGGGGAAGCCAAGCCTGGCAGCAGCTGAAATCCCAAAGAACTGACAATCCCTATAAGAGCTGTTATCACCCTGCTGGCTGGAAGGCTCCCCCGTGGCTCGGGTCTGAGCGAGCTGGTCTCCAGAACCCTTATCCCCCTGGGGACAGAGGTCTTGGGCCAATGCTCCACTAATAAGACCCCCCACGGCTTCATAAGACATCCCCACCTTGTTGGTGCTGAAGGGAAGCCCTCACTCCAGCTCAGGTGATGTGCATTTTCCACCAGGAGATCCACATCAGGAACAAAACTGAGCATTGCATCAGGCCTTCCTCCAGCACACCTCAGTCAGGGTTTAGAAAACGACATCTCAGCAGCGTCTACTTCTCTGAATGTTCATCTCTTCATCTTTCCATATAGCCTGCTTAGAGGGTAAGTGATTTACGCTGTTCAATTTAGGAAGTCATCTTTCTCAAAATTAAACATGGCTGTAGCACAGGGAGTCTTTGTGTGACTCCTGGGACATGTGTCAGACAATCATATTGTGGCCAGTACCTGCAGCACATCCAGACCAACTCCAGAACCAGCCTAGAAGAAAGTCAAGTGGCTGCTTTCTCAGAAGATGTCCCTGTGATAACTGGAGTAGGCTTTAAACTGAGCTTATTACCATTGTGCCATCTCTTGTGATTAAATACTACAATTAAAAAATGAGATAATGGTCACAAAAAGAAAATACCAAATTCTGGAAGAGAGGAAAGTGAGCAAAAAAAAAAAAAAAGAAAAAAAAAAATTAAAAAGGGCAAAGAAGAACCTAAAGGAAATGTTCTCAGAAAGTCAAAGGCTTCCATGCTTAAAAAACAACTTCAAAGGTGAAAGAAAATCCTTTGTAGACTTTATCAGTAAGTAAATAAAATGTCAGTCCTCTTTTTTGCATAGAAGTTTGGAAGATCTAATCAACATTTTTTTTTTTTTATTTAATATACACAAGTTATAGGAAGGACTGAGGGATCATTACATGTATTGGGTGTAATCCACAAGCCACAGGGCAGTTATGGCTTATTGATTGACAAGATTTATTTCCACATTTCACTGTTCAGACTGTTACAGAGGGTTTGCATGTTTTTATTGCTTTCCACACCTTTCCACCCCCTCACTGCTAATTTAAGAGCTGTTAGTCTCAGTTCATAGTAATTGTGAGAAAATAAAATTCCATCTGTTTCTGTCAGGAAAAGGAAAGATAGGGAAAGGAATGAGAGAATCAACAGAAAATTCCACTTGCTAGACATGCTTTGCTGCTGGCTATTACTTTTCTAAGGGATGCCTTACATAAAGGACTTAGAACTGAGCATATAAACTGTATTTTAGTTTTATGTGTGACTTTAAGTTAAGCACTTCCAAGAATATTGTGCAAAGCACTATTCTTTGACTGTTCAGCTAAATTTTTTAATATGACTCCCATGTGCAAATAGTGCCATACAGAACTATTTAACTAATAAGCAGCCTAGAGCTCATTTTTTCCCTTGTTGGGTTTTCAGTTCCAGAAATATTTCTGATAGGAATGTGTAGGAAATTATGCCAGAGTTGTAGAGCATAATACCAAAATTCAGGCTTCTGTCTTTGCAATCTGTCTTTGCAATAGCTCTGGAATGGCTTAAAGGTGAACAAATAATGAGAAAGAGAGACAGAGAGATGAGGAGGGAGACACATATGCTCAGACAGAAGCAGAGATAGATTTAGGATGAAAAGCCATTAAGAGTTAAATGATCTGCAAAGAGTAAAGCCTTGAAATTAAATTTCACTCGATATCAAATAGGAGATTTAAGAGAGGTATGATAGGAGAGGCTCCTTTCATGAAAATGCAAATAGCAGCAAGCTGGTTTAATTATAGGCTGTAAGTGTTGCATGATGGAAGACCAGAAAAAAAATGCAGAAGGGAGCAGAACCATAAACCCTTCCTTCTGGTATTTTCAGGTCTTTTTTAAACAACAGTAATCTCAATCAAACAATATTTTGCAATTGCTACATTATGCTTTTTTTATTTTTCATAGTTCATTGATAGTTTGTCACATGCATACAGTGGTGGGATTTCTTCTGTTTGGAGGTATCCCTTCAAGGAGGATCTTGCAACTAAATGACAAGATGTTTTCTGCTTCTGAGGGATGGAAGTGCAGGCATGAATCCCATTTTTCTCCTCATCCAGAGACCTGCATGCACTGCTGCCAATGGCAAGAAGATTAGATCCCATAATCCAGTTCCTTGGAAGAAAGAGATGGAAGTATCTGGATGAGGCAGCTACAGACCACAAAGCTTTGCCAGCAAATGAGGCAGATCTCCCCTACAAGCAGCTGTACACAATGCAACCCATTAGTCTTCTGCTATTTATTAGTTCATTTCCAGTATAAAACACTGCTTACTACAAGAGGAGAGCATAAAGAAAGCACATATTCAAATATGCTCTACCTAAAGGTAATAAAAATACAAGCAGTTCACCTTAGTAGTAGAAGTGACAATTCTCTTGTCCTTTCAGCCCACTGTGGCACACAGCAGCCAGCTCTGTCTGAACAATATTCATGCTTGCCAGACCCCTAAATTCTAATCTCTCCCCTCCTTCAGTGAGAAAAAAGTCCCTTTACTTCCATTCTCAAATGGAGAATGAACTAAAACTAAACCACAATCTTTCAGGAATTAAGTATTTGCATACAAAACAGGTCAAAGAATACATTAGTTATGTGTTTAAAGTCTGGGAACATAGTGGTGATGGGTGCTTCCTAAAAAACAGACAATAATAGCTCTGAAATTGACAAAGGAAAAAATGTTAAACCTCTCAGTGTTCAATAATATATTAAATCCCTGATGTTTGTATTATGTTTTAGAAAGGCAAAGACTGCTTTCCCAAGACTTTTTTTGCTTTCCTTCAGTAGATGTCACTGCAGTACAGGATAACTAGTTCCAACACAGTTTTGGAGAAAAAGATATTAGTTTCACCAGGGAGTGGTCCACAATGGAGAACCACAGCCTTATGTTTTCAGATTTTCAGCAGCGACTATTAGGCTGCACATCCAGCTTTTTTTCTTAGACATTTTTTTCCCTGGTTGGGGACTAAACACGAGAAACTATTCACTGTTGTGGTTGGATGCTGTTAAAATGATACCAGGGAAGCTAATCTGGGACAACCATCATTCTGAACCAAAACCAGCTACTGTGTAATTAATTCATTTTGCCTCTGAGGATTCAAATCAGTACCTTTTTTCTGATGCAGCTTCCAACCAAGTAATTAATCCCGCATCCCAGTATTCTGATCAAGACCTGAACTTTTTTCTCTGCATTCTTTGCTATAACTTGAAAGCAAAATCTCCACCATACTAGTTCTTAATTTTTATGATTTAATATATTTCACTTTTAAGATGCTTATATAGTAAAACAAAATTTTGGTTTTAACCAGGGTCAAGGGTTTTACTCAAAACACGAAATCTTCAGACATCAGCCAACAATGAAAATATATGAAAGTAATTGGTTTACTAAGTTGAGAAAATCTATTTGAAAATATTTCTGGAAAATCCTGTGTGCCAAACCCAGAAGGATTGAAGCTAAAAATGGACAATAACATCATGTTTGTGAGAGCAACATCAGAAACTGAGGAGGGTTTTGCAAGATTAAAAACATACTTTCAGCATGCTGAAAGTACAGTTAAAGCAATGTGGTTGCTAACAGAGTCATCAGAATTTAGTCAGAGAGTACAAACTCCTCCTCTCTTAGTCATTCCTAGAAAACAAATCAGAACCACAGTCTGCTGCAGTTCCCCAGGCTTAACAACCAAATCCCTTCTCAAAAACAGGAAGGAGAAAGCTTCTCTTGGAAACAGGCTTTTTGTGGGCATTATGACTGAAACACAAATGCTGGTGGAGAGCACCATGGTGAGCCTGCAGGACACGAGACCAGCAGACCTTTCTTTCCCCGGGACAGGTGAGAACAGAACCCCCTCAGCAAAGAGCCCCAGGTGCTGAGCCATCCCAGGGACTGAGCAGTGCATTCCAGCAAGATGGATCCCGTCCCACAGCTTTGCATGTAAAAACACACACTTCGAATTTCACAGGAGCCAAAGCTGCCTGCCAGCAGCATTAGGAGGAACTCACTCTGCCAGTGGGTGTTCTGTGCTCACATGGGAAAGCTGCCTTTTGATCCCTGGGCATGGTCTTATGGACTGTTCTCTGCAGAAACCCAAGCTCCAGGTGACAGAAGCACAGCAAGGTCCACGTCCAGGGGGAAAAAAAAAAAAGAACTTCCAAACAAAGCAGAAGCAGCTGCAGAAACAGGAAAGTCCCTAAGACAGAAACCAGCACTATTATCAAGCAGCAAGGCCCTCCAATGCAGAGTGCTGAAATAAACCTGGTCTCAGCCATTTAGGTTGCATTCAGGCTGAAGTCTGTATTAGGCATCATCCAAACACACCTGCCAAATGTGGTGAAACAGAAAGATCTAAACTTGTTTAGGAATGGCACTGTTAACATCTATTCCTTCTCTCAGCCAAATGAATCACCTGATACTTTATTAAATATACTTTCTGTCAGTCTTTCCACCACCACCTAATGCACACACTGAAGATGACAGAGTAGGAATCCATAGTTCATTTCCCACTGCTCTCTCCAGAGAAAAGCCCACACATCTGAGTAACTATTTGCAGATGGTGTCTGGAAAGAAAAAAGAAAAATATTTTGAAGGACTCTGCTTTAAAGCCACCTTCTACTTAGATGGCTAAACAGAATTTAAGATCATTATTTTTATCATCCAAGTTTGAAAATTTTGTCTTTATGCGACATCTTCCTTTCTTACTGCTTCTACCTGTCTTCTTTTGTGTCTTCACATTTCACACCTACACTCTTCTTTCCTCCCACTTTCTTTGTCTCTGTAAAAAACCCCTGTCATCCATGACTTTTTCATATGTCGTTCCTTTCACCCTCACCAAGTCTTTTTTTATCTTTCCTCTCTTTCAGAAGTTCCTCTTTTCCATTCATTTCCATCTCCCCAGATACATTTCATGGCAGTCACACTGGACTTTTGCTCTTTCCCTGTACTCCTCCCAGGCTATATCCCTTTTTTCTCCATTATTAGCAGCATTAAATATGACCCTACTCACTTCCCCCTATAATTTTCTTTCTGTCTGCTCTCCATCTTCAGCCTTGTCCTTTTATTTCAGCTCAAGGCATTATTTTATTTTCATTGTATCCCATGTAAGTCTTTATCAATTCACCTGAACCCTTGGCTGAAGAGTCCCATGTCTCCCTTCTGTCTTCATTCCTCCTTCAGTTCAGCCTATACCAAGGCTTGGAGCCTTGCACTGATTTTCATCAGCCATATTCTTGAATCTCTGATGCTATGTTCCTCCCTTTTAAACAATGTCATATACCTTGCACCCTCATACTTGAGGTCATCTTCTCCCTCAAGCCTTGTCAGTCAATCCTTCCACAATTTTCAGATGATCGGTTATTCTCAGTATTTTTCTCCCTTCTCTTTTTCCCAGATTTCTTCATTTCTCCTTTCTCTTTTTATCCCAAGGATTGTTGTTAATTTTCTACATCCTTCACTTCACCCCTTTTCGCCACTGCAAGCTTTTTTTATTCTTCTATATTTCTTCCTGTTTCCTGGTTAGGTAACTCTCCATTCTCCAGCTGGGGAACATCTGTCATCTCAAGTAGGATTTTAGCTACCCTGAATCATCCTCCCTTTTACTCTGCTCCTCTCTGCTCTGCATGTCCTTCACTCTTCACATTGGGATCTCACCAATGTCTTCTACATGAAGACATGTGCTTTCCATCACTTCCCTTTCTGTAACTCCTTTCCTTCTTCCATGTCACATTTAAGAATTTCTTTTCCAACTCCTCCGTTTGCCTCAGTTCTTCCATCTTGAGCAAACTGTTGTTCACTCCTCCTTCATTTCTCACGCTCCCACCAAAAATACTCTTTTTCTGATCCCCTTTTCTCACCAGCTACAAACTGCTCTGCTCCTCATTCCCATCTCCAAGCTCATTAAATTTACCTCTTCTCCAGTTTCATTCCAGAACCTCTGTAAACTAGGGTCCTCCCCTTAGACACAACATAATCTGCTTTTACCTTTGACTGTTTCTGATTTTGAACTGAGATAAAGTTGAAAAATAACAATCAATTACTGAAACATTGTTCTCCTTAAGTTTCCATGACTTTTCCTTTTTTTGTTGTTTTCTCTCTGTGCATCTACCCATTACCACTTCATGTCACTTGGCGTTCTTTCAAGACCCACCTCCAGTACTCATGACAATGTGACCCTATGATGATTTAGTTATTATTTTGAATATTCATCTCTTCACTGCAGATCTGACTGTTTTTATTCAAAGAAAAGCCTCAGAAAATTTGGCTCAGGTTTGTTCTCCAGGGACATGACCCCAAGAATGTGTTTAAAACAGCAGTTTCAGTTGCATCTCCTTTGCAGTCACCATGACAAATCATATCTAGCCTGCCACTTATCTGCACTTTCCACCTCCATCTTTTTTTCATAGCCAAATTATGCTGAAATACTAACAACTTTTTTCCCTAACATTTCCAGTAGAAGAGTTTTTGCATTTATATGCATACTTAAAACTCATCCAAATTTTCATTATGCCACACATTTATTGCTGCAACATCTGTTTTCTTACCCTTGACACCAACTACCTTAATAATTCATCATCACTATGGGAAATGGCAAGATCTAAATCTTCCTCTCCTACAACCCTCTCTTTGTTCCCTCCATCTTTACAGCACTAGGATACCCTTCATTTGGAAGTCCATTTACAGTTTGTCCCCACTATATCATTTCCTAAGCTCTCACATCCACCCTACCCAGGATGGATGGGTGTTAAAAATTCAGGAATGCACATCCATGTTATCTCCTGTGTGCTCCTGTGTGTTCTTGCTGAGTTCTTCATAAACATGATGAAAGCCACTTTGTTTTCCTCAAAAACCTCTGCCACAATGCTACAAATTTGGACACATTTAACCAATTGTCTATCATGCTTGTGATCTACTTCATCCTTTCCCAATGGTCTCTCACTATGAACCCTTGAATTATAAGGCAGGGGGAAGCAAGGATGATTCTATTATTTTGTGTTTGTATGAAACCTGATCCATCTATGTAAGAATTCTGTCCAAGAGTAAGACTCTATTTTAGAAAAATTGTGATGATAATACATGTTACAATAAATAAAAATTGAAACAACTGCATTGATACTGTTGTCCAACCCCTATTTCTCTGCTATATTTAAATTCAGATTTCAGAACATAACCTCTTGTATGTCACGCTACAAAAATACATACATATCTTTCCCCTTACTAAAAATACATTTAAACAAAGTTATATTTTTGATTTAATTGGAGATTACATTTAGTGGTACATGAGCCTAGGTGCCGTATTTAATATATTATGTGAAGTTCTTTGATTGTGTATATAGACACTAAATGTACAAGCGTGGACTCTCCGTGAGGCTTGACTTAGAAAGACAATTAACAAATTATATTTCTTATAGAAAGAAGGGTGATTCTTCTTTTACATGGAAACATTGTCTCTTAAAAATTAGGTCAAAAGAGCCCCCAAATGAGGATACTGCTGGTGCGGTTGAAACAATAGTAACTACATAGTTTAGATGCAATCAAGAGACAAAAGAGTAAGAAGGAGAAGTCAGACGCAGAAGGAAAGTAAAGTATTTAAATATAATGAAAGGGACATGCTTTGGGAAACTGTTTATGTAAAGCTACAAATGTTCTGAAAATAGGACTAATTTTAAGAAAATAATCACTACAAAAATATGTGAGCTATCCTATCTAATCTGTCATCATTGCTAGGGACACCATAGGCACACTCATTCTGACATCATTGCTAGGGACAGCAGAGCTCCATGGGGGAAAAATAGGTGGAAAACAAAGTGATGTGCAAATCTGTAATGATATATGTCAGTACCATTGCTCTGAGATGAAGGTGAGGACAGCAGCATTGAAGGGTCTAGACAACCAGGAATTGCCCTCAAGAGCTTTACACACAGACTACCTCAGCAGAAAGCCACCCTGCAATCATGTCATCATCTTACCCCTGTCTGTTCCAACCAGATGCTGACATAGAACTATAAATTATGCTCAAGGATGAAATACATCATGGGCAAAGCTACCTATGTAAACACTGAAGGTGCCTATTACACACAGTAAGAGATATTAGGATGAATGAAATCCATTAACCACAACTAGTCATTAATATTGAAATAAAGATGTATAGTTCTTAAAATGTCAGATTGTCTAAATTACTGTAGTCTGGTAAAAATATTTTTAAACTTTATTCTGTCCATTATTTTGTCATCATAGACAAATAACAAAAACACAATGATTTTAGATTTTCAAAAGAATAGCAAAAGTGTCTTTACTTTGCTAAAAGTCAATTTACTTCATTGGAAAATACAATGCAAATGATCACTTGCACATATAGGTAATTTTCTTCAGGTATTAGGACTGTCATAAGTACAATAAATTACGGTAAAAAGAGGACTGAGTTCAGAATATCTAAAATTAAATGCCAACAACTCAGTTATTCATCTTTGCTTCTGCAAGTCAAAACAGTCACATTCTGATCTTGCAGGTTATAATTAGGCTGAGTCCTGCCTCTGTAAAAGCAGAATGTGTATCTCGCGATCTACCCACGTATGTTTAGGGAGCCAGCAGAAAGGGCAGTGCTAATGCATAGAGGGAGAATACAGCAGGTGGTTAAGCAGTGCAGAAAACCTATTTTTAAACTAAGGGGCAGAGAGTAGGTAAGCTCTAGATCACTGGTACTTTTCATAGCCTAAACAAGTCTTGTTAAAGAAGACAGTAAGACTATTTCTTAAAGAACAGGTACTATTTCTTCTGTCATTTTCCTGCTCTTGGAAGGACTTCATCTAACTTAGAAGTGCTGGATAGAGCTGCTTGTGGGATGTGCAGAAACCCCTCATCCCTACCAGCACACACACCACACCCACACCAGGAAAATATTGTGGAGTGAACACTTGCCATTTTGATTGCATTGCCCACCAAATGAAGGAAGAAAGAATTGATTTGTAGGCCTTGCACAGGAATGATTGCACAGGAAGGAATAAAGCCATAGCTCTTTGGTCATGAGCCTAATCTTCAAAATGAAACGATCAAGAGCAATACTTGAAAATTACACATTTTGAAATATACATTTTAGGAAAAGTTTTGTAAAAGGATGTCAGTGCAGACTCTGCCACCTGAGAATTGTGACTATTGCATGTATTAAAAGTGCAACACTGTGTAGGAAATTCAACATAAAATTATTTTAAAAGTACTGATTGCTCAACTGAGAGCTTGGTTCCCAGGAAAGCAACAGCCAGTTTGTTAAGAACAATAATAAAACCAGCATCACTCCCTTTTGTTACACTGTTTTCTCTTAAGACCTTAGGAAAGAAACAATATCTATTGACTATTTCATGGTTTTTCTTTCTTCTGTGGGTATGAAATGTCATTGCAAGAAAGAAGAAATGAATATTCTGCTACTATCCATGCAACAATTTCTGCACTTTTCAGCTAAGAAAAACTCCCATTGATATTTGCCCTTTTAAAGGCTCTTCTAATGCCAGGATAGTATCTTGGCCCTTTTATATACATTCACACCTCACTAATGCTCATTACTCCATTATTCCTACTTGGCTCTTAGTATCAGTGAGAATAGGGATGCAGTGGGTAAGCAGGTCTCTCTCCAGGCTGTGTGACATTGGTTGGCCACCAAACCAGGAGCTGCCTTTGCACCCAGCTGAAGTGGTGACTCACAGGTGCTCCAGAGAAGTAGGACACGTGTAGGACTTGGCACTTCTCACCAGTTCCAGCAGAACAGATCAGACTGCTCCGATCTGCACTGGAGGGCCAGCCTGACACTGAGCCAGCCAGTGTCTGGGACCAAAAAGGTAGTCAAGACAATCTGGCTGCTGCCTTCAGGTGTTTGCCCCTGGCCTTCATCACTCCACAATCCCTTTAGGAGTTCCTGGAGAAAACACCTACGTGGCTCTTAGGAAACTTGGGTGTTTCCCCTTTTTTTAACAGGAAGTTTGTCTGAAAAAAGATATCTTCTTATGAATGAGACCTGCTTATTTGTATTCAGAGTCATATATGATTGCCTCACCTGGTAAAACTTTTTTTCCCTATATTTTGTTTTAGTGACTTTGTGAAATGTAGTCTAGCTTACCAAAAGAAAATCTTTATAATAGATGTGAGTGTAAGTAAAAAGGGGTTTGGCCTCCACATCATGCCTGATTTGAAGGGTTCACATTAGAAAATTCCATCTTTATAACTGAGTTAAATTAGCCTTATACTTTTGGAGACAGTAAACAAAGATCTGTTGTATGCTAACATTTCTGTTACAACCACAAGATGAGGGCAAAAAATATGATGATGATGAATATGGAAGTAACCTAGAAGACCAGTGAGCTATGATGTTTGATTGCCTGTAGTCAAGCTCCTCAAGAATAAAGTTTATAAGAAAGTGTTTTATCTTACCTATCAAATAACATATTTCTCTCACACACACCTTCCAAAAGTCAACAGATCTCAGTGAAAGGAGTAACTACATCAGGTTAGTGCATGAAACTGGTTGCCTGTGAGAAGCACTATAAGAAAAATAAATTTATTTTGTGTATGTTGTAAGAAAAAATCACCTCTGGTTTTGCTACCACAGGGGTTTTCTGTACACTTTTTTACAAAAACTTTATGTATGCTACATTTCTTACAATCTGGCCTCATATTAAAATTACACTGATAGAAAAAAAATGTTTCCATTGCTAACATATGTTATTGGAAGTTCATTCAGTTATTTTTAATCATTAAACCACTACCCAGTCATTTATCTTCATTTTAAACTTGCAGCACCACTGCCTTCTATCCTGGAATCTGTTGCAGGTGTAGGGAGATTAATAAGGACCACAAAAGCCATTGACAATATCTGGATCAGCAGCAGTGGTAGCACATTTTTTACTCGGCTCAAGTCATCCTTATAGCTGTGGATGGTGTGATGTACTCCTGACACAAGAATATGGGATGATCCATACACGAACTGGGAGTTTTGGCAGACTTTTAAGCATCAAAGTTTTTAGGTATCGGTTGACTGCCAGCTGTGAACCAGGAATCAGATGTTACTTTCAGATGTTACAGTAGAAATCCCCTGGGACCTTCCTTCTGAACTACAAAGCTCCAAATCTCCAACTTCTCTGGCAAGCGCCAAGCTCTAACAGAGCTGTGGAGTGCAGCCCTTGGTGCTGAGGGCCTGATCTTCGGGCTGTACTCACCTCAGGGATTCCTGGTGTTTGACTAGTTCAGTTTGAGTCCTACCCAGTGCTTATTTGTGGCTGGAATGCATTCGTTTTGCTTTATACAAAAGGGAACTATTTCATGCACTCCAGCACCACTCCACTCTCTGAATTACAGCACTGTTAGCAGAGATGATGACAGCATTTACTTCAAAAGTGCATCTCTGATCCAAACTAAAACACTTCAGTGCCCCAAGGCTCATGAAGCAGTCTGTGTGGATCAACAAACGAAAATGAGATGCCTGATTTTTATGCACTGCAATGCCTTAAATTCTGCTATCTGTCTGTGCAGATCTTTCTAGGGTATATATTCTTAAAGAAGAAATATTCTTTTGGTTGCAATACTCAACCATTGCTGAATTCTGCAGCATGTTATGTCCATTGGGCTTCATAACACTTTTCTACTTTAAATAACCATTGAAGCATACCAAGAAAATGGGAGTCGAGTTCAAGCATCCATAACTTGCAGAGCTACATTTTGCCGTGATGAATCTGATATTCGATGTTGGCTGGAAAGCGGCTTTTACTTTAAAACTGTTATTATGTGTGAGCAAAGCTAAAAGGTGAAAGCCTTACAGGCGCCAGCCACAGATTCTGAAAGCCCAAATGAGAGTTTTGTAAAAAAGGATAGAGAAACGCTTAAGGGCTGGAGGCATTTTCACCGGAGATACTGAATTTTAACATCCCCTTCTCTACAGCCGCTCTCCTTCTCTCCACCCCTCCAGCACAAGCAGCAGCAGTAGCAGCTCCTACGGCGCTTCTCCCACCTCCCCGCCCCGCAGCCGGTGACAAACGGCTCTGCGCGCCGGAGGCGGGGACCGGCTTCCATGCCAAAAAAAGAAATTAAAAAAATAAAAAGAGGAAGCCCATCCGTTCCGCGGAATCCCCCGCACGAAAAGCCCCCTGCCCCCTCCCTGTTAGCGAGGGACACATCCCCCACAGCCGTGCCGTGCCGTGCCGTGCCGCTGGGGGCTGGTCCCCGCCCCTCCCCCCGCGGAGGTGTCCCCACGTCCCCCATGACCGGGCCTGTCCCCGGGACCGCCCGACGCAACCCCCAGGACCGAGACCGCGCCGCACCCCGCGCCCGCTGCGCAGCAGCTGCGCCTCAACCGAGCCGGCCCCGGCCGGGGCGGTGCCGGGGGGCGGTGCCGGGGGCGGAGAGACTGACCCATGGCGAGTTGCTATTGGCCGAGGCGGGAGTAGGCGTGGCCTCGGACACCTCCATCCTCTGCTATTGGTGAGAGGAGACGTCAGTGCGGGTCGGGGGTGGGCCCTGCGGCCAGCGGGGTGGGCTGAGCGCGGCGGGCGGGGGAGCGCAGCGAGGGGGCGGTGGCGTCGGGCGGGGAAGCGCCAGCGGGTGCACCGAGAGCAGCGGCGGCGCCGGAGCGCAGGTAGGGGAGCCGCGCCGGGGGCTCGCCCCGTGCCCCCCGCCGCCCTCACCTGTCACCGCCCGGCTGTCGGGCTCCTGCCGCCGCTGCGGCGAGGCAACCCTGCGCCTCACCCCCTTCCTTCGGCTCCCTGTCCGTCCCCTCTCCTCCTCGGCCAGCCGCGATTCCCCAGTCGCCGCTGGCGGCTGCCTGCCGCCCTCCTCCCATCCCGCTGGGGCCGGTTGGTGTCTGCGCCCGGCTCCGCTCCCAGCCCAGGTGCGCCCGAGGGGCCGGGAAGGGCCTGGGGGCGAGGCTGCGGTGCCCGGCGGGGTCCGCGGGGCGCGGGGTCCGCGGCCGCCCCTCTCGGGAGGGGGCAGAGCCGGCGGGCGCGGCCCTCGCTCGGTCCCGCCGGTGGTGCCACGGGTGCGGGGAGCGGCGCCCGTGGGATTCCGCCCGCGGGATTCCGCCCGTGTGCCTTGTCTTGGCGAGCTCTCGCCGCTTCCTCCCCGATACCTTCTTCCGTCGCACTGGAAGCGCTTAGAGCTTTTTCTAAAAAAGATGCTCCTTGGGTTATTATGATTTGGCGGAGGCACTGTTTCGCTGTTGGGTGGACTTGGGGGTTTTTTTGTGTGTGGTTTTTGGTTTTTTTGTTTTGTTTTGTTTTATTTTTTAATCAGTCACCCTGTTGCTGGGCTTATGCATTGTCGGTGCCAGTTGTGAGGAAACGTACCAGTTGTTCCGAGGTAGGCAGGTGGTGATGGAGAGCATCAGAGGGGACAACACCCAGGAGAGAGAGAAGGCTGCTCCTCACCTCTTGCCGCTAGGAAGATGAGGGATGCCGGGATTCCCGTCGCTGGGCTGTTCCTTGCTTTTGCTCTCAGCTTTCATCTTTTATACTGGTGGGTGAGCAGGGAAACCTCGGTTGCTGTCCTTGGAGCATACCGAAGGCGAAACGATTTTTTCCAAGCAGGGTTTTGTGTGTCTGCAGCAATGCCTTTTCTAGGGCTGGAGGAGCAAGAAGCTGAGCTCCTATTCGGTTCTCTCTGTGAATGTGAGGGCTCTGCACGCTGTTGCTGATGCTGAACTACTCCAGCCTTGCTCGCAGAGATCCTCCTCCCGTCTGCATCGTGCAGAGCCGAGCATGGCTGCGGCAGGTAGCTGTGAGAGGCAGCAACAGCCTGCCACTGCCATGCTGAAATTAGTAATGATTGTGCATATTCCTGGTGCTGTGCCTCGGGCGAGGGAAGCTATTACCTGGCTTGTACTCAGTAGGCTTGTCGGGATGGTAATACGTTAGTCACGGTCACATCTGGGAGAATTATTTATTACTAATAGGTGTTTATCTAGTCAAGCTTTGCAAGGTCTCAAACAGGCTGTAAGAGAATGTATGACAGAGGAGGGTTGGGAAAATCCATTGGCACACTGGTAAACGCAGATCATAAGTGCCTCTGCAGTACTGCATGAGGGAAGTTTAAAATTGTCCTTAGTTTCTTTTGTTTTCCTCATGCCTCTATGCTGTTTTTCAGAGAATTGTTAAGCACCACCAGCTTCCAGTGTAATGAAAGATCAAGTTGTATGTGGCCAGCTGATCCTGGCTCCTTGGCTAGTACAATCTACAAGTCCCACTTTATTTTACTATCTATGTGTACACTTAACTATTTAGTTCCCAGATGAGGTGTGTGTGAAAATTTAGCATTTCAGATTGTCTTTTGGGTTTGCCTAAAATAGTGTGATCATTAAGACTGTTCCTGTCATAGCATGTGTGCTTTTAACAGCAAAAAGATCTGCAGTTGGTGGAAAAAAAAAAGCAAGCTTTTTATAAAATATATGCGTGTGTAGTAGAAGCACGAAGTGCCATTTTTAATAGGTGGATTGAATACGAAAAGTATTGGCCTTTTCTATTGTGCAGGCTTAAATACTACCTCTAGTTGTGTGGGTGTTGAGAATTTCTCTCATTTTGCTCATCTGGCAATAGGAAAGAAAATCCCCCCTTTCTACTTCTGGCAAGATGTTCTTCAAGGAGAGATCTCTTGCCTCAAGAAGCCTCTACATTAAATAACTCTCAGGAATATGGCCTTGTTTCCCAGTGGTTACCTAAAACTGTAGTATTTAGATAATAACATCAGAATTGTGTGAAAATCTTGGTTGCCTTGATTTAGCTCCTTAGAGTTTTCTAGTATGCAGAAGAACTGGATGGCACATTATAACTGGTGAAAGACCATGTTTTATAGGAGCAGGGAAAAATCTATAGCTGTAGCAATCAAACCTTGCAAGGAGCAAATGCTATACTATGTTTTAGATATTTTAAAATTAACTCCAGTGCATGTTGGACTTGCCATTACCTGCTATTGAAAGAAATTATCTTTAAATATACAGATGTAAAAAAATATTTGCATTATGCTAATTTTTTAACTTTAACTTAATGTAGATATTTTAGTGAATCTGATATATAATCCATGGTTAGTTTATGTTAAAGTTTTTTTAATATTTTAGATTGGAATTTTATGGAAACTGAAACTTGATATTGTTTTGATTCCTTTTGTCTAACTTTAAAATGAAAGTTACAATAAACCTGTTAATGTGGCTGATGTGCCCTGGCTTAGTTTTCAAAACTTGGTATTGAAACAAAAAATTGCAGATCCTTTTTAATGTTCTTGTAGATCCTATCAGTTTATTTTAATAATAATGGGGGAATAAATAGACTTGGAGATTTGAGTACTGAAATGCATACTCTAGGTGTATGTTCCTAACAAAACCCTTGAGATTATACATTTCATAAACCTTCTTTACCAGTGAAGCAGCCACAGAGAAGTGTAAAAACCTGCATGATCAGTACAAAGACAGCCTCTTTATAAAATAGACGTTTGGGTTAGTTTGGTGGAAGCTGTTATTGGAGCACTGATCTAATTAACATCATGTTCCAGTATTTTAAGTGTGGCTACAAAGACGATAAAGACTCCCTTTTGCAAGGAGTCCTGTGGAAAAGATGAGAGGTGATGGGTAGCAGTTATTCCTGGGGATATTCCAATGGGACATGAGAGGAACATTTTTCACAATAGGAGCAATCAGCTGAAGGAATAACCAATCTTCCCAGGAAACTGTTGGTTTCCCCACCACTGGATAAATGCAAGACCCAGCTGGAGAGGGTCCTGGGCCTTCTTGTCTAGATTGTGGTTTTTCCAGGAAAGGCTGGGCCAAATGATCCTTGGGGTCCCTTCCAACCTGGTATTCTGTGAACTGTAGTCCCAGGCTGGCCTTACACTCGCAGTGGCTCTTTCTGTTGTTGTGTGGAGCAAGACCATGAGTGGGAGGAGAGCTAAGACTGGAAGCACAAGGTAGAATAACAGAATAATTTCTGTAAGCAGAAGACACCCTCTCTGTATATATTGAAAAGTCAGTTCAGTGCTGCTATAAAAATAACTATTTGTAATACTGACTATATATGGAAGCTCTTGAGAACTGCTCACATGTAAGCAAGCACTGGCTTTCACTCTCTCTCAAACATATAACAGCAATAGGAATCTGGACAGAAAGGACCTAACCAAGAGTTTTTCCTAGGTACTATTTAACTTTTGACTAGGATATGAGTACTTATTTATGAAATCCTTTTTTGGTTATATGCTTATTGTGTGTGAAGCATGAACATGGGTCATGAAACAGTAATGAGAGAGAGCCACCCTGGAAATGTGTTGACATGGAGGATAAATGTGTCATTGTGAACTGCATGCTCATCATGTGAAAAGAACAAGAATGCCTTATATTTGTCATAATTTCTATTTGAGAATTTTAAAGAATTTTAGTATTACCCATGAGCTAAAGCTATAAACTCTAGAGTATTATCTTGATTATTACTTCAGAATATTCTGATTTTATTTCTAACATGAGAATGATGAATGTTTGTAATATAATGAATAATAGACTTAATTTCTTGGTTCCAAATTCTGTGTTTTAACTCTGATACTTTAGTATCTAGATTAAGGTTTGTTTGTGAATGGTTATAACAGCTTTCTGCATCAGGAGCAGTAAGCATTAAATTTATAATATAAATTAAAACAAACATTAAAATAGTGCATAAATGGAGGAAATCAGCATTACAGCATCAGCCCTATTGCTGAGTCTGTGCAGTTTCATAATGTTAAATGTGGATTAAGGAAAAATGTTACAGTTCTGAATGTTTACAAGACCAATGTATTCAGCTTTTAACTATTTTTTAAATTTAGAACATGTTAATATATTTCTTTGTCACTGTTAATGAAGACATTTTAGCATGGTAGAAATAGTTGTGTTAAATATCTTGACTAAGTCACAAAGAAGGAACAAAATAGATATAAAAGGTGCTGCATTTCTTAAACTGTGTTGCTATAGAAATATTGCATTTTTTTCCTCCCTTCTCTGAAGCAACTGTGAGGATTTCATTAGAAATAGGTTAGCATTGGAGAACTTCCACGCCTGTTTCCTTTAGGCAAAGTAACTTTCAGAAATGAATGTATGGGCTCTCAAGTTGTGTTCCTCTTCTCAGTCGTGTGAAGTTTGAGACATAAGTTACGTTTAGCTGATGTGGAGTAAAAATATTCTATTGCTGTGTTTTAAAATGAGGAAAGTGCATGTGGAATAGCTATAGTTATTACATGATGACTTTCTGTGATACTGAACTGTTTGATCCCCAGAAGCTTTTAATTCTAGCTTTAGTGTAATTAGATTTATTTTTCTAACATCTCTGCAGCAGCAATGTTTGTGTGTTCCAGCCTGGCTTCAAATTTGAATTCTTAATGCAGCCTTTTAGTGTTGGAATTGCCTACTAGTGTCTTGAAATTTAGTTATTTATTTATAATAATAACTTAATTTAACACTGACACTTATTTGGAGAAAAGAATATAATCTTATCGTGGTGATATAGTTGGCACTTACAAGAAATACTTACCTGACAATATTATTTAAAAAAAATAAAAGGAGGGGAGAGAAAAACCCAAAGTGTGAATCAATTTTTAACTGAATCTTCAGCATGCCATCCACATAGAGCTCCATTGTTTTGGTAAATTGTATCACTGTCTCTGTTAATGTGTTCTTACAGATGACTGTAGTAGTACAGATGTTGATGGTAACACATTTCTGTATTCAGCTGAAGGAAGGCGAGCATGTGGCTGCAAGGTTCAGTAGAATAAAATATTTATTCAACTATTAAGTATCAAAAAAAAAAAATCTTTCTTGGAGCTCAAGTATGAAACCAAAACTTTTTTCATTCCTTTCTTCTCTTCATAATTAAGTGTCAGTGTTTAAAAGTCATCCTGTATTGTAGGAGCTGTACATTGCTTAGTGAATTTGGAGAAACAGCTTACACTTATTATGATTTCTGTTTAAAAGTATGTTTTGGAGGACTTCATCATCACATTCAGAGAAGCTGGGATCCTAAAACTGACTTTTTTTGAAGTCCTCATTAAATTCATGATTCTCTGGGATTGCTGTCTGGGGTACAAACGCCCAGAGTTTTTCAGTGCGTTTAGTTTCCTTTGAGTTAGTGCTTATGAAGTGAGCTGTAAAGTTCTCAGCTGTGAAGTCCCACTTTATATGCAAAGTAAGTGAATGTACATCGAGGGATTTTCAGTCTCATCACTTCCTGACTTTGAGAAGGTAGATGCTTCTGTTTGGCCTGTATGTGGTATTCTGGGTGATATTTTAACTTGTTAAACCAATCTGATTTCATGGCTGCAAAGTAACTGCCAGCTTTTTAAGCTTTGTACTAGCAAGTGGGACTTTGTACTTCTATATATTTGTTTTTAAAGCACAGAATATTTCGAATTAAACTTGATAGCATAATAAATTTTTGTTTATAAACTTTCTACTTGCTTCTATATTTCCTGATCTTAAGAAGGTCATATTTATTTTTTGTGTGTTTTTCATGTAATTCATTTCTCAAAAGCTCCCACTGTTTGCTTCAGGATACACCAGCTCTGTGCTGGTGTAGAGCAGAAGGTCCAGTGTGCCAGAGTGTTGGGGGCTGATGATGCTTGGTGGTGTGTGCTGCTGTTCACTCCTCTCTCTTCTCATCTGGATGCATTTCTAGGTGATGGTGAAGAGGATGGTGTTCTGGTGGCAGGTCTGTAGTAGGCAACAGAAGTCTGCTAGAAGGATTTGAGTATTACCTTCTGCTGGCTCTTACTCGTACCAGGCACACTGAGATTTGTTGTATCTTGTGTGTTGTAGCATATGTTAATTGCAGGTTTGTCACAGGCATCTTCAGTGAATTAATGTAGTGTAGTTTGGTCATTCTGCTTCTTTCAAGATGATGAGAGTGGGGTTTTTTTGTTTGTTTGTTTTGGTTTTGGAATTGATTGGTTTTGTGTTTGTTTTTAGGCTGCATTTTTAGCTGTTACCTGAAATATTAATAGCACAACCAAGGTGCATGGAAGGTGGGGGCATGTTGTAGTCAGCTGTTGCTAGAGCTCTTCTTGTCAGACCTATTACACTTGTTCTAAATTTCTGTTAACCTCTTGTGTTCAATAAAACTTCCAGTAGCTAAAAAAAAATGGCAGGAAAATTTTCCTTTTTGGTTTTTGATTTTGAACACTTGGCAGCATTTTGTTTATTCCCTGAAGTCACTTAAACCCTCTCTACAAATATTTGTGGACATGGTGAGTTCAGCTTGTGTTTGACTTTAGTTGCATTGCTTATAAAGGAGTGTATGCAGGATTAAGGCCCATCTGACTTTGTGACCCCTTTCAGAGGTGAAGAAATCTTAAAGTTGTCAAAACATATAGCATCTTATATAGGATATGGAACTGGTTTTAACATATCTTAATTGATATTTCAAGTTGATGTTGTTCAAAATAGTTGGTAGGCATACTGGAAGCTTCAGTGTTTCCTGTGTTGTGTAAATATAAATGTAATGATGATGAGCAGGAGATGGGCATAGGTTTGCAATATATGGGCATAAAAGCAAACATTAAGACAAGTTTGCTTTTGATGTTATATACCATTGGAGATGAAAAATGGTTTGTTGTGCTTATGGGTTATTTATAGATGGGATTATTCATCCAAAAATTAAAGCTCTTTGTTAGTCAAAAACTAGGCAATTGTCATAGCAGTGACAGTAGCTGTTACTAATTTTCAGTTGTGACCCTCAGAACGTACACTACTTTTAATTATAACCTTTTTTTATTGCAAGATGGGTGTTTACTGATATGAGGCTGTATCTATTAATAAATATAGAATACTCACTCTCCAACTTTCTACTGCTGTTTTTACTAGGATTGCATAGGGTATTTTGAAGTGATAATTAACATCAGTGATGGAAAAGGGCCCTCAGGAGGTTTTCGAGGTAGACCTTCTGCTCAAAAGCAGGATCTTCCTAGAAGTATGTTTATTCCTAAAATGTCAGTAGGAAGAAGTTGTGTAAAACTAAATTATTTTTCTTTTTCCTGGGAACAAACAAACTTCCCTGCTCAGCTCATGGTAAGGACACTGTTGCAATATTTTCTTTTGAGCACTTGAAAAGAGAATTCTAACTAAAACAAAGCTAATGTCTTCGGTGCAAGCAGGCTTTTTTCCCCCCTTTTCTCTTGGCTCTGATCTGCCTCTATTTTTGTTTCTACTCTTGATCTATGGCATCCACAATGTTCCCATCAGGTTGTTTGCTTAACCTCTGCAAAAATGCTTCCATCTTCCTTGCCTTGTGTGTTGGACAAGGATGGAGTATTCCCAAATCCGCCACTCCAGACGTGTACACACAGTGTGCTGTTATCTACCTACACCTATAAGCTTTTTCAAAAAGCCAAAGAAACCCCCAACTTGCCTCACCTTAACTAATCCTTTTATGAAAACACCTACAGGAATCTGTGCTGGCTTCAGAAGTTTCATGCTTTAAAACTTTAGTCTACCTTATGGACCTCTTCACACTTTCCTGATCCATCTGTTCATCTAGCACAGCTTCTTCTCTATCCCTTCACACAATCTTAGGCTGTTGAGATGCAAGACGCCTTTGCAGATCCTTTAATTGGTAGTAGTCTTTATTTTTACTTCTCTACTTCTTTTTGTATTTCTTGAAAAACAAAACACCCCCCCCCCCCAAAGAAATAAAAAAAAGGAAAAAAAATAAACCTGAAAATAAAACCACCCCAAAAGCTCATGGTTTTTTTTCCCCTTTCCTTGCTGGCATTATTACTACAAAGGACGTTTCAAATTACATGCCATTATAATGTTTTTATGGAACCATTCTTTTTCTCCTTAACTGTGAAATCTTGTTTGTGTACAGCTTGTGTTTAAAGGCAGTTATTTATGGAGTGCTGTGGCTCTACATCGTGATGTACAGTCAGGAATGTGTTGATCTGCTAAGTCTACAGACTAAAGCCACTACTTTATGCTGCATAGCCTATTATAAAACAGAAAACCTTGAAGTGGGGAGTGGCTAGTGCTGATGAAATGCTTTGTGGAACAGGTGGGACTTCAAAGTTTTATTTTAGTTTGAGGGAAGGTTGCTTATGCAATTGTTCCATCTGTCCATCCATCTGTCCATCCATCTGTCCATTAGCTTATCCTCCCACCCTGCCAATAACTTCTGAACTGCTTGCCCAATTCCTAGTCAACTTTGGCAGAGGGGGCATGTTCTCCAGGCCTGTTGCATGCATATTCAGGTCTGACAGAAACAGGCAGGTGGTTAGAGAAGAGATTGGGCAAGAAAAGGGGAACCCCAGTCTGTGCGTCTGTGTCTGGCCTGTAATAATAACCACCATGGCATTTGCTGCCTTCTGCTGGGCCAGTGTGCATAGGGAAGATCAGATGGAGAGTGGGAGAGCCACGATGCTGCTGCAACAGGTGATTGCATGTGCATGATGAGGGGGAAGTTACAGGGGTGATAATTTGGGGGTGTTATTGTGGGTGAAAGCAAGGGTCCTCTCATGGATGGTCATGGGACTCAGAGTTACTGTGGGAGGGAGACCTGTTTGATGGTCTAACCTAGGTTTGTAAAGAATTTCCTGTCTTTAAGGGAATTGGGGAACTGCTGGGCTTAGACCTGTCATCAAGAGCAAGGAGGAATAGGTGGCATAGAAAACATCATCTGATGTAAGAGGTGGTGCATATCCTGTAAAGTCAGTGACAAGCATGAAGTTGATGGCAGAAGAAGACTGCCAGCCAGGAGGAACTTCAAACACAGAACCTCATATATAGAAATGAGGGGGATTAGAGAGAAATGAGGTGCTGTAGCACAGCAAATCAAATTGAAATAATTGAAATATTTCTTGAAAAAAATTGGAGGGCTCAAATGTTTTTTTTTCAGCTTAGGATTTAAAGAAATCTGTAGCTTCAGTATAGCAAATATGTTGCCTGACTCTCTTTAAAATCTTTACTACTGGTATAAATAAAACCAGATTTCAGTATGAAGGTGACAGTGTGGGATGCCCACAATAATAGTAACAAAACAGTATTTTCAGAAGGTGAATTGTGACTATGCTTTTCCCAAGCAAATAGCTGTTCCTGTAATTTGGAGATCATTAAATCTGTTTCAGTAAATTCTATACTCATTGACATTTTAGTTGCCTAAAGGTCTCTGAGTGAACAACATATCAGCAAAAAAAAAAAAAAAGGCATGGCCTTCCATCTATTAACCGAGTTGTTTTTCAGTTGCTTCTGCTGACTCAATAATATTTATGTGATGTAACTCATAGAAGAAAAAATATCAATGAATATTTGTAATTAATGTATTTGAAACTTAAGATTGTTTTAAGTATAAGTTTGGATGCTTGGAGATTTTTGTTTTGGTTTTTTTTTCTTCTTCTGAGATAAATCACATTTGCTTATATAAATCACTGTAAAATACAGTGATTAAAACTGTATTGCAAATAATATGTATGGATGAGGGGAGATAGGAAGATATTTGTCTTAAGGTCAGAGTCTGTTCGCCTTTGATCACACAAACTACTGAACAGCCCTGGGAGCCTTGGAGGCCAATCCTGTATTTTTCCATACCAGTAAAATGGGTGACCTTTTGTTTGACTGTTCCAGTTATAGTCACTTAAAATAACATTTGAGCTATTGTTGGCTATTTCACTGAGAATGGAAGGCAGATCAAGCTTGTTATCTTGCTGCTCTTCAAAGAAATTAAGCAAGAGGAGGTATGCTGTCCTTAAAGAATTAGTCTACATAAAGCTTCTATGCTAGTGAGATCATTCAGTTATTGAAAAAAATAAATAAACTGTTTACACTAGCAAACTTACTTTCCCACTTTAAAATCAATGGGTAATTTAAAAAAAAAAACTAGTTCTTACACCTAGTTCTTCTTTTTAATAGCTCAGTTTTTAAAAGCAGTTATTAATAACAGTAGTAACTTTCACTTTGTGACTATCAAAGTATTTTGGAATTTTTCTTGCTCACTTTCTGATACTTTAATGACTTTTTAAATCTCTTTGTAACTTGTGAGGTGCAGAAATTGTTACAACATAGCAGTTCCCACCAACTGCCCCAAATTGCCAGGTCCATTCTCTTCTAGCAATCTGAAACCATTCAGATCCCCAAATTTGGGGAATAACTTCTAGTATTGAATATACAAGGATGATGGTGCAGGGTGTGGAAGTAACCTTACAAATGCATGAATATAATGCATTAAAATAACAATGTGTTTTTACATGGTTGAATCTCAAAGGTAAGGGCTGTATGATGGGAACCCCAGCCTAATTTGTGCTTCTGGAAGTTGCTGTACAGATGAACGACCTGACCACTTCCACCTTTCTACAACCTGTTGTGAATGTTGCGAATACTTAGAAAGGAAAATATGATATACTTTTTACCTTAAAGGTGGTTTTGCATACAGTGCTGAGAATGAAATAGTGGAAGCTGGGTTGCAGTAGTAAAATGGAAGCAGGGATGAAAGTGAGACTATTCTGTTGAGCATATTTACAGATTTTTCATCTGCTCTGGAGCCCTGACATTGAGAGAGCCATGTGTTGAGTGATCTGGAAGACTGTGTGCACTATTCTGGGCTGTGTGATCGAGGAGGGTCTGGTACAAGGCTGTGCTGTGGGGAGAAGCTGCCCCTGTGGATAAGGCTCCCACTGGCCTGGAGTGTTCCTGCTCAGGGTGGAACACCAGGTGAGCTGTACTGCTCAAGTGTGGCGTTGTAGTGTGGGTAGCAGTCCTTGGGCTGTGTTGCTAATGTTAGAGAGGATAGGTTGTGCTAAAGATTTAAATTGGGGAGCTGCAGATTCAGTTTGATGTTTAAAGTGTGGGATTTGACAGCTTGGTATGTAGCATGTATATTTTTGCAATGTTAATTTACGTTTTTTTTAAATCACTTCATGGTTCATTCATATCTCTTGGGATGAAAAGCCAGTCTACCTGTGAAGCTGAAATAATTGGATCTTATTTGAGGTGCAATGATAGATAAAGATACAAATGGGCCTCTAGGATCAATTACATTTATGTGATGCATGGTAAATTTTTTCCAAACTTCCTTTTCCTTCTCTAATAGACTTTGCCATTTTAGTGAGGAACTGCAGGACAGATTAAATTACATATGGGTGACTGTGGTGGTGAAGTTCTCTGCTGTAAATCAGAAATAATTCTGAACGTGATGTGAATTGCTTAATGTCTGCAAATGCCTGGTAGTTACATAGAACAGATTTTTGGCACTGTACCACAGCAGAAGTGACATCATAGTATGCTTTAACCTGAATTTTCAATCTGGAAGGAAAATAATGAAAGCTGAGATCTTTTTCAATGTTTGATAACCCTGCTTTTATCCAGTTACATGCTGCAAGCAAAAGGACAAGGATATTACTGCAGTGTAGTGTGTGCTCACATTTAGGTTCTGTAGGGTTACTGGTGGAACAGTAAATGGTGCTGAGCACCTAAATATCTGTAAGCTAGATAATGTCCTGTGATGTGTGCTTTGAGATTGACTTTATGAATATGAAAATCTACAAAATACACTGTTAATGCTCTTCAGTTTTATTATAAATCAAGCTATTAAATTGTTCCTTACAAAAATCAGATTATTTTAAATTACAGAATGCCTTAATGGAATATTTAAGTTACAAATAATACCATGCTAAGAGCTTATTTTCTCCTGGTAATTTTTTTTTTTTTGGCTTTTTGCTTAGTTTTTGTTGTTATTGTTTTTTAAAACACCTCCAGAGTACATGAGCTGAAGAGAAATTGTCCAAAAGGTATATGGATTACTGGAACATGAAGAATTGTTTTTAAATAGTGTTCAAGAAAGTCATTTGGAATATGTACCTACTGAAATACTTCAATTTGATAAGTCTTCTTCCATTTTCTCTGATTAGATGAAGACAAGTAGACATTCTCTTTAAAATATTGTTCCTTAACAATACACAATAAAGTAATGCATGTTGTGTTTATCACTTTTATTATAACTCAAGATGCTTTCTAATAATTCAATCTGAGGAAAACAATACTACCATTTAATTAGAAGCAAAACGAACAGAAGAGGAGAAACAGCTCAAACTATTCTAAAAAAAAAAAAGAGATGAAAGCAGGGGTTGATCAATTGCACTGCAGTACCTAAGAGAAATAATGTAATGCTTCTGAAGGAGAAAAATATAAGTTTTCAAATTGATTTCAAATTAAAATGTCAGTAGTGGGGGGACAGAAAACTGCATGTGCCAGTGCTAGCTATTTATGGTACAGCTGTGACTGGAATGCTAAAAAAAGGTGGAATATAAGTCAAGGTAGCAACTCGACTCAATTCCAGGTGAGTAAATTCTAGGGTGCAGCCATTGACTAAAGCTTACTTTGGTTCATTACTACATTCCTAAAATACTGTGAACCCAGCACACCTGAATTGAACTCTAAACACTGTTAAACATACATCCTTGTGACCCTTCCATTTCACAACAGAAGAATTACATGAAAACAGGAATTTGTCCTTTGGCAGTGAGAAACAGATTTAAAGTGTTGGGTAAATAAGAGTTACTTACCTGCAATTGTTCTATGATGAAAACTGTATATTTTCTATCACATTTTTGAGAGCCTCTGTTTCCAAACTAGTACTCTAAGCTTTTTGTTTAAAAGTCTTCTAGAAATGTGGAATAGAATACACTGCCCCTGTGCCTTCAAGGAGTTCAGGTAATAAAGCATTGTGCACTATGATATAAATGATTGACCAATTGTTCAGAGTTATTAAGGGACCTAAATAAAATATATTAAATTTGCAAGGAGTGGGAAAAAAAAATCTGTGCTGTACAAGGAGTTTGTGCTGAGCATGACCTGAAAATATACATTGGTTTCCATGAATGGGCTTATTTAATTGCCTTGTTTTGCATGGGTTCCTTTAAGAGATTTGTGAAAGAAGGTGGAGAAATACAAACTGGAGCAAACCTTGAGAAAACAGAAATCTGTAGCATGCTTATCCTTCTTGGTATAAACTATGAACATTATGGGGTGTATCTGAAGTTACTGTGTGGTTTTCATCTTTGTTGCTTGGCTCTGATCAGGATGGCACCTTTAGTCTTTTATTCCCCACTGTTCACATGCTGTTGCTTATACAATTCTAAGGTTAAAAAGTGGTCAGTATTTTCTTTGGCACTTATTTTTAATGATTCTTTTGGTTAAGCAGTATAATAATCAAGTAGTCCTTTTGCAAAATAAACAACATTAATTTTCCCCAATTATCTGGTAATGCTACTAAATGTCCCTCTATTGTAAGTTTTTCTTGCAGCAGAGACACAGCTTAATGGAATCAGAGCTGAAGGATGTGAACAGCAGCAGTTTTTATCTATTCTACTTGTTTCAGAAGGTTGAGGTTAAGTGGAAATGAGTTTTGCTGGTGTCTATACTGAGAAGACGTTTTAGAATGATTTTGCAGCTTTGTCAGTGGCATAAGATGGGATGTTCTGGGCACTCCTCAGTGTCCCTACTCCTCTCTCTGTACACAGGAAGTCGTTTGGAACTCCTTAATTTTCTCCTTTTTGGTAATGGAGTTCATGGTTCAGCATTTAAGAATACTGAATAGAAACCAAACCTAAAAAGTCTCCCTAGGTTGTCAACTGCTTTTAAGATGAATACTGAGGTATGCTGAGCTCTTTTATTCAGTGATAATTGTCATTTCTCCCTAAAGTTCCAGTAATGTCCTTCACTGTTTTGTCCATTTGTATTAAAGAAATTAAAGCTATTCAACTGCATAATGCATTTGTTCTTCTAACTGGGACACAAAACTCCACTATGATTTCAATATTTTTCTCTTGAAGACTAAAGGCCTGGTAGCAATTAAGTCATAATTGCATAAACTTTACATTTCTAGCTTTGCAGTTCAGTTGTACTTACATAAAATACAGAAAATAAAAAGCAAAGCAATAATTGATGAAGGAGGTGATAGGATGTGGAAGTGCCAAGAGGGGAAGCATTGAAGCACTTCTTTTGGGACTGGGGGAGGAGGGGGAAGTGTGTTGCTGTAGTACATCTATAAACACATTTTAAAATACTGTAATGCAGAAACAGCAGGCTATTTTGCTTTTTCAGTATTGGGAAATACACCTTTAATGAGATCTGCTCTTCCAGTGTGTTTCACAGACAGCCTGATCTCTGTAGTTCTTGGGTTTTCCAGCATGGATTATTCTGTTTGATAGGCTTCCACAGTTCTGAAATTTTTGGGGAGAACTTCTGCAAATGTTGTAGGAGCTTAAAGAGAGGAAGGAAAAAAAATTATGGTTGGAAAAAAATCCTGGTGAAATATCAAGATCTACACTTCTGTGGTTTTTTTTACCATTTAAGAACTTCATGTTTAGATGCCAACTGTGTGCTGTATCAAATAGAAAAAAGTCTGTCTGTACTTCATTTATGTTCATTTTCAGTAGAGGAAAACAAAAGTGTAAACTCAGTTCAGTCAATTTCTGTTTCTCTGGAGTTTCAAGCCCTGTGTAACCCTGAAGTGAAGCCTACCTCTGATAAATTTTTTCCTCAAACAGCATTACATTCTTATAACTAGTCCACTTGTATGTTAGAGAAATACTGTGCATATGGTTTGTAAATGTAAGATGATCTTAAGAGAATTCTTTTGCATGCCATGTGGGATTTTAATTTTTTTGGTTTTTCTTTCTCTGCCTAGTTTTATTCCTCAAATAGGGTTTTGAAGCTCTTCAGTTGAAGTGTTAAGAAAACATCTTTTGAAATTTATAGTGGACTATGTCTTATCAATTGAACAAAAGAAGGTAAAAAAGGACTGAAACTAATTAGCTAATTGTCTTTTATTCCAGTTGATGTTTTAACACCTTTAGATATTTGCAATACACAGTCACATTTTGAAGACTAAAAAAACTCTAGCGTTCGTATTTTTGTTGAAAGATGTGCCTGTGATAGCTTATCTATAATGGTGACAGTAATAAAATTAAATACTGGACTAGAACTACTCCCCAAAGTCTTATTTCCTGTCAAATATCCCAGAAAACAGAATGGTGTGAGGTATCCCAAATTAACTGAAGATGCTGATACTCAAGTGCTTGTTTCAGATGAGACAATAATGCATTTATCAGGTACTCTGAAAGAAGGGAACATGCAGGAAATCCTTCGTCTCTAGAAGACAGATACCTATGTAAAACTGACACTATTTGTTAGGCTCTGCTGGTAGGTAGGAGGTGTAGGAAGTTCTACTTTGTTAGTCATCTTCTGCATATGAAAACTCTACTGTTGTTCTGCTGCACTTCCCAGTGGCTAGCATCTTAATTAATATATGGTGGAATTAAAGAGATCAGCATCAGCAGGTTTAAAACTTAAATTGTAAAGGTGTATGTCATAAATGGAAATCATACAAACATGAACTTGTGCTTTCTATTACTTGCCTGAGAATGAAAAGTCACTGTTACTGCCTCTAGGGTTTATTTTGCAGCAGAAGATCATGTGACGGTGTCTTCTTCTGTTCCAGTGCCCAACCACCCTCTGGGTGAAGAACTTTTCCCTAATATCTAATCTAAATCTCTCCAGCACAGGATTGCCCCACCCCAGGTGCAGAACCTGGCACTTGCCCTTGTTAAACTTCCCAGGGTTGGTGGCTGCCCAGCTCTCTGATTTGCACAGATCCCTCTGCAGGGGTCTCTGCCCTCAGAAGTCAACAGCTCCTCCCAATTCTATATCATGGGCAAGCTCACTTTGTATACCTTGAATGTAAGGGCACTAAGCTGGCTATTTTCCCTTCTGTACCTGCCCTCTTCTGCTCCCACAGTTCAAAGTTGTCATTATAGCTGGATTGCTACACTTAAACAGCTCTCTGGTAAAATGAGAATAATCACTCCTGACTAGATGAAGTCATAAGAACACAGACAAGTTGCAAATACAGCTATAACTTAATATTTTTTGAAATTTCTGGGTTCCTGTGTTCTAGCAGACAGGTACCATCTAGCAGTGTTTTCAGTATTCAGTGAAAGCAATCTGAAGACATGGTTAGAATGGAATGCTTTAATTGTTCTGCACTTCATGTGAATTATTGTGCGTGGAAAGTCCTTCAGCCCTGTATTAAGTTGCACTGGCACCCTGACCTTTTCTGTTGACAAGTACCCACTTTAGGTTCTTCAAATTAGGTACATGCTTTGTGCCCTTTCAGTAATGAATGTGACATTTTTAGAAAAAAAATATTTTTAACATATGGCTGATTTATTACTCAGTCATTTTCAGTGAACTGTTGTGACTTTTGGTTAGCTAAAGCAGTTTGTTTTTAGCTGTTCTGATACTCTTTTTACTGTTTAGTAAAGCTAATAGGTTTTTAAGACCTTGAGTAACTACTCTAATGAACTGCTTTAGTCTGCCACAAATCAGTTTATGATCCATCCAGAAATTTGTGTGTAAGGATGATAACATCAAGTTTGAGCTAAACTTGATTTTACTTGCAAATCTGTATTTGGTAGATTATTCTTGTATTAAATTACTCTTCTTGTTACAACTGTCTTGTTGTCAACATGGCATGATATAAAGCTCCTTTTAGTTTCTGGGGTATTTTGTTAAATAAACATTGTTTTGTGAAAATGTACAAAACAGGGCTGTACTGAAATCTAGGTCTGAAAAACTGATGATCTCACTTGAAGACAGTGAGAACAGTTCTGTGTTTGGGGGCTGTGTCTGTACGGGGAGAGTCTTTGGGAGAATATTAATGGTCGTCCTTTCCTGCTTGTAGTGTTCTTGTTCTATCCTCGTTATTACCTCCTGGATGTTGACAGAAACCACGTGCTGGATTTGGTAAATTTATGGTTAATCAAGTGTAACTTTTTTACTGTTCCTGGAAGATTGGATATTAGTAAAGCTCCATTTTTTGGGCTGATGACAATACTTCATATAGACTCATACGATCAGTCAGCAGAGCCACAAATATTTGAAATACCTATGGTCTGCAGGTCTTACAGTGTTAATGATTTACTTTTGGTTTAAAGAGAAAAAGAGCATCTAAAGATATGTAGCCTCCACCCCTTCTTTTAAAGAAACAGAACCCAAGTTAATGAAAAGTGCATAATACTTATTTTGAAGACATTGTCTGTATTCTTTCTTAGCAGGGAGGGAGTTTTAGAAGAAGGATTTGGTAACCTAGATGTGTTGATACCTACTCTGATTCCATATTTAGCAGGTACATTTTTTAGGTGTCACAAATTAGGGTTTTTACTTTCTTCATTTAGAATCTGCATTGGTATCTGCAAGGGAACTTTTTGTCTTGTGTAAAGTGCAAGGTGAAACTCAGGGGAAGTAGAAGAACGAGTACTAGGAGCAAATAGAGGAGAAAGAGTAATGGTATATTTCCCTACTCATTAATTGGGAAATGGGTAATAAATAGGCATTTGGCTTTATTTTCTTTTTTTTGTTAAGATATTTGCAAGTACTAATGTTAGCTTTTGCTTAGGCTGTGAGTCTCATGCTGTTCCCTATGTACATGAATTACTGGGTTATTGATGGTTTTGCATTAAATGGGAAGATTAGGTATTTGTTCTCATCTCTCCCAAATCTTTGAATGATTGAGTGTGATAGCAAAGTACTTTCCATTTTCTAATGGTGAATAGTGTATTTGCCTAAAAAAATCCTCAAGGAATTGTAGATAAGTTCCCTAACTGATGTTGTTTGACTCTTAAATGAGTTTTTTGCATACTGCATTTATAACATGGACCAAAGCAATGTGTTTTGGACAGAGTCATAAAATATGGGCAGATGATCATGTGAAGAGGTTGTTTACTGTTGCTTCTACTTGCTCTTGCACAACTTTGTATTAGTATGTGGTGCACTAAAACAATTTTTTGGACACCATCTTGTCTGTCAGCACCTAGCAGATGCCATAAATAGATCCCATTTTTTTTAGTACAGTGGGGGAATTTGAGGCTCCTGAAAACTTCAGGAACTCTGAGAAAGAGAGAAAAATTTTAAAATTCATTATGATGAATTAAATCATCATGGAAGAACCCTAAGCAGATAAGAGGCAGTTGTTTCAATGTCAGTTATACTCAATTATGTACCTGGGAAAAGGACTGCAAATATTATCCCTCTCCCCTGATTTATATTGTTTTATTAGATGTAATATAAAATTTTATAATAGACACATCATGTCTACAAGTGGACATGCTTGTACTAGGGCTTTTTCCTCCCCAAGTGTCTGTCTGTGTCTGTCTGAAAAGCTGCTGAGCAGTTCTTTGATATGTGGATGTAATTAGGTAGCCTTTGAATTGTACCATGTCAGTCTAATTGTAAAAGGTAAGTAGTGCAGGCGTCAATTTTCAAACAGTTAAAAAACATAAAATTAATCTTATTAGGGCTGTGATTTTTACAATGCCAGGGCTGGCTGTGTCTGTGTCTGTATGCTGAAACGGGAGAGGGATATTAGAAGGGACCTTGTAAGCAAAGAGTTTTCCCTGGAGTCTCAGCTTGTGCGCTGTGGTGAGTAGGAGAGAGAACAGAATCCAGTCTTCCTTGATTACAGGAGATCAACCTTTCTGATTTCAACAACTGTTGCTTAGTATACTTGTATATTCCAGAGAAATCATAAGTATGGTTAGAGTCAAGCAAGCAATGAAAAGGCTAAAACCTTCCTGTGGGAATGGAAATGCATATTCTGGTCCTTTTCAGTAACTTCTCACTGAAACTTTTTCTTTGATGTTCTAAGTGTTTCCCCATCCGTTCTGTATCTCCACAGCAAATTAAGACTGACATCCTACAGAGAACCTGAGTCAGTGATGCATTTCCATTTTTGGTTCTAGGTGTGATTTTCCTGCTTGTAGATCTGAGATGTTTTTGCATTATATTGGTGTATTCTCCTAGTTACACTGCACACATTGTTCTGTCTTGGCTTTTTAGATTTGACAGGGTTTTTTTTGTAATACAAAGTAGAGGATAAGCAGCTAATAAATCATTTGCTATACAAAGGAAACCACAAATGAGGAGTAATCCACTGGTGAGGTAAACACAGGTAACCTAGAATGTCTTGAAGAGTAATTTCAGGCTGTATGCAACTTCTTCAAGGGGAGTTAAAATTCATCTTGTATCTGTTTCATTTCATTGTCCCGAGAAAAAATGACACAGCTCACACTGCTTTTTCCAATAACAAAAGCTAGCCTGGTAAAATAATTTCATTCCTGGGGCCTCTGATAGGGATTTTAAGTGAATGGCCTATTGCTTTAGTATTATTAGCATAGTAATACTATGGTGATGCATCATTGAAACTATTTCAAAACAAAAGTTGCAATTGCTGATCTATCCCTTAAAATCTCAGACATTTTTGTATTTCTGTTTGCTAAAGTAACTGCTACATGACGTAACAAATTGGTTAATTTAATGTGGCCAAGTGTAGGGAATAAAGAATAAAGTTATATTTTTTTCTTTATATTTTTTTTTTTAATTAGAAAACTATAAAGACATCTGAAAATTCAGGGAACTCTTCACGTTGCATTCAAAGAGGGAACACACAATTCACATTTTGCAAAACAGGCATCTGAGCCAAGATTAGCAATACAAAGTTTAAGAACTGTCTTAATTTAGGCACGTCTGAAGGGACTATGTATGGATAACATAATTATTAGAAAACTGCTAGCTGCCTTGAAGTGTGGGCAGGAGCAAAGGAATATATCAGGACTGAAGAGGATTGTGGCAAATTAAAATGTAGGCATTAAACACAGACACTATAGAACAAGCAAGGGATAATAAAATTTTGCACTCTTCTCTTGAATTTGGGCAGTTCCTTTCTGTTGTTGTGTAATATCCTCTGACACATCATGCACTATAGTTTGAGGTGACTCCAAAGGGGTCTAACATTCACAGAGTAGCTGAGGCTGGAAGGCGCCTCTGGAGAGCCAAACCCCCTGTCCATCAGGGCCACACTGAGCACACTGCCCAAGGACCATGTTCTGACCATGTTTTGAGTGTCTCTGACGTGAGGCTCTGCAGACCCTGGAGCAGCCTGCTCCAGGTCAGAGCCCTCCTCACCACCCCAGTGCTGCCTCAGACAGAGCTGCCTTTGGGGCAGCCCCTGCCACTCCTGCTTGGCCTTTCAGAGACACCTTCAAGAAGAACCTGGGTTTGTCTTCTTCACACCCTCGTGTCAGACACTTAAACAGTGAGAAGATCCCCATCAGGTCACCTGTCTGAGGTCCTTGACACCCTAGTGAAGGGTATTGGGAAGTGGCAGTACCTGCTGACTCATGAGACCACCCTGAACACTCCAGCATTCCTGGAGCTGCTGCCTCTCAGGGTTTTGATTCAAAAACTTTGACTATCTTGATTCTTAGAGCGATTAAAAAAATAAAAGCTCATTATTATGTTTTGGATCTTTAAAAAGTAAAGGTATTTTATAAGCAAAAGTTCAAGATATTTGTGTATATGAGTACTTCACAAAATCCCATAACTCTCTTCAAATAACCTTGAAAAGTTATCTGCATCTATACATCACTGAACTGGTTGCTGTACTTCATTTGCTTTTCAAATTTGAAGGAGAAGAAAATTTCTGTTCTACAACTTGAGATGAACCCTGCTAATTTTGCTTGGATTCTGCAAGTGCTTTGGATAACTGAGGAGAATTTTGAGTGTATTTTTTTTCTCCCTCAGCCTTGAGTGAAGTTCACAGATGTTGCTGGTGCAGTTACAAACAACGTTGCTCAGCAGTTCCTAATCTGATCAAACACAGTACCTATCCTTTTCAGTCTCATGAATGCATTGTTCAGCCTGCAGTTGGTTAATTATCTTGTAAGCAGTTCCTCTCTTATTTTCTGCTTCTTTTCTGTTTCCATGGATTAATCTTCTGAATTAACAAAGTGAAAAGAAGAATATCAGAATCTTACTGATTTGTTTATGATGATGAAAGTGAATGAGAGACCATGATAGCAAACTGCTGGCTTTTCATCTCAGACATGTGAGTTGCTGAAGATTCTGGTCATGAACAAGCCATGTTATTTTCTGTGAGATTGCCATGGTGATCAGGTGGGTTGTGAAGCACACTGAAGAAATAAATACCTTTTCCCAATTTATGAGCTGAGAAGAAGAAGGGAATTTGGGAACTCCCATTAATCTGAGCCTGTCAGGACTTTTTTGTGTCTTGCCAGTACCATTCTCCTGTTGGTGAAACTGCAGGGGGAGGGAGCACAGTAGCCCCAGTGTTACTCTGACAGGGTGGAATTGGCCAGCTCTTGGTTGCTCCTGTTTGAACTTATGGAGTGCTGTTAGTTTGGAGGTGCCTGGAGCTTGTCCAAGTAACTGGGAAACCTCTGTAGTCTTCTGCCAGTGTCTTGATTTTTATCACAGGACTTTATAGCCATTGCTGGAATTGTGGGGTTTCTCAATGATGATTTTTTTACCAACTGACCTTCTTGGCCATTTCTCCTGTGCCTCTGAAGTGCACACAAACCAAGTGGCATGAAGGGAACATGAGAAAACCTCTTTACACTCAGTTGAACATTTTTTTATTATCTCCTCCTTCTGCTATAGCAATTGGTCCAAGAACTCTTGGAC
This sequence comes from Setophaga petechia, assembly GCA_024362935.1. Classification (NCBI taxonomy): domain Eukaryota; kingdom Metazoa; phylum Chordata; class Aves; order Passeriformes; family Parulidae; genus Setophaga; species Setophaga petechia. The sequence goes on along the minus strand of JANCRA010000020.1, from coordinate 12,086,919 downwards.
TATGCTGTTACTGAAATTTGCTTGTAATTACTAAGACTGATGTGCAAGGCATAATGTCGGTTTCTACAAATTATAGTGTATTTAAAGTGATCATTATTAGTGTGGAGTAGTACACTGGTCTTTTTATCAGTTGTTGCTGTTGGTACAGAAAGAAGTAATTCATATTATTCTGACTGCAGCATTGGTTTAATCTGCTTGATGTCCATTTATTCATGCAATACTCTGCTGTTGAATCCCTAAAGTAGGGTTTAAAGGTATATGGAACTGGATCATATGGAAGGGGAATTAATACAGTAAAAAATACTTACTATATTTAGAAGTCTATATGAATTAGACTTCAGAGGCTGTGCTAGAGTTGCTGTGGGGAATAATATTACACCTATCATAAATTCCATTGTTATTGCTCTGTATAGACAAGCTCAGCACGTGTGGTACAAACATAACACTTTTAACTTTGGTTTTCTTTCTTAAAATTAGTGCTATCCAAGTTAACAAGGCCTTAATGTCTTCCCTGTGAAGTTTGTAGTTTGACCTGTAAAATTAGTAGTTAATGTACTGAAATCATTGTGGTGATTGATTATTATTATATGCTGGGTTTTAAAGGTATACCATGCCAGAAAGGGACAATTTGTAGTTATTTTGAACAAGATAGGTGATTATTTGGATCCCTCAATTTTACATTGAGTAATGTAGAGAAAAATTTAAGTGCTGAAGAATCTTCTATAAAAACCAATACCTGGATGGAATGCAGCCTTAGTATCAGTTTCCTTGTGTGCTCTGATGCAAACTGGTTTGCCTATCAAATTGTAGTGGCCCAAGGAGATAGGAACTAAGAGAGATTCAGTGCAGTACAGATTGAGATACAAATATAACTCAGGATTTTGCTGAAATCTGGATTAATGAAAAACAGTATTGTTGGTATTTAAGCGGTGTAGATGATCAAATATCTTTTTCTTTTTTTCCAAGGCTTATATTTCAAGTTTAAATTTAACTAAGCTGCTGAACAGGTTCCATGATCTATATTTAAGCAATATTTAACAGCTGAGGATGCCAGTCCCAATTACCATTCTTTAAATGGTTGCGTAGCATTTCCCTTTTCACAGGAACACAAAGGTAGTTCCAAAATTGAATCTGGTAACTTTAAATTACATAATTACAAGCAGAATTTCTAATATTTTTTTTGGGAAGATGTGCAGTCACAAGTATTTCTTTTGCTTTTGTAATTTGCTGTAGAGATACTCTAATGTGATCCCTCCTGATCATGCTAATAGAGAGTGATGCTAAACCTTAAGAGAAATAAGTATTGTAGATGAACACTGATGCATTTTCTTGGCAGATACAAAAATCCAATTATCAATATTAATCTGCAGTGTTAATCCATGAAGCAGAATTGGTTATTGCTTTTCAGGGTCATGAAAGGCAGCATAGCATCACCCAGAAATGAGTTTTGAAGGCTCTGGTGGGAGAATGTGCCAAGTCTCTGCTTAATACAAAACAATATTAAAAATTCTTCTCGAGCTATAGTTTTATTTTTTTTTTGTGACAGAAGAAAACTTCATTAATGTAAAATATTTTATAAAGCCCAAGAATCTGTGCTAAAAGTGTATGTAAGTGGCTAGGGTTTCTGGGGGCTTATCCCAAAACCAATTTTACTTCTGAAACTTCTGCTCCCTTCAGGTAATCGTGCAAATATCCTACCAAGTAAGCAACTGGCAGTCTTCAAGTTAAATTACATTCACATCTGTTTTAAGTCTGTATCAGTTTGCTGATCTAAGTTTTGTGGTAAAGAAATTACACCATGCAATACTTAATGAATTGCAGTACTTCAGAAGGGAGTGGTTCCCCCACCCTATATGTAGGATTTGAAACACTTTCCTTGGGTAACTGTTGTTCATTTTACAGCTCATTATATTTCCCTCTTTGTTCTGTTGTTGGGGTTTTGTTTGTTTACAGTTCTCCTTTATTTCAGTCTTTCCTGTTGCACTGGAAACAGCCAATCAGTTCCTGATTGCAGACCTCTCTTCTTTATTAAAACTAGAAAAAGTCTGGTATATCCATAATATTGCATTAACTGATCTTTTGATTTAATCTGCTTTCTTTTATTTCACTAAGTGAAACTTCTGAAGAAGTGGTATTTGCAGGAAAGAAATGCTTGGGTAACTGAAATGGGCTTCTTGATATGGCCTTAAACTCGTGGACAGACAACAGTTTAAGGAATTTATCAAAAAAACCCAAACAACTAAACCCCACAAATGAAAATATCCAAACGAAAAGAGCCTGGTTTAGTATTTGTGCAAGGTGTGGGGTTTTTTTTTTGGGTTTTTTTTTGGTTTTTTTTTTTTTGTTTGTTTCTTTTTTTTTTTTTTGGTTTTTTTTTTTTTTTTCCGAGACCACTGCCTACAATCCTTAGACTCATTTTCAGTCCTTTTAAAAAATTAATTTAAAGATCAAGGCATATACATTTTAAGCAGTCTTTTGTTTATCTTGCAGTGCCAGTTTTATTTATTACTGAAAGAAAGATCCACACCAGTTCCACACTATAGATATATATACTGAATCCATTCCTTTCTGTTTGTCTCAGATCTCTGCTCTAAATGGAATGAAGCCTTCATGAATATCATGGTTGTCAGCTTGAAATTTGTAAATTTGAGAACTGAATACTGTAACAGTGCTCATATTCTATGATATATACAGATCTGGAGATAAAAAGTGAGATTTCTTGGTTTAGCATAGATGTTGGTATATATATGGGAGTTTCTAAGCTTATTTTAAAGAAGTGGTGTTAATTTAACAAGGATGCAAAAAGAATAAATTGAAACATCTGGTCTTGCTAGGTCTTTGGACGTTTTTGGGCTTGTTGGGTTGGGTTTTTTATAGTACACAGGTCTGGAGCTCTCTATAATTAAGGTTTCCAAAGCTTCCCCTTTGGATCCTACTTTTAAATTGCTTATAAGTTTTGCCAAATGCATCTGGGCTATTTTTTTTTCTTCCCTCCACCCTCTCTATACTGGATGAATGCCTCATTATTATTTTATGGATTTTTATGTGGTTTAGTTCTGACTCTTATTTAATTCAAGCCAAAACAGTTAATTGTTGAAAAAGAAGCTACTTCAGAAGTAAAAAATCAAAGTCTTCTTTTAGAATGCTGTTAGAATATCTAATAAGGGATGGAAGAGTCACCTTCTCATGGTTACATTCAAGATTTCACAAATAATGATAAAAACTTGTCCAGGTTTCATGCATAAAAAAATTTAAAAATTCTTGTTTGAAAGTGCTTATTGCTGTTTGGAATTTAGAAGTTACTGAGATCCAAAGATGAAACGCCCCAGTACACTAGGAAATTGATTTGACTTAGTAGGATGACTGAGCACAAGATACAGGATAATGGTGTGGGAAGGGGAAGAAGAGATGGTGTTTGAGGACAAGGTAAAGATCAGTTATTGAGAAGGGGATATAATAGACCAAAGCTGAGAGCAAAGACAGTCTGCTCTAATCACAGCTTTTGGAAAGGGAGTTTCTTCTTCTTCCTCTGCTGTGAGGCTTGGTGGCAAGCTGTGTCTCTTACACCTTTCTAGGGATCTGATCACAGAATCACTGAGTGGTTGAGGTTGGAAAGAGATTCTTCAGGTGATTCAGTCCAGCCCCCATGCTCCAGCAGGGACACCTGAGAGTCAGCTGCCCAGATCCATGTCCAGGTGATTTTGGGTCTCCTCAGAGTCTCCTCACAGGTGGACACTCTTCAACCTCTGTGGAGAAACCTGAGCCTGAAAAACTTCTTGTGGAAGCTGAGATTTCAGTGGGAGCAGTGTTTGAATGACAGGGATAGGTCTGGGGCAGTCAGGGGTTCTGCCTGACATTTCAACTCTCTATGGGCATTGTGCAGAATGAGTTAATCTGCTCCTCCAGTCCGTACACACCACCTGGAGAACCTACACAGAGGTGTACGAATGTGTCCACATAGACAAATTGTTAAAAATATTCCTGTGTTGAAATAGAATAAAAGAGAAAAATTTACGGTGCCTGAGTCTTCTTAATTTGTGGCCTGTATTTGCTCATATGATTTCAAAAATCATGTGATTGCATACCACAATAAACAGGAGTTAAAAATTAAATAAGGAATGACTGATTATTAAATAAGCATTATACATTTTGCAGTGTGAACAAAATCAAAAAGAAAACAGTATTTGTTTGAGCACGATAGGAAAGGAAAGTTGTTTGCTTTCTCAAAGGCTCTGAGTGTCCTGATCACTGTAGGGTTCAAGTGCTCAGTACAGCTCTCTGATTTTCTGTTCTGCTTAAAAAGGTGAGCGACTTAAGTGCATACAATGTTTAAAATATATTTTTGTGTTCAGCATCTTATTTTAGGTAGTTTAGTTTTTAGCATTTCATTTTGTGCTTCAGCTTTTTATTCTTCTTGAAGCTGGTTGTAGCTTTGAGTGTTGTATGTGGTTGGAAAATCCTGCTTAAGCTATCAAGATGGGAGCCCAGTGTAGAATGACAGAAGAATCTTTTTTGGCAACACATGCTTTGTGGGGTTTCAGTGTATTTCCATTTGGAAATAATTAAATTTATTGACTTGTTTGTTGTGTGCTAGAACTTCTTGAACTTAATTCCAGAAACTTCCTGGCCACGCAACTGGTTTATTTGTACTGACTTCCTTTGCTTATTAGAGAGTATATTTAATTAGTTGGAGAGTAGAAATAATTTTATTTTTCTTAGATGATATTCAGGAAATTTGACTGCACCTTAATATGGTTGATTTAATTTTTTTTGCCCTGAATGAATGGGGGTCCCAATACAGGTTTTTCATATGGTTAAATGAAGAAAAGATAATTGTCTACTTTTTTGAATGCTGTAGGGTTTTTAAGAAAACAAAATGTTTTATTTATTTTCTCAGGATGATTCATAATGCTTCAGTGTATTTATGTCATCCTACAAATCTTAAATATTGAACTTAACATAGGAATATTCTACCTCAATATAACAATACTGTTATCCTTTATGCTAGGAAGGGAGGGATGGCTAATGACATTGTAGACATATGTTCTTGTATATTTTTGTGGGGATGCTGATCAATTGTTATGGTTTCTTTTTGCTTGTTCCAGTTCCCTCATCACTGTAGCTTAATGATTTATATTAAATATCTGTAGGCATTGAATTAAGCAGTACAGGGTAATGATATACCCAGACTTAAGTCCTTGACAAGGCAAACACATTTGCAGCTGTTACAAAAATGGGTACATTTACTGTTTTTTAAAACAGCTTCTGCCTTTCTCAGTCTTTGTTCAAGCTGTTCACTGTTGCATTGGAAAACAAGCAGTGATTTTTTCTTTTTGTTTACACAACAGGGAAAACTTTTACCATTGTGATTGCTGTGCTATGAAAAAAAATCGTCATGCTGCTAATCTGTTAGTGATACAGGACTACAGGACTTAGTCACCTGTGTTAGATACAGAGTTGGAAGGCAATCTTGAATTTGTAGTGTGAAATCTTAAAATGTTAACCTAGGCTAGGTTAAGAAGAGATGTGTGAGAATCCATGTATTCTAGGCAGCTTGATCTGTGAATTGTCTTTGCTACATGAGGCTGGAATTGTCATCTAGCAAGAGAAAACAGTGGCAGGATTGTGTAAAAGGTTTGTTGTCTTTGCTTGGAGTCATTGTTTGAAAGAGCATTAATAATTTGGCAACCTGGAATCCAGATGGCAAAGCTACTCCAGAGTGTCCCCTTGAGCCTTCTGTGACTGTGGCCTAAAGGGAGAGCAGAATTGTTTTTGAAAAAAACCCCTCTGCTCTCTATTCTCATTGTGTAAAATCTTCTGTACTGAAAAAATAATTTGTAGGTTTATTGAAAAGGTTTTTGGAGGTACTATCTAATTTCAAAGAAGAAAGCTAAATAAGTGTGTGGGGATTTCTTCTTTAAAAAAAAAATTGTACGTAAACACATAAAATAGATTTGTCTAAAAACTTTCAAACTGGAACTGGTTTTTGACCCTGGACTAGTGGAGGTGGTAGAAATAGGGATTTGTGATCAACTGTGGATACTTGGATTTGCAGACAACTTTATCTGGATAGGAGCAGCTAGAATTGAGTATCTGGTTGTATCCTGAAACATTTCAGTATTGTCCTGCAAATATTTGTGGACACTTACTTTTGTTAAGTCTTGTTTTCTATTCAGTGGCGTTCTGTGAATGCCAAATCTGTGGTGCACTTCACAGCTGGCATCCTTAACATCCTTTAACAGTAAGGATAACAACAAATCCATGCTCAAACACCATAAAATAATATTAGGGTGTTTTACTCTTTAAACACATGCTGGGCCTGCCATGAAAGACACCACTTATTAATGGTGAGGCCTCAGCCAAGTTCTCTCAGAGTGGGCTGACCCTCCCAAGAGCAGGGGGTTGGTTTCACAAACCAAGAAACTCTGTTTTCTGAGTCTGCAAGGTTCATAAATTTTTATTAGATTTTCTGCCTTGAGTCAGAAGAAGGGCTTTTTAGAAGGACATTTATTTTTATTTTTCCTTTAAGGAACAGATAATTGTCGCAGACATCTTTTGTGAAAAATCCTTTCTTAGGATTTTTCCTGCTAGAGCTGAGAAGCTCAGTAATAAATGTAAACAATTGTTATCTGCTGCTGTGGGATGCAACAGGTCCACATGTGACTGGTCTTCTGTAGGTGTTTGGATTTACTGACCACTCATGGCAGGGCTGCTCTTGCTCTCTGCCAAGAGACAGACCTTTGTTATTATTCTTTCCTTTCTATTCTTAGCATAGCCAGCTTCTGAAGAAGCTCCTTTCCTTTCCTATTTCTATGTAGTATAGTTATAATGTTTTATATATATATATATATATCATAATATAATAAATCAAGCCTTCTGATCATGGAATCAAGATCCTGACTCTTCCATCCTCTAAAAAACCCCTGTGACCACTGTCACAGATAATCTTTTCCCATTGTTATTTTTTGATGCTGCATGGAAGTTTTCATATAGTAATGCCCTGAAGAACTTTAACTGGAAAATATGTTGGAGAAAGAGGAGAGCAAATAACAAAGGTTAAGACATGAAAAAACTTAAAGAAAATTTACATAGGTAGTACTGAAATGCCCTCATCCAACAAATCTGTTGAATTAACTTGAGAGTTAATATTAATTTCAACAAATAAATAAATTAATGTCCTTTAAATTACTGCTGGAATAATGCGTAGATTTCAATCAAAACCTGCATAAACTGAGAAAGTGGATATGTTCTATCACATTTTCTCATATTAAAAAATGAAATATTAAAAATTGTAGGGTCTTTGAACTCTTTTCTCTTAGATGAAGTCAAAAGGGATATATTACAGTTCAGATGGAATCTGTTGCTGATATTACTGAGTGCCTTTTTGCCTACAGTGTACTGACCCTACAGTCATTGCAGCAATCCAAAGCTAGTTATTTGTTACTGTTTCATGTATAATGAGATTTTTGGGAGATTTGATTGAAAAGAGAAGAGATACTCAAAAATTGGCATGTGTTCGCATTTGGATTTCTTTTTCCTTCTCTGAATTCAATAGTAGTTTTTGTCAAGGCTTTTTTTTTTTTTTAAAAGGTGCTCTACACACCTGTATGTATACTGAATGCTCCTTCCATATATAGGATGATCATTATTAGAAAATTGCAGTCAGAAATTTTGTAACTGTGAAAATAAATGGTAAACTGTACAAAATTAATATCAGCAGTACACCTGAACAAAAAATACTGTGCTATTTTAAAGAAAAATTAAGCCTGTAGTAACATTGTATGACTAATGTATAAAAATAAATACCATATGTCTTGTAAAATATCATCTGTTCTCGTGAAATGAAACTTTGTCATTGCCTTTTGCTAAGTGTACCTATGAATTTAGTTGACTGTATTCCCTCAGTGCAGTTGTTGTTCTGGCTATTGATGAAGTTATTTTAGAGCATAATCCTTTTTTTTTTCTTTTTGATAGACCAACACGAAAATACTGAAGGCAGATTATTTTTCTTGGGCCTGTAGAAAGCACAGGCTTTAAAAATCTGTCGTGCAGAATTTCCAGTCATCCATTTCTGTTTTGGGTCATTCAGATGGGTTGAGCTGCAAGTTCTTTGGAAGTCTTGCTAGCAATGGGGGAACACCTGAGAACGCATCTCACAATCTCTATTGATCTTTTTTGATTATTCAGCTCAGCTGGACCCTAGCTTCTCCTTCTAGAACATATCTTTTGTGTACTGACCTCATTTAAACAGGAGAAACTAAGGAAGCACTGGGCTTTTAGAATGCTAATTTCTGTATCTCAATTTGCAGATTTCAGGAAGTTCCCAATTGACTACTGAGGTCTTACCTGAGTGCAAAAAAAGAAGCTAATCTGCCAGCATGACACTGAAGAAAATAGATGAGGCTCCAATTCACTGCAGAGAAAAAGCCCTTGATTTTCCTTTAGAGATTTTTCAAAACTAATTGTGTGCCATTAGACAAGCAGTTAAGAAGATGAAATGGAATGAAACTTAGAAGTACTTTTGTAGACTTCAGTTTTGTTAATATAGGCATATTATAGTAGGTTGGTTTGATATTGGGAAGCAGTGCCAACAACTAAAAAAAATCCATCCAGCAAAAAGTAGCAAACTCGGGGCAGTTGAATGTTTGTGTTAAATCATGTTTAGTACAGAAGCTCCCTTGAGACTGTTGATTTTTATCTGCTCATCCTTGCACTCTTAAATTTGTTGATTGGTTTTGGATGTTGTGTGAATTGTTTTCTTGTCATTGCCGATTAGTGCTGTAAATACGATACAGGTTTTGTTGTTGTTTGGTTGTTTCTGGTGGGTTTTTTTTGCTCTGGATACTGCAATGAAAGCACATCTGTCATCATGTTGTTCTAGTTTGTCTTGTTCAAATTGCTTCACAAGTATAATAAGGATTATAGCCTGAGTCCTGAGCAGTCTGAATGGCTTTGCCCCATTTTGAACTAGAGCAGAGCAGCCTGTGTGCTCTTCTACTCCCTTCCAGCCCCATCTTCTGTAGTTCTAATCCAGTGCATCTGTCTCCTCCTTCATAGCTCTGCTGCTCACTTCTGGAAACCAGGTTTTTTTTCACAGTCTGGGTGTGGTTATAGGTCTGCCACGGAGACATTCTCAAAAACAAATGCTTTTACATTTTCTCTCATATTATATTTTCTTCCTACTGTGTATATGATATAATATGTATATATCTTTTTAAATATATATATTTTTTATATATATCATATATATTATATTCATTATAAATATATATCTATTTCACATATATATATTTCACAAAGTGGTGCATTTCTGGCTGCTGACACTCTGTTGATGTATCTGGAGCTTCTTACATCTTTGGTTCTACTGCCTGAGAGGTTATAGTGTGTCAAGAGTTTATTGTATGAAAACTGATACTTGGAATTTCATATATGAGTGTTTAGAAGCTGGTAAATAAATTGGTTAGTGCTTTCCAGTGAATCAAATTATGTATTATAAAGGTGAGGAATTTTGATTAAGGTAGTATGTTTGGTTGTGACTGGTTTACATACTGATGCCAAATAACCCATGAGTGTTGAGAAGCGAGCTGATCTAAGTTACTTGTTGAAAAAGCAGCTCAGTGGAGGTGTAACTTTGCTGGAACCTGAACCTTTAGCAAATGTTGATTCCTTTCTTCCTTTCAGCTGTAAAATCTCTTATCTGAGTTTTCTTCTCTTTTCAGTTCAGGGGAACTGTTGCAGCTCAGTGTTGTGGTTACAGGCATGAGTGTAGGTAATTGTTTTACTCCTGGTGAAGGTGTCCTTGGCACATTGACATTCCTCTGATGTGATCTCACTGCCAGATCTAGAAAGAATTTCCTGGTTTGCCATGGGGAAAATGTGCGTCACTTGTTTTACTGAAATGATGGATTGTGATCTGTTGTGTAGGGATGACACGAGATTAGATTGGACAGTATTTCTAAAGGTGCTGTAAGACTACCACTGTTGTACTCCCACCACCCAAAACTTTGTTTATATTTCTCTTTTAAGGTAACTTTCTGGAGGGAGTAGTAAGATAATATGGCTCCTCTGAGTCAGGTTTTGGAAGCTGTTTTTCTTTACTGTGGGAAAAAAAAGGAGGTTATGTATAAGGTAGGACATGGGACTGGGAAGGCAATGCAGAGAACTAAAGCCTTGTGTTCTTATTTCCTGTTTTCTTGAGTTGCTATGTGAAAGTTAATTGGTTGGTGTTAATTGAAGGCTTGTCAAGGTTTTGGCTTCATTTGTGTGTGAATTTAATAAACATTAGAGCCTCTAGTGACACAGCAGTCCTTTGCTCCTCAGTGCAAAGGGAGGGATTGTCTTTAGCTGGCAATCCCCAGTCATCTCTGGATGATTTATGTGCAGAGTACATGACACTCATTGTGTCAAGATTTCTTTGAGGGTGAAAAACTTTTATCACCTCAAAAGTTGATTTGGACTATATCCAGAAGTGAAGTAGTCTTGGAGGGTTTTGTTTGTTTGGTTGGTTTTTGTTTGGATTTGTGTGTGTGTGTGGTTTTTTTATTGATTGTTGTGGACTTTTTTCTTTTGTTTTCCTTCTGTTGTTGAATTGCTGTGAGTAAGGACAGCATGGTAATGTACTTTGGTAGAGAGTAGATGCTGGGATCCTTACTGTCCTGAGGATAGGGAATTCTGTATTGGAACTGATTGGAACACACCCCCAATGGCTGATGCTTTGTGTTGAGGTGGCTTTGGTTTGTACACTTCTTCTAAGTAGTTTACATAATCTTCCTGTAAAGCTTAATATATTTACTATAACTGTTTCAGTGCTAGACAAATTTGACTTCTCATGGCAGTAGACTTTTAAAAAATACTCTTGATTTCTTTAAACATGGTATAAATGTTACTGGTAAAAGTCTTGATTTTTCGTTTAGCGTAAATCTCCCATCACAACACTTATTTTTAACCAATGAGTTAGAAATGAAAATAAATCAGGCTCTACATAGTAAAAGCATGTTTTCCTTGCCAAATTCAAGCTGGCACATTCAGTGTCCAAACAGTTTACGTAAACTAAGCAGGATAAATATAAATTGGGCAAAGAACTGCTAAAAGGACACCAAATAAATTAGCCCTGGGTTTTAGAATGAATTATATTTGCTTAGTGGGCACTTGACAGTGCCTCTGTTACAAGTAAAATAAGTCTTTAGTATGCTTAAACCTCTAGTTGCCTATATTCTTGAACTCTGAAAGTTGTAATGTTTTCCCACTTTAATTGGAAACTTCAGATGGGGTTAAGTAGTATTTCTTCTTTTTACGAAACATTTATTTCAGTATTTTCCTCAAGTAGACAGAAGTTTTCAAACAGCTTTGCTGAGGTCTTGCTTGTGTACTGTGTCTTGGGAGGGGATTTCCCTTTTCTGATATGAAAAAAGAGGATGCCAACTATTTTTGATGGCATGCTGCATTTAAGAACTGTGTGGAGATAAGTCTTTTATTTCTGTTTTTGGAATCAAGTATTGGAAGACCTCATTGATGCACGTGTTTGGTACAAATGTATTTGTCTTCCTAATAATGGCATTTGACATTATAGTTTTTAATTATTAATAAAACTGTACACTGAACATAAATTAACATAATCTTAGAGAAAGTCCATCAACACTTTTGTCAGGCTTAAAATAGTTGCTTTTGTTTGCCTTGTGAATATCTGTGCATATTTCATTAACCTTTATCTTGCTTGATGTGTAAATGTGTGCTGAGGAGATGTTCAAAATGCCTGAAGTTAGCTGCATTTCGTGTTCTATTTCTGGTGTTACTTAGCTGCTGCTGCTGCTGCTTAGAGGCTGAACTAGAAGGAAGATCATTGCATTTCACTGCCACTGGAGTTAAGGGTACAAAATTATTTAAGTTCTCAGTTGGCCAAGTTCTCAGCTTGCCAAGAAACAAGTTTCTAATAGTTGGAAAATGTGATGATGGATTCCTCCCCCCTTCCCCCCAATTAATTGAACTTCAAGAGCTAGAATATATTTCTGAAATGAATTGAGAGCTTGTTATTGGAGCAGATTCAAGTACTATATGGAGAAGTTCTAAGAGAAGGAAAAAAAAGAAGGCTTGCTTTTACATAAGTAAAAGAAGAGGGCTGATACCTCCTCCTCACACCTCCAAACAAGATCAGAATGGTATTAGATTTTGCCTCTCTCTGTTTTTACTTGCAAATTAATAAAAATGGCAGTATAATTTGTGTTCACATCTCATGGCAATAATGACAGACCTTCTATTTTGAGAAATTGACTCTTTTAGTGCTGGAGACAGTTGACAATTTTCCTTACAGTTGTTTCATAAAAGTGAATATTGTTCTCCAATGTGCTGGGCAAAGCGTGATCCACGGATCTGTTTTACCCTCGTGTGGGTGATGGTCCTTTGTTAATTCATCAGCTGCTGTCTCTACAGGTTTGTAAAGCATATAATTTCTTCAGTCCAAAGAGTTGCTTTATTTTACAAGTGTTTTCTGTGTAGAGCTTTCAGAAAGCAGTGGTCTGTAGCAGTGTTTCATCCATGGGTATATGAAAAATCTGGTTTTCTTGGTGCTTTTTTTTGTAAAAATCTCATTTGTTACTGTAATGGTGTGGCCTTTTGTAGGAGATCTTCCAGCCATGGAGGAAGATGTCCATCAGACCGTGTCTTCATTTTTGTAGAGTTTACCTTGTAAACTTAGACTAAAAATAGCAAGTGAATTACCTTTTTTTTTTTGCTTGGGAATCTAAGATCTGTTTAAAAGTGCTAAAAAGAGAGTAAGTTATGATTTCAGTGAAGCTTTTGGCTTAAGTATGATTCTTTTCTAGAAAGTAGAAAGAGTAGAAAAGGTAATCCATTTAATTCCCAATTAGTTTGAATAAAGACAAGAAAGGTGGTAATTTAGTTGAACTTCTAAGAAATTACATTTTCTGGAAGGTGGACTTTGTCCCCTGTTAGAAGTAGGTTCACACATATGTACATTTCTCTGTGAGTGTATATATATGTATATAATCTGCAGAGATAAGAAAAAAATATTTGATCTTGTATGTCTGTACAGCAAGAGTATTTGCAAGGAATTTTGGGCATCAGTTTGCATGAGAACCAGTTAAAAATTTGCCAGTCTTATCTCTGGCAAAATTGGCCAAACCCTCGTTTTGTTGAGCTGAGTGAAGTGTAATCGTGTTTGAAAAACCCAAAAGAACAAAAACTTCCCCAAAATACCCCAACATAAGTATGAGGTAGTGTGCTGGGGGAGGGGGGAGGACTTGGGTAACTTTAAATGAGAGGAAAAAGCAAATGAAAGAAAAGCATAATAAACCTGGACCATTGTCTGGTCTAAAAGACCCGGAGTGGAAAGAAATGTGCTACAACTTTATCTTGTTGAATTTCTTGAAGAAGACACAGGTATTGCACACCCCCACCCTAATGATAGTCTCTTTGCTCCCTCTTTTTTTCCCCCTCCCTTGAATTAGCATTTTAGACTGTTTTATTTTCCTTCTTCTGAAGTTAACTGTTAGTTTCCATGCAGAAAAAGTAGTTTAAACTTCTGAAATACTACTAAATTAGAAAATTTCCACTCTTTTTTTCTGTATTCTAGCATTCTAGAAAATCCCTTCCCCTCCCTCCAAAAGACCCCCCTTCCCCCATAATTCATACAGTGACAATTCATACAACAAATTTTATGTCCATTTTACATTACAGGCAGCTAACTAGTTTTATTCTTTTAAAACAATAAGAAGCAGGCAGAGAATATAGCCTTCTTTTTACCTTTATTCAGTATTAACAAAGGAGAAGAGAAGGTGGCTTCTAAAGTTGGGTACTGAATGCAAATTCATTCTCTTGCATAAGCTACAGAGCAATAGAACATAACACTGTCATTAAAACTGACTCATAGCATTCAACGAAGGTGTGTTTCAAGCTTTAATAGTGTTAAGAGAATTACTGCAGTCTAGTAAATACCTTGCAGTGGGAAAAAGTACTTGAGCTGCATTTTGTTGCAAAATGTTGTGCAAATTATTTTGAAAGTATTTTGTTTTTTAAAAATATCTGACCATACAAGCAGAGAAAGAGAGTTATTCTAAGCTATAAAGTATTTTATCAGTTAAAAAATGGATGCAAATAGACTGTGAAATTCATTTAACATCTATATTTGAAATTTCTGCTCAGGAGGGAGACTCTGTACATTACTTGATTTTCTTTTAGCTCTCTTCATTGCGTCTGTGGGGGGATGACTCCTGTATATTAGCAAAATTTCTCTCCAGCAGTAGGTGTTCAACTCTGTAAACTGGTGTTTTGGTGGGTTCTGTTTGGTTGGGCTTTTTGACATCTCAGTGGAGGTGCATAGCACCACAAAAAGTCCTAAATGTTAGACATGCATTTGAATTGGTTTCATATGTAACCTCAGCAACAAAGAAAGTGGTCTAATCCAAAGGAGATTACAAGCATTATTTCTGACTTTTTGTCTGAACAAATAGCATATCACCCATTCTGTCTGGATTCCAAAGGAAGGTGGAGATGATTCTTCTAATGTTAAAAAGGCACAAAGAGAACATTAGTGGAAAGGAGTGATGTGGTATGGTTAAAACTGTAATCTTTGCCTTGCCTCCCTGCCTGCTGAGCAGTGGCTGATGGGCTTGGATGTGCTGGGTTGGGCCTGGGCTCAGTGTGCTGCTGCTCTGTGGTTGCTGCCCATGGTGGCTGAGGAAATGTCTTGATACATACCCATCTAGTTCTTTGATGACCAATATTCAAGCTTGTCAATGTATATGGTTCTGTACAGCTTACTTGCAAGCAAAAGACAGCTGTTTCATCTTTGGTTTGGAGTCTTTCACCTCAACATCTCCCTAGCAGCCTTTGTCAGTAGGTATAACTGGATTTTGGGAAATTCTGTTTAACCCTCTGAGACATGGTATGCCCTATATTGGTGCCAGTCCTTATTTTCTTAGTAGTTTTTACTTTTCCTTTGCAGGAAATAAATGACAGTATTTTTCTGTGTGTATTTTTCTGCATTCATATCTCCTAAGTTACTTTTATTTCCCTGAATATTAGAAGCCTGTTTGTTCAAGAAGTAACTAGATATATATGAAACAAGAAAGTCAGTTATGCAAATATTGAATTTTGGATGCTGCAAGTCTGTATTTTTTACACACTAATGTAAATCTCAAATATCATGATGAACTCATTGCTCACGCCTGAAACATCTTGTCCTTAGAATTTTGTTTTCTTCTTTCATTTCAGCACTTCTCCATATGCCAGTCTTTTACTGTCTTCTCTAGTGACTCCCTGCAGTGGTTTCCCTTCTCTTCCTCCCTCACCCACCTTTCTTGTCCTTTGCCAGGAGCATTGCCTTCCCTCTTTTTTCCCTTCTCCTCCTCCCACCTTCCACACTCCATAATTAAACTTGGAAGACTCAAAGGATAGAAAAACAAATGAAGGATGAAAATTAGGATTATGAGGTTTTTTTATTACCTTTCTTCTGGTAGGTCTGCCAGCATTATTTGCTGTTTAGATGTATGTCCTTTTTCTCAGGACCTGTTTTTCAGGTCCTCTTTTGGGTCACTTACATATCCAGACATGCTTTTGGTGTCATGGGAATCTCTCAAGCAAGAAGCTGTCAGCATAGCAGGAGACACTCTGCATGCCTTGCCTTTCTCTGTGGGAGAGAGGCCATGGATCTGCCATTTCCTATTTATGTTTCAATATTTTTCCACTGATACCTAAGCTTCTAATCTGGATGATTCTTCTCTTTAGATTAAGGTGGAAATAATATCTTTTTACCTTTTGTTTATTTTCTGGGGGGTTAGTTCATGCCTTCAGTAGTAAACTCCTTGATTTACTTAAGAGACATTTTTGTCACATTAACAGTGTGGACAAAAATACTACATAAGCAAAATTAATTGCATATGAATGTTTTACCAGTGGTGGTACCATTTATTAATGGTGGTTGATGAAGGTATAGAGCAAGTACACACTGCATTTGTATTAAGAAAGTTAGTCTGAATGATTGTATTTTTAATTATGAGGATAGTTTTTGTGTTATGTGAGATTTAGAATATTTCCCTTTTCTTTCTTTTAACTACAAAGTGGAAACCACCAGGCTGAAATGAAAAAAATAAGTGAAGTAATAGCGCCTCTTTTGAAGTGATTATAGAAGCTGGTGTTGAAAAGACATTGTTTATTATTTAAAAAATTAAAATATTACCACATCCTGTTTCCAGAAATGAATCAAATTTTCTCCTAGTTTTTTTGAAGTTTTTTCCTGAGTTTTCTGGTAAGACTTACCTTAAGACTCATATTGTACCACAGCATGCTGTTCATGCAAAAAGCTATTACCATAGCATGGTTTCAAACATTATATCTTAGTTATTTTATAACACCACCAGAGGCCTTCAACATAGAAAAAAGTTTCCTCATCAAGGAGCTTAACATCTAATTAAAGACAACACCTAAGAATGCAGCTAATTGTTGAAATAAACAGGAGAGGAAAAGACAACATCATCCTGAGTATGTCTTTACAACTAGGAATCTGTGGGGGGTTGACCTTGGCCATCCACTGTCACCAAAGTCGCTCTGTCTGCTCAGCTCCTCAGAGCATCACGAGGGGTTTGGGTTGGAAGGGACCTCAGTGCCCATCTTGTTCCAACCCCCTCTCCCAGAGTCTTTTCCATGCTGAACAGCCCCAGCTCTCTCAGCTTGTCTATAGGAAACGTCCTCCAGCTCTCTGACCATCTTTGTGTGTGGCCTCCTCTGTACCTGCTCTGGTATGTCCACGTTTCTCTTGTGCTGAGGACCCCACAGCTGGACACAGCTGCACAGCTGGGGTCCCACGAGGGCAGAGTCCCCCCTTGACCTGCTGGCTGGGCTGCTTTTGCTGCAGCCCAGTGTGCCCGAGTGTGCACTTGTTGGCTCGTATGTAGCGCTCCATCCACAGGAGCCCCCTTGTCCTTCTCTGCAGGGCTGCTCTCAATGACTTCTTCTCACAGCCCTGTATTCCTGTCTGGGTTTGCCCTGACCCTTTGCCACACCTTGTCCTTGGACTTGTAGAACTTCATGAGGTTCTCATGGGCCCATTCCTCAAGTTTTTCCAGGTCCCTCTGGATGTCATCTTGTCCTTCTGTTGTGTCAGCTGTACCACTCAGCTTCTATAATCTGTAAGCTTGCTGAGGTGCACTCAGTATCACTGTCCGTGTCAGTAATAAAGGTACTGAAGTGCACTGGACTCAGCACAGAGCCCTGAGGAACGCCACTCATCCCCAACTTCCAACTGGAACATGGAGCCATTGCCTGCAACTCTCTGGCTGCCTCCAGCCAGCCAATCCCTGCTTGTGTTATTGACTGGACAGGGGAGAGATAGTATAATGAATATTTATTTTTCTACTGCCTTTGGATGAGATCAGCACATTAAATTTGTGCTTTTGTTTCTTGCTTTTTTTTGAACTCTACTGGAAAATTGCTCGCACATACTGCAGATTGAGTGGGTCGCCTTAATATATCTTTCAAAAATGTTTGCAGTAATTTAGCAAACGGAAGTTCCCCTACCTGAAGGTGTTCTAGGTGGCTCAGCATGAGGACATCTGTCCTGACAGCACAAGTCAACGCTCTGTTGCTGCACTTTCTCTGCAGTGGATTTGCAACACAAACTTTATTTCAGAATTTTCAGTTTAATGTTCAGAGTCCTCCCTCAAATTGTCTTTGGTTCATGATACATTGCTGCTGCTGTTTCTCTAGTGAGACATTCCAGAACACTCTAAGCTTTTATCCTCTGATTCAAGGAAGCTTATGTTACTAGGTTGTGATATTAATAACAGTTAACAATTGACAAATAATGTTAATTTAGGAGAAATGTCAGTTGTTGAGGATTTTTTTCTTCTTCATTTGGAATGTGATTCTTTTTTATTGAACTTCATCTTACTGTGATGGTCATAACCTCTTAATGCAGTCTGAGCCACTTTGGAGATTAGTCTTCTTGACTTGGGTTTTAGTTAATTGATTTATTCACCTGTGTAAGTTTAATGTTTGTTTTTTTTTTCCAACTAGAAAGCATAGCAAAACTCACCTTGAATTTAAACATGGTTAGTGTCCAGTTACTCTGATAATAGACATCTTAAAAATGCCCCAACTAAGTGTAAAATAAAAACATTTAGTACACTTTTACACTTTTAGTACTAATCATACTCTGTTCAATTCCTGGCTGGTAAAACTGGAGCAAATACCTTGTAATAGAGTTTCACACAATGAAATAGTAGCAATATCTTCAAATTCAGATGAAAATTCATATGGAAAGATGTTTCTATAGGTTTTAATTTCTTTGGGGTTTTTAAACCAATCTGCTTTGAGATTGATGGAATTAGAGAAGAATTGATGGAATTAAAAAGTAAGTCAAACCTGAACAAAATTATTACAAAATCCTCCAGCACTCCCCCACAAAACCCCAACGTACACCATTTGTCCACCACAGCTTTTAATCACTTGTAATGACTTTAGTGACAGAAGACCCATGGTAAATCTTTCACTTGTTTCTTTCAATGTGCTCCTGCACATATGCCTGCATACTAATATGAATTTATTCTTGAAATGACCTGTCTTAGGACCATTAATTGTTGAGTGGCTTCTTTTTGTCTGTTTTTTAAAACTTTTGATGGCATTCTTTTCAGGGTTAGCATTGTATAAGGCGGATCATTATTATTTAAATAAAATGTTTCTAATTATTTGCTTGGAAAATGCGTGAAGAAGCAATGATAAATAATTTTATAATGTAGAAGTAGTGCTGTTCATTTGTATGTATTGTATTTTATTAGTAATTTAGTACTAGGTTTTGGGGGGCTCCCACCTCATACTTTTATTTGTTCTATGTATTTGGCATGCCCTTTTCAAAGAAAAAGGGATTTCTTGAGTTGTTTTTTTTCCCCCTATTTGATAGTGAACCAGTCATCTATATTTAATTATATGCTTGAAGATTACAAGAAGAGTACTCATTGCAGTTGTTTTGAACTGCGTTAGAATGCCTACAGAATTTAATTTTGGCATTATTTTTGCTATTTATAAATACTTTTTATTCACCTTTACTTTTCTGTACTCTTATGAGAAAGATCCATCTCAGCCAAATACAGTGCAGAGAGGAACATCTGACTTTTAGAATGTGAATGGGAGTTATTTTTAGAACAATGAAGACAAAACTGGGTTGGAAGGAGGGGGGAGAGTTTGTCAGATTAGCAGAATTTCAATCTCACAAAATCACAAGCATGCTTTGTGTGTGCACGTATGAAAGATTCAGTGGCTGATCCCGTTAAGAATTCACCAGAGGACTTTTTCTGAAGTGGCCAGCACTTGTGCATGTGTTGTTTTGTCTGCAGCCAGCACGGCAGTGCAGCAGTGCAGGGCTGGTCGGGAAGCTGGCGGTGCCAGAGGATGCCCGGGACCTGGAGCGTGGTGGGCACACTTGGGAGCTCCATTCTTCCACAGCTGCCCTGCTGAGCTCAGACTGAAGAGCAGACCTCCAGCTGGCTGGCTGCTTCTAACATGTCCCCTTCAAGAGAATATATTGTACTTCTCTTGGACAGGAACACCCTCTGCCCTCGTGCCTTTTTTTCCCCCTTCTTATTCCTAAGGATGTTTCTTTAAACATTGGAATTAGCTGCAAAGTGAGTCCTGATGTGTAACTGAAAATAGCAGCTTTTTTTAGGTACTTCTAAAGATGAAAAGATGTCTGTAATATTATTTTGTAATGTTATATTGAGAATTTAAAGTCCATGGCAGATTGTCAAAAATAATATGGGGCTAAATCATAGGCAACATGACAAATTAATATAGGATATTACTGGAGACTGGTGTTCTGAGAAGAGAGAAGGAAAGATTAAAATCAACAACCTACTTCCAAGGAGACCACTACAAATATTGTGTCAAATAAAAAATTATTAATTTCTTCCACAGCAAGCTATTCTGTTGCAAAATAAAACCTTCTATTATCTAAAAAAAGAAAAAAAAAAAAAATTCCTTCTCTTTGCCTAGGAATATATCATTAAGCTAAAGTGTGCTTTTACTTCAACTACAAATGTTGGGCTCTTGTATTGGGTAGAAATGGAAGTGTAAAGTGTCAGGCACCTTGTACCAGAAGAAACTGCAAAGGCTTTGGGTTTCACAGGTTGCTGTTGGGAGTTTTATCCTCTGATGATTTTCCTTCAGAGCTGCCGCAGGTACAGCGAGGCCCACCCAGCATGTGCCAAGACCGGCATCAAGTGCGTAAGAAGCTGTCACACCCACAATAGACTTTCTTGTTAAGGTTCTTGCCGGAGAGCAAGACTAAAATGGAAGCAAAATTGTCTTTCCTGTCCTCCTGTTATGACTCATGGGAGCTGCTTTTGTGCTCAGTGCTTTCATAATCAGTCTGCTTATTTGTCAGTATGGTCTTAGAAGCATCCTGCTAAGCACCCACTCTTTTTGAGTTGGCCACAGCTGTTAGGGAAGATCGTGAATCCTGTGTTTTAACTCAGAGAAGTGAATTTAGTTCATATATCCAGCATGAGCTGAATTTATTTTTGAATCTGTACTTGGGTACAAAAAAAGAGCACTCATAGAAGAAGATAAAACAAACCAAATCATTATTTCTTCCCTGGCCTTCAAGCTCAGTTTTCCATTAGGAATTTAACCAAACAGGTGTCTTGAATAGTTGGGAACTGATTCACCCTTTTTCTAGTTGTTTGCTTTGCTACAGGATGGGAACTTTATTCAGGTTCTTCCCCCATGCACTCCTGGCCCTGTGGCCATGGAGATCTGTTGCCTTTAGGCATTCAAGTGATGATGCCTTCCATTGATGTATAATCATTCAGATGCATTTGCAGGTTTTGTTGTATCAACAGCTATTAAAAAACCCAAAACCAAAAAAACCCCAAGCAAATTCTCCAAAAACCAGCAATGATGAAGTCAGGGTCCAATGCTGATATTAGCAATGTCAAGAAAAGCTTTCTGGAACTGAATTTTAAAATCTGCGAGCCTGTGCAAGGAACCTTGGTATTTTGCTTTTATATAATTTGTTCAATTTTGACAGTTTTCTAAATTTTGTATTTATTTTCACCAGCTGTTCTTTTCATTCCTAATTTTTTCTTATGAGCAGAGGAGAATAGATTAAAATTTTGAGTAAGAAAAATGGCTTGCTGTAATTGTTAAGTTCTTGTTGCTTTTTATCTCTTCAGCTTTCTCTTTTTTTCATCTTCCTTGTTGTGGATTTCTTCATATTGTAAAATCTTGATGGCTCTTTCTCCAGAATCTTGTCTCATTTAGAAGGTCTACTGTCCCTCCATAAAATGGAAAAATAAAGTGGTACCTTTTTTTCCAAATTATGGAGTGAGATTGATACAATGTCGCTAGGAGTATGATTGGATTATTTTTCTCTCCATTCCTTAAGTCAGAATGTTACTGCTGGCTTCCTCCTTACAGCTTTTCATATACTGATTTTTTTCTTCCTGATCAGTAATTCCTTATAATAAACATGACACATTCCTCTGGATCAATAAATCCAGAAAAAAAGAAATCCCACCTATTTTCTTTACCCGGTCACTTGTATTTACTGCTATAACAATGAGTTGGGTGCTTGTAAATCTAACTAGGGTTTTCCTGGAAAACCTCAGTGAATAGAGCTACATGTATATTGGGGAGGAAGAGTAAAAGTGCTGAATGATGCATCATTGCTGACAGAAGTGGTTAATGCTTCTTTCATCCACGTACCTTCTTTGACAGGAGACATTCCAGGGTGTGGATTAATGCATAACCATCAAAGATGGTATGGTATAAGTTCTTTACATTTGTGTAGGGACCTACTGTTTTGTTAATGCACAGAGGAAAATGTAAATCAGCCTCTAGAAATTCCTAGTTGTGGCTTCTTGGTGTGTAAACATAATAAATAAAACAGATTAGGTTTACTTCTTGTTTTAGAAGAGCAAGAGGGGTATATTATCTGCTGGCAAGAAGCTTGTTTAAAAGCTCATGGATGACTTTGAAGTCAGTTAGAAGTTTGTAACTAAGTTCAGCAGGTTGCAGATTGCTTTCTTTCTGTCATGATAAATGGAATTAATACTTGATTTTCAAGATCTAGATATACAAATTTAACTGTATTTCTAGAACAGTTTTACTTCTCTACATTTTGTGAAGCCAAACATCTACCTCACATGTTTCATTATTCTAACTAAGTGTATCTACTAAAATCTAGCTGTGTAAAAAGTGCTTCTCTCTCCACACAGATATTGATGATTATGAAATAAAGAATAGCATTTCTACTTACCATTGAGGCTTTGGGTTGAGTGGTTAAGTCTGATGCTTTTGGGTAATGCACTAGAATTCTTAATGGTCCTGCAGGGAAAAGGAGTTATGAAAAAGCAGGGGTTTTCCCCACTGCTTTAATTTCAATTCAAATGATCAGGTACCATAATGCTGTAGTATTCTGTATGCTCATTTTGAAAATGTTTGTATGTTTTCTGGGATTTATGTATAAGCCTTACATGCTATTGCAGAACAGCTACTTTTGTATTAAAGTCTCGCACTATTACACTTCTGGATTAAATAAAACTAATTTTTTTGTGTTCGTCTCATGACGTTTCATTTTGCTGGGTTGGCTCTGGTTTTTGTAGAGTATCATGGCAATGTTGAGAGCATCTCAGATCTGTTGGTTTAATTAGTAAATTGTTGCTGTGCTGTGAATCTGGCTGCCTTAGAAAGGGATATTAGGAGAATGACTTCTATTTCCATACTGAGAGCCTTTGAGAGGTAAATGAGTGCCTTATTTCCACTTTTGCAAGGGTTATTCTAGACAGCAAGCAACTTAGGAAAACAGACCAGTGGCACTCAGTGCAAAGAATGAAATTGTGGCAGCTATTACGTTTTTCTTGCTATTAGCTGAGGTTTTCCTTGCTATTTCCAGTGTTCAAGTTGAAAGAATCCGGCCTGTCCTCACTAAGTTACAGAATAAAGTAGTTCTTGCTATGGAAAACTTTCTTGAAATTACTTTTTTGTTTAAGCTTCTATTTTGCTTAAGCTTTTGTTTAAATTTCTAAGTGTTTTTCCTTGTTTTTGTTACTACAGTTATTGACTCTGACATTCGTTAAGACTCTGTGTCATTCATGGAGTTTTGAGTTCATGTTACTAGATTCCCTGCAAGAATCAGTGATTCTCAAAACAATCTTGACAAGGCCAGTGCCTTTTGAAAAGCAAAAGAATCCCAAATAGTGGGTACTGCCACTGAAAAAATATTTTAGCAGCTTGATTTTAATCTTTCAGCAGCTTTTGAAGACAAAGATCTCAAATAAGCATATACATTTTGTCTAGAGATTAAATGGGTCTAACTAGTCTGACTTCACTAATGTTTGAATTATAGCCCGGTTTGAGGCAAAAGATTTGGGGCAGAAAGTGTTCGGGTATGAATCCATACTACTGCTTTGTGCCACTAGCCATCTTTCATTAGCTTTCTTTTTAATTTCAAAATTAAGTTCTCAGAAAGTGTCCTCAGCAAAATTGGGCACAAAGCTCCCTGGAGCCAGTGTAAAAGAGGGGCTCACTCGGGTGCAGTTTGCTTTTGGGAGCCCCCCTGTGTTCCCTGCGGTGTCAGTCACTCCTGATGCGCTTTGGGGAGAATCAGGGAAGCTGCTTTGTGTGTTTCTTTGGGCCAGCTGAAGTGTGTCACCAATGGTGAGTGAAAATCACTAAGTGGGTTGACAGGGGTTTATCTTTAAGGAATTTCATGCAAATGCTTCTCTAGGTGCCATGAATTCAGGGGTAGCAGGGGATCAGCTTTCCGTGGCTCTTCTGATGAAATGAAAAGGGAAGATGTGATCAGTGGGGAGAAGATGTACAGCATTGAATTTCACAGAATCATAGAATTTTAAGAGTTAGAAGGGACCTTAAATATCATCTTCTCCCAACCCTGCCATGTGCAGGAACACCTCCCACTAGACAGGATGCTCAAGGCCTTATCCAGCCTGGCCTTTAACACTGCTGGGGTTGGGGATCCACAACCTCCCCAGCTGGGGGATTTGGGAAAGGAAGATTAGCTACTTGGGAGTCTAACCTTTGTTCCAAATAAAAAACTAGAATCCATACTGAATAAACTTGCAGAACTGACAATAAAAATAGTGGATCACAAGCTGCAGGTCTGTATAGATTTAAGTAGTTTATGAGAAATTTAGAAATTATGAATGAGAGAAAAAGGAAACTGCATCCTAATTTCTTCTTGAGCTTTTGGTACATTATCTCATAAGTTTCTTTACGGTTTCATCATATATCTAGGAAGTGTTGTTCACCCTGTTAGGCAGAATGAGAGTGTACAGTGATAACATTAGCAGATAAGTGATCAATTTAATTTAAATTAAATTAAATTAATCAATCAAACTGATTTCTGGTAGGACTTGTCAGTGAGTGTTGGGAACCGAATTAACAGATTTGGTGATGTTACTGAATAGTGCTGATAGAAAACAATATGTTTTCTGACTTTTCCTTTCTTTCTGGCAAGTAGTTTTGCCATTCTGAACTTGGCTGTCCAGTTCTGTTGTGTCTCACTTACGTTATGGGGGCATCAATGGTTGTTTCAAGGTCTCTGTGGCAGTATTTCTGTCACTCGGCTGCAGCATGGGGACAGTCAGCTGCACCCTGTGCCTGGCACCAACCTGTTTCAGCAGAGAGCTGAAGCAGCTCAGTGTGGGCTCTGTTCTCATGTTGATGGGTGCAGCTGAGCAGATGCTCCTGTTTTTCCAGGACCTCATTTTTTTAAGTTCGTTAGTGTAACCAGAAAGTCTGGACAAACAGCAAAAAGGCTTTTGAGAGGACATGCCAAATGAAATAGGAGGAGAACATATGGAAGGGAAAGGAAGGAGTATTTTGTACAATTCACCAGTGAAGAAAAAAAAAAGATTAATTAAAGCAGTAAATTAAACCACTGAAATAATTAATAAAGGACTGGACAGCTTTTTCTAAAAAACAAAAGCAAACCAGAAAACCCTAACTATCCCTTTAATTTGGAACTCACTGCTTTATTTTCAAATCACTGTGGTTGATTAACTCTGGAGTTGCTTCTAAACTAACAACCCCTCCCCACATGATCTGCCTGTGTCTTGCTGAAGCAAATGTCATTGTGATTTCTCTCCACCCTTGGGTTGTCCTTTTGTTGTGTATGACCATGTCAAAACTGGGCTCTTGGCCAGCACCCCTGGCTTACAGTGACATCCCATTTGTGTGAGCTGAACCCAGAATTATTGGGTCACACTCACCCATTACACATAACTTAATTAAATGTATTTACTTCCATCCTGTTCTTCATGAGTAGTTCTATCCTTGAGTCACTGAATTGTGAGGATGGTATATTTCCAATTCATGGTGAAACCAACTGAGGGTTTTTCTTTCCCCATTTTTGAATGTGGGATATATGCCTTTAATATTAACGGAGCAAATGCAGTCTGAATTAGTAAAATCAAGCTTCTAATAGGATAGCAGAGAAGTGGTAAGCTGAAAACAGCCAAAAAACTTTGTTCTTTACCCTACATATAGTTGCTTAATTTGAAAAATTACTTCAGTGTTTGGAGAACATGGAAAAAACCCTTTGAAGACATTATCTTTTCAGTATTATTTCTTAAATAAGCTGATAATGGAAATAATTTTAAAATCTCATTCCTAGTCAGTCTAGCAAATTAGTTTCCTTTCATTTTTTTCTTAATAATCACAGAAAATAGTAGTAGAAAGCTATTTTCTCCTGTAGAGTGTTCTTTCTGCCATTTCCTTTTTGTCATTACTGTGGACAAATGAGAAAATAACTAAACAAAATTTGTTTCTGTACCTAGCTATCAACCTACACCAAGTGGACCATAAATAATTACAAGCTTATTTTTGCTTACTGAGGTAGTTCCTGACAACATTTTTGTTTACCTCAGTTCTGTAGAAAATTCCTTTATTCCAGTTAGTTATTGTTGTAATAGACACCCTGTGTATGGGATTACATGGCCAGCTGCTGTGTCAGATGTACTTTGTCAATGGGTGCTGTCCATTATACCTGCTGCTAAGCTCTCCTGATCATCAAATGTAGGAGTAAATTAATTGTCTGTTAAAATTGTTAGACTATATTGGTGTACCATTGCTTTCTCTTACTGAAATCCATGTCTGTGTACCATTGCTTTCTCTTACTGAAATCAAAGTTCATGGTGTATTGGCAGGGTAAGCTGTTGCTAATTGTGTTATTTTCTGTTCTTTCCCCAGGAAGCTATTGATTGCCTAGAAATTAAAAGAGGGTGTGAGAAGTCTGACTGATCAAGGTGGAAGTTTTTTTCTTCAAGAGCCTTTTCACAACTGCCTTTTGTAAAATCTTCAGAGGGTCCCATTTGTGCCATGTTTTGTGGCTCTCACCGTAAGAGGAATTTGTCTTGATGAAGATTCCTAACATTGGTAATGTGATGAATAAATTTGAGATCCTTGGGGTTGTAGGTGAAGGTAAGTAGTATCTTAATAAAAGATTCATTAGAATTGTGTAGATTTGACTTAAATGATAATAAGCTACCAACTGCAAAATTTTTCTTGTATGTGTATTATCTAGAGCTTCTGCTAATTTCCTTGTCAGATGGATGAAGGAGTTTGGAAGCTGAAAGGAAGGGAAGAGAAATAGAACAGTTTCGTGGGGGCTTGGGGTTTTTTTGTGGTATTGGGTTTTTTTTCCTTTTAAAAGTTTAATGTATTGATTTCTCATTAGTGGTACTAGAGAGATGCAAGTTATCAAACTTAACTGCGAGTGTATTTTTAAAAAAATAATTTCAGTGTTTTAAAATCCATTTACTTTTGAGCAATTTTTATGGAATTGTTTCAGTGTACAGAGATTTAGTACCTATATATGTAAGTTCTGAATAATAATACTGGGAACAATGTTAATTCTGTAGTTAGGAGGTTGCTGAACGCTGTTTTATCTTGCCACTTTAATTTTTTTTCTGCTTTGAGATGACTTATCTCTCATCTTCTCTGTTTCAGGAGCCTATGGCGTGGTACTTAAATGCAGACACAAGGTAAGTGAATTACTTTTAAGTCAGAGGGAAATGTTGGTGTTTGAGTGAAGCAGTGACTTTTGATGAGAGCTAACATGTTAATATGTATGAGACATGGCATGTGGGGTGGACTTTTTCTTCCAGTAAGTTACTCAAAGCAATATTAATTCATAAGTTTCAGGGGAAATGGCTATATCTAGTACCAGATCTCAAATTTTTTCGTGTTTAATATTTCTCTGAAATATTACTAATATTTAATTAATTTCAACTTAGGGAGTTTTTAAGAAAAGAGACCAAAAATATTTTGGAACACAGATCTGCTCAAGCATTCTTAATTAGAATGCCAAACTATTTGCCAGATACTGCTGTAGAAGCACTTGGCTGTCTTGGAAGGGGCAGGGGAGAGAAAGGGGAGTCCATGAGGGATTTTGACATCTGTAGGATGATCAAATGGCAGTAAGAATGCAGTGACTTTTTTGGTTGTTGATTTTAATTTGGACAAGGAAGACATTAAAAAGGAAAGAAAAACCACTGTTTGATACAAAAATGAAGTCTGGCAACCTGTCTACACTATTTTCACTAGTGTGTAAGTTGGATATATTTGAACTTGCTGCTCATCAACACAGAGCTGACACAAACAACTTTGCTGTCTTTGAAGCTGCAGTGAAGTCATTTAACAAAATAACTTCTCTGAAGCAAAACATTTCAGAATCACAATGATCCAAGAATATATACAAGTAGTGATCCAAGAATATATACAAGTCTTTTTATGTAGTTCATGCCCTTTTTCTAGAAGAGGTTAGAACTGTGCAGAGGGTTTATGATCCTGTGGTGGCTTTTACTGTGTACACAGAAGGGCTTTTGTACACAGTGTATGGTTCTATCTGGTGTGTCTTACACTGTTGTACTGACTTAAAAAAGAAAAAATAAATTGGAACTTAAGATCTCTCCAGCTGAAGCCTTGTTGGGCTTGGGGTTGTATAACAGTCAGTTGAGTGACTTAGGTTAATTGGGTCTTTTTAGATATTTATGGTATGAAAATTCAGGGCAAGTGGTTTGAGAACACCTGGGTAGTGATGATACAGTTTGTACTAGGCATCTCTATTCTTTGTGGAAAGTAACCTCACCCAGACTCAATAAGTTTCTCAGATTTCCTGCATTGCTGAGTGAAATTTAAGCTGTGCATGTCTATTCAGGCTCATGCAGAAGAGTTCAGTACTCTAGAAGTATGGTGTATTGGCAGGGTAAGCTGTTGCCCAGGTTCTTATGAGAATGCCTTGCAGCACCCCAGATGTCTAGAAAGGAAAGTCTTTCCTTTAGCACAGGGAAATGTTCCAACAGCCTGTGTAAGACTGCTGCCTTCCTTGTGAGCATCTACATTTTCTAGTAGTCACACCACTTTTTTCTACAACTTCATCTTAATGGAAATAGCTGTGCTAAAGGTTTAAAACAAAGTGGTATTGCTTTAAGCTTCTAGCAGGTGGGTTTACTAAGACCTAGGGTTTCCAGGTTTTGGAGATCTAAAGAAAAGGTGACACATGTTGCTGTTTTCATCTAACTGATTTATGACTCTCACTTAAGCTTCTGAGAGCACGAGTTTAGAAGCTGTCTATTTTACCAAGAAAAGAGTAGCTGTCTAAAAGTCAAATGTTGGCCTTTCCTACCTGTATAGGAATAAAAAGATGAAAGAAACTTTAATAGACTTACCTGGAAATGCAAGGATGTATGGTTTGGTGTTTTTTGTTGCTTTTTTTGGGGTTTTGGTGTTTTTTGGTTTTTTGGGTGTTTTTTTTGTCTGTTTTTGGTGGGTTTTTTGCTTGTTTTAGGGGTGGGTTTTTTTTGTTTTTTTCGTTGTTGTTGCTTTTTGGTTTTTATTTTTAATTTTTTACTGTTTGGCTGCTGGTGGGCCTACTTTTGGGTATAGAAGTATTTATATTAATGTTTATAAATAGTGGTAATATGCCAGGCTCAAATTCCCAGCTATTTTAAGTCAATATATCTCCACTGTATTGTTGAGAGGGTAAATTTTCTGTGAAATGAGGAGCCAGCCCTTAATTGCAGCAATTTTCCAACATATAATCCACTAGTGCTTCAGTAAATATGTAGCTTTTTACCTCAGTGTATTTCACTGGGATATGTATATAGATTTAAGTAGGAGAGAATGGCATCAGGAACAAATACCTTGTCATTATTAGATGTGTTTTTCCTTTGGTAAAAGAACATTACTGGAAAAGCTAAACTAGGTCCTTAGAATGCCTGTATTTACATTATTATACAGACTGTTTTTATCCCAAATCCTTCATTGCTAATTGTGGTTTGTGCATAAAGCTTACTTGCTTATCTGACGGTTTTTTTCTGATGCAAAGCTAATGCAAGTAATGTTGAAAAAAAGCAGAGATGATGCTGTGAAAAGCTTTTTCCTATTTTTCATTTAGTCAGAGGATGTTTCCTAAGGAAATACACTGAAGTGCATTGTGTTTAAAAATACTGGAAGTACATTTGATAGTTACAAACTACTTTAAAAGGGTGTCTTGGCTTGTTTGTATTTGGCTGTTTTCTAAAAAGAGAAGCCACTTGAACACTTCAGTAGTGTCAGAGATCATGGCTGAGGAAAAGAATCTTTGTTAATGTTTAAGACTTGTCAAATGCTTGCCCTTTAAATAAAACCAATATCCCTTTTACTTTACAAAGTGGTCTTCCTGCTTCATGCAGAGTTGTTGGGCAGTAATATGATAGGAAGATGCTGTGGTAAAGCCATAGGTCTCCAAAGATGGGCCCATGGAGAAAGAAGCCTAGAGAAAAAATTAATCCAAAAGCCAGTATGGAAAGGAAATGTTGCACTGTGAGATAATAAATTGTGTTTATAGGAGGAGCACTGGCAATTGCAGCTGCAAGTAGAGTTTAAAGAAATGAGGTAAATCCTTAGATGCCTGAGGTGAGTGGAGAAGATGATGATGCTGGAGCAGGGGTTGCTTCTCAGGATGAGGCAGAGCTCACCACAAGCCAGGCTGGAGAGGAAGGCAGGTTCATCTAAGCAGGCAGTCAGACCATGAGAGGCACTTGGACAAGGCTCTCAGGCAAATGCTGATTCTTGGGGTGTCATGTGCAGGGCCAGGAGCTGGACTTTGGTGATTCGTGTGAGTCCCTTCCAACTCAGGACATTCTATGATTCTATGCCTATATGTATATATTTGTATGCATAAATTGATGGTGGTTTTTTAGGTTAGCCAGGTGTGCAGGAAGGTGTGTGGTGATGCAGTGTCTCTAAAAGCATAGTTGAAATGGATGAAATCTCCTTGACTTCTCCTTCTGTTGCAGTGTGCTGTGTGTTACCAAAGGTCTGGAGCCTGAGGGTATAGAGTTTAATGATTTGGAAGTTTGGTGCCAGTTGTTCTTATAAGTCCAACATCTCCTGCCTAATGAGATGGGGGTTTTGTCTTTTATTTTAGGAATGTGTCTGGTTTTTACTGGTTCTTAATAGCATGAGGCATTTTTAGACTTTTTCTTTGAGATAAACACCACTCAGTTCCCATATTAAAAAGAAACAAAAAGAAATGTTAGTTAGAATTATTTGGCACTTCAGTGCATTGAAGAATAATGAAGAATAATCTCTAGAATAGGTTTAATACTTTGAGACAATGTCTTCTTAGCCTAATATTTAATTTATCCTTGTTTGAGCCTTCTGTAATACTCTTGCATTGCGTTCTGGTAAGTTGTTTGTCTGCCTCAGAATACATTAAAGAAATATTTGCTGATCCCTTGAAGAAAGGTGCCTTTTACTCATTAGAAAATAAAGTGAATATGCATATGTAGCAGAATCATTACATTTCTTTTGAGTATCTCAGCCTCTTTCATGTATTTTATTACTAGAATCCCTATGGACCAGCAGGGTCATGGTTTTCTTAGTTTTGCCTTTGAAAACATTTTTTTTTTAATGTTTTTACAGGTAATCCACTTCTTCACACTTCACACTGTTTGTTTGTGTTTGAGCAGAGCCAGGAATTCCCCTTTTATCAATGCTGGCCAACTTGAGGAAATTTTCCCATGGCCATCACTGTGCTTAGAGGAGGTAATTCTGGTAGAACAACCCCCTCTCATAGACTCCTTTGCTCTTCAGGGCTGTCTGCAAGCAGATCCTAGAACAAGGTGAAATCTGTTCTTTTGAAAGTCCAGGGTTGTATTTCTGTTGTCCCTCTCTCTTAATTATTTCAGAATCTTAAATTCCACAGTCGTGGTGGAGATGCTGGTCTGCTGTAATACCCATAAGAAAGGAACACAGGCTCTGTAAATTGTAATTTAAAGTGGGTCAGTGAGTATTAACTTCACTATAATAAAGTAAAAATGGAACAGGTGATCTTACATCCCTTCAGATTCTGGGAATCTTCAGTTGGGCAGCATCAAAATGGCCTCTGATCAGAGTGCAGCATTTTCTGAAGACCAGTCTTTAAGAAGAGTTTCTTCACTATTTTCATTATTCAAGCTATTGCAGAATTCTTTTAAAAGAAAACTCCTGAGCAATTCTATTGTCAAACAGAAAGATGTACTCAGGAGAACTTCTTGCTACTTCCCTGGATAAAGGCAAGGCCACGCAGGTTATGTAGCTCAGTTGCTGGGTGGGAGCTGCTTGGGGGCTCCTCTGGTACAATGACCAGGCTGAGTTTGTCCTGCAGTCCAGGCAGCTGAGCCTGAGCCAGCTCAGGTGAGCTCTGATGTGCATCACTAATTCCTCCTTGTACAGTGGTCTTTTGTCAGGGTGCACACACATTGCCCCTGATATTATCATGGTTGGTTCATTGATCAGTGTCAAGCAATTGCCTTCTCTGTTTTCCAAAAATCTGATTGTCCCCATCATGTTGTATTACCCTAGCAACAAATATTGGAATACTCTGTGAAAACTGGACCTTATTGTAAGACTTCCCTTAAAAAGTCTTTACCTATTTTTCTCTCTTCACAAGGTGCTTTGAAGCAGGTGTTCCCCCTGATGTAACCTGTGTTGTTCTGTCTTCCAATCCTTGTGCAAGAACTTTTGCTGTAGCTATTTGAAAGCAAATGTACGTGCATTCAAGCCCCTCTCTCCTCTGCAAGGACATCCTTGCCTTTGTAGGATATTTAACAGAAGATGAGCCGTGTCTGTTGTGACAGAGCTCTGGTCACACAAGCTATTCCACTACATTTTCTGTACCCCTAAAGAGTGGTGCCATCATCTAGGATGACAGGTAGTTCAGATAATGCATGTTTCTAGAACTGTGCACTGATTCCTAGTTTCTCCTGGTCTTTTCTCAGAAATTTTATGTACAGGCACCAGGAATCTGGTTATGCTGCTTTAATAGAGCAAATGAGAACTTCATACTCACAGAACATTTGGATTTTCTCTAATATTGTCATAAAAGCAGAGTTCTGAATTTCCCTGGTGGATGTTAGAATCTCTTTTCCAACTCTTCTGTCTGCTGGTGTTATTAATACCTTCACACTTCAAATCTGCTAACCATCTTTATGTTGTTGGTTCCCCTTTAGTGTTAATTGGTAAGTGTACCTGTTTGTAAAGGTAGTAGGTTTTTTCAGTGTGTTGTATTTTTTCGTGTACTTTCTTTAGATTTGTCTCTCAACGTTCCTCAGCTCCCCAGCATGTGTTAAGTCAAGTACTTGGACTGAAGAATACAGTCATTGCAGTTTAACTTTCATGGTATAATCTTTTGTACTGAAATGGGTACAGCTCTTTTTTGTCTTACTTTGGATGTGACTGATTTGACAGTAGTTCCTGTTTGGTCGATTGAGAGATTAAAAGATGAGTAAATGAAAAATCCGAGTTCTGAAAATGAGACCAGATTGCTGCCTGTGTTTTTTCCCCTCATCCTCAAATTTTTTACTGGTTTTTTTTTGTATGTAATTAAAAGAAATATGCTGATTTTCTCAATTAATCAAATTCGGTTTGGCTTTGTGGCAAGATTTTTGGTTTTAATTGTTGCCAGGGTAAAATCTCTGTGCAGCATACTGTTTTCTTTCAGAAATAGCAGCTTACCTATGGAAGATTATTCCATTAATGCTCTTGTTCCTTGGGCTAAAGCATCATATCACTGGTGGTTTTTTGTGTCAAAAATTGTGTGAACCACATACAACGAATATGAGACTTTCTGGGCCTTCTGGTTAGATAGAGTTTGCCAGTATTAAATATTTGCAGTAGTCAGAGTTGTGGTCTGTCCTAAGTATTATGTGAGGAAAATAGAGCTATTAGGCAAGTGGTAGTGCTGAGAGTCATAGTGACTCTTTAATAACCATTTGCTTCAGCTTCATTATGTGACAGTGAATTACCTTTTGAATTCCTTACAGAATTCTGGTGTGAACGTTAGATATAGAGTAATTTTTGTTGGACTTCTAAATTCTACTTCCATGGCATTTCCTTGAGTGTAGCAGTGAGAGGCAGACTCAATTAATGCTGATTCACTTCAGGCATTGCTTTCTATACATGTAGGAGATATACAATGAACATGTGTAACTGCTTCCTGTGCAGGGAAGATGTGAATATGCTATTGGCAGTTTATATAGCTTTCATTTTTCATTGCTGCATTGTGACATTTGTCTTTACCTTAACCTCTTCCAAAGTCCTCTCAGTCCCCTGTGGCAGGGGGAAACAGACGATCAGATAGCATTATATCAATGTGGTTTTAAATATGATTGATGTCAATAAAGTGCTGATTTACATTCAAGGAAGTAGAAGATTCATATGTGTACTGTTAGTGCTGCAAAGATCAAATAGTTGTGCAGAAAGGAACATAGAAACTGAACTTGCTGAGTTCCCATAGCTCGAGCAGACCACTACTAATTCAGTCTCCCTTCTCACTGTCATGGTGGACTGTAATATTCTCTATATCACAATACTGCTGACTTTTATTTCTTTTCCTCAAAATCTTATTCCCAAGTCTCTCTCCAGTTTTTTCATAATACATTTCTTAATAAAAACCATTAAAGCACTAATTTTGAGGAAACTATCAGATTCTAAAATTACTTACCCACAGTACTGAGAAAAAAAAAAAAGATCTTTGGTGTTGTCCTAATTTTCCCAAAGTCTGAGTCCTGGGATTAACTGAAGTAAACATTTGGGTTCACACTTGTAAGGCTATGTAGGATGAGGGGATGAAGTAAGGTATTTACAGATCTTTTTTTCATTTATTTTGTTGTTTCCTGTCTGTTGCTTCTGCTATATGTTGCTAACATATTCTCTGATTCAGAGTTTTATTTAATTTGATCTTATATAAACCCTTGCTGTCTATGTGCCTTATCAGTCACATAGAATGATTTCTTTAAGAGGGCCTGGCCGGGTTCAACAAAGTGGGCCTGAATGCATTTTTAAGTGCATTAAGTTACCAGAGGGAATGGTAAAGGAGGTTTAGGCTGGATATCAGGAAAAAGTTCTTCACCCAGAGGGTAGCTGGGCACTGGAACAGCTCCCGCAGGGAGGTGGTCACAGCACTGAGCCTGACAGAGTTCACAGGTATTTGGACAATGCTCTCAGGAACATGGTATGATTCCTGGGGTGTCCTGTGCATGGCCACAAGTTGGACTTGAGGATACTTGTGGGTCATTTCCAGCTAAGGATATTAAATGATTTTGTGAAATTTAATATTTTTTATGAATAACATCAGTCACTTTGTAGCCATATCAATAGAATGATGTTGCTTTGATGTCTACAGTTGTGCTGTGTTGTTTCCCTTTGAGTCTTTTCTGACAATCCGGACTGGTGTTTGAAAGTTGCTTTGTAGGATACTCCATTACCTTACCTCCTCCTTTGTGCTTGTTATGTTATGAACCCTGCTCAGATCTGGATGGTATTCAGTACTATGAATTCTCATTCCATCCCCCCCTTGCTCCCCATGGCTAATATTTAGAAATGGAAGGTGCAGGGCAAAGATAAGAGACAGAGCTTTCAGAGAGGAGAAATTAACTTGCTGTGGAAGAGGATGCTAATTTTTTTTTTTTTTTTTAATGTGTTCAGTTTAAAGCAGTACAGTGTGAGGGTGTTTGCTCTCAGTACCACAAATTGGGATGGCTTAAGTGGGCTTGTCCACTTTTTTAAAATAACATTTCATGCAGTGCAGAGCTGGGGTGCAGAGGCACCTGATGCTGCAGAAGATCTTCAAAACAAGAGTAAGGGAGGCAAACAGGGAATCACCCTTGTACTTTAGTAATGGAGGTAGGTGAAAAAAGCATAGAAGCCTTAGTTAAAAATAACAAGAGTGATTCATCTTGCTTTGGAAGGATATATAAAATGTATTACTGATGGTTTTCAATTTAAATTAAGTCAAAGACAAGCAATTTGTTGCAGTCACACTATCTCAGATCAGTATTTTAATCAGACAGTTTCTTCCAGTTGGTCACACTAAGGGCTCTGGATAAACCAGACATCTTTTGCCTTACTTCTTTTGTTTCTTAAACTATATGTATTTCTGATACTATTTTACATAATCTTTTATGTGAATTATTGCTGTGGCTACTGGTGTTGCTAAGTGAAAGGTTACTGCTTATGCCACAAGTAAGAACTTTGCTTGGAAGATTGCCAGTCAATAAACAAGCCCCCTAGTAGTTGCTGCAAAATCCATCTGCAAAGGGATTATATATCATTACACTTGTAATAATAGAGGAATCATATTCAGACCTGCAGCAGTGTGTTCTGTGGCTGCCCTTAATGGCTCTTAATTGCAAACAGCTTGCAGAGCTGTATCTCATTTCAAGGTCCTTGTAAGTGAAAACTTATTTTTAAGTGTAGATGTGATGAGTACCCAAAGCAAGGCTATCTGTACAAATAATTTTTTCTTGCAGAAAGTTGAAAATTTTATGCTGATAATTAAAGTTTGAACATGAAAGAACATGAATAAGTATTTCTTAGAAGCAGTAGCAGAAGAAATTTAAATAGATGAGTTTTAGAGACCTGACGTAGGGTTTTGGATCATTAGGCAAGTAGCGGTGCAAGCGAGGGAATTGATAGTTAATGCACATTATTATATGGGAGAGGGAACAGCATATGGCTAATTATAGGACTACATCTGTAGTAGTATGAACTTGGTTGAATATTGGATTACAATCTGGTCTTGTCATCAAATTGCAAATTACTGTGTAGCATAATTGATGCAAACAAAATGGTATTTCTAAATTTCAGGCTAATTGTTTTCCTATGAGGGATTCTTGTGGAGTTTTTAAACTTTTCTAGGACACATGAGGAGCTCTAAGAGCACTAGGTTAATAATTGATTCCTGGACACACTGTATTTAAACAAAGGCCACTAGGAGCCTAACTCAGTGTTTCAGAAGATCATTCATGTAGATTATTAAATGTACCATGGTAAAAATGGGTCTGGATATCTGTCTGGCTTTCAAAATTATTTATATCAACCAAGTTGATCTAGAATTTAAATGCACTAAGGTGTCTTGAATATGCCATTCACATTACCTTATTTTCCTAAATTTTTTTTGTGAATTTAAAGTCCTTTTTTTAAAAACTCGGGAGTCCTGCAAAATGAGCTTTGACAGTGTAGGTCAAACATTCACAATAACAGAGAAAGCTTTCCTAAAATCTCCTTTTTTTCTGAAAACTGTAGACTCTTCTTGGCACTGCGTTTTTTCATCAGTAAAGATTACAGTGTGTTTTTAAATAGTAAGTTGTCCCTCTGAATGTCCTGGTTAAAACAATTTATATTTCCTTGATTACTCACTTCTGCGTAATTCCTAACTCATGGAATACCCTCCTAAAATATATATTTAAAAAAACCCTTTTTATTATTTTTGAATAAAAATCCTTGGATTTTTTGACTTCTTTTGAAGTATAGTGGTATTTACTTCTCATTCAAAGCCTGGATAACAATAATTGGGGAAAAAGGAAAGTGGTTTCCTTTCATACCATTACAGCTGTTAAAATTTGTACAAACTTGTAAGTTCTTGTGCAGAGGACCTAATAATTTTACTTTTAATGTGTGGTTTGATCATAGCTAAAAACCTAAGTAAGGAACTAGCCAAACCTGGCATCAGAGTGTGGTGATCAAGAAATTCTGGATACAGTGGGAAGGCAGGCTGAGCTCTTGAATAGAGACCACTTTTGCTAAGACTGCTTTCTGCTCTTTTTTGCACCAACAGCAGTTTTTAAATGTTTGCAGAGAACTGGAGTCATTCTTTATGAGATCTATGTCTTATACACATATTGCAATTCTGAAACTCTTAAAAAGACATACTTCTTTTTGCTGTGTGTAGCTGCACCTGCACCTGGACAATAAAGGTCGATGAGTCTGCTGCTTGCTTTTTTTCAAGAATAGTCCAATTGCATGCCAGCTTCTCATTTTCTAAAGTATATCTATTTATGCTTTTCTTATTTAAGATAAAAACTAAAGCATTGTCTGGATTTATAAACTATTTGCATTTTTATTATCCCTGATTCATTTTTGTTTAAATTGCTACATTGGATCAATCTTTATGCAAGTCCCTTTAAGCCCTAACACCATAGAACATAATGGCTTTACTTTGCTCATTATGAGAAATCACACACTTTATGCAATTTTATTTTCACTTTTTCAGACGTGTAGAGAAGTGAGTATTTGTTTCTGAACAGAAAAAGTAACTCTTTTTTGGAAACAGATACTAACATTGCTCTCCAATTTATAGTTGCTTGCACCTTAAAAGCTTCAATAAGGCATCTTCTGTTTCTTCCTCAAGACTAATTTCTGTACAGTACTGGGTGTGCAAAGATCAATATAATGAAGTTCAGTATCAGTCTTGCTTAAAGGGAGTATTTGAAGGTCTTGAAGTGAACTGATTGTACTCATGGATGTCCATTTTTTCATGGTTTCATTCACTTGTACCCTTGTTCCCATACACTTAGAAGTATAAAGGGACATGTGTGTGCTCGAGAGGTGTCTGATTTGGGCAGTATCTCCAGCATGCAGGATGGAGGACAAGGATAAGGAGCTCTCATGTCCCTGCTTAATCTCTGAAGTTCCTCTGGGTGGTGATGACAAACAAGTTCTTACATCTTTTGTGTATATATAATGTTTAGATGTTATTCTGGGATAGTCCTTAGCTTCAATCTTGCTTTCTTCCACTTCCATGGGTCTGTTTTCTGCTTTTCCTTGTTTGTAGCTTTCTTTGAAAAGTATGTTCATAATCCTTGATGGGCCAACAGAAGATGGGCTCATATATCATAAGCTGCAACCTTGTGGCCATCCTTCTGTTGGGGGATGCATGGTCTGCTTGTCAATCAGCTGTGCTGCAACCTTCTGGGCTTGGCATAATGTTTTACTCAATTTTATTTTTGAAGAACCATCCCATGAACAATATTCTTGATTATCAAGAGTATTTTTTCTTGAAACCCTGTGCAGTTTCTTCTCATCCTCATGCATGCTTGTGTATGCACTCAGTTCTTCCTCCAATATCCTATTCATACCTTGATCTGCTACACACTCCTGCAGCAGAAACAAGATACCTATGTCTCTGAAAGGGTGGTTGTTCTTTTTTTCAGTTTTTGGCATAGAAATGTGCTGCCTTACTAAACAGCTCTCCTAATCTTTCAGTCCTTGCAACACTGAGAACTCCTTCCCAATTGCATATTATGAAGTATATTTTTCATACAGTTCTAAGAACAGAAGATTACCACAGATTCCAATGTGCTGAAAATTGTTTGCAAAACGGTTTTTTTTAGACTTAACTTTGGCTGAACAGGATTATCATCATTATTGATTTTCCTTTAAGTTATAGATGGGCTTTTAAAGAAATGTGGTTTTGAGGTATGACAGAGATAGTTGATATTTTTAAGTGTGATAATGCACTGAGATGTGGAAAGATGAAATTCTGTAGGACTTAAAAAACTTTACTGGTTCCACCTACCTCTTCTTTTGACAGTATGCATCTTGACCAGGAGGCAAGCTATCTTCTTGAAATCAATTAACATTTCCAACAGAGATAGAGTAATGCCATGTTTATGCACAGAAATATGTTGCAGGCAATGCCATCTGCAGAGCAGAGCTGACTAGCTGCTGCTTCTACAGGATCAAGTTTTCTGTGACTGTTTGTGTGAAAAACTCATCCAAGTGGTGCCTACCATTTTTTCTCCCTCAAAGCATCAGCTAGTGAGGAATGGTGTTAAGAAACATACAGGATAGTATCTGATGGACTTGTACCCTGGGCTCTGAACCTGTTCTAATTTTGTAAGTCCTTCCTGCTTCCACTGTTGTGTTCCACTGCTTACTGTTCCTACTTCCTGCTAGAAAAATTGTTGCAGTGCTAAGGAATTATTTGGGGAGCAAAAGAGAATCAGTAGGAGCTTCCCCATTGTCTTTTAGAAAGGCTAAACCTGGGCCAAACAACATCCATCCCATGGGCTCTAGCAGGTTTAGAAAAAATTAAAAGTGAGGGAGTGGCATTTCTCCTCAGAAATTCGGGGGTGTAGTGCCCCCTTCATCCATATTCCTCAGATAACATAGAAGAGAATTCAGAGTCGATGTCTAGATGATGACAAGGCCAGAGAAGCAAGTCAAAGGTGATCAGCCTGTCAATAGTATTCTTGGTTTCTGCTTAGTAGGATTCTCAATGAAATGGATAATGTTTAATATATATTGTTGTAGATGAGCTTTTGTTCCTTTACCAGCATCCTTCCCATTACACATATGCACATGTACAGAGCTGTGCACAGGTGTGCACACACATACACACACATATTTGTTTAATTAATGAGTTACAGCAGAGTGGTCTCTTCTGGTCAGTTTTAGAAAATGCTACTAGCCTGTTCTTCTGTAGCTTCTGCAAAGGTTTTTGATTGTACTGGTTAGCACATTGTTGCAAGTTTCATTTTTATGGATGTAAGGAGAACTGAACGCTTGTGTCTCAGTATAAAATATGAATGGCAATAAATCTCTTCTTTTATCGAAGTATATAGCAGGCATGTATAAGGCTTTAACGAAAATATGAATAAAAATTTCACAGCCCAAGTCTTGTGATTATATTTTCTCAGCTTTCACTTGTCTCTTCATCTGAAGATTGTGTTTCAGGAACTTTCTGAAAATTTATCTTTATTGCTAAAGTGTCTTGTGTTTTTTCCAAAATATGTTTGTGTGAACAAAGACAATCTTTCAGCACTTCTGAGCTATTAAAAGAAAAATGGAAATGAAAGCTCTGTTTAGTTTTATAGCTCTGTATCTACAGTAAACAATAAGACCTAGAATTTTTCAGTGGAAGAACATGCCCTTCCTGAACAGATCTGACTAGGAATCAAATTATGAGGGCAGAGTTTATCCTTGTAAAGAACAAATTTGTGGAAAGACAAAAGTAAAGGAATAATTAGGTATAGGGATCTCTTATCTATGGATTTGTTTGAGGTTTTTATCTGGATTTTAGACTGGGATAGGTTAACAATTAATGTTCTTCAAGGCCACCTTTTCATTTTTTGAAGAGGTGGTGATAATTGACTATTCAAACAGTACTACCTGAATGAAAGCTGTGTGATGAGAATAATTCCTTTTTTCTTTTCCATGAAGATTTCAACTGCATTTGAAGTAATAGATTTACTCATTTGCTAACTTTTTTATTTATTGCTACATGTCCAGAGCTATTACTATATAATCTTATACTGCAATGTTGTGTATTTTTTAAAAAAAGAAGAAATCACACCCAGAATCATGTTATGATGAAACCAAGTCAGATTTAGCACATTCAAGCACAAATGCTAGTCAACAAACTGCTGTTAGAACTATTGTTTACTCTCTGTACCACCAGAAGGCTTGCTACTATATCAGTTTACAAAGGACAGAAGGCACCCTTCCTCTGGGGAAGCTTTGTTTTCCATATCTGCATCTAGTTTAGACCAAGTGCTGCAATGAAGCTCCAAGCTTACTTGCACAGGTTTAGCTTTTGGATTTTTGTCATAATCTTAAATCAAATCTGAAGTAGGGGTCCTGTTACTGAACATTAATGAGAAATTTTGCTAAGTAAAAGATTCAAAACCTTTACACAGAATCATAAAGCCTTGAATTGTTACTTTTTCTTTCACCTCTTTGTAAATCAATATGTATAGTGCCTTAGAACTGGCAGAAGTATGGTTCTAGGAGGTCAGTATGCAACATACATTCTAAATTCAGAATTTTCTTATGAAAACCTCTCAAGTTAAATATTTGAGCTTTTGCTCAAGGATCTGATCTAAGGCATTCTTCTGGAAGCTTGTAATGAGGCCTTATTTGCAAGTTATTTAAACTTTTATTGATCTCAGGTAGTACCTTTAATTATACCAGAAAAGGAAATACAAAACGCATAGCAGGGATATTTTTAGCTTCATGAAGATCCTCACGAGTGAACATATACTTTATTCTCTAATATGCAGGTGAAGGAAGAAGGATGAGCTTCAGAAATTCTGGTCTTGCTGCTAGTTATGCCAGATTGCTTTGTGGGATGTGAGAATTGACGCTGCAGTTACGTTGGCAATGGAGATGTTCTTACTTCAGTAGCACAGTTTGGAATACTTTGTGTTTCCAGCATGTTAATTACGAGTACAATCCAATGAACTGTGATGATCTTCATGTAGCAATGCAACTCAAAGAATAATGATCCAGAGAAAGTAATATCCCTGAGGTTACTAGTCTTGATAAGATTTGGAAATGTACCTTAAAAACATGTGCATGTGTGTAAGTTTGTGCATGCAAAAATAAAATATACAGACAGAAGGGCTGCAAAGTTAAGTAACTTGGGTGGAATTAATCTCACCCACTGTTTCAGTGCTTAGGTCTTGCATAACCAATCTCCCTCGTTTATATAAGTTGAGAGAGTCCAAAATCCGAAAAGCAGCTCTTACCATCTGGAAATTATTAAAACCAGTAACCTTCTGGCCAGATCTTCTCTCCCTGCCCTGCTTTTACTAACTTTACTAGCCTTGACAATTCATACAGAGTATCTAACTCTTAGCTGGCTAAAGCTAAATGAGATAGGCTCTACTTTAGGAAATATCTGGCCTTTTATGTAGATTCATTGAGTCTTTTAAAACACAGAATATAATTGTTCTCAGTTTAATTTAGCCTTGGAGGCTGCTGTTTCTATTTTAGGCCTGGAGAAGGGCTGCAGTTTCTTTTGCATACACCAGTATTTCTAATGAAAGAATGCTGCCTTTTCCCCTCAAATGCTGCCTTGCTTATATATGCTGTGATAAACTTACTTTTTTTTCCCCCCCATAATTTTCTAGACTTCTCAAATACAAAATTCATCATGGAACACCATATGGATACCCACGCAGTTGTCACACAGCTGTCAGCTTCTAGTATTTGAGATGGCATAGCTAGTAACCTGTTGCCTTCATCCCCCATGCATACCAGAACACTGTGGAATGAGACTCATCTGTGCTTTTAGTGGGTTTGCAGCTATTTCTGAATTCTCACCGTTCCTCTGCTTTCAGTTAAATTGGGTTCCACTAAAATTTTAATGTTCACAGATTCATTTATTTGTTATGCTGGTTTTAGCACTAACTTCTCAGTCGAGGTGCCTTACCCCAATTCTCTTTTCCAGTCTGTTCTCAGGCTGCATTTGTCTGCCTTCTTTTCCCAGTTTCTTTAGCCCATGTATTCCCTGGCCCTTAGCTCTTCACTCTGCACTTTTTTATCCTCTCTCCCCTCATAGTGTTTCCAGTATTTGTGATAATAAACTCGGTGAGATCACAACACTTTTTCTTCCCTTTTTTCCAATAAGTATTTGTTTGTCATCTTGGGCAAACTTTCACAGTGAAATTAATTCTGTGTGGTTATCCTTTTTTTTTTTCTCCTGGCTCAAAAGTACATGTGTTGTGTGTAAGATGTAAACGGGGAGCATGTTAGTCTTACTGGTAGGGGCAGTTTTTGCTAGAAGAGCTTTTTTTAGTCTTCACAGAATTTCTGTCATGTTTAGACTTTTTTTCTCCTTATTGAAATATAAGGGAAGATATACAGATCTGGCCACAACGTTTCAGATGCTGAAGAAACTGACTGAAATAGGTCCACAAATTCTCTCTCTTGATTTAACTCCTAAGTTGAAATTTCATCTGCAGAAAAAGCTATTTTTATGAAAACTTAGCTGCCATTTCTTCTTCATCTGT
This sequence comes from Setophaga petechia, assembly GCA_024362935.1. NCBI lineage: Eukaryota > Metazoa > Chordata > Aves > Passeriformes > Parulidae > Setophaga > Setophaga petechia. The sequence continues at coordinate 12,043,849 of JANCRA010000020.1, read as the reverse complement.
TAGTAGTAGCAGAAATCTTCCTGCAGATTCCTTTATTTCCTCATGTATGGTTGGCTTCTCAAGCTAGCTAAATTATCATGCATCTTGTGTAGAGGCAGCCCTCCTGTTCCTCTGACCTCTGCAGCAGTGATCAGGGGGTGTTTGAGTTATGAATTTTGCCTGCTGTCTTTCTTTTTGCAGTTTAGAATAAATTTTAATCTTAATACTATTCTATGAAGAAGAGAAAATCTCTAAAAGGAAGATGCACTTTTAGATGCTTCACAGAGAAAAACTGCAGTTTTCTTAGAAGGCAAGAATTTCTCTCTTATTTTCCAGAGAGTGCACTGTCTATATAATTCTAGATAAGAAAAGCCTTTTTTTCCTCTGCAAACCTGAATGTAGAAACTTTGAGAAGAAATTAGGGTCTCCTCTTAATTACCCATCAATATACAGATTAGAAAAAACTTCTAAAATTTAATTTGCTTTGGTATGAGCGTAATGTCAACAAAAATATTTCTTGATGAAAGAGACCTAGAGAGCAAAAAGATGTCTTGTAAATGCCACGAAATCATTACAGGCAGAGGAGGGTATTGTTTTCTTTCTGTAATACTGTTGTCTAATGTGAACTGAAGCTTGAAAATACAAGTGGCATTTCCTGTTCAAATTTATCATTCCCTGGAGAACACAAAAAAATATTCTCATTAAAGATCTGGAATAAGTGAAAGGGAATGACAGATTCCTAGGGTTCATGCAGACATCTATTAAATGTTCCACAGCCAAACCTAGCAATGAGCTACACCAAGATACCAACTGTGATGGTTACATTAGGTAACACCTTTTTACATACCAAATTGCACAAAGAAGACAGGATTACAGTGTTACACTAATTTTGTGTGCCCAAAATGTGAGGAGGAAAAGTTTTCAGTTTAAAACTTTATTTTATTTTATTTTATTTTATTTTACTTTATTTTATTTTTAATTGGAGGCACTAAACATAAAAGTTGAATTCTGGATAGGAAGACCATTGTAGCTTAGGCTTTCCCCCAAATGTGGAGTGCTTACCATTACTAATGAATGTGTTAAAACCAAAAATAATCTCTACCTTGGCTCTTGCTTTTGTGCCAGAACAGATCTGGAATGGCTGCTTGGTATCTGAATAGGCAATTGCCACCTCTGGTTCTTTAAGGCCCACTGCAGAATATAGAGGAGTTGTTGCTGCCATTTGCACTTGAGAGGTGTTAAAGTTAGGGCAAACCTTGTCTCTCCTTGTGCAGCATGGAAATGACAGTAGCTGCTGCTATGTTTAGGTGTTTTTCTTTCAGCACTGAGAGCCAATTTTTTTCTAAGATAATGTTAAGCTGAGTTATCCAAGTTTGAGAAATCCTGTTGTAGCTTGCACACTAAAACAGCCAAAAATTTAGTTGGTATATAGAAAATGTTAACATAGAATTAATAGTGGTACTTTATGATGGATGGATGGATGAGTACAGACATTTCAGGAAAGATGGGCTTGAGAGAAAGGGGAATGAAGTTTCCCTTTGTGGGAAAGAGTGTCTCAGATGTATGGTGGTATTTTCTGGGATGGTGTGATGGCCCACTCTTGAGGGAAAAGTGGGTCATAGCAGAGGGATGATAGTGTGGTTGAGACCTTGTGGCTCAGAGTTAAAGGTGAGACCAGAAACTGTGGCATTATTTTGGGTCTTCGCTGTAGACCACCTGATCAAAGTGAAAAAATGGGCAAAGCCTTCTTTATGCAGCTGATGATGTTTCTGAAGCACTTGTTTTTCAGGGGGGGAACTCTGACCCTTGTTTTCAGGGGGGACTTTAACTTCCCTGGCATTTCCTGGACAGGCAGTGTGGTGGGATGTAAGCAGTCCCAGAGATTTTTGGAGGGCATCAGGGAAATTTCTTGATGCAGGTGATGGAAAGGCCAGCCAGATTATTAGAATAATTGGCTGCAGTGTTTGCATAATAGTGGAGCTCAAGACCATGAGTACATTGAGGAGAAAATGTTAGAAAGTACAGACCTTGAAAAGAGAGTATTCAAAAAACTGATAGGTGGAGATTTCAAAGGAGGCAGCTCTAAAAGGCCTCTCTGACATTCCCATGTAGGTGTTGTAGATACCTCAGCAATCTTAAATGCTTCTAGATGCCCGTGTTTAGGCTACTGAATCGTGACTGGTGTGATTGATCAATGTAGAGCTCTTAAAAGTTTGAACACCCAACTCACATACAAAGATCTGAATGTCTTAATCTGAAACTGAATTTCATCTGAAGAGTTTCAGCCTCAGGAACCTGCTTGACAAGTTTGCCTTTGGTTCACAGTAGGTCTTGTTTTACAGTTTAAAGAAAATGCCTGATAGATTGTTGATGAGAAAAAAGACAAGCCCCAAAAATTTTAAATGTGAAAGCACCAGATAAAAACTAAATTGTATCCACTGCAGAAATAATGATTTCAAAATTAAAGCTTGAGATGTGATAAATTTCAGAATTTTTGCCAATCATACTGAAACTATTTTGACTCTGAGACTTAGGATAACAACACTAAGGACTTTGGCAATGATATATTTTTTTTATAACCAACCAACCAAAGTAACTATTTTCTAATAAGTTCTACCTACTCTTGATTTACAAGATGCCCAGGAAAGGAGCACTGCATTATAATAACCAAAATAAATCAGGAAATACAATGTAATTATAAATGTCTTGTTGACCTCTGAATCTGTGGAGTCAGTGGTATCTTAAAGGAAGCCATGAAGGTAGTACAGTTTGCCTTGCTGCATTTTCTACTTTGTTATCACTTGTATTACAAGTGTCAAGATTATGCTATAAAAAATAATTAAATAATGCTGGTATCTGTCAATGCAGTATTATGCCACTTATAAATATCTTTCATTTTCACAATTTCCAGTGTTAACAGACAAAAAAAAACCCAAAAAACCCTGAACAGATAGAACTGGAAGAAGACTGAGGTTTGAAACTGAAATTACTATTACTGACATTTCTGCATTGGAAGAATTTTATAGACATGTGCTGAATTTGGTTTCTGTTTTACATCCATGGTTTGGATTAAACAATACTGTCAAGTTGTAAAATTATATGGATTAATGCTACAACAGAATGAAATGAAACACAGATTATTTTTTAAATTGCTAAAATAGTACTAGTTTATCACGAAAACCTAGAATAGCTACATTTATAGTGTTTAAAGCTGTTTTTTATTCCAGATCCTTTTCATTACATTATTGTGCACATTCTTTGAAGATGCATATTTACTTTCTTGCTTGGAGAAAATTGTGAATGAATATGAAAAATCCACTTGGAAAAATGGAAGTTCTGATGCTAACCACTATCATCAGCCCAATAGCTGGTAGAAAATACTGAGTGGGTTCACTTCATTTCAAGTGTTCTTTTCAGGGTAGTGTGTACACCCTAAATTTGTAGACTGCAAGTTCTTGAAGAATGTAAAATGCATGCTTTGTAGTGACTCCTTAGGATTCAGGTGTGACTCTTTACACCTGCTCAAAGCAGAATCAGCTCCACCAAATCTCATCTTGGTGGATTTTGAATTCCTTAAAGGCTATTCAGAATATCCCTACAAATGGGGACATTCAAAATCAGCAGAAGTGCCTTCCAGCCCCAGCTGTCTGTCCTGTGAGCCTGTAAATTTCCTGCAGTCTGGAGAGCCCCTGGCAGCAGCACCATTGTCACCTGAGCCTGCCCCTGGGGCTGGAGCCCCAGTCTGGGGGTCCATGGACACAGATGGGCTGCTCATTTGGCTTGTGGATTCATGTGATACATGGATGAGAAAAGCCTGCTGCTTATGACACCCTTATACTGCACTTGATTTAAAACAAATAAGCAAGGTTGGTAATGCAAGCATTTGCTCGTGACATCTGAACAAACAGTAAAGTTGTTGCAAGTTTTTCTGAAGGACATAGATAAAGAAATCAGAGAAACTGTTTTCATCTGCATGATTTTTTCTTTTTTAAGTCTCTTTCCATCATTAACTGCACTTACTGGTAATTTCCTGTCAAACTTGTAGCTCAAGGTTCTGGCCTTTTCTTGTGCTTCTTTCCCCAGTGGAATAGCTGAGCTTATATGGCTGTTCCCTTTGAAAATCTTTTAGAGTGGTTTAAGCTTTCCCTAGTTCTCTTGTTCTTCCTGAGGAGACAGTATGACCATCTTCCCTAAAGTAGCACATCAAATATAGAACTCTTTGTTCCATTAGGAGTCTTCCTCTGCACTTAGATGGTTAGTAAATAACATTCTGCTTTCAAGAGATAAAAAATTGATTTGTGGTGATTCACTCTAGGTGCTTCTTCTCAAGTAAACTCTAACATATATGTGTTGGAAAAATTCTAAGCAATTTTCCAGTAAATAAAGGCATTGTGATAACTCAGACATACTGTTCTGTCATTATTTATGAGAGAGACTCTGTCTCTTCCTAAAAATAAATAGGACTTTTAGATTAGAAAGTAATTTCCTGAAAGTTCTCCTATGCTAAGAGTTTTATTACTTAGATACACCAAGTGTGAGGGTTTTAGCTGATAAACAGAAGAATTGCAATTTTCTCAAGGGAGAAATAGAAGAGTGAAACAGTGAAGCATCTCTTGAGGGAAGTTCTCTAAAGATTTTTATGTGTAGAAGAAGACAGAGTATGCTGTGACTTTATATTACCAAACTGTTTGAAAAAAGGAATTGCATCATCTTGCACATCTTTCTCTCTAGAGAATATTTTAATGTACTGCACTGGATTTTAAAAGTAATTGCCAGCAAAAGTGTTGAGACAGCAGGAAGGTGGTGGTGGTGTAAGGCAGAATGGAGATGGAGTCAGGACAGTGTCTGGGCAGTGACTTAAGGACCTGCCATGATTGCAGGTAACGATGTCACATTTATCATACATTGATCTAACAAAAATGCTAATCTTTTATGTTCCTGTTTTGAGAGTAAATTTGAAAAAAATATTTGGTTGTTTGTTTTTTTATTTTAAGCTTCATTTTATGCAACTGATGAAAAATACTCTACCATGTTTTAGTGGTTTTCTGGGGTTTTGTTGCCTTGTGGCTGACTGCTTAGTGTTCTGGGATTTTGCAAAATCAAGATTATTGAAAAATCTGTTCTAAATACTTTAATGTTGTACAACATATTATGCAATGTTTATGCAAATCAGAGTCAAATTGTACTACTTTGTTCTGAAAAGACATTAGCCATTGGATATGTTTGGCTGAATTTTGTTGATTTTTTAAAAAGTTTGTGTCTTTGTTGTAGCAAACTAAATTGTACAAATGTGATAATTGATCAATGAGGATCAAACCAGGTTATTGCTCACTTCTAAATAATTTTTCTGACACGTGAATGCTCTCTGTGATTATAGAATGCAATTGATTTAACTCTTCCTAACAGAAGTTGAGTTTGGGCCTAAACAGCCTCATACTTGTAGAGATGGAAATGATAAGCCAACCACAGAACTTGCCATATCATATTTTATTGTTTCACTTAGTACATCAGTGTAAAATCCTGATGTGATGTACTAAATAGGGCATGAGCAGCACCACCTGAGTAAAGGCAGCAGTGTGCTGCTTGTGCATGGGATGTGCTCAGCATTGACTGCTGCTATCTCTGCTCACATTTGTTGATATTTATAAACATTTGTTCTTTCAGTTGCTTAAAAAATCCATGCTTGAGAAATTCTTGTACTCATAGAGGGTAAGGCAGTAAAATTAGAGGTGAACAATGTAACTTTCAGAAGGTCAGTCTTACCTGTTTTTCAGCAATCTTGTTGTGTACCTGTGCTGTGTGTCAGATTTTCCATGATTTGCAAAAGAAAAAGGAAGAAAATTTCTAACAGAAACTTTGAAATAAAATAAGGACAAACATTTAAAGAGATTTCTTTTTGTAACATGACATTTTCAAGAATAGGATATGCTTTCTCTTTCCAGACAATAATGGTTGCAGTTCTAAGATCTTGATTTATGCTAAGCAGCATCTTTTTCCTTCAGCACTCCCATCAAGGATCTTTCAAGAAAACAAGAGATACATTACTCTGCTGTTCTGACTCTTGTGTCTTGTGTTGTATATAATTACATATAATAAAAGTGATTTCTGTCATATAAATTTTGTAGAGACAGTGGAAAAATAGGGGACCTCTGTCCTTTAAATGAGATAAAATTAAATGGTTTTGAATTAGGAACTCTTCTAGTTTGATAGTGATGACAGGAAACAACAACTATGACAATCTTCTGAGGAAACCTTGGAGAGAAACTTGTGGGTGGCATGGAGCACAGCAGTGAAAATCTCAGCTCCCATAGCCATGCTCCCTCTCTGGTTAAAGGGGCAGAGAGTAAGGCTTGTCCTTTCTCCAGAGGCAATTCCCACACATATTTTGAGGTATAGGAAAGGACTGAGCCCTAATATGATGTGATTCCTCTCTCCAGGGCTGGAGGTACCCTTTTCCCATAAACAGGTATCTCCTTCCTCCACTCTATCACTATATTTATATGTGAAGAAAATTGAACAGAAATTTTTGTCTTAGCCTCATTAAAAGACATTTGCAGGTTTGTACATGAAGAGATGTATTTTGCCCCATTTTAGACACATGTAATCATGTAATCTGAATAACCAGTTTCTGTACATCCTTAACTTTTACAAAGTCTTTTCAATTATATTAATCTCTTGTTGTGTGTTTAATTTTAAAACTGTTCTTCCTATAGTTTTGTAACACAGATATACATGCTCAATAATCAGAGGTAATGCCAGTGTTAAGAGAGATTTCACTTCTGTGTTTGCAAATTTGCTGTTGTTGTAAACTCAAATATTGAGGCCATATTTTTTTTATTAGAACATGGTAATGAGGTGCTTAGTAATAGATGTAGCTGAGTGAAGCAAAATTACAGCTAAACAAACTCCAACTTTCCTACTTCATGATGGAAGCTGGTAGTAGTAAGTAGTAGAGATCAGAAAGGATTATATGAGTGTTTTCTTTCCTGGGATTCATTGAAATCAAACATGGAATCAACTAGTACCAGCTTATCTACCTAGGTGATACATTGAATTGTCAATGACAACTTTCATGCTAGAGTTGGATACTGAGCTATTGTATAAGTAGGTTTCAGGCATTCAGGTTTCAGTAGCATTCCATTTCATAGTACAGTCTTGAAAGAACACCCCTTGAAATGCAAAAAAATACATTTTAGTGAATGACAATTCTGTTTTGGAGAATTCTAATTTAGCCTGTTTTTGAAGAACAGAAAACCAGTTCCACAAAAGAGCTCAGATCTCAAAAATGTCTTGTAAGTAGACATTTAAGTGACAAATTCTAAATTCAGTCTGTAAAGAACTCTTCAGATTTGCCCAGAAGTCTGAATTATCACCATTGAATTTCTTGCTTCCTCTTCATTCATCTTTTTTTCTTTGTATCCCCTGTTCTGTCCATCTTCTCAGGGCTCAGCAATGTGGAGTCTCTTTGCTTTGCACCAAGTGCCTGTCACTATTTGTTTGAAACTTCAGATGTGGCTTGTGTCTGACCTGCAAGTCTCTCCTAATCCAGGACGGGTATTTTTACCACCTCTATTATATGCCTTCTATATTCATCCATATACAAAATTTATTCCATGTTTTAAATTCTGTATGAGCTTATGTTAAGGAAAATTACGTGCTATGGCTGAATCTGTTGCACAGTCTACATATGCTGCTGACCTGCAACATCATACAGGGTACAGGAGACTGAGTTCTTGCTGGATATATATAAGGAAGGATATTCTGTTTATAGATGACAAATTTTAGACAATTTTTTTTAATTTCCTCTTTTTTTCCTTGCATTTCTTTTTTAAAATTTGGTGGAAACCAGACATTTAGTTCAAAATTAGCAGGAGTAATGGAAATAGAGGAATGGGGCATTTCAGATGGAATCTTTCATTTGAAACTCATTTAAAATTATGAGGGGTGCCTGTTTTTTATGTCACTTCATAGAAACCATTTAGTTGTTTTAAAGCACATGAGCAAGAACTGAGAAATGTGCACTTGGCTGCAATTTTCTGTGCTGTCAGATGGAGCACCCCAGCTCTTCTGGAGGTGTTCTGCATCATGGGGAAGTTAGAGACTTTTTGTCAAGCAGGTGCAATGTATTCAAAAATCTATGGATAGTAATCTTCAACGTCCTTATATCCATTTTAGCTTTGGCTTGACTGCTTCACCAGTAGCACTTCCCTAGAGAATATAATTTACATAGGATGATACTCTCCAGGAAGCATAGACAAGAATGTTCCTTCCTAAGATGGAATATAATGTTACTAGGGTAGCTCCTTAAAGCTCCTATTGTCTAGTCTCATTTTGCTGCTGTTTCCCTTCAGGTTATTAAAATATTATTTGTTGCATTTTTTTAAAAGATAGGGAAAGTGTCATGTATAACTTAATTGCTTTTGACACCATTAATGATCATTTCACTGGTTTAATGAAATAATAGAAGTCACAAAGCTTTGTAAATGAAAATTTCTTAAATGTTAGATTTTTTTGAACTGTTTGGGTAACTTTTTCATCCCTGTTTTTGAGGTCGTTCTGTTCTTTTTGTTCCTAGAACCACTCATGCTTTAAGTACTTTAAATAGTTAGAATCCTCCAGGATGTTTGATAGCATATCTTACCCAAGTCTTTGAAAGACCTTGACCCAAGAGCTTTTAAAACTTAATTTCCAAAGTAATCACATTCCATGTAATCAGGATATGGCTGAGAAGCCACGTGGACTAGTTTTCTTGAGTGAATCAGAATTGCTGTCTGTGTGAGGATACATGTTTCAACTCCTGTATTTCTTTCAGCATACTTTTACTTTGACAATAAAAACACAGCCTTTTTGTGGTAGCTGAAACATCTAGAAACTTTTCTTTTACCTCATTTGAAATAGGCCTGTAATACTAAATTTGGTTCATGAAAAGTGGCGTATGCAGGCTGTCTAAGCATAGGCATAATACAGTCAGGAGAGGCTTTTTAGGGCAATTACAGTGTTCCTTGTCTGAAAAATCTTTCAGTGGCTTAATTAGCCAGACCACCTAGCAGTAAATACCAGAAGTCTAATAAACTTAATTTTTCATAGGTTTTTCAGTTTATTTCAGACCATTCTCTCTATGTGCTTTTATTTTAATTGGGATCAGGTATTTTACAGGTTCATGTGTTACAATTATTTGAAATGAAAAATGGGGTAAATGTGTTACTCAATAACTGGTTATGCACATGTCTTCAAGTATTCTAGAATGGCTTCATTTTTATTGCTTCCTCCAATCTGGGCTTTGTATGTCAGAAATAGTGGCATATTGCTGGGTTTGGTTTTTTTTGTTTTAACTGTGATGTTTGGTAAAGGTGTGTAAGGTAGATCTAGCTCATCCAGTACTCAGGTAGCCTCCTGCCTGTCTGCTCACAAGCCCTTACCCCGTGACTTTTAATGTTTCCTCCACTTTTAATGTTTCTTCCATGTCCTGCTGCTAAAGTTCAGTGTCTGCATCATTGTATGAACAGACCCGAACTTGGCTACATTTTGTCCATGTGCCAAATGCATTCCTGCTCACACAAGAGAGAAACTTAAACAGAAAAATGTTTTAGTGAGTAGAGAATGCTAGAGAAATGCAAAGACAGGTGGACATTAGGAAATTATCCCTTATGACTGTTCAGTAAGCATGGTTGAACACTGCCACATGCAATTACTGATGCCCATTTTGGATAGATTTCCCTTAAGATGACAAATTTTTAAAAGGAAGCACAGAGAAGCTACTTTCCTAATACTGTATTTTTTGTGGATGTTTGAACTTTAAAGCCCAAAAACCTTTGGCAGCCAAAATCACAGTCTAACTATAAGTCTTATACTGGCACAGTATTTTCAGTTCACCTCATAAAGATAAGCACCCATATTCATACTGTGCTTAGATAAAGGATTGCTAGAGCTTCAGAATAACTAAGAAACAAGAGTCACAGGAAAAACACTTCTGAATATTTCTCTGCTATATATAAAAGTTTAAATATGAACTTTTGGTATTTAACTCTATTGCTTTTGTCCTGGGGATCCTAATTGTGACAGATCTGCTGCATGTGGGTTTGTATTGCACTTGGCCTGATCACTGAGGTATTTCCCAGATATTCAATTAGTTTCTTTGCATTGTGAAATTCCTTTTGGATGCTTCTTTTTTCCTTCCTCTGATGCTCAGGGGAAAAAAAGGCAAGAGAAAATGCACAAAAAAATCTTACTCATTTCCATTTCTTTGCTTTTGTTTTACAGGAGACACATGAAATTGTGGCTATCAAGAAATTCAAAGACAGTGAAGGTAATCTTTTCTGCTGCATGATCTTTAATGTCAGTAACTACATTGTTAATATCTATTTAGTTAAAATGAGAAGTCTCATATAGCAAGAAATGATTTTAAAAAGATGATGATTTATTAACTCTGTAAATATTCAAGGCATTTGATGTTTCATACTTTCCTAGAGACTGCATTATACACTCTAATTAGATAACTGCAGTTGATGCATCTGTCTTAATATGGATGAGACTGTGGTGTTGTACAGGGTAGTAAGATATACCATTTGGAGATTGGATGTGACCAGAAAATGTAAAAAGTCCTCTTGTAATAGTGACTTGCAGAGTCCTTAGGCTTCATCACCCTTCATCTGTGAGAGGGGATCTAAATGTCAGGGTAGCTTGAAGTTGCAAATGGAGGAGACTGAAAGAAGTTGTTGAGAAGTTCACAGGAAGATAAATCTGGGACCTCTCAAGGATCCATGGAGGGAGCTGGGTGGTGAGGCAGCAGCTCTGTCCTCAATTCAGAGACTTCAGATGCCTCAGGAAAACCTGCTCTTTGCCCCTTCACAGCAGACCCTGAGTACTCTGCAGCGTTTCTGAGTTTGCTGAGAGGGAGGAACAGCCAATTTCTGCAAGGATTAGTGTTGCTGGCAAAGAGGGTGGCAGAAGGCAGGACACACAGAAATTACTCTGAGTCCTCCACACACAATTCCTCAGCCAATAGTAACAAACCCAAAGGACTGTACAAGACAAGGCTGGTTCTCTGACCCACACTTGGGGTCAGGGAATCACCATATCCATATCCTACCACAGGCAGCACTGGCAATCAGCCATGAGAGCAGCTGTGTGCCTTGTGTGCATCAAAAGTCAGCCCTGAGCCCCAGAGACCTGAGGTGTGAGAGGATGATCCTGGTGTGATGTGATGCTGCTGTGGTTTGCTGTGTACTGAGGCTTTAGCCAAAAGTTAGCAATGTTGTTTAAAGAAACAGCAGTCACTTTATTTTAGCAAACTTTCTGGTTTTGCTATCCTACAGGACTGCTGGTGGCCACGAAGGTGGTGTTGGTTACAAGGGCTGTGTTTTTCAGTCAGTCACACAGAGCAAAGTCTGATTTGCATCTTGTTTTGCACAGTGCAATCTCTGCTTGGCATGTCATTTTCCCAGACACTTGAAGAGTATATTTGATAAATGTTTTAGCTCTGCTGTTCAGAAATCTGTTTTAAATCCCTGTCAAGGATGTAGAAGATAGTTTAATTGTGGTGACCATCTTTACCAGGTCACAAGAGTATCTCAGAATTGCTGTTTGGAACTTGCTGTGGCTATTCAGTACAGATCCAAGGAAGTAAATCTCAGTATTAAGCCCTAAACAGGATTATTGTATTAGCTTGTCTACCAAAAAATGAAAACAAAAAATACAGCATTGCCATTAGGTCTGGATTTCCAAGGGAATTACATAATATCAGTTTACATGACTGATGACTGCTTTTCAGATTTGTAGCTAGTTGTTTACGAGTTTCTGGAAATATGACAGAAGTTCTTTTGATGGATTTGATTCAGCCCATTTTACATCTGTCTTGTTAATATGGTAGTTCATTAGAAGTTTGAATATACTGTAATTGTTTCTATTGACATTTTTGTTTCACTGAATTTTTGCCGTTGTTTGACATATGAATACTAAATGTGCTGGAAAGGGACTGTCTTTTTTATAGATGATATTGTGCAATCAGGCTGATGCAAGCCAACATCAAGCACTCAGTTTTAAAATGAAAAGATTTAGATTGCTCTAAATTATATATTTTTTAATCAAAACATTTGTGATTATAGTATTTTGTTTTCCTTTTCCCTCCTGCTGCACTTCAATTTTTTATTTTCCCCCTCTCTCTTCTGATGATGATGAGTGCGTTGACCTGACCAGTGTTGTTCGCTCTCCCCTGCAAACATCTTCTGGCCTTTTGCCTTGGGAAAACAATTTCTTTTTCTTGTTTCTTCTTCCTCTGTCTCTAACTGTCTTTGTGGTACACAACCTGCAAATGTGATTTAGTTTTGAATTTATTGAAAACAAGCATTTCCTATTTAGTAACTCTCTGTTGTAGATAACAGTCCTAAGTGATTAAGTGCGCTGTTTCTATGTGCATGAGCAAATTTACTGAATTAATGGATTTCATTTTACTAAATGAAAAATAAAACCTAATAGTCACATTTGCTTCACATATCATGGCTAGTATCCTTTAGAACCTATTTAGTTCAGAGCCCCTTAATGGTAAGCAATGTATGAAGCATTAGTGAAGCACTCCTCCTTTTTAAACACCTTTCAGACAATTAAATTGTCAAATCAGTTAAATTAAAACTAAATTTAATTAACGAAACAGGTAGATTTCATGACTCCTTTGAATTAGATTCAAGACTTTGTTGCATCAATACTTACTCTACTGCCTCCTGTGGCTGCTGCACTGGTCTGGTATAGCTGAATTTTCTTTGAAAGTCATATGGGGAGCGTACAGAACTTAAAAATCTTCAGTCTTAAAATTTGCCATGGCTTTTGGAAAATAAAATTATTTCAGCATCAAATACATTTATTTGGTATTGGTCAAAGATGAGCTTTGCATTCCAGTGTTCTGCTGAGGACAACCTTCTCAGTGGATAATGTGTTTGTTGTGTATTTGTGGGATACAGCATGTACACACACATGAATGTTTTTTTGAAGCATATTAGTTCCCTTCATAATAAAAAAAAAGATAGAAATGCAAACAATTTGTTTTTTATGATTTTCTCAGACACAGAAAACCTTTATGGTAGTGATGAGAAATCTGTGAGGGTTGTATAATAAGCACAGTCATAATTTACCTCACTTCCAATGCAGAAGTATGCAAACAGAGGGTCCACACTGGAAAATAAGCTTTTTTTTTTGCTCAGTAGTACAGAGATTTAATCAGTGGTTCAAAATGAATCTTTATAATGCTTTTTACTTGGAGGGTTTGTTTTGTTTTTTAATCAGCTTACTCTGTCACTTTTACTTCACACTCTAGAAAATGAAGAAGTCAAAGAAACCACTTTACGAGAGCTTAAAATGCTTCGCACTTTGAAACAGGAGAACATTGTGGAGCTGAAGGAAGCCTTCAGAAGAAGAGGAAAATTATACTTAGTGTTTGAATATGTGGAAAAAGTGAGTTGAGTTTGTAGTATCCTTGCCACAGTTAAATTATCAGCTTACTAAAAATGTATTTAAAATTGCTTTTTTTTAAAAAAAATTAAGTGATCCTAATCTCTAAAGAGAAGCAGCAGAAACTTTATTACAATATGTTGTGAGACAGCAACACTGATTAATGGTGGTTTTACATCATGTCTTGGTATTTATTTTAAAAAATTCTTCCATTTGTGAATGCCAACATGTCAAAAATTATGCAGACTGGAATACATATGATTTGAAGAAAAATTTCCATCTGAACTCTTTAATCCAGTTTAATTGTAAAGCTGGATAACTGTCCTGTTATGTTGTGTAATGAGTCTTGACTTAGTCTTTTAAAACAAGATCATAGACTTTTGACCTTGGAATCTCTTTCAACTTTCTCCACCCTTCCCTGTTAAAAATAGGATTTGTTTGTGTATTTCTGTAACAAGGCCACTATCAATAGTTGCTTAGAGGGATTTGGCAAAGACCACTGTCATTAACTCCAATCCTGACCTCATTTTGAAACTATTCCAAAATTTCTTTAGATTGGCCTACTACTGCCAAGCATCCTGATCAGTTTCCAGGGAGAAACAACCTAGAACAGATTGGTCTTTTGTCATTTTTGCAACCTTCCTGATGAAGGTAGACCTTCCCTCTGAATTCTAACCATTTAGCATTTCTTTATAGAAACACTTAGATGGTATTCAGATACACAGAGTAAAAGAAAGTGCAGGTTTAAATATATCTATAGCCTTCATGAGATACTGTTCTTTTGACTGAAGTTTTCATTTAATTTCCTGCCAGTGTGGTGTTGCAGTCTAGCTGAGAGCTAGTCCTCTGCAGTCAATTTTCTCTAAATTTTCTCTAATCTAAAAATTTCTCACCCTAAAATGGTGTCTCCTTTACATAAAGTTGACAACTTACTTTGTCATATAACTTGACTGTATAATGTGAGGTGACCTATATTAGCCCACAATTTGGCAGAAATCAGTTTTGGTTTTCACCAGCAGATCAGCAATTTCTAATGTGGTGGATCTTACTTGGATCTAACATTCAAAGTTTAACTTGTTTCACCCATGTTCATTGTAATTGTTCCAGACACATGAAATGTCTTTGCTCACGTACCAACTTAGAACATATATTTAATTTTCTGTTGTAGTTGACTTGATTAAGCTATCTGGAGAAGTGGGTTGAAAGAGCAGCATTAAAAAAAGATATTTAATTGATCTGATAAGGGGTATATATTAAAAAACTGGTTAAGATCAGTAAAAACACCAGGCTGCAATATCTATCATTATTTACATCATAATAAAAGAATTTTGTAATTAAGATAGGCACCATGTCTAGTTTGTACATAATGTCATTTCTGTATTAATGTTCACCTTTCTTTTCAGTTAAACTTTGAAATAAATGAACATTTCTTATTTTCAGGTGTATTAAGTAGCGTCACCCATAGTTTCTTTGAAGACCAGGATGTTTCTGAATTCTTTGGATGAGGGAAAAATAGAAAGAATTAAATAAAATGTGGTAGAGTAGACTATCTTTTGTTTAACTGGTACTGAGCACTATGTGTCCTTCAGGGCATGTTAACTCTGCAATACTGAAATCCAGATTACTTAAATTCACATTTAGTCTAATCTCCTTTATTCATCATCCCCTTAGTTAATATCTTCATGTAGGATTATATCTTCCTGTGTTGATGCTATTATTTTGTTTTGTATTAATAACACTAACTTCTTGACTTACTTATCCAGATCCACAGCTTTCTGTGTTGACAAGAATCTAACTAAAATCAATATGGTTTCATAGCAGAAAATTCCTTCCCTCAGATCTGAAGTGTGTTTGTAAGAAAACTCACACTCAAGCACATAAGTTCCAGTATTTACTCCCAAACTGCAAAACTTAAAAGTGTTTTGAAATATCATCAAAATCTCTACTGTTCATTAATGCATCTTTCAAGAGAAACGTAAAAAATTTTACTTTACAGCTAAAGAAGATGTTTGTCAAAGACATGGTAAATTTAATTTTAATGAAAAATCTACAAATGCTCAGATCCATAATTAAATGAGTTGTGTAAGGCAATATAGCCAAAATACTCCTATTTCAGTGTTCAGTAAATAAGACTTCTTTTCCTCTCTTCAAGTGGGCTGCTACTGCCCATTATTATTTCAGAAATCAGCATACAAACTTCATTGTACTTCTAATTGTGCAAAATTAGAGACAACTGTTAACATAATGAGAATCTAAGTGTTCTTTTTCAAAGAGGAAATGTACTAGTATAAACAGTAAGTTTAATTTTTTATTTATATCCACAAAATAGTTGATATGGCCGTAGTTGCTGTAGTGCCAAGATGTCCAAGATCACTACAACTGATCCGTAGCTATAGGATACTCCCTAGGTTTCTATTTATGCCCCTGTGAGGCATTTTTATATCTGTTACTTCATTTGCACTAAGAGGCTTTTGTTGTTTTACCCCCATCCATATACACACACACTTGATGATTCATGGTGGCCCTGCGTGGTGTCAAAGTGGCAGAATTAACCTAATGAAGAAACTATTGTTGAATATTTACAAAATGCTTTGATTTGCTGAACTTTCTGCATGGCCTCACACCTGACCTGGTGTTTCTGTTTAAGCAATGTTCTGTAACTAAATGACTCTTCAGGTGTTTCAGGGAAAGTGGATTGCTGGCAGTCTTTTAAGGACTTATGGTGTATTTGTGGTTCACCTTTTAGGATTATTGTCTTCACAAGTGTTTTCTCCAGAATGAAAGCAGCTAGGAGAATGTTTATGATTAAAATTCACTCCTTGAATGCTAAACTACTGATTTTCCATAGCTGAGCTCTTTAGCCCAAATATGTTGCTTCAGAAGGCTGAAAGCATGTTATCTTCCAGCAGGTAGAGTCTAGCTCTTTTAAATGATGTGTCTTTTAAATGTTTAGAATATGCTTGAATTGCTAGAAGAAATGCCAAATGGAGTTCCACCAGAAAAAGTGAAAAGCTACATCTACCAGCTGATTAAAGCAATCCATTGGTGCCATAAGAATGATATTGTCCATAGAGGTAAGTGTGTACTTCTCCACGTGGAATAAGGCCCTTTCTAAAGGGAAACATCTTACAGCTTTAAGTAATTTGCATTTACCATAAATATAAGCAATTGCTTCCTATCAACAGAAAAAAAAATGTAAATTTGACTGGGTCTTAAGTCTATTGCATGGCTCCAGGTCATTTTAAAATGAAATTCATCTACACAAAATATTTGCTGTCCACTGTCTTTGGGAAGTGATAAGCACAACAAACAGTAACTGCAGGAGCAGACAGTGTCTAAGAAGAAGGGTTTCTTTTAAATGTTTCTTGGCAATCAGTCATTTCACTTTTGAATCTGATAATAGAATATTAGAAGAAAAATAACCTAAAACTAAAAACTTGGTCCCCCATGTTTTACTTCTTGAGGCAGTTCCTCCCAGCTCCCTTGAGTTTCAGCTCTGTATATTTACTTTCTCCCTAAGCTTCAAGCACTTAGAGTACACATCTTGACGAACTGCTTCATCTAGTTTTACGTACTTTATCCTGATTCAGTAAAATTGTATTTTGCTTTGTGACTTTGCAAGAGTAAAATTTTAAATTAGTATTTCCAATAAGATAAAATCCTCACATAGTGTGCTTTTTATATTTAAGACCAGCATGATTCTGAAAATATTTTTAAAGTGTAATTTGAAAAATGTACCATATGTATAATAGAGGAATGAAAAAAGGGCTTAAAACTGGGAAGACACTTTTTCTAAAGAAATTACAAGAGGTGGTCAAATGGTCATTATAACTGAAAATGTTGAGCACAACATACTTAATATTTTATTGGCCGACTGGATAGTTGAATATCAGTCCTTTCTTTTATTTTGCAATATGAAAGATAGATATTGGTTTTCTGCCCAGGAATATCTGTAGGCACATTTTATCCTTCCATATTTTGTTGGGAAACACTTTAGAAGACTTCAAAAGGCGGAAAATTAATTCTGCCTGTTCACAAACTGAATTGCTGGAAGCTGTTTCAGCAGTTGCTCTTGTAATGCTTCATTTATGATTGCATGACTATCTCTAAATAAGTTATAATGAAATAATATTTGTTGACAAAGTCCAAAATTGAGAGACATTAATAGCTTTTTTCTCTTTCCACCCACTCTGATACTTCAGATATCAAGCCAGAGAATCTCTTAATAAGCCACAATGATGTTCTGAAGCTGTGTGACTTTGGTAAGTTTGGAAGATACCTGTTACCCTTTTAAAGAAAATCTCTTGCAGTGCAGTTTTGCCTTATTTTGTAAGAGTTCTGCAGTATGTACTGTTTAAAAGTCTTCTAGCAGTCAAAACTGATTACTGCTTCAGGTTTGGGGCTAGTATTTTAATTTGAAATAATTCTGGTCTTAATTTGCATGCCCTCTGAAATACCTGTGTTAACATGTCTATAGAAACACTGCATTTCTCCCTTCCTGTATTAGACAAGGTTTCTGCTTTTGACACTGCTGAGGCTCAGCTGAGAGGAGCACAGACGATGGAGCTGATCAGGAGGCTGGCGAAACTATAGGTTTATCTGGCCTGTGTATTAAAAGAAAAGATAATTATTACTTGTTTAGTAAAGACACAGTAAACTTGTACTTTCCATGTATTTTTTGAACCATTGGCTTTTGTGGAATGTTACGTGTGTAGTTATAGATTTTTTTGTTGCCTTAACTAAGGAATCACATGTCCAGCTGTGATAAATGACAGAATGACTAGAGGTCAGAGTCAGAGCTGTACATGTTAGGTTAACTCTGATGTTTCCTGACCTACCAATGCCTGTTTAATGTCAGCTGAAAGGCTTTGAAGAATCATCACCCAAGTACAAGGTGAACTTTGGCCACGTGAGTAATCCAAGAAGACAACAGGGCAGAATGTTCCAACAATCTGTATTTTTATTCTAAATGCTGCATAAACACAGAATAAAATATTGTTCCCTCTGAAAAGCCTGCAGTTTGGCTTGGTAAATAAAAGCCAATTCCATAGTGTTTCCCCAAGGGCACTTTTCAGTAAGAACAGTTTGAAAGCTGTCATTTCAAACCTCTGCAATTTTGAATGAAAAGAAGAACCACTAACAAAATAAATCAAAATGGTTTTTAAGGAAGACAAGTAAGGTGTTTGTCATTTGCAGTGCTGCTTATTTCTTTTAATCCTAAAGGCATTTTTGCTTAAACATTCAGAAACAATAACCATTCTAGGAAAAACCTTAGAATATTTATGTAAGTCCATATAAGTTCTTTGAATTCAGTGTCATTTATTCTGCAGTGTAATCAGCTCTGACAGAACATCAGGATGCTCTGTGTGGTGCTCCTGGTGCCTTTGCCTTTCTGGCACCCACAGGCCTCCTGTCTGCACCGCTGTGGTTGCCCTCCCTCACCTTACACTGGTTATCAGGGTGTTTCCCCTGCCAAGCAAACCCCACTGAGGGACCAACCCACTGCCCCGTGCAGAGCTGAACAACCAGCACAGGCTGTGCCCTGCACAGTGCACACCCCAGTCTGGGCTAACCTCAGCACAAGCAGCAACAGCCACTGGGACCTGTGCACCCCACTCCCTCCCTCCCTCCTGTTTTTTTGGATGAGGGATGTCCCTGCTTGGAAATAATGCCATTAGAGTTGTCACATGGCGTCACCTGACAGAACTTGTGTCAACATCCACAGTGCAGCAGAATTGCAGGAAAATAAAAAGGCAGACAAATGGTCATGTGTTGGACATCAGTTTTTGCACCAGATAGAGATGATGTGAATTCTGCCAGCAGTGGTGCTCTGTGTGGTGTGTTGGCTTGCTCATGCTGTGTGCTCCAGCCACACTCTCTTTCTGCTGCTGGAAAAGATGTGCAGTCACAGTGTAATCTGAGTGATCAGCATAATATCAAGACAGGCAAACTGTTACTGGTATTTCTGTGGTTCTTAATGTTCCTGTGGATTAGTTTTAATTTTAATTGGCCTTTCAGTTTATTTGAATTTAAAATGCTGATGAACTCTTGTAAGATGGAATCAGTTTTAATTTTTTAGTGTTATTACTAATTGAGATAATTGCTAGTAGGTTAAGCTATTACTGTAAAGTACATGTCAGTATGGTGTTAACCACAAGTGTTTCCTGAATGTGCAAAGATTAGGATATAAGAATTTGCCTTGTAGCATGACATGATATGCTGTCTGACTACCTTGCTTGATTCATGTTTTGGAACACATACACTGTCACATTTGTGCCACATACGATGTCACATTCCTCATGTGATTACAAATACAAGGAAAAGGATAATGCATCCCTTTGCAATAGCCCAGTGGACGAAACCAGTTTGAACAGAAAATATCATAAATTTTTAATGAGAATTCTTCATAATCCTTGTGCCATGTGTTCTGTACATACCGTGCTAAATAAAATTGAGATTGGTTGTTGTGTTTGCCTGGACACATGTTGTGTGGGTGTCAATTCTGCCAATAGAAGTGGAAAAAGAGAACAGTACAAAGTGCTGATTACAGGAGATGCATCTGACTGTTGGAAATAATTCAGTTTTCTGACTAGTGTGTTTTGCTTTTTCAACCAGGGCTTCAAAATTGCTTGTTTTAGCAACCTCTTAATTTCTGTATGGTGTGTAAGCATAGAAATCGTGAAACAAGGGACTGGAAAAGACCTCAAGAAATCCTCTAGTTTTTCCACCTACTCAAAGAAAGGATTAAGAATGTCTGTGTCACTCTTGACAGGTGTTTGCTTAGTATATTCTTAAAATTCTGAATAATAGAGGTTCCCTAGTGTTCCTAGGCATCTATTAAAGCACTTAGATGTCATTAAGATTAGAATGCTTTACCTTATATCTAACCTAAATGTACCTTGTTTCTCTGTAAGAAAGTGACAACCTCCTCCTTTTTTTTCTTGCATCTTTTTCCTTGACATTTCTCCTACCATGTTCTGAGTTGTTTAAAGTCCTTTCCTGAAATTTCTGATTTTGCTTTTTTCTTTCTGCAGCATGATGCCTTTGCAAATGCTGTTGTTTTCATAGTTGCTCTCACCCAAATCTCCTTCTATCTTCATCTTCTAATCTGTTCCTGCTTGCTGTTTAGAGTTGATCTAATCTCCCTAGCTTCCTTCTCTTATTTCTATATTCCTGATACCTCAGCACAATTTGGAAGATGGAAAAATAAGCAAATTCCATCATAACCAGAAATAATTGTTCCCATAGAAAGATGTGTTTTCCTGAACTGGTAGTTCTGTCCATCATCATTCTGCATGGTTTCATGGGGTCAGAGCAAATTTAACCTATAAAAAGCATCACCTGACAGTAAAGAGGTGACACTGAAGCTCACGATGATAACTTTGCTTTCTGTCTTGCCACATCAAATCCATGCTGCTCCTGGCCTGTAAAGTTAGGGGTTGATTTTTCAGGCTACATTAGCTGTTTCTGGACATAATAGCTCCTGTCTGTGACCAAGTTCAGATGACTGGCCTGGAAGGAGGAGGATAAAATTTTCACCTGTTTATTCTTCTGATGCACAGGAGCTCATGTGCTACCAGATCCATGTGTTACATCAGCACATGTATTTATTTCTATTATGTGACAACCTTTTTCCTTTTTTCCCCTTCCCCTTTCAGCCTGGGGTTTCCCACATTTTGACTGTCCCATTTCTTTGGTGTAGCTCCTCATTATCTTCCCTCTGTTCTTTAAACACATGAATGAAAGATTTTCCACTGCCAAGATTTATCAGCTTGTAATTTGAAACAGAAATGGGGCTGCCTAAGCAGTTCTAAATATAGTAATATTTCAAAATTCAATCAATCCCCATGTTGGAAGTTAAAAAAAAATCCATTCTAGCTTTTCTGCAGCAGCACCAGTTATGTTCATTGGACTTTATGGGAACAGATATGAATTCTTATGTTTGAATATGTTTGAATCCATTCCTCATCATACTCATCCCATCTTTTAGTTTACTAACACTTGAAGTTAGAGATATCTTGCAAAAGGTAAGAGCTGTAACCTATGTCATTAACAAATTTATAATTGTTTTCTTTGGTCACTAGTCTAATAATAATAATAGTCTGCATCCAAAATTTTACTTCATCTTGTAGTAAATTAGTATTCGACAGGAGTGAGTAGAATTTGGCTTCTTCACACTAAGTTTTACACTTTCAGAATACTAAAAACAATTTTAAAACTTTTAAAATTACAACCTTACAAAACATAATTGAATGGAAAAGGCAATTTTGGCAGCTTCTGCACAGGAACTCAGATATACAGAAAAACATCTATTGCATTTAAGTAGCACTTACTGAGTCAGTAAATAAAGATATGCCTTATTTTTCTGCAACACTGGAATTTTTACTATTTCTTCATTGTTCATGCAATAATGGAAAGATTTACAGTGATTTCACTGAAGGGAATTTTGAATTGTGTTTTAATGCCACATCCCAATAAGAAAGCATCTTGGAAATGCTGCTTCTGCATTTCAGTCCCAAAAGCTTACCTCACTTTGGGCTTTAGTGAGGAACTGACATATGTAGAGCCTTGCTGCTGAGATCTGTCTGTCCTGTGTCACCCAATTGTTAATTATTTATTTGAAAACAGTGAGACTTGATACTTCTTGAAAATAGTGCCAATATCTGTCCTGGAGTACTTCTGCATGGAAAATTCAGCAACATTATTGTGGTGTTTGGCTTACTTTTAATGAATGGAGGAGAAGAAAAATAAAAGTTCAAATTATTCCTACAAATGGAATTTCCAGACACTTTTCTGTCAGCCAGTGGTCATAATTGTACACCTTAGGACAGTAGGGAATTTTTGGTACAATTGCAAATAAGTATACGTTTTAATTTTTTTTTTTTAATTCTTAACAAAATTATGTAGATAAAGAAGTTAATTTGGATATGCTTTCTGATCCTAAGTCATTAAGAACTTCGTTGTGAATGTGATACTAAAGCAGTTGATAAGCCAAAACATATGGAGTGAGCCAAGTGCAGATACAAACAGTATTGCTGGTTTTCCTAGACCTCCTGCATTTTACAGTTTTGAGGAGATGACCATTTTCCTTGCCAAGCCCAGGAGGGAATGTCCTTAGATGAGAATAATATGTTATTTTTTGACCAGTTTAAAAAATCAAAGACAGTAGAAGTTAGGCTCAATGACCAGAAGAGTCTAGTACACATGCATGTGTAATGTTTCTAAAGTTATTAATCTTCTTCTGCAAACAGCACCTCAGTGAAATTTAGTGTAATATTTCAATAGTTGACATGGCATACTGACAGTTAACTTTTATCAGTCTGTTTTGATTGCATAATAGCATACAGAGTAATAGCAAAACCCCACTGACTTGTGAGATTGTACACAAGTAAGGGAGTCAATAAAGCAGACATGCTGACTTTCACTGTTGTATCAATAAAAGCTTGCATTTCAGTAGGCAAGCAGTTGTTGGAGACATCATTCTGCAGCAGGGGTTGTAAACAATTTGCTTCTGTATAAATAGACATGACCTCTTCCTGCCAAAATCAGTGGTGATGCAGTGGTTTGGAAAATGGGATACAATCTTTCTCACCGTTTCTCTGACAGGCTTTGCTCGGAATCTCTCTGAAGGAAGCAATGCTAACTATACAGAATATGTGGCTACCAGATGGTACCGCTCACCTGAACTCCTACTTGGGTAAGAACACTGAGAACTGCCATGATAAACCTCTACTGATTATATCGGGGTTTTCAGCACCTTTTGGAAGCTTTGCCTGTGGAGAACTGAGTTTGATTTAAAGGCAAGGTTGCAAGAGCTTCCAGATTTTCATTAATTTTTGTTCATTTCCAGTAAGTCAGTATGAATCATCGACATATTTACCTGTCTTGAGCTGAGCAGTGTTTAACTGATCAAAATATTAGGCTGAATTGTAAAAGATGTACTTCCAGCTCCTGCACCCCATCCCCAGCTCTTTCAGTAGAGGATTCCATGGTAGTCCTCTAGCCTGGAATGTTCCATCAGTCTATGCCTGTGGACATCACATAGCAATGGCAGTACAGCTTTCACAATGCAACATTCCTAGTTATCTTCATCCTTTGTGTCAGAAATACATTAGGAAGAAATTTTTTTGCTCAGAGGTGGTGAGGCTCTGAAAAGGTTGCCTAGAGAAGCTGTGGGTACCCCATCCCTGGCAGTGTCAAGACCAAGTTGAATGGGGCTCTGAGCATCCTGATCTAGTGGAAGGTGTCGCTGCTCAGATGAGGGGGATTGGAATGAAATGATCTTTAATGGTGCCTTCCAAAGTAAAACTTTCTATGATTCTGTGCTTTGGTTTTCATTTGTAGTTACTCTTTGCCAGCACTGCTGAAGTCACTCAAAAGGAAGGTGCTAGATTTTTACTAGTTAGGAAGAATTTATTGAAGGAGGCTGTATAAATCATTTTAATAAAGCACTGAGAAGTTAGCATTGCATTGACTGCAAAAGTATTAGTTACATGAATAGCCTCAGCCAGAAAATTTACTATTGCTCCTTTATTCATCTGTAAAATGAGCATTTTACTACCTCACAAAGTAAAACAGATTTTGAGATACTAAATGAACAAATTCATGATATACTAAATTAACGAATTCAAGGGCAAAGGAAGAGGAAAAAAATTTGTAGATCTGTGATTTGTGATCTTCCCATTACAGTCAAGTTAAACAGAGCATTAATCTAAACTACGTGAACGCTCTCCTAGAATATAATTCCAATATACCGTGCATGTGTATTTATATATGCATATTCTTAAAACAAGGAACAGTTAGCCACAGGATGACTCAAAACATTTCTGGTCACTCCTGAGAGTCTTTAAGCACTGTGTTAAGTGCTCCTGGGAAACAAGCCTTTGTTGGAACATTTGATTAACACTGAGCTAGATATTTTTTGAACACGTGAGTAATTAAGTAATAATTACTCTGTCAATAAAGTCATCCCAGTGTTCCCTGAGCTGTGCTAATCTTAATCAAATTTGTTGGCAGTTGTTTTCTTATGTGCATAGTAGTATCTTAAAGTTGCTATTGAAAAACTCTAAGCTCAATTTTTCATGTTTTGGAGAAAACAGTAAAGCTTCTAGTGAAGTGTGTATGTACATTTATAAGTATAAATAAAAGACTTGGAAAAATAGCATAAATTTTGACCTTTTTAGATACAAACTATTTTTTTCTGTCTCTAGTAGTAATGAGGATTTAGGAGGAAAGACATGAAAAGCTTGACAGACATAGTATTAGTCTGACCTGCATTTTCTGAAGCTGTTTTGTTGGCAGAGGAAATTTAGCATGAATTATGTCTGTTTGTAGTTGACTAAATCTGTTTGATTAGCTTGTAGAGAAAGGGGGGGATTTGTGTATTTAATGTTTCAATTGTGCTGGTGTATGTTTTTAAAGCCAAGTTTTTCTGGCAAAGTGATGCCTGTTTCTTGGCAATTCTCTTCTGTTTCCCAGGCATTCATCTTTCCCATTCCCCCTTTCCTTACATTTACCAAATTTTTATAAGCATCTAGTATTCAGAAACCTTCACAGGTTTATTAACTACATTCAGTTTAACAAATACAGTTTTACTTTTTCAATTTTGAAAATGTGTCCCAGAGAGGTTTTTCTTTAGTGATAACATTCAAGGCTTAAATTTCAGGAGACGAAAGAAATTGCTCCATAATTATTCACAGAACATCTAAAATCTACTCATTTTGGAGAGCCTCAGGTAACTACTGTTAGTGGAGTACTCTGTACCCTTTGATGACAAAATATTGCTAAAAGCCAGTAGATTTTAAAGCATGCTAAATTACTAGATGAAAACATGTTTTGGAGAATCTAATATGTTTAGGCATAGACTGTAGTGCTTCTCAGGTATGGTCTGTCTGTATTATAGGAGTTATTTTCATTTGTCCAACCACGTCACTCTTGCATTTTTTTGTCTGCTGTGATCTGACCAGACTGATCCTGACAATCAGCAGAAGTCTCGAGTTTGCCTTTTCAAATAACAACGCTGCAGTTTGTGCTGCCTTGAGAAATGTCTGTTTTCTGATTTGCTTGTTTGACTACGGACGAAATAGTGAAAAGTTGTTAACTTTTAGTAGTTCAGCTTCCTTTGTTCTTGAGAGCAAGGAAAGGTAATGGTCCATGCCTCAAAGGGGTTTTAGCCCATCCCTCAGTTGTAACCCCAGCTTGTTCTACAGTCTACAGCAACCTTTTCCCCATTTCGCATTTTAGTGGAGAAAACTGTATATTAAAGGAGTTGCAAGCAAAGATGTATTTGGGTTTTTGTCATAATGAAAGGGGAAGATTTTTACCTGCACTCTCACTGTTTTGCCTACAGAGCCTTGGCTTTGGAGTCCATTTTTTGCCTATGTTGCCTTGTGCACTGAGAAGGAAAGCTGGGCCTTACTTTGAGTCATTCTGACCTAATGGGTGGGTTGGACTAGCAGCGCCCTAGAAGGGTCAAACACTGAGTCTCAGCAAATCCACAGGGAGCCACTGTGCAGGATTATGAACCCCAAACAAATGATGAGCCCCACTGAGCAGTAGTGGTACCTGAGGAATTGTGACATGGTCTGCTTTGCCTCTGGTGGTTCTCTGTTGCAGTCTCTTCCAGTGGGGCAAACCTTTGATTTTGGGATGATTGTTGTGAGAGAACTACAATGTCTCATGGCACATTCTCTAAGACAAGTGGTTCTTGAAGTTTTGGTGCCTTACTTCAGCTTTCCCAGCTGCCACTGAGTCCTGCAGCAGTTTCACTTTGGCTATTGTCCAGCTAGAAATGCTTTCCAACCTTCACCTAAAGGGTTTACTGTTCTTCTGGCCAAGTGTCCTCCCCACAAGTGAAGTAAATAATCATGAGTAATCAAATCAATGGGGAAGAGTCAAACTATTTTTTTTTTTTTTAGTTTGAATATGTTCTTTCTCTAAACATCATTAATCAGCAATATGAGGAAGAGTGAAAGACAAAGATTTAGGATAGGATTTGTCACCTGCAGCTCTTGGTACTGTCTTACTCCAGAAAAAAAGGAAAGCCAGCTGTAACTTAAATCTCTTGAAACAGAGTTTGAGTTACTGGATTATAAGTTTCAAAAAGAAGAGACTCAGTGCAATATGTTTTCAGTTCAATCTTTGTTCCAGATTTTTTGTTTTATATGCCTTTCTTTGACATGAAAAGCATTCTCCAGTCATTTTGTTCAAAATCTAAACATTTGAAAGGCATTATTAGAATAATATGGGTATTTACAAACTTTTTTTTACAAATTCAACAAGCAGGAATTTGGGTGTATCCTAAAGAGCTCTCCCCAAACCCCAGCCTATGGCTTTGCTCCCAAACAGGAATTTATTATGTTTTCATTGCTTCCTCACTTGTTTTTTCTATCAAATAGTTTTCAGGAGAACTCTGTTTTCTTGCTAATTATAATTTTTGTGTAAAAATGCTGAAATAAAGATTTCTTATAATTTCTGTTCTCCCAGTGGCCAGACCCAGAATGCCTATCCACCTATTAAGCACAATCAAACAAGAGATGTAATGCAGGAGCAGAGTGCAGATGTGAGCTCTAGAGAGAAGGGAAGTTAGTGGTAGTTTAACTGTGAGTGGAGAATGCTTTGTAGTCAAAAAGATTATTCTTGTGTGTAAGATTTTTCAAAAAGGACAAGGTCCCTGGGGACACTTGAGAATCCATCTCCTGCCTTTTCAAGCAGTAATAGATACATCAGAAAATCTAGGGCAGAAACAGAGGGCTTGGTTTTTGAGGTAGTTTGCTTAATAATAAAGTTTGTTTTTCTGTGTTGTGAGGAGGAGTGCCATGGGAAATATGGCCAATTGATTGAAGCAGCTCAGTAAGAAGGCAGTGGCAGTGGGTGACAAACATTTTCTTTTCTCTTGGCAGAGCCCCTTATGGCAAGGCTGTGGATATGTGGTCTGTAGGCTGCATCCTGGGGGAGCTGAGCGACGGGCAGCCGCTGTTCCCTGGCGAGAGTGAGATTGACCAGCTCTTCACCATTCAGAAGGTGCTGGGCCCACTGCCAGCCGAGCAGATGAAGCTCTTCTACAGCAACCCACGCTTCCATGGCTTGCGGGTGAGGGAAAGCTTTGTTCTTTTTTCTCATTTTTCTTATTTACTTGTGTGAAGTGCTGCAAAGGTTCTTTACATTTGCATTGTGCGTTATCTGCTGCCTACGTTTCTGGGTAAGTATAGGATGTAGAGATTATAAAGCATTCATAAGTCAAAGTAAAATTCTGATTACACCAGAAGTGAGTATTGTAAGTACATTTGTTTTCTTGTTAAAGTTGTTTAAAGATTTTCTTCCGTTTCTTCGATATTTTTGGCATGCAGTTTACCTCTTATACCCAATCGAAAATTGCCCTGCCAAGTTTGCACTGGAAAGTTTAGAGGCAAAGCTCTGTAAGGTCAGGATGTGGAAAATTCAGGACTGTTGTCTATCAGCTAGTTTGTTGGGAGAATCAGAGCTGTAGATGCTACTACCATGGCAGAAGAGCTTACATTCCTGGGGAGTTTATGCAAGTCTCTTGAGTAAAAAAAGCTCTTCCTACTAACAGCATTGTTCTCTTCAAGGGTGTGCCAATATAATATAATATAATATAATATAATATAATATAATATAATATAATATAATATAATATAATATAATATAATATAATATAATATAATATAATATAATTACAGAGACTCACTTGTGTGAAGATCTACCCAAGCTGGGATATGCAATATGGCAAAATACCAGTATCAATAAATAAGGAATAGCTCTGTTACTTTTAACAGTACCTGGTCAGTGATTGTACTCATGTTTCCTTGTAATTCAGTTTTGATTGTCCTTTCTTTATTGATGAATGTTGCTTGGAAAGGTGAGTTTATGATCTTGGTAATATTCTGAAATCAGAAGTGTAAATCATATAAAGAGACATAAGAAGGTTTTAGGAGACCTGATCTGTGCTAAAGACTCAAGATTTGAGTTTTTACTCTGAGAAAGAGAAAACATGAGAATGTGAAAGGGAAGGAATGGGGACCTAGTTCTGTTAAAGCATGTTCAAAGTTGCCACAATTTGTTTTAGATAACAGTGATAAGAAAAGAGTTGGCTTAAGATGTTAGGGTATTTAGTTTAGGTGTAAGAATAACTAATTCTGAAGAGATTTTGTTGAAGGTTGTAGAACCTTCAAGAGTGGAGGGTTTAAAAAAAATTAGACAAGCATTTCTTGCAAGGTCCTGTTTGTATTTCATCTTGTTTAAAACAGTGGGTTGGGTAGTGTTTTTGTATGAGAAATTTATAACACCTTCTCAGGAAAACAACACTTTAAAAATTGTAAGCAAAATAAATTACTGCCTCTTCAACATCATTTTACAGCATTTCTGATTGTGCAGTGTAATCTTGTTTGGATAAATGCTCTGTGATGTCATAAGATGAAGTATCTTTGTTTTGTAGCTTTAAAATACAATAATTCAAGATGACAGCAAAGACCTAATGTGATTAGCACAAGGTTCAGAGTTATGAGTCTCTGCTCTCATCCCGGATCAGTGGTTTAGTGCCTGGCCTCAGACATGTTCCTGCCTTCTTAGTCCCATCTCTAATGTCAGCATACTGCTGATGTGGACAGGGCCATATGGCTCCTCATAGAGAGTACTTTTTAGAATTGAAGTAAAGTCTGAGTAATGGCTTAAACATCAAAAAAACTACAAATTTTTTTTTTAAATATTATATTCATTAATTCATTTGTGGGAAAAAATTATCCTGTGCTATAAGACAGCCTTAAAAGTACATTTTTTCTGAATGTAGCTTAATTTTCTGAATGTAGTACTTAATAGTGAAAGATTCTCTGTTGCAGAGCAGATAGTAGGTATACTGTGATCAAGCCAATTATTACTTACAAGCTGGATTTGGTGCTGGATATTCTCAAGATAGAAACTAGCCCATGACTAGTCTAAGCATATTTGTCCATATGCTTAGACTTTGTGAATTTCTACATTACCCTAAGTGAATAATACCATATTGTAAAATAGGATTTCAAAAATTCTCTTCAAACACTTCAGCATGGATCCAAATGTACATTTGCAAACTTGTCTTTTCTTTCTATTCATATCCTCCATATGTATGTAAATAACAGTTTTCCTCGCTCCTGAGTTTTAGGGAGTATTTAATGATCTCTCTTCAGTTCTTTTGAGGAGGAAAACATCCAGGGTATGTTGAAGACATAAGTAATATGATATGGGATCAGAAACTACCAATAGGCTCATGACTTTACAAAAAGTGTGAGTGGCAATGTAGGGATATAAATATTTTTTCTACCAATAACTTACATGAAGAACATGAACAATTACAGTGACAAGCCACTGGTGCTTTGCATGGCTTTGGCACATTTTCCTGTTTCCCTGATCATTCTAGATATAAAAGCTTCTTTATGATTGTCACTGCACAGAAAGACATGAACATTTTACAATTTGGTTTATGTTAAAATTGGAGGAAGCCTGGAAGCCTTGTTTTACCTAAGCTACTGCTGAGGATCAATATACCAGACTTGGACTTTAAAAAATTCTCAATTATTAGTAAACCACTTCAAAAAATAAGGCAAAGTCAAAAGAAAAATACAGAGACTATTTAGGAATAAAAGCATTCAAACTAATGTTCTTCCATTTTTCTTCAAAGTTCACAAAATGTAATTTATGAAAAATAACACTAGTACAACTAATGGATGCCCCCAGCAGTGTGCACTGCTTCTCATGGTGTTGCCAGCAGGATGACCACAGCAGTAACCCTGAAACTCAAATCCTTGAGCTTTTACCTTTTTTCACTAAAAACACTTGGGAGTTGTTTGTTAATGTTTAGTATTATGTTAGTGTTTTGTATTATTTAGTATGTGTAATATTTAGTATTATTAATGAGTAGTACTGTATTTGCACTCTCAAATTATCTCTGAGCTATTTTTAACCTTTTTGTAAAATAAATATGTTACTTATGTTATCTATTTTAAACCTCCTGTCAATCATAGTGCCACAAAAAAAAAAAAAAATAGGTTGATTATTTCTCACTTGAGAATGATTTCTTGGCTGCCCTAACAATCAAGAATACTTTCTTTGGTTGACTAGATGCTTACCACACATTTAGAGTTATTTGTTTCACTATAATATTTTATAGTCTTCATAAACAACTAAATTTTTCAGTGCTTAGGATTCCCATTAATTACATGTCTTGATTCACTGGTTTCTATTTTTTTAAACATTGTATTCATGCATTACCTTGTTTACATGATCAGTATATTTACAGTGTATTTTTTACAGTTTCCAGCAGTCAATCATCCACAGTCTTTAGAGAGAAGATACTTGGGAATTTTAAGTGGTGTATTGCTTGATCTTATGAAGGTAGGAAAATGTCTTTTTTTCTCTGTCTGTGATATGTAGGAAAATATATAAGTCACTTTTTACCTTTTTTCTTACATAATGCATCTTAGAAGGACTTTGGGAACTCCCTTTTGAGATATTTTGATTCCACTATTGTTTGTAGTAAGGCTTTGTATTTCCTAGGAATCAGGAAAATATCCCTTGCGAATGCCAGGAGAGTCTGTTCAATTTTAACTGATTTGATAAAGAATGTGTAGCCCAGACAAAGCATCATCACCATCCTTTGCAGGGTTGTGTATCCACACTGACATCCATGCACTGACTGCTGGAGTGTGATCATATTTAGGTACATCCACAGAGTATTGGGCTACCCTGAGCTGTTTTTCTTTTGTTGTTGGGTAAGTGTGAGGATGTGGACAGTTGTCGAAAACCAAGTTGACACAAAGGAGTTCTGGATTTTAATCCCAACTCTTAATCTGCTTGCTATCATCTGTACATGGTATATATGTTAGTTTTCTTTTCAGTCCTGTTTTGGAACAAGTCAGCTAGTTACACATGGCCAAACTAGGTTTGAGAGTTCTTCTTATGTGGGATCAGGAGAAGCTCATTCCCCACAAAAACATTGTGCTTTGCATTTGTGCCATATTCCTGGGTATGGAACACGTGTTGTTGTCATCACTACTGTACTATAAAAACACTCCCATGGTGAGCTGCAGTACAACCCTCATATCATTTCATCCCCAGAGAGCTGAAGAAAGAAGTCATAGTATCCAAAATTAGGTTTATAATCACAGAACCACCAAAGAATTAAAGGCAATATGGGACACACATGAAGCATGGATATGGCTAATCAACTCTGAATGAATTGTGTGATCCCAAACCCCTCTGCACCAGTTGTCTTGGAAAACAAAGATGCTTTGGGAAATACTTGGGTGTTTACTTGCTTTTAGTAGTATTGCTGTAGCCAGCAGAAATCCACCAAATTTGCTCTATTCTTCTTCAACACAGCCAGTTCAAATCCCTTTGATCTCCTTGCCTTATGAAGAGAGTCAGCATGGCTTTTATCTTGGTTTCAAGGAGTCTGCAATATGATACACTCCAGTGCATATAATTACTTGTTTTGGTAATATACTTTCTCCTCTATTTTCTAATCCACAGAAACTTTTTTTCATAGTTAGCTGCAGCTCAAGATCTGGTAGCATATCTTGCAGAACGGAAATTTCAAGATCAGTCTTAAGACCATTGTTACATGTACTGGGGGAGGGTTTATTTTCATTTTATCCTAAATTTTATGTAATATCTCAGTGTCTTTTAGGTTCTTTTGAAATGATTTAAAAGTTGCAAAGTTGTGAAATGAGGTACTTGAGTTTTAGGGAAGCGCAGGTTTCCAAGTAATTTCATTCTTTTCATCTTTTCTGTTGATGTTTCTGCCTACAAGGTGAGAAAGGTCAGGAATTCTGTAGAGGGGATATTTTGTGTTTGGTCTGCATTTCTTAATTCATGAATTGGAACCTTGTTAAGCAGTGTGCACACGCCTACAAGGAGAGAACAGAAGGGACTTGTGGTTAAGTTGCATGTTGCAAATGCTGCACATACTTTGTTGTGTGCCTGTCTCTTCTGCAGACAAGGGACAGTCTGACACATGTCCACATTTGTTGTGCTCCTCATTATCTGCATTCCCAGAGACCTCAGGTCAGATTACTAGATTACTGAATAACCCACACTTCACCTTATACCAACTGAAGTAGGGAGTTATTAACATATATCTATTTAGAGAGCATTTCTGGACTAGATTAATGATGAGGCACCAATTTGACCTTATTGCTTTGTTGTTGCTCCCATCCTCTGTTCTCCTTCACAAGTCATGCTGGTTTGCAAGTACTAGGGAGTTAGGAACTGGTTTTGCATGTTATGACTTGGGAAAAAAAGACATTGAGACTCTCTTCTTTATATCATCTGCAATTCAATTGTCTCTACCATTCAGCACCAGACATGCATTTCCTCTGAGCTGTTTGCTAAAGAGAATACTTGTAGAAACCTTTTAACCCTTGGTTTTCTTCACTTGCCTTAGCTGGACTTTAGAGTGGCCTAACCTTTATGCTAATACCCTGCTTTTGTAGTCCATCTTTGTATCCTGTCCATCACTCTGGTTCTCACCCACTCCTGTTTTGCATTTTTGTTTAGTAGGAAATTCCCTGTTTAGCCAACCTGAACCTATGAAAAGGATTTTGGTCTTTTACACAAGTAAGATGCTCCTGAACTCAAAATAAATTTTCCATAAAAATCAATGGCTGTCCTGGACATCTTTCCTTGTATGGTAATTTTTCAGGAGACTATGCCTGGTAATTCCTTATAGCAAATGGAATTTGCTTTCCTGAAGTCCTGGATCTTATCTCTTATGTTTGTCTTCCCACCTCTTCTTTCAGTCCTATCTGTAATCATCTTATGGTTGCTACAGCTCAGAGTGTCTTCTCTGATCAGATTTCTCACCAATGCTTTACTGCTGTTGAGCAGCAGCTCGAGTAAACTGAAGTCCCCTCCTTGGCTAATTTGCCTCTCCAGCAGCTGCACTAGGAAATTTCCACCAACTGAGTCTAGAAATCTCCTGGAGCATGTACACAGGCTGGGTGTCAGGATAGCTGAAGTCTGCTGTGAGGATGAGGATCTGTGACCAGGAGGCATTTTTTTTGGTGTTATAGAGGGTTTTCCTCTTCATCACCTTCATGCTCTTCAATGCATTGCTGGTAACAAACTCCCATCATAACATGCCAAATGTTGCTTTCCCTTCTAATCCTGACCTAGAGATTGTCCATGGATAAACCTTTTGTTCCATGCTGACATTGGATATGATCCAGGAAGCCAGTTTTATGGAGTGTCACTCTTCTCCCTGTCCATCCCCTTCCATCTGAGACCAGTTGTACCCATCAGTGACCATGCCTCAGCCATGAGCCCTGTCCCACTACTTCTCTGTGATTCCAGGCAGATTCCCAGCCTTGTGATAACCTATGGACTTCCAGTTCTCCTTGCTTGTCATCCAGTCTGTGTAATGTAGTGTACAGGCACTTGTGAGAAGCCTCTGGACATCCTCTCTCCTGAGGGGGAATGTAGGAATCACATGTGGCCTCCTCCTCCTCATGTTTGCTCAGCCTTTTGAGCCACTGTAGTGATGAGGATCAGAAAAAAAGGGGAAAAGAAGTTGTTAACCATTCAGTACAGTGTGTGAGAAGGAAAGGTGCTGCATACTGCATGTATGACCAAACTGCATAGGAGTTTGGTTTGCCACTTGCTTTGTTCCCTGAGCATTTTCCATTTTGAAGTGCAGGGATCCTGTGAAGGGAAAGCCAGTTTGTGGTCGTGTGGCTGAATGTGGTGTTAATGCAGTGTGTGTGTGTATGTGTGGTGTATGCATAGACACACATTGATTTCTTCTCTCTTAAATACATACAACCCTTAAGAAGTAGCTGGGTTTTTTTTTTTAACAGCCATTCAAACTTTTAACCTTGCTAACAGTCATGCATGTTTGAATATTCCAGTGTAAACTCTGTATTGCTCTTTTCCTGCAAGAAACCTTTCAAACTTCCCAAAAATACTCAAGCTCTTGTTTTCAAGTTTTGTGATTAATTATTTTCTACATGTCAGGAAGTGTCTTTGTTTAGAATCACGACTGATCTAACAGAATTATAAGGCAAGTGTTATTCTGAATATATTGTAAACAATTTAGAGAATTCTTTGAAAATATGGATGGACTTGAACTCTATAAGCTAAAAACAGAACTCTTTTATTTGTGTATTTTTAAAAATACTAAATATTGAAATAATGTTTATTTTTGCATAAGAATGTTCCCATATAGTTGTTTTGTTTGTTTGTAAAGCTTGTTTCACTGCAGCATTTTATTACTGGTAAATTTAATATTCTTGATTCAAAACAATGTTGCAAGGTTTATCCTGAAAAAAATGTTTAACATACAAATATTTAAAACATATATAGTTAGATATAAAACATATTTTAAAAGTTTTAGATATCTTTGAATTTTAAACATACTATTGCATATGTGTGCATAGAATTATATACCATATAACATATATGGTGTTATATAAATAAACACATATGTGTTTATTTTGTATCATATGTAAACTACATATGTATCATATGTAGTTTAATGCACCATGAAATTATTCTAGCAGTGACATCTAATCACAGAATCTCCAGAGATTAAAAAATTAACCCAGTAATGTTCTTTATTTTGTTGTGGGCTTTTTTGTTTCATTTTGGTTTTTTGTTTTGGTTTCTGGGGGTTTTTTTGCTACTGTAAATACAGATACTAACATTTAAACTTTGGGATTTGTTTTTCAAAGAACTTACTGAAGTTAGATCCAGCAGATAGATATTTGACAGAACAATGTTTGAACCACCCTTCGTTTCAAACCCAAAGACTCTTGGATCGCTGTGGAAGTTCACCTTCACGGTCAGCTAAGAGAAAACCCTACCATGCAGACAGCAACACTTTATCTAACAGGTAAATGTAGTCTTGTCACTGTTACCACTGACGTTTGCTCTGCCAGTGAGTGAGCTGTTGTGGTGCTCACACACAGCATCACCTACAAGAAAAGTGGCTGTTTGGCAGCTTAGGCACACTGAGATATGTGTTCTGTTCTGTGTTGCCTCACTGAATAAAGGAAGCAGACACAGTATTTACAGCTACACAAGCTGAAATTTTTGCTTACTTTCTGCATCAGACTGCATGTGTCTTTAAAAAAAAAAAAAAAAAAGAGAGACAATGTTGAAGCCATTTCTGCATATGACAAAGAAAAATAATTGGCTGATCCACCTTAAAAAAATGTTAGCCTTTTTCTTGAACAATAGGAATTTTGTGGCTTGGAAGATGCTCAAGATTCCAAAGAAATGCTCTTTTCTTTGGAATGCTACCACTGCTGTATATGTACAAATCTGTCCAAGATTTTGATATTTAAAAGCTTGAAGTTCACACAGATTTGTAGCAGCTAAATGTCCTGAAAATTGTGCACATTGATCACATTCCAAATTGGAGATGAACAGAATTTTGTCTGCAGTTGCAGTTGTGGATCATGTCTGGTCTATTTGACCTCAGACTCATAGCAGGATATATTTGCTCAGTGACTCCTTTGCTGGACCCACATAGCTTGAGAGGAGCCACTTAATTTTCATACCTCAATGAACCAGGTTTACTGCTGGATGAAATACTTCAGTACAAAAAGCTTCTTGTTACTGCTCTGATAAATGCATTTATAAAGGTCACCCTCTGAAGTATGCAGAATATTTTAATATTCTATATGCAGGCTTTTAATCTTGGCCATGTTTTTCTTTAGCTTATCCTGTGAGATTCGAAAAATTGCTCCTCTATTTTAAGACTTGGGATGACATTCACAATCTATACTTTTTCAAAGATAGACACCAAAAAGTTTTAGCTGCCTTTACAGATGCTTAGAGTAGAAGTTTTACCATTAGACATATGGCATCAGAAAGAAAGACCTACATCCACTGGAAACTTGTCCAAAAGTCTTGCCTAGTGAAAATACTACATTCCTCTATCTCTGAAGTTTTGAAAAATATACTTGCTGTTAACAGAAAAATATTTTAAACTGGCATTAAAATTGCTTAAATTTTAGGAACTGTAATAAAATAGATTATGAGATCACTGGAAGTGGTTAATACAAAAATCCTAGGTATAAAAACAGCTAGCATTATCCAATTATAATTTACAAAAAGGTCAACAAAGGTACAGTGAGCTCTCACTTCAACCCTCAGTAATATATCTGAGTTACATCATAGATTTGTTACAGAAATAAGTTAATTGCTCATAGCCTGCTTTGGTCCATCAAGGCAAACAAGCACAGCTCCAGCATTGTTCAGTCTTGGCTATTGCAGGGCCAGCCTAAATCCAGAAGCTGAACTGGTTTAATGCCAGAAAACCTGAGATAATAAATCCTGCTCAAAAAAAAATCAGTCTCAGGGTTTGCAGAACCAGCTCATATCTCAGTCCCAAAAACAGAAGAGCTGGGAAGAGTGGAGGATAAGGGCACAACCAAGTAGCTCTGCACCAAGTCAGTCTGGTTGCAGAGCCTTTCAGGTGCAGGTTTGGAATGAATTAATGTACCAAAAACTGGGATAGTGCCAAGTTCCAAAAAAGCTGTCTTCCTGTGGTAAACCTGGTTTTGGATTTGGTGTTACAGGGCTAGCTCAGGCTCACCCCATCTGAACAATAACCTCTTTTCCCCTCCTTTCCTCTCTCTTCTCCTCCAAACCAGGAATACACAAGATAGCCTGGAGCATTGATTGTATCAGGGCTTTTTGACAGTGCTGACATACATGATTGTTCTACCTTCCTTTGATATGCCAGGTGTATTTAAGATTTTTTCGATTGATATGCAGCTAATTTTTATAATGTGATGCTTCACTTAGCAATGTACTCACATCATACACACATGCATAAATGTGCAAATATATGTAGGAATTTCTGTTATTAGATTTGATATCTTTGGGGTTTTTGTCAGCAAAATCATTAACCAAAGCAGAGTTTGCCATCAGATTATAACCAGAAACAACTATGTATGAACACTTGCAAATCTGTTATTTTAGTGAACCTTCTGGTGCCTTAGTTGGCAATATTTGATCTTACTGCAGTTAAATTTTTGGTTTTAAATGGCAACTGGAATGGGTGTACTTTTTTGAAGTTATTAATGCATGAATAAGTAATCTGATATATTAATGCTTCTTTATGCATTTTAATATAGAAATCAAGCCAGCAAAAGTTCTGCTTTGCAGTCACACCACAGATCAAACAGCAAGGATATGCCACTAGGGGCTGGCGGGCCAAGAGAAGAGGGACTTCCAGCAAATGAAAGCTTTTTAAATGGAAACCTTCCTGGACCTGCCCCTAGCCCAATGCACGCAAAAAAACCAAGCAACACACCTGGATCTGGCAACAAGGATATAGCCAATAATAACATGCCACATCTGCTCAGCCCAAAGGAACCAAAGGGAAAAACAGAGTTTGATTTTAATGTGGACACCAAAAGTTCTGATGGTTCAGGCACCAAGTACCTGAAGTCTAACACCAGATCTCAGCAGAACCGGCACTCCTTTATGGAAACTTCTCAAAGCAAAACTGGGACGCTGCAGCCTGGCGACAAGCACAGTCGCCACAGCTACATCGACACCATCCCACAGTCCTCCAAGAGTCCCTCCTATCGGACAAAGTCCAAGAGCCATGGAGTTCTGACAGACTCTAAATCCGTGGGCAACCTTTCTGAGGCCAGGGCCCAAGCTGCAGAACCAAACACCAGTAGGTATTTTCCATCCAGCTGTATGGACCTGAACTCTCCTACCAGCCCGAGTGCTCCCCGGCACAACGATAACAGAACTATGCTCAGTCCGTCCGCGAGGAACAACCGCAGCGAGGGCACCCTGGACACACGAAGACCACCCACCAGACACTCCAAAACAATGGAGGAGTTAAAACTGCCAGATCACATGGATGGAAGCCATTCCCACTCTCTGTCTGCTCCACATGAATCTTTTTCCTATGGTCTAGGTTATACCAGTCCTTTTTCTTCCCAGCAGCGCCCTCATAGACACTCTATGTATGTGAGCCGGGACAGAGTGAGGTCAAAGGGCTCAGAGGGTGGCTTAAGCGTAGGGCAAGGGATGGCAGCCAGAGCAAACAGCCTGCAACTGTTATCTCCACAGGTGCAGCATAAGTCACTCACAAGGTCTGTTGGCTCATCACGAGAAGACTGTACAGAAGATTCTAATAGGGTTAGTCCAAAATATTGCCTCTTATTTGAAGGTTTACCTTTCTCTTTTTAACTCATGTGGGGGCAGTGGCCTGCTTTCTGTCTTGTGTTTGTTTCTTTGCAGTTATTAATTTTTTTTGTCTTGTATGATATGGGGATGTTGTTGGGAACTTTTTTTCAGAAGGGCTTAATATTTCAGGTACTTTGAAAAAATGGGCTATGAATACCATTATCTTAAAGTACTGAAATGTGAGAATGGAAAAATCGTCTCCAAAGTTAAAATTTCATTAGTTGTTTTTAGTCCTTGGTTACATGGTCTGATGTCATTTTTACTGTATCATTTTGCTTAATTATCTTTCTCATTTGTGTTTTTATTTAGCTTTTCCTATATGTATTTTTGTTATGAATGCTAATGTTAATTTTTGAAACCAGTGTTTCATTCAGGTATAACAGGTTATTATTGCTGAAATACCCTAATTTACTAGAGAAATATCAAAGCTTGCAATATTTCTTTAGATTGGTATGATAAGTAACTGGTGTAATCTAGAGATCTCATGTTGTAGTGGCCACTAGTAAATTGACTCCTCACAGTGGTTACTGTCAGTGGATACCTGGTTGTGTTTTCCTGTGAGCATTAATTAAAGAGTAGAGGACAGGCTGGATCTGGTGTTGATTTACATTTGTTACACAACACTTCTGAATTATCTCATGTTTTACATATCAGATATGTAAAGATGACTATGAAAGCTGTCCTCAAAGCTTTAAATTTCTCTATTAACAAAACAGTGCAGAGACAAATACAAAAATGAGTGTTTGTTTCTCTATGCCTACACCTGTGATAAAATGACTTCTAAGGAAAGAACATCTAGTTCAGATTTGTTGACAACTTGAAGAAATTCAAAGACCTCTAAATAATATTTAATGTCCAAAGATTATGGTTATGATTATGAGAAACTAAAATACTCTGCCCGCTTAGTAGCTCATCTAAGAAATATGTGTAGCTGACCTAATAGGGGTCTACAAGTACCATAAAAAGAAGAGTTTCAGGTAGTGGTTGTCTCCTCAGTCCAACAGAGAAAAAAAGACATAATATGTTTTTTCATCCATTGCACATCTCTTCAATTTAATACACAAGATATACACATAATCTTGTGTATTATAATACATTATAATACACAGGATTATGTGTATTCAAACATGAGAAAATAGCAAAATAGAAGTGCAATGGAATAATAATGTTTAAAAAGCTACCTAGAGGGGATTACAGCAGCTCCATTTCAAAAACAGTTTTTTCCTGTGTACTTATTTTTCTGTCTCTCATTTCAGTCAAATTAAATGTTACTTATTCTTCAGAACATTATTTGGAAGGGCAGCAATATCAGTGTTTCAGTTTTTGATAATAAAAGGTCACACTGCCTTGTATTCTTCAGTTCATTTTCTGCATTATGCAGCAGATAGTAATTTGAAGTAATTTTGATTTTATTTTGTACTATTTAGAGGCCAGTTGTTTTTATTGGATCATTCTTTCTCATTGAAAATGAGTTGACAGATTTTTATTTTAATTAGGAAAATCGATGTGTATTGTAATGCTTATGTTTTTGTTCATTTTCATTTGCTTTGGAAAGTCTGTTCATTCAAGATAAAGAACTTTATGTCTTATGGTCAGTATTTTTAAAACTTCAGCCTTTATTTAGTTAATGCTTTTAAAATCTGTATTTCAACCATTAGAAGTGTGAAAGGAAAATGACTTTTTCACAAAGTCATTCTTTGGCTCCTTCCTATCC
Source organism: Setophaga petechia (assembly GCA_024362935.1). Lineage (NCBI taxonomy): Eukaryota > Metazoa > Chordata > Aves > Passeriformes > Parulidae > Setophaga > Setophaga petechia. The sequence goes on along the minus strand of JANCRA010000020.1, from coordinate 12,003,510 downwards.
TCATTTTCCCCCCTTTTCTACATTATGCATTAGGAGTCAGAAAATTTCACTCCCTTCAGGATTAGTGAACTAAAAAACTCATTAATAATATGTGTTCTCATAGATTCTTTACTGTTTTCATACTTACTTTTTCTAATCAGTTCCCCTAGGTTTTTTTTCTCTGCTCATCTTTGGTGAAGTTTCCTCACTTCCATGTTTCAAGTTTCTCATTGATTTTCTTTTTAGCTCTACCACAGCTTTTTAAAGAAAAACATTCTTTTTATGCCCAGCTTTAAATCTTATTTTAGAAAAAAATAAAGAAAAAACTCTCATCCAGTCTTAGTTTTAGGACTTTTCAAGTCTCAACACAACAGTTTTAAGGGTTTTTTTTTACATTTAAATTAAATGTACACAAAAAGGGTTAAGCAGAAAAAAATCAAATACAAGTTGCTATTACTGTCTCATGTTTGAAATTTACCTGCTCATAAAAAAGAGGTATCTAATACAAGTAGTAATTTAATCAAATGCTTCAGCCTCTGGTAAATTTTAGAAGAATCCAGCTGGGATTTGAAGCATTGTTTTAGCTGTGGTTCTGGCCTCAGTTTCAAGGTTTGTTTTCTCTGTGACAGTGAGACCAGAACTTATCCACAAAAAGCAAAGTAAATTTTGGAAATCACTTGTGCAGTGAATAGAAAATCCCAGTTTTTAGTTAGGTTTTTTTGTGGGTTTGATTTTTAACCTTTGTCATTCTTGAACATTCTAGATTTCAGTTAGTACAGGGGTTTCAGTAGTTTCCTGTGGGGTCTTTGATAGAGCATTGAATTTCATGTGGTCAGCCCATACTGAGGAAAAAATTGTAGTTTCTGATTCATTTAAGAGTGGGGTTAAGTCATATTTGGTGGCTATTTATGTGCATAAGGATATTTCTACTGGCTCACCTAAACTTTTACTTGAAGTACTTCCAGTACTGTTTTCAGGAAAATAGAATAAATTAGAGGTAATGAAATGCTTTTAGCTGTCCTGTCTTACTGAAGAATTTTGTCTATAAATTTCTTAGTTCAGAGACTTCCTATTATTTTGCCTACAGTAGATTTTGTGATTGTTGTTACCTCTAGGTAATGATATTAAGAGATAAGAGATGATAAGCAATGATAGTGCTTTGGTGTTGCAATTATCTCAAATTAGAGGCATTCCTATCTGCTTTTTAGTGTTTGCCAGTAGCAGAGTGACCAGATTCCATCAGAAATTAATTTAACAAGCCTCCAGTGAAAGATTCCTCCAGAGATGTTACAGCTGTGTTTCATTCAGGTTGATATTCTGAGGACCTGAATCAGATTCCTGTCTTTAAAATTACAGCTTGGGGGTGAAATTTTGTTAATGCCATTTTTGTCATTTTGGAAAGAAGCAAGCAAGCAGCAAAACCAAGTAATTATTGATTACATTGTCTGTAATTTGATATTTGCAGTTATTAATAATATGAAAGGAAAATTGGTGAATTTGGAGTTTTCTTGCTTATGTATATTGGTTAAAAACTGAAAATCAGTTTACAGTCTTTCATTTTAAAAAGATTATTGTTCTTTTGCATAGGGTGGAGCATATCATGATCCACACACAGAAGATGGAGCATCTACTAAGGAGAATAGAATTCTGTATAATGACCCTGTTCCGAGAAGAGTTGGCAGCTTTTACAGAGGTAATTTCATGGTGGATCTTTCAAATTTAATCCAGAATTTTAGCATGGAATATAAATTAAGTACTAAAAATTGATACAGAGAATTAACATGAACAATTACCAAGGTTTATTGGAAAAATAATTGTTACTCAGCTTTCATAGGGTGAGTTTGCAGGAACTGCATTGGTACCCTATTGTTTATTTTTAAATGATAGCTCACTTTAATTGGAAAGTACATCCACTGCAGTACCTTGTAAAGCAAAATATAATTTATCAGGGCAAAATGAACAAAATTAATATTACCATTAATATTATTATTAGCTGCCAAAGTAGGCAATTAATTAATATTTTAAGTTTTTATTTTCAATTCTTATAAAAAGACTGTTTATACCTATGCACCTGTAGCACATAGACATACTTACTGATCTGTTTCAGACACTGTGTTACATGGAAGTGCAACTCCAGCTTTTGTGGCTTGAAACCTGTGGCATTTCTTTTGTTAAAACTTACTAAAGATCAGGGTTTCCTACAAGCAAGAGCTAACTTATATAATTCCAGTTCAGAATAAATAATAAACATGTCTGTGTATGGACACACACAAATAGATACTGTTCTGTTATGGCACACAAAAGATGGTGGTTTCTGAGCAGCTGCCTCGTGGCTAAACCTGGGTAATTGTTTTGAAAAAGATGATAAGAGGCTAATTACTGTCCTGCAAGTATTAGAAGGCTTGTGGGGCTCCTCTGAACCTTAAGAAGTCCCAATCAGCTGAAATTCACTTTATGAGTCACTTAATAACCTTAAGCAGAGTCACAAATCTCCCTCTGATCCTCTTCAGGTTGATCACTTGGCTGATGACCTGATTTGGACACGTTAAAATCTGACAATCCTTGCAGGTGTCCCACTGCAATATTAAAACCTGTGAGCAGAATTAAAGCTTGTACTGTTTGGAGTGATGCTTTTGAGTGTTTGTGTTGCAAATGCAACAGAGGATGGTTAAGAATTCTCAGTCCTGAATTGCTTTCATTAATCCATAAAATGCTCCTAAAATTGTGCATGGATTATCTTTCTTTTTTATGTATAGTGAAACAAAAGTTCCAAAGAAGAATGGCTTTCATAAGTCACGTGCTAAAGAAACTGCAGAACTGGGATTTATTCAGTTCCTTGTTATAAAAAAGAGGGGTTTTCCTCTTCAACTTTATCAAACAAATATTTTTTAAATAGACTTAATTATTGCTTTGGGAAAATGATATTATATTTAAAATAATACTTCGATATTAGTATATGCAAAACTGGTGATAATAATATAAGCACGTTACAGTGAAAAGGGTAAATCCTTATTTATATAAATTTAACCTTTGTATTAGAGCAGTATTTATTAGCATATACTTTTGTGCTACAGCTTGAACAAAACCTTACAGATGCTGTTTTGATAGATTGTGTAATGTGATGCTGCATTAATGTTCCAACTAATGTCTGGTCAATTTTTAATCCAGTGCCAGTATTTCTAGTGATATTCATAATTCTAATAGATTTATGTTCTAGATCTGTATATAGCTGTGTATTTTCAAAACCACAGTAAATCTATTTGAAAAATACATAATTTCTAATTTCAATGTTTTAATTTTTATTGCATTATCTCTTAGTTACATCAAAACTCAAATTTTTTTTTCCAAGATGGGTGCTACTTTTTTTAAGGTCTAAAGTGAAGACGAAGTGTAAACTGTAGTGTTTCATGTCTTTAGTAACAGTATTCCAACCTCTTTGTCTCTTTCCTGTTTTAAATATCAATCACACTTAGAGCTCCCTACCAATAGAAGTGTTCTCAAATCTAATAACAATTTAACCAAGTTCTGATGATGGTCTCATTTTACAACCAATATTACCCTGCAAGGATCACAAAAATCAGCTTTCTTTTCAATCACACACAAAATACAACTGTGTCTTTGCTCTCCTGTCACTGTAAGAGGCAGAGACGGAGCAGAGAAGTGGGAGCTGGGATTTTTGGCAGAGCTCAGTGTACATTGTTTGCTGTTCCTCTGTTCAGTTCCATCTCCGCGTCCAGACAGTACCTACATAGAAAACAATGTGTCCAACAGAGCCTCGGTGTTACCAGCAGACAGCACCACGGTGACAAACCACCCCAAGAGACAAACCACCTTTGACACCTGGTGAGTTGTAATGTGCACACATGTGTAGAGAATGGCAGGAAAAAAAAGTGCTTTTAATAGGAGGGACAAAAACCTCACGCATTTCTCCAGATTTGCAATTGCCCATGTGCTTAGTTGCTTCCTCCAGCTATAGCAGCATAGCATGGCATGTTTTCTGTCCCCTGTTGAGCAGCAAGGAATCCTGCATTGCACCCATAACATGAATGCATTAAAGTTGATATACTTTTGTCCAATCCTTCACAATTTTTTTCCCGCTATTAGTCTTTAGGTAAAGATAGTACAAAGTGCTTGTGTGTGTAGTATATGTAGAAATTTGTGGATTCTAGAAGCATGAATTGTTAGACAGGTGGAAAAAATATCAAAATGCATGTTTCCATAGATAAAGTACTATATTAATGAAGAATATTTTCACCCTACAATGGGTACCACTGCTCTCTTTGTTTATACATAGAAGGAAATGAATACATTCTATGGGAAAATGGATTAAGCGACATCTTAATGGTGTATATTGATTTCAAAAGATTAAAAGCATCACATGGCTCCATTATATAACATAGAGCACCTTAATTATGCTAATAAAATGACAGCATATACATAGCTTTGCAGGACTCAAAGGGAAATAGTTTTGTTTCTCTTAGAGCTGTTTGGTTCTAAAATACTCCTAATCTTATACTTTTTAAAATCACAATGAAGAATATTGAATAAAAATAAGTAGATGGAGCTCACAGGATTGGTGAGAGGAATGGGCTGCATACATTTGCATGGCTCAGCTATGCTTTATACCAGTCTCTGAAACACTTCTCTCTGAAAGGGCCATGAAGTCATGCTATCTAAACTGTTTCAGTGTTTTGTTGACTTGCTGTGTTTTCACAGAAATAACTAGAGAATTATATGCTTAAAAAGAAAGGGGGGCGGTGGGTGGTGGACAGCTTATGTTCAGGTGTTATACCTATGTCAGTAGTAGAAGATGTTCACTCCAGAACCCTTCTCACCTGCTCTGATTGACTAGAGTCTGCTTCCTGTCCTTCAGTAGCTCCACCTACATCCATTTTCTGGAATTAGCTGAGGAAAGCAGTCATTTATGTAAAACGGTGGTACTTATGTTGTGGCTTGTGTGGCTAAAGAAGGTATTTATTCCTGCTCCTGAACCCTTTTACCATTTAAAATTTTCCTTCATATCTGGATCTTTCTATCTTGCATATAACATAAGACAACTGGAACCTTGTTTTTCTTTATATGTCATTCAGCAATATAATGTCTTGACTGCAAAGAAACATATAATGTTATTTTAACTCTGAACTGAAAAAATAGTGTGTATTATTAGAGCTGGTTGGGAATATTTTTTATGAAGTACTTTTTTTTGTTTATAATGCCAAATTACCAAAACCAAAACTTTTCAAAGGAACTGGCTGATAACTGTTAACTTTTTATTGTGAGGATTCTTCAGCTCCAGGAAGGAATTGCCAGTCAAAACCAGAGATACTCTCAAAACAACAAATATTTTGGAGGCAGCATTATTTTTTAGAATGTGAGGAACTTGAGTGCAAAGTCTTTGTTATTTAAACCAGAGGCTTGAACCAAGATCTTAGATCTAACAAGTGAATGCCCTAAACCAGAAGTCAGAGGTTATTCTGGAGGACATTGTCTGGTTCCCTCAATGTATTCTCTTGAAGCTGTTTCATCTTGTTAAAACAGTGAAAGACCACAGAGGTGCTGAATATGGCCTTTTGAAAAAGGCCCTTCATTAACTTTGAGACAGGTAGATTTAAGTCCTTGCTCCAAAGTACTCAAATATTTTCACAAAGTGGAACAGCTCCTTTGAGAGAAGAATCCACAGAAGAATAAGCATTTCTTCTTATGAAATAGAAGAAATAGCAGTAGCTGCAACACCAAGTTACTGCTATTTTGGCATATGCTTACCTTTATCTTTTCTTTTCCTACTCCCTGTTTTCCTGAAATGTTTCCTGCCCAGCTCTACCTGCTAACTCTGTTCAAGTTGTCCTGGCAATGGTCTAATGTTGCAAAATTGTTCTGTGCCATAAATGCAGCTTAACCCAATTCCTGAGTAGTGAAGAGTCTGTGTTCCTCTACTTAATTTTCTGTATAGAAGTTGTGTAAATGCTTATGAAAATGGTGAAAGCTCTAATGGAATGTGATTCTGCTTACATCAATTTTATGATGAAGTAAATATTTGATGTTTGAATAACATACCTAACTGGTACATGACAATTCATCTCGAATTATGAGTGACATGTATTCCACCTGGACTTGCCACTGTTGTAAAATATTGCTTCTCATACTATTGCTCTGTGTTGCCTTTCTTCTGTCAAAGATTCTGTGAATGTTTGCTAGACTGAATTGTCACAGATGTTCCCCTGTCTTTGTGTGCATTTTTTGCTCTGTCCCCACTGTCCTGCCTTTTAAAATAAAGATATTATAAACTTGACTTTTGTCATCAGATTTTACTCTTAAATTACTAGATCATTTCTGAACTTCAGACAACTTGATTTGAAAACAGGCAAATTTTTTATCCTTCTAGAAATTCTTTTCTTTGCTAGAGTTTAATTTCCTGTAAATGACCTTGAACTTGCTCAATTTTTTCAATTGATACAAGAATAAATGTTTTATTCTCTTCTTCTCATACAGGCTTTGTCCTGAGTTGGGAAAATTCAGTAGTTATAGGCAAGATATTTAATTGTATTCTGCCAGAACATTGGCCTGAATTATCTTTACCACTGTCATAGTTCTAAATATCTCTTTACAATTAATTCCAACATGCAGTAGTGTATCTCAATCATATTGGAAGTGTTTGTATTGGCTTCTTACAAGATATTTGGGGCCTTCTGGAAAGCATTTTTGTTTAGACCTTTTATGTCCACACAAATGTAGTCATGCTATGACAGCTAGGTTGTCATATCTTCTCTAGCACAAGTCATACATTTCTGCAAAAATAATAAAAAGGAGAAACTCTATGAATAATATTACTATTTTTCTATGTATATAATATATATAAACACACACAAAATCTCTGTCATTCAAGAAAAGAAAAAAAAAATCATTCTTACCAGAGTAAAAGGCTTAAAACGTTATCCACTGTCAAGTTTCAAGGTTCCAGAATAAGGTTTTTTGTAAACAGGACATGACTGACTTTTATATTGCTGTGTCAGTGTAACATTATAGTCATACTTTCTATTCCTGAAAGTAAAAGGTTACCAGCATCTGAGCAAATTAGTTTAGAGCATGTTCAGCTGTGTATGCAGCATGACTGTTGCTGCATTATAAATATTTTCCAGTTCTTTAATGGAATTTGTAAAAAAAATCAGGAAATTGCAAATTCTGAATGTTATTCTGTATATGAGATAATAGATCTAGGGTTTATTCCAATTAGTAAATCCTCCTTTTCCACATGATAAAATAAAAAAAAATTTGCAGCTCCAGAGTTCAGATTTGATCTTTTGATTTTAAGCTTTCAATGCCAGACTTTTAGACCATGACCTTTTACTGTGGGCTTCAGCTTGTGGGATTGAGATTCTTATCTTGAACTATCTATTTGAATTGTTTCATTAATTTCTGACATTTTCTTGCCTTTGCTGAATGGTAACTGTGTGACTGCCCCTTAAGGGTCTTACTTTGACTAAAACTAAAAGGTAACTTAGAGAGTTAGTGTTTGTCATTTATCTTCATAGAAAAGTTCTGCTATTTCAGTAACTCCTTCATTGGACAAAAACCTTACTCATTAATTGTGTTTGGATCCATAAAGGGAGTAGTACATGAGAGTTTCCAAGCCAGGCTGCCTGCTGAAGAATATCTAAAACAAGCATGAGGAATTGCCTCCCAAAAAGAGCTGTGTGCAATACGAATCTCCCTATGGCAGCATGAATGCAACATGCTTCCTATTTTTTCTTTTTAGTTAATGTGAAAGCACCTCAGCTTGCTTGCCACATGCATGTTTGCTGCTACACCTCATTGCACCTGCATGAAGCTGGATACCTTTCCTACTAGGGGTAATAAATTAGAGTGATAATCACAGAATTTCTGTTTGTACTTATGCCTTTTCCAATGTTTCAGACCAGAATAATCAATTCACATTTAGTGTTCTGCATTAAATGTCCTAAGCACGCAAAAGGTACACAGATAAAATAACAAAGCACAGCACATTTTGCCTTCGGTTTCTGCTTGAGAATGAGCTCTCTGAGTGGGGCTCTTCTCTAGGGCTACTCCTACTTGTTACTAAAACAGACAGCACATAGAAGACTCTGACTGTTTGCTTTCAGAGCTGAAGCTTTATGCAAAATACCAAGATACTTACAGTATGTTGTAAGAATTTAGTGTTGTGTGACTCTACAGATTTTTTTGATAATCCTATTTTTTTCCTGCACTGTCCATTATCTGAAAATCATCTTTTGGGATGCCTAAATTATCCCAGTGTTTCATCATCGATCAAAATGTTCTGCTCTATTTTTACTCAGTACAAAATCCTGGTGTTGAAGCTTCCTGCTATAATGCTATATATGTTCACTCTCTTCACATAATGAGCATGTGTTTTGAAGCAGTTGCTTTTCAAGGTCAATGCTTTTTCAGACAACTGTACTGCATTATGAGTCATAGGAGTTAATGACATAAACCATTCAGTATAAAACCACTGGCTTTTGGGTAAGCAGCAATTGAAAATGAGCAGTTCTCAGCCCCTTATTTTCCAATTCTCTCTGGTCACTGTAGCCATAAAGAGGAAATGATGGTGCAGAATTTCATTTCTCTCTTCTCTGCTCAGCTGCTGCGGAGAGCAGTTTTCTCATCCAGGTTCACTGGGCCAAAGAAAAGAATCATGCTTGAGTGAATCTCTGTCTAAAAGTATGGCAAAAATTGTTCCAGGCTTCACTCTGAAGATTAACTTCACCTGTTAAAATATAGCATCTCCATTTTGGAATAGACTTTGTAATAGAAAAGCTATAGCAAGACATTGAAAATTTTTAGAGGATAAAGTAACCTCCTGTGGTCTTGCTTATGGTCTGACACTGGTTCTACAGTGGGCAGGATTCATTGGGTTGATAATTTGCATTGGGACTATGGTTTGGGATATGCTTGCAGCTGTGGATACACAGGAGCTCCTTTGGGGAAAGGCTCAGAGGATTCTTAGCCCCATTTACATGCCTTTCTGAGTACAAGCAGGATACTTGGGGTGTATGGTTTTCTCCAACTTTTCTAACAAATCAAGTAAAAATCATTTAGTAAATAGTTCAGCAGGTGTTCTGTGTTATGTCAGACTCCTGAGTTCAGTGAATCTAAAGTTATCTAAAGTCTTTCTTGTTGGTGCTTTAAGTGACTTGTATAATAATGCCTTACCCTTATCACATTACTTACAGTAGTACCAAATGCAGGGACGTGACAGCAACAGGAATCCTTAGCAATCCAGTATATTTAAAATACCTGTTATAAGTATAAAAATTACATTAAAGTTTTTTTCCTGTAGTAGTGTTGTAATGTCCACATTAAATATATATTGTCATGCACCTGAATGTAATATCTGCATCTAGATATAAGTTCTCAAAAAATTAAATCAGGAAAATTTCTTCCATACTTTCTGCCTGTGAATCCTTTTGCTAAGACCATTCTCTTAATGAATATTTGCAGTTTATTACAGGATTTAAACACTGCATGCATTTATATTTAGAGCCAGGTAACATTTCAAGCTTGATGTGGTTTTGTGTAGAAATTGAAGAACTGATACCACCTATCAGAGTGAAGATGGTTTTATCAACAAGGAGGATGACTCCAGTGATTCCTACCCCAATTATGTTTTTCACATTTATTTGGGGGAAAAAAAAAATCAGCCTGGCATGTAGTAGCAGCTGAATCACCAGCTGATAGCATAGCATTTAAAGCCAGAATTAGAAGCCAGTGACAACTATATTAGGCAGTTAAATGTTGCTACATTACAGCTGCTCCAAGAAAAGCTGCTCCTGTTTGTCATACAGAGCCCTTAGAAGAGTGGCTTTGCTTTAGGTTTTCCATCAAGACAGTGGAATCTCTCTTTTTTTTTTTTTTTTTTTTTGTTTTGTTTTGTTTTCATGCAATTTAAGCATGAAAAGGGACTATTAAATGACCCAGTATGACTTTCTGTATGTTAGTTGCTATGAAATGTTGTCCATCCTCTGGGATGCAGGCCCAGAGGCAGACCTGTTGGCTTTGTTTCTCCCAGAGGAGTATTAGGTCCTGATTTGAAATGTCAAAGATGGGAAATGCACTTCACTAAGGAGCTTGCTCTGGCAGTTAATGATGTTACTGTGAAAATCAGTGCCTTATTTCTAATATGGCTTAGGCTACATCATCCACCTACTTGTTCTTGTAATATCTTTGCTTGTTAGTTCCAAGATTTTCTAGTATTCTGTAATTTCTTTCTCGATATGTAGCTGTGCGTCATGATCAAGGAAACTAAATATTTGAGCTGGTTTGGGTGTGTTTTTTAATGCACTAAAGAGATTGAAATCTCTGAAAATATTTCTGTGATGCTTTCCTGCACCATTTTTAATTTTCAAGCTATTTTAAAGGGCCCTAGAAGTGCAATCAGTTATGTCTCACCACTGTCCTTGTAAACCATCTTTTTACCCTGTATAAGTACTTCACATGCATGGTAAACTGTTTATCTTGAAAATAACGTGTTATTTATCAGCTGTAGTGGCTTCAGACATGTAAGTTAAGAGTTAAAATGCAGAAATTCAGTCTTCAGGCAAGTCTCCTGTTCCATTTTTGGGTCACCTCCTTTTGCCAGCACTGTCTCACGCATAGCAAGCAAACAGAAGGTTTTAATTTGAAATGGACAACAGTAGATCCCCAGCTTCCCTGATGATAGATTTGGAGCCATGGCAGCAAGGGTCAGGAAGTGCAGTTGAAAGTGGTTCTCTCTGGCCAACTTTGCAACTCCTGCTTCTCCAGCAAGCCATGGATAAACTGGACCTGTGCTTTGATTTGTATGTTCTCTCAGATACGCTTTTCATTTTCCTAAAAGACCTCGTGTGTGATATTTTGATTTGAATATTAAATTCTGGCTTAAAAGAACACATGCATGCTTTCCTTTTCCCTAAATAAAACTATTCATTGGTTTTAAACTAATCATTTTACCCTAACACTGTGTACCTCCTATCCCTTGTAATAACTCTATCTGGTACTTGTGTAGTTACCCTGGAACCAATGAATGCTAAAACTTTAAATAACTTTTTACTTTAATCAATAATTTACATTCTTTGGCATCAGATCTCAGTATTGCACAGAATTTGCAAAGTAATACCATAATAAAATTTCTCTTACAATACCTTATTTCATATTTAGGAAAAGTCCTGAAAACCTTAACAGTCACTCAGAACAGCTCAAGGAGAAAGAAAAGCAAGGTTTTTTCAGGGCAATAAAAAAGAAAAAGAAGAAATCTCAAAACGTAAGTATGCAGTATTTCTAGTAGAAGTACTTTTTTATTCATTTTGAATTATACCATTTTAGTATGCTAGATTGGTACAGTACCTTTGTATTATTTATTGTTATATGTGCATACACTTCTCTTATTTTCTCTCCTCACCATATGAAAATCAAATTCCTCTTCTGTTCAGGGTTGATTTTTCTGCCTTTTCAACTATTTCCTCACTTACTAGGACTAGAAGAAATCCAAACTTACACCTCTGTTTTCAGCCAGAGAGCCAGTTTTGATGCAAATTTTAAGATGACGTTGCAACAAATTCTTTTTCAGGATATGGTGATACCATTCCAAGAATAGTAACTTCATTCTTGTGTGTCCCCAGAGCTTGAATAGTTTCAGGCAGCCATGCAGAGAAAATGAAACTGTAACAAATGAGAATTCTTTCCAGTCTTTTTCATGGAAGTGTCTTGGTGACAGCCTCTGTCTTCTTGCTGCATTCCATGACTGAAATAAGGATGATGTGTCTTAACCATTCTTAAGTGTTTTATGTTTTGTTGAGGGAATGGATTGTGGCTTTTGTTATTCAGTATTATAAGTCTTTGTTGTCTCATATTTTTACATTTTCATAAAGTTTTTGGGAGGGAGAAAGGACTTTCTTTTATCAGAAAGTAGTGGTATACTAACATTTCACAAGTATTTATAATAAAGATATCCCTAATAACTCAAGTAACCTAAACATAATCTCATTCTTAAATGACAGCTCTGGAAACAGTAAAACATTTTAAATTGTAATGTTCCTGTAAGTGTAAATGCAGTTATAGTTTTGAATATTCTCAGAATTGAGTAAATCATGCTTACTCCTTGCAAAGGGGAATGACTTAATGAAAATATTTACTGTCAAGGAGTGCGGTGATAGGATTGAGAGTTGGTGGAGAGCTAATCTGTTGAAAATTGGGAGAGAGGAGTGATTATCACGCTTTTTGTTGTTTTGAGTTTTTTAAAATTTCTTTGAACTGTGTGGAACATGTGCATATGTGCACTAATTAGCACTCAGAAATGCACCTCACCTTCCTGCTGGGTGGGATTTACAACAATGGCATCTACCTCTCCTTCTGAACTTGTTCATCCTCATACCTGTATTCAGCTCAAATATGATAATTTGTATTAAACAACTGAAATAAATGTTTACATTACAGCTCTGGGACTGGTTGATACCAAAATGTCCATGTAAGGATAACGCCTAAGGCCATTGGTTCCAGTGATGCATTTTCAAGGGGGGGGAAGGTGGTAAATTTGCATTGCTCTACTCTACTCTGATTCCAGCCATGCAGACATGGTGGCACACAACACTCCAATAGCTCAGCTGATAGATGGTGTATTGATTACCTGCACATTAAACTGCGTGAAAGAAATACATACTGGATTGTATTGCCTCTCAAAATCTAACATTTTACAAAACACCTAAATCAAAAGCTCCTTGATCTATAGCTACCAAAACCATCACTGATTACAGGCTAAGGCAGGTTTAGATATAATCCTTACTCCTGTTTCTTTTCACGTTTAAAAAGAGTGGTAGAGAGGAATAGAAGAGAGAGAGAGAGAAGGGAAAAAACTGTTGACTACTCAGAGGTGGAATCTCACAGAATAATATAGTGATACAACTCTTTCTTCTCAGCTAGAAACTTGCTGAGATTAACTTGAGTTTTGGATCAAACCAGAGCCAGAAAAACCTCCTTTCATTTCTGTTTACAGCTGATTACCAGGGCAGTATCTAGGCATAGACTGTATTACTCATTTGTGTACAAGTTTCTGGCTCAGACTCTGGTCTTTGTTCTTCTTCATCTCTTAGTTGAAGACATCTACCTGACAAATGCTGGGACAGTCTTTAGGATCTTCCAGCACAAAATAAAATTACTGCCTTCAATTCAGCACCAGATTTGGTGTTAGTAGTAAAAGTTGTTCACAGCACTCTAATACTAGCTCTTCAACTGCACATACAATGTTTTCTATTAATCCCTATTAAAAGTCTTAATAGGCAGCTTGTTACTACCCAAGGGTTTTTTCTGAGACCTACAATTCATGTAGAGTCCTACAAGTATGAAATTCCAGTTATTTGCTCAAATACAGACTTTTCAGCAAGAAATAACAAATTAGACCTGGGGACTGTCACAGAGCTAGGAAGCACATAGTAGCTAGCTATGATTTACTTCTGATATCCTTGGGCAAGTCTCATTTTGCTGGTGATCATCATCACAGGAATTGTAAAAGCTACCTGAAGTTGGATTGAAGACGTCTTAGTAATATCATTCTTAAAATATCTAACAGCCTAAAATTGATCCCAGTTCCTGACACTTCTTCCTGCAGGTTGTTCCCCAGAATCATTCTCCCTAGAGTTCTCCAGGTGCAGTACCTTGTGGGTTAGCAATTGTTACTACCTGTTAAGGGAATTCTTTGCAATATTGTTTTTGCAGCGTGTTCTTATCCTTTTCATCTTTTGAAGTGTTTTAGTAATGTAGCAAAAGGTTTTGAGGATTGTTAGAATCACAGTTTTATGTCATTTGCCACCAAACAATTTGATATCTATGAGGGTTGTGCACAGTGTCAGTAGGCACTATCTTCAGAGGAGCCTGAGTTTTGCAGATTTTGGCACTTATTTCAAGCTATGGGTCTGAAGAAATTACCTGCTTTGGAAAAAGCAGTTTCAGGTGAGCATTCCTCTTAGCAGTGCTTTCATTGCTTTTAATTTACTGAATTTTAAACAGGAAATTCTTCTGACCATAAAATTCCTGAACATTAGCTGTGCTAATTATTGATCTTCATTAACTTGGATGGAATCTAGAAGCTGGAAAAGTTGTTTGAAAGCCCATGCTTTTGGTAGTGCACTTGTCATTGTATTTAGTCATATAGTAATTCTGTTGCATAATAAAGATTTCTTCTGATAGACAGGAAAATGCAAGGCACAATTATGTGTTCTATGCTTGTTTGCACCTGATCAGGGGAGAAATAGACCCATTTATAGTTCTAGTACCTTATAGTTCTGTTTGTTGTTCATTCATCTACTGGTAAGCTCTGTGGCTGTGCTCCATAAATGAAAATAAACCAGCCAGTGTACTTGCAGCTACACGTGAAGCTGCTAATGGCATATTTATGTTAGAACTGAAATAATTCATCTTGGAGCTTATTGCAAGTTAAAAATAGAAGGCTTTTTCCCCCCCAAGTGTAACTATCAACTGCTCATTCTGAAACCAACTCCTGTTATTGTTAGTGGATCTTTAATATTTTCTCTATATAAAAATGAGAAATGTCATACTGCTTTAGGTGATTATCAGAAATACAAATGATTGCCAGAGTTACAGGATTTAATTCAAAGCTCAGTAAAGTCAACAAGACCTACAAGGTATTTCCAAAAGCCTTTGAAATAAACATATTCTGTATTCCTAATGAACATGGATATAAGAATAGGTGTGCTGATCTTTTTTTTACATGCTTTCTGTGCATTGAGTTCCTTGAATTTGTTCCATAGGCTTTTTTCAATCATTATTGTATTTTCCAAAAGCAAATTATAGTCTTGATAACATGTGTTGTTGAATTACCAAAAAAAAAAATTAACTTAATAAGGGGCAGATCTCTTGGATTGAAATATTATGCATTTAGTTTTTGTGTCTTATATTGCAGACAGACTCAACCAACGGCGAGAATCCGAGCATCAAGAAATCCCTCTTTCCTCTTTTTAATTCAAAGAATAATTTAAAGCATAGTTCTTCTTTGAAAAAACTTCCTGTAGTCACTCTACCAATGGTATTAATTTTTAAGTACAGTAACACTGTAAAATGCTCCAGTAAATTTGTTTTACTGACTACAGCAGCATGTGGTTTATTTTCATGGTATCACTTCCTCTTCATGCCAGTTAAGTATCTTGGGCCAGTTCAATAAATTTAAGTAAAATTGGCAGTTTTGTTGAAACAGATTGTGCCTAAAAATTTATCAAAATTTTTTGATAGTATTTGATACAGTAAAAATGTAACATACACAGTTCCAGAGAGAATGAGCCTTGGGAGTAAGACTAAGGAAGGGAAATAGTTGTA
The DNA here is from genome assembly GCA_024362935.1 of Setophaga petechia. NCBI lineage: Eukaryota > Metazoa > Chordata > Aves > Passeriformes > Parulidae > Setophaga > Setophaga petechia. The sequence continues at coordinate 11,988,198 of JANCRA010000020.1, read as the reverse complement.
AAGTTATGTATGTTTAAAATTAAACTGTGTCATTATGTTTCATTCAGGAAAAATATTAACCTGGTTTAGTTTATAACTATATTGTAAACACATAATTTTATAGAAATGGCTCCTTTATATATAAATTTAAATAAATCAAATATTAACAATGGATTATCTGGAAAGAACTTTAGCTCATATGTCTGTTGTATTTTTGTTTGTCCTGATTGTTCATGATAAAAGCTTGCATTAAAAATAGATTATATTTTGACTGTCCTCTTTTTACTTAGAATTCTTGAAATGAGATAAAAAGCTACATGTAAGTTTTAAATTAATTTTCTGCCATAAAGTTTCAGCTGTTTCTTAATTTTTGCTTTAGTTACTTGTAGAGGAAGAAAATGGGAATAGAGAAGGCTTTTGGTTTTGTGATGTCAGTCAAGAGATCAGTTTAGAGGGATTTTGGTCTGCTTCACTCTGGAGCAAATTTATGGAACTGATCCATGGTCTTAACTGCAGTATGGAATGCTTTTTAAATGAAGATGAGGCTCAACAATATTTTGGTTTTAATTTTATTTTTGATGCCTTGTTTAACTGCTCTTTCTTACAGCAAATAACACTAACAGCATGTGAATGCTTTAAGGGCTAAGGGTAGAGCAAATCTGCATGATGTCCACAGCCACTTGCTCTTACTATGGGGAGAATTATTGAGAGGTCATTGCAATCCTGCTGCAGTAATGGGCTTCACTTGTGTTCTGTAATTAACTGTGGGAAATTATTTACAGCTATTCTTAAGAAAATACTAGGAGACCAGAATTTAATATTTTGTTGCAGATGCCTAATACTGAAGGTCAGGATCTCTTGGCATTACAGAAAGCCATTCATTCTTCCAATCACCAGAGCAGCAGACAGAAGGATTGGCATCCTGAGAAGATGACAGAAATCCAGCCTCATGTAAGTGGCATTATCAGTTCCCTGTATATTAATATCACTGATGTATCTTGACAGGTTTTTCTCTGGTGAATAGAAGAATTGCATTTGACATTATTTCCCAGCTTTCTAGTTCCTTGTTCACTGGATGTACCTGCAGTCCTACATAATTTTTTTTTAAATGTGGACATGAATGACAAGGAAAAGAGAGATTAAATGTCCTGTGTGAGTCTTTGAGCCCTTTGAAACATTGGTTATGCTTTTGTAGTATAGGCAAGCAGTGTTTCAGTGCACGTCCATGGTAGCAGTGCGGTGCTGCACAAAAGCCCTTAAGTCAGCTCTGTAAGGAATGGTGAATCTTGAGGGTTGGCTGCTGCTCAGCAGAGTTTGATACTTGATGTGGTCACCAAAGCATCCAGACCTCGTTACAGTGTGGCTGGCACAGACTGCAGTTTCAGCAGGCTACATTTGTGAAACATAGCGCTGCATTTGTGGAACTTCATTTTCTCCAATTCTAAAACCAGCTCAGTGTTTGGGAGGGAGTGTCAGTGCCATGCTCCATTGTCACATTGGAAACTGAAGAGGGTTTGTTGCAGCTGCAGTGTTTGAAGAAACAAGTTGCTCTGTGAGCTGTGGAATTCAGCAAGACTGCTTTCATAACACTTTGTGAACTCAGGCTTCCCCAGGTTCTTGCTACCCATTTTCAGTAACCCTGAATCACCATTCACCATCAACCTGCTCACCAGTGAAAGAAGCTGTGGGAGACTGGAGCTGCCTATCACCCAGCTGCCAGCAAACAAAATATGTAACTTCTGAGTTCTGCCAGACCTCCTTTCAGTGCAGATGGTTACTCAAGACTCACTCCAACCCCTAATTTATGTTCACAACATTTTTAAAAACTTGTATTTCTGAAATCTGTTCCTCATAAAATGTGGCTGAGGTTCTTAAGTTAATAGCAGACAGATGGACAGCTAATGCAATTTTCTGTGCCTGCATTTTCAAAGGAAACAAGGACAAAAAAATTGACAGGAGCAATTTTTTTCTGAGGGAGAAAAGGTTCCATCTTTTCAGGTAGCTAATAGATTGGATTGTGATGAGAAGACATTTCCTCAGGTGTGTAGTCATAGTTTGGAATGAAATATATAAATATGAACTAAAAGTGAAGACGTCCCATAAAGTTTAAGATGTTCAGTTTAGGATAGGACAGCTTTTTTATGGGAGGTCTGATATGATGGAGCTTTTCTGTGTCTCTTTCAGAGCCAGCCGTTAAAATCTCTTCGGAAGCTCTTACACCTCTCTTCAAACCACCCCGTGGCTGCCGAGCCCCGCTTCCAGCCCTTACCCAGCCAGCCAGCCAAAGCCTCCTTTCCCGAAGTGCGGATCCATCCCATGAGCCAGAGCTCCAGCAGCGGCAGCAGCAGCGTGCGGCCAGAGGCGCCGGCCAAGAGCCGGCCCACGCTGCAGATCCCCAGCCAGCTGGAGCCCACCTGGCACGTGTCCCCCGTGAACAGGGCCGGCAGCGACGGGCCCCCCTACTCGGACCAGCTGCCGGCCAAGGGCGGCCAGAACGGGCACAGCTACGGCCGCGCCAACCGGGCGCGCATGCCCAACCTGAACGATCTCAAAGAGACGGCCTTGTAGGGCACCCAGCAAAGAGACCAGCGTGGGGGTGAGACCAGCACGGGGGAGCGGTGGTGCTCTGGTGATGGTAAGACTGCAATTTCAGCTGTATACAGGTGTGCAATATGTGCGTGTGGAGCAATCCTGTTCAGCACCACGAGAGAGTCAGGGATTTAAAGGAGCACGAGTGGAACTATGAGTTACCAGTCATCAGAAATGTCACTGGACGCCAGGCAGAGTGTGCCGGTCAGGGAGAAAAATGCATTGTCATTTTCTCTCATTTACATTCCAGCTTAGTGCACATCTCTGTCTGAAAGCTGGGAGACTTCTGGTATGTATTGGCACTTATAAGGGTGAAAACATTGTCTAGGCCTATGCCCTTACTACATTTTTTGCTGCCTAGTTAAAACAGTGGGGTTTATGTGATAAAAGTGTATCCCTGTTAAGGGTTTAAAGTTAAATTGTATGTCTTAAATTTGTTTTTTAAACTTCCATATTTGATAGGATTTGTAATATTTATTTATGATGACCTAATATCGTACTGTTATAATCATATCTTTTATGTTATAATGTAAAGTTATTTTGAGCTGTTTGAAACATTGTGAAGCAGTGCAACAGCTACAGTAGTTTCTATAAAAAACTAACAGTAACATTTATATATTGCATCAGGAGTATTTTATTCTATATATAAATATATATATATAAATGGAAAATAACTGTCTGTTTTTTAAATATACTCATTTAAAAGAAAAGTATTGTTATGACACTATCTGCCATATTTTTTATACATTTGTGATATAAAGTGCAGTATTATACTTCTAATAAAAGGAAGCTGAATGTGGATATAAACATGACTGTAACAGTATGGATTTTGCTTGGCTATGAGAGCCCAGTATTATAGGCATTATTGGTAACAAACAAAAGACAAAATTCGATTCCAAGCTTCATTATGGGCTATTTTGTTGGAAGTATTGGCTAGATGTAAGAGACTGCAGAACTGTACAGTAATCTAAATGTGGTATGTTCTCCCCTGTCCTTAGCTTTCCTAGTAATATTAATGGGATTTCTGCATCTGCATCAAGAGCACAGAGCCCCAGTACCAAATTTTTGTTTCTTCTAAAGAGATAAAGTGCCCCATTACTACAAGCAAAAGCAGGTGCTCTTCCACTTAATAGCAGGGGTGAAAACCAAAGAAATACAGCATGAATTGCAAGTGAAATGCAAAACTTTGACACTTAAGCATAGCATGGCACTGCAGATCATGGTATAAGCTTTTATGCATATGTGTATTTTACATCTCTAGCAATCTATTACCTAATAAGATAAACACTGTATTAGAATTTAAACTACTCTTGCACTTTTTATTATATTTCAGGATGTATTTAAAGCTACAAATCTGATATTTGGATATTGAGGGAGAAGGTTGCCATGCAACTTGACTTCTCCTTAGGTCTTACTATCCAAATATTCCCATACCCAGTTCAGTTACCAGTCTCAGCAAAATACTAGATCTTGGGCTCCAGTCTCCTGTACAACACAATTAAAACTGCCTTTACCTTGGTGAATGTCAAGTGTAGCAAATACACACCCTGATTCCTCTGTTGCTACCATTAAAGTAAATCAAAGGTGAGCCAGCAGGAGTCAAAAGAGTTATGCCAGTCTAAACTTTGTGCAATAAGAGGAGAGCCAGGCCTGTAGTGTCAGAACAATACAATCTTTCCTTTTTAAACACATTAGTTCCACTCCCTCATTACTCTGCAGCACACTTTGTTTTCTAGATGCTGTCTTTGTAAGACACCTGTACTTGCAAATACACTGTCTTTTCCAAAAAGAGATTAACCTGAATGTAAATTGAATGATTTAGCCATAGATGAAGTTAACAGAAGCAGCCAGGCAGTAAAAGCTGAACTTCCAACTTGGATAACAATGCAAACTGGACATGCTGTTCAGTACCTCTTGAGTCATACCAAAGTTCTAACAACAGCAAATTCGGCACCACTACTGTAAAAATTGTTGTCAGAAGGAACAGTGTGGAAGGATGTTATATCAGTTTTGTCCAGGACTAAAAATAAGTCTACTAAATTTGAAAAATTAAAAAATAGGAATTCTTCCTTTGTCAATTGCCTGCAAGAAATATGCATGTGATTTTTCTATAGCTAGATATGATATATAATATCTCTCTATATATGATATATGCACTATATTGATATATCATATATATAGCATATATAAATACAATAGACATGAAAGGGTATTCAGTTTTTTCTAAGTTCAGTGGGCATCCAGGAAAGATATTGTGATATTTACTTGTCGTCCCTGTCAGAGTTTAGCAGCTTATTTTAGCAGTCTCTGTTAGATTCATTGCTTGGTCACAGCTACGTGAGCCCTTTTAGCCCTGCTTTGAAATGGGCTGATGCCACTGAAATCCCTCACAAAAGCACTGCCTGAGAGAGTGGGGCTTTAGGCAGTGCAGTTTGAATGTCTCTCTTATGGCAACAGAGCTGGGGAAGGGCCTGGAGCACAAATTTTATGAGAGTGGCTGAGGGAGCTGGGGGTGTTCAGTCTGGAAAAGGGAATCTCAGAGGGACCTCACTGCCCTCTACAGCCACCTGAAGGAAAGGTGTAACCAAGTGGGGATCAGCCTCTTCTCACGTGTCTCAAGTGAAAGGATGAGAGGAAATTACCTTCTGCTGTGCCAGTAGAGGTTCAAATTGGATACAAGGGAAGAAAAAGATCATGAAAGAGTGTTGAGGAATTGGAATAAGTTGTCCAGGGATGCGGTGCAGTCACCGACTCTGGAAGGGTTTGAGAGGCATCTGGATGTGGCACCTGGGGATATGGTTTAGGGGTGACTGGGGTAGTTCATGGTTGGACTGGATGATCCTAAAGGTTTCTTTTCAACCTTGATGATTGTGCATTCAGTCTCACAGGGAATGGTCAGTCTAGACTCTTCTGTGCTTCGTGGATATGTATCCTTTTGCCTCTGCAAGGTTTTTAGCTTGCTGGTAAGATCTTCATGCTGGGGATGATGGTACTGGGCAATATGTGGTTGTTACAATTTCTAGCAAGGAAAAATGTTTCTAAAGGATTTTTTTTCTCCATAAGATTAAGTTAAATCAGGGTGATCCCTGACTGTACATATAGCTGTTTAAAGTAGTTAGCAAATCTTCAAAGGTGACTCAAGGAATGTTTGAGTATTTGGTGGCCCATATTTACAGAAACTTGTTTCTACTTCATACTGCATTTTCCTCTTGAATTCAAAAAACTGCTGTAGTAGCTTTCAGTTGAATACTAAATTGTGTTGAATGTATGTAGTATTTTCTTTCTTCTGTTGGAAAGAAGTTCCAGTAGCTCGGCCAGCTGGTGCTGGGGTGAATTCTGTATTTTTAACTTGGTTTAGCTTCCCAATACTTAGAATATGGCTAATGTAATTTTGTTGAGATTTTCAAAGGAGTCTTATTATAGTGACTGAGATTTTCTGACTTAGTAAAGAGGAAGAGAATTACAGAACAAACTCTTTTGTAAGTGTGAGCTTTCCTTTGCACTGGTCTGTGAGTCCTGTACTACATGCTCTATAAGTTTATTTAGTATAAATACTCCTAGTTAAACTGTATTTTATTTTTTGGCAATCTTTTGCCTTATGGCATCACTGATGATGTGAATAAAAAAGAAACTACGTTTCAGAAATTAACTGTAGTAATTTTTCAGAACTCAAGCTGCCTAAACTTGTCTATATGTTTTAGTTACAGCTCTTGAGCTCCTTTTAACTGAAAAAAAAGGCACCTTAAGGTCATCCTAACTGAAATTGTGTAAGTGTCTAAGCTGTTGTTTTAAACTGCAATGTGAATGTGTTAACCTAGAACAGCATCTGTTTTCAACAGTCCTGGCCACAGAGAGCAGTCCCTTTGACCTATTCTCTGCTTTTTGCTCAGTTTATTGCAGTCCAAGCTTCGTTGCCCCTCTGAGAGGTTGCAGGAGAGCACTGGGCAGAGTTCTTGGCAGGAAGTCAATGATCCCAGATTTGTCTCCTGAAACATTCCCCACATGCCATTTGTTCTTTTAGATCAATAGTAAAGCAGGCTTCAAACTTCCAAGTGTATGAGGCATCCTCAGATCATCATTTGGCTTGTCACCTTTCTCTCTACTACACCAACTTGTTTCTGGGACCAAGGCTGGAGAGACTCTTCAGGAAGCAGTGTTAGGCTCTGTGGTAGGGTCTTCCCCTTCCTTGTCATTGCAGTTAGATCTCTTAGGAGATCAGTCTCACTTGTTTAAAAATCTACATGCCAGCCTTTTCTTTTTTTCTTCAAAAAAGATGAAGTGTTAGCTGAGTAGATTCCTAGGTTCACCCAGAAAAAGCTATGAATTCTCAACAATTCTGTAGACCTTCATATAAGAACACAGGGAACCTATGGGAATACAGATTATACAGCTCTGAAAGCACTGTTGTGACCTAGGTAGCTAAGGCAAAACCTAGCCACTTTAAAGAGGAGCTGTGCTCTAGAAGTACTGGGGTTTTTATTCATGTTTGTTTTGTTGTTGTCTTCTAATGATTTGTTAGTGAGACATGCTTCAATATACTTGCATGTAATTAATTCTGTATGTGTTGATCAATGTCAGAGTAGAGCTGGGAGAATATTTGCATCCCAGTCACACAGAGTGTAAAAAGGATAGCCATATATGATATACTGCAAATTGTGGGGTGGCAACAAATGCTTATTTTTTCCATTCCAGCTAGCATGAATACTACATCTGTTAATGGGGTAATATCCCAAACAATGCATCTAGGCTGTTGTTCATGTTAGTAGGCCCACCACTTGAAATAGGAGTGCCACAGGAGATGGTTGGAAAGGTGATGTGCCCCAAATAACCATTTTTGAATGACCTTCAAATCAAGACACTATTTAAGAACAGGTGCCTTTCCCTACACAGCTCTTTCTAATGGTACCATGATATTAACCATTCCTTAACTGGGTTTGTAATGAATGAGGAAAAAAGCCATTTAACTTCTGGCCCTTTTTTAAAAGGGGTGATTTGAGTAAACCCTTTTAATATAACAAAACTTGGAAGTTCTAGGTGTTGCCAACTTTTTCAGATGGTCAAGCAGCAGCAGTACATCAATGCTCAGGCTCATCAGGCAAGTGAAGGCTTGTGCTGTACTGAATGTTATGCTGAAACAGAAAATTCCTCATTTTCCTACCACAAAGCAAATTTCATTACAATTAGCAAAGCAGATTTTATAGGAGATCCTCTTTAAATTGCAAGAAAAAAGCTGTGTTAGGTCATCTGTTCTCTCAGTGCAGTGTCTTAACAACTACCACATGAGACAGCACAGGCAAATCTGATGGATTAGGTCTGCATTTTACTTGTTCTGAGTTCTGCTTGGATACAGATTTGTGACCTTGTGTGCACCAGTTGTTTGGTGCAAAAGCTGGGGTTTGTGGAAGATGCCTGTGAAGTGTGAGAGGACTTGCCCCACTATGTTTGCATGCTTTCATTCCATCAAATCAGATTGCTTCTCAGGCTCTTTTAGAACATAACAAAATATGCAGCCGGGCAAGAGTGACTCTTGAAACGTGGCCCAAGAGCCTGAACATGGAATTTGTGTCTTAGCCTAAGAATGACTACACATCTCTTGTCTTCTCTGCAAGTCAATCTACCTCCTCTCTCTTGCAGAATGTGGTTGAGGTTGGGCTTGTTTATTCTGAGCTTATTATTGACTCCAAATTTTGAAAAGACAGCTAAAAAGATTCTTCCTCTAGGTACTGTTAGCAACCATGTAATAAAATATTGTTGGGCCTTCATCTGAAATACTTCTGAAACCTCCAAGCCATCTGAGCTCTCTCTCTCTAGAATCCTAGTGCCATCCTTTGCACTGCTTTGCAGTCTTCCCTTGGCCTTCCCCTTGTGGTTCTCAAATATTGCAGTTGCCTTGTTCTTTGTTGTTTCTCTAGTGCAGATTTTCAGGGAGTTAGAGGCCTTATCTACTACTCCACCCTATTTGCTGTTTTACTCAAACAGCCATCCTTAGACTTGCTCAGGATTTCCTTCATTTTAATTTTCCATTTCATCTGGGTGAGATACCTTACCTCATTGTGCCCCCACCAAAACTCACTGCCTGCCAGGCTTTTCCTTCCACCAGGTCTCTGTTTTCACAGGGCATTGTTTCTCTGGATCTGTTCTGAGAAATGCAAGGTGGCATCTTAATTGTACAGGCATGGAAATGTGTTGTGAAGTAGCTGCTGTCAGAGCTTTCCATTAGCATAAATATAAAGCGTGTTCATAGCACAAGGTGGAAGCTGCTGTTCAATTTTCCTATAGGATATGAACCTCTTGGTGTAAACTCCTGACATGTAAATCCAGTGGCAGAGTTTTTAACTCTTTAGTTACAAGGCAAAACTTTAAGCTTAGGGAACTGTCTCGACCTTCCTTTTCTTTCTTTCTTTTTTTTTTTTTTTTTTTTTGCTAGTGCACATCTTAGACTCATACTACTGAAGGATTTGACTAATTGAAAGAAGTAAGTTTATATTTGGGTTATATGGACCAATAAACTAAAATCTTCCCAGAAACCATAATTTTTTTTGGAAATTCTATGCAGGCATCTTAAAATCTGGTTAATCTGATAAGGAATTCCAGGACTGCTTAGGTCTCCACTGTGGAATGTTTCATTTTAAATTTGTGACATTTGGAAGAAAAAAAAAAAAAATTTAGGATTTTTTTTCACTATCTGCCAGTACAGATTAACAGGCTGGGGAGGCAGCTTTCAAAACTTATAAATTTATGGATAAGATTCCCTGATGTTTTTAACAGCTATTAGAAATCTAAAGCGCACAAACTTTTAAATCTACCGTGCTTTCTGTTGTGGAAGGGATATGTTGTGGTGTTAGCCTTTTTAATCCTGGAATACAAATTGATTTTAAAATGTGTTGAATATTTAAGGATGACTTCATGCAAGTTAATAAACCATTTGTAAAGTGTTTGTATACAACCCTTTGTATCATGTTGTTGGTACACCTTACCAAATTTTTTTTGAGCATGTACTCCATTCTTTACTTCTGTACAATTTCTATTGTTGCTGTAAATATTCTAAAACAGAAAAAAAAAATCCTGTGGTAACCTTAATTATCAGCATGGAAATGGTTAATTTTTACTGAGCACAATGTATTTTTGAATGGGCCTTCCAAAATATGTCTTTAATAAAAATGCAGATTTTGCACTAGAACCCTGGCACTGTTCAACAGCTGATGTTATTACTGACACATCTCTTCCAGAGCACCTCTCCATATGTTAGCTTGGCTCATGTGAGTGGAACGGACCAGAACGAGGACTCCTGTGCCCAGTGGGTCACTGCCAGGTCCCGGCTGACTCCCCCATCTGAAAGGCCACTTGTGTCTGTCCACAAGCCTGATGTTTCCATGGGATGTTTCCTACACAGGGCAACATCTCTGAAGCACCTTGTTGCCTACATTCCTCTAGTCTCATTGCAGGATTGTTTCTTCCTTTCAGGGCAAGACTGTCTGCTGCTCTATTTTGTGAACAGTACCAACCCACCAAGCCCCTGAGCAGGCACCACCAGAAATTAAAAGGCCCTGAAAGTTTCCAGCCCACAGTCTTTGCCAGAGGAGAAGTGTCATGATAACATTTCGTCGTTGTCACATGTAAACTGAGACATTCCTAGGCAAATGTTGAGGTGTTGAGGTGTCAGCAATAAGAGTTTTTGATGGCTTCCTCTTTAATGATCCTGGCTATGAGGTTTTTCCCCTCTTTAATGTATCCTGGCTATGAGGCTTTTTTGTTACCGTGTGCAGCTTTAAAAAAACTTTGAATATTTCCCTGCTAGTCTCTTATTCCTTGGGGAAACAAGCTGAGTATGGACCACTTTTCCTGGGCCTCCCTTCTTTCCCTCTGAGTTCCAACAAGACTTGCTGAAAGCCAGGACTTGCAGTCTGTGAGATCCCTCTGAAACAGCTGCCTGATGGATTGTACAGCAACCACAGCCTTGGTGAGACCAGGCTGCTGCCAGTGCCTGCACTGAGCTGTGCCCATCACCTCCCCAAGAGGGAAACTTCCAGCCTGAGCTAATGGCTTCAACTTCCACCAGGAAAAGCAGTCCAGCATTTTAATATTTCCATCCAGAAATGGGGCTGAAATGCATTTCCTTGAGGTGCCCAGTGCTCTGGGGACTTAGTTTAACTCTTAAAACCTTACTTGGCTCTTAGTCTTCCAACAATCTAGTTTAGTAACCTCTTTTCTGTACTCCCTGAAGAGCCTCAGAAACTGGAGTGGCCATCTCCTTGAAGAGGTTGAGCACCTCCATGTGGTATCCCCAGTGTAGTCAGTATTAAACGCCCATGGGATGGAGGGCAGAGTGGACATTTTTCTCTGGATGGAAGTGAAGGGATAATTCCTGCATGTTCCTGCATTCCATTAAGATAAAGGGGCTATTGACTTACAAATGAAGTGGCTGGTCTGGAGGCCTGAGGCAGTCTTTGATTAGGTAACTTAGGATGGGTACAAGCTTCTCAGCACCCTTTTGTTCCCTTGTTTCTCTCTACACATCCCATCCTAAAAATCCAGGCCATAAAGCTGAAAGCCATTCTTGGTCCTACTTCCTGTTTCAAACCCCTTGTGTTTTATGCAGTTGCAAGGCCAAATATTGATCTCCCTATTTCTGCAGGATTGTTTAACATCTTTGTCAGTGGGATTGAGTGTGCTCTCATCAGCCCCTGTTGTGTGGTTGACACGCTGGAGGGAAGGAAACCCATCCAGAGGGGACTGAGCAGGCTTGGGAGCTGGGCCTGTGCAAACCCCGTGAAGGTCAACAAAGCCAAGTGCAAGATCCTGCATGTGGGTCGAGAAAGTCACAAGAAATAGAGGATGGAGGAGGAACAGATCAAGAGCACCCCTGAGGAGAAGGACTTGGGGCTGCAGGTGGATGAAAAGTTCAGCATGAGACAACAAAGTGCAACGTGCAACCCCAGCCCAGAAGGCTGATTGTATCCTGGGCTGTATTGAAAGCAGTGTGGGCAGCAGAGTGAGGGAGGGGATTCTCTCCCTCTGCTCTGCTCTGCTCTGCTCTGCTCTAGTGAGACTCCACCTGGAGTACTGTGCCCAGGTCTGGGGCCCCCAACGCAAGAAAGATGGGAACCTATTGGAGCATGTCCAGAGGAGGGTCACTAATATGTTCACAGGGCTGGCACGCCTCTCCCATGACAACAGGCTGGGAGATCTGGGCCTGGAAGAGAAGGCCCTGGTGAGACCTTCAGTGCCTACAGAAGGCTGCAATAGAGCTGGAGAGGGACTTTCACAAGCACATGTAGCTATAGGACAAGGGGGATTAGCTCTAAGCTAAAGGAGGGCAGGTTTAGATTAGATATCAGGAAGGAATTCTTTACTGTGAGGGTGGTGAAGCACTGGGAGAGAATGCCCAGAGAAACTGTGCACTCCCCATCCCTGGAGGTGTTCAAGATCAAGTTGGATGGGGCTCGGAGCAACCTGGTCTAGTGGAAGATGCCCCTGCCCATGGCAGGGAGATAGGGGCTACATGATACTTAAGGTTCTTTACAACCCAAACCATTCTGTGATTCTATGATTAAGGAAAAGCTTTTGTATTTATGTAATTATACTTCAGCTGGTGCTGTCTCACTTTCATGATGGTCTCAGCCACACAGTTACTCCAACATGCTGAATTTATGCAGAAGTCAAATGCAATTCTAAAAGCATTTTAGGACCACTTAATTAATTAAGCCTCTCAGCACTCTTTATATAAGAGGCAGAGGTTAAGTGAATTTCTAGAGGTCAATTAGCAAGTGAGCTGCATGGCAAGGATCAGAACAGAAACTTCTGCTTTAGCAGGAGCCATTTAGTTGCAAGTCAGAAGTCCCTTCCCCATGTAAGTGGAGAGGTGAACTGCAGGCAAAGGACAGGGCAAGGCAAGAGGCAAATGAACTGTGAAATGCACTGTGTTCCATCTTACATATTGCCATACATTTCAATCTAGAAAAAGGTCTAGTGATTTCTTTGAAGATGGGAGGCTGGAAGAGTGATAGCACAGGTCTTTTCTACCTAGAAAATATTTTTTTCCTCCAAGGTTTTATTATATCCTCTCTGTAGGATCAGTCATGTGAAGATACATAATTTATAGTGGTGCCTTGGTGTATAATGGTGTGGGGTCCATCCATTTCAGGCTGTACATTAAGCCTGCCAGCTCTTCCAAATCTCACAGGAGCTTCTGGCCTTTGCCATTGGGTGCATTTCCCAAACCAGACAAGTTTAAAACTCTGGACTGTGCATATGAGCTTGTCAGAGGCCAGTTACAGACAAGGCTTTAACCAGTTACAGTCAAGCTTTGGAGTGATACAAATATTCACCAGCTTGTGCCCTGTTCATCCTTCTGCCCCTCACAGCCCCCCTGCACTCCTCAGTCATGCAGGAAAACATCAGCACCAAGGCTCCTTCCCCCATTACCATCCAACAGGACATGGAGCTGCCTGTGCTGCTTTTAGGGCAGGGAGAGCTGTGTGTTAACATGTTGGCAACTGCACCCAGGGCCTGGAAATGCTTCAGCTTTCTGTGTTGGTGTTAGCTAGACAAGATCTGTGATGGCTGCTGAGAGCCCTGGTCTCCCTGGTGCTGGATGTGCAGTGCCTCCAGGGAGGTGCTACACCATGCTGGTCCCACAGCTTGGCTGCTGAGGAAGTGCCACAAGCTCAGTGGATCCTCTCAGCAGAGCTTGCCTTGACTGTTCAGCACAAAGGGAACCACACAGTGATTTCTTACTGAGAAAATGTGTCCCTAGACCAATTTGTGGATAGGCAAAAATCCCACCCATGGATGAGGAGGTGGGAGGGAAGCAAGCAAGTGCTGGTGTATAGCAATTATCTCAGCAGATGGGAATTGGTCTTTTTTACATCTCTGTAGACTTCATACTGTTGGTTATTGCAGCAGCTTTCAGACTTTTGCCTCTACATACAGGAATAAAACAAGGCAGAAATATCTGCTCTCACAAATGAATGTGATTAATTGCACAGCCATCCAAAAGCTTTTTTCATGTTTTTGGTCACATCTCATTTGTTTTTAGTCATATCTGTACTCTTGCCCTGCACACTGAGCATTCATCTCTCTGTCCATAGGGATAAGGAGACGGCAGAAGAGGCAGACAGGCTGCCTCAGTGCCACTGTCTTCATGCCTCTCCTCTCTTCCCTGAGACAGTTCAGGTTCTGGTGTGGGTCTTTGGTATGGCTGTACAGATTGTTGCAAAACAAGGAAAAGGCCTCTGGTGCCTGCCAGGCTTGAGCTGCAGGTGTGTGGGAAGGCAAACCAAAGCTGTCACTCCAGATCTCCCCACAACCCTCCTTCATGGGAGCTGTGGGGGCTGCAGGTCTCACCTAGGCTGTGCTGGGCTGAGGCAGGGACATGAACCTTAGTGACTGGGCTGTCACCTCAGGAGGTGGGTTCATCATCCACATGCCCCAAATTCCTTGGGTCCTAAACACCCACTGGAGATTGGGCTGTGGAGGTCGAACAGTTAAGAAAAGTTAGTCCCTGTATCTGTGCCCAAACATCCACAGGGAGCAAAGTGCTGGGGTCCCCAAGATGTGCCAGTGCGAAAACAGAGAGAATACAGAGAGGTCCTCAAGGCACCAATGTCTGTCCCAAAACCAGGCACAGCCCCTCAGGCCAGAGGGCTCCTGATACAGGCAAACATGAGGTGATTTGAGAGTGTGATATTCAGTGGGCACCCTCATACCAGGGATAGGCCAGATGAGGCCCCAGCCCCGTCTCAGGGATGAGGGTGAGATTTCTGTCCTGGAATACAACAATACATCCCAAAGAGAACCCAAGTCCTGCCTGTGGACCTCACCTGCATGTATTCCGGTGTTCACAGCACATTGTGATGATCATTTGCCCCGCCAGCCTAACACCCAGGCCCAGAAGTACCACATCTCACAGGATCCAAGCCGTGCCCGAACCTTCCCCTTCCCCAGTGTGTGTCCCACAGCCCCCACCAGCTCTATCACCAGGCATGGTGTGAAGTAACATTTTATTCAAGACAGCCCTTCCCTTTCAGGCTGGGTGGGTGTTTACACACAGGAGAGGGGCTGGGCAGGGCAGGGCAGGGCAGGGCGGGCAGACCCCCCGGAGCCCCCGGCCGGCGCTCAGCCGCACTTGCCCAGGCACTCGAGGAGCTCCATGCGGATGGCGATGCGCACGTGCCAGCCCAGCGGGATCAGGCGGATGTAGCGCGCCACGATGGGCGGCCGCAGCAGGTTCTGCACCGAGGACGAGCGGTCCGAGTTGCCATAGAAAACCTGTCAAGGGAGGGGTGGGTGGTTAGGGGGCTGGAAATCCTGTCCCATGACTTCGGGGTGCCTGTGCAGAGCAGAGGAGGAGGAGGCTCCTTCCCCTCCACCCTCAAAACAAAAGAATTTAAAAATAGCCAGATGTGGATAATTTTTGTCACACTGATTCAGTTTTCTTAGTAGGCCATTTTCCCCCATCAGTCCTGCACTTTTTACAGTTAGGCCAGAAAATCTCACCCCATTCTCATTCCATTCTTTCTCATTTGTCTTCCTGTACCATGGCACTGCTTGTTTGGAGTGAGCATAATTGACTTCAACTCTTTGGAGTTCATGACCCAGGCTCCTACACAAGCCATTATAGACAAAAAAATATATGTGAGGGCCCTTTCCCCATTCCTTGGCCTGAATGTCACATCTGCTGCCATGACCTGTTTTCTGCCAAAAGCTCAGCATCTCCCCAGGGCTGCAGGAACTTCAGCAAAGCCAGCAGAGCCTCCTATGCTAGGACAGGGCCATTCCCATACATGGGCATTCAGGATACCTGGGAGGCAACAGCTGTGGCATCCACCAGCCCAGCTGGACTGCACAGGGATCAGAGGCAATTTTGAAATATCTCCCCAGTCCAATTTTTTGTTTCAAGTCAACCAGTAAGAAGTGCAGCGTGAGAATGGTTTGGTGGGTTATGACTTAACTAGTTGGAGATTTTGTCTGGGGGGTTTTTCTGCACCACAATCACACACTCTCCCTGGACATGGCAATAAAAGAAATCCCTGTGCAGTGCCGAAACATGGCTGGGGCTGTGTGGCCACAGCTGAGAAAGGGGTTTTATCATGGAGTTGCTGTCTCCTCTGCAATGCCAGTTAATGCCTCTGAGCTTAATCTGGACTCCAGTATGATCATTAGCAAACACAAATATTGTATTTTGTCCTTCTGCACTGGTCAGCATGATACACTTTCACCTCAGGGGGAATGGCCCCTCTCTGTGCTGCTCCTTGATGCAGAGTGAGCACCGAGACCCACCCTGTTGCTCCCAAAGGACCCCTCTTTTGATGCACCTTCCTCTGAGACCTGTTGTCACCAAGCATGCCACCCTTCCACCAGTGACCAAAGAGCCAAGGTCACTGACCCGGTTGTTCCCAGTCTGGTCCTTGTAGTAGACCCAGTTGAGGTTCTCGTCGGTGCGGTACTGCACACTGTACTTGGTCATCCACTCGTCAGCGTCACAGCGCCCTTGGGTCAGGATCCCCGAAATCACCTTCACCTCCTTCAGGTCGATCTGCAGCCACTGTGCAGTGTCCTGGTACTTGGAGAGCCACGCACACCTGGGGGGACACCAACCTGCTCTGTCCTCCACTGTGCCCTCCCAGGCAGAGCCTTCTGTCCCCACAGAGCCAAGGCTCCCCAGCCCCCACAGCCCCAGGACCCCTCAGGGGGCATTTCTGAGCTCACCCGAAGCCTTGGCCGTTGAGGCGGGCCTTGTTGGCTGTCCAGGAGGAGTACCAGCCCGTGTACTGCTCAGGGTTGGAGCAGCTGATCTGGTCTGGGGTGACAGCACCAGACTCAAAGCCCAGGGGCTTGTGGTAGGGACACTCTGCGGAACAAGGGAAAAACACTTAAGGGACAGAAGTGGCTCTGTTTTCTGGGTGTGTTTGCATACATATTGTGAACACCTCCTGGGGCTTCATTGCTTTCTCTTCTCCCTCATTAGAATGCTGGGAATGCTCTTATCCTAGACCACAACCTGCCCTGGGGCCACAGGGTCTTCATTTCTAACCTTCACTCATGGTAATTTCTAGCTCTTCTTTCTCTCTCAAACTTACTAGACTTGTTCTGACTGCAACATTTTGGGGGAAAGGCTTTATTCAGATGTTGCAGTCTGAATCTCCCTCTTGTAGGCATGGGGAAGAAGAGCATCAACCTGGATCCAGCCTCCAGGCTGTCAGCTTTTTGCCTTGATAATGCTGCACACTTCTTTTCTTGCTGGGTTTTACCTCCTTCTGCCCCTCCAATGACTGTCTTGATTTACAGCTCTACTTGCATGGCAAAATTGCTGAGCCAGCTCAGGTCATCCCTCCACAAGCACCCTCAGATCTGCATTTCTTTGCATCTTTGCATCTGGAGATGGCCTTGCCTTGTGGAAAACTTGCAGGTGCTCTGTTGCCAGTGAAGTGCCATGCTCAGCCCAGCTGAGGGGTCATCCCTGGCTCAGGGATTTCCATCTCAGTGTCTGACTGCAGATCTTCAGGCTAACAATCCTGCCCCCACAACTCTCTTCTGCAATAGTGAGAAATTCAACATGACTGCCAGTGGCTGCAAAACAACTGGAGAAAGAAATACTCACTCCTTATTAAAACTTTCTGTGGTGGGTCACCACAGAGTGCTCTGGAAGGCAGACTTTAGTGAGGCTGAGTACCTGCATGCTACCTGGACCTAGCTGCAGGGGTTTTTGTTATGATCTTTTTTTTATGTGATCAGGTTGTCATTGTGTATCAAGACACACAAAATGAAGGCACTCAAGTGTCACATAGGGACTGCCTAGGTAAACCTTTATATCATGGGCAGCATTTTCTGATTTTGCAGCCTGTGGAGCCTCTGGAGTCCCCTGAAGTAATTCTGTCCCTTTCTCCAGTTTAGCATAGTCTGTTTCACAGGTCTCAGCAAAAAGGAGCAAGAAAAGCTCTGTGCAGTTCACTTGTGGGTGAGAGGTTTCCTTGCCTTATCAATGCCTGAACAACCACTGTGGTGCCTCATGCCAAAACCAATCAGCATGTGGGGAGCATCAGTGGGTGCCCAGAGCCCAGTGTGACTGTGGCCTCCCCAGTGCAACTCCCCAGCACTGCAGCCATGCGGTCAATGTCTCATTAGCAAGCTCTCCTAGCTCAATATTGCATGCATCAATAGCTCATTAACATATATCTTGCTCAGTTGGAACCTCATTAACATGTTTTTCCCCATGAAAACATATAGCCACTGTGCCACCTTCCTCCAGGCATGGAAACATCATGCTTTCCCACCATGTTAAAAGCCTTGCTCCCCTCGTGGAAGAGGGTGGCCTGTGTGTTTACTATTCATCAGGCTTATCTCAAACACCACCCAATTTTACTTTTAGCAACACTAATCCACAGACCACACAACTGTAATGCAATTAGCAGGTCACCTTCTGCTGAGTCTGTTTGTGCCATGCACAGGGACCTGCCAAAACAGATGACTGGTGCCTGCCCAGCCAAAGCAGCTGAACCACTGAACTGCCAGGCCAGAGAAAAGTCATGCAGTGTTTGCAAGGCTGGCTGCTCCCTTCAGCCATGCCAGAGGCAACTCTGCATGGCTGCTCTGCAAACTGTCCCTGGGCAGCAGGGAACACCAGGCCACACCATGCTGGCTGGGCTGAGCTGGGCTGGGTTGGGCAAGGGGAATGCAGAGCCCCTCTCTGGGGACTGCGACAGCTGGAAGTTACAGTGGAAATGTTCCTCATTCAGGAAAACAAGGGAAATGCCTTCATTACTCAGTTACACAATGCTAATGTGAGAAACACCCCCTCACACCTGGCCTGGCCAGGAAACCCAGCTCAGCTTCTCGCCCATATGTTCCTGGGCCATAAACAGATCAACCAAACCTGCCACCTTCCCTTCCCTTCCCTTCCCTTCCCTTCCCTTCCCTTCCCTTCCCTTCCCTTCCCTTCCCTTCCCACCCCGGAACTTTCCTTCCCTTCCCGGAACTTCCCTTTTAAAATATGCTGCAAAGAAGGAATAAACAGTTTTTCTTGATCCCTAGAGAGTCTAGAAGATTTTACAGGCTAAACTGCAGCAAGGGAGAATGAGCCTACATGTACAAAAGGTTTCCTACAGCAAATCCTACACATGGCAGTAGCTGCTCCAGCCAGCTTCTGGAAGCACCAGCACCAAAGGTTCCAGAGGGAGAAAGACAAATGCCCACAGTCCCTGGTCAGCACGCGCCAGCCTAGGTGACCTCCCAAGGCCCAGGCACAGGGGCTGCCTCTGCCTGATAGTGCAGGGTCATCCCCTCACCTCACAGTGCTTCAGCTCCCCCAGCCCCACTGGCAGCTGGATTTGAAAGGTGCCAGCTCTGCAATGCCAGGTGCCACGGGGAAGCTGCTGAAGGCACCAAGCACAGCTGCAGGGTCTCTCTGTTACCTGGCATGCACTCCAAGCCGTTCGTCCCGCTGGACCACACCGAGTTGGGGCCTCCTTGGCAGTCGCATTTGCAAGCCTTGCTGTGCCACAGCTCCAGTCTCTCATCCTGAAGGAAAGGTAAAAAAACGAGTAACAAATCTACATAGTCATCAACAATAGTGTCACAAGGCCAAATCTGAATTCTGAACCTGAGACAAATGCTTGTGCCTGTCTGGACTGCTGCACCTTGTCTGAAACCCTTTCCTCTTGCCAGCTCAACCTGAAGCACAGAACAACTTGGATTCCCTTGGCTTCAGAGGTCAGAGCATATGCCTGAGCTTGGAGGCCCAGATACCAATCCTCTTTCTGCTCCAAGGCACCAGAGCTGGGCAGTGTCAGACCCTCAGCATTTGCCAGGCATCTGAACTATCCAGAGAGACTTACCTCTCCTGGGGAGAGGGCCATCACCGCTGGGGAGTGGGCGTGGAGGGAAGAAGAAAGAGAGAGATCAGAAACGAAGATGCCATAAACAAACATCAGGAAATACAATCCACATTTACTCCTGAGATACAGACAGAGGAAGGAATGATGAATCTACCACATTTTCCCAAGCTGATTGCCAGGAGAAGGCAAGAGAACATGGCCAGGAGCAGGGCACTGCATGTGCTCATGTCTGTGCTACTCCTCCACAGGGTTTTCCTTCAGTTGCTTTTGGCATGTCCTCTATTTGATCAGATACACCTGAATCACCCTGAGGCAAACACATGCTGGACCCCTCAGTCTCTGCTTTACAGCTAATTTTGTTCATACCCATTTTTCTGTCTTTCTGCTCCACACTTTTCCTGTCACATTTTCCTCTTTAAATATTTAAGCTGATGAGCTTCAAGGATCAAATCCTAGCCTGGTGCCACTGCAGATCCCAAATGTCTTTGGAGGAGATAGGGTATCTCACAAGGTGCTGGTCTGAGATCACTCCCTCTGGATGTGATGGAGAAAAAAGAAATGTAAATAGGTCTTCCTAATGTGTATTACAGACAAGACTACCTTTTTTCCTTTCTTAGGGAAAACCAGTAATTGTGGCTGTAGAGGAAGTGACTGCTATTTTTGCAACATCTGACCTGTTTTACCTCCTGCCTCTTACTGAGCAATGGCTTTTTTATGAGGCTTTTTCCTTACTGAAAAGGCTCTTCTTTCTTCACAGTGAATTCCAAAGCAGAGTATGTTAACAGCTTTTAGACTGGTATAATATTTCCCAAACAGCTATGAAAATAAAATAATTTTAAAAAATAATCCCATGACTGCTGATAACTCATCGACACAAATCAAAGGTTAAACATCAGGTTTTCAGAGATGTAGGGAATCTACAAGACAGTAAGGAAAAAGTGATTGAGCAGGTAAAAGCTTGCATACAGGAGCCATGAGAAACCTGCCATCTCCAGAAGTAGTGAATATGAAAAGATGACTTTTTTTCACCAAATGAATTAGACTCTGAATTATTCACTGAAATCTTGTTATGATTTATTCATTCATACACTGTCACTTTGCTGAGCCTAGGAAGCTGCAGCTAATGCTGGGAATTTACATCCTACATTACTATAGCAAGTTTCATCTCAAAAGACTCACAAACACAGAGCAATTATAATCAGCTGAAATATAAACTATATACAAAGCTTGGTTTATTACTGAAATGCAACTGCTCCTTGGGTGTGAAAATGAGTCTAAATGTATCAAGACTAAAAGAAAGACCTTTAAAAGCAAAATGATAAATTTAAATGATAAATTTTTAAAAATTCCTTTCTCTAACAGGGATGGTCTCCTGTGCTTCAGTGTCCCAGAGTAGCATTTCTGGCATCAGAAACTTACCACAGAAACCCGTGGCACTACCCTGGCAGAAGAAGTAAATGTCAGTCTACAATCAAAAGTTGTGGCTTCTAGTCAGGCCCAAGAGGGAGGCAGGGATCACCCACAGCCCAGCATGCTCAGGAGGAGAACATGCTTGTACATCTCCAGACATCTTGGAAAGAGCAGACTGGGGGCCCCACACAGCACTGCACTGCACTGCACCTGTCCCAGCACAAATGTTACCAAGCCAAGCCCTGGGACTCCAATGAGCAATCAGAAAACCAAGGCAGAGGGGCAGACCCAGAGCCACCCCTGTGCTGTGCACATGGGGCAAAGGTTTGACTTAAACCTGTGTGAAGGTGATTGAGGTTAATGCTATCTGTCATTGCAAGAGAAACCAGCATTTTATCACTTACCAAAACTGGACCATATTTGCCAATAAAGTAATGCAGTGCCTGCCTCTCCTGCCTGCCCTGTGCTGTTTGATGCCAGTGCAGGAGAGCCACTGGTACCTGGGGCATGAGATCCAGGCTGGCAGGTGCCTCTCCTGTTCCCCTGGCCCACAGAGGGGTGTCCTTTCCAAGCAGGACAGGTGCCCTGCTCCAGGAGCACCAGCTGCAAGGGCTTCCTCACCCTGACATCTGGGATGGCTGCCCAGCCATCACAGCCTGCTGTGTGTTCCCATTGCCCAGCAATCCCTGGCTCCCAGGGCTACAGGCTCGGCTCCTCCCATCTGCTTAACCACTTGATTTTCATCTTTAGAAGACTGATTTTTGAGGAGAAAACTTTTTTTTTGTTTTCTTTTTTGTGGGTTTTTTGGTTTTTCTTATGGTGGTTTAATGTACTTTAGCCTGGAAAAGGGGTTGGAAAGGGGTTTTTCCAGATCATGGAGTCCAGCCATTAACCTAAGGAAGTTATGTTCCATGACTGGTGTGGTGAGGTCTGTTCTTAAGCACTGCATGCCTGGGGTGGGGAAAGGGGATGTGAGTTACCAGGGTGGTGTAGGATATTGCTGTGTGACCATGCTGAGCCCTTCAATGGCCTCCTGAGTCCCTCCCTTTGAGAGCCAAGATCAAAATTGAATATGCTATTGACACATGCAGCTGGAAACTCAACAGCTGTGAGTTTCAACAACAGCCACAAATGGAATAGATTTCAGGTTGGTGGGTGTATGGTAGCAACAATTCAAGCACCCAGAATAAATCCTCCTCCCCAGGTGACCCAGCATTTTGTGGGTGGCTGCACCCAGCCAGTAGAGCCTGTTCCTGAGCTACAAGAGTGGCTTTGAAGGCTTTTAGCCTTATCTGCTAGGGGACACCACTGCAAATCAAGCCAGAGTGTGAATTTCAAGCACAAAAGCCCTTTTTTTTTGATGCAATGAAAAACTTTTTCCAATGTTTTATTGGGTTGATCCCACAACACACAGCAGTGCAAAGGCAGTGCCAAGGCACAGGTGCTGGCATGCTGCCCATCAGGCTATCCCAGCTTCCTCCATTCCTCACTGCATAACTTGCTGATTTAAACCCCTCAAAGAGTTCAGCTTCCCCTTTTTCAGCTAGGAGAGGTGAACTGCTAAGGGCTCACTCCCAAAGGGG
This sequence comes from Setophaga petechia, assembly GCA_024362935.1. Taxonomy (NCBI): domain Eukaryota; kingdom Metazoa; phylum Chordata; class Aves; order Passeriformes; family Parulidae; genus Setophaga; species Setophaga petechia. The sequence continues at coordinate 11,965,802 of JANCRA010000020.1, read as the reverse complement.
TTCAGCCATCCAACCACGGTACAGGGGAGCAGCAGGCTTGGCATGGGGTAAGCATAGCAATGGATGGCCAAATGCCCTGCCTGGGCAGTGCAGCCTGATAACCCCTGGCCTTGGGAGAGGAGGGCAAATGAAAGATGCCCTTGCCTGCAGTTGGCCACAAAACAGTAATTGATATATTGGTGTGTTTACAGCTGTGAAAGGCCCTGTCCTACAAATGAAATGAAGAGGAAAGCTGGCTGCCAATAGTCTAAAAATGTAATGGGCAGTGTGCTTTTACAGCAAGCATGTTTGCCTTCAAGGAAGGTTACAAAGATAATTGGTAATTGTAGGTCAGACAGAACCAATTGCTGCAATTCAAGGGAGAGTCATAAGGCCTGCACAGCCGCCAGGGGCTGTTGTTTTAAAAGCACAGGACTGACAAAAACCCCAAAACATTAAAAAGGAAAGAGCTCTATTTACTGCCCCCCAGGACCTTCAGCAAACCATCAGTTCAGTGAAATAAATTATCATCTGTGTTTGTGTGAGGCAGAGAGATAAGGCATGTGCCTTTCCCATCCCTTCATCCCACCCTGCAATGCAGTGAGGATGTCCAGAGCACTGCCATGCACAAATGGTGTCCCACCGCACAGGATTTAGGGACCAGGGCTTGGGACAAGATCCAGGGCATGATTTTGTGCCAGGGAACCTGTGCCGATGAGGCTGGGCTGGAGCCCAGGTCCTGAGATGTCTCCACTTGCCACCTGCTGCTGAGCAGGATGAAGGGGAATGATACTCCAGGAGCTGGTCCAGGTTTGGGGCAGAGAGGGAAAGAACTGGCAGAGGTAGCCCTGGGGTGCCAGGATGGGGTTTCCTGAGGTGGAAGTCAGATAAAGCAGCAGCCACAGCTTAGGGCTACTTGGGAAAAGGGGCAATCAATAGCAAGGAAACCCAGCTGCTGGCATTTCAATGACAGGAACAGGTAATTGTGTTTCTCAGAAAAATTGTAATCATTAGGAATGTGGTTAAACAAGAGAAAGAAAGGAGAAAGATAAGTGTGGGCAGAAGTAGCACTGCCAAAGGCCGTGTTCAATACAGTAACTCTGAGGAATCACATTCACTATCCTGACCATAAAGTCAGAGAAACAAGTAATCTTTTAGTGTAGGAATTAATGACAGGCATACAAGCCTGAGAAAGCACATTATAAATATGAAAAGAAAGAAATAAAATGTAACACAGAATAAATGTCAGTCACTCAATTTACTGGAATAAGTTCACATAAACTTGATCATTGCAGGAAAAGTATGTGGAAAATGTTAAATCTCTTTATTTATTCACTTTATTATATAGGTGTCCTAGAAGCTTCAGCTGGAAAATAGTTGATTTTTTGTCTCATCTCTGTATGCAACACCTCAGTGCTTAGAGAGGTAAAATTACTTTTCTCCCAGTGGAGAGTAATGTCCCCATGATGCAGCAGTGCTTTCTGGGCACAATGGCTCCTTTTGCACAGATAGTCACCTGCTTCCCTTCTGCACCTCTGGGTTGTGGGGTAGAGGAAAGGAAAATATCTTGAACCCCCAGAAAAATAAGGCTGGAGTCCCAGAATAACCCCAAAAAGTCACAAAGATGAAAGGCACGGCTGGAATGGGTGGCACTGGTTTTATCATGCTTTCTGAAAGGCCCTCTTTTCCCTGAGCACCCCATTAGACAGCGTCAGGAGCAGAGTTAGGTAACAGCCTGTAAGCAATAGAGAGGGTCGAAACACTGGAAAAAGCACTGCAGTGCCTCTGTGCCCATTGGGTGCTCGTTTGTACCTTGCTGTATTATTAACTGAGGCTATTTTTACATGCCAGCCCTGAAAATCGTGCCAGGCGGCTGAGGTGACTCACATCAGGTTGTACCAGCCTCCGTAAGAAGGAGCATTTGGGGAAGCTGCCACATTTGTGGTGTTCTCCCCATCACTCCTCGCCCCTGTGCCAGGGGCAGTGGTGGCCCTGCTGCAGCTGTGGCCGGTCCCCATGGCAAGCAGAGCCCCCTGCCCACTCGCTTTGTGATTGCTTTTGTTGATTTTCCCCCGGGGCTTTTTCCATGGCCACGCTGGGCAGGCCCCACGGGACCCGGTGTTGTGCAAACAGCGCCTTTATCTCTAACAGGCTTTAAATGGCCCGCAGGAGCTGTGCCAGCAGGCGGGGACCGCGGGGACACCTGCGCGTTTGTGTCCACCCACAGACACCGGCGGGCAGGCTGGCCTGGGGACAGACATCCCGGCCTAGGGACAGACAGCGCAGTGCCCACCAAGGGACTCCAGCGCCTAAAGCCGAATGCTCAGCCTGCTCCTCCTGCAGGTGACATTGTGGTCCCAGCAGGGCCAGCAGGGCCCTAACACCCGCACACACCGAGCCCTGATCCCTGCTGGGCTCCAGCATCCTGCACACACCGAGCCCTGATCCCTGCTGGGCTCCAGCATCCTGCACACACCGAGCCCTGATCTCTGCTGGGCTCCAGCATCCCGGCACACACCGAGCCCTGATCTCTGCTGGGCTCCAGCATCCTCGCACACACCGAGCCCTGATCCCTGCTTGGCTCCAGCATCCCCGCACACACCGAGCCCTGATCCCTGCTGGGCTCCAGCATCCCGCACACACCGAGCCCTGATCCCTGCTGACCGCCGGCAGGCCCGGCCACAGCCACAAACCCAGGGCAAGGGGACATCAGCCTGCAAAGGGGAGGTCTCATTCTTTGTGTTAAACTTCTCTCTCAGGCTATTTAAATCAGGCTATTCTTTTCCTCCTTCGTTTTGTGGGGATTCTTCACTCTTGCATTATTTTAATTTCAGTTTCATTTTCTTTATTTGAATGTTTTTCATTAGGTTTTCCTTTTCATTCATTTTTATTGCAGTTCATTTAATATTTACTGGTATTTATTTGAAGGCAATAAAAACATATTTAAGTAATCACAATTACACCTATTTAATTCTTATTAATTTCCCCTTTCCCATAATGTTTCCACTATTTTTTATAATGTTGTGACAATATTTGAAAAAAGCGAAATTAATTTTTAACAAAATCTACCTTTCTTCTCTTTTTTCTTAAGATATGTATAATTAATTATCTCTTTTCTCCAAAGCGTTCCTTAGAAATGTTCAGCATTTTCTGACCTTATTGACATGTTTGCTCCTTACTGCTTGGAACTATGCAGAACATTGCCTGCATAGCAATTTCATTAGATGCATTGATTACACCAAAGGGCAGCTCTACTAAAAACGTTAATTACATCAGAATGTAAAAATGTTATTTATATCCAAATGATCCAAAAAAGCATGTTCGAGCTTTTAATTTTTTTTTTTTGGGGGGGTGGGGTGGGGTGGGGAGGTTCTTGGGTTTTGTTGTTTTGTTTGTTTGTTTGTTTTCCCCAAAGATACAAAAACCAGAGGTGAAAAAAGAGAAATCGCCTCCCTTGAATTGCCGAGGTGTGCTCGTTTTGCAGGCGCAGGGAGTGCGGGTGGATGGATGGATGGATGGATGGATGGATGGATGGATGGATGGAGCAGCGCGGCGCGGGCGCGTCGCTCGGAGCGCCCCGAGGGCGGCGGGCTCGGGCTGCCCTCGCCGCACGGAGGGGCCCGGCAGCCGCCGCGGGACCCTCCTGCCGCACCACCATATGCTGCTGCTGCTGCTGCTGCTGCCCCTGCTCTGCTGTGCCCCCAGCGAACACAAGCCCAGCCGAGGCGCGGGTGCTCCTCTAAGCCACTTGCTCTGCCAGGGAAAATCAGCTAAGCCGCTTATCCCGGCATCAGCGCACGTAGCTCCGAGCGCTGACCCAGCGGCACCTCCGTGCTGGGAGAGGCAGGCTCTGAGGGGCTGCTCTTTTTAGCCACGAGAGGACACTTAGACAGTGAAGCAGGGAAAACCAGTAAATTAAGAAAAACCACAAATTAAGAAATTAAATTAAATACCAAAGGATTGATGCCTGGAAAGTGATCTTGCAAGTTATTTTTCACTGCAGGCTCTCCAAAAATATCCTGATGTGTGGGTGTCTATTAAAGGCAGGCTGTGTCTGGAATTCAGAGCAAGGTATATGAACTTATTCCAAGGACTAACTGCAATTATGCCACCCATAGGGAAAAAATGCTGGAGTCTGTGTAAAAACACTCTTCCTAGAAGTTCAGGCACCAGTAACCTTCCCAAGTGAAACAAAGGAGAGTGGCGAGATAAGGTAGGAGGAGAACGTTCAAATATTTGCTGGGACATTAAAAGAAAGACCTATTAATTAGGCAGGGCTGGGTACAGCCAAACATAACAAGACGAAATGAAGGCATGGCTAGTTGAGGAGCACTTATTTTCCTACCCATGAAATTTGGTGGAGCAAAATATTCAACAGAAACACAGAAAGAGAGAAAAAACCAGACATACCAAAACACTGGGAATTCAACACCCACATGAGAAAAGTTGGGCTGTCTGATTAATCTGTTCCCTGACAGATCATACTTGATTCACACATTCATGTCGGTAGACACTGCCCACCACTTACCAAGAGCAGCCCTCAGCCTCATTTAAGAAAAAAGTAGCTTTGCCATTGGCTTTGATGAAGCCAGAAATTTAAATATGAACCAGGAAAATATCTCCTTGTTCTCCACAGCTGGGTGAATTAAAATGGAAGGAGTTGTCACCCTAAATTTTCTGTCTCCTTCTAGCTTCCCCTTACCTACTTTTGTTGCTACTTTTTGGAAAAACGAATATGAGTATGCCTCAAAATTGATAAATACCTTTCCCATTTTCTAGACTTATGAATTGCTTTTTATTCTAAAAGTATCTTTGGATGTCTTTTTCAGGCCAAAATACCTTGAAAGGCCTTAAAAAATGGGCAATCTTCATCAGCAATGTCTTGCTGCTAGAGAAAATGATCAGTTTTTGATTAATCAAGAGTTTTAATTAATGAAGAACCAGTCTTTCATGTTTTACTGTACCTCATTTTTCAAATCAGCGTTATTATTTACACACTGGCTCAGCTGCACTACAATTTTCTTTGCAAATTCATATTTTGACAAATTATATGGCAAATTTTTTACACTGCAATTATTTTTTTTTGAAACAGAGTTTTACTACTGAATATTCATAGAGCTGTAAGAATGCTGCTCACTCATGTACATAAATTACACATCGCCTCCACATTTTGCCTTTCCCCGAATTATTATGTTTCTATGAGAATGCAGAGAAGGACTTGCTCTGTACCCCACAGCTCCTGGCAGAAGAAAGCGTGGCTGAAACAGGGAACACAAAGAGGGATATTTGAAAGGGCCTCTCAGGAGGCAAAGTGCGTACCTTTGTACCAGAAAAGAAGAGACAGCAGGACGCTCCCCATCTTGAACTGCATCTTTTCCTTCCTCTGTTGTGAATAGCTCCTTAGTGCACTGCTTGGCTTGATGGGAAGGCATGAGATTAACTTAAGCGTTGCCTAAGCACCTTACTCTCCTCCATTCCCAAGGTTTTATCAAGCACCATCAAGCCAACCACACAACTGTTACTGTCAAACCCCATCCTAGAGGCTGTGCCATCTGTAATGGTTTTTAAAAGGCAACAAGTACTGAGGTACTGACACTCTGAGTGTGAATCTGATTGTACATGCAGACATATGTCCAAATAAACCAGGATATACCTATGTATAAACAACATATACACCCTACAGAAATGCAGATGCCTAATGCTCAGAGAAGACATATAGTATATATTGTCTGTTGTATATAGCATGTATTCATTATCTTCCACCCCAATTATTTACCACAACACTAGCAATGTATTTCCTAGCAATAGTTGTGTGTAGAAATCTGCCCTGGCCTTACTGCTCTTCCGGTCACCTTATTGCATAGGGCTGAAAACTGCAATTTGTAAATCAAACAAAAATAGTGTTTTTCAGTTGTTTACTTGCTATGCTGCAAAAATCTCTAACCAAAAATATAAACCTCTCTTTGCTAACATTTCTACTTACAGTATTCTTTCAACCAGCCTACACCAAAGATTTGATTTTAGAATGACTGATTCAAGATAAAAACTGACTGCTAGCGATTCCAGTGGATCTTGCACCTGTTCCTCCAATCTCTCTTTGATTATATGAAATTAGCTGTGAATTTTTAATGGAGGTTTTTGAAAGCAATTGCTTCAGAAGCAGCTTGCTTTGTTGCAAGAGATCTCAGATTATATGCACTGGGAATAGATTAAGGCACTGCTTAGATCACATAGGTTGCAGTTGAGTTAAGCCAGTCGTGTCTCTACTCTAGTGGTTTATATTAATTTAAAAATGCTGTGCAAACAAAGATGATGGCTTTTCAAAAACAGTCTCCTGGGCAGGATTCACTTCACTTGCCTTTGGATACCCTGGAATTTGGAATTGGAATTTGGAGTCCCCTGTACATTTGTTGTCGTACAGCATCCCACTGCAGTCTCACCTCCAGCATCAGCATACCCCAGACTCACCAGGGTATGTGACATGGATGGGAGGAATCTCCCACCAAGGATCTCACTGCTTTGCTCAGCCTCAAGGAGTTTAACCTCCTCAGCCCAAAACTTTTCCCACTTTACCCTTCCTCCATGGAGAGGAGCGTTGTCACAGGCACAGACATGGCCACAGGCACAGACATGGCCACTCTGCTTCATGGATCTGGGCCAGTTTACCCCAAACACTGGGGGAGAATCAATGTATGGCAAAGCAGCTCATCTCAGGCCCCAGGAAGGACGTCATTTTTCTAAGGGCATGGGACTGCTCCTGATTTTTTGCCAGAGGCCTCATGCACATATGCTGTTCCTTTCCTGGGGCCCACCAGTGAGACCCACCAGAAGGTCCAGCCAGGAATTAAAAAAATATGAGACCCACTGAGGGTACAAGGGCAGGCTCTGGGCATCTGATGCAGTACAGCAAGTCACTTCAGGCTCTACACAGTATCCTTTATATTGTTGAGTCTAAAATGGGCTGCCACAGAGACAGAGATTTTTCAGAGCTGCTGAAGACACTCAGATATCCATTCCCTCTCTGCATTGATGAGCAGTTGGTGTCTAAATCTCGTGGGTTTGAAAATCCCAGCTTAAAAATCCCTAAATACCTTCATCCACGTATCTCTTGGAAAACCAGATCTGAGCTTCAGCCTCTCACCTTATGGTCTCATAAGGACAGGTCACACAGAAGGAGAGCTACTCACACAAAGAGAAATCACCTACCATGTTTTAAAGAAAAGCCAAACAAAATTCTTTCCTATCATCACCTGCAGTTTTAAATCAGCTTGGTTTATGGTCAACCCCACCCTTGAAATACATTTTGATTTTGTGCAAGAAATACACCGTAGCTCAGGGACCATGTTCAGAAGAAGCACAGCTCTTATCAAAGAACATTCTGTCCAAAGGGATACTCTTAAGACTGGCGGCTGCCCAGTTGTAAAGCTCCCTCCACACAGAAGGAAACACAGCTTTTGTTTTAAAAAATGGTCTATAGCATTCAAAAAACCAAACTGTTTCACATGACGATTAGAAGAGCATTTAAATTAAAGTCTCTACATAAATAGTATTAAGTTCAGACAGTTGGTGTCTAATGGTGTTGACAGTCCTTCATTTTAATAACTATAAACAGCAAAACCATGCTGCCACTGCAGCAGCATTGCTACATGAATCATGTAGTTAATTCCTAGCAAGTACAGAAATATTTTCAGGTACAGAAGGCAGAAGAAGTTTAATGACCAGTACATAACACAGCACCAGAAATGGCTACATTTGCCCTTAGTTTGGCATTGATTACAGAACAAAACTGAGACTAGTACAAATGGCCCAAATTAAGACAGTTTGGTAACATTCCCACTGCTATGTAAAATAGGAACTGCCTGGACAGGTTCACTCTTTTGTCCATACATCTTCTCCAGCTCTAGCCCATGTGCCATTGGCCCTGAGACATTTTGCTATGTTTGCATAGCCCTCAGAAACCTTGGTGTGTTTTCCTCTGCCAGATTTTGGGAAAAAACATGGAGATCACCCTGCACCATGGAGATGCTTTTAGTCTGACTGGCAGCATGTGTGTGACCTCAGAGGGGAATCAGGAAGCAAAAGTACTCGTGTGTGAGAGAGAAGTGGAACACCACGTAGCCATGTCACGTTTCTCCCCAAGGTAGAGTGCCAGACAGCTCAGTCGGAGCAGCACGCACAGATCCATGAGTCTGGAAGCTGAACGCACACAATGAGCAGTGTCTCGGCAAAAAAGTGTGACTGGCACACTTTTGTTTTAACACAGTGAGGGAATGTAAAAGGCACACATTTATACATGTGTGTGTGACCCATGGACATCTCTCAGAAGCAGGACACTGATGTGCAGAGAGGGCAAGACTGTCGAGTTTTTAGAGCCTGAGTCAGGAGGTGGATCCCCTTCACATGGACGGAGCTGCAGTGGTCTACACACACTAAAGACATGGCTCTCAGAATAAAACATTCCTTTTACAAGTCTGAAGCATAAGCTTAAGTCATCTTCTGAAAAGGAGACTTTTTCCTAAATGTAAGAAAACACAAGGCAGATAATTACCCACTGTTGACCACCAGGTCCATTCCCTGTAACTCCTGCACTTGGAGCTGCTGTGGCTGTCAACATCAGGGTAGGCACCATGGAATCACCATCCCTATTAGATGGGATGTACCTACACCAAAGGCTTGCATATCCTACATCAGGAGAAGTCTAGCTATGTCTGCCTCAGCTTTGAGCCTGCATCCTGGAAGCAGCCACTCTGTGGAAGACAGTTTACCCCAGAGGGGGACCACATTGCTTTGGCTTCACCTCCTGTGGGCTGTGCACACACTGCTAAGCAAATAGGCAGAGGAAAGCCAGACCTGAGTACTTCTGCACTTTCCAGTTGTGGGATGCACAGGCCCGTAGCACCAGTATGACGTTAATGTTACAACTTTAGCCTGACAGGTCTCACTATGGGATGTACAGCTGGTTTCTGCCCAAAAAAGCTTTTGTAACCTGGCCCAGTTATCCTTGCATTGGTTTGCAATCTCTAACTGCAGCTTGCCCGTACCCCAGAGTGTTTGTTTAGTGAGAACAAGCACTGACAAAGGTTAATAGTTTTCTCCATACGATGATGATTAAGGTAAGTTTCTTAATAAGTCTCTGATTAAAGTAAGTTAAGCCAATTTTTTTCTCTTTAATCTTTAAGATAGGTAAATCACACCCTCCCACTCTGATCCTTCAAAGATACTCAAGAGCTGATTCCAGGTCAGTGGAGCTCAGGGACTCTTCTCCTCCTCCTGCAGAGATGTTCTTAGCCCCAGCACTTGATAGGTCTCCCACGCACAGACAGATGCTCTGGCAGCCCCCATGCCCAGAGGTTACCCTTTTCTAAAGCCCTGCACGTGCAAAATGAGACTACATGTTATAATTTAAAAACTAAACTGCTCTGAGGCAAGCTGAGATGGCTCTTTCTTTCCCAGTTAATAAAAACGATATGCACAGTACAAGGGAAAACAAGGATGGAGTTAACTGTGCTCGCTAGATGTGTTCTGTGAAAACCGCCAGCCTTTCCCCAGCGCTCAAACACGTCTCCGCTTGGGAGCAGGCACAGGCTACTGCTTCCCCCACTGCCTCTGTTCCCTGTGGTCTCCTCGGGTGCCCCTCCGAGGGACCATGGTCCGCTGTGCGGATTCCCCGAGCGCGCTGGCAGGGAAAGGCTCCTCTGGCAGGCGAGCGTTTCCTGCCAAAGCTGCAGCCTGCGGAAGGGATCCCGTGTGGCCGGGCTTCCCTTGAGGCGCCCCTCTGCTCCCCTGGAAGCTGCTCCGCCTCTGCCGCACGCAGGGCCCGCGCCCTCTTTAACTGCTTATGAGGTTCCCCATCTTGTGGAGGAAACAGCTAAACCGAAACTCACCGCGTTAAAAGAAATTATGAAAAATTCAGAGTGAGGCACGAAAAACATAAATCGTGTTTTGGCGCTGGTTCCACTGGGGCTCGAACCCAGGACCTTCTGCGTGTAAAGCAGACGTGATAACCACTACACTATGGAACCGCCACGTACATTATTTGTTACAGCACAGCTCCTATCGACGACATTCTAGGCACGCCTCCTTCCCTGCCGGATGACGCAAATCTGGTATTTTCTCTTTAATTGCTGGTTGATTCAAAACAAATGTAGCGGTTAAAAATTACCCTAATGCGTTTTCTGCCCTTCTGATAGCTACAGAGGGGCAGTGACGGGGGTGAATCAGCTGCCGGTAAGGCTCCAGTGCCGCTGCGTGCTGGGGGCAGCGGCGGGCCCCGCTCTGCCCGGCCGCACACGGCGCTCAGGAGCAGGTAACGACCCTGGGGCGCGCGGGCCACGCTGCAGGCAGCGCTCCCCTCCCCGGCATGTATTCGGCACACGCATACCGAACGTGTTCGCTAAATCTTTGCCTTCAGTATGTGCTCCCAACGCCATTGCTACCAGCCCCGCTTCGGGAAGGGCTGGCAGCCTTCCTGCGCATCCCCCTCGCTGCTCTTGACATTTGCTCAGCTGCTCTGCTTGCCCCGCGCTGGGCTGGATTGTCAGGTCAGGTTGGCCCAAGTGCGGGAAGGGCGGCCTGAGATCCGGGAGAGCTGCAGCAACACCGCGGCTGCCCGGGGGAGCCCGGCTGCGGGGATTTCGTCTAAACCGGCCATGGGAAGCGCCTCGCAGCTTACTGCGGGGCGCTCCAGCTATCTTCTCAGCGGGGGAGGGATGTAGCTGATTTCCTCGGCACATGAGGTTGTTTCAAACACAAAAGGCAGCGAGAAGCAGCAGCGCCCGGCTCTTTCCAGTCCCCCGGAGAGGACGGAGAGTTTTCCCCCCATGTGTGGCCGTCCGGGGGCGGCTCCCGCCGCGGCCCGCGCCGCCGGCAGGGGGCGCCCCGCCCTCGCCCACCGCCACAGGCCCCACTCGGGCCCGGGGCATGTGGCGGAAACGCTTCCGTGAGGGTGTGTTTGGGTATCCATCCATCTGTCTGTCCATCCATCTGTCCATCCATCCGTCCATCCATCCATCCATGGACCTTCTTGTCACCCCTCACACTCCACAATAATCGCCGTCTTCCCTCTGTTATGTTTTACCCGCTGTTTTGCCCTACTTGCACTACCTCAGTCCTCACCACACTCTGCCTCGCCTCACATCTCAAAGAGAGGAGCTTGTAGGAGCACAAATTAAGGCACCTGTACTATGTTTACAGGTCAAAAGTTCCAAATAGAAATTATTATTTGGAATATAAAAGGTAAGTTTGGGAGTTTTTAGAAATGTGGTGCTTGTAAACAGGTATTGTTTGTGGCTAAATAGCATAGTTGACATGACTTTTGAAATTAATAATGTTTTGCTGAAGCAGCAGATTTATTAACTCTAACAAAGTAGAAAATGTTTCATTAAAAGCAGTTTAATAAGCATTACATGAAAATAGAGATGAAGACAATTATTTCCATAGACTGATGACCCCTTACCCTGTATGTGGTAGCATTTATTAGTTGGTAGATTCCATTCTTTAAAAAACAATTTAAAATTTTTTTAAATCTTTTTACATACTGATCATTAGTGTGGGAGTCAAATCTGTGTGCTCTCCTGACCTGGAGAACCTGATTTGACCTGGAGAGCCTGATTTAAAGGCTTTTCCCCTTGGGCAAAGAGACAGCCTGACAGGCCTGAGGGCATCAGGATGTAGGGTTTGCACTGTGTGTGGAGCTTCTGGTTCACCAGACCAACAAAATGCACATCAAGCTTCTGTTAGGCAATTCTTATGCCCATTTCTTTTTCCTCGTGCTGCTTTACTAAGATCTGTCAAACCCTGAGTGCTGTAGATAGATAGCTATAATTTCTATAAGCTCTAAGTGGAGGTTGAAGCTAACATCAGGGAGGTAGAGTTAGTCATTGCTTCCCAGAATAATCTGCATTCATCTGATAATTTGGGAAACTTTCTTAAAAAAAAAAATATTGTTCCCATTTTTTGCGGAGGGTATCCTGATGGTTTCATAGTGTTCTGGTCTAGTTTCTCGGTCTTCAGGAGTTTTGAGGCCGTACCACTGCCTTTCTTTCCCATTTCTGATTTGATGTGCTTTTTGCCAAGGATGCTAGTTTTGATGTCTTTTATTCACCTTCTCACCCAGAACTGTCAGTGGGGGAACATTTCTTTTTGTGTTCACACAAATTAACCTACTTTTTCTAATGTGTGAGCACAGATTTCTGTCATCTCACTGACTGAGTCAGACTTTAAATTTGTTCTGGACATTAATTTCTCCATTTTTTTAATTAGGTTTTTTTCCTTTCTGTCTCCAGGCATCCAGGTTTCTCAGTCAGGAAATTCTTCCCTGGCTAGTACTTTAAAATACTTTGCTGGGTCACATAAAAATACTTCTTTAAGCTTGGTAGGGCAAGAGGAGGGAAACCATGGTCAGAGCTTAAAAGGAGCACACTCCCTTCAGCTGTGATTATCTTCATCCTTTTTGAGAAATATCGGTTACATCACTTTGTAGTGGGTGCTTCTGAGAAATAAGCCTGAAGCAGAATTTGAATTATGTATGTGGAATGCCTGCATGAAGACTTGCTCAGGAGGTTAATGTTTCTAAAGTATTTGAAAAACAGAATAGATGCAATTACATCAAGAAGGGCTGCTTTTAGAGGGATGCCCTGATTTCTACACTAGCACCATGACTGGTTTTTTTCTTGTCGTGCTAGACTGCTCAATCATACATTGTCAGAGTTTTTGGCCTACTTACTGTTGCAGCTGTTGATGCTAAAAGTCTATTCAGCATATTAAGTGTGTGTATCATACATAACTGTTGAGTAAAAGGCAGTTATATGTGTGACCTTGTTGATGGGACTGGTATGTTCTCTTTGCCCTTTGTGGAAAGGAAAATGGTGTTGTCTCCTTGGACTTGAACTGGAAAGGTTAATTTGGAAAGGACATTTGTGTTTCCTCAAGTTGCATGTTATTGTGATCCCCACAAGTAACTGGAGAGGTGGCTCAGTCCAGCAACACTGACTCTTTATCAGGTTGCTTGGTCATGTCAGATCACTGAGACAGAGGACAAAGAAGAGAAACAAAAGAAAACATGTCCTAAAGAGCCTAACTGCTAAGGTTATCCCTCTCCCACTGATCTTGGATGAAATGTTTCTGATGGATTTATTGGCAATTGGAGAAAACCTCTCATTATGCAGAGAACTTGGTAAAAGCCAATAGAGATGAACTTATCAGGTACAGTAAATGTTTATAAATAATGTGTATCCCAAGAGTACAGTGGAAAGAGGTTGTGATGTATTTTTGCTTGCATGCATTTTGGCAGAGCAGCGTGATCATACATAAAAGATTAGCTGCTGTAACTCAGATCAGGGAAAGTGCATCCTGCCAGAAAAAACAAACATCAAAACTGTTCTGGGTCATGCAGAATTATTGCGCTTGGTATGCTTTCCATTTACTGTCTTGTCTCACAGGAGAGGAACAGCTTTGAAAGTGGAAGCTTGTGTCTGGGACTCCAGAACCTCAGAGGACTAGCTCAGTCAATCAAATGCCTTCTGCTTTGCTGGTTTGGCATTTTAAATATCTTTTGCACCTTAATAAAAGTCTGTTTCAAAAGGGGATTTGATCACTGTGTCCTTCAGAGTGGCGGTTTATGCCTTTAGAATTGTCACCACACTGATGACAAAAAATTTCTGAAAATAGCATGTTATGGTATTATTAGACCTTTGGGGAGGGGCAGAAGGATGAAGATATTACTTTGCCTGTATTCTCAGAAATCTTTTGTTTCTATCCTGTCCTGGTGGGATTCCATCACCTGAAGAGGCTTCAGAGCAAGGGCACAGTGGTCTTCATCTTATGCCCATGCACATGGAGCTTTCTCCCACCACAACATGCTTTATAACCTGTGGTCCTCTTAGAACCCACAGGCCCCACCCTGACCCCACAGAAATGGCTGCTGTGCTCTGTTCTGTCACTGCACAGCAGCAAACAACCCCTTCCTGGCTTTTGTCATGGGGCAATGGTGTCCTGATGAACATAAATGCTGATGAGACTGAGCCCAAGACTAGTGGTGATACTACACTATCATGCTTCTACAGACATCTACTTTTGAGTGGTTTGGCAGGATATGTGCTCGAAATCCCAGTGTCCCCATGCTATCCATGCACTGCCAGTGGAGCAGATTCCTCAGGGGCTATTGTGTGAGCAGTGGGCAGTAACAAATCACCATGATGGCTCTGCCCTTCCCTAAGGATCCTGTGCAATTACTGGGAGTCGGGGTCAGCGTGGCCAGGATCTGGGTCAGAGATGTGGGTCATGCTGCCAGGGTCAGGGTTGGATTTCAAATCGTGGTTTCTGACCAGAGCAAGGCTGCAGTGTTCTTGGCTTCTCCAATCCCTTCCCAGCCGTCACACAAGGAGAATATGAGCCAAAATATGAACTGAGTCCACAGAATTCCAGCCACACGTTTATGGTGAGAACATGTGCATGCATGAAGAAATGAACTGAAGGCATTAGCACTGTGGTTCCCTGTGGTATTCACATATTCTTTGAACAGCGAGAGACATAAGATCTGAGTGCTTCATACTTGTGCATTATCTAGGTATGACTGAGTGATTTGGAGAACAGTTATATATATATCGCTTGCATGCAGGTGCAATGCCTTGTGATAAGTTCAGTATTGCTTTCCTTAAGGGCTTTCATAACCATGCCAGTCACATCAGATAGCCAAATAACCTGGATAGCCTTATGTTTTTTTCCAGTGTGCTAGATCTGCTAAAATGCAAATCATTGCCTCAACACAGCAGAAAGGCCGAAAGAGATCATGTGACTTCAGATGCGAGGCAGATAACTTCAGCCCATCCCTTTCTCTGCCTGAGATTCAGGAGGCATGGTGACAAAACAGCTTTTCAACACAGAAACAGCACAGCTGGAGGGCTGCAGCCGTGAGCTTTCACATCAGGTTGGACAATGAAAGCAACATTTTCCCCTGACTGTTTCTGAAGAGCAGCATTCAAGAAATTTCCTCTCGGAAAGCTGCGTAAGTAGGTGGAGAGCAAGTGCATTGCAGCTCCTGGGCTCCAGAGCCCCAGAGAGAATTGGAGCACCTGTTCTGCAGATCTGCACTCCTCAGGGGTTGCTTTCTTTTAAAAAAAGAATCTTCTAAAGGTAGTCTTGTGCAAAAAATCTCGGTATTGCTGAAGCAGAAAGAAAAAAAAGGTAATATCTTTGGGTGGGGTATATAGAGATATATATTTAACTTACTTTTAAAGAGCAGTTTGACAAAATGAAAGATGTATGTGGCATTATCTATGCTTTTACCATAAGAAAAATCACTGTGCTTCAAACTTTAGTTTGACCTGGACTGAATCAGTTATCCAAAACTTCTGAGTGCAGATGAAATCAAATAGCTTTGAGACTACTGTATTTCATGTAATTTTTGTTTTAGGAAAAATAATTTTTATTCTATTTTGAACCTTGTTCTGATGCTTAATTTAAATTTTATGAAAACCATGCTGAGGCACGAATATAATTTTTAAACTGGCTCAAATTTCAACACATGTTTATTCTGAAGATTTGCTTTTTCAGGATGTCATTAAGACCCTGCTTATCAAGTGCAGGACAGTATGTGATCCAGCTCATTAAGTGCAGAACAGTATGTGATCCAGCTTTTTGCTTAAAGGGTGTTAACTTTTATGCTCCAGTTGGGTTCAGTTTCCTAGAACCAAATTTGCTTCAGAAATTTTCAGTTTTCCCCTTGTTGCCTAATGCAATCTCCCCCTAGAGGTGTTTAACATTTCTGGAAAGTGATATGCTGGGTTTGCTTATTCTTCAAGGTGAAGAAGAATGTGTACCCCATTTGCTATTCCTCCTCTTTTTAAAACAAAATCTGTCTAAAGTCTTGCTGTACAAGAAAAAATGAGGCTGCTTGCTTTGTTTATTTTCTGTTCCCCAAAAAAACTAAAACAAAAACCAAAAGTAAATGTACCCTTTACTGATTATAAGTAACATGAACTGGTAGTCTCCCACCATTTTTTTTACAGATTCTCTTTGGGTTTGAATGCAGTTCCTGAGCTCAGGGATTGCTTGAATTATCAAAATGTTCACACCTTTGCTACTCTTCCTTTTAGTTCTTTTTGCAGTGCATTTTTTGGCTCAAGAATATAAGTCTACCTTAAAACTTCATCCTATTCTTCACCCTTTTCTCTTCCAGGCTTTACTGGCTTTCTGGTATCTTACTAACATTTGGCCAATGCTCAAGCCACCACATGCATCCCATTCCCTATTGATTCCTGGCCTCAGCACTGAGGTCTGTCAACACGGCCACTTACAGCAATCATTCCATCAGCTCTGTATTGAGCTTAGCCTTGCTTCTCTGAGCAGACAGAGGAAATTATCTGTTAACAAAAAGCCTTTCTCAGTTCTGTCTTTCACCTCTTTGTAATCACTGAAAATTGCTTATCAGAAATGTTGGATTGTTCCATAGATGTAAAACGATGGAGACCTAATCACGTATTGATTTGTTTGTTTGATGTTCTCATATCAACCCCTTGGCAGATCAAATTAGGTGTTGGTCTCAAAATTACAGCTGTGCCATAGCCTGGTTCCATAGCACTCTGCTAGTTGACTGTGACTGCTTCATCCTACCTTCTGCAGGGTGGATCTTTTAGCTAATGAGATCTGCAACTCATCTCCAGATTCTCATCCTTGACAATCCCAACAAGACAGTTTTGGAGACCTGTTCTTCTGCAGGTTCTGACCTGAGTGTTGTTTAATGTCTGGATTCTCTTCTCTAGAGTGTTTTAGTCTTTGCAGATTCATTCCGTCAGCAATGAACAGAAGCAAATCCATCACAAAAGCATATTATGTCATTTCTTCATTCTCTGCAGTCCTAGTTTCCAAAGGAAAACAAATCTGAAGGAATTCTGTGAGTCACAGTAAAATAAAAAGCTTATACAAGATAGCATCAATGGAAAGCCTCTGTCATTAGAAGCATCCATCCATCCATCTGATCTTTATGCAGAAAACTGTCTCTATCTTACCATCTCTCCATGTACATGTACCTCCTAAGACATGTTGTGGGAGGAGATCATAGTTACCTCTTCAAAAACGTGATTGAGAAAAGGGGTGAGTAGTGAAAGGAGGCATATTGCTGGAGAGAACTGTTGAAATAACTTCTAGGGCAAGTAGCATAATTATGGAAGCCCCATCCCAACAGAAATAAAAGGAGGAACCTTTCATTTTTGTTTATCAAAGGTAAGAAGCAAATGAAAAGACAGAGGAGTAAGAACTTAAATCCTAGTGGCTCTTATTCATATGGCTCCCATATCCTCAGGTTTAACCTAGTTTACACTTGTCTGCCAGTAGCACAGCTCAAATAATTTTAAAAGATAAGGTGTGCTTTAAAGGATGGCTCTCTGCCCAAAGACCCTGCTGTCTGATTCCATTGAAAGTCAGCAATAAATCTTTATAGGATTTCCATTTTCCTTGAGGCCGAGGCAGCCTGGTCTTTATGTGACTGACAAACTGGAGGCATGATTGAGTTGGGGCAGCACCTATTACATCCAGACCAAATGATGCTGAGCCATATTCTCTGTAAATCAGGCTTTCAACAGCTCAGGTTCTCAACCCCAGATTTTGGAGCACCCTCTGTGTTTAATCTTCAGCAACTCCTGTCCAGGAAAGAGCAGCATGTGCCAGTCTGGCTTAGCTTTCTACATGTCCATTGGCATGATTGCAAAGACATTTTATTTTGCTTCAGTGGATGGGTTGTGCTTTTAATGCCTATCACAAAACTGGCTTTTTTGCTAAACTGACAGAAATCTAGCAATTTTTTGAATTATGTCCAAAAGTGGGGCAGATTACTGACTTGTAAAAATTGAATGCCTGCTTTTTAGTCAACATGACAGATTCTCTCTTAAAGGTAAATCAGTGGTATAATATCCAGAATATTAACACAGCCTTATATTTCAAATTCTCCTCCAGCTACCTTGTGTCTCTTGCAATATCTTGGTAAAAAGCTCAGCTTTCCATTTTATCAGCCAACATTTGGAGGGAATTTTGTAATGACAAATGATTCCTCACCAGACACTGCTACACTGTGTGTAGTCAGTAGCTCACAGAAAGTACTCTCCTGGCCTGGAGTCTGGGCATGCAGGTTGGCAGTGAGGATGGCTCTCTAGCCACTTGAGAAGTTGTCATGAAAAGGCAGTTGAATATTCACCCTGTCCATTTTAGAATGCAGATGTTTGGGACTGAAGGTGGTGCTTATTCCCCTGGATGGGGAATAAGCAGTTGAATATTCACCCTGTCCATTTTAGAATGCAGATGTTTGGGACTGAAGGTGGTGCTTATTCCCCTTTGATGGCCAGATTTGGCCTTTTTAGGAGGTTTAATGATAGGATATATCTGGGCAAGTTTTCCTCCAAGCTCTGAGTGTATGTTTGTTTGAGTCTTCATTTGCTGCTGTCACAATAAAATTTCTGTCCCTATGCCTCTTATCTTTTAATTTCTTTGCTCAAGGAAGTTCTAGAAGTCCATGAGTTTAGATGTATGTGGAGGAGAGTTGTGATGACTGGGAAGAAGGCTGAAGTAATTGAAAGCAGGTTATAATCACAATTCAGCCCCCCATTTCTTGGGTCAGCCCAGTGCTTGCTGTGGTTTGGAGGGAGCCCTGAGTGGTTTGATGGTTCTGTTTAGGGCTCCCATTGCCCCTTGCTGGGCACAGGCTGACCTGCCCTTTAATCAGGAGTCTAAGAACTTAGATTGTAAGGTCTATTTTGCCCTTACTGCCAGTCTTCAGATCACAATTCAAGTCATGGCTGTCTTGTTTGAGATGGAGTCATGAAAGCTTGAGGTTCTCATAAGAGGGTAAGTGAGGAGATGGTAACCAGGAGAGCAAGAATTTTTCAAAGAGAAGACAAATTTGAGCTATTAGCAATATCAATGCTGTATTTGATGCTGCCAAAGCCATTGATGGGCTCAAAATTAATGTAAGAACTTTTTTTGTTTATTTCATGATAGCTCCTTCAGAGGGAAGTAAAGCAGACCATTGTGTGGGAAAAACCCTTAAAATCCTTATTTCCTGAGTTAATTACTGACTTATAAGGAGTCAGACCCAGCCCAAGTGTAGGATACCCTTGTTTTGTGGAACCCTGAATAAAAGCCCCAGAACTACAAAGAGTTGTGTTATATTAGCATGACAGGGCAGGATATCATATATAATAGTTAATGTTCAAATCTGCACATACAGACACACAAATATAAGTGTTTTCTAATTATTGAAATTGAAAATCACCTAGTTATGCATTTATGTTTCTTTTTCTTTTGTATCCTTCTTTTATTTTGATTTCTGCTAGTAAAGCCAAAGGAAAATAGTAGCTAAGCATTCATTTTATGCTGATGAATTTCGTCTTTGTTTTAAAACTCAAGTTAAAAGAAAAGGAATATAAATGAAACAAAACAACATATAAAATAATTTTGATGTCAGATGTATCCCTGGAGACAGAGAGAGAGGGGTCAGTGTGATCATATAAGAAATCTTTATCTAAAACAAAGTTCAGTATCTAAGAGCATCAGTGAATATCTTATTGCTTAGAAATTGATGCATTTTGTATCTCAGAGGAATTGTATTCATTTGAATTTGTTGATTAGAGGGTGTATTGCATTAGCAAGGGATACTATTTAGTGAAGAATGGAGCAAGTGCCAGGAGAAAAACCCAAAAGACTTCACTTCAAAATGTATTTTGTTCATCTATCTAATGAAACAAAATATTTTCCTTGGATTGTTTTCAGTAGAAATGCAACAGAAAATGGATATTTTATTTAAATTAAATCTGATAATGAAGTGATTTGCTATGGTACTGTCTGTCCTGGTAAATTTGGTAGTGGTAACACTGAGCAATAAAATGATAAATGGGGTGGTAAGGCAACTTTTCAAATCAATGGAGTGTTAGGAGGATTGGGTTTTTTTAGCAGCACTATCACATGTAATTTAAAATCTTAAAATTCTGCAGTTCCAATTTTCAAATCATAAGAATTAAGAATAATGTGTCTCCACAGTCCCTTGTCCATAGTAGTAAGGCTTTAAATAGCTATTCTACATATAAGAAACCACTGCTGCACATTAACATTAGGCTAACAAGTAAGGAGTAAACTGTATTAATGACTAAGTTAATTTCTCTTGTCTACAAGATGACAGTAATCAGATGTAGGGGAAAAAAAACCCCTGGTGTGGTCCAGTTTAGGTAGGATGTGCTGTACAATAATTTGTTATGGGCTGAAGGTACTTCAGATTCTGTCTTGCCAAGCACCATTTGTTTTTTCTCCCTATCCCTCCTTCCCAATCTCATCCCTGTTAGGAGTACTGGGAAGAGGCCAGGAGCCCAAAGGAGTACAGCCCTCATCCCAGAGCAACAACACAGGAATGTGTATAATGCTAACAGCTGAGAGGAACATGCTTCGTACCAGCAGCAATTAAACGGATGGGCAGCATCGTTGGAACCATGGGGTGCAGCAGTTCTGTAGCTGACAGAAGGTCAGAGAATGGTGAGTGTTGCCTTTGTCTTCAGGGCAGGTGGTTGTTTTCTCTCTAACACCAGTAGAGGATTGCAAGATAATGTTCCTCTCCCCCACAACCCCTGCCCACTCCTGTTGTCAAACTATTTGTTTAGGGAAAATAATTTCTAGTGATTTTCTTTTTAAAACTGTGCATAGCTTTTAGATGCTGGCTGAGGTCAGGAAGCAGCTTTAGGCCACCTCTAGCATTGACAGATTGGGTTGTAAAAGATTCACAGCATCTGGGACAGAAGCTAAATTTCAGAGGTGCCTGTGCTTGCTCTGTCACTGGCAAAGCTTAGAGGGTAGGGTATTGAGTGGGACCTTTTATGGCTTTTCACACCACAGGATTCCTGGGCAAATTTCCCTGCTGTTGTGTGACCCCAATTATGAAACAAGTGTAATAAAGCAGGGCTATTACAATGACTTCAAGATCAGTTTTCTGGCCTACCAAGTGCCTGGCCTGACATTTTCCCTGACAATTAGTGAGGCTGTCAGGTGAAAGTCTCCACAGGACCTGGTTAAATGTTTAATTAAACTAATGGATTATTACCCTCCTTTTAATCATATCCCACTTTGATATGAACTCAGCAGTTTTTGCACAGGCAGGTGTGTTCCAGGATTGACTCAGACCTTTTTTCAGACCCTCTGTGTTCTCTTTCAAGATTTTTCATTAAAGCACAATTTATTGGTCAGCAGAGAGCCACATTACATGGTACTGTGCATAGTTTAGGACATTATTATGCTTAACAGCCATGGTTGAAAAGGAAGGCTCTTGGCTACCAAGCCAGGACACAAGCCACAGGAAGCTGGTGCCTAAGAAGCAGGAGCACTTAGTCATGGCTACAGGCATCCCAGCTGACTGGTTTGAGAGCAGCCCTCAGCTTTGTGTGTGCTACTACAAAGCAGCATCAATGCTGTCTCACAGTAGTGAAAGTAAAATGGAATCATCCAGAATCCCAGACCTACCTGTAACTGTGAGGCAGCTCTTCCTCTTTGGGTTTGCACACTATGCCTACATGTGCCTTGCAAGATCTTAGGGATGTGCTACTTGGGAATATTTCTGTAAAAGCTTGGAGTGGGCAAAAGGAGCTGTACTCTTTCTTGATCAACAATCATCAACACACATTGATGTGGGGCTTTGGATTTTATATGCTTCCTGGATTGTGTTTTGTCTTCTGGAGCTGCTGGATGGTTTCTTTTCTGCTCTTCAACAGTAGTCAAGTGATGCCGAACCATCATTCTATCTGCAGCCTGAGGCTGTACATTTCTCTAATGCATTAATAACATGAATTTAACAGAATTTGTTGGTGTAGAGACCTTCTGCAACTGATAACAATTTTGTTTAGAGATGCAGTTTTGCCTAGTGTGAAAATCATGTTCTGATTCAGTCCTGAGAGTAACAGGGCTGTAATAAGTACAATTAAAAAAAAAAAAAAAAGAAAAAAAAAAGGAAACATTCTGTTAGATTTGCAACATTAACCACAGTGATTGATATGTATCTGTCTTATGTGATAGCAATGGAACTGTGCCATGTTAAGTGCTCAGGACCATTAAGCAACCCAGGGGGCTTTAATGGGAAGTTTAATGGCTCTGATGCTGGAAATCTGTTTCTGTGCTGGTGATTGTGCTTTGCCCCTTAGGTACTCTTCTAAACAGAAATGTTGGTGACAGCTTTTCTGTAATGTGTTAGGCTTTCAGGTCTGTAGTGGTGGGGAATTCCAGAAAGGACAGAAAAGAGAGATCTCAGAGTTTATGTAGGGTCTGAAGCTCTTGGTCATATAAGGATCACATTTCCTTCAGGCAGGAGGATTTTTCTAGGATGTATGCAATACCTACAGGATGGGAGTCTTTCTGGATTTTGCTCTTGTCTAGACTAGAAAATTTTACCATTTTAACTATACTGTATACTCATTAATGGTAAAATAACCAAACAACATGTTGTTATAGCATCTGTAAGCATTTTTATAAAAATGTTTCCTTTATGTTATACTCTATTAATAGAATCACTTTCCCATCAATATTTGTCCTTACCTGCATAACAAACAGTATGAAAAAAAAATTCTCACTCTGATTCCACTCATCCTAGTATAAAACTTCCTGGTATTTGTGATCAGTTACAATAATTGACTGGTGTTAACTGTTGTCCCTGTAATACAGAGCTTTTCTTTACTGTTTTGCAGTGCAGGACAGTGCCCACTCCAGGACCTCTTTCTGCCACCAGATGTTTCTCTGCTTAATAAATTTTTATCTGAGCAGTTAAAGGAATGTGATCTCTTTGTGGCATGAATGAGGCCTGAAGGCAGCAGGCTCTTTCTTACAGGCTGCAGTCTTGATGATTGTCCTTCAGTGAATTTCCAGTAGTTTTCCAGACTGAGACCATGGTAGACACAACTTCTTGAAGTGCTGAGTGGAATGCATATTCAGCACATAATCAAAAATGGTCTTCTGGCATGTTCCATTGACTTTGGGGTGAGTGTTTTGTTAACCAATCTAGCTAAAACTGTACCTCATTGCCTTTTGGCTTGTCTATTTAGGCAACATATTCTACCCTTCAATACCATTTGTTAACTTTTTATCCTAGGATTTGACTTCTGCTGCCTTGCTGATGCAGCTTTGCAGGCAAAAACTTTCTGGTCAAAAAGGCTGTTGCAAATACTGTCGTTACATCATTGTCCATGTCACAGGTTTCAAATTCAAAGATTTTTGCTGCAGCTTGGTATAAAAATACGTTGTTGATAGGGCAAACTGTTCTTTCACCTTCCCAAAACCCCTATAGTGTCCATCAGCTGAACATGACCTGGATACTGTCTTCAAGACAACTAAATGGGAAAGGTTACTGACTACTTAGGTCTGAGCCAGTCAAATGGGATCTGTGTTGGAAGACAGAAACAGTAAAGGCATCATGTATTTTTTCAGTCTCACTTTTACTGGGTTTCATCTAATTGTTGACTATGCCCAATGGACAGAATTTCTCATCTAATTGCAAAATTCTGCAAAGGCAGCGTGCATATTTTCCTTGTAGATTCCCCTGCATCCATGTTTTCCCTTGCATCCCCTGCCTTCTGTTTTGACAGTCATTAGAGCTGCAATCCTGATCCAGAAGTGGTACCGCCTCACCATGGCCCGCCTGGAGATGAGGCGCCGCTATTCCCTCAGCATCTTTCAGTCAATCGAATATGCTGATGAGCAGGATCAACTGCAGGTTTGTGATCTTCCATTCTTTCTATTTAAGCAGTTATGTTGTCCCCAGCAGTTATGTTGTCCCCAGGATTGTGGCTGCACTAACAAAATGGGTGTGTGGTGATTTCTTTTACAAAGCTGGCTCTTGATTAATAAAACTGTTTCCCTGCCTGACACATGAATTAAGTTGTGTGTATTCATACACAGACATACAGATCAATGTAACGACATGGGCATCAGGACACCATTCTGCCCATACAGCATATCTAGGGTATAAGTTCTGTATAGCAGCCCTGTTAGCCAGGGATTGCAGGTCATTTACAGATCTCTATGAGTGATCTTAACTGTCTGTGTGGCAATATATGTGCAACTGAGATATCAGTGTTTCAGCCCAGTGTCAGTATCAGTGTCAGTCCAGGCGTCCTTTAGGGTCAATATAGGAAATTTGGAACTTATAGACCTTTGTGGTCTTGGTGTATGCAGTGAACAGACTTTAGACAAAGATTCTAGGATGAACCAGTTGTTTCTATTGACTGTGAAGGAAGTCTAGGCAAATAGTCTGGGTGGTGGGCAAGGTATTAACAACTAGAAGCATCAACAGCACTGAAACAGCCCTGAAACATTTTATGTATTCATGAAGTTTCAGTGGTGAATTCATAGCAGAAAAAGGAAAGGGAGCTGTTTTTGTAGTAGGACACAAATTGTGTCATTGTTGCAGGCTGATACTATGGGAATATACAGTAGTGACTTCTATCCCCCTAAATGGGACATTGCAGGCAATGGAGTAAGAAAGATATTCAGGCTTGTTGGATCACCTAAACTGATCAATGTGTTTCTTTTCTTTTTCATACTCAGCTATCCAACTTTTTTACATTCATGCTGGATCATTGCACTCATCCTGATGCAGGTAACAATAAAAATAAAAGTAATGTGGAGATTGTGTTTGAAAAACTTGATGTGAGGAAAATTAATTTTCAATGGGATATTTATAGCATGTGCTGGGGTTGAGGTTTGATATCCTAAATACTGTTATATGAATTTGATCCTCTAAGTTTTGACACTGCTCACTATCTACTTAGTCAGAGCAGTCAGTAAGTCAGAACAGGTGTCTGTGGTCCTTATGAGAATACTCAGAGGTGTTCAGAGTGCTTTCTTATGTGTTACTACCCTTCTTACGGAATACAATTTTCACAGCTTTCTGTTCATGTTTTCTTAAACTGTGAGATGTGATTATTCAGAAAGATTATGTTCAGTTGGTTTAAGGCAGGTATAATCAAAGAGGTTGCTCTTTCTCCCCCACCACCTCTGGCAGTTCTGGACCCCATTTTAATTTAATTTGTTCTAGATTTCACTGCAACGTGTATCAGTATGTGAATGATAAAAAAGGAAATAAATTTAAACTGCTGTAGAAAAATCTTTAGAAACCATCTCAATTATGCTTCAGTTATTCAAGGAATAACCTTTAATTT
The DNA here is from genome assembly GCA_024362935.1 of Setophaga petechia. Classification (NCBI taxonomy): domain Eukaryota; kingdom Metazoa; phylum Chordata; class Aves; order Passeriformes; family Parulidae; genus Setophaga; species Setophaga petechia. The sequence continues at coordinate 11,940,651 of JANCRA010000020.1, read as the reverse complement.
TTGGAGTATTTTGGGATCCTTGGACATAACTTACTTTTGAGGTCAAGCTCAACAGAAGGACAGACTGAAAGTGATTCTTAAGTCCAGAAAACAAACATGACTTCCCTGAACATATTCAGAATAGATCTAATCCCAGTGGAGTTAAAAATGAGGCTGTCCCCTTCTTACTGCATTACAAGAGAATGCCCTTTCTCTTTTATCTGGTCTAGCCACGGGTTATTCCAATTAAAATTTGCACAAGATACTTTGATAGCAGGATAAAACCACCATCAAGACCTTAAGTGATTCAGTGTTCTAATGACAACCGGTAGAAATTGCAATTTTTCTCTCCTAAATACTTTTGAGTGCCTAATGCGCCCTGTGCTCTGCAGAAAAATAAATTACATTTGAGCCTTGCTCCAAAGGCAAGGCAGATGATTCAACAGTCCTCCCTTTGATTTTTTTCCCATTACTGCCGTATTCTGTGAAAAAAATATCTGCTTTAGTCATTTAACTTCCTGGGAAGGAATTGGCAAACTTGAAGAAAAACAGATACTGCTCACTTTATCTACTTCTTCATGCTGATGGTGCACCTCTGTTCAGCTTTTATACCTGAATGGGAAAGAAAACAGTAGTGCTAGGTCTGAGATTTGGCAAAATATTGTTAATTTCTATTTTTATTATAAAATGAAATGGAATTTTACAGCTGCTTGTTGTAGATATGACTTATCCACCTTTATTAACTGTGTCTACTGACAGAAGCAATAAAGGTGAGGTGTCACAGATGACTTGCTAGGGCTCAGGACATGGCAGAGCACACTGCTACATGCATGGGCTGTTCATGTGCAGGGGGAGATCTGAGCCTCACCTGTGCATAGGGAGGGAGATGGAAGGTTCTGTGGGCTGCTCCTCATCATCACTGCACAGGTGACCTGTTTCTTGGTCTTGTAGATATTGGGAATTGCAGATGTGGTTAAGGCTGAAACACATGATAAAGTGTATATGGTTTACAGTAAAGCATTCCTTTGTCTTGCTGGCTTAAAACTTCCATCTTTTAGGACTGATGTTGTTAAGGCTTGATAACTGCTCCAAAGGCTTAATTTTTTGTCTTGGTTTGTTCCCCCTTTCTAACACTGTTTGTTACAGATACCAGAACCCTAAACAAAAGAGAAAAATTCTGGTGTATGTTTAACAAAGAGATGGCCAAGGCTGCCTGTGCTTAGATTTTTTTTGATGAATTGCATTTCAAATGTGTACTATGTGGGTTGTGGTTATTTTTTCCAACTGCTGGCTGTATGCATTCTTTGCTTTAAGCTCTTGATTGCTTGCCCCTGGAAGTGACCTTTGCAGCACTCATGCCAGCCCCACTGATGTAAGCAAAATCAGTGCTGAATAGAGGGATCCTTAAAGAACTGCTTCCACTTCTGCTGAATCACCATCTTAAGATGTGAACCAGAGTGGATGTAAACATAATAACCAGAAAGGCTTCAAATTGACTTTACTGTTCTCAAGCATTTTCTAAAACTTGCAATTCTCTGTCTTTTTATCTTTTTCATCAGTGTGTGCTCACTTAAATTAGAGTGATAGCATATGGTTCAAATGCTGGCTCCAAGAACACAATATACAATATTCTTACCAAAGAATGGGTTGCCTGTTCTCAGCATATGATAAGAAAGTTACCTGGAAATTTTGTGATCTGTGGTTTTCCTTACATTATAAACTACTCAGCCTCCACCATTAATCTTGTTACTTTCCTCTTTTTAATCTGTTTTTTTTCAGATTATGTTTTTCAAAGAAAGAAAGCAGCTGCCATCTCATTAACACAGTAGTGCTTTTGATGTGATTGTTTATCTGTTATACCCTAAAGCTTTTTTCATCCTCTCATTCTCCTTAAGATGCCAGTGTAGTTTATGATTGGGATATTATATAGCTGAGAGTCTTGTTCTGTTTCTTATTAAAGGCTATTTTGCAAGGGTTTGTGGAAAATAAGAATAAAACCCTCTTCTAACTTACAGTTTTCTCCCTATTTTCTGAAAAAATCTTCCTACCTTCTCTGCTTTCAGTGGAAATCTCTCTGGTCAAAGAAAGCTGGAAACTGCCTTTCCAGAGAAAGATGACCCATTTACTCACTCTTTTATGGACACATTGAGGGTGAGAAGACTGCAGATGTGTCCTGAGAAAAATCATGGGACTGGGAAGCTAAACCTGTTCCTCTCAAGGTCACCAGGGCACCCTCAGGAGCCTTCCTTCAAAGGGAAACAAAAAAAAAAAGTGTTGTTTTCTGCAGTTTCACTCCCCATGATGCCTCCCTTACAGCTTTAACACCCTTCCAAGATGTTTTACACAGCGTGATTCTTGCAGTGGGGAATAAGTTATAGCTGCTTGCAGTTTGTAGCGCCAGGAATGGTGTGAAGGAAGAAATATTTGAAGCATTTTAGAAACCTCCTTCCTCTCTGTAGGCTCAGTGTCCATTTGGCTTTGACCTGAGGACTGTGGATCAGTATCTGGCTTATGTGAGAGCACTTCTTAGGAGTCAGAGGTGCTCTCAGGTATCCCAGTGGTCAGGCTGAAGGCACATAGATGGTGGCAGAACAGAGAAGTGATTTCAGAGCTGCAAAAGTAGCTGATTCCTGGTTACCCTGATAATGAGTGCATCCTTGGCAGTGGCAGCTTTGACTTGCCTTGAAAAACTCCCATGGCAAGGTGATATGGTCAGGAGAATCAGGTTATTTGAGCTTTCTGTCGCTAAATTGACTCCACTTAGCTCTGGGCATTTGTGTTTAACATGGAATATGGCTGTACTTGTTTGTGTTTTGTTAATAGTGAAGCTCAACTCTCTGAGCCTGGGCTAAACTCTGGGGTCAGAGTACAAAGTACATCATTGCCTGTGCTCCCTCTAGTCAGTGGAGAGCTGCAGATGCTGGCAGAGAATGTTTCATTCTGTCTTGACACGTGTGCCTGGACCAGGCGTGCCAAGACTTTTCATCCCTGTCTTTCAGTATGAACTGAAAGAGCCCTGACAGCTTTGACTAGAACAGCAATGAGGGGTGCTGAACCCTTCAGAATTAGTCCTACATGGGGCATGTGGTGAGCTGGGGTACCTGCTGGGCAGTGTGGTGATTCCCCAGGCTGCATTAGGCCATCCGTTACTGACTGCTCAGAGATGGACAGTCATGCTCTGCAGGAAGAAACCTTAAAATCCAGCTGAAAGACAGCCTGAGGAGCCATAAGCACACTCTAAGGGTAATGACCATGGCTGGCTTTTGACAGCTCATCTAGAAATGGAAAATGGGGTGCACTTTGCAGAGATATGCCCAACAGGGAAGGATTGGGTTTCCCAGCCTGAGCATGTGCCATAGAAGTGAGTTTGTGAGGAAGGCAAGTTCATGTTCAGAGGTAAAGTGATGGATGGATGGATGGATGGATGGATGGATGGATGGATGGATGGATGGCCTACTGTGTGCTGAAAGGGAAGAGAAGAGTAGGAGCAGGCACGGGCAGGTGTCTGCCTGGCTTGAAATGCTGAGAAGATCACTGACTCTGAAGGAGTCCAATCAGATGAGGACAGCTGGTTAGAACAGGCAAGAAATGAGGCATTTGGGTGGTCTGAGGAGTTGGTTCTGTAGTCCCCACTTCTTGGGAAGTGGGGTGCAGGGGGAGATACTGCCCAGAGGCCTGCTGCTAGAGCTGGAGCAAGAATTGGTGCAAATGTGCTTGGCTGATCACTATGAGAAAAATCAGCAATTTCAGTCCATAGTGACATTCTGGTGTCCAGCCAGACAAAGCTGTAACTGTGGTGGAAGACTGCAAATCAAACTGCACTTGGTGAAAATGGTGAGCCCTGAGCACCTTGGTGTTACTTGATGCCTTAATCCATTTGACTGGCTGAGTATAACATTGCACTAGCACTGAAAGTGCTAATCAGCTCACAGCTGAAGTGCTGATAGTAAAAGGGGACTTTTTAAAATCCAGATTACATTTTTATCTATTTATTTTTTTAATATTGATTTTATCCTGTTGCAAGACATGTTGGCCTATATGAATCTCATAATTTATGAGACCACATGCTGGTTTTGGCTACTGTGAGTTTTGAGTCATAGCTACAGGTCAGCTGTAAATCAGCAATAAATAATGCAGCTACACAGCTATAAATAATACATTTTTATTTGCAGTTGCAGGAAATCAAGGTTACGGAAAACTTAACTATAGCTCAGCAAAGAAGTGTTTACAACGATCATCTCACAAGAGCAACTCTCCAACAGCATCTGCTAGAACACTTTCATTTAGGGACTGGTTCTCTCTTTTGGAATAATATATGACCAAGACAATCTGCAAGAAAAAAACTCTGAAATCTGCTATCAGTCAGTTACGTTTCAAGGTTATGTCAAGAAAAATATTGGATTGAAGCAAATAGCAGCCTTCCTGCTTCCTTTATGTTCCAGGAAAATTAGAAGCTGTGCTCTACTTTCACCACTCTGTTTTTGTTTACTTTGTTTCATCCAATAGTTTTATGGCAACCGACCAAAAGCTGGCATTGTTTCCTAGCTGTACCAGAAAGGAGTGATTTGCAATCTGCTGTGAATAAATATAATTTTGTTGGTGACTTTTAAAATAATCACTGTGACCTGCTGGTATTTAGCCTAAAAATTTTAAGTAGAAAATAAAAACTATAGAAGGGAATCTTCATAACCTGTATTAAAAGTGTAATATTGAACTTTAAACAGATGATGGCCATTAAATGATCAGCCATGACTTTTGCATCTCCTTGCATGGGGGAAAGGAGAAGGAAGTTTGTACCAGGTGATGGTTCTCATTACTTGTGAGCAAACTGCTCCACAACTTCAGGGCAAAATGTTTTGCACCCTGACCACAGATACTAGCAGTTGGAAAAGAGTTTTTGCCTGTTCTTAACTTTGGTTTGATCTTTTTTCCCTTGTTGTGGTTGATTGGTTGGTTGGTTTTAGTCTTGTGAGACCATCTGGGGAGACCTGGAGCTTTTCCACTATAAGGAGGCAGGAGTCAGCCACTGTAATACTGCAGCAGTTAAAGCTGTAATGTTCAACCAGTTCTGGCCATGCTGTTTCAGCCCTATGGGGGCTGGTGGAGTTTCTACATTTTTGTTTTCCTTCTATCTTGTTCCAGTTTCTCAAATTTTCACCAGCCCTAGTGCTCCTCAGGTGGTAGATGAAGACTTATCTTTAAAAGAATTTGAAAAGAAGATTGATGTTCCAGACTCCTATTACGGACCACGACTCTCATTCCCCCTCACTGTTGAAGATGCCAATGCTCTCCTTCATGCTTTCAGGAATGAACAGGTAATTTGCAACTAGCTTGTTTTCTTTTTTTAGCTTATTTTACATCTGTCACGTTGTAGTTCCACAATCCAATGTAAAGCTAAACTGGTGCCCAAAGAGATATTTCACCCTTCTTTTACATCATTACTTTTTCCTGCAAGCCCAATGTGATCATAAATGTGCATGGTAAGCTGCCTTGGGAAACTGATCTGCCTCTAAGCTAACACAATAAAATCAAAAGCAGACAGTTCTCAGACGAGTTCCCACATTTGATTCACTGCTTTGCTGCGTGATCACCAGGCCTGGCCCTGGGGAGGAGGCTGGGACTAGTGAAATGAAATGGGAACCCGTAGCAGCTGCAAGGCAGAGGTTCTCAGTGAGAGTGCAGGACTGAGGAAGGTGTCCTAAGCTAAAATAGAAACTAATTATCATCTTTTTATGGGTTAAAAGTGTTCATTGTTTGATCTTCTGTCCTTTGTCTCCCACCTCATTCTTTTAGAGGAGGTGTGAGGGTTAATCACCTCATTGCAGGGTGCAAGACTCCACCAGAAGAGTGGAGTGACTATAAAGCATTGCTAATCTAGCAGAACAGAGTGATAGCACAAATCCCTGGAGCTCAGGCTGCAGCTTCCAAGGTACTGAGGAGGCTCTTGCTCATTCTCTATATTCCTGAGCAAGCCCTTTGGTTGCCCACAAGATGAAGGTGGAGCAGGGAGGCATTAAACAAAACAGCTTTCTTTGAACTTGTAATTATTTGTGCTTAACAGTATGCTGTATAAAAGGGGCAAGGTTCTATCATGCTTTTTAATTTACTAAATAAGAATATTTTTCTCTAGTAATTTTCTATGGAGGCTGATTGTAAAATATCACATATAAAGCATAAGATAAATGAGCCAACCCAGACTTCACCTTACTGTCCACTCTCCCTTCTCTTACTATGGCTGGCATTTCATTAAGGAAATGGGCATATGTAATTGACCTTTTTGATTGCTTAAAGACATGAATCTTGAAAAGTCATTCTGTAGTTCATCTATCTCCTCTACTAAAATTCCTCAGATCTCTGTTGAAATTAAAAGCTTTAAAAATCACCAACCAACAAAATTTTCATAAAAAACATCAGGAGAGAAGACCAGAAGCTTCAGTGTTGCACTTTTATAAGTTCTTCACTGTGAACAGGAAGATAACTCCTGCCAAGGCAGCCCTTACCAGAGTTTTCTTGTCATTGTTTTTGCAATTTGCTGAAATATCATTAATGACCTTTGGGGGTTTTTTTTGTTGACTTGTGTTTTGGAGGTTGTGAGATTTTTTTGTTTGTTTTTTTACTCACACCTAGGATGACATAATTTTTTTTTTCCCAGTTACTTTAAACAGAGGGCCTTATGCAATGATTTTGAGTGCTCTATAAATCTTATCTCTTCTGAAAGACAGGAAGAATAGAAACAGTACAGTATAAATAAAGTGGGAAAATCTGTAAAACAAGTTCAGTAAGATCTCCATATTCACTCACCGGGAAGCAAATGCAAAGCTATGAACCCTTCTAATTTGCAGCACTAGGCCAGACAGCCTGTACTCATGTCTGGAGGTCTGCACGTAAATAACCTTGGCAGTTCATGTCTGATATTAATAAAGCAGACAGACCTATTGCTAATTCAAATAAATCTTCCTTTTCTACCTGTTTTTTCTTCTCACAGCTGCTTCATGCCCGCTATGTGCTGCAGCTGCTAAGTGAAACTAGGAGGGTTCTCAAGGAGATGCCAAATATCACCCATCTTTCAACTTCCTACTCCAAGGAGATAACTGTCTGTGGTAAGGTGCCAGAGAAGAAAACTGCTTCGGGCTATGGGTTGATATTCTAAGTGTTAGAGAATGATACTGACATTTCCAAATTTTACCACTAGAACAAAGCTCTCAATGCCCTAAAAAAATATTTCTTTTTATTTCTTTTCCCCCACAAATGCATAAATTGGAGCAAACAAACAAACAAAAAAAGTTCCTGAGTCATAAAGTATATTTTAGGAAATTCCCTCACCTCCTCTTTCCTGCTCTTGTTTAACATTTCTGAATGAGTCAGTATTAATTCAGCTAACACTGCAGTGCAGCTTAAATACTCCTGCACTTCCACCTCTAAAATGCCACCAGGTATCACTGGCTGTAAGTCTCACCTTTCTCCTCTCACTGAGAAAAAAACTTTACTCAGTAATGATTTTAATGATTTTAATCATAATTTCCTCGGTAATGATTTTAATGAGGGCTTAATATGGGTGGCAAAAAAGACCTTTCAGTAACAGCATGACTATCTAGAATAAATTGAAATGATAATAACCCCTCATTTCTAAGGAGACCCAAGAGGATGGATAAGTCTTTATACAGCCAACAATTTAGTCTCATAGAATGATGTGTCACGCAGTACTAAGGAGCTAAGAGCTCTTTGCCCATCTATTTTGTTACACTTTTGTAAATTATGGATAATGGGATGCTGTATCCTGACTTGATACAGAATGCAGTAGCTGCAAAACAGAACAATAATGGTGACATAACTCTTGACATCTATCAGTGTGTGCTCTGTGTAATAGTAAAGTGGTATAAGGGAGGTACTGTGAGACATGCAAAATAAATAATATTTTTTAAGATGTGGTTATGGACCTACTTTGATTGTCAGGAAAGGGTTTGTTTAAATAAGGTTTTGTATAAACAATAATTTATTAACCAAGCCAACAAGACCCCTTTCCAAACCAAGGAAACACAGATTCATGCTTGTTCACAACACCTGTTCTCCCTAAATAAACATTCCTCTTCATGTTTGTATTGTATTTGCACTATGCAAACAGCACCAAAAGGGATCCATCCCTCTCCTATACTGAAACTAAAAGCTTTTGTCACTAGAAAGAGCCTCTGCAGAAGACAGATAACCCATTTTTTAAACATAATAAGCCCAAAATGTCGATTTCCTTAAGGCATCACTCACCCTTCCTTATAATTTCAAGTTAATAATTCAGATTAAATATATACCTGAAATGTTTGCATCCACATATGTGATAAATATCTATCATAGCTTGAAAGACACCTTAGAACAAATTCAGCAGCACATATTTAATCAAGAGCACAGAAAATGTATACCCATAAAAATGTCACTTCTCTTTTCCTAATTATTGGTGGTAAAACCATATTATCACAAGCTAGGTTTTGAAACTGTTCTGCAGCTTTGTGGTGGTGAGTCACAGACATGAGAAGGTTGGCTCTGTTAGCATGAAATGCAGCCAGATGCACAGGGGATCTGTGCTGCAGTGATGCTTTGTGTTGGGGTGAACTCCTCCTTGCCTGCTCCTGAGGCAGAGCAAACAAACCTGTCAGAAAGGGCCCAGTCTGTCATTCCTGTGGCCTTAGCATTGAGGCACGCAGGCATGGACTGTTCTTGACACTCTCCATCACTTCCTGCTGGTAGTAATCAAAGCCTGCCCCTGAAACCTGTTCTATTGTGCAGTATAAAAAGGTATTCGATCCAACTAATTCTGGTTTTATAATTCCAGTTTCTTCCTCCTCTGTGAGAAATTTTTTTTAAAAAATGTTTTTGTTTCTTGTAGGAGATTTGCATGGAAACCTGGATGATCTTTTGCTGATATTCTACAAGGTAAGTAGGTACTTTGAGATGTAGCATTTTCACTTTATGACTTGTTATTAAGAACAGATATTGTATGTGACAGATTTATCACCATTAGAACTGCTCATGTGGTGTCCATACACCACACACACAAATCCTGGAACAATTTAGTGTCTTTGTCAGACCTTTTCCTTCTTCATATCCTCCTGCTCACTGTGAAGGAGATTGAGATTATTATTTTCCTGAATGCTAAACTGCAGCATGAGCCAAAACATAAGAGGACACCTTGCAAAGTCTCCAAAGTTCTTCCACTGTTTTAATTTCTTTATTGACTGAAGTCTGCTAAAATCAGGATCTAACTGAGTTCCTGATGTAACACTACACCGTGGATGATTTGAACATTCAAGAAAAAATGCTGAAGCTTTCATTTAGGCTTACTGCTGATGTCTGCAGGTTTTTTGTTTGCTTTTGGGTCGGTTTTGGGGGTTTTTGTTGTTTGGTTGGGTATTTTTTTTGTTTTGGTTTGGTTTTTCGGGTTTGTTGGGTTTTTTATTGTTGTTCAGGGGTTTTTTTTGGGAGGGGAGTGTTTTGATCAGGAAACAAGAAAGAGTGGTGTTTAAAAGCTTTTTAAGCCTTGGAAGCAATCACACGGTCTGCAAAAAATAGAAGTGCTTGGTGCACCCTTTACACATCCTTTTTTATCATGCTAAAAATGCCTAGCTCTGTTTTACTGATGTGTAAAACAAATTAAGCTCCAGGCTAGCTTTTCCAGGATTGTATGTTTAACTGAAGATGCAGGAAATGTTGTGTATTTAGTTTCACATTTATCTTCAGGATGAATCACCACCTTTGATTGAGCAGGTACTCTCTTTGATTTGAGCTTTCCGAGGCAGGGGGGAAGGGTTTGTGTCAGATCCTTACATGTCCATCTGCACTGAATGGAGACTGGAGTGAGCTAAACCAGGTGTTTCAATGATGTCATTCTCCCCCTGATTCCAGCTTTGTTACACTTCATCTGAGACTTGTCCAACATAAATGTGGCTGTTTGGCCCAAGTGCATACCTGAAGTCTCTTGAGGTATAGTTAAGATATAATCAGACCTTTCTACAGAGTCCTGCTTTTCTTACTAATCAACCATCTTTAGCTGGTCCTTGGCTTGCAGTCTTTTGGTTGTTAAGCTTCTTTTTAAAACTGGAATGAGTATGATACATATAAGTTTCATATACAGAACCTGGAATGGGAAATATAACTATTTTGGAGATAAATGCTCAGATATAATTATATTTACAACTGCATTCAGCCTGCATTTTATTTTTTTTGGAGTAAACAGATGCCAATTCTTTCCCCTCCTCTAATGGATGCTATAAAGAGAAAAAAACAAGCAACTCTCATCCTGGCTTCAGTAAATTCAGAGCCAAAACTCCCACTGACTTCAGACTAGAGATAACACCCAGTCATTCTCTGTTAAATTTCTAGGGAAGTCCCTTCCATCAAACCAAATAAAATGGGCAAATGTTTTGTCATTTCGAAGTAGTGGGGAATATAGAGAGCATAAGATAGAGCTGATTAGTTATTTAGAAGCAAATTAAATCACAGTTTTCTGTCCCCTCTGAGCAGTTTACTCAGATGAGCAGTGCTCAACCCAGTTGGCTTCTGGGATCCATTTTTTTCTTCTTCCTAAACTCTGTTTCAGTTGCAGGGATTTCATCCTCCAGGTTGGTACAAACTACCTTAAACAAGAGGGTGTAATCCTAAACAATGCCATGGGAGTGATCTTGGTCTGCACAGGGCTGTGCAGAGCTGAAATGGATTCTGGAGGCCTACATGCTGACCAGGCTTGTCACTTCCACAGACCACCCCCAGCAAACACACAGAGCTGGCAATCTACAGCATATTGATACAATGCTGCAGATGGTGTATAGTCCTTACACCTGGTTTGGCTGAAGCTAAGACACGTTTTTTTTCCTCAATGACCAGTTTGTAAGGTTCATTCAGACCCTTCATTAATCTTCATTAAATTACAGTGTTTCCTGATATTCCTTGAAACTTGAATTTTAAATTACACATTGCTAAGTTAGATTGTTAAAGGGATGCTATAGATAGAAATGGCCTGAAGGGGTAGAAAATGCCAACAACAAAAGGAAGTTAATTAATCACTAACCCAGGAGAAACAGTAATAATGCCCAGCAGCAAGTTGCTAATCATTAGAGGGCCTTGTTTGCCTCTCTAACATGTCAGAGGCTGCAACAGCCTTTAATTTAGTTTTGCTCTCATTGTTGGTTGAAACCACAGAAAAGGAAAGTGCCTGAGTGTGGAACAAAATTAAAATGTCACATTGAAGTTGGAAGTCCAAACCAAACTTGTTTAAAACTCAAATTGTGTGTAATCTTTTCCAAAAGAAGGGTGATAGTGTCTGGAGAGTGCTCCAGTAAATGTGTCTTTCCACAAGGACTGCAGAGTAGTTGTGTGTATACTCACAGTCTGCTGGTAGATTCACGTGCCTATTGGTTTAAAGGCAAAGCTTTTATTTATTTATTATTTATCTATCTTTCCAGAAACTGCTGCTGAGTTTCTGCTGTCTGTTCCACTCCTGAAATCCATCCTCTCCTTTTTAAAATCACTTCAACCACCGCATTAGAAGAGCCTCATACATTGCCACACCTGTGAGCACAGAGCAAGCACAGGCCCCTTCTAACTTAACTTGGAAAGGGCTCAGGACAGGCTATAGCAAAATCCAAGGAAGCTGAATTTACAGCAGCCAGGATGGACAGACCAGGCTTCCCTACTGCAACCTATCATGAAAGCACAGAACACTGATTGGGATAAAAAAAGATATTCTCATAAGGATTGAAATTATACATTACATTGAAATTATACATTACATTGAGTCCCTAGCCACATTACACATCCTGCAATAAATCCACTAAGGCAGAATACCAGTAATGCCATAGGAACACAAGAAACACTGATGGTGTTGATATACTCAAGAAATGGGATGTCTTGCAATGCTGCCAGAACTTTTAAGAGTGGCTTCCACAGTTATAATGTAATTTTGTAGATGTTCTATTGGTATTTTTTGTGCATATTGAGAAAACAGAGGTTTCCCTTTTCTGGCTGAAGAAAAGCTGAAATACTGTTTCTGATACTCATGAGTGGAAATTATGATGCTACATATAGGTGATGCTATATTTCCTGTCAGCTGATGGCACCCATTGATGTGTTGGTAATTAATCTAATAAAACAAACCATCAGCTCAAAATACTTGTCTTTACTAAGTCACCATTTATGATAAAGCATTTCTCTGTATCTTCAGGAAAAAAATAAGGTAAGGAAACCTGTAAATACAACCTCTCAGGTTTGTGAGCTTTTAAGTATATCTTGGCTCTCATGAGTAAAATTCAAGCAGTGCTTTCAGGATTAAAGCAACTGAAATCAAACTCTTCAGGTCTTAAGTTCTGTCTTAAAATTTCATATCCTCTGGACTACAGTCCTTCTCAGGAGTTTTGGAAGCATACACTACAAACAATGTAAATATATGAAATCCATTCAAACCTGCATGAGAAGATAATGTTTCATGTATTTCTTATCTTCCATTCAAACTGAATGACTCCCTTCTGTTTGCAAGCGCATAATTTCCTGGCAAGAGTTGCATTAACAAAAATGTATATTTTACTACAAGAATGATGTTTCTTTCGTTCCCTTTCAATTTAATTTAATAGGTAGAGGAAAGGATTAGAGATGGCATTGTAAGAACAGCCAGAGAGGTCCCTCTCTTCTCTAATGGCTCAGGTTGTCTGATATGAAGGTTTTTATTCTAAACAGTGGAAATAAAGAAATGCTGCTTTTTAGATCTCTGTATTATGCAGGATTTTTTTCAGAATCTCTAGCAATGGGATCTCATTTAAATGCTATTTCCTCTATTACAGTAACATAGCAGCCTCTCTAAATGCCCCTTTTTTTTTCTTTCTGCAGAATGGTCTGCCTTCAGAAAAAAACCCCTATGTCTTTAACGGTGATTTTGTCGACAGAGGGAAAAATTCTATGGAAATACTTATAATCCTATTTGCATTTCTTCTTATCTATCCCAATGATTTACACTTGAATAGAGGAAACCATGAAGACTACATCATGAACCTGAGGTAGATTTTGGGGGTGGGACAGGAAATATCTGGCCTATCACTAGAAATATTTGAGCTTTTGATTGCTACTTTAGCCACTGTGACACCCTAAAATGGAATATGTTTTATTAAGAAGTCAGGTGGAGCTTTGCCTTCTCAGCATGTGTGTGGGGAAGGAACATTCTCACTACACACAGACATTTGAATGGCAATCATGTATTGTCTTTGATCTAATCATAATCCATTGAAGTCAGAGGGCTTAGTGCAGCTTCCAGTATCAAAATTGGGGAAGGCCAGATGGCAGGATGATGTTTTAGTTAAAGCACATATTTAGTGAAATCTGGTATTTTACTTAACTTTAAAGTAAGATTTCACTTTTCTAACCCAAGGGACAGGTAAATATCCTACCCTCTACTCAGAGGAGCTTCATCAGTCGGAGGTGTCAGTGCAGGAGAGCTGACACCCTGTTTTCTAGCACAGACATTTGCACTCAGCTGTGCAGCGCAGCCAAAGGAGTGAGCACAGCCAGCAGCTCCGGCTGTAGTCACAGTGTGACGTGGAGGCAAAAAGCATCTCAGAAATGTGAGAACTCCTCAGTCCTACTCCCTACAATTCTAAACTGCCCCAGAAAGCCTTTGGGTGACTGACTGGTGGGTAACCTGCTGTAGCTCTTGGATCATTTGATGTGGCACACAGGATGTATTGCTTCTTTTAACACAGGCCTCTCTGTTAGCACCTGGGTCAGAGCCCCATAGGCAAGTCCTACTAATGATCCAAAAAAGAGAATCAGTTTCCCATGATAGTTACTTTTTCAGCACATAATTGAAAACACTCCAAAAAACAACATAAACCAAGATCAGTTACTTAATCTACAAGGAGGAAAATTCCTCCACAAAAGAACAAAAAATATTTACTAAGTCTGTGATGGTATGGAGTGCCAAAGACAGATGTGTCTTTGCTGTGCATTTTGATTAGCAGTGCTGCACATTGGTAAATTTGAAAGCTGAGTATTGTGAAAATGCCCCTTGATGAAGGATATCTTGGTGTTAAAAGAGTTAGGTATCAAAATCCTTGTCCCCTGCGGGGGAAAAACATGAAGTTGGATGAAGCTCTGAGCAATCTGGTCAAGTGGAAAGTGCCCCTTGCCCATGGCAGAGGGTTGGAATGAAATCATCTTTAAGGCCCCTTCCAACCCAAACCATTCTATTATTAAGTATGATTCCATGATTATATGATATTTAAGACAAAAGCTCCATGAAGGTTTTGTGGGAATTTTTGCCCATCATCAGTTCCTTTGGAATTTCTCTCTGGCATCTAAAAGGTAGAGCTGGCAAAAAGGCCTCTTAATAATTACTAGGCTGGATTCTGTTCCCAACCTCTGTTATGCACAAGAAACAAGTTTAACTCAATCTCGAGACAGAGTGGAGGAAAGCAAATTTCAGCTGAGGTGAGATGGAATGGCAGATGAGAAAGGGGGCTAAAAATCTCCAGTAAAACACCATAGCACAGAAACCATGCAGAAGGGGCATTCTGAAACCCAGTTCATGATGCTCTCCTGTTTTCAGATATGGATTCACAAAAGAAGTTTCAAAGAAGTACAAGGTAAGATTTCTCCTCCTTCCCCTATTTTTTTTTGTAGTCTTGCATATGTAAAATGAAACCTGTGTAAACAAGAAAAAGTCAAACCAGTTTATTTAGGTGTAGCAGAGCATTACTTTAGTGATGTAGATGAAATTATTTTGGCCTATCAGTGGAATAACTGACAAAACAATTTTAAGTGCTAGTCTCTTATGCCCAGAGATCTATGGGATGAAATAAGTAATATCCTAAGAACAGTCGAGAGCACAAAAAAAGAGGTGAACATGAAAGAAAAAACAAAACACTACAGAGACAATCAAATGGCCCTAAAGTAAATGTCAGAACATGTTTGTCAGGGTTGCAGTTCAGGATATCACCTGAACAAAACTGATTATATGAACTGTAGCAGGCATTTCAGCAAAATCTTGAACTTAGAAGCAACTAGGATCTAATGTATGAGTTTTATTTTACAGGACCATTGGAAACAGATTTTGAGTCTTCTGCGAGATGTTTTTAGCTGGCTTCCCCTTGCCACTATAATTGATAGTAAAGTTCTTATCCTACATGGGGGGATTTCAGACACCACAGATTTGGATTTCCTGAATGCACTTGAGAGAAATAAGGTAAGAGATCATATTCATGTGAGGGTAAGTTTGTTTTCTTTTAAAAATTTTGCGGTATGATTGCTAGGATCAGGTCATTTGCATTAGGAAAGGAAATGGTAGCAGTATATTGGCATGTAAGAAAAATAATAGTCCCATTTTTCTTCAAAATCAGGGCTTAGGAAGGCAGGATGCAGTAGGTGTTGAGAGCCAGTTGTCTGGCTCTCCACATAACATGGGTCTTTTGACCATAAAATAGCTAAAGCCACTTTAGATGCCTCCTCCTGCAATGATGACACACTAGCCAGAAAGTATGAAAACTACTTGATTCTTGGGCATTTCCTTCAAACACTTTAGAAATCAATTTGGCCACATATTTCCAGCACTGCCTTTTTTCCTGGGACTGTGCTTCTGCCATCTGTTGTGTGGGGGAAGTTCTCCACCTGTGAGGCGCTCCCTTGGCAGCAGCTGAACGTTGTACATGTGGGAGAGCCTTTCCAGAAGGATCAAAATTCAAGAACTGGCCTTGATAAAACAGAATCCAAAGCTTTTCAGGGATTTAGAAGTCAAAAATGTTCATGTTTTTTTTCTGAAATGATGAGCAAACACAGACCTTTCAAATCAGCTGAAAATGGTGGGGAATTCGGTCTCTATTTGAGAACCCAAATCAAGATGTCTGCTTGTGATCAGGGTGCTGAGACTCCTTATAGTCAATGGAGATCCAGGAAATCTGGTGGAAATCATTACTTAGGCACATGTCTCCAGTGCTGTTCAAGGAAGTGCCCCATTCCTCTGGCCTTAGCCTGCCTCTGAAGAAAGTCTTCTCTTGTAGGTCCCCTCCACCAGTCGCCTTTTAGGCCAGATTTGTGTCTGGCCCCCTCACACTAATTCACAGCCATAGTGGAGCATCTCAGATGGCATAGGAGACCAACGTTTGGACAACTTAGTGTACCCTGGCGTCAGTGTCTGTGGAATCTAGAGCTATTTTTGCCATTCTCAGATTTTCTAAAGCAGAAATAAATGCTTTGCAGGACAGTCAGTTGTGTCTGTTTTTTAAAGATATGAAAAAAGGCATGAATACTTCTGATCATTGGGGTCTAGGCTCCATTGGCTGCACCACTGTGCACTAAAACTGAGTGCCTAACTACAGATAGAGGCATCCTAACCATGAGCTGAATTCTGCTCATGCTTTCACCAGGGCTCAGCTCTGCATGTTTCTGTGAAATGCAGAATTAACGGGTCAAAGTAGCTGCCACAGGAGAGTGTTGCTAATGAGACATGTGTGGGCCACAACCCAGGGCAGTGTCACTCAAGGCCAAGTGATGTATTTTAATTGGTACAGCTGGCAGCTGACAGGTTTCAAATACTGGTCAGTGCACTAGTGAATAACCCTGTGTTGTGCATTTGTTTTGAATTAGTCCTTTTCTTTGTTAAAGAATAAAATCCAGCAGTCTGCCAACTGTATATGTTTTATTGGTGGGTGTTTTATTTGGTTTGGGATTTTGTGTTTTGCTTTGGGTTTTTTGGGTTGGTTGGTTGGTTTGGTTTTGGGGTTTATTCTGGCTTTATTTTAGAAATAAGCTACTATGAGAGAATTTCAAATGAGAAGACATTCTCTGGGGAGAAACCATGTTAATGATCATTCGTGGAACCACAGTGCACTACTCCAGAAAAGCAAATGCCCATGCATGTTTGAGGGGTTTGATTTAACAGTATCATATGGTGTAATATTCCATCAGTTTCACTACTGTCTTTCTGATACTCCATTTAATTTAGCCAAATTAACCTAACAGCATGGTACTGTGTCAGAGCAGAAGTGAATGGAGTTTCACCTTCCATTCAATATGAATGTATATTTTGTTTCCAGGAAAGCTGGGCACTGAAGTGTCTTCCCTGAGCCCAGGCCCTACTTGCTGTATAGCGAGAGCTTAAGATTTACTGTGTTTGGAATGAGTGTGTGTGTCTGGATAAGAATATGAAAGCAGCTCTGAAGAGCCTGGTTACTGATAGGTATAAAGCAAAAATTCTGCAAGTGCCAAATACCTGCAACTTCTCCCAAACCTGTGAAATCAGGACATTATGGGAGTTAACATTAGTTGAACTCTAAAGGATTTCTCCCGAGTACAGGAAACATGAGCTGATGGGCCTTTCAGCCAACATCTCTGTATCAACTTTTGTTGTTGTGATGGTAACTTTTTTTTCTTAAAGTTGAAATCTTTGATGCGGCCACCAAAGTCAGTGAGAAACAGACAGGACCAAGTGAAGACGAGAATTCCCACGACCAAACCCAGTAAACACACTGCCAAACAGCATGTTGCAGGGAAGACACAACACATCTCTTCATCGGGCTTCACTGAGCCTTCAGGTTCAAATCTGCCTCCAGACCCGGCCCTGAAGGAATGGAAACAAGTAGGTGAAACCAAAGACTCTCTGATACCGAACCCCTCGGGCACAAACTCAGCTGGTGTTCTGTTCCAGCAGTGTGTTCATGAGTCTGAGTGAACTGCCTCTCAACAGGAAAACAGTCATTCTAAGGAATAGATTATGTACCTATTAGCTTTTTTTGATGCTTTTTGTAGACCTGGTAATAAAAGATAAAAAGGGATTTTATCCCTTACAAGTAAAATTCACCCAGTATTTTCTTTTCATAGCCGTTAGGAGGAAACTGCTCAGTAGGAAATGGGTTTGCCTGCCCTCATGTGGTTGGATCTGTTCGTACAAAAATTGTTGGTTTAAACGGGTCAGACTGCAATTGGTGAGATAAAGCACCTTTTTTTGGCTGTGCTTTTGGCAGCTGAATGCTGATATAGCCCAAAAAAAGCCACCCAGCTCCTGAGACATACAGGCAGATTACTCAGAAGTGGGAAGTTTTTGTCCTCTGGCTGTTCATTTCATCTTAAATATCGGAGCAAATATAGAGCTTTTGTTATACTGTAATTTAATAAATTGTGACAATATGGGAAGCTTAATTTTTATGAAAATATTATTTTCCAAGGTACGTATCTGACCTACAAACTAACATAATGAGCACAAGTAAGGCTCCCCTTTCCCCCCAAATCTGACACTCTCCCAGCTGATCAAGCATCCACTAAGCCATGCTCACGAACATGAAGTGGAATATGTTAGTGCAAACCTTGCCCAGAAAAATTTAAACAAGCACATTTTGAATAATGTTTGCTACTGACTAGAATTAAACCATGATAATTCATCTTCATGTCTGAACCCTGCTAAAATACTGATATGTAAAATGTCAGTTTGAAACGTGAGCTAACTGGAAGACAACAAAGCCAAAGACAACTCTTGTCATGTTTAGAGCAGGTACTCCCAAGGTAAAACCACTGACCAATGTCGTTGTCCAGTCTGTGCTGAGAAATAGAAATTGCCTCTCCTACTGACATGTGAAGAAGGCAGCTTTTCTTCTCTTTGAATTAGTCCAGGTAATGTTTCTGGTGTACCTGCCCAAGTCTGAAAACCTCAGCTGTGAAAGGAGGTACATTGCTGAATTATATTTCTTCTGAAACAAAAAAGTTAATCTAAAATCTAGATAATGTTTCTTAAAAAGTGGAACAAAAGTCTCAGCCCAAAAGAATATGGTCCTGAAAGGAAGGAAAAACCTCAAGACCTTTGTGTTTTCTCCCTGTACTGTGGGGCTTTTGCTCTGGCCATGACTTTAGACAGCCATACCCTGTTAGTCTTCCGCTACTATCAGTCCTCACTTGCTTGAGTTTGCTATTTATAGATCCTTGACATTCTGTGGAGTGATCCAAGGAGCCAAAATGGCTGTACACCAAACAAGTGTCGAGGAGGAGGCTGTTACTTTGGTCCTGATGTCACTGCCAAGCTGTTTGAGAGATACAATCTGAAGATGCTCATCAGGTCTCATGAATTTAAGCCAGAAGGTTATGAGATCAGTCATGATGGGAAGGTAAGTTGCTTCCATGTAAAGTAGAATTCTGTGAATTTCACAGGAACATCCACAGTAGATTTTGCTCCAAAATTTATTTTAAAAAAAGACAGTCACTTTATTAAACTGAGTTTGGGGGAACTTTCTCCTAGATAGATGTTACAACAAATTACTGAGTTCCAAGTAACCAAATTCTTTACATCTTTAGGGAGTGAAGACCAATTTATTACTTACATGAAAACAAATGGACATCAACAAAATCCCCAACAAGAGCTGTCTGTAAATACAGTTTAAGACATGCTCTAATGCTTTAGAAGCCTTTAACTTACTGATTTATCTTCTGGCCCTGCTTTCTAACGTGCTGCATTGGGAGGCCAACAAGAATCCTGAAAATGAGGTCTCTCTTAGAAAGAGGTTTCTCTTAAACAGCGTGTTATATCTCACTGCTCTCTGAAGTTTGACAGGTCAAAAATAAAGGCCCAGAGCTCTGACTCAAAAGGCAAGAGCAATTTGGTGAATTACAGAGTTTTATATGTAGACACATAATTTTGTGAGCTGGAATATTTTCTCAGATCAGTTTCAGAAGTAAGTGTCCAGAAGAGCTGTTCTGGCCAATCCAGTTTCTTTGTTTCCTATGCCAGGTTATCACCATATTCTCTGCCTCTAACTATTACGAGGAGGGCAGTAACCGGGGTGCTTACATCAAGCTGAATCCCGAGCTGACCCCGCGCTTTGTGCAGTACCAGGTCAGCAAGCTCACGCGCAGGCGGAATCTCCGGGAGAGGTAAAGCTCTGTGCTGCATGCAGTGAGCATGGACTCACAGTGAGTGTACCTGCCACCAATCTAGAGCTTCACTGAATAACTGAATAGGCATCCATTTTCCTTGATTCTCACTGGTTTTCTATTTTACAATTTAAAAATTAATACAGTAGACAAAACATGTTCTGGCTGCATAACTTGGTTTCCTGAGAAACACCCGAAGGTAATTAGGTGAGGTAAGCAGTTAGAACAGACAATTGTCAGGGACTCATAAATGGCCTGCACCTGTCTGCTTTAAGGCTGCAGTGTTAATCTGGACAAATCCTGTTATGACTTGAGTCTCATAAGTTTATCATGACAGCTTTGCCATGCCTAGTAGTGTGGTCAGATTACTAAAGGAAAGCAGCTTAGAATTACCTGCACAAACTCAATTATCTCATAAACTCAGTTTATTCTTATGGAGCATTGTTGGTTTTATTTGGTTTGGGGTTTCTCCCTGCTGAATGTTGTGTGTTTCGGGTCATCTACTTAAACATGCTAGACCCTAAACATACTGCATGGTAAAGGATATAAGAATTTTGTAATGACTGTTGAAAAGCATAACATGTGAGAGGATTTTAATCCTTTAATAATCTGCTGATTTTTTTTCCTCCTAGGGTAGGTACAATTGAATCATCTGCCTTAAAGTCCTTACGAGAGAAGATTTATGCACACAGGTCTGAACTCATCAGTGCTTTTGCACAATACGACCTCAATGGCACAGGTACTACTCCCTCTCTGTCCACTTGCCACCATGGGGAAAACAGCTTCCATGTGTGTGGGAGGCAGAGGGGACAAAGCCCCATGGAGAGGAGTCCTGCCTGCCTCAGTGTCAGGCTGAGGGCAGCAGAGGTTGGTTGACCTTGTTTTTCATGACCACAGAGGAGGAAAGGCTTGGGAGGGGCTTAGCACAAACAGCTTGAGGGGATGAAGCTTGAAGGAGGAAAAAGAAAACTGAAAGACATGGGCAAATAAAGAAATTATGTTTGCTGTTGGATAGCTTGGGCAGGCAAATCCAGTTCCAGAAGCTCAAAGGTCACCACCACCTTCATGTAGGAGTGTCTTCAGAATGTATCAGGGGGTCTCAGGGAACTGGGGGGATGTGGAATGGGTCTCCTTTTGAGTCTGGGAGGTATCTGAGGAAAGGTGCCTGCCTATGCCTCCAGCAGACACACAGCCTGCCTCTGCCTCTAGCAAACACTCACCTCTCGTCTGAAGAAAAGTCAGTGCAAAGTTAAGGGATGAACCTTTTATGCAGAAGCAAGAAGTTGATTTCTGCCACAAATACAACTTTTCCTTGTGATGCCTTCTCACTTGACAGTGTCCTTACAAGGGCACTCAATAACATGATGTTGTTTCTTTGACCACTGAACAGCTGTTTCACATATTTCTGTGTGGTTGAGTTTTCAGCCACATGTCACTCTTAATTGCAGCTCAGCTGAAACCTGATGTACTCTTAATGGCATAATCTGGCTTTCTCAAAAGGTGTTAAAACATGCTGAACATCATAACAGCATCACAACTTCGTGGCTGGAAGGGACCTGTGGAAATGCCTAGTCCAACCCCACTGCGCCTTTGTTATGAGGGTTTTTACCCCAGGGTTCAGAGAAAATCCGTGTATTTTTTAACCCTTTGGGCTGGTGACTGATGTGGGCTGTCTCCTGTGCTTTGAACCATGACCTGACCCCTTCTGGCAGGCAGGATTTCTGCCAACGACTGGGCTGCAGCGATGGAGTCTGTCCTACAGCTGGAACTGCCCTGGAGGATGCTGCGCCCTCAACTAGCACAGATGAACCCAGATGGAGAAGTTGACTTCATGTCTTGTTTTTATGATTTGAAAATGGGTCAACCTATAAAAGAGGTAAAGAGGAAAACACCTCCTTGCAATTCTTGGAGGAACAACTTTTGGTGCAAATTGAAGCACAAGACAGTTGTTTGGCCCAACAAGTAGACATCCACAGCTGAACTAGTTGCTGAGCTTCCTTTTATAGTCACTGGAGGAAAATGAGCACTGCTAGGGTACGAATCATCATTCCCTGCTAAGGTAGATGCTTAAAATAGGTTGGATGAATCACATGCTAGAACTGCTTCTTACTTTCTCTTGGCTCTCGAGGGCGTTTAGATAACGGAGCTGAGGAGATGTGACAAATCCTGCCCAGAGCACTCAACCCTCACTCTTTGAAATGAGCATTTCAAACAGGCTCCAGAGGCAGTTCAGGCCCCTGAGGGAGGAAGTCACATTTATAGATGGACTTTTATTATGGTATCTGAGGTCACTTCTGCAGAGCCCAATTGTTACCAAATGCTGCACAGTGCTTCGGAACAGAAGTATCACCATAGTTTTCCTAAACAGCAGGATCCATTCACAGCTGTACAGTGAGTGCTTTGTATGAGTTATGGTCTACACCATCTTCCCTAGGTTATCCAAGATTATTTCCACAAATAATTACTGCAGGTAGGAGGTGTGAAGGGCTCCTTTCCCCCTTGTCTTGCCATCTGAAAGTGATGGGTTTTATCTGATTATTTCTCAGGGTAAGACACAGAAGTGTCATTCCAGAGAACTCAACCATAAAGATTTGGTTTTTTACTTTTGACAAATTAAACTGGGAAAATGAAAATTGGATAGTAGATATTCTGTTGGTTAAATTAACTCAAACCAAGGTCTGAATAGCTTCTTGTATGTGATTTCAAAACCAGGCTCAGCCAGCTTTGGCAGAAACACTGTGCAGATACAGAAAGGATCTGGAGATCATCTTCAACATCATAGACAAAGATCACTCAGGTAAGTCCAGGTAACTTCACTGTGGCAGCTCTAGGGAGCCTACACCAGTTATCTTTTCCCAACTGTGTTTCCTCCTTAAGGCTTCTAAATATAGAGGAACCAGAGGTGATATCATTTCTTCAGTTTAGTAGAAACTACTTTAAGCAGTCAGGCTGCAATCATATAAGGGACAGTGCACAGAGCCTAACAAGAAAAGATTCTCACATACCCCAGTTCCACTATTGGCTTCACTATTTTGGGGGCTTTTTCTCCCTTCCACTCTAGCCTTACTTTTTACTGCTTTCTCAATTCCACTGTCAGAAGCATTCAATCATTACCTGAAGTAAAAATGTGCTTCAATAATGAAAGCACTAACCCCAGCATGGCAGGCAGGTAACTTTCTTGCAGTGAAGGAGAGTGCATGTGTGTGTTTATACAGGAAGGGAAAACAACACTGCCAAAAGCAACCTCTTGTCTGTCTCCTTTAGGTTTGATTTCTCTTGAGGAATTCAGCCAGACATGGAGACTGTTCACTTCTCACCTGGGCATTGATATCCAGGATGACTCCATTGACAAGTTAGTCCTCACCATAGACTACAACAAAGATGGCCACATTGACTTCAATGAATTTTTAGAGGCCTTTCATGTTGTTCACAGACTTGAGAAAAAGGCAACCTCATGAAAAGGCAGAACTTCTTGTGGGTTGTCTTGGAAGCTCAGCTTGCTGTCATTAGCCATAAAAGGGCTGCTTGATAGGGTCACAGTGCAAGCCTTTATTTAGCCCTTCTTGGATGATCTGTACCTGCTAATAATGGGATAGAGGAGATGAAAACCCACACTTACAGTATTACTGTGTCACTGCCACACACTGCCAGCACCTTACAATTGATCCCCTCCTCTTGGCATCCCCCCATCAATCTAATCCCTGAACATTGCCAAGGTCATGCCTACAGCTGTGTAGGGAGAGAGGCTTTGGTATGTGTCTGCCAGCATTCCTTAGCCAAGACCATTGATAACCACAAGGAACACATCAGAGCCACCCTGGTGATGGAACAGGTACGAGAGAGCTGGCTGTGGGGTGTCCATTGCAGGAGAGGAAAACAGGGAGAAAGCATCTGGTTAAAATTTATAGTTCTGCATTTAATCTTGCTCTTTGCATGATGCAGAGGAATTTAATTATTCCAGGTCAATCTCTTATTCTTCTAAAAGTTTACGGGCACAACTTAAAAGATCTTGGTTGAAAGGTGTTTACAGTTCACTAGATTTCCTCTTGCCTCCGGTTACTTTTCTCCATATTTGTTGGGATTTGGAGCTCTGAAACAATCATAACTGTTTTTGAGATGGAGCCAGGCTCTTCCCAGTGGTGCTGAGCAGGGCAAAAGGCAATGGGCAGAAACTGATGCACAGGAAGTTCCACCTGAACACGAGCAAGAACTTTCCTTGCAGTGACTAAGCACTGGAACAGAATGCCCAGAGAGGGTGTGGAGCCTCCCTCACTGGAGGTATTCCAGAACCATGTGGATGTAGTCCTGTGCTCTCTCTGTGTTATGGGATGACTGTCTGAGCAGGTGATTCATTGTGGTCTCTTCCAGCATGACCCATTCTGGGATTTGGTGATTCCATGCTAATTTGTGACCTTGATGAAGGCTAAATCCACAGCATGTTAATGCAACACATGATAGATCACAGAATAAAGCTTTAGCTTTCTAAGCAATGCCTAAGGGGGGGTGTCTCTGCCTGTGTTTTGTAATCTGCCCCAGTCACCATAGAACACTCTTCCTGAAGATGAACTGGGTTTCTTAAAAACAGAAATGAGTAAGAACACAAGAGTAAACATATTTTGATACTACCAAATCTAAATATCCTTGCACATAGTTAAACATAAATTCTTTGCCAAGAAAAGGAAACTGAGAGATTCTGAAATTGAGTTTTTGGAAGGCAGCAAGATTGAAGACTCTTGCACTGACATTCCTGTCTCCTTTCGCTGACTGCAAGTCAATATTCCCATTCCTGCCAGTACCACTCGGTCAATTCCCAAGGGGGAGAAGTCAGGAAATCTGGACCTAATTCTCTTGCATCTTACACTCTGCAAGCAACATCAGGTCAGGAGCTTTTTGGTAATTGTATTACCTCATTCAACCTCAGTAAATCCAAAGCACATGAAGTGCTTTTTGGGTAGGGAAAGGTTCCAACCTAGTCCCTTTTAAAATTTTAATAGCTAAAGATGAGCTAAGTAAAGCAGCTCGGTTTCATTTAATAGAAGTGTTGAAAGTACAAAAAAAGCATCCTTCCAAGTTTATCATCCCAGAATGTAACAGCAGCCCAAGCTTAAGGCACTGCTTTCTTAAATCTTATTTTCTACTATTAAATACAGAACACTTTTCCAGAAGTAATTTGTAACTTGACAGATGAATGAACAAACATGCACACACTTATTTCTACTGCCTAGGAGGAAAGAAAAATCTTTAATAGTACAAACAAAATTTACATTGAAACTCTAATGGCATTGGTAATACATAATGTATATTTTTAGCATGCAGTTATTCTGATCTATGCACTGTGATGATCAGTCCCACCTCATTCCAGTGGAGTTACAAAAAGGCTCCACTTACAATGGGCAAACACCTCTGTGTGGGGTGGAATCTTGCTTCCCACTGTTGGCTTCCATGTGGTGGGCATGAAGTGACAAGGTGGAACTGGACACTGCAGCTCTGGAGTCCCCCTTTGCTGCCTGCCCCAGTAGAGAGGACAAAGCTGGGCTGTACAGTGAGACACAGGAGCTCTAAAGGACGGCTGGCAGCCTCCAGTGTGGCTGTCCCCCACTAAGGACACATTCCTGAACCCGGCATGAAGGGGACTGGCCTCGAGGGATCCCTTCCTGAGAGGGGATGCCAAGGTACAGGCGCAGCACAGCCTCACTCAGCAGGCAGGGAGAGCCCTTTGGGGATGCAGGACTGAGGTATGAGAGCAGCTGAATCACTGTGCCAACCAGAGAGCACTGTCCTGTCAGCTGCTGGTGGCACAAAGGGCCCCTGGCCCCTGACAGAAGGGAGGTGGCACAGGGAGTAACTGTGACCCATCCAAAGCTGGGAATAAATGCCACTTGAGACTGAAACTGGGAGTGGGGAAAAGCCCTGCTGCTTGTACTTAAATCCAAACTGTTTGAGCAGAAGCTCTTCTTCTATAACCCACATCCTCAATTCCCTTTTTTCAGTCATGATTCTGTGCAGCAGCCACTTAATATTCCAGATGTGAGTGGTCCTTTAAGCAATGCCTGAATCAGCCTGCAGATGAGTGCCAAGCTCTCACCCTACAGCTACAGCTGCCACCACCGGCAGCATCTCTCTCCTGCTCTCTGGACAACTCTGCTCCTACCTGCCAACCACTCCAGAAAGTGCCCAAGGTTGGACTTGGACTGACTCAGTGAAGCTCTCGCTTCACTCAAGGCCCTGGCTGCTGCCAGAGGGGTGACACATTCCTGCAGTGTCCCATGCCCACATGGGGCAGGCCAGGTGTTTCACTCCCCCACAGAAAGTGGCTGCCCCTTTGCAGGGCAGCCAAGGACTGTGTGGCTCACCTGCACCTTCCAGGAACAAGCAGGATTCTTTCCCTGAGAAAGGAGACTACAATTAGCAGGAGGGAAGCCAGACAAACTTTGCACTCCACCCATTCAGCTTTCACAGTAACCTGTGGGACCAGCAGCTGAGGGAGATCAATGGCACTTTGGATCTGTTTAGTTTGACAAACCCATGTCCGTGTCAGCAGCAGGGGGAAGGCAACAGTGTGAGCAGGGGGGACACTGGCCTGGGGAGCAGGGCTGGGGCCAGCATGTGGTGTGAGCTCAGAGCTGGCCACAGTCCTTATTCTGCCAGCTCCTGTGCAGCTGTGCCTCACCCTGCAAGTAACACAAAGTTGCCTTCCACTGGCCTCGTGTTTGAGTACCACCCTGCACCACCAGACAGATACCTAAACTCTTCAAATTACCACATAAATACTTTCCAATTGCCTGCATTCCATGTGGTAATTCATTGTGATCATCATGAATATACCATAATCTAGGTCATACTCTGAATTTGATGGTAAACACCAATGACACTCCCATTTAAAAACAAACAGGTGTTAGGGGTGTCTAGCTATGTTAGGCCATACATTTCATGCTTTAGACCTTCAATGCAGCTGCATGGAAAACCAACATCAGCCTTCTTGTTTCTGAAAACAAATTCAAACAGTAGGTTAAAAAAATTAGAAGTCTGAGCAAAAAATCATCTTGCATCTCTCTTAATCTAGGATTCAACAAGAAAAGCAAAAATAACTGCTACTAGTTTTTGTATGATACTGGGTAGAATAAAAAAACATCACCTTGCTCTTGTGCTTATACTCTGCACTGTCACATCTGCTTAAACTAGACAAAGGATTTTACTTCCTTTCACTGAGAAACAAGCCAAGTGAACTCTCACAATACATATAAAAAGTTAAAAAACCCACACCAAATAATAACAAAGGCAAACCCCTACAAAACAGGCACCACAGCAATAAAATAACTTCCACACCCAAGTGCTAATTGTACCTGAACTGTCACTTTATATACCATGGTTCTCATGGTGGCTAACACAGGACTCCTGGTCCTCTGGACTACCAAACTCCTCTGGTCTCTGAAAAAACATTAAATCACCTCACACTAAGGCCTCCCACACCTCCACTCTGTCGAGCCAGTTCCCAGGTACTGCTATAGCAGCAGTGGCTGTGTAGAGGGACAGCAGGCAGGCTGTCAGGCTTATATAGCTCAGAAAGTCCTTATCTTTACAGGCCTCTCTGCTCTTTCACCTCTACCTGGCAAGACAGAATTGCTCTGATCCTTTCTGCTCTCATGGCAGCAGTGCTACTGAGGGAGCCTGTCTGTGGCCATGGGATGCTGAGCTACTGCCACTTTCCTAAGCTGTTAGCCAGATGCTGACATGTGGCTGGTGGCAAAGCCAGCAGAACAGGCACAAAGAAAACCACAGCCAGTGCCTGGGGTAAGGCAGGGTTTCCCTCTCCAGAGGCTGCCAAACTCTGTTTTCAGTTTATAAATGGCCATGGAGTAATTTCCATGCAGGATGCACCTACTCCCTGCAGCACCTCAGAGCTTCCAGCTGACAGCATTAACCTGGGAACTGTCTGCAGGGAGACTTCCAGGCAGCCCAACCCCTAATTACATGAGACCAGTGTGACTTCAAACTAAAAAGAAGAAAGAAAAAATGGCAAAGGAAATAAAAAGAAAAAAAAGAAAAAAACCCAAACCAAAACAAAGAGAAACATCAAAGCCTTCCATAAACTCATGCTACACTGGAAAAGCCACAATTATGCCATTCTTAACTCTGAGGCTGTTTGTGAGGGAAATGATCAGGAGACTTGGAAAGGGTGCTCAAGTGGATGAGGTTTATCTTGCTCCATTCAGAGGAAAGGATTACAGGCATAAAACTGTCTGTCACACTGGAGAAGCTGGAGTCTTGAGATTTTGCCTCCAAAGTCCTGGGGATGCAGGGAAGGAAGCTATTCAGATAAAAGACAGATGCAGCTTCCTGACAGAGGCTATCCTCTCAAATCAGTGGATATTGTAGGATGTTTGTCCCTGCTGGCATTAGCCTTGCACTGACTAGGTGCAAATGAGAAGAGAATCAGGATAAAAGTGTATTAGAAATATCACCACGTTATTTCAAGTTACTCTTACTCCTCTAATTTACATTTCCCTGGATGTTTCACACTGTGCATTAGTGATTCACAACGATGTACATTTACACACAGCAGGAGAAAAATTAATGAATTCCATCACTTCCCTTATTTGTGAGACTCTATGCCTAAGATGCAGCTCCCTTGTTTTATTATGCCTTTTGATCTCCACAGAGTAATCTGTTTTCCCCTTGGCAGAACTGTATAATTCTTGCTAATTTAATACAAATTACATTTATGCACTTTGGGCAGAATAAGCCTCACTGTTTTTTATTTCTCACACACTCTCCTAAAACCAGGCCAAATTCCAGCTCCCTGGCCCCAGCAGTTGGTGTGCACAGAGCATCCCCAGCAGTGCCAAATGCTGAGTGAGTGCATGGCACACACACAGGCAGCAACCAAGGGGTTTTTGACAGAGCCTCTGAGCCTTTCCTCCCGTGTGAGGCGTCACTTACTGCATTGCACAGCCTGTGCTGGGCAGGAAATCGTGTAAATAAATAATTATGGCTTTTGTTAGGTAAGTCATGGTGCCATAGGCTCCGCTGGGAGCACTATCATAAAAAAAGTGGCAAATTCCTGTGGCTGCATCTTTCTCCAAGATACTACCAGTAGCTCCAAATGATTTCTGTAAAGACACAAGCAAAAGTAGAGCAAGTTAGGCATGCATGCTTATTTATTGAGAAAAAACCCCACCACATTATGATTTTCTATTTGTGCTGAATACTGAAAGCAATTCTCTCTCCCCTCATGAAAACCCTAATCAGGATTACAGTGGGGCCCACATGACTTAGTTGGATCAGTGCAAGTAAATGAAGAACATATAATTTCATGGATTTTTGTCCTTTGGGGAGGAATGTGTGGGATTACTCAAACATTGGTAATAGTAAAGCCTTGATAAAGCAGGACTTCACTTCAATCTACCCTTGTACTTCAGAGCTTGTTAGACACTGCAAATTTATTCCCTTTAAATCTCCCACGATTCTTACATTAGTTTTCCCAAATATATTTCCAGAAGATATTTAAGTGATTTGATCTGTCTTTGTAGGAGAAAGAGCCAGGACAAAATCAAGTTCATCACACACATTAAAAAAAGAGCAGGGGATAATTTTGAAAGGGGGAGGCTTCCCCTCACTGCCCTTTGAGCTCACCAGCTCCTGCAGAAAGAGGTCATTGGCCATGTGCACGATTCTGTCCACGTGGATGATGCCCCCGATGCTGTTCACCTCGATGTCCGACAGGAAGGTCAGGACCAGAATGGCCTCCACCAGCAGCTGCCTGTACTCGGGCTGGGGGACGTGGTTCAGCACCGACTCCACGTGCACTGCAAACTTGATTTCACACGGGGTCATCTGGCAGATTTGAGTGGAAATGGAAAGACAAACTGCCAAATCCAAAAGACTATCTCCTCACCTCCTGCAAGCACTGAAACATATGCTCCTCTCTGCACACGGGGGCAGACTGACTGAAGCGAACAAAGTGTTTGTGCAGCTTTAGCACTTACAGAAAGTTTTCGTGTTGCTAGACCTGATTCTGCAAACAGTTACACAACATCCAGAGCCTGCTCCAGCCCTGCACCCCATCACACACATCTCACTTACACCCAGTGCTGCTGAGGCTTAGCTGGCACATTAACTCTTTGCTCCTCAGGCTGTGATCTCACACACCCTGCCTTGTACGTATCCTTCTGGCATCGCAGGTGAGTTGCAAAGCCAAACTTAGTACTGAGCTTTAACAACAACCACCTGCTTAGAGGGGGGATTTTTAAAAAAACCCTGAGCTTTGCCATGCAGGAACAGCACTATTCTGTTTGCAGAGCAGCTTAATTTGCAGTGGCATAGCTCTGTGGATGTTATGTTGCCTTAGGAAGTTTGTGCTTATTTTATTCAATTGCTTTAAACAGCAAAATTAGATACTGTCCAGGTCTGACAGGCTAAAAATAGAAGGCTCTTTATCTACACAATAGGGATAAAAAAAGCTCTCCTTTCTGAAAAAAAAAAGCCACAAACCCCACCATTTAAATTTGGCAGAAAATTTCAGCTCCTCTCTTCAGCTGTTACCACTGTTGCCACAGTTCCTCAGAAAAGAAGGAAGCCGGAAGACAAATCTGAGGGAAACACTCAGGAAAACAGTCTTGGGCACACAAGTAGCACTCTTGCACTGATGGATTCCTATTCACAAGAGTTTGTTTTATAGATATGAATTCAAAATTTGCCAGAGCACCTAAAGGCAGAATCCAGCTAAGAAAAAACTGCAAGGAAATATTATGGATTTAAAGAGCTAAAGCTTTGGTTAGAAACAGCCATCCTTAACTGGTATTTACTTCTGAGACTGCGAAGCCAAAATACACTGCCTGCTGTTGCAGCATATAAAAAACCTAAGTGGCAAGCAACATGTCCTCTTTATTCCAGCAAGTCTGAGCTGCCTCACCTTCCCCCCAAAGGGCTGGGTCAGCCACCCTCTCTGGAGCCTCCCAGTGGGCGCAGGGGGACAGGGAGGGTGTGAAAAGGCAGGGTCAGCAAAGGGAAAACCTGTCACAAGCCTCCTCCCAGGCCTGCCTGGCAGGAATTCACCTGCACAGACCCAGAAAAGCTGGCAGAGGTGCTGGGGGAAGGTCCAGATGTTCTAAAAGTAAAACCAAGGATCTCTAACAGCTGCATCTTACACTGTCAATCCAAATATTTAGACATGTGGCTAGAAAATCATGGGCATTTTACTGTACCTCTCTGGTGGTTGAAGAAGGAAGGACATACCCATCAATGGACAGACCATGGCACTGAAACATTTCAAGAGTGAACAGAAATTACAGTTCTTGCAAGCCAATCTGAGGGTTCTCTGTTCTAAGCCAATATGTAACAACTTTCAGTTAGGGGAAAAAAAAAAGGAAAGCAAAAAACCCCCAAATGACACAAAAAGCCCTGTTCAAAAATATTATTTTATCCTTCCTGAAGAAGTTATTATGTAACTGGCAAAGATTAGAAGTAGCCTGGCATGACACACCAGAGCATGCTGTGCTCCAGCCCAGCTAACGAAGCAGAGCACTTCAGGAGCCACTACAGCAAAGGCACACAAAGGAGGGAACAAATCAATGGGAGCATTCTGCTGGAAGGGGTTTGGAAATAAAAGATAACACAAAAGCAAGACAACAGACCACAAAAGCAAGAACCTTTTTTCATTGTCACTAGAACAACATTTAGTTATGTGTTTCAGATCCAGGACACCACACCTCAGGATGTCAACCACTGGGGGAGAGAAATAACAAGTGGTATAAAGGGAACAAGGACAGGACCCAAATGGTGAGAAGGCAGGTTAAAGAGGGAGACATCTGGGTATGTGAGGTATAGAATAGAAACATACCAAGAAGAGGAGATAGATTTAAAAATCAAAAAGATTTTAAGAATGAAATATTAAAGATAAGCACAATCCATTTTAACAGCCAGAAAAAACATACAATTACTTCCAGCTATTACATCAGGTCAGAAGTGATGCTCACTCTGCTAGAAGATCCTATTAGTGAATAGCCAAGAGGTCATATATGATTTGTCTTGGCTGACACCAACACTAACAGCTTCAGTGTAAGGGATTTTTAGAAGGACAAACCATCCTAAATTGGTGATGCACTCTTTTCCCAACTAAGCAAGCATGAACAGCTCAGTGCTGCAAGGTGCCAAATACTGGCATGAATCCAGCAAAGCAGAAAAACAGGTGCATAATCACTTTAAAATAAGTTAATATTTGTAATTCCTCTCTCCTTTTTCCTGGAGAGTTGCATTTTTTTTTTTTTTATTTTTTTTTTACATTTCTATACCCCTGATATCCAAGGTGCTGGCAAGGACTTACTTTTCACTTAAAACCAACCAAACAAAAGGGCAAGAATGCCATACAGCTAAGAAGATCCAGCGAGAGGTCTCAGTATATTCTGGAAGAGTTAGAGCAGTTTCCTACTTCATTTCTCACAGCCTCTCTGGCCTGGAGCACAGAGCTGCATTGCACTGCAGTGCCCTTTAGGTGCACTCACCATGTACATTAGGCCAGGGCATGCACAACAGGCAGCAGTGGAACAGAGTTATTCAGCCAAAATTCAGCACTGATGGCTTCAGAGAAAAACACACTTTCAAAGAAACACATGAGCTTGTGTTAATGGAACTCTTTCATGTTCAAGGGACACCCCTCTACCAGCCATTCTGGCTTCCACCTGTCAACCAACTTCTACTCCTGGCAAGATGCCACCCATGGACCACCACCTTCCTGAGTTCCACCTTGCTTGCTTCCTCCACAGCATTCAGCTTACCTTCTGAAGGATCTTCCACACTTTCTCATAAAAGCCAACAGGAACTCTGTTAATAGCACCATCCAGCCTCCTTCTGCGCAGCCACTGCCCTTTTCTGTCACCCCAGCTCATGTCCCCGCTGGAGCCAGTCGGAGAAGAACTGGTGGGAGAGGATGGAGTACTGCCCCTCTGGAAGGACATTAAAGCTTTGGTTAGTTGCTTTCTACCATCCCAAGTGCCACTCCTGGCCAATACATTTCTGTTCTAATGCTACCTCAGAACCAGGGAAAAAATACAGGCCTTGGTGTCACACAGGATGATGGGGTGGGACTGATGCTTCGCCCCATCTCTCCCCTTTGCAACAAACTTCGTTTCTCAAGTACTTCCATCCTTTCTCAACAAAACAGGCAAACACTTCAACGTGGCATAACCCAGCCAACTTCACTGCTTGGTTTAATGCAACATCTGATTATTTTAACAAGCCCAAGCTGTGTCCAGGGCAGAGTCATTGGTGTGCAAGGTGGGGGGGATCTGCAGGTAGGTCCCATTCACTTGGACATGGGGCTCGGTGCTGTAAAAGTATCAAAGGGTTCATAAGTCCAGCAAGAGAGGCCCTCATGCAAAAGCTCCATTAAAGTAAGTAGATTAAAAATTGACTTAATGAAGCCACAAAATCATCATGCCTGCCTCTCTGTAAGTATTAGTCTTGTTTCCTTTATTACCTTTGTTGCTCTATTATGTTACTCTACCAGGCTGAACACTTTAGGTAGGCAGCAGATAATTTTCAAACCTGGGGCAATACCACCAAATTGCTGTTGTGATTTTTAGACACTCAGTTGCCCATTCCTTGCATTCCCAGAGACTGTACTCTTCTGTGTTCTCCTTCCTTTCTGATATCTGTTACTTTCAGCCCATAAAGGACTTCACAGAAAGTGCCATCTTAAATCCTCTTATCTCCACATAAGAAGCTACCTGAGCAATATAATGGGGAAGGAGGAAAATGACTGCAAACTGCATGTTTGGAAAGTGCAGGCTCGTAGACTCTACATAGCCAAGTTCTGCAAAAAAGTCCCCAGCAGCAAACAGTTAATTTCCACTGCTACTAGTGTCCATGAGGCACACGTGGTGTTCCTTTGATGTTCCAAAGTTTGCTGTTCCTTTGCCCTGCAAACTGACCATGACAGACAGAGCTCCTTGCTCTGTGACTGTGTTTTTAGGGTGTTTGGGAGATGTGCCACTGACAGTAAGTTTGAAGATGCAGACAGTGAGAGCTTAAAGAAGAGCTACAGTTCTCTGCCTTGAAAGAAGATGACTTCTTGAAGAGATACCCATGCAACCCCTATCTCAGCAACTGGAAGCTATTCTGGGCTCCCCACTGTCCAGAGGCTGTCAGCATAAATCAACACTGCATTACTTTTACATGCTGAAGACACCTGTAACAATCCACTATCAAGTGGCTAAATCTGCTATAACACTTTATCTGCTACAGCTGCTTAAGCTTCAGAAGAACTAAGTGGATCTAAATGTGAGACTCAACTTCTATTAGAACAATACTAAGAATTGGTTCCCAATGGGGACAAGACAAAGAGGTAGGGTTTGAAAACAAGGTTTTAGGCAGTAGAAGAAAGAAGAGGTGTCTAGAACCAAGACCCTTACACACAAACACACAGGGTGAAGAGCAGGCGCAGAGCTACAGATGGTGTTTTACCGTGGAAGCAAACATGCTGCTGGACATGGAGTGCCCCTCATGAAAGAACTACAAAACAAAACCAGACACCAACGTCAGACAGGCAGGAGAACAAAACACAGACAAGGTCAGGTAACACACAGGTGGCAAAGACAAGAAACGCAGAACAACCTCAGGTACTCAGGGAAAAACTGCAGCAACCCCTGGCCTCGTGCAGTGCTGCACTTCAGCTGATACCAGGGCAGCTGCTGATTCCCAGGGCCACCATGAGGCAGAGCCCACCATGCCAGGAGCCTGTTTGGCAGCCCATGTCACCCGTGGAGCTCCCAGCGTGGCCAGCACAAACCACCAGTTTAAGATGCAAGCAAAAGCTCCCTGTGGCTTGGGGCTGAGGTAAAAACTGAGCTCCCTACTTCCATTCCCCATTTGTTGCAATGCCACCAGCTTCTCTTTGCATGAGGTGATCTTGCTGGAGAAATAGCAGGCTGCCAACTGCATGGGCAGCAGTAAACAAAAAGCTGCAAGGCAAATTTTTTGCTGAAATGTGGATGCAGCACCTCAGACTTTAAGCACTTTCCTCTAATTGCCCACCCCAAGCCATGCCTTCACATTCAGTGTTAATGGTTCTGACTGAAGAAAGAGCAGCCACAAAAGAGGGAGCTGCATTTGCTCAACACTCCAGAGATGTTAGTACAAGTACTTGAAATATTCCTTGCAACAACAAAGTGTATTCTGCACCACCCCACCCCCTGCCAAAGTGTCACTACATGAGCTGCTAGTCAATTATTCAGAGAATTCAGTGAGATGTGGCAGGAAGCAGCAGGAAGGGCAAAGTGGGGGGGGGGGGGTACAAAAATAAACCCAGCCGACTCCTTCTCTGTGCAAAATACCAAGTCTCCGTGGAATGTGAAAGCAACAAAGGAACTATGTTGCTAATGTCAAGAGAGGGCCAAGTATTCCAGCTCAGGCCCAGCTCTGTATTTCAAACAAAGCAATGCTGCCATCTAGTGCCTTGTCCCTCCCCCTTCCCGGAAAGGCCCCGATTCCAGACGCCTCCCTTTGACTGGGAGCCCTGCTCAGACTGACCTCCGAGGCCACCTCGGGGCCAGTGCAGAACAGTCGGCAGCGCCTGCACAGCCTCCCCCACATCCACGATGATGCTGCAGCAGTGGCACAGCTCAAACACAGCAACCAGGTCTGGGGTCTCTGCTTCCCTGCCTGACCATGCCCCATGAAGAATCATTAACTGATCATTTACTGCCACCAGCAAATGCTTCATGTTAAGACCATGTAAAAATGCCACTCCTTTCTGAAGGTTTATTCAATCTGTTTCATCAGTTAAAGGAAAATATCAAATATTTCCTTAGATAAGGCTGCTCAAAGCCCCATCCAATCTGACCTTATACATTTCAGGGACAGGGCATCCACAACTTCATTGGGCAATCTGTTCCACTGCCTCTCCCCCTTCATTAAAAAAGTGTCCTTGCTTCTAATCTAAACCCACCCTTTCTGTTTCAAACTGTTGCCCCTTATCCTCTCACAACAGGCCTTGGCAAAAAGCATCTCTTCATCCTTCCTTTAAGCCTCCTTTATATATTTCAAGGCTGCAATAAGGTCTCTTGGTGCCTTCTCCCCCTAGTTTGAATAACCCATGAGGAAAAATAAAACCATTCTTACAAATGTATTTTATTTGACCACTACCTTCCTATTTATTTAAAGCAAAAGAAAATTATATCTGATAGAGACACAAAATAGAGAAATCAAATCACTCATAATAAAACCATCAGTCACATTCATTCAGAGTATTTTGGTTGTGTTTTTTGTGATCTCTCCATATACTCAGTTGAAGTATAATTTAAACTATTGGACTTGAATATGTATGTATGTATAGATTCTAGCAGTAATCATCCTCCATTCCTCAAGAAACAGAACCTGAAGAAAACAAAACAAGATTCCTTTTCCACATGGATCTTTTCCAAAAGGCATGTGGTCCAGTTTTGCCACTTGGGCCAAGTACAAGAACAAACACTGCATAAAAGCTTCTCTTTGCTCATCTGACTTTCCCTTAGCTACACATGATAGAAGAGCTGTTTTTACAGTGGATGCCATGAATGCACTACAGTTTGTTCAAGTTCTTCTACATTCAGCATGTGAAACTAGAACCATAGAGGAAGAACATTTTTGGAGGAAACATCCCTTAACTGCCTTCTATTTAGTGATCAGTTTTAAAATCAAAGCAACTTTGGAAATTTCTGCTATTTAGCAGGAATAAAACCTGACATACCACAGTTTCAGAACAGCTGAACTTTCTGATGAGCATTGACAGAAAACCCTCACCTGCTTCATCTCACTCTTCAATTTAGTAATACCACTTCTTTCTGTTTTGGTTGCTCCAGAATGCCCCATCTCATGAATAGAAATTGCAGGGCTGGATGAAGAAGAATCTACAGGTCGCACTGAAGAAGCAAATGGACATTTTTAACATTCTAAGGGTAGAAAAATAGATTAAATTCTATCTAAGAAGTAAACACAAATCATTTTAGAAATGTGCAATGCTCTTGGTGACAGCATCCTTTCACAGAAACACATCAAGAGTTCAAATCTGATTGTATCAAGTAAGGGGCCTCAATCCACTCTTGGATATCCAGAAATTGATTTTCCAAGACAGTGTGCAATTGTAAATTTAGTCAAAATTGCAACGAGTCTCTGAGGGTCTACAGAAGAGCCCAGGAGACAGCTGATGGGCCAGTCAGGGATATGTGGGCATCCAAAACATGATTCTTGAAGGCAGGTTAGATATGACTTTTTAATGGCTTTTGTTCTGGTTCCATAAAATGTCCTCATTTTAAAAGTTTGCCTTCCTATTACTGAAAACTTGATACAACCTTATTTCAGTGCAGGATAGCTTCCACCATATGTGTTTTGTTTATTTCACAGCAGACATACACATGTACCTAGTCACTCATGATTAATACATTACCTATACCTTCATTTTACATAGATCCCCACTTGTAAGGCAATCTAACTTAACATATAAAAATTAACAACTTACAGCTTCTTTCCACTCCAAACTCTTTCCCACTGAGAATATGATGTAGGAGACTTTTCATATCAAAGGGGCTTAGATTCATCAAGCTCTCTGAAGCTTCTTCACCTAGTTAAACAAAAGAAAGGAGAACAGAATGATACATGTCACTGGGAAGACAACAAGCTATAAAGCCAGCTAAGGAAACTGTGAATGAAGTCCAATCACATTTAACTCTTTCACTAGCCCTTCCTCTAAAAAAATTAATATGTAGGCACATTTCATAGAAAATCTATTTCAGGACTAAACAACAAACACTCCACAGAAATAACATTATTTGCATTAATCTTTATTATGTCCTATCTTGTACAAAATTTCACTGAAGCTCAGGATGAGAAAGCAGTTGCTCCCTTACAGAACAAGATCACTTGGAAAGGTATGACGGCGATCTCCCAACAGCAGGTGACAGGTGCACCTAAATTCCAGAGACAGAGTATTCCATAAAAAATATCCTCTGATATTCTTTGATTAACTGGGTGCTGGGGGGTAAAATCTTTCATTAAATAAAAAAAAGGGATTTTCAAGGTTTGTAACTGCACATATGAACTAAGAGGTTAATAGAAGGAATTAATACATATCAATGAAAAGATCAACCTCGAAGGGTGAAGCAAAAACGATACCATAAGTACCCTTACAATGAAGCTGCTTCCTACCTGAGCATTTGAGACTCCGTGCCAGCTCAGTGGCCATCACCTGGATGATCAGACCAATGCGGAGCCGGAGCATCTCCACAAAAAGGCTGGGCTGGGAGCGCACGTACATGGCCAGGTACATAATTATCTCCTGTAAGCACAGATCCAGAAAGGTCCCTGTCAGAGTGGGTCTCCATGGCCTTCCCTGCCTCAGAGCAAACACTGGCACAGCACTGGGCACAGGCCAAGAAGCCTTTTGGCACAGGCTGCATACCTGTGTCAGGACTGCAATGCTGATGTCTTGGCCACTGGCTTCATAAATGAGATCTGTGAGCTCCTCAGGGGGCAGAGGGCTGCAAGGAGTCAAACCACAGGTAGCAGTGACTTAGCACAACCAGCTGTTAAAGTCTTCACTGGCATCAAATCACCCAGAACAAAGGTGCCTACAATTCTACCTGGGTGGCTGCAAATCCCTTTGAGGGCAAAGGGTAAGGTTTAAAAGAAGATTATAGCAGCAGAAAGGTATCAGCAGGAAGATGAAGGGCAGCCTGTGCCTGAGGCAGAGCTCCCACTTACGTGGTAATGATTTTCTCACGGGGTTCTGGGGGCAGGCCCACTGTAAGTTGCTTGTGGTGTGACAGAAGGTCTGTGCATGCCTGTCATAAGGGGACAAAAAGCAAGAGACCTTTCTCTGTGTCATGTGGAAGTGGTATGGCTTTTAATTCACTGAATCAAATTAATTCAATTTCTTTATCAATATTTAAACGCATTTCTATGAACAACTAGACATGCAAATCCAGCAGAATGCTGTTAAATAGTTGCCAAAGATCTCCTGAGGTCAACAGGGTTATGAGAGTTTGAAAGTGGCCTGTTTCCCTGCTCAGTGAAATCAGCAGCATAATGATAAGATTAGGAACTCTAGTGGGGCTGGCAGATCAATAAAGGCTTTCATCCTTTATCATATGATAAAGTTTTGTTCTTTATTTAAGAAAATACTATTTTTAATCAATGAAAAGTTTGGCAGCATTAATTAAAAAAATCCTGTGTACTAACATATCTCCTAAAACAAACACCCAGCATACTGCATGACATTCCTGATATATTCCGAAATAGGCACTTTCCCAAGTACCACAGTGTTACTCTTTCATATTGACCTCCTTTAAAAGTGGATGTTCAGTTTACTTGTTTTAGTATCCTGAATTAAAAAACATCACAGGGCAGCGTTCCTCTGATTTTGAAGAGTCTATTTTCACTCCCTTAACATGGAAGAAACCAGATAATCTCTATTCCTCCTCCCCAATTCTTTGTCCTTGCCAAGTTAGCATACATGGCTTTTTGTGAGCATGTCTGTACTGCTCGTCCATTGTGTCTTGAGAAGGCAAAAAGTTCTGTGCTTAATGAAGTACCATGTGCAGTGATTATCACAAACTGCTCCCCACACACAGGACTGTCACTAAAATAAGGCATCCTAGATGTAACACAGACCCTTGAAAATTGCCAGGAGTTCCAGAGAAAGCTTCTCAGAAATATGCAAGGGATTACTAGCAAATTAAACAAGTACTTTTAGAATACTTGAGAGGAAACCTTTTTGTAATGATCAAAATCATGTCTGTACTCTTAATAGTGGATTTTTCTTACCATTTAATAGTCATGGGTATTTAAATGGTTCCAAACATCCACTCACAAGGCAGACTGTTGACCCAAGGGGATGGAAATGGGGAGACCATGTTTTTGTGTCATCACTAGCACCCTGACATAGCAGTGCTCCAAAACTGTTCATACCATCACAACAGCAACAGACAATTACCAGTGACAACTGCAGCATTCAAAGCACACAATTAAGCTTCTCCAATTAACAGAGATGAAATGAAGCCTTCACAACTATTTACAGTGTGACATTCTCAGTCCATGCCAACATCAGCACAGTTTGCAGTACAGATGAAAGATAAAGATGTAGTAAGACTCTAGATCAGAAAAATAACCAATATTTAATTTAAAATGCTGCAATATGTATGTTGCAAAGTAAAACCAGAAGGACAAGCACAAACCCCAACAGCAAACTGATAGTTTCATCTCTGTTCCCAGGCAGGAAGCTGAACCAGGGTTATTTGTATTTCATACCTCAGCCAGGACTTCAACTCTCTTTTTGAGTATGCCAGAAATGTAGCGGATTAAGCCCCATTCCTGATTGAGGCCTGCCTTTCTGTAGAGCTCATTGAGGAGGCAGTGAACAGTGACCCCATACTGTCCATCCAGCTCTGTGTCCCAGTCAGCACCTCTGCACAAAACAAACAGGAGGTAATTGTCATCAGCACAATGCTGAACTTTACACAGCTGGATTTTGACTGCTTTGCTCACGTTGGTGACAGAATTAAATACCAAATGGGACATCTGTGCCTTCACCACAGACTGGCTCTATGTGGACAAAATCCTCTTGATACCAGGAACTTTCACACTGACTTGAGCACTCACTCAGCTGTGAGCCAGCACCTTGAAAAGGAACCACCTGAAGGATTTCCTACTATACTTTAAATTGAGCATTCACAGGACAGTTTGCTGCAGGAACACTCCAGGTAGTGCTTGGTCAGAGCAGAATTCACCAATACCTTCAGTGCTGCTGAACACTACACCCATTTCCCAGATCCTTCAGGGGGATTTTTTAGCCATTCCTCTTTCTTAGCTATTAACCAAATTTCTGTGTTGCTTATGCCATTATTGAAAAAAGCAAAGGAGATTTCTCTTCTTCTCCTTTGAAATTCACTTTTGAAGTTTGCTTTTGAAATTCACTGCATTATGGCTCTTCTTTGGTGATGTTCTGAACTGTCACAGCAGGAGTTTTCAACTCCTGCTGACAGAGTCTGCCAGAGGTCCATCTGCCTGCTCAACAGAGTCTCCCTTGATGAAATTACTGGTGTTACATGCAGTTAAGCAACAAAACATATTTTTTATAGGATTTCCTTTACTCTTTAAGAGAGGATGCTAAACATTTTGCTTGGGAAATCAAGAAGATCAAAGATGTCCACACAGGAGACGGACTAAAATAAACAAAAATGCAGTCTTTGTAGCAGTAGGGAAGACCATCTGTGATTAACACATACTTGTCTTTGCACCAAAAGCTAACTACCTGACAGGTTCCAGCAGTATTCTCCTGCACAGGAAAAAAAAAAGCTCAATAAACACACTTCAGAAGATTATTCTGTTGTTTCTACTTGCACTTTGTTCCCATCAAACACATTAAATAGCAGGTGTTTACTAACTCCAGCAGATGGGTCCAGGCTGCTTCCAAGAATGTTTTAAAAGTACCAAATTTTAGCCAGTTGTATACATAAATATGAAAAGGGATTAGAGGAAAAATTGTGAACACTCATTAAAATTGCATTTTGCCTTTAGCTAGAAAATGACAAGATGAATTTGCCCTCCACTCTCATTCTTGTGTATGAAAATCACACCAAATCTTTGTGAACTTCAAATGGAGTGCCACAAATATAGCAGAGTGTGTTCTCATACATGGAAAGCAGTTGTGAATCTAATTTGTGAGCCCTGGAGACTTTATGTACTTGTAACTGAGAGCCAATCAACTCTAGAATTTGCACAAGTCATCTTTTGTATCCAAATAATTTCTGTAATCAAACTAACTGAAAATATGCTTGTTAAAGCACAAAATATTTCCACTGTCCCCTCAAAACACAACCTGAACAGTGGAAACCTTTTGCACGAAAATAATCAGATAGCTGTGACCAAACTTAAAGGTGCTGAAGTTCACACTCAGGCAACTTACTTGAGTATATGCAAGATGTACAAGATATCTGCTTGATCATGGAGTGTTGGACATTCCTTCAGCTGATCAACAAGCTTCCTGCAATCCAAATCACCATGAGCATCTTTAGGTAAGTGCAAAACATTTTCATGGTCCTGATAACAAAGATGGATGAAAAATCACAAGACATGACCTTGAAAAAAGTAGCAGATCTGTAACGTCCTGTAACTTCAATTAAAATGTCATTTAAAAAATCACAACAGTCTTGCAACAAAGCTCTGCACTTGAAATACAGACACATCACTTAGTTCTTGCCAGGGTACTGCAGGCACAGAAAGGAGACTAACCCCAAGAAACACAACCCCCAGAATGGAACCTTGTATCTATTTTCTTTTTTGACAAAACAAAGAAATCTGGATACTGCATAATTTTATCTGCAAACTTTACCTGTCATCTTATGTTACTTGTAAAGAGAAAAGCAGAAAGATAGTATTCTTTTTTTGTAGAAATAATTTAGAGCTTTTTGAGTTCCATCTCTAACCTGTATATAAGTGGTTGCCATTATAAATTTTTCAAGGTTATGAAAGTAAAATGATAATTAATCAGATGATGGATGTAATCTTATGGTGAATTCTTGGATGAAAAGAAGTTTTGTTTAACAAGCTGTTCAGCAGTTTATATAATCCTAAAATACCATTTCCACAAACAGAGCCTTGTGCAGAGCAGAATCCCTCAGGAGGGTGGGTACAACCTCTTTTAGCCATTCTCAGCATCTGGCCACATACACCAAGACAAAACAAGTGCCCAGCACAACCCCATCTTCATGCCTTGAGGTGGGATTTGGCTGGTGCCCTAAGGACATTCACATATTCCCTCTTGCCCAGATGTTACTATAAGCAGCATTTCTTGGAAAACATCTCTAAAGCCTGTGAACATCCTGTCCTTCCCCTTGTGTTCGGCTAGAACTAAAGACAATGACTTAACTTTTGGCTTTTAAAAATAAAGCAATCATTATGTTCTTTTCTGTTTTGCACATTCAATTAAAAACTTTCCACTTGATAGTGTCTATTTGACTAAAAAACCTTCAATCCAGCCAAAAAAATAATTTCCAAAACAAGGGAGTGCCTTGCACAGAATGGCTTGTCTGTGAAGAAAAATGAGACCTGGCACAGTGTTTGGAAGGAAAACACGAGGAAAGGCTACAACATCCTAAACCCACAAACAGCATAAAAATTCCCACACTTTACCTTTGTCCCAAAGAAATGAGGATTATCAACAAGATTCAGAGACTTTCGGTGTGTGTTCAGAACTTTAGTGGGAAGAGACATAGACACAGCTGGAAAGCAAAGAAAAAAAATGACTGTTTCAGTAACATGAAAATCAGAAACACCTACAAGAAGCAGCTTGACTAGGTAAAAACAACAAAAATACCTCCAAGAGTCAAAATACAGAGGCAGTGCTTCTGAGATGCTGTGCATGGAACTGAGACAAGATCATGTTCTGAACTTTGTCTGCTTGCAGGTTTGCTCTGTCAGCTTCTGATTTCAGCATATCAGAGGCTGAGGAGCTACATACTCAACTGATACCTCTTATTTGGCCTGTGACTCCAAAATCCTGCAGCAAAATGACCTGACCCTGCCAAGTGTTTTAAACATTATCAACAGGAAATGAGTGGAGAAAATGGCCTAAGACTTCACAATTAAAATTGTAATGCTAAATGCAGGATAATGCTCTGTTACCTTCATATGCTGAATTCAATGGAGGATCAGATGATGAGGCACATGAAAGATGGCAGAAAAAACTAACAGAAAAGCTTGGAAGTTATTAATTTACACTGAAGTTAAGGGAAGTCTTCCACTGACCAGGGCATTGAATACTACATATCTGCATATAAAACAATGCATATGTCAGAATCTATTTACAAATTCAGCCAAGGTCTTCTTTTGGTGTATATCCTCCAATCAGGCTATCAGTAATGTAGAATAGTTAGAAAGACTGTGCTCCCTCTCTACTCCATTTGTTCTTACAAATTTAGAAAGTACATATGAATATTTCTGTTTTTCTTGTATTGAAACATTTCATTTCACAGCAACTTTATTAAAATTAAAAAGTACATTTTGTGTGCCTTTATAAGCAAAGACAAAACAATTAATTAACTGATTTGGGTCCTAAAATTCTATCCAACTAAGAAGCTGTAGCAGCTTCCATAACATTAATTTTGATTAAATGTTACATTTCATTGCAGGTTTTCTGTGAATACACCATGGCACGGGATACTGGGGGAACACGACAGCAACAACTTTAGTAATTCTTACTTGTTAAGGAATTTCTTATTTCTTTTCTATAAGGAAAGAACTAGTGGCACAAGTATGTCAAAAGGTATAATTTTTAAATACTTGAACTTACCCCTTGTAGCAGCCAAACCAGGCTTTTATATTATCATCACTAAATAAACAATAGGGAGAAATACCTGGAACTTCCAAGCCCTTTGTCTTGGCCATTATTGACAGTATCTCTTCTGTGGAATGATTTGCACTGAACACAGGAGGTTCAGTTGTTGTCTTTGAAGTTGGAGGCAGGTAGGACTTCAGGGCTGTGCTCTGCAGGACATCATTTATATACTGATCCAGCTCATCCTGGCTATCTAGTGTAACATTCATTAAAAAATAAAGGTTTCTTAAAGGTAAAAAAAATCAGTATTTATCATCACTTTCTTATTCAAACACACCACTATATTATTGCTTATTTATAAGGGCACTGAAATATACAAAAATAGTGTAAGGAAGAGATTTTTTAAGCCAAAAAAATTGGAAAGAAAAGAAAAAACCATTTTTGACACTGAAAACAGATTTAGAAGCTAGTTTTGCCTGTGAAAGGAATCAAAAGGGGTTTTATTTTGCTGGTAGATCATAGAACACAGCTAGACTTGATGACTGTAAAAGTCTCTTCCAACCTGTATGATTCTAAGATTCTATCATCTCTTCCACACAAGCTCTTGTACACGACTCTTCACAGTCCTTTTCCCTCTAACCCCTTCCACACCTCCCCACCTGCTGACTCTCCAGACTCAGCTCTGCTGTAGC
This sequence comes from Setophaga petechia, assembly GCA_024362935.1. Classification (NCBI taxonomy): domain Eukaryota; kingdom Metazoa; phylum Chordata; class Aves; order Passeriformes; family Parulidae; genus Setophaga; species Setophaga petechia. Next base: position 11,895,798 of record JANCRA010000020.1, on the reverse strand, counting down.
AGTTTCCAGTCAATGCCACACTACAAATGCAGGAAGAACACACATGAACTCATTCTCCTGTCCTAAGGAGATGCACAAGAAAACCAAATGACCATCAGCTGTGCACAGAGCAGACTCTGCACTGTAGGCAAAGCCAGGCTCTGCTGATAGAACTTGACAGAGAAAAAAATACCAAGTGAAAAAACACTACTACCTTTTTCACAGAAATCTGCTGGGTAGTCTCCATATTCACTGTCAGGACTATTACAGCTGTCATTACGGTCATCAAACAGTTTTAGGTCACAATCTGGATCCAGGAAGCTCAGATAAGTATGGAAAGAGGTGGTAAGAAATTCTGATAGCTTGCCTATCTTCACCCTGCAAAAAGGGACACATGCCAAAGAGCATTAACATCCACCATTCTGATACTGATTAATGCTCCCTTAGCTTTCAACAGCTCTTCCAAAATTTATGAAACCTACTGTTCAATCCACCTTTGGCAACTGTAAAGCCACAGAAACTGACACTGAAAAATAAAAAAGGAAAACAACAGTTGCACATCCAGCTGGGTACTTACTGCTCTAGGTACTAATTGATTTTAACTGTGCTATGGTAATAGGCCTAACTCAAAGACTAATTATGCAGGGTGCAGTATGTTCATATGAAGAGAGACCCTGAACTCCAAGGACCTGGGCTCCAAGGATAATGCATAAGAAACTGGGGCAGAGAAGGCCCATTGAATGTGTCTTTTCACAGAACTGGAGGCTGCTAAATCATCTGTGCTGGTTTTAGGGATAAGACAATGATGGGGCTATGCTTTGGATTTGTCCTGGTAACACAGGGATGTATTAGTTACTGCTAAGCAGGGCTTACACAGCATCCCAGCCTTTCCTGCTTCTCACCCCACCAGCACAGGCTGGGGGATGCACAAGATGCTGGGAGGGGACACAGCCAGACAGCTGACCCCTGCTGACCACAGGGACATCCATACCATAGGGTGTCATGCTCAGCTTATTAAGCTGGGGGAAAAGTCATGAAGGAGGATGCTCAGGGATACAGAAGTTTGTCTTCCCAAGCCACAGTTACATTTGATGGAGTACAGCTTTCCTGATGATGGTTGAACAATTATCCATGGAAAGTGGTGAATGAATTTCCCATTTTGCTTTGCTTGCATATGTGGTTTTTGCTCTACTTACTAAACTCTCTTTATCACAACTCATGAGTTTTCTCACTTGTATTCTTTCAATTCTCTCCCCAGTCCCACTAAGGGGAGTGAGGGTGAGTGGCCATGTGGGGCTGAGTTGTTGACTGGAGTTAAACCATGACAACATTTGATTGTCAAAGGAAGATACTGACTGAGAGGGAAAGCAGAAAAAGAATAGGGAGATACTGTGGTATCATATTTTACACACAGATGAATGGAACACTCCAGCTTACAAGTACTACATGTCCAGTAACTATGAAAGTAATTTACTTTTTAATAACAGAAGGCCAGCCAGATTCATATTTCAAAGATTTCATATTTCAAGATTCCATATTTCCAAAGATTTGATGTCTGTTTTCTTTATCCATTAATGGCAGTCAGAGATGGCACCCTTTTTACACTTTTTGGGAGACAAATCTTTTCCATTGCACCTGAGGCCCAGCTACCATTTGATTGCCACATAATAATTAAAGCTGAATCTTCCTTCTCTGCAGTATTCTAGTACAAAGTCTGTGCACTATCACAAGTATAAAACTGAGACTTTTATAGGATTTAATTTTAAAAATCACAGAGATAACAATTTGGCTATTCTGACATTACCTTGCACCTCCAAAATAACCATCTTCTAATTTTCTTATTGTGGCAAGAACTGCTGGATGAATGTCAGTACCATCATCAACTAAGAAAGAATAATGGAAGAAGCTCATCAACACATTCTTAAATTACCTCATCCAAATACAGTGTATTACTGGGTGTTGTTTACAGTGTAAATCAGGCAAATTTTAAGCAGAACCCACAACTGCTATCAATACTAGCTTATTCAAAAATCCCAGACAAACAAGCAAAACACAACCCCTGGATAAGTTCTAAAGACAAATACCAACCCACTCAAGACAAGTTCCAAAGGGATTTCTATGAAATTTCTTTAGACAGAAATAGCATGGAGATGGTCAGTGATTGAAGCACATGAAGAGAAGCATAAGAAAACCAAAATGAAATATCACCATGTAATCCAAATTCAGCATAGACATGAGAAAATTAAACTGTACTTCTGATGTTACAAATCCTGCTACCTGTCTCCTCTCAAACCAACATCCATCCTACCCTCCTGCAGTAATCTGCTTGAAACTGAAAATTAAGTTTACCAAGCATTGTGTGGGTGATGGGAAATGTCAAGGTTGGTCTCCCTGTCATTCTCCAGCAAGAAGTGAGGTAAGCCAGCTCTGTCTTGAGCATCTCAACAATCATCTGATTGTCTAGAGCCAGATAGAAGTGATGCTGGTCAGTAAACTAGAGAAGAGAAAAAGACAACATAGGAGTAGTTGTTAGTGCTTTCCTTTTTTTTTTTTTTTCTTTTTTCTTCCCTTAAATCATTTACAAAAGCCATATGAGCTACTCCCACTCCTGACCACACACAAATGACCTGAATTAACCTAACAAGGCCTCAGACTGTGACAAAGAAATCCATGCTTGTGCAAGAGTCCACTTTCTTACACCTGTGGACTGACCATCAAAGTAAGCTGTACAAACAAAACCTGGGCAACCACAGCCATGAAGCAGAATCTTCCCAATGACCAATTACACTGACCTATGATCTAGAAGATGGAAGTACTCTAAATGTGGAAAAAAGCTATCAACAGTAACAAAAACAATAAAGAGGCTTAAGTGCACACTGGGGGCTGGGAGCTGTATGTCTCCAGTAACTGTCTATCTCTTGGGAACCATCCAAAAGTCAGGCAGAACACAGAAAAGCTGGCAATTCCTGAGGAAAAAAGGCACATGAAATGTGCAATGGCAAAGTGCTGCTCCCACTGCAGCAGGAAGCCAAGAACCACAGTAAGAGACTTTTGTGGCTACTTCAGGAGCTGGAACCAAAGAAGCTGGAAAAATATGGAAAGCATGTCAGAGCAGCCACAACAAAAGCAAACCCATAAGCCTTGGGGAGGGGTAAGTGCATAAAGAACATGGAAGTTCAAACTGACAAAGTCCTGAGAAATTTTTTCACAGAAGGAATCAGGAACTAGCCAAAACAATCCTTGAGCTGCTCACAGTTAGCTTTGGTAATTCAGGAAGAATAATTCAGAAATCCAGAGACAAGGAAACACACTGCCCATCTTTAAAAAGGAAGAGCTATTTAAAAAGTCAGTCCAATTCCAGTGCATGGAAGCAAAGGAAAACAAAGCAAATTTGAGACAGACAAGATAATTACAAAATGATAAAGTAAGATGGTAAAAAACCAATCTCAACAGATTAGTCCAGTTTCCTTCTTTGGAGCAACCAGATGGTAAGTATAAGAAAGTGGCTGACACTTGCCAGCTTCTGCAAAATTCAGCTCACACTAGTGAGCTGACAAAAATTCCTAGGAAGCAGAACTACTTTTAAAATTGTTCTCAGAAGGTAGTTATTAACTGTTTTTTCAGAATTACTGTATCTGAATGAAGTCAGCCTTTGCCCCACACCTAATCAATGCTTTCACTAGAAAAGAGAATGAAATACAAATGACAAAATCACAAATTTTGTGGACACTAGTCAAGATCAACAAGATGATTTAATTGCTAATCTTAGGAAGGTGACATTAAACATTAACTCCATCCACCTCAAAAAAAAAAGTCAGGGGAAGTGTCTGGCTTCAAAGTACAATGGAAAACGTTATGGAGGTTTGAGTAAAACTTTGAATAAACAGGAATTGTTACTGTGCTGCTAAAGTAAAGATAAATGCCATTTTGGAATATCCTAGTAAGTATGTCCTTATTTGATACATGACAAGATTTTAGCAGGAATTTTGGCTCCTACTTACACAGCAAGATGTGAACTAAGAGGTATTTTCAAAAAAAAAATCAAATCTCTAAGGAATTTTTCCCTTACTTACAAAAGTGAAAATTGGTACAGGGAAGTAACACAACAACCAACATTTTATACAGCTGCTTGTGATCAACTGACATGGGGAAGAATGAAAAAGGATCTATATTTTTTGCAGTAAATCTGATTTGTTTGGACACTATGAAACAGTACAGAAAGATTCTACAGAGTCCATTGAATGCCTTCAGCTGGAGTTTAAAGACTTCATTAGTCAAACAGCTGTTTAGAAGGGTGGATGCATTCTTTATCCTGCATCAGTTGTACATGCTTGGAGCAGGGGACTCCCTGGCCATCTAGTACCAACTGCTGGAGTAATTCTATTGAAACGAGTGTGCTGCATTTCATTAAATGTATCAATAGCAGCCATTGATTCTATGAGGATCCAAACTGTCAGCAACATTGAAAAAACACACTCAAGAGAAAAAAACCCCAGAACATTCATTTCTCAGCATTGCTACCCCTTCAACAACATAATGAAAAGATCACACCTTCACTTCCTGGGGGTTACAGTATTTGGCACACTTATGTGGTAGTAAATTTTTCATCAAACAATTGGTAGAAAGAAATATTAAATGATACACTTCTGCAGAAACTCCTTCATTGATTAGAATGTTGGTGTGGGCAGAGATCAGTAACAACTCTGTACTACTGATTCACTGTGTTCTCCTAAGCCAGAAGCCAAAGAAACCAGACTCTGTATTACTGAAAAGAGATTTATCAGCAGTTCTACCATGCTGATCATGCCACGCTCTTAAAAGCCCCACAAAGCAAAGCCCATCTGCTGTTTCAGCCCCGTTCCACCTAAGGTACAATGACAGCAGGGAAAAGCAAAGTGCTTCACTAATGATTCACCATTAAGAAAGGAGTGATTTTCCTGCCAGCTTTACATGCTTACCTGAGGGGTAAAAGCAAATATTTGATTTCTTATCACGTAGAGCTTGGAGGTGCCCAACACTCCTATGTGCCGGTGGGGTCGGCCACTTAACTTCATGTTCTTGTTCCGGCCTGGAAAGGAAAGGGAAAGGAAAAAAATCTCAACTAACAACTCCTGTGTTTTTCCAAAATAACCACTTTAGACAAGAAAATTTACTCCACTAATACCAGTTAGGCAGAAAACCAGTAACAGAGTGTGAGGCTACAAACTACAAACTGGTTTTGTAGCAAGCAGCAATATAATAACCAGAGTCCTTCAAAGGCCTGATTAAAAATTAAAATTTTGGCTTCACTGGTCATGGATATGGTCTTACAATTACAGTAATTGCTCAGCACCCAAATCTTCCCCACCAAGAAGGTGAAGATGTGATATTACAAAAAACAAAGCTATCAACATAACCCAGAAATTCCAATGTTTTCAGATATAGGACCTTAAAAACTCATGTCTGCAGGCTAAATCAACACACAAAGTACATCTAAAAACAACAAAAGATTTTCATCAGGCTTCAGTAAGCTTCACTTTTCTCAGTAGAGCTTATTAGCAATGATCCACACTCCAACCTTTGCACCAGCAGCCAGGAGCTGACTTGAATCTTTCTGACAAGAACCAAACAACCACGGCCTGAAAAAATACTACTGTGAACATTCCCAAGGAAGCCACTGTTAAAAACAATGTATCAAATCATCCTACTCACACTCCCCCACTAGTGAAAGAAAGCTATTATGGATTATAATAAAATAAATATAAGCTTCAGCAAAACCCTGCAAATGTTTCATTTGTTTAGAAGAACTTTGAGATGAAGAGCCAGATTCTTTCACAGAAGCTTCTCTGTGTAAAAGATATACATTCTAAAATTTATCTGGAGGCCCCATTACTTTGAATGATTCCATAAAAAGCTCCCTGTTAAAACAACAAAAAAACAAGCTTACAAACAAAAACCACCACAACAAAAAATGTTCACCCCATGAGCAGCCTCAGCACTATCTGTAACCAAATTGCCATGGGAATGTGCTCCAGACTGCCAGAGAAGCAGGATACAGCTCCCCTTATCCAGACAGCAAAAGAATCTACCAGGGCTGAGTCACCCCACCTCAATTTTATTTTATAGCAGTATCCACAGTTTTAAATCATGAGTTGCTGGCATGCCTGAAGAAGTAAAACTAAGTTAAATTAGGAATACATGTAACAAGCTTTCCACCAAGACCCAAAAAATTCCATCAAGGATTATCAAGAATAAGTTAGAAAGTTATAAATAGACTTAACAACTAGAACCAGTCAGAGCTTTGGAGCATTTATTTAAGTCAATTCAGGCTCTGAGGAAAACAGGACTTGAGAGCCACTGCTGAGGAACTGGAATGTATTTAAAGTCCTGTGTTTAGAAACGTCCTAAAGGCTTCTGGGTTTGCAACAGAGACAGAGAGCTTCAGCAGCTTATCTCAGCTCCAGGCTGGAAGGAACTTTAGCAAGAACCTGACAGCCCAAAGATGCTCTGATAGCAGCATAGTTTCCCTGATTTGGAGCAGAAAACTTCCCTGACTGCCTGCTCAGAAGATAAAGATCATACTGCCCAGTTTCCAGACTCAAATGATTTCTCAAAAGAAAAATACTTGATTTTTTCTTCTGCGTTCTACCAGGCATTTTTCAAAAACCAGTTTCTCTGTGGAAGTAGTTTCTGGAGGACAAATGAAGAGTCAGTTTTTGTCTAACTCCAAGGGCACAGGGAAACTTGTATTTTCTTTGCCATTTCTAATGAGGTAATTTTTCCACCTCTTTGAGTATCTAATTTAAGACAGAAGTTTTAAGTTGGTTAAGCTTCTTAAAAAAATACCTTGTGTGGCCGCAGAGAGGCTTCCATGTTGAAATACTTACCCAGCATGGTGTAGAGGTTGCTGAGGATGCGAGCTGGCTGCACCCTGAGAGGATGGATATCAGCAATGCTCTGAACATTGATTCCACGGTCTTGCAACAGATTCTTAATTTGATTAGATTCTGCCAAAACAGTTACTGTGTAACAAAAAACAAGAACACAAGTAAAAACCAATGTTCTACTCTTTTTAACTGACTGTCTCTACTGTCACCTCTCAACAAATGCATTTAGCTAACTAAAAAGGTGTGAAGACCTCACTTTTTTCTTAATTTATGGATTCATGAAAGCAAAAGGGATTGTAATAGGGCACCTGACAGATTTTAATTCTCTATTTCTCAGTATTTCTTGCCATTCCTGTCCACTTTGGACAATAGTCGTGGTCAGATGGGTCAGAAGAGCCCTCTGAGGTCTCTACTCAAACCTCCTGCTCAAAACAGGGTCAAAGCTGAGGTTCAAGCAGGTTCTTGGGGACTTAATCAGTTCCTTCTGATTTCTCTGAGTACCACTAGTTTGGATCACACAGTCTCTTTTAGAAAAGAGTTTCTTTTAGGACTTTCCCCCCCTAGGACAAAGGGAAAGATGACTTGAAAATTTTTGGTTTTTTAACACAGTAGAGTATAACAATGCAGCCAAGTCACTGGGGAACAGATGTTGTCACTTGTGTAACAATACATATTTTAGAGGACACAAAATGGCAGAGGTAGGGAGGAAAAAAAATTCCCTTATAGAGGAATTTACAATCCAGGCCCAAAACCCATCTCTTGTCACACTTGAGGTTTTGCCCATGATAAGTGGCTTATGGATTTGGGACTAGTAATGCAGTATTCTTTGTATTGTTAATACTTGCCAAAGAATGCTAAAAATAAGCGAGCACTTCTACTTCTATTAGAAATCAAGCACTTCAGAATAATGAAATGCTACTCCCATAAGGCACCAACAGGGGGTAAACAAGCACCAGGCCAGGTCACAGGATCCTTGACAAATGCTGCTCCTGATAAATGAGCTGGTTGCTCTTTCAGCATGGTCCAGGCACTGGAAAAGTCTTTAAGACTGCGGGGGTTTGCTCTCTACTTAATTTCTGGTTTTGGTTGTTCTTGCAGAAACTGAAGAGGCCACTCCCTGCAGCAGCCAAAAGCTGGTAACTCTGGCTGCCTCACCTCTGTGTACAGGGATACTCCTCACTCAGTGCTCTCTGGTTCCTCTGTAAATGGGCTACATGAAACCTGATTAACCCAATCCATCTCCTTCAGTCCTGCTTCTTCTCTCTAGAAACTGCCAAGATTTTCCTTTTCACTACAAGATTAATTTTGCCACTCTCTGATTCCAGACAAGTCTTAAAATTTTAACAATTTTTTTAAAGTATCTCAAACCTGATCTTCCCTCCTGGAAAAAGGCAGCTAAGCAAACAAACTCTTCTTCTTACAGTGTTATCTAACCATCTATGTCCCATGCAAAAAAAATCCACATTATTTTTAAACACATCTTTCATCTCTCCTGTACACAGGGACTTTGGCACCACATGATTCAATTCACACAGAATGTTCACAGAAATTCCCTCACCTTGTACCACAACATCAGGTTTAAATCCTGTGGAAAATCTCCTGTTTAAGGGATCAATTTCACCTGCAGCAAGAAATCCCTAGAACAAATGCAAAAGAAAGAAAAAAGTAAGGAAACAGAATTTAAGCAAAAGGCTTCTGACATACAGAATAAATCCTAACCAATTTTCATATTTTTTCAGGACACCAAGACTTAAAGCCTGGTTTGTCTACCCTGTCCACAAAGTAGTACATTCAATATAAACAATGGCTGCAATATTTTTTGGAAGAACAAGAAAATGGTTCTGACTGACACAATCTGCATTCAGAATTCCTATTTCAGAGTTACAGAAACTTACATAATTTTACCAGGAAAGTGATTTTTTTTTTTTTGTAGCTCCACTGAGATATTTGTGCTTCTTTTAACTAGTCTGACTTTAATGTGTCTGACTAGTAGATACATCATGCCATAGAGCAAGGAATAGCTTAGTAAAGCTGAAACAGCCCAAAATCCTGGCTCTGGAACAGCCAAGTCAGCTTAGGCATACTCCTCTATTCTAACCATATTCCAGACCATGTGACAACTTACTCAGCTTGATTAGAAACAGACAATTTCTTAGCTATATTTAAAAAAAAAAAAGGTTCTGAAAGCTTAGAGTCAGCCTTTCATGGTCATGTACATGTTTCTACTGGAAAACACATTGTCCTCTACCTGTCAACCAAACTGTACTTAAAGCCCAAGCCATCTCAAACAAAATGAAATGTAAGTTTATCTACTATGCAAGGAATAATTACCTCTGCTAACAGGCAGCTCAGGACATACAATGATTGGCCCCAAAGATGGGGCAACTTTCCCACTGGGACACGATCCACTGAGTGAGGATTTTCATACTCCTCGTCCACCTGAAAACAAATACATAAGCAAGAAAAATTACCCTAAAGTTGTGAAGAATAATCAATAACATGTAAGTATTTGCAGACACACAGTCTAACATCAACTCTTTCAACTGCCCTTACTACTGACATAGAGATGTAGTGGTTTCACTTCTTAGGCTATGCATTTTCTGGGACAAGAACTACACTTCCTTTTTGTACCTCTTCCCACCCTTCAAAGCTGGAGGATGAATGGGGACTGTGCATGCAATTATAGCTCTGGTATTAGCTCTTCCACTTTCTTCTCACCATGCCTTTGCTGCCTTCCCTCTGGGCTGAGCATAGGTAACTGGGTGTCTGCTTTCCAACCCCTTCCAAGATGACACTTTAAATTCACTGATGTCTACCCAGCTTTCTGAAGCAAAGGTGCTTTCCAATATTAAGATTATTCCACCTTTCCTGTGTTAGCAAGGATGGTCAATAGAAGAATTAGGAGTAGACTTACTAATTTAGAAAAACTGCCTTAGTTTTGTAGTATACAGATCTATTGAGGGCAGGGCAAAAACCCTCCCAGATTACATCTTCAGGCAGCCATTTCATATTTCTTTCATAGACAGACAAAATCTACCCTGTTGATGGGGCATGTTTTTCAGATCATTGTCATCATATCAAAATTCACAAGAAGGCTCTGGACTCTTACACGCTGGTTCCCACTAGGAAGGCAATTCAGTTTCCACCTCAGATCTGCGAGCAAGGCATCAGCTGAGCAACTCAGACCAACCCAGGAGGCTCCACACCCTTAGTGAGTGAGGGCTGAGAAGTCTGGAGTGGGAGAAGAAGTTGGCAGGGAGGGATACAAAGGCAAATAGCATGGAAGAGCACATAAGCTCATCTGAATTTCTCTGTCATAATGGGAGAATGAGATAAACAGTAACAGCAAAGGTGGGAGAAACGAAAATACCCAAACCAAAATCCCAGCCCAAACCCTAATCCATTTGAAACCTGGCTCCCATACATGCTCTGGAAAAGGGCAGCACAAGCAATCAATAGGCTAGACAGGTAGGACAGTCTATGCTTTATTTCTGCTTTGAGCTTCAGTTCCTAAGCTAGTATCAATACTTCTTAAATATCTGTCTTGCTCTAAAGATGTAAAATTTTAGACCTGCTGTGATATATCCACAGACAATCAAATTTACAAGTGAAAAATGTGACCATTTGGAAGCCTAAAGTTTACCATTTCTCAGCAGGAGTTGTGAGAAGTCTCTTACTTTTTAAAATAATGTGCAATAGTCTTTTTTATTGTTGGTTTAAATTCATCAGACACAAAAAAACTGTAAGACTGACATTCCTCTTGCTCTCTCTACCTTGCATACTGAAGTGGACACTGCATTTTCACAATACCTTTTCTGGAGGGACTGCATACAGCTCAGGCATTAGCACTAATCCATTCTTCTCTCTAATAAGAATTCCTTCCAGAGCCTCTCTGTACTCTTGTACCTGAAATTATTTTTAAAAGAGAGTGAGAATTCACATTACAGTCAGCAAAACTGAAACAATAGAGTACTTTTCAGCAGTACTTTTTTACTGAAAGTTAATATATTTAAAAAAGAAAAAAAGGGGTGGAGAAATCATGACTTGCTGATGGAAGAACAGGGTTCAAATTATCAGAGATTGTTCCAGCATCCCAGTGTTATCAGAAACACGAACACTTGTCTCCAAACTGTAACACATTGCTACAAAACTTCCAATATATTCCTACTGAGCAGTGTGGTGGGTCTAGTGCTGGTCAAACGCCAGCACACCCATTAGAACACACCCATTTCCTGCTGTGAGACAGGATTGGGAGGAAGGCAAAGCAGGCTCAAAACTTTAAAAGGGTTTAAAGAAAACCTTATTAACAGTACCTAAAGGAAAGAATAATAAGAATCCGAATAAAACCTTTAGAACACTTCTCCCCGCTACAACTTTTTTTCATGTAACAATGTACAGAACCAATTCAGTCAGTTTATCACTTCTAGAAGTCTTTCTTCAGTTCACATAGCAAAAGGAGTTCCTCTTGTCAATTTATGGAGGCTTCTCCATAAGAAAACAGTTCTCTTGTGGCATTTAATTTCCAGGAATAGCAGCTGCCCAGAAATCTGCAATCATGAAGTCCCTCCCATTTTTCACAGCTTTTCCGACAGCTGTGTTTATGGGCCATGTCAACTTATGGGGTATTATTTTAAGGATGAGCTGTTCAAGAGCAAAGGTTCTCTTTATCTATCTCTGAGATCATCTTCATCTCTGAGAACAGAAGTCTTCTTCTTTCCCTGGCACAAAGGGTCTTCATCACTCTTCTCTCTCTCTGTTCAAACTTCCCATGGGATCACAGCTACCTCAGCATTTGCTTACTTTAGCAGAGAGGCCTTTGCTCGTATCTACAATTTGAACACTCTATCTCACCATACTTTCAACAAGTTACAGGGAAAAAGACTCTGATGTATACTTAGAGGGAAACTTTTCAAGCACTAACAGCACCTGCCTCAGAAATCCTTTTTTCTGCTATTTCTGAGTAAAGTGGATCACTCTAAATATGGTACTCACAGGTTCACATACACTGACATTTTAGTATCCTGTGCCTCTCCACTTTTTTTGAGTCCTCAGGGTGCTTATTTTTCTAGCAAAACCATTTGTTTGCAGCAATAAGTGGGGACTAGACACTCACCTGAGTGTCTCAGTGACTCATTCAACTCTGTTTGAACAGTGGAGACTGGGAGCAATTGCCCTGACCGTGCCCTAGAACAGTCCATCTGCACACCAAAAAAACAACAACAAAACAACCAGGTACATACTGTCCCAGATAATCCAACTAAGGTCTAGAGCCTGCTTCAGGAAATGGTATTTTACTGACAGGACTGAAGTTTCAGTAAACTTTCTGATTTTCCCCCTCATGAAATAACGCCATTTTTCTCTTCATCAGACTATTTTTACTGTGCTCAGGAAAACAATTTATGTGTCTAGTGTGGAAGGAATTTCACTTGATTTGCAACAACTGATACAGAAAGAGGGCTTTTTGGTCTGAAATTCTCTGAATAGTTTCTGATGACATTTCAATTTTTAAAGGAGCTCAGCAATCTCCTATCCCTCTGCATGTCAGGCAATTTTAAATTACATACATTTTTGATTTCTTTCAAGCTACCAATCTGCAGAAGTTCTGGTATGAATGTCTGGTTACTTGCTGCTCTTTAAAATCACCAATACTCCCCAGGTGCCACCATAATCTTCGGAGGGCTACAGTCAATTTAGCTCTACTGACCACTGCATATCTGGCACAATAATGGCATGAAGTGACTTAGGGAACTAGTCAAAATGAAATTGCACCACATAAACCAATCCCAAATCTCTCTGAATGTACAAAAAGACTGAAAGTACTACAAATCTTGTTCTCAGCAGCCAAGCCAGAGAGGTTGGGGAAAAAGAAGCCTGCCTCATCCTGAAGTAATTGAGAAAGGGGCATCAAGGTTGGTGATAAGACAAAACTAGGCAAATAAATTCTGTTTAGCCCAGTTTTACCACCCCACCTAACAGAACCATTCAACCTGGTAGGGAGAAGGAAACCAGGCCCCAGTGTGCACAATCCTGCTGCCTCCACCATGTCATGAACTCCCCAGGAAGGTGAAACTGGCTGAAGACTATTCCACTCTGCTAATGGTGAATCTAAATAACACCCAACACCAACATGGAACAAAGTTACAAAATACTGCAGGTAAATGGTTTTACAATTTGAAAGCAATTTCTTCTTTCCTCACCTGGATTTTGTCCTCATTAAATATTCCATCAATTAGGAAGTATGTCCAGAATACTGGCCATTCACATTCAATATTCTCAAAGAGCTTGAGCTCAGCAGGATCATAGTGCAGCCTGCTTGGATCCTAAAAAATTCAACCACACTCATTTAGTCACAGTGCTAATTTAGTCACTTATATTCCCATCATAATGGCAGCCTGTTTTATATAAATTATAACACAGAAACCAATAAACCCACCAGAAATAGTTTCCATGCAGTCTCTTGACTTTTTTGTCACATTCACTCTCAAACTCATTTAATGGTTCTCTAGACAAATCCATCCTTTCTAGTCTCAGGATCTAAGTGTCTCCCAAATGACTGTGGCTCTGCCTCAGTTCAAAGATATTTTGGGATGTTTCAGAGATACCACTTCATCTCAGACATCATAAGCATATCTAATGGTTAATTTCTAACAAAATTATGAATTAAGTTCTGTCCTTAATAACTGTTTTTTAAACCCTTAGCCTCCCTCAAATATGTGTCCTTTCCAGGGTGGATACCTGGATTACACCCAGATCCACTAAGATGCCTTAGCAGTGATGGAGATCTTCAACCCTTCATGTAAATAAATAAAAAAAAAGTCTATAAAGAAAAGATAAAATTCTTCCCATGTGAAGAATTACTGAAAAGATATTACTGAATTACTGAAGAATTACTGAAAAGATATATCATAAATATACATCAGAAGTACCTCTCTGGGTGTCTTGTAACCATCTCGGAGAAAGCGACAGCAGCCATAGCGGCCCTGTAAAAACAAACAACATCGTAGGAAATTCCCCACACACTCCTTCCTCACACACTGAGATCAGCATAAATGTGTGTGCTGAGTTTTATGGGTCACTTAGGGATCTTCCTCCCTCTCTTCATGCACAGATGAACCAACCTGGTAACCCTTGTTTAATTAGGATTTTTGGTTTAGCAAGAGGTTCTGCTTCTCTCTTTAGAAAATAAAAATTAAGTAAATCCTTACCTGCAATTTGGATATGATTTCACTCTTGGTTACATTAACAAGGTTTACATCCTCCACTGCAAAAGCTGGATAAGAAATAATAGACAGAAGGCCAGCATCTATCTCCTTGGATGTGGATGCCCTTGGCAACATGGAGTACAGAATAGACTGAGCAAAACAAGAAAAGGAGAGAGGGATTTAAAACAATTTGCCTACTTCAAAAGCTATGTCAAATGCAAGTGAGACTACATTATTTCCAAACTGACAGAGAAGTCTGTGCAGTTATTTTTAACTGAGTTAGAATGAGAATGCTTCACCCTATTCAGTTTCACATGATCTAGGAGAAACAGGATGAGCAGCATAGCCTGAAGCCACCCTTATTATGTTACATTTTGGCTTAGTAATCAGCATTTAATTTAAAAACAAAGGGGATAGGGTGTTAGGTTTTCCCCTAGTAAAGCAAAGAGCAGACCAATTTTTACCTGACAGTGTTCCACTTCATCAGGAAGAACATGAATCACTGATTTGTGTCCTCCATGAGCTCCAAAAAGATCTAGTTCATCAATTGCCTCCAAAGCAGCCTTCAAAGAAAACCAAACCACAACTCAAAATCAATGAATACCTTTTAAACAAGGGATGTACCCTAGCACCTGTATTTAACCTCTGAAAGAAATAACATAAGACAGCAGTTTGCCCCACCGACACTTTTTTCATCCTTAAAGGGAAGCTTGGCAATATTTTAGAAAAAGTAACTATTTCTGGTTTTCAACTAGTAGGATAGAGCATTGATGTACTGGTGATCCTTCCTACAATTCAAAGGCAATGCAAAAAAAATGGGAGCTGGGTTTCCAGAGAGACATTATCTAAACACTGACGTACTTAGTAAAAAATGCTTGTTCTGCCCTATATTTCAAAATAGCCTCCTGTATCAGTGTGGGGCCAAGACCAGCAGTCTCTCCCTCTTGCAGTGCACACAAAATCTTACAAATCCTGCTGAAAGGCAAATACACCTTTAACCTTGATGATATTTGTCTTCTGTCTGTCCCTCAGACACCATGTAATGAGGTAGTTGTCTATTACACATTTACATTTATGGCCTTCTGAGCTTCATTTAGTATCTCCATGACCTTGTGCTATGAGGGAACCAGAAATATCCACTTTCTTTTAAGTATATCTTCATTTATTTTTCTCTATAAACTATTTGTAGAAAATTTCTTAAACTGATATTCTGCTGGTTTTTTGAATTTACATTTGACTTGGTCTTATCATGACAATACGTATGACACTGAGGCTGAAGAATGAAAGAGGATGGAAAGAAAACAAGAGGCCAATTTATAAGATTGCATCTCACTGAATCTGAGTCAGATTCATGGTTCAATTAACCTGGTACCCCCTTCTTGCAATGCCTGGAACAACTGTTGCAATACCCCCTTCTTGCAATGCCTGGAACAACCTCCTGCTGAGGTCCTTCAATGAGAGCCATTATCTCAAAAATTTTACACTAAAAAATACTCACACCTAAACAAAAGTTCTTATACAATCAGCTAACTATTGCAGTGGCCAAGAAGACCATACAAAGGAAGCCATCAGGTCTGTCAGAGCCCTCAAGCACAACACAGCAGCCATGAAGGAGGTGTCAGGAAGATATTCTCACTTTGGCCATTCCCACGGAGCTCGCGTTTAGTTCAGGGATTCCTTGGTTTGTCTTATCACCACGTTCCCAAATTCCATAATCCTGCAACAATACCATCAAGAAAAAAGTGGCATGATTATATACAAAAGCAATGTTTTGCCCCCTGTCCCACAGAAAATCCCCACGCCTACATTAAATTAGTTTATTATTTCCCCTAAAAAAAAGAAAGAAAGAAAAAAGGGGCTCCAAATCTCAAAAGAGACCCTCCTCGTGTTTGAAAAGAAGCACATAAAAATACACCCCAGCAGGGTCATGTGTACAATCACAAATCACTCCCCTCACAGAACACACAAAGCCCTTTATCCCTCCTGTGCATGTTTCTCCCCACGTCCCTTCAACTTGGTTTGCTAACAACCTGCCCTTTCCAGAAAGGCCTAGAAGACTTATAATTAGACATCAGGAAATATTACTAATTATGAATAAAACCCCCTATTATTATGATAGAACAAGTATACCTCACCCACACAGCAGTAAATCCTCCACAGCCCTCCCAACATCTCCAAAGATGCTGCTTGCACTGTAAAGTACTGACAGGTTCTGATATTTTCTTGTGGAAAAAACAAGTCCCTATTTTACTTCTTCAGCAATAAATAATTTTCCACCCACACTTGAGCAGTGTTCAGATCATTTACATATAAATAACTACTTACAGCAACTTTGTAGGCAGCTTCTATGTAAAAAACAAGATTCTGGATAAAGGTAACCTCATCAAGGGTGAAGATAATACGTAGCCCTGATCAAAAGTAGGAAAGAGAATAATTATATTGTATCAGAACTGCAATAGCTACTCTTCAGTGAGTTTCATGCTTTTGTTTATTTGTTTCCAATCCCTGCCCACTGAAATCAAAGGAAAAACTCATACTGATTTCCAAAGGTCAGGCAGCAAGCCTAAATACTTGCTACTGACAAAATACTTCAAACCCCACCAATACAGACTTTGGTTTCAGAGACCAACCAAAAACCAGCCAAAGACCAACCAGAACTGTGAGGGTGACACTCAGACCATGGGTAAAAAGCAGAGGCACCTGAGCCAGCTCTGGCTCTCCCAAACAGTGCACACCAACTCCTGCAGCTCCCCAGCCCTCTACCTGCTCAGTGCTCTACCTAGGAACCTCCAAGACAACCAGGTGCCTGCTCTGAAGGGATCAATTGCAAGGGGCTTCAAGGACAGAAAAACATGTAAGAAAACAAATCCTTATCCTCACAGGAGGAGTACAATTAAGAAGAACACAAAATAAAACAGCACCAGTAAGACAAGAAACACTGATGGCACAAGTGCACCTGACTTGATATTGCCACTCTCTGAAGAAACGTGGTTGTCCCCTACAAAGTCTTTAAACATGAGACTTCTCTGACATGATTCTAAATATCTCATGTATTTGATGTCTTGATTAAGGGCATAGACACTGCCAATTACTATAAACATGAAATATCATTTAAGGCATATCTCCTTTCCAGAGAAACATGACTTGCTTCTGAGTAATAATTATGTAAAGACCTTTGAAGCTGATTACTAGCTTTTTTTTTCCCTTTTAAAATAAAAGCTGAAATAGAAAAGGCTGCAACAAAAGGCAAAAATATCTTCTGCTTACCTGATGCAGTCATCTGTGCCAAGAAGAGCAGGTAGAGGGAAGTTGCATCCACTTGTAGATGCCCCCACTGGTCGTCCCCAACCACCGTGGCACAAGTTGCAGAGTTGTACTTGGCATGGAGGCAGTCTTTGGTACTCTGAGTGCGTTTGAACTTCTCTACCTTATCTACCTAAAAAACATCACAAATCTCAAATCTGAAATATTCTGGAAGAAATTCTCCAAATGATTTCAAAATCAACAACTTTTCTTAGGTGAGGAGAATCTTGAGGTATTAACCCTGTTACTACATTCAGTTTTGATTGATCAGAGGGCTTAAACACAACTCTGACTTTAGACTCCAGTTAAAGCCACATCTCTACAGGAAAGAATACGATTAAATCACCTTGTTGGTACAGATCTAAACTACAGGCATCCATCTTGGTGAAAATCAGTTTGCAAAGGCAAAACTCTGTCTTGCTACAAACAGTCTCAAAACATTACTTGGACAATAAGAGGAAGCAAGGTTAGTGTTTTGCCCAAGAGTTTTAAGAAGACTCTCCACACCATCATTGGCACACACACAGAACAAGTCACTCCACAGAAGACACAAGAACTACACACTTCAATGAAATGCTTTGTACGTACATCTATGAATTCAACTCAATCCTGCGGCATTACCTGTCTCATCATGCACTGCAAGAGTCCCCGCATCAGCTTCACAACATTCTGCAGGAACAAAAGAGACCAGTGACACTTCCAGCCTCATCAGTTCTTACAAACAACATCCAGAAGTGGCAAAGTTCACACCCTCTACTAATGTCCTGCCAAAGGTAAAAAAGAATGTGTATTTGCCCAAAGTGTTTAGCATGTTTTTTTCTTTTAAATATACTGATCAGATTTCATTCCTTCATTCCCATCTAGGAGAAGTCTTTTTCCTCTCTAAACAGTGGAACAACTCTCCATGGTCCTCCTATCCAGCTAAAGGAAGTAAGAAGAATGGAAGAAGGAAATCTTGTAAGAATATTAATACTAACAATAAATTTTTTGAATGACAGATCTAGGGAACACTGGTAGGTGACATCAAGACATTGACATGACTGTGAAACCTCTGAGTTTCTTCCACTCTTTATGCAGTACAGCAAAAATTAAGTGACTCCTAGAGAAAGGGCTGTAAATGGGAATGTAGAGAAGTGCAAGACTGTGCATTAAATAATCAACCCTTCCTTTTCACCCCAAAACTATAGCCTCAAAATATGATCATGCAAACTGAGTCAAGGTTATTGTGCCACCATGGACCTCCCTGGTTCAATTAGGACATATCAGCAAAAAATTTACCCAGTGATTCCAAAACAACAGCAGGACACCAACAGTCCCTCACTTCACATTTAACCCACCTCTGTTTACATTCTCATTTCTGATACTCACATTCCCAGCTGCAGATTTTAGTATTTAACTGTGTGAGTTATGTCCCCTTCCAATTCTCCAGCACAGATGTCATCAGTCTGGAGATTGATACCTTCTCTGCTATGATCAAACATGCCTACACACCATGGACAACCTCCATGCACAATCCAAAGACTTCTACTTTAAATGGCACGCTTCGCTTTACAGGGAAGAATGGTCTAGCAGATAAATTGCTGCAAGATCCAAGCAGCCTAAGCCTGATTTTCTGCACCATAACATACCTCATGAAGGACCTCAAGGTTTAATCAGAGAGAGCCTCGTAAATTAGAGCACAAAACCTCACAGAAGCCTAATTTTCAACAATCAGCCAACCAATGGAAGTTTGACTTCTACATATTTTTGTTTTGTTTGTAGTTAAATTCAGATGTCTCTCTGCCATCCAGTTCTTCAAATCCTCGTTGCCAGAAATTTGCCAGGGACACCGCACACCACACACTGCATGGATGTTTCTGCCTTTGGAACACGTACTCCAAGCTGGGAAAACCCTGCCAGATCCCAGCCGCAGCAGCAGTGCGAATGCACTCTCCAAAACCACACCAGTGAGAAAACCCAAACAGTGGGACGGGTTCATCCGAGCCTTGACGCACCTGCTCGAGCTCGTAGGCTTTGGCTTTATCCTCATCCCGGTCCGCGTTCTTGCGATAGGCCATGCCCAGCCCCCACACGGCCAGGATGCTGTAGATGTTGTCCCGGACCCAGGCATCCTTATGGTCGGCTCCGGCTGAAAGCAGCCCCGTCACTGGGTTCTAACCACGGCAGAAGGAATAAAGAACAAACATCACCACCTCAAGTCCCATCACTCCTCTCTGTATTAAAGGGTAACAAACTAAAGAGGATTTCATGCTAAGTGCACACTGCGGCTGCTCGTGAATTCCCAACAGAAGTGAGATCCCATCCTTCTTTCCCAAACTCACACAAGTGAAATGCAAAATTTATTTGAACACTTCAGGCTGTAAAGTTTACAGCATCCAGCTGGACATCTTCATCCACTCAGGATTAGTAGCTAAGTCACTGAGTGAAATGCAGAATATATCCAGGAAATGGAAATTTAAATTTTATATATTTATGAGGAAAAGAAGGTACTGAGTCAACACTAGAAATTGAGTGTGGGATATATGCTCCTCTATGTAAGTGGTCTGTGGCATAATCTTCAGAAAGTAAAAAACCACTAGTGATCTTCTAGGAGATTAAAAAGTATTTCTAGACATCTGCCCACTGGGTTTATGACAGCTAAATGAATGTAAAACCTTTTTTATATCCTCCTTTGGAAAATGTACAGGAAAAAAAATATGAAGGTGTTGAAAAGCAGTACTGTCTGAAAAGCAGACTGAGTAGTCTCCTGCATCCCAAATACTCCATTAAATTTTTAATTGCATCATTAATTCCCATCACTTCACTATCCTTAATTTTTTTTAGACCATCTTTCTTGGCTGTACCTTCTTGACTAACAAAGAAATGAGACAAAGAGGCAAAAGTCAATAGAATTTTCAATCAAATCAAGCCTTTAAAGAAAATTTCAGTGAATGAACACCAGTTGGGGGGGCTGGTGTGACAAGGGGCAAAGATTACAATAGTAAAGACTACTTTTAAAAAAGTAAAATTTAAAAGGATACATCCACCAATTTTTCATTTCTCCCATACACTGGTTCACTCAACTCTATTTTTTAAAAAGCTGGCTTGAGTGGGATGGGATTTAGTTACAATTTCCTGGTCTCTGCATGTGAGCAGTACATGGGTGACAGCCTGACAGACATGACCTGGCACAGTCAGCCCCATTGTTATGGTTTAATACAGCAGTGTTTAGTGACTCCCTCAGAGTAGAAATGAAGCTCTGTTGCAACAGCCCTGCCTCAGCCAGGTCTTCACAAACCAAGTAACAGCTGAAGGACCCCTACTCACGTGTTTGATGGGGAAAGCAGCACATATAGCACATAGGAAACAGCTTTAAAAAATTCTCTTTGATCTTGACAAGTCAAACAAGGAGAAACACAAGTCCCAGTTCAGCACTGTGCCCACATGACAAAACCCAGGGTCTCAAAAGGCAGACCACATACTCCCAACATTCCTAGAGGACACTTGGTTTCCCTCCCTCCAATGCAGGACAACAAATGTCTACTCACCTGCAGCCCTGCTTTGATAGAGATCACTCTGCTGTCTGAGAAATTATAATTTTGGTTTATCTTTTCCTACTCTCCATGCTGGCTAGCTGCCATTTGAAAAATAAAAATGTCTCTGTGTACCAAACTGGAATCCCAGAGAAATGGCCCATCCAAGACTTTAAAAGTCTATTCAGCTCCCAGGCAGAGACTTGTCTAGCTCAAGAGGTTGTATTAAACACATCCATGGGTAGCTATCACCATTTCACCACCTTTAACTCCTCTACAATTGGTCCCAGCTTTTGGGGTGCACTGGGGCTGGCTCTCATGAACTGACAACACATTAATGTCTTTCCTCATGCACATTCAGAATGTTAGCAGAACAATGTAATATACTAATAAATATTTTAGGTGTCTTTGTTTGAGCTTTTTAGAAGTGTTTTCTCCTAAAAACCACAATCACTTTCTTCTGTTACCTCTTGGCACCATATGAAAACAACAATGTTTACAAGGTGCTAAAGAACCAACAGAAACATTGAGTGCACTTAATCCCCCTGATGTCAAAGGGATTTTAGCTTAGCTAGTCTTCATGCATTCCATCTATGCAGTGATGGCTAATTAGACTAGCAGGTCTCATCCTGCAAATCACACTGCTCAGAAGATCCACGGAGCAAAGAATTTTATCAGCACCATGGGCTGCCAGCTGAGAGCACTGCAACAGAGAGCTGATTGCTGGACTAAGACTTTCAACTGTTGTATTATGCCCAAATCTATTTTTAAATATATCCATCAGTCTGGAAAGAGAAAAGCCCCCCAACAACCCAAACCAAAAAACACACCAGTTCCTACAGGGCAGCAAGTGTCAATAAGAACTTCAGGACAGACACAAAACCAGTGAAGTTCTAACATGAGCAGCAAAGCAAGTAATTTAGCATCTTGCTGAAAGGTGCAAATTAAACTGATTGTCTCATTGACCTGTCAGGTGAAAACTGAGGTAGCTCTAGCAAAGCTTGTAGATTTGCTTGTGAAACCAGATGTAACATGATGTGAGTGAGTCTTGAGGATGGTCCTGTGCAGGACCAGGGGCTGGACTTGATGATTCTTGCGAGTCCCTTCCAATGTGATTCTGTAATACAGCTGGGGTTACCCATCAAGGTATGAGCTTTCCTTATCAGGTCCATATGCTTTTCACTTATAGCACCATAGCAATACTTAAAATGTACATAGATGTTAAGTTTTACTATTTCCTAATTTTAAGATTCACATTTTTTTCTTATGTCATTCAATTTAACAGGTATAATAAGCAGCTGAGAACATCCTTCTGGTGGTGCTTTTCAATGTCTGCTCTGCACCAAAGGGCCCGTGTCCCTTGGGGTACATGCAGCAGATGGCAGGCCCCCACAGACAGGAGCCAGCAGTCTGGTCTTATCCTCCTTTATAACCTTTAACAGGATGGTAACTATCACTGTGTATGCTACAGGGACTGGCAAGGACAATGCAACATCTGCAAAACAGGAAAAGAAACCTACTGACCTGATCCTGGAAGATGCCACAGAGAAAGCTGTCAGCCCTGAACACATCTGCCCGGTAGCACAGATATCCTGCATTAAAAATTGCCTCGAAATTCACATTGATCTAGAGTGACTGGAATGAGTACAAGATCAATTGCTGCTACTGAAAAACCTAGCTCCAGGTGCATTAAACACCTGATCAAAGCCCACTGTTTGTGCACACTCTGTGTTGCCCTTGCTGCACCTCTCAGTGGTGAGTGTGTCCCTGCCCCCTGTCAGAGCACAGCAGCTGATGTGCCAAGGCTGCACTCCCTGAGCTGTGCATGTGAGGTGCAGGGTCACAGTCAACATCAGCCCCTGCTGAGCAGTGGCACCTCAGAAGCATTTTAAACACCTTCTGATTCTTCTGCCAGGCTGCTCCATGGCTAAAACTCACTTCCCTGGCTCCTTCCTGGGAGGCACTAACAAGGCACCAGCAGCAGTGAAGCAGCAGCATCCAAGCCCACCCAGCCACAGACTTTCTGCTCCCAAGAAAGACACAGTTGCATGTGGCCCAAAGACAGCCTTCCTAACTTGCCCAAGCACTGCATCTCTTCACCTGGCTGAACACAACATTTTCAAACTATTGCACTGAAAAAACAGAAAGACTATATATAAATATTTTAAAAACCTAGAAACCTTGAGCATTGAGCATTTCTCTGGGTCCTCTTGAGATACCACTGATCCTCTGCCTTGCTGCTAGCCTGCGAATTGCTTTCCACACAAAGAAGAAAACTTACCTCCTTTCCCCACCTCTGAATTCTCCCACACATTGAGCCCTTAGTGGAAAAGGCAATACACAATCATGAACACTCATCCTATTGCTTTAAATAGCAATTACAAAATTCTTGGTCACCAATATGAACCCCTGTATTACCATTTACTTACCCTTTTTCCTATTGTTAAATATTAATATCATCAAGCATTTCATGGGGCATGTTTGAGCTTTGAATCTCAGAGGCTCCATGTCTCCCCTAATGGAAGCTGTTATCAGCATTCTCATCTTACAAACAAGGAAATCAAAGCAGGCATTGGAAGCCAAAGTGACTTGCCCAAGGTCATCTTGCTGACAATAGGCAGAGATGGGAATACAGCTAAAAGCTTCTCCTGCACCCCAGCACCCAGGAAGAGCCAAAAATTATCTTCTTATGCCACATATACCAGTTCTTGCATTTGTTTCTACCGAGTCTACAGCAATTAGTACACAAACATCAATTCACAGGTGTTTGGACCCTGTGCTCAAAACAATACCCAGCGACAAAAATCTTAGTGACCAAAAGTGCATCAGCCTCTTCTTTCATTGCCTACAGTTTCTTGCAACTCTCATCAACAAAGCACATCTGGTAACCAATCTGTGCAGAAAACTCTGCTGCTCATCTTTATATACTGGATTGTTTCAACCAAAGCGTGACACTGCTGAACACCTTCTGAGTCCTCAGTGCCCACCTGGGTAAAATAAGCACACTTAGAGAGAGCACTGCGCTGACCAAAAAACACAAGGTGCACAGCAATCTCCCGGAACCAGCGCTGCTATTTTCTTTCTTTCGCTGCTCGCCTGCGCAGGCAGCCCCGCCTGACGCTCCGGAGGCCCAGCCGTGCGGACAGCGGGAGAACAGACTGGAAGCTCTGGGACGTGCCCCGCCGCACACACGGGCCGGGGGAGCGCACAGGGACCCGCACCGCGCTGTGCTGACAGGCGCGGCACTAAGTCCTGCTCGGGGCTCTTCTGTCACCGCGGCGGAATGCTACTGTTACCGTGTGTGCGTATATGTGTGTGTATACATATATAAATATATATAAATATAAATATAAATATATATATATATATATATATATACACACGCATACATACACACACATATACGTAGTATGTAGTATCTATCTATCTATCTATCTAGATAGATAGATAGATAGATATAGTGTGCACAACGGCTGGGTGTGTATCATACGGCTATGAAGACATTGTATACACAATATTATTATAATTTACAAGCTCAGACTCGCTGTATGATTTCCAAGGTGCACCTTACATCCTGCTTACCCGCAAGATCCGCACCGCCTCAGCACTCCCCGCGCTGCTCCGCAGGCGGGGGCGGGACAAGCGGACAGGAGGCCGCCGGAGCAGGGATATTCGTGTCCCTCCTGCAGCCCCCGGCCCCGGCAGCCGCCCCACGCCCCCGGCACGGCCCCACCCCGCCCGTCGCCCCCAGCCCCGAGCAGGCGTCCCGGGGCGGCGGCTGCTCCTCACCTGGTGGCAGAGGATGGTCCGCTGGACCAGGCGGGCGTAGCCGTCCAGGCGCACCCCCGAGTTGCTGCGGCTCCTCATGGCCCCACGGCGGGCCCGGCTACCCGGCCCGGCCGCGCTCGGGCGGCGGTACCCGGAGATGGCGGCGGCCTCTCCCCGCCCTCACGGCGGAGCGGGGCGGGGCGGCAGCGGCCTCCGCCCTCAGGCCCCGCGGGGACACGGGGAGAGCCCTGCACAAGGACCGAGCGGAGGAGGGGCCGCCTGGCGTGACAAAAGCCCGGCTGCGTTTGTAAAAGATAGTGTCGATTTTACAGAACCTCATCGTAAATTCGTAAAATAAAGCTGAGAATACCAAAATACTTGTTGGCAGCTTTTCTTTCCCCCGGCCTTAAAAAATCGCATCCGCTGGAATGAAAGCACGGAACAGATGTAACAGAGTAGCTGAAGATGTGGTATTCACTCAAAATTCGGAAAGAATTTTTTTCCCGTTGCCTTTTTTTATTTTTTAAGTGAAATTATGGCATTGACAGAGTTACTATTGTCACTTTTCCTTGCTGTTCTTCCTTCATTGCCTATAGCTGACAGTCGTGGTTGAGAAGGCAGAGTTCACAGCCGCGTTGGTTCCTTCGGCGGAGGTCGGACCCCACCTCTGTAGGTTCTGCACAGCGGAGCAGAGGACAAAGCTCGGAGCTTCATCACCTCCCTCTGCCAGAGCCGAGCGGTGAAACCGGCGCCGAGCCGAAACACGGACCCGCTCACCGCTCCCTGAGCTCCGCGCCAGCCTTCCCCTTCAGGGCACCGCCTCTTGGAGAGACTGCACTTAGGCAGCAAGTTTGCTGGGCAGAGTGCTGCCAGCTGTACACGGCAGGTTGCAATTTATCTTTGACTAAGCTTAAAACCTCCTTACAGATCCCCCGAGATCCCTTGCAGCCACAAACTAATGCACAGAATTTTACTTGGTGTTCTGGGCGGGTGTTGCAGCTTTCCCCGAGCTCTCTCTGGGTATCCTGGCTAAACAAAGAGCCCAAGTACCAAAAGGATACTGTAACAGCCAGTGTAAAAACACGTTTTCAGCTAGTTTGAGGATGAGCTAAAATATTATGCTGGTTTAAGTGCAAATTTTTACTACAATATGAGTGTGCTATTAAGTGGCAAAGTCAGAAAGGACTCATCTCCCCTAGGAATATATAAAATAAAAATTATTTCAAGAATCCTAACATATTTTAGTGTGTAAAAATAAAAACAAAAAGATTCCAAGCAGGTCAGAGGAATTTGTGTATTCATAGGGAATTTAATTAATGAAGCTAAACTCAGCTTACATCATTCCTTTGGGAGAGCTTCAGCAGTCTTGAGGGCAGGCCTTGACTGGACTAACTTATGTCAGGGTTTTCTCTGCTAAAATCCAGATCTGTCAGAACCATGCAAGGTAAAATATGTAGCAGAGAATAAATGCAAAAGCTGGGTCAGCTTTGTCTCCAAGAGGTGACATAACTGTTGATCCTGTAATCTGAAGAATTGTAACGCAGTCCAGTATTAATGACACATTTATCTAAAAGACAAAGTTGATATATTTTGTGTTGTACTTGCTGCAATTTTATTACTTTTTTACAGTTGAAAATATAAATATAAGAACATTAAATAAATATACAAGAAACACTGCAAAGGCAATTAGCCAAATAGTTAAAGCATTCACAAAAATGTATTCCAGCTACTAGCATTCCAGGATCGGCTTTTACCGACATGCAGCTAAAACCCTGTGGATAAACACAACAAATACTTCAAATTCTCCCCTTAAAAGCATAGTCAGACATATTTTGGATGTAAAAGACTGAAAGAACTGATGCATTGCCCACAGAACCACAATGTGGTTTGAGCACCGAAGAGGTTCAATTGCTAACTCCAACACAGCCCCAGATAAGAGGCGTGTAACTCACGCTTTTGTTGAGGAGTGTTCTTTCAGGGAACCCAACTGAGCCCTCCCCACTGGCAAAGCAAAGCCCTTGCTCCCCATCAGCATGCACCTGCTTCATGCAGCCCTCTCTACAGGGCCTGGTATTCTGCAGTCCGGCACCAGGTTGTCCTTGTTTGATTTGGGAGCATCCAACTTTTGTCCAAGAATGCAAATTGAAAAAGCAGTGGCCATAGCTGCACATGTGTGTGAGGAAGAAGAGGTAAGACCAGGGCTTAGACCAATTTCTGTTCAGGAGAACCTTCAAGATATTGTATGGACTTTCAGCTGTTTTACATGAAGAGCCGAAGTTCTTTTGTTCCCAGTAAATATCACAAGAGGAATGCAATTTTGCTTCAGCAATTACTGAGCTAGTGCCTCAGTACAAACACTGCCAACCACAAGCCAAAGTTTAAGCAGAAATACTCATTAGAATAGCTCAAGAGCTGCCCCTTAAAAAACAGCCATGCAATGAAACAAACAATTTCTCAGCTACTAAATACAGCAGCTGTCATTTATTATTTCTATTTTTTCTTCAACTTGCTTCCCCTCCCCCCGCAAACTTCTCAACTTCCATCATTGCAAATGAAAAACAGCAGTGTCTCACCACTCAATATAAATACTGACCCTGGTGAAATCAATGGCAAAAACTGATGGCTTCACTCAAGCCACCAACACAACTTAGTTGTACTTAATCACCTACTGACTATTTAATACTCCATTCATGGCACTCTACTTGAATTATACCCAATTTCTATCCCTCTATGGCCTACTAAAAAGTAGCTAAATGTTCAAGACCGATTGCGTTTGTTATTTACATTTCTGCATCTAGTGAATATATTCAAACCACTGTAAGTGATCCACTTACTGGACAAATTTTGTTGCATTCTATGTTAAAGATAATTAACTAAAGAAAAATGCAAACTCACAATAAAAGTTACAAACAAAATACCAAGTATTTTTCTATACATAGGTGTATATAAATTTATATTACAAGAAATAAATATAAAAGTATCATTGAGATGCTTAAAGGTTGATATTTTCTGCTTATGTACATCACTGCAGTTTGCTACTAAAACGTACAAAAAGTTGAAGACAGTGTAGCTAACATTTTTGAAGTTAACATCGTTTTTATGCACAAGTTGTAACTTTCTACATTTATACAGTACTACTAAGCATTATATCCAGATAAACTTAATTGTAATGAAAAAAGTCTAAATAAAACTTTTGTTTAAATGTTAAAAAAAACCCTCAAAAAACCCCCACTCTGATGAAGAAAAAAAATGGAAGTGTGCCAGCTGTAATCTGACATCCAAGACCTCGTCAAAATAATAGGTTCCTTTTCTTTTCTTTTTTTTCTTAATAATTGTCCTTGTCAATCCATTGCATGGCTGCCTTGAAGTTCCAGTACCATATATTAAATAAAAACAGTTCTTGGTCTGCTCACATTATGTAAAACTGCTAAAGTAAAACTCTACTTCACACTGTAAAACAATGTGCTGTTTAAAAGGAAATCACATTTTCTCCATAGAACTTAGGCTTCCTCTCTTTGAAGTCCTTCTGAGTGAGATTTGGCTTTCTTGGCTGCCAGTATCATCCTTGTCTTGGAATACAATTTGTTTGCCTGAAAAGTCATGGAGACACACATCACCATTCTGTACACTGAAACAAACACCATTCTTCTCACTGGAAAGATGGCCTGTTGAAACAAAAAAGTGCATTCCCTATCAAAAAGGTTCAGAATCAAGCCTCCTATGTTTGTTTTAGTCACTATAGGGAGTTCATACAATCTCATTTTATCCCTGCAACAATTTTAAAATTTTTTGGTAAATATTTTTGGTAAATATTTTGTATATATATTATGTATTTTTGGTAAATATTTTGTATATATTTCTTTTCCTGTGTAAAATCCTGATATTTGAGAGATGTTAATATATTTATGCACAAGGATTCAATATTTTAAGCAATGAAGGTCATAATTCTCAAAATGTAGACTTGACTTGGAATAAGTATCACTAGATAAGATGCAAAATACTCCTCATTTTAATGATTTGAATTAAGCTTTAAAGGTATCTCAGGTGTGCCATGCATCTGAAAGAAGAAAGTGAGAGTACAAGGAATTCAACTTACAGCATTTACTTCTGAAGGCCAGTCAGAATAAGGCCTAGGTCTGATCATGGGTCAAAAACCATTCTTAGACTGCAGAGAATGTTACCCATTCAGGTGAATCCACAATGAACACATCTAACACCACTGCTGACTGACACCTTTTACTGAAATACTCCACAAACGTTTAGTTCACTGGATAAATCTCCTGCCACTATGTATCACATTCTAAATATTTTTAATGAGAATTTGTGGTTTTTTACTCTAAGTATTTGTGCAAACACTTCAGTTTGGACTTTTAAAAATTTAGTTATTAATTTAAACAGCCAACAAGCACTTAAACAGGAAGAGGTACAAATGTAGACAGGGTATGACAAGCAGAAAAGCTTTGTTCATTAATTCAAATAAGAAAAAGGTTGAAATGATAGAAAATAACCATACTTGCTAACACTGTGATTGTTGTTAAACCCCCTGCCTGCCTAACACTCTTTTATCTTAGGAGTGTTCAAAATAGCTGTGTCCTAATGTTAGGGCAAAAGCTGAGAAGAAAATAAGACTTTTCTGTGAACAAATTCAGAAAGGTGGTTTGTGTTAGTCACTTAGAAAATCTGGAGGTTCAGCCATGTGATACCTAATTGTAGTTTCTGAAACATGCAAATCTGCAAGAGAAAAACTGAAAATAAGGAAATATTAGAATGCCATAAAAAGATGAAGTCCAGTAGGAAAGAAAAGTCACAGGCTATAGAGACATCCCAAACTTACCACAGTAAGTCATTCAGTCCTGAATCTGGAATAGCATTTCAGTAGAAGCAGTGAAGCTAAAACCATGAAGTGTCTACAGCTCAGTATATTTATGACATAGGTCTTAAATTTCTAGAGTGTTTTTGGTTTTGGAGGTCACTTTTTAAAATGAAGTGTTGCAATGTTATTTTCGAGTTCCAGCTTTGAGAAGAGAGTGAAGATGTCCCATTTCTGGTCAAACCACTACACAGGTGCAGCAAATTATTAGGTCCCATGTTCCTATCTAACAGCAGTCTAATACCTTTTGGAGGCATTAGCCCAGTTCTTCTGAGATATGATGCCCCATGTTTGGAAGATTAGGTGTAAGGAATTGCCTCCAAGAGCTTTGCTGGGAGCTATCCAGTTTAGTTATAGGTTTAGCCTCTTCTTTCAAAGAATTATTTAGTCAAACTATGCAGGCAAGCTATCATAAAACCCTCTTGATATGAATGGAGGATGTGGTATGAGGTTCACAGCATTCAAAATAGACAATAAAATAGGAAATTAGGTGAGACATCCATGTTTGTAAGTGCACAGGAACAAGGTTTTATCAAAGTTCTTTCGGCTGCTTTTGTCTAAGAAGCTTTTGGCACAGGACACACAGACAGAGTGGAAAGGTCTGATTATGTGAATTTAGTAGGACAGAATTGGAGCACAGCCAACAGAACTGGCATCACTCAATGGTTTAGATCATCAATTTAGCATCTCATTCCAAAATACTCAAAAGAACAAAACTTTCCAGAAAGCTGCAACAGGCTCATTCATTCCATTGCCACAACAAACAAGCTCAACAGAACATTTCTGCTCTTTCTTTCTGTTGAGAAAAGCAGTCAAAATGCTTTTGTAGCTTGGCATAAGCGTGTCAGATGTTGCAGGAAGAGATGGCTTCTTTCATCAGAGCAATTAACATAGCAGGGAAAAAAGAGTCCTACAAGACATGCAGGCTTTTGCACCTGAAAATTTCTCTCTTTGAAAGGAAATACTTCTACCTAAAAATATTGCCTTACTTTGTGTCTAATGCTAGTGAGTGTCACTGGATGCTGGTTCTCAACTGATCTGTTAGATAAAAAGTATGTTAATCATTGCATTGTGTGGTACCCAAACAGGGAGATTTTTACAAAGGGATGTGGAAAAAAAAAACCAACTTCAATTTAGAAAGTGTACAGGGCATGTCCAAATGCCATCTCCTGAAGTGTTGTGATTTCTCTGCAATATGCAGTTAGTACACTTAAAGGAACAGCAACCTCTAACCCACATATGAATTATTTTACTCTGTGTATCTGAGAGGTTATCTGCTGATATAATCTTGTTGATTATGTGCTGTCTCCTGACAGCATAGGCCAAGAAATGAGGACAACAAAGCCTCTCCAAGCATGTTCAACAACTTCATAATAAACATTCTAGTTGATGACATGACTTCTTAGCCTCAACTCTTGATCAGTTGGGAAAAATACCTCAGGCACACAGGAGTAATATCTTCTGAATTTTGCTTGACTTAGGGTTTTATACATTACAGATTTATAAGTTATTTTTCTGTTTGAAAAATTGATTGTCTTTACTGAGAGTTCAAATCAGCACCATGACATGTGCCCTGCAAGAGTGTGAAGAACTAGATTATGTCCACTGAAAAAAGGTCAGTTTTTAATGAGTATTTTAAATGGTGATTCATATTAGCTTTCTCAACAGAAAAATAAGCTACAGCAAATTGCAAGTGAAATTGAGTGCAGTGCTACTGCATTTCAACTCCTCAGGAAGAGCAGAGGGCAGCAGTGCAGAGGACAGTACTATGTTAGAACAGGAAGGATGGAGAATTTTACTTCTGAAGACATACTAATTTGCATTATACTTACCATTTCCATTTGCATGGACTGAATAATCGTTGTTCATTAGCAGTGTTGTAGAGTTAGTGGAGTTACTGTTTGATTGTAAGGAGTTGGAAGAACTGGATACTCCTTGATTTACAGTCTGCTTCTTTAAACCATTTGTAGCAGTTCTACTCCAGTCTAAAACAGGAAATAATACAACTCACACAAGCGCTTTATAAAAATATAGTTAATAATGCAACTGAATGGATATAAAACCAAGGCTTTACACACTTCTTGCAGTATTCTAGACAGAATTATATTGTATGAATTTAATGAATCTTGATGCTTAAAATTACTTAAATCTAGTTTCTTTTCTCTTGTCCCTTTTTAAAATACAAGCAGCCAACTATCATAGTTTTACAACTGCTGACCAGATCAGAAAAATAACTGAAGAGCAGTTGATTCTCTAAGTGAAAGTGTATAAAAATACATGGCTTTACAAGAGGACAACTAGTTAGTAAAAAGTAATTCATGTCTTTTTTGGTTTAAACCATGCTTCACTTTCTTTTTGTCAAAATAACTGGTAAAACTATGTCTGACCCACAAGCTGGAACAAATCTTACCGTTTCTAACTGACCAAAAGTCTTCTGCAAAGACATGCCTTTACCCTGCAGTGGAAGAGGTCATCTCTTAGCAGTTAGCAGCTTAAGGCAGCAGCATGTAAACATGCAAGTGCTGCATCAGCTACCACGTTTAAAGTTGGAGGTTTACTGTATCTTGGACAGTAAATTAGAACTGCAACGGCAGCAACATGATCAGTTGGGGTTTTTTTGGTTGGGTTTTTTTTTTTGGTGGGTTTTTTTTTGTGTTTTTTTTCTAATTATTACAAAGTACCAGGAACTTAACACTAAATATAAGAATTCAGAAGTTTAAAGAAAATAAATTAATATTTACCAGAGTTTTCAGCCAGCCTGAATTTCCCACAACAAAGATATCTTCTCCACTGTTTACGGACATTCTCCTTTGTTACACAATAGAAGACGAAAATGAAGAACCCTGCAAAGCAATAACACAAAAGATTGTTGTAGAATTCACTTTTACTACTTCCTAATGGACAATGTTTTGGTTTTCTTTCATTTCTTTAAATTTCTAATAAAAAGTAATGACATTTTTCTTTGCTGAAAAAGTTTACAACTCTATAGGTTGCAGAGCACTTTTTCCTTACATAGATTAGAGGAATCATACACACAAAAGAAAAAACAAATACAACCAGTGCATACAGATTACTTTTATCAAATAAAAAGGGAAAAATTCTGTTGATCTTGAAATTTACTTAATGCTTTTGGAAAAGAATTCAAAGCAATGTCAAAGAGAGGGTGTGATACCACGCTATCAGACTATGAAGTTTTTTTAGCACATTGTGTGACACTGTTACATCTTTTATTAGCAGCTAACCTGTCAACCACCAGTGCTACAAAATTTTGAGAACTCATCCAAAGAAAATAACTCCTATGTAAAATAATAATAAATGGTACCCCTTTACCACAATTTCAAATATTTACTAGAAGGGATGGTGCCCATCCCATCTCCTACCAGCACCACATTACAGTCTCTTTGTCTATTACTCATTTGCTACTAACTGACACAGGGTGGCATCCAACTTCCCCTGCTTAAAAGTTCATCACAATTGCCCCCTTTATGGGAAAGTGGCATTTAATCTCTGCACAGTTTCCAATCTCCAGTGGGAAAACAGCTGTATTAGGTTTAGAATGAGTAGTAAATAATAGTTGTATTAGGTTTAGAATGAGTAGTAAATAATAGTAAATCAACACAGCAAATAGGGGAAAGGTGTATACACTGAACAGCAATTTTCACTGTTTTAGTCTCTCTGGGAAACCATCCAATCAGTCATCTAAGTGCCATTTAAGCAGAAATTTGGATCCAAACTTGAGAAGGGCAATTCAGGTATATTTAGGACACTGAGGACAGCTACAGTCCCTCCTGTTTATATAAAAGTCTGTGTGTCAACTCTGCTTTTGGATATGTCCAGCAGCACCTGCCTTTGCAAAAGTTTATGTTTTCATATCTACTTCTCATATATTCTTAAGAACTATATAAACCATGCTTAAGAGTTGGGTCACTAATTTTTAGATGTTTCAGCCTTGCCTGTCTCAATGACCCTTTGCTGAATGTCAAACCTCTCCAGACACCTTAGGGGAGCTGAAAAAATGATACTGTTTTCACTACATCGACTACATCATAACATGAACACTTAAAGTAACTGAGTATTGAAAATTCACTTGTTTATTAGTGGAAACACAGTCACTTCCAGGGATATCTGGTTTGCATACACTTTTAAAGTGACAATATTTATAAATATACCATACCTATATAAATAGTATCTAGTTTTTCTGTACCTTATCATAACAAAACTGCAACTTCAGGTTACTGTAAAGCAGTATCATCTCATCTCTAATACAATTAACATGCTACTGCACATATCAAATTTAAATTTTTATTGCTGAATCAAGAAATGATGTTTCAAAATGTTTAGTTCGTTATATTATAGACAGGGAGCTGTTATGTGAAGGAC
Source organism: Setophaga petechia (assembly GCA_024362935.1). Taxonomy (NCBI): domain Eukaryota; kingdom Metazoa; phylum Chordata; class Aves; order Passeriformes; family Parulidae; genus Setophaga; species Setophaga petechia. The sequence continues at coordinate 11,861,918 of JANCRA010000020.1, read as the reverse complement.
AAACTTACCTTGCAAAGTGTTGAAAATGGTAAAGAGGTAAGTAAACACCTCATTTACTGTGAAGAAAGCAAATCCCCAAGTAATTCCCAACAAGAATGTGAGGCCAGCAACACTCCTAAGGTCTTGGATACTGGTTTTCCTTTGAGCACCGAGTTGTTTCTTCTTTTTGATACGACAGAGTTGGATCAGTACAACAACGAACATGCTGATATTGATCAGGAATACCAGGCAGAAGTATCCCACAGCAGTAATATAGAAGACAATTCTATTTTTGATCCAGCAGCTGGAACAAAAGAGCAGTCTGTCAACCATTATCAGAAACAGAAACTAAGTGACATAAACATGAGATAAACTTGTCGTTTCTTGCATGCAAACCATTTTTGCCTTTTACAAAAGAAGCTGGGTTTTCTTTGGCTGAAGGATATGAGTCTTCACAAAGGCAATAACCCTAAAACACGAGATACTGTAGAGTTGTACTATTTCAAAGCACTGCTATTGTTTTCTTGCCTTCCCCCACTTTACTTTAAAGAAAAATAATTTGTAGGACCTCCCTCCACTCCCCACCCCCACCTCCCCCAGAGCTCCACCCTTTCACTCACAATTCATCAGGTCCATTTATGGAAACCTTTCCAGTGGTTATAAGTCCATAATTATCTGGCGATACTGCCAACACAATGGAGACAACTATTGCTGGTAACCCTAAAAGATTATGAGAAAACACATACATAAAAATCCTAACAGAAACAGTATTATGAGGACTTGAAATTATTATATTTTGCTACAAAATCTACATATTGTTTCTGAAATTTGGCTGTTGAATTCTGTTGACTACTAGCTGTCTGAAAAATTGCAGCGTTCAAACTGCTCAGGAACACAACTTGCAAAGAAACAAGAGGAGTCCTTCACAGCCAGCTCTAAAACTTTCTGAATAAATCAACAAATACCATTAGTCTTCAAACTGCTTCAAAATATCTCTTACAGCATAACTGATTTTCGTTCTTACTTATGTTTTAAGAAACAAATAGGAGATAAAAATCAGGCCCAGAATCTCTTCATCCTCTATCCAGTTAGATCTGGTTTTGCTGATTTTTGTTAGCAACAGTGCTATTCCAGAAATACAAGATTTACTTATTGGCATTTATTCTCAAAATGATGGAAGCATGCACATTCAAAATTGGTTCTATTGTACTAGAACAAGGAAAATTCATTATCACTTTGAATTGCAGAAACTTCAGCTTTGCAGCTGGGGGAACTCCATGCCTCAGAAAGGTGGAACATATATCAAAACATTTAATGACTGCCTAATTTTAATTTCTGACCTGTATCATATTCACTGAAATACTTGATAAGAGGAATTATCTATTTAGCATAAAGAAGGAAAAAAAATACATACCCCAACCAACAAGACAAAATTTAAGAATGTATTTCCGTACATAGGTGTTAAAGACCTTCACAAGGGCCAGATACATGTGGAAAGCTTCCAGGCCCATCCAGGTAAAGGAAACCAAGAGGAAATAGTGAAGAAATACTGCAACTGCAATGCATAGGCCTCGTGTGTCATACAGTGCAATCCATGAGTCAAGGAGAAAAACTAAGTTGAGTAGAAGTAATGCAGCACACAGCTGAATGAGTATTTTGGAGGGGTAGTCTCTCCGGATTTTCCTACAAAAAATAAAAAAAGGAACATTCATGAGATGACATCACCCGTCCATGGATCCCTGGCTTACTTCTTCTCTTGCAGTCTTTGGCAGTCACAAACGCCAAGGAAAAAAAAAATTAAATTTTCATTCATATACAATGCTGCATGTGTTGCACTTATACATGGAGAGAATAATTTACAATATACTTCCTAATTAACGGTGTGCATATATAAAGTTTTTAAGAAAAGGTTACATAAATACAGACAATATTGGAGTCAAAGTGTTCAGTGGCTTTTTTTTTTCCCCATTGTATGTTAGACTTATTGTTACATTGCTAGCCAAACCCAAAAGGTGTCTGTTCCTTGTTTTTAAACTAGGTCAAGCTTTTGACTGGGTATCTAAAGCCTTAATAGAGGCAAGTCCCACTCTTAGAATAATGAGAGAATAAAGAAAGAATACAAATGCTTTTAAAAATGCTAAAATTCTGTACTGTTTTTTGTGTATTGTATCTTAAATACATTCCTTCACACTTCTATTATGATAATCATCACAAAAAACTTCAGAGTTCTACTTCTTCACTTTTTACTGCCTAGAGCCTCATGATAATTCACTTGTTGATCAGATTAACATTTCTGAAGACTGAATCAACATCTTCCTGGTGAACTGGCCAAATCTGTGCATTATTTGTGGAGACAGAATCCATAACTATTGAAAAGGATTTCTCAGTGAAGACTACAATCAATCACAATTGAAGAATAATGGCAGCTCAGCTGAATGGGTACTTACTCAAAGGCTATGTAGGTCACAAGAGTAACAGAAAGAAAAATTGCAGAGAGGCCACAGCCTATATATGATATAAAAGTCAGTACCAATTCTTGTGTGGGATTCAAAGGAGAATTTCCATACAAGTCCTAAAACAGAAACAGAAGTTATTTTCACAGAATAGGTTTATTTAATGGAAAAATATTAAAAAAAAACAAAAAAATCAAAATGCACCTTTCCCTCTACACTTATAAATAAAAAAAGGACCCCATTCCTTTCATCAGGGCTCTAAAAAAGGTTAGATGAAAAAAAAAGCCAAGCTAGTCTTGTAAAGAGCAGGGAGCTGTTACTCCATGATCCTTATGGGTCCCCTCCAACTTGAGATATAATTTTATAATTCTATGACCCGAATTGTGAAATCCCATTGATTAAAAAGCTGTTTTAAATTTGATTTCCTAAATTTTGTTTCCTAAATTTTATTTAGAGTATAAACAGCTGCCTAAATTCAAAATCTGCAGCACTTAAAGAATTTTTTTTCCTCCAGTGGAACCCATGGATGAAAAAAACAAGGAGTCTTTTTTCAACATTCAACAAGGAGTTTAGGCATGTGCCTAACTGTATGGCGACCTGTACTAACACTAAAGTGAATAGAACCTGAGTATTATTTATTAGCCTGTATGGGCTTATTGGGTCTTCACTTACTTAAGACAACTCAAGGTTAAATGTGTTCTTGAACAAGGGTAAGATTGCATAATTCTTAAAATAATTACCATCAAAACTGCAAAACTTGTGAGATGGTTGCATGAACAGACTGTTTCATTGACTCTACTTTCTTTGACTATGCAACCTTCATATGACCAGCCTCCATGTCCACCTGTTAAAAAGAGCAGCTTTGTTATTTATAAAAGGTTTCATTTATATTAACATGAATTAACATAGCTAAAACAGCATAGCATCTTGGGTGATCTCAAGTACTTACCATTTTTACTGAAGTCCCAAAAAACACATCTAACTGTTGAATTATCCTGTTTAGGAGTATAAACAAGGAAAAAATCAAGTTACTAAACTGTGAGTTTAGGATCAAATGATTTATGAATGATCTACAAAATTCAGGGAAGAATAAACACTGTATTACAGCAAATATGCCTCTTCTATGTGAACACAAAATAAATTTAGGTGCATAAAAGGATTGCAAACTGCATGCAAAAATATGCTGAACAGATTTGAAGTCACCAGACAGGAGCTAGCTCTTGTGCTTATGCAAAGATTCTGTTCCTGGTAGAACCTTTTGAACACTCTTTCAATGTCTTCCCACACCAAACAAATTCCTGGGATTTCTCTTCCTTCCAGACTTTGTAACTTTTGAAGTCATGATCACATAGAAAAGGAAAAACCTTTTCATTTGCAAATATTTGATCACTTCCTACTATCAGAATATTAAACATTTACACATAGATTTCTTCACACACATGCAAATTCTATAAATACCAGCCACAATACGCTATATTGCTATAAACACTAATACCTCTAAAGTTATATCTCAAAACTTATTATTATGTCAAAACAAGTAAAGATGCCACTAAACCAGTCCCTGAAAAAAGCTCCAGGTGAATTAGTACAATCCCCACATTTTTCAGTTTATAATAATTGAATATTTAAAACTCTCTCAAGATATGAGATAGAAGACTTTAATCCTTGATGCTCTTTTCAGAAAGAGATGGTGTGCAAGAATCCTAATACTTTCTGATGACACAATCCTGTGTTTCAGTTCCCCTAAGAAAACAGACTTATATTATTTTCTGGCCATACAACACCCACAAATGTCATGACTGCAGCATCCACCGTAGCAGCCCACACTGTCAGTCTTCCCTCTAAGAACTTTTATTCTTTGTAGAATAAAACAGAAGAATAAGTAAGAAAGATAAAAGGTGAATGAATTTGTGATAGAGCAAAATAACCTTACACTACCTGAGAACCAAAATTTATACCAGTGTCAAATAAGCAAACAGGAGTGGTTTTTAAGGTCTGGGTGGAGATGAAATGTCCACACTAGTAAAGCAGAACAAGCTGACCTGTATTTTTAGTAAAATGTTTCCACTACAACAACTTCAGTGGAGACAACAAAACTGTACTTTAAGTTTGCCAAAATGTCAATTTTACCTGATTAGGCTTGATATTCTGCAAAATGACAGTGACATTTGTTGTTAAGTTACTAATTGTGAGGTTAGCAACACTTGATGATATAACACTGCTGATTAAAGATGCATTCTTCAAAGACAGATCCTGAAACGACAAAAAAAGCTCCAGATTTTAAAATCTTAAAGGAAACAATACTAGAGTACAGCACCACAAGCTCATTTACTATGTGGAGCAAGCACTTTAAGTCAGAAGTTTTAAAATGTGCTTTGTGAGGGAAAAAAATCCATTCATATTTTGCTCTAAGCTTGAATTTAAAATCCTTATGAATTGGGCCAAAAATACCTGGAACACAGTGGTCTTTTTAAAGAAGTTGAATATAATTCTAGAAGCCAAGTCCAACTCCTCAGTGCGTAAATTTTTCAGCAATGATGGAGGAAGTGTAATTGATCCAAGATTATTTAAATTCTGAATTGGCTGAACTCCTAGAGAGATCTGAAAAAGAAACACCAGGATTATGCTTTGTTTCAGTCTCCAAATAAATAAATTATGACTTATTTTCAGTTTAAAACTTCAAAATAAATACCTCATTAATTACTGTCACAAATTCACTGCTGCTCTCATTCCTCTCCCACTCCAATGCATAAATAGCACCTATAGGACTGAAAAGGATGCATCCCATTTCAGGTCTGCCTACCACTGAAAATAATCTGGCTTTAACAATTTCCCTACAGGGACATATCACACCACTGTGTGTTTTGTATTGATTTGGAAAAGGTGAGGAGCAAAAACTCTGTGTAGCTGTAACTGTGTAGGGAGATCAACAGCTTGAAAGCCTGCAAAGGCAAAGAATTTTTATACCCCGCAGGGAGTATGTCAGAATTCAGAAAAAGTTAAAATAGACATTATTTGTCAATACATTTTTATGTTCAGGAGGTTAAGTTTATATTCCTTGATAAGAACATAAACCCTAACTTTTTGATTGTCTGGCAAAAATTGCAAAAGTAAACTGGATAAGCTACAATTCAGGTACCTCAAGAGTTTAGTGATCTTATACTGTACAAAAACAGATCTGAACTTTCACCCATTTTATGTGCTGTACATTTTATTTGCTGTGCTTACAGGCCAGGGAGCTTTGCTTAGTACAGAATCTCTCAACATTCCTGTCATACATTAGTCCTTTAAATACAAATATCATCACCTCAGAGTTCCTGGGAGATGTGAAACATTAGTAGTACTGCAGAAAGAAATTATCTGAGTATTGAAAGAATGGCTGTTATAAAAGTAACAGTGTGAACTCCCCAAAGTGCTCTAACAATGTGATTTAACTCATCTGTTTAGACCAGCGCACTCCAAATGTTTTTGATCATGCATCCCCTAAAAATTTTTGAGCATGAACCCCAGTATATACCTATCCATAAGTTACATGTATGAATTAGTTTACTAATATATTATGCAAGTTATAAAATATTTTTTAAATTAAGGAGATAAAAATTTCTTTTAAAAATGCATTTTCTATTTATTATAAAATATAAATATAAATAACATTTTCCTGCACTGAACTGGACTGTCGTGTGCACACCCTGGGGTACTCAAACCCTACTTTGGAGATCACTGGTGTAGACAGCCATCAAAGAAATCCTGAATCAATTCCATAAAAGCAGTCCTGTTGCTCTAGTTTGAAGTATATGATACTTATTGAAATTTTTCAGTGTTTCATTGCCAATGCCATGAAATAAAAAATCCTTAGCAAATATCTGTAGGTCAGCACTAGCACCTCCTAGTCATCTCACATTCATCCACTATATATTGCTAAGTAATAGAAAAGAACTCAAATCTAAAACATTTATAGAATTTTCAGTAACACAAAAAAGTTCCAGTACTACATATGGCTTACGATACATTAAGCTATTTTCTTCTCTGAGGAGGCAGAATGTGTCAAAATTGGTCCAAAACTTTCCATCTCTCCTTGCTTAAGCCTCCAAGGCTGGTATTGTCCATTATTTTCTCTGTCAGGAGGGAGGTTTTGAATGAGATAAAGGGGATCCAACCAAACTTTCTAAGCACTTCTTTCTTGGTGAGATGCCATTAGTGACAAATGTTCTGAGCATCATTATCCAAGCAACATACATAATAGTTCTTTTCTGGAACCCTCTACAATTATTTCCTTCTAACAGATGAAGCCATCTGGCAACACTCCTTGACAAATTTTAGCACTGTCATGGTGGTTGAATAAATGATTCATAATTCAGGGGGCTTGAGGCAAAGTTATTCTGCCAAGCACTTTGTCCATTCTGGTGTTCTAGCTGTACCCTCTCCAACAGCTTATTAGTTCTGCCAGTTTCTGCTAAGTCAGCTCTCTTTTACACCTATCTACACAGTTGAAAATTAAAGGAAAAACTATGAAGGGCTTAAAAAAAGTCTGAAACTAACATGAACTAAAGATCCTGACACTGACGTAAAAAAACACATATTCCTAAATATAAAACCATAAACACTTTAAAATAAATGTTTGACAATTTGTAGGTACTGTAAGTATTTAGTAACCTGGAGATCAGCTGAGTCCTGGACAGCAAAAGACATTTGGTTGGAGCGGATTCTGTTGGTTTGGACAACTGCCAGAGCCAAGGAAGGGGAGACAAATTCAGCAGATGATGTTGATAAATTTAGTTTTAAGCCAATATAGTCCACCAGCTTTATAATTCTGTTAAGAAAAAGCATACTTAGTATTACCAAGCACATACATCCAAAATTCTCAAGCAAGTTATGGTTACGGAGCAATAATCCAAGTACAATGCAAAATGATCACTTATTATGGTGTCAACAAAAATACCCCACCATTTTCCATGGCATTATATTGTAGTACAGATGGTAACATTAGAATGATAGTCCTTCCACTTTGAATAACTACATAAATGAACAAGAAATATTCTTCTGGATTATGATTATGAAAAAGTGAAACTTGCTGAAGCCAATTTGTCAAGACAGTAAATACAACACTCCTGTAATCTATTGCCAAATGACTTACCTGTTAGAAATTCGTGGTGGCAATGGCTGAGAAGCAGTGAGGATAGTGCTCACCTCACTAACCATCCTTTCTACATCTTTTGGCTCTATTTTTCCAGCTGCTAAATCATTTTCTATTTTGGACACGATTTGCTCAGCTGTGGCGATACTAATGGTGGTGTGCACAGAAGTTATATTTGTGGTAGCTGAAAGGGTTTTTCCTGTGACAAATAAAAGTTAAACGTTGTGTTCAACAAATGATGTAAGCTTGGAGAGGCAGAAAAATTAAACAGCTCTCTTGATTAAAAATTGTATTACTACTCATAAGGGTTCTCAACATGTCACGTAATTTCTCCCTATCAGCTACTTTGCAGACAGTGGCAATTTAAATCTCTTAAAAAATTAAAGCAGGATTTCAAACTGACAACATGAAACTAATGTTTTATTGATTTCAAAGTTTCTCACATCAGACCATTAATATATTAAATATATTTAATATATTAAATAACCTATTATTTTGAATTTTTAGCCACTGAACGCCTGAATGTAGAGTAAAATCAAGAGAGTGTCAGAAATTTGAAAAGAAGCTTGTGTAGAATTTTCATAAGAAAATACATAGCCCCTAAGAATATTCCCAGGAAATAACAATATTTTAAGGATGATCCAACATTACTGTGCAGTATTTTTTAAATATTAGGTTAGTTTAAAAAAAAAATCTACCTTGCTCTCTGACTTAATTTTTTTTGTCCAAAAGACATTTGTTCTAATGGGAATTGAGCACTGTACCTACCTATGACAGTTACAAACGACAGGGTAGGGTGAGCAGTAGGGTGAGCTATCACTCACCATGTCCAAAGGCATCAGAATTTATTTTAAAATACATCAAGTGAAAGTTGACTCAGGGTTTTCACACAGAACAAAATCACAGAACCATTTAGGTTGGAGAAGACATCTGAGATCAAATCCAGCCTTTGACTAAACATCACCCTGTAAACTAGATCATAGCACTGAGTGCCATTCCAGTTGTTTCTTGAATATCTCCAGTGATGGTGACTCCACCACATCCCTGGGCAGCCCATTCCAATGCTTAACAACCCTTCCAGAGAAGAAATTCTTCCTGATGTCCAAAAACCTCCCTGGCACAGCTTGTGGCCATTGACTCCTATCTTGTCACTGGTTGCCTGGGAGAAGAGGCTGACCCCCACCTGGCTACAATCTCCTTTCAGGGAGTTGTACAATAAGGCCAATCTTTATTGCACAATAAGGACTCCTCCAGGCCCTTTCCCAGCTCCGTTGCCCTTCTCTGGACTTGCTCCAGCACTTCATTGTCTTTTTTGTAGTGAGGGGTCCAGAAATGGACACAAGGTGTGAGGTATGGCCTCACCAGCACTGACCACAGAGGACAAACACTGCCCTGGTCCTGCTGGCCACACGATTGCTGACACAGACCAGGATGCCATTTGCCTTCTCGGCCACCTGGGCACACCTGGCTCATGCTCAGCCACTGTCAGCCAGCACTACCAGGTCCTTTTCCCTGGGGCAGCTTTCAGACACTACTCCCCAAGCCTGGACTCTTCCCCAGGGTTGCTGTGACCCAAGTGCAGGACCCAGCACTTGGCCTTATTGAGCCTTTCATACAGTTGGCCTCAGTCCATCAATCCAGCCTGTCCAGATCCCTCTGTAGAACCTTCTTACCTTCCAGCAGATCAACACTCCCATCCAAAGTAATTCACAATAATTATAAGGACACCTCTCATATATATACACTTTATATATATATATATAAACATTGTTTAATGAAGTTTAAAAGCAAATCCAGTATATGGCATTCAAACAAAAATAATTATTTACTTTTCATATTTACCTGGGGTCCCATGGCCATCAGCAGTAGAATGAGGACGAGAAGCTGAGACAGAACGGTTGACAGGACTAGCAGTAGGGGTCAAAGATATTGTGAAAGGAGTAAGGGGAACAATAGGTACTGTACTGACATTTCTGTGAGCAGATAGAGGTTGGTTTGAAGCAGGGGGAATTTGTGCAACAGAATCCGTGATTGCCTCAAAGGGGCGATTTAAAATTGCAAGTTTGTGAGGCTCAGATGAAGAAAGTGAAGAATGTTTAGTGTAACCTACAGAAGGAGAAAGTATTGTAACAGTCTTGTTTAGGTGTGCAGCATCAGATTTAATTGAGAAAGCAGTATTAGTGATAGATTTTGTTGCAGGTATGGGAACAGTGATGGATTTGTTGGAAGTTATGGAAGAAAAAGTTGGCATGGTAGGTTGAGCAAGAGGCTCGGAAGAGGAGCGTGTAGCGGTAACACTGGTGGAAGGCACAGAGTTTTCAGAGAGAGGGCTTGTAAGGGGAGATGTGGAAAGAGTTCCAGAAAAATAAATTTCTGTGTATGGTGCGATCAGTGGTCTAATTGTAGAGCTTTGTTTAGCGGAAAGCACAGTGGGGGGAATAAAAGAATTAGATTTGAGGAAAGTCTTTTTAGGGAGAGAAGGAGAATGAGGGGAAGGAACCCATATAAAATGAGGTGGCACTTGTATAGTGCTGTAAAAGAAAAAAAGGTACAAAAATCCAGGTTAAGTTTAACATTTTTTCTATTTTAAAGAAAACAAGTTATAATAGAGGAATATAAATATATAGAGGAATATATATAAAAATTATATGGATGTACTAATATTAACGTGTATTTTAAAATCAATCAGATTGGATGTTTCATGCTCTAATACTTAGAAGGTTCTTACATTGTCTATTGCTGTAGTTGTTAACTAGCAAGTCTATAAACAAATACTACTACTGCCTTTTCTGCCTGCTCTGAGGGTGAGCTGTTGTTGAACACAAAAGCCAGATGCATCAAAGAAAAAAATAAAAAAAGGGATAAGAAGGGAGGGGAGGGAAGGGAAAGAGGCTAGAAAGAGGAAGGAGCTACACTGGAAAATGCCTGTCAGCTTTTTCTTGGGGAGTCCTTTCTGGGTATTACACTGAAGCATGGAAGTTGACTCTAGCCATGTATTAGGAAATTTAGGAAATAAGCAAATCAAATTTTGTATTTATACTCACTACATTCGTAATTCTTCAGCAGTCAAGGAACAGTACTTGAGCGATGAACAGCAGCACTGATCTGACATGACAAAGAAGCATTATCCTTAAGCATAACAACTGCTAATATCATTAAGTAGAATATTTATCCATGTGTATTATGTCTTTAAACAACAGTATATACTGCATAATTTCTTTTGAAGTTTGTTCACTAATTAGTTTTGCAAAACAAAAGAACTCTTGACCAGTCAGAATATTGCCATACCCCCAGATTTTTGTTCAATGCCTGACAAGTTCAGATTTCTCTTTTTTTTTTAATTTTAAACAAACCAAAATGCAACACAACAGCTTTTGAAACAGAGACGAATGGTATGAGCCAGTACTCCATCCTGCCACAATATTACTAACAAAAGTTGGCTACTGAACAACTCTTTCAATTCAGATTGTCATTTCAGCAAGACATTTATGTTCTCATCTTAATTTACACCTAATCCTTTCTAAGAATTCTCTATCAAAGTAGCTGGCAATTTTATACTAAACTGTTTTTAAAAGTTATTTCTGTCACATACACCCCCAAAAATCAGAAGGCTGCATTTTTATGTATTTAAATTGCTCAAACCAAAAATATTTTGATCCAATAGTAACTATCTTGTCTTTTTAGCTACTTGAAGACCACGTCTTTACATAAAATTGTGATGAGACTGTGTTTAAAGCACAACTTACCAAGCTGACTTATTTTTGCCTTTTGTGTTAAACTGCTTATATTCTCTCTCTCAGCCAGCTTCATTATGAAATTGCAGTGTGTACTAAAAGAGAAGAAAAAACTTAAGATTCAAGAAACAGAGCTGCCTCATCTTTCTAACAGAAGTAACACCAAATGCTAAATTAAAGCATATTAGTACAAATGCTAAGTGTGAAAGCACATTATTCCTAGGCTCTGTCAGATTTGGGCACATTTTTAATGCACATAAACCACTATGCCAGGCTGATTAAAAGCACAATAATCAGTTTGTGGCACTTATTGTCCCTTCTCTCTACTGTGTCAATTCTTAAATGGGGTCCTTCCTGACCAATGTTGGTCATTAAAGAGTTGATAATTCTGTAAGGATAATAATGTTATCTCTGCTGTTAGTGTAAATATGCCAGTGTTTATGAAACCTTCAGCACCAGAGGAAGCCAGCATTCTCTCTTGCCTTTAGAGAGAACTTCAGTGACCCATTCCAGCATATAATTCCATCTTTACAACTACAGTTCGAGGACGTGAAGCCCTGCCTAAACTAGGGAACCTCCAGGAAATTTTTCATATTCAGCAAATGCAAACATAGAGATGAAGGAAAAGGTTTCTGTCCAGCTCATAAGAATTAAAAGATTACTCTAGCAACTGCCAGTACATCACATGAAGGGGTGATCTGACTACTTTCTACTTTATTTGAGGGTTTTGGACTTTTCTTTCATCCTAATCCAGGAAAATAAAGTCCAGATTCAAGTATTTGGGGAAATCAAGTTTCATTTTGTTTTAGAATACAGCGTTTCCAAGCTGATCATTTTAAAGGACAATTTAATGGTGAGTAGGAATTAAACTGAGGTATCATCTACTTTTTAGGGTTTCTAGGATCACCTCTCTGGAGCAGCTTGCCATTCTGATCATCCTCTTTCCAGACTCTGAACTGCTTACTTCCTCAGGCTCCCCCTCGCCCAAGGATGGTTGGTTTCCCAAGCTGAAGAACAGCAGCTTGGGATGCCTCAAGTAAATCCCTCACAAAGATTGCAATGCATTCACAGGTTCTGGAATTCTGCTGCTCCCAGTTACATGACTCAGGTGATACAAAGATGAAGAAATATGGCAGGGAAGCCTGGGCTTCAGCAGAAGACTAATGAGAAGCAATACATTTGGGTTAAACAAAGCCAACAAACTCTAAAAGGTTTTTTCAAAAACACTAATGCCAGGACAATTATCAGAAATGAGAATTTCTTTGTTAACCTATACATATTTCTCCAGTCTGTTTCTTGAACTTCTGAACTTCCTAGAGAGTTTGTCTTTTTCTTCTGCTAAAGAGCCATGCATACTTCACATATCACAAGACAATATATGAGCTTTTAAATGTTTTTTCTTTAAAAATTTAAAAACAAACCTCTGGTTTTCTGCACTGCATTCCATAACAGAGGACTGTAATGACAAATGAAAACAGAAAAAAAAACGGTTTATAAGGAGCAATCAGGAGTGATGCTTTATCAGAAGTAAGTTGGAAAAAAGTTTTCCAGAGAGTAACAACAATCAATAATCTTACCTCACTTACTGCTTGCAAGGTTTTGTTGAACTCTGAAATGCTTTAAAATAAAATATTACTGTTAGGAAGGATTTTTAGTTATGTTTCTAAAAACAATTACAACAATTTAATTTAAGAAACAACTACAGAAAAAAAAATTTCCAGTTAATCAATTATTTTTTTAAAGTCAGGTCAGTTGTCATGCTGTAAAACCTCCAGCACTAAACATTTGAAGAGCTGACTTTTATTAGTCACTACACAAACTAAATTTAAAGGTCTGTCATCACATTTGAACATCAATCCATTGTAAATGTTATTTAAAAGAGCAGAAGATAATCGTAATGTTGCCTTTTGCCAAGCATTTCTTGGAACAGAATTCTAAATTTATACTCAAAGCCACAGAAATAGAATGAGTAAGAAATACAGATTTCTTCTACAAACAAAATTTCTTGGCCAACCACATCTTTTTGGTTTTCTGGGTAAGTTTGGGAAATATTCACTCATTCAAACCTCTCCTTAAAAATACTGGGAAAGAAAAAATGAAACCAAAATAAAACCATAGATACGACTTCAAGAATAATTATTAAAGAACATGCAGCTAGGAAAGTTCTCTTCATCATTTCCTATCAGATAAACTGAATCCTTAAATTATAACAAACATGTGGTGCACCATTTTTTAAAAGAAACTCCAATGGCCCATAAACTAATTAAGAGTATTCTAACCAGTATGAACTCAATGTTAAAGAGCAAGAACGTGGAACTTGTGAAATTTTTAATGTGCAGGAATAACACAAAGTCCACTCAACACATGGAAGGTCTCACTTCATCTTTTTGAATTATAATAAAGATTTCAATTCTTATTCAGAATTACTCACCTCAGTTCTTGTGGGGTATGTGCTGGAATTTCAATTAGTTTTTTAACTTGATTGTGGGTGGTTATGTTATTAATCTGTTAGGAAAAAAAGAACCCACAGCTAAGTACAACCAGTAATTTTTAGCCTTAAAAGAAAATTGTTCATTTCACACATTTTGATAGGCTGAAATTACAAAGATAAGAAGCATGTTTTCTCATGAATACACTGCAACAAGTATTTACCACGACATGGTTGTCACAATTCATTGAAAGAATTATTGATCTAGTATAGATCAAACCCCAAAATCTCTGTGAAAGATAGGGGCAAAAGGACAGTAAACTCATCATGTCTTATGCTGGAAAAAGAGAAGTTTGGCTTAGTTTACAACAAAGACAGCTTACTCCAGACACTGAATGATTTTTTTAACTCTAAGTGCAACAATGGGGCAAGCTTCATAAATGACATAAATAACAGATGACAGAATACTGGCAGTGAGAAGTCAAGAACTGTAGTGAAAGACATGATAAAACTGAGCTAAACAAGTATGACCTAGCATTAGGGTCTGGGGATAAACTGAGGTTTATCTAAGAGCCCTTTCTATAGATGTATTCTATGTATTCTTATAGGGATTAAGCACTACTGGTTATTTTTACATTTTGTGCAAACAGCAAGGGCCATGAGAAAAAACATCATCTAATATATGTGGCATTGACTTCCCCTAAGAAATATTCTTCTAAAAAGCAAGAGTTTCAAGAGATGGAAACCACTTTTACCAGAAGCTGTAGATGTAATGTTACCATGCCAGGCCAGTTTCAGTAGGCATTATCAGAACTGAAACACAACAAAATATAGAGGTGCCTTTTGCCAGGGGCACATCCCTGCCCAAACCTGATGCTCCATGTGCAGCAGCTCTTCTCTGTGCTAACATTCCTGACTACTCTCATGCTTTCAGGGACTGGCATGTCAAATCTCAGGCTGAGGGTTGACAGGGATGTGTAGGATAAAGATGCAAGGTCCTTCGTTTTTCCTCCCCTCAGTTTCCATCTGTAACAACTAAAAATTCTCATCCTCACAGTATCACCTTTACTGGGTCATCTATATGGCCCTTGCCATGCCTGACACAACCTCTCTTGTGTTGTATAAGTGGACACACTCATGTCAAATAAGCCTATTGCAAAATTAATACCTCAGTAACCACAAACCAAAAACCAGAATGATCATGCAAAAGCATAATTGAAAAAATACACAAAAAGCCATAGCCATATGAGAATCTCAATATGAATTATTCCAGGATATAATCCAACTTTAATTATACCCAAATAGTTGCCATCTACTGATGCTCATCTTCCAAACGCAAATGCCTAAAGTAATCTCCAGAGGAAGATCTTGTGTGTCTAAATGTAAATTCTTGAGATTACCCAGGGCTTTTCCCTTCTTTCAGTGGCTATGTAGAGAATACAGGTCCTTACTGTAGGAAGGTTACCTAGCTGGAATTTTAAAATTTAGCTGCAAAGCAGCTGTTTAAAACAGAGCTGTTCCATTCACTGCAAATAGGATCTTGTACTGCAAACACAGCAAGAATCATGCTACTTATTTACAGTGTATACAAAGAAATTCACTTCAACCTTCCTTACAATAATGTTTTAAAAGAAAGAATACTTACTATTTCTACATTTAGGGATGCATTACTTTCTTCACTTGCCCGAAGTTTTACCTTGCCCACATAGAACACTAAAACCAAAAGTAAAATAGATAGGAAATCAAAGTTGAAACACACAAAGTAAAATTTTTTTGAGAATTGCAAAACTTTCTGCCTTGTGTTTTGATACAAGGGAAATAAGAACACTTGCACTAGCTTATCTACCTTTGCAATTGTTCTTCCATCTTTTCACCTATTTCAACAAATGAACTAGTCCAATAGCTTCATTATTTTCCATATATTCCTTCCAGGTAATCTTTTCCCAAAACAGAAAAACTGCACTTCATATTACTATAAATAGAACTCCTTAGCTTACTTGTTTCTTGGGGTTTTTTCACAATTCTTATGTGCAATGGTGAGCCTTTGATGAGAAACCAAAGATCAAAAGTACAAGAGTCTAAACACTTTTTAACCTCCCCACCTTTAATATTTTTTGAGTTAATATAAAATCTCTCTAATTTTACGAGGAAATTTATTACAGAACTAGCTTTTACATGGCAACTAAACATTGCTTCATTACTCAGTGTATAAAATAGTTGGATAATATTGTATGTAAAAAAAGGGAAAAGAAAACCACTAACCTGAATAATTACAGGCACGTGTTATGTTGCATACAATGGTTTCTCCTGCTATAGATTTGTTGGGGGGGAAAAACCAAAAAACTACTGATTAAAAAAGTTAAACCTAAATCCAATATAATCACACAATATAATCCAATATATGTATTTACAATCATTCCAGTGTTTGTAATTTATCTTCTGGAAGTATTTGACATATTTTCTAGGCTTCAACTCTCTAAGCACTTACCATGACATTTTCCAAGACTTAATATTCAGGATTATGCTGCCTTTGATTAATTATGTTGAATAATTTTCTGCAACAGTTTTGATAGAAGACTTACATGCAAGGGGTCGCAATTTTTTTTTTAAATTTAAATATGAACAGAAACCAGCATATAATTGATAAGCTCTTTAATTATCACAGAATTCAATCACTAGGCAGCATATTATCTGCTTCTGAGGCCCCTACAATGGCTCTATATGATAGCATGAAGCTAAAACTGCTCTATCTGATAGAATTCAAACTATGGTGACAACAACCATGTACACTCTTATCTAGCAGAACATGCCTTCATTTAGTTACAGCAAGCTTTTGGCTGCTCCATATTTTCTATATTTTTAATACAACCTACACTGTTGAGAAATAACACTGATCCTAAATAAGGGGACTGTAAACAGACGGCTCTGTTGTATAATTTAAAAATGAAGCACTGGAAAGATATTTGCATCCAAGACAAAACTCCTACACTTGTTCATTAAAACAACTTCCCTCACTTAAGCAGATGGATTGGCCTCCACTAACAGAAAAAAACCCAAATTCTATTTTTTCTGCTGTTATCATTAGTTAGCACCAAATGAGAAGAGAATTTTTTTCACCTTCCCTGTGGTGCAAACATTTGACTGCAAAAGTTTGCTGCTTTTATCACCATCAATAAATAAGCCACCAGAGGTTACAGACTGTAAGCTAGTGGCAATATTCAAATTGTTAGAAAAAAAAAATTCAGACAGCAGTTTAGAATCAAATAAATTTAGTGGTTGGACTTGATTATCTTGGAGGTATTTTCCAACCTCAACAATTCTATGATCCTAAATTTGCCTTCCCTTTCGTTGGCAGTGAAATAGTTACAAAACTTCTATACTGCTTTTTTTAAACAATCCTTAAAAAAATAAAATCCTCATAAATAACTGAGAAACAAATAATCAAATGTAAATATAACAAATTATCAAAATTCTTTACTACATAGAGAACACCTTATAAATATCCAACACAAAATCCAAAACTGCCACCAAAGATTAACATCAGCTCCTTTTTCCATACAGGACACCCATTTGTGTGCCCCCTTGTCTTAAGATCTCTGCTTCCCACCAAAATGCACAAAAATAGATTAGCAATGTGAAGGATAAAAGACTGATCAAAAATCACTAGGGGTTCCAGTCCCCTGAAAGCATCAGATAACACAGCTGCAATGTTTCTGCAGTTCATGTTCACACAGTCAAACTATCCTTGCCATTAAGGCTCCAAGCCAGTTCTTCTTCCACTTGCACTTTGGGCAAATCCACTGTAATGGGGCTACTGAGCTTCTATGTGGATAATTAAAAAATAAAATTCACACTATTCCTGTACTACTGGGCCGGCCCTGAGGTCAAATACCATGACTGCATTCAGATTGCTTCAATCTCCTAAAAGGCACGAAGATTTCTTTTTAAGCAAACATGATCCCTGAGATTGTGGTTCTTACATTTTTGTGGTAACCTACTGCTCTGACGTACAAAATAACCAAACTCTTCTATGTGCAGCTATTTAGACAAACACTGCCTTCAACCAGATATTAATGTGAGGTAAGGCAGACTATTAACAGGACACACCACAATTTCAAGTAAAAAGTATACTAAAAAAACATTTGGGAGCAAACTTCCTGAATTCACACACACTTAAAATTTGAGATGCACAAAAATGTTATCAGTGGTGATACATTAATCCTACCTGGTGTGATGGTGGAGTAATAATCCGTCATTGTAAGGGCTTCTGTTACCAAAAAAAAAAAAAACAAACCCAGAAAGTCAGAAGTTTTCACATTTTAACTTTTAAAAAAACCATGCAATACATGTCATAAAAATAAATTCTTATTTCTATTTCAGACTCTGTCCTTTCCAGGAAAAGTGCAAACACCTGACATATTTTAAGAAAATGAAGTTACTTTCAGTGAGGGAAATGCAAAAGCAGCAAGTGAAGTAAGACACATCCAATTAAGTGTTTGTGTCCCCATCTGAGCCAATGACTCCTGGCACCCAGTTGTTCAGAGGAGAAAGTGGTGCTTTTAAGGTGATTCCTATTTATCCTATTCTCCATGGGTGCTTCAGCACAGGAGGAATCCTGTTCTAAAAATGTGGTTTTGAATCAACAATGAAGAACAGCAGGATGTCCAGGTCCTATAGAGGCATGGAGGAATCCATACTGATATGGAATGAAACTACTCCTTGCTTCAAATGCAAAAATCAGGAGAGGAAGGGGTAACAAGTTCTTCTGATTGAGTCTTTTCTGATCCTATTTGACAAATCCTTGCAAGTACATATGTAAGTGTCTTCAAGGAATGATCTGCCCTGTTTGGGTTTTGGTAAGCAATATTTTGAATGACAAAGAAAGGTTTACAGCTCAGTTAAGTGCACCTCAGAGCCCTAATCATGCAGACTTAAAATACAGATTGCAGATAAATACAAATTTTAAAAACATGAAAGAAAATAATTTGGAATAAACAAATCCTAGTTACTAAAAAAAAAACCAAAAAAAACCCAATAAACATGAATGCAACTAACACCTGCCTTGAAACTTTACTCTCTTCATGCAAATTCTCACCTGTACTTTGTGTAGTCTCCTCTGAAGACATATCTGAAATAGAAGAATTCAGAACAGTAAAATCTATTTAAAAAATAAAACAAGAAAAGCCCAAAAGTCTAAATCCAGCAAAGTCTAAATAAGAGAAAGATTAATAACATCTTGTCTGAAGAATTAATAGGATAGATGATAAAAGTAACAATAGAGAATTCTAGGGGAAAAAAAGATAAAAGAAGTAAAAATTGTGTTAAGAAAGTATTCTACTTCTATGAATTTTTGAGAAAAAAAGATCAAGTCTGCAAGATTTTGGAAAGAAACCGAATATTATTTACCTAAATTTCATTTTAAGAACAACTGCAATGCTTGTTAGGAGTGTTCACATTATTACATATCCTATACATATAGGAGTGTTCATATTATTACATTATATACTAATAATGGGAATAATGTTCATGTTATTTCAAAAATCTGTGTATCTGGATACAACAAGCTGGGAATCAAATTTTCTTCAAATAAGTTCCTTTTACTGGTTTCATTCTTTCAGAAGATGCAGATGAATTTTTGCATATCCAGCTGCAATAACTGCTTAACCTCAAGTACCTTTTCCTGCATGAACTCACAACATTCATAAGCAGAGAGGACTCTCTGGAGCTGGCAAACAGTCTCTCCAAAAATGCTGGTTTTATCAATAACCACAGATAAACAAAATAAAGTAATGATGCAAAGCTTTTTCCAGCTGCATCAAAAGGAGAAAAAAATTAAATTAAGACAATAGATGAAAATTTAAAGGGCTGTGCTCAGTAAGAATATTTTAGGTGCCAGCACAGGAATACAAAGCAGCTAGAAGACTGCTTTATATCACTTCAATATGACAACTTAATGATTTTTTTTAAATGGACTAGAGGAGATCCACAACAGAAAAAGAAATTTTCTGAGGCAACTAGCAGGTAGTCAAAATATGAGCAGAGTGAAAACTAAGTGCTGGTTTCACCTGTATTACTTGGCCTAGTATATAATACACAAATATTGAATGTGGTGCAGTTGTTAAACACAAACCATTCCCAAAGAGAGATTGTATCTGTAAAATAACAAGATCATGTGTTTCCATCTCTATTATTTCTTTTATCCAGAGCACTCATTTTATGTCAGTATACATTAAGCAAGAAAGCAACTGGCTTTCACACAGGTTATTTCTGTGTGTCTCATTTTAAATTTTTTAAAATGCTTTCATAGATGATGCTTATCACCTCAGGTTCCAGAAGTTGTTAGAGCCTCTTGTGTGTGTGTAGTGTAATACACTGCATGAAATGCCACCTGCTAGGGTGAGAGGAGATGCAAAGGAGCTCTCACTACACTCTTCCTCCTCTGCCATCTCTGCAAACTCTTCACTGTTTCATTCTACATTCATTACAATGTAGAATCAAACAAGTAATTTAAAATGAAAATATTTTAATTTTTTAACTCTATTTGATTACAATCTTTCTGTGCTGCCTTAAATAAAAGCAGATTTCATTTACCTAAGAGGAAATAACAAAAATTGGAAAAATCAGTAAAGTCCTGATTTTCTTACCAAAAATTGTTGTTGCAGCTGATTCTTCAGAATCTGTGAATTACAGATCAGATTAAAAAAAAAAAAAAAGAGACCATTATGAAGTTTCAGACACATTATCATCCTCAGCAGGCTTTTCTTATATTATCAAAAGTTTACTGCATTCACCAGAAGAGGGCAGCACCTGCTCTTTCAGAACAACGCATCCAGGTTGTCAAAAAAGGCAGATGAAACCTCTGGTTAAAAAAAAAAAAAGTGACAATTTTTATGCACTCAAATAGAATTTGATGCAAGACCTTTTTTTTTTTCCGGAAATACTGGAGAGTCTGAATTGTATAACGTTGCAAAACCACAACTGCATAATGTTAAAGACCCAAGATATGTGCCACACTGGCCTGAAAGCTACATGCTTATCCTGAGTGTTTTGCTAATTCTGGGAATGGGAATCAAACATACACAGCAGGATGGCTCTAGCTGGGTATGAAGAATTCATTCTCAAACTTTTTATAATAACAATGAGACTTGTCACTTAAAATTTATCCCATTCATACGGATTCTCTTTTCTATCCTGCAAAAGCAGTGATAAAAAACACAATAATTTCAAGTTTGAACCTCTGATTTTAACAGGAACCAGCCAACTATTTATATAGCAAGCACTAGCTATCAGATTTTTATATTGTTACAGTCAGCATTTTGATCAAAAAGAAATTAGGAAATTTGGTATCTTGTTCACATAGCAACTTTAAAGTTGTCCCTTTCAGTCACTGGGTGGTTTTTGATACTGTCAGAGACAAGTCAAGTTATAGGTCACAGTTATCACAGAAATATAATCTAAAGAACAGCTGGATGCAAACATGAAGCACTATTTTAAAAATATATTTAAGGTGTTTCAACATCTCTCAAAGGCCAAAAGTCATCTTATAATGTTACTTACAATACACTAATTTTTCTGTAAAGATTTTCCTACTGCTGCAGAAGACTTAAATCAGAAATACCAAAGGTCTCTGAAGAAAACCAGATTTTTTTAAACTAAAAATAGTAAACAAGGATTTTCTGAAATGCTAAACACTCGTGAATTCATTGCTTCAGTAAAACTATTTTGCTTGCCTTACTGAAAACTGTTAATAGCTTCTTTCCAAAGAATAAAAGTGAATACATTTTCTGTAATGAAGGGAGAATCAGAATCATCTCAGTGACTTTATTTTCATTTTCTCTGGAAAATTACTGATGCCATTTGCACCACAAAATTAGCTAATAAGACATAAAGATGATATGGAATATTAATTTCCTAATGTTTGCATATGCTTAACTATCCCCAAGAATTAAAAAGTAGCAGCAGCAGCAATCTTACTATACACTTTCTAAAACAGAAGAACAATGGGGCAAAATCCCACAGAACCCCAACATACCTGTTATTTTTCTGCTAGGCAGTGTAGCAGTAGTTTCAACTGCAAAATAAGAAGACTGTTTTAGGAGCAGAAGATTTTACATATATTTGTACACATGCATACACATACACACTCTTTTTAAAACACAACCATTTTAGATGTGGTACTCACCTCACTTCAAAATGGTTTGCAAAACTACTTTGCGTCCACTGAGAAATATGTGTCAAGACTTTTTGAAAGCTGGAAGTTGAACTCTTTTGAGTTCAGTTTTTTCCTCAGTTCAATTTTTTATACTTATGGAAGATACAGATTAGGCCACAAGCTTTGCCACTTCTCTTCCATTAACAGTGTATTCAGAAACCTATTCAGCACATTTGCTTGAGTGAAGATGAAGAGGACTAAAATAGCATCAACTAAAAATGTAACATGTAACATCATTATGTGCATGCACATCATATAAATACTCATGTGTCCAAGAGCTGCACCACCAAAGAACATCTAAACAGTGGAAGATCAGGCTGCCAGAAAGGAAGCAGCTCAGGTGGATGTGGGCTAGGATGAAAAGGTGAGCTATTTCCAGCTCAATGGGCCCACCAGGGATACCAAGGGAGAGATGCAATACACAGATGGGCCCTTGATCCATCAGCTCTTGTCAGATCCAAGGGGTGGATCTGACAGTTGAAGCCATCCCACTCATGAATGTGAAACATGATGTCATCAAGTGAGCCAAGTGACTAAAGCCTCCCTGGAATAAAGGTGGTGGTTGAGCCATAAGTGAGGAGGCCCAGCAGATCAATCAAATCACACCAATGCAGGGAGCCTGCCACCAAGGCAAGTGCTGTGTGCTTCCTGTGCTGGAGGAAAAGTGGCAGACAGCTCCAAATGTTCCCTGCAGCCTGTCACTGCTCAAAACACCATTCTGGACCTTGAAAAAGAAGTAGCAACACAGCATCACCTATACTTAAAGCACTGCTACCTATTTCAGCACCTTTAATAGGTGAGACCCTGTCTGGGCAAGGAGGAAGAAAAACCCTTCTCAAGTCACTGAACCTGGTGGGACACGAAGCACAATCAGGACTCAAGCCCAAGGGCAGCAGACAAGAGAGAGGTTCTCTCCAAATTGCAGGAGTAGGTGGGACAGTGTCTCCACAGGTAATGCCTTGGTATCTGGCCAGTCCATCACTGCCATCACTGCCTGTCACACTGGTGGGAACTAAACTGTGCCACACAGCCACGTGCAATGGGCACCCCCCAGATCCTTGGAGTAATCACTGCTGTCCAGGTTTCTGTAATTACCTCCACCACTGCTACTGCCCTCAGATACTGACACCTTCCTTCTTCCATCAGTGGTCAGTGGTGGTTCACTCATCCCTGCAGTCTACACAACCATCCTCAAACTCTGAATCCAGTCATGCAAGTTCAAATCTCTGTGGGACCTCCAGTAACCAATCACTTGGAGATGGCACACAGGAAAGTGCCCCAAGAGAACAAGTTCCTAGGGAGCAAGGTATGCAGGAAAATTTGGGCAGGTGCCTAGGGCAGTATTCACCTCTGATGGCATAGGAGTTTACACCCAAGCAGCCAAGGAATCCTGGTGAGAAGGCAGACCACTTGCAGGAAGGATGTCTTGCTTACACCAAAGACAGGGACTCTTGGCACCGTGTTGGGTACCAAGCCAGTGTCCCACACCCTGGAAGGGGCAATAGGATCTCTGCATCTAAGGAAAAACAAATGGATGCTGCAGTTGAATCAGAGATACAGCCCTAACCATAACAGTCAAGGGGGAGCTATGGAAGTGAAGGATGACCCAGTTTGGGAAGGAGGAAGAAGATCCTCTGGAAGTGATGTAGGAAGTCAACTCAGAAGAGGCAGCCTGCTCTGCAGTAGGACAGCCATAAGAACAGGAGAAGGAAATGACAGAAATCATAAATGAGACAGAAATTAACCAGTCCCTACTCCTGAGCAAGGTGTGAGATGCACAAAGCAGACAGCTGCAGCCAGGTAAGCAGATTGCTCCCAGTGCTGGGATACTGGGACCAATGATCTGAAGTCAGAGACAACATGAGAGCTTGACAGGATGAAAAAAGTCAGTTCATTTTTGTTGAATGTCATACAGTGCATGAAGCTAAAAGCAGCAACTCTAAACCATGGCAGGATGAATACATGGAAATTGAATTAATTGCAGTACAATTTTTAGGAGTTTTCCATGAAACTTAGTTTGA
This sequence comes from Setophaga petechia, assembly GCA_024362935.1. Lineage (NCBI taxonomy): Eukaryota > Metazoa > Chordata > Aves > Passeriformes > Parulidae > Setophaga > Setophaga petechia. The sequence goes on along the minus strand of JANCRA010000020.1, from coordinate 11,837,957 downwards.
GTTAATTTACATCCTGGGTAGAAATTTTCTTATGCAGAAGAAAGAAACAGAGAACCAAAATTCTTAGTAAAACAATACATACTGATTAAGTTAAAGCATAAGTAAAAATTCACACCTTTATACATATCAGTTTCTGAATTTAAACTCCTTCAGTAAAGATAAAACAAAGTTACATCAAACATCTCTTTTGAGACAACTAGGATTCTGCCTACAGGGAAGTAAAATTGCTATTTTTCACAACTAGAACTGTGTAAACTTGATAGCTCATGAAAATTTGGATATAATCCTAATTTTTACAGTAATTTTTCAAGAAAATTAGGACTTCTCACTATATAGTAAGTCCAGATAAAATACATATCCACATATTCCTGTAAGGTAGGTGTTCTAGAGCTCTTATGTACAAGTGCTGTTACTTTAACATTGTAAAGTGATTACAAATTACAGATTCTATAAAATTATTTTCTTAGCACCTAGTGTAGGGTTGGGGAAGACCCCTAAAACAACACCATGACAATATCAAGTTTAATATGCAGAACTGAAGCAGTAGTCAGATAAAACTATTCTGTATTGTTCAAACAGTAAATAACTTTTTCAGGTAGAATGGGGTGAATAAAGGTAATTGACTGAACTTCTGGTTAGAGAAGGAAGCATTCTTCCACAGGTGGGCTATCCGATTTTCCTACCACAGAAAGTAAATTCTGTCTCCAAAAGTACCTGTTATGAGTCCCATCTTAATCACTGCAAAAGCCCTTATCTCCAAAAAAAGCTCTGGAGGAAATTAAATTCTCAAAAGGAACCCACATGAACACGCAGCCTCAGAGCAAACACCACCACAATGCTTCTTCTGCCCATTTAAAAAATAAAATCTGTACAGGGAATCCTAACTTTAAGATCTTTCTCACAAACTCTTGTGGAGTCAGTGGAGACAGTCTTGCTGTATACAAGGTGCCTTTTGCATCTTCCATATCCCTTCAACCACCTTGTGAATTTTTGAGAATATAAGTAGTACCCTGAGGTAGGTACAAATATTGTTCATTAACATATTTGGTTTTGTAAGTTAGTAAAAAGACAGTGAACTGTAAAAATGCCAAATGCTTTTAATAGCACATCTGGCAGCACAGGGAGTAAAACAAGCTAAACACAATCCATGAACACGGAGTTGGCAAATGCAGCAACTGCTGATGGCATGCATCATCTGAGAGGCACTTTTTTCATGGACACCAGTCTAACCATGACTGCTCTTACAGCACAACAGTCATATGCCTACAGTTGCCAGAAATTACCCATGAGTATGAGACTTGTCAAGGCTTGAGTATGGACTTATCAAGGTCCAGCTTTAAGTTCATTAACCAAGTCTTTAATCAGAATCACCTTAGCATACAGAAAGGAGGAAGGAGGAAAGACTCATATATAATTTATTTGTTAACCCTCCTCCTTTGTTAAGAACAAGGAAAAAAAAGTGAATAGATTTATTTGGAGAAGGATTAGAGTTCAATCCAAAATATCCCTAAAGTTGGCAGGTAAAAATGAAAGTAAAGTAACTCAAGATGTGTTAGTTACAAGCGAACAGAAAATTTATTGCCCTTGGGTTGTTTACTATTGATAAGAGCACGAAAATCCTTACATATATGAAACTTCCATTTATTTGCTCTATGGATTTTATTTGCAACACTGTTAGTTTAGGATCACCAAATCAATATAACTAACATATCTAGTTCCAAAACAAAGGATTATACATTGTAATAATACCTTGCTACCTTTTCCCTAATAGAAAACACTCTTAAAGATTCAAACAGTAAATAGACAGTGTTACTTCTTGCCTTTGTTGCAAGGTAGATAGAATAGGCCCCCACAAAAAATGTATGGTTTCTTTTTGAGGGAAAAGGCAGCTTGATTAAATGAGATAAGCACTGATTCTGTTACTAACATGCATCATTAGAAACAAAAGCAGCAAGTCCTTTACTGTCTCCATATCACTTGGTATTGTTCCGACACAAACAGCAAGCTAACCCACGACCTGGGAATCCCATCTGTGTTCCACAGGTATGAAACTGGTTTAGCAGCTCTCACCACAGCTGCAAAAATTGTGGCAACCCTCATTTCCCACTGACTTCATCTGACAATGGGAAGCAGTGTAACTTCAGCAGCTCCAGACTGGCAGGAGACTAAACCTACTAACAGTACTTAAGGTTAGGTGTGCAAGCTGATGTAGCTCTGAGAGAGACCAGTACCTGGCCCTGTCTGAAAAAATAGCCTTGTGCTTACAGCATTCCTTAGCATGATAGCTTTTAATTCTCAGGTTACTGGACCTTTTAGGATGGAATGGTCTCCACACGTCCTGCTGAAGCTGTTTCACCAAGCAAAGCAGAATTGAAAAATGAATTCGGTGAAAGGGAAAGAAAGGCAGAAGGAGGCTTTGTAACACAGTGATCAAGATGGGACAGATGGTTCTGGTGCCTACAGCAAAAGCACTGTCACTCAAAGTATACAATTTGTTCAGTAGCTCAGGCACAGGACACAGCCCTTAAAGCATGAAAGGTGTACAGTGTTCTATCTCCAAGTGTGATAATTAAAAAAGGTCCTTTTCTTCAATCTACCGTCAATCTAACTTATGAGCCGTATACCCTTTCTTAAATTTTTTGGAAATGCAACACCATTTCTGATTCACCTGTCTTTGGGCAACCCAATCTGTGAGAAGCAGTTCAGTTTTTCCAGCGTGGAGAAGAGAGAAGCAGCTGGAACCTGGCTGCTGATAACGATTTGGTGCAAGAACGACAGTACTGGCAGCAGTTTCCTGTCCGCCTGTCTCAGGGGAACAGAGCTGCTGCTGACTAATGCTGTTTTACCTAACACTCCATGATCTCCTTTAAACCTTTGCAGAAAGCATCCTTTGAACAAGCCAGAGACTGGGCAAGCAACTATTGGACTTTCTTTGGAGGAGAAAGGGTCTGAAATTTAGTGAACTCGAGTCTCCCCATGGACACTCCTCCTGCCCAGCCTGTGCCACTGGTGAGGAGGGGCAGAGTGAAGGGCTGTGCCTCTGTGTCAGGAAACATGGGAGAGAATGCAAGGGCAGCTGCTTCCCAGTCAGCTCCAGACACCAAACAGGCACTGAATGCTGAGGAGCAGCAACAGCCCTGCCAATCTGTAGAAGCACAATAGCATTCCTGGCAGAGAAATGTACATTCCTGGACTTACATGTGTAGAGCCTAGAGGAGAGATTTATGGAAAGAAGTGACTAAAATTTTACTTATATTAATTGAAAAGCATGCCAAAAATGAAAACAGTTTGTATTAGTACCCAGGCTCTTTGTTCAAAGTACAGGTAGCCTTGACTATGTTCACCTCTCACAAACAGATAACAGCAAATGGAAGAATCCCAAGGGACACCTTGGTGGCTATGTAATTTGGTCTCCTGAAGCCACAGTACTTGGTTGTCACCACAGAATGATATGAGACAACCATGACTGTATATTGCTGCTAAGATCAGTTTTGACTTACACATAAAAATAAAAATACAAGGAAATTTATAAATATCAGATTTTCTAAATAAGAAATTACAGCACACTTACAGTGCTGAAAGATTTTTCACCAAAAATTCAACTGAGCAAGTCAGCAGAATTAATTCGCATGAAGAATTTCCACCAGAATTTTCCAAAGGCCAAAGCCAATCTTTTAATTCCAAGTAGATATCTCGCATCACTTTCTGGGTTATGTAGTTACAAGCATTTAAGACTTAAAATGTCAATTCCACATTGCAATTTCTAAGTCTATACAGATCCTCTGCTAGACATTTTTAAGGCACCAGTTAACCTGTTTGTTACAGCAGTTACCAGAACTGTGCAGCAGCCACTGCACTCTGTTTGCAGAGAAATGAAGATGCCCAGCACTAATGCATTTTACAAGACTTGCTCATGAACAAAACTGAATAGCTCAAACAGCAAAATTTCAAAATGGTGCTGTACTAAAACCCAATTATTTGCAGAAACAGGCGCTGAAAATATGACATTCAATTCTCCTATTCAAATTAAATCCATATTTTCCATGAAGAGATTGAGTCCCTTTAACATTTGACAAGTCTTTCAGCTGAATAAATGTTCTGCCAAATGAACCATTCTCTCACAGAAGGCACTAATAACAACAACACATAAAAATCCTCCACAAGTTTACAGTCATTAGCAAGCTGCACACTGGAAACATTAGCCTATCTTGACTTTCTATTTAAGGTAGATTTTGAGGCACATCAAATATAAGTTCATAGGATAAAACTTAAGTGCAATTTTAGTTTTATCTTTTAGTGTCCCTCATGACACCTTGTATCTGTTCTGACCCCCTGAGGTGGCACCATGGAAGAAAGGACGAATTATCACTGGCCACTAGACAGAAACAAATGCCAGAACTTGTTCACATCAGGCTCAGTCACTTGGGCCAGTTCATTTTAGTATCCTTAACAGAAAGTTTAAGCTCAGTATTTTTAACTCAGCTTTGATCTTTTACTGCTGGTAAGAAATTAGGTTATAAATAAAGCTTTTATCTGTTTGTGGAAACCTGTACATTAGATACTGAGGTGAATCAAATTACCACTTCTCTGGAAGGCTGATTTCCAAAAAGCCACTTTATTTGGTATCACAGAAGAGGGAGGGAATGAGAGCAAAGAAAGGGAAGGTCAAACATGCATTCTGTTAATAGGTACAAAGAAAAGTGGCACATGACTCATCAAAAAGGCACTCCAGAGAGAGGTATTTTTTCCCACCACATTTCCTTCAAGAGCTTCTAAGTTTCCTTCAAGGTTTCTTTAGTACTCTGTCCTTACAGTTCTATGGGGGAAAAAATGGCATTGGGGTAAATAATTTGCTTTTTCATCTTCTGCTTTCATGATCCACTCAGTAAACATGATAATACAGTCCAAGGCTTGGTACCCAACAGACTGGGATGCAGACTGGATGAGTGGATGAGGGACAGCTGCATTTCCACTTCTTCCCCAAGGGTGTAGTCTTGACACTCCACCCTCCCTTCCAGGAAAGGTGATCCTGTCATCAGATGGGCACACAGTTGGGAAATCTTTAAATGGGATTACATGAGCCTAATACCCACCTTCCACTGTCCACATCTGCAAACTAGAAAAAAAGCCCAAACTGAAGTTTTTCTCTTCCTTGAGAATGCAGAAGCAAAATAGTCACAGTGGGCAGGGCACTGGTCACTTCCCATTTCTCTCATCAGCATTAAATTGCTCTGTACCCAGAAGTGTGGAAACCCCCTCCAGCAACACCAGTAGCAGGCTCAGCAATATTGAAAGTCAAAAGAGTATGTGAAAAAGAGAAGGAAACATCCTAATCTTGAAGTTTGGACAGTGTAGAGAAATTAAAAATGCCACAATATACCCACTGCATTTTAATTAGGATAAAAAGCAACCAAAGGCAACAGGCTAAAAGTTACAGCACCAATATCAGAAATGAGACAGCAGTGATACTATTTACAGTTATGTCCCAGATCATCTATTTTATTTATTCATTGAAATTTGTTAAAGATAGCCCATCATACCTGTGTTCCTTGCATAAATGCACAGTGTAACAGTTTGGATATTTGTATTTGGATTAAGAAAGTTACTGTTTAATGTATAACTGAAATGATTAATGTTTAAACAGTACATTTCACTGTGAAGTTATTATTAAAGGCAACTTAAAAATATCATATGTAAAAATGACAACAGAAAAGCTGGTACTTACAGGTGATTAGAGTTTATTTTCAAGGATTTAGCACTTTGAACTCATTGATTTTCTTGTGTGTTTGTTCTCTTAAATTACCCTCAACTTTAGATTACTTAGTAGACTTTTTTCTTGGATTATACAGAGTGATATCATTCATATTGTCCACATTAAAGTATGTAGCTACAGAGGAATCATTCATCAAGGAACAATATAAAATTTTCCAAGGTTAGAATATGGAATAGTAGTACATCTTTCTTCACTTAGACATTTTTAAATACCAGGAGGTGATCTGTAAAGTGAGAGACATTCAACCTGCACTCTTCTCTCTATATCACAGCTGTTATGCTACTTCTCACTCTTAGCAAGAGGGGAATTACCAAAGGAACATGCAGAGTGTACGTGGAAGGCCATGACGCACCAAGAGCACGGCCTCCTTCCCTCTGCGGCCCTGCCCGCAGCACTGACACCTGCTCAGCGTGCAGGGGCCACACCAAGCAGGACAACCAGCAGACTCTGTCACTGGAGGGAGCCAGAATCTCATCTTGAACTCAAATATAAAAGTTCACTATTGAGAACCATTAGTCCAAAAAATGTGATCAGCCTCATCACAAAGTGGGAAGCAGTCAGATATGACCTTTCTTGCAGATCTTCAGATGCATAAAATATGTAGCTACTGCAAAGGTAATCCCAGCCACTTCTGGGTAGTCAGCTACTCGGTTAAAGTTAAGCATACTTTTAATTGCTAAGCATGTGTGTGAATCTTACCACAATCAGGATTTTGATCCTTATTAGACCTCAAATGGTTAAAAAAAATTATTAAATTTTCGGTAATTTGAAAAATTTCACACAAATAAATGATAAAACCTAAAGTAAAAGAATCAGAAGAGTCAACAAAAACAAAGACAGGAAAATTGATGCTAAGTAAATCGAGACCTATTAATGGAATGGGTCACTGCTGATGAGACACCAATTAGACAATGGCTTACACTGCACAAAGGCTTTGAGTGGTTAAGCAAAGAAGAAATCACGGAAATCACAGTAGCCTTTGACAGAACATTTTACAAATAGTTGTTTTATGCAGGCACAAAATGCCAACCAGGTCACAAAAAGAACTTGTGAAGCTTGTCCTGCGGCACAATTATGACTGGAATGCACCACTTCCTCTTGACCTTTTGTGCCTACAGAGGACTTTCCTGAACTTTAGCCCTTTGCCACTTACGTTCATTGCAGATGTAAAATTAAATCCTTCTGCAGACTTACTACTCAAAGTCCTTCTGCTTTGACACAAAACAGAGAAGTTTCTCAAATCAAGTAATTTTTACACAGGTGTTTGAAGGAACTTACTGAAAGAAATCAGATTGTAAGAGTAGTAGCAGCATCAATTAAAATCATCTGACACAGACTATTAGATGTTTGTACCGTAAAAGCTTTGTTATCTATTGACTAGTACTTGCTGAATATATGTTTTTCACAGGATTATTTGGGGGTGTAATCAGCTAAAATGCATCTATTATTGAAGGGAGGCAAATAAATTGTAAAAAAATTCCAGCAAGCTTCTCTTTGAAAAGCTGTTAATGTCCCAAGTTATCCAGAGGAGATAACTTACATCTGGCAGTAGAGATGATCTCTGTGCTGAAACAAACTCCTGTCAGCATAGTTATTGAATCTGGCTAAACAACAAAGCTTTGGACACCATGCATCTTACATAATCACTAGGAGAGCTCTTGCAGGTAGACAAAGGATTCCACAAACCACTAAATCATGAGTCCTAAATAATTTATCAATTAGAGATGGAGATGGGCAATGCCTGATCAAGCTGTCCTTGATGGTCAAGGATGCTCAATATTCAGGGCAGAAATTGCTGGAACAGAAAACAAGGAGTTTGTCCCTTCTGGGCATCAGTAAAAGACAATCAGATGCTCCACTCTGACCGAGATTTTCCCCACTGCCCAGACGGACGTACCTCTCTCACACCTCCTTTGTATGTCTGGTACAATGTTCCTCCTTTCAGCCTTAGGACTGTGTTCCTTCAAGCACAGCCAGACATAAGTAAAAGAAAGACATCCTTTCCTCAGCTCCTTTCCCAAGTCACACAACCCAACAAAGAAGATGTGCTCCCAACTACAGCATCAAGGCTAGCAAAGGCATTTCATTCATTACAAACCACTGCTAGCAGCATTCTCCATGAGTCCTGGTCTGTTGGACAGATTTGCTTCTCTCCCAGAAAAAGAAATCTGGTCACCTTATTTCACTGTCCTTACTAAGACATTTGAATCAGGCAGTGGTTATAAATTACATAGATAAAATATATTTTTTTGAATCTGCATGAAATAAATAGGTACCTTTTTTAAGGATAAAAGTGATGATGATTAAGAGTGTTGCCACATTTAAAGTGAATCACTGATGCTATATAAAAATTCTAGGAAACAATAATTGAGCTAGTCACATTAAAATCTCTTAGGGGGGGGATAATATAATTTCCTATGATTTATAAATTGTATTCCATCAAAGCTTGATTCAAGTTTGTGTTTTTTACAAACAGATATGATAGCAAAAGCTAAAAATAGGATTATTCTCTTGCTTGAATTCAGTTTCTCTGAAAATAAAATCTTGCATTGGTTTGATTCAAAGGATTTTACAGTTCTTTTCCAGGGAAGAAGGAAAATTTGAGAAATGTGTGAGAAACCATTTGGTCATTTTAATAAAGGAGACATTACTGATAAAGAAATTGGATCCTCCTATAATTTTTTGCAGATATAGATCCTACCAGCTGAAGATGATGTAATGTGCCAGTTGAAGCACTGAAAAGTTGCCCTCATTGAAGTTTTGTCCCAGCAAATGTGTAGAATGAGAACCAGCAATGCTTTCCTCTGTATTTATTCCCTGAACAGAAAATGTGTAAATTAATTAAGATGAAATGCATACATGCCCCAGTACTCCAAGGAGTTTTAGCTGCATGCATCATGCTCTCATATTACCCAAATGGTTGATAGACAGAAAAGTTGAAGCAAGTTGAAAGTCTTTAAAGGACTGATGCTATACTTTTTCCTTTGGATAAAAACTCGTGAAAGCAGCAGGTCCTCATATGATCTCATCAAGAATTTGATTTTGATTTTAGAAATTATTAATAGACTGAGACTTCGTAAAATCTGGAAGATAAATGCTAGACACACTTAGATCAACTTTTGACTGAATCACTATTTCAAAAGCAGTGCAGGGGTACTTACCACATTGCAAAGAGTTATCCTCTTCTATTGTCGTGTTATAGATCCAATCCTCCTTTCTCCAGCGTATAACACCACTGTCCTGGCAGTCCTTAGATTGTGTTATATTTGCCTTGTCCCACATTCTGAACAGGTACAGCTCCCCAGTCATACCCTGGCGAGGGGCTGCAGCTGTACCTTGCAGCTTTGAACATCCAAGTAAGAACTCGCCTTTTGCAGGTAAAGAAACTTTCCCATTTAGTTTCTTGTGTAATTTTTCTGATCCATTTATGAATACCTTCAACTCCTCATTGTCACTTTTCCACTGGATACATATTTGGTTCCAAGTGTTTTTACGAATTCTTATTGATGTGCTTATTTGTTTTCCAAACAACCATATCTTCAATTTCCCATGATCTCCTGTAAGTCCAAGATCAAACTTATTTGCAGAGAGATTGGTGTGAAGAGTTTTTTCAGCGTATACATATGCTGTCCATGGATTGTTTGAGGAATACAGCTTGAGGTGTACACAGACAAGGAATTCTCTCAAGGAATGCAGAGAAATTCTTGGTGACATACGCCAAGGATCTTCACACGCAGTCTTAAAGACGGCTTTGTATCGCCCTAGGAAATCCTCCTGGTCTAAATAAAGAAAAGGCGATTTGTAAAACCTTTAGGTCTTAAAAAAGATCCTTCATATAAAAGTTATTCTTCCATATAGTACTGTTTCTAGGCATTTTCCTAGGAATTTTCAAAACAACACATTAAGAAATGATCTTGTAACCCACTATTTTAGATTTATTTTTGTGGTAGGGAAGTGACAAATTTGGAGGCAGTCAATAAGTGCCCATGAAAATTTTGAAGTAAAACTTATGCAAAAGAACAAGGATGACCATGTAGAATCACAGAATCATTTAGGCTGGAAAAGACCTCCAAGATCATCGAGTCCAACTGTCAACCCAGCACTGCCAAGTCCACCACTAAACCATGTCCTCAAGTGCCACTTCTACACATCTTTCAAGCACCTCCAGGGATGGTGACTCAGCACTTTCCCTCTGAACCATGGTTCAAAGCTTAGCAACCCTTTCCACGAAAAGATGTTTCCTAGTATCCATTCTAAACCTCCCCCAGTGCAACTTGAGGCAATTTCCTCTTGTGCTATTGCTGGTTACTTCAGAGAAGAGACAGACCCCCATTTGGCTATAACCTCCCTTAAGGTAGGGAGCAATAAAAGGCTCCCACGAGTCTTCTTTTCTCCAGGCTAAACAAACCCAGGTCCCTCAGTTGCTCCTCACAGGATTTGTGCTCCAGACTCTTCACCAGCTCCATTGCCCTTCTCTGGACATGCTCCAGCACCTCAATGTCTTTCTTGAAATGAGGGGCCCAAAACTGAACAAAGGATTTGGGATGAGGCCTCACCAGTGCTGAGCACAGGGGGACAATCACTGCCTTGGTCCTGCTGGCCACACTATTGCTGATCCAGGCCAGGATGCCATTGACCTTCTTGGCCACCTGAGCACACACTGGCTCATGCTCAGCAGCTGTTGATCAACACCTCCAGATCCTTTTCTGTAATGCAGTTTTCCAGCCACTCTTCCCAAGCCTGTAGTGCTGCATGGGGTTGCTGTGACCCAAACACAGGACCTGGTACTTGGCTGTGTTGAACCTCATACAACTGAGGCTATATTCTGCTCCTCATCCCTGTCTTCCAGCTCAAGGGGCTGGGTACTCTGAGACTAAGGCAAAGAAAGCATGAAGTACACCAGCCTTTTCCTCATCCTTTGTCACCACATTTCCCCTTTACCCCAATAAAGGCTGGAGATTCTCCTTCGCCCTTTTCTTGTTAAAGTATTTATACAAATATTGTTTGGTTTTATGGCAGTAGCCAGATTAAATTTTACTTTTGTTTTGGCCTTCTGATTTTCTCCCTGCCTAACCTTAAGGCATCCTTGTAGTCCTCCTGAGTTTCCTGCCCCTTCTTCCAAAGGTCATAAACTCTTCTTTCCTGAGTTCCAGCCAAAGCTCTCTGTTCAGCTAGGCTGATCATCTTCCCCACTGGCTCATCTTCTGCTGCCTTGAACTGCTTCTGCCCCTTTGAGAATTCCTTCTTGAAGTAGAAGTCCAGCCTTCCTGGACTCCTTTGCCCTTCAGTGCTGCTTCCCAAAGAACTCCATCAACCAATCCTCTAAACGTGCCAAAGTCTCCCTTCCAGAAGTCCAAGGTGGCAGTTCTGCTGAGTCCCCTCCTTAAGTCTCCAAAAATCAAAAGCTAATAATTTTGTAATTGTTGAAGCCTCCAACCATCACATCATACATCAACCCTCTCTGTTCATAAACAACAGGTCCAGTGGGCACCTTCCCTATAAAACAAGTAGTTCCAGACAATGCCTCAAACACTGACTTGATTGTGACTGCTCAATTCTTGTACATGCCTCATTTCTTCCATTGTCCCAGTACAGAAAAGGACAGACTTTTGTGATTGCAGATGTGAACTCTTTGGAGATGACTCTTATTTTGTGGAAAGATGCACACTTCAATTGCATAATCATATCATGGCTGCTTGCTTTATGGTGTATACACAGTAGCAACAAAGTAAGAAAAAGTTCCTTTGGAACATGAAATGGAACAACAGAAAAATGAAACAGCCTGTTAGATGTTCAGCCAGTGCAAGAGAACACACTACAGACACCTTTAAGGAGGTAATTATTTATCAATATATGCAGAGCTTTTATGAACCTTCCAGAGGATGTATGGGATTAATCATGGTTGGTCAGGGTTAAAAAGCAGAAAAAAATCGTCCAACATAGGAAAAAACCTTTTCCATTAGCTCCTCTGTGAGAAGAAAAACTTGCAGGCAACTTGGATCAGGGTTTTTTTTCCAGGGCAGGTTATGTTCATAGTCCTAGTTAGCTGTCAAGATCACAGCCAGCTCTTCTGTAATGTGCTCAGGCAACCAGAGTGCCAGCTTTCATCAGAGCAGTTCTGACAACTTTTCTGTCTCTTGACCTCCAGGCTCCCAAATTTATTTTTCAATAGCAACAAGGAAAAACAAGGAGAAAGTTCCTAACTTCCAAGAGCAACTTGATAGGTACAAGCTACCAGAAACATTTGAAACAGAAAATATATCAATCCAGTTTCATGGAAAGTCATTGATACCTATTCTTGTTGCATCCTATAGATCTGAGAGTCTCTCTGTGATGCTAACTAGCAGAAGCTTGCAGGCATTTTTCACAACCTGGAATCATTCCTGAAGTTCAAAATACATGACAGAAGTGCCATGCAAGGCCATAGACCAAACAAAAACTCTCTAGTTACAGGCTAAAATTAGGTGAAAATCCTATATAGCAGACAGTGGATTCTGAATGGTGAGTTAATACTTAGACTGGTTCTAAATGGCAAAGGAGAAAGGCATACTTGACCCAACAGCAAGCCTCCCCTGCCCAACCCTGCAGCATGAATTCACTCATTCAGTTTGGCCACTTGTCAGAGTCTGAAAGCAAAATCTGGGATACCCAGCTAAGAATGCTTCAGTATGGAAAACTAATTTTTAAAATTACTTAAAAGCTGGATGAGGAAGACTGGATGGGACGGGAAAGTGTCACAGAATATGAAATTTTTTTAAATGGGGGCTCAAATATACCTACATTTTTAAGTAAAATTAAAACAGATGTCCATCTGACAGCATGGACAGGTCATAAGGAAACCAATTTCATAAAGGAAATAGCCAGCTAGTTACATGCCAATACTGGTGACACAGTCTTTCCAAATAAGAAAATTGCTCAAGTCTTTCATTATTAAGTAGAAATTGACTGGTAAGGGAAGTTTCCTGACACAGCTTCAAAACTTGAAGTTACTGTTAAGTATCCAAATTGACAGACTGGAATTCCATTCCTGAGCAAAAATACTAATCAAAACTTGAAGTATCATCAGCAGACTTGGCTTGGGAAGTGAATGAAATCTGAGAGAGGCATGATTTCATGTTAAGCATTAAAGCAGTGTTGATATGCCAACAGTGGATTAAAGGGCTGCTAATTTCTATTGCATTCTTTAGGGAAATTGGGACTTCAAAGTTGTCAAGGGAGCCAGAGTGGACACAAACTTGTAGATGAAAAACAGTTGTAAGGCAGCCAAGAGAAATTATGTAAAATGACATCAATCTGCTGATGAATCTTCTGGTCTGCTTTATACAATCCAAAAAGACTGCTGTTGATCAATATGCAAGGCCTGAAGAATTAATTTAAACTAAGAAAAGTGTTTACATAGAAAGGTCTACCCTTCTGAAAACTGGAAAGATGGCCCACTTTGCTCTAAACAGTCATAAAAAAAGCACCAAAAAGAGATGCCAAAATTAAGAGAATGGATATCAATACTATCTGAATTGTTGCAAGGCTGGAAATTTTAATATGCTTTATCTACTGAAAGAATGGTGAAAAAGCAGAAAAGAAATTGTAATCATAGTCAGAAGATGCACTTTATTGTTCCAAGTGAGTGCAGTACAGCATTATGTTAGAAATTAATTATCAGTATTATCTGTATTATCTTGAATAAGTCTCCTTGACGTGGGCGGATGCACTGTAAGCAAGAGATGATGTTACAGCAAAGCCTTTAGAAGATCTGTTAATCATCACTGACTTTCTCTAGCAATGGTTGTGGGCTGTGACCAGCCCTTGACCATGGAACCGAGGAGCTGGAACTGCCTGTGCTCTAACAGAGACATTCCTGGAGTCTCCTTGCATGCAGACAATGCAATAAATTCAGAAAAGTAGCCATGAGCACACCTTCACAGCACAGAAAAGGGAGCATAATGGGAAGAATGCTTCAAACAGCTCCAGAGTAAGAAAAATCCAGAGTAAGGAAAATATAACTAAGGATAATAATTAAAACAAACAAACAAAAAAAAAACCAACAAAAAACCAACCACAATTTGGAGTGAAGGAAACTCTATTCCGTAGTAATCATGGGCTGACTGTTCAATGCCTTTTGCTGTATTTGGGCACATAAGCCTTTTCAGAAATGAAAATTTTTTCTTCTTACTATACTTATCTCTAAGAGATGCAAAATCTGGGTGGTTTGCCCTCACTTAAAAAAAGCATGTATTTAATAAGCATGTTTTCTTAAGCCCTAAAAAAAATCCTGAAACATATGCACATACTTCTAAATGTTTAAAATTAATTTTCTGAGAGTGACAACATAAACCCAAAATGCATCTCTTTCTTTTTTCTAAACATTTTTAGACAGTGATAATTGTTATCTTTACAAGAGATAGCCATTAGGTATTAAGAATTAGGCAGGTATTAGGAATTTGACCTACAGGAGCAGATTCTCAGTACAGGAGCACCAGTGTTATTTTCCTTATATTACTAATAACCTCTGGATCAGTATACACCTGAGCATTAATACAGTCAGGCATTCTCTTGAATAAAAATAGTCACAAGTTTATATGTCTGCACAATCTGGCTGTTAACTAGTAACAGTAGTTATTAACTTCCGTGCAAGTGTTTGCCCCCTGTGGCACATTTGGCTCGCTACAGTCCATTAAAATGACGTCAAAAGACTCTTGTACATTCACGTATTCCATCTGGAGTCCTGACTGTTTTTTATAAAAAGCTAAAACTCTAAACTTTTTATGTGTGGGTCACTTGATTCTGTTGAATACTTTAAAAATCTGAAGCTAAGTATTGTTGCCCCAAAATCAATTTCATCCCTCCTTTTCATTCACAGTCCTATTTGTTTAGCTGGGGATAAACAACATCACCTTATCCAGCATCCTGAGCATCAAAAAGAACACAGGAAGTTCTTCCCTCCTCATATTTTTTGGAGAACACAAATATACTTTGACACCTCAGATGAGCAAAGAACTGAGTAGAGATGCTGCTGACACTACTAACTGCTGACAGCCTAAAACCAAAACACCCCAATAAAATAGGGGGAAAACATAAACACACTCTTGTGTCATTTTAGCTTTCCTTGATGATTAATGATAGTTTTAAGTGATACAAAGGTGAAAAATGAAATCCCTCTTTGCTTGTTTCCTTAGAACTTTAGATACAGTTACATTTTTCCTGGAAAAACACTTCTATGACATCTGTCCATCTGCTGAGCAGCTCTGTCATTTTACTATTTAAAGTACAAGAGGTTAACACCTCCCCATCTTAGCAGCAGGTTTATCACCTGAATCTCAGATTCTGTCTCAATAGAAACACTTTGCAAAAGTTACTGTATCTAGAGAATTAGAGTCAAAATTAGTCTAGTCTGTAACCCATAAAACCTCATTGGTTGTACAACATCATTAAGCAGGCATACTTAAATTTTAAAAAATCGGGGAGTAAATCAGAACTGCAAGTTCTGACCTAGAGTAAAATAACAAGCCATGACACAGAAAGAAGGTTCTGAAACTAGCCATTAAGCACACAGCAAAAAACACTCCGATTTTTTAACACACTAAGCACATTATTAACAAGATAAATGCACTACACATTATTGTCATAAGGAAGCTGTATGAATGACAAGCACTGTTATCAGTGCTTCACCTTTATCAGCTGAGGTCCAGAGCAGTAACAGACTAACCATCAGTCTACAGAAAAAACTGAACATTTTCAGCCATGAAAAAACACAAATTATTTTACCTCACTTTATTCTACTTAACCTTACACAAAAGCATCACCATGTCAGTTTTCCACAAGAACCTTATGAATTTATTTTTCATTTACTGTTACATAAAGAGCATAAACTGACACGTTCAAATACTTCATTTCTGTTACATGTTTTGGGCCTTACTACTGTTTCCTTAGCCATATTCAGAACCACAACCAAGATTAGTGCAGATGTTCTACACTCACACACACCCTAAATACAGCAAAGCTCAAAGGATCTTGTGGTGGTTTTGTAAGAGCAGTGTAAAAGATTTAACAACATGTTCTGAAAATAGTAACACTTCCAGTTCAAAAAACCCCCAGTAATAAAATAATTTGTCTTGTTATTACAAATTGTGTTTTGGTTCTCTCCTCATCCACAGCCTAGAAGAAGTACTACCAATGATATTTTATGAAAACATACAAAGCATCCAAAATGCTAAGCACCAAGTGTTTCATTTCTTGTTACTGACAGTTTTTCTTCTTGTTTTCAAGAAGCAAAAACTTGCCTGGTTGAATATATTCAAAAGTCCTATTCATCAAGCCTAATGGTATTTATTTGGAGTACCAACACTAGACCAATCAGGAAAAAATTCTCTTACCTTTGCTTGCTGTAGCCAAGAACAACTGAAGTAAAAGGACTGCTTGAACAATCCTGAATCTCAAGAAAATATCCTGTATTCTGCCAACACAGCAGTGCTGTTTTCCCCAGGCAACCATTCTAGAAGAAACAGATAAATAAATAAACCACAACGACTAGAAAACATGTAGGTGTATGGACATTATGACAAAATATATTTCCAACATGAGCATAAATCTTCTCAACCCTTCTGTACCCTATTGGGTATATATTGCACAGAAATGCCCAGATACTCTGTGTATTGCCAAGACACTAAGAGACAAAGAGATGTTTGATGAAAGGAAAAAAAAAACCAAAGAAAACCTATCCAAGCTCTAATTCTCCAAAGACTACAAACACATCAGAACATAGCCATGACTCCTTGCACAAATAAGACTTTCAGCATTTGAAAAACAAATTAACAAACCCCTCCAAAAGATTCGCACACAACATAAAACCCAAACAAAAGCTGACAGAGCAATCATAGAAATGTCCAAAAGCTTTAAAAATCTCAGTATGTAAGAAAGCATCTCTTCAGTCCTCTACCCACACATTCTCTCATGTGACACTTCAACAGCCATAAATCACTGTGGGCAGCAAGTTCACGCACAAAATCATGAAAACCTGGTTTGTCCACCTTTCTGTTATAAGAGATACCCTTCTATGAAATATTTTTTTAAGATCTTTTTCAAAAAAGGTGGATCTGAATATTTTGCATGCTGAAAGAAACATTCAGGTGCTTTTTCTTATACAAAAACGTTTAGCTACATAGTGGCAAGTGATTCTGTAGCTGATTATTGACACATGCAAAGCAGTAAACTTTACATATAGAGTATCTCCCATGTATCAGCTTTAGGGCGGATCAGAGCATTCTGCCCGACACCAGGAGTTTAACTTGGCCATCAAAAGTTTGGGTGCATGTGCAAGTGCATTGGTCAGCACCCACACTGCTCACAAACTGCACTGAACTTTTGCTCAGGCTGTCTCAGGTTGCAGCAGCTTCCCTTCTTTTCAGGCATTGCTAAATGGTGAACTCTTTCAGGAGTTGGTTTTTTTTTTTTTTTTTTTAAGGTTGGGGCTAAAATATCATGTTTTTGAAAGATTCACACAAATGTAAATATTTATTAATTTACAATGGTTACTATGGGCTGAACTCTGCCAGAGAAGTGCCACAGGAATAAACTAAGAAACAGTCAAGTTGCTAAGTAATTTAAATTTTAAAAATTGATTAAATATACATGCAAATAAATTATAAATATATAACAATTTAACATAGAAACCTAAAGCAAAGGCTTTTTAAAAACAAAGAGCACTGCAACAGTCTTGCCAGTGTTTTCAAGAATTGCAACATGCAATACTTCTAAGAAATAAAAAAAAGCTAACAAAATAAATCATATGCTAAAACAATAGTCATACCTAATATACACATTTCTATGCAGGAATAGATCAAAACCAAACAAAAACAAGTTTAAAAAGGCCAGAAATGTCAATGATGGTCTAGCTTTCTAAAGATCCCCAGGAAACATGTTCAAACCTGTCCTCAGCTTGCTTCTATGAATGCCTAAAAATTGTGTATTAATGAAGTTGTTGCATCAGCAACCTAAGTAGCAAAATTAAATTAATTATCCTAACAACCTGAAAATGAAAATTGTTGTGGTTAAATATATCTGACAACTTCAAGGACTGTGCATTTACAATGTAATTTCCTAGGGTTAAAAGAGATGCTCACCCAAAAACTGTTTCCTTTCTTTGCTTACGTACATTTTGCAGTCTAGTCCCAAATTAAGTCATTTCCAAGCAAAACCAAGCTGCATATCTGTTCTTCCATTTTACAGGGAAATCTTTTGTACACTAAACCACCCATCCATAGTGATGTATTTAGACAACAAAACAAACAAAATTTCCAGCATCTCTTTTCTCTACTACCTAGACACCAAGAGTTGAAAAGTGAATGGGATGGAGCCCAAAAATACTCAGTGGCACCCACAAATGTAGCCATGGATGCTGGTAAGCCATGAGGCAAGCTGCTTGCTTTGTGCCACATATGATACTGATTGAGAACACTCCTACACTCCCTGCTTTTGTTTTCTCCTTAAGCCTCAGCCCTGCAAACAGATGCACATGAAATGAGCTGACTAGGACAGAGGATCACTCCTGAACCACCAAGCACGCCTTCTGTTTTGTTTGGCAGAGCTCATTAGACAATGATGTTAGTGTCCCACCCCCAGAAATAAAAACTGCATTACAAAAGCCTAAATTTGAGTACAGGAGCCAAAAATTTCCTGGTACTGACTCCAGCCCTGTCTGAGCACTCTGTTGCCCTGAGGAGTTTGAATGGACCTTCCTCTAACTCTGGCATTTCTGAGGGAGCTTTGCTAGTATTTGTCCAGTGTTTAAACAAAAGGCTGTAATAAATACTTTCTGTACATTTAGGTTTTTGTCTCATCTGGGGTTTTTTGACATTGTACTCACTTCCAGAGACTGGCCTGGCAAAGACAAGGAGGGACAGAGTCAGAGCTTCTTGCTGACTGAACACAGTCACATCAAGAACTCCAAAACTATTCAAAGCTATGAAGGAAAATTAATGATCCCAGGCAAAGCAATAAAATCCAGATAACAGGAATATAAAGTGAAACACTAACATGGTCAGCTCAACTGACTTTTTGCAAGACTTTGAACAGCTAAACTAGTTCAAGACTTGTTCCAGTGTTCAGATATAATATACAATTAAAAGAGTTGGGAAAATAACATTTGTGTTCCTTTATTTTTGCAACAAAGTTGTTTAGACACTACCAAAGAAAAATATGCTGCTATCTTTGGTACATTTTTTAAGATAAAAAGCAAGATATAAAATACAATGTCATCATATCTATTCAAACAAAGACCATATGACACATTCCAAAACATTTGGTCATTATGCTCTTCTCAAAATTATTTAAGCCCTTTTCTGTATTAAAATCCTAAATCTTTGTCCTAAACGACCCTGAACAGTAATGTAATTGCAGATTTATAGTTGTGAACATTACCGAATTAGGCATAAGGGCTTCTTTTCATTTGTCATTAATTTGCTCATGTGTTCAAATGAACATTTGTATTCTTCTTCATAATAGATTAATACAGTGTGACTCAGGGAGCCCAGCATAATTATGCATAGTTTTTGCAGCAGGATGAAAAATTTTCACATGTATATCAAGCAAATCTAATTAAGTACAACAGTTACCAAGCCACCCAAGTGCGGGAAGGAATTCTGTGCACAGACTTCAGGTAAAGATGTAACCAGCTGGCTTCACTTTCTCAGTTCCAACTAAGTGGTTTTTATTTACAAAGAGCTAAGTGTCTGACATGGATGACAATATAAAACATTTCTTTATGGTCAGCAGAAAAAATGAAAATTCAGAAAATAGAAATTAAAGGCTCAGGCATAAATCTGTTATGTCCTGTTTGCTCTCCATGAAGAGTGTCTTATTTTGACCAATGACAACCTTGCACCCAGGTCTTACAACATTTCACACCATCTTATTAATTTGAAAGTCAAACTATAATTGAGACTGCTTTTCTTAAAACAAATGAACAAATCTTTTTGAAAAATTGGAATTTTTTTTGTTTGTCTGTTGTGTTATACTTGTCACAGTTCTGCATTAATATCACACTCTTTGCAAATTACAGAGGTTAGAGGTTAGTGGAAACAAAGACAGGAAGATGGTATAAAAAAGGAGTTTGAATTCCTATCATTAATAATAATTAGCTCATTCCCTGCTATTTCACTTCACTACTTTCCAAGTGTGCACCCATAGGTGACATGTCAAGACATTTAGCACTTACCATCAGCAGCTGCTTGCCTGGCAGGACAGCAGATATATTTTCATAGGATTAAAGCCAAAGAAAGTGCAAAACATAAATACAGCAATTGTGTTCTGTAACATATTTTGTTACATCACTTTTGGAAAAATTTCACATCCAAATTTCATAATTCCTGTTGAAAATACATATTTACTGGCAATCTTTAACATTTAATAAACTGTTACTTTTTTATGCTAAGGTTGAGCCAGAGCAGGTTCTCACTGCCAATGCATAAACAGCCAATTACAGAAAATTATGTTGGAAATCATGGCCCAAAACAATCATTCATTTGCTTCCAAGCATGCTGTCTACTGTTCCACCTCAAACTGCTTTGTTCAAGCCACAGTTATTTCATCCATGGTCTTTGGGTCTCATTCAATCTTCTGTATTCATCCCCCACTAAGATTGTAGATTTCAATAACAATATTTCCCAAATTTTTATAAGCTGCAGCTTAGGAGGAGGATAATAATGAATGGTAAGCTTTTGGCTGCTCTTCTGTGATATTCTGCCTAATTCAAGTCTACAACAGATGACAAAAGGCTAAAACAAGCAAGATAAACACATCAAACTGCCCAGGTAAGAAAACTTCTTGATGTCTTTCCTTTCAGAATGTAAGACTGTAGACTTCTTCCATCAACTCCTTATATTTTCCAGACTGGAACCAAAATGCAGTGAAGTTTGCATGTTATTTTTAAATTTTGGCTGAAGCAACTTAAATGTAATAGGGAGGACGCTTATGTTGGAAACTATTGTGTCACAGTAAATCTTGGCATATACAGAATTTACTGACTTAACAGCAGAAGTAGCACCATTGAGTTCAAATGTTGTTCCATGGGGGGTTTTTATGTTTTTCCAGAAGACAGTAATAGGATTATTACTGTCTGATAATAATTTGGTTTTCATTAATTTTCTCCAATCTTAATCATGTCTGTAAAAACTGTACTCTATATAGTCACCGTGTTCATTTAGTCATTTTATGTAAAACACCAGCTTTTTCTAAGACTGCAATGGTAATGTGTTCAAGTTCAAGGACTTCCTCCTGACATAAATCATTACTATTTTCAAAGATATTAAATATTTTACTTCTTAATAAGTTGGCTTACAGTGAGCAACAAGCCACTTAAGCACAGACATCAGTTATCTGCAAAACTCATAGTTGGTTGATTGAGTTCTTCAGAGAACTGGAGGATGAATTCTCTGAGAAATCCACTCCTTTGTTTAGCCTTTCAACTGTTGCAGGATACTGGCATTAAAGTAACTTTTTAATATATTTTATTTTTTAAATGCCCTGCTGTGCAAGCCAAGGTATGCCTTCAGTTCAACTCCCAGATCTCCCCTTAGATTCATGTAAAAGTGCAAACTTAATCACTTAGGCCTGTGTAAGTGGATTCAGGAGCTGAAGATGCTATTGCACGGCTCTCCATTATGGACCTCAGGGCCAAAGAAACCTGGACTTTTGGTACTTAATTCTCTTATACAGCAACTTGTGCTCTGTATGGTGCAAAAATAGGACAGGGGGAAATCACAAACAGGTTTTGTGCCCTCTTACCCAGACTGGAAATGGTTCACCTCTTCATATCCAATTGTCACCTGGGAGATGAGCAAGAGACCTTTCTCTAGCTTTTATAAAAGTTTTACACTGTCCAGGAAATCCTTGTCTGCATGGTGTATTCCCTCAAGAGCACAGCTTTACTCACACCCTTTATTAATTCTAGAGCAAACTAAAGAGCCCTGCACCGACAATGCCCGAGCAGGTTTCCTCTTTTAAGAGTTTACAAAGTACTGGTGTAGCACAACAGACAGAGGTGCAATAAAAGTAGTTATGTTTGCCACAAGTCTGATGAATTCAACTTCAGACAGGCTGTTTACATTTTCCCTAACACTTTGGGGTATGGAATATATAGCTTTAATGGAGGAGGGAAACAACAGGAAGTGTTCTGCAGAGTAGAGGACCACACAAAGGTTGGCACATCAGAAAAGATTAAAAGAACACTATGCATGCACCTTGAGCCATCTAAAAGCATGAGAAAGGGTATACAGAGATATAAGCACAAAAAAGTACACAAAAAGTTTTCAAAAAACTTTGTATTCAGCTACAGGTCTTGGTTTGAGGCAGAGAGAAAGAGAGAAGGACAAAGACTTTTCTAAACCTCAAATATTTGTATCAGTGAACAATGTAAGCAGGCTGTGAGGAGTCAGGTGAGTGCCAGGCATGCCAAAAAGAAGACTGTCCAGTTCATGTCATGCTTTCAATTTTCCTACCTTACCAAAAAAAAAAAAAAAAGAAAAAAAAAGTTCTGAAGGTTTCAGCTTACTGTAAGTGAAGGAAAATAAAAAGCAAATAGTTGCTTCTGCTCAGTTTACACTTCTTCCCCGCTCTCTTTTACAAGATCTCTTGGCTTGAATAGCAACACCCTAAAAAAGAAATTATACTGTGATTTCATCCTAAGCTTCACTTCAGCGACTTAACAGGTCTCTTGGATCTTGCACTTGGAAATTAAAATTTCTCTGCTAGCTAAGAAGCACAGTATTTGGTGGAGGGTTTTTTTTGGAAGAGGGGTGTGGGGGTGGTTTATAGCAGTCTCTCGGACTCTCAGTCAACAGCCCAATGACCAAAACCAACAGTTTGTACCACAGAGACAGAACTCATCAGTTTGGAAGGATGGCTGCACTGAGACAAACATCTTCCAAAGTCCCACTAAAACTCTAACATAGAATATGGCACCAGTACCCTACACAGCCTAAGGAAATACAGTCATGTTGGCACTTCAGTCTCCGCATGGGGTGAATATTTAGGGAACCTCTATTCAGACATTCTAGGAAACAGGGTTCTGCCAGAACAGCATTCTGGCCTCCTTCAGCACCTCAGGGCTCAGTGCAACTGTCTGCAGAGGAACAGGAGATGGTACCACTGCCCATGTTAGACTACTACAACTGAAACAAGTTAGCCAACAGCAAACATTCATAAACATTTGAAAGTCATCACACAGGGGAGTAGATGACTTGAAAGCAGCAGAAAAGTTTCTTTAAATCTGAACCATTCCTGTGTGCACCCCCAGAAATTTATCAGCTCAAAAAATTACTTTGTACAACTACACTCCAAATGTTTTTTTTCACCATAATCACCTCTATAACAAAGTTATTTGCCTTCTCAGAAATAAACCACCATCACCACATTGCTGACTTGCCAAAACATAGATGAGAGTGAAAAAGGAAAGCATTTTTAATCCAACTTATATGAACACATGGATTATGCTATAAATAAATAATGGAGGAACAAAGTCACTTCAAAACATGAAGCCCATCAGAAGCCCATTCAGTCAGCTTCTGTCCATAATTAGTTTGGTGCAAAAGAAACAAAGGTATTCAAAATCTGCTTGGGAACTTAGAACTTAAACAGGGAATTTAGCAGCATTCACAATCAGGCATGCCCAAATGGCTAATAAATCCAGGCAGAAAGGCACAGTCCTTTTTTCTCTAAAGAAAGGGACTTACTAAGAGAATATTTTGACCACTAAAAGTATCAGTAAAAGATAAGTTTTGTTATGTGCTCACAATAACATTTCCACAGTTATCATAATCACATTACTCTTTGTCTTTCTAATTCTACCATTTCTAGAAGTGTCACATCTTGTCAAACATGACAACTTCCAGCAAACCTTCTGATGGATCTCTTAGACCATAACTCCTCAATGGTTCCTTTAAGGAACAATAGAAATGAGAAAATAGTTCCTAATTTGTGGAGGGTTGTTCTTTCTGGTAACTAAGGCATCACTTGAGGTACTCATGCAAATTTCACTAAACAGAAATACTGTAATAAATCTTAGTAATTTTCTATAAATTCTACAGATTGAAAAAGTATTTTAAGTAGATTGAGGAACTTTATAAAGTATTTCTTTTCTATCTACTGTCTTATCTAGTATAACTGACATTCTACAGTTTTCTTTTAAAATAAACCAAAATAAACTCCTCATGTTACTAACTGTACTTTTCTATGAGCTGTTAAGAACACCACATTGAAGCAGCCAGCAGAAGAGGACCTAGAGCAGAGCAACACCATTACATTTCTATAAGGCACTAGCTTATAGCAGCTGTTGTGAAAAGCAGCTGTTGTGCCAAGCAGTATTTATATTTCTGTGCCACACAACTCATCAATAAAAGAAAGACCAAAAATGCTGACTCTGGGACTTGAACTTGAACTTCTAAAATCCTGTATCATTTCCACTGCCCGACACCTGCAATAAAACTGTCCTGAATCTGATATGGGTAGCACTCACAGGTTGAACACCTGTGGCATAAAACTATTCAGGTCACAGCTGAAGACAAATCCATGTGACTCAGGCAGAGAGGAGTTTGATATGGATTTTTTTTTTGTCTTTGATTTAATGTCAGCTACAAAAGACCCTTAGTCCATGCTGAGCAACAATAAATTTCAAAGGTATTTTGTCACAAGAGGAATGCAAGACTCCCAAGTAATTGAGTGCTATTAATTACCATATAGTTATACAAGACCATCTTTTTCTTAGAGCAATTATAGAACTTTTCCCAACTGTAACTCCAGGAATTTATGACTGGAAAGAGTAAGACCTTCATAATCATGAACATGTGTCTAACAAACAAAAATATCAACTCCATTTATGTTCACAAGCTGAGTAGCACCTACCAACAAATTAATAGTCTCTAAATCCTTGCATCTGGAAAAAAACAAAGCTTTTAACTAAATCTAGATATACAAAACCACTAGTAAACTTACCATTTATCGTAAAGCTAACATTTCAGGCCAAAAAATACTACTTATTCATGCTATTTTTTACATTGGAGTCTATGAGATTACTTGCATGAGCTACCCTTACTTTGGCCTTCAAATAATCTAATCTAATATTCCACTGAAAACATAAAACTCAAGTGTAGTGGTCAGTTTTAAAGCTAAACTGCATTTGCCAATGGCAGTGATCATGTTACATATTAAGGACTAAAAACTGTTCAAATTTAATGAGAGTTATTCTCCCATGAACTCCCAAACTTTCTAAATCTGCCAGCACTCTACAGTCACTAGTGGAAGACCTGACTAAGAGCACTCATGGCACAAAAACTGTAAATGGAATAATTAACTTGAGAATGGGAATCTAGTCCTTCATCTCTCTCCAACTGGCCCTAATCTGAGCCAATTTCTGTTCATGTATTAGAAACAGAAGTTTAACATTAAATTTGGAAGGCACTGAAGAAAAAAGAACAAGTTAACAAAGTCCTTTTGATCTACAGAATTATCTTAAGACACTAAAGTAATAAAGATACCAATAACACTAGCTCATTCGGTACCATAGTAGAAATGACATAATATTATCTTACAGTGTAACTAGAAAATTTTGTGGTCCCAATTTGTATCTGAGCAAATTTTGCTTATGTGCGATTTCTTCCCTGCATCTTCTTTCACAACATTCCACTTCAGAGATTTGCCTTCATCGTTAAATTTTATGTGTGCTACCTCAGTGAAAACAAGTACTTGGAGATCCTCCTAAGCAAAGACATGGGCTTTTTTTTTGTTCTTTCGTTTAATTCAATAAACACACTACTGGTCACCTAGCAGAGGAACAAATTTTGCTTGTTTCCCCCATGGAAACAGTTACAGAAGTCTGCTTTCCACTTGGGAATACCCTTAAGGTCAAAAGCTTAAGAACAGGAATATCAGTTTGTGCAGTTCTCTTCTGGTGATGATGTACTCTGTTAGCCTGTGCAAACAACAGGGAGGAACATGCTCTGAGTAGGCACACATAACACCAGATTTACTTTTTCAGTACAAATGACAGAACTGAAGACACAACTAATTTGATTTGGGATTGATATCTCTTAGATCTGGAGGTGGTAAACTCTATTTTGGCTCATGGTGAAGCCCATTCCAACACACCTTCAGCATTACTCAAACTGATTTGAGCAGGGAGGTTGGCACAGATGACCCACTGTGGTTCCTCCCAAACTTACCAATTCTATGATTTCATGGAAGTCAAAACCAGCCTAAGCTTGTGCAATCACACATTTAATTTGCCGGAGAAGCACGTCTTGAACTAGTTTACAAACATTTATTCCCTGTTTTCACATAAATCCATTCAAGAAAATAACACAGTAAAGCAACAGAGTTCAGTAGTGTTACAAACACTATCCATGAATAATGACATTTCCAAAGCAAAAATAAATTCAGTCAAGAAAGGATGCTTCCAATACACTTAGCCAGTGAACATGACAAAAAAACCCCAGACACCCCCCTCCCCCCCGCTCGAAATAATTATTGTCCACAAAAGGTGACAGTGAAGACATCACAGTCACATTGATGCAGGTTGTATGCAAAAGAAGCAGGGAAAACTTTCAAGCTGAATATATTCTCTGTGCTCGTTCCCATAGAAAATAGGTGTGAGAGCAAACCCCAACCCGGTCTAGCAACTCTGTCCCAACGGGACACTACCCTGTCTCTTCGTCTAAACTGCGTCCAAACCCCACCAACTCCCCTACAAAAATCAGTCACTTTTTAGACCAATTTCAACATGTTACTAAATGTTTCTCGCCGTTGACTGATTAAGCACTTCATTCTGGAAAGCTGCAGGAGAGCTTTCCACCGGCAGCACGCAGAGCTGTACCTGGTGAGCGCCGCTCAGGACGGAGCCGAGCCGGGCCGCGCTGCCCGCAGCCCCTCAGAGCGGCCTCGCCCCTCACCGGCCCGGCGCGAGCCCCAACGGGCCGGGCCCGCCCGCGGCACCTCCCCCTCAGCCCCCGGGCCGCGCTGCCCCGGCCGGGCCAGACCCGCAGGGCCAGCACAGGGGAGGGAGGATCCGTGACTAAGCGGGAGCCGCGGGGCTCGCCCGCGAAGGTCAGAGCTCCCCGACCTGCGCTCCTCCACCCACCACCGCCGCCCCCGCGGGACCTCCCCGCCCCAACCTCGCTTTTCCCTCCGGGAAGAGTCGGCAGGAAAGCTCATCCCAAGGGAGCCGCGCACCTCCGCCGCCCAGCCCCGCGGAGTCGCTCACCTCCACCAGGCTCAGGGCGACTGCCATTCCCGCAGCTGCCGCGCTGCCCGTCCCTCCCGCTCTCGGGAGCCCCGCCGCCCCCAGCCGCTCTGCTCCCGCATGCCCGCAGCTGCTCACCTGGCGCCGGGCGACCGCCCGTCCCGTCCGTGCTGTCCCGTCCGTCCCGTCCGTGCTGTGCTGCTCTATGCTGTCCCGTCCTGTCCTGTCCCGTCCCGTCCCGTCCGTCCCGCCGCGCCGCTCGCTCAGCACTGGGCACAGCAGGCGCGCCGGCGGCCCCGGCAGCTGGGACAGCCACTGGACGGGGGGCGGAGGCAGGCGAGGGAGGTGCTGCGAAAAGCCGAGGGAAGCCGGCGCGGCGGCGGCCGGCGGAGCCTCCCGGGAGCGGCCCCGCCGCCCCTCAGCAAGGCGGGCTCGCCGGCCCCGGCCCCTCCCGCCCCGCGGCCCCGCGGGTGCGGGCGCGGTCCCGGCGCTGCGGCAGCGCCTGGGGCGTGAGGCCGGCCCGGCGAGCAGTGCCTGGGACAGGGCTTGGGGACACCGGGTGGCTGCGCACAACCAGCTTGGCGGCAAGAACTACCACTGCGAATATACTTGTTACTCAGTTACTCATTGCCCACCACGTTCCTTGGTGGGCAATGTGTTCAGGGTTAAACCAGCCTTCTCTCTTGTAAAGTTTACTTCACCTTTAAAACAGACTTAACTTCATTAAGCCCTACTGTTAACATAGATTTTGCACATTTATCAGCCTTCATTGCATTTCAATGAGATTCATTTCTTCAGTCCGTTCAGATTATTGGTGATGTAAATGAGCTTCACTACCACGACGGCAGAAAGCTGAAGCTGTGGCGCTCCCACTTTTCAATTGCTTAGAATGAAGCATATTCTGAAAAGACAGGATTTTCAATGACTCATATCAAATGCTTAGGAGCTGCTCCTTGCATGTAGGCTGGAGGTTTGGTACCTAGGCACTGCTGAAAAGAGAAAAAAGCCTGATTCCAGGACATAGCTGAGGAAAGCACATCCAGGGGGAAAGGCTGGAGCTTTAGGCAACACTTCTCAATTTGAAAAGATAAGACAGGGACAAATTCTAGGAACTCCAGACAGCAGGTCTTCCTGAGGATGCAACAAGTCCACATGATGAGCACAGTTTTGTAGGGGAATACTTGTAAAGAAAAAATGGGGGTAGATGAAGAGGTTTGTTTCATTTTGTTTAGATCAGCAGTGCCTTTGGATACTTTGGAGCTGGCATTTAGTTGGACACAAGGCCAGTGCTTTTGCAGTTCCTCACATAGGAAAAAACGAGGAGGCATTTGTCTTTCTCTGCCTTGCTTAGCGGAACATCTTTCACTTCCTCAAAGGCTTAAGGACCACAAACTCTGTTCTCTTCCTAGTTTAAATCACCTGTGGGAATTCTAACTACTTCACTTCTGATCTGGATGTCTGAGGTCAATGAGGAAGAAAAGAAAAATTGTCCCAAAGTTAGTGCTAAGGGAGCAAAGCATAGGAATATCATTTGTCTGTTTATCTAGTGACTCTGTATGCTCTTTTGACACGTCCACAGACATTGCTCTTTACCAGTGTGGCTTAGTGATGTCTTCTCAGAAAGGCTAAAGGGTTCAACAAGGTTGGAAACTGAAGTCCAGCTTACTCCTGGACACCTTAACCATTGGTAGTGCAGGGTTAGGAAGCTTTCTGTGTTGCTTGTTGTGTGAATAGTTATTGGTGTACAGATAAAGGGAAGTCTGTCTGTCCAACACCTCTGATGAATGATTTTTGGGTAAAAATCAGCCACTTGCTGAATTTTCAAGCACTGAAATGTAATTACAGGCAGGGGATTTATTTCATAATACTTACTCTCTTTCCACTCAGACCAAGTTAATTTATTAGGAGAAATTGCTGTGCAATTTACAAAAGGAAAACACTGAATTTATATTTCTGTTTACTTAAACTGTGTATTGCATACAGCTGGGTGGTGTCCAGTAACACATAGAAAAACTAAACCAAACTGATTTGTAATGACCTAAAAACTAAGTAAAGAACTCAATACCCAGTGTATTTGTATTGCTCTGTATACCTGCCATCCATGCCATCTATACAGTTCTAGGACTACTCTGGATCTGGGCAGTTTTGCTTAGAAGCCAAGGGCAAACCCCTATGCACTTACCAAGAAAACACACACTTGAGCAGGTCTGAGGAACGAGCATGGATAATTGAGTAATAAAGAACTTTTCAATCCCACTAGTTTTTTCATGCTTTTGGGAAAACACCAAAAAAAAAAAAAAAAGGTTACGTTAATTCAGATTGCTCAATGCCTCCTTTATTGCGCTTGTGCAATACTGAACGCTGGTTTAGTAGGAACAGCAGGTGATAAATGCAGGTTTAAGGAAATGATACTTCCTTGAAGAGAAGGAGTCTAATCTTCCCTCCCCAAACAAAATGATCATATGAAAACATCTTAAATAAAATTATTTTTTTCTGGATCTGGAAGACTCTCCAAAAAATGAGAGCACAGATACCTACATAAAGTGGTGTTGATATCCAGTTTGACCATGCATTCACCTAGCGGAAAATACTGGATTTTAAGGATTTAAAAACGAAGTGTTTTATTTTCACCTGTGTTCAACAAGATTGAATGTAGAAACCTACAAACAACTCCAACAAAGACAGTGACTAAATTCTCATTAATTTCATCTTAACCATAATTTCACAATATTTTTTCTAAATGGTTTGGGATTTATTATTATTATTAGTACTACTACTCCTACTACTACTACTTTAAACTCTGTCTCTATTTATGTTTGTGCATGTATACATGTTTCCTAGGGAGATAAGACATTACCGTGACATGTTGCAGTATTAACTTCATGTTTAGAATTTATGTACCCAAATGTAATTTGTTGTAATTATATAATGTTTGTCTTGGTAGGGAAAAAACATATGTAACTGACAAGAGAAAGAGGAGAGTGGAAGCAGTGGGAGAAGTAAGGTCTGTTTCCCTTTTCATTTATGCTGTGAAGGTTTGAAGCTGTTGTTTCACAAAGATGCTTGATAGGACTTGACTTTTTCTTAGTTGTCAGTATTGGGAGGCTGCTTTGCCCTGTGATGTGTATGTGGTCGATCCCAGGAAGGATAAATTTAGGGGACTGACTATTTCAATGAATGGCATTAATATAGCATGTTTTAAGTTAAATCTAATTGGTGTAAAAAGCAACGCAAAAGAGATAATTTCTGTGGGTCTTGATTTTGTGGGGTTCTGTCTTCTCTACCATGTGATACATTTATGTGAACTCCAGAAACTGACTGAAGGTACAAAAAACAGTTGAAATGGTTACACTTCTCTGTTTCATGTATAAATATAGTCCTTCCTGAAAATCACTCCTGTTCTAGAGTATCATGTACTAATTATCAGTCACATAAATTGCAGTTCTTTAGGTAAAAAATATGTTAGGGTTTTGTTTTAACTGATGGTAGTGCTGGAGATGAAATAAAATTATCTATGGGTCCTTCAGTCTATTTTCTGCTTTCAGCATTACAAAGACATGAACAACAAGTGAGCAATTTTAGGATAAGGAAATTATATGGACTAACTGTGGTGCTGAAAGGATTTAAATGTATCAAGGGAGAAGGGTCTAAATCCTAGTCTTAAAACTGCACATATTAGGCACCAAGTTGAGAGCTTGATTTGTGAAAAAAGCTGCCTCTCATAAAAATTTGTTCCTGACTAATAAATCCATATCTTACAAAAGAGTCCTTCGAGTAGATACATCTATCTAACATTCCAATAGAATAACTACTTATTAATATTCTTTTGTCAGAAAGTAGCACATAGGTGTGGGTACCATGAGCATAGTGTTTGCTGAATGTTAACTGAGCCAATGTGTGAAAGAAATCTCTTAGATATGTAATCATTAAATAAGGAGGTTTAGTCTATCCTGCTGTGATTTTACCCATGTTGTCAAATACTGAGTACAAAACCCAGGGCAAGGTTTTCTCTTGACTGTAGTAGTTTCTTCAATTAAAAAAAAAAAAAAAAAAGTAATATCTTCCTTACTGAAGGTCTGGGAAGGATTTTAAAACAGTAGTAATAAAACCAACTGTGTCTCTGTGATTAACTTCTAAGCCTCAACTCACCTATGAAATATGCATTTCACTATTTGTATCATTACTGATGCCAAGTGATATTTACATTCACCATATTATTTGGCCCTGATGAATTCCATGTTGCAGCCTGTCCTGCTTGCAAACACAGAGCCATGTCCTGTCAGACTGTATTCCAGCTAAGTGTCCCTATTGCATTTACATTCCAAAATGGGGTAAAGGTGGAGGCAATTTGTTAGGTATTGAGGCCAAAAGAAATGAGAAACCTTTAATACTGTTTTCTTTAACAACACTTAATGTATCTTTCAGGACAAGTGAATGATTATATGTAGCAGCAGGATGAGCATTGTGTTCTGTTGGGTGATCAGGCCTTCAATACTTCTCCCTCTGCAAATGTGCTCCTGCAACACTCCATTCTGTGAAACTGAGAGGAATTATTACCTGCTGGACTAAAAGGTTAACAGAGCACGAACTGAAATTCAAGAAATGCCATTTAAACATAAGAAACGAGTATTTTATGGTGAGAGTCATTGAACACTGAAGCAGGTTGCCCAGAGAGCTTGTGGAATCTCTACCCTTGGAGATGTTCAGAAGAAGTCCAGATATGATCCTTGGCAACTGTTGCAGCAGCCCCACTCTGAGCAAGAATTTGGACTGGACTATCTCTAGAGGTCCCCTCCAACCTCAGTTGTTCTGTCACAATGTGAGAGGAGTTTCTGCTAGCACTCTGCTTTCCCTTAGAGTTTTCCCTTTTGGCCAAGCAAAGGACAATGATCCTCGAATTGTGAAAAACCTGAATGTGATGAAAGGCACACATACCCAAAAGCCCAGACCAAGGTGCTAATCAACATTATGAGAAACTACAAGGAAGGGTTGCCAAGGAAAGCAATTCTGAAGAGAACACCTGGAAAGGACAATTAAACCTTTCAATTCTCTATTTATGGCACTCACTCTCTTTAAATTGTACTGACATTTATATTTCCATTAAATAAACATTTTAAAGAAGTTGTTACTTGTCCATAAAAAGTAGGTCTGTGTGGATCTTGGCAGGCATATTCTCATTCTGGGAACATTTCACATTTTTGCTTTTCTTTTTTTAAAACTTTTTTTTTACAAAAAAAGCTCTGTTAACCTCTGAAAATTGACACAGGCTCTAATGGTTCCACATTAAATGTTCTTGTGTAGTAAGACTTTTATCATAGCTTGAACTGTTAAAATAAAGCCAAGAAGGTTACTATACCCCTGTTGATTCCTACATCTGTGTAACTGGTAAAGCAACAGAGAAAGATTTTTTTTATCATGGAGCACTTTTCCAGTATGGTCTGCAGTGTGTATTTTTCACGTACTAGGGAAAGGATTTTAGCTTTCATGCCAAGTCCTTTCACCCCTGAAAACATTTTTTTTTCTTCTTTTCCTGAGAGGAAAATATGTGTTCATAGTTGTCCTGTCTTAACTCTGTTCTTGGCTTTGCTATATCTTTTAAACAAAGTATGTATATCTCAACTGCAAAATAAGAGATGGATGGTGTAAAGGCAGAGTAAAATGTAAGGAGCCATAGTCTTTTGAGGAAGGCAATCTGCTTTTGGTGTAACAAAGGAGAAGAGATTTCTGTCTCCAGTTTACTATTCACTCCCCAGCTTTGCAGTGTTGATCTCTGTCCACTTTACTGTGAGTGACTGAATCAGGGAGTGTGGGGAAACCTTTGGAAACTGTTTCAGTTCTTCTCAAAGACCTTTCTGCTGAAGTTTCAACTTCCTTTTCAACCTTGCCCATTTTTCAATCTTTTGCTAGTTTGGAAGAGAGGAAAGTTGTTCTTAAAAGGTCAGCTAATCCACCCTGCGTTTGATTTTACACCAGCATAAATCTGTTGAACAAAGTTTCTTTTTAATCATACTAAAATGCTTGGGAGGAAAAACAGAGTTTGAAAAACTTTTTTCAGAAAAGACTTTCCTCCCTTGCTCTGCCAGGGGTGCAGGAGTATATACACATGAAGTCACAAACCTGACTGTTAATACTGGTATTCTGCAGAGGATTAAACAAAGGAAACATCTAATTTTCCAAAGACTTCAGGATACGTAGACTTTGCAATAAATGATTTCTGAATTGAAGACTGGAATTTCAAGTACTATTAAGTGGCAGCTTCTGGGACAGGCTTTGTGCAGCTG
Organism: Setophaga petechia; assembly: GCA_024362935.1. NCBI lineage: Eukaryota > Metazoa > Chordata > Aves > Passeriformes > Parulidae > Setophaga > Setophaga petechia. Next base: position 11,804,680 of record JANCRA010000020.1, on the reverse strand, counting down.
GACAACCTACTACAGGCTGTGTTCCAACCAGCCTTGCACGTGGTTGGAGGCAGCTACTCTGTGTGGTAAGAGCCATCTCGTAGCACATGGCTTATCTTCACCTGGGATGCATTGGAAACACTCGTGGTGTGTCCAATGGAAAGGGACAGTAAAAAGGTAGGCAGCAATTAGATTGTTCATCTGCAGAAGAGAGATCATTTTCAACCTTTTTCTGTAGATATCTGTTGCTTGATACTGAAATTCTTTTTATTTAGTCTTTTAAATGTGATGCTAACGTGTTGCTGTCAGAAATCTCTGTCTAAATAAACTTCATAAACTTCAGCACTGCCATTAGTTGTGATTTGACTGACATGCTGAATGCTCTGTGCAGAAAATCCACTTCTACCTAGGTAATATAATTATCAATATTAAATGTTAAACAAAACATATTTGAGATTAAAAAAAGAAGAGCATAAAGCCTCAAGTTCCAGAAAAATAATGATTCTTTTAGTCTCCAGTGTCTGTCTCATCAAATAGTTTGGAATGTAGTTTTCTAAGATGTCTTTCACAAAACAGGTTTTTATTTTTTAAAAAGCAGATTTTTCCAACTGGAATTACTCAATTGCAAAAACATGCTTTTATTATAGAAGTATTGCATTTTGTGTCATTGGGTAACCTTGTTTTGCCAGGGTTACCTTTCTGTAGTCCCTAAACTTTTCTGGGAGAGGGTAATTGTTTCCTTGGTGTTTTTTTTTTTTCTTGTGAATTTTCTTTTATCACCTTTAGACTTAGGCTGGCTCTGCCACAAGTTTGGATGTTACATAATTCTCTAACATATATTACCTCCAATATTAAATTAAAATTTATCAAGGTCCTGAATCTTTATATTATTCAGTGGAAACAGATCCTGAGCAATAGCATCTGTATTTCAAGTGTAGCTCATTTCTGTTCAAAAGGTCAGAAGAAAATCTCCACAATGTTTGTTTTGAGGACCTAGGTATTATTTGAGTGATCAATAGGCCCTGTGGAAATCTTCTGAGCACAGATGAAATACATTCTTTGTATTTGTCTTTTGGATGTTGAATTGGACCTAGTCCTGTCTTTTGGAAATACCATGACTTTATTTTTAGGATCTTTTCTACATGATAAATTATTTTCTCTTAATTATCCTTTGGTCACTGTACTGGTTATGGGTTAAAATTTGCAAAGACACAAAACTCATTATAAATGTTGACAGCAATTTGTCCTGCCTTTCAGTAAAGGCCCTGTGGTGGTTCCTTCTACCTCCAGCAAAATACTGAGCAGAGAATTCTTAATTCCAGTTTTTATTAATCTCTTTGCCAAAGATTTACTTTATTGAAGGTCTTAAGAGGGGTTTTATTTCATACTCTTTCTTCAGAAAGGTCTATTCAAATGGAAATGGATTGGAGATGCAGCTGATTATACTGGGTTCTTGGGTTGGAAAATGATCATGGCCATGGCCACAAATAAACAAATGAAAGGGACAAAAGACAACTATGTTACATGTCTGAAAATTATACTGCCAAACAAAGTCATTGAACAGCTGAGATCAGCATGTCAGCTGACAGCTGGAACTTGCTTCAGCAAGATGCAGTTTTGCTGATCTTGGCATCAGGAAAGTTGCTTGAAGCAGTCCTCAGTTCTCCAAGAATACTGTGGGATGAAATGATAGTACAATGGAAAAATACGCAAGAATATGGATGTCAGTATTCATAGAGCAGAATCCATTTTTTTTCTCTCAGTAGTTGCATTTAGCCTTTCATTCCAAATTATTTTAAAATCCGTTGTACACTGAGATTCATGTATGGTCTTTGGGGACCACATATGACATTTCATGAGGTCTGGTCTTGGTAGTTTTCCACAGGTACTGTAAGGGCTAACTTTATACCTTCTGATGACTTCAAGAAAATTGTATTTGCAGTCTTTGGGCAATGCAGTCTTGGGTACCTTGCATCTTTTTTATCTTCTAAATTTTTACTTAGCCAGTTATTAGCTGTGGTTTCTTTGTTTGCTGGTATGTACATTTTCCATTTTATTCAATGATTTAGTACATTAAAATATTAACCTACATAAATATTTTAATTTCAAAATAATTAGTCAAATTAATGATTGGTTCCTTAAAATATTAACTCAGCTTTATGATATCTTCAAAGAATTGTCTTCAAGGTTTGTCTTTCATGGTATTAAAATATTTTAAGCTGAACAAATTGATTGCAAATGTATGACATCTATGATGTAATTTCTGGGATCTCTTGGTTCCAGAGACTGTATCAGCCAAAGGAAGTGTAAGAATGATTAAAGTCACTAAGGACATGATAAACCAGAAGTCATAGACAGCATCTGGCATGTGTTTCTCTCTGCCCCCATCTGCAGAGTTCTCAAGTTCCATATTTTGCAGCACTGTGGAATGAGAACATTATCTGAGTTGTACAAAAACCATTTAAGAAGTGGCAGTATATTGTAAAAGAAAACAGTTATTGTTGCTTATAAAAAGGAACAGAAACTATCCTAGAGCACGCAGTGGGTTGGCTTCCTCCAGCTGCCAGGCCTCCACCCAGCTGCTGTCTCATTCCCCCTCCGCAGCAGGACAGGAGGAGAAAATACCATGGAAAAGCTCATGGTCAAGATAAAGGCAAAGACATCAGTTATCAATTACCATTATGGGCAAAACAGACTCAACTTGAGTTGGGAAAATTCAGTTTATTGCCAAGTAACATTGAGTTGGATGGTGAAAAACAAAGGAAAAAATTGAAATATCTTCCTCCCAACCCCCTGTTTTTCCCAGGCTCAAATTCACTTCTTCATTCCTGACTCCTCTCCATTTTCCCCCCAGATGGTGCTGGGAATGGGGCATGGGGTTCATGGGCAGTTCAGGACAGTTCTTTGCTGCTGCATCCTCCTCACACTTTTCCCTTCTCCAGTGTGGATCCTCTCCTTGGGTGACAGTCCTTCAGGATAAACCTGCTCCTACATGGGTCCACCAAGGATGCAGCTCCCATCAGAACACGATCCAGTGCGGGCTTCCATAGACTGCCACGCATATTCCTGCCTGCACAGGCAGCAGTGTGGATATCTGCTCCACCATGACATTCTCCATGGGCTGCAGGGGCACACTGATCACCATGATCTTCACCAGGGGCTGCAGGGCAATCTCATCTTCAGTGCCTGGAATGCCTTCTCTCCTCCTTTTTCACAGTCCTTTGCTGTCTGCAGAGCTGTTTACCTTTCTGCTTTTCCTCATTCCTCACACTGCTGTGTGGCATTTTGCCCTTTCTTACACACTTTTCCCCAGAAGGGCTGCCAGGCTGGCTGTGGGGCTCAGCCTTGCCCTGTGGTGGGGTGGTTGGAGCTGTCTGGAGCTGTCGGGGTCTGGCATGGGGCAGCTCTGGCCACTCCTCACAGGCACCATCCACAGCCCCTTCACCACTAAATCCTCTCCACCAACACATGAGGCAATGCATTAAAGTTCAGTGCTGCTTTCCAGACTGTGGTAAATCAGAGTTTTCTGAGCCCTGTGGAGTTCAGTCATGCCAGCTTGAGAGCTGCTTTGAATGAGTGCAGACCCCAGAAATCTTCTAGTGAGAGACTGGCTGTAGTCCTCTAGTGAGAGACTGACACTTTGGAGTACAGACTGTCTCCCAGTGCCACAAGATGTTGCTGAGACAACAGATTTATTTATGGTTCTTATGGCAGCTGCACACTGCGCTGGTAATAGAGTTCCACCATTGACTAATGAAGTATCTTCACAAATTACCTAAGTTAAAAAAGGTAATTTTGAACATCCTAACTCGATTATTTTGCCAAGTAAATATGTAAGATTTCTGTAGTTACATTTGGTATTAAGAAAATGTCCCTTTGTTTTAACACAAAGCCAGAAAAAAATGGCCATTTTGCTTCAAAGATGATAAAAATGTATTTCTCAATTTATACAGCTATCTCTAATTCCATTTACTTTAAATATGCTGACACTTCAAATTTGTTTTACACATACTGATTCTTCAATGCTCTGTTGAAGATATAATTGTGGCTTAAAAGATATTTATTCATATTGACATATAAAGATGTTGTAAGAATACAGGAAATGTAGATTCTTCAGTCCCTGGTAACTTATCTAATCCTGGTAACAGATGTTTCAGGTCTGTCTTCAAGCTATTGTGAATTCCTGGTGGGACCAAAGAAGACTTCAAGACTTCCTGTATGATTGCAATTTATTTTCACAGTTGATAGCTGGAAACCAAAAATCTTGAAAGTGCTTGTCTGAAGATACAAATAACAACAGAAAAGTAATTTGCTGGGGAAAAATGGAACTTGCTGCCTGGATTCTTTTTCTGTTTTCTTGTTTTGTAGGTCTTGACTTGTAAGTAGCTCTCCCCTTAAAATGTATATTTGTATAATATATAGTGTATAATAAGTAATTAATATATGAGAATATGATAATATAGCAAAATGTCTCTATCAGTCTGAAGAGTATGTTTTTAATGCCTGATTCTCTTCTCAGTTTGCTTTTGTAAAATCGTAAATTTATCCTGAGTTGCAACCACGAAACATTTATCACTCCTTGTGTGAGGTATATACAGTATTTAACATCTATATGAATTTACACTTGTCTTTTAACCATGTGTATATGTGAATAATAAATTATAATCACCAATGTGATTAAAAATCCATTTTGGTTTTAATGATTTAGCACCTAAAAGCAGAAATTCATCAACATTTTCTGAAACGTTAAAATAAAGTTAGTTTGATTACATATGTAGCCAACAGTGTATTCACCAAACTTGAATTGTACCCTTGAGTGATTGCTCTCAGCAAGTAATTTTTCTATAAACATTTACTTTGGTATGAAAAGTACTTTAATTTGCTTTTGAAGTTTTTTTCAATTTTTAAGTCATTATGATTCAAAAGAAGTAAAAGAGAGTGTCTGATTGTTGAGTAATTGTGTTCAGTTTGTCTGGACAAATCCATTGTCCTTGCAGCAGTTTTAAGTAAGCTGGTGAAAGAAGAAAGCAAATTCATCTGCCTGTTATCACTGCATGGGCTAAATATCCAAGTTTTCACTGGCTGAACTCCACTGAACTCTCATATCTTCACTAACTTCATTGTCAATGTAGACTGGATTACCATGCCAAACACTAACATGCAGCGATACTTTCAGGTACACTATTAACAGAGAGCTTAAGGGCCAGAGCAGAAAAATTAAAATTAAAGCCTATCTTATGGATCTCAGTAAAGTATTTAACTGTTCATGGTTCATTTTGTTTTCAGGTAAAACAGGTATGTGATGCTCAGCCCTTTGTTGAGCAAATCAGGGTCTGATTCCTCTCAAATATTGAAGCAAATCTGGCATGACACTTGGCTAGATATTATGCTCACCCCTCCTCATCCTCTTCCACTGAAAAACAAGCTAAAGCTAAATTTTTAAATTGCTATCAGACATGACTGAGTGAAAGCTTTTTCACAGCTGCTGGTTTCTTGCAGGCTCTAGATATTTTCCAACAGTGTTCTCCTCAAGGAAAAGGCAATGGCTGCTCTCTGCAGTTTGTAACACAGGTTATACCATGGGCACAGTAAGTGATATTATCAGCATTATTAGGAACTGCTCAAACAATTTTACTCTGAAAGATGCTCACATTTCCTTATAATTTACAACCCCATTATTTTACTGTATCCTTGAAACATGAAAAATATTCCCTTGCTGTTTGCATACACATTGATAACCAACTACCATCTGAGCTTCAACTGCTCTGCATCTTAGTCAGGCCTTTTTGAGTGACTGCAGTTTGGAGAAGAGGATGAAACATTTCCTGGAGTTGCATAAATACCCCTTTGACGCACATGGTTTTCAGAAATTTTGTTGGAGATTGAATTACAACAGTTTGAATTGCAAGCAAAATGGGTGGAGCTGGGATAGATAAATAAAGATGACCTGGTTTCTTTCTAGTGACTTGCTAATGGTAGATGAATGTATCTTGGCATCATTCAAAGTGTAGGAGAGAAAATCTCTTTTTGGTTCTGGCAGATTCAGACGAGATCTTGTAACAGAGGCACAACAGAGCAGAAAGCTGAATGAGAAGCTGCCCAAGATACTTCAATAAGTATCATACATAAATGAATGTGGACAGAAGGAGATGTGGGCAACACAGCACCTACAGGTCTTGTTGCTGTGAATTTATTTCAGTTTGGGAGGAGAAAAGGACATGAAATTTGTCTCAATGTCAGATCACCACAGTAAACACAGAAAGGATGATTCTCACTCCACACACAATGAGCTACATGGAAGCAGGATTTACAGAAAATTCACAAGGGTAACAAAGGGATCATTTGTTCCTCCTGTCTCAGCCCTGTGTTTGGGTGCAAGACAATTATTTTTCATTTAAAAGGTGTATTTCTGAGTGAACAAACTGGATTTTCCTACCAAAAAAACCAACAAAAGATACTTATTTGCTCTTTGTTCATTAAAAATCTGCTGCTATCTTATGCCAAAATTTGTCATAGATTGAATCAGAAGTTTGGCAGCTCTCTCTGATCTGTCCCCCTGAATACTCTCCCAGTTGTTAAATTGTTTGAGCAATAATGAAATAGAGATCTGGGAGCTAATACTGCTGCTTTCAACAACACTTTGAATAAGAATCAGAGATAATGGCATTTTTACAGATGACTGAATAAATGAGGATAATAGTCATAGCTGTGAGGATTAATTGAGGATCTCAACTGAATGGAGCAAACTGTCATAAAATGTGCTAGGAAAATGTAATAAACATATAAAATAATGATTGTCAAAGATAAAGCATGTTTTTAACCACAAAGCCTGGAAATTCATCCAGGTTAACTATTATGAGTTATTCCATATACCCAACTTAGATACTGTGGTCTTCCACAGGAGCAATAGGGTTTTTTTAAATGGTGAAGGCCCTCACAAAGTATTTTACAGGAAAATGTAAACAATGAGAAACCATTACCATTAAGAACTATATAGAAAGTCTCTGGGGGTAAATTTATTAAGAAAGGCAGGTATAAATTCCCCAGGCATAGCTGCTTCCTATTCGTGTATATTCAGGCTGATTATACGTGCTGTAGATTCCTTTCTCAATAGATGCTAACCAAAAACTACAGGATTTGCAGATGCAAAATTGAATTTTGAATGGTAATAATGTTACTGCTCCATAACAAATGGAGCAGTAACAAATAACAGTGAAAGTCTCGAATATACCTGAGCTTCCTCAGCAATAGAAATATCTGATAATAAAGAAGGCAATTATAAAGCAACTCAGTTGCTTCATGTGTGAAGCAGAAACCAATATTTGCTGCTGTAGTTTCCTGTGACATCTTAGACAGGCTAAAGCAAGTGCACCAAATCCTCCACTTTTCTCAGTGGTTCCTTCTCCTCTTTTCAGACCACGTCCTGCGTTGTACCAGCACAGCTGCTCGTGTGCCCACCCTCTCAGGTGGGGTTGTTTGCAAAGGTGGCACAAACCCAGGTTTGTGCCTCAGGCATGAGGGCATGAGGGACCACACAGGATACCCCTGCATGAAGGGTGGAGGATGGGGCAGGAGCTGGGAGCAGCAGGGATGGGGGTGATGCAGGTCACTCCCTTCAGTCTCACCCTGAAGTGCTCATGGAGTGCTGTGTCAGTTAATGCAATCATTTCCTGTTCTAAATTTAGTGAAAGGGGTGATGCCAGATATTGCTATGTGGTTACAGCTAGCAAATAATTAACACCAAATGTCTGCCATTTAGGTCTTTGTTGCTATATATTCAAATTTTGTTGAAGGCTCAGTCACAGAAACAGGCATTCTCAGCAAGTCAAGGGCACTTGTTTTCATTTTGGTTTTGGTGATGAAATTGCATTATGTATTTTTCAGGACCTGGTGTTTATGTCCCAATATTTATAATACAGACTTTTTGTGTGGAGATTTGGTTTAGAGGGCATAAGATATTCCATCACAAAAGGTGTGCAAATAAAACTATACAGTTACTGTAAGAATGAGTGATTGAAAGGTGGCAAAATTCCCACTCTAATCTGTATGCCATGTATTTATATCCCAAAGAAACAGTGCCCAAGCTGCAAACCCTGTAAATCACTATTGTTTGCTGAGAAACTTTGTCATCTGCATGGGACGAGAAGTTGGGCAGGACCTGATGCCTGGGTAGAAGAAGTCTACTAATGTCTGGACACCCAAAAAACAGAACAAGAGTACATTTTGTACACAGTGGTCTAGATCATGGGTAGTTAAAAAGAGGATCCTTACCATATCACAGTTTTCACCACATCTCTTTCCACTTAACGTATTTTCTTTTCTGTGGAAAAGTGGCATCTGAGAGGGTTTTCATTTATTTGACTTCAGTAAGACAAAAGTGGAAGGAGAAAATACATGTTGTTCAGGCTTCCTGTCTGAAGACATCTGGGTCTTTATTTGACTGCTTAAGTCAGTGGTTCCCAAAGTATGGTTACAAATCAATTACAACTTACCATGTCATAATGAGAGGCTGGGACTATATATTGTTAGGTTAATAGGTAGAACAGATAGAATTTTAGATCATTTGTGATAAAAAAATGGGAAGAATAATGATAATGGGAAGAAATGGGAAGAATAATGATAATCTGAACCTGTCTTTCAGTTTGTGGATATGAACATAAGAAAAATGTTCATGGGAGACAACAGTTTCTTAGGGATCTATTGAAAATGTTTTAATTAATTCATAGTATAATCACTTCAAATCACATGTATTTGGACTATACATGTTAGGGGCTTCTCTTCTCTTCAGTATCACAATGCATTTCTCCTCCTTTACAAGATAGAGACTGTCTCCAGGAGTCCATTGTATGTGGTGATGACTTGAATCCTGATAATTCTGGTCTGTACCCATAGAACTCTTCCCACTGTATTTGGGTAGATTGCAATGCTGTGTGGATTCTGCTTCTTGCTAAAGTGAGACATGATTTGTTGGAAAACTTCCGTGAAGCCTATTTTTATAATATCTGAATCATCACATGTACCTGGGAAGGGAAAGAGCAGCGTTAGTAATGTATTTTCTCATGCACAGCCCTGCCCATGCAGTATGTACACAAGAAATCAAAAGCAGAAAGGATTAAAGACAAGGAGCCACTGGGATAAGAAAAACAGGTTTGGGCAAATCAGAGGCAAGGAGGCTACCAGAGATAAGGAGGCTCTGGAAGAAAGTTCCCCTTTACTCCCATGTTTGTAGTTCACGAGGAACTGAATGTTGTGAGAGAAGTTACAGCATCCTACTGTTTTCTTCCATGGGCATCTATTGTCTGTTTAGGCAGAAGCACAGCACTGGGAAGCCACTCAGTCCCCTCTGAGAAGAGGCACACTTCCCAGATGAGGTGGTCAGCACATGGATCCTACCTACATGGTTTAGGACCATGGTCAAGGGTAGCAGGCCCGGAGACAGTGGCCCAACAAGTGCCTAGTGAGGGAAGCTTTACCATGGGACTGGAACTGCTGCCAAAGTTTTACAAAATTCATATCAAACTTCAGCATAAGGCCATGTAAATACCTAGAATTCTTACATAGAAGAATTCTATGTAAGTCACTATAAACTTGACTATTTTTTCTTAAACAATGGGATCTTTATATTTTAATTATTTACTTGTCTTCCAAATTAAATTTTTTAAGAAGTGCAAATTGTAAACTTTTTTTTTCAATAACTGGTAACTATTCCAAAGGTATTGTGAAACTAACTGGGATCTGCACAAAATACCAGTTCATTTATTTCAGTGTATTCCAATTATGACATCTTCTTGGCTTAGTGATATCTAATGGTGCCAAGATAACTGCTAACATTTTTTGAATAATTGGATGATTTCACAGTAGTGTCTAAAGTCATCTGATTTTTCTTGGACAATATTCCAAGATTTTTCAAGTGACAGAATAATGACTTAACTACAGATGTAATGTATATTGCCTGTTTAGGGATTTTTTGTATTAAAAAACCTTATTAAACCCCACCATCTTGAATTACTTATAGAGATTTTAGGAGACCTGGAAATTTGTGTTACACAGAGGATAAGTTCCACTCCATCCCTCAGTAGAAATAATTTCTTAAACAGCAATAGGTCCCAGGTATTTCTGTGATCCCTTGTGGATATTAGTCAAGGAAAAGGGCTATGAACCTGATCCACAGATGAAGCAGACCTGGTTTCCAGTGTAAAAGTTGTGAGAATGTTGAGCAAGTCAAGTTATTTTGGCACTTTCACCAGACACTCTTCTAAAATAGAACGAGCAAGGTAAGCTCCAGGGTAAATTCTTGCAGGGGCAAATAACATACTCTGCTGAAAACTGATCTGACTTTTCAGCTCTGTGTGCCTGATTTCAGGCATTTGTATAAAGGTGCATCTTTGAAATGGCAAATTCTCACTCTTACCATTGACCTTCTTCCACAAAAAAGAACCCAGGCTTGGACATCTAAACCCAGATGTGAATGCCAAAGTCTATTCTGTTGCAGGAATATGACTCTCGAAATTCTGAAAATTGGAATTTTTTTCTTAGTTTTAGGATTTTCAGGATTTTAGGACTGAGAGGAGTTAAATTATCCAGCCCATAGAAGGACATTTCAGTTCCATTAGCTCATCAGATACACGAGAGGGATATTACAAGTCACGTGAGCTACCCTGATATTACTTTACTTCGGCAATAAATAACCATTAGATATTGTTAAAGGCCTCTAGCTGATGTGGCATTATAAAGAAAGCTTCAGGAAAAAAACCAAGAAACTTTTTTTTACCTCTTCAATCAATAAAAAGTAAAGGATGGTAAGGCTGGAACTATGATTCTTGTAAGATGTAATGCTCCAAAATAATTGTTTCATTACCTAACTACATGTAAACATTGTTTGATAAATCACTCATCTTAAAATTAAAATAATATTTTTATAATATTTTTATTTAGTTCACTATTTTAAAAAATCACTCAATGATCATAGCATTTTAAATTATTTTTAGGCATGTTAATTGTATTTAAATTTTTGTCTAAGTGCATCTTGACATAACTCAACATTAATGAAAATAGCAGAAAAAACATCATAGAAGATTTGTGGTACTTCTGAAAACCACCAGCAGTTCCAGCTGCAGAGGGTGCTACTAAAGATGGGATGGTTTGGAAGAGCAGATTATTTTACTGAGTTTTAAATTGTATCTTTGCTTTCTATAATTTAGGAATAATAGCCATAATTTTGAGTAACTGACATTTTGGTAAAATAAGAAGTTCATCTAATTCCTTTTGGAAATATTACATATAATGCCTCTCTCTCGATGTCTGCAAAAGTTCCTAAGAACATAAAAGCAAGAGGAGTGTTTTATGGCTTATTATGATCACATTGGTGAAGTACTAGGGCAAGTGATTGTCTGATTTGGAAGTTCAAATATATATATATAATTTAACCTAGGTCCTCACATGTCAGAATGTCTGAATTCTAAGGGCTGCAGCTTTCTACTAAATAAAATAGGAGTTGCTAAAATGCAGTTTATATTTCCTGATGAGCTACCAGTAGCATCCATTATGAACAATACAAAGTCCATTAAAATAACTTTCCATTTCTGAAACTAAACAAATTTGATTTGCAATCTGATTAGGTTAAAGTAAAGCATCCCATAATTACCAAAGGAAAATATTTTTAGAGACTGTAGTGTTTTCTGGTTACATCAGAATATGTAAATAAAAGCTGTGAGCCAACATAAAAATATTGATACAAAAATGTTGCAATATGAAGGAAAAACTATTACATGAGATCACAGTCACTATAATTATCAAATCATATTTACAACTCAAATATGACAACTTCAGCTCTTGTTTCTCTAAAACTATTAAAATTTCCACGTCACAGACACAGCTGCAAAACTCCTGCCCTTCAATGACTTTAGGAGTGAGACTTCAGCTGCTCTGTTTAACTGGATATTTTAACCCAGAGCTTTGGAAATTAAATATATAGGCAATAACCTTGATGAAACCATTTCATTTGGAAAGAGAAGTTGTATAAGAGCAGACCCCCTGGAACTTCTTAGCATTGGTGTATCAGTCATTCCATTATAAATCCCTCCTTTGAAGTGTTTTATAGTACACTATAGCATTTGGCAGAGAAACTTTTAGAGCTAAGGAGATTTTTTTCTTAAATAAAACTTTAAAAAACCCTAATTTGGCTGTTCTATATTACAGGGCACAGTAAAAGAGATGAAATCTGTCATTTCTCTATTGCCCAAGCTGATTGCCTTAAAAAGAGCCCTATTTTCAATATGTTATACATGTTCAGTGTATGTTATGTTCAATATGTTTTCAATATATTATAAATCTCTGTCATATGGCTAAGATATTTAAGGTTTAGAGACAAAAAAGAAGGATAAATGACAGAACTGAAAGAGAATTGCATTTGTAATAAGCTGCTATTTCCTGTATTTTTAATGAATAAATGAATTAATTTATTCAGCATGTATCCATGATTTGAAGCGAATCAACATTTGATGGGGGCCCAGAGTCAGCGTGTCATATCCGAGCTAGGAACATGTTTTCCAAAGCCTGGGGAGCTGCAGCAGTCTCTGGGATGCATTAAGGAGTGGCAGAGCAGAGCTTGCCCCTGGACCAGGCAGCTGCATCTGGCTCTGTTTTCCTTGGCGGGCGCAGCTGCGGCAGCCCGAGGGTGTGGTGTCCCGGAGCTGGGAAACTCCCACGCGCTCCCCCAAACAAGCGAGGCCTTTTCAGCACCTACTTAGCATCAGCCAGAGCCCTCCCTGGTGGCCTCATGGCCAGAATCCCACACACTCATCGCTGGGTCTGGGCTGCACTTCTGCTCCAGGACGGGTCACAGAGATGCACCAGACGGCATCCAGCCCCAGGGAGAGATGGACCAGCTCATGAACAAAGCTGGAAATGGGCTCGTAAAACGCTGCTCGGCTGCAGAGTGGCACTCAGGAGTGGCTTGCAGCCAGCTGACCATGTGCTGCACGATTGCTGCTGCCAACACCAGCATGACTGTAGGAAACCATAGCCAGGGCAGCGGGGAAGGAAGGGACCCTCCCCATCAGCCACAGGTCAGCTGGATGAATGGGAAACCTAGCCTGGGGTGCTCCTCATCCCACCTTTCCTGACAGCCTCAGGAAAGAAACTCAGTGTACTTTTGTCTGTATTAACTGCAAAATGAGTCCGCAGAAATGAGAATGAAATAATCATCAACGGGATTTGTTTGGTTGAAGAAATCCAAAGACTAGATTTTTGTTGCTTTTAAACCTTTTAAATTGTTATGCTAAGTTATTATGTGACAAAACATTGTTATCAGCTTGGCATAAACATATAAACAATGAGATATCCTGTGGCTAAGTAGACAGAAACAGATTACTGCAATGAAAAATTACTTGTAATAAAGAAGTCAAAGCCCAAACTCACCACTATGCACCAAGTTTCAAATTTGTAATGGATCAGAAATTGACTCTTGAGAAAACTGTACAAAAGTAAATAATTTGTGCCAAGATCTGAGGAATGGTCCTTTCTACAGATTTATTTTTTCTCCTTACCTGATTGGCCAAAAATGGAAGACGATGGCCCTGAAAAATGTTGTATAAACAAATTCTTCTAGTGTTTCTTCAAGAACATACATAAATGTGACATTTGAGGCAGAAATATTGTAAGAAACCCAATACTTCAGCCTAAAGTATCCCAAGTCCACAGCACTTTTATTCCATTAAGACATGCTTTCAGCCAACAATTTGAAAGAAACTAATCACCTCAATGTTTTTAGGCCAACCCAAGGAAATTAAAAGCTAACACAGCGTAATGGAGTTGGGGAAATTAAGTACCTGTCTGGTTCCAAGAAAACCCAAACACCATTCCAGCTTAGTACTGGCAGATTTATTTTAAAATTCTCTCTGGAAAGGTGGTGGGAAATCTTTTCACCTTGAGCAGGCCACCCAGTAACTGCCTTTGTGATATCACTGGTCTTATCATGTGACCTTCACCTATATCTTTCTCGTCTTGCTTTGCCAGTTTTGCTTACCTTTCATGCTTTCTTATCTAAAGTTACAGCTCAAATGTTTGCCTGGCACTGTTCTCATTCACCAGGCAGTATCTGTTGTTAAGCACCAGTTAAACTGAAGGTAGGTGGTCATCAGCTGATGCTTGAACTTGGGGATGATGTTGAGTCCAGCAGATTTTGGGCAGGTCAGCTGTACTCTTGGTCAGACCAGGATGCAGCTCTTCCCCATCTGGGAGGGCTCACACTCCCACTGAGCTAAGCCAAGGGTGGCTGCTGAGCACACAGGATACTGTTCTTGCTGTTGGGTCCACCTGGGAGGGTTTTTGATGAGCTTATGGGCTTCTATGAGACTTCTGAGGCCACATTTACGGCCCAAAAAATCTTCTTCCTACCTGTGAATAATTCACACACGTAGGAAGGTGCCTGTCAATAATTCACAGATTCACTGTATTTTGCTGTCCTTAATCTTGTGCCAAAGACCTTAGGAAATAAATTTCAGGTTGGTTTTGGTTTTTGGTTTGTTGGTTTTTTTTTTTCCCCAAAGTGAATCTCATTTGAGTATTGACTCTTCACTATTAATGGTGATTAATGATTAGTCACATATGTCTAAAAACTTTTTCCAGCTGACTACCCAGATGTCTGAGAGCTTTAAAGCAGGAGAAAAAAGGAAGGATGATTACTAAATACTGATTAAGCAAGAAAAATGCATTTTTGCGTTTCTTGTTGTTGTATGTGAGACAATATAAGATCAGGTGCTCTGGAAAACAGAACAATGTGAATCAGACTATATCTACAGTTACATTCTACTGTAAAAGAAGTTTAGGTTACAGCTGAAGTTACTTAAAAGAGTTCTTTCAGCATTTTACTCTATGTAAAAATAACATTGTGTTTTATAACACACCAATACTCGTGCTCTTTGTCTTTCCATCTGAGTGTGCACAGCCTCCTTGGGTGCTCCCAATTTTGACTAGAAGGCTTGCTCATGTTGATTATATAATGACACATATTTCCATGCCTGTGGTTGGGTGCAGGTGCTAAGGTCAGCTTCTTGTGTTTTGACTCTCAGGAGGATCTTCAGAAAATGAAGCATCTGTGGTTGCATTTATCATTATAAATCATGCAATGAGATCATTGTAGACCTCTTTGTTTTCATAATAACAGCATGTAACATTTGAAAACACACAGACTGTATACTGGAAACAACATTTAACAGGAAACATCCAAAGGTAAAGTGCTCAGAACATTTTTCAGGCACTTATTTTTATATACTTGGAGGTAGTGCTGAAGTCCTCACTTCTTTTTTAAAGCAAGTCCTTCACAGATTTTTTCCAGTACTCTTCAAAAATATACAAAATGTACTGCAAACAAAAGCAATGCCTAAACTATGCAGTAGTAGAAGAGTCCTTAAATAATAAGTGAAGCTAAAGCATGAAAAATATGCAACGTATTCTGTAATAAAAATCACCTTTTATTGGCATTATTAGCTTTTTTCCTTATTAAGGAAGTGGCAGTTGGTACACAGTCTGTTTGCTCTGCATGATATGAATGGAAATAATAAGCTAGTGGCTAAATATTGACTTATTACATTCTTCTCCTATATGTTACTCACCAAGTCATGCGACTTGCAATTTTGCATAGGAAGATGATCAATGATTAACCACAGGTTACAACAAATTTCTTGGACAATACCATAGAAATTTCTGCAAAATGGCTACTGTTTATTAAGGTGGATACACACACAACAATTATATCTTCTTTTTTATGTGAATTAATTTGTGTCCAAATTAAAGGCGTTTTTTCCATTTTTTTTTCTGTTCTGCATTACTTGGTAGATATTGGGAGAGAAACTTGGTAGTTATGTCTCAGAACATCAAAAATATTCACAAAATAATTTAAAAAGTAGAAATACCTTTTCATTATCCCCAAAATTTTTCAGTCAAAACAAGTAATTGTGTAGGCTTGCAGTATCCTGAAAAATATCTGATTTTCTTGAGCAAACATTTCCTACAAAATACTTTGCTCATCCATACTATTTTGTTTGGAAAGCCAACAAACAACAGTTTTAACTCCTATTTCATGCCCTCAAGGGTGGGAACAGCTGATAAAAGGGAAAGGTGTGACTCTGCAGCATGACTCATGTTGTAGAGAGTCCTATGTGCTGAGCAGGGATCACCTCAATAGAATTTCTGTATGCAAGGACTGTTCTGCCTCTACCTGTACTCTGGGAGGCTTGGCAGTGGTGAGAGCAGAGGGGAAAGGACAGAAAATTGTCTTAAGATGATGTGGGGAGGAATGGGAATCTAACACAGGCAGGTGACAGTGCTGCCCAGAACAGAGACAGAATTTTGTCCTCTGCATTCTACTCATTCTAGCTGGCTTCACTGTACCACTCAGTCTGTGGGGAAAAGATGATTGTGATCTGCATCATCAGGCAGGGAAAAGGTCTCTGCTAAGCCAGAAAGGAATAGAATAGAATCACAGAGTATCCTGGGCGGGAAGGGACACACAAGTTCATCAAGTCTGGCTCCTGGCTCTGCACAGGACACTATCAGAAAAGACATCATATGTCTGAATATACAAATTTAGTCTCATCAAAAAATGTCAGCTCTGCAGAGCTTGCTGAGAAGCTTGGCTACATCTTTTCTTGAGTACATCCTGTCTGGGACTTCATTTGCTATTAAGGATATGCAGGCCAAAAACTTATCACTGTGAATCTCTGAGCTACCCAAGCACAGTGTCATGGTCTGTGACCACTTTCCCTTGGTGCATCTGGGAGTAAATCATCATCACCATCATCTTTTTCAGGGAGAGATCCATAGGAAAGCTGGAACTTTTATTTGCCTCATGTCCGCATGCATGCTTCACTCCCTGATGCCCATGTAACTCTTTACATGTGACTGTTGTGTACCATGAACACCACAGAACATTCCTTCTGAAACCCAACAAATCCCTTCATTTCTTAATTTTGCCTTTACTTAAAAGTCAAGGCAAAAGCAGGAACAAGCAGACTTTTTTCATGAAAAGTCAATGACAATGAAACACCTTTCATCTACTTCTGTACATGCACCCACATTTTAATATAGCACAATAAAGCACCTCTGATCTTATTCCTGAAAAGTTTTTCCATGTCTACTCTCATCACAGCAGTCCCTGTGCCACAACTCCAAATCAGCTAGTGATGGCAAAGGAGTATTTTGCTTCCTCATTGATTTCTACATTATGTGATTGTCCTATCACTCTTAGGAAAGACAGGATGCTAAAAATACCTCGAGTTAAAAAATAATTATTTTCTAATCTACAGGAAGAAAGCAAGAAGTCACTGACTGTTACGTAGCATTCTAGATATTTATCTGATTCACTGAGTCACAGAGTTAATGGACTTACAAGACAGCCCATCACTCTGCATCACTGCTAGTGTGAAACTATTTTTATATTACTTTCTCCAGTGCTTAAATCCACTCCTATTTTAGTATTTTCTATTTACACGTATTTTAAGTACATTGATTTTTGCATTGCAGCACACCACAGACCCTCATCATCATCATTATGGTACAGACTAAGCATGCAAAAAAATCCTCAGAGCCCCAAGTTTAGAGGCTGCAAAGTAAAGCCTCAAAACTCTATGCAGAACTGTAGATAATTATCTGAGAGATTCACTGAGTCACAGACTTATTAATGCACTAAGTCTCCCTCAGTATAATGAGGATGCTTATCCTGGTTCTAGAAGGTGCTGGTGATTAAAATACTGCTTTATTTTTCTTTGATTCTGGAATCACACAAAACATCCTCCTCCTGGCAATCAGTACCTACACTCCCATGTGAAATTATCTGCACCTTGAGATTATGAAACTGCTGCCATGAATTTTCTAGTAATCTCTAACTCTAACAACTAAATTTCTTTTATCAGTAGTTTTCTTCCATGATGTTTCCACTTTAGTTACCAAGAATAATAAGAATGTGCAGTCTGTGTGTTTTTTCTAATGTTTGCATTGGATGATTCCAAAAGCAATTTACAAATTACTTGACACCAACTGAAATGTTAGGCCCTAAAGATGACTCAGCTTGCAATCACAACTCATTAGTAAGATTCCAGGGAGACAAACTATAGTAGGAAAATATAAATGTGTCTATGTGATGTTTTCCACTTGGAAAAATCTTGAATTCTAACAGTGTTTTGCAGAATAGCTCCTAAAGGTTTCTGTTGACAGTTCCAGCCCTCACCAAGGTGTGTTATGCACTCATTGTGCTATTCTAATTAAAAGTCATCACACTTAGTAAAGAATAAATTTTTCATTTCACATTTAATCGGTATTTTTTCTTTTTTAATAAAAAAATAATGTTCATAACCTCACAATGACTCGTTAAACAACTCAGCTGATTTTCTTCAACACTTGATATAATTACACAATTTATTTGAAGTTTTTGTATGGTACACCAGATTAAGTTGGTGAAAAATAGGATTGGCACTTGCTAAAGTTCACTTTGTCTGTAATTTCCACTGGTGTTTTCCTCAAGAATAAAATTAGATAGTCCTTAATTCTCCCATATCTGTACAAGAATTAAACCCCACAGAAGTCACTGAAGTAATTCATTTTGTTCTGTAGTGGCCAAGAGGTTCAGTCTATCAGAAAGGTGACTTTCACTTCATCACTGGTTTTGTAACTACCCACAGCAGGGCACGAGGCTGAAGGACAAACACACCATGTGCTTATCTGGGAAAGAACTGCACCCTTGAATGACCTCCTCTCCAGCTAAACCTGGTGCTTGGAAGCATTTTGCCATCTTCTTATGATGTGCAGGTGTTCCTGGCATGGGCACCTGCTGTACCAGCTGGCAGTGAAGTCCTGCAGGTGTGCATTTCTGCTGAAGACATCTAGTTTTGGAATGGAGCAGAGGAAAACAGTCAGGAGGTGAGTTCAGGGTTACTTCTCTTTGCTTATTCCCCCTTCCTGCAGTGCAAGCCCTGTGAACAATCAAAGGGATATCTCATCTTCCTGGAAGGACTTCCCAGCTCCTGTTGCTCGTCCTGCTGGAGAGCTCTCCAGTGTTTGGTAAAGGTCTGTGTCCTCACAGCTCACAGATGCACAGCTTTGCACCTCGGATATGTTTACACATCGATGCCTTCCTTGGGAACTGGAATATAAAAATGGTGTCCCTAAAATAATGCATATTATTTTCTCCCTTTTCTACATATTCCTAAACCCAGGAATATAAATTACTGTGTAATGATTTGCAAACAGGTTGGTGTGTTCATTTTCATACTTTATTCTGTTTTTAAGACACAGATTTAAAAAATAGGAAAATAAAATAAAATAAAAAAAGAATAAGTAGCATTTAGGAGACAACTGGGAAAATCAGATAAATACTAATAGTGCGGTGGATACATTGGCAGAAACATACAATAGCTGCTGCTACCTAGTTTTAGTAACAGCACATTTAAATCAATAGCTCTTTTTTTAATATTTTATGTCCTCTTCCCATTTTAGCCTGTTCTTTTTTCCCTTTTTCATTGCTAATTAAAGCTATTGGCAATGACCTTGGCATTTTTCTAGGTTTTAGTGGCCCAGGTTTCACTTAAATTAGCAATCATGGGAACAGTTTTTTGTTCATTTACAACTCACCTACGTTTTAAGAACTTTGGAACATTTTGTAATTCTACTACTTGCAAGCAATTCTACTTGCAAGCAATTTTTCTTTGAGAGACAAGGCTTAAATTAAAATGCTTTTTGACATTTCTGTTTTCATTTTATAAAGTATCCAGGATGTATCAAACTGACTTCTTATACATACCTGATTACATTTTATGACTGCAGATTGCCAAAAAAGAATTTCAATCTCCCATTGTAATGATCCAGAGAAGCCATTGTCACTTTGGGTCCCAATTTGGGTTTACAGTTTTTTTTAAAAGGATATTTGGAACATTTTCTTATTTCATGATTATTATTCTGTAGCTGTGGCAGAAGGTATAGAAATTTGATGATAAGTTTTTCTGTGTTTCATGAAAAGTGGAATGTATTTTTAGCTCAAAAATTCTAATTTTTAGGAGCAGAGTTACTGTACAGTAACATCTCAAGCATTTCCTTCTGTATTGAGACCAGCACCTAGTAATATTCTCTGTGACACAGAAAAGCACACAGCATTCCATGTTGCATTATTTAAATTAGACAGGTAAGGTTAATAAACAAGGGTCCAGAACTGAAGTCACACAGCAATTAAATAAGCATCAATCCAACACTGCTTTTTCACACAGACTACTTTCCTGTAAATGGTGTTTTAGAAATTATCTTATCAGTTGCTACTAGCTCAGCAGTGATTTATACAATTCTGCCTGTGTAGTTGAGCTGGTGTTAGATTATATCCATTGAAATGAACATAGCAGTTGCATTAAATAGCTCATTTACTTTTCAATGAGTCACAGGAAATACTTAAACCAGTTTACCTTGTACTAGCAAAAGCTTTGTACACAAAGTTAAAAAAAAAGAGTATGGTCTGATCCAAAGCTTGCTGAAGTCCTTTAAATCTTTCCACTAAGAGTCTCTTATATACAGGTATTATATATATATACCCTCTTCTGTAATGTCTCCTGTTTGCAATAAGTCCTGCAGTTTTTAGTGTGTCTCTCTCACTGCATTCTCAGCTCCTGCACAGAGCTTGGCTGAGAGCTCAAGGTACATGTGCTGTTAATCCTCCTCTGTGCTTGGGGCTGCACCTGTGCAAATGAGGTCCACTGGGGTCTTCCAAAGGAGGCTTGGCTGGAGGCATGCTTGGCAATCTTCCAAATGTTATGCAGTGCTTTAGCAAGACACTGAACAAAGGAGAGGGAAATGTAGGTGCTGTTTGCATCAAGTTTATGTAGGTTCAGGAGGGATGGACCATGTATCTGGAAAGGAGATCCTGGGAGTTTCTAAATAAGCCACAAAGCAAAGCACTTGATTTCACGTGATTTGGAGGCTCAAGGAATCACATGAGATGCAAATGATGGCTACCAGAGCACTGCTGCAGGAGATAAAAGGGAGTTCTCTTTGACTCACTTTTCAAAGGGATCTACTTCAGGTTTTGAGGGAGAGAGAAAACTGAGCCATATGGACCATGGACTGAATCAATATTTCCTCTCTTATGGAACCTGCCATGTGGCAATACATTAAAGGTATTTTCTCCTGCACCTCCCTGCCTCAAAGCAAATCTTCCTCACATCAGAGTTCATCTCTTTCACTTCTGTTGGGAAATGGGCGGAAGGCTCTGGGCAGTGCCTGGCCAGCTGCAGCTGCTGCAGCCCAAGAGACACAAGGGTTACAGGGCAAGAGAAGTGCCTGGGCATTAAATGGGGAGACCCAGCTGTCTGTGGTCTGCTGTGTGTCAGACTGAGGAGATCCTGAAGAAAAAGCCAACACAGAAGCCTTCTGGATTTTTTGCATGTAGAATATAGATGGGCAATACCTGCTCTGTACCTCAGTAATGAGACTGGTGGCAATCCAGAAATGTCCCCACCGAGTGAGATCACACTGCCTATGCAATGCTCTCCCTCAGCTGCCCCAAACTTCAAACAGACTAAGTGAACTCTTCCTCTCTTTTCTTCACCTCTGTCTTGTGTAAGCCTTTTAGGCTGCATGGTCTGCTTGGTTTCGATGAATGAATGTTTTTATTTGCATCTTTGGTTAACTTGACATGCATTAAGAGTGATTTCAAGATGACTGAATAACAACAAAGCATTCTCCACCCAAATATTCAGTGAAAATATAAACCACAGCACCTTAACAGTGCTGTAATATGCACCTCCTGTGCATCAGAGAATAACAGAGTGTTCTTCACAGGGGCTAGGGCATGAAGAAATACCTGGTGATTATTGAGTAACAGGGAAGGCACCCTGCCAGGCCCCAGACACTGGGAGG